>CM062093.1:4898543-7722312 GCA_031163375.1 Conogethes punctiferalis
TTAGGTCATAGGGGCCTCATGATCCTAATGTGCCCAGGGCCTCAAATAGTTTAAGGACGGTCCAGCACATAGGCATATATTACACAAACGTACAGGCACACAAATGACAAAGCTCAGCTGATGCTGTCGCGGGAGCGCGTCCCCGGCAGCCCTGGTCTTCAGCTTTCCCCTGCCCTCTGGGGTGTTAGTGGAGAGCTGAGTCGTGACACTAATTTAGTTAAGCCAAGCTGTAACTATTATTCAATTCAATTCAAATTCAAAAGTTTATTTGGGAACAATAACACATCGCACCCCCCGGCGAATAAAGCGGTTATCGACGATTACCACTTTTTTAATGTTTTTTGATTTTTGGCCTCTATGTGACCTAACCCATCGCCTGAATTTTTTTCATATTTTTAAATGCAATATTATTAGAATTATACTACACAACCACTTTTTTCTACGAAACATAATGTGAAGATATTAGACGAGAATAAAGTAGAAATCAAATATTACCGTACAAAACTTCACTAGTCTAGTCCGCATTGATTCAATGCGACATTATTCGCGATAGTCCTCCCAAGCGCAAAATCAGTATTCGATTTTACCACTTTATTCGGGTGAAAAATTTACGGCGCGTAAGCTGTAATAGGTTGTTACTAGTCAGGTTTGTAAACGGGTGAATCGTAAATTGAAGTTATGCTATTCTTCTTGTTATAAAATAATGATTATAGAGTCGTAATAATATATTACTGCATTAAATTCAATTTCATAATGCTGTATTAAAATATTGCGTTCGAAAATTAATACGTTATTTGTACGTATTGCAATAAAAAAAACATTACGTTTTTACTTTCATACACATAGCCATACCTACACTCATCATCATCATCAGCCTATCGCAGTCCACTGCTGGACATAGGCCTCTCCAGTGGTTCGCCACTCAGGGCCAACATCTGGAGGATATACCCATAATCGCCACGCTGGGCAGGCGGGTTGACGATCGCAGGGCGTAGCTTCTCGCTCCGGTGACGCTGCCACCCGTCATCGGGCCGTAGCATTTACTACTTTAGTTTGACTGGCTCGGCGGCTCAATTGGTAGTGACCCCTGCCTTTTGAACCAAGGGTCGTGGGTTCGATTCCCACCCGCGACAAATATTCGTGTGATGAACACTTGTGTTTGTTCCGTGTCTAGGTGTTTATATTTGTATTTAAGTATGTATTTGTGGTACCTTCGTTGTTCTGATACCCATAACACAAGTGCTTAAGCTACTTACTTTGGGATCGGAGCAATGTATGTGATATTGTCTGATATTTACCCCTTCAATTGTGATGGTTATACCGCCACCAGTCGGTTGCCAGCGCCTCGTTCGTCATTCGGCAGGATGCACCACGAGCAGGTGAGCTTGGCTTGGAGCATGGAGAGAAAAGATGATGGGTCGCTCCCATACATTCCCATACACTTCTTTAACACTATCTAGTAAAAATTTTATTTCAAAGTCCGAAGGAGTTTTGGTCATTTTGTATGGACATTGGCTTCGTTTTTTTTAGCTGCCATCGTTCATTTTTATGTTGTGTAGCACTATCCATAACTAACAAATTAATGAAATAAGATTTTCTGTAAGTAATATTGGAGCGAAGATAATGGCATTTCAATTTTAGGACAACGCCTGAAGGAAAAGTGCTCTTAATATTTGAGCTAGAGCATTTGTGACAAAAAAAATATTTCTTTTTCAAAAAGAAAAATAACTGCATTATGTAAATTATTTTCGAAAATTCGTTTGCCACACTCAGGAATCGAATGTGCTCAATTCTGGAAAAACATAGGGTTTTATTTTCATTTGAAAGGATCATTATAAGGATCAAAAGTCACCCTAACATACGTTCCGAAATGTGGACACTTACGCGAAGACTATTCCACAAGTATTTTAGTCCCTCAACGCGCTATGGAAAGACCAATGCTTATCCTGTTGAAAGATTGGCACTATGAGGTCGATTTATTTGCTGACATCTTACAACATCTCTTTTATAAATTTTGGATTATTTTGAATGAGAATGCAACGGATTGACATTTATTTGATTTGATATGACATTATTTGACATTTATTTTATTTTAATAGAGTAACATGTTCTGTATTAATTATTGTTAATTATGATGGATTATTATTTATTTTATGTACTAACTTTTGACTTGACCATGATTTAAACAAAATAGATGTTTTCGTATGATGTACCTACCTACCTATTTGAAATTTTATTGTTCCAATAATTTATTGCATTACCTAATTGTATACTAACTAATTGATATGTAATTGCCTTTGAAACTTATTGCGCTTTGGAGAATTTCTGTTAGCTTAAAAAATGTTTGCAAATAAATAAATAGGAAACGAAACGAACATAATACGTGGCAGTGGGCTGACCATATCTATCCATATCTATCCAACAATAGGTGGAGCAGACGATTTAGGACGCCCCGCAATCCATGGGCCGATAACCTTAAAAGAACTGCTGGCATTGGCTGAACAGAAACACGCCCGGGATAAAGAATTGTAGCGCGAATTATAGGAGGCCTACGTTCAATAATGGACGAAGCAAGGCTGTTGATTGACTACATTACTTATTACTTTTTTTCCAAGCCGGTAGATCTTTTGGAGGTGGAAGACTGGCTGGTTATACGCTTCGCATAAATCTGACCCGAAAATGAGGATACTAGAGCCACATTAACACGCCATTTTACCAAAGACTTGCCAGAATTCAGCATCGACAAAATCGAGATCGCTCTTGGGCAGCTTAAAGATGGAAAAGCCCCTGGAGAGGATGCCGTCACAACAAAGCTTGTAAAAGCGGAAGATAAACCCGTACGGAGGGAGCTCCAAAACTTTTTAACGCCTGAATGGAGAACTCCGGACGCGTGGCTATGGCGTGGAGTGTGCTTGTCCTGTTCTTTAAAAAGGGAGACGAAACAGACCTATTTCCCTTCTAAGCCTTGTCTATAAGCTGTTTTCAAAAGTGATCACAAACCGTTTTGTGCGAATACTTGATGAATTCCAACCGCCGAAACATGCTGGGTTTTGGAGCGGATACGACACCATAGACCACATCCACACAGTGCTGTACAGAAGACAGAAGAGTATAATCAGCCCTGTATCTTGCATTCGTGGATTACGAGAAAGCCTTTGACTTCGGTTGAAATCTGGTCTATTCTGGAGTCCCTGCAGCGATGCCATGTAGATTGGCATCCATACATGCAGTGATGAGACAGTAACAGTGATCTATGAAGCCGCCACTATGTGCATCCAATTACAGAATTAGTATACAAGGCCTATACCGTTGCATCTAGGAATGGGATCAAGTCAAAAGTTGTTCACTAATGTAATGGAGGATGTGTTCAAAACGCTGAACTGGAAAGGACCTGTCATCAACATAAACAGCATAGTCATAATGGCAGAATCGCTGCAGGACTTACAAGAAATACTGAATGAACTGACTGACTCCTTTGCGCGCATCGGCATACGGATAAACTTGGACAAAACCAAGGTCATGTTCAATGAACATGCTCTACCGGAACTCAAAGTTGTTCAAAAAAGCTTTGAGGACGAGGTGATTAGGAATAGTCAGGCTTCAGATGGTCGATCCCACAGTGCCTAAAGACGAAAGTCTTTAATCAGTGCGTTCTACCGGTTATGACATACGGAGCTAAAATGTGGACACTTACGGTACGGCTAGTCCACAAGCTAAAGATCGTTCAGCAATCATATGGAAAGGGTTTTGCTCGGGTATCTCTGTCTTATCCGAAATGTGGTGATCTGGCAGAGAACCGAAGTTATCCACAACTCACCGATTTAATAAATTAAAGGGGCATCGGGCTAGCAACATCAGCCAGTTCTGGAGTGAGACCGCGTCTCATCAAACGTAGTGTAGGACGCCCTCAAGCCAGGTGGAGTGACGATCTGCGCAGGCCGGCTGGCAAGTGCGCTGGCTGGGTGCGAGAAGCCGAGGATCGATCAAAGTGGCCAACATTTGGAGAGCCCTTTGTCCAGCTGTGGACTCATGAAGATGATTACTTTTTCAGGGTTTTGAAGCATTGGTAAGACAAGACTGGGTGGTTATATTTATCTTATTTAACCAGAAACAACTTAATTGAAGTTTTTATTAATGACTAGCTGTGCCAGCGGCGTCGCACGCGTGGATATCGCGTTTTAAAAATAATAGACTTCATAAAATGGTACTTAAAATTTAAGTTACACCTCCAGCAATACATTGGTAAAAACCGCATTTATTTCTATGCAGTAGTTTTGGCGTGATGTGCATTCAAACATACAGGTAAAAATTTCCCCCGTTTTCCCAACACTTCCCTTTACTGCTTTGCTCCTATTGATTGTAGCGTGATGAAAATTATACAATAACCTGCTCAGGAGTATGAAGAATATTTGTACCAAGTTTCGTTAAAATCCGATAGAATTCCTCTTTCGAACATTATAACTTCCGTCAGTGGCCACCAAAATTTAAAACGACTCCAAAATGACCCAAACCCCGTAAAGTATTTCGATGTGCTGTGGTCTAAGCATAGCTTAAAAACCTGATTTTGATAGGAATTAGACTTAATGAGAGTTAATTTAGTTGTAATTCATATTTTTTTATGTTTATTTAATAATAAAATTAAAAAAACACAAATGTAGCAATAACAAGTATATTTTTAATGTTGTTGCATTCACTTGTTACAGTAATGGTTTACGTAGAATGATCCGCGAATATAATAGTATTCAACGCTTACGATATAAACCTATTTTTAATTTCACACGAATAAAGTGGTAAGAAGTTATTACTCACGATAGAATAGACACCAAAAACTAACGAATACTGTCGCTATGCCTCGTTGCGCGGGCAGTTTTGATAGAAGGCTGCCGAGAAGAAAGTGGTAATGTCACCATACGATAAAAACAATATTATTGTTATGCGGTATTACATATTTTTGAGGTTTTATCTATGAATTTCCCATTAAATTAATTTAGTTTTTAAATATTATGTACAGTCAAAAATCTACTTTCAATTAAAGTTAAAAGCATTTATTTGAAAGTTATAGTTTCAGAGATATTCACCGATTTCGGTTTTTTGCTTCTCCTGAAAAATAGCAATTCTGCAATAACCGCTTTATTCGCCGGAGGGTGCGACATAATACATGATATTTGAGTATGTACGATAACAACTGCGGTAGTCGTAGACTGTGTTGCAGTTATTAACGCCCAGACCTCCAGACACTTCAGAATTAACATGTTCCATAAAATATGTAGGTGTTGTACCTAACTGATTCTATATATATACATATATATTTTTACTTTTTTACTTTTATTTTTACATTAACTTACTATAGGAAGTACATGCAAGTGTGTGGTGTGGGTGGATGTGTGTGGTATGGGTGTGTGTGTGCGTGTGTGTGTCGTGTGGGTGGATGTGTGTAAGTATGTGTGTGTGTGTGTGTGTGTGTAGGCTGTCTAAATTTAAATGTATACTCCATTTAGATATTAAGGTTTAAACAATATTTCAGTATCCTGATAACTCAGAGGTAGCAACCATTTTGTAACTTCTAATTTTACTTTATTATATGTAAGAGGATAGATATTCAAAATTTCATTAATACGATTATACAGGTTTCCACTGAGATAATAATAGTGAGTGCCGACAGTGGCCAGTCGACAAGGCTCTGTTTTGCATACCTTATTTTTACGTCGTGTTTTTTTATATACGTTCAACTCATATACCAATTTTGAATGCTTTCTTAAAATAATGCCAAGAATAAATAATTTTCTGACTGTTAATACACTACACGAGGCGTACAACTGTTCCGTAGAGAACAAAAATTATTGCCTTGGGTATATTTAATTCGTCTACTTTTATTGCTATTGGGGGCTCTTTAAGCTTTAAGAAAGCCATGTCGATGTCGTAGCGATCAGGAGTATCCAGAGTTTGCAAGTCTGTGGTAGAAATGAAGGCATCTAGTAGTGCGATGGTAGATTAGTGACACTGCCATGATGTTAATAAAATGTATCTATCTATCTTACATATAAAAATATATAAAACAGCGTTCAATTATCAGAATACATTTCCTATCTTAACCACCAAGCGACACTTCCCAATTAGACATAATAATTTTAAATCAATTATCACTGTTATAACTCACAGCAATCTTAATGAAACAATAAATCTCGACTTGCGACGGAGAAAATTGCAGTCTACCTTTGAGTGTGGCTGGAATAAATAAGGCTTTGTACATATCGCAGCGCTGCAGGGTGCGGGTCGTTTGATGTACGGCTAGTCAAGTGTAGCGGTAAAGAGACAACACTAGAAACTTTTCAATGTATAGCGATTTATAGTACTTATTTATTTATTTATAGAAGAAGTACTTAACTGTGGACTGGTGCGGTGACACAGCCACGCGCACTCTTTGCTACAGAGAACGCCTAAACATGTCTTATCTTGAGTTATTTTCTGAGTTTATGTGGCTGCTGGTGAACACGGGAACGATCGTCGCAAATTTTCAAAAAAGCTCCAGGTCAAATAACAGTCATCAGTTGCCACCGCCATGCCGGCCCAACCCTAACCCTCCACGAGCTCCGGAAACCCTACTCACCGGCAGAAACACGACTCAGAGGTCATTTGGCTGCGGTATTCTATATGGTGGAGGTCCTTCCCCGGACGGGCGGCTCAATTCGAGCGAAGATTCGCTATGCCCTACTTCTCTTACGATATACTCTCGTCTGAACACCTGAAGGTTGTATGTCTCGGGAAATTAATTTTTAAACGGAAGAAGATGGACAGATCGAAGATACGTTAATTAACGTTTAATTACTTCTAGGAACGCATTTCCAGTCCTGAAATGTTAATTCTAAGTTAATACGTGACCGCCGCTTCCTAATCTAAGATCAAATCGACGCGTTTAATTTAAATTAACGAGCCACGATTGGTTTCGTGTCGCCGTTGTAATGTAGATATGCCGTGGCTGTCATTGGGGTAATTCTGGATTTGCCCACTTAATTACAAGTGCACAGTCAACAGAAAATAAGATAAGATAAGATAAGATATTCTTTATTGCACAAACATAAACATCCACAGGAAAGAGTATACAAACATATAGTAGGTACAATGCAGGCGGTCTTATCGCTGGGAGCGATCTCTTCCAGACAACCTTCAGGTAGAGGACAATTGCTAAAGAAAAGGGGAAGGCAGTGCAACTGTTACAAGTAAGATAAAAGTATATATATATATATTACGTACATAAAATAAACATTACAATATATACACAAATACATATTTAAAATAGACATAATAACTAGATACATATAGATATATATATATATATATATATGTCGGAGTATTAGTGGCCAGCATCACATGCAGAAGAGACGATGTGCCAGCGCCTCAATGCAGCGCTTGACAGAGTCTATGGCGCGACCAGAGAGCATGACAGCCGATTGTCATTTGAGTTAGTGCGGGAACGTCAAGCTGAAAAATGGACGCCTAGAAACTGTCGCGTATCGTTGGACTTCTGCGTTGGATATTATTGAGATTTACCGAGTGTAACTGCCAAGGAGAATAAGAGCCGGAGACTGTATGTAATTCTATTCTGTTATTATTCTAACCGACATTTCCCATGCAAAAAGCCCACAGTACATTTTGTTGAGATGACTGATGATAGCGGGTTTAAGATACCTTCCCCGTTATCAGAAGTGGGATCGGTGTTGGTTAATTGACTTACGGACAGTGACCGTTGGCAAGTATTGTTTGAACAACAAAATTCGAATATGCGTGCACTTATTGACGCATTGCAAGTTGCAAGCGACGAACATGAAAAACTATGTGCATGTACCCGAATGTGACCCTGATAAAACTGATACGGACGCGAAGTCGTGGCGCGCGACAGTAGATTTGTGTTTTGCCGAAAAACCGATGGACGGCGGTCAGCTTATTGTTGTCATCAGTAAGGCGCTAAAAGGAGCTGCGTCTACACGGTTATCGCAGATTGTTTATCGAGGAATCACGTGGGACGAATTTAAGTGTTACAGCTGCGGTAAGACTGAATCGGAATGTCGAAACAAGACCGCGCAAGCACGCAACGCCTAGATCATCTACAGCACCGAGACTAACACCCCAGCTGATAGCAGCGAGATCCTTCGTGTGCTTCAAATATGGGAAGCCAGAACACATCGCGAGCCGGTGCAGTGGCGGCGCCGCGGCGGCGCGTCGGGTGGCGCCGGCGCGGCGGACGGTGGCGTCGCGGGCGCAGCCCGGTCCTACCGACGTGTAGATGTTTGCGTCGTGCAGCTACCGACGGATGTTTAACTTCATCAAGGTACTCAGTATTGTTTTTCGTTTGATTCTGGTGCTGAATACTCGTTACTCTCGTTAGTCGAGGAGTGTGTTGCTGCCAAATTGAGTACCTAGCTATCGAGTGAATAATGTTGTTGCGATGCCGATTTAGGCCTATGTCCAGCAGTGGACTGCGAAGGGCTGATGATGAATACCGATGTTAGTTAAACATGCGGATTCAGCACAGAACAAACATTATGTTTGGTAACATTTAACTATTGAATGGGATAACACCAGAAAATTTCTATTAGGTAGGTAGGTACCTACCATGACGTCTAATGAGTTTTCGTAAGATAAAATTCGTGATATGAATTTTGTGATGCACGATAATGCGTAGCAATTTGAAGTAACAGTTTTAAAAACGCATCTCATAGTTTTAGACAAGTCTAGGCTTTTGCAAATATTAGCTCAGTTTTCCGATTATTTTATTAGTGGTATGCTGTGACACCATGCTTGACATGATTGTTTTCAAGACTATGTTGTTACTGCGGTAAAGGCTAACGCTGGCAAGTCATGGCAGGATGCATTAGGCGAGGTAGGTACACAACCTGCGTAAATTGCACTGTTAATCGTATTAAATTGGTTTGTCTCTCGAGCTTTTGATAAGTTGCGAGACCGTTATCACTCATGTGGTGCAGTGATGTTGACATGGAAGTTGATATTTAAGACGTTCATGAGAATATTCAGAGATGCGCAAAATATAACAAAGCTCGTGTTAACAGTACAAAGGCGGTTTTTACAAGGTTTTCTGTTATACTTTGAAAGCAAGTTTGAGTTGGATGCCAGAGAGTCATGTACCAGTAAAGATAGAAGTAAAGGTTCACTGTGACTCGACTGATAATGAGAAAAGTTGTTGTTGTGTAAACTCGAGTAGTACCCTAATGGCCGTATGAAGTGTCGACTATACCAGTAGCTATTACGTAGCCGTAGCCCGGTAGAAATCGGTGTCTCTTGAGGAAACTCGAGTAGTCCGTGGGTGCGCGGTGCGCGTATAGCTCTGGCGGAGGTCGTGGTCTATGAGGACCGTATTGTGTGGTCTGTGGGTAGTGCAGACGTGGTCTATGAGGACCGTATTGTGTGGTCTGTGGGTAGTGCAGACGTGGTCTATCGTGACCGTATTGTGTGGTCTGTGGGTAGTGCAGACGTGGTCTATCGTGACCGTATTGTGTGGTCTGTGGGTAGTGCAGACGTGGTCTATGAGGACCGTATTGTGTGGTCTGTGGGTAGTGCAGACGTGGTCTATCAGGACCGTAGTGTGTAGTCAGTGGGTGATGCACACGTGCGCAGGGCTCCACTGAGATGGACGCGCGTAAGCGACTGGGATCGCTGGTCGGCTGAGAGCCGTGGCATTAGAGGTGTAACTCGAGGTGATTTTAAAGGTTTTTACCTGGCTTGTAAATAGTGATGGTTGCATATTGAAATGAGTGGTACATGGCACTGGTTATCTGACTTGGATTGTTTTTTATTTTGTTTGACCTATTGTTTTGTTAAGAGTTAGTATAAAGTTTTGAGAAATAAACGTGACTTTATTTCACCAAGTAGGTACAAGCTATAAAGTAGCGTCAGGAGTGACCGAGCGGAATATTGTCGTTTGGGATGTTGTCCACAGGATACACACGAGGACGTGTGCAAGCAGGATGGCCGTGTCGGAGTATTAGTGGCCAGCATCACATGCAGAAGAGACGATGTGCCAGCGCCTCAATGCAGCGCTTGACAGAGTCTATGGCGCGACCAGAGAGCATGACAGCCGATTGTCATTTGAGTTAGTGCGGGAACGTCAAGCTGAAAAATGGACGCCTAGAAACTGTCGCGTATCGTTGGACTTCTGCGTTGGATATTATTGAGATTTACCGAGTGTAACTGCCAAGGAGAATAAGAGCCGGAGACTGTATGTAATTCTATTCTGTTATTATTCTAACCGACATTTCCCATGCAAAAAGCCCACAGTACATTTTGTTGAGATGACTGATGATAGCGGGTTTAAGATACCTTCCCCGTTATATATATATATATATATATATATATATATATATATATATAAATATTATAATAATTATAAATATACTAGATCATGTTATAATAATAAATAACTAATTGGCACAATAAACAGCTTAAAGAAAGGAAAAGGAAGACAACAGAACAAAGAGTAAAGAACAGAGATTTTAGAGAGACAGGAAGTAACTCATTACACGAGATTTGAACGCTGGAAGTGTTTGGGACTGTCTAATGGGAAAAGGTAGAGAATTCCAAAGTCGTATTGAACGTACAATAAATGATTGGGAATAGGATTTTGTAAAATGGGGAGGAAATTTTAATTGGAGATCACGACAAGTTCGGACACCAAGTTCCTTGGTGGTTTGCAAGAATTGAAAATGTTCTTTGAGATATGGGGGTGATCGAGGATTGAATAATACAGAGAATAACAGTGATAAAGTATGGAGATCGCGGCGACGGCGGATAGGAAGCCATTTCAACTGAGCTCGAAATTCGGAGACATGATCGTACTTTCGTAGACCGAAGATGATACGAATGCAGTAGTTCTGGAGACGTTCAAGCTTGTCGAGATGTGCTTCACTGAGATTTGAATAGCAAGTGTCTGCATAATCAAGAATAGGCAATAACAAGGCCTGCACTAGCGCAATCTTAGTGGGTATTGGTAAGAAATTGCGTAATTTATTAATGGAACTAGCCGACGCAAACATTCTCCTGCTAACCTCCTTAATATGGGCGTCCCAAGACAAACAGCTGTCCATAAAAACCCCTAAGTTTTTCACTACTTGGCTATATGGTAATTGGACTCCGTCAAATGTAACGGGTGGAAGTGAAATCCAATCCATACGCGACATCACCCGCGCCCCCCCGAAAACAATGACCTGGGTTTTAGTGGGATTAACCTTTAGACCAAAAGATTTGCTCCATTCAGCTATACGTTTCAAATCCATATTTAGGACGGAAACGACATTTGGTAAGTCGTCAAGGCCACCCTGAGTATACAGTTGTAGGTCGTCTGCATAGAGATGGTAGGATGAAGAGAGATTGTGAGAGATAGAATTTATGAAAATAGCAAAAAGTAAAGGAGACAAGACACCACCCTGAGGTACGCCAGCACCTATATCGCACCAATCTGATCTTAAATCATCAGCATGAATACGCTGCCGGCGACCGTATAGATAACTATGAAACCAGTCAACCACAGACGGAGATATGTTAAGAGAACGCAAGACACCGAGCAAAATGTCAAAATCTACAGTGTTAAAAGCATTACTAAAGTCTAGCAGTGCTAACACCGTAAGACATCTACTGTCTATACCATGACGAATGTCATCGGTAATCTTGACCAAAGCTGTAACAGTACTATGACCAGGACGGAAACCAGATTGGAAAGGATTTAAAAGGTGATTTTTAGATAGGAAACAGCTGAGCTGTTGATGGACAACACGCTCAAGCACTTTTGACAGGAAAGGTAATATGGATATAGGACGATAATCAGAAAAAGAGGTGGGATTTGACTTTTTTGGGAGAGGAACCACTTGTGCGTCCTTCCACAAGGAGGGAAAGATGTTGGTGGATAAGGAATGATTAAGGATATGGGTAATTATAGGTGTAAGAATGTCAAGGAGAGGAGTGATCATGTTACGACTAATACTGTCGCTACCGACAGCATTAGAAGCCATGGACAAGATATTCTTCTTAACATCACATTCAGATAGTTGACTAAAGACGAAAGGAGAATGATCTGGAATTGGAAGAGTTGAAAGTTGAGAGAGTGTGTTAGATTTTAAAGTACCATCAATAGTAACCGACGAAGAGAAATGCTTATTTAAAGAATCGAAATTAACATCTTTTGGGACTGCCTCATCACGGTTTCTTCCAATACCAAGTGACTTTAAAAATTTCCAGATTTTTGCTGGGTTTCCGTTTTCAACAGACTGATGAATATGGCGTCGTTGAGCGTCCCTACACATCCTATTGCAGCGATTCCTGATCAACTTATACTTTTCGCGATTTTTGTCGCACGGGTCCAGTTTGAATTTACACTTGGCAGCATTCTTCTTATTCCTGAGTAATTTCAGGTCATCCGAAAGCCAGGGTGCAGGAGAATGTTTGATCTTCACAGGACGAATAGGTGCGTGCTTATCAAATAACTGCGTTACCAATGAATTGAACAGATTTACTTTGTCATCGACACTGTCAGATGCAAATACAACAGACCAATCTGTATCGATAGCATCAGTTTCTAGTTCTTTAAGGTTCATGCCACTAAAATTGCGCCGTAGAAGAATTTTTGCCTTATGTTTAGGAGGACGGATCTTGTATGACAGATATACAAGATCATGGTATGAAAAGGCATCAGCAGAAGTTTGACCATGTTTTGCAACATGGTCAGGAGAAGATACAATCATAAGATCTAGAAGAGATGGGGAACTATTGGGAAAGAAATGAGTAGCATCAAGAGGAAGAATGTGAAGATTACTTGAGTCAACGATAGAATTTAGGCGCCTAGAGCGGTGATCGTTTTTCAGAAGGCACGTATTAAAATCTCCCATCAAAATTGTGTGGCTATATAGGGGTGTGAGGTCCTCTAGCAGTTTCTCGAGACTAGCGAAATAGTCCACCCTAAGAGAAGGACTGTAGTAAACACCAAGTAGTAGTTTTGAATGGGAGAGTGTTACCTCAATAAAAAGATGTTGCGCACTATCTGATGACGATGCCGGCGGAGAAACGTTGACTAAGGAAAAAGGGATATAGGACCGAATGTAGATTGCAATACCACCACCGGAACGGGCTACACGGTCATTCCTGACAAGTTGGAAACCAGGCAAGGAAAAAGAAGTGGAAGGGAGACAAGTTTTAAGCCACGTCTCTGATACAAGGACAGCATGAATGTTCCTGTTATCAAAAGCCGTGAGCATGTCAGTAAAATGGGCCGGGATACTCTGAGCGTTAATATGGGCTACATTGAAGTTTTTAGGAACATCAGAAAAGGTATCTACCAGGAATTCAGATATAGGTAAAAATGTAGAGTGAAAACTATCTTGAGAAGCTGAAGAAACAGATAAGAAATCATCAAACTGATCATTTGTGCTATTTGGTGAAACCATATATAAATATAATACTTACATAAAATTATTTTACTATCGTAAAATAAGTACTAATGTATGAATAATTAAATATACTACAAATATAATACTATAATCAGAAAATACTAATATAAAAATATATACTAATAGATATATACTTTAAACTATATGGACTTAGATAAATACAATATTTAACAATATTAGAAAACAATAATAAGCAAGCAAATACTACTTATACTTATAGCAGCATTTCCTCTACCCGCCAGTGTTTATGAAAGAAGGACAACACATTCTATATTAAGATAAGTTACAATGTAACATAATTTAAAAAACAAAAAAAAAATACAAAAGTAAAAAAGAAACTAAATAACATTAAACTAAGTCTTTGACACAGTGAAACGGACACAAAACAACGGACATGGAATGCATCCAGAGATGACATTAGCTGTCAACTTGACACTGACAGCTATGATTTTTATGACGTAAACATTACCTTTCTTTAAAGTTGTCGACAGTAATTATAATTAAAAATAATTAGTTATGCCACCGGGTAGACAAAAATTTTGTTTAAAATGAAATTTAGTTGGTGGAAGAAAGGAAACATTTAACTTAGTACCCGACAACACCTTAGTGGAATTAACAAATACGGATACAAATAAGCTACGTAATGAAACATATCAATGAAAGCTAATGATTACTTTCGCACTCTCTTGGACTTGCTGATGGTGGGCGCGTCCCTGATCGTGCCGTCCCGCAGCGCCGCTGCCTCGACACCCGCCGTCAGTGGACAAATTTTGTTCAGCTCACTCAATGATGTTATTCTGTGCTGCTTACCATCCGACGTCATGACGACTACAACTCCAGTCTTTGTCCAGCAATTTGTTAAGCCAACACGTTTACGAGCCTCAAGGAACGTGTCGTGGCGACCTTTAGTGAGGAACTCAGAGAGAGTCAAGCCAGAGCCTTTTAACGCAGACTTGGCGGACCAAACTTGATCTCGGTCCTGAGCCCGACAGAATTCTATAAGGACTGGCCTGGGCTTATTCTTTGACGTACCACCCATACGATGACATCGGCTGAAAGTATCTGCAGTCAGAGGCTTTTTCATGCGTTCAGTCATCGCTCTAAGTACCGCGCTATGGATGTCTTCATTTGGTACCTCAGGAGCGCCATGAAGTAAAAGGATCTTCCGACGGCTGCACATCTCTAAACGATCACACTCCCGTGCAAGAAGCTCAACTTGCTGATGAATATTATTCAAAGTGGACATGATGAATTTCTTGAAGTTGGAAAATTCGGCAGCAAGTGCAGCAACAGTGGTGGTGGCCGGTTTATTAGATGTTGCCTGATCCAGGCTGCTTTGAAATACTGCCATCTGTGCAGAGCACATCTCCCGCACCTCATCCAGAGACTTCAGTAGTGAATCCATTGTGTTGTGAAGTGAAGTGAAATGTTTTTAGTGGATTACAGCAGGATAACTTACAGGAAAGGACACTGGCCGGTATTTAGCACTAAATTATAGCATTTAGGGGCAAAAATAATGCTGTATTATATTTTAAATAATAAATTTTTGCAGAGCAATCAAAATACGTATTTTCAGTTTCACGACTACCCGCGAAAAACTGCGAAAATTATAGAAGTTTTATTTTTTTATTCATGGCAACCCAACTCTTTATATGACTGTGTGATTTCTGGATTTAGAATATGACCACGACATCTTATCCTGTGGGTGTCGTAGAAGACAACACTAAGCGTTTACCTGGGTACAAATAAAACCTGCTGCGGTCGCCAATCCACCTGCCAAGCGTGGTGATTAAGGCAAATCGCCCCAAATGACAATTGTCCAGCAGTAGATGTTAGGGCTGATGATGATCTCTTTATGAGGGCCATTTCTGCCAAGGGCGACTGAAAATTGAAGTTGCAATTCCATCCTCATCATCTCGATGGTTGGCGATCCTCCACTGTACGCTTTATGAAGTATTACTTGCCTCGCGCGTCGGTTTTGTAGAACCAACTTTCTGCGACAATCTTTCCGAACGGCTACGACTTGGGAGCCTTCAAGAGAAACGAACGTACTCCTATTTAAAAGTCCGGCAATGACCTCAGAACTCGATTTGCAGGTGTCCACGGGCGGTGTTGACTGCTTACCATTTGTCGTCTGCCGTCTCTTGCATAAAAAAAGTTGTAATGCATGTGTGGAGTTGTATCGCTAGAGTGGTTTCAAATAGATTGATCTACACTTACTTATTTCTTTGATTCTTTAGCTTTATCGCTTCACTAAACTTTTGAGTTCAAAATAACATCAATTTTTTTCACCAATATCCAGTAATAAAAAAACAGTTGCAGTTTCAAAGATTATTCTCGACGTAAAAAAGAAACCAATCCATTATCCTTTCATAGGTCATATCTTAATGAACCATCCCTCGCTTTTTAGATATTAAGTCTTAAATGAAAGTAGGTCATCCATTAGCAGTTAATGCAGGAATTACGACAGCCGGGGAAATCGAAGCTAAAATTTAGGAGATTGGTGCGGTGGAGGGCACTTTAAGTTTGGTGAACTAATAAATAGCGCTTGCCTCTTGGACTTGATGATTTTATTTATGAAACTGTAGTTGTACAAGATATTATTATATGTAGTATACTTAAATGTTTATTTGTGTGATAAACATTTAAGTATACTACATATTGTACCTTCGTTCTTCTGATAACACAAGTTTAGTGCTTTACTTATTTTGGGACCAGATCAATGTATGTGATGTTGTCCGATATATATTTAGGTATTTACTCTATAAAATAGTCTAAACTTTCGTTTCATTAAAATTTAACAGAAAATGGGTACATTGCGGGTAACCAAAGTGACAGCTTAAGGAAGAGGTTTGTGCGGTTGTGTTCAATCTAACTTTAGTTCGGCGCGCCCGCAGCGGGAATGCGCGAACAAATTGCACTGCCTTATATCTAA
Organism: Conogethes punctiferalis; assembly: GCA_031163375.1. Taxonomy (NCBI): domain Eukaryota; kingdom Metazoa; phylum Arthropoda; class Insecta; order Lepidoptera; family Crambidae; genus Conogethes; species Conogethes punctiferalis. Next base: position 4,914,927 of record CM062093.1, read on the forward strand.
TTAAATTTGATTATATTAATTAATGTGTGGTTGACCGGACATCAGGGTATTTGCTTGTTTTTAAATTTGAAATTACTATATTATTTGATAAAATAACAAACGAGGCACCGGATAGAGCAACGCTATCGATTAGTGGAGGTATAACCATCGCAACTGAAGGCGTAGCTAAATACCACAGGCTGATGACAGGCAGCAGCGTCACCGGAGCGAGGTGCTACGCCCTATGATCGCCAACCCGCCCAGCTTGGCGATTATGGATAAAGATGTTTGCCCAAAGTGGCGAACAACTGGAGAGGCTTACAGTGAACTGGAATAAGCTGATGACGATGATGATAGAAGACTATTTATCCAAGATGGGTAGACAGCAAGTGAAAAAGTGTTCCCATTAACTTTATCGGATGTAAAATTTTGGAAATACGAGTAATGTGCCCATTTTTAATCGAGGATAAAATTTTTCTCGCCACGTTAAAAATATCGTGTTTAATAAAATTCAAACCCTTTTTGTTCTGAAGTGATGAAGTAATTTAAATGCCGAATGAAAATGTATATTGGATTTTATAATACCTATAATCCTTCATTATAACGTCAATTTTTTATGTTACAATGTCAAACGGGCAGCACCGTTTACCTGGGCACAAATAACCCTATTGCGTTCACCGATCCACCTGCTAAGCGTGGTGACTAAGTCAAATCCCCCCAAAGATAATAGGGACGTTTCCAGGGTCGAAATAATTACATTCTATTTAGTCCATATTTTAGATTATAAAAATATATTGGACACGTATTTTATTTAAACAAAAAATACCAAAGATACCTACAAGGCATCAAAATGTAGGAGATGGGGTCTTTGAAGTCACTTAGTGGCGAAAAAACTCCCACTTTCTGACGTCACGCGTAATTTTAACGGCCTATATATTTGTAATTTTTGGTTTAATTAACAAATGAAAAGATACGTGTCTTTTATTTTTGAACAATTTAAAAGACGGACTAATTACATTTTTTACGGCAACAGAGCTATTGTCATTGGGGTAGACCTATGTCCAGCAGTGGACGTAAAGGCTGATAGTGATAATGATGATATGATTGTCATTGGTACCTTTGCTGCCAATTGGAATGTAGGTAATATGAATATACCCATGTGTGTTCTTCTCTACATCTTGCAAGTTTCCTAAACGTTTAATAGTTATATCTTGTCAGACGAAACTTCTATTGTTCTAAAATTAATTAATACCAATTTAACGGCGACCTTTGAACTGACCTTTCACAGGTAGGTAGGTTCCTACCTAATAATAACATAGGTAACAGTTAGGTAACTATACTGTACGTCGAGAGGTCGAAATAAATATTTCACTAAGACCTAAGTACATAATCGACGCCAGTTTGACTCAATCTTGCCCTATTGTGCATGATTTGTAAAATTAATGTCACTTCGAACTTGTTAAATTGGAACACATCTGAATGGTTCATATCCAATACGCATTTTTAATGGACGTACATTCTAACTCGATTCAAAGATATATAAATTAGAATGATACGTGTACATCTTTGTCAAACTTGAACGCTTGACTATGTGTTTCCACTTTTGGAACCTGGCAATCGATAGGTGCTGATAGTGCACTAGGCCAGGTGCTGTAAAAGTGGGTGCTTTAAGTGGACTACCTCGTTCCCACGCTGTGATTGTTTGATAATAAGACATACTTAGGTACCGGCAGTTCTATGCTTGATACATTTTTGTGGATAAACGTCCAAAGTCTGTCTTTCACTTATTACTTTGACGTAAATTCTCTAAAGCTTTCAAGTACACATTTCAACCTCATCCACGAATTTCATGGTTGCCACAGCAACCGTGCAACCGTAAGCCGTCATTGAATACTCAGTGGATGGACGCGCAATGAATAAATGGCTTATTTATTCAGGGGAGGGGAGGAAACTTCGACAATTTATTCCCCTGGCTCCTCTAAAAGTTGGATTACAGCCGACCGCAGTGACGTTGTTGAAACAACCCGTTTGTCACTTAGGATTTTGTAACAACTTTTTTTTTATTGTACCACAGCAAACTGGCCAGTGTAAGGGAGCGACTTATCATTCTTTCGCACCAAGCTAACCTCACCGCGGAGCATCCTGGTTGCTTGAAGCGTTCAACTTTTAAGAGTACTTTTGCTTTTGATAGATCAATCTGGTTGACTTAGTTACCTATCCAAAACAATTTGCGACACACGTGCGTTCATGTGATGCAAATTGCGTACTCCTGACGTATGTTGGTTACCCCTTACATACATTGAGTATCCCTGACATACCTTGCCCATCCCTAGCGTAGTTGAACTATCGGACGCAAAGGCATTCCCGATAGTTCAACACAGTTGGCTTGCTTATCCGAAACAAGTTGCGTACCCCTGAACTTCGCCAAAGATCTGTGTATTGCTGACGCGGCGACGCTGACGCGCGACAAGCGACAAATTTACGACGTCATAAGTTACTGGCGACAGCGCGTCGTTTTGTTGCGTCGTCGCTTAGCCCGCTGCGGTATTGGACGTTTTATTGTAATGTATAATGTAGTTATGTCACAGCAGAACAGATATCATTGGTACAAAGTGTTTACCTACAGGAAAAGACATAAAGGACGTATTGTTAGCTTTAGACCGTATTAACCTTCGTTCATTGATTAAATTAAGTCTTATTTTTCAATTCGTATGGTGCCAGATTATTCCTAGCTTATCGATCAGCTTCATCATCCTAAATTCTAGTTCCCAGGTAGGAAATGTTTTATAAAAAAATCTTCGATAGTGTTTCCTATCCGAAAACGTTCATAACTCTCATACAAAGTTTACTTTTAGACTAAAACGGAAAGTGCTAAATGCATTTCACATTAACGAGTGACTTTGTTACTGATAGTTCAATTCGGTTGCTCACCCAAACAAGTTTAGTACTTCTGTCGCAGTTTGTGTACCCCTGGCGCATGTTTCGTGCCCCTGTCGCAATCGAGCTGTAGTTGAACTATAAGAAAATAAGGGATTGCCAACTAATCTAAGTTGCGTACCCCTGAACTTCGGGGTTTTAGCTGCTAGGCTTCTCTTACACTTTCTATCAGGCAAAGGGAATCCACTAAGCAATAAAAAATAAACATAAAAAATATTTTATAGATAAATTATAGTAAGCTAAGCACTTCGTTTACAATTTTGATCAGGGCTAGGCATGATTGTAACATTTTCCCTATTAAAACTTTTTTTTGTATATTTCTTGACCCTAAAAGGCTGCGACCCACGCAAATTTAAATATAAACTATTATATTATTATGTCCACCAAATACGCCGAGAGGCCTTAAAAAAGACATTATTTAGCCTTCATTAGCAACAAGAAACTTTTGTAGGAGCCTAAATTCTAAGAAAGGAGTAATCGGGGTTGAACATCAAGAGTATTAAACAAAGGGTTTGCCCTTAGGCCAAATATTATTCGATTTTCCAAAATTAAATACTAAATACTCAAATAATACTGATCAGAACCAACAATCGAAACTCGAGAACTGTTGAACTTGTAAGATTTGTTCTGAGAAATACATTTGTATTTAATTTTGTTCAATGTGCCCTAGAGTTTTGGACTGCTCTTTTGAAGCTAGACTTTGTGTAGGCGTTGATCTGTTAGATAGAAACAATTCCATTTGTAATAGGGCGATCATGATTATGTACAGTCAACTTAAGCTAGTTAAATACGTAAATTAATTTGTAGAATTACTTTGTATAGGTATATTTGTTTGTCACATTGTTTGACAACAGCCAAAAATTTCAAGACACCGAAAATTTCAAAATGACAAATGGCGGCGTTTACATGCATTCTTCTTTCCGATGGCTCGATTGGTAGCTGGCCAGATGGCTGGCTGGTTTGGGGCTAGATGACGCTGTGTGGCTCAGCATGGCATGTTTTGGGTTGGCTTATTCTTTCAAATACTTTGGCTGCATAAATAAATTTGATTATCTTGGTCGTCAAGATGATTATGATGAGCATTCCTATTTGATAACATTGTGTTTAGATCAATTGGCCAAAATCATAGTAAATATCACGAAGCAAATACAATGGTAAATATAGTCTTATAAAATCTAATCGGTCTGGTTGTCGTACCATATCAGACTACAAAATATCGGTGAACATACATAAAAAAAAATAATTATACATACAGACGAATTGAGAACCTCCTCCTTTTTTCGAAGTCGGTTAAAAAGACAAGTGGCGATGACATTGCTATTACCAAAATCAGTCCCTCGAATTAAGGACTCAAACAAAACAACTCTTGGATGTTAATTGAGATTTCTAATTAACTTAGTATTGCAGGTAGAAACTAGTGCTTAAAAACGGCACAAAGGGAACGGTTTGATAGCTTAAGTAACAAAAAATAGCTACTTATCCAGTCTGCTTCATTAAAATAATGGTCTTAACCGATTATTTCAACTTTTAAATCGCTGAGTCTAGACAGGACAAACTTAATCCTAACAAAACCTAGTTAGGCTCGCATTATATTTGTCTTTGTGAATAACACTTCAAAGCATTTTGAATAACTTTAAACACTACATTCGCCTGTTTCGTTTAGAGCTTAGGCTAGTCGTACCCTTTCTGAATTTTGTTTGGACGCTTTCAAAGAGAATTTAAAAAGCGTACGCTTGTCGGCAATAACCTTTCCTTTTATTTTTTTTACTAAAATCCGCTTTCGTATACGCAATACTTTCGTACTTTCAATATTGTTTTGGATGATAACAGATTTACTAGGCATTTTTGTATATCACATTTTCACGGGCCTGTAACGTACATGTGGACCTTTTGGAAAGTTTGTACCCTTTGTTCTAAAAAAACACTGGTAAGTTACACACTGGTGTGATAACTGTATCAGAATGATTTTGAAAAGATTATTCAAATTATTGTAATTTGAATTTGGGTTCTTTAGGCGGGGCGTAAAACGGCATCTCAGTGGGCCTTCAAGGTGAGGGCGACAGGCGCGGTGGGTTTGCCCCAGTGTGCCTGTCGACCTAAAATTTGGACCTCACGACTGCTTACCATCAGGTGGAGTGAAGTCATCTTGAACGCTCTTTTTAATAAAAAAACAAAATAAAAATCTCTGACCATCATTATGTCAAATTGTTCAACAATCCACGCACGATCAATGGGCCATCCCATAGACCATGGGATAGACATGAATGGATCAAAAAATATAAGGCGCTAAGTCATAAGAGCATAACAGGCGAATTACCATCTACCTACACTTAAAAAGGTACCAAAAAGTGCCAAATACAAATCAAGAATAATAGAATACGTAAATGCAATACAAATAGTCTGCGCAGTATCATAGTTGGTGAATACATTACTCGTAAATGCTTCGGTGTCTGGGCGGAATGCCTCAAAGAGCGCCGCTCTGCTACCTCCGAACAATTCCTTACAACTCGCTACCTGCTACCATACTAGTGCCTACCGTCTTCGGTACGATGTAGGAATTGTGGATATGACAATAGGGTATAAAGGGATATATCTGAACTTAAGTGTTGTAACTTACCTATATCCTTATACGTAGCGATCCTCGATTTATAAAAGAGAAGTTCTGCCCCTTTTTTGGCAGCACAGGTTAGTAGACTACCATCGCCTGAGGAAAAGCGAAAGAGAAGCCCAAGTCGTTACGGCAATGGACAAGTAACCAAATGAGTACATTTTTGGTTGCCACCGCCATGCTGGAGTGGAATGTTAAAGCCCTGGCTATATTTGAATTCTTTGCGTTGACAGAAAAGAATACAAATCTCCGCCCCATTACTTTCCGTAAGAGTCGACTAAGGACTTCCTGAAGTTTCAGCATCTCAGTCGGTTGGGTTTATCTGCGTGGCTGGTACAATGGTCGCGTGAAGTGACTTCGGTCGCGTTTCGAAATCAGTCTGTGTAAAGCTAAAACAATCCTACAGGCCAATGTGGCAGCTGAGAACTGATTGATTTGATTACTTGTCCGTTGCGCTGCAACTTAGTTTTTTTTGTACCACTAAGGTGGTAAACAAACTTGCGGGCTGCCTGGCGTTAAGCGGTTACCGCTGTTTATGGACGCCTGCAACGCCAGGGCTATCACATGCGCGTTGTCGACCTTAAATGTAAATAAGACCCTGATGAAAAGCATCATCATCATCAGCCTATTACAGTCCACTGCTGGACATAGGCCTCTCCAGTTGTTCGCCACTTAGAGCAAACATCTGGAGGATATACCCATAATCGCCACGCTGGGCAGGCGGGTTGGCGATCGCAGGGCGTAGCTTCTTACTCCGGTGACGCTGCTGCCCGTCACCGGTCTTTATTATTTAGCTACGCCTTCAATTGTGATGGTTATACCGCCACCAGTCGGTTGCCAGCGCCTCGTTTGTTATTCGGCAGGATGCACCACGTGCAGGTGAGGTTGGCTTGGAGCGAAAAGATGACAGGCCGCTCCCTTACATTCCCGATGGAAAGCGAAAGCCTTTTTTTCGCTTGCCATCAGGTGAGGGAATCCCACTATGTTGTGCCATTATAAAAATAAAGACCCCCAAATCTGCCGTATCTATTAACTTCCACGTCAAGACTCAATTCCGTTCCGATTGCAAACTACAGTTATCGAGCCCTACCTATTATCACGTAAATTCCTAACGGACGGCATGTTTGTCCAGAAGATATTCGAATGACCAGGTATTCATCAGTTTACATATGTGAAATTCAGATCTAACAGTTCCCTTAGTCATACGTATTTCTATTAAAGTAGGCCTCAACCACTTGAATTTCTGCGGCTGTTGATTCGAAGGATTCGAGGAATCGTTCGCTTCAGTTCGCTTATTGGCACTCAAGTAGTGTCGATAGCTGATTTTGTAATTTTGATTGATTTACTTATTTCTTTTAAGTAATATTGTCACCTTATCCCGTGGGAATCGTAGAAGACGTCTAAGGGTATGTTAGGAAACGAGTAGCAGCATTTACCTGGGTAAGAATAAAAGCTAGTGCGGGCGCCTGCTAAGTGTGGAGACCACGAATTGCTCCGTGGTGGAGATGACAAATATCATTGGGGGAGGCTGATTTCCAGCAGAGGACATTTGCATGCTGGTAATGATGAAGTAAAAACGACTCTTTTGATGAGTAATTTACTACCTACTTATTGACAATGTTAGTAATGATACATCTATAGATTGCATTCTAGCACCATAAATCACCTGCAGTTTGTTAGCCTAGTCATAGAGTTCTTTCTCTTAGTCAATTAATTAGAAAATGAAACATAGTTCTATTTAATTATGTACTTATGATAAGCCTAATAGGTATTTAAGCCTAAGCGTCACCGGAGCGAGAAGCTACGCCCTGCGATCGCCAACCCGCCTGCCCAGCGTGGCGATTATGGATATTATATCCTCCGGAAGTTTGCCCTAGGTGGCGAACAACTGGAGAGGCCTATGTCCAGCAGTGGACTGCAATGGGCTGATGATGATGATGATAATAGGTATTTACTAAGGTTTCAGAAAGTAGTTATATCAAGAAGAATCATAAAGAAACTGCATAGTTACCTACACTTTATTATCTTTTACAATAAGTCCATTTAAAAATTAAAGTTTTTTACCTTTTCTTAAAATGTTTGTAGGAATTTTGTGCAATAAATAATTTATCTATCTATCAGAAGTAAGTTGTTCTGGGAATAATCAAACTGCTTGGTGCCGATATAATCTACCATGAAACATTTAGTAACAAATGCTAAATATTATATCAGCCAATACTAAGTTTACTTTTCGGATACCGCAGGCACATTAATAAAACCCCAATGTGCAAACAAACGCTAATAAATTAGGAACACGCCTGAGCACTCTCTGAATTTCTTTTTGGTGGATAGAACGCAAACAATATGGACGGTTTGTGTAAGATAGGTCAGGGTTTTTCTGGCTAGACATTCTTCAATTAGGGTGATGCCATTAAACTAAGCCCAATGGTTGACTGGTAGAGTATGCCTATGCGGCATTAAGTCCGCCTTTTGTACACTCTTTTTACTGTGCAATAAAGGATAAATAAATAAATAAACTAAGCTACTTTGATATCAACTTCGTATTTGCATCAGTAATTACATTTATTTTTCTAGATGATTCATAAGACGTTACTAATTAGGTGACATTTGATTCTATTTTTTTACCCTCTGAAAGCTAGTACGCGTCGATAACAATAAATTTTCTTGTGGGTTTCATTTATCAACGGTCAAAGGATTAAACTTTGGAATTATTGGTAATTCCACTATTATTGATCAACCCAATAAATTTGGCCTACAACATAATGTTCAGGTCAGTTTGAACAATTTCATGAACCGCCATTATCCGCTGCTGGATCTTGTGTCTCTCTTTCACTTGCCATCAGGCGATGGACTATACTACTCTTTGTTCTTAATACGGATCAAATCTTGTGTTTCTTCAAGATCAAGATCTTTTTCTTTTGCCCAAGTAATGATGTTGCGAAGTAGCAACCTTCTTTTATAATATATTTTTAACTGGCTGTTTTTATAAGTTTTTATATTAAGAAAATTACCCTTTTTATTTGTTACTCTTAAAATTGTCACCGGAATTGTCGGTCCGTTGGTTTGCTTTTTATTTTCAATAATTATTAATTTCTATCCTTTTATTAGTGCTTTCATTTCGTAGTTTTCGTCGTTTTCATTGGTCCAATCTATAAGTAGAGAGTCGATAATCGCTGGACTTTTCAACGTTAGACTAGATTTTAAAGGAATGCTCGGAAAATTTAGTAAAAGCGTATGCTACGTTCCATTTCAAGTGAGCTTCTCATCTAAATGTTTTGCTGAGGCAATTCGCTTTAGCTGGCTACAGGTATAATGTTGGAGGCGCATTTGCAGGCACACCGGTGATTAGCCGGTAATTATGCAAAGCGCCCGGCCGCGGATTAGCATACGTCCATAACACATGTTCGCTCGACGAGCGGTTCGCCAAATACTGCAAGGAATGCTTGTGATAAGTACTGAATGAAGAGATAGATAGATAGTTAGATATTCTTGAATGCACAAAATACAAACATTTATAGACACGGTATAACAGACAGCTAGTAGTACAATTTAGTGTTATCGCTAGTAAGCGATCTCTTCCAGGCAACCTTCAAGTAGAAGAAGTGTGCTATTCTGAGAGTACCGTAGAATACATTAATTTCTCTTAACAGGCGTTCTGATCATCAGGTTACACTTAAGGAGGGGGTCCATGAAATGTGACATACAAAGAAGTAATAAATAACCCAAGACATGCCACGCTGGGCCACACAGCGCCACCTAGCCCCAAACTAAGCCGAAGCTTGTACTATGGGTACTAGACAACTGATAAACTTACTTAGATACATTTTTTTTTGTAAATAAATACATATTATACATAGAAAACACCCAGACCAATACAAACAGACATGTTCATGAACACAAATGTTTGTACTGTGCGGAAATCGAACCCACGACCCTTGGCTCAGAGGGCAGAGGTCACTACCAAATGAGCCACCGAGCCTGTCAAATTCAAGGAGTCCCAAAGAGGAACTAACTGTGACAAGGAAGGGAAGGAGTGGTCAAAAAGCCATGAAATTCATGTGAAGTAATTTGGAGATGGCACCCAAAGCGGCTAGAATGTAAAGAGTCGAAGTGATGAACGAAACCCAAACTTAGTTCCGAATGGACACTACACGAGAAAGCTCAAGATTGCACAATTAATAATATTTTATAAATAGCTATGCTCGGTGCTTTTTACGGGATCGAATCAGAAATGATGAAATCCACAGAAAAACTATAGCAAACAATGAAATTCTTGGTATTTATAACCATATTCCTCTACGGTAAATTAGTATCAATAATACATTTAACATACAAGGAAAAACATTTGTTTTCGAAAAGGAATCTGATCTAAGTCAATTAAAAATGTGAAAAATAATAAAGTAGGTTTTATATAAAATCGGTTATAATATTGGTTCTCCAATATATTTCTCATGTGCTAAGCTTTAGCAAATTTCCAACTTTGAATATCAAACAAGGTAAATTTTGTAGACAGAACCCCGAAACTAATATTATAGATCCTGTGGTTTTTCAGTTTAATTTTAGTTTGTACATTAGGCTTTCAATTATAAGGCTGAGGGTTCGCAATTTTCTATATTTGCTTCATTTCAAGTTTATTTTTGAAGCATTCATAGAAATTTTTAGCCCACTAATTAATGTTAATGGTGATTTATCTTATGTTATCAGAAGCACCAATTACTAAACACTATTATAATTGGTACAATCAAGGTACATTAAGCTTTATAACATCATTCTTAGTAACCTACACTAAACAAAAGAAGCGAATTTATCTAAGTCAAATTCAATCAAACGTTATTTCATGCAATACCGCAAGATTACAATTCAGATTGAGATTAAATACCGGCACATTTTGACGGGTATATATTCTTAATTACGACGATGATGAGGTTACAACGCTTTACAATTATCTCTTAGTAGTTAGATGACCTGTCAAAGTGTTAAAAATTTACAGAAAAATATGCAGCAACTAGCTACCACCAAAAATAAGACTGTTTGTTGCTGTCACGAGTCTCTGCCTAATGGGAGAATTTTTGCGCAATCGCCATTGGATAAAGCAATGAAATTAACATAACAGAATACTAAATGTTTACCGTCTCTCCTCAACTGGAAAATCTGGAGCAATTTACATTTTTAGGTGCAAATTTTCCACTTCGCAACATTGTTGCGAGGAGACCTTATCGACTGTCCACAGTGCAGCAACTGTCAAAACAAACTTGGCAACGTTTAACTTAGAAATAGTCTCGAAACTTGGCCATAGTCTAGAAACTTTCGTTGAACATTATCTAGTATTCCTTGGAGCGTAAGAATATTTTAATATTTTCAATTTTGTAGTAGATTATGTAGGTTCTCTTTTGAAGGAACCATCCAGATTAAGATTCATCTTGCAAGTTTGAATTCTGTTTCGTTACCATTTATTAGACATTCATCTACTAGAATTTTCTCTAAGCTTGAACCATTTATTTTTAATAAATGCAATGTTTTATTTGAAAATGATGTTGTTTATTAGGTCCCTTAAAATCGAAGTAGAAATATGCTTATTATTTTTGGACATCACAACGTGTATGTAGTGATGTCCAAAAATAATAAAAAAACATAAACACAAAACATAAACATTAAATAACGACATTAAATTGCACGATTAAATACATCACTAACTTATCAGTCACTTTTGCTCTTACACTGTATTATAATTAAAATGTTTTTGTTGATAACCTGATAATGAAAGTAAAGGTGGTCTTTTGTCTATAAATCTTCTCCAATGCACTAACTAAGGTCGATTCCGGACATCAAATTACCAAATACTATAAAGCGAAATGAATCTCGCTCCTAATAGCTATACTTTTACGCATCTGCATCGAGTAATAGATCTTAAAATAGATCCTGGTTACCGTCCAACGATCAATTCTAGATGAACCGTGGTCCCTTTGTCGTCCGCTTAAGGTTTAATATTGCGTGAAAAGCGACAAAGTTAGCTATACAGGGTGTAAATATAAAATTGTCGGTTTATCACTTTCGCGAGACGTAAACTGGTTTACTGCTAGGACCAGACCCTTCCCACTAAATGGCTGTCAAACGCTAATAAACAGAATGGGAAATAAATAAAAGGCAACATGGAACGTCGGACGTTTGATTTGTCGTAAAGTTTTACGTGTGATTTGACAGACAGGTCTGCCGTCGTCGCATTGACTGTCAAATTACTTTTATGGATTGTAAAACGTGCGTGGAAGACTTGTGTTACGAAAGGTCAGTGACGAAAAGAGTAAAAAATGAATTATGGTAAAATGGAACTCTTTGCCTTTGTTCTTTGTCACACATGTGTAATCTGACACTTTCTTTTAATATGGGATCCTTTAAAGGAAGCATCATGGAGGATTTAAGAGAGGTAGGGCATAGCGAATATTCGCTCGAATTGAGCCGCCCGTCCGGGGAAGGACCTCCACCCTATAGAATACCGCAGTCAAATGACCTCTGGGTCGTGTTTCTGCCGGTGAGTAGGGTTTCCGGAGCTCGTGGGGGGTTAGGGTTGGGCCGGGGCATGGCGGTGGCAACTGACAGGCAATCGACCAGTTACCTGCCCGTTGTCACAGCGACTTGGGCTTCTCTTTCGCTTTCCATCAGGCGTAGGGAAGCCATTATGTCGAGCCACTATAAAAAAAAAGAAAAAAAAAATCATGCGGGCCAGAAGTCTGTGATGAAGAACATATATATCGATACTTTCCCTTCCGTTATTAGACCTATTTGGCGTGGCTTGAGTCGCTTTTGACATCAGACAGAAGGTAGTTACTATGTTGCGCCATCACAAAACCAAAGTATAGAAAAAAGAAAGTCCAAAAACTAGAACTATGGACTTTAATAGTTTCGAATAACTTATTAAGTAAAAAACTAACTAACTAGATCGGCGCCGTGATCCAAGCCGAGTCTTGCCCTTCAACAATAAGAGCTTATTAAGTACTTCTTTCAGGAAATATCAAGCTTTTTTTGTTCACAGTGGGGTCCTACGGCCCTTGCTTCAGATCGTCTTCTGAAATGACTTTCAAAACCATTTAAACATTGCAAAATGTGTTCATAGTGCAATGTCTTTCAATCGACAAATTGAAGTATTCGTGATGAATTTAAAGGCAATTTAATTGAACAAAACCAACCCTTATACGAGTACGTTAGTAGCCTTGTAGCTAAAAGGCAATTCACAGTTGGTCTGATTCATACATTCCAGGTCCCTCAATGATGTAGCGAGGATGCTTCGGGTTTCTCTGGCGGATAGAATTGCTAACGAGGTCATCCGCTAGAACTAAGGTAGCTGACGTTGCGCGTCGAATTGTAAATTGAAGTGGAAATGGGTAGGTCGTGTTTCTAGACGTACCGTTAGACCATGGAGTAGAAAAGAGTTGTAACGGAGATCGCAAAAGTGACTAATAAAAAAAGTTTTTGAGTCATTTGGAAATGAGAACTCTCTCTCAAAAATGGAATTTAATGGCCTTTGGTAGTGAAATGGTTAGAGCGTTTAGGTTTGGTCCTTTTGATTCCTGGTCGAATCAATTATTAGCAAATGAACGATACAGTACAAATATCTGTGTGCATGAACATTGAACATCATCATCATCATCATCATCAGTCCACTGCTGGACATAGGCCTCTCCAGTTGTTCGCCACCTAGGGCAAACTTCTGGAGGATATACCCATAATCGCCACGCTGGGCAGGCGGGTTGGCGATCGCAGGACGTAGCTTCTTGCTCCGGTGACGCTGCTGCCCGTCATCGGCCTTTGGTATTTAGCTACGCTAACATTGAACATGTATGTTTGTATTGATATGGTTGCTTAATATGTATTTACAAAAAAAGTATATATTAAGTAAGTTATCAATTGTCTAGTACCTATAGTACTTCGTTTGGGGCTAGATGGCGATTTGTGGCCCAGCGTAGCATGTCTTGGGTTATTTATTTATTTTATAAATTATTTCTGGGAGACCCCTCCCCCTTTAGCCCCCACTTATCACATAGTACAAGGGAAAACCTTAGTTAGTGAGAGCAGGTGGTTAGTGTGAATTGTCTACTATTTATTAGGTATCTTAAGTCAGAAACTATCAGACACGTTAGATTCAATTCGTTAGTGGAATTCTAATTTACTATGGGCTACGTCAGCGAGTTTGCTCCTGAGAATCCTGAGATCCAATTAAAACCGGAATTACTCTAATATATCGTGCGTTTTGCACCAGCCAGGTGCATTTAGGACTTTAATTAAGCAATTAAAGTGATCTGTTTTCACCGACTGGTGGCGGTATAACCATCACGATTGAAGGCGTTAAATATGCCGATGACGGGACACAGCGTCATTGGAGCGAGGAGCTACGCCCTGCGATCGTCAACCCGCCTGCCCAGAGCGTGGCGATTACTCGTATTTATTTATTATCCAAAAGATCATACTACTAACATTACAGGTTTCTCCAATGCGATCGTGTAGATTAATCATACTGTTTATTTTATACCAAGTAAGTTATACTCATATAATAACATTTATTATACGAAAGCACAAATAATGTAGCCTTAGTAAATTCAGTCAAGGAACAGTTAAACACGTCTATTATGAGTCAAGCCTCCAGAAGTTTGCCCAAATTGCCAAGCAACTGGAGAGGCCTATGTTTAGCAATGGACTGCGATAGACTGAATTATGTCATCACTAGTCGTAGATGTTTTAAAATCTTGTCCGTGTATTTTCCGAACTTAGAATACGACCACCCCATTTTATCCCGTGGGTGTCGTAGATCACGACTAAGGGAATATCAGGAAACGTGCAGCAGCGATTACCTAAGTAGATAAATTAATTCACTAGCAAATTCATTACCTACATCATAAAATTGAATTAACAGTAGGTACACTCTATTGTTTGTTTTGTAAGTAGGTAGCGTAGGACGAACTCAAAAATAAAAATAAAATAAAAATGTATTTATTTCAAGCAAATTATTACAATATACTTAGTTGCCGGGGCTTCCCAAAAAGTAGTCAAAGAGAATGTCTTGCTCTTACCACGTAAACAACAGTTTTGATTTAATTACTGGTTTTTACACTCAGTACTTCGAATCTTAAATTTAAACCCTGATGAACAAGATGCGTTATTAGCGACCGAAGTTCGAGCGAAGTACTGCTGAGTGCATAAATAAAAACTCGAAACAAAGTAAAATACACGAAATAGCTTCAAAACCTCGCTTTTATCTTCATAAGTCTATGCGTAGCCACCGGGGAAGGCCATTGGAGCGACAAGGGTCGCAATAATCGGTGCAAACTTCACGGAGTTTCACTTTCATGGCGCGCGGAGTGGGCCGCGTCGGAGGACACGGGCTGAATAAACGAGCAATTTATTCAACAGTGAACAAGTTTAACAAGTAACTTGAGCAATTTATCGCGGTACGTGAGCGCCTCGCTCATACGTCGGAGGTATTATATGTGACGCATGCGATTGTGTTTGTACCGCTGCTGAATTATGATTTGCGGTGTCGGTGTGTTCGTCTCAAATCTCGGCTTTTAGCAGTTCGTCGACGTAATCGCTGCGTCAATTCACAGCTGTGAATAAAGCGTTTATATAATTTGCTCAGTAGGTACGTTATCGTGATATATCCAAAGTAATTGCCAAGTAGAAACTCAGTGAGTGTAAAATCTATCTCTTGTTTGTGTTATTTTTTCACCGACATATCCTACATTAGACGCCTCCTATGTAGAATAATTCCTCTGTTACAAATATACGTATATTATAACTAGCCGTGCCCGCGACTTCGTCCGCGTGTACTAGTTTCTTTGGGTAGTATTTTTTTTTATAAAAAGAGCGTTCAGGATGACCATTTGCTGTCGTCAACTTTAGCCTCTTATTCGCTTTTCATCAGGCGACATGAAGCTAATATAAAGCCAAGTCAATAATGTCTTTAATGCTTTTCATTCATATAGACTTGAGTCAAGCACTTATAAATCGTGAAAACAATATATTAAAAAGAATTAGACTACCACCGGATTTGGATGCAGCTTCTATCGAGAAGACCCGGGAAAAAACTCAATGCCAATTTTTCTTACAGTATTTCTCATATTACATAATTCTTCGAAGCCTATTCAATGCAAACAAACAATCAAACCTTTCCTCTTTATTATATTAGTATTGAAGTAGGTATACTCTAGTTTCTATTTATAGATAGAGTATTGTAATACCTGTAGAGTAATGCTATCATTATCCCTTGTCTATCAATCAAGTTTATACACAAGCCAGTCTCAGGCGCTATAGCCTAAGATTCTCCAATATTTCGGACCTGTCCCCCACTATCGGTGTCTAGTTAAACTGCTCAAGAGTTGATTGAGTGTGTCCCGTGCAAACAAGCCTGATAACAGGTGAGCCGCCCGAATTGATTAATTATTACCGTGATTACTAGGATTATCGAGGTCGAGGCTATCCGTAGCTGCTTATAAACCAAAACATGCCTGCCACACAGTCTTAAACTAAGCCGAAACTTATACTGTGGGTAATAAACAACTGTAAAACTTACTTAGATATTTCATTTAATAAATAAATAAGTTCGGCAATTCCTACCTTGGCCGTGTTGTTAAAATGTGGAATTCATTGCCAGCACATGTGTTTCCTCCTTCTTTCGATATAAGATCCTTTAAACGGGGCGTGAAGAAGCATCTTATGGGCCGGCATAGCGGTGGCAACTGACAGGTAACTTGGCAGGCTTGGTTACCTGCCCGTTGTCGCAGCGACTTGGGCTTCTCTCTCGCTTTCCATAAGGCGTAGAGTGGCCATTATGCCGTGCTACTATAAAAAAAATGACTCGAGACAAGACAATAATAACAACCCAAGACTTGTCACGCTGTACCACACAGAGCCATCTAGTCCCAAATTAAGCCGAAACTTGTACTATGGGTGCTAGACAGCTGATAAATATTTATTGTATATCAAAACATAGATGGCACTTACCTTCAAATTTGAACCTGTCCGACTTTTTTACAAGTATTGATAATTACCTGGAACAAACGCAAAGAGAGTTTCTGTAACTGTTTATTTAAAAAACAATTAAAATGCAAACAAAAGGACATAGATTTTTGGAAATTGAATGACTGACAGCCAATGACAGTGTACAGAATGACAGCGTAAAACAAAAATGTCAAAGTGACATTTTGTAGAGTGCAGGGTTGCTTTCAAGTTTCAATTTTAGCCATCGTCTAAAAGATCCTTGTCGGTCATCATCATCATCATCAGCCCACATCAGTCCACTGCTGGACATAGGCCTCTCCCAATACTCGCCACTTCGATCGGTCCCGGACCTCTCGCATCCAGCTCTTGCCAGCCTTCCTGCGCAAATCGTCACTCCACCTGGTCTGAGGGCGTCCTACACTACGTTTGCCGAGACGCGGTCTCCACTCCAGAACTCGTCGTGTCGGTCATAATATTGTCTAAAAAAAGAAAGTACAAATGAATAAAAACTTTCAACATTTTAAGATTGAAGAAAAATATGCAATTGTTTTTAATAACAGTTTTCAAAATGAATATCAAATAAAACTGCTTACACCTCCACCGCCGTCATACATAATTTTACTCCAGTCTTCAAATAAACAACAATCAACTATGAAAGATAATGTGACATTTGCTCCCGCAAAATTAAATTAAAACCTTCAAGCAAATCGTCGTGTTTATTTTTACATGTCAGTGCATTGCACTTAATTTTAGTTGAAATGAGACGAGAAAAATACGAGTCGTAAAAATGTACAGCGCATTTTGTATCATCGTAGAATTTTAATGCACTATGAAGATTTATAAGGCAGGGGAATACAGTTGGTTGAAGCCAGTGTTGCTATCAAGTCGAGAATTGAGAATGGGGAATACGAATGCATGGTGTATTTTTTATGTCGGGTTATGAAATGCAATGTTATGAACGAGTTTGTTTCTGTGTTTTGTATCTTGACTAGTGCAACCTGGAAATGAATGCGCCAGGGATGTAAGGGAGCGGCCTATCATCTTTTCCCTCCAAGCCAACCTCACCTGCCCGTGGAGCATCCTGCCGAACAACAAACGAGGCGCTAGCAACCGACTGGTTGCGGAATAACCATCACAAATGAAGGCGTAAAAATCACAGGCCGATGACGAGCAGCAGCGTCACCGGAGCGAGAGGCTACGCCCTGTAATCGCCAACCCGCCTGCCCAGCGTGGCGATTATGGGTCCTCCAGATGTTTGCCCTAAGTGGTGAACAACTAGAGAGCCCTATGTCCAGCAGTGACTTGCAATAGGCTGATGATGATGATGAATGCATTAGGTAATGCACAGCCTGCAAACGTACATGAACGAAAGACATTTAGTTCTTCCCCAATGACAATTGTCAATTGGGGGGATTTGCAGTAGGTTTTGTATCCAGGTTAACGCTACAGCCCATCTCCTGTCATGATCTTAGTCATCTTCTTCGACACTTCGATTCTTGATGAATTCTTGGGTTTCCCTTGTACTATACTGCGAGTATCGACAGTGTTCTCTCGCAAGCGCCTTCGGTCAAGCTACTATGGGTAACTTGCTAATATAAATTTTCAACACTGTTTACAAGGCTTGATTTGATTTTAAAGTTTGTAAAATCCTCTCCAAATCCGACGCGATTTCCAATTGGTTGCACCACCTTAAGTGGACATACACACAAATTAAGGCCAGTTCAAGTCTCACACAGATCATCTAGTTGTTACTGGCAGTAAGATTAACGTTAACACATAGTTTAACATGTCAATAAACATTATTAGCGTGATAATTAACACAATTACAGATAGTGTGGTTAGTGACCACATTACTGTGGTTTACATTGAAGATTCAAAAGCGTAAACTGCACGATAGTATATTGCTAATGCCTACTAATTATAGACAGTATCTTTACAATTTGACATCGTTTATATAGCATGTTTTTTTTTTATAGTGGCTCGACATAATGGCTTCCCTACGCCTGATGAAAAGCGAAAGAGAGGCCCAAGTCGCTGTGACAACTGGCAAGTAACTGGTCAGCTACCTGTCAGTTGCCACTGCCATGCCGGCCCAACCCTAACTCCCCACGAGCTCCGGACACCCTACTCACCAGCAGAAACACGACCCGAAAGTCATTTGGCTGCGGTATTTTATAGGGTGGAGGTCCTTCCCCGGACGGGCAGCTCAATTCGAGCGAAGATTCGCTATGCCCTACCTCTCTTAAAAATGTTGAATAAATAGAAAAACTAGGACGTATGAGGCGAACTGGAATCCTGAAGGTACCGTAATTATGTTAACTTTCGAGCTAACTTCGTTTAGCATGCTCGAAATAGCATTGGTAAATTTCAATTAGATTGCCCGTTCTCGTTGATACCAGAGCGAGCAAACTTTCATTCGTATCGATGTCACGCTGATTGAACTGACATTATTCAACCATGCACCGTAGTGTAAGATTGAGCCACGCGTTTAGGCGCACACAAACGAATGGATACGACAAACCTAAGCTCAAGAACCGAACATAGAAATTTCTTTAGGGCCAGCAACGCACCTGTGATTAGAGAATCATCAGAGGATGTCAAGATGTTTAAATTGGCTAAAGTGATCGCTTGATTGCTCTGGTGTCGCGGTATCTATAGGCTCAAATGATTTACTTATAGTTGACCTTTAAGCCCGTAAGCTCTGTCACACATAAGAACATTTATAAAGCCTTGATTAGAAGGTACCTTTCTGTGGTCAATACTTTCACAAAAATGTACAGAGCTCCGGTTTTACATAGAATTTCATTATCGCTTTACTCTTTTCAACGAACCGGACATTTTGCCACGCTTACTGTAAATGTAGTTTCACGTTGGGTTAAATGTTTCGAACATTTTTAGCAACTCTACCCACCTATCTAGTTTTTTAAAAGCTAGCGGAGAACCTACTTTTACCGGTTAAAATGTCTCCCGTTTCACTTCCAGCTAATTTGAAAAAAGAACTATTCTAAATTGATCCAACCGAGATTCCAGAGTTAGTTAAATGCATAGAAAAACGCACTGAAAATGTAAAGAGTTGATAGATGCTTGCTTTGCGACAATGCATAATATTTTTACTTAACATTTTGACCCTTATCACATACTGAGTAAAACCCTACATTGAGAACCTCAAAAAGCTGTAACACGGCCGTCCTGAGTAATCCTGGCGGTGGATCATTGCAGAACCAAAGGCGACAGGAATGACCTGGAGCAAAGTAAAGAGAAGTTCATGGAAGGAAACAGGGAAGCTCAAGACAAAATGGCCGTACGCAGTGACGCCCTCTGACTTAATTACTCTCTGACCTAACTAATCTACGTCTCCTGACCATCCAGGGAATATCCGGAGGGGCCTCGCCAAGAGTCCAAGACACATTTTGGGTCGCTGCGTCAACTTAGTAACTATAATTGGTAGGTTATAAAGCAAGTTGCGAGCTATTTCACCAACTAAAAGGAGCAAGGTGTTAACAAATGGGACACATCTGTTGCGCCCAGGCAGGTTAGTTGCTCCCGTCCGTCGCAACTGCACTTTAAATGACACAGTTTGTTAGTTGAGCCACTCTTTTGTTAAGTTTGCAGACACATAGTGGGGCGTTACGGGCAGAGTTGGTTGTAGTTTGAAACAACATATATTCCACAGATATATATCTACAACTAGAACGGGATGTAAGATAGCGACCCATCATCTTTTCGCTCCAAACCACGCTCCCGTGTCCGTGGTGCATCCTGCTGAAAAACAAACGAGGCTCTGGCAACCGACTGGTGGCGGTATAACCATCACGATTGAAGGCGTGACTAGTAATCACAGGCTGATAACGGGTAGCAGCGTCACCGGTGCTAGAAGCTACGCCCTGCGATCGAGCAGCGTCACCGGTGCTACGCCCTGCAATCGCCAACCCGCCTGCCCAGCGTGGCGATTATGGGTAAATCCTCCAGTGTTTGCCTAAAGTGGCGAACAACTAGAGACCTATGTCCAGCAGTGGACCGCGATAGGCTGATGATGATGATGAAAGTCACTTAATCGACTCTTACGACATCTATGGGAAAATATGGTTCTTTATCCGTCACCACACATTTAATCAAATCTTGTTATACTTATGTAATCAAATACTTGTTATATATAATCATAATAATCAAATACTGTTAATTAAATACCAAATATTATTTTAGAGTAACTTAATAGAGACGAGTCTTTAGGATAAGCCGTAATGAAGCAGTTAATTGCCAAGACATTGTGAGTAATTGAATGAATTAATTTTGTTAATATATTATACTAGTTAGGCTGAATTGAGATTTCACATGGTTGGAGTTCTGGGGATCAAAGTGTGATCATTGTAATTGATTACATACTTACGACCAGTTAGTTCAGTAGTAGTGAACACTGCCTTTAACACGGTGGTCGTGGGTTTGATTTCCGCACAGTACACAGATTTTTGAACATGTCTGTTTGTATTTGCCTGGATGTTTGCTATGTATAAACGTACATTTATTTTTAACCGACTTCGAAAAAAGGAGGAGGTTCTCAATTCGTCTCTATGTATAATATTTTTTTTTTTATGTTTGTTCACCGATTATTCCGTCAATTATGGATGGATTTCAAAATTTTTTTTTTGTTCGACAGAGGACACTTCCGAGGTGGTCCCATTATCACCAAGTCAGGATCTGATGATGGGATCCTGGAGAAATTGAGGGCAACAACCGAAAATTGTATGCTCATATGGTGTTTTTGTTACGTTATCATATTCTACTCAGGTATATGCTTCCGGGCGTCAACATCTGGTGCTGATGATGAAGCCACAGAACTCCTTAACGGTTAGGAGTTAGGGAACAGTACTGACATTGGTCGATAGAAACTAGGTAGTAGTATGTACTTATGCAGGGCTAATAGGGCAGATGATTTGGTAAGTGATTTGCTTGATTCTAGATCGCAAAGTCTTCACTTGACTTAAAACAAAATTTTTCATTCCTAAGTAAAACTCTTAAGGACATTAATTAGCCCTTATTCAAGGTCACAGCACATTAACGCAACTAAAAATAGAGAAATAAAATTATTTTTAAAAAAAAAATAAACCGACTTCAAAAAAAACACAAACGACCAAAACTAAAAAGCGATAAATAACGTAAGTAATTCTATCCTTAATACATAATTATTTAAATATTACAGTTATCACTTATTTTTGAAGTCGGTGCCAGCCAAACAAATAAATGTACATATCTATATTGTCGTGGGGATTTGCCGGCCGCGCGCGTCATACAACAACAGTCTACGTTAGGTACCTAGAGGCTGGCACCGACTTCAAAAATAAGTGATAACTGTAATATTTAAATAATTATGTATTAAGGATAGAATTACTTACGTTATTTATCGCTTTTTAGTTTTGGTCGTTTGTGTTTTTTTTGAAGTCGGTTTATTTTTTTTAAAAAATATATTCAAATACGGTAACAGTTGTCTAGTATCCATAGTACATGGTACAAACGTTGGTTTAGATAAGGACTAAATGGTTATATGAAGGTAAAAAATCAATTTAAATACTACTACGATATGATTTTTTAAACGTAAGATATATAAATACGTTATAAAGTTTAACAAGCTTACAAAATGTAAGATAGCTAAGACAGGAAATCATTTACCAAATACACACATTTTGACTATTGCGATCAGTCACCATTAGATGAAAAATGCAACATTTTAAAGCACATGGAATTTACCAAACGCTACCATCAAATCTGCGTGTAGGTACCGTGTAACCGAGTATAGAAATACACAATATTCCAGCAATGAAATTACCAAATTAACGCCACAATTTGGGCACAGCAGGCTGCTGAGGGTAATGCGCTGTTCAGTACAGCGACTGCCCGCTTATTCGCTGAGCCGGCGCGTCAAGTGATACATTTACGGTACAGTTAATGCATTACATGCTGGTCTGCAAATACCACATTTTCCTCATAAGCACAGTTCGTTCATAATGTTATAAGACTACTTCGATTGTTTAGCGCATAGATATGTGTTAATAGAACCGCATGTACAAACCGGCAATAAGGCCGGCAACGACTCCAGAACTCGATCTGAGTTGCGGTTGTCCATGGGCGGTGTCGACTCTTACATCACACTGGCTCGTCTGCCGCCTCTTGCATAAAAAAAACCATCACAGTGTGTGGCTGTGCTTGCGACTTTGACAACTTCTAGTAGATTGCGGGTCCCTTACAGAAAAAACGCTTATTCTGGGAGGGATTCTACCTCATTGCTCTCGTGTCAGTAAACAGAATCTTTAACGCAAAATAGCAGGTGTCCAAGGCAACGGAAAAATCAATGCATTTCGCAATATATCTATAAAATAAAGTTTTACATTTAGTCGCCGCGCGGCGCGATTATCCGGTAATGTCGCATTTCAAATACTAAATCCAACTTTGACAATGGCGGTAATATTGTACGTATCGGATTGTGGCCATTAATGGAATTTGTTCGACGAGAATTATCATTAAAATGTATACGATCTGTTGGGAATAAATAAATGATGCGAGGCGACCGCGCTCGCGTGGTATAATACACACACACATAACACAACCATTGTGTTATGTCTGTGTGTATTATAGCATCGTTTTGGCTATAAGTCAATATTATTATTGACGTTGTATGGTTAGTATTTGGGATGTAAGGGCTTATCATCATTTCCCTCTTAGCTAACCTCACCTGCCAGTGGTGGATCCTGCCGAACAACAAACGAGGCGCTGGCAAGCGACTGCTGGCGGTATAACCATCACAATTGAACGTGTAGCTAAATTCCACAGACCGATAATGGGCATGGGATGATGGGATTATAGTCAAAATATAAATACACTAGCTGTTCTCGCGACTTCGTCCGCGTGGAATAGTTATTTTCCCCCCGTTTTTATTACATTTTCCATTATTTGTTCGCTCCTAATAGTTGCAGCGTGATGTTATATAGCCTAAAGCCTTCCTCGATAAATGGTCTATTCAACACAAAAAGAATTTTTCAATTCGGACCAGTAGTTCCTGAGATTAGCGCGTTCAAACAAACAAACTCTTCAGCTTTATAATATTAGTTAAGATTATAATATTAGTTAAGATAATAATAAATAAATGTATGCATACCCCTCTTAAAAAAAAGGGACTAGTCCATACGAGTTCGATCTTTCAAAGCCGTGAGTGCAATACGCACGGCTTTGTCAGATTTAACTGCAATTTTAACTATTTGTTTTCCGCCGTTCGTTGCCAGTTCAAAGTGAACGTCACTTATTCAGATTTTCATAATAAAAAGATATCTTTTACACACGAATTTCCCGTTTTTTGATCGGATTTTATTCCTGACGATTACAAATAACACAAAATACAGGACGAAGAACACACCATTGCACCTACTGTTTCTGGACATGCAGAAGGCCTTCGACTGTGTTCCCCGTGTGGTGATCTGGTGGGCGCTGAGGTCTAAAGGAGTGCCAGAGGTGTACATCGATGTCATCCGAGACATGTACCGCAATTCGGATTCTATGGTTCGGACCGCTGTCGGCGATACTAAGCCATTCCCCATTACCGTTGGAGTACACCAGGGCTCCGTCCTTAGCCCGTTCTTGTTCAGCGTAATATTAGACGTGGTGTCGGATAGCATCAGGGACCTACATGAGCGACCGCCATGGTTGCTCATGTACGCTGATGATATCGCGTTGACGGATGCGGACAGAGGGCGGTTGGTGCGACGAGTGAACACGTGGAAGAAAACGCTGGAGAACTGTGGGCTGAAGATAAATGTGGCTAAAACTGAGTACTTGGCCTGCAACACTGCAAACCTTATACCCATCCGCATAGGTGAGGACACAGTCGAGTACGCAGACCAGGTCAAGTACTTGGGGTCGATACTTCACTCGTCGGGGGATATCGATGGTGACGTCAAGGCACGCATTGCTGCAGCGTGGGCAAGATGGCGTGAGGTGACTGGAGTCATTTGTGATCCCAAAATGCCAGTCAAACTTAAGGGGCGGGTCTATAAAACACTCATTAGGCCTGTCCTCTTATATGGTAGTGAAACGTGGCCATTACTTGAGCGGCATAAGCAAGAGCTGCGTGTCGCGGAGATGAATATGCTGCGATGGATGTGTGGAGTCACGAGAAAAGACTGCATAAGAAACTCCCGCATCCGGGGCAGCCTCCACGTACGCGACATAGCAGACAAGTTGCAAGAGAGCCGCCTACGCTGGTACGGCCACGTTTTACGTAAAGATCTGAACTACGTTGGGAACAAATGCTTAGCCATGCAACCTCCGCCGGGCCCCGGCAGACGGGGTAGACCTAAGAAGCGGTGGCTTGACGTCATCACCGAAGATATGCGCGCCAATGGACTTACCACCAGGGATGCCAACGACCGTCCAAAGTGGAGGAAACTCAGCAGGAAAGCGGACCCTGGGCTCCGAGGCACGGCCTCCGGATGCAACCGGGAATAACGCTCAGATGATGATGATGATGATGATGATTACAAATAACACAAAATAGTCAAATAAATTCAGCAGGTTCTCACTGAGAGAGAAGATTTTTCTTTTTTTTTTTCAAAATATGAAAGTGCATTTATTGTACGAACGGCTAAAGCTTTGAAACTCTATGCCAGGGTTTGTGTTCCCCGGTACTCTTCAAATGTTGCGAACCGATACCGACCGTCCTTCGTAAGCCTACGTTACATAACATCAGGCAAGTTGGGGAGTGCTAGTTCAATTTTTATTTACTTATAAAAAAAAGTGACGCGCGTACAAACATTCATTTACCTGATACAAATAAGACCCCATGTATAAATGATTAATTGTGCATTAAGTGTAAGTAGAGTGTAAGTAATGTAATGTGGGATGTAAGGGAGCGGCCTATCATCCTTTCATTCCAAGCCAACCTCACCTGCCTGTGGTGCATCCTGCCGAATAACAAACGAGGCGCTGGCAACCGACTGGTGGCGGTATAACCATCACAATTGACGGCGTAGCTTAATACCACAGGCCGAAGACGGGCAGAAGCATCACCGGAGCGAGGAGCTTCGTCCTGCGATAGCCAACCCGCCTGCCCAGCGTGGCGATTATGGGCATATCCTCCAAATGTTTGCCCTGAGTGGCGAGCTGGAACTGGAGAGGCCTATGTCCAGCAGTGGACTGCAATAGGCTGGTGATGATGATGGTGATGAGAGTGTAAGTTATATATTTATTTTTATTTCGCCCGGGTAAATGAACTTACGTATCCCCACCGTTCAGGGGACCGAGGAGGTGTGCAAGTCAAGGCCTAACGATGCTATAACGCATATTACCATTGCTAAAAAAGCTGTCGAGCTAGATAATTGAATCTTCTAATGGAACCACAAATGATACTTCTAATTCTAGCAAAGGTTTTACCATTAACGCTTCCCATACCAATTAAGAAAAAGACAATGGACGAAGGGCAGAAAGGATAAATCAGAGAAATGTATCAAGGATAGCACGGCCGACACATTACATTACAAAATAATCATAACGTGTGAAATGCGTAGCACCCCTTGAAGTGTTCTAGTTTGACAAAGATGCACACATGTCTTTCAATTTCAATTAGCTTGCATATTCTCTTTTAAACGAGCGTTAGATAATACATCAGAACATAAATTGCATATGAGACGCTCCCGTTATGTTCAAATTTGCTGGACATAGGCCTTTCCAATTGTTCGCTATACTGGTCGGTGACCGCGAGGCGTACCTAACTCCTCGCTCCGGTGCCCGGATCTTGTGGTATTTAGCTGCGCCTCCAATCGTGATGATTATACCGCCATCAGTCGGTTGCCATAGCCTCGTTTGTTATTCGGCAGAAGGTCCAGTCCTTAGGCGCACAAGGCAATACATAGACTGGCTCGGTGGCTCAATTGGTAGTGACCCCTGCCTTCTGAACCAAGGGTCGTGGGTTCGATTCCCACCCGGGTCAAACATTCGTGTGATGAACACTTGTGTTTGTCCCGTGTCTGGGTGTTTATATTTGTATTTAAGTATTTATTTGTGGTACTTTCGTTGTTCTGATACTCATAACACAAGTACTTAAGCTGCTTACTTTGGGATCGGAGCAATGTATGTGATATTGTCTAACATATTCAATGCACAATAGTGCAACATTCAGCTACGCTTCTAGATCTCACAAAGCTGTTCTATCCTTGATACATTCCCGTGGTTTCCCCATTAACGTTAACCGTACCAATATTATCAAAGAGACAACGGAGGCACGCCGGGAAGGTTAAACGTTTCTTTTCCAGGGTAAGTTAGCGGTTCGCAGGACGGACCCTCGTCACTCCGGTCAGAGTCCCTCAATTTCACTCAATTTATACGAGCGGATTAGACGAGTACTAGCAATTGCTTTGATATGAGCCACCCATTTGTGGTATCACGAAACCGACACGTTGAAAAGTTGTCAATTGGGATATAAAACTATGAAATGTTCCGGAAGTCCTTATTGATTTGACTAACAGCCCGCCCCTCGCTTCGCTTCGGATAAATCTATAAAATTATTGGCGTTTTAGTTTAATTTCTGTACACTATACTAATACATTTTAGCATAATAAAATCGTTTTAATTACGGGATGTGAGGGACCGGCCTATCATCTTTTCGCTCCAAGCCAACCTCACCTGCCCGTGGTGCATCCTGCCGAATAACAAATGAGGCGCTGGCAGCCGACTGGGGGCGGTTTAACCATCACAGATAAATATCACAAGCCGCTGACGGGCAGCAGCAAAAGCTACGCCCCGATCGCCAACCCGCCTGCCTAGCGTGGCGTTTATGGGTACATATCCTCCAGATAGTTGCCCTAAGTTGCGAACAACTGGAGAGGCCTATGTCCAGCAATGGACTGCAATAGGCTGACTATGATGATGTTTCTCATACAAATAAGACGTTGATTCTTCATAGAATAAGTCGCCATTAAACCTACCCATATAAACAACACCATTACTGATAATAAAGGTCATTAGACCCTTATTATCAATCTCCAACGTACCCACTTCCCTAAACCGATGATCGAACGTTTGTTTACCGACTCGGTATAACCGCTCGACGGCAGCTAAATCCCGCTAAACAGATTTCAGTAATCCTATAAAATCCCAGCAGAGTGGTGGCTGTAGCAAAATGGATTATGTCTGTCTCGATTTTATTTTCATAGGTAGGTAGGTACTGCATCTGGCGTTGTTTAAGTATAATAGATTGTTGCTTCCATTGTTTTGTGATTCGAAATGGGTATTAGCACTTTGGATTCTAGGTTTTGGTGGAATTGACTGTACAGTCAGAATTACATACGTACATCATCATCATCAGCTTACTACGGTCCACAGCTGGACATAGGCCTCTCTAGTTGTTCGCTACTTAGGGCAAACGTCTGGAGGATATATCCATAATCACCACGCTGGGCAGGCGGGTTGGCGATCGCAGGGCTTAGGGCAGGCTTCTCGCTCCGTTGACGCTGCTGCCCGTCATCGGTCTATGGCATTTAGCTACGCCTTCAATTGTGATGGTTATACCGCCACCAGTCGGTTGCCAGTGCCTCGTTTGTTATTCGACAGAATGCACCACGAGCAGATGAGGTTGGCTTGGAGCGAAATGATGATAGGCCGCTCCCTTACATCACTGCCCGATTTCTTCCGATGGGTGTTGTAAATGTTCAGCCGGTAGGGGCGGTAGGTAGGGTTTAAACGCCTGTCTCGCGTCAGTTCTACCAGCACGCACATCACATCTGAACATATCGTTGAAGATTGATACTCTTTATTGCACATAAACACATACATTGGGACAGGAAAACATATTATAAACAAAATAAAGTACAATTAGGCGGTCTTATTGCTTATAGCGATCGCTTCTAGACAACCTTCAGGTAGAGGAAACCAGATTCAACAGAGATGGGTAGCCCAGTGAAACTCAATCAAAATATTTCATACTAAACACGTGAAGTTCTCGGTTCTTACAGCGTATTAGACGCGTTCTGAATGTAGAGAACACAACGTCATCTAGTCCCAAACTAAGCTGAATCTTGTACTATGGGTACTAAAAAAGTGTTTTTTTTTTGTAAACTTGTATAATTTTTTTTTGTTTTAAAACAGTAATATATATAACACTTATTGCTACTTCGAAGTTACATTATCTGTCTGTCAGATAAAGCATCCAGGCCAATACAAACGTGTTCATGAACAGAAATGTTTGGGGGTCGAACCCGCGACCACTGTGTCAGAAGCACCCTTCACTGCCACTGAACCAAATTGCTAGTCAAGATGTTCACAATATGCCCTCATATCTTACTTCCCGTACATATTGTAAATTCCCCGGGTCAGTCTGCAACGGCTCCCATCCCTTACGGTCCTGCGCCATTTGTTTCCATTCCGCCAGCCTGGGTGTAAATCGGCCATTCTTATTCGGAGCGGGCCCCATCCTCCCCCCAACATTTGTATGTGTATTGCCCCTCCTTTGTGAATTTACACGCATCGCGTTCCGGTATATTGAAACAAGATATGAATGTAGAAATGAGTATAGTGATTTGTGTTGGTACGGATTCTGTCATATTGATACATTGGGTTGGGCGGACATGTGTGGCTTATGTTAGTTCCGTAATCATCAGTATTGGCTGGAACATTTGCAGCACATTCTGTTTTTGGGTCCACCTAATCCACCATTTACATAACTTCCGTCGTTTTCTTCTTGTAACCAAAAAAGTTACAATGTCTCTTTTCCTTTATTGGTGTTCTACACCAACGTAATGTTGACTCGAGCCGAAATGAAATTCCGGTATCAGTTTAGAAGGCAGATTATCAAGAAATTTGAATGATACATGCATATTATGTTGACCAATACATAAATAAAAAAAACTCAATATCTCATATGTGGGTGTCGTAATAAATGTTAAAAAGAGTGCATAGAACGTTTATACGAGCCATAGAATGAGCAACCAAGTTCAACATTGTACGAACTTGTAACTTGGTTAGGTAACTTTTCTACAAATATTTATCTAAAGTTTGTTGTTTCTATTAGTCCATAATAGACTGTCATATTCCCTTGCGCCAAACTTCCACACACGACATTGTTTCACAAAACCTACATGGCTTCCAGTATACAACGAAATAAGTTCATAAATCTACTTAAATTAAAAGTTTTACTGTGTCCTCCACTGTTACGTTTTCCCTTGGCAAGAAACATCGTTTCGTAGAAATAAAATGAGATATAACATCCTTTACAACTTGCCAGGCATCCTTGGACAGATAAGAATTGAAATATGTCTTCGCGAAGATTATAACATTGGCGAAAAGTATAAAATGTGATTGTCGCCCAAGTTTTATTAAGCCGTGTCAAGAATTTTTGGGCCAAAATAGTTTCTGAGAGTATGAAGATGAATTAGGCTCGCGAGGTGGAATAAAGATCTAAAATGAGGTTACTGGTTTCTGGCTATTTTATTTGTAATTTTGTGTAGCAGTTATTTCTTTTATATGATAACTAAAACGGCCATATTCACAAACGTTACTAAGTATGCGTTGCGGGAACGCACAGGTACTCAAAAACGGATAGGATTTTGGGCACTGTGCGTCCGCGCGTCGCATAGTAACGTTTGTGAATACGGCCGTAAGACCAGGATTGGAGTGGACACAGCTTTTATCGAAAAGCTGTTAAGGCTACTTAGCAATAGTGCAGAATGCCCAGTAATATGTTGGGCTGATGACCTTAGAAGGACTGCTGAATGACGGAAGCTTAGAACAAAGAATCGTGACTCGAACTAAAGGAGGCTTATTATCAGCAGTGAATAACTGGGGCTGTTAATTGATTGATAACTATTATGTAAGTAGAGATAAAAAGGCCAGCCCGTAGCTTATTCAATAGTGATTGCCTTTTGAAACCGAGGATTATCGGTTCTAATCCCGTAGTCACAAATCCCGCTTAAGTAATGTGAAGAATAGAAAGATGCCTGGTTCAATTCCATATAACTATTTATAACTGAATTTGTTGACAAGAGACCACTAGTTGTGGACTATATAGTTGTCTATATCATAAGTAATCTAATTCCTTATTTAAACTAAATGTATCTGTAATTAATTTTATGTCAGACTCATCATCCAACATTCAACCGATCAATTTACTAATTGACCAAATCAAGCATGAAGAGCGCTACATCTTAATGCTTCAGATATCATTGGCCTAATTTATATATCAAGTGGGTCACATCACAAGACCTTGCGTAACGTCGCTCTCGCTGCGGATCATCATATTTCACCCGCACGCACGATATTTCCTCGTTTTCAATTAGTGTTCCTCTGAGTTATGGAGTTTGAAGCGGTGCAATTATTTGTTCGCTGACAGCGTTTTTTGCTTTGTTTTTTATTTGGCTCAGCTCTTAAGTGAGGAATATTGCTAGCGTTTTTTGAATTGGTATTGAATGTTTAGTGATAGTCTTATTAATGTCTGATTGTTAATCTTAAAGGGCGAAATTGGACTGATGATAGAGTGGAAAGAAAAGGAAAGCTTAAATTATCCTTTAATTGTCACTTAATTAACTAATTACGGTATCAAAGCTCGTCTTAAAATTGGATAATAGGTAAGTGCCTCCAATCTAGGTCTTTCTTACGCAATCTCCTGTCAAATGTTCAAACTGATAATACTGCTTTTCCGTATGGGTTCCGGATTTAAATTAGGACCACCTCATCTAATTTCGTGAAGAAGGAAGCATACTAAGGGAATATCAAAAAACGGGCAGCAGCGTTTACCTGGGTACAAATAAAACCTATTGGGGTCCGCATAATGACGTCACGATTAACTAATTAAAGAAGAAATTCCAAATATCTTTTAGACTTTATCCTTACTGTTACTAAGAATACATAATACAATGAATGTAAACTAAAGCTTTCTTATTACAAAGAGCTCGTTTACAAGTTTGCATTATGAGTAGCAAAGATTCGACACATTACGTCATAATCGTAAGTCCATTTCGTACAAACAAATAGTTTGCAGCATATTCGCGTATTCACATCGCGTAGCATAAAAAGCTGTACGATACTGAAAATAACTAAGAAACAAGGCAACAATTTAGTTGCGCTGATAAATCGGGCAGGGTTGCCACGCGGCAGCTAATTCGGCAAATTGCTCAAATCACTCAGTACTGAGGCCAGCGAATAGGAATAAAAATTGATGCGATCCATCACTGGCCCATTTCTATAAAGGAGAAACTACAGTGTTCCTTAATTGTGTTATTTATTCACTTACTTAAGGATTTCGTATAATTTTAAAACTATGCAATTTTAGTCCGCCCAGCGCGGCAGCGTGGCGATTATGGGCATATCCTCCAGATGTTTGCCCTAAGTGGCGAACAACTGGAGAGGCCTATACTCCAGCAGTGGACTGTAATAAGCTGATGATGATGATGCCCGTCGAATAGTATAAAACAAAGTCGCTTTTGTCCGTCTGTCTGTCCCTATGTATGCTCAGATCTTTATAACTACGCAATGGATGGTGTTGAGGATTTTTAAGCGTCTTCAAAATAGGAGGAGGTTCTCAATTCAACTGTTTTTTTTTGTATTTATGTTACCATATATCTTTTTGTTTGAAAGGGTGTACTTCCTAGTAGGTCATCAAATTAAAGTAGGTTTAATTTTTTTGTAAAAAGAATGTTGTTTTATGGATATAGTGATTCAAGAGGAAGCTTTATAAAACTACACAATGGATTTTGATGACTTTTTTAACAGACTTCAAATAAAATTATTTAAAAAAAAAAATTAAACCGCCTTCGAAAAAAACACAAACGACCAAAACTAAAAAGCGATAAATAACGTAAGTAATTCTAACCTTAATACATAATTATTTAAAAATTACAATTATCACTTATTTTTGAAGTCGGTGCCAGCCTCTAGGTACCTAACGTAGACTGTTGTTGTATGACGCGCGCGGTCGGCAAACACGACAATATTATTTATTTGTTTGGCACCGACTTCAAAAATAAGTGATAATTGTAATATTTAAATAACTATGTATTAAGGTTAGAATTACTTACGTTATTTATCGCTTTTTAGTTTTTAACCGACTTCGAAAAAAGGAGGAGGTTCTCAATTCGTCTGTATGTATAATATTTTTTTTTTATGTATGTTTACCGATTATTCCGTCAATTATGGATGGATTTCAAAAATTTTTTTTTGTTCGACAGAGGACACTTCCGAGGTGGTCCCATTATCACCAAGTCAGGATCTGATGATGGGATCCTGGAGAAATTGAGGGCAACAACCGAAAATTGTATGCTCATATGGTGTTTTTGTTACGTTATCATATTCTACTCAGGTATATGCTTCCGGGCGTCAACATCTGGTGCTGATGATGAAGCCACAGAACTCCTTAACGGTTAGGAGTTAGGGAACAGTACTGACATTTGTCGATAGAAACTAGGTAGTAGTATGTACTTATGCAGGGCTAATAGGGCAGGTGATTTGGTAAGTGATTTGCTTGATTCTAGATCGCAAAGTCTTAACTTGACTTAAAGCAAAATTTTTCATTCCTAAGTAAAACACTTAAGGACATTAATTAACCCTTATTCAAGGTTACAGCACATTAACGCAACTAAAAATAGAGAAATAAAATTATTTTTTTAAAAAAAATTAAACCGACTTCAAAAAAAACACAAACGACCAAAACTAAAAAGCGATAAATAACGTAAGTAATTCTATCCTTAATACATAATTATTTAAATATTACAATTATCACTTATTTTTGAAGTCGGTGCCAGCCAAACAAATAAATGTATCTAGGTATATTGTCGTGGGGATTTGCCGGCCGCGCGCGTCATACAACAACAGTTCTACGTTAGGTAGGTACCTAGAGGCTGGCACCGACTTCAAAAATAAGTGATAATTGTAATATTTAAATAATTATGTATTAAGGATAGAATTACTTACGTTATTTATCGCTTTTTAGTTTTGGTCGTTTGTGTTTTTTTTGAAGTCGGTTTAATTTTTTTTTTAAAAATAATTTTTGGTCGTTTGTGTTTTTTTCGAAGTCGGTTTAATTTTTTTTTTAAAAATAATTTTATTTCTCTATTTTTAGTTGCGTTAATGTGCTATGAACTTGAATAAAGGCTAATTAATGTCCTTAAGAGGTTTACTTAGGAATGAAAAATTTTGATTTAAGTCAAGTGAAGACTTTGCGATCTAGAATCAAGCAAATCACTTACCAAATCTCCTGCCCTATTAGCCCTGCATAAGTTCATACTACTACCTAGTTTCCATCGACCAATGGCAGTACTGTTACCTAACTCCTAACCGTTAAGGAGTTCTGTGGCTTCATCATCAGCACCAGATGTTGACGCCCGGAAGCACATACCTGAGTAAAATATAATAACGTAACAAAAACACCATATGAGCATACAATTTTCGGTTGTTGCCCTCAATTTCTCCGGGATCCCATCATCAGATCCTGACTTGGTGAAAATGGGACCACCTCGGATGTGTCCTCTGTCGAACAAAGAAATTTTTTTTGAAATCCATCCATAATTGACGGAAATATCGGTGAACATACATAAAAAAAAAAATATTATACATACAGACGAATTGAGAACCTCCTCCTTTTTCGAAGTCGGTTAAAAAGGAAGAATTGGACTGATTTTTTGTTGTTGTATGTATGTTACATATCCTTTCATCGGGATTTCATATATCCCAATAGGTAGCGATCAAAACCGCGGGTTGTAGCTAGTCTACTATAAATTAATATCGTATACGAATATAACTATATAATATCTCTTGCGTTATTCATAAAACATGTCATATTAAACTCCACTTGAATCGTGTCAGCCCTGCCCTACCCAAGTGAACTGAACTGGGCATGTTACGTCATTTCGTAGGAAGCCCTCCCGCTACGTGATTAATTTAATCAAACTGAAAGTGTTTGAGTATCAACCAGATCGTCTGTGCTTCGGCGCTCTTCTTGTATTAAATTCGGATCGGTACGTGCACGCTCGGAATCTGCCTTTCAATCTCTTGTATCAAGTCAAAGGTTGGAAACGTTTGAATAAGGATATGTTTGTTTTTAAAAGCTTTTAGATTGAAGTGAGTAATTAAATGCGCCAGAAAATGAACAGATACCATCTGATTAGACAATCTTATTAGGTAGGTACCTTCTTATTTAATTTGGCCTGGGTGGGTGGGTTTAGGCTTTTGAACCAAATAACGTGGGTTGGACCCAACCAGGGATCAAAATGAAGATCATATTTCCCTAACTAATTATTTTTAAAAACTAATTGTGATCTTCAATTGGTTGTAATGCTATTATCTCCATATTTTAGTAGTGCGAAATACTAAAAAAAAAATACGTAAGAAAAATACTCATAGTGATTTCCGCAATAGATCATCAAAATTTGGATAGTACTAAATTGTAAAATCTTCATGTGTATCTTATCATCATCAGCCTATCGCAGTCTACTGCTGGGCATAGGCCTCTCCAGTTGTTCACCTCTTAGGTCAAACATCTGAATTATATATCCATAATCGTCACCCCGTCATCGGCCTGTGTTATAGCTAGACCTTCCATTGTGATGGTTATACCGCCACCATTAGATAGCCAGAGCCTTGTTTGTTATTCAGCAGGATGCCCCATGGGTAAGTAAGGATGACTTGAGGCCGAAAGGTTGATAGGTTACTCTCTTATATCCCTAAAATCTTATATGATTCAGAAATCAGCACAGCCTTTATTGAGGTTAAAATATAACCGATTTAAAAACAACATCCCAATGTTTTTTCAACATAAAATTGACGTATTGTAGGTTACAGTTCGCGGCCAAAAGTAATATTATTATTTAACCGATTTTATTGACTGACGCCGGCTTTATCCCATGAATATTTATTCTTTGCTCTGAATTGCAAATTTGTAAAAGGCACCCCTCTATAGCTGACGGATTTCTTCACACGCCCCTAATTCTGAAAGGAAAATTTATTTGACGGAATAAAAAATCGTATTATTTACATGATTGGTTCCGTACAGTACACGCATTTAATTATCATTTAATTTCACGGCTCGGGAGACTTCAAAAGAGCAGGGCATGAATTTAAGTGGCATTTTTAAATGGGCATTGTTTTTATGTGTTTCGGTGGGGGATTTACAGTTATCCTGTTTGTGTTGGGAATGTCAACCCGTTTGGAAGAGATGGAAGGAAGAGCTTTGTCTTAAGTCCTAAAGGACAGACACGTGTCTCAGGCTGACTGACCGAAAAACGATCTTATAAAAGAACAGCTTTTGCCTGCGACTTCGGCCGCATTCATCGCGCGGTTTAGATTCTTTCATACTTAAGTCTTTTCCCGCTAACTCCCGTTCCCGTAGGAATTTTGCAGTATCCTGTTGCAACTAAGCTTTGAGTTTACTAAGGTACCTGCATGCAAAATTCGCCTAACTTAAGCGGTTTACATTTTTCATAAAAAAGGATTTTCCCGCTAATCCCAGTTCCTGCGGGAATTTCGGGAATTCCTTACTTAGTGCACCTAAGCTCGTCCCTTCCAAATGTCAAGTGCCTACGTTTAACCGGTTAGGCTATGCGTTGATATGTCAGTCAGTCAGTCAGTTTTTCCTTTTATATATTCAGATAAATAATGGATCAAACGTATATGGTAGATAGCTCACTTGATTACCTACAACCTAATTTGAACAGTCTTTTATATACCTTAGGGTTGTAATTACTAGCTACAGCTTGCCACTCTGTCCGCGTGAGTTTTCAAGTATTACATACGTCGACATCATAACATCAGACGAACACATAGGCTATATTAATAGCCTATGTATATGCGGACGACGCGAAGTCGCCCGCTGCGCCATCCGTCACTGCGTTTTCCATTCTCTACAAGTTACACGCGGCGTCTAACGCGCGTCACAAACAGAAAAAGCCCAACGCGTGATTCACCACGTCTCCTTAAACGAGACTTTAGCCGAGAAAACCCCACTAAATGCAATGTCGGTGGGCGGAAATAAAACGTGGAGATCGAAACAAGTAACGTAATAAAACATGACATGTAAAATAAAACTGACTAGGAGTCAAGCCACAAGGTAAGTTGCGGCACGTACCGTCACGCCTGTACGATATACATTGCGGTTTGACACTTAAGTTCCGTGTCTACTAGTAGTGTTGAAGTGGCAATGTAAGACCAATCAGTCGATCCGCTGCGGCGCCGTACCGCACCGTGTGGCTTAGCTCTAACAGCTTGACCACACTGGGCGCTTTTAGAGAGGTAGTGTATAGCGAATCTTCACTCGAATTGAGCTGCCCGTCCGGGGAAGACCCTATAGAATACCGCAGCCAAATGACCTCCGAGTCGTGTTTTTGCCGGTGAGTAGGGTTTCCGGAGTTCTTGCGGGGTTAGGGTTGGGACGGCATGGCGATGGCAATTGACAAGTTACTTGCCCGTTGTCACAGCGATTTGGTTTCTCTTTCGCTATGCATCAGACGTAGGTAAGCCATTATGTCGAGCTACTATAAAAAAATACATGAGGGAGCGTCCCATGATCTTTTCGCTCCAAGCCACCTCACCTGCCTATGGTGCATCCTGCTGAATAACAAACGAGGCCCTGGCAACCTACTAATGGTGGTATAACTATCACAATGGAAGGCGTAGCTATAATAGGTCGTTACGGGCAGTAGCGTCACCGGAGCGAGAAGCTACGCCCTGCGATCCCCAACCCGCTTGCCCAGCGTGGCGATTATGGGTAAAGCCTGAAGATGTTTAATCTGATGTTATGAATAAGAAGAAATGTTACAAACAACCGGAAAAGCCTACGTCCAGCAGTAGACTGCAATATGCTCAATACTCAAATCATTTATTGCATCTATAATGTAGGAACATAAATATTACAAGATGTTATAGGTAAGTTAGATCATGAAAGGGTACCGCAATTGAAGATAGGACGCTCATAAGCTTTACTACTGCAATGAATGTGTAAAATTTTGGTATTAATACATAATATGCTGATGATCATGATGATGTAACTTATTTGATGAAAGCATAAAGGCTAATATAGTTTTTTTTTTTTATTTATT
The DNA here is from genome assembly GCA_031163375.1 of Conogethes punctiferalis. NCBI lineage: Eukaryota > Metazoa > Arthropoda > Insecta > Lepidoptera > Crambidae > Conogethes > Conogethes punctiferalis. Next base: position 4,952,493 of record CM062093.1, read on the forward strand.
TAATAGTTTCTTTTTAATTATTTAAAAAAGATACACAATATGAACATAAGCTTTGTAGCTTCAGCGTAAGAGTATTATACTAGCTAACATTTGCAAAATGACGTAAATATTCACTGTTACTTATACATGCCTCCCAGTCGCAGTTATCAAAATAATATCTTGCTGCCAGTAACAAGAGATTTCCTGCTAGAATCAAATCGCTCGCAAACTAACCATTTTCACTGAACCACGGATTATTCGAGTGTATTCTGCCTTACTATGAAATCTAGTAATATAATATTATTTTATTATCGTTAGAGTGTGTTCGTATGGTTGTTTGTAACTTTCAAGCAAAAACTACTGAACGGATTTGAATGAAAGCTTTTTTAGGGTTCCGTAGCCAAGTGGCAAAAACGGGACCCTTATAGATTCGTCATGTCTGTCTGTCTGTCCGTCCGTATGTCACAGCCTTAAAGGTTCTAGTAAGTTTGTCGGTTGTCTAGTACCCACCTATAGTACAACCTTCGGCTTAGTTTGGGGTTACATCGATCGCGCGCGATGTGTGGCCCAGCGTGGCATGTCTTGGGTAATTTATTTATTTATTGTTATTTCCCATATCACCAACATTTACGCGAATAACGCCGTGAGCTACTAGCCTCTAATAGTTGCAAAATCAATTCTCCCGATAATGGAAATCTAACACTGTTATATATGTCACCGGAAAATAGCAAGAATCGTAAGTTGATCAATTTCCTAGGTAGTTGATTAACTTCCGGAAAATAATAAACGGCAGTTGAAATGTATTATTTAACGTATGTATTTTAGTAAATTGATCATTTTACGGGGTCTTGCCGTAAAATCATCCGACGAAGGTGAGGTGAACGTTGATTGGTTCAATGGCTCACGTGGCGTTATCCCGGCAACCAATCAGGGAACAGTGTATTAAGTTACGGGTAATAGTGCACCGTTAAATAGTACATTGAGCAACGATTGGCCCATTTGAGGACGATTTTACTTGTGTCAAAATCGTAAATTATTAAATGACTGTCAGGCTACCGTAAATTGATCAACTAACTGAAATCAATTGCGTTAAATAATACATTTTAACTACCGTTTGTTATATTCCGAAAGTTAATCAACTACCTAGGAAATTGATCAACTTACGATTCTTGCTATTTTCCGGTGACATATACATGCTAACACCACATCTAATGCAAATGTACCTCGCAGGTGTATGAGGTTCAACTAAAAGCGAAGTTTCGAAACTCCCCTCTAGGGTTGCATATGTATCGATATTCACTATCGATATCGAGTAGATTGAAGTCTAGTAACAGTAGGTGGTAGAAGTTGATAGTATCTCGTTAGTATCAATCATTATCGGCGGCCTATCTCAGTCCACTGCTAGACCGAGGCCTCTCTAGGCTGGGCGGGCGTCTGCTGCTGCTGCCCGCCATCGGTCTGTGGTATTTAGCTGCGCCTTCAATTGTGATGACGACGACGACGAGCCCATAATAGCCACGCTGCGATCGCAGGTCGTAGCTTCTCGCTCTGGTGACGCTGCTGCTGCACGTCATCGCTCTGTAGTATCACCGCCACCAGTCGGTTGCCAGAGCCTCGTTCGTTATTCAGCAGGATGCACCACGAGTAGGTGAGGGTCGCTTGGAGCGGAAATATGATAGGTCGCTCTCATACATAGTATTAATATCACAAATAAATACACCAGCCAATTCACACCAACCACATCCTCATCTACCAATTCAAGATTTCATCCTTTTCATCTTTATACATGGTTGGAAATCTTCCACGGTGGGTTTTACACGCAATTTCCTTGCCTCGTACAGTGGTTATTAGTCAGCTTCCAGAAGCGACTCTTAAATTCATATCCATTCGTAAAATATAAATAAAAGCTGCTATAAATAACAACTATCGATAGGCAAGTACTCCTCTCTACTAAGCGTTCTTATCGAGAAATAGAGGAAACCTTATTTCAATACATTTCAGATTTTAATAGTAATTTCGAGAGGCTTAATCAAGGTAGGCAATTTGTAGAGAAATAAATTGTGCTAGTGCTACATTAGCAGGCATGACATTTATCATTTTGTAGGATATGCTCTTTAGTCACCTCACCACGACTGGCACGCGAGTCGGAGACCGCACTTTTATCTGAACCCGAGCAAACGCTTCTGCCCGCTTCCTGACATTCCTTTAGTCATGGCCGGCAACGCATTGTGACTCCCCTGGTGTTGCAGTGCTGGCTGTAGTGATCACTTACCATCAGGTGACCGTCAAGCCTGTTTGCCCCCTCTGTCATAAAAAGGTCATTATTTTATTTATTTATTATTAAGAAACCAATGGCATAATAAACATAATGTTAATGAAAATACAATAAGTTAATAAGGCTAATTATAGGTTTCCTTTAAATTACATCTAGTATAACAACTGCGGAGTGGATATACTCGTACATAGATTAGATACATTAACCAAAGAGTACAGCAAAATATGCAACAAGTACATGGTTAGAACACTCTAATCTCAGCTATATGTGTCGACAATAAATAGCTCCAAGTGATACACACAATCATGATAGGCTATATCAACACCCATTTCAAAATGAAAATACATATTACTATCTTCTATCAAAGACGAATTATGACATCTCACCCCCCGACATTTAACGTTGTAACAACGAGTATGGACACCAGGATTAGCAAATAAATCCGGAAACCTATATGAGCGAGCCAATAATTGTGCCAATACAATGAGTGTGGTCGGGTACTTAGTTGCAACGTGAAGTATTCAGTATATTACAGCAGTGACTGTAAACTGGCGCACATCAAAGGGATTCGTCGCAACAATATCCGCTTGAGTGGCTTGAATCGAGCCTACTATGACAATTGAAATTGATCGTTCGATGAACGGATCACGTGTTTTGTGCCGTAAATTCTCTTGTGTTCGTATCATCATCATTATCAGCCTATTGCAGTCCACTGCTGGACATAGGCCTCTCCAGTTGTTCGCCACCAAGGGCAAACATCTGGAGGACATACCCATAATAGCCACGCTGCGATCGCAGGTCGTAGCTTCTCGCTCTGGTGACGCTGCTGCACGTCATCGCTCTGTAGTATTTAGCTACGCCTTCATTTGTTATGGTTATACCGCCACTAGTCGGTTGCCAGCGCCTCGTTTGTTATTCAGCAGGATGCACCACGGGCAGGTCAGGTTTGCTTGGAGCGAAATGATGATAAGCCGCTCTGAAAGTTGGGATGTAAATCCCAACTTTCAAGAGCCGGTCTTTGTCTTTTTTTCGTTCTATATGGCATAAAACTTTGTGTTCCGTGCACTGAATGATCGTTTTTGTTCGTTCAATTATTGTCAATTTACCATTGGGGCTATTCATAATAGCGTTTGATCTCTTCCGAAAAAAAAAGAATGTTTAGAGCATAGGGAAGGCTAAGAGCTCTTAGAAAGTTTTCGATGAGGACTGTCAAATTTTAATGAACATTCTTGGATCTCGGATCTGTGAATCGCTTCGCTTGTCCACCTCTGCAGGAATTATTCGAGTAAACACAGCATTTTCGCCCAATCACTTCACGTTGCAACGATGTACCACACTCATTTTAACACGAATATTCGGCTATTCGCGGAAGCCCTCAGATGTAGCCACGCCATTACTGTTTAATACTAAGTAAACATCGTTATAATGGTCTTTGGGCTAGCTTTGTTGTTTAGAAGCTTATAAATTTACAAGTAAGTGTTCCGCGAATGATGGGGCGAGAAGTCGATTTTGCCTTTCGCGGAATAAATAGAAATAGATTTCTTAGAGAAATTGAAACTGATAAAAGTTGTTATATCTGGGCGCACAAATGAGACAACGGTTGAATGCAGACTGTTTTATTATTCGTCTACCGCCGGGACGCGGTGTTAAGATATACAACACTTTTCCTTCCTAAGTTAACACTAGTATCATAACTTAATTACAAAATAAAGATTAACCTTAAAAATAGGTACCTACTAACTGTAGAAACAACAATGTACTCTCATTTATATCTACTTAGGTACACAATATGCGCTTAAGAACAAACAAATGAAATGTTATGATTACATACAAAAAATACATTACTACTTGCATACGCCTATAGGAACTACATATTTAATAATACCAGTTCTAAGTAACTATAAGTATGGGATACATCTTATTATATAAATTTGGAATTGGTTTGCAGTCAGTATAAAATGACGATTAGATAATGTAATTACTTAATAGTTTTAAGTTTTTCCCGGCAACGCATGGCCGCTTCCCTGCGCGGCCTGCCACGGTCCACGGCCGCGGGAGACAGTGAGGTCGCCGCGGGACTAGAGCTCGCGCTCACGCCCTCCTCCGCACTATCGTAATGTTCCTCACGGCCATCACCTGACGAGTCTTCCGAAGAAGTGGAATTCGGTTTAGAGGTACCGTCCACTATTTGACTGAGCGAGTGCCGCGATTTTCTATTGAGAATTTGGTCGATGTGTCGCTTATGTACATGACCGTCTGGTGTCGCCACCTTGTACGAGACTGGCCCTACTCTTTCCTGCACTACTCCTTCCGTCCACTTCTGGCCGGACTTGGAGTAGTTCCGCATTAACACCGGGTGCGAGGGCTGCGCCACGCGGAGCGGCGCGGCGCGGGCGCCTCGCTGCTCTTCGGTGAGCTGGCGCGCGCGCACGCGCTCCGCGGCGTGGGGTCTCAGTAGGTCTAGTCGACCGCGCAGCCGTCTGCCGAACAGAGCAACCGCCGGTTCGACTCCCGTCGTGCTCTGTTCGGTATTCCTGTACATGAACAAAAATTGGCTCAAGGCCATATTTAAGTCACGTCTCTCTAGGTCTGCTTTTTTTTAGAACCCTTTTAATTGTGCGCACTGCGTTCTCTGCCGCTCCGTTGCTCGCAGGATGATAGGGTGGCACCAGGGTTTGCTTTATGCCGTTGCTTTCCAAGTACTGTGCGAAAGCGGCCGATGAAAATGGCGGCCCGTTGTCGCTAACTATACGTTTTGGCAAACCGAAACGAGAGAAATGACGCCTTAAACAATCGCATACGATACCTTTTTTTTTTTTTTTGTTGCACCGGGGGAAAATGCATTTACGCATACCTGCTACTCGGGGACGCAGCAGGTTATGTGGGACTCACTCCGCCTCTAGATGTTAGCGAGACGGAGAATACCCACTAAAAAACCCCGGTCTACACCGTCAACGCGCCTTGGGTGATGATGACGTGGGATCTTGGTATGAACCATAACACCACGCCACCACCAGCGCAGTCCGCTTGCGCAGACTCGACTGGCCCCCCCACTTGGGGCAGCCTAGGGCTCAGGCAGAAGCCGTCGCCCTCCTCCAAGGACGGGATCCGTGCAAGGCAAGGGAGATGTCCCCACACCAACCCTCGCTGGACCCCGTCGGGCGTGCAGTCGCCACCGCACGGTGGATTTTTAGTGTGGTTTTCTCCACTTGAGCTCGCGCCCCCTGGTCCCGACCGAAGTCGGGATAACAGGCGGTTTTTTATTGTGGTCTCACTCCACTCGGGCTCGCCAGTCAAGGCAAGCCCCCTGGTCCCTCCAGCGAGGGGAAACAGGTTGCCCGGCGACCAGTCCAAAAGGACCATATCCGACGACCACGAGAACCGTGGCCATCGGACCCGCCGCGCCGCAGTGATACACTGCCAACCCGCGCCGTCAAACGGCTCCTCTGGTAAGTCGGCAACGGTCGCAGAAGACAGGGAGGACGGCAACGAAACACCGCGAGATCCCCCGAAGGGCACTCCTCTTCCCCTGCGACCATCGCCGACAAACCAACGCAAAACGCGTCCCACAACACGTCTCTCACCAATCGGACAAACGCCCCGCCACTGGGAGAGACCCACAGGCCAAAAGGCCCCCATCTTGGGTAAGGCGGCAACGGTCGCAGAAGACAGGGAGGACGGCAACGAAACACCGCGAGATCCCCCGAAGGGCACTCCTCTTCCCCTGCGACCATCGCCGACAAACCGACGCAAAATGCGTCCAACAACACGTCTCTCACCAATCGGGCAAATACCCCGCCATTGGGAGAGACCCACAGGCCAAAAGGCCCCATCGGGTGTGCCTAAGCACAGCCGTGGCAGGCGTCGGGGGTCATCGACGCCAACACTTGGCTCCCGGAGCCACGCACAAGTGCGTGCTCCCACAGGGAATTAGCCGTCGGGTAGTAGCCATCCTCTACTACCCGCCGTTGCCCGGGGTACGCTGGGCCGTCTGCAAGACGACCACGCGTGGAGGCTTCCCTTGTTGTACCCCATCGCATACGATACCTGCTGAAGTTGAGTTAACTTTATCAACTTCTATCCACTTCGAGTGCGCGTCGATAATGACGAGATAATAATAATTATTAAATGGACCGAGAAAGTCCAGGTGCAGCCGAGCCCAGGGCTCCGACGGCCACGGCCACGAGTGCAGCGGCGCCGGGGGCGGCGCCGGGCGCAGCTCCCGGCACGCCGCGCACTCGCTGGCGACTTCTTCTATATCGCGGTCTATGTTTTCCCACCAAACGTAATTACGAGCAATTTGTTTCATTTTAACGATGCCCGGGTGCCCATCGTGAATTTCTTTCAAGGTGCAATTTCTCAACGTATTCGGAACTACAACTCGATAACCCCATATTATGCAACCGCGATCTACATGTAGGTTATCTTTTTTATTTAGATATATTTTTTCGGTGTTAGTGTAGTTGTAATTAGATGGCCAACCGTACATAATAAAACCATAGATTTTACTTAGCAAGGCGTCTTTTCCTGTTTCAGTTTTAATATCATTAAAACTAATAGGGAAGCTTCCCTGCACATAATGTAAATAGCTACCTTCTTCGTCATCACCTCGTAGTTTCTTAGGCGTCGTAACTAGAGGGAGACGGGAAAGAGCATCGGCAAAACAATTTTTGTCCGATTTAACAAATTCCACTGTAAAATCGTACGCTGCCAACTTAACCGCATAACGTTGGAGCCTGCTCGCGGCCGTCACCGGCAATCCTTTATTTTTACCAAATATGTAACTTAAAGGACGGTGATCGCTTCGTAGAACGAAGTGTCTGCCGTAAAGATATTGATGGTGTTTAGTCACTCCGAATACTATGGCGAGTGCCTCCTTATCTATTTGCGAATAGTTGGCTTCGGCCTGGTTGAGCGTGCGCGAGGCGCAGCACACCGGCTGCTCGGCGCCGCCCGCGCGCCGCTGCGTCAGCGCCGCGCCCAGCCCGTAGGCGCTGCTGTCCACCGACAGCACCAGCTCGAGGCTGGGGTCGTAGTGCGCGAGAACCGGAGAACTACTTAAAACCTTTTTAATTTTATTAAAAGACGCGTCACACTCTGCCGTCCAATTCCATTCTATATTTTTCTTTAATAAATTGTACATAGGTTTTAAAATATCGCTCATATTAACACAAAATTTCGAGTAAAAGTTAACTAAACCCATAAAACTCTTTAACTGAGTGACATTAGTCGGAGAGGGCGCTGCTACAATAGCTTCAATCTTCTTATTATCTGTGTGTAAGCCAAATTTATCAATTTTATAACCCAAGTATGTAACGCTTTCTTTGAAAAATTGACATTTACTAAAATTAATCCTAAGTCCATTTTCATTTAGCCTTTGAAGCACCGCCCTCAAGTTAGCTAGATGAGAGGCCCTATTTTTACCTGTCACGCAAATATCGTCAGCGAACACCGCCGTTGACGGCAACCCACTCAGTGTTTCCTCCATAATTTTTTGAAAGTTTTCGGGTATGCATTTGATACCGAACGGGACGCGCTTATACACAAACGTACCGACGTGAGTGGTGATAGCGGTCATCGGCTGTGACTCATCGTCCAACAAACATTGTTGGAATGCGTTAGAAAGGTCTAATTTTGTGTATTGTTCACCCCCTCCTAACGCTGCGAAAAGGTCCTCGATACGAGGCAGCGGATAATGATAGTCCTTTAAAAGTGGATTTATAGTTACTTTATAGTCACCGCATAGTCTAATATTCCCATTGGCTTTAATGACCGGCACGATCGGCGTGCCGTAGTCGGACCTGTCCACCTTGTAGATGACGTCATCGCGCTGCAGGCGCTCGAGCTCGCTCTCGACCGGCCGCCGCAGCGCCAGCGGTATCGGCCGCGCTTTGATAAACACGGGTGAATCATCTTTGAGGTAAAGCTTAAACTTCGATTTGAAGGTGCCCAAGCCGTCAGCAAAAACCTCCGGAAATTCTTTTCGCAAGGTGATCGCCATCGAGTCCTCCTCGGCCAAATTATGACATTCTACGATGCCTAACCTTAAATTTTTTATCCAAGTTCGGCCCATAAGCGGTGGCCCGCCGTTTTCGATTACGAACAAATTTAATTTGGCGCTTTTCTTACCGCACTCAACATTGACTACAATGAACCCGAGAGTCTCGATGACGTCCCCCGTATACGACTTTAAAGTAATTTGTTTCTGTTCAATAGGAATAGTCCAGAAATTTCTATCATAATACTGCTTAGAAATAACAGATAGCTTGCTGCCGGTATCGATTTCGAATTTACACAAAACATTTTCCACTTTTAATGTCGCAAAATAAGGCCCATCACCGTCATTACTAACTACTAAATTATAAAAATTACAACCTTCGTCATCAGAGTCCGATCCGTTCATGAAGAACTGGCTTTTATCAGCACTCCTGTATACACTTTTGGTATCACCTTTGCTTTTAACACACACTGATTTTAAATGGCCCCGTTGGCCACACGAATCACAATTGTAGTACTTAAAACGACACTTGCCATCCGAATGCCCTACTTTACCGCATCGTGAGCATGCGCGCGACGGCCGGGGAGCGCCCGCGTGCGCCCGCGAGCCCCCGGCGGCGCCCGCGCCCATCCGGTGCAAGCCGTCGTCGGAGCCCCGCGCCGCCGCGGCCGGAGCGCCCGCCATGGCCGCGTGCCGCTCCGCCGCCTCCAGCGCCTGTGCGAGCTCCACTGCACGCTTGTAGTCCACATTTCTCTCCGCGAAGATCCTCGATCTCATGTCCTCATTGTACAAACCCGATACGTATTGATCTCTAAGGTTCTCTTCTAATTTATCTCCAAAATTACATGTTTTTGCCAAGTGTTTCAAACATTGTAGGTATTCGCGTACACTTTCGACCTGTCGTTGCGTACGTTGCCTGAACACGTGCCTCTCGGCGATCTCCGACCGCTCTGGTTCTAGATGTTCTTTTATTAGCCTCGTTATATCCTCGAATGATTTCGATTCAGGAGCACTCGGAGAACACAAATCGCACATTAATTCATAGCACTCCGCGCCTACGACCGTCACTAACGTTGCAACTTGCAATGAATCGGCGATGTCATTTAATGCTATAAATTGCTTAATTCTTCGTACGTAAGCATCCCAATTGTTATTTGCGAAATTATACGGTTCGATATGTCCGATAGGCATATTTGATTGACAAAATATTGCACGCGCGTGGTAATTTAGCAGCCCGTCGCCAGTGTTATATCTGGGCGCACAAATGAGACAACGGTTGAATGCAGACTGTTTTATTATTCGTCTACCGCCGGGACGCGGTGTTAAGATATACAACAAAAGTGTTTGCCTATTGGATACCGTAGACTAATTAAGGATCTTCAATTTATCGAATAAAAAATAATCTTTGTATTTGCTGAATCTCAATTATCAAAATACCTATGTAATTCTAAAATTACTTCAGAAATAAATAAAGATAGATTAGTTGACAAAGTTATTACTTGTGGTGCAACACGGCGGTTTTGTTATTAATCTATTCCAGGTGACTTTTGGATAGAGGATAATTAGGAGAATTGAGTAAAGCTTTCAACTTAAAACTATTGCGGTAGGTACGTATTGAATTTAGGTACTCGTTGATTAGAAGCTAGTGTATTTACACATGTAGGTTTTCCGTTTGAATGTAAACGGAACAGGTTTGGGTCAGAACAAAGAATCTGGTAAGAAAAAAAAACAGTGTAACAATTCTTAAAACACCAAAGAGTTGTAGTAGAGTGCTTGGAGTTTGAAAACGGGCAGGGATTTATTTAACTCCATAGCACGAACATTACACAACAGCAAAATTTACCAACTAAACACTACATACAGTTGTTTTTGATCCGGCCCAAGTTTCTCAAATCCAGGAACGCGGGGAGTGTAATCTAAACATGCAAGTTCGCCAAAGTCCGCTGGAAGTTGGATCACGTGCGCTTGATAAACAACGGGGCCGTAGGGAGCGGTCGCTGGTATTGAAGTACGCTCGGGGCGACGGTGGAAGCGGACGCGGATGCAGAGTTGATTTACGTCACTAAGTTGGGACGTCGTGGTCAGTGATATAACACTTTGACAGCTGCCGCATTGTATAGTCGAAGGTTATACGGTCCAGAACTGGACTATGTAACCACCAACTCCGCAAACAATAGGTACGATTTATGATCATGATATTGCACTTGACGTACAATCCGCCTGTCGACTGAGTAGAATCTTAAAGAATCATTTTATATCCTGCTGCAAACATAAAAAAAAACAATATAATGAATACCTTTGAAGCTATACATAAAGCGTGGTTCATTCACCCTGTCCCCTGCATGCCAAATAACTAACGAGGCTCTGGCAACCTATTAGAAGCGATGAAGGGCAGCAGTGTCACTAGAACGAGAAGCTATGCCCTGCTATCGCCATGCCGCCTGTCCATAACAAGGCTTCCAGATCTTTGACCAATGCAGCGAAGAACTGGAGAAGCCTTTGCCCTGCAGAGAACTGCTGATAGACCGATGATGATGATAGGAGTAGAAACGAAACAGCTTTGAATGTTTTGCCATACACAGCACGCTTCGGAGGTCAAACGCCATCAGACTTTATTATGTTAACACGTAATTTTAACTTACTTGACTTGAAAAATACTTGATGTGCTGTGGCCACAGAATATTGAAGCACGCTCGAAGCAACGGTTACGAGCGGACGTGAGAAGCAGGCACGGATGTATCCGGTACAGAGTTGTTTATTTATTTTATGAAATCTACTAGCTGTGCTCGCGACTTCGTCCGCGTGGAATAGTTATTTTCCCCCCTTTTTTTTTACATTTTCCATTATTTCTTCGCCCCTAATAGTTGCAACGTGATGTTATATAGCCTAAAGCCTTCCTCGATAAATGGTCTATTCAACACAAAAAGAATTTTTCAATTCGGACCAGTAGTTCCTGAGATTAGCGCGTTCAAACAAACAAACAAACAAACAAACAAACTCTTCAGCTTTATAATATTAGTTAAGACTAGCTGTGCCAGCGACTTCGTCCGCGTGGAATAGTTTCTTGGGTAGTGATTTTAATGACCCCCAGTGCCTGGCAGCTGGCAGCGGCGCGGCGCAGATCTCGGCGCGCTTTATGTATCCGCGTAAACGTACAGCAGGCTCGACGTGATTAGTTAAATCGGCGTACCTTTTTTATTTATGGACCGATTAACATGAAACAAACACTAAATGTTAAGGGAAGCTTCCAGCAATATATTAGTGAAAACCGCATCTTAATCGGATACGCGGTTTCTGAGATTAGCGTGCACAAACATACAGACAAACAGACAAACCGACAAACAGACAAAAATTCCAAAATCATTGTTTTGGGTACTATTGCATTAATAAAGGCCTCCCATAATATTTTTTCACATATAGGTCCTAACTTTAGCTACCTTACACTTAAAATCTTTATGACTATTTACACTAAAATATTCTAATAGAATTATACCCAGATATATATAAAACTCACAACAAAAAAGAAATGAAAATAAAGCTGAAACGCCTGTGCAAAACTATCTACCTATACCTACTTCACTTAAAAATAAATACTTATAACTACTTTAATTAATAAAAGTACCTACGCTTAATAATTTTTAATTTGAACGAATATTTTACAATATAACAACAAAAGAAATTCAAATAAACTATTTAAACACTAAAAGTCGCGCTGATAAGCACGGTTTCTCAATATCAATTATTGTCTGTCAATAAGGTCGATCGCTCTGAACGCATCAACAGCCAAATATTGAATGAAGCTAGCTCTCGGACCTCCCGCCTTTTTATACCCTACCGCCGCCGCGACCCGTGTCGAGCGCGGCAACCGTTACACGAAAATAATCCTTATAGCATGATTCAGTATTCACGTGCGACGGCGCGATGGCTTATTTCATGTATAAGTTTGGTGTTTCTATACCGATTTCTATGATTCTTTTTTTATTGAATAGGTAATATGATAACTTTTTTAAATTAGGGATGAATGAGAGTATTATAAACGTAAGAGTAAACAAATATAATCAGAATGCTCCGAACTGCTAAGCTATCAGGAGTTACACGTGTTATTGTGAGTCAACCATAAAAGATAGACATATGCTGTTGCGGGATATTTTTTAGTCAATTTTATGTAAAATATTTCTGTCATACATAATTTCTATGTAACTTTAACCATTAAGGCTGCACACGCGACGGAAGCTTAAAAAATGGAGTAACTTCTCCCGTTTTCCCAACATTTCCCTTCACTACTCTGCTCCTATTGATCGTAGCGTAATGAAAAGTATACTATAACCTGCCCAGGAGTATGAAGAATAATTGTACCAAGTTTCGTTAAAATCCGTCGAGTAGTTTTTGTTTCTATAAGGAACATACAGACAGACAGACAGACAGACAGACAGACAGACAGACAGACAGACAGACAGACAGACAAAAATTTTACTGATTGCATTTTTGGCATCAGTATCGATCACTAATCACCCCCTGATAGTTATTTTGAAAATATATTTCATGTACAGAATTGACCTCTCTACAGATTTATTATAAGTATAGATTAAGATTATGTTTTAGAATTACATTGATAACTACTCTATCCCATAAGTACGACTAATATATTCAAATGAATTCTGAGTATGTTGGTATATAATACCCAAGACATGCCACGGTGGGGCACACAGCGTCACCTAGTCGCATGCGGTTTTTTATAATGCAAAGAGAGATTTAAGAGGGACGTTTCCACGTGTATAATATATGCAATAGTAGGTATTGCACTCGTGTGAAACCGGGGCAGGTCACTAGTTATACTTTGTTTTCATAGTAGCTCGACATAATGGCTTCCCTATGCCTGATGAAAAGCGAAAGAGAACTCGGAAGTCATTTGGCTGCGGTATTCTATAGGGTGGAGGTCCTTCCCCGGACGGGCAGCTCAATTCGAGAAAATACTATAGGTAATCTATGTACTTAATATTCCTCCCCATATGGTGTTCTCTATGGTCATGTGGTCACCGTGTGGTTGCATTAACGAGGCTGTGTTGACAATAATCCATATGTGTACGGAACACTTAACACATTCACCGCAGTAATGGAAATGGACTATCATTGATTTTAATATGGTGTAATTTACCACAACACCGCATGTGGGGATCCAATCACAATTTGTTCACACTTAAACAGAATAATTTCGAATTAAAATATCGATGGTTGCCACTGAAAATCAGCTTTACAGCATTGGTTTGCTGTAAAAAAAATACTACTAAATTACGCAGAGATGCCTTATTTCTGTTATGTTTATTTGCTAAAAGTTGTAGTTTTTCTTTGTTTTATGCATCCAAATAAAGTTTATTTTTACTTCTAAAAAGGTTACCTTCTTTAAATAATCACTCTACGATACCTCTACGACAGGGTTACTCAAACTTATTGGCCCACGTACGCTTGTATAATTTTTCAAACGATCGCGAACCCCTAACCTACCTGTAGAAGAAAATATGGTTTTTATCTTTCCATGAACCCCCTATCGTCTAAAGGCCAGCTCTAGGGGTTTGCAAACCCCACTTTAAGAAACCCAGCTCTACGATGTCGGTGGGTCAAAGGCCTTCCCGCCAATAGCTAGGCAATACGAAGGTTCTGGGTTTGATTTCCGGTCATATCAATGTATGAACATAAAATAGGCTGATTGCGATGTTTTGATATAGATTATCCGGCTCAATAGGGATGATTCCAGGGTCAAAATAATTACATTATATTTAGTCCGTATTTATATATTGGACACGTATTTTGTCTTTATTCATTAAAACAAAAAAAAACTAAGATACAAGGCATCAAAATGTAGGAGTGGGGGTCTTTGACGTCACTCATTTGCGAGAAAGCTCCCAAAATCTGACGTAACGCGTAATTTTAATGGGCTATATCTTTGTCATTTTTGGTCTAATTTACAAATGAAAAATACTTTATTTCTTTATAAGAACCATTATCTATACCTTTCCAGCAATACCCTACCTTCCACAGTTGTATATTTATCACACGTCACTATGGTAATATCATTAATCCCGGCGCGGTGGAGCTTTCCCTATCGTTCCCGACGCGATTGCGGTAGGGAGCTGCAATCAATCGTTTGCTGATCACCCTTATAAATAACCACGAAAGAGCTAATTATGGCTAGCAAAATAGACGATCAATTGACGCTAACGGTTTGTAGTTATAAGGCAAAACGGCTATGATAATGTACGAACAGTGTGGTTCATTAGGGATGTAAGGGAGCGTCCTATCATCTTTTCGCTCCAAGTCAACCTCACCTGCCCGTGGTGCATCCTTCTGAATAACAAACGAGGCGCTGGCAAACGACTGGTGGCGGTATAACTGTCGCAGTCATCTGGTTGAATCTGCTATTCAATTGAATGCCTAGCGCGTTCATTGAATGACGACATTTAATTGAATGCCTAAAGGACAACTCGTCAAGTTATTGAATGAAACGTTCAACGTCTTGACTGAACGTCATTTTAGCATAGTCGTTGAATGGGTAAAAGCCGACTGTTTAATGTTTAGTTTTTAATTTTTCTTTAAAAGTATCCGGAGGCGGCGTATTAATAGGTAAATCCATTCTGTCACACTATTTTATTACGTATAAGTCAGTTTAAAGTAAATCTAATCAAAAAAATATCAACACTCAGGTGATCATGTTCGACGCCATATTTGTTTTAGAAACTACTAACGCCGCGCGGGAAAAAAATGAACTAAATTACAATCACTTGACTGCTTTTACGTCCGCTCTTTTCAAAGGGCTATGTTTCAATCCGCTACCTAGTTGGACGTTAAGTGACGCGTGTTTAGTCAACGTTCGGTCTAGTCATTCAATTGAATGTCGTCATTCAATGAACGCGCTAGCGATTCAATTGAATAGGAGATTCAACCAGATGACTGCGACATAACCATCACGATTGAAGGCGTAGCTAAATACCACAGGCCGATGACGGGCAGGAGCGTCACCGGAGCGAGAAACTACGTCCTGCATGGTATGTTTGCCCTAGGTGGCGAATAACTGAAGAGGCGTATGTCCTATGTATATTTTGGAGTTTTTTTAGTAGCACAGCACAGAAGCGCTTCTGTTGGAAAGCGAAAAAGAAACGTAAGTCAACACACAAGCTGCAACACACAAGTAACTAAATCAATCATATTAGGTCAAATTGTTGCCAGCCTGTAAAATAGTTCTGGCGCCTACACCGCCCTGTTAAAGTAAATAATAAATTATTATCATACAAGAAAATATTAAAATCAAGTGATATCAGTTTATATTATTCCAGTTTTACATCTTATTTATTCAAACAAACCAAAATGTATTGAGGCATTACCACAAATATTCCGCTTAAGACACAATAATGCAATTCCCTTTGAGCGCCGACGTCAAATACATTCCTTCACTTATTTCCTTCGATAATATTTAACAAAACTCACGCGCGATTGCCTCGGCCACAGAACAAAGATATACAGTAGGCAGTTTTCATATGGAAGTGCGATCGAGCAATGCGCCCATAGACAGCGACCACACTACATAGGTATGTACATAGTCATTTCGGCGCAGATAGAACCTATGCGAGCGAGGGTAATTGTATATTTTTAACATAGATTTAGGTATACAAATATCATAGTTCCTTATTTTGAATAAGTATAAGGTATGTAACAAAATTTAATAAGAAAATATACGCCACTACATGCTATGCGGCTGTGTTGTGTATTTCTTAGTATTGCAAATAACGTACCTATACTTTGTAGCTTTGCATGTTTGCATGTTAACATGCTTGTGTATATTTACTGTGTTCATTTTTAATAATATTTTAGTTGTAAATGATTCGTGCTATGCAGGCTGCGGATTACTACTACTTGGAGTGAACAACCTTATTGTGAGCGCCTATAGGCTTAAAACGAACAACATACACGTAATTGACTTCTGTACCTATCTATTCTGTGCCTACGCCTTGCAAGGAGGAAATTACAATCAATCGTAAGGGGAGACCAGAGACTCCGTTATTACATACACATGAGCTTTCACCCAATTAATAATTAAACGAGCAATCAGCGTGTCGTGTGTTACAATAATCATTAATTTAAGTAATTAGATTATTCCAAACATTCGATATGTATAGTGGCTGGGTGATTATTATATATTAAATGTATTTATGAGTATTTTGCAAAAATGTATCTAAGTAGGTTTATCAGTAATTGTCTCGTACCCAAAGTACATGTTTCGGCTTAATTTGGGGCTAGATGGCGATGTGTGGCTCAGCGTGGCATGTCTTGGGTTATTTATTGATATAGACTTGAAACGAGCACTTATTATTATAAATCATCAAGCATTCTTAAACATTAAACAACCGAAATGTCGTTTTTATCGAGAATAAATGACACGAAACTCCTTAGTTACCCTATTGAAGTGCAATTCATTATTGCTTTTCTTGGGATGAGATTATTATAACTTCTTAGTTTTGATATATTTTTTACCTCTCTTGCAAACCATTTCTTATTCGATATATCAAATAACACTCTCTAATTTAACTCCGTCCATTTAACGTCCCTCTTCTCTCCCACTTTCATTATTCTATTAACGCAAGATAATGGCGATTAATTTTCGTTCTGTCTTTGTTAATTTCATTAGTCAATCATAATCAGTTTCACTTCCATCTCTGTGAGAGATGATGCCATATCATGTGACCGAATGACTCTAAATAAAATATGGTAGAATTCAAAAAAGTCTATAAGATTCATTGACTGGCCCTGGATTCCGAGGTATAAATATTACGGCGCTACACTAAATCATTTGGTGTAAAACAACCGCTTATTTATCACCAAACGATATCCAAGATCCTTCATCATTCATTGAAGTAGATATCACTTATAACACGACGTTCACTCATCAACTAGTGGGACATTCGTCAATGCACACACAAGCAAATATTGCGTCTAAGGCTGCGGATACGAAGCCAGCGGGGAGTGGAGCGGGCAACGCAGACTAGTAGAGCTACTAGATATTATTTTCGATCTGGAAACTTTATTCTACTCGTACATTCATTCGAATTTGGCATGAGTGTTTTTTTTTCGTCGAGAAATCCTTTACGCATAATGTAGACCAGGGGCCCTACTACAAAAAACGAAAACGGTCGGTCGTCGAACGGATCGCGTATTTTTGCCCGATAAATCCCTCTCATTTGTCCCTCCCGTGTTCGAATATACGAACCAAAATTCGTCAACGTCGATTTTCAACAATTTAATTGATATAGTAAAACACGGGAGGGACAAATGAGAGGGATTTATGGGGCAAAAATACGCGATCCGTTCAACGAACGATCGTTTTCGTTTTCTGTAGTAGGGCCCCAGGTTCTACTGAGTACAGGATACTCGGTTTATGTGAAGCAGACTCCTATTTAGCGGAGACTACCCACTAAACCCGACGGTGCATGGTCCGGTACAAGCGCTCTGAGGGATGTCGGTGTGCCTGTCCGGTGAGGATGAGATGTGATCTCTTACATTTCAAGCCATGTGCTTGGTGAACCATTCACGGCTCGTTTCCGCTTTGCTCCAGTCACCTTAATGGAACTGCAGCCTAATTCGAGCACTACTCGTATGTTGCGCGTGCGCTGCTTCCATGACCGGTCCAATGAATTCTATTCATGGGACCCGCTGCCCGCGTCCGCGTTATTCGTGGCCGAGGCCTAACAGACTGGTCTATCAATTTGGATGTCAGAATCAGAACAGTTTACTGAGGACTCTCTGAGGTTACAAACGAGTCTCTACACAAATGTATCAAGGATAGAACGGCCTTGTTTAACTTGGGTTGCTCATTCTTGCCCTTTGATAAACGTTAGTTCAATCAGCGCAATCCATACGACTTACTAAATCCAATAGAGTCGCATTATACATGTATTCTCGAACGCTTAAAAAGTGACTCCCTCCCTATCATCATCATCATCCTATCGTTAAACTGTTGGATATCAGCTTCTCCAGTTGTTCGCCACTTCTCGTACGGGAACGAGATCTATTTTTTTCATTCCTGCGCGTTTCCATATTCGAAAGAGACGTATCCTTTGTGGATTTACTACAGTCATACGAAGCATCCATCAAATGAAATTATACGTGAAATATTATTTTTGTCCTTTCGCCAGTGCTATGGCTAGTGATGACTTCAATCTTTGCGATGGAGAAATAGTTGTCTGTGCATTTTTGATGTATGGGGAAGTTTAATAATGGGATTCTAATGGATGTGGCTAGAGTGTAGGATAGAAATGGCCACTGATATGTAATTGAAGACGGCCTTGTGTACGCTAGACGTGCGACTCAGTCTTGCACTATTGTGCATATATGGTAAATTGTGTGAAATTCGAATGTTTTTTTTATTCCTGAGGGCAGATGATCATGTGGCCCATCTGATGTTAAACGGTTACCGCTGGCGCGCCACTAATACGAGTACGAGTACAATACACTTAGCTTCGGAAATACCAGGGGCAAAGCTAAGCCTCTACCTACCGTGACAAAAGTTGTACGTATATTTTCCAGCCCTCATTTCAGGAACAATTCAAATGCGTTACTACTTAGAGCACAGTTGACACACTTTGATTGTTGAAAAATAAATCGTTACGACTGTTCTATCTTTGATACATTTCTGTCGTTTTAAAAAATAGTACACCATATATTTAGATTAATAACGCCTATTCTGAGACCATAATATCCATTGAAATATTGTGCTAGAAAAGGTTTGTGTCATCCACATTATTTTCTAATAACACTATTCTAGGCTCGGCCATTCTTTATATTTATCATAAAAAAATAGGCTTTATTATACTAGGGCCATTAATCAGAGTCTAGAAACATGCCAAGTAAGTACCCACGTAATAAATTATTTTTGGGGTTACGTAGCTAATGGCAAAAACGGATTCCATATTACTCGTAATTCGTCTTATCCTTCCTTGACTGGCCCGGCTGAATTAGGTTCGATTCCCTGCCGGGAACAAATATTCGTGTGATGAACATTTGTGTTTGGTTCGTGTCTGGGTGTTAACTGTCTTAGGTACCACCTATATTTAGGCACTTGTACAATACCGATAACAGTAAGGGTGAATGCACTATCGAAGTTGTAGCGAAGAATACTCTTGACTGGAAGGTAAATATTCGTCTTCTTTTTTTATAGTGGCACGACATAATGGCTTCCCTACGCCTGGTGGAAAGCGAAAGAGAAGCCCTAGTCACTTTGACACCGGGCAAGAAACTGGTAGGTTCTCTGTCAGTTGCCACCGCCATGCGGGCCTAACCCTAACCCCCGGCTGCTGATGCAGCACTCGCTCCAAGAGCGAGGAGACCCTACTCACCGGCAGAAATACGACCCGGAGGTCATTTGGCTGCGGTATTCTACGAGTATAGGGTGGAGGTCCTTCCCCGGACGGGTGGCTCAATTCGACCTGTCCGAGAGTCCTGAGAGGTTATGGGGCGGGTATAGACAACCACAAATGATGTACCTCCTAATTCACACTGACGATTTCCTTTTTAATTTAAACTTTCGCAAAACCGAACACGTATTCAAACTCGATGAACTGCAGGCTCGTGTGATTAGAATTTAAACGAGGAGTCGATTTCCCTCGGCTCGACGGGATAAGAAAAAAAAATTCATAAATTCGCTTTTCGGTCATATCCTTAGGGAAATGTGTTAACCGCATATTACCTCCTTCCTAAAGAAATGGACTCACGAAAAAAGGTCTTTGTGGACGTAAAAACGGCTCACTCGTGAATCGTCCTTTATCTCAAAAGAGCTCTGTTAGAGTTAAAACTCTTTGTGGGTGTGGTCCCAGTTATAAAGATTCAGAGTTGTGGTTCTGTAATGAGAGTGCAATCTTTTTGAAATTGACATGGCCATCCCTGGCTAGCTATTCAGAAAAATAATCATTAAAATTTAGCTTTCAGTGTTAAACAAAAAGTTTTAAACTATAGCATGAATACAACCGTACACTTTATGTTAAAGACCAACGTAACGTATGGTTCGTTTACAACCTTTAAGGGAACGAGCGAAAAGATTATGTAACAGGTCTAAATAGTGATGGAAACTTATAGGACATCGAGGTAAATTTTATGCCCTCTTTTTTACACATATAAGAGTTTCAGTATACAACAAAAGTAAATAATCAGTTGCGTCCAATAAAAATTAACTATGGCCGAAAATAGACTAAAATAATGATTTAATAAGCGAATGCAAAAGCTTTTGATTGTCTAAATACACTTAATAGACAATAATAAGTAAATTTGTGGAAAATGCCTATTACGTATGAATAAATTAATTAACCTGTCCATTTTCCCAATTAAAGCAGACTTATGATAATATAATAAACTGAAAATCGCTTCACAGAGCAAGCGTTTCCTGGCTTAAACGAAGACCGCTGCCTTCTCACAGTGGTACCGCACCCTTCCACTACATGCGCCATTCAAGGGACAGCGTAGATTGTAGCTGTACGCCTCTCAAGGGATACAGTTTGTAAGAATACGTATCATTACCGCGCAAACGACGGTCTGTTTGGATCCTTCAAATTTCACAATGCACATCTCTTTACGGCCGCTTGAGAACATAATGGTTTTGAGGATACAATTTCACGGAACCTCAAGTGGCGAGAGTGGTAATTGACTCAGATTATCATTGTGGAGGGTTTTGGTTATTGTTGTTTATTTATTAAAGAAATATTGTATTAACTGATTGGCTCGAAGGCTTATTCGGAAGCGAACCTTGTCTTTTGAACGAAGGCACGACCAATGATTTGATACCCACCAGGGAAATACTTTCGTGCGATGAACGTTTGTGTTTCTTCTGTGTCGTTTATATTATTGTATTTAAGTGTATATTTGTAGTACGTGGGATGTATAAAAATCATATCATCATATCTTATTGCTCCAAACCACCAAGGTTTCAGTCCACTGCTAGACATAGGCCTCTCCAGTTGTTCGCCACTTTGATCAAACATCTGGAGGCTTTACCCATAATCGCCACGCTGGGCAGGCGGGTAGGCGATCGCACGGTATAGCTTTTCGGCCCAGAGACACTGCTAAGCTATGCTTATTTAACATTTTTATAGCCATGGATAACATATTGTTGCTATTGACTAATCTAGGCGGACAAATCCACTAAA
This sequence comes from Conogethes punctiferalis, assembly GCA_031163375.1. Lineage (NCBI taxonomy): Eukaryota > Metazoa > Arthropoda > Insecta > Lepidoptera > Crambidae > Conogethes > Conogethes punctiferalis. The sequence goes on from CM062093.1 coordinate 4,973,926, forward strand.
TATTATTTGGCCTGTCAAGAATCCAAACTATGACCAAGAAGAAGTTCTGAATTCAAACAACGAGTCTCAATAATTGGTGCACTTAAATAAAAACTACAGGGAAATTCCCACCCAAATGAACCGTAACAAATTGCCTCGCCCTTCAAAAGCCCGTAAAGTTAACACAACCCCAAAACAAATCACTATAAACGGAGGCAAAAGAAGTAACAAATAGCTTGGAAAACTCGATGGTTGATCTGTGTTCGGACGAACTACTCCTAGTTTTGTTTCTCCATGCCGTGTGAGCTGTGATTCAACATGCCGTGTGACCCTTATTGCATTGGACATACGGAACTGTCGAGTATCCGTTCCAATCTGCTCTTCAGAAAGTCCGAGCGACGCGTGTCATGGAAGGCAATCGGAATAAACCGACTTCAAAAAAAAAACACAAACGACCAAAACTAAAAAGCGAAAAATAACGTAAGTAATTCTATCCCTAATACATAATTATTTAAATATTACAATTATCACTTATTTTTGAAGTCGGTGCCAGCCTCTCGGTAGGTACCTAATATAACGTAGACTGTTGTTGTATGACGCGCGCGGCCGGCAAATCCACACGACAATATACATTTATTTGTTTGGCTGGCACCGACTTCAAAAATAAGTGATAATTGTAATATTTAAATAATTATGTATTAGGGATAGAATTACTTACGTTATTTTTCGCTTTTTAGTTTTGGTCGTTTGTGTTTTTTTTTTGAAGTCGGTTTAATTTTTTTTTAAAAATAATTTTATTTCTCTATTTTTAGTTGCGTTAAAGTGCTATGACCTTGAATAAAGGCTAATTAATGTCCTTAAGAGTTTTACTTAGGAATGAAAAGTTTTGCTTTAAGTCAAGTGAAGACTTTGCGATCTAGAATCAAGCATATCACTTACCAAATCACCTGCCCTATTAGCCCTGCATAAGTACATACTACTACCTAGTTTAATATCGACCAATGTCAGTACCGTCCCCTAACTCCTAACCGTTAAGGAGTTCTGTGGCTTCATCATCAGCACCAGATGTTGACGCCCGGAAGCATATACCTGAGTAAAATATGATTACGTAACAAAAACACCATATGGGCATACAATTTTCGGTTGTTGCCCTCAATTTCTCCAGGATCCCATCATCAGATCCTGACTTGGTGATAATGGGACCACCTCGGAAGTGTCCTCTGCCGAACTGTCGAAAAATTTTTGAAATCCATCCATAATTGACGGAAATATCGGTGAACAAACATAAAAAAAAAAAATAAAAAAAAATATTATACATACAGACGAATTGAGAACCTCCTCCTTTTTTCGAAGTCGGTTAAAAAGCGAATGGACGAAATAAATCTTGTTTTGATTTCACTGGGGCTGAAAGTCGAAGTTTTTGTGCATGCCAAGTTTATCTTTAGTTCTAGATAGCGTTGATTTGACGGAAAATAGCTACGTATCTTTATTTTTATACCACCGAAGCAACCGAAGTCAGTTCACGAGTGCTTCGTCGACGTTGCACCGGCTAAGAAGCTAGACTCTCAAGAAGCCTTTAGCATGAGTTAAGCATGAAGTATCCGTTCATGAGTGTTTCGTCGACGTAGCACCGGCTACGAAGCTGGAGCCTCAAGAAGCCTTTAGCATGACTTAAGCATGAAGTCGATTCTTACGACACCTACTGGAAGACTTATATACTAAATCTAGTCTACATAATACTAAATATTCTTTTCTCGAACTAGTATAGGGTAAACTAGGTAATAACTTTCCACTCCGCACCTAATATAGTAGCTACTTATAATTAAGTGCAAGTTCTCTAAATTCTGTAACTAAGCTATAACCGGTATGGACATGACATGTCATGTGTGATAAAGGCCAGTTGTGGGCACAGGTAATCAAGACAAACAGCCTAGCTTCAGTTGCATTAGGGCGTGTCACGTCCAGTTATATGCAAATGCAGACAAGAGCTTACTGCACAATGCACCGGTTTTGAAGAGATTAGAATATATTAGACTCAATATGCCGGTAGTACCCTAATTTATAACTTTTAAAGATAATTTACAGACAGGCTCGGTGGCTCATTTGGTAGTGACCTCTGCCCTCTGAGCCAAGGGTCGCGGGTTCGATTCCTGCACAGTACAAACATTTGTGTTCATGAACATGTCTATTTGTATTGGTCTGGGTGTTTTCTATGTAGAATATGTATTTATTTCCAAAAAAAATGTATCTAAGTAAGTTTATCAGTTGTCTAGTACCCATAGTACAAGATACGGCTTAGTTTGGGGCTAGGTGGCGCTGTGTGGCCCAGCGTGGCATGTCTTGGGTTACCTATGAAATATTTGTTTATTTAATTTAAGAGTTTTGATTAGCTGAAGTGGCAGTGGACTGGCCACATTAGCCGCAGAACCGATAACCGTTGGGGTAACGAGTTCTGGAGTGGAGACCGCGTCTCGGCAAACGTAGTGTAGAACGCCCTCAGGCCAGGAGGAGTGACGATTTGCGCAGGACGGCTTTCAATTCAATCTGGCTGGTGTATAATTCTATGGAAATGCTATGTGTATCAGTTAGTAGTGTATGTGTAGTGTCCATGAGGTTTCCAGATTTGGGATAGGAGCACCCCAGCTCAACCCTTGGGTATTGTAGAAGACGCCTAAGATTGTATCAGGAAACGAGCAGCCGCGTATACCTGGGTACAAATAAAATCTACTACGGTCACCAAATCGCCTGCCAAATAAGCGTGACTAATGCAAATAGCCCCGAATAACATTTGGGGAGGCCTATGTCCAGCAGTGGACGTTTGCAGGCTGATGATGATAATTAATGTGTATCAGCTTTTTATCACCATTTTTCGCTCCACAATACAAGCTAAGCTTAGTGCAGAGTTCGCTAGTTATGTATAAGCCTTCATTGTAGTAGCTCGATATAATGACTTCCCTACGCCTGATGAAAAGCGGAAGAGCAGCCCAAGTCGCTACGACAACTGGCAAGTAACTGGTCAGTTACCTGTCAGTTGCCACTGCCATGCCGGCCCAACCCTAACGCCCCACGAGCTCCGGAAACCCTACTCACTGGCAGAAACACTTCACACAGTCATTTGGCTACGGTATTCTATGGGTGGAGGTCCTTCCCCGGACGGGTAGCTCAATTGGAGCGAAGAATCGCTATGCCTTACCTCTCATCTTTGTAAAAAAACTTTGGCAAATAAACGATTTCTATTTTCTTGGCCACAGTGTACACGCAAACCTTCTGATGTAGACAAACAGCGACACGTCACATTTACAGTTAATTATCCAATATTGCACGTTCCTGTGACGTCATAACAACTGTATACACATCTAGACAGTCGAGACCATACAGGGCGACCCTCGTCACACTGTCTGTCTGTCCGGAGCGATTGACAAATGTGGGGATTAGATCGTCATCCAGCAAGTGTCAATTCCGGACCGTTCCCGGAATGTAATATGAAGGTATAAATCTTGGCTATTTGTTTCAGAAGGTGACTTGGTGCATCCACTTTGGAGGAGGCTAATGGGGTGTATACGGATATAATGTAAGGGAGAATTATGTTAGTGGGATTGTTAGTTATTATTAGTGGGATGTAAGGGAGCGGCCTATCATCTTTTCGATTCAAGCCAGCCTCACCTGCCCGTGGTGCGTCCTGCCGAATAACGAACGAGGCGCTGGCAACCGACTGGTGGCGGTATAACCACCACAATTTAATGCGTAGCTAAGTACCACTGGAGCGAGAAGGTACGCCCTGCGATTGCCAACCCGCCTGCCCTGGGTGGTGATTATGAGTATATCCTCCAGACGTTTGCCCTAAATGGCGAGCAACTGGAGAGGCCTATTGCAGTCCAGCAGTGGACTGCTATAGGCTAATGATGATGATGACGGATATAATATTGGGTAACCGTGGATGAATTTGGGTGATGCCCTCAATATCTTATTTATCACATCACTATCTTTTACCTACTAAAAATGCGAGCCTATCAGGGGCCGGCAACGCATCTGTGACTCCCTTGGTATTGCGGTGTCTATGGGCTGGTGATCACTTACCATCAGGTGACCTTCAAGCCCGTTTGCCCCCTCTTGTCATAATAAAACCTACTAATAACCTTACATCACTTAATAAAAACACGCTTATAAACGCACTGGTTGTTTGACTTTTTGTTGTTGTTATTTATAACAAGTAATATATTTTTTCACTTTATTTTATTACGAGATCACAAGAAGAAAGAAAGAAAGAAAGAAAATCAGTTTATTTGGTGCCACACATCACAAATTATGAAACATACATATTATTAAATTACAGTGACTAATATTAAAAAAAAGAAAAAAAAACACAAACAAAACAAAAATAAATAAAAAGAAGAAGATCACAACAAAACGGTTATACATTATGACACGGCAAATACAAGTGGGCGCAATAAACGAAACATCAACAAGAGACCAAGATGCTTAATAATATAAGACCAAGAAGACGGCCTAAGAGATGTCGTGATGCAGGTCTCTCACACAACTGTACGAACGTTTCGATTCCGTATTATTTTATGACGAGTTGGCAAACTTAGTGTAGCACGCCTTCAAGCCAGGTGGAATGATGATTTGCGCAAGAAATCATAATCATTATCAAGTTGGGTTGAGAAAAGCCTAGGATCGGGTAAATCAGGCAGTTCAGCAGTGGACTGTGCTAGACTCATGATCATGTCAAGTAATTTCTAGACAGAATAATCTAGACAGAAATCTAGTAACAATATAGCTTACAATCACTTTTTTGGCAACACGTCTTTATTCAAGAATATTGTCAATGTAACAGAAAATATGTCTTGAATCTCTCTGTCATAATTTCGATTTTCGTCAGCAACTTTCTAAGATTGCTTTTTTATTACATTACACTGTTGTGTGCCGTGTAGAATTCGTGCAGACAAGTGATATTCATTGTATATTGATGCTTACTCTCCACTTTTTTTTACTTAGATAGCAAATAACATTGTATTAGAGGCACATATACCTCGTAGCTTTGACTTAGCTCTGATTTTTTAATCGCTGGATAAAGTTAAATGGACTAATGAAAGATAAGATAACTTACGACACATTTTTTTATAGTAGCTCGTCATAATGGCGTCCCTACGCCTGATGGAAAGCGAAAGAGAAGCCCAAGTCGCTGTGACAACTGGCAAGTAACTGGTTAGTTACCTGTCAGTTGCCACTGCCATGCCGGCCCAACCCTTACCCCCCACGAGCTCCAGAGAAACACGACCCGGAGGTCTTTTGGCTGCGGTATTCTATAGGGTGGAGGTCCTTCCCCGGACGGGCAGCTCAATTCGAGCGAAGATTCGCTATGCCCTACCTCTCTTAATCCTTAAATCTGATCATCATCGATGATATGGATCGGAGAGATAAAAGGTATTATTAAATGTGCAAATACTATATTAGTGACTACGATCGTGGGTTAATCGCGAGGTGTGGCGGAGGGCATTAGGAGGGCAGACTCTCAATAAACTGAGACAAGTGCCAGGGAGAAGAAGAATCAAATCCACTATAGGATTCATTTACTTCACTTCAAATCACTAACCTCTCACACGCAAGCTTGTCACAATCAATTACGTGAAACCACCATAACACAACATTAGTTCACATTACCCGATATTGCAAGCCGAGTATTATGATCTCTGTACAGTCAGCCAAAGAGTACATGATAATGAACCTTAGTGCTTTGAGTTTAAATACAAAAATGCCTTCCCTTCTCTAGACTCCTTGTAGGACCCTCGTCATCTCATCCCAGGATAGTAGGAGGCGACGAATGTACCGCTAGGGATCAATAAGTAATGCTTTGCCTTGTTTTTGCGTCAAAAATGCTTATTTTTCACTGGAGAAATTCGTAAGCAATTTTTTTTATCTCCTGTCTGGAAAATGAGGAATGGTCTTGTTATAGAGAGGGTTCTGCTAGGAAAAACAAAGGGAAAGTAAGTATACTTTTTACACATAATATCACAGAAACATATCAAGATAAAATGTCGATCTGGTCTTATTTTCAAACGCAGTGCTCGAAACAACGACATATTGTACCGCTAAACTTCAATTAGATTGATATCAAATATAGTATTGAGTGGGCAGAAGTCATATTGATGAACACACACACGCACGAACATATATGTTAAGGTTTTCATGTATAGTGTATACGAAATAATTACATTTCATTCTTTTAAGTCCACTACTGGGCGAAGGTTCCATAAGTCTCTCCATAGCTACAGATTGCCAACCACATACTTTTTAAGTCGGTAAAATTGATTTGTTTCTTTTTAATGTGGTTTTTCAATTGTTTTGTTGTTCATCCGGTCTGTGCTTTGATGTTTTTTTATACTACTAGGGTTGTTATAATTGCTGCCGGCCTGACTGATGGTAAGCTGTCACCGTAACCATGAACATCTGCAACACCAGGGGCATCGCATGTGCTTTGCCGATACACCAAACTTTATGTAATATCTATGTATATGTATCTTTATGTAATATATATGTGGATATATATGCTAGTAACTTTTAATATTAAAAATCTTCTCTCTTCATAAATTTCCAGCGAAAACTTAAAGTATTTTAAAATTCTACATGAAAAGTACGAAGAAAATGATGAAAGTTGTTAAGTATTCTGCCAATAACGGCCTAAAAATGGCTTTATAGGTATCCAAAAGGAATGGTTCCGCAAAAAATAACAAAAGAGAAACTTATCGGTATTCGTAAGAAACTTTATCCTCTTCATATTGACCCGAAAAACTTTTAAAATGAAATTTTCACAGATGTCGCCTACACTGCCCTTCATTATAATATTACAATTATATATCTACATACATTTTAATAAACTTCAGTCTTCTTTACAAACTCTGGGTGTTTTACTCGTATTAGTAATATGTAGACTTACTACTTTCTCAGTGCGAACGGCCAAACTATTTGTGGGTTTGCCCCCTCGGGAAGGGATCCTTTTTTTTATAGTGGCTCGACATAATGGATAACAATAATCCTTGCCTGATGGAGAGCGCAAGAGAAGCCCAAGTCGCTGTGACAACGGGCAAGTAACTGGTCAGTTACTACCTACCTGTTACCTACTCACCTTTCCTACTTTCCTTTGGACCCAGACCGCCCTGGACCGGTTCAGGTGGAGGTCACTGGGGGAGGCATATATCCAGCAGTAGATATTTACATTTTTCGTTATTTGTAAAACAATTACAATGAACAAATATGCGAAATATGTATTATTATCCTACATAAACAAAATATGTCATAAAACCTGATTGCCGGCTTTTATTGCGAACAATATAGGGTGTTACGAGTTTACAGCCGGGATTAGTTTCGTCATCAATAGAGCTAAAGAGAACTGGGCGCGAATTTCGGGCGTATGTGGTCACCCGTGCTCAGGTATTAAGTTTAATGAAGCTATAAACTCTTTTGGTAATAATGGAACGTTTTTATTCATATTTGCACTATAAAATGACCTCCAGACGCTTGATGAAAGCGAAAGAGAAGTTTAAGTCACTGCGGTAACGTACTAATAACCAACCAAACCAAGCATTTAAGTTGCCACGGAAATGCCAAGCTGGCCTGTGAGATTGTCGCAGTCCACTGCTGGACTTAGGCTTCTCCAGTTGTTGGCATTTTGGTTAAACATCAAGAGGCTTTGCTCATAATCGCCACGCTGGACAGGCAGGTTGGCGATAACAGGGCGTAGCTTCTCGCTCCGGTGACGCTGCTGCGTCATCGGCTTATGGTATTTGGCTACGCCATCTATTGTGATAGATAAACCGGCTCGGTTGCCAGAGTCTCCCAGAGTCTCGTTTGTTATTCGGCAGGATGTACCTACCACGGAAAAGTGAGAATGGTTTGTAGCGAAAATATGATGTGTCGCTCCCTTACATCCCACTATAGTCTGCTTCTATAAGATACAGTGTATGTGGTCAAAAATGACCTTACACAATAAACCCTACTAATGATACACGCGCCATTAACTGGCACATTTAACGCGTATATGTACCTACTTGTACGTAAGTTAAGCATTTTGAAACAAAATAATTTCCGTTTAACCACGCGAGGATCCCGTAAAAGGGTTAATCTCGCACAAGAAGTGAATAATAAATTCCATACGAGCAGAGGTGGGATCCGTTTAACACCTGGGTACGGGGTTATTTGATGAAAAATGTGTATTTACAAACGTGGAAATTAGGAAAATGTATCATTATGTGCACAGATTAGTGTTATCAAAACGATCGAGAGCTTTATTTTTTTTAAGTGGATGCGCAGCGCTTGACCCTAAGTCACCAGATGTTAAGTAAAGGACCTCCACCCTATAGAATACCGCAGTCAAATGACCTCCGGGTCGTGTTTCTGCCGGTGAGTAGGGTTTCCGGAGCTCGTGGTGGTTAGGGTTGGGCCGGTATGTTGGTGGCAACTGACAGATAACTGACTAGTTACTTGCCCGTTGTCACAGCAACTTAGGCTTCTCTTTCCATCAGGCGTAGGGAGCCATTATGTCGAGCTACTATAAAAAAAAGTTTTCTTTTAATAGGTGTTTCTGGATCTCAACCGATCGGATCGAAATCTTCAAGAAAAGAGTTACCTGTCAGTTGCCACTGCCATACTGGCCAACCCTAACCCCCCACGAGCTCCGGAGACCCTACTCACCAGCAGAAACACGACCCGGAGGTCATTTGGCTGCAGTATTCTATAGGGTGGAGGTCCTTTAAACATTTCGTAATTACCATAGCATTCCAGTAAAATAAGTCCCTAATTCGCATCCCGGTCCAGCTCCATATTTAATAAAGATTGCAAGATACGGCAGCGGCAAGCTTAGCCAGGTTTATCTATGGGTCACCGGTTATTAAAACGGACAGCTTTAAATAGATGAGGCCATTAAAAATCTTCCTTCTAATATAAGTAGAACGGGTTGAGAGGGTCTCTTTTAAAAGAGGATGGTTTATTCATGAGTTGGACAACATATTACGACCTTAAAGATTTTCGTGAACTAGTATTAATAACATAATGCATACTCTAACGACGAAATATGAGGACTGTATCTACTTTAATGAACACTAATTACTGGGTAAGAAATAATTATTAAAAAATAAACAGAACTATTGCGAAGAAAAGTAGAATATGACTACATTCAATTGTTCATGTTATTTGATAGTTTCCAGAAAGAATCCTTAAAAATAGACTTATTTGAGAAATCACAACAAAATTATTTTGCAACATGAGAGGCCTTCAAAGTTCACCGGGAAAGTCCATTTCAATATTTCGAAATTAATCAAAAACATTATAGCATTACTTAAGGCACATTATTTAGAACATATTTGATTTTTGCCATAAACGCAGTATTTAATTTATCCATCAAAACTCGTGCATGAATGACGTCACGATTGAGTAGCAATTAGTATGAAGCGTTTTAGGGCGAATCCATATTTGTAACTTTGAAATTGTGATATCTCGCACTTGTGGGAAGATTAGTCTCCATTCTCCAAAGAATCACGAGAGATACAACTCTAACAAAGGAGGGTATTGTTACTTAGTCAAAAAAATCTTTGTAAATTTTTATTCGATATTTTCAGTAGCAGACCTTCTAAGTTTAAAAAAAAAACATCTCGTAGATACGATATTTACTTTCGCAATATGAATTTCTCAATGGCATGAACGTCCTAACCTTTTAAAAATTTGTTTTATAAAATTGCCTAGTTTATAACTATAATACTTAGTTGAAGACTTCAAATTACGTATAAAAGGCTTTTCAAAGCTAAAGTTTTACTCGACACATAGCTCGCTTGAACTCATCTTCCATTAAAAAGTTTTTCATGGCTGGATAATTGTGTTATGCCTGTTATAAATACATTTTCCACAAACATTTTCAGCCTTATCCTTTCACAAGCCACTGAACATACGTTACTTTACATCGCTAAAAGATCACACAGGTATAATAACACAGTTAAAAAGTGTGTCTGTACATTTTTAATCAAGAATCCGAAAAAGGCTATCGGTTTGTCTATTTATCTTGAACACGTTAATTTTTTCAACTGTGACAACGGGCAAGTAACTGGTCAGTTACCTGTCAGTTGCCACCGGCATGCCGGCCCAACCCTAACGCCCCACGAGCTCCAAAAACCCCACTCACAGGCAGAAACACGAGCTAGAGGTCATTTGGCTGCGGTATTCCATAATGGTTTCCTGATATTGCCTTTGCCGTCTTCTAGGCCACCCAAGAGATGAGATGGGGTGGTCCTATCGAAAATCACATGGACAAAATTATCGTCAATTTCACAGGAACGAAGTCGCAGGCACCTATACACAGTAAAAGCATATTTCCATTCCTGCAATAAGTGTTCCGCGTCTCTCAAGTGTATTATCTAAAACAAAAGCCGGTACAATGGAGCGGTTTAGATAAAAACGAGACAGAATTCCGCTTAGTTTCTGTTGGGGTTATTTATCAAAAGGACAAAAGCGGAGTGTAGGTATCATAAATTATTGTTGCTAATCCTCGGCTGGGTTTATATCGCGTATTGTGGGCCGCGGTTTCCCGTCCTGGTGACGGTGACGTGACTAAATTCGGCTGACGTTACGACTTTGTGACGCCATCGTGACGCCGCTCTGACGCGGCAGTGACAGCTCTGCCGTCTGACTGACGGTTTTGTGCCATTCACCCCCGTTTGTAAGTGACGTCTGAATATCTTCTATGGCGAGAATGTGAAATACGTTTTGCGTGTTTGAGAATGGACTTTCAGCCTTTGTGTACTAAGTTACAAAATGTTTTTTTATACTGTTATTTTGTAGTATGCTACCCAACAGCAACTCTCCCAGAAGTTAGTACCTATGGCACTTTTAATGAAACTGTATCAGTTACTAGCGACCCGTTCACACTCCGCTTTGAGTGTTTCAGATTAACCAATGTAAATGTTACGTGGTTAAATAAATTGCATTGAATTACTTTTATTTATTTATTTAATCTTTATGGCACATAAAGTTTGCACAAAAGGCGGACTTAATGCCGCGTAGACATTCTCTACCAGTCAATCATTGGGCTAAGCAGAAACAGTAAGAAGGTAGTTTCATGTTACATAATTCACTTACATAAACTAAATAACGAAATTATAATTTATTACGATATGACGCTGTGACGTGATAAATTAATTAAAAATTACAGATTGAAACTTAGTCACTATTGAGATTTAATATTATTATCATTGACAATTGGCATGTATCATAAATGCTAATTATTGACAGTTCCTGATAAAATGATAATTTATATCTAACACAATTTTCTAAGGTTATTAAGATTATAATGTGGACTCGGCCTGAAATAAATAGTTTTAATTTGAATGCTTTGTTAGCTTATTTTGGACTTAAATGCCCGATTAGATCAGAACGCAACCTCATCGGCTTAAAAAGTATTTTCCATTATTTCCATTAGCTATTCAATCAATATAAGGTACAAATCCAACCGTAAAGCCTAGTGGGGACGTGTAAAATATAAATCTGGTGGGAGTTTTATTCAATCGCACCATTTAGCCAACGGACGTTAGAGACCAAAATGGACAATTTGTGCCCGAATAAAATTTTACAACCGCGCCCGTCGACACTTTCACTAGAATATTCTATCGCGATCGGAATAGGGGGTTTTATTGTGATTACGAAAAAAGATTCCGCCGAATGACCGTCGGATTTTGTGTCGCGTCACTGGTGGAATGTGAATTAATTTTTTTTTTAGACCGAAGACTGGGTAAAGGACGGATTTGGATTTAAATGTGGTAATTTTCAAAGCCTTTTGTTGCTCGCATTAGTTCTTTTGGGGATGTGTGATTAGGGGATGTGTGGGAGCTGCCTATCATCACTTCGCTCCAAGCCAACCTCTCCTGCCCGTGGAGCATCCTGCCGAATAACAAACGACGCGCTGACAACCGACTGGTGGCGGTGAAACCATCACAATACGGATGATGACAAGGTATGAAAATGAAGAAAATAATTAGTCCGTCTCTTAGATAATAAAAAAATATAAGACCCGTATTTTTTGTTTTGTCGAAATAACAAGAAAATACTTAGATATAGCGCATTAAAGTTACGGAGTGGGGGCTAACTACGTCACGTTAGAGTATATTTTGTACTCTAACGTGACGTCATGTGACATTTAAAATCAATGTATCTTCGTAAGTTTTTGAACAAGAGGCAAAATAAAAAATACATATCCAATATTTTTCATTAATCTATCTGATGGACATTAAATTATTTTTTAGTCATCATCCTAAATGAAGGCGTAGCTAAATACCACAGACCGATGACGGGCAGCAGCGTCACCGGAGCGAGAAACTATGCCCTGCGATTCCCAACCCGCCTGCCCAGCGATTATGGGTATTTCCTATAGTTGCTTACCCAAGTGGCGAACAACTGGAGAGGCCTATGTCCTCATAGATCATAATCTAACGGTATTTAGAATTTTACGGTGAAAGAGCTATGATTTTAGCTCACACAAGGCTTTAGTTTATCCTTGATATAATAATATTTATGCGGTAATCACATTACGGAGAAAACATATCGAATTTATGTTTCTCCTTGTATGGAAATTGGTCAAATACGAAATAGCGATACCAAATGAGGACACTATGACATCTCGTCCTTTGCAATAGACCTTGCCAAAGCTTTTTGTTGGTGTAAACATAAACCTATTTTGGTCTGAAAGGAGTCCTAACAACATTTGTCCATTTCCCGAGCAGGGACCAACGGGAGACCACTTCAGGGTTGCTGATATTTGTACCCGAAAGCCCGAGATATATTTTTGGACTAAGAATAAATTGGAAATAAATTATGAGGTAACATTGGGGAGTTGAGGGGGTGTAAGAGAGCGACCTATAATCATTTCGCTCCAAGCCAACCTCACCTGCCCGTGGTGCATCCTGCAGAATAACAAATGAGGCTTTGGCAAACCGACTGGTAGCGGTAAAACCATCACGAAAGAAGGCGTAGCTAAATACCACAGGCCGATGACGGGCAGCGGCGTCACCGGAGCAAGAAGCTACGCCCTGCGATCGCCAACCCACCTGCCCAGCGTGGCGATTATGGGTATATCCTCCAGAATTTTGCCCTAGGTGGCGAACAACTAGAGAGGCCTATGTCCATGACGCTAAGAAATTAGAAGCAAATGGCACCGTGCGAGCTCTTGGAACCAGGTGCAATAAAACGGTGTATCTCTACTCGTCCGGCGTTAAAACGGAGCTGGGGGATCTAATTGTGTAGTTCTTTTCCAACGAGTCCTAAGTTGATGTCATTTAAAATAAAAATAATTATCTACGTGACAGGCCTTTTTTTAAAGAGGGGAATGCATTAGGCACCTTCATACCGTCTCCGGGGGGAGGCGGCATGGTGTGTGGGACTCACACCTCCCAAAAAGGGAGGGCATACCCACTAAACCCCCCTGTGTCGCCAGTGGGCAGCAAGTTGCAGGTAGCGCCGAAGCATACGGCCACATCCCTGCCTGCCCTGGCTACGTGACAGGCCTAGCCTAGTGTCTACATTCACACTCACAAGGTTCACTGTGATTTCTAAATCACAGCAACCTTGTGAATTAGACTCTTCTCGACGCAACCTTAATTTAAGAGCACATCAAAGAAGGATGTGTATTCTTAAGGTTGTAAAATATGTAAATATAACTGTGTCAAATTTTACTAAGCTTATATTGTATTTATATGACAAGTATGCCCCATTGAAACGTATTGTCGTTAAAAATGGTTCCCATCCCTGGATCACCTATAATATTAAACAAATGATGAGATTGCGCGATAAGGCATACACACGATGGAAAGCCACTAAATTAGATACTCATAAGAAATACTACAACGAATTAAAATCTACCGTAGCCAAAGCTATCCGTACTGAGAAAGCTGCATTTTTTAATCAATATGTCAATAAACATGTACAGAATCCTAAACTATTATGGAAAAATATGAAAAAGATAATCGATTTTAAAAAGAAGTCTTTCTCACTCCCTATTCACTTAAGTGATCCCACTAAGTTAAGTAACCATTTCGTGCAGCTTCCTGGAAAGACAAATAATGACAGGTCACTCCTAACTGAATTCTGTTCTAGTAGGTTTAGCTCATCCGTTTTCACTTTTCAACCCGTGTCTGAGGCAAACGTACTTAAAATCATTAAAACCATAACTTCTAACGCAATAGGTGACGATGGAATTACTCTTGATATGATTACTCTTACTCTACCATATACACTGAAAATCATCACGTACATTATTAATTCATCACTGACATCCGGTATCTTTCCTCAATCATGGAAAAATGCTATCATAAAACCTATACCAAAAAATCAACATCCTTGTGAATTTAAAGACTTACGCCCTATTAGCATACTGCCTTTCCTATCTAAAATTCTAGAGGCAGCGGCTTGTAGACAGATCACTGAATATCTAGAGTTGAACCACATTTTGCCTGAGAAACAATCCGGATTTAGGAAATTTCGAAGCACAGCTACGGCTTTATCAGATGTTGTCGATGACGTTCTCACTGCCCAAGACGATGGAGAGGGTACCTTATTGGTGCTGCTCGACTTTTCCCGCGCCTTTGACACCATTGATACCGAAACTCTTTTATCGAAATTGGTATATTACGGTTTTGACCTGTACGCTCTAAAATGGGTCTCTAGCTATCTCTCCGGCCGTACTCAGTATGTTGAAGTGAAAAGTGAGACCGGTGTAACTTCTGTTTCTGCCACATGTGCCATAAGAAAAGGTGTGCCCCAAGGTTCCAAACTAGGTCCTATTCTCTTTATATTGTACACAGCAGATATCATTAAGTCAATTCAGAATTGTAGTTACCACCTTTACGCTGATGATCTTCAGGTGTACATCTCTTTCAAGCCCAATACAACTCTCTTAGCAGTCGAAAAGTTGAATGCCGATCTTGATCGGATTTCTCACTGGTCTGACCGGAATAATTTAGTCCTGAATCCTAAAAAAACCAAAGTTTTGTTGCTAGGATCAAAAAAAGTAACTAGCGATATATTAGCCCTAGACCCAGCTGTTTCCGTGAGTAATGAGCAACTGGAGCTGGTTTCAAAAGCTCGTAACTTAGGCCTTGTAATGGATACGTACTTGCAGTTCGAGGAACACATTTCTGAAATTATGCGCTACTGTTTTTATAGGCTTAAGATTTTATATCGTATTCGGGACTGTATTTCAGTGGACCTACGTGTCAGGTTATGCGACGCGCTCGTGCTTGCTAAACTAAGCTATGTTGATACAGTCTTCGGTGGCTGCTTGTTGAATCGTACCAAAAAAGTATTACAGCGTATTCAGAACGCATGTGCCAGATACTGTTTCTCAATTCCCAAATACTCTCATGTATCGCCCTTTATAAATCAGCACAAACTACTGAATATGGTATCTCGTAATAAATTTCATTTTGCTTCTCTTCTTTTTGGAATCATCTATAACAGACAGCCTTCATATTTGTACAATAAATTAGAGTTTTCACAACGTAAAATTAGGATTGCTTCTCGTCTTTTATGCCCAAAACACAGGACAGCCGCTTTTCGAGGCAGCTTTCGATTTGCCGCCTCAAAATGTTGGAATGATTTGCCACCGCCGATTCGTAATTCACAAACTATTGGTTCTTTTAAGTTAAAATTAAAAATGTTTCTCTTAAACTTACAATCTTCTGCGCAGCTGCCGTCTCAGTAAAACAGTACTCACCCTGAACCATAATAATATTATTGTAAACGTATACTGTCTGTACCTACTTACTTATGTAATATCGTGCTATCAGCTCCACAGTTAGCTAATTCCCCATACCTAGTTTTGTTTTTTTTACAGCGTCACCTACACTTCACTTTACTAATCATTTAATTTTTTACTTCAATCTTTTTTTATATTTTTTTATTATTATATAAACGGTACCACTGAAAATCAGCGCCGCGGCGCTTGCGTCACGGCAAATGCTGAGTGGTTTCCCTTTTGGTGCATTGAACTATTAGTGTACGTTATTTTATTACGTTAGATGTGCCTACCTGTGTAATACCTTCGATTTACATATTTGTTAAAACTGGCATGTATTGTTTTGCACTGAATAAACGTTTTTTCTTTCTTTCTTTCTTTCTTTCTAAAATTAACTTTACTTTATTTATAACTCAGACGAACGGTCTGATCGTCTCCCAACCTTTGCGATAAAGAACCTTTTATTTACTGTATGTTAAAAAGTCTCCACAGATATCTGACCAACTGACCAAGTCACGAAAAGCGAATATCTAATCTGAACTCTGTTATAACGGCATCTAGTTTGCGATGCCTCATGAATTTCTAAGTCCTTCTGAACTATGTAGACACTGAATAATTCTCTAAGGAATATTTATGGCCGGGCCAATATCATCTTCGAGGCAATATTTCACTGCTATTATCCGTTTTCTGAGTATAATGTGGAGTCCATCAAATATTTATTGAATTGCCTCTACAGAGCTGTGTTGAATAAATGTGGAAAATTTTAGTGGAGCATATGGTTTGCAGAGTACGTACAACTTTATTTATATTGGCTCTTGCTTGATTATAAAAATAAAAATTGGTAGTTTATTATTTTCTGAAAAAAGGTTCACTATTGATATTTTTCTCTTGTCAGCAAAACTTTTCTTCACTCAGCACTTCAACGTCTAGCTCCAATGCACAAAAACCATTATTCTTCAGGATTTGTGTGGAAATTTGGCAGAGAAAAGTAGTTTGATAAGTGGCAGTCTGTACCATCATTACAAATGCAAAATGCTTTTCCCAATAATCAGTCTGTTACACGATACACAATAGCCCTATATATAATGCATGTTCTATCGTGTCTATAACACACGTCCAATCAATGGGTTAAACCACTGAATCGCTCCGATGAAATTTGGTGAACATAAAAGGATTCATACCATCGATTATCAAGCATAAGCACAATTGCTTTGCAGATGAACGAATAACCTGGACAGGCGTAAATACATAAATATAAATTGTATGTATAACATCCGGTTCGCAATTTTGTCTCAAAGAGCTGTCTGAACCCTCGGGAATCATACATTTTCCGAGAGAACGATTATTCTGTCGTCACAAATAAAAATTGTTCTGGTGTTAAAATAATATGAATAAGATAAAGTATTTTTAACTGGATTGCTCGTGTACAAAACTACAATTATAAAGATTAAATACGTGTTTAAATAAAAAGGTTAAATGGGTGTGTATTTATTTACAAAAAAAATATCTTCTTCTTCTATATCTTCTATACTTATAATAAATTTGTAGAGAGGTCAATTCTGTACATTAAATATATTTTCAAAATAACTATCAGGAGGTGATTAGTGATCGATACTGATGCCAAAAATGCAATCAGTAAAATTTTTGTCTGTCTGTCTGTATGTTCGTTATAGAAACAAAAACTATTGAATGGATTTTAACGAAACTTGGTACAATTATTCTTCATACCCCTGGGCAGGTTATAGTCTACTTTTCATCACACAACGATCAATAGGAGCAGAGCAGTGAAGGGAAATGTTGGGAAAACGGGAGAATTTTTAATCTGTATGTTTGAACGCGCATCACGAAAACTACTGCATGGAATTGAATGCGGTTTTCACCAATGTTTTGCGAGAGGTCTAACATAAAATTTAGGTACCACTTTGTGGAAGTCCGTTATTTTTGATACCCGATATCCACGCGTGCGACGCCGCCGGCACAGCTAGTATCTAAATATGTTTATCAGTTGTCTAGTATCCATAGCACAAGCTTTGGCTTAGTTTGGGGTTAGATGGCACTGTGTGGCCCAGCATGGCATGTCTTGGATTATTCATTTATTTGTTTATTAAATACGTGTAAGGTACATCATAAATAATACCTTTATGTGTTTTTAGAAAAATCTCCGACATCAGCTATACTTTAAGAACCCAGTTAATAAAATATAGTTGAAGCGTTCTGCTTTAGTCAATACTTTATACTTAAAGTAGAAAATCATCTTCCATAAAAAGCGCAAGTTGCCTAAAACGACCAATTAAATGAGCCTCTGAATCGGAAAACGCCACTCCGTAAGTTGCCGAGAACGGTTACTTTTCTATTAACCCGAGCAATCTTTGGCCAGAAACTTTAATTGAAAAAGGCCAATAGATGTCTGTTACGAGAGAAATTGCTGAAAAAATTCAGTGAACAATTCGTTGTGAGGTACAAGAGGTAGCGCTTGAAAATAAAAATGATTATGCAAAAAAAAAATTAAATAAATAAATAAATAACCCAAGACCATCATCATTGTGGTCATTGGAAGACCCGTGTTATGAACCTATCGTTATCTATAACGACGGTCTACCGTCTTGATATATCCTTAGAGCAAAATTTAAGTTGATTTTTGAAAGGTGGCTGGCGACTGGCTCGGTGGCTCAATTGGTAGTGACCTCTGCCTTCTGAGCCAAGGGTCGTGGGTTCGATCTCCACACATTATAAACATTTGTGTGCATGAACATGTCTGTTTGTATTGGTCTGGGTGTTTTCTATGTATAATAAGTAGTTATTTACAAAAAAAAAATGTATCTAAGTATGTTTATCAGTTGTCTAGTACCCATAGTACAAGATTCGGCTTAGTTTGGGGCTAGATGGCTCTGTGTGGCCCAGCGTGGCATGTCTTGGGGTTATTATTATTATTATTAAAGGTGATTTCACTCTGCCATCTGATAAAATCTTCCGAATTCCTCCTGCTTCTTTAGATTTTTTATTTATAAACATATCAAACACCCAGACCAATTTCTTTACAAGTGTGCAGGTTTTCTCACGATGATTACCTTCAAGATATAGAATATTATTAGACAAGATATAAGATTCGAAAAAGCGTACAATGCCACAGAGACGTTTAACGTTTAATAGTACAAAAATTAAATCGCTCAATCGCTTCCCATTCGACCACAACCCCCGATGGTGTGACTGACGAAGGTCGGAGCTGACCCCTGTCACCGCCACACCGGACCAGAAAAATGTACAAGCAACTAATAGAAATCATTTTGGTTATTTGCAGCACTACAAGTATCCTTTTGAGATGTTTGGTCTTGAAGCTTTGATTGTGTTTAAGTGTTTAAGACAGTTTTAATCTATATTAATATAAGAAAGAGGAAAATATTGATTTTTCATTTGAATTGAATAGGCCCCAATACTATGTACTTTGACGAATTTGAAAAATTATTTCAGCGTGGGGCAGCTAAATTATCTCCGGTAAACATAGGCTATCATATATTTTCAAAAAGTTAGGTTTAGGTTTAAAGAAATTTATTCTCATAAGAAATTTACATTTCACTTAAAATGAGATAATACATTATAAATATAAAAATAAAATAAAATTAGTCGTCGGTGCCCGCTGATATATAAGACTTAAGTTTTGTCTTAAATGCTTCAACGCTCTTACATTCTTTAATGCTGTCTGGTAGGCTGTTATATAGTTGTGCTCCCTCAAAAAATATAGTTTTTTTACCGTAATTCGTCCTAGGAGTAATTAATGTTAGTTGGTTTTGTTTTCGCAAATTATGTTTATTTATTTTTATATTCAATACCAAATTTGATTTGATAGTTTTAGTTAAGATCTTTTTTATTAGGATGCATGTGTTGTAAGTGTACATTTGATGAAGATTAAATATTTTAGTTTTTTTATATAATTGTATTGTAGCAGTACGGAATGGATAATGAAATAGCACTTTAATTATTTTATTTTGAGTTCTCTGTAAAGAATTTAAATTAGATTTTGCAGCAGATCCCCAAATTTCTATTAGGTATTCTAGGTGTGATTTGACTAAAGTGTTGTATATAATTGGTTTAACCGTTTTCGGAATACAGTGTGCTATTTTACGCAGTGCTCCTAGCAAGGATGTTAATTTTGATTGGACCTGCTCGATGTGCGGTCTCCACGTTAATTTATCATCGATGAGTAAGCCTAGATATTTCTCCAAAAAAGATCGTTTTATTACTTTATTATTTATTCTTAATGGTTCAAACTCTGGGATCTCTTTGTTTTTGGGCATAAGGATCATGAAAGATGTCTTAGATGTATTGATAGTCAACAAGTTCATTAGCAACCACTCATTGAGCAAGTCCAAGTCCTTTTGAGCGTCGGTGATAATTTTGTGGATTGACTTGCCGAAATAAAATAAGCACGTATCGTCAGCATATAATGTAAGATGTCCAGTTAAACCAATTTTCTTTATATTATTCACATATACCAAAAATAGCAAAGGGCCCAAAATGGATCCTTGAGGTATTCCATATGACATATTCTGAGAATCACCCTCAAATCTATCGATCTTAACAATTTGACGCCTATTATGTAAGTATGACTCAAATATATCCAGAGCTGTGCCACTAATACCCGTATCTTTCAATTTTAGGAGAAGTTTATGGTGACTGACGGTATCGAACGCTTTTTTTAGGTCAATGAATACACCTAATGCAATTTCCTTTTTGTCTATATGAATTTTAATTTTGGTAACTAAATCTATAGCAGCTGTGAGAGTGCCTGACTTTGGGCGAAAGCCATATTGTTCGTCGATAAGAAATTGTTTTTGGGTAAGATGATCGTTTAGCCGATTATACAAAAGTCTCTCAAATATTTTCGATATAGCTGGCAGGACAGATATCGGTCTATAATTACTTGGATCACTTTTAGAACCATCTTTATATATAGGGCTAACTTTAGCAATTTTAAGGGAGTCCGGAAATACACCGTCTCTAAAACACTTATTAATAGAAGTTACCAACTTTTCTAATATTAAGCCTTTGAGACATTTAATTGCTTTTATGGATATTCCATCAATCCCGGTACTTGTATTAGCATCTAAGTTATCTATAATCATTTTAATTTCGTCTGCACTGCAAGGCTTAAGTTCATTTAAAGTTACATCATGAGAATGGTTATGACCATACATTAAAATATTTTCTGTGTTAGTATGATATTCATGCGGTATTTTGTTTGCCAGGTCCGCACCAATTGATGAGAAAAAGGAGTTAAATAATTTGCAAATTTCAGTTTCATCAGTTACTAAGTTAGAATTTGACATTAGATTTGGGGGAGCACAGCTATTTTTCACTTTGTTTACTGCAAGGGTGTTTATTAGTTCCCACATTTTTTTAGGTTGATTATATGTTGCGTGGAATAATGTGTGGTAGTAAAACTTCTTTGTATTTTTAATCAAATTTCGTGCGTTGTCTCGCTCATTTTCAAATAATTTTCTTATATTTTCATCTTTGGGGTTTTTCTTGGTTGCCTGCCAAAGGTGATTCCTTAAGTTAATTTGGTCGAGAATGTCCTTATTGATCCAGTCCTGCTTAGGTGGGTTTAGTACTTTAGTTTTTAGTACTTTGGCAACTTCAATACTTGTTGAAATATGCTTTTCGAGCTCCCTGTAGTTGTCTTCAACATTGTTTAATGAATGTAATGAGTGTTCATATAACTTGTCGTAATCCAAAGCTGTATATTGAACTCTTTTATTCAATACCGGGGCCAACTTGCCAATTTCAATGTACAGTTGTTTGTGATCTGACAGGGAGGATTCCATGATTGACAGACTGAAAGAATGGTTGTTTATGTTTGTACTAACATGATCGATTATTGTCTTAGTTGTGCTGGTTTCACGTGTGCAATACATGGAATCAAATTTATTCAGAAAAACGTATCCACTTTCTTTTACTGTATTTATGTATTCGAGGACGTATCTCTCTTTCTTAAGCAGATCAATGTTAAAATCACCGAAAACAATAGCTCTCTTCCGCTGTTCTAGCTGAGCTGAATATTTCTCTAGGAATTTATCGATTTCATAATCCCCATCAGGCTTGTATATAACTCCGATGTTAAGTGATAGCTTTTTTACATATATCCATAGATAGTGGTCCCCGTTATCAATGATATCTTCTGTTAAGTTGAATACAATAGTGTCATGAACATATATAGACACGCCACCACCTTTGCCATTTCTTCTGTAGTTGTATATATGTGTATAGTTCGGAATTTGGTACAGCTTAGCATCTTCATCAGAGACTATCCATGTTTCTGTAAATACTATAAGGTGGGTAGTCTTGGGTATTGCCTTCAATATACATCTTATTTCATCAATTTTGCCCTTATTGCGAATACTACGAAGATTTGTGTAAAAGATACGAAGTGACGAAGGCACAAGCGGCAGCTCCTCATATTTTTTGACCAAGTGATGACATAATTTCGGGGTGTTTATTAGGCCTTGCGTGGCGCTATTGTTAAGTTTTTTTTATTAATATTATTTTTTTCCCTAACAATTCGGGGTGTTCCCTTTATATATTTGATGAATAAGTCCACTTCACCATTTTCTAGGCGCCTTTTCAACTCGCTTTTGATAGATTGAAGATAGCTTTTTTGTGCTGGAGTTTGATCGTTGTAAATTCTTATATTCTCTGGAAATTTCGCTTTGTTCTTGAGTAGCAATTTTGGTGTCACACTATCATCAAAACAGATTTTCAAAGACCGGTCCTTTCCCGGAATGTACTTGCCTAGACGAATCGCGTTTGTCGGTTTGGGACAGTCTCCCAGTACCAACGTGACCAAGCTCGAAAACTCTTCAATGTCGTGATTTCGCCGGGTATTGTAGTTTTTGTCATTTATTTCGGTTATGCCTGTGACTATAAGGTTCTTAGCGCGTTCAGAACGTTGGTGGAGTTCTAGAATGAGATGTTCTTGGCAAGGAAGAGTTGGTCTAACGGTCGAGTTGTCGGAGCAGTCAGTGGATTTTATTTCGGATATCTCTTTTTCCAAATTTTTCATTTTTTCCTGTGTAATACAGTGATCGCTTTTAATATTTTTAACATCTTCTTTAACCTGTTCGAGTTGTTGTGCATAATTTTCTGTCATTGATTTAATATTCTTCATTTCTTCTTTTATTTCAGCAATTTCCTCTCTAATAATAGATAAGTTTGAGTTTTGGGTTGCTCCAAATTCTTTAAGAAATAGCATAATTTCAGAACGAAAGCCCTCCAGTTCATTCTTATATTCCTCCTGCTCCGAGCGTTCTTTGCGTTTCCTAGTGTTCACATTTACAATTGGGTCATAACCAAATGCTGTTAAGTTCGATACTGACACGCTGTCGCTTCCGCTTTCTCCCGTCAACGTCGTATGAGGCGGTGTCCTTTGCAAACTCATTTTTCGGTGCAATATCAGTTAGGTACGCACGGTTGTATCCTTTCGAGGGACTTCCGTTCGACTCGGGTGCAGCGGCGATCGATAGGCGATAATTTAGTTCTTGCAGTGGCAACACTAGTTGTGGTAGCTTTCAGAATTAGATGTTGGTATCCCCACAAATGACAGTGACAGATGTTGACAGATGACAGTTGTCTATGGTATACCGGTGATTTTCACTTTTTAGGTTAAATTTCCAAACAGAGTATTGTAATTTTCTCGCCGAAACACGTATTTTGCACTGTTTCCACTTGTGACTGGTTATTATTTGTGATTCCGTGATACTTTTGCGGGTTTACGCGATTGTTCGATGACTATTAACTACTTGTTGCAATATTTTATTTGCGGAGCTTATTCACACACTTGTTTACAATATAAAGTTAGGGATTTTTACTAAAAAGATGTACCTAAATCGACTAAAGTGGAACAAAGTAGTGAGTCATAGTAAAAAATAATTTTATTTAACTTTGAATGTTATCTTCCCTTCGTGTTTGAATTTCTTCACATGTTTCTACAGTAAGGACGTTGAATTTTCGTTGAATTTTCATATTCGAAAACACATTTCACGTGTTGGAGTTTGAATCGCTGTCTTACACAAGGAATTGACGAATGTTTACCACTATAACAACGGATTATAAGTCTACCTTAATATAACTATAAGACTATGCTATTATCTCACATAATGAATAGAATAGAATAGAATATGTTTATTTGGTACACACAGAATAATAAATTACACAGCATTTAAACAGCTTAGGTCTAAAGTAACAAAATGGTCCCCGCTCAGTATAAGGCCGTAATGAAGTATATACATCACGACCACTGGTATTCTGCGGAGCCAGTTAATAAAAAATAATAATCATTAAAAAATTAGAAAACAAAAAACAACGGACGGTAGCGGCAGTAAAAAGATAATACTAAAAATAACACTCCATATTGGACAATTATTATGGCTCTGGAGTAAGTACCTAACAAAACTAGGAAAGTTATATAACAATTTTAATGAATGAAATACTAAGGTACACAATCAAACATCGAAATAATTAAGCAACTTACAGTACACACATCGAAGCACACAACTCAGTTACGATATCAATTGTAACTTTACTTGTTTTGTACAATTTTCAGATGGCAACCGACTCGCCCCCACGGCGCCTGTTTTACGTTTTGAAATGCACACAACATTTCCAGAGCGAGGACAGACTCAGAAAATCATATAATTATTATCATCGTAGTTTTTTTTGCCAAAGTTTGTTCACTGCACCGGATTTCAGCTGCGGTTTTCGCGTTTGGAATATCAACAGCATTCGAAATGTTAGCCACTTTTACGAGTATGTAGTGTACAATGTGTATGCTAGGAGCGGGCATAATATTGAAAATCGACCCTCCGAGCATTAGCTTTTTTTCTGGAAAGGTTCCGGGTAACTTAAACGCATGGGGCGCACAATATGAATTTAAGTTGCAATTCATAGAGTAATACATTATGTCTTTATTTTCTCATAAGTTTGTCCTATGAAAAGCTAAGAGAGCTCATTGTAGCCTACGAGTATATTCGTTACGAAACTACGTGTACATAGTAGTAGAGAATTCTCATCATCATCATCATCAGAGTACAAAGTACGTACGTACTGAGGAGCACGGTGGCGCCGCGGTCTTGTTCGTTTAACAATGATCGCAACGTTGTGCAACCATTGGTGCGGTCAATCCGATGATGGGTGACCAAACTTTGACACCGATTTCCTCCGTGCTTCGGAAGGCACGTTAAGCTGTTGGTCCCGGGTGCTATCTTTACCAACTCAGATAGCAGTCGTTACATCATATCAGAGATGATGATAACTCTGACGCCTAAACTGGGAATGGATAAGTATAGCTTACCCTAAGTGTTGCGGAGGTCTGATGGCAGTCGCTCTGTGTAAAAGCTTAGCCCTCGCCAAATCTCTCAGTTTGGGAAGCCGACCCTGAGGCAATCGGGAAAAAGGCTAGGATGATGATGATCATCATCAGAGTACAAATGTCCACTGGTGGACAATTTGTCATTTGGCCTCCCCCAAATGACAATTGTCATTTGCTAAGGCAAATCGCTTGGCTAGTGGGTTGGTGACCGCAGTAGTTTTTATTTGTACCTAAGTAATCACTGCTGCCCGTTTCCTGATATTCCCTTATTCGACGCCCATGGGGAGATTGTTCTTATTTACAAAGACTTTATTACTCTCAACACGTAGTATGTGAACCTCAATACCTAATTACACCTCAAACCACGAAGTCATTATTGTATTTCTCAACACTTAACACAAAGTCAACAGTCTTTCCTAGGTTTCTGACTAATTATCCGGCAAAAGCTACCTAATTGCTTAACTTCAGCGCCGCTTGTTACGAGCTTTTAGACACGGCAATTTGGACCTAAACACATTGGTCTAAAGTACCTTTTCATATACACAGTGAATGGCCTATTGCACTTTATTGCACACGTAAATTTGTTTTATGAGCGGAAAAACGCAGCCCTCTTGGCGTTTTAACGATGACATAAGAAGTCTTCACACTTCATTGTTATGGGGGTAAGGACGTATAGTTGGCAATTGCACTGATTTACGGGATGCCTCAATGCACGGTTGTAAAGTGCATTCGTGTTCAATTTAGCTTGAAGTTTTCGAGATATTTCATATTTTTTCTTTTTTAGACGAGAATGCGCTTGTAATTGGCGTATGTATGTAACAATACATTATTATAATATCAACTACAACATAACTTTTTAAACTCAAGAGGAAAATTTCAAAACATACTTACTTTATTTAGATGTGTTAGTGGAAATATTAATGACGGCACTTCATCATAATTCCATGTGGGAACGCCGATTATTCGGTGAACTATGATTGTATGTGCACATTACGGCCGAGTAAACAGATGTAATGTTCCGAGAACGCGCGCTCTGTGGAGCAAAACCGTCACATTGTATGACACAAACGTCTTCACCCCTCGAGCGTTCACGATCAACTAAACCAGTTGGACAACCAATCCGCAAATTTAACTGTTCCTACGTTGAACGACCAATGAGAGCAGTGTTTATGTATATTGGGTCCATATTTGAAATTTGCTTGTGCGCGTATATGGAGCTTAGCACAAAAAACTTTGATGGGCACGTCTTTTCAGCCAAGACATAGATTCGTCTATAGAAGTCGTATGGTCTAAAGTACGATAAAAGCTCAGTATGGAAGCAGCGTTGAAACTAGAGAGGTATTGTTGAGTGTTGTTGTGCATTGCATTATCGGGGAAGCCGCCTGCCGTGGCTCGTGTCTAGAATCACAATGAAACAAATTGGAGGTATAATTTATTGATGTTTTCCGTATATTGCATAAAGGTAACTTCAGATAACATGCGTTCAACGCGCGTTTTGATACAGCGCGTTTACAACTACATGCATTTTTGTGGACGTAGCAAAAGTTGTGTGCCAGAATCGTAGCATATGGAAGGACGTGGTCTCTGCCTACCCCTCTGGGAGAAAGGCGTGGCGTTATGTACGAGTATTGAGTAATATCTACATTTTTGTTCAGGTCGTTCGCATGCAAAACGCGCGTTGAACGCTGAACGGGGTCTAATATTTCGCAACTGCGTGAAAGACATTATTCGCAAGTACCACATTCACGAAATACGTAATTTGTGAACATTTCACTGTTCAACTGTCTAGCTATTACGGTTCTTAAAATGCAGTCTGGTGACAGACGGACGGACAGATAGCAAAGTGTTAGTACCTGGTTCCCGTTTTTCCATTTGGGTACGGTACCCTAAAAAGAAGTGCCTAATTTGTTCATAACAAGATGTAAACTTTGAGGTCCTCGCGGGCAACGGAATGCAAATACGAAAGTTAGTTGATGCAAACTCATGCTCGTTACAAGGCCAGACTTATTATTTAGCTTGTGTGCTAGCACAGTGTGTAAACATAATTTTGAATTACATTACAACAACGGTGCAATTTCTTTGTTGTGTTTTTGAAGCAGTGTTGTGTTGTGTGAATATGTTTGGGATTCTTAGGAGGGATAAACTGATGCACGGTTGATTTGCGCAGGACGGCTGGCAAGTGTTGGATGCGAGATGCGCGGGATTGAGCAAGGTGGCGATTATTGGCAGAGGCCTATGTCCAGCAGTGGACTGATACAGGCTGATGAAGATGATGATGATGACGGTTGATCTACTTTTTCCTTTTAATTATAAGTTTAAAAATTTCAAAATTTTATTGAAACATTTTTTGGACTTTAACTGTAAGTACATTTGGAGGTAGTTCTTTATGTATTGTTTTTATTAACAGTGTATTTCAACAAAGAAATAAATGAAAAAAAAAATATAAGTTTAATGGTTGGTGATTGCAGTAGGTTTGTACCCAGGTAAACGCTGCCTGTCGTCTTTTACGATACGAACGGATAGAGATGGGGGGTCCTAGTCTAAATCCGGAAACCACTCGGACAACCCTAGCATATCAAAGTGAATATTCGAAAAAAATCCAACATTTCATTCAAATGGAACCAAAGTGACATTCCATGGAGCGTTCGATAAATATTTTTCCGCTTGTTTAAACACAAATTGCTTTGAAATCTGCAAAGTTAGGCCAAGCGTACCATATACGAGTATCGCAGGTGCCCGACGTGGCTGTAAATATTTGATATGTCCGCTTTACATAGGCTCACCGTTTTTCAATAGGCACCGCACTTATTTTTTGACTTTTAACTAGTGATGGGACTGACTATGTCGATGAATTTGAGCTGTTAGCTCATAGAAATTATGTTGCGCTTTGGTTTATCGATGGCAAATAAGGTTTGGCGAAATATGCCATGTTTTTGCTATATATTAATAATACAACGACGTGAATGATATAAAGTTCAATTGAATGATAAATTATTAATTTGTGTACTACTATTTCAGCAGTGACAATGGTCATTAGGGTTGATGATGATCGCTATAATTAAGTAACCTTAGAAATTGTAACAATGCTTGCTGCAAATTCGGTGTACGCCCGCAGACATGTGTGAAAATATTCAAATAACTTTCTGTATTAATTAATATTTAGGATTATTTCATTTTAATATTGATCTATTTCTAAAACCATATCGATATCGACAAAAATGTCATAATTCACATTCTTATTATGACAGTTTGATTCCGAGCCCGGTGAACGGTGAGCTTAAAAGCTAAAAGGCTGCGGTGATCGCCGCTTTGAAAGAACTAATAAAGTTATGAAAAGCTCCTTTTAAACAACTCTCGATGACCACGCAGAATGAAAAGCTCGGGCAGCTTTTACGTTTTGTTTATGATTTTTTGCAGCTTCACGTAGAAAGCTTTGTGCAATGCATTTTATTATTGAACACCTACATACCTACCGTATTGTTATTTTGTGAATGAATTTAAAATGAGATTCACTTTGTTTAGAACAGGGAATTTAAAAAAAAATGGAATAGTTTATTTCTGCAAATAGATTCACTAGTAATACTATTGCACGTCAAACTTTTTTCCTACCAGCATTTCGACGTGTCGCCTGCTGAGAAGAAGTGCCGCAAAAAACTCAACAGTTAGCCTTTTCAAAATATTTTTTTTTTTCCCGCTGAAAATGCGATTATGCATCCCCGCCACTTGGGGGAGTGGCGGGGTATGTGGGACACTCCAGCCTCAAGGTGTTGGTAACGCAGGATATACCCACTAAAACGATAAAACTAACGATGCAGTCCACAATTTGACCAACAAATATGTTAATAGAATTTTATTCGTATCCCTCATCAATAACTATGTCTTTACCACAGAGAAGAGGGTACTCTTCTAACACAGGTTTTTATAAACTTAAAAGAAGCTGTACCAACCCATGTAACCCACGTCACTTTAAGTACAATAAAGATTTATTTATTATTATTTATTTATGTCTGAAAACTTTCTACGAAATCAAACTGATTATTTGGTACGCCTTATCAATAGATTGACCTATCATTCATATTGAAATGACGTAGGTACGTAAAATGTCAACGTAAAAAGTATTTCACTGAACGATTCGGCAAAAATTAATTTCCTTATGTCATACAGTTTCCGAATCATTCCTACCCTTATCAATTCTTGGTCCGAACATTCAAATGTCCTTTTCTAACTTGTTCGAATTAAACGAACAGAGTTTTACGTCTTTTAAACTAATACGACTTTCGAACTTATAGCTGTAAAAATACCGTTAACATAAACTGAAAACAAGTTTCCTACTTACAGATGGATCTGTGAAAAGAAATATTTTACGATCGAAACTTTATGGGGTCACAAAGATTCCGTTTTTAAACTGTAAACTGGATTTACTGACGTTGGCAAACAAATGTTGTTTGAATGTAACGGTCTGACTGTATTCTTAGTAATAATAACTGCTCTCTCTTGACCGATTTTCGGTTATAGCACCGAAGTAGCAAGCTACACTTAGCAATTATGGTCAAAGCTTCCAGTTGTTTGATCAAAATGGCGAACAGTTAGAGCAACTATTTTTTTATAGTAGCTCGATATAATGGCTTCCCTACGCTTGACGTAAAGCGAAAGAGAAGCCCAAGACGGTGTGACAACGGGCAAGTAACTGTTCAGCTTACCTGTCAGTTGCCACTGCCATGCCGGCCCAACCCTAACCCCTAACGAGCTCCGAAATCCTACTCACCTGCAGGTGAATCGACCCGACCCGGAGGTCATTTGGCTGCGCTATTCTATAGGGTGGAGATCCTTCCCCGTACAGGCGGCCCAATTCAAGCGAAGATTCGCTACGACCTACCTCTCTTCTATGTCCAGCAGTGGATTACGATAGGCTGATGATAAGTTTGTCAACAATTTTGTTTGTTAGAAAAGTCATGGTTATTAGGTACTAGCCAAACCGCCCTCGCTTCGCTTCGGGTATTTTAGATAAGCGCTAATTAATATGTATCTAAAATTCAGTAAGATTAAATGTACGATTTCTTATTAGTTATTCATTTACATGAAATAACAGTTTAGGTTGCTATGGTAACGTTTTCAAAACACGTCAGTTTGAAAGATAGCTTTTTGGTAATTTTTTCACACCTTGGGTTACATTATTAATAGTGCAGTCAATGAAGCGAAAAATACGGGCTAACCTCCGAATTTTTTTACTGTGATCCGATTTGCATGAAATTTTGGAATTAGGCTCATCTTACCATTAACTTCAAAAGTGAAAATGATTTGAACTCCGCCACCACCATGGGGGTGGTTGCCACCCCTTCTCGGGGGTCAATGGTTGTTTTTTCAAAATAACCTCGGATATCGATTGAAGGTCCAAATTTAAGCAAAAAATCATCTATAAAGTTTCTCGAAAAATCTAATACTTTTCAAGTTATTGGCAATTGAAAATTCGCAAATTTTTCACGATTTTCATCAGTTTTTTTCAAATATCTCCAAAAATATACGTTTTATCGAAAATTTTACAAGGAACGAAACTGTAGAAGGTAAAAAAATGAACAATTTGGTTTTTTACAAAGTATTCTAAGTGCAATATTAAGCTAGATATTAAAGATCAAAGCCGTTTTTTATTTTATCTGAAATTTCATCGATGTAGTCAATGCCATCTAGCAGCGAGCAAATGCATTTTATGCTTTCTAATCGAAAAGGGTTTTGTAGTGCTTGAAATAAGCTTTAAAATGAGCTTTATCAAAAGTCTTTTGCACGTAAAATAAGTGAGCTATATTGCAAATAAGCGGAGCATCGAATGTTTTTTCTTTTCAATCAATGGGTTTAAATAAGTGCCATTTCCACCAAAACTAAAATTAATCATATTCCGCCTAGAATTAACTTTTTTATGAAGAGTTTTATAGATTGTATTAGTTTGGCTGCTTTAGGACACATAGTTTTCAAAAAAGTCACGATTGAAAAAAAAATCGAGAATTTCAAATTTTTAAAAATCCCACCCCTTTTTCATAATATCTCAAAAATGACGACAGATACGTATAAAAGTGTAGGAATAAAAAATTTAGGTATTTTTCTGACAAACAATTTGGTTTTTTTGTTTTTTCTATCAAATAAAAATTGACGGAGATATGATTGTTTAAAGAGCGCGTGGCAGCGCAATCACAGCCTCCCTTAATCGTGACTTTTTTGAAAACTATGTGTCCTAAAGCAGCCAAACTAATACAATCTATAAAACTCTTCATAATAAAGTTAATTCTTGGCGGAATATGATTAATTTTAGTTTTGGTGGAAATGGCACTTATTTAAACCCATTGATTGAAAAGAAAAAACATTCGATGCTCCGCTTATTTGCAATATAGCTCACTTATTTTACGTGCAAAAGACTTTTGATAAAGCTCATTTTAAAGCTTATTTCAAGCACTACAAAACCCTTTTCGATTAGAAAGCATAAAATGCATTTGCTCGCTGCTAGATGGCATTGACTACATCGATGAAATTTCAGATAAAATAAAAAACGGCTTTGATCTTTAATATCTAGCTTAATATTGCACTTAGAATACTTTGTAAAAAACCAAATTGTTCATTTTTTTACCTTCTACAGTTTCGTTCCTTGTAAAATTTTCGATAAAACGTATATTTTTGGAGATATTTGAAAAAAACTGATGAAAATCGTGAAAAATTTGCGAATTTTCAATTGCCAATAACTTGAAAAGTATTAGATTTTTCGAGAAACTTTATAGCTGATTTTTTGCTTAAATTTGGACCTTCAATCGATATCCGAGGTTATTTTGAAAAAACAACCATTGACCCCCGAGAAGGGGTGGCAACCACCCCCATGGTGGTGGCGGAGTTCAAATCATTTTCACTTTTGAAGTTAATGGTAAGATGAACCTAATCCCAAAATTGTATGCAATTCGGTTCACAGTAAAAAAATTCGGACCTATAATGCTTCATTGACTGCACTATAAACTTTTAGCACGGTTCCTAACGTTTTTAGGGTTCCGTAGCCAAAATGGCAAAAACGGGACCCTTATAGATTCGTCATGTCTGTCTGTCTGTCTGTCTGTCCGTCCGTATGTCACAGCCAGTTTATTCCGAAACTATAAAGGCTACATTATTGAAACTTGGTACGTAGATGTATTCTGTTAACCGCATTAAGATTTTAAGTAAAATCAGAAAAAAATCCAAAATTTTTAGGGTTCCCCATACATGGAACTGAAACTCAAAAATTTTTTTTTCATCAAACCTATACATATGGGTTATCTATGGATAGGTATTTGAAAATGATGTTGAGGTTCATAACATCATTTTTTTCTCAAACGTATAGTTTGCGCGAGAGACTCTTCCAAAGTGGTAAAATGTGTGTCTTTGAGATGTAATTAGGCAATCACTAATGGGATGAAAGCTCGCCTTAGGTACATTTTTACGTAATTAGATCCGACGTTTTAATTTAAAAATGTACTTACATAAGCTTGCTAACTTGTTTGCTTAGAAAATATTCATTGTGATTGCAATTTTTTAGATGAAAATTGGAATACGTATCTCTTGGTAATTTCGGTGTAGGTCGCTGTTTCAAACATGGCTTTATTGCGAAAACGAATTCCAAAATTATGGTGTTGAACTAGGTGTAATTTCGTGTACAAAATCTGAGCCTCTCCTTCGTGCCCCGAGTGGTGAGTGCGGGGGCGCGATCCACTCATAGGGGCGTAACGGTGTGGTGGGTGCAGCCACACCGTTGCACGAGGTCCGCCCGGGGGGCACTCTATTGCTCTCCGGATCCGGGGGCAGGGGTATTTGCTCTCCCCAGACCAGGAGTACCGGCCGCTTATCATCTGCGGCTGGCCAGGGCAGGCAGGGATGTGGCCGACGTGGCCGTATGCTTCGGCGCTACCCGTGTCCCTGCAACTTGCTGCCCACTGGCGACACAGGGGGGTTTAGTGGGTATGCCCTCCCTTTTGGGAGGTGTGAGTCCCATACACCATGCTGCCTCCCCCCGGAGACGGCATGAAGGTGCCTAATGCATTCCCCTCTTAAAAAAAGGTGTAATTTTGTGTGCGTCATGCTTGCTATGATAACATTATAAGTTGCTAAGCAATCTATGGAGAGGGCTATCTCTACTCGACGCTTCTTTGCGGGATCGGATTTGAAATGAGATGATCAGAACACAGAACCAAGTCATCTACAAAGAGTTTTTTCTTTTTTATAATAGCCCGTCAAAGTGACTGCGTCCAGACTGAAGATAAGTAGACGACGAACTTCAAAAAAGTGATGTAAGTAATCTGCAAAACGCCTAGTTAGTGCAACACGGATCAACCACACTAATAATGAAGTGCCGCTTTGCGTCCTGACGAATAACAAACGAGGCGCTGGCAGCCGACTGGTGGCGGTTTAACCATCTCAATTGAAGGCATAACTAAAAACCTAGGACCGATGACGGGCAGCAGCGTCACTGGAGCGAGAAGCTACGCCCTGCGATCGCTAACCCGCCTGCCCAGCGTGGCGAGTATACCCTCCAAATATTTGCCCTATGTGGCGAACAACTGGAGAAGCCTATGTACCACAATAGGTTAATGAAATGATTACGCCCCGTTTCAAAGACCCAATACCAGCACACGCGTTTCATATACTTATCGAGATAGATACACGTGTGCTGGAAGAGAGTTCCACAGCCTAATGGTTCGGCAGATGTAAGATTTACAG
The DNA here is from genome assembly GCA_031163375.1 of Conogethes punctiferalis. Classification (NCBI taxonomy): domain Eukaryota; kingdom Metazoa; phylum Arthropoda; class Insecta; order Lepidoptera; family Crambidae; genus Conogethes; species Conogethes punctiferalis. The sequence goes on from CM062093.1 coordinate 5,007,756, forward strand.
ACTATCTAGATATATTCCTGTGCTTACAATTCTCAATTATATTAATAAAAGCCTTATTTTCTCTGAGTAGAGACTATAATAACGAACGTTCCCAGATAATAACGAAAGCCAATTTATTGTCAAGTTATTACCTACTTCGTCCGCAGTTCCGACTGAGATAATTCTCGATTCAGCTATTTGTGTAGTGGAACTACAGTCATTATAACTAACTATTATCGTATATGAAATAGTGAGTGGTTACGATTTCACTCCTTTTCTACTACCTTTTCAGGATTAAATAAAAGGATCAGGGTTATCCTCAAGTGAAGATGGGGGAAAAGTTAGTTAGTTTGGGGTTAGGTGGCGCTGGGTGGCCCAGCGTAGCACGTCTTGGGTTATTCGTTATTATTTATTTATTTATTTTAATACGCTTTAGAATGAAATAATGGATATCAATTTTACTGACAAGGTTCTAAAGTGTTCTAAAGCTTTTGACTGTACCTACCTACTGATCAGTGTTGATGATGACACAAAGTATTTTGTCATACTAAAATGCGCCGGACTACTCTCACGGTGCAAGCTTTGAACCTAAGGATTTTCCACGTAATAAGAGTCCTTATTAAAGAAAAATGTGTTGTCTAAATAGACCGGAGCGGAAATCAAACCAGGAACGGTCCGATCGTCCGCGCTTCATTAAACATAAAAAGTATGTAACTTCAAAATGCTGTGATAATTATGAAAATGTTTGATCCATTTCTTATAGAATAAAAATTAAAATTGCACGTAAGTATAAATATATCTTGGAAGCGACTCTCCAGCCGCGTCCCTCTTCACTCCACATATTATTATGTAAATGGAAACTAGAGCAAAGAAAACCTAGTATGTGGGGACGCAACAATATCTTTTGTCAAGTCTCCACAGGCTGCGACGTAATGCGATACCTTTGCCTTCATACAGTCTTTGTGAGAGCAAAACTTGTACATTCAACTAGCTTATGCCCTTAAGCAGAGTTCATTTTGGTTGTTACAGACCTTTCATATGTCGCTCTCTTCATATACTAAGGTTAATACAAATATCACGTTAAGTGTGAAAAACGGCTGGCCGTTGGGTAAGAAAAGTTTTGGACTGGAGACCTTTCGCGGCGAAAACGCGGCGTGGGACGCCCTCCAGCAAGTGGACTGACAATATTTTGGACTGGCTCGATGGCTCATTTGGTAATGACTTCTGCCTTCTGAGCCAAGTGTCGTGGGTTCGATCTCTGCACAGTACAAACATTTGTGTGCGAACACTCATTATACTCAGAACCAGACAGAACGTTAATTTAGACAGAAAAAGAAACAAAAATTGATTTTCGGAAATTCACTACATTCACACATATTTGTTTCGTTCCACATATGATTATGTGGAACGAAACAAATATGTGTTCTTCGTTGGAAATAATTTTGGAGTTTATATTTTTTGATGTCGGCTGCAGTATGTTCTGTGTTAAACATATTTAATTCGTTTATTTATTCATTCGTGTGAAATGCAATATGTATAATGTATTTACATACAGAATTTTTCATTGAATTAAATACGCATTTATAATGATTAAATGAAACGGAACAATAACATTCATACAACAAAAAAATTGCTGAAATGGATAAAAAATAAGCTAGATTAATAATTTTAATAATATCTGACCCACTGAATTGTTTTAGATTAAACAGATAAGAACATGCTTATTCATATCTTATTTAAATGATTAAAAAATCAATTAACTTAAAGAACTTATACGTATCTACGAGTATATAGGTACAGAATCAATTTAGTACCTTATTTAATATAAGACCTGAATACCTGACTAAAATATCTTTTAAACCTTTTACGCAATAAAGCAAATATTTAATATTTACTTCTTACGTCCGTTTCAATGATACAAAATGCATTTGCGAGCTGTTGTAAAAATATGTATATAAAAAAAGGCACTCTATGAAAAAAAATACAAACCGAGCAAGCGCCGGTTAGCTTCAACCACAAAAAAAGTCAACTGTATTTTCTCATTGCTAGTACAGTTAACGACAATCACGTTATAATTATTTTAATTATTTATATTAGCTTATACTGTAACTCTAGCTACACAAAATACTCGTTTTTTAATGGATATACGTATTCACACATGCAAAGTTGTAGCCGGGATGCAGCTAGTAGCTATATAATTCAAGTGTGAGCCACATTGTCAACAATAACGTCAATTTATAATCAACATTAAGTATTTGTATCTGAAATAAGGTATAAACCTACATCGCAGATTAAGACATCAAATGTTTTTCAATCTAAGATGATAAATAATAATCATAATTATGAGTTATTGAATAAATTATACGTTTAAAAACTAAAGCTTATTAGTGTACGGTGCTATGAGTCTGGTTGTTAAACTTAATTAGGGAAGCGTTAAACACGAATCTGAACAACTTTCTGTTACGTATTATAAAGTTTACAAAATATTAGGACTGGAAAATTAGAGCTTAGAACGGTTTTGCGGAAATGTCCAAGGAAGATTTACAAAACTCTTCGAACACTTCTCGGAAGCGGAATCCTAAACTTAAATTTGTGCAAAAGTTCGGGATTGTCAATGTTCGTGGGATTTAAGAACAAAGATGAAAATATAGAACTTAGGACTTTTAGGTGAGCTTACTATTGAGAGGAAATATAAACGCCAGTAAACTTATGTGGTTGCTAAACTTTTCAGAAGTTACACTCGTAGGATCTCAATAGATACTTATTTATGATAGAAAGCGTAAAAGTCCGTACGAGTAGAATTTCCTGCAGGTATAAAAGTAGAATTCCTTTCTTTCCGTACAGCAATAGTGAACAGATAAGATGATGGGTCGCTCCTTTACATCCAAGCCACCCTAACGTGCCCGTGTTGCATCCAGATGATATGAATAACAGATGAGGCCCTGGCAACCGACTGGTGGCGGTATAACCATCACAATTGTGGGCGTAGCTAAATACCACAGGGCGTTGACGGGCAGCAGCGTTACCGGCGCAAGGAGCTACACCCTGCGTGTAGTATGGGTAAAACCTCCAAGTATATGAATAAGGTGGCGAATAACTGGAGAGGTCTATGTCCAGCAGTGGACTGAAATATGCTGATGAAATGTAACAGCAATTGTTAAAATTAAGCGTGCAATGTAACTTTTATTTATATATTATGTTTTGAAGGCAAATTGTACTACTTAAAAATGTGTACTAACATTTTTTTAAACATAAAACAACACTTCAGAAAAAATGAGGCTCAAAAAGTCAGCAGCATATTTCCTCATTTGGAGGACAGTCGCCGACAACCTCGTTACGGTGAATAATTGCGATAATGTCGTACATTATTAACCTCTTTTGCGGGAAGCTGTTCAACCTAGGCCGTGGTGTAGCCAAATACATTATTTGAAATATCGGGACAGGGTTTATTACCAAATATTCATAATAAATATATTCAGATATATTTTGGGTTAGTACTCTGAAGATTGTTAAATATCAATGACGATTATAACAACTAAATCGTCGATATAACGATATAATTATATCAAGGATATAGTTAGTTTCGATTGTAATTTTAAGATGCATACTGATGATATTATTATAAAATAATGGTAGAATATGGTTTAAGTATAACCTATAAGTCTATAAGCGATCACCAACCTGCCTGCCAAGCGAAGTGGCTAAAGTAAAATCCCACAAATGATAATTGTGATTGGAGGAGACAAACATTTATATACGTAAATGTTCGTATAATATGAAAAATTCAGAAGCCTAGCTGAAGCAACACATCATATTCAGTTAGCCGGGAATTTTCGTCAAAAGCGAAACCCTTGGTAACTCTACAGAACGAGCTGCTCATATTTACGTGTCGTAATAAAAATCTATCTCCACTCCTCATTTTTTCGGGAAGCTTTCTACACGCGCCGAGGTAATTGCAGCAGGAAAATATTTGTCGTGAAAAGATTAAGGCGATTTGTGCTCGGTATTGCGGAATATATCCTTTTGACTAATTGATATCCATTATACAAGAAATGTCATTGATATTCTTACAATTGTCGTATTAATTATCTTAAGCTAACGTTAAAATTTGTTTAGTGGCGGTAAAGAATACGAATCGCCGTTCCATTTCACGTGGGTATCGCATGCTTCTTAACCAGTGGCGGGGTGTACCACTGGCTGGCGACAAAGTTACGTTGGTCGCGTTTCAGGATTGGTCGGTGTAAAGTAAGAGCTTATTATAAGCTAGCATGGCGTGGATTTGGTTACTTGTCCATTACCACAATTATTGCCATGAGCGATGAAATTCGATTTAGCTTCTCATCAGGCGACGGAAGGACAGTATGCTGAAAAAACATTGTAAGAAAATGTATTTTCTGTATTAGAAAAGAAAGAAAATTGGTTTATTTGGTAACACAATTACACTTAATCTAAACACGAAATTATAATAAAGTTAAATACAAATATGTAAAATTTGCTACCAAAAAGGGCACAAAAATGCTCAGCATGTGTCGCGGCGTTGCATAGACGCCGTGACGCTGGTCTTCCGCACGTGTATTAGTGCATCCTAAAATGTGTTTATATATATACGAATATGATTATGCACACAAAAGACAATGCTATAATTGTTAGAAAACAAGACACTTACCTGTAACCATTTGATCCTTGTGATATTCTCCTCAGTGACAGTCAACGCCCGTCGCTCACCCAACTTGTACGACTTATCGTAGTACATATACTCAGTGAACGTCAATCCACTAGTGGTGTACTGCTGAGTGAAGTACACTGATATAGTCCCATTCACTATGTCATGCTCGATCACCCATCGGCATTTTATAGGAACGGGAAACGCGTTCGGGAAGTTTGGGGTCTGGATGACCCCCACTGGGCCTTTTAGGTAGCCCCCGCAGGTTTGGGGGCCTTGGTGCTCCTTGTCCCCATCTTGGGAGAACACGTGGTCTATCACGATTGTGAATAGAGTGATGCTGAGTAGCCGATGCATGGTTAGCCTGGAACAAAATAATTTATGTTATATTTACTGTCACAAATATTTCTTGCAAGGTAACGAACGTACAATGCAGGTGGCATTGTATTTTGTATTACTACATGCTTTTGTAATGTGTTTCCTCTAATGTTTGCGTTTTAAACATTAAATCTTATCAACATATTTTCAGCACATGGATGTTTGTATCGAATAGGATCGTAATCAGAAAATGTAAGAAAAGTGCTTCTTTCAAATTGAAAGTTTCAAGTGAACAATTTCGATTCCAATAAATTTTTCATCAGGAATCTGACATACCAATTTAAAAGTAGACGTACTAGAACAAATTTTAGTTAAAGTATAATAAAGGATCCTTATTTTAACAAAAAGAAAACTTGACTTCTACTACTTCAGTTGCTCTGTTGGCAAAGTTTCAACGTAATAACTATACCGGCCAAGTTTAAGATTAGTATGAGTCTTGAACTAGCTACGAGTATTTAAATTGCCTACATAATACCTACAATTGATAGCCGAGATTACAAAAAAAAAACGGTATTATAAATTTGTAAAGTGTGATAGATAGGACGCGGCTGTAATCTTAACTAATATTATAAAGCTGAAGAGTTTGTTTGTTTGTTTGAACGCGCTAATCTCAGGAACAACTGGTCCGAATTGAAAAATTCTTTTTGTATTGAATAGACCATTTATCGAGGAAGGCTTTAGGCTATACAACATCACGCTGCAACTATTAGGAGCGAAAAAATAATGGAAAATGTAAAAAAAAAAAACGGGGAAAAAATAACTATTTCACGCGGACGAAGTCGCGAGCACAGCTAGTTCTATATAAATTATCTAAAATCTTACTAATTATTTCACGATTCTGTATCAAATAGCAGAATCTTGAAGTAATCAAACACAGGCCAAGGAAAAAAAAATTCCTAACGTTAGTGTGATGAAAACTTGTATTTGTTCTTCTGTTTCTCGGTGTAAATGTTGTATTTGTTTCGATTTACAAAAGCGATTAAACCGTTTACTTTGGTACAGGGTAAATGTACTATATATATATTGTCTTTTTATTTATCTAAAACTAGCGACCAGCTCGGGCTTCGCACGGATGCAATGCTATATTTATCATGCTTGTATTTATTATACATAATAAACCTTCTTCTTGAATTTTTTGGGTATGGATAGTAAAAGAATCTATTTATTATTAAATAAATAATAAGTAAGTTTTGTTCTCGTCTGTACAAGGGTTAAGTCGCATTTAGTAATTCCACTGTAAAATGTATAACCGAAGAGCTTTCGTGTACCAAATGGTTAACTTTTTTGCGTTTAGTTCTCAAATTCAGACCGTCCTGAGTGGTTGGAGGCATGCAACATTTAATTCGTTTATTTGTTTTATAAAAGTTTCATGTTTACTTATTTTGGGGTGAAAATATATTTAATCCATTCGTTTATTTTCTTGTAACAGTCCGAAATTAATAAATAAGCCAAGACAAGACATACCACGTTGGACCACACAGCGCCATCTAGTCCCAAAATTAAGCCAAAGTTTGTACTATGGTATGGGTACTAGACAACTAATAAACTTACTCAAATACTACATATGTATATTATGTACTTTTTGTAAATAAGTACATAATGTACATAACAAACGCCCAGACTAATACAGGCATGTTCATGCACACAAATCTTTGTACTGTGCGGGGATCAAACCTGTGACCAGCGTGTTAGAGGCAGCAATTACTGGCACTAAACCTGCGTCAACAGTTTTTGAGGACTCGTTTGGTCGTCAAAAACTCGTAATAACGATTCGATTTGAAATGGTAATCGATTTCATGCAAATAAAGTTTATATAACAAATCGAAAAACAATTCTGTTTCCAATCTCTTTACAATTCTAATTCAAAGAAAACTTTTGTAAAAAGATTTTCTTTGAATCAGTTAACATTATTTCACCTAACAAATTTTAATGAAGTGACCAATCGGATCCATCCATCGCAGACTTGTAAAAATACACTCAACGATACCATTTTCGGTTGCCCAAAAGCATTTGCTGTTGCTTATATAAATTGGGGGCAAATAATCACCGGGCATGATGAGTTTCCTTTGCGGCTCAATAAAAACGGAACGATTCGTTTCGGGGCTTATTGAAACGTATTTTGCCAACAAAATGAAGTCATCTATTTGATTTCCTAACATTATTTTCACTGTCCACCATTGAATCGAATGCTGGCCATATTTCATCTTCTTTATTATCGCGAAAGTAATGATTGTCGGCTGACTCAATATTTCGTTCGTTGGATGTAATAATTTTGGGGTATTGTTGAGCTGCGTATAGATTACAGGCGGGAAGCCTGCTTCATTACCTCGCAGGCGTCTGTCCATGAAGTATTAGGTTTTAATCTGGGAAATTGTCGTTAAATAAATAACAGTATTAATTGATCGTATGGGGATGTAAGGGAGCGAACCATCATCTTTTCGCTCCAAGCCAACCTCGCCTGCCCGTGGTGCATCCTGCCGAATAACAAATGAGGCGCTGGCAACCGACTGTTGGCGGTTTAACCATCCGACCGATGACGGGCAGCAGCGTCACCGGAGCGAGAAGCTATGCTCTGCGATCGCCAACCCGCCTGCCCAGCGTGGCGATTATGAGTATATCCTCCAGACGTTTGTCCTAAGTGGCGAACAACTGGAGAGGCCTATGTCCTGCAGTGGACTGCAATAGGCTGATGATGATGATGATGAATTAATTGATTTGCCAGATCATTTCTTTGACACTAATTATGTGAAGAATCTAAAATTTTATAACAATTCGAAGGTAACTCATTCTATTAAAAAAAAACCTTTATCGGTCAATTTTTATTTAGCACCATTTCGATTTTATCAGTATATTGGCTAATAATGATTAAGAAAGGTAATTAGAAGAATAAATAAATAAATAATTATAAATTAATAATAAATAAATAACATATTTAAATGCCGCCGGCACACATTGGAGATACTTGCACCAACGTAACGTTTTTCGCCCAATGTACCAATGTCTGTATCGGTACTTTGACACGATGAAGACATTGAGCGCCTTAGTATTGGGAATTAGACAGTGATTGGACACAAAGTTGAATCCAATGTGTTACCGCGGCATAACCAAATTAAAAAACAGCCCTTTGTGCCAGCCAAACTATTTTTTTTTTTTTTTTTTTAATATTAGCTCGACATAATGGCTTCCCTACGCCTGATGGAAAGCCAAAGAGAAGCCCAAGTCGCTGTGACAACTGGCAAGAAGCTGGTTAGTTACCTGTCAGTTGCCACTGCCATGCCGGCCCAACCCTAACCCCCCACGAGCTCCGGAGACCCTACTCACCAGCAGAAACGCGACCCGGAGGTCATTTGGCTGCGGTATTCTATAGGGTGGAGGTCCTTCCCCGGACGGGCAGCTCAATACGAGCGAAGATTCGCTATGCCCTACCTCTCTTAAATCATCATTCCATATTCGTCACTCAATCGTCACCTGTCATCTCCATCGTCGGCAATAATACCTAGTAATAATTATGTGTACATATTAATATGTATATGTACCACAATTAAATTAATACACCAATATATTAACCGCCAACGTACCTATGTTGGTATTGCTTACATCACCAATTTATCAAATACCAACGTAATCGATTCGTGCGGTTCTGGTCGGACAACAATACAATGTTTGACAAGGAACATCAATACTGGGCTAAATTAATTCGTTGTGTCAAATTTCCTGTGATAGGATGTGAGAGATGTACTAATAAAGGTAAGTACGGAGTAGAACATTTACTCGTACATGCCAATGTAATGTAACGTTTATACGAATGGTAATACATACTAGGGGAGACCGGGTACAAAAGTAACGGCGGGTCGAAAGTAACAAATTTTAATGCTCTCTAGATTTCTGTCCGAGTTAGTCCTGTATTCTGACTATCACCTGAAGGTGGCAAAGCGACCTTTCGCCCATGGGATAAATCTAGAGAGCATTTGTTACTTTCGACCCGCCGTTACTTTTGTACCCGGTCTCCCCTACTATTTGACCAGCTCGGTGGCTCAATTGGTACTCCTGCCTTCTAAAACAAAGGTCGTGGGTTCGATGCATGTGTGTTTGTTCCGTGTCTGGGTGTTTAAATTTGTATTTAAGTATACTATATTTGTACCTTCTAATGATGATGATGATGTTACTGTAAACGTTTTATTAATTATGCAAAATGGTTTTATTTGCCATATTTGAAAGATAGAAAGCTAGAAAAGATCATGAAGTTGCTTATGACCTGTTCATCATAATGACATAGCTCTATGTTTGCTAATTATATACCTCGGTACTATAACAATTGAAACTGCATGTTCCCAGAACACTGCAACGCAATGCAGTAAATCAACTAGCCGCAAGCCAGAAACGTTGGAAATAAAAATTCCATTAAGCTTGTGAGGTATCCTTTCCAGACGGCCACAATAAGATTCCCGCGGGACGTCTAACGCATCGCCGACGCAGCATCACAAAGGCGCCTTTGTAAACTAGTGTGAGATGCTTCACAGGTATTTCTTAATAAAATTCTGCTCAGATACGGCTTGATTTATTTTATTTGAATAACTTTTCACCTTTCACCTTTGAGTCAGGCTCTGAACGCTTGTGCTCGTGTTAGAGCAATATGTTTTTTCGATTCACGAGACACAAGTTTTTGCTTTTGTTATCTCAAGGGAACAATGGTTTTGATGAAAAGAAGTGTTAATTCACTGTACAACGATCTTTAATTTATTTATTAGTTTGTTTATACTTAGCCTAATTTATACATAAAAACATAGCGTTTAATATTGGCCTTGTTCATTTGGAGACCTTACCCATAATTGCTACGCTGGGCAGGCGAGTTGGCGATCGCAAGGCGTAGCTTCTCGCTCCGGTGACGCTACTGCCCGTCATGGGCCTGTGATGTTTAGCTACGCCTTTAATTGTAATGATCATACCGCTACGAATCGGTTGCCAGAGCCTCGTTTGTTATTTGGCAGTAGTTATGCATCATGGGCTGGTGAAATTGGTTTAGAGCGAGAAGATGATAGATAGACATTTATCCCATTAAAAGCATTATTGCAATTTTTTTTTAAAATAATAATATGCCAGTATTGCCATTCACCAGTTGTTGCCACTTGTTTACTCACAAAAAAGGGAAAATCTTTGAAATTACTAAAAGTATCTAATTCAAAATCCTTATTCGCAGTTTCATTCTTGTATTACACCGTATTCACCGTCTGTAACGCAAGGAAATTTTGCAAGCGCATTTAAAATTCGTATTCGTAATATTCAAATCCTATTTCCAGCCGGCCGAAAACCGTACACATTTTGAGTTACAGAATTCGAAAATCAAGAGAGTAACTTGCAAGCTTTAAGGGTGCATTATTAATGAGTAACTGATGTATTTTAAGCGGTGCTGGCTAACCGTTTTCAAAGCGATAGCCACCGAGCCGTGAACTCCGGTCCGTAAGCCGAGGTGAGACGCAACGAGTATTAACAATAAAGCTAAGATAGTCCTCATTTAGCCAGGTACGGGTCCGTTACAGGAAAGGATGCTTTGAAAATTTGGGCCCTATTATGCGGTCTCTTGAGGTAACCTCGTTGAGTTTGTCAATGACTGCCAAATATAACGTACCTACCGAAACTTTGTTGGATAAAGACGTCAAATTATTATAAAACAAAGTCGCTATATAGAGACAGACAGACAAGTCGAGCGACTATGCATGCTTAGATCTTTGAAAGCACGCAGCGGATTTTGATGCGCCTTTTTGGAAATAGAGTGATTCAAAAGGAAGGTGGGAAAAGTGATTTAAAACGAAGGTGGGAGGAGTGATTTAAAACGCACGCTCAACCGATTTTGGATTTATGATAGTTGTGGTCAATCGCTAACCTTCATCATCATCACCATCGCAGTCCACTGCTGGACATAGGCCTCTCCAGTTGTTCGGCACTTAGGGCAAACATCTGGAAGATATACCCATAATCGCCACGCCCGGCAGGCGGGTTGGCGATCGCAGGCGTAGCTTTTCGCTCCAGTGACGCTGCTGCCCGTCACCGGCCTGAGGTTTTTAGCTACGCTAAAATTGTGATGGTTATACCGCCACCAGTCGGTTGCCAGCGCCTCGTTTGTTATTTGGCAAAATGCACCACGGGCAGGTGAGGTTGGCTTGGAGCGAAATAATGATAGGCCGCTCCCTTGCATCCCTAACCTTATTAAAGTAAAAAATAAACCTTTGATTGAAAACAAAGAAAAGTTCCAAGTGCATAAGCCATCTCCGCAACTAATTTCATTGGACGTGTGTGCATAAGCCGCAAGTTTTTCGATTTCATTAATAAGTTTGAAACCGTAATCCCATTTATAGATTTAACTTCACAGACCGAACGAAATCTCGTAAAACCAAGTTGAAACTTTACGTTGTTTGAGTAGTGACTTCGTGTTGGGCCGTCACAGTTGACTTTGACTTTTGCCGCGAGCAAATTTCTAAAGTAAATGCTGAGATTTTGTTTTTTTTATAGTAGTCGAAATAATGGTTCCCCTACACCTGATGGAAAGCGAAAGAGAAGCCGAAGTCGCTGCGGCAACGGACAAGTAACTGGCCCTACCTGTCCGTTGCCACCGCCATGCCGGACCAACCCTAACCCCCCAAGAGCTCCGGGAACCCTACTCACCGGCGGAAACACAACCCGGAGGTCGTTTGGCTGCGGTATTCTATAAAGTGGAGGTCCTTCCCGGACGGGCAACTCAATGCAAGCGAAGATTCGCTATGCTCCACCTCTCTCTCAATTAAATAATGTAATTCCACATCAGCTTGCCACACTGAGGCACACATCAGCATCTGATCTACCCCCAAATAAAACAGACAGGTTCATGTACATAAATGTTTGTACTGTGCGGGGAACACAATCCTTAGCGCAGAAAGCAGATGTCACTACCAAATGAGCCATCGGGCCAGTCATACCTAAATTATAGTACCTAAATACACGAAAATAATTCTGATGCACATACCTCATTACCCTAATCCCACATTAATCCTCATTTACAACCTCATACATATGCAATTAAACACCAACCACATATAAAGTTGCCGTTAATTTAATTTACATGTCATTACGACGTACTTTATCAACGTAACATTATCGTCAAGCAAGAGGTATAAAAACAAATGACGCGAGAGGCGCGCGCGTGACGTCACGGCAAGTGAAGCCTCTTCGCGGTGAGTATCACTTGACATTTACATATTCACCCCTTAACGATTAAGGTGGGGCTGTGGATATCTTTGGATGCTAGATGGAGCATATTTGAGTGGGAGGCATCGACTTACAAAGGCGTAATGACGACAAACGTGAAGTTTTTAGGGTTCCGTAGCCAAAATGGCAAAAACGGGACCCTTATAGATTCGTCATGTCTGTCTGTCTATCTGTCTGTCTGTCTGTCTGTCTGTCTGTCTGTCTGTCTGTCTGTCTGTCTGTCTGTCCGTCCGTATGTCACAGCCAGTTTATTCCGAAACTATAAGAGCTACATTATTGAAATTTGGTACGTAGATGTATTCTGTGAACCGCATTAAGATTTTAAAATAAAATCAGAAAAAAATCCAAAATTTTTGGGGTTCCCCATACATAGAACTGAAATTGAAAAAATTTTGATATGGGCATGATAAAACTGAAAAAAATATATCATGTGTATCACTATGAAAACTACTAACGAAATTTGTTTTGAATGAAATCTGGACAGTAGTTTTTTTTTAAACGTCATAAATCAAATTACCTAATTTTTTTATTTAATTAACTCCAATATAATAAAACGTAAAGAAAAACATTTATTTAGTTGTATAGTGGTACGGAACCCTACGTGCGAGAGTCCGACTCGCACTTGGCCGGTTTTTTTTTTAATTTTCATAAGTGTTTTTTTTATAAGAAGAGCTTTCAGGATGACCTCACTCCACCTGGTGGTAAGCGGTCGTGAGGTCCAAAAGTATTCCTTGTTATAAGAGATTAGTACATCATTTGGACCTCACGACCGCTTACCATCAGGTGGAGTGAGGTCATCCTGAGAGCTCTTCTTATAAAAAAAAAATCTATTAAAGTACATCTTGTAGATGTACTGATCAACTACTTCAAAACTACTTTTTTATTGCAAGTGGCGGCAGACGAGGAAATGTGATGCCTGGTGGTAAGCAGTCAAAACTGCCCATGTACAGGTACACCCGCAACTCAAATCGAGTTATGGGCTCGCTGCCGGCCTTTTAAATAGGAGTAGGTACGCTCGTTTCTTGAAGGCTCCCAATTCGTAGTTGTTCGGAAAGTTTGCGACAGTTGGTTCCTCAAAACCGATGCGCGAGGCTAGAAGTTCCCCATAAAGCGTACAGTAGAGGATCGCCAACCATCGAGATGATAAGGATGGAATTTTATTGCTATCGGTTACGTGTGTGCGGTGAAGAAACTCAGCTGCCATTTTATTTATAGTAGCGCAAAATAACGGCTTCCTTACGCCTGATGGAAAGCGAAAGAGAAGCCCAAGTGGCTGCGACTACGGCCAATTCCGACCGGTCAGTTGCCACCGCCATGCCGGCCCAATCCTAGCCCCCGGCTGCCGAGCCGATGCAGCACTCACCCCAAGAGCTCGAGCAACCCTACACACAGAAACTCGACCAGGAGGTCATTTGACTGCGGTATTTTGTAGAGTGGAGTTCCTTTCCCGGACGGGCGGCTCAATTCGAGCGAATATCTCTCTTAAATAGCAAACGAACTAGCGCGCATATGCGAAACATTACGATTGGCTATTATTTTCATTCGATGTTACATGCCGCTATGTTTCCTATGTCAAACCGACGTGTAACATAAACTTTATTTTGATGTCATCTACCCTTGCATATATATACCCATTTTCAGGTTCGCTATCCTGACTCCAGAGGGATGCTACAAAGTCGGGACTAGACAACGACAAACCGTTTTATCTCCGAGTAAATTCACTTGTTTTCATGTTTGTACTGAATATTCACGCAACTGAGTTAGTTGGACCGAGCCCGGAGCATATGCAAACGTGAGACGCATGATATTATGTACCTATGACAAGAAAATACGCTAAATGGTAGGAAATGGGTAGGCTCATGGGATTCTTGTATATGAAACGATAATCACTTCACATAGTTTAATACAAAGTGGCTTCTCATGTATGTCTCTATAATGCATAGATCTTCAAAACTACAAAACATGCGTGGATATCGGGTTTCAAAAATAACGGAAATCCATAAAATGGTAATTTTAAGTTAGATCTGTAGCAATACATTGGTGAAAACCGCATTAAATTTAGATTCCATGCAGTAGGTACGTTTTGCGTGATGCGCGATCAAACATGCAGATAAAAATTTCTCCCGTTTTCTCAACGCTTCCCGTCACTGCTCTGCTCCTATTGATTGTAGCATGATGAAAAGTATACTATAACCGGCCCAGGAGTTATTTTGAAAAAATATTTCATGTACAGAATAGACCTTTCTACAGATTTATTATTATTATATCTATAGAAGAAGATAGATAGAAGATATAGATAAAATGAATCACCAATAATAGGTTGCTATTGCTAAGTGGAGATTCAAACAGTTGAACCAATTTCGAAAATTCTTTTTTTAGAACATTCCTTGAAGTATGAAGATGGTTCTTAAGCAGAGAAAATTGGGTAAGTAAGTATAGGGCATGAACGAGGTAACGTCGGGCAATAAATGAAAATAATTCTATCGGGTTAGTAGACTTGCTTCTACCGATAAGAACAAGATAATTTAATATCTATATTATTCTACGAAATGAGGAGCTCGGTGGCGCCGCGGTCTTGTTCGTTTAACAATGATCGCAAATGTTGTGCAACCATTGGCGCGGTCAATCCGATGATGGGTGACCAAAATTTGACACCGATTTCCTCCGTGCTTCGGAAGGCACGTTAAGCTGTTGGTCCCGGGTGCTATCTTTACCAACTCAGATAGCAGTCGTTACATCATATCAGAGATGATGATAACTCTGACGCCTAAACTGGGAATGGGTATAGCTTACCCTAAGTGTTGCGGAGGTCTGATGGCAGTCGCTCTGTGTAAAAGCTTAGCCCTCGCCAAATCTCTCAGTTTGGGAAGCCGACCCTGAGACAATCGGGAAAAAGGCTAGGATGATGATGATGATTATTCTACGAAATATTGGCTAGAAACTAATCTAAAAACTGAACGATTCTGCAAATTCTCTCACAAAGGCTAAAATCTACTTTCAGTATGCAAAAATTCGAACACAAGCCGCAGTTTTCAGCGCACTATTTATTATTAGACAAACAATGCCGATGCCAATCAAAGTCCCATAACCATGTTTTAGAAAAGTCATTGCCTTTGCCTGTGCCACAAACGGCACTCGAGAAAAAAAACAAAACCCACAGATTCCCAGTTCCATTTGGTTGAAAAGAAAATCTCCGCACAGTTTGGAACTGCCTCGGGACAAATGAGCCCCGAGAAAAAGTTTTGCCACAAAACTGTTACTGAGTGTTGCCATCCATCTTGGCTGTCTGACCGATTACCGGGTGAGAGCGCGTTGATACTGACTTCTGATAGTCGTAATGTAATCGGAATTAGATGCAGGTGTACTTAACATCGATTTGGCTCGCTTGATTGGGTTAGCCAAATATTGTGTACGGCTTCTGAAATGTTTGGTTAACGCTTACATAATTGAGTCGGGATGTAAGGGAGCGGTCTATCATCTTTCCACCCCAAGCCAACCTCACCTGCCCGTGGTGCATCCTGCCGAATAACAAACGAGGCGCTGGCAACCGACCGGCGGTATAACCATCACAATTGAAGGCGTAGCGTATACCACAGACCGATGACGCGCAGCAGCGTCACCGGAGCGAGACGCTACGCCCTGCGATCGCACACCCGCCTGCCCAGCGTGGCGATTATGGGTATATCCTCCAGATGTTTGCCCTAGGTGGCGAGCAACTGGAGTGACCTATGTCCAGCAGTGAACTGCAATAAGCTGATGATGATGATTATAATTTAGCTGGTCTTTTGTATTTCAGCATGAAGTGTTCCAGTTTCCAACATACATTACATCCTGTATGTGAGATGAGGGAAGCCACTATGTTGTGCCAATATAAAAACAAAATCGAACAGCCCCATTTCCATACGATTCTTGAACTAACGGATTCAAAAATGAAATTTCAATCGGATATGATTGATCGGTGCTTTTAGTCGCTCCTTTTCCGTGAAGCAATCACTCTAATCCAGAACTAAAAAGTATTGAATATAAAAATGTGAAAACATATTTCACATTCTAGCAGAGTATTCATATATTACTAACTTCAGTATGTGTTATAAAATATAGTCGTAATAAACAGGTACTCGTTTACTGTGTAGCTCTCAAAGGCAATTTGTTTTTTATGGTTCTTTAGTGAAATAGGAAAATCGGTAGGTATTTTATAGGATCACTTTTTGTTCTTCTCACTAATATTATAATGAGGAAAGATTTGTACCTATTTTTGTATGTTTGTAATGAATAGGCTCAAAAAGTACTGGGCCGATTTAAAAAATTCTTTCACCAATAGAATGCTACATTCTTCCAATTTGACATAGGCTACATTTCATTTTGAAAAAAATTAGGGATCCTTGGTAAAATTTGAACAATATAATTGTCTACCCCGTGCGAAGCCGGGACAGGCTGCTAGTCCCTAATACATTTACATCTGTAATGTATGATGATATAAATGTAGGAAAAACAAAGTTGTCTGCCTGTCTCTATGTATGCTTAGACCTTTAGAGCAACGCAATGCATTTCAGATACGGGCTTTTTTAATTGATAGAGCAAATTCAAGAGGAAGATTTATTAAGTACAATGCATTATACAATTACATGTACCTAGCATAGAAACTGAGACAATTTTAGAGGTTTTGAAAGAGTTTTTTCTTAAACCCGAGAGAGTTCGGGTCACTAGTTCAGGAATAGTTTAGGCAATTTGGAAGCGTCCACAGAAATATGGCCTAAAAACATGATTGGATCTTGCATACTGAAGACGAAAAGTCTAAAGCTGAAGTCAAAGTAGGTACCTAAGTGCAGCGGGAGATGCATCTTCTAAGTGAAAAAAGCAAGGTTTCAATTTTGTGGACAAACTTTCACATTTACATTGTAACACCTACCTACTTTCCAAAGATCTAACTTTGTAATATCACGGGAGTTAATTTACGAGTATGAAAGTTTTGTAGTCATATTAAGTTAAGAATAATTAATATACCTCAAAATTATTTTGTTCTCGCTATGAAACTATATACCTAACTCAGAATTAGTCAAACAAGTTGTTGTTTCTTGACGTTAGAAACAATTAATTACTTCTGGTTAATTATAGAATGCCTAACCTATTAGTTCTTGGCTTCTTTTTCCTTCATCAATGAACAAACAAACTATGTAGATATTTTATAAATACAAAACTATCTCTTAACCAGTCGTGTCAAACTATCAGACTATAAAATTTTGAGACTGAAGAAACTGAGATTCCCTTAATTGTCTTCTGCGATGCACGCAGAACAACATATATTAGCTATATTAGTTTCGGGAAAACATCATGTACAGTAAGACCCCGCTTTACGTGACCCCTGCTATGCGCGGTTTCACTATAACGCGAATTTCAAATATCGCGTAACTGAGCGCGTTATATGAAAAAGTGCTTTTAAAACATAATGTAGAAACATAATGTCTTTAACTTCTCTATTGTCGGAATCCCCGCTTACTCTGAACATTCTCTTTGAAGAATCGGGAGTTCCCCGTCCTTTGACTTTGTGCTATGGGGATTTTCTCGTTCGTTTCGTTAGTTCCGTCATGTTTAGCTCGGCTGGCAGTTGTGTTTTAACACATAATGTAGATACATACATAACCCTTTTTGGATTAAATTTTGACTATAATGTTTAATCATAAACCTCGATATACGCGAATTTCAGTTAACGCGATTTTTTCCGGAACGTATCCCTCGCGTAAAGCGGGGTATTACTGTATAAAGAACCAAAGTTCATATCATCCTAACAATCCTATACCGCCCCAATCCTAACACGAAACTCAAAACGCTGCACAGTTGTTGAAAATATTTCATTTCCAAGCCCACAGCGGCACAGCGTCGCAATATATAAAGGACGTGATTCAGCAAAAATATGCATGCACATTTTTACATTCCTTCCGTATGCACGGGACTGTTTAAATTATCCGTATTGTTCTTAAGAGAGAGATATAGACCACGTTTCCAGCGTAAAATATCATTACTGGCGGCTAGGATTTTAAATTCGATATAAATGTTCAAAAGTATGTTGTTTTGTTCTAGGGAAATGTGCAGCGTATGGAGATTGGATAGTTAATAACATTGCCTGGACTTGCTTTTCATCTTTAGCATCATCAGTCTCTTGCAGTCCTGCTGAATTTCAATTATGCTTTACACATCCAGCTCCGGGAATGTAAGGGAGCAGCCTATCAACTTTTCTCTCTAAGCCAACCTTACCTGTCGAGGCGCTGGTAACCGACTCTTGGCGGTATAACAATCACAGTTGAAGGCGTAGCAAAATACCATAGACCGATGACTAGCATCAGCGTCACCGGAGCAAGAAGCTCCACCCTGCGATCGTCAACCCGCCTGCCCAGCGCGGCGATTATAGGTATATCCTCCAGATGTTTGCCCTAAGTGGTGAACAACTGGAGAAACCTATGACTAGCAGTGGATTGCAACAGGCTGCATAGGCTGATGATAATGTTGATGATGACATCCAGCTCTTTGACGAATACACACAACATTTACTAATACTTTATTTATAATATCCAATATCCATTCCTTATTTATCTCTTTCATGGGTAAAATGAAACCAACGCTGCTGAGTTTGGAATTAAATACTATTTGCTTATAAATTGCATTTTTATTGTAAGCATAGTGTAAACTTGTGGTTCTTTCATTTCTTCTTCTTCTTCTTCGTCGTTGTCTTCATTACTGAAGGTCGTGCTCGTCCTGATAGGCCGTGGTAGAAGTCTTGACGAGCTGCCTCCACCCCACCCTGTCATCAACCCGTCTGAGCGCTGCAGTCAAAGTAATCCCCATAACCGCTTTGACGGAATCAGACCAGCGGATTGGTGATCGCCCACGTGGTCTTTTTCCATCCACTTTCTGCCTGGCTGCCTCCGAGCTATGTGACCGAAGTACTTGAGGATTCATTTCAATAGGAGAATAAAAATCGTCTGTAGCAATAAATTCCGTAATACCAATTCCAGAAAAAGGTAACACCGTTTCCTATCGAAAAGACGTTGTTGCTTTATAATTTACTTACAATTCATATTTTTATGCCATTAAATCAATTAATAATAATCAATCAATGTACTAGAAAAGTACGTGGCATCTTACATTCTTAAAGCCATGCAAAATGTTTGAAACAAAATTATTTTGACAGCTTTTTAAAAGAATCTCAACTATTAAAATAGCCTTTTGCAAATTGCCTACAAAAATAAAATAAAAACACCGAATCTAGAAATTACATACATAACTTTAGTCTGTGAAGTTACAATTTCTGTATAGAAATTTCTCATAACAATGTATTTATTATAAGGTCTCTCAGGTGTCCCTGGAAAAAACCGTTAAATTACTTTCCTAAAATTAATAAAGAAGAAATTTAACGAATTTTCATTGAAAATTATTGTCAACAACTTCTATTATGTCAAAAATATTTACAAGTATTTAAAATTGTTTACGAAGTAAACGCTTATTTCTTCCCAAGGCACATTTTCCTTATCAAATTACAAGGGTCCTTTAATAACTTCCCGAGTTTTGGATTGAATTTATTTTTAGTTTTTATTTTATTTACAGGTTTTGACTCCACAAATACTTGTTTTTATATTTATTCGCCAGCCAAGCGGGTTTAACTTCCTGAAATCTCTAGTAGTTCCTTTCTTGTACTACTCCGGTAGTCCCGGGAATAAAGAGATGTTTTTATTTTTCAAGTTGTAATTTACTGAAATCAATCAATTTTAATTCTCATACTTTCCAGTAACTACCTACTTTAAAATTTTCTTTCTTGTAATAACAATTTTTTTTAAAATAATGAAATAATGAAAATGGGACCAACTGGGAAGTACACTCTTTCAAACAAAAAAAAAGAGAACAGCAGTCCATAATTCTCGGAGATATCTAATAACAAACCTATAAACAGTAAAAAAAATCGAACGGAGAACTCCTTTTTTTAAAGTCGGTTAAAAAAATGCAAAAGACAGAAGATTAAAAAACAATGCCAACAGAATAACTAAACAAAATTCAATAACGTATTCCGGATAAGGTAAAACCATCTGCATTAATACAGAAACAATATTAAATTTCTTCAATATCGGAGCCCGGGCACCAGTGAGCAAATACACCCGTATATCCGGAGTTCCGTATCCGGTCCAAGTAATATCATCCGGAGACAAGATGCAAACAGGACTCCTTAGACGGGAGCCGTGCAGTTAAAATGTGAATATTGAAGTTGGAAATATTAAAAGTAATCGGAGCATTAAGTATCAAGACTTTTGCTGAAGAATGAAATGCATATTGTAAGCGCGCAAGGTTACGTAGTATGCTGTTTTACAATTTGACGGTTTCACTGCGGCAGATTATAATCTACCGAAAAATAATACGCTAAATTGTAAGCAGTATGTTTCCTTCTTAGTTTGTCGATGCCAAAACGATATATAATAAGACCAAATGCTGTAAGCAGCATTTTATTACCGTTCACAGTCTTTTCACAGTTTAACATTGTTGCGTGCGTGATGGATTATAATTTAACCTTTTAAACGCCAGTGATGAAACCTAAGCAGGTGTTTTGTAGCAACATTTCAGTTACTTATTTTGTTTTTTTTGTGACGTTATAAAAAAATGTGAAAAGGCTATTTAAGGTGTCCCCTATTAAGCTCGGGGTATAAAAAATACTTTAAGTAAAAGGAGCATTTGGACATTAGGTCAAATCTTTGTTCTATGTATATTCATCAAGTCTTGGTTGATGATAACATACCCAAATGCGTCAAGCGTCAGTATTTCAAGTGCCATCAATTAAACGTACCTGAAACAAAATAGAAAATTACAATTAGCAAATAATATAATAAATAAACAATATTTATAAGTTAAAGATTGGAATGTAAGGGAGCGACCTTGCGACTTGTAAGCTATCGACAGATTGTGTACCGTAACACAAGACTTACTATCGTATTATTTTTACTTTAAAACCGACCAATCTGCGATAGCCTTCGGACTGTTGATAATTTAAAGCGCGATAGATTTGGTCTAAGATCCCGCCATACAACGACCTTCACCGAGACGTTAATTGGATGAAACTGATTTTATATGTAATTAAATATGTCAATAAACATAATGCATTAAATCGATATGCAGTAAATCGATACTTGCATTTTGCACCGGTCTGATTAATTCAATCTATTAATTAATCAACAGCCCTGGTCCTTCCACTGCTGAACGTTGGCCTCCTGTAATTCGCGCCACATTTCTACATCTCGTTCTTCCACCATCCAGCAAAACATACCCTGGACCAAAATTTGATCGGCAACCAATATGCATTATATTTATTGACATATTTAATTTAATTACATATAAAATAAGTTTCATCCAATTATCGTCTCGGTGAAAGTCGTTATATGGCGGGATCCCCTACTAATTGTGATTTGACAGTTTTACTTCGATCGATTACAATCTGCTGAAAAATAATGTGTAAAATTGTAAGCATTATGATACGTTTCACAAGCTGTCAATAGTTTACAATATCACGAGATACATTATAATCTGACAGTATTTACAATTTTATGGTGACATTATTTATACATAAACACTTCGAATTAATAATCTCACGCACGAACGGATCGCAATTAAAAATAAACTAGCTCCACATCAGAGAAATTCGCGAGTCGACGATTTAAAATTACGCAAGTGCTCAACGAGAATGGGTGTTGTAAAAAAAATATATGAAAGTCAGAAGTCGGTAATAAGGGAGTGGGGCGGGCGCACTGTTCGCATACGAATGACGCAGGAAGCCGCTACAGGGCTGCCGAATGCCAGTATTATGGGTACCTAAGCGAGGAGATCAGAGTCCAATTGATTTTGGACTCCATATTTATCTTCTATACTTATAAATCTGTAGAGAAGTCAATTCTGTACATGAAATATATTTTCAAAATAACTATCAGGGGTGATTAAGGATCGATACTGATGCCAAAAATGCAATGAGTGAAATTTTTGTCTGTCTGTCCGTCTGTCTGTCTGTCTGTATGTTCGATAGAGAAACAAAAACTATTGGACGGATTTTAACGAAACTTGGTACTATTATTCTTCATACTCCTGGGCAGGTTATAGTATACTTTTCATCACTCTGCGATCAGTAGGAGCAGAGCAGTGAAGGAAGATGTTGGGAAAACGGGGGAAATGTTGAACTGTACTCGTATGTTGGAACGCGCTTCACGCGAAAACTACTGCATGGAATTGAACGCGGTTTTCACCAATGTATTGCTAGAGGTTTAACTTAAAACTAAGGCACTAGGTATACGTAGGTATTTTATGGAAGACTGTTATTTTTCAAACCCGATATCCACGCGTGCGACGCGGCCGGCACGGCTAGTTACATAATATAATAATAATTGACAGCAAGAGCTATCTAATGTCAACCCTACAACTGCTCACTCGGGAGCTGCGGCGTCATCCGGCCTCTACATATTAACGGACAAACGTACAGACAATACGTATATGCACATAACTTTGCGGCTTTGCGAGCTCTTAGTGAATTACGGTTTGTTTTCGCCTTCTCGTGCGAGAGAGAATTGATATCCTATTAAAGTCGATTATTAGAAATTTAACGGCTAAAATATTAAGAAATGACGAAATTTACCTAAAACCTATTTGCCAAACCTCGCCCTTATTCCAGACCAGACGTACATAACACAACATTTTGCGTCAATACTTTTTTATCTGTATAAATTCAAATCAAGTGTGTGTCAGGAAAAATATTTGCCGCAAAATAAGGCTTTCACACAAAGCTGTTTTGTGAAGGATTATCTGTCATATTCGTACTTCGATATTTTTGTTGAAAGATGGTTTGAAGAGGGTAATCTGTGTAGGTAGTAGATTTGACTACGAAATATTTCTAGACAATGGTAAAAACATTTGTGTAACCACAAGCCTGTCTTGTCAATTTTCATTTCTATCAATAGAATAATGTAATATTTAAATAAGAAAGATTCTTTGGTGGGTTAAGTTGAAAGGGAAGCGCGGTCGATCTATTTTTTTTTAATTCGAAATGGGTTTGCGCTTGATCGCGGTTCACCTGATGCTATTGTAATCTACGATAGAACGTGCTCACCAAGCAAAAACCGGTTCAGTCTTGTCTTGAACATCATGATAATAATATAATAACTCTCAGGAGTGTCAGGGAACAAGGAGCCCAGTAAAGAGATCCTTATTTTCGTTCCGTTCGCACTATGAAGGTAAAGGCGAAACGCACTGGGCGAGTCTTCGGAACTTGCACCATTATAGTATGCCATAACGGTCTAAATTGTTTTTCTTTCTTTTCATCATTTAATGGTATTTTGATGTTATTTTCTGCTCTAAAGTTCAGTGAATGATAAAGTTAGAGAATCTACGAAATAAATCGTGTTGGATCTTTTCATTTATCAAGAAGAAGATTGACAGACAGACAAGAAAGCGATCAAGGGTTTCGATTTCTATATTAAGACACAAAAATGCATCAAGATAGAATGACCAATAGAAATGATAAGGCGAGATCGCCGTTATTCGTAAAATATTTCTGTATACAGACCTCTAAACAGAGCGCCATTAATAAGAAGCCTGAATAAACATCCTTTAATCTATCAATCAAATAATTCCCGGAGCAATCGCGATCATTTTTGGCTAAAAATAATCTTATTATCGACAAATTTTGTGGGGCTAAATCTGGAACTGTTTGAATTACATTGAATTGTTTGAATTACGTTTAATTGGTTGAAATGTATGGTATATTTCATCATCAGTTTCATATTGCACTGCACTGCCGGACATAGGCCTCTCCAGTTGTTCGCCACTTAGGGCAAACATCTGGAGGATATACCCATAATCACGCTGAGCAGGCGGATTGACGATCGCAAGGCGTAGCTTCTTGCTCCGGTGACGCTGCTGTCCGTCATCGGTCTGTAGTATTTAGCTAAGCCTTCAATGTGGTTGTATCGCCACCAGTCGGTTGGCAGCGCCTCGTTTGTTATTCGGCAGGATGCACCACGGGTAGGTGAGGTTGGATTGGAGCGAAAAGATGATTGGCCGGTCCTTACATCCTTGGTATATTTATAAAAGAATAACTATTACCTGCATGATTTTTCAAATGTCTACATACTATTATAATTTTTTTTATGTAGTTACATTCCAATTCGCTGCGAGAACGGGCAGGTAATCTAACAGTTACCTGTCAGTTGCCATCGCCATTCCAGCTCATCTCTACTAGGTCATTTTGCAAAGGTTAAGCTACATTTTGTGTATGAATTTGCTTAGATACACATTTTCATACAAAAGTGTCACTTTATTAAACTTACAAGCGCATTCAAACGTCGTCCGTCCGGTTTGCGTTCGTTCCACACAAGTTTCGGCGTTAGACATTTATGAATTTGTCAAAGGTCATCTTTTGTTCTGTTCGTGTTATAGCAGTTAGTAACAAGAGGCAAGTTTCAGGCCAGCCAAGCCAATGCGGATATCCTTGTTACTTGGCATCCGCCAGACAAAGCACTATGAGAACATCCTCCTTGCATCCATCTAGTTTAGTACTCGACAAAGCAAATAACGGTATGAAACTTCGGCTTGATGTTAGCCATTTGGACCTATATTCTCCTTGGAGTTCGACACACGCAAGCAAACATGGCTGGGTGGAACAAAGATAAGATATAATTGGTTATTTATTCATAAAGACTTGAGACTTTCGTTAAATACAGTTAATTACCTATGTAGTAGCCGACATTTTCATTCATTTTCCGCTAACATCCATCTTTAGGTACTTTTGTAACAAAAAGAAAAGGGCTTTTACGCACACCGACCTCGTCTGTTTATGATTTCGCTAAATATACAACTTTGAGGACGACATAACTTCGACTCGCTGTAATGTAGCGAAATGTATAAAAAAAAGAATCCCCAGACCGTATCTCAAGGAAAAAATGTTTTTACGGAAATGCGGAAAGAAGCGTCAGCGTTGACGCTTTTTATGACAAATATGATTTATTGACACGTTCTCGCGATCTATGGTAAGGCTGCGGTTTAGCGTCCAGCGTACACATTAGTATATAGATAGCTACAGCGTATACAATATTATGAAGATTTCTTTTTAGGATTCCTTAGCCAAATGGCAAAAACGGGACCCTTATAGATATAGATCACATTTTACCATATCATTTTAAAATACCTATCCATAGATACCCCACACGTATACTTTTCATGAAAAAAATGTGAGTTTCAGTTCTATGTATGGGGAACCCCAAAAATTTTGGATTTTGTTCAGATTTTATTTTAAAATCTTAATGCGGTTTACAGAATACATCTACGTACCAAATTTCAATAATGTAGCTCCTATAGTTTCGGAATAAACTGGCTGTGACATACGGACGAACAGACAGACAGACTGACAGACAGACATGACGAATCAATAAGGGTCGTTTTTGCCATTTTGGCTACGGAACCCTAATAAAATAAAATCGCTCGTATGCGAACAGGCGCCAGACTTCTTTGACGACAATAAGTCAGGCGTGTGACACCTGAGTACATCAGTCGTAAATATTACATTACATAACATTCGGCACTGTATCATAACGAAAAGCTTTACTTTGTAAAATTATCTGCGAAACCGAGGAAATCAATTTTTGTATGTCATGAAATATCCAACTCTTAAGTGAAACTGATTACCTCTACCTGAAGTTTGCCTGGTAGAGACAGCTACGAGCAATAATACCGCCAAGTTGTACTTTGTTTTGTTTGAATTGTGTTTTTCTGTAAGGATTGTGATTTGTGCAATAAAGAGTTTCAACCCTGATATCTAAATAAATATAACTCAAAGGTGACTGACTGACTGACAGTGATCTATCTATCAACGCACAGCCTAAACCACTGGACAGATGGGGCTGAAACTTGGCATGCAGGTAGATTTTATCAATTATACCCCCAAAGGGATGAAACTCTACTCCACGCGGATGCTAGAAAGGCCCTAAGTTTGTTTTTTCGTGAAATCAAATGTACAAGATATAATCCATACTAATATTAAAAATGGGAAAGTGTGTCTGTCTGGATGTTTGTCTTTCTTTCACGGCAAAATGGAGCGACGAATTGACGTGATATTTTAAGTGGAGATAGTTGAAGGAATGGAGAGTAACATAGGCTACTTTTTGTCCCTTTCCAACCCCCCGCTTCCCTAAAATGGGGGATGCAAGTTTGGATGGAGCATTCACCCAGAATTTAACTCTAGCGAAGCCGCGGGCAAAAGCTAGTCATTTAAGAAACCCCCTTTATTTTTGATACCCACTAATAAGTGAAATGATAATAAAACCCACTCTTAATTGTTAACCGAATTTAATTTTGCAAAATGGCGGACTGGAATCACTAAAGTGTGCCTTCTTGGCCACAATCAGAATGGCAACTTTAATTATTCACGTAGCTTACGGCTAGTACGAGGATTGCCAAGTGTATTTCTTGTACTGGTTACACAGGGTTTTGGTGTTCGGAAAGCTGAAACATGTTTCGCTAAAACATCTTACACTTCATCATCATCATCATACTGACGTATGTAGGCTGATGATGATGATGATGTTGAAGTACCTACTGCTGAACATAGACAAATAGACCTTGCCTTAGTCACCGCACCTGGTATCCGCAGTAGGTTTTCTTTGTACCCAGGTAAATGCTGGTAAACCCAGGTTTCCTTATATTCCCGTAGTCGATTTGATACGACACCTTTGGCATGAGATGAGGTGGTCCTATTCTAAATCCAGAACCACACGAATACACACTAGGCCTCTCTAGGTGTTTTCCACTTTAGTCAAACATTTAGAAGCTTTACTCATAATCGCCACACTGGGCAGGCGGGTTGGCGATCGCAGGACGTAGATTATAGCCCCGGTAACGATGCTGCACGGAATCGGCCTATTGTATTTAGCTACGAGTTCAATAGTTATGGTTTTACCACCACCAGTCGGTTGTAACAATCTATGAGAATTCGAAACTTACTCGTACTTATTAGGTACAAATGCAATGAGATTAACAAAGAAATTTAACAAGCAGCAACGAAGTACGTACATCCTTTCAAAACCTTCTATCTTTACATCATCTTATTGTTCACTCGGAAGCCAAAAAGCCTATCCAGCTGGCCGAATTAATAGTCGGTACAGCCCGCAAGTTAGCGCCGGCTAATCGAATTGCCGGTGCTAGGCCTCGTAATCAGAGAAGCTATAAAGATAACTCGCCGAGTGAAGCAAACATTACGCAGAGTTAGGGGTGCATTACACTGGCGTCTTTTGGACGTCTTTTGACGGCGCGGGTCGGTATCTGCACAGCTTCGACTTGGATAACGTCGGGGTCACCAATGTGAGGAGATGTAAAGGTTTTTCTGTGCGGTGTGGTAAAATGATAGAAGTTCAAAGTCCCGTAGAAATACATATTATTTGTCGATGCACCGTAAAAAACAATAATAATTAAGTGCATGTTGACAGCGAATGGTCGGAATGCGCGACGGGGAACGACTGCTTGTTAGGCAGCGTACAATACAAGACTGCGTGCCGTGTAGGCCGCTACAGTCACAAACCTAACAAATACACTCCAGCCGTCACATAGACAAAGCATATTTTGTCTAGTTTACGATAGACCTATCTTATACCTCCAAAAAGTAAAACGATGGCGATTTAAATACATCAAAAAACAACGGCTTTTCTTAGCAGGCGTGTAAAAAACATTGAATCGTGCCTACAACCTCTTATGAGTGATGGATCCGCCCTTGCCTTAGCGCGTTGAGGCCGTGGGGCCGTGGGACGTGGTTGAACCCCATCCCCCGTTTTGCTACTGATAATTAGTTGCACTTAGCAACATGCGTGGACACCACTTGGCAGCCGCGCTGGCTCAAACGCCGACGATCAAAACACGCCAGTGTGACGGTGCCTTTAGGGCCTTCGTTACGGCGCGGCAATTCAATGGCTGCTGATTATTTATAAATACGCGATAGTGCAAGTTTTGCGAAGCGAAAAACTTGTTAAGGTTTCAGGAATTCTTTGCGCAACTTCTGTGGTCTGATATCGTATTCTGAGGGCGCAGTTACAAAGAATACCTTTATAGGTAGGCACTCTTTTATTAGTGTTCTGGATTGCAAAGAAATAATATCTTTTCAGTATTTTTGGTAGGTATTATTATGATTATATATAATTATGTAAGTTTATTCTACACTCTTACGAGGAAAACACCGTGAGGAAACCTGCACATCTATGATGAAATTGTAATGTTGTGTGAAGTCGACCCATGATTGGTCAACTTCAGACCTTCTTTTTGAGAATGTGTTTTAAAGATAATTATGTCCAATAAGTAGGTACCCTGGCTAGGGATATCTCTCAAAGCATGCAGGTTAATCGAGAGTACTTTTTATTAGCAAAAATAAAACTTCTAATTAAAATATTATTATAAGCCATCAAAAATTGTCTGAAGCTTACATTATAAACCTGTCTGATCTATATCTTTGTAATTTCCGCCTAGTTGCCCTTTTAATTAAACATTAATTTTTCTATTCTATGTATAATACGTATTTATTTACAAAAAAAAAAATATCTAAGTAAGTTTATCAGTTGTCTAGTAGGTACCCATAGTACAAGCTTCGGCTTAGTTTGGGGTTAGGTGGCGCTGTGTGGCCCAGCGTGGCATGTCTTGGTTATTTATTTATTTTATTTATTATAGCTAACTATTTGAATAAAAAATATTCGGCAAAATTCCACACATTTCTCAGATGCTAAAGAAAAGTAGTTATCGCACTTGTGGAAACAATATCCTCGATCCACATAAACGAGAACGAGATCCACGAAAGTACCAGAAATATATTCTTAAATACAATTGGGATGATGAAATAATTTAATGTCCATCAGATAGATTAATGAAAAATATTGAATACGTATTTTTTATTTTGCCTCTTGTTCAAAACATTACGAAGATACATTGATTTTAAATGTCACATGACGTCACGTTAGAGTACAAAATATACTCTAACGTGACGTAGTTAGCCCCCACTCCGTAACTTTAATGCGCTATATCTAAGTATTTTCTTGTTATTTCGACAAAACAAAAAATACGGGTCTTATATTTTTTTATTATCTAAGAGACGGACTAATTATTTTCTTCATTTTCATACCTTGTCATCATCCGTATTGTGTTTGTTACGTCTGTCGGTATTTACCACACACGAATGACACGAATGTTAGTCCCGGGTGAGAAACAGAAGGCAGGGGTCACCATACCAAATAAACCACAGGGCCAGGAAATTACAGCTAATACGTTCTCTAAACTTTTAAGTTTCTTTACTTTCAGAATTTTCAGAATCAATTTACCTACTGAAAAATTCATGAAGTTACATCACCTAAATGGATTTCTTCCATTCAAAAATATAACTTCAACGCGCTCTGAATCCTCTCTTACAATATTGAAGCTAATACAAAAACTTAGTTCATGCCAATTCTCTTCAGTCACTTTGAATGTCCACAGACATCTAAATGTACCACATAAAAATACGCTCAACATAATGGCGTATAGTTGAAACCACAGAAATTAGTCTAGATAGAACGATAACGTTTTATTTTCATAGATTTTTTTCATTGTACGGGTCGCTTTTGTAAGGTTTAAAATTTTTCCTGTTCCATTACAATTAAAATTTAATTGACGGAATTCAAGCGATACATAGGTATATTATGTTGTAATTATGATATCTTACCACTCGAACTCCACTTGTTTTTGAAACACAGCGGAATGTGTATGCTGATCATGTACAAAGATTGCGTAAAACGTATCAGTACTATCTTGATACATTTCTATAGTTGAAACGTTTCTTTTGTCGAGGCACGCGGTAAAATGAAAACACTCTGTCTGTCTTTTAGAGTGGAATATTTTACCTAATTGCTTTCTCAGCGCTCTTTGAGATTCACATGAGACTCTTTCTTTGTGATGTCTTTGAGTTCTTTGTTGCATTTAACTTGTAAATCATTCGTCGAGTATATATGGCACACTTCTATTGGGAAAAACGTTTACTAGTTACCTATATGTCTACAAACTTGGTGTGAATGGAGTGAAAATAGACTTCGAAAATATAATTTCGAAAAGTTTCAGAGTATACTCTTGTGGCCACATATGCCGGAGGAATAAGGAAGTAGAGTAGGGAGTAGGTATAAGGGATAAGGAAGTTGAGTAGGAAAGTTCTGTAGTGGATACCGCGCACAGGTAAGCGTAGTGTGGGACGCCCTTCGGCTATAATGGATATAGATGGAGAGATTTTTATAGATGGAGCGACGACCTAAAGCCCATAGCACACGGCGTATTTAAAACGCGCTGACGACGCGCGAATTTTGAACGTGCGTTGCGGCCAAACGTAAACTGGACGGCCGTGGGTGCGGGAGCGGGGGCGGCTGCGAGGCGGGCAATCGCCGCCCGCGCCGCTGCCCTCCAGAACGGTCAAAAGGCCTTCTACACGGTCGGATTGGACCGCCGACCAAGGACGCGTTGGTCGGGTTGATATAAAAATGGACAGTGTAGAAAACGGTTGTCTGTTCCCGCCCGCGAAACCGGCCCGCAACCGGTCGCCCCTCTCCTCAAAATATCGTCCGTAGGGACCCTCCCAGCAGCGCCCTAAGCCGAGGCCCGAGCCCCACTAGGGGGCGCCCTTAGCTGTGCTGCTTAGCTTACCTAGGGGTGAGAGCCTTCCGCTCCCCCAACAGTCCGGTGATGATGACAAGGCCGTCCTGGCCATCATCGTAGTCATTTAGAAAATTTAAATTTAATACGGTTGTCCGACCAATATTTGGTCAATGACAACGGCCTTGGTCGGGAGCGCATCTCTTCCGACTAATGCCGCGTTTACACGCTCGCGTTCAACACGACATTCAACGGGCACGAACACAAGCACAAGCATGTGAACGGGCTGTTCGTCTGTTTGAATGTGCACGTGCGTGCGCAGTGTGTAGGGCAGGGCTGCTCGCCGAGCTGCTTGCCAGGGTGCTTGCCGGGCTGCGTGGCACGCGTGTAAACCTAGCATAAGACTCTAATGAGTGTGGCTGCTGATCGAGCAGATTGGCGCATCTTGGGAGAAACCTACGTCCAGCAGTGGACTGCCGCAGATGACTGATGATGATGGTAATGTCTAGTATTGCATCAGTCTTGTCCACAAGAAAATCATCGTCATTGAAATCTAGTATTATTTAAACAATTAAGAAAATTACGCAACGGACACAGATAAAAACATAGTTACAAATTGCTGTTTCTAAGGAAAAAAGCTCGCAAAACTAATTCCGCCTAATACTAAGAAAATAAGTTATCTAATTAAAATGAGATTCCGAATTATTTTCCTTCTAAGTAATTTTATTTTAGGCTTATTTTTTTAGGCCATTTCCTTACCTTTATTTTCTTATTTTGGTCATGAAAATTATACTAAAGGTATATTTCATATTTGCGATCCATTACAATTTTCTGCCTCGTGCAACGGTTCACGATCACTTAACATCAGATGACCTTCAGGCCCGTTTGCCCCTATAAATGCTAATAAAAAAGAAATACCTAGTTCTGATTTTTGATGGCCAGTCTCAATAAGAAGTCTATTTCAGCCAAGTCGAGTGAATAAAGACGTGACGTGAGAAAAGACGGAGCCCGTTGTCAGAGCGGCTTGGGCTTCCTTTCCTGCTTTCCATCAGGCGGAGGGAAGCCACTATGCTGCCACTAATATAAAAAAAAAAAAATTGACAAAGTATTGTTTGACAAAGTTACAATATAATTGTGTTGTGACTATTCTTGCTGTGAGCAGGTTTTTAGTTGTATGCCTGTACGTACAACCTGGTGACACTGACAAACGGACGGACCGACGGATGGACGAACCAACGGACGTTTTTATCCTTTGGATACGGATCCCTAAAAGCAATGACTGGGTGCCTGATGGTGTATTCTAGATAGTTAGAATCTTTAGTGCTAAATAAATACTTAAATAACCCAAGACATTCCACGCTGGGCCACACAGCGCTTTCTAGCCGCAAACTAAGCCGAAGATTGTACTACGGGTACTAGACAACTAATAAGCTTACTTAAATACTTACTTTTTTTTTTGTAAATAAATACATATTATACATAGATAGCACCCAGACCAAACAAACAGACATGTTCATTCACACAAATGTTTGCACGGTGCGGGGATCGAACCCACAACCGTTGTTTCAGAAGGCAGAGGTCACTACCATATGAGCATGAGCCATCGAGTCAGCCGATAAAAAGTGTCCGTTAATACACTATCTAGGTATGTAAATTCTGCTCAATAAAATAAAGATACAAATTAATAGATTTTTTTTTTTTTTATACCACTGGGTGGCAAACAAGCCTACGGCCCGCCTGACAAATGCTGAGGGTGAAGTTGCCTGACAAATACTGAGAAAATTAGTCTTGAATAGTATAGAAGGCATAGCTTTAAAGACAATTTGGAAAGTTAAAGCTGTAAATCACAATTTATATGGTGACTTAAGAGATGGCGATGTTAAGCTTTACAAATGGCGCAAATCAGCGTTTGCATTTATTTAGAATAGAACTCATTATGGGGGTTACTTCACCAAACATTATTAACATAAATATTTGAGCTTATAAGTATATGTTTAGTTAATTTTTTGAATAATGTTATTAGTAATGTCGCCAAAATTGTTTATTGTTATAAGTTTTACGGTAAACATGTTAACTTTAACGGGGTTTTACTGTGCTTGCCAATTTGCTACAGTGCCGAAATATCAAACAAATGATATCATAGAACCGTTGTTAATAGCAATTCAAAGACCGAGAAAATTTGATGTAGAGGCCTTGATTAAGTACAAATTTATCATAACAATTGCGGCCGTATTCATAAACGTTACTATGCGATGCGCGGACGCACAGTCCCTAAAATCCTATAGGTTCTTGGGCACTTGTGCGTTCGCACGACCCGTAGTAAAGTATCTGAAGACGGCTGTAAGGGATGTAAGGAAGCGACCCATCATCTTTTCGCTTCAAGCCCACCTCACCTGCACGTGGTGCATCCTGCCGAATAACAAACAAGGCGCTGGCAACCGACTGGTGGCGTTATAACCATCATGATTGAAGGCGTGGCTAAATACCACAGGCCGTTGACGGGCAGCAGCGTCCCCGGAGCGAGAAACTACGCCCTGCGATCGCCAATCCGCCTGCCCAGTGTGGCGATTATGGGTATATCCCCCAGATATTTGCCCTAAGTGGGGAACTTCTGGAGAGACCTATGTCCAGCAGTGGCCTGCAATAGGCTCATGATGATGATGTTAGTAATGACTAGACAATTCCCACCAATCACTTGAGCTCAAACTAAGGCTTTTCCTTGTATTCATGGTGTCAGATGACTCGCATCTCCTTTCACAGAAAGAAAGACAAGAAAAGTTCATTTCCTAAACTGATCAAGAATCGATCCCGAAACCGCCGTTCGTCCGCTTCGTAGGCTTCGATGGTTAATAATTGACTTACCTTTTTTTTAGGTAGGAGGCAAGGAATACCCACTAAAAACCCCGGCCCCTCCGTCTAGCACTTTTAGGGTGGTGTCACGGGGCCCAGAATGGTCTAGAACTGCCGCAACACCACTAGTGCTGCCCTAGGCGGGCCAGACAAACCCCCCCTCTTAGGGGGGAGCGACGGGAGCGGCCCGGAGGGCCAGTCCGCTCCCGTCCGACATAGACGAGGCCCGATGGGATGGGATGGCGGATGGAGGTGCCCCCGCACCAACCATCCGCCGGGCCCCGTAGAGTATAATTTGATTTACATTTTAATAAATTTAGCTGATAGGTCCCCGATCATTACGATCGTTATTCAATACTTATTCGCTAGATAAAGATGACTGTGGCTTTTACATTGGTGAAAGTGAGCCTACACTACATTCTTAGAATAGGCGTTAAATCTATGACTACATCCAGCAAATATCATAAACAACCGTTTATTTTCAACTTGGGAAGAATCGGGTTGGGATAAAACATTTCAAATTAAAAGTTCCCACGGTTCTCACGCTAATAGTGATGGTCATAGCATAATTCGAGTCATCTTAGTCTGAAGGACTCGATTCGATTATATTCGTAAGCTCGTAAATAAAAGTTATAAAATAAGGTATTTTTTTTAAATTTATTTATTGTGGATAGTCAACAGTTTTACAAAAGCGATAGGACAAGGATAATTAATAGTAGTTACGTTGCTCAATAGTATAGACAGCATGAAGTTTCATCAAATCTGTCACCGTACGGAAAAGTCGAGACGCACGGAAGAGAAAGTTCATAACAAAAACAAGAGTTTTTTTTATGTGTATGGCTTTAATTATTTTTTGTATGTTACTTTTTTCTCTATTATGTTTTTTTTACAATGTTTGTATACTGTTGGTGTAACTTTTTTTAAAAACAAATCACGGTCACGCAAAGTGCTTGACACTTTAAATATTTGACAGATAATTTTGAGAAAAGAAACATTTTCAAGTACAGTATGGAGTGTGAAAAATATCATGTCAAGTCCCAAAAAACCATTTTAATAGCTATCGGACGGACTCGAGTCCTACGCAACACTATACTCAGTTCCCTGGAAAACCTTTTTCTACCCTCTCAAGGGATGGAAGTTTTTATGAACTTTTTTCTGGAGTCTTTGAGGGGACGAATTAATTTGACCCTCTCGGTACTAGTAACGATGTCCACTTGTGAGTCATTTCTTTACGGTTTTTATCTTTATTTCCGAGTGTTTTTGCAAGTGGAAAGAACAGAACTTCATAGGAAAAATATACTTTTAATAAGTTCATTAGTGTTGACTTTATTTATGGAAATGTTTTCTATTCCTTTTGGGTAGTGAAAGTTTGTATTTAATTCCGTTCTGACCTTGGGACAACATTGATGTCTGTTTCTTTAAGCGAACGGCCTATCTGTCGTAACAAGATTCTCTTAAAGCGAATCAAAAATATACCTTAAAATTATAGATTACCCACTTCTAAAACCAAACCGAAATCCATGTATGTAATCCAATATGCAGGGTAAAACGTTAATATAGATAAAGTTCAAGCAAACCGACTTGTGGCGATAAAACCATCACGATAGAAGGCGTAGCTAAATACCACAGGCCGATGACGGGCAGCAGCGTCATCGGAGCAAGAAGCCTGCGATCGCCAATCCGCCTGCCCAGCGTGGCGATTATGGGTATATCCTCCAGAAGTTTGCCCTAGGTGGCTAACAACTGGAGAGGACTATGTCCAGCAGTGGACTGCAATAGGCTGATGATGATGATGACGTTAAAGTTTAATGTTATCCAATATTTCTTTTAAGCTACAACATAACGATTATTATATAGCGTGTCGCATTCTCAAGCGAAATTACTTCTAATATTGTCCGCTTTTTTACTCTTATAGCGAAAAACCAAAGCGGCCTTGTCATCGTCACCGGATTACGAGGGAGCAAAAGTCTAGAAAAGTTAAACAACGCAGGTATCAAGCTAGTCGGGCTATAGCTTAACAGGTTTTGCTACGGACGCTGTTATATGTGAAGAGGCGCGAGGGTTTCGCGGTCGAGATATTGTCTATTCTCCTTAAAACGAGCGCTAGAGCAAATTTAAAGCCTTTATTAATTTAATGTGAACCGCTCTGATGTATTCAAATCTGACGTGCGCGCTGAGCAAACTGTCGTTTTTATAAACCATCGCGCACAAGATGGTTCTATCTTTTGTACGTTTTTGTGGACTTTTTTTTCTCTATAAAGCACCTGTTAATGTCAAATCAGATAAACGCATTATCTCACGGGGCGGTTAAGGTACGTACGTAAAGAGCCGATACAGTTGATTCATTAGGGAGCCGGCACGCGCCAAGTTTCAAAGGCCACTAATGAACTTCTATTACACTCGGCGGCTGTGTTACGTTGTTATCATGAAACAAAGCGGACGGGTAGGGGTGCCGAATTTGGTACAGGTGGATTTTTAGGGTTTTTTTTTACCCATTGGGTATGTCTGTCTGTCATCAGGCTGTATCTCAAAAACCGCGCTAGGTACCCACGGTACTGTCGACTGAAGAAAGCTATTCAAGTCTAGGCAAGAGTAGGTCTTCGAGATAAAAATGATAAAAAAAACATGTGTAGTCGTATTGGCTTCGAGCACTTAAAACACGAGCCACAGGGACAGACAGACAAAAACATCTTTGTTTATTTATATTTGCTCTCCCACTGCTGAGCGAAGGCCTCCCCTAAGTCACTCCACATCCCCCGATTGTCAGCCACATTGTCAGTCTTGCAGATGGTTGCCTAAGTCACGCCATCTGTACTCTGTACCTTGGCGTAATTACAGGGCATGAGGTGTCATTCTGAATCAATCAGATATCAAGGGTATCAAGCGGCAGCCCTAAACCGAACTGATAAGGGGGGAGTGTAAACAAAGCCGTTTGTAAATCACCGCCTGGTAATGGCCCGTTTGGTCCCGCCGACGCGCGCCCGCATCGCGTCGCGTCGCGATAACACACGCGCGCTTCATTATACCGCTACCTCTACAACGCCACTTAATCTCCCACGGGACTGTAGACGGAAGAAAACCATTGAAGTCTAAGCAAGAGTAGCTTAATAGGTTAAGAGGTCTTCAAGTAAAAAATGATTAAAACAGTTGAAGTCATATTCGTTTCGCAATTAATCTCACAAGGGACTGACGACACGGAAGAAGTCGTTGAAGGCTAGACAAGAACATGGGACTAACAAAAAGGGATGTAAGGGAACAACCCGTCATCTTTTCGCTCCAAGCCACCTTTCCTAGCCAGCATTCACCTTTTATCTACCATGGTAGGACTGTCGACTGATCACTGAAACTACTGAAAGCTAGACAATAGTGTCTTAAGAGGTCTCCAAGATTTGATCAAGAGAAAAATACGAGTCTAATTTACAAACATGTTTTGCAAAATTGCTGCTGTTTAAACCTGAGGGCTTGCTATCCCACTACGCCATTTAATCTTCCAGGGGACAGACGACTGTAGAAAATCATTCAAGTCTAGGCAAGAATGTAATAAAAAGTCCCCGAGCTAAAAACGACCAAAACACTATTAGTCGTTGGCATCGGTAACATGGTAACATGTTGTGCGTAATTCTCGTAAGGGCCTACGTCGGTACTTATCACTGATTGAAGACAAGCGTTATTATCTCAAAATTACTTGTATAATAGTGATACAAAAGATTGTCAGTGCTTGCAAGCCCTATAGCGCCGATAACAGGCCGAACGTGAACAAAGCCATTAGTAAATCACGCTTCAGTAATGGTCGAGGTCTCATGCGGCCACATTGTATCAGTAGGGATGCTTCTACTGTGAGCATCCCGTTGCCTTCACATGAAACGAGTATACAATCCTCTATAGGGCCTGTATCGTTAGTAAAAAAAGACTGATAGTAAGTTCACCAGGAGTTAATGGATTTATCTATAAAAAAAATACTCAGATGCAACCCCGGAACCAGAAAGTTAGCAGTCATACTACTACGTGTACTAGGTACCGCAAAATACGTTAAGCCGTTAATCTTGCGATTCCAGCGCCTGATTTCACTCGGGTTGTGTCGAAAAAATAAGTATCTAAGTAAGTTTATCAGTTGTCTAATACCCGTAGTATATGCTCCAGTTTAGTTTGGGACTATATGGCGCTGTGTGCCCAGCGTTTAATTTTTTTTTATTATGAGCCTATCAGCCGCAGTCCACTGTTGGATATAGGCCTCTAGGACTTACCCATAATCGCCACGTTTGGGCAGGCGGGTTGTCGTTCGCAGGGCGTAGCTTCTCGCCCAGCTTGTATTTAATTATTTGTTATTATTAATGTAGTACGAAAGTTTAATATTTAATAAGTGCGTCTTCTAAATTGATTCAATCTCGTATCCTTTGTGCTTTAACCGTCAACTATCACTACGAGTATAAAGCTTGACAATAGTTTAAAATCGAAGCAAGGAAGTTGCATCTGTATTGATACTTAGAAATGAACAGAGTAGTTTGGTCTTCAGAGCCTAGATCTAAAGGCATTCATTTCACTGATACCGAACGTGTCATGAACCGCTCTGTAGAAGCCAGCCGCTGTATTGTAGGTACGTCTGCCACTTTCAATGTATTTACCCTTTACAGATATATCTACCTGCAATATCACTTATATTGGTTGGCAAGTAAAATGATTCCCTATCAGATAGATCAGAGAAAAGTGTTTAATTTTCTTTCAAAAATTAGAGGTAATAACTGGCAAGAACTTGTCATGACATTTCAATTTACTTAAAAAGTAAATGTCAGCTGACTCTTCTCCCGATCTTCTCTTAAGACCTTTCTACCAATGATCTTAAGAGCGGCAAGAAATAGTTACTAGTTTTTCTATCAAGTAAGCATCCCAGAGCAGGCCGGCCTAGGTTAGACCTAGAAGGTTTGTGATAATGAATTATTACCTCGTCTGCCGCCTGCAGACGTCCATCGCTTGGCAGGGGTTTTGGTGGTGGTTCTACAGAGTAGTTTTTATTTGTACGCATACCTACGCAAGCGCTCTTTTCTTTGTCCTGTGAGTGTCGTAGAAGATGACTAAGGGAAGAAAGGAAAACGAGCAGCAGAGCTTGCGTAGGCACCACCGAATGCTTTATCATTTACTTTCTTTTAAAGAAAGAAAGAAAATAAATCTACAAAGTAACTTAAGCCTGAACTACAATGGTATACAAAGTGCAGCCAAATTGATATCCACTCGGTGAATGTCAAGGCCTGACATAAAGACTGCCAAGACGGTAATTTTCAGTAGAACCGTCAAGAGGAACCCGGAATC
The DNA here is from genome assembly GCA_031163375.1 of Conogethes punctiferalis. Taxonomy (NCBI): domain Eukaryota; kingdom Metazoa; phylum Arthropoda; class Insecta; order Lepidoptera; family Crambidae; genus Conogethes; species Conogethes punctiferalis. Next base: position 5,046,826 of record CM062093.1, read on the forward strand.
GTCTTTCCGTATTCCATCACTCCACGTTCGATGCACAATGCACAGACCAGTGTCAGACGTAGAGGCTGCACAATACAAGCAAGCGACGTGTCACGTACTGTGTCGTCGTATTCTTCCCGCGGCGTGCTGTTGCTGCGCTTCGTTACCCACTGAATTATTTCGTTTCACTACAATGGTTTAACCGTTCGTGTTTTGTGAAATAGACCGCGCACAAATCTTTAACAAGTTCACAAAACGGAAATATTTGATCTGGGCTTACAACATCGTATGTTTAATCTATAACAGTAAGTACTGGAATTTGTATGTGCTTTTTCGAAGCTTATACAAATTCATTATTTACGGTTGCCTCGTTGCAACCGTAAATAATGAATTTGTTGAATCGTAAAAAATGATCTAGCGATCTCATGTGCAACCAAAAGTATTGCAAATAAAATCTTACATCAGCATTTTTTATGGGCGTTACCACCCAAATAAATAAAAGAAAAAGAAAGAAAAATGTTAATCCTTAACACAATCGACGTATCTACTAACTACACAGAGATCGAGATTACTAACTACGAGTATACAATATTGCATGCATGTCATGATATCGTCCATTTCTGGTATAATCTCCAAGTCTAGTAAAGTCCTTTTATAAAACCTAAGTTCATACTGTACCCCCGGTATTACAGAACGCGCTACACAAATTTCGTGCGACTGACTAGAGAGACGAATGAATTATTCCTCAGACATTGAGCTGGCGTCCTGTTTCATTTTTTAAACTTTTATGTCATTCCAAAATCGAGGTATCGTTTCATGGAGTCGGTGGAGTCGATTGCAATAAAACTTTTGTTACCTCTATTTAATCATTGTTTAATCATCTATGGCGTTGATAATCAAAGAACGATCATGTGTAGAAAATATTGGTTAAAAAAATTACTGTAGGTATGAGATGAATAATAATAATGACTTCCTGACCGAATTTCGGTCACAGCGGCCATCGCCCAAGGAGACTAGCCAAGTACTATGTACGAGTATTATTGTATGTGCAAAAAACAAGTATCTCAGCTTATCAATTGTCCGGTACCCATAATACAAACCTTTTTTTTTTTTTTTTTGTGTTCCGGTGAAAATGCATTTACGCATACCACGCTGCTCGGGGGGCAGCGGGCTATGTGGGACTCACCACCGCCTCGGAATGATGGAAGTGAGGCGGGAAATACCCACTAAAAACACCGGACCCTTCGTCGTGCGCCTTTGGGAGACGGTGCCGTGGGACCTGGATATCCAGAACTACCACGGCATCGCCAGCGCTGTCTGCCCTAAGAAGGGCAGACCCAAGCAGGCTCACCCCCTAGGGGCCCATAATACAAACCTCGGCAATTCGGGCATAGTTTGGGTTACGATGGCGCTGTGTTATTTAAATACTATTTAAAAACATTATTACCCCAGTAACGAGGCAAATTTTGCTAAAGAAGTTAATATTTGCTGTTGGTACAGTTCATAAAGGAAATGCACATTGTCTAATATGCATCCCAAAGCGCATTCAGTCCAGACTGGGTGGATCCGGACGCTGAAAGTCCGGTTTTCACGGTTGAATTATTCACGACCTAAGCACTCTTTCGCCTTTACGATTTCAAAAGCGATTGAAATCTAACTCTCGGCAACTGATGTGGAAAATAAATAAATTGAAAAACTGGTTTTAATATACCGGAGCGAGCCACCGGAGACACCGGTGCGAGAAACTACTCCCTGCGATCGCCAACTCGCCTGCCCAGCGTGTTATTATGGGTAATCTTCCAAATGTTTGCCCTAAGTGGCGAACAACTGGGGAGGCCCATGTTTAGCAATGGACTGCAATAGGCTGATGATGATAATATTTCAGCAATATAATCATCATCATCATCATCATCATCAGCCTATTACAGTCCACTGCTGGACATAGGCCTCTCCAGTTGTTCGCCACTAAGAGCAAACATCTGGAGGATATACCCATAATCGCCACGCTGGGCAGGCGGGTTGGCGATCGCAGGGCGTAGCTTCTTGCTCCGGTGACGCTGCTGCCCGTCACCGGTCTTTAGTATTTAGCTACGCCTTCAATTGTGATGGTTATACCGCCACCAGTCGGTTGCCAGCGCCTCGTTTGTTATTCGGCAGGATGCACCACGGGCAGGTGAGGTTGGCTTGGAGCGAAAAGATGATAGGCCGCTCCCTTACATCCCCAGCAATATAATAAATTGGTCCAATTTTCATGGCCTCAGCTAAACCTCGCACTCATAGTTTGGACCAAGCAGTTAACTATTGTGAATTGTTCGGAACATTTATTTATTATTATTCTAAGGGCTTGTGGAGTCCCACCTACTCACTTCGCAACCGCAAATATAGGCCCAGTGTAAATCATGTTAGTTCTACTTTCATGCTTTGGCCGACACAGTTTGTTTTGAATCACACGGCTAAGTTGTGTGGAACTATGCCAACTACTCGTAATGTAAGGGTGCGTGTGAAACAACTCTAATAACTTACGTCAATTTGGTGTTAGGAATGACATGTTGTGTGGCGCCAGTGTCAGCGGAATATCTTCTTGGTAAGTCGCGCGTAAAGGTGCTTGCTAATTTATATGACTCTCTGATAGCATAGCACAGTAGAGCATTTAAGCAAATGAAAATTTAAGAAATACTTGACACTATAATATTTCTGTTGTTAAATTTAAATTTTCAATAAGTAACGACCACCATCGTTTCACTTCGGGTATTTCAGATAAATATTTCATTGGGTTATATTATTGCCATTTTAGTAAAGACCTCTAAACTTTTCTAGCAATAAATATAGCCTATGTTATTCAGGGTCAATGTAGCTATCCAATGATGAAAGCATTTATGAAATCGGCACAGTTGTTTTCGAGTAAAACATACACACAAAAGTACAAATCTTTCCTCTTTAAAATTTTACTACCCGCGTGAATATTTTTATTTATCATGTATTAATCCAATATATAAGCTTTATTACTGTAATTTTTCATTAAAATCCATTCAGTAGTTTTTGCTTGAAAGAGTTACAAATATATTTTCACCTTTCCATCCAAAAAATCTTTCACATTTACAATATTAGTAGGATTAGTAGTTACTAGATATTCGGTTCGTTACACATAGGTTCGGTCGCCAGTTCTCTAAGACGGAACTTGGCTAACACACACCCGCGTGTCTAGTTAGTTAGCTAGTACATATAATGGAAAAAAACGATTATCCTAAAGAAATTACTAAAATAATATCACAGTCGACTATTTCGAGATCCGCTTCCACTCGCGCCCCACATCCGCACCGGCGTGTAACCTCACTCAATTCTCGTTTTACACAGATGCGAAGGTGCGGCAGATGAGCTCCGGAGTTATGCGGGCCTCAACTAACACAGCAGACTAATGGACCCTACATTTGATACACAGCCCGCCCTGTTGCCTATTTCATTTTGTGAAATACCATATCCAACGACGTTTCTGCTCTGTTTAATTTCGGCGTGGATACTTGAGTGGATACCTTGCGTGTAGATTACGAAATTCTTTAAATTAGGGGTCCTACACTTGGCTCCAAATCACTCGCTTATTTACAAAACTAGAATCTAAAATGCTATAGATAGATAAATAGCAAAAAAATTGTAAACTAAAAAAGAAAGTTATTTTAAATCCACATTCACCTTTTTATCGTCACAGGGGTCGATAAGGTGTTGATGTTGCAGGTTCCAAAAACTCGCGGGATGCGGTTTGTCTCCACATTCATACAGTGAACGGCCAAGCTTTAAAAGCATTTGTCAGATATCTTATTCTCCGGTATATAGGACTCGCGACGTTAACGACTCGTTGCTAAATATCAGGCCAGTAATATTATAAAGTACTGCTAGCCAATAAGTCTAGGCACATTTTTTTAATTGATACAAACGAGTAGATAAATAGATATTCTCTTTTGGCACACCATATACTTGACAAGTACCTACGCATCCAATTCGCTCAACGCACTCGCTTAAAACGTTCTACCTATGTTTGCAGACTACTTTAAATTTAAATAGTATAGAAAATGGAATAAAAACATCCCCAGCGTCATCCTCATAAAGTTTATTCCCAAGATTTAGGCCCGACATCTGTTTTCACCGTACCTACGGAGTTTTACATAAATAATACATATCTGACATCTGCTACCATCACATATTCAAAGTCACCCTAAACTTTCACGATAATAAAAGTTTGCTACAAATCAAATGTGTACCTACAAGAGTTTTAGGACACTTACTCGTATACGTATAACATTTATGTGACTGGTTTTTAATGTTATTTCAAAATCACGAACATAAACTTCGCTTACGTTTTATTGTACGTAAAATTGAAATATTATAAAAACCGCCGACCTACAAGCACATCCCCTATTTACATTTATTATAATGTATCCCATTACATGTTTTAGGTAACTTATTTACTGAACTTTCGCACCAATTTGCTTCACTTTTGCATTAACGTCAGTCGCGTTTCTTTACTTTAGGGCTATCATCATCATCATCATTGGCCTCTATCAGTCCACTGGTAGATAGATTTCTCCCAATGTTGTTTGGGGCTATAGTTAATCGAAATTTTGAACGTTGAAACTCAGTATGACAGTCGAAAATGGATTCCCAAGATGGCGATGCCCAAAAATTAAGGAAAACAGAAAAGAACTTTAACATCATCATCAGCTGTTAATTGCACTTCCATTCCCAAATGAATTATTAGATTGATTGCCCAGCCTGCAGGATTAGAGAGTAATCCAGCCTGCTTACAATAAGGTCAGCTGGTAATAAACAATCGACTGAGGTCTTAGGTCATTAAGCTTCCCCATTAACTTGTAATCGGCAAAAGTTACGACTTGTCCTCTCATACCCGCATAATGTGACCCACCCACCTTCATTAAAAAGGAAACGACGCGATTAAATTAATTTCCAAAGATTAAAAGATGAAAGTGGGGAGATTGAACCTTCGACTTTGACAATTAAGCACACTTTTTTAAATAAGAGGTTACAAATTTTTTCGTCTGTAATTTAGTACCTACTTGATGATCTCAAAAATCCTTAGTAGTGTAAAAAAATATGAGAAATTCGTCATCATCATCGGATGTTGCGTCAAGTGTTACTGTGCCAGCCATCAGGGTAAACTACCAGTGGCTAAAAAGGTGAAATCTCAAGATGTCCCTTCATCTACGGATATCCGTGTGGTGACGGCTTATTTTTAGACTTAAGTACCTACTTGTTTGTTGCCACTGTGACTTGGGCTTCTCTTTAACTTTTCTTCAGACGAAGGAAGGCCACTATGCTGTGCTACTATCAAAAATATTTGTAGAAAAAAAATATCATATTCAATATCAACCATACCCATCTAATTTGGAAGTATTAATGATGAAATGAACATACTTAGGGTGATCTTTTGAAAAACCCTCCATAAAATTCAAACTTCTTTGTTCAAAATCTCTTTTACCTACAAGAACACAAAGTAATAAGACAAATTACACAGCCCAAAGCAAAGTGGAGCTTTGAATCGAGTGGTCTATCATAAGGTCACATAAATCTGGAACACAATACTATTAAATTTATCAATGGCCATTCATCCTGCAGGCTCGGTAAGGATCCCGAAAAGTGCCAGGATTCGGCAATAAATGCTGACGTACTGCCTCTGAGCTCAGCTGAACAGACAGACTGTTTCTAGTCGACGATACGACGCGGGTACGATGTCTGATGGACGATGGAGTCGGTAGATATTGGAATGGAGACCTTGTTTTGTTAAAGTGTAGAATGCACTCCAACATTGTGGGATTTAAAAAATATGGCTCGCAAAGAATTGATACCAATTGCGCAGGATCGAGATGGTTGGCCTTCTCTGGGAGAGGCCAATGTTCAGCAGTGGACAGCAATGGGCTGATTCATTGATTGAATTACAAACTTTACAAACAGAGTTATACTAAGCAAGTATGAATGGAAGGACATGTGATGAACTGGATGCTGCATTAGCTAAGAAAGAAAAAGAAACCAATTTGAATCTTGATTAACACAAAACAGAGTTTCTGGATCCCAGACCAGAAAAAATATAGTCACAAAAAATCAAATACCATATACATGTATTTAAATAGATGCTATAAAGTTAAAACAGAGATGCTATGGGGCATAGATTATAGCTTACAGCGGTTTATATTAGTAGTATTAGGATAGCTAGCTATTTATATATTTAGAAATTCAGCTGTAAGCAACTGAAAAGGTTTAGAAGATCCTGATGCAACTTTCTTGTAGAATCGTATCGTGTGCTATAAATGGACTTAATCGCAGAATACGCAATCAGTTCAGAAAGATACATTGCGTAGTTTAAACTTTACATTTAAGTAATATGGAAGCAAATATCATTCGCGGTGGTTTTATGATCATAGCGGCAAGTCTCGAAAAACTAGCTAATTGAGCAGGACGTATAGTGCACAAATGTTTGTTCAAGATTTGCATAAACACAATTTAAATCAAATATGTCAGGTTGACATGACAGAAAAGGGGTAAAAAAATAAAGACAAGTTTAACAGCTACCTACACAATGCCTTCTCGAATCCAAGTGAAAATAAGAAGCCGCTACTAGCTGATTCCTGTTAAGAAAACGACTAAGTACTCCAGGTAACACTTTCAACGACTTAGCTAAAGTGATATTCAGCGTAATGAACAATGAATTGACAAAGTAGCTAATAATTCCATTTCCGCCTAATCATCTAGAAACCAGGAAAGACACGAATTCCATAATATCAAATCACGAAGTAAACAGAACGTTAATTAAGTTTATACAAACAGTTTCTAGAATGTTAACGAGTTCATAAATCAACTTAGATTTATACCACGAATCGCTGTGAATAGGAGAGCAGTTGTGTAATTGTTATCGTAACAAAATTAAATTTACAATGTATCAAATTGTCCCTTTTAAGGGAAATTTTGGAGTAAGAAATATTTAAGCCTGTAATTAATGAATATTAAATGCTAAATAGACAAATCTGACGCAGAGGTAGCCGCAGCATTTGAAACTTATTTTTCCAATATACCTTTAATAACAACAAGTAAAATAAATTCTTGTCCGCTTGCAGCTGAATCTCTTCTCAAAGCAAATGTGGATGAATGTTTCAACAATTTTAAATTTAGCCATATTGATTATATAACGATTTTAGAAACTTTTAACGAACTTAACTTAATTAAAGACTTAATTAATAACCCAAGACATGCCACGCTGGGCCACACAGCGCCACCTAGCCCCAAACTAAGCCGAAGCTTGTACTATGGGTACTAGACAACTGATAAACTTACTTAGATACTTTTTTTTTGTAAATAAATACATATTATACATAGAAAACACCCAGACCAATACAAACAGACATGTTCATGAACACAAATGTTTGTACTGTGCGGGAATCGAACCCACGGCCCTCGGCTCAGAGGGCAGATGTCACTACCAAATGAGCCACCGAGCCTGTCAAACTTAAAAAAGACAGAGGATTTGTGGGGAATTTCAGTGGTGGTATTAAGAACCATTATACCCACCATTGCCTCACATTTAGCAATCATATTTAATGAGTGTGTAGATATAGGTCAGTTTCCAAATTTGATGAAATACAGTAAGATTGTTCCTCTATTTAAGTCTGGTGAAAGAAGTGACCCATCCAATTTTAGACCTATTTCTGTTTTACCAGCGCTTAGTAAGATCTTTGAAAAAATAATTTTTAACCAATTAGTATTTCACTTTAAGGAAAATGAGTTATTGCATAAAAAGCAATTTGGTTTTACAAAAGGTAAGTCCACTACTGATGCAGGAGTGGCGCTGATGAAACATATATTTGGTGCTTGGGAAAGTAAGCAGGATGCAGTAGGTGTTTTCTGTGATTTATCTAAGGCATTCGATTGCGTTAATCATGAAATCTTACTTCTGAAGTTGCGGCATTATGGCGTCTCGAATGTTGCTTTAAGTTTGTTAGAGTCCTATCTAACTGACAGAATTCAAAAAGTTGTTATTAACGGAATTGATTCTTCTGGCGCCCTACTACGTATGGGAGTGCCCCAGGGCTCTATATTGGGACCATTGCTGTTTTTAATATATATAAATGACCTTCCTTATTTTGCTGAAGGCTTATGTGAGACGGTATTGTTTGCGGATGACACTTCTCTAATTTTTAAAACTAACAGACATAAGCAAGTATCTGACGAAGTAAATAATGCTCTCTCGCAGGTATTGCATTGGTTTAACACAAATAATTTACTTTTAAATTCTAATAAAACAAAATGTATTAAATTCACGATGCCTAATGTGAGGCAAGTAAATACTAATATAATTATGAATGGTGAACACATTGAGCTTGTTGAGTCTACGACCTTTTTAGGGATTACTGTGGACTCCAAGTTACAATGGGCTCCTCATATAGGAGCCCTGGCAGGAAGACTCAGTTCAGCTGCATATGCAGTTAAAAAAATTAGGCAACTCACTGATATTGAAACAGCCAGACTTGTTTATTTTAGTTACTTCCATAGTGTTATGTCATATGGTTTGCTCCTATGGGGATCAGCTTCTGACATACAAACTATTTTTGTATTACAGAAGAGGGCGATCCGTTCTATATATGGACTTAAATCTCGCGATTCACTTAGAGAATTATTTAAAGAAATTAATATCCTAACTGTGGCATCACAGTACATATTTGACTGCATTATGGTTGTACGTAAGAATATACATTTATATAGTAAAAACTCAGATCTTCACCAGTTCAATACTAGAAATAAGAGCAAACTTGCTGTTTCCAATCTCAGGCTTCGTAAAACTGGTAACTCATTCATAGGACAAAGTGTAAAAATGTTTAACAAAATACCGCAAAATATTGTTGATCTACCTATACATAGATTTAAATCTCGCATTAAGTCCATTTTAATGTCAAAAGGTTATTATAAAGTACAAGATTATATGGATGACAATATTACATGGACATGATAGTCTGCTCGCTTGCGCTTTTTAAAACGATATTATTGTATCTTCTTATATATATATAAAAGGAGAAACTGACTGACTGACTGACTGACATATCAACGCACAGCCCAAACGGCTAAACGTAGGCACTTGAAATTTGGAAGGGACGTAGCTTAGGTACCGTAGGGGTGCACTAAGAAAGGAATTCCCGAAATTCCCACGGGAACGGGAATTAGCGGGAAAATCCTTTTGTATGAAAAATCTAAACCGCTTAAGTTAGACGCTTGAAATTTGGCATGCGGGTACCTTAGTAAATATAAAGTTTAGTTATGGCTGTATTTTGAGAAATTCCCACGGGAACGGGAGTTAGCGGGAAAAAACTTTTGTATGTATAAATTTAAACACGCGGACGAAGTCGCGGGCAAAAGCTAGTTGTATTATATATTTTAAACAAGGCTAACTGTTGAGTTTGTTGCGGCACTTCTTCTCAGCAGGCTACACGTCGAAGTGCTGGTAGGAAAAAAGTTTGACGTGCAAAAGTATTACTAGTGAATCTATTTGCAGAAATAAACTATTTTATTTTATTTTATTTTATAATCGTTAGATGTAATTTTTTGCTGCTTAAGGCTTGCTTTTCCCAAGGTTATTTTAAAGTGGATTTCAGTTTGTTACAGAGTATCGATCAAGCGTCAATTTTATTTGCGTTCGGTATTTTACAACCTTAGTGTTGGTTTTACTGAATTGCTATTATACTCGTATTTCATTTGTAATGGAAAGCTAACTCATGAAATTTAAAGCATGCTGTTTCAGCATTTTCCTTTTATGTTCAATCATTTCTTTGACGAAAAACAGAGATATTTATTTGAATATTGTTTAGATTTACTTCAATTTAAATTGAATCTTGTATTTTTTATGGATCATTAGCAACATCCACACAGAAATCAAATTTATTAAAATATTTTTCCAATTAAAGCAAGCGAAGCCCTAAACTACCTAGCATATTTACGCTTCTGCGCCATTTTCAAGGAACAAAATTCACGGTGACATATTGCTCGTAAAATATTGCGTTACATAATACATCTTTATATTAGGTTAATTCCTCAGAGGTTTCTCAGCGACGCAATACGACACATCTGTCGTCGGCAGGCACTTATTTAATCCTCCAGTGATTTATGGAATAATTATTCATAAATTAACACAAGGGATTGTGGACTGTATCGATAGGAATAAGGGTCGTGTTTACGTTGTCTTCTCTGAAAACATCTTCAGAAATAATTTCGTCTTGATTGGTGACCGAGTGTGCGCTGATGGTAAATTTGTTGGGCGGAGCACTTGCGTGATGTACAGCCTGTGGTCAGATTGGTAGATAACTATCAAACATCGTCATATCCGTGTATCTTTGCCGTTAAATCAAATCAAATCAAAAGAGGGATTAATCTCATAATCAAATAATTCTGTCCCGTACTCCCCAGAATGCAACCGACAGAAAGCCGAAAGACCAACAACTTTACATACTAATTTTTACATCCGAATTTAGATTTTTGGAATAAGTAGGTAAAGCTAGTCTACTCTTAAAAATACCATGCTGTATGTGGCAAACTTTGGGAGAGGCCTATGTTCAGCAGTGGACTGATTTAAGTTGATGATGATGATGATGTAAACACCTTGTAGTAGAAAATAATAGAATCAAAATATCCATGTACCTAAAATCTACATTCGTCAAGGTGAATTCTAAAACGATTCGTTCCAATTCAAAGCACGCTGGCGGAAACTTTTACGAACCAAAATGGATTGAAATGCACATCCGATCTCTGGACACCGAACCCCTTTGAAAATCGTATATCAAAGGGTATACTCACATCAAAATAAAAAGTACTACATGTTCAGAAAAAATATCTTCTGTTATAATTATTATGTAGATTCCAGAACTTATTATCCACTACTTCCTATGAACTGAAGGATAAGGGTTTCGACTCTGTACTTTTTATGGACTTGCAATGTGATCATAATGACGAGAATCGCTCGAAAACGATAGTCTCTGGGATTAATTATGTAGAGCAACCTATAAGTTCTCATATATTTATCTCAGTCATAATATTTATGTCATCCATCTTATTCGTGGGTGTCTTAGAAGACGACTAAGAGAATATCAGGAAACAGCGGTTATCAACCCAGGTGGGCAGAGGCCTTCTCAAATGACAATTTTCATAGGGAAGGCCTATATCCAGCAGTGGACATTTGTAGGCTGGTAAGACCATAACACTCATAAGTAAGGTCAGCAATAGGAGAACTGAAACAATATTCCCTCAACAATAATTGTAATATTCCCAGTCGTCAGTTTTTTCTACATCTACTATTATTTGAAGACTATCAAGTAATGGGATACTGTTGTGATCTTTGCTCTCCACAGCTTTATAGAAGCTGCTGAGTCCGCTCCTGTATTTGTAACTAAACCAGGTTATTTAAAAGTGGTTTCCCATCTCCTTTTGTAATACTCGCAATGGTGATCGCTACGCACCGTTGCGTCTCCTTTGGGACATATTGTGCGGAAGACCAGCGTCATGGCGTCTTTTGTCGCCGCGATATTTATGTTGAGCATTTTGTCCTTTAAGTTAACATTTTATTGTGTTTATAACTATTGTGTTAGCTTTAGAGTCAATGTGACTGAATAAACGCCTTTTCTTTCTTTCAATGTCGAGAATGCTTAACTAAAAATTGGTATCATGGCTTATTTTCTACCTTATAACTCTTCCATTAAACAACTGTCTGTTGGCAATAAAATAACAGCCGGACCTCAAATAAATAATGACTTTTGTACCAATTGTGTGGTCAGAGTCACAGCTCGTGTGAGTTCATTTAATTAGTATGGCAATTTATTTGTGTTCGAGGTGTTTTCAGTAATGGAACGGTGCAGTAAATTTTCATTCGGTTCAAGGCGTATGAATTTTTAGCGTCAGAAATTGCTTTTTAATGCTATTGGTATAAACGATATTCGGATCATAATGGATTCAGAATCTGGCAATCTATGATTCCTTCTGTATTTCAGTATAGTTATAGAGTTTCTAGAAAGAGGGTTGCAAGATAGCTAGGAGAAGCCTATCATCTTTTCGCTCCCAGCCACCCTCACCTGCGATGGTACATCCTGCTGAATAACGGACGAGGCTCTAGCGACATACTGGTGGCGGTATAACCACAATTGAAGGCGTAGCTTAATACCACTGAACGATGACGGGTAGCAGCGTTACCGGAGCAAGAAGCTACGCCCAGCGATAGTTAATCCGCCTGCCCAGGGTAAAGGACTTTGCCCTGAGAACAACTGGAGAGGCCTATGGCCAGCAGTTTGCGATAGGCCAATAATGCCGAGGTCTTTACATTAGAAGGAGAAAGGCAGATTAGTTACAGAAAACCGCCACCCTATAGATCGCACATAAATTGTAGAATGCAGATGATCCAGAACACCATAATGTAAAATGGATACATAACTCTCATTCTAAATATTTCAGCGACCACAATTTGTTATAACGTAAGCAGTAAATCCTAAACTACTACATACAACGCACCATTAACTCGACATTACATCTCGCGGCACTATTTAAACGCCGCAATGTATTGCTACTTGCACAGCTGTCGTGTATCTCTGTTCAATCGAGCGTGAGCGCGTGACAATGGCGAACTAATCGTTTTGTTTGTAGTAGTGGAAACGTTTTATCTTTCAAATAGACAAGCAAATACGAACGAGTACAAGGTGAGTATGAAAGGGGGGCAAAAGTCTTGGGGATATGGTTGGGTAGGGCACGTTAAGACGTGCCCTACCCAACCTAAAAGAGTCTAGCACAAGCTCTTTAATAAGTTAAAGAGCTTGTGCTAGACTCTTTTTAAGGAGCCAATACGTTGTGCTACTTCATTTATTGCATACTCAACTCATTCTTTCTATCTCACCCTACAGGTTTTTACAGGACCACAGCGTGATGCTAAGCTCTTCCCTAAGGGATTGAAAAATATTTAAATCGCCGTCCTGATGTCTGTCAAATCGTCGTGGTTGTCAAAAAATTGGACGATAAGAAGAGACTTCTTGAAATTTCAGTTCACTTACCATCAGGTGAACCGCTTGCTTGTCTGCCCCCTATTACATTAAAAAAAATAGGCCCCTCCCGTTAGTTGCCATTTTGTTCGACCCCTTTTTTATGCTGGGGAAAATGCTTTTGCCCATTCCTGCCGTTCGGGGGAACGATGGGTTATGTGGGACTCACACCGCTCTCAAAAACGAAAGAGCGGCACCCTGCCTTAGGATGGTAGGAGGCATGCCCACTAAAAACCCCGGCCCCTCCGTCAAGCACCTTTGGGGTGGTGTCACGGGGCCTGGAATGGTCTAGAACTGCCGCAACAATTTTTATTGCTCGATCCTTGACTTCTCGCATCCTTAACTGGCTCGGTGGCTCAATTGGTCGATCCCCACACATTACAAACATTTGTGTGCATGAACATGTCTGTTTGTATTGGTCTGGGTGTTTTCTATGTATAATATGTATTTATTTACAAAAAAAAAATGTATCTAAGTAAGTTTATCTGTTGTCTAGCACCCATAGTACAAGCTTCGGCTTGGCCCAGCGTGGCATGTCTTAGGTATTTATTTATTTAACACTTGCCAGCCATTTTGCGCAAATCGTCGCTCCACCTGGCTTGAACAACGACTATATAATATTTGTACTTTTTTATTACTAAAGTTCTCTCTGAGTATCACGTCATTGGTAACGACTGACGCAACGATTTGTCTCTCGCCGGTCACGCTCCGTCGGACGCTGACATATTGCTATTGTGGCGATACATTGCGGTCTTAAGTGCCTGTTCACACTAGTCCCCTGAGCGTTGTTGGACACGGCCACACATCAAGTTACACAAACCAGTCAATCAAGGGATCGGTAACGGGACCTGTTGATGATGATGAAGATGATGATTGCTCATCAGGACCATATGATATGTCCCTGACGAAGTGCTGGAGCTTTTTGTTTCGTCGCATACACTAGGCCCCTGGGTAAGGGACACTTTTTTTTACGTCGGCATATTACGAGTATAGCATAATGCATTTACGCATACACCAGGGCCCTAGGTATGGGACACCTGGGTTATGTGAGACTCACTCCTAAAACGGAGAATACCTACTAAACCTGACGGTGGTCGGCTATGAGCGCTCATCTGAGGAAGGTTGGGATGCCCGTCGGTATTCGTTTCAACCCCTCCTCAGCTCAGTAGCGCTGCGCCGCCTGAAAGACTGGCGGCACACCTTCGGAGGACGTAGTGATGCGCAAGGGAGCCCCCCTCCCCTCCCCCACGCGCGCCACAACCCCCAAGGCCGTTTTAGTCGCCTGGGTTAAGTGGGCCAGTATTAGGCGCCCTGCGGTATAGAGCCCTATATCGCAAGACGCAAGACCTAGAGGCTACTTTAAGCTAGGTCGATAAGGCCTTAGCCACCCAGGTCAAGTGCAGGTTGGGCCAGTTCACACAACCCTCGGGGCCTCCGGCCAGCGCCCGCCGAAGTCGGAGCGCAGAAAGAGGCCGTTGAGGCGGAGGCGCTCATAGTATGGCGTGGGCGCCTCGAGGCTGCCCCGTGGGGGCGCCGCACCACTCAGGCCATTGGCCCCATCTTGGAAGAGTGGATGCGGCGCCCCCACGGGGTGGTGACGTACCGGCTGACCCAGGTCCTCACGGGACATGGATGTTTCGGCCGGTACTTATGGAGGATCAGGCGAGAGCCTGATCCTCTATGCCGTCACTGCGACAGTGGCTCGGAGGACACGGCAGAGCATACGCTTCGGCACTGCCCTGCCTGGGCCAATGAGCGCTCCGTCCTCGTCACTGTCGCACAGGACCTCGATCTGCCGCAACTCTTGCGGCAGATGACGGCGTCGAAGGAGACCTGGCGAGCGATGCTCGCATTCTGCGAGACAGTGATCTCGCAGAAGGAGGCGGCGGAAAGAGAGCGTGAGGCTGCGGTAGACGCGCCCGCTCTACGCCGCCCCCGGCCCGGGCGTCGCCGGAGGGCATACAACGCATCGTATGCCCTCTGAGCCTCTCCTTCGTGCCCCGAGTGGTGAGTGCGGGGGCGCGATCCACTCATAGGGGCGTAACGGTGTGGTGGGTGCAGCCACACCGTTGCACGAGGTCCGCCCGGGGAGCACTCTTTTGCTCCCCGGATCCGGGGGCAGGGGTATTTGCCCTCCCCGGACCAGGAGTGCCGGCCGCTTATCATCTAGGCCGCAGTTCACACAACCCTAGAACTTCTTCACACTTCTTTTGAAGCCTTCCTCGCGATGTTTTCTTAAGACTTGTATGGAGAGTAGCCAAGTTGTGCAAATAAAGATACCTACTATTAAGCCTTGTCTACTTGTGACAACTGTTGTGGCAAAGAAACAAAACATCAACTACATATAACCATACAACACAACAAGACAAGGTGACAAGAAATGTCCCGCTACCCCCGTTAATTAAGTTTTAATAGTAATGAAACGCAAAAGCTTAAAATCTTTTAAAAAGATACCTACTATTTATCCGTTCCGTTTCAAGAATTCCCTAAATCCTCGAACATTACCCTATACCATTCTTTTATTTAAAAATTTGGACTACAATTCAAAGACGTTTATTAGACCGCCAACCCGCCCAAAAAACCGGAACACACAATGAATAAGGAATGAATTACTTTGGTTTTGACGTAACAAAAAATGTTCGCGAATCCCCGTCAGTCCCTTGGCACTATATCTTTTATTTTTTTTCTCTCCTTTTCGTGGAAATAATTCGCGAAGATAAGCAGCGACAATATTAAAAATTTCACGCCCTTGCCGAAAGCTGGTGTTAGGCGAAATGTACGTTTGTGAAAACGCTGCGTGTAGTCTTTTAAATGCGTCCGCTTTTGAGACTAAACGTTGTAATTTCTGTAGGAAAAACATGCAGAGATACAGACAATAATGCTACGAGTTTAAAGTGCCACAAGTGGGGTAATTTAAGTAGTGTTCAGTTCATTTACGCGCTTAGGAAAGTTACTTAAGTAATTAGGTATTTTTCTTGTTCTTCTCGTGCCGATAGCAATCTTCGCTCAAATTGAGCCGCCCGTCCGGGGGAGGACCTCCACCTTATACAATACCGCAGCCAAATGACCTCCGGGTCGTGTTTCTGCTGGTGAGTAGGGTTTCCGGAGCTCTTTGGGGGTTATGGTTGGGCCGGCATGGCGGTGGCAGCAACTGACAGGTAACTGACACTTGCCCGTTGTCTCACAGCGACTTGAGCTTCTCTTTCGCTTTCTATCAGGCGTAAGGAAGCCATTATGTAGAGCTACGATAAAAAACAATCTAAATAAATTCAGCGCAGTATTCAGCATCACGAACTGCTTTCATCAGGTCGTCAGCAGGAAGGACACGCCAGGTAAGACATGGCTTGGTAGAGAAGAGATACGTCAGGCCCATCCACGAAACCCTATTTCCATCTGTTCTTTCACTATCAAGAAGATATATAATTCAGGACTCGACATTTTTCCTACGGGAAAAAAGTCATTAAAACTCACTTTTATACATAGATATAGATAGATAGTAATAAGAACATTTTATCTTAATCTGAAAGTATTTATTTACACAACCCAATTACAAAACTCATTCAACCAGAGAGAGAAAAAGTAATCATCGGCGGGAACTCGATGACAGCTGTCAGTGTCACCGTTACGTCAAACTCAACTGTCAACGTTAGTGCTGTGCCGCAGCGGTTGATTATTCTCCTCTAACAATAGATATATACTTACACGCCTTTGTCGATCCGTACCCTACAGAGACGGGTAACTTCATGCGACTAACGACAACAGAATAAAACTGAATGTGCCAAGCGTTCGGGGAAGGCTGCTGAGAATGATCTAAGAAATGGCGCACTTCATAGGGGCGTGTCCACACAAGAGAATTCAGAATTAGTAAATGTTTTGCTTTGCAATATCAACCCTTTGATTTCCATGAAACCAGACAGAATAGAAAAAGTGTTGTTTGGTATTCACCACGGGTGTAGCGAGAATTGTATATAGGAGCGTGCAGACAAAGAAAAGTTTAGATTATATTGTTCTGATTGGATTTGGGATTCATTTTTCTGTAACCAAAAACTACGCTGTTGTTGTTACAAGTGACATGACATTTTTGGCAAAAGAAATTATGTATCAGTTATCAAAAATCACCACCCAATGGATTTCAAAAGCCAGCCTTTAGGCCTATCAGTTTCTTAGGTCCTAAAAATCGTTGAAGGAACCTGGACCTGGGGTGACTGTATGGCATAATGACTTCAATGGAAAGGGAGGAAAGAGAAACCCAAACACTGCGACAAAGGGCAGGTAACCTTCCGTAAGATGCTTCTTCACGTCCCATTTAAAGGTTCCTTTCATATAGAAAGGATATTTGTTTAAGACAACACCATAACTGCTTCGGTAAGGAAACAAAAGGCAATTATCGGTCAAGTGTACTCAGGCCCGATAGCCGTGCCGGCCCATTGTGCACTCGCCTTTATCAAGTGCTCTATCTGACCGTTCGCCGCAGACGCCATTTTGAGCAAATGTCTATTCATAAATGAAATGGTGGCCACACATAAGATCATTGGCGAGACCAAAGCACACCGTCTTTGCTGACTTTTAAGAGAGGCAGGGCATAGCGAATCTTCGCTCGAATTGAACCGCCCGTCCGGGGAAGGACCTCCACCCTATAGAATACCGTAGTCAAATGACCTTCGGGTCGTGTTTCTGCGCGTGAGTAGGGTTTCCACAGCTCGTGGGGGGTTAGGGTTGGGCTGCCATGGCGCTGGCAGCTGACAGGTAATTGACCAGTTACTTGCCCGTTATCACAGTGACTTGGGCTTTTCTTTCGCTTTCCATTAGGCGTAGGGAAGCCATTATGTCGAGCTACTATATAAAAAAAAATTGGTCACCTTGAAAGGATAGAACAGACGGACGGACGGTTAACTGACGCCCATGTCATTTCACAAATCCCGCGAGCAAAGTCGCGGGCTGCATCTACTTATAAAATAAAATACAACCTTAGGTGACAAGAATTTCAGAATCTTACAAATTAAATCAACAATATCAACAAGTCCCTTAGCAACATAATCAAATCAAGTACCAACTTCAATCCCACTTGGAAAGTAGACTCCACTTGTGGTCAAAGTGGAAACTTACCGCTGAAGTTTTGATATTGAAGCCTGAAGGATTAAAAGCCTACTGGCCCCAGGGATTTACATGTTTTGTACAAGTTTCATTTCGGCCGAAGTCACGCGATACCTCAATTGGAAGGGTTTCGTATTTACATTTTGATTTGTTCAAATAATGGACTCGGCGAAACTCGGAAATGTCTTAGGATAAAGTTAGGAGGGTAAAGTGTTTTGTTCACTTTAACATGTCAATATACCCAAATGTTTTTGGCCGATCAATTTGATACAATGGTTGTGAACAGAAGGTTTCAGGTGGCTGGGACCATAAAAGACAGGGCCACGGTCCCAATTGCCTTAGAACCAAGGGTCGTAGTGTTCACAACCACAGAACAAGTTGTGAAATGAATGGATGAAAGGACTTTAATAAAATTATTGAAGAAGCGGTAAAAATATGACAAACTGTTTATGGTTGTTCAATTTTATTGAAAGCACTAAAGAGCATTTTATGTGATACCAAATACAATAAATTTGAAGTGAAATATAATAAAGAGAGTAGATGGAAGACTGTTAAAGTTTTACTAGTTCCAGCTTAGTCTATATGAATGGTTGAAAAGTTTTAAATAAACATCCAATCTTGCCATAGATTAAATGGAATTTCGTTTTCATTTTTTAAAGTAGCACAGCATAATGGTCTTCTATAGTCTGATGAAATGTGAAAGAGAGGCCCAAGTCGCTGCGACTAAATTCAAGTAAACAAATCAATCACTTGTCCATTGCTACCGCTATGCTGGCCTGAAAGATTATACTGTCTATACATTGACTGATCCCGAAACGCAATCGTAGCATTCCATGAAACTTTCGCCGAGTGTAAAGTAGTCGGCAGCTAGGCCACCAAATGAGAAACTGTAATCTCAAGAAGATCGCGACAATAGAAACGTTAAGCTCTAAGTACATAATGTACTACATAAAAATGAGTCCCTTAAGTGATTCTTACGATCGTGACACCTAATGCAAGAAATTTGGCGATGCTTTGTATTCTTCACCGCCAGCGCACAGAAGAACACAAGAGCAGTAATTGTTAAACATAAACATAATAATGTTAAAGAGATTGAATTAGACAAGGAGAGTATAAAAAGGATTATAATAATAGACAGTTAAATATAATTAACGGTTACAGTAGAATAAGAACAATACAATGCAACAGACGATAAACAATAAAAAGAAAGAGTACAACAATCTAAACAACTTATTAGACATTCAAAGAGTCGTAAATTTCCTCTGGAACAGTTTTACTAAGTTTATAATTAGCTCGGCGCTGAAATATTAATTAAACGGCTGTCAAAACGTCTACATCTACCCAGCTTGTTTTCCTATCTGCGAAATGTAGATTAAGGGATAAGTGATAAGTGTCTCCTAAGTTTATTGAATTATTGTCTTAATATTCAGTCAGAAATGTGGTTGTGGAAAGTTAGCAAAATTTGATCAGAAAAGAATGAAGAAATGTGGCGCGAATTAAAGGAGGCCTACGTTCAGCAGTGGACGGACCAAGGCTGTTGATTGATTGCAAAAGAACGATTTTAAGGGGACTTGTTTTAATTAGAACCAACCCAAGGATGTTTTTAACATGCGCGCTTATACAAATGTGGTGTAGTTATGTAAGAAATGATGAAACATTAAGGACACATAAGGAAAACCATAAATGAAAGTAGTCTGTTTCGCAGTAGATATTTATTATTGTATTCTAATCTATGGGCTTCTCTCACCAGGACTCACTGAAAACCAGCGCCGTGGCCCCTGCTCGGGCCACGGCCATGGCTGATAATTATGCTGAGTGAGGCCCTTTTTTGGACTTCACAGCAACGCCGGGTCCAATCTTCGACTTTTGTGTTTTCTTTTTTTTAATGTTGTTCTTTTCTCCCTTTTGTATTTTTTTATCTTCTTGAAATGTCATCATCATCATCATATTCAGCCGTAGGGGGTCCACTTCAGGACATAGGCCTCCCCCAAAGACTTCCACAACGGCCGGTTGCAAGCTGCCCGCATCCAGCTCCATCCTGCGACTTTCATGATGTCGTCAGTCCACCTCGCTGGAGGGCGACCCTCGCCGCGTTTTCGGCTCTTGAAATGTGTGTATTTTTGTCGATGTTGTTATTGTGATGTCCAGATAATAAACATTTCTTATTTCTTATAATAATAAAAAAACTATGTAAGTATGTATCTAAAATATAATTCGAGAATACATTTTTAGTTGCTAGCTTTTCACTGCACAATGCGTATTTCAATTTGAATCGTACAGCGCATAAATAAAAAATTAAATTAAGACGAATCCCGGGCGAGTTCTGCAAGGGCGTACCGTGTCGCCGCCTTTCCAATTCATATGCAAGCCACGCAATTTTCAGTTCCTTCTTTTACTGTTGTACGTCAGTCATCGTTTATTAAATTTAAAGTCCGGACATGATGTTTGATCTCAAAAATATATAATCTGATTGAATGTGAAAGATTCGAAAGCCTTTTTGGAAAATACGAATTATTCTCTTTTAAGATATTCATTCGTTCAACCGTAATTTAAAGTAACCTAATTGTCGAAAAGAATCTCATTAGTGACGCAATGGTACGAGCGTTAGCTTATTTCTCAGATATCTATAGATGTGATATCTATGTGATAAATGATAACATGTCTAGATAAATTTAGCGTCAATTAACCAACAAGAGAACTATTTGTAGTATAATGAGTAAAGGCGGTTACTGGGTTACATAATGAATTTTTGGCACAAGTTAGGATTTCAAATATCTCCTCTTAAGTTAAAATACGCCCTTACAAGTTCTATTTTCAATCAAATAGGTAACTAATACGATTAATTGTGTTTAGATAGGTGGTATAATGGACGATTTAATTAATTTTGCTAAGAACTTGTTATCACACCACTATTTGGGTGCTTGTATAATTAAGGTAGGCACTCTGAACCTGATACCTCCTCTTACATAAGAATTCAATTAGTGAGGTTCCGTTCACCGTACCTCAGATATTTGATCATAGCCGAAACGTAGAACGAATATTAATTAAAGGACAAGTGAAAAGATTTACAGATAGATTTAAATGTTATTGACAGATTTAATAGGAGATCATTACGAATTGCCGTAATAGAAGACAACCTATTTCTTTATATACCTACTATTTTCGTAAAAAAAAGAATTAAAAAGTATATTATGTTTATGTAGAAAAATGCAGGTTGTTATTTATCTAATGCGGCCAGTTCGAAATTGAAAAAAGAACTGTATTTACAACTTTCAATAAATTGATGTAGGTAATTATTTCACCGTAATAATGTTGATTTAAATTTATCAACTATTTATTTATAAACCTTTATTAAATTTATGTTATGTAATATAATATGATTAAATAATTATTAAAAAGCTAAGAAATACCTACATTTTATTTAAGTCTACGCGAAAACCTCTATAATAACGTTCGCGAGCGATGCGTTCCATTTTCAAATTACCCGGTATAGCCTACTTAGTGGACGCATGGAAGTAATAAGTATATACGTAAAACGTACTTACTACGTATTATGTACTTCCATTAGTGGACGATACATCGTCAATAAAGTATGACATTACTGTAACACATCATTCCGAAAAAATAGGTAATTCATTATTTCAACATTCAAAGAGAAAAAAACAACACATCCAATTTTTCTTCATGGCCAACTTTGTTCGAGACTTTCATACCTTGTACCAAAATTACAGTTGACTTCTGTAACACAACCGCCGGCTAGTAGGTAATCCACATTATGTACCTACGAAACGAGTTCCCTCGCAACATAATCACCTTTGGGAGCATTTGTCTGGGAAAAGTTTAAGCAGCTCGGCAGCAAAGTGGCAACATTGCCAATTTCTCTTTATAGCCAGCTTGTTTGAGGATCTGATGCCTAGTTTTTTTACATTACTTTATTTTTTTTAGCATTAAAAAGAACAAAATTCGTATCTTCTATTAGGGACAGCTCTATTAGGCACGTTATCTAAAGAAATCAGTCATTGTGAAAACTGCACTATCTATATGACTTAAAGAAAAAGAGGTTACTAGACATATAAAAACGGAACCTTGAAATAATGTGAAAGGTGTGATACGATAAAATAAAAAAATGCATGTCCTGTCCGTGCTCAAATACTTACTAACAAAATCAATTGGACGTAGTTATGCTACAACGTTCCAATCCACACGCAGATCGAACTGAGAAAATTGCGTGTTTGTGTTTTAGTGGTAGGCTTTTTTATGGTAGCGCGTAGAACCGAGTAGTGTGTATCATCTATACTAAATAAATAAATATTATTTTGTCATATACCTTTCATTGAAAAAAATAATATTACCCTTACAAATTCATAAAAAATGTACTTGGAACGTTTTCACAAAAAGGCATTTTATATGAAGGTGGCTTTTAAATTAATTTGTGAAAACGTTCCAAAATGTAAAAATTACTATATTTAAGTAGTTTATATATATTTTTCTAAAATAAATATTAGACAGTGAAACAATATTATTTATTATTAAAAAAATATTTATTAAGACAATCATCCAGCATCATCATTCGCCTGCCCTGTTCCCATTATCTGGGGTCGGCGCAATATGTTTTCTTCTTCCAAGACTTCCACAACGGCCGGTTGCAAGCTGCCCGCATCCAGCTCCATCCTGCGACTTTCATGATGTCGTCAGTCCACCTCGCTGGAGGGCGACCCTCGCCGCGTTTTCGGCTCTTGAAATGTGTGTATTTTTGTCGATGTTTGTATTCAAGACAATCATCCAGCATCTTGATCAAAATCCAGTTCCTTCCCATAACCTTTTTTTAGGCTAAAGCTAAGGTTTTCCTTTAGGCCACGGCTGTATAAGATTAGATCTATTAATACTCGAAACCGCTCCTATTAGTCTTTTTAAGACCTACAATATTGCCACCAGGTTTTACAAAAGGGTGATAGCTGCAGCAAAGTCCAGCTATATCCGAAGAATTGGTGGGAGACTCACTAGACTTCCTTCTGGACTAGAGCTTTTTGGTCTCTTGCCAAGGCTGTGTAGGGGAATTTCTGCAAGTCGTCTTTTCCACCACTTTGTACTGCTGATGACACGCTTGCCCATACCGCAAAGGAGAAAGCAGACCTCTTGGGAACTCTACTTGCATCTAACTTGATTCTTGATGACCGGGGAGAATTACCCCCTACCATCCCGCAGTGTGATGGACAATGTTCGTAGACTGCTTTTCTCCCTGAACATCAATAAGTCGAGTGGGCCTGACGGCATCTCACCAATAGTACTAAAAATCTGTGCCCCTGAGTTAGCAGCGTTTCTCACGCGTCTTTTTCGGCTTTCCTATTCTAATGGTATTGTCCCTAAATCCTGGAAGTCTGCGCTTGTCCATCTGATTCCCAAAAAAGGAGACCGACCAATTGCCATTACCTCATTGCTCTCTAAATTAATGGAGACAATAATAAATCGCCAACTCCTCCTCGCCAAATACGGTTTTCGTCAGGGTCAATCGGCTGGTGACCTAGTCGTATACCTCACACACCGCTGGGCGGAGGCGGTTGAGAGTAAGGGTGAGGCTTTGGCTGTTAGATTGGATATAGCAAAGGCGTTTGATCGTGTTTGGCATAAAGCGCTTTTAGCGAAACTTCATAATATGGGCTTCCTGAGAGGTTGTGTGGTTGGCTTGCCAGTTTTCTTGCGGAGCGGAGCATCAGTGTCGTTGTCGACGGTTCTTTCTCTGAGGCGAAGCCCGTGAATGCTGGTGTGCCACAAGGCTGTGTACTGCCCCCTACCTTATTTCTTCTGCATATAAATGACATGTTGCATATTCGCAGCATACTCGTACATTGTTATGCAGATGATAGCACAGGGGACGCTTTATACATGGGTAATGCACAAGCCTCTTGGGATAACATCACAGAGAGCCGGAATTACCTGAAGAGTGAAATTGAGACCACTCTGGACTCGGTCCTATCATGGGGAAACGAGAATCTGGTCAATTTTAACCCGAACAAGATTCAGGTTTGCGCGTTTACCGCTAAACATACGTCTTTTGTCGTGTCCCCTTGTTTCTGCGGTAATCCCTTGGACGCGGCATCCTCGCTGAATATTCTCGGCGTCGATATATCGAGCAACGTTCAGTTTAGGGGTCATCTGGAGGGAAACGCTAAGCTAGCCTCCAAGAAACTGGGTGTTCTTGGCAGAGCGAGACAATATTTCACACCAGCCCACCGTCTTCAACTGTACAAGGTACAGGTGCGACCTCATATGGAATATTGTTCTCATCTGTGGGCCGGGGCACCTCAGTACTAACTCCTTCCTTTTGACCGTATCCAGCGAAGAGTTTCGCTTCTACCTTCATAGTGCGAACGACTAAACTATGGAACTCTTTGCCGGGCTCCTTGTTCCCCGAGAGATATAATCTTCCGATGTTCAAGGCGAACGTGAACCGGTTTTTGCTGGGTGAGCGCGTTTCATCGTAGACTACGATATCGCTTATTATCAGGCGAATCGCAGTCAAGCGCAAACTCATTTAGAATTTTAAAAAAGTATCAAATTTCTATGGAACATTCTTGATATAAATCCGGACATCATAAGACATTGTATATTTTTAAGTATTGTATTCAAAAATGGGTTTAGTTAATATTTATTTATTTATAAATAGCATAATATGAACATATAGCTATATTACAGCTAATACTGAATCAAAAATAGTGTACATTTTTCCTGAGAGCACTATGAGCATAATATAACATTGACAACACAACACTTTTTGAACATTTCAACATGTTCAAAAAGTGATGGATCGTTTCATGTTTAGATAAATATATGATCCTACTAGTATAATACGTTTTGGATCATTTATTTTTATCATTATAATTACTCTTCAACATTACAAAGTACTTGGAACGTTTTATAGAAATAGCTATGTTCATAATATACATTTTTATTAAACGTTTCAAGTTCACTGGATCATTTATTTTTCAAAAAGGAATATTAAAAATACGATCCAAATGAAATGACACTTTTTAAGAATATGATTAGGTCTTTTGGAACGTTTTATCGTTTGGACGGCTTAATTATTTCAGTAATTAATAAGGTAAGAGTGTCAGTGTCTTCAGCAGTAGATAGAACAATCCTAAATACGTAGCTTGAGCATGAAAACTCAATTTTGGCCACCTTGTGGATTGGAACGTTGTAGCATAACTACGTCCAATTATCCATAAACAAATGAACGAAGCTTTGGCAACCTATCGGTGGCGGTATAACTATCACAATTGAAGGCGCAGCTAAATAGGTACTACAGGCCGATGATGGGCAGCGTCACGGGAGCGAGAAGCTACGCTCTGGGATCGCCAACCCTCCTGCCCAGTGTGGTGCTTTTGGGTCCTCTGGGTAACCTCCAGGTATTTGCCCAAAGTGGCGAACACCTGGAGAGGCCTATTTCTAGCAGTGGACTGTGATAGGCTGATAATGATGATGATAATTTTACAAACTGCGGGTGTCCATAGGCGGTGTCGACCGCTTACCATTAGGCATCACATTTGGTCGTCTGCCGCCTCTTGCATAGAAAAAAAGAACTGTATTTTTTTAATAACACCGCATGGTAGCCAACCGACAACAACCTGAATAAATTGTTATCCTTACTTAATATTATAAATGATAAAGTGTGTCTGTCTGTATGTTTGTCTTTCTTTCACGGCAAAACGGAGCACCGAATTGACGTGATTTTTTAAGTGGAGATAGTTGAAGGGATGGAGAGTAACATAGGCTACTTCTTGCCCCTTTCTAACCCTCCACTTCCCTAAAATGGGGGGCAACGCGGGCGAAGCCGCGGGCACAGCTAGTTGAAAATAAATACTCCCCCAAAATACCGGATTGATTGCATTTAATTTTCATAACATGTGCAATTTGAAAATAGCCCGATCGACGAATATCAAAGGTTTAAACTGTTTGATTGAATATCAGTGATCCTGTTGAGCGAAATTTCTAATTACATGTTCACTAGTTAATTGAACTCTGGAGGTACATTAGAGCTATTTTAGCGTAAATATTGGCAAAGGGTTCGAATGACGATCCTACTAATACTTAATGTAAATGCCAATGTTTGTTTAAAACTACGTAATGTATTTTGTTGCGATTTGTTTTAATCTAAAGTAGAGTCATTAGGTTTTTATGCATAATACACATATAATATAGTAGTTAAACACTGATAATTTCATCTTAAACCAGCTGACCCGGCAAATTTCGTAACAACCCAAAGTTTACCTTTTGGACCTACCCTGGACTTCCACAAATAATTGAAGACCAAAATTTGCCAAATCGGTACAGCCGATTTCGAGTTTTAGCGAGACTTCTTCTTCTTGTCGAGTCGACAGCAAATCGTCATATATAATGAGACCAAAACTCCGAAACGCAGATCGCTTTAACGTTAGCGTTCAGTAAGTCCTCGAGCGAACATGTATCTGGGCACGCGGGGCACTGGAGCAGGTGGACCATAGTTTGGGGTACGGCACCACACTCGCACCGGTTAGCAGAGGCGTCCGCAAAGCCCCACCTACACAGGTTGTCCTTGCAGCGGCCAACCTGGGTGCGCAATCTGTTCAGAGCCCTCCAGGTCGGCCATGTTAAGGTGTTCCCTGGCGGGAGGCCCTCTGAGGGGGGATACATAGAGTCGGGATACCTGTCTGCCCATAGGGATACTCTGTTTTCAGAAGGATCTCCAGCTGGATCTTATGGAGAATTGCGCACAGGAATTCATTTTTATATATAAGAGAAAAGATACCTGAAACCGTGCCTGAAACTAAGTAAGGGCGGGAAGCTAGTTCACTATAAAACCATACCTAAGTACATACATTCGCAATAACATTTAAAAAGAGTTCAAATATGAATACCGAATCCTCTTCCAATCCATTAAACGATCATTCATTTTAACCTTATTCAAATTAGCTACTTTCCCCTTTAATGCGCCTTCTATAAAACTTTTCCCCGATTGCAACTCTAAAATATAAGATTGATGTGGTTTTTATCCGGTCCTTACAAATTCTTAATCCCCCTTTATCCGAGAGAGTAGTAGATGACTGATGACGCCGTAAAAAACCTTTTACGAAGAATTTTATAGGTACAGGTGCTGGTACGAAGGAAGGATAGAGAAAGTGCACTTATTTAGAATGTAAACTAGGATTTTAGCCGTTTTATTTTGTTTATGGCGGTGTTATATTTTGCCGGTACTCTCGTGTTATTAGTGCTGCAAGTTTTAGTATAAAATTATTAATAACGGTGCAGATAACAACGCATATGCATTACTTTAAGAGTTGGAAAAGAATTTACAAAGTTAAGTAAGCAAACAAATGCTCGTATGCCGTTGCCCGCTCTCTTCAGAAAATTACACTACCTCTATCTGAATGTTATCTGAAAGAGATCGCTTGTTAGTGATAAGACCGTACCACTAGAGTTTTATATTTTGTGCAATAAAGAATATCTATCTAACTTCACAACGTTCACGGTCGATTGAAATAACCAAATAAAGATATTCTATTCTAAATATGCAAATCGCAAGTGAAAGCCTTTCAGATGTCAGATTGTTATACAATTCGATTCCGTCCAGGTGGGACGCTCTAGAATATTCTAAACAATCCCATCTCGCCATTCATAAACCATTTCCGAAGCGGCGTTCATCTAAGATTACCATTTCAAAGCGACTGTCGGAAGAGAAAACCAAGATAGGTCTTAAACGGAAAAAACAAGCAGTGACGTCATAGCCGTGACGTCACAAACGGAGTGTAGCTTTGAGCCGACTTGTGGAGAGCGCTTACGTCACACAGATTGCGGCGAGACAATTTGAATCACTTAGGACAATTAAGTCAGAGTTGATTTCATAGGCTTCGTGGATGTTGTATTACTTCTACTAGAACCAGTATCATTTAAGTGGCCAATAATCTATACTTATAATAAATCTGTAGAGAGGTCAATTCTGTACATTCAATATTTTTTCAAAATAACTATCAGGGTGATTAGTGATCGATACCTACATCATTATTCATCACGCTACAATCAATAGGAGCAGAGCAGTGACGAGAAGTGTTGGAAAAACGGGAGAAATTTTTATCTGTATGTTTGATCGCGTATCACGCGTAAACTACTGCATGGAATTAAATGCGGTTTTCACCAATGTATTGCTAGAGGTCTTTATGGAAATCCGTTATGTTTGAAACCCGATATCCACGCGTGCAACGCCGCAGGCACAGCTAGTAACCTATAAAATACTAAAGTAAGAATAATAATAAATTATTAGACTTAGACATCATCATCAAACATAGCAGTCTAATGCTTTTTTTTATAGTAGCTCGACATAATGGCTTCCCTGCGCCTGACGGAAAGCGAAAGAGAAACCCAAATCGCCGTGACAACGGGCAAGTAACTGGTCAGTTACCTGTCAGTTGCCACTGCCATACCGGCCCAATCCTAACCCCCCACGTGCTGTGTCCAGGGCGGAATGGACCTGGTCTGACCATCTTGTTGGACTGCGCCTTTTGCCGTCAGCCTTGCCCGTTACGATGAGCCGTTCTAGGTTTTGGTCACTCTTCCTAGTGTAAGGTTTCCAAAATAAATAGTAATATTATGACCAATTATATAAGAAGTGTTGTTGCGGACAGAACGACCTTTTTATATACTTTTACCTTTTTAATAGTTTTGTAC
Source organism: Conogethes punctiferalis (assembly GCA_031163375.1). NCBI lineage: Eukaryota > Metazoa > Arthropoda > Insecta > Lepidoptera > Crambidae > Conogethes > Conogethes punctiferalis. The sequence goes on from CM062093.1 coordinate 5,075,658, forward strand.
ATAGTTTTATATTTGGAATTTTGTTGCTATGGTTTTTATTGTTTGTTTGCATAGTTGAAGTTACAGTCCACCGCGGCTGAGTGCATTAAAGTGTTTTGTGGTTTCCCAGTTGTATTTGATTGATTCCACACCTTGACCACAGAAGCTGCAGCCGCAACAAGTGTCTTGAAACGATTATAAATAAGAAATTACTCGATCCTAGACAAGTCTAATATTCTGTATCTAAGCGTTTATACTTTGTGGGTTTATGTTTCTGAACGCGCCAGCGCGCGCTACGTGTGTCATTGTGACAGTTAAAATAAGTACCTAATGGCAGATAGAAAGTTATTGTTTTGAAACTTACATTGGACGCTATGAGAAGTGTTTAAGTTTAATAAACTCATTACGAAAAGTATTGTTGGTGTTTGGCTATTCTTTTACACTAGCGAGAAGATAAGTACTTTGTTGAGTTAGAGCCAGTGAGCTTCATCAAATTAACTATAGTGGGCAAGGTGGTTGGAATAAACCTATTTACAGCGCAAAATCCTATAAGGATTAATTCAACCGTCGACTAGCAAAGTTATTAATAACCCCAAGTTACCAGACCGTACAAAATCTGGGAGGCAATCCGCTTAACGCGTATCTTTAAAAGTATCTTAATAAAACTTAATATTTACCAATTGACAATCTCACTCGCCCATTCTTAGAAAGGTTCTCGAATGACTACTGCTAGAGGGAAGATATAGCAGAGGACGGCCCCCTACGAGATGGTCTGACGACCTAATTCAGACAGTGGGGATCCTTTGGACCTAGACCGCTAAGGTCCGGTCCATGTCCACTGCACTGACTCGAATATCATTTACAATTTATAAGTGTATAATCTTACAAAATCATAAAAAGGCACTTTGACACCAAACTAAACTCATGCACACACATTCATACATACTACACAATCGTATACTATACACTCACATACTTGCACCTATTTTAATTGCTACAACTCACTGTTGATTTTGGTCGCGCAACGCAAAAGTTTAACCTCGTGACAAATTATTATCTACGTGACAGGCCTAGCCTAGTGTAGAAATCACAGCAACTTGTGTATTACAAAGAAAGTTTTGTAATGTTAGGGTTGTTAATAAACTTTATTTTATTATTATTATTTTTTATTTTATTTTATGTGGAGGTCATTGGTTGAGGTCTAGCACTGGACGTCTGCAGATCGATGATGATGAATCCCAATCATTCCCAGATGGAGTGATAACTTGCGCAAGGTATTTTTAGATGCGCGCCTAATGGAAAGCGAAAGAGAAGCCCAAGTCGCTGTGACAACTGGCAAGTAACAGGTCGGTTACCTGTCAGTTTCCACTGCCATGCCGGCCCAACCCTAACCTCCCACGAGCTCCGGAAACCCTACTCACCAGCAGAAACACGACCCGGAGGTCATTTGGCTGCGGTATTCTATAGGGTGGAGGTACTTCCCCGGACGGGCAGCTCAATTCGACCGAAGATTCGCTATGCCCTACCTCTCTTGAAGGTGGCTGGCATGTGCTGGATGTGAGAATCCTGGGATAGACCAATGTGGCCAACAATTGGAGAGGCCTATGTCCAGCATATGGCTTGTGTGCCTGGGGTTCCCGGATTAAGAATAGCACCACCTCATCTCATCCCATTATTTCGTAGAAGACGACTAAGGGAATTCACGTTTCCTGATTGCAGCAGCGTTTACCTGGGTACGAATAAAACTTACTGCAGTCACCGAACTGCCTGCCAAGCGTGTGTTTAAGGGGCAGCGCAGACGACAGACTATCCGTGACGCACTTTTCAGTCTGTGATGCAATTATATGCAGTAACGCACACGACGCGCAAAAATCTGTCGCGGATATTTTTTTTATAGTGGCTCGACATAATATTTCACAGACTTAACGCACATCTTCGATCGTTCTGTCGGCAGAGCTGTAGGGACCTAGATGCTCTTTTTAAATGTCTCAGATGCAGACTCTATCGCACAAAAAGTCTGTCGTCTGCGCAGCCTAAGGCGAATCCTCCAAATGACAATTATTATTGGAGGAGACCTATGTCCAGCAGTGGATACAGGATGAATCCCATTCATACACAAAACAATTGACTCATCAACGCTAGCTAAAACCGTATATCAATCTGTTTGTTATTAATTAACTTGCATATATTACGTAAGACACATAGATCGTCTTAATTATTAATTTACGAACTGATCCTTGAATATGAAATGTCTTTAAAGGTCGGAGCGCATGGCTGTCTGAAATGTAACGTCGGTAAATAAATTATTATACGACGTCAAACATCTGATGTTCAATATTATCGTGAAGTAGATTGGTATTTCAAAAGTATTGAGATATTTGTTCCAAACATTAGATCATAATAATAATTATGTTAGAGCAAATTTGATAACGATATGAACATCATCATCATCCTATTACAGTCCACTGCTGGACATACGAGTAGGCCTCTCCAGTTGTCCGTCACTTTGGGCAAACACCTTGTCACTACCAAATGAGCCATCGAGCCAGTCAATTTTATTGACCGAATGGCTCGGTGGCTCAATTGGTAGTGACCCCTGCCTTCCGAACCAAGGGTCGTGGGTTCGATTCCCACCCGGGACAAACATTCGTGTGATAAACACTTGTGTTTGTTCCGTGTCTGGGTGTTTATTTTTGTATTTAAGTATTTATTTGTGGTACTTTCGTTGTTCTGATACCCATAACACAAGTGCTTAAGCTACTTACTTTGGGATCGGAGCAATGTGATGTTGTCTGGTATTTATTTTTATTTATTTATTTATTGTCCCTTGCTTGACAGTAAAATCCAGTATAAACTTTTTGCTTTGATTTAGGATATGAACCCGGGACCTGATACTCCAACGAGGAGCTGATACTCCAGAGTTTACTTACAAAGTCACTCTATTGATGGTCAAAGTTCTATCGAATTCAATGATTCAAATTAAGTGCTGCTTGAAGTAATTAGCCCTCTCACAGCCTCACCAAGAAAACGGCCAACTATTTTACTATCAAAGTCCAAAGCTCTTTAACTAAAGTGTTCTCACGTAATATAGGTACGTATGCAGGTTTGTAGTGTGTTAATCGCTCACGTCCCCATTACCATTATTAACGTCCATTAGGGTTCCGCCGAACGGGGCTAACTTTGCACGGAACCCGTCCCGCGGGGCCGACGTCATACCCAATATTTACATAATATGGAAACGGTTCACACATTACAGGGACGCTTTATATTCATATAAGTTAGTTTCCAAGCACCAGTCCCTGGACAATTCTTTGGTGCTTTAACTCGATCAATTATGTTACATCGTGTTGGGGACATTGTGTTGAAAAGGGGTTAATATGCACTGTGACTGGTAAAACAAAGGAACCCTTTCATCATTATCATCATCTCAATCCACTGTTGGACATGGGCCTCTCCTGTTGTTCGCCACTTAGGGCAAACATCTGGAGGATATACCCATAATCGCCACGCTGGGTAGGCGGGTTGGCGTTCGCAGGTCGTAGCTTCTTGCTCCGGTGACGCTGCTGCCCGTCATCGGCCTGTGGTATTTGATTTAGCTAGGCCTTAAATCGTGGTGGTTATACTGCCATCAGTTACTTGCAAGCTCGTCGTTTGTTATTTGGCAGGATGCACCACGGGCAGGTGAGGTTGGCTTGGAGCGATAAGATGGTAGGTCGCTCCCTTATATCTAAGCAATCTTTTACGGGGTGAATCAGTAGCCGATACACTTAACATTTCCTTAAAAAAACTCTTAGAGTTGGTAGGCCAGGATCGAGCAAATTGACGAACAATTGGAGAGGCCTATGACCAGCAGCCTATGACCTATTACGGATTTAGGATTCCCTTTCGCGAAAACCTTCTGCGGTCACCAAACCAAGCGTGGTGGTAATAAGGATTCCCTTGATTCACCAATTTATGTTTGAACCGTATCTTCGTTATTACCTACACCTAATAATAACATAACATCTTTATCTGGACTGGCTCGGTGGCTCAATTGGTAGTGACCTCTGCCTTCTGAGTCAAGGGTCGTGGGTTGGATCCCCACACATTACAAACATTTGTGTGCATGAACATGTCTGTTTGTATTGGTCTGGGTGTTTTCTATGTATAATATGAATTTATTTACGAAAAAAAATGTATCTAAGTATGTTTATCAGTTGTCTAGTACCCATAGTACAAGCTTCGGCTTAGTTTGGGACTAGATGGCGCTGGCATGTCTTGGGTTATTTATTTATAAAAACCGCAGGATGCACGTGCTAAAACGAAGGTAGTACCTAAGTGATCTCGTGGCAAATGTCCAATGTAACTTCATACTTAAACTACTACCATTTCGCATTAGCATTTCGATCAAGCTTACAATGTGATTTAACCATTAACTTAAAAACAATCAAGGCTTCCCCACCCGAGCGCTTCGAAAAACTCCCTCCAACATTTTACCGCATCTTTGTTTCAATTTCAAAGTGTACCAACACAAATTGAAAACCGTCTTTTCTTGCCGTTGCACATAAACCATTTCTTCCGCCATCTTTAGGTAAGCTTCGGCTTAGTCAAAGAACTCTCTACGAATTCAGAGACGGCTTTCAATCCGCATAACTTTTCGACAGTATAAATGTAACAGTTTATCCAATATGTACTTATCAAATTCACCAACGAAAATTTCCAAAGGACGTACCTGTAACAAAAGTACATAATTGTGATATTACGTCATCCAAGATTCGCCTTTAAATGATTGTGCTAATTAAAGAACAATTAAATGTCAGTGGCGGGTAAGCAACGTTCCGTTGCTTTGGTGATGTGAGTGTTTGATGTGTTTTTATTGAGTGCCTATCGATATTTTGTAAATTATCAGTTCAAAATAGAATTACTTTTAGTCCAATAGCAAAAAAACTTTTTCAGAATTTAATGACTCAACTAGACGTAATAATTTGTTCATAATTTGAGGTAGTACAAATTATGAATAATGTTAACGCATTTGACTTTATGGAACTTAGGTGGAATAAAAGTATTAGTCAAGTACGTGAGAGATAAATATCTCCAGTATAAAAAAAATAATCAGAGTACAGACCAGTATCTACTGGCCTCAACTATCTAGTTGAAATATTAGATACGGAACCCTTTATCGACCAGTCACCCACTTAGCAAAGTTTCAAAGTCATTTTTAGATTTTTTTCGAAAAAAATAATAATTAAGAAATGCCGATTTTATCGATACAAAGTAATATTCCTCATCCCTACATGGAACTTTTGTAGCGGGCTCTTATTTAAGAAGTTGCGACCCCACGCTTCAATTAAGACGACTTTACGTTTAACTCCGAGCTGGTAATTAATGACCGCCTCATTTACTCAGATCGCGCTGTTCTGATATTCATAATGATTATTTCGTCGCAGAATAAGATGTGGCCGCTAGATGAAATAATATAATATAATCCTCCACCTTGCACCTTGTTTATACCCAAGAGTTGTGACCGGAAAAGAACTTTTCTCTGACTGGCTCGGTGGCTCATTTGGTAGTGACCTCTGCCTTTTGAGCCAAGGGTTGTGGGTTCTATTCACACACAGTACAAATATATGTCTGTTTGTGTTGGTCTGGGTGTTTTCGATGTACCTATAATATGTATTTATTTACAAAAAAAGTATCTCAGTAAGTTTATCATGCATTATGTTCATTGACATATTTATTTATACATATAAAATTAGTTTCATCCAATAAACGGTTCGGTGAATGTCGTTGTGTAGCGGGACCTTTACTATAGCTGTATCTTCAAAATGTTCAAAGTAAGTCTCTCAAGAAATCAGCAAAAATAAATTATACAATGCGAAGCAAATTAAAAATTAAAAGCGTTTCTCTTGCTCGAAACAAATCTTGAAACAGAATTTCCTGTTTTGAATTCACGTCTATCTTGTGAAAGCTTAGCCATTAAAAGCAAGTATTGTAGCTATCTGTTCGTATAAATCATATTCTTTATATTAGTCCGTTGAAAATAATAGTGACTTCGTGAAACTTAGTTAATATTCAAAAAAGATTTTAAACTTTCGCATTATTACAATTAAAACTTAATTCATATAACTCAAGCGCGACATTTAATATGTAGTACATTATGTACTTATAGCTTGACGTTTCCACTGTAATGCAAAAGCTCATTACACTAGCATACTAAAATGCCGCCGGGTCTGCTGGTCAGGCATTGGGGGGTGTAGATTTTCTACTACCTTCAAAGAACCACATGTTTTTTTAACACAGTCGAACAGACAATCTGGTTGTACTTGGTTTTTGTTGCTGATTGACCACGTTTAACATTCCATTTAGTCAAATACTCCTGGTACTTTTTCCATTTATATAACAACAGACAGTCGCAGATGATCGCAGATGATTAAAGTAGCCGTTTTTAACTTCCCACGTACTTATGTACTCCTGGCACTATTTCCTCTCTAAGTTTATCTACTTAAACTCCTTGTAAATCATTAAAAAAGAGACTAATTTTGCGTTTTAACTTAATAATGTCATCCGGGACATATTTCATTAATCAATGTGTAACAGACTGGTTTCCGGCAAACAATTGCTCTACAAATTCCAATTCAGGACCTAATTGACCGAAAGCAAAATTTCATAAATTATTTGAATGCTTTCCGTCAGATAAAACGAATCATCTATTCCGATGATTGATGTTGCTGATCATGATAAATGATGGTTCTCTGCGTGACAGAAGGCCGAATAAAGATATTTGGAGAACTAAGGTAACAAAGGATTAGTAAGTTGAAATGGTAATTAATGGCCATACTGTTTGCAGAATAAATTATTGATCTTCGGTAGAAATTTTAAAAGATTCTCTGAAGTGTGACATGAAGATCTGGAAGAAATAAAATCTGGAAAAAAGCTCCTGGATTTCGAGGATCAGTAACAGGAAACTACTGGCTGACGACAACATCACATTTAAATTAATAATGATGATAATAAATCAAACTTTTAAGTCTGTACAGTACACCCAATTCCTTTTATATCCCAAAAAATTGCCATCCAGTTGCCATTGGCTAGAACCCTATTTTAAATGTCGGGGATCCAGAGTTCGTACCATTATCTAGGACGAACATTCAAGTGATGAACTTTTGTGTCTTGATATACTACTTCTACAACAGGTTTAGTACCTAAGATTCTGTGTAAGTCTAATAATTTTGGTTTTACTTTTGTTTTCGTGTCTCTGTTGCTGAACCTCATAAACCGAGATTTCCATAAAATTAAAATAGTTTATTTCTGCAATATATTATTTGATTCAATTCATAGATTCACTAGTAATACTTTCACGTCACAATTTTTTCCTACTAACACTTCGACGTGTAGCTTGCTGAGTGCCGCAACAAACTCAACAGTTAGCTTATACATTATAATATTTTCACAATTACTCGTAAATAGAAAGTATTATTGAAAAGGCGATTCGGTCTTACGACTTTAACCTATATTGGGTTTAAAGCACTGTATCTGATATGAATTAGTAGTTAGTTAGTATTACTTATTAGTAAATACTTATAATGGCGTGGATAAGTTTCTGAAATTTTCCTCTAAAACTCTACGAAATATTCAAAATTAATTCCAACTACACTTTCAAAGTCGATTCTCTACCCTGAAAGCGTGCAACTTCTAAAACGTTTTCTAAATTTAGACAAGTACTGCAAAGTTGTCTTTTAATATGGGGACACGGTTTTATAGCAGTTTTATTCTATTGCCGGCATTAACGTAAGCCTTATGCAATGCGATTAGCATAGGATTAAAGATACTTTTTCCTTTTACTGTTCAGTAGATAAAAAGTTACTGAATTGTGAGTTCACCCAACATAGTGCTTTGTGTTTTACAATCCTTTAAAATTGTTTGGGAATTGTTGAAAAATATTAGATGGACAAACAAATAATCAGTGTATGAAAACTGTTTATACTTTTTAGACATAATCGCTATGAACCTCTAAGGATTTTACCGCTAGAACCACTGGTTTTAAGTTTAAATCGTGAGTTGCAGTAAGTATAATTCTTGGTTAAATGTGAAGTGGTGGTTTAAGTCTTAGTTAAAGTCTCTTAGTTGAAGTAAGTATAACTCTTGGTTAAGTGTACGTAATATTGTGGTATAATTATGATTAAAGTGGTACTACGAGTATTCCTTAACTTTCATAATCTAAAGTACACGACTGAAGAGGCTCCCGACAGACAGGTGTGTTTACTACTTTTGCACTGACCTTTGTCACAAAACCTACCTAATAATCGAACCGACGTTCCATACAATTTGCCAGTACATCAAAATGGCTATTCAACTGCCAAATGGGATATCCGAATGGGATTTCACTGCCTTTGAATATGCACGTTTGTTCCAAAAACCATACATATTTCCAGGTGAAACTCAAGCTAAAATCCTGTGGAAAGAAACGAGCGCACTTCAAAACAGTACGCAAACGAATTTCTGCCGACAGCCAACCGTGGCGACATAAATCAGAGAAGGAAAAAACTCGAGAATTTCTGAATGTACGGCGAATTTGTTGGGGTACCACTAGCTCGACATGCATAAAGGCGGATGTTCATTTGCACTATTTAATGAGATATGCCATATTTTAGTAATTAACGATTTAATAGGGAATGTTGATGTAAATGTATTATCTTAAGATCAACGTTATTAATTTGTTTTTGACAATTTTGACATCTTACCTTCTTTAATTATGTCTGGACAAGATTGATAAAAATAATAAGACCGCCTTAATTGATTATCTTTCTAGGATTCGCCAGCCTTACATTATCACCAGCTTAGTTCCAAAAGGTCTTAGTCAACCACGCTGGGCACAAGCCTTTCACTTCACAACTACGAGTAGCTTAAAATAAACAAATATGATAACATTTGATTAGCTAAATACAATTTTTAAATAATAAGATAATTTTTTTGTCACGATACATAAATAAATAGGGCAGCAGCGTCACCGGAGCAAGAAGATACACCCTGCGATCGCCAACCCACCTGCCCAGCGTGGCGATTATGGGTAATCCTCCAGATGTTTGCCCTGAGTCGTGAACAACTGGAGAGGCTTATCTTCAGCAGTGGACTGCAATAGGCTGATGATGATGATAATGACATTAATAAATACACGATATAAAATAATCGTAATCATTGTTTACGCACTTAAAGTAAAAATAACGCTTAGAAAGACTTATTTTATTAATTGTAATGAAAACCAATGACCTAGTTACCAGCATCGTTTCATCCGTTCAGGAGCTAAAGCATATCATCAATGTAAAAACGCTAACACTCCTCTGAGCAGCGAAAAAAAAACTTTATCCTCAGGCCAAAAATTTCAGTTCCGTCCTTTTGAATTATTACAGAGGTAACCACAGGACTACGGTTCTTTGGTGTTCTGTAGCCCCTTTTCAAAAACAACATATTTTACGACCCAGTCGACTCTAGCTTTCGGTGCCTCGGCGTTTATTAGAACAGATATTAGCTTTTATCATGGACAAAATATTACCTAATTCTTATACCAGGTGACACTAAAATTGGTTACTTTCGTAAAAAATTTGAACGCCAAGTATAAATCGGCAATTAGTATGCCTTATTATTGTTTTCTTATTACACAAGATTTTTCATGAATAGAAATAGGAGCTTTATTCATATAGGTAGATTTATAACTAGGACTTATGAATCGTTAAAGAAAATAAAGAATATTCTACCGCAGGGTTCATAAAAGGGATTCTACCGAGAAGAACCGGTATGAAACCAGCAACTTCCTTAGTTAACTTAACTTCAATTGGTGTGTAAAAGAGATCGATTACTAGCAATAACACCTAACATAAATTGTCTGTAATACCCTTTCTGTATTGTATATGTATTTATATTTTAATATATGTATTTATACATTCTAATAAACAATTTTTATCTTAGATAAGAAAAAGAAAAGCACGCAGCAAATACAGTAACTGTGCACCTATCACATTATACGAGTATAATATCTGGCTCTAAAAATATTATAACTATCGTGAGTATCTTTGAATTTCTAATTAACTGTACAATGTGAATATTTGAATTACAAACACCGCCTGTAGCTCAGTAATGATTGCATGATTTTAGTTCGGTCTATAAAATACAAGACCATTTTTAATTGTAAATGTAGAAATTATCTCAAATTTGTTCAGTGTAGTTACTTGACATGGGTATTATCTTAGACAAGTTAAGGTCACAAATGATCAAAAATTAAATTTGCATTGGTAATATTTCAAATTAAATCAAAAATGTCTTTATCTATATTATAGACTTTAGACAAGCACCTATAAATCGTCAAAACAGTAAATTAAAAGGAATTAAATTACCACTAGATTCGGAATGCATCTATCGAGAAGAACCGGCAAAACTCGATAGTTATATTCCTAATCGAGAAGAAACTCGAGAATTATAGACGTGTTGCTCTGAGGAGTAGAAGACTATAGGAGTGGAGATCGTCTTTTGTAGACAAAGTATTAGACAGCCACACACAGTTCAGTTTCAGTCATCCTTTATTTACGTTAAAAGAGTTCTATTTGGAGGTAATTACTTCCATCTCTTTCCACGGAACTTCGTCAAACTTGAAATGCCCCGAGCACTTTAATCTGTATCCGAAAAATTTAAAATGTCTCCAGAAACTTTTATCATTCCCCAGGCACCCGAAGTAAATCATTGGCGTTAAATAAAGAATTACTTTCTCCTCTTTGTGAATTAGTAGTATTTTATTCGGTCGAGGGTTCATCGTTTATCTCCTGTCGAAATAACATTGGAACATCGTCGCTGAACAGATTATGAGCATTGAAAGGGAAGTTCCGAAATTCATTTTCGAGATAAATCTTGTGTAACCATTGGCTACAACTTCTTGGTACTGACTTGTTAGAAAGCTTAAGTCAGTAACCATATTCAAAAAACCGACCCTACCCGTGACTATTATGTTCTTAGATTTTTTAGTCGTAGGTATTTCGGAGTGGTCACTGGGAATATAAATTAAAAAGTGGACTGAATCAGGCTCCTCCGTATAATGTTTGCCCTCGTATTTTGTTGGAAAACCAAAAATGGCCGAGTTATTCAAGAAAAACCGTTTTTCCCCCGAGGGACCCTCTTAATACATCCAAGAACTATAAAATATGGTAATACAATCATCACTACAACTTTAACGCTAACAACGCAAGTAAACGAGTTCTACAGTGAATAGGTATCACTTCTCGGCAAACGTAGTTTAGACTCCCTCAAGCCAGATGGAGCGACGATTTGAGTCAATAGCGGGCAACTACTAGATGTAAGAAGCATGATATAACGAAAGATTGGAGTGGCCTATATCCAGCAGTGGACTACGAGAAGCTGATGATGATGATAATGTAGTATTGCAAACTTTCTCACATCATTGAGACATTGGCTGTTTACGAGTACGTAGTATACTTTTATAGTGTCATCTGTCTTTAGTATGAAAATGTCTGTTTTGCAAAATATTGTTTGATTGAGTTTCTTCTTATTTATTTCTTCTAAAGTGTTTTCATCATTAGTTACTTTCACAGTCCATAGATTTTTACAATTTGTGTCCAAATGATAGCAAAGCACCATTTTCATCGAAATAAAATGAAAGTAAAGTAGCAATTTATTACGAACAACCGCCGTCGGCTTTCCATACCAATCTGTTGGAACCTAGATTAGAAATATGGTAATTTTATGTACAATGAGTATAAACATTTATGGCAGCTTTGTCCTATTTTATTTTAGCTTGAAAGTCGAACATAATTCTGCTCGAGATTGTACCTACATTAAATAAATTTATTTGAATTATACCTAGAGGCGTTATTATTATCTTTACAATTATTCACTGAATAAGACTATTTTAGTTGGAAAAATGGAAAGAAAGTTTCCAGTTCATTAATTAACAATCTGACAAGCAATTAAGCCCAAGTCAACTCGACGAATTTGTCAATTTTCATTATTGTAAGAATGATAAAAATTTAGAGAAAAATTCTCTAAATTTAAATAACGACTATTTAAACAGCCAATGACAAGGCTTTTTCAAAATGTGTACATTCAACTATTCTAAAAATGCTAGACAGAACATGTACAGCTGCAAGCAATAATAATGCATTAAAAATACTTTAGATCTATGTCTATTGGAATTTGTCAATTTTTCGCGCTTCATGTCATATTATTGACATGTCACTTATTATTGTGACAAAATTCATAATTTTAAACGTGCCGCATCCATGACAGTGACCAGTAACGCTGAGCCGCAGCTCTGCCCATCTATAACCGCAAAAACTCTGCCAAGAGTGCCCGACTAAGAAGAAGAGTTATGGATATTAGAACAACGAAGTGAATTTTGCAGAGTTGTAAACTCTACAAAATTCACTAATAGTTTATTCACCACGCATCCTATTCAAATAAAAGTTATTACACACATCCTTTTTATTTCGTCTGAAACTCTCTAAAAACATAAAACGGTACCCTGATTGTAACAGACCATTTGTGCCAATAAAGTTTAGGGTTAAACCGAACTGAGCGACTTAAGCATCACTAACAGGCCAACCGGCTTGTTTGACTTAAAGGGCATATTTGTTAAGATTACCCGCCCGCATCCTGAGGGACAGATTGGGGTAGGGATGTCCTCCTGATAGTATCGATAAGTAATCTCAACACTCAGTGATGGACTTGTGTCTCCCGTGTGTGGTCTTATCGATTCATTTGACTGGCTCGGTGGCTCAATTGGTAGTGACCTCTGCCTTCTGAGCCAAGGGTCGTGGGTTCGATCCCCACACAGTACAAACATTTGTGTGCATGGACATGTCTGTTTGTATTATTGGTCTGGGTGTTTTCTATGTATAATATGTATTTATTTACAAAAAAAAAATATGTTTATGTAAAGTAAGTTTATCAGTTGTCTAGTACCCATAGTACAAGCTTCGGCTTAGTTTGGGGCTAGATGGCGCTGAATGGCCCAGCGTGGCATGTCTTGGGTTATTTATTATTTATTTATTTTTATTTATGATTTGTACTTATGGTCTAAGATCCCGCTCGTTTGCTGTTCAGCAGAATGCACCGCAGGCAGGTGAGGCTGGCTTGGAGCGAAAAGATGATGGGTAGCTCCTTTACATCCCAATCCTTATGCCCTCTAGTAACCCGCGTGTCTGGACAGGTATTCGGACCAGATAGATTGGGGGCGGCATCGCACACAAGTAAAAAAATATTTAGATGTTAATTTCAATTTACAAATACAAAGATTAATTGGAATTGTGTAGGGGGATTCCATTAGACTATCTGGTGGGAGAAATGAACCACCTTTAAATAATCAACTTAAATTTTTCTCTAACGCTACGTCAAGACGGTATACAATGATAGATATATAACCGCGGTCTACCAATGGCCATGCTAATGTTTAGTTACAGCAAAATTCAAGTTGATTTTCAAAGGTGATACGGTCTCCCGGACTAACCCTACGTACATTATATAGATAACTATATACTGATAGTTGTTAGACAAATGTTATATTTTTATGTCCATCGATATAAAGAATCGATGTGCTGGCGTATCTAGCAGATAGTCGGAAAATAGCTGGGATTACGGACTGCAGATGTCCATCCCTTTGTGAGGACAGGGGACAAGGGAATAAATTTTATGATATTATCCGATTGTTTTCTATTTGGTCAAGGTGGTGATCATCGGATAATTTTTTCAGTATATCTTGGTAATCATGATGATGGACTTTGGCTCAACGCAAAAGTAAAAGCTTAAGCAATTTTATTAAGGGCATTAGAACAACGAAGATACCACAAATATATTACACTTAAATACAAATACAAACACCTCGTAGACAAGGAACAAACGTAGATGTTAATCACACGAAAGTGTATCCCGAGTGGGAATCGGTCCCACAAGCCTTGGTTCAGTAGGCAGAGGTCAGTAATATTTTATAGGTCCTGATTACAATATTTAGCTAAATAACATAGACCGAGCATAGCAGCGTCACCGGAGCAAGAAGTTACGCCCTGCGATCGCCAAACCGCCTGCCAAGCGTGGTGATTATGGGTATATCCTGCAGACGTATGCCCTAAGCGGTGAACAACTGAAGAGGCCAATATCCAGCAGTGGACTGTTATAGGCTTATGATGATTACAATATAAATATATACTTTAAGATATATAATTTAAGTACCTATCGACGATAAATAAGATCGAATCGAAAAGTCCAAAATCTTTGTTAGTTTCTTTCCATAAATAAATATTAACTTATATTTAAGTGCACTACTTTATTAACGCTACTTTAGCTCACAAATCAGCTATACTGCAAACAGTTTCCTCAACAAAAACTCCACTCGCTTGCCATTCCACGTTAAATACACAAAACACCGTATAATTTGCTTTTCCAATTAAAACAATGAACACAAGCGTAGAACAAAGACGATCGCGCTCTTACAATGGGAAACTTTGCAAAATTAAATAGTTCTCAATTTTATACCGTGAAGTTTCCGAGGTATCGCCGCCAACTGACATTTTAAATAGGAATAATGGCCCGAAGCGGAGTCCGAGACCTAATTAAAGTATTCAGAGTAAACCAACTCGCTTCGAAGTTATTTGCGTCCGTCTCTCTTGTATCATTTTCTCTTGACAGTCGGCTTAGATTATTTAAGAGTCCGTAGAAAAAATTAAACCTTTTTAAGGTTTCTTATCACAAAAGACGAGGATCTGTGGAAATTCTACTACAAATAAATATAATACATATCAGACAACATCACATACATTGCGCCGATCCCAAAGTAAGTAGCGTAAGCACTTGTGTTATGGGTATCAAAAAAAACGAAGGTACTACAAATAAATACTAAATACAAATATAAACACCCAGACACAGAACAAACGCAAGTGTTCATCACACGAATGTTTGTCCCCGGTGGGGATCGAACCCACGACCTTTGGTTCAGAAGGCAGGGGTCACTTCCAATTGAGCCACCGAGCCAGTCAATATAGGAAATCATACTATACCGCACCCAAATGGCCTCCGGGTCGTGTTTCTGCCGGTGAGTAAGGTCTCCGGAGCGCTTTATATGGGTGTTGCATTGGTAGCTAGGAGGAACTTTTTTTTTTATGACATAGGGGGCAAACGGGCCTGAAGGTCACCTGATGGTAAGTGATCACTTCAGCCCATAGACACCGGAACACCAGGGGAGTCACAGGTGCTTTGCCGGCCCTTGAGAAATCTGTAGGCACGCTTCTTGAACTTTTCGCCACTAGTTGCTGTTACAATATCTCATAATTTTTAAAGGGTCGGCAACGCGCCTGTTATACTTCTGGTGTTACAAGCATCTATAGGCTACGGTATCCGCTCAACATCAGGCCATAGGCTTGTTTGCCACCCTTTTTTTTAAAGAGGGGAATGCATTAGGCACCTTCATGCCGTCTCCGGGGGGAGGCGGCATGGTGTGTGGGACTCACACCTCCCAAAAGGGAGGGCATACCCACTAAACCCCCCTGTGTCGCCAGTGGGCAGCAAGTTGCAGGGACACGGGTAGCGCCGAAGCATACGGCCATATCCCTGCCTGCCCTGGCCAGCCGCAGATGATAAGCGGCCGGCACTCCTGGTCCGGGGAGGGCAAATACCCCTGCCCCCGGATCCGGGGAGCAATATTGCTCCCCGGGCTTGTTTGCCACCCTATTGGTATAATAAAAAAAAACCTACTGTTTATCTACGCTATGCCCTACTTCTCTCTAGGTATATCTTCTACCCCACAAACAATTTGTCATCGCTACTTAAAACATCCCGAATCTTATTTTAACGACTTGCCAAATTCAATTGAGAACAAACATTTTGAAGTGATTTAAATTTATAACGAGCTCAAATCTCGATTGCTAATTGGCTGTCTTTGTTTAGCTAACAATGGGTTGGACTACCGGATTGGAAGTTATTATATACCAGGTGGATTTTGAATGACCACTGCAGTTTCCGAATGTTTATTTTGAAATTGGTTCGATTTTTTAAATGTTTGCGCTCTGATGTTTATTTTGGATATTTGTGTAAACGTCGATAGTAATAGGGCAGTTTTTGGACCTATTGATATTTCAGGGGGCCCGAAGCGTCATTTATCCAGGTCATGTGGTGCATTGATTTATTTACTAGCAGTGCCCGCGACTACGTCCGCATGGAATAGATTTTCATCCCCTATTTTATCCCCTTGGGGGTAGAATTGATCAAAATCCTTTCTTAGCGGATGCCTACATCATAACATCTACCTGCATGCAAAATTTCAGCCCAATCCGTCCAATGGTTTGGGCTGTGCGTTGATAGATCACTATGTCAGTCAGTCAGTCAGTCACCTTTGAGTTTTATAGCGGAAATAAATAAATGCCTCATAAGCATTCCCTACTAGTGAACTTTTGAGATAGCAAGTGGTTTGGTAAAAAAAATAGGTTAGTAGCTTATCTTTGCTTAGACACCGAGACCGTATCTATACAATGATATCGGTTACATAACTACTAACAACCTACTCTAATTATCTCAGAGACAGCGGTTGATCGGTAGATAACTTGGAAAACAATTGTTTGAAACCTGAATTTTCATAGAGATCGCGAAACTGTAACAACTTCCAGTAGCTTTTTACTACCGTGCCTTTGGAATTTACACTTTTCACGACACTTATACATAATTCAAGGAACACCTAGCGCATTTTACGACATGAGAGAATGTATGCGTATGTAATAAAACGAATATTTTGATCCGCTTTACGTACCTACTCGAATTTACTTACCTGTGTTGGTATAAAAAGTATTTTTAACACTTGGGGGATAAATTAATAAGCCATTAGTAATCTTAAGTTAGTAAAATAAGCCATTAGGTATCTATAATATAAAACGAATCGCTAGCGTGTTTGTAGCGTATAAGTCAAAAACGCCTGGAGCTTTAGCCAATTCTTTTATTAAATATTCGTTGAAGTACTAGCTACTTTTAAAATTTTATTATAACCTTAATGAATACTTTAGTAATGCATAATTAATATTATTCCTCATCCGTCACACTCCCGTTGCTGCCAATTTAATATACTAAGTAATATAATTGTTTATATCAATGTATCAAATGTTTTGCCATACCCTAACAGGGTCTATATTCTATACTAATTATAAATTGTTTAATTATGTATGAATATGGTTGCAAATATATGAATATGAAGTTCAAGGACGGTTTTTATGGCGAGGAAAATTCGAATAATTGCAACGAGAAACCCCGGGTAACACAGCGGAGTGCAGCTAGTTGAAAGAAAAAATTAAAATAGCCTTATTCACATTTTTTTTCACACACAACCCGAGGTGGTGCAGGCGTTCATAGGCTGCCGTGACCATTTAACATCAGGCGATCCGTAGGCTTGTTGCCACTTTAGTAGTGTAAAAGAACTAAATACTGTGCAGTCAATTGGCTCTCGTACTATAAAGCACAGTAAATCTTACTTTTGTCGTACAATTAGGCTGTGGAACTCTCTTCCAGCACACGTGTTCCCTTCCTCTTATAGTCTTGGGTCTTTTAAACGGGGCGTGAAGCGGCACTTATGCAGGCCGTCATAGTGTGATCGATCCACATTGCACTAACCATGTGTGATGAGGATCGCTTACACTTTTTGGACTTCGTCGTTTGCTTAACATCAGGCAGGACGCAGTCATTTTGACGTGCTATTATAAACAAAAAAAAAATAATAATAATAATAAGAAAACAACACGAGTATATTCTTATTGTTGATTGGCTCGATGGCTCATTTGGTAGTGACCTCTGCCTTCTGCCTCTGTCGTGGGTTCGATCCCCGCACAGTACAAACATTTATATTCATGAACATGTCTGCTTGTATTGATCTGGGTTGTTTCTATGTATAATAATATAAATACATTTATTTACAAAAAAGTATGTTAGTAAGTTTATCAGTTGTCTAGTACCCATAGTACAAGCCGGCTTAGTTTGGGGCGAGACGGCGCTGTGTGGCCTAGCGTGGCATGTCTTGGTTTATTTATTTATTTATTTTTGTTATAGCCCAAACACAATTTTTTTGTCCCACATATTTAATTAATACAACAAAGCGTCAGTGAAAGAAATAAACACCCATGTACCTAAAAGTAACAAATGACTCGGTCTGGGTACGGTATATATTTGTTGAGAATTTCATTACTGTAGGCTAGAAAAAAAATGTCAGGCTTTCGGTACAATTAGGCTTACGGAAAAAGCTCCTAACATTCCCTAAGTTATTTGTTACTTTATTAAGGTAAATAATTTGGTGGAATTGTTATCGCGACAAAAAGTCTTCAAAGATGTGAATCCGAAGTTTTTAATTATGCTCCGGACAACCATGGTTCTTTGAATAAGATAATAATACCGAACATCCTTTTAAAATAATATTTTTATTGTGTATGAAAATCTGGACGATTGGACTGATATAACGACGCTATTAATTTGAATCTCCCCTTGATAGTGTTTTTGTATCTCAACACCAATAATTATTTTTTTAATACCTATCTCTTTTTACTCAACATTGGCCAAAATCAATGGGCCTGTTTCCGTAAAAAATGTAATTAGTCCGTCTTTTAGATTGTTCAAAAATAAAAGACACGTATTTTTTCATTTGTAAATTAGACCAAAAATGACAAAGATATAGCCCGTTAAAATTTCGCGTGACGTCACAGAGTGGGAGTTTTTCGCCACTAAGTAACGTCAAAGACCCCCACTCCTAAATTTTGATGCCTTGTATCTTTGTTATTTTTTGTTTAAATGAAAAAAGGAAAAATACGTGTCTAATATATTTTTATAATCTAAAATGCGGACTAAATATAATGTAATTATTTTGACCCTGGAAACATCCCCATTGTGTCCAGGGGCTTTCTAGCGAGAAAGAAAGTAATCTAGAAAGGGAAACAAACACGAGAACATGAATGTATGCACTTCCTCACCAAACTATCTTATCGATTCTAAGTATCGAACTCAAACCAAAGGCCGGTGAAAGCTCTATTACCAATCACTCAAAAATATCACCAATATCACGGCTACACAGATGCTTTTAAAACATCAAAACGCCCGTTTCTACGTTTCCGCGCGTACCGTAAAACCCCAGTGTGGTCGGGCTCTAACAGCTACAGCAATTAAACTCTATTAGAAGAGAACGCATTCTGTAAAAGCAGAACAAAAGCCAGATATAGGTACGTAAGTAGGTGAGTTCGAACTGGCGTCCCTTTTGCGAAGTTCTTAATGACCGACAATTACTGCGCGTCGCGATGAGAGGTCCTTTGGTTGACGAATGGATGGACTAATTGATAAAGCCACGTTACAATCACAGGGTTCACGTGAGTTAAAGGAAAGAGTCCTGATTAGCTAAATGTTTTTTCTTGCTAGTACTGTAGTGTAGGTATCTACCTACACTAAAGTACTAGCAACACCTACTATTACAAGACCTACCATTTAATTTAAGTATTTAATAAGGGTAGAACAACAATGTATTAGGCACCTCAGTCCAGAATAAACCGCTATTCAGTACGCACACGCTTCTTTCACTTATCTCCAGGACACAACCCATCTTACCTCAGGGATCATACACTACACTAAGGTTGATACTACACTAAGAAAAATGTATTGATAGGTTAATTATATGAATTGACATCTGTCACAAGCGCATTCTTTGGACGGTTGTACATATATCATTGGTTGTACTATATTGATTCTAACTCAAGATCAATCAAAGTGGCGAATAAATTGGAGAGGCCTATATCCAGCAGTGGTCTGCGAGAGGCTGATGATGATAATCGTGAACTGTTATAACCATCAATTAAAAACCCTACCTATAAAATCAATGTAGTACTAATTTCTGTAGCGAACGCAAATATTAGTACATCATAATAGCACTTTCTTTGCATTAGATAAACAATTTCGCTCAAAGCTAGTACACAAACAACGCTACTTCAAACAACTCGCCATAAACATTTCAACCCTGAAGTAACGTGCTCCATTTTCATAAATGGGCGAATATTGTCCTAAGTCAACAGGGCCATCAAACGCACCGGTCACTAAATCGTCTGCTAATGGAAATTATTCAAATAGGGGCAGCTATTACCCGGGGTCTAGTCAAATATCGGCAAATTGGCTGTGGGCTCGCGCGAGTGAGCACACTGGGCTGCCGGCGTAGTGCATACATTACAAGCAAAAGTGGACAGTGGGACATCCATAATTTGGAACGCTTTCCACGCGCTGTAAACTTGCATAGAAATTTGTGGGTTAAGAATGCAAGCTAATGCAAGCGCTATTTTACCAGGCTCTCCAGTTGTTCGCCACTTTGCCCAAATACCTGGACGATTTACCCAAAATCGGCGTGCGGATTGGCGACCACAGGGCGTAGCTCCTTGCTCCGGTAGGGTAGAATCTGCTGCTGATGATGATGATGATGATTATGACTCAGGAAAACGCAGCTGCCCGTTTCCTGATATTCCCCTAGTCGTCTCCTGAGACACCCACGGAATGAGATGGGGTGAACGTATTCTAAATCCGAAAACTATATGGACAAATAAAATATCTCATACAATGTACATCTTTTAAAAGATTTTAACAAAAATCCGAATATTCTGTGAATCCGTTACTTTAATACCTCGAACCTAACTTACTAAATTGTGGTTTTAAGATAATCTCATTAGCAAAGTTTAATACTTTTAATTTGTTTACAGTTCTTCGTATTCCGCAAAATGAATGGAAGTTGGGAGTTGAAGCGATTCACAAACCTATTTTTGTTTTCCGTTCAAGTTTGATAGCTTTGTTGCGTCTGAGTGTATCTTAAGATAAGTCACTACATTAAAATGTCTCTTAGAATAAACATTATGTAAGGATGTAAGGATTGTTTAAAACACAACGTAGGTATTCTATGCATACCCAGACATATTACTCGTACCTAATTAGATGCTTCCAAGAATAGGGCCGTAAGAGAGCTATAATATCATCTTTTCGCTCCAAGCCACTCTCATCTGCCCGTGGTGCATCCTGCCGAATAACAAGCGAGGCTCTGGCTACCAACTGGTGGCGGTATAATCATCACAACTGAAGGCGTAGCTAAATACCACACGCCAATGACGGGTAGCAGCGTCACCGAAGCGAGCAACTACGTCCTGCGATCGCCAATCTGCCTGCCCAGGCGGCAGGCAGATTGGCGATTTAAGGCTTAAGCCTCTAGATATATTACCAAAGTGCCGTGCTTTTAGAGCGGTTTCGTCCTATTTTAATCCGATCCGAACTCGTGAGTATATAGTTCGCAGTAGCGGTAGAACTACGGCAAACGCAATGTAGAACGACCTCAGGCCAGGTGGAGTGATGATTTGCGCAAGACGGCTCGCAAATGCTGGATACGAAAGGCCCAAAATCGATCAAAGTGGCGAACATTAGGAGAGGCCTATGTCCAGCAATGGACTGACACGGGCTGGTGATGATGATGAAGTATTCATCAACTCGGATCGGACGTTGTCCAAAACCGCTCTAGGCTCACTAGTAACTTTCGAATACGTTACCAATGGCTCAAATGACAAAACCAGGCCTCAGTGTGTTTTGTATTAACTTGTTTACAGTGACTAGGGGTGTGTCGGGAACGTGTGCGGCAGACGACCCATTTCGAGCAAACAACACACTAAATCACCTTGATCGGTTCGCAAGTGTTTTGGGTACACTGCGATTTTTCTCACCATCCTTAAGACAATACACTTGGTAAGGAAGGGATATTTGTTCTGAGAATTGGTGAAATTTTTATTATTTTATTTGGGTGTTTCCTTTTTTTTAGGTCAGCAGTTCACGTCCGTAAGCCTTATAGTTTTGTCATGTTCGTCCCTCTAGTCGTCCCCGGTTTACCTTCCAAACGGTTAGTGCTGGAAAGGTGAAAGGTGAATCCATGCTTTGCTACACAAAGGTGGGTCTGAATTGTTTGAGCTATTTATTAATTTTCTTTAATAGAGAAACATACAGCATTTTACAACACAATTATGGACTTAATAATAATATCTTTGACACATTAGTCTAATTAGTGTCTACAAATTCTAGTAGTACACAACAATTGAATCACGTAGGTTTACGTACTATTACAAGCTCGTATTTCACTTAAAATGTATGTAAGTTTGTTTTAAATCTTTACCACACATCACACGATTTACCTGCAATTTTGTAGAATTTCCGGAGCTCGTGGGGGGTTAGGGTTGGGCCGGCATGGCAACCGACAGTGGCAGTGGCAACTGACAGGTAGCTGACCAGTTACTTGCCAGTTGTCACAGCGACTTGGGCTTCTCTATCGCTTTCCATCAGGCGTAGGGAAACCATTATGTCGAGCTACTATATAAAAAAAGTACGCTTCGCTCGCAAGAAATTAAACAAGTTTAAATCACGTAACAAATTTCGAAATAACATTTTCTAACTAGTTGCTAATGACGAAGAAGTTTCATCAACTTGGAAAACAAATAATTTTCCTGACGCAGGGAACTAGTTATTAGAGCAACAATTCAAAGGGCAATTTGATGCTAACGTCAACTTTTCCGAGCAATTTCAATCTTGCTGTCGGCATCAGCGTACTTATAGAAATTTGTTTCAAGAGTAATATTGAAAATCTCCTAAGGGAATCTTTTTAATAAAACCTGGAAGGCGCTGACTGATAGAAAACGTTATGTCTAAACTATAAAAATATAATATTTAGTAAATACCAACTGTGCCAGCGGCGTCCCACGTGGATAACGGCTTAAAATAAAATAAAGGACTTCGATAAAATGGTGCTTAAATTTTAAGTTAGACCTCTAGCAATATATTGGTGAAAACCGCATTCCATTCCATGGAGTAGTTTTTGCGTAATGCGTGATGAACAGTATACTATACTTAATCTGCCCAGGAGAATGAAGAATAATTGTGCCAAGTTTCGTTAAAATCCGTTCAGTAGTTTTTTTCTATAACGAACAGACAGACAACATTGTTACTGATTGCATTTTTGGCATCAGTATCGATCACTGATAGTTATTTGAAAAAATATTTCATGTACAGAATTGACCTCTCTACAGATTTATTATAAGTATAGATAGATGATTGTTTGCGCCACTACGGCACCTACAATCAATATTATCTTGCATAATTAAACCAAACTTAAAACCTAGTATTAAATTATAGTTCCGTAACGTATTGGCATGCGAAGCGACTGACATTGACAACAAAAAAGATGGAAAACTCAAAGCACGTTACCGGCAAGGTGTCGTCTATAATATGTGCACTCAAAACCCTGGAATATTCGACTTAAAACACCAATAAAAGGACTACTATCAGCACCAAACAAGCTGCCTTTGTTTTGCCCCGACAATGGTTATACCACCACTGGTCGTTAATACATACCATTAGCTTGTGAATTCACACTTCCTTATCACAATACCAAACAAATTATCCACCATCTCCTTAAATGAGACAGAATATTAATTACATGCTTGTTAATTTAGCCGGATTAGACGCGTTAACAAACATAGGTAGGCGCAATTATAATTTGATTTGTATTAGGTTTCACTATTCCATCAAAATCGACAAAACAGCAATCAGGGTAGTATCGTCCATTATTATGCTTAATTGGAAATGGTTAAGCAATACGATACAGAACTGTAGCCCTCATTGGGAAATTAATTACTTAATTGCCTATTAATGGCAACTATTGTTTCTGAAAGTAAGGTGAGAAGCATTTCAGTAATTGAATGGAAATTCGGAAGATGAGGTTCAGTTCGCATATGTAGGCCAGGTATAGTCACGATAAAAAATTAATTATGTGTTTAAAATTGTATGTTTTTTTTATCCTAAGTCGCTGCGATAATGGGCAAGTAACCGGTCAGTTCCCCTGTCAGTCGAAACCGTTATGCCAGCCCAACCATAACCCCCCAGGTTGCCGGTGCAGTGCTCACTCCACGAGCTCCGGAAACCCTACTCGCCGGCAAAAACGCAACCCGGAGGTCATTTAGCTGCGGTATTCTAAAGTGTGGAGGTCCTTCCGTGGACGAGCCCAATTCGAGCGAAGGTTCACTATGCCCTACCTCTCTTAAAGCTATTTTGAAGCACAGCTTGTCACAACAACGGTTCAATGCTGAGTGAGGATTGATGACCTTGAATTTGATGTCCTTTATATTGGACGTCACAATCCTGCGTCCGGTCTATCGGTTAACTTTGTTTTGTTCCTTATAAAAGTTAATGTATTGTTTTATTTTTTGTATGTTATTTCCTGTCTTATGTTTGTGTTGTGATTTCAAAATGTTTATACCTATGTTTCTATTTTTTTATTGCTGTGTTGTGATGTCCAAATTGTAATAAAATTTTCTTATTCTTATTCTAAACTTAGGCAGTCTCATCGCTATAAGCTATCAGCGATCTCTTCGAGGCCCCCTTTAGATACACGATAGTTACTAGAAGGTGCCATTAAACTGATTTTGAACTACTAATAAACACAAACTATACTCAATACTATATGTTAGAAGTAACTATATGAACATAAGTCCTATTTCAGTTTCCACCTACTTTCACAAACACAAAGCCATCCGTACCACAAGGATCCTCTTGATAAGTTATAGCATACCTAGTTAGCCTTTCAAAAGGTGCAGACAATGTTCGTCCTGTATTATAAATGGGTATCCCGCGGGCGCTATACGTCATCCTAGATAAGTGTCCAGTTAAACCTTAGTATTGTTTTGTGGGTAACATAATGTGAGAGAATTCTGTTTGAGGTAATTATTTTTAAAAAAAAATTAAACCGACTTCGAAAAAAACACAAATGACCAAAACTAAAAAGCGATAAATAACGTAAGTAATTCTATCCTTAATAGATAATTATTTAAATATTACAATTATCACTTATTTTTGAAGTCGGTGCCAGCCTCTAGGTACCTAACGTAGACTGTTGTTGTACGACGAGCGCGGCCGGCAAACAGGACAATATATTTATTTGTTTGGCACCGACTTCAAAAATAAGTGATAATTGTAATATTTAAATAATTATCTATTAAGGATAGAATTACTTACGTTATTTATCGCTTTTTAGTTTTGGTCGTTTGTGTTTTTTTCGAAGTCGGTTTAATTTTTTTTTTAAAATAATTTTATTTCTCTATTTTTAGTTGCGTTAATGTGCTGTGAACTTGCCCTTGCCCTGCATAAGTACATACCACTACCACCTAGTTTCTATCGACCAATGGCAGTACTGTCCCCTAACTCCTAACCGTTAAGGAGTTCTGTGGCTTCATCATCAGCACCAGATGTTGACGCCCGGAAGCATATACCTGAGTAAAATATAATTACTTAACAAAAACACCATGAGCATACAATTTTCGGTTGTTGCCCTAAATATCTCCAGGATCCCATCATCAGATCCTGACTTGGTGAAAATGGGACCACCTTGGAAGTGTCCTCTGTCGAACAAAGAAAAAAATTTTGAAATCCATCCATAATTGACGGAAATATCGGTGAACATACATAAAAAAAAAAAAATATTATACATAGAGACGAATTGAGAACCTCCTCCTTTTTCGAAGTCGGTTAAAAATGTATTTACTTGACTTTTATTTATATCCGTTCCTGTGTGTGGTTTCCGGATTTGGAATGGGACCACCAGATCACATACAGTGGGTGTCGTAGAAGACGATAAATATCAGGAAACGGGCAGCAGCGTCAGCAGAGTGAGGAGCTACCATCTGCGGTCGCCAAGGTGCCTGCCCAATGGGGCGATTATGGCGTAACTAAATACCACAGAACGATGATGGGCAGCAGCGTCATTGGAGCGAGAAGTTACACCCTGCGATCACCAACCCGGCTGCCCAACGTGGCGATTATTGATGAAGCCTCCAGATGTTTTGCTTAAAGAGGCGATCAGCTTGAGAGGCGTATGCACGATAGGTGAATGATGAACACAATGCTCTTGTTGCTTAACTCTTCACTCAGTTAAAGTAATCCGACAGGGCGACGGTTGAATACGCTCAGTTATCAGACGCAGGTCTAATGGCTTAACGTGCCTTTCAGTACTCAAGGTGTCACAGCCATCCATGGGCTGTTACCGACAAGTTTATCGACATTAGCCAATAAGCCTTCGACATAGTGCTTAAGGCAGCTAACTGCCATGCGGAAGGCAGCGGTTCAAGTCCTGTTAATCTAAGAAAATGGATCCCGGCTGCCAGATTTTTTCATGTTACTGGGTATTTTAATTTCCAAATTACACAACTACCCTGTCAGGATTTTTTAGTTTGTTATATCCTCTACGTGAAGGTTGTCTGGAAGAGATCGCTATAAGCGATAAGATGTGGATTGTGCTTTGTGTTGTTTGTAATATTATGTTTTCCTGTAATGTCTGTGTTTTTGTGCAATAAAGAGTATCTATCTATCTATCTATATTGACTTTTTTCGTTTTGGTTTGGTGTTGTTTGCAGACGAGCAAGTGGCCAGGTTGATGTTAAAACAGTAACCGCCGCCCAAGGAGGCAATACCAGGGGAAAAGACATGCCGCTGTCTACCGTGAAAACGGAGCACCAAAGAGGCACTTATAAAGAAGGACATGTCGTAGCGATCAAGAAACACCACGGCTGGGAGGTAAATGCAGAGTGTCACTTTCAAAGTAAATACGTACTATCATCTATTGATATTTATCCAAACACCACTCAACCTAAAACCCATCTAGCCGTTCTGGCAGAAGACTATTTCAAAAAAAACCTTATATGCATACGAGCGTACTCCCGAAAAACATAGCCCTCCTTCTGGCGCAATCGGCTAAAAATAAGGACTTAATGTCCAGCTTTGTGATGACGGATAGGTAACTAAAATGTTCATGATAGAATCCATGCTTAAAGAAATTCCAGTTACCATTGACATTTTCCCATAGAAGTTTCACTGGAGACCCAACACTTAGAAGGGCAAATTCAATTAAGTCCTCGTCCATCAAATGTACCGCCAGAATTCTTAACGCATCCAGAAAAAACAGTAGCGTATCTAGGGCAAACTTTTTTCATACCACTAAAGTTGAACAGTTACCGCAGCCTATGTATGCCTGCAACACCAGGGGCATCACACGCGTGATGGTCACCTCAGGGTGAGCAGCCTGGTGTTATAACCAGGCTGCCGATGCAGCACTCACCTCACGAGCTCCGGAGACCCTACTCACCGGTAGAAACACGATCCGGAGGTTCCATTTAGCTGCAGTGTTCTATCTTCTCGCGTCGTGCTCCTCATTACTGAGGGTCGTGATTCCCCCGCTGAATCACCTTGTCCCTGAGAATGTTGCGCCATTTGTTGCGGTCCTTTGCCATGTGGAGAGCGTCATGAAACCCGTCAGACCATCTTATCGGGCTGCGGCCTCTTGAACGCTTTTCGTCAACTTTGCCAGTAACCATCAGCTGTTCCATAGGATGTAGCAGTGTTCTATAGGATGGTAATAATACCTACTAATAAATTATTTATTTGCAAGAATACGGTAACATAGGTTCTTATGTTAAAACATTTCCAGAATATTTTATCGCTACATCATCATCATCATCAGTCCACTGCTGGACATAGGCATCTCCAGTTGTTTGCCACTAAGGGCCAACATCTGGAAGATATACCCATAATCGCCACGCTGGTTGGCGGTCGTAGCTTCAGGCTCCGGTGATGCTGCTGCCCGTCATTGGTCTGTGGTATTTAACTGCGCCTTCAATTGGGATGGTTATACCGCCACCAGTCAGTTGCCAGCGCCTCGTTCGTTATTCGGCAGGATGCACTACGGGCAGGTGAGGTTGGCTTAAAGCGAAAAGATGATGGGTCGCTCCCTTACATCCCTTTCTATCGCTACAGCGATGTGCAAATATATCATACAAAAGTTATGTAAAAATTAACATAATTTTATAATAAATTCATGTCGAATTGTTAGTAAAAATGGTCATTACAGTATGTTAGTGCAGTTGTCAATATTTATATATTTTTGGTACTTTCGCTATGCCTTACCAAAGCCAAATAGCGAAAATTAAAAAATATGCCGTTACTTTTTTGGCACAAACCCAGCAACCTTGGAACTTTCGGAGGTCGTAAGAGAAAGTTCATTGGGTAATTACCGGCCCATTCTATTCGGACTTTGCTATATCGATCAGCATTTATCTTGGATATTCCACTTAGTAACTTTTCCTTGAAAATAGCCTTAATAGGTACTTCGTCTCTTTTAGACATAGCACCAGCGAATTTCGTTTGAATTGGCATAGGATATTTAGCACAGTTTTTCTTATACATTATGTTAAGTATGTAAATCAGTTGTATGTACTGCAAATACATAAGGAACATCACTTGTCTATAGAAACTCTATATTGATAATCATTATATTTTGACGAAACAAGGTTGTCTGATTCTAAGGGCCAACGGACAGGGATGGATTTATGCAATAAATAAACAATTGTTATTAATTATTGGGCTAAGTAAGAGTGTAGTGAGAAATTCTGAACCTGATTGAAATGAAAAAGATTTTAGTATAAAAAAAACTGCTTCAAAAATAGCCGTAACTAGCCCACGGGGCGCAGACCCTCCATCCGACCCTGGCAGTTCATAAAACCGGCGGCGCGGTCAAGCCTTTGTTTAATTTCCTGTTCGGATAATTGTCGAGAAGTTGCGGGTAGTCGTAAAATGTGGGATCGGATTCGTGTGACTACAATTGAAGGCGGAATGAGGGTCCCGGGGCTCGGAGGGATCCGGTATTGTGTAAACATGAGTGCCGATTGCGTACTGAGTGTGGATTAAATTAAGGAGGGAGCATGTTGATAGCGCGGCTGCTAATTTTGAAATTGGAACTGTTTCCGTCATAGTGACGGCAATGCTAGGAACGTAAGTACTTTGTGTTGTGTTGTGTCCCTACAGGTTGTCAGTTTTTAGGGATCCGTACCCAAAGGGTAAAAACGGAATCCTATTAGGTACTTTACGGGACTTCGCTGTCTGTCTGTCACCAGGCTGTATCCCAAGAGCCGTGATAGCTAGAGCACTGGCAAGTGCTGAATGCGAGAAGCCCGGGATCGAACCAGGTGGCGTACATTGGGAGAGGCCTATATCCAGCAGTGAACTGATACAAACTGATGATGATGATAGCTAGAGTAGAGAATGAGTTGAAATTTTCACAGATTATGTATTTCCGTTGCCGCTGTAACAACAAATATTAAAAACAAAATACCATAATAAATATTATTTATGGGGGATTCCATACAAAAAACGCAATTATTTACCTATTTTTGCCCCATATTGGTACGGAACCGCGGTACGCGAGTCTGACTCGCACTTGGCCGATTTTTTTTGTTTGTATTGAGGAGAGGAATGAGGATTTGATTGCAGCTGCTAATTTTGTAATTGGAACAGTTTCTATCATGACTTGACTCAGGCTAGTAGCGCCTCATCACAACTCACCTGATGATAAGCAAACAACCAATTCACTGTCGCCTTGAAATCTGAAGATTATTAATTAGTTATTATCCATCGGGTCACACGGTTTTTATTAGTTAGTTGTCAATTCATATTGGTAACTGGACTTTTTTTGGTGGTGATACAGCACAGTGCAGCCAGATCAGACCAAAAGTACAAGATTTATTTATTATTATGTATCACGGCGGTGACCCATCTTACCTGTGAAGAAATTTTAATATTGTGTGAAAACGACCATCCCGCACTTAGCCAAGTGGTAGCTTTATCGCCTTAGTTTATGGCAGCGTAGTATCTAGTCCCTTATATGAGCTATTCATGATGATTATGATGATTGGTGTTACTTCTAACTGTC
Source organism: Conogethes punctiferalis (assembly GCA_031163375.1). Lineage (NCBI taxonomy): Eukaryota > Metazoa > Arthropoda > Insecta > Lepidoptera > Crambidae > Conogethes > Conogethes punctiferalis. The sequence goes on from CM062093.1 coordinate 5,105,437, forward strand.
CTAGTATTTCTAGCTCAATAGTTTGTAAGGTTACTATGCAAGCGACATCATTACGCTAGCAGTAGCGTTTCTGCCGTCCATAATTTACACGACAACTTTGTCCTACTCAAATAGTCTGTTGTGGCGGTCGTACAAATTGCATAGAATAAATTTCCATGCAGATCACTGAACACAAACATGGTGCATTTTTGTTTAATATTTAGTATACGAGTAAATAGGAAAAATCTGTATCATAACAATAGAACGTAGAAACTCCTCGATCAGTGCGTTCTATCGGTTATGACATACGGAGTCGAAAGGTCGCTCAGCGAGCTATGGAAATGACTATGCTCGGCGTCTCTCTCTGGGATCGGATCAGAAATGAAGTGATCCGGCAGAGAACCAAGTCACCGACATAGCTCACCGGATTAGCAAGCTGAAGTGACAGTAGGCTGGCCACATCAGCCGCTGCATCGACAACCGTTGGGGTATACGTTTTCTGAAATAGATACCGCTTCGTAAATCTTGTGTAGGCCTTAATTTCAGGTGAAGTGATGATTTGCGCAAAATGTCTGGCAAGTGGACGGGAGGGACTTACATCCAGAAGTAGACTATAAGAGTCAAATTTTATAATGATATTCTTTTTTTATAAAAAATAAAATAAAATAATTTATTTCTCCAAATAGATTCACCAGTAATACTTTTGCACGTCAAGTATAAGAAGAGCATTCCCGATGCCCTCACTTCATCTGATGGTAAGCGGTCGTGAGGTCCAAATGTTAAATCGACAGGCATAATAAAACAAACCCACCGCGCCTGTCGCCCTCACCCTGAAGTCCCACTGAGATGCCGTTCACGCCCCGCCTAAAGATCGCAGGATTGTAAGAGGAAGGAAACACATGAGGGCACTGCATGACTTAATAAAAGGAACGAGGAACTAAACCTCTTAGTGCGCGCCACTATCGTCTGAATGGTATGCGGATGGCAACGCTGTCCAGCACGTGTTGTTCGGTATAATAGTCCATACATATAATAGTACATGTCCATAATATAGAATCTAATAAACAGGAAACCTTTTTAACTTCAGATAAAATCGTATGCAAATTCGTTTGCTCTCAACATAATCTCTAACGAGAAATCAGCAAAAGAGAAAATGCAAAGCTTAGAGTAACAGGAAATCTTGGTGGCATAAAATTTGTAAAGATTCTTTTTTTACAGTACCATAGCATCCTGACTTCCTCTCTCCTGATGGAAAGCTTAAGTTATTTTATGCTGCGTTTACACGCTCACGTTCAACACGACATTCAACGGGCACGAACACAAGCACAAGCATGTGAACGGGCTGTTCGTCTGTTTGAATGTGCACGTGCGTGCGTAATTTGTAGGGCAGGGCTGCTCGCCGAGCTGCTTGCCAGGCTGCTTGCCGGGCTGCGTGGCACGCGTGTAAACCTAGCATTAGACCTAGTCACTGTCGCACGGATTAATAAGCAAATGAATCATTTGGCAGATAACTATGGATCTCTTTGCCGGGCTCCTTGTTTCCTGATAGTTATAATGTTCCGATGTTCAAGGCGAGAGTGCGTCGGTTTTTGCTGGATGAGTGCTCTTGTAGACTGCAATATCGCTTACCATCAGGGGAATAGAAGTCAAGCGCAAGATAATCCCATATATAGAATATAAAAAGCTGTGGCTACACACCACCAGGATCGATCAAGGTGGCGAACATTGGGAGATGCCTATGTCCAGCAGTGGACTGATACGGGCTGATGATGATCTCGAAACAACGAAGTTACTTCACGGGTGCTCCGCCAAGAAATTTCAATAAGTCTTTTAGTCGATCGAGACCCAGAAGAAGAGATGGGGTTGTGCTTTGAGTTATCTCCGTAAGCTGGTCGCATACGTCAAAGGACAATAGCTACCGACATAGCCCGAAGGATTACTCGTAGTACGCTGAAGCGGCAGTGGGCTGGTCATGTTTGCGTAGAGCTGATAATAGGTGGAGCAGACGAGTCTTGGAGTGGACACCATTATTAGGCAGACGTAGTGTAGGACGCCCAGAAACCCTTTGGGCTGATGACCTTAGAAAAACTGCTGGCAGTGGCTGGATGAGGGAAGTCCGGGATAGAGAAATGTGGCGCGAATTAAAGGTAGGCCTCCTTTCCTCGTTCAGCAGTGGATGGACCAAGGCTGTTGATTGATTGTTATTTACGGTTCACAAACGGAATGTAACATTTAGACATATCTTCATACATTTTAAAAAGAAAAGAAACATGTTCATTCTAAAAAACAGTGAACACAGCATGCATTGTGTGGACATTTTTTTTTATATGTTAAATTATACGTAATTTTAAGCCAGCTTAAGGCTGGCCTTAACTGAGGCCAAAGAACTATGGAATATATCAAATGATGTACTGATATTATTGCAAGTCGTGGACATCCGGTATAGGGGATAATATTTAAGAGACTAAACTCACCACTGTCAAAGAAGTTGAAATTTAAATAAATTCCTTAATCGACCTAAACCCAGAAGAAGAAACGAGGTTGAGATTTGAATTCTTTACCCATCACGGGTAGACAGCATAAAATCTACAATAAAAACAATTATATTAACTCCTAACGCCAGGATTTTCATCTTATCTCGATATAAAAATAAAATAACGAGTCTCCCTCCCTAAACTCCGTACTGATCTACATGTAAAGGCAATAACGGCTGATTAAATTTAAAAGCAGCAAGCATCCCTATTTGCATTCTAAACCAGAGCGATTCGGTAAGCACCGTTTTCATTCGTATGTGAATCGAATGTGAATCTGATACACTTGTTAACCCGGCAGTAAGATGAACTAAGTGAAAATTAGTTCAATTTTGTAAATGAACTGCCCTTTTAGAATGATATAATTGATCGAACGAAGGGGATGTAAGGGAGCGGCCTATCATCTTTTCGCTCCAAGCCAACCTCACCTGCCCGTGGTGCATCCTGCCGAATAACAAACGAGGCGCTGGCAACCGACTGGTGGCGGTATAACCATCACAATTGAAGGCGTAGCTAAATACTAAAGACCGGTGACGGGCAGCTGCGTCACCGGAGCAAGAAGCTACGCCCTGCGATCGCCAACCCGCCTGCCCAGCGTGGCGATTATGGGTATATCCTCCAGATGTTTGCTCTAATTGGCGAACAACTGGAGAGGCCTATGTCCAGCAGTGGACTGTAATAGGCTGATGATGATGATGATCGAACAATCAACAGACAGATAAAATTGGCGCCCCATTTCCAATATGTGGGCTAAGGAACTTCTTGAAATGTTAACTTTTCAGCCGGTGGTAGGAATGTTACGGGTGGTACTTTGCGTTTCGTGATTAGACTGTATATATACAGGCCGACATGGTGGTGGTAACTGACCTTGACTTATTTGGTTACTTGTCCCTTACCTCAGCGACTTGGGCTTCTGTTTCGCTCCATCAAATGAGGTGAAGCAATAGCTCACTATTCAAGTCTACCTTTATGTCCTCTGTGGCTCCTGTGCGGGCCACGGCTTTTATGCTGAGTGAGGCCCTTTTGCATTGGATGTCGCAATAACGGCGTGTCCGGTCTTTTGGTTTGTGTATTACTATTTGTTTTTGTCTATACTTTTTATGTATTTTTGTCTTCTTTTTTCTTTCTATGTATTTTGTCTACGCCTGTAATATGTATGTGTGTTATTGTAATGTCCATTGTAATAAAGTTTTCTTATTTCTTATTATGTCATATGTTAAGACAGTTATACAGTAGGTGAACGTGCGGTTTAATAATATACTACTTAAACATGACTAAAAAGTCGAGCAGAGCCTTCTAACGGCTAAAAGTTCGCCCATGAAAAGTTACTGCACTTCCAGTCAAGTTTTCTTTCAGATACCCCGTGGGGCTTGTAGACCGGACGTTGAAGTCTTAACCTTAACTGCTCGCGCTCAGTCTCACAGACCGTCTTTAAGTAATTAGTTCGAAGTTACGGATACCTGAGAGCACATAAGAGAATGGCTTAAAAGGCATTTAGCAGTTTTAGTACTGGTAAATGCCTTTTAAGTACCTACCCATTATTAATTTGTTTTATATAACAAACAATACTGTAATATTTGGTTTGATCCCCGCACAGTACAAACAATTGTGTGCATGAACATGTCTGCTTGTATGAGCCTGGATGTTTGCTATGTACAATATGTATTTATTTAGAAAATAAAACAAATATCTGAGTAATTTTATCAGTTGTCTTGTACAAGTTTTGGCTTAGCTGGAAGTAAATGATGCTGAGTGGCCCGTGGCTGTCACGACTTCTTCAAAGTCAGCGCGGTGTGTGGAACTTGTTTTCTCAGACGGAAGTGCAGTTAACCTCTAAAAACCAAATGGCAAACATGCACAGGTAGTGCAAACGGCTTTAGACTCGCCATTGACCAATATCATCATGTTATAATATACAAACAATTATATTGTTATATCATCATCGTCATCATCATCAGCCTATTACAGTCCACTGCTGGACATAGGCCTCTCCAGGCGTTCGCCACTTAGGGAAAACTTCTGGAGGATATATCGATAATCGCCACGCTGGGCAGACGGGTTGGCGATCGCAGGGCGTAGCTTCTGGCTCCGGTGACGCTGCTGCCCGTCATCGGCCTGTAGTATGCAGCTACGCCTTCTATCGTGATGGTTTTACAAGCCACCAGTCGGTTTGCCAGAGCCTCGTTTGTTGTTCGGCAGGTTGCACCACGGGCAGGTGAGGATGGCTTGGAGCGAAAAGGTGATAGGTCGCTCCCTTACATCCAATACCATTGTTATGCTTTACGAATTTCAATTATCTTTACGACCCGGAACCTAAACCACATCGTTAACTATTTATAATATTCTACCCCCAAATCAGATTTTAATGGCAAAGCAAAGCCATAGTAATTAAAATCACGGCTGTACATTTATTATGCTCTCTGTTGCTATGTAGATTACAAAATCAAATTTTACTGCTTTGAATCAAAAACTGGAATGTCAAATATTCTACAAAGCATAACTCATGAATATTCCATGAACAAATGAATCGAACAAAAAACAGACCTATTTTGAAAAGGTATTTAATTTTAAATAATGAATATTTAAACTCTTGAACAGATTAAATGCGTTGATATAAAATATTCACGTGAGTTGATTAATGTTATGAAATAAATAAGCGGTTAAATTTTTGGTTGAAGACTCAGATAATTAAGGCGCATTTTCATTTGTAGATAAGTACCTACTTATATAAGGACCTCAATAGCTCGCATTCGGGGTAATGACTAATGGAATTCATTGGTCGATAACTTGGTCGAGTCAATGTGTGAGGGAGCTTAGTGCATCCGGGATATAGACCAACGAAATTCATCGGTCGATAACTCGATCGAATACAAAACGCAAGACAACGCTCAGTACCAAGTTAAGCCAAGGATTGCAATATAGGTACTAGACAAACTGATAAAATTAATTACAGGTTTGATAACAATAATACAAGAGCTAAATTTATGCAAGTAATATTTGAGTTCCAGTTCAAATGTGCTCAATGTATCTATATATTTCACATTGAACACTTTCTTGTTCATAAGCAAATAACCTCAACGATTGTCTGGAACAGATAGCTTATAGCGTCTAAAGCACCTAAGTTGTATAATCAAATGTCTTTTATACCTAATTTTGAGTCAATTATATGGTATGCAACAAAATAATATCTATAACAAACCATGCCATTGTATGCTTAATTGAAATAAAACCAGCTACTTCCTTGTCAAAAGGAATCCATGAATATCAAAATCGACTAACGATACGTGATCAACCGTTTGGTATGAAGTGAATTAAATACGAATCTAGATGGAAAAAGAGTCAAAGAGAGGAAACCAATTTGGCTTTGCATACGAGGCTTCGAGTGGGTTAAATAACGTTGGATGAAAATTTTATAATTTGATGGACTGTAGGCCTGAAGATAGGCTGCCGTTTTTGCAAGGCTTACAGCTGCTTTCAATTGACACTTTTTTTCAATATAAATGTGCTACATTATCTAATGATCTTTAGTTTGAGATTTTTGATATGAGATGTCGCCGCCAAACCCATGGACTTTAGCAATGCTAGGAGCACAGCCATGTCGCTGCCTACCATAAGTTAAGAAAAGTTCAGTTCCAAAGGGAATCGTACTCCAATACAATAGTAGATGCGACTGAGAGGATCTGAGATACTAAACCAGCTGTAGATACATTCCTATTCCTAATTAAAATATTCCCAAGCACTTAAATAAAATCATGGTCAATAAAATAACGCATCCAGACGATAATGGCGCACACCAAAAGGTTAAATTCCTCGTACCGTACGTATTGACAAGACCTCTAGCAATACATTGGTGAAAACCGCATACAATTCCATGCAGTAGTTTTCGAGTGATACGCGTTCAAACATACAGATTAAAAATGTCTCCCGTTTTCCTAACACATCCCTTCACTGCTCTGCTTCTTTTGATCGTAGGGTGATGAAAAGTGTACTATAACCTGCCCAGGAGTATAAAGAATAATTGTACCAAGTTTTGTTAAAATCCGTTCAATAGTTTTTGTTTCTATAACAAGCATACAGACAGACAGACAGGCAGACAGACGGACAGACAGACAGGCAGACAGACGGACGGACAGACAGACAGACAGACAGACAAAAATTTGACTGATTGCGGTTTTGGCATCCGTATCGATCACTTATCACCCCCTGATAGTTATTTTGAAAATATATTTCATGTACAGAATTGACTTCTCTACAGATTTATTATAAGTAGGTATATAGATTTAGAAGAAGAAGATAGATATAGATAGATAGTAGATAGATAGATATGCCCGTGGACCTAACTTTTGGACCTCACAACACATTTATCATCAGGAGTGAAGTCGTCATGTATGCTTGTTTATAAAAAAAAACGACGTCTCGCCCCAAGTCTATACGAATGAAGCTATAATCGAATTCATTTTGTTGATTCGGCTGATGATTTTAATCTATTTACTTTGTTAATGATCGGGTATAATTTGCTGCAATTGACTTAGATTTATTTAATTGTATTTAGCAATTGCGCGAACAGCACAAATGAGAGATTTTCTACGCAATTACACATGATCACAGCGTTTTAATTATAGTTCGACAGTTACAAAATTGACGAATAATCCTAGCATGTTTGTGAATATAAAACCATTCCATGAAAGTTGGTAGCGTTCATCAACAAAGTTTTTCATCGATCGAGCAAATAGAATGTTTGCCAAACCAGCTTTTGTTAGAACTAACTTGCAAGCAGTCCGCTGGAGAATTCTAATCTGTTTGATGGATTCTGCGGTTCCGTACTCTGGGGTTTTCTTGTACCAAAGGATATAGGATAATAAAAATCCCTTATCTATACTGGTTCGTTGACTCATTTGATAGTGATCAAGAGACGAGGGTAGTGGGTTATAATCAAATCCAAGACAAACACTTCCTGCTTCGTTTTCGTAAATTAGAGTCTTTACTTTATGTTATAATACAATAAGTTATTTAGGAATTAGGGGTACTGATAAATCGTAATGGCTATACCGCCACCAGTCGGTTGCCAGCACCTCGTTTGATACTCGGCAGGATGCACCACAGGCAGGTGAGGTTGGCTTGGAGTAAACAAATGATAGACCGCTCCATTACATCCCGATATATGTTTGTGTCTAGGTTAAAGTCACCTGTATGGCGTGCAATAAATAATATTTATATCAAAATACATTTACGAGTACATCCAAAGACATTTCCACCGTTAAGAAGACAGCTCATTAGAGACTTGTTGGCGGCACTGTCGCCGGCAGGTCTGGCTGTCACGTGCAGTCTGACGACAAGCCAGTCGAGTGGGTGCATTACTTGATTTCGCTGCAACTTTGTGTCACTTGTAACACTTTAGACTTCACCTTATCAGAATTATACCTTAAAAGCTGGCAACCGACTGGTGGCGGTATAACCATCACGATCTGCGTAACTAAAAACCACATGCATATGACGGGCAGCAGCGTCACCGAAGCGAGGAGCGCGTACCTGCGATCAGCAACCCGCCTGCCCATCGTGGCGATTACGGTTATAGGCAGTGGCGGCTGTAATTAAGTGCGCTCGTGCGCTGAACCACCAATTCAAAAGTTAAAGATTACAAAATACTTATTCCTTCATCTTTATTTTTAAATTACCATTTTAATATTATTTTTTGAAACTACATAAACGTATAAAAAAATTAATTTCCGATTATGGTGAAACAGTTTTGAACGCTTTACTAAACTATTAAGACTCATTTTCCTGTGGAGACAATTATTCTCGTGCGCTTCGGCGAGTGCACGAGGACTGCTAATACAACTTGTATGGGAAACAAGTCAACACGCCTGGCGCGTGAAACAAAAGATGGTCCATAGAAATGTACCGAGAAATGTGTCTAATCTCGAGCGCCGAACATAGCGCCGAACACACGGGCGAACCGAACATTACCGAAAGCATCCGATATTTGACGAATTGATCGCGCGCGGCCGGTCAACCGGCAGCCATGATTGACATCTCATTGTGTGACGCGTTATTTATTATTGTTTGTTTACATTATCGCACTTTTTTTTTAATATACAAACAATACAATTTTAATAAATAGGTAATTTAACATTTCGCTTCAGAAATATGTCGTCGCATAGATTTAATGTATAAAAAATAAAAATAAACATATTTTATCCCAATTGTATAAAGTGTAAGTAGGTAGGTTTTATTTTTACTAATTTTAATATTTTAGTAAAGTGCACCACCAGTTCGATAACCCACCAGCCGCCACTGGTTATAGGTGTGTGTGCGTGATGATGATGACCGTAAAAGCTAGGGGTGAGAGCCTTGCCATGACAATATAGGTCTCCTAGGACCCATGGCACTGTCCCTAAGGCGCTTGACGAAGGGGCCGGGGTTTTTAGTGGGTATTCCCTGCCTCCTCACCATCCTGAGGCAGGGTGCCGCCCTCCAGCACTCCGAGGGCGGCGTGAGTCCCACATACCCCGCCGTTACCCAGAATGGCGGGGATAAGCAAAAGCATTTTCCCCGGTTAAAAAAAGAAGGGAGAGCCCCCCCCCCGACAAGGCAACCTTGGCTATCATCGTAGTAATTTAGAAAAAAAAATACCTTGAAAGAATTTTGTTTAAAAATAAACCTTAAAAGAAGTCCTCGTCTTAATATAACTTTTGACCTTTTGTAGCTTTAGACTAATTAAATAAGACTAGAAAATCGACGTGGGTGGATAGAATATTGAAACAATTTTATTTATATTATTTATTTATCAAAGGTATCTTTGAGTCAGTAAATAAAATTTATTCTAGCCTCCACAAATTTATTTACAAATTCATAATTTACTACCTTGTAGTACCTATTTCAGATAAACATTTCATTGGGTCCTACTGTAAGGTAGGCTCTAGCCGCTCACTGGAGCATATTACCTCATGAAAGACGTGCCATACTAAGCCACAGAGCGCCATTTAGTCTGAAACTAAGCCGAAGTTTTTACTATAGGTACTAGACAACTGATACTTAGTTAGACAATGTTCATGCACATAAATACTTATAGTGTACGTACGGGAATCCCACCCGCGACCACTCTATGGCGATTATGGATAAATCCTCAAAGTGTTTGCCCAAAGTGGCGAACAATCGGAGAGGCCTATGTCCAGCAGTGGACTACGATAGGCTTGTGGTAATAGGTATGTTTCAGGGTCAAAATATTTACATTATATGTCCGTAGTTAGACTATAAAAAGATATTGGACGCGTATTTTTCTTTTTTTCATTTAAAAAAATCATATCAAAGGTTTAAGGCATTAAAATGTAGGAGTGGGGGTCCTTGACGTCACTCAGTGGCGAAAAAACTCCCATTCTTTGACGTCACGCGTAATTTTAACGGGCTATATCTTTGTCATTTCTTTTTGATCTAAAAGACGGACTAATTACATTTTTACGGCAACAGGCCTATTGTCATAAATCTGCATAAATTAAATATCCATACTTTTGTTCCCAAGTCCATAGTTACCGTAGTTAACACGACAGCAGAGTACACCAAACGTAAACTAGTTGGCAAGAGCTCCCCAGCGCAGCTTGTGTTATGTAGCTGCAATATGAAATATAAAGGTTACAAGCAATCACGTGAACTTAAACTTCGTATAGGTACTGTGTTGCACTACGTAAATAGCAATAATAACTCCTGTGCGATTGTTATCCATGTTTCTCCCACTACTTGCAAGGTCAACTTTAAATCGGAGAAATTCGTAACAGTTGTATTAATCAGTAAGTTAGCTCCTTAATAAAAACAATGACAAAAGAAGTCATCTATACTAGACAACCGACTACGGCATTCAGGTCGAGGGATTTTAGTATTCACACTATTACTTTGATTGTTACATAGGTATAGCAATAATTTTAGCGGACAGTATGATACACAAATAAATAACCCAAGACATACCACTCTGGGTCACACATCGCCATCTAACCCCAAACTAAGCCGAAGCTTGTACTATGGGTACTAGACACCTGATAAACCTAATTAGATTCTAAATAAGTACATATCATACAATACATAGTAAACACCCAGACCAATACAGACATTTTCATGAACACAATTAATGTCTGTACTGTGTGGAAATCGAATCAACGACCCTTGTCTTAGAAGGAGATCACTACCAAATGAGCCATCGAGCCAGTCAAATGACAAGTAATTTACTTATCCATTGTGGCCAAGTCTTGGCCTGTTTTCGCTTTCCATCCAGACGTCAATATCGTGTGGACTATGGTTTAAAGTTATTTATTTCTTGATAGACTATCTTCACAACCAGCTATTTGAAGAACAAATCCGAGCCTTGCGCTGTTCCTACATTTGAATTTAACCGCCAACTGAACGACCAATCATAACTGCATGTTTGTATGTATGTTTGTTTGAAATTTGCTTGTGCGCGTAAAAGTTGGTGGGGCGCGTTTTTATAGGTTAGACGATCTCTACCTAAGAATGAAAACTACTAGGTGGACACTTTACTTACTAAACTTTTTCATACTTGAAACACTGCAACAGTCACAAGCAAACTTCAATAGTGATTGCTACGAAGTAACGTCTGCAAAACTGCTACAAAAAGTTACGGATTCAAGCTTCACAGTGCCTCCTCTAAGTTGTTGATGGCGAGTGAGATAGTTGACAAGCAATTTGCATCCCATTGCCGCTTTAGTTCATGTAATTGATGGCGGCACTGGAAGAACTGACTCAGTGGATAATGAACCTTTTACCGTCTATGTCGTTAAGCCAAGAGGAAACTTTTTACTTGAGAATCCTTCTGGAGGTGTAATTAAAAACTGGACTATTTTGTAACATATTTTCGATATTAACAATGCGTTCTCTAGTCTCTTGACCGTTTCTTCTCAGTAGAATGCTGCTTTCCAAATTGGTGGTAATTTGACGAGTAACTGTTTTTTTTAATTTTATAGGTCTACTTACGAATTAGGTATTTTTAGTGCTTTTTCTTAGCGATTCACTATCTGGGGCTATATACTATATATTAAATAAATAAAAAAGTCATGTATAATAATGGCTCATTGTGTCCGAACAGATCGCCAGGTCACAGAATTAAAAAAAAAACTATCTGGGGCCTATTTCCTTCTGCTTAGTTAATAAGGTAAACGCTCCTATTACGGAGGTATTTCGCAACATTCGAAACTAGGAGAAAAAATAAGCATTTGTAAGTATTTCTAAATGTGCAAAACCACTTCATCGTCAAAAGTGGTTATTATATTTTGTATTTATATTGATTTTGCGTTTCTTTTGATGTTAGTTTTTTTTTTAAATATTTAAATAGCCGAGTCGATTGTTCCTAATTCGGAGGTATAATTTCGGTTAGTGCCTATTACGGCGGTAAACGGTTCCTAATTCGGAGGGTCAGAAACAAATAATGTTACGTACATTAAATAATATAAAATATGTGTTAGTAACGTAAATTGTATGTAAGGGATGTAAGGGAGCGACCTATCACCTTATCGTTCCAAGCCATCCTCACCTGTCTGTGGTGCATCCTGCCGAACAACAAACGAGGCTCTGGGAAACCGACTGGTGGCGGTTAAACCATCACAATAGAAGGCGTAGCTAAAAACCACAGGCCGATGACGGGCAGCAGCGTCACCGGAGCAAGAAGCTACGCCCTGCGATCGCCAACCCGCCTGCCCAGCGTGGCGATTATGGGTATGTCCTCCAGAAGTTTGCTTTAGATGGCTAACAACTGGAGAGGCCTATGTCCAGCAGTGGACTGCAATAGGCTGATGATGGTGATGAAAGTAAATTGTAAGGTTTTCATTAATTGATTTGATAACATTGATTCTCTTTTAATAAAATTTGCAAATATAGCAGGGATGTATGAATCACTTGAATTTTCCTTATTCTCCAGAACCTAGCACCCTCTAAATTCTAACAGTGACGTATTAAAAAAGATCTCGTTGAAACGAATTATTATTACTATATACAATAAACTACTCGTAGTAAGTATAAATGTTACATTTTTGGAAAATAGGTTTTATACCCCGGTTCAAAGGTCAAAAGTAATAATATTTTTTCTAGATACCTAATACAACTTTGGTTTTGATGCAACACTTAACACAACTGTACTATTCTCCATACTATGATGGGCATTCTTCTCTTTAAATAACATTATTTACATACATTGTTAAGTTTTTATCGCTTTTGGTTTTATTAAATAAGAATCCATAAAACATTATAGAAAACTTTTTAATTATTTACTGAAAAACCTACTACCCTACAACTTGTAATTTTATATTTTATGAATAGCGCCATAATAGGAACCCATATAACCTAATACGGAGTTACCTGAAAATAACTACCACCGTAATAGGAACACTACTCGTGTTATAATGTTCCTAATCTGACCCATCAAAATTTCGATAAACAAAAGAGTGTAAATGCATAATCACACGATAACAGTTTTTTGGCTCAGTGTGTTAAATTTTAGTCAACAGTTATACAAAATAAACGATTTGTGATCAATTAAAATACAGCTTTTTATTTTACCGCTTCTAAGAAACCAACATTTTATGCTCAACAATTTTCATATTTAACTAGATTTCTAAGAAAGATAGCATACCGCAGAATATGGTCCTTAATTTAAGAGATCAATGATTATTTCAATAAAACTTGGAACTAATTCAATATGTTAATAAATTAAAAGTTATAAACAATTAAACATGTCCAGTATATTTCCTAATTCGGAGGTATACCACCGTATTAGGATCAACCTATAAAATTAGTATCCTTTTACGGTGGTATTTTGTTTCTTATTTTTTTGGGTAAAAATGAGTTTAAAATATGAATTAAGCTATTTAAATAGCTGCTGTAATAGTAGGAAAATGCAATAAATAACACACAAACGAACTTGAACGGGTTATAAATACGAAAAACTTAGTTTATAAATATTGGTGTACTTTCATTTGATGTTGCGCGTTTGTATGAAAACCTCTCTCACATCGATGTCGTTACACTAATTGATTGATTTTGTTGTGTTGTATATGTGCTATACTTGCAAAATTCGGTCAACTGATGAAGGAATAGATTTGGAATAAATAGTATACATTTTGGTGCACTTATACTGAATAAAATAGGAATAAAACTCGAAAATAGAAATACCACCGTAATAGGAACCGATTTTGACTACCTCCGTGATAGGGACACTTACCTTATTCCTAACAGAATTTTCGCCACGTCAGCCACTCTACAAGGACTTAGGAGATTATTAAAGTATACAAGTGTGTATGAAAACAAAAATGCCATTTAGATAAAGGTAAAATGTTTATGAATGAATTTTCCGTTTTCGAAATGGACTTTCCCGATCTATTTTATAGGTTTATTGCCGTCTCATTTTGCAATAATTTTAGTTCCCATTTTTCAAGTAAGTCATTATAATTACTTTTTCTGGTAACTATGAAGTACCATGCAAAATTAGACAAAGTCAAATACCCTATTCTGCTCGATCGACAAACCTGCACTGGCAATCTAAATGTATATGATTCAAAGGTGGCAGACTGACTGACATAGTCTATCTATCAATGCACAGCTCAAACCATTCGACAAAATTTGGCATGTAGGTAAATATTATGACGTAGGCATCCGCTAAGAAAAGATTTTGATTAATTCTACCCCCAACGGGATAAAATAGGGAATGAAACACTAGGTATAGTGGACGAAGTCGCGGGCACAGCTAGTAATAATATACATATACGTAACGTACGTAAGTTCCTCTTTGTTCAGTATTTGACATAACTCCCGACGAATAGCCTCAACTTGGCTTAACTAGCGCCGCGACGTAACTTGCCAACATAATGCCATCTCACCGAAGCTGATTAGTTCTGCAAACGTTGCGTATGATATGTTTACTTACTTCGTCTTTGATTTGACTCGGCTAATTAGGATGTGGTCGTTAGACACAATAAATTCCTAAATACTACTTTGAATTAAACTAACGACAGTATCGGTAGCATTCTAATTATCAATGTGTTGTCCAAATTTCGATCCATGATATCTACTTATCGACACAATTGACGCCCTCAGGCCAGGTGGAGTGACAATTTGCGCAGGACGGCTGGCAAGTGCTGGATGCGAGAGGCCCAGGATAGATCAAAGCGGCAAACATTATGAGAGGCCTATGTCCAGCAGTAGACTGATATAGGCTGATGATGATGATGATGACACAATTGACACACGGCAAATACTCCCGATAGACTAATGGATGCTATTCATTTTATTCCAAGTGTCGATAGTCTATCGATAATAGTATAAATTTGTGGTACCTTCGTTGTTCTGATACTCATACGCACAAGTGCTAAGCTACTTACTTTGGGATCGGAGCCAATGCACTAACAAGAAAAAAAAACAGCAAAATCGCTAATGTTGCTTTATGTCATGTTACAGAGCAAATGGCCATTACGTAAATTATCATCATGTTCTACTATGTGGATCGTCCGATTTAGGACGACATTTTAAAGACTAACAAGCCATCTAGTACCTTTAATTTAGCTAAAAGTACCTTAACTTCGCTCCACAAAGCTTCATTGATGAATCGTATTATTACAAATTTCCATAATCTACGCCCACCACATACAAAATACCAATAAGTCGCATAAATAATTAAATCCGGGAGCTTGAAGTTTATCGGGAAAATTATAAATTAATAGAAGCTTAGTCTTTTTAGATTAGTGTGGGATGTGCTTTGACGAGCGAATTTTAATTTAATAGAATTGTCTTTATTGCATACCAAAAAATTACTGAGAAGTAAGAAAATTATATTGTTGTACAATTTGCCTAAAGAGCGCCTGCTCTTATTGCTATGAGCGAGCACTAGATAATAACCACAATCACTTGATCTCAAATTAGAAAGAAAGAAAGAAAAATTTGTATTGGCTACACAAGACACAGATAGTACACAATATAAATACACATTATCACTAAGAGCAAAGAAAACAAAAAAAGAGATACAGAGAAAGAACGAAAGTGTGTATAGCTAATCATGTACCATCCTCAGCTTATGCTGTTATGGCGTCAAGGACACCATAGCGGCGCTGGTATTCTGGTGGAACCTGTGAGTGACAGAACAATAAATAATATAATAATAATTAAGGCTTTCTAGTACCAGATAGTGACTGGAGGAGCTATCCCTATACCAATAGTACCAAGGCCGCCTTGACTAATTTTATAGTCACTTACGCAAGAAAGACAAAAATTTACGTTTTCTAAACACTCAGATAATTTATACTAAGCAACAGTCTGTTTCCTCATTTGAATCAGTCGGTAATCGGACCTTCAAATCGTCAAGCCTATGGTATAGGTTATATCTAGGTAGGTATGAAGCTTTAACTTACAAAATAATACACATTTCGGAATAGACAAAATCAAGAATATTCCATATTTCGTAGTAGCAAGAACATCAACTTGAGTAAGCTACAATCCACTCGGTCTTGCCAACTACCCGCAGTAGCGTTTGTCATGCACTTCCAACTGGTTTGACCACCAAAACTATAGACTGACGACAAGAAACACGGCATACAGATGTTGTGAAGCTGTAAGATGGTACTGTTCTTATCTTTAACGATGTGGAAAGCAGAGCAAACAACGTTTATGTCTGATAAACTAAACTATTGATTCAGTTTTTGGTAATTTTCCTAGATAATTTTTTGACAAGTCAAGTATACAATGGTCGTACAATTTAGGCGGCCTTATTACTATGAGCGATCTTTTCCAGACATATTTTGAGCTTTGAGTGTCTCCAACTCTCCGCGCAAAAGATGTCTGGAAGAGATCTACTAATAGCACGATAAAAATAGAAAGGAAAGAAAATAGAAATTATGTTATTCAAACGGTTTAAGAGTAATTAATGTTTCCCCCTTCCCATAATACAAAAGCCCTTACGCAACCGTTAAATACACAATACAAATGTAAGAAAATAACGCAAAATAATAATAAGGAAAAAATTAAAATATACCATGGAAAACGAAAGAACAATGAAAAAACAACTTTCTGATTATTGTTTGTCGTAGTGATTCAAAAAGGCAGCAGCTCAGAATTATTCTTACCACTTGGCAAACCGCTGATTTTCAACCAAATTCACAGAAGAACAACGCTTGCCTAAGATTCACCATAATCTATCTACGAGTATATTTTTTTATCTATTTACCCATGAGTTGTCATCGCAGAGTGTTATTTGATCAATTTCAAAATAAACGTGTCTTTTAAAAATACAACATCACCCAGTAACTAAACAGTACACACATACATTTGATGGTTATTCACCTTGACAACAGATGGTGCATTGCTGACAAATAATTGAAAACATAGCTGTGTGTACGCACATTCGAACATTAGCAGTCACAAGAGTAGACTAATAGACCACGCTCACAACCCTAAAACTCGATTTGAGTGGCGGGTGTCCACGGGTAGTGTCAACTGCATACCATCAGGCATCACACTAGCTCGAATGCCGCCTCTTGCAACAAAAGTGATGACTTCAAAATCTAGTTGGAAATCACAGTGCACAGTAGCTTAGGCGATCTCTTCTTTGTATTTACTCCGTTCGCAGTACATAGTTCGTAGGTATGCTCCTAACTTCAGACTGTTTGTGGTCCCCTTCATAAGTTTGCGTAGCTCGCTTGTGAATGAATGCAGAATCTACGAGCAGTAAAGCGCGCTCAACCGCGGTACATTCAAACAGATAATGTATGTTCGTTTTACAAAAAATAATTATGATATTCTTCTTTTAACTTCGCCTTTATTAAATCCATAGTATTATTGGTGATTATAACCTGATCAGTTTTGAGTATCAGATATTTCTGTTGCAAGCGCAATGAATACGGCAGATTTTTGAACACTATCTTTTTGTATAGCATTTCGGTACTTCTTTTTAGAGGAGTACCCTTATATACCTTCACAATGTGCCACAGGAGGAGATATTTCCGCACTGATGTAAGCGCCGTGAACACTAACCAACCGATTTTTGGTACAGTAGATCTTGATAAAGATGACTTACCTGAAACAAATAAAAATACACTGTCAAAAGTCCACGATCTGTGTATTAAAAAATCGATGCAATACCTACTCTTGTTGTATTATGATATCAATTATACCTACTAAAAGTATAGTAATATGTGTGTATTTATAAATTTTTTCAACTATCCTCCAAACAAATCATTGTTTATTTTTCTACAAAAAAATTTAATCCGTCTTCGGATGCTCATTTTACAGACATCTAAAACAAGAATATTAATACATGTGTGCGACATTGACATGAACGCGTTAGCGTGAAAGAGAAATGTCAAAAATCAATTCCGAAATTGTCATTTATTAATGAGGACTCAATTATTTCCGAATTTGGTCGCATCCGCATGCCAAAGGTCTTTTGTCAGTCTGCAAGTCTGTAGTGAATTTCTGACATTAAATGTCAGAAACGTACTACAGACTTGCAGACTTAATGTCAGAAATTCACTAAAATTAGATGGTATCGCTGTCGCATCGTGATGTTCGGTATCTCATTCGAACTTCGATAACTTTGCTGACGTCACCGACATTGTCGAATAGGTACACGAAACGGTGCCATAGTTTAGTTATTTAGCTTTTACTTTATAAATGAACATGTAACATAACCCAATAATACCGGAGACGCGAAACGGCCGCCTCAACATTATCGAAAACCTATAAAAGTGCCATAAAAATGAAACACAGTCCATCGCTTTATTGTTAACAACATGACAGTAAAACGGTGGGCTCCCATTTATGTGTTTACACGGGAGACAGAGACAATTGTGTTGCTAAGCTTGTTTATAGTTTCTTTAATATGACTGGCCTGGTGGCCCATTTGGTAGAGATCTGTGTGGTGATTATGGGTATATCCTCCAGATGTTTGCCCTAAGTGGCGAACAACTGGAGAGGCCTATGTCCAGCAGTGGACTACATTAGGCTGATGATGGTGATGAAAGGATTATGGCTATGAAGGAATGAGTCTAAGCTAAATATAGCTACGCCTACAATTGTGATGGTTATACCGCCACCAGTCGGTTGCCAGCGCCTTGTTTTTTATTCGGCAAGATGCATCACAGGCATGTGAGGTTGGCTTGAAACGAGATGATGATAGGCCAGTCCCATACTTCCATGATCCTATGATCCCATGAACTATTAAAAAAAACATAATTCCACGTGCTAGCTATGGCCGTAAATAGTTGCGTGAACTTTTTTTTATATAAACATCAGACAACATCACATACATTGCTCCGATCCCAAAGTAAGTAGCTTGTTTTTTTTTTTATTTATTTTTTTATTACTATGGGTG
Organism: Conogethes punctiferalis; assembly: GCA_031163375.1. NCBI lineage: Eukaryota > Metazoa > Arthropoda > Insecta > Lepidoptera > Crambidae > Conogethes > Conogethes punctiferalis. Next base: position 5,124,301 of record CM062093.1, read on the forward strand.
GCAGACGAGCAAGCGGCCCATCTGATGTTAAACGGTTACCGCCGCTCATAGACTCTGCAATGCCAGGGGCACAGCTTAGCCGCTGCCTACCGTGAGGAAAGAGTTCTTGCTTGTGCACTTGTGTTATGTGATGAACCGGGAATAGTAAGGATTTCTAAATATTTTGGAAACAATGCATTCTAAAAGCTCGTCCGCATGTTGTTGTTGCACTTTCATATAAAAAGCTTTTTTTTATAGGTTTTTTAACGTAACGTACGCTTTTACATTTTATCCCTGGAAATATGAAATCCTATCAAATCCGACAATGTATTACGGTTCAGCGAGAGTTAGATCTCATTTTTTTTTTTTATTTTGGCACATATAGAGGCAACTGGGATGTAAGGGAGCGATCACCTTTTCGCTCCAAGCCATCCTCACCTGCCCGTGGTGCATCCTGCCGAACAACAAACGAGGCTCTGGCAAATCTGGCGGTAAAACCATCACAATAGAAGGCGTAGCTATATACCATACCGATGACGGGTAGCAGCGTCACCGGAGCAAGAAGTTACGCGATTGCCAACCCGCCTGCCCAGCGTGGCGATTATGGGTTTATCCTCCAGAAGCTTGCCCTAGGTGGCGAACAACTGTAGAGGCCTATGTCCAGTAGTGGACTGCAATAGGCTGATTATAATGATGATGATGACATTATAGAGTCTGGCTCACGCCTGATGGAAAGCGATATCAAACCAAACAAATCAAATCGCAAATATCTTTATTCATATACCCTATTGAATACCGCAGCCAAATTACCTCCGGATCGTGGTTCTGCCGGGTCGGGCTTCCGGAGCTCGTGGGGGGTTAGGGTTGGGCCGGCATGGCAGTGGCAGCTGACCAGTTACTTTCCCGTTGTCACAGTGACTTGGGCTTCTCTTTTGCTTTCCATCAGACGTAGGGAAGCCAAGCTATAAAAACAAAATCTGATCCTGAAACGCGACTGAAGTCACAGGTGTTTCGTCAATTGAACGACGGTCGGCAGCTATCCTTTTTTTTTTTTTTTTTTTTTTTTTTTTTTATAGAGGGGAATGCATTAGGCACCTTCATGCCGTCTCCGGGGGGAGGCGGCATGGTGTGTGGGACTCACACCTCCCAAAAAGGGAGGGCATACCCACTAAACCCCCCTGTGTCGCCAGTGGGCAGCAAGTTGCAGGGACACGGGTAGCGCCGAAGCATACGGCCACATCCCTGCCTGCCCTGGCCAGCCGCAGATGATAAGCAGCCGGCACTCCTGCTCCGGGGAGGGCAAATACCCCTGCCCCCGGATCCGGGGAGCAATAGAGTGCTCCCCGGGCGGACCTCGTGCAACGGTGTGGCTGCACCCACCACACCGTTACGCCCCTATGAGTAATAATAGTTGCCGTGGCCGAATACGGTCTGTACAATATATTCTTTTTATCATCATCATTCTCCTGCCCTTATCCCACTCTAAGTAGGGTCGGCACAACACGTTTTCTTCTTCCATTCTCTATATCAGTCGTCTTCTCCACACTCACATTTTTTTTTTTTTATAGTAGCTCGACATAATGGCTTCCCTACGCCTGATGGAAAGCTAAAGAGAAGCCCAAGTCGCTGTGACAACTGGCAAGTAGCTGGTTAGTTACCTGTCAGTTGCCACTGCCATACCGGCCCAACCCTAACCCCCCACGAGCTCCGGAGACCCTACTCACCCGGAGGTCATTTGCCTGCGGTATTCTATAGGGTGGAGGTCCTTCCCCGGACGGGCAGCTCAATACGAGCGAAGATTCGCTATGCCCTACCTTTCTTAAACATCACTCACTTTACACCACGTTTAAAGAAGGACAAGTCGTAGCGATCGGAAAACACCGCGGCTGGGAGCTCATTCCAGAGCTTACACGCGGAAAGAACGATCGTTGGAAACGAACAGTTCTTGATGGAAAGGCTTCCAACTGGTATGGATGGACTCTGTCGAGTAGTGCGAAGGTAAAATGGTACACTGGGATAATGTCAAACAGTTCCTCAGAGCGCTCTCTATGAAATAGTCTGTAAAAGACGCAAAGTGTTTATTGCAAAAAGAATTAGCCTAAATTAATTTCAATTGAATTTATTTGACATTAAACGTGAAATGGGATTGTTTATCATTGAGATCAAAGTGGAAGTGGAAATTAACGTTTGTTTTACCTAGAAAGGGCTGTTAAGTTTCTAAGTACCTACTTGATAAGCATAAACTAGCATTAACATTTCAAGGAAAGCTGAAATTTATATTAAATACTCAGGTCTACTGTCCCTTGGAGCTGTGAAAATATCAAACGTCTAAGTCAACTCAATCAAATTTAAAAGATACAGCGGTTTATGCCACAAATTTTCGACACTCGTAAGGAAATCAAAACTTACCTACAGGCCTACAGGGTACTTCTCGTAAACCCAAAATCTTGAAATTTGGAACTAGGTAAATTATCATGTCATAGCACAGACAAAGGAAATATCACGAAAATCATAACTTTGAGAAATATGGCTGTCCGAAAATGGTAAGTACAGTTGTGTAAGGCAATGGGCTGATAAAAGTACGAGAATATCTCTTTGCGTGAGTCAAAATCGCACTAGGCCGGTGTTTTTCTTAGAGATTACCTGTACGAATATGGCTATATGAGCTATTTTGTAACTACCTATCCGAGTCACAACCAATCCCAATCACCTCAAAAATTCTTCAACAGCCAATGCGGTTTCTCTCAAGAAATAACTTCATCAGATGATACCACATACGAAGCAGGTCCAAATGTAACGTGATTGGTTAATTGTGTCAAGACACGTTTACATAGCAACTGCCCAATTACATGGTAGCTGAATCAAAGGCTACATAACGCCATCTATTGGGCATTTTACTAACCCTCGTTTCAAACGCCGTCATTTCAAACGCCAACAGCCTCAGCAAATAAACATTTCGGCACCAACGCCGAAATTGGTCCAATCCGCACAGACGGAAGGGCTCTAAACTATAATGAAGCAAATAATCCGAGAAACAGCTCCATTTCTGGCAAAATGCTTGTCGAGTAAATAAAGGCGTCGCGCCCTAAGCCCGCCGAATCTCGTGAAAAATGCACGAATTACGACGCTTGGACAAATTGTGTCCGCATTACTCGACGCTGCGGGGGTTAATCTTTTCCACAGTAATTTACGTTTCACTTTCTCGTCAGAAACTTGTTTGAAACAAAGAATTTGTAATAGGAACACAAGTAATTCGCGTCCGTCGTAAATCATGATTTCGGACAAACCGGATTTCAGGCGGAATGGCGAAAGTATCTTCTTATTTATTTATTTAGAATCTTTTAAACGAAGGGTGTGCTGTCCGTGGAGTTTTCGGATTTAGAATAGGATCCCTCCAACCCATCTCTTGGGTGTCGTGGACGACAAATACGGAAATATTAAAGAAACGGGCTTTCGTTCTTAGGGCTGCGTTAGCGCTGCCTTCTGGCAGTGGTCAGTGGTGTCGTGCATCGCAAGATGCCGGGAGGATACCGTGCGTCCCGATCCCCTTCAGATAGAATACTGGTAGCGCACCACCGACGGGCTTAGTGGCTATTCTCAGCTCGATTGGAGTGAGCCCCAACTAACCCACATGTCCTGTTACACAAGGCCCATAGGTGTACATATGCATAAAAAGGCATTCCCAACGAAAAAAAAGAACAAAAAAGTGACTTGAACTCTTATATTATATCACCTTCCATCAGATAAAAAATATCTTCTATGTGTACATGTTTTCTATGTTTAATACGTATGTATTTATGTACAAAAAATATAGTATCTGAGTAGGTTTATCAGTTGTTTAATAACCTTAGTACAAGCTTCGGCATAATTTGGGGCTAGATGGCGATCTGTGGCCCAGCGTGGCAAGTCTTGAGTTATTATTATTATTATCCTGTGTTACTAGAAAAGCTTACCGCCGCACTAACCTACTGGTTAGAGAGCTTACATTCACATTCATAAGTATATCTTCGATGACTGTACCACTTAATGTTCTACCGAATTTTACATTACAGACGTATTTTTCTCAAGTGCTCATCTAAAGTTCACATAAAACGTTGAACCGAGTACCTGGGTCAAAATCGAAATTCATTTGCCCAATTTAAAAGTTCAACGTGAACTCCTAATAAACTCGCGTGAATGTGAGTTTGATAAATACTACGTTTATCACGTATGCAAATTACGAAACCATTGAAGTAATTAATTATTCCCCGAGGTATTATTAAATTTGTTTTATTTAATGATCATTAATGGGCGAGACAAAGTCAGCTGGACTGCGCTGGCTCGCTCACATTGAAAGAATGGAGTAGGATCGTGCTGCGAAGGGATCATACCTTTGTTTTTCTAGAGGTTAAAGCATCAGGCAACTTCAGGCCGCCTCCGGAGGGAATCGGCTTAGTGTGTAAGACTCACATCCACCAGGGAGGGCATGCCCGCTAAACACCCGCGTATCGCCAATGGGAGGAATTTGCAGAAATACGGGGAGCACAGAAGTATGCGGTTCGTCCCTGGCTGCCCTGGCCAGCCGCAGATGAACGGTCGACACTCCTGGTCCGGGGAGGGCAAAGTCCACCAGGCTATCGAAGACTTTTGTTTTGTGTCATCTTAGTACCTACCTACAATTTTTGTATGTTATCTAGTCAACTTCGTAGCTTCACACTTGTTTCTGTTCATGGGCTAAGCAGTTTAACTGTAACACTCATGTGACATGAAGTTCGCCTTTTGTACACTATTTTATTGTACAACAAAGACTAAATAAATAAACACTCATGGACAAGAAAGGTAGGGCATAGCGAATCTTCGCTCCAATTAAGCTGCTGGTCCGGGGAATGACCTCTACTCTATAGAATACCGCAGCCAAAATGACCTTTGGGACGTGTTTCTGCCGGTGAGTATGGTTTGCCGGAGCTCGTGTCGGGTTAGGGTTGGGCCGGCATGGCGGTGGTGGTAACTGACTACTTGGGTACTTGCCCGTTGTCACAGCGACTTGCACTTCTCTTTCGCTTTCCACCAGGGGTAGGGAAGCCATTATGTCTAGCTACAATAAAAACAACAATCTCATGGGCACTACAGGATTTTTTTTATGATATTAAAGAAGAGCTTACGGGATGATCACTCTAACTGATGGTAAGCGGTCGTGAGGTCCAAAGGTCCAAAGGATCATTGAAAAAAGCATACACTCATGTTCGTATTATAGCGGGTACGTTAACTCAGTACACAAAATTGTAAAGACTATCACTGATAGTAATAAAACATCTCGGAATCGCAACACTCCATAACTCGCGGAGCGTGACACTGGAACAATGAAGTCTCAATTAAGCGTGAAAAATATTGTTCCGTAACGAACGTGGTGAAGTGACTGTTCATTAGCCCCGGCGTCGATGGAGCACTAGATACTATGGAGCGTCAGAACATAAACTTTATCGACGGTAGTTTTTGCGACGCAACCTTCTTTTATATTATAATTTTTAACTGGCTGTTTTTATACGTTTTTATATTAAGAAAATTACTTTTTGTTTGTCACTCTTCTCGAATTGTCACCAGAATTGTCGGTTAGTTGATTTGCTTTTTATTTCAATAATTATTAATTTCTATCCTTTTATTAGTGTTTTCATTTCGTAGTTAGTTTCAGTCCTCATTTCCTCATTTTCGTCGTTTTCAATAGTTTCTTAAAATAATCATCATCTGATGATTTTTGTAGGCTGAACATGATTCATCAGCCTGCGAACGTCCAAAGCAGGACATAGGCCTCCCCCAACGACAATAGGCTATTATGGCCAAAAATTGTTATTAGTCCGTCTTTTAGCTTATTCAAAAATAAAAGACACATATTTTTCCTTTTTCAATTCAAATAAACAATAGCAAAGATACAAGGCATCAAAATTTAGGTGTGGGAATCTTTGACGTCACTTGCTCCCATAAAAATGCCTCACCGAGTGACGTCACGCGTAATTTCAACGGGCTATAACTTTGTAATTTTTAGTCTAACTTACAAATAATAAAAAATACGTGTCTTATTTTTGAATAAGCTAAAAGACGAACTAATAACAATTTTTAGCCTATTGTCATTTTATAGAAGATTCCCCTTAGTTAGATTACACGCTTCGCAGGCGGGTTGGTGTACTGCGGACACCAAACGGCGGTTTTCCAATTTCCTGATATTCCCTAGTTTCTTAAACTTTCGCAAACATTAAAAACAAATATCTAGAAGTTTGAGTTGCGTACGAGATAACCCGAGAGCGCAAATTGATATAGCTAATTTGCCAATTAAGTCTATACCTAATGGGCCTAGGTTAGCTAGTTGCTACATTTGAGTTTCGCATCTTCTAACCCGACACAAATAATCCATTCTCTTTTACGAGAGAAAGATATTACTAATCTTTTACAATACCAACACTAATCTCGACAAAGGCTTCCTCTCAGCAAAAATATGGGCGAAAATAAAACAATTTGGAGCCAAGTTGAAGCGACGAGACCAGCCCATAAATCAAGTAAACGCGAACATTATCCAAAAATATCGCTTCTCGAGATGCTTTTAAATGTAATTGGTATTAGGCTTTGAGACTTTTATCTTGCTAGTGACAGTTTGACGATAACAGCGCAACGATTTAGCGATCTGCCGATATTGGCCGGAAGACCGAGATGGTTTAAGGCTTAGCACGCACAACGATTCTCTTCTCGGATATTTCACGCAAGCTCCAACTTCATCTTCATCAACCGCTGTCTTCGCCATATTCTCGGTATCTACTGGCCCCAGAAAATCTCTAACTTAGATCTATGGGAACGCTGCGTTTAGGCTCTGATCTGCCAGCAGATCAAGCGCCGCAACTGGAATTGGATCGGCCACGCGCTCCGACGGGACCCTGACCACATACCGAGGCAATTCCTAGACTGGGATCCCCAAGTAAAACGGAAACGTGGCCGCCCTAAGCAATCCTGGCGGCGGACGATCGCCGCAGAAGCGAAGGTGATAAGTATGACCTGGAGCGAAGTGATACGCGAAGCTCAAGACCGCGCGGGATGGCTACGTACTGTGGATCCTCTGCCCCATTCAGGGGACATAGGACAATGAGTCAAGTAAGTCACGCACAACGATTAAGCGCCAAAGGTTTAAAAATTACTGTGGCGTTCTTGCCATACCTCATACAAACACGCATTGTGGTTGGCGTTTTGCTTAATTTTGTTCAGTAATACCATGAACACTATGATATTTTGGTCCAAGCTAACCTCATCTGCCCGTGGTGCATCCTGCCGAATAATAAAGGAGGCTCTGGCAATTAACTGGTAGCGGTATAACCATCACAACGGAAGTCGATGACGAGCAGCAGCGTCATCGGAGCAAGAAGCTATACCGTGTGATCGCTAACCCGCCTGCCCAGTGTGGCGATTATGAGTAAAGCCTCCAAAAAATTCAACAAATTAAAACCGAAATCCATTAAAAAAGTTAAGATCATTATAAATGCTACCTCATATCTACCAAGTATCTCAATTATATTGAAAGGTCGTTGAACAATCAATCCCTAGAGATGTTTACAATCTTGGTGACACAAAATCACCAAATTTCCAAGGACAAATTTTCACCTGAATTCCTTATACAACCAAGGTGAGCAGTAAGTAAGTAGGGATTATTGAAACGTCAATCCCTTCGAGATTTGAATAGGGTAAGAAAGTTTGAAGTGAAGTTTCATCGGAATTCCCATTGGACAACCGTATTCAAACTTAAAACACTTGATTACACAGATTTATCAAAGTACGTACAGTTTGTTAATAAATAACCCTTAGGTTACTTACCTATTGTTATTGGTTCATCATTTTGATGCATGACTGAGCCACACAACGCCATCTAGGCTTAAACTAAGTCAAAGTTTGTAGTATGGGACATGGGTACTAGAAAACTGATCTTCATGCCCACAAGTAAAGGGAAGGACTAATGAAAGGGATGTAGTAAGGGAGCGGTCTATCATCATTTCGCTCCAAGCCAACTTCACCTGCCCGTGGTGCATCCTGCTGAGTAACAAACTGGTGACCGACTGGTGGTAGTACCATCACATCTGAAGGCGCAGCTAAATACCACAGACCTATGACGGGCAGCAGCGTCACCGGAGCAAGAAACTACGCCCTGCGATCGCCAACCCGCCTGCCCAGCGTGGCGTTTAAGGGTATCAGATGTTGGCCCTAAGTGGCGAACGACTGGAGAGGCCTATGTCCAACAGTGGACTCCGATAAGCTGATGACGATGATGACACAAATGTTTGTAGTGTGCGGGGTTCGAACCCGCGACAACTGGGGTATCAGCAGATTTTAGTACCACTGGACCAAAGTGTACGTCAAACATGGCGCCACTCTACTACTCACTCATACAAATCAGTTAAGAGAGGTAGGGCATAGCGAATCTTCGCTCGAATTGAGCCGCCCGTCCGGGGAAGGACCTCCACCCTATAGAATACCGCAGTCAAATGACCTCTGGGTCGTGTTTCTGCCGGTGAGTAGGGTTTCCGGAGCTCGTGGGGGGTTAGGATTGGGCCGGCATGGCGGTGGCAACTGACAAGTAACTGACCAGTTACTTGCCCGTTGTCACAGCGACTTGGGCTTCTCTTTCGCTTTCCATCAGGCGTAGGGAAGCCATTATGTCGAGCCACTATAAAAAAAAAAAAAAAGAGACCTGTCATCATTGCGAAATAATTTTCAAAGAGTTCATAGGTACCTCTAATTCTGTATTCTCAGAATAGTGCGGAAGATTCCTTTGATTGTAAACGCTCTCAAATTTCTCGTGTAATGTTATGAGATTACGAATTAATTATGACAGGAGTGCTTCATTAATATAATTATTTAGTCAAAATAATGGTATTAGAGAAATTCACAACGTTCTCTTCCGATATATTTTCAGCCTTGACAAACTATCCACGTGCACAGAAAATTACAGCAGTGGCATAATTATACCACGAGGCCCGTGGCAAATTCATCAATTTTTTTACTAAATATGTAATTAATGACAAGTTATGGCGGTAGGTATAACCATCACAATTAAAGGCGTAGCTAGGTACCACAGGCCGATTTCGGGCAGCAGCGTCACCGGATCGAGATCGCCAACCCGCCTGCCCAACGTGGCAATTATGGGTAAAGCCTTCAGATGTTTTTAGGGTTCCGTAGCCAAAATGGCAAAAACGGGACCCTTATAGATTCGTCATGTCTGTCTGTCTGTCTGTCTGTCTGTCCGTCCGTATGTCACAGCCAGTTTATTCCGAAACTATAAGAGCTACATTATTGAAATTTGGTACGTAGATGTATTCTGTTAACCGCATTAAGATTTTAAAGTAAAATCAGAAAAAAATCCAAAATTTTTGGGGTTACCCATACATGGAACTGAAACTCAAAATTTTTTTTTCATCAAACCCATACGTGTGGGGTATCTATGGATAGGTATTTGAAAATGATGTTGAGGTTTCTAACATCATTTTTTTCTCAGATGAATAGTTTGTGCGAAAGACTCTTCTAAAGTGGTAAAATGTGTGTCCCCCCCCCCCCGTAACTTCTAAAATATGGACATTATAAAACTGAAAAAAATATATGATGTGTATTACTATGTAAACTACTAACGAAATTTGGTTTGAATGAAATCTAGACAGTAGTTTTTTTTTAAACATCATAAATCAAATTACCTAATTTTTTTCATTCAATCAGTGGTACGGAACCCTACGTGCGCGAGTCCGACTCGCACTTGGCCGGTTTTCCAAATTGGAGAACAACCGGAGAGACCTATGTTCGGCAGTGAATTGCGATAGGCTGAAATGATGATGCTATGTTAAACACACCGCTATATAAAAAGTATAAAACAAAGTCGCTTTCGTCTGTCTATTGGCTGTCTCTGTGTATGCTTAAATCTTTAAAACTAGGTAGCGGATTTTGATGCGCGTTTTTAATACAAGATAGAGGGATTAAAGAGGAAGATTTATATTCATAATACATGCATGTACCTACTTGGAAAACATTGATAATTTTAGAGGTTCCTAATATATTTTCTTTAGTAATTCCTTAATTGGAGCATGGTCATTGCAGTGATAAACCTCTTTGTACCTCTTTGTACTGGGACAGAGAGACTTTGGGTTGAATGCAGGAAATGCAAAAATCTATAAAAATATGATCAATGAGGATTTCTGAAAAAATACAGACATAGTCCTTTCCAGTATTGTACCTACCTACAGTCTAACTTATTACAAAACTTGTAAACGTTTTCGTTTCTTCTGACGTTACCTCGGTGACAACGTGGCAATTTATCCGTGTGCAATCTTAATTGAACCGACGGCGGTTTTATAACCGCACGCATTGTATGCCTCTACTGTACCGCTCATGACATGCAAGTGGGGGCTCATGAAAAGTGTTTCATAAACTTGTGAACCAAGTGACGTCATGGAAAATGTGTATTATTGTGTATGTCTTTTGAATTGTTCCACAGTGGGTACGTTAATTATGTAAATTGATAAATGTATGAGCTAATCAAGGGAAGTCAATATTGGGAGCAATCTCCCAGAACACCCAGACCCGAGCCAATCTAGAAAAGTTCGTTTCCTAAATTGACCCGACCGGGAATCGAACCCGGAGCCCACGGTTCGTCGGTGCTTTCGGGCTTAACCCATCAACCAATGCACCACCGAGGCTGCCAGCATGTTTGCCATACGTTACAGCAAAAGTTGTTATTACTATGTTTTTTTTTCTTCGATCAGGAAAAATGCCTTTAAGCCTATCGTTCGAACAACAGTATACAAATAAAAGTAGCAAAAATTTAATAGATACTTTAAAGTATCACAACTCCTCGTGTGACCTCACCACTTCCACCTGGTCACACTCATGCTCATTACGGTATGGGTCACATGTCTCTCATCCCTCCTCATTACATATCGGTACCAAGACAGATGGTTCTCTTTGTACTTCTCTGCCACTGCTAGCACTTTCATACATCCTCTGTACAATGAATTGAGCCAAGGGTCGTGGGTTCGATTCCCGCACAGTACAAACATTTGTGTTCATGAACATGTCTGTTTGTATTGATCTGGGTGTTTTCTATGTATAATATGTATTTATTTACAAAAAAAAAGTATCTTAGTATGTTTATCAGTTGTCTAGTACCCATAGTACAAGCTTCGGCTTAGTTTGGGGCTAGATGGCGATGAGTGGCCCAGCGTGGCATGTCTTGGGTTATTAATTTATTAATTTAATGAATAGTATGATGACCTATCAAATCAAGGTCGATTGAAAGAAAGAAAGAAAAAAGTTTATTAGTATCACTTATTACAATATTACAAACTAGCTGTGCCAGCGGCGTCGCACGCTTGGATATCGGGTATCAAAAATAACGGACTTCCATAAAATACTTATACCTATACCTAAGTTTTAAGTTAGACCTCTAGTAATACATTAGTGAAAATCGTATTCAATTTCATGCAGTAGTTTTTGAGAGATGCGCGTTCAAAAAATTTCTCCCGTTTTCCTAACATTTCCCTTCACTGCTCTGCTCCTATTAATAGTAGCGTGATGAAAAGTACCCTATAACCTGCCCAGGAGTATGAAAAATAATTGTACCAAGTTTCGTTAAAATCCGTTGAGTAGTTTTTGTTTCTATAACGAACATACAGACAGACAGACAGACAGACAGACAGACAGACAGACAAAAATTTTACTGATTGCATTTTTGGCATCAGTATCGATCACTAATCATCCCCTGATAGTTATTTTGAAAATATATTTAATGTACAGAATTGACCTCTCTACAGATTTATTATAAGTATAGATAACATTCAAATGTACTGTATGTATGTAATGATTGCTTACTAAAACGTGAGAAGCTCAAATCCTTGATTGCGAGCAAAGAAAAGCCCACAGACTTCCAGCGATAAATCCGAAACTAAATGTTTTCTACCAAACTTTAGCATCTTAAACTCTCCACTAAAGATGCAAATTGTATAAACCCTACTCCATTACGCTGTGTGACCTGAATCCCACAATAGGAGCCAAACAATTTTATCGAGCAACTTTATTTTACGACTCGCAAATATACATAGCTACAATTCCGACAGTTTTACTGCCTCCGCAGATAACGCTCATCTCTCGCAGATTACATAATGTGCTCCCAGCCCCTTCTGTAAGCTATTAGGGTTTTTATTTACTTTACATTGGAGATGTATGTACTTATATTTGGTGTTTTATTACCGAGATTAGCTTTTTTTGTACCAAAATGGTTGCCGGTCCGACTGATGGTAATCAGCGCCGCGGCGCTCGCTACACGGCTAATGCTGAGTGGTTACCCAATAAATTGTTGCACTGATCTATATATTTACAGTATTAGATGAGCCCTATAATATTGTACCTGATCTAGTATTACAATTCCGTTTATTCGTGAATGGACCAAGCATATGGTACCGTGCGCCTTGTGCACTACCGAGGTATCCCTGTCGTAAAAGGCGACTAAAATGGTCTTCGGGTTTGTGGCGCGCTGTTAACGTGAACTCGAAAGATACGTAACTGGAACCTATGATAGTGATCTGTCTCATAGTAACTTAAAGCAGTTACAATGTACTGATAAATTGAGAAAACCTTCCGTCATGTTGGTTTTACAGATCCCCGAACCTTAGGGTTTCATAGATCAGACACTTCTGTGTAACCCTTCTGGGTTAGCTGAAAATTATTAAGAAATTAAAACTTGATAACAATCTAAATAGCTATTCCAAAACATATAGGTACTATATTGACTGTGTAACTGTGTTAGGTTCCAAGCCATTTTAAGTTATTGTTTGGTTAAGACCGGAACATTCTGTAATTAATGGACCAGTATAATAATAGTTGCTCTTAGTTGCGCTGACAGTTGCCTGTATCGTACTTGTTACCAAGTTTGCTGTTCGATATGAACTTTTCTGTGGACTTTAGCTGGCCAATGATAATCAAAACTGTTTCAGCGTAAAGTCTGAGTTGGGTTCCAAGCTTTGTTTTGAAGTTTAATGAAATTGGCTCATATTTCAGGCGTGAGTGACCAGGAAAAAAAGAACTATCATCCATTTTTTTTTTCTATAGAAGCTCGACATAATAGCTTAATAAGCGTGATGGAAAGCGAAAGAGAAGCCCAACTCGCTGTGAAAACGGGCAAGTAACTGGTTAGTTACCGGTCAGTTGCCACAATTCCGGTTTAACGTCCACAATTGTGATTTTAAAAGCTTTAGTTAGTTTATTTATTCACAATGGGTATGTATTTTATTGCAATTCGGTTAATGGTAAGCGATATCGTAGTCTACGACGGGATGCGCTCACCAATCAAAAACCAGCATTTACATTATTAAAAAAAAAATGTTTTAACAAATATCATTTTCGCACAAAAGATTTCAAAAAGAGCTTTCTAATTGGCTCTTAGTATCGCTCAGCTCACGCCAGAGTAGCTTCGCTCGCTCGGAAAAATGGCAGAACGTTGATAAGCAAGTTTCCTTTGATTAATTACACAGCTCAGCTTGGTATCTCCGAACACTACTTGGGGTCTATAACTATGAAAGGCAAGCGTGGCGGTTTTGTTTAAAAGCATTGAAAATTGTCTGGAGAACAAATTTTATTAAAAGCGATAAAGAAATTGGACGGAGCGTAAACTACACTTTTGTTGAAAATAATTGCTTAAATATAAAGTTACGTTCTACTATTATAAAGTAACTTAAATCGCCTTTATAAAGATAGTTCATTCATCACTCAGATCAATTTTAATTTCTCAAAGGAATCGGTATCGACTTCACCAGAAAATAGAACATTTTCATGATAATAAAATTTAGTGTCCATGATATAATAATATGATAGCTTTTTGTGTGTTAAAATATAGCTTCGTAAAAATGTGTTAAAATATAGTTAATATAGCTTCTCTACGCCTGATGGAAAGCGAACGATAATCCCAAGTCACTGTGAGAACGGGCAAGTAACTGGTCAGCTGCCACCGCCATGCCGCGGCCGCCCCAACACTAACCCCCCACGAAACCCTACTCACCGGCAGAAAGGGCCGATTTGTAGTTTTTCCGACACTGCACGAAAAAAATACCTATAACGATAATTGCCAATAACAACTCTTTGTCTGGGCCGATGTTGGCGACCCTTACAAACTACACAGTTCAGAATAATTATTAAAACCTCCACACTGGCGAGCTATTAAACAGCAATCAACCACGCAGGACATCCCCAAATTCTTCAACTTATCGTCATTAACATTTTACGCGCCCCCAACTATAAAAGAGGCGAACTAGTTGACCGCGGTATGGGTATTACTGGCTTAATTGCTCGCTAGGCCTGTGCCCTAAAGTGTTACACGGTTAAGTGTTATTTAGTTATTTACGAGTGCGTCCGCCATTAGCAGGGCTCGTTAGGCGTCGCTGGACGAAATCAAGGGTTTATTGAAGAAGCTGATGGGCTCTGATAGTTGTTAATGATTTGGGTGTGACCAAAGTTGCATAGCTATCTACTGTACACATTACACAAAAATTAAACCGACTTCAAAAAACACAAACGACCAAAGCACAGCCAGACTTTAACGAGACAAAAATATCAAACGCAGGCCAGTTTAGAAATTGTAAGGATTTGATCATCTTATAAGTAGCTAACGAATACGTAAGCCTGAATCGATACCCGAGACCATAATGAAATAAAGAACTATGAAATAGTATGATACCACACAAACAAACATAATTACTTTGTTAACAATAAAACAACATGAGTGGTATTCTCAGAAAATGAAAAACACTCGAAAGAAAAGAAATTACGGAACTCGAACGAAATTGGCAGCCATTTTGGAACGAGCTAACATCTAATTCCCAATATCGGATGTCAACGTTCAATTACTCAAAGATAACTGAGATGAAATCCAATCTGCCATTAATTCGGGGAGGCGAAAATAACGATCAAATTTAAGCGCGTTTAAGGTTAACCAGGTGTCAGGGGCAGTTAAAAGTTAAGAGGATTTTAAAATTGCTGAAATTACCGATTGTTGAATTGGCGCGGAATTCGCGGTATTGTTTGAATGAAACGGCTTTCGAGTTGTACTTTTCGAGTGCATTGAATATTTTCGATGAGAATGATGAATGAGTAGGTTATGGTAGAATTATAGATCGAAATCAGTATTTTCGCTACCGGTGCATGCTAAGCCTTGAACCTTTGCTTATTTCGAAAGGTGAGCTTGGTTTGGCTTTGGTTTAAGATGTTATTCAAGACCTATTAACATAATCATCATCATAATCATCATCATCATCAGCCTATTACAGTCCACTGTTGGACATAGGCCTCTCCAGTTGTTCGCCACTTAGGACAAACGTCTGGAGGATATACCCATAATCGCCACGCTGGGCAGGCGGGTTGGCGATCGCAGGGCATAGCTTCTCGCTCCGGTGACGCTGCTGCCCGTCATCGGTCTGTGGTATTTAACTACGCCTTCAATTGTGATGGTTATATCGCCACCAGTCGGTTGCCAGTGCCTCGTTTGCTTTTCGGCAGGATGCACCACGAGCAGGTGAGGTTGGCTTGGAGCGAAATGATGATAGGCCGCTCTCTTACATCCCATTAACATAATATCATCAACAAATACAAAATTATTATTAATATTTAGCTTAATTTACAAGATTTTCATTTCAAGGGACATGCTTACCATTTCCATCTGCCTATCGCAGTCCACTAAACAAAAGACTCTCCAATTATTCACACTTTAATTGTTCTTGGGTACTTTTACTAATGCTGGATTCTCATTTGGGCAATTCACACACCACACACGCTATTACAAATTGAAAGAAACACCCTTTGCAAATTCACAACCGTATTGTATTTCCACCGTGAGAAAACATTTTAAAAAGAAGCGTCATCCATTACCATTTTCCCATGTAATATGATAAAGTGGCATTACTCACATATAATACTCATACAAGTCGATGTACTCGCATCTCGATCCATAGGGGGCGCATCTGGCCGGTCGTCTATTCACTGGCATGTGTCTTTGTAAAACATATTCTGTGCTCAAGCGATGCTCCATTTAATTTGAATAGCCGTTTAGAATATAATCTGGATGCTGTTCACTATCGGGCCGTAATAGCTGTCTCGTCTCCGGGACGTTTTAGACAGCAGTATGTTGGATTTATAGAACTTATAGTTTTATTTATTTGTTTAAATAGGAAAAATAGTGATATAACAAAGACCACAAGTGATAGATAGATAGATACATTATATAATGAACACCAAACAATTGACCTAAAACTAGGTATAGTAGACATTTGTTGTACAATATACTATAGGATAATGCAACTTGGCGGTCTATCTGTCACCATAGCTAAGCTAGGTGATCGTATGGTTTCCGGATTTAGAATAGCACCATCTCTCTCTCTCCACTCATCCCTTGGTTGACACTGAGAGTATATCAGGAAACGGGCAGCAGACCTGGGCACAAATAAAACCTACTGCAGTCACAAATCCACCTACGTAGCGTGGAGACTGACAACCACCAAATAACATTGGGGGAGGCGTATGTATGTATAGCAGCGTACATTTACAGGTTAATTAGAAAATAAATTAATAGAAATTAATATTTAAAGGGGCCTTCCATACAACAAGCTAATATTAATGGTCCTTCGTGTCTGAGAACGATTTGCACTTGCCCAGTTTTAGTATTTCATAATGTAACTCGATTTCTTCTAGTGGTAAGGGACAGAGACGCAGATAGGGCACGCGCAGTCAGTAAGTGCCTATCATCCTTGACTAAGGTGCCTCCCTCACTGGGAACATGCACGCGTAATGTAACATTATGTAACTTTCTTTTTAACTATCCGATACTCTAAGTTTGTAAGGGAGCGGCCTATCATCTTTTCGCTCGCCACCTTGGGCAACCACCTGGAGGATATACCCATAATCGCCTCGCTGGGCAGGCGTGCTGGCGATCGCAGGGCGTAGCCTCTCGATCCGGTGACGTTGCTGCCCGTCATCAGTCTGTGGTATTTAGCTGCGTCTTCAACTGTGTTCAATCTTTATACCGCCACCAATCGGTTGCCAGCACCTCGTTTGTTATTCGGCGGTGAGGTTGGCTTGGAGTGAAAAGATAATAGGACGCTCCCTTACATACCAATTTACATACATCACAATTATTAGATTTATCACCAAACAAAAATCTGCCATGTGTACTTTCCAAATGAAATAATGTACAGTATGATGAAAAGTATAATCATTGTTTCTGGAAGATGGCTATATATAGCAATTAGGAGCAACGCCTTGGTCGAGATCTTTCATTAATACTACAACTTATAGGGTTGGTACAATAAAGAGTGTGTGAGAATTACTTACCTAAATAATAATACATCCTTATGTCCCAATGTGAGCGAGTATTACACTATGTACCAATATAATTCATCCTTATGTCCCAATATCGGTGAGATAAAATTGGATGATCATTAAGTAACTAAATGCATCAATCCACACCAACCATCTGGTCTCAAGCTAAGGAAATCTTTTGAAAAATGTGAATTTTAAGGCGAGAGTTTATTTATTTATTTTATTAATAGACTGAATAGTATAGGACAAGTGATTGATTTGGTTACTTGAACGTTGCCTCAGCGACTTTGGAATATTGTTCACGTTCCATCTGGCGATGGAACGCCACTACTATGTGCTATTATTGCAAACTAACGGAGATGTAAGGGCGGTCTATGATCTTTTTGTGTATAAGTTGTAGTATTAATGAATGGGATGTAAGGGAGCGACCTATCATCTTTTCCCTCCAAGCCAACCTAACCCTGCCCGTGGTGCATCCTGCCGAATAACAAACAAGGCGCTGGCAACCGACTGGTGGCGGTGTAATCTTCACAATTGAAGGCGTAGCTAAATTCCACAGATTGATGACGGGCAGCAGCGTCACCGGAGCGTGACGCTACGCCCTGCAATCGCCAACCCGCCTGCCCAGCCTGACGAGTATATCCTCCAGATGTTTGCTTTAAAGGGCGAGCAACTGTAGAGGCCTGTGTCCAGCAGTGGACTTCAATAGGCTGATGATGATGTAAACTGACAAGAGATTCATTTCGTTACTTGTTCGTTGCCTCAGTGACTTGGGCCTCTCTTTCACTTTCCATCATGCGACAGGGGTGTGTGGTGTGGAATGCCGTGCTATTATTTAAAAAAAACCACTACACAGACTAAAGATTAAACCTCTTACATGTATGTGGCAACCCTATTTATTATTAATATGATGAAATGGGTGCGCCCATTCATATTAATAAATGAAACGACGGTTCGCAGACCCTTAACACAGTCTTATCCCTTCTAATTATATTTTTATTTGACGTGATTAATGGCGGATCCGCAGATGTTTAAGGATATAAATTACTGAACGGTGAAGTTACATTTCGTTTGAAAAATCGCGTCTCAAAATCATGTTTCAGATTTTCAGCTATGCGAAACTGACAAACAAATTTCAATGATGCACTGAAGTGGGGCGGAGATGACATAATATGTCATTAGAGCAATCATCATCATCATCAGCGTCATCTAATACATCTACTGCCGGTATTTGTACCCAGGAAAACGCTGCTGCCTCTTTTTGGATATTCCTTTATTCGTTTTAACGAAAAAGCTAACTTACAGTAACATTTTAGTCTAGCAATATGGTGATAATTTGCTTCCACAATGATAATATCATCAAATAAATCTATCCCAAAACAGGCTAGTGGCGGTATATTTGAGTGCAGACAGCGCCTTAATGGTGCTATTTTCAGCGAGCAAAGTATATTAGCTTAAGCTTGTTTTATGTGCCATAAACAGGAGTTATGTCTAGTTGACACCGGACCTTTCCGGATTATTTGATCGCGCCACTTTTGCGGTTCTTCGGTTTTTAGGGTTCCGTAGCCAAATGGCAAAAACGGGACCCTTATAGATTCGTCATATCTGTCTGTCCGTCCGTATGTCACAGCCAGTTTATTCCGAAACTATAAGAGCTACATTATTTAAATTGGGTGCGTAGATGCATTCTGTTAACCGCATTATGATTTTAAAATAAATCCAGAAAAAACATACATACATAGAACTGAAACTCAATTTTTTTTTTTCATCAAACCTATACGTGTGGGGTATTTATAAATAGATATTTTCAAATTATGATGAGGTGTCTAACAAAATATGGGCATAATATGCAAACTACTAACGAAAATTGGTTTGAATGAAATCTAGACAGTAGTTTTTTTTAAACGTCATAAATCAAATTACCTAATTTTTTTCATTCAATCAGTGGTACGGAACCCTACGTGCGCGAGTCCGACTCGCACTTGGCCGGTTAATATTCTTCTACTAGCTGTGCCCGCAGGGCAGGCTATGCTTCGGCGCTACCCGTATCCCTGCTATTTGCTGCCCACTGGCGACACAGGGGGGTTTAGTGGGTATACCCTCTCATTTTGGGAGGTGTGAGTCCCACACACCATGCCGACTCCCCCCGGAGGCGGCATGAAGGTGACTAATGCATTCCCCTCTAAAAAAAAAAGCTGTGCCCGCAACCTCGTCAGCATGGGATATAGTTTCATCCACTATTTTATCCTTTTGGTTTATTCCAAAACCCTTTCTTAGCGGATGCCTACGTCATAACATCTACCTGTATGCCAAATTTCAGCCCGATCCATCCAGTGGTTTGGGCTGTGCATTGATAGATCACTGTGTCAGTCAGTCAGGCAGTCAGTCACCTTGAAGTTACATATATTTAGATTCTAGACGGTGTTAGATGTTCCCTGTTGTAACAAGGTACAGAAAATCGTGGTGTATTGGTGGAAAAAGGGCGAACGATTGGAGGTCTATGTCTAGCAGTAGACTGCAAAAGGCTGATAGAATAGAATAGATATACTTCATTGCACACCATACAATCAACTTAAAACTAGTAAAATGGACATTAGTTGTACAATTAGGCGGCCTTATCGCTCCAAGCGATAACTTCCAGGCAACCTTAGGGTAGAGGATAAATTAAACAGACAGGCTGATGATGATGATGACATAATAGCGTATCGTACTTACATTATGTACTAGTGATAGTCGCTATTTCCTAAATTCGGTGAGAAATACTGTGATTATTATTATCTTTTTCGTACTTACATATCTTTGAAGTATCGTTGGCACGTTTAAAATACAAAAAAAAGGCTTGTTCCAAGGTTGGTTCTAAAAACTTGCTTTTCTAGCCAATTTTATGAAATATTATTATCGTTTAGCCCGCAGCGTTTACTTGCTGTAAATTACTAAATATAACCCAACGTATACGTTCCTAGTGGTAAAATATGTTTAATACTTACACACAAAAGATGCTTTGTGGGTGTTTGATCATCATCATCAGCCTATTGCAGTCCAGCTGGACATAGGCTTCTCCAGTTGTTCGCCACTTGGGGCAAACATCTGAAGGATATATGCCCATAACCGCTACACTGGGTAGGCGGTTTGGCGATCGCAGGTTGTAGCTTCTCGCTCCAATGACGCTGATGTCCGTCATCGGTCTGTGGTATCTAGCTAGGTCTTCAATTGTGATGGTTATACTACCGCCAGTCGGTTGCCAGCCAGCGCCCCGTCTGTCATTCGGCAGGATGCACCACGGGCAGGTGAGCTTGGCTTGAAGCGAAATGGCGATAGAACGCTCCCTTACATCCCTGTTTACTTTTAGTGTTCTACGACTTCTGAAATTCAATGTTTCTTGAATCGAATCAGTCTTTACTTTCAAAGTAAAACAAACCAACGTCTAAAGTTGCACGAAAACTCAAAAACAATTATCTACTCCATTCGTCTGCTTCCTCGCATATATTTCCACTTAAGTGATCTTGTGTAAGGCAATTACATTACTGTTTTGCTATCTACCCACTTTGGTGAATACATAATTAATATCTACCGTATCCATACTAAACGTACCTACTTAGTCGATTATCCAGCAGTACTACGCTCCGCCACATAGGCCACATAGGTCAAGAGAGGTAGGGCATAGCGAATCTTCGCTCGAATTGAGCCGCCCGTCCGGGGAAGGACCTCCACCCTATAGAATACCGCAGTCAAATGACCTCTGGGTCGTGTTTCTGCCGGTGAGTAGGGTTTCCGGAGCTCGTGGGGGGTTAGGGTTGGGCCGGCATGGCGGTGGCAACTGACAAGTAACTGACCAGTTACTTGCCCGTTGTCACAGCGACTTGGGCTTCTCTTTCGCTTTCCATCAGGCGTAGAGAAGCCATTATGTCGAGCCACTATAACTGGTCAGTTACCTGTCAGTTGCCACCGCCATGCCGGCCCAACCCTAACCTCCCATGAGCTCCGGAAACCTTACTTACCGGCAAAAACACGACCCGGAGGTCATTTGCGGCATTCTATAGGGATTCGCTATGCCCTACCGCTCTTTATAATAGAAACACCTCATCTCATCCCGTGGGAGACGTAAATATCACTTTGGGAATATCAGGAATAAAGAAATGCATTCCCTTTTAAAAAAATTATAATTGTATCCAAAATAAACGATCCATCTTCACTTCTTTAAATTCCCTTCGAACTAGTAAATACTCGTATCATGAACATAACTTAACATTGTGAAATAAGCTTCAGATTCCAGATTTATCGCTCACACTAAGCCATTTTGACGTCATAGCGGTTATTCTTGAACATACGGCTTGGGTATCGTGTAAATCCCGGATCCTACGTCAGAAGCGTCCTTGTTTATTTATTGCTTAGGATAAACCCCTTTTCTTTATTTGTTCGCTCGACCTTGACCCTTCCCCCTCTGCCTACAACTAGGATTATCTGATATCTTTATACAGACCTTCTATCCGTATGGGAAATTACTAGAGAACCGAGTCAGAAATAATATGAAAGGTTATACGTAATCATCTTTGCCTTAATTGTACGAAAATATAAACCGGAAAGAATGGGCAATATGGGCATATCGGACTAACTAGATAGATAGATACCTACACTTTATTCTATGGTGTACCATAGATATTGGCCTAGAATTATGAAAGTATGCAATTTTGGCGGTCTTATCGCTATAAGCGATCTTTTCTAACAACCATAGGGTAGAGAATAGCAAGACAGAAAAGGTAAAGTGGTGATATAAGTAAGAGTATATCTAGCTATAAATAGGTTCAGACTCCATGCTTTGCCAAGTAGTACGACGAAGTTTTTGCTTCGCTATACACATAAAACAGCTAGTAACTTATCAAACCACCCTCGTATTTGGTGAAATTCGATTTCTCCCGGAACCACGCCTAGTGGGTAAGTTCATAACAAATTCAGTGTAGCGAGTGGAATATCGACGCCACACAGATGCGTCCCGCGAGTCCTGGCCTCACAGCATAAACATATTATCAGTAAGGCATAAAATATTATATTATAGATATATTGGGATGTAAGGAAGCGGTCAGTCATCATTTCGCTCCAAGCCAATCTCACCTGCTCTTGGTCTGTGATTCTGCCGAATAGCAAACGAGGCGCCGGCAACCGACTAGTGGCGGTATTAATAACTATTACAATTGTAGTGCAGTCAATGAAGCGAAAAATACGGGCTAACCTCCGAATTTTTTTACTGTGATCCGATTTGCATGAAATTTTGGAATTAGGCTCATCTTACCATTAACTTCAAAAGTGAAAATGATTTGAACTCCGCCACCACCATGGGGGTGGTTGCCACCCCTTCTCGGGGGTCAATGGTTGTTTTTTCAAAATAACCTCGGATATCGATTGAAGATCTAATTTTAAGCAAAAAAGTTTCTATAAAGTTTCTCGAAAAATCTAATACTTTTCAAGTTATTGGCAATTGAAAATTCGCAAATTTTTCACGATTTTCATCAGTTTTTTTCAAATATCTCCAAAAATATACGTTTTATCGAAAATTTTATAAGGAACGAAACTGTAGCAGGTAAAAAAATGAACAATTTGGTTTTTTACAAAGTATTCTAAGTGCAATATTAAGCTAGATATTCACGCCTAATTAGTATTACGCATTTTTATTTGATGTAAACGGTTGGCCGGCAGAATGTGCCTAAACTTATTCTGCCTAACGGTATATTTTTATTCCCTTATTTATAAAATTATATCAGTACCTATTTATTTTATAATATACATTATATTATTTTTATAGTATGTCAGACGATGAACACTATTATTCTTTAAATGAATCTATTGACTCTTTTCATTCAATTACAGACACAGATACACTTTGCGAGAGGATTAAGTGTAATCTGGGTGATAACACATTCCTCAATATATGTCACATTAACGCTCAAAGCGTCCCGTCTCATCATACTGATCTCCTTGATGCATTTTCTGAGGGTATTTTACATGGGATCCTGGTCTCTGAGACCTGGCTAAAGCCTAACTTAGCGTCAACTAGTTACGGGTTGCCTGGGTACATTCTGCATCGTAACGATCGCACTGAAAGGAGGGGTGGAGGTGTGGCGATCTATTTGCGTAGTGATATCCCTTGCTCTTATTTATCTTCATCTAGTTCCGTATATTCGCGAGAGATGGAATTTCCTTTTCTTGAAATTAAAGTCAAGGGATTAAAAGTTCTTCTGGGTGTGGTGTACTGCCCTCCGACGGTGGACTTTGTTCAAAGTTTCGAGAACCTACTTGATAGATACGCGTCCGAATACGAGCACCTACTTATTATGGGAGACTTCAATGTCAACCTTATAAATTGCACCCCCCAGTCTTCTAAATTGCGCTCTGTAATCGAATCTGTGAATCTTTCTGTACTTCCACTGAATCCCACTCATCACAACTCGGACACTGATGATTCGTGGCTCGACCTAATTATTACCTCTTCACCGGATCTTATCTTTAAACACGGTCAGCTTCTTGCACCGGGTTTCTCTAGACATCTCTCACTTTAACCGCCTGTTGCTTTCACTGTATGACAGTCATGCTCCGCAACGGCCGGTCCGGTTGAGACGCCCTCCTGCCCCGTGGATAACGAGACTGGTGCGGATGGCTATGACGAGACGAGATCGGGCATTCCGTCACTATAAGCGAAATCGAAATGATGAAAACTGGCTGACGTTCAAGAAGGCCAGGAATCAGTGCAATAGGATGGTGAGATCTGCTAAAAGGCGTTACTACCTTGACAATCTTCTGAACACGCCTCCCGCTGGTACCTGGAAATTCCTCAATTCTCTTGGCATAGGTCGATCCACAGTATCCTCACCCGACATTTCACCCCTCTCTGTAAATGATCTTAATAAACATTTTTCCAAAATCCCCACTCTCCAGGATGACATTAAAGCAAAAACATTGACCGATATCTCCAGTATGCCGTCTCCTACAATCGACCCTTTCGAATTCTCTCCTGCAACTGAGGGTGATATCCGTAAGATATGCCTCTCAATCAACACAAAGGCGGTAGGCTGCGATGAGATTAGTCGTAATATGCTCATTCCAATTCTCGATGTCTTAGTCCCTCTAATTACTCATATTGTTAATTTTTCTTTAGACTCCGGAGACTTCCCAGATATCTGGCGAAAGGCCTATGTGCGTCCTCTTCCTAAAGTTTCTAGCCCCTCTCTTCTGTCTCATTTTCGACCCATTTCTATTCTTCCTTTTCTCTCTAAGATCATTGAGGCTGTCGTTCATAAACAGTTATCCAGTTTCTTCTTCTCTAATGACCTTATTAGTAGATTCCAATCCGGCTTCAGGCCGGCCCATAGCACCACCACAGCATTACTAAAAGTCACTGAGGACATTAGGTTAAACATGGAGAACTCCTTGCTGACAGTTCTCGTTCTAATCGACTTTTCGAACGCATTCAATGCTGTAAACCACGACTTACTGCTAGCCATTCTCTCCCATCAACAAGTATCATCTCGTTCTCTTGAATGGTTTGCATCTTACCTACGTGGGCGGCAACAAGCGGTTCGAACTGAAAATGAGACATCGCTTTGGTGTAGTCTTGACTGTGGTGTTCCGCAAGGAGGAATTCTCTCCCCGCTCTTGTTCTCCATTTTTATTAACTTTATTACGAAGAGCCTCAGATGTTCTTATCATCTCTGTGCTGATGATCTCCAACTTTACAGGCATGGCGCAGCCGACTCATTCGGTGAGATCGCCAACGCCTTAAATAAAGACCTTGAATGCATCCGGGATTGGTCTGTTAGGTTCGGCTTAGCAGTGAACCCCTCAAAATGCCAGGCAATCATTTTCGGGAACCGGCGACAGATTGCTAAAGTTGATGTCAGCACAGGATACAACATTTATTTTGACGGTATTCTAATACCTTATTCCCCGTACGTTAAAAATCTTGGCCTGTACATGGACGACACTCTTTCTTGGAACAAGCAGACCGCAGAAACCAGCAGGAAAGTGTCCGCCACTCTGCGCGCGCTTTACAGGCTGAAAAATTTTCTGCCTGTTAGGACTAAAATCCTTCTAATGCAGGCACTAGTACTGCCGGTCATTGACTATGGGGATGTGTGCTGCTCGAATGTATCTCAAGAGTTTCTAAACAAAATTGACCGCCTCCAAAACAACTGCATACGTTTTATTTTCGGGGTTCGTAAATACGACCACATTTCCCACTATCGGTCGCGCCTGAAATGGCTTCCTATTCGGCAACGTCGGAGTTTGAGAATACTCTGTTCTCTATATAATATACTCAAAGATCCTCAAGCTCCTGATTATTTAAAATCTAAATTTTCTTTCCTGAGTGAGACAGCCTCCCGCAACCTTCGCACCTGCAATGCTCTCAAGCTCCGCACTCCCGCTCACAAGTCTGGCTACATGTCAAACTCTTACACTTTGGCGGCTATCAGGCTGTGGAACTCTCTTCCTAGGGATATTCAATCCTCTTCTAATAAATTCGCATTTAAGAGATCAATTCGTGACCTTTTCCTAAACGCTGCCTAAATCTGTTACTTGTTTTTTGTTAAACCTTTTAGTTAATGGTTCCGTCTGATATATACCTATATGTATTTTTATGAATATATATATATATATTTAGATATGTATTTTAGTATGTATGTATTTAATATTATTGTCTAAAATATATTATATACCTTTGTGCATTACTACTACAGCAGTTGTTTGAATACCTATTACCGCACCACATTGTAGATTTCTGGCACGCCCAATGGTTGACTGGTAGAGAATGCCACACGGCATTAAGTCCGCCATTTGTACCTTCTACGTGCAATAAAGATTAAATAAATAAATAGTTTTCAAAAAAGTCACGACTGAAAAAAAATCGAGAATTTCAAATTTTTAAAAATCCCACCCCTTTTTCATAATATCTCAAAAATGACGACAGATACGTATAAAAGTGTAGGGATAAAAAATTTAGGTATTTTTCTGACAAACAATTTGGTTTTTTTGTTTTTTCAATCAAATAAAAATTGACGGAGATATGATTGTTTAAAGAGCGCGTGGCAGCGCAATCACAGCCTCCCTTAATCGCTTATAATAGCTTATTTCAAGCACTACAAAACCCTTTTCGATTAGAAAGCATAAAATGCATTTGCTCGCTGCTAGATGGCATTGACTACATCGATGAAATTTCAGATAAAATAAAAAACGGCTTTGATCTTTAATATCTAGCTTAATATTGCACTTAGAATACTTTGTAAAAAACCAAATTGTTCATTTTTTTACCTGCTACAGTTTCGTTCCTTATAAAATTTTCGATAAAACGTATATTTTTGGAGATATTTGAAAAAAACTGATGAAAATCGTGAAAAATTTGCGAATTTTCAATTGCCAATAACTTGAAAAGTATTAGATTTTTCGAGAAACTTTATAGAAACTTTTTTGCTTAAAATTAGATCTTCAATCGATATCCGAGGTTATTTTGAAAAAACAACCATTGACCCCCGAGAAGGGGTGGCAACCACCCCCATGGTGGTGGCGGAGTTCAAATCATTTTCACTTTTGAAGTTAATGGTAAGATGAACCTAATCCCAAAATTGTATGCAATTCGGTTCACAGTAAAAAAATTCGGACCTATAATGCTTCATTGACTGCACTATTGAAGGCGTAGCTAAATACATGCAGCAGCGTCAGTGAAGCGGGAAGCTACGCCGTGCGATCGCCAACCCTGCCCAGCGTGGCGATTATGGGTATATCCTCCAGATGCTTGCTCAAGGTGGCTAACAGGAGGCTGATGATGATGATAGATATTGTATATCTATAGAAATAAATAAATCTAACTATTAAGTATATCTATACATATTTTGTTTTTATAGTAGCATAGCATACTAGCCTCCTGTCGCTTTATGGAAAGCAAAAGAGTAAGGGACTAGTAACCAAATAAATCGCTAGTCAATTGCCACTGCCATGTTGACTTGTAGTGCAGTGATTGGACCCTAAACTACTACTAGCTGAGCGTAACACACTCGTTACGCTCAGCGCTCTATCTTGAGCGTCAATATAGGTAACATTAAAATCAAGAGATAATGTTTGTATACCCAGATAAGAAACAAATATAAAAATTTGTTTCAAAATGAGACAGCATTTAGACCTGCAAAGTTTATCGAGAAAATCTATTTTGAATTTCATTCCAAGACTATCATGAACAAAATGTTGTTTCCCACTGTAATTTAGCTACACTGTGTAACATATTCCCAAATGTGCCTATAGGAGCGAAATTGAAATCATTCCCTTTCGTTTGAACTAGCGTGACAGAACCGGCTCATTCATTTGTATGTATGACTTAACCTGTACAATAATCGGTAAATATATATTTTATTACTTCACAAATATACTGCTTTGACTTTTATAGAGACTGTTTCGCAGAACTAAGGTTGTGTTTTCACTAGAAATGAGTTTAGTGAAAGTATTAAAAAGGTAATGCTTTTTGTATCTACTGGCTGGAACATAATAAATTCTGGAACTGCAACTTAATATTCGACTGGGTGACTCATTTTATGGTGACCTCTGCCTTCTGAGCCAAGAGTCGTGAGTTGGATTTCCGCATAGTACAAACATTGGTGTTCATGAACATGCCTGTTTGTATTGGTCTGGGTGATTAATATGTATTTATTTCCAAGAAAAAATTTAAAAGTAAGTTGATTAGTTGTGTAGTACCCTTCGGTCTGCGCCGAAGCTGCAGAACCGATAACCGATGGGGTAAATGTGTTTTAGTGTCGATTGCTTCTTTGTATAACGCCCTTAGGCCAGATGGAGCGAAGATTTTTTTTGAAGATTTGAAGTCCAGGATTGAGCAAAGTGGTAAACAACTGGAAAGACCTATATCCAGCAGCGGACTGAAAAAAGTTGATGATATTGACCAACTAAAATCGTTACACCTCTTCTGATGGATTCAGACGTTAAAAAATTATGTTTATCAATAAGTTTATTTTTGGCTGGCCGTATTATGGTGGTTAATTAAGGACACTGCCTTCTGAACAAAGGGTCGTGGGTTTGATCTCCACCCAGAACAGATAGTGACATGATGAACATTTTGTGTCCGTGTGTTAGGTACCTACCTACACAGTAGTGGTACCTATGATGATCCCAATTTCCATAAGACAAACAAGTGCTTAAACTTTGGGATCGGGTTAAGTTTTCTGAGACCTAGAAATATATTTAGGTACTGGGCCAATAAAACGTTTTGGCTTTATGATTAAAACTTTGCTCAAACTTCATTTTCAGCTTAAAAAGAAACACAACATCTTATAATTTATTATTAATATAAAACTTCATAACAAAACCCTTTTCATTTTTTCACGTTCAATAACGCCTACAAAAGTTTCCTTCAACATTTTAGTTACGACGCCGCTGAGACTCATTCACCGGTTCTGCAAAAAGAGGCCAAGTTCTCGTTGACACATTGTGAAACACTTCGGTTCCGTAGATATTTTGTTTTGTGTATTTTTTTTTGGTCTGAGGGCGTCCTACACTACGTTTGCCGAGACGCGGTCTCCACTCCAGAACTCGTTTACCCCAACGGTTGTCGTTGTGTGTGTTGCCCCAACTCAGACCAGGTGGAGTGACGATTTGCGCAGGACGGCTGGCAAGAGCTGGATGCGAGAGGCCCGGGATCGATCGAAGTGGCGAGTATTGGGAGAGGCCTATGTCCAGCAGTGGACTGATGTGGGCTGATGATGATGATGATTTTTTTTTGCTGAAGTCTTCTATGACGACTGGCTCGATTGCAGATTTAGCAAACCTCTGCCTTCTGAACGAACTGAATCGGGTCGTGGGTTCGATCCCCGCACAGTACCTACAAATATTTGTGTGCATGAACATGTCTGTTTATATGGGTCTGGGTGTTTTCAATGTATAATACGTGTTTATTTACAAAAAATGTATCTAAGTAAGTCCAACAGATGTCTAGTACCCATAGTACAAGCTTCGGCTTAGTTTGGGGCTAGGTGGCGCTGTGTGGCCCAACGTGACATGTCTTGGGTTATTTATTTACTTATTTTAACTTTTTAGAACCTAGAAATGGAAGCTAGGACCCCATACCCCTTAGTAAGGGGAAGCATTACCTTTACCGTAGTCCTGAACAAAAGTGTATGTAGTTGTAATCATCATCAGCCTATAGCAGTCCTCTAGGCTGGATACAGGCCTTTTTTTTTAGAGGGGAATGCATTAGGCACCGTCATGCCACCTCCGGGGGGAGGTGACATGGTGTGTGGGACTCACACCTCCCGAAATGGGAGGGTATACCCACTAAACCCCCCTGTGTCGCCAGTGGGCAGCAAGTTGCAGGGACACGGGCAACGCCGAAGCATACCGCCGCATCCCTGCATGCCCTGGCCAGCCGCAGATGACAAGCGGCCAGCACTCCTGGTCCGCGGAGTGCAAATACCCCTACCCCCGGCTTCCGGGGAGCAACAGGGTGCTCCCCAGGCGGACCTCGTGCAACGGTGTGGTTGCACCCACCACACCGTTACGCCCCTATGAGTGGATCGCGCCCCCGCACTCACCACTCGGGGCTCGAAGGAGAGGCTCAGAGGGCATACGATGCGTTGTATGCCCTCCGGCGACGCCCGGGCCGGGGGCAGCGTAGAGCGGGCGCGTCTACCGCAGGCTGGATAAAGGCCTTGTTCAACACTTTGGTCAAACATCTGGAGCCTTTTCCCACAATCGCCACGCTCCGGGGGTTGACGATCGCAGAGCATATTTAAGCATATTCAATTTTAAAAAGTCAGCAGTACTTTATATTTTCAAGAACTAGAACGTTTCATTAGCACTTTTGTTTCAGGCTTGAAGTGAATTGAAAATTAAGATGTAATCAAAATCAGATTATTTGTATTTTAAGCTCCAAATAATTTCCTCACGGAGCAATGTATTTGCTTCGTGAATTTCCTCGAAAGAGCAGATGTGTGCTGTAGATTAGTGCATCTCTGCATTTAAAAACCGAACTTATTTCATTGTATTGCAATCACTTAAGATACGTTCTTATGCCAACTTAAAAAGGTATATTTTAGTTTGGCCATCATTACGATATTTGATCCACAATACCCATAATCGCCACCCTGGCAAGTTGGCGATCGCAGGGAGTAGCTTCTCGCTCCGGTGACGCTGCTGCCCATCATCGGTCTGTGGTATTTAGCTGCGCCTTCAATTGTGATGATTATACCGCTACCAGTCGGTTGTCAGCACCTTGCTTGTTTTTCGGCAGGTGAGGTTGGCTTGGAAAAGATGTCATGATCAGCTTAATAAATAAAATAATAATAATAATAATAAGCCATTTATTCCATAAATCATAATTTGCACGTAAATTTGACACATTATTTCGATTTCATTTTGGATTATGGACCCCATTTTGGGTAATGGCCTCCTCCAACCTCTTCCGCTTTTCTCTATCTTTGCTCTGATCCAGCCAGTTTCTCCCTGCCACTTGTATGATGTCGTCTGCCCAACGCTGCCTTGGTCTGCCAGTGTTTCTTGTGCCTGTGGTCTCTATAGGACGCCCATAAAACTAGTATTCAAACAAAAAACTTATAATAATGATCAAACATTACGCAAAAGTCCGTTCAAACAATTATAATAAGCTCTATGTTTTAAAAGTCTGCCTCATTTTGACATCAACCGTACGGAACGCGGACGGTCGCAAACAAGATGCTACGTTGAGTTTTATTAAATCTCCATAATCCAGTAATTAAGTGAAATGCCTGGGGACTGGGAAAAATGTTTGAACGCTGTACGTACTCTTGAATAATAAATGTCATGTTGTTGTACTAACATTAATCATTTCTTTTAAGCTTTCTGTTTTTTTGTTATTAATTACTTTAAAATTTAAAACGTATGTTCATGTAAATTTAAAAAATCTTGCAAATAGCCAATTGGAGAGGCTTATTTCCAGCAGTGGACTGCCAAAGGCAGATCAAGACGATGAAATGAAAAGAAAATATCTTTAGTCATTTTATAGACTTCAAGGAAAGACTTATGAATCGACAAGCACATTATACAAAATGTAAATTAAAATGTTGATGATTTAACATTTAAATTATGATATCTTCCTGCAAAATTGGGTATGTTAAAGAATCTTTGTAATATACTGATATTACAACAGTTAAGTACCTATTGACCTAATAAAGTTATAGGAGTAACTTCTATAGAGATAAATAAACTTATTTTTGTTCATTAGCTGCTTATAACTCAAGTCCTAGCTCTGAAACATTAGTGTCACTCTAAATTTTCAACTTAATAAAAGTTTTCATTCGAAGAAAAATATGAAATTCAGTCCACTAAAATTACCGCAGCGTAAAATATGAAAATACTAAAATGAACACTTTCAAGAAACGAAAGCAAACTTTGGCCACAGTTCAGTCTTGAGTCTTTGTTTGGAACCCGGAGATAATTAGTATTTATGAAGTTATAGCGCTGGCGATGAAGATAATAATATCCTTTATTACCTCTGTAAGAGCATAAATATCGATTAGGAAACATAATAAACGTATATGTAATTTACATATACGTTTATTATAAGAAACTACCAACCCGCCCTGGCTTCGGTTCGGGTATTTAAGACTATTGCGACGAAACAATAACAGACAAGACATAATTCTGTCGCGATGTTTTTGTAGATAATTACATTATTATGTTCTGCAAAGGCAAAGTAGGTACATATTGTTCTATTTATCAATAGTTTTCGCAGCGCGTAAGAATGTTTTGGGAATTTTTTTTACACTTTGAGTTACATTATTGGAGTTTTGCTATTTTACTGCCTAATGACATTGTCTTTATAAAAAACTAAGTATGTTTCCAAATTTGATAAGTTTGTTTGATATAAAAAAGTTTGCCTCAATAACACTACTTCCCGCCGTATTACGTCGGGTTCTCTTAGAGCAAACGTACTTTTTGCTTTGGAATTTGTATGAACCAACGACTGCCAGAAAAAAAGTCTGTAAAATTAAGTACCAGTGACCTTCGTAAATTTCAATAATAAAGACATTAAACCACCATAAACAAGAATTAATTAAAATGCACAGCTTCTCAGAAATCAGCAAATAAGAAAACAATTTCAGCAAATGTTCGCGATACCAAATTAATTACCAGGTACCAGTAATCTTTCGCCAATTGAATTAATTTAAAACACTCCGACCTTTTGGTATCCAATCCTCTTTAGTCTTAGTCGCCAAAATTATTGCATTCTAAGGATCCTTTCATGGTGATTACTTTAAGGGAGTAGAAATTGAAGGCACTCCAGTATTTTGGCAATTGTATCTGGCTACATGCCAGGAAGACTAGGATTACAAGAAATAGATAGATACTCTTTATTGAACAAAAAAACATTTCTCTTCATAAAATTCATATAATATTATGTTCTTTACTGGAGCCTGTGTTCCCCGAAAGATATACTCGTAATCTTTAGATTTTCAAGGCGTGAGTGACTTAGCTTTTCACTCACGCCTTTTTTAGGTGAGCGTGCTCCATTGTAGGCTCTCTTCATCATCAGCCTATTGCAGTCCACTGCTGGACATAGATCTCTTAGGGTGCTTACATAAAGATACAGGTTTCCGGTACAGAGAAATCTGTGCGGGTCGGTACCGACCGGTGCAGGTATAAATTTAATGTTTACTTACCTATGCGCTTACCTATTAAGAAACAGGTTTAAGCTTGTCCGTGCTGACAACCTGGACCGAGCCATACGGTCTTTATCTATACTAATATTATAAAGCTGAAGAGTTTGTTTGTTTCAACGCGCTAATCTCAGGAACTACTGGTCCGAATTGAAAAATTCTTTTTGTGTTGAATAGACTATTTATCGAGGAAGGCTTTAGGCTATAAAACATCACGCTGCAACTATTACGAGCGAAGAAATAATGGAAAATGTAAAAAAAGAACGGGGAAAAAATTACTATTCCACGCGGACGAAGTCGCGAGCACAGCTAGTTGTTTATGAAATTAGGACAGATTTACCTGTTTCTTTATGCGAGTTGACCCTGCAGGATGCACCTACACCCTTAGGGCAAACATCTGGAGGATACCCGTAACACGAGTGCTTAAGCGACTTACTTCGGGATCGGAGCAATGTAGGTGATGTTGTCTGATATTTCTTATTTATATTGAGCAACCCATAGAATAGAACGTTAACTAAACCAAGAGCAAACCCTCGTGTGTGGTTAGGAACGTTTTACAATTTTATGCAGATTACAAAAAGGCCTACATACATATAGCGTAATTTATACATTCCCCTGCATTCGTTACCGAGATGGGCAGATTAGACGCATTTTGTCATAATAGCATAATGAGCTTTGCATGTTTTAGGCATAGAATAATAAGGCATTTAGGCATATTTTGATGAAATAGTGTTATGTTGTATGTGTATGGAATTAGATATTATCATCGTCATCAGCTTGGAACAGTGCACTGCTGGACATAGACCTCTCCACGCTTGGAAGGCGAATTGGTGATCGCAGTAGGTTTTATTTGTACCAATTATGCTGCCTGTTTACCTGCTGACCCGATAACTCAATTGGTAGTGACCGTTGCCTTCTGAAACAAGGGTTGTGGGTTCAATCCCCGCTGAAACATATGTATGCATAATCATGTCTGTTTGCATTGGTCTGGGTGTTTACTATGTATAAATGTATTTATTTACAAAAAAAGTTTCTAAGTAAGTTTATCTGTTGTCTAGTACCCATAGTACAAGTTTTGGCTTAGTTTAAGGTTAGGTGGCGCTGTGTGGGCCAGTGTGGCATGTCTTGGGTTATTTATACGCGAATTAAGATAGTATGTATTAACTTATCTAATTGTATATCCTGTCCAATATTATACTCTATAGCTAAGTTAGAATAAAGTCCAATAAAGTAAAGTAGTAATAAGAGAAGTAGGCACAGCGAATCTTTGCACGAATTGAGCTGCCCGTCCGGGGAAGGACCTCCACCCTATAGAATACCGTAGCCAAATGACCTCCAGGTCGTATTTCTGCCGATGAGTAGGGTTTCCGGAGCTCGGGGGGGTTAGGGTTGGGCCGGCATGGCACTAGTCACTGACCTGACCAGTTACTAGCCCGTTGTCACAGTGACTTAGGCTTCTCTTTCACTTTCCATCAGACGTAGGGAAGCCATTATATCGAGCTACTATAAAAATTAAAATAAAATAAAGTCCAACCTTACGTATCTACTTAAATCAAACCTTCACGGCACAACGAATGACCCACAAACAGTTATTATTTCTAAGCTCAATAGCAAAACCTCCATATAAATATCTTTTGACAGCGTAAAACGACCGCATGTGATATACCGGGGTTGTATTTCCAAGTGCCAGGGTGGACTGTGCAGGGGTATTTTATGTCTTCATAAAGAGGAAATATGGTGGTCTGAGGTGTTTACAGCGAGGCGTTATTCGGCACTTATGCGGAATACATTTTAATATGACTGTTGAATTTTTCGCTCTTTTTCTTAGGGGATGTCTTTTGGGGAACATGTTTAGACATTATTAGTGTGATAGTGAATGCCTTGTTTGTCAAGCAATAGCAAATGTCTAAGGACTAAGGGACTCCGGGTTCGGTTCCAGGGTTCAGACTAAAATTTTTCACTTGGTTTTTCTGTATATAGATGCGTTACCAGATCTGTCCGGAACATAAGTCTGTTTTTTTTAGATACAATTGGACAGAGTATGTTTGACATAACAAAATTGACTCATGTTACCTTTTGACCAGTTTCATGTTACTTCAGCCGCTGATATTGATAGCTGTGGGGCCCCATCTTTTTACTTGCCCCAGGGCCCTTAGATGCCTAGCTACGCCACTGCTGTCAAGTAACTACTCAGTAGCAGCAGTGGAGTAAGGAAGTTGGCGGTTGACCTTCGTGATTCAAGTTTAGCCGTTGGTCCTTCGCCTGATCCACATCGGTCTTAGTGTGCGTTTCGACAGAAGCAACGATGCATGAAGAAGCGCAAAAATAACAAAAATAGACCAATAATATTGTTCCGTTGTGATTTGAGTGATATCATTGGTAAATTTTTGATAGCATCAACTTAGCTTCGCGCAGCCCCTCTTATGTCGAAATGCACCTTAATATCAATTTACTAAGATCTGTTTTCTAATCTAGACAGTCACATAGACATCTGTTTTCAACAGCCAAGTTCCAGTACACTTTATCGTCGACTTATGCTGTTACACTTCTCACATTTGAATACGCACAACGCCAAAGTCCTCACGCTCTGAAATCGACTTATCCTACATTAGTGAAGTGCAATCGACCACGGCTATTCACTTTCTGAAACGACCCGGAACATCCCATGTACGGGAGAAAATTCCATTTAGACGATTTTTAGGGTTCCCTGCCCAAAGGGTCTAACCAAAATCAGCTTATTTGTGCCCGTGTATCTACCTATATGTCATAGTTGTATACGACAATTGTACTCATAGAAGCGACGAAACGTGATTTGTTCAAAGAAATAAGGGCTTTTACCAATTGATTTTCGAGAAATTTATAATTTGTGACTGATAAAAGGTAAAACGACTGATTCCAATAGTTTAGAAGTACTCGCTAAGATATGTCATATGATACTGAATGACGTCATGACACCATTTTGATAAGTCTGTTTATAAAAAAAAAACAGAAAACAAAAGAACCGTTGTACGTAGCCGAAATTTGGTCAAGAGAGTAGGTATTATTAGATCATCCAAATATATTCTTCTTTATTATTTAATCATTTATAAAAGCAAACCCCTTTGTGTGCAAGAGCGCCTCACACTTGGTCGCTTTTTACGGATCGCTAGTGGTCCAAAGCGAAAATCGACCGACCACTCGCCAATAACTAAAGATTTCAAATCACCGGAGCGTGAATTTGTAGTGACTTCGTGCTATTTTCACGTTACACCGATTTTAGTGGTGCATTTTGTGTCAGAGGCCTTTTTGGTGCCGTCGCGATATGCCTGTCTGATGGGATGAGTACTTCGATTGGTTTACAGAATTTTAGTCAAACTGGAAAGCTTTTCGTTAAAGGTTCATATCGGAACCGGATAAGCAAACGTGTTTTTCCTGAAACCTTTTATGACTATATTTTATATATTTTTACCATTTAGAATACTGTGGAATTTTTTCCTGGAACCTCTTATATGACAGTATTTTGTTCACTATTTAGAATTCTGTGCAAAATGTTACAAAGCCAGCTATGTTTTCATAAAAATAAATTACCATGGTCTAAACTCAAAGTACAAAGAACCAAAAAGTTCTGACTAAATGTCCAAGGCAAGGCAAAAATTAAGTTATATATTTTCAGATGAAAGATTAATGAAATGCTGTATGCTTCAAGGTAGTGTCGTAGGCACTCTTTGCTTTTTGTGATACATCAATGATTTTCCATAGGTCATTTCATGTCGAACAGTGTCGTGTAGAAGTGAGTGTTTTACATACATAATAATATGATACATACCTATTGGTAATCAAAATATATTACAAATAAATAAAGTTCCGCTAATAAAATGAATGTTCAACCTTAGCAAGACTCGAAATCTGTTTTATGGTAAGGTCAATGTCAAACGAGACATGACTCAATGAAATATGACAAAATGTTATTTATTTATACCTACTTAATAAAATTGGTAGACTTGATAACTATCTTTCTTAATATTGTATAGTTGGAGAAGAATCTATTAAGCTGAAAGGTATTGATTAAGCTTCAAAGAACATTCAATGATAAAGTCTGTGCATTAACACCTTCAACATTTTAAAGTGTCGTTAAAATTCAATAGAAAAATTTAAAGCAGCCCACCTATTCACATTAATTAACGAATTAATTGCCGTTCATACTTCCAATCCCTTTGAACAAGGAAGGGTTACGCGCGATTTACGACGCTTGAAACCCTCAAAGTTTACAAATTAAAAATTTCCCTTTTAACACTGAAAATTTTGCTGCTGCCAGTCCCCCAATTTTTATTAACCATTTCAATCTTAATTATGAGAGAGAGACTAACAGCTCTGCATTGTGCTTTGTCGCGACTAACCGCGGTAAACAAAGGGAAAGTTGAGATCTGGATCCTTCTCAGAAATTAATCAAACGGCCAACATTTCCGTTTTGTTACGCAAAAACATACCAGTTAATTAATCAAAGCGGAAAAACGGCTACGCAATGCGAGGGCGAAGCGGCCATTTTAATGTAGTTCTGATGTTTCGAGAGGTTATTTTTGGAGTACTGGACCTGTGTTAGCGGAGTGTAATTGAAAATGACAATAGCAGATGATTTATATGATAGATGCATGAATATTTTTGTGTTCAAGTTTTTCTTGTTGAGCAAAATCCCTTAAAACTTCAAGTGTCTCGTATTTCATGCACAACTTAAATTATTTTGTTTTGCGGCCGAAATCGGAATTTGTCAAGTAATTAATAAACAGGTTTTGCTAAGCTCATAAAACTACAAATAAACTATTTGAGTAAAGACGAAAGAAAAAGATTTGTAAAAAGTTGTGCCATTGAAAATATTATAATCAATCTGCCTCTCTTTTAATAAAATAATTATGTCCAGCAGTGGACTGCGAAAGGCTGTTAATGATGGTGATGGTATAATTCCAAGAAAATAAATATCCCAAGGCATGTCACGTTGAACCATACAGCGCGTCCCAAACTAAATCGAAGCTTGTACTATGAGTACTACTTAGACAATTATAAACTCACTTAGAAGACACATTTTTTTTTGTAAAATTAAAGTCACATAAGTATAAAATATTGTAAATCTTAACTAATATTATAAAGCTGAAGAGTTTGTTTGTTTGTTTGAACGCGCTAATCTCAGGAACTACTGGTCCCGGGGAGCGCCCTGCCCCCGCGGAAAGAGGCGCTGTGCGGAGCGAGGCCCACGACGAGATGGTTCGTCTGTGGGCCGAGGACCTCGCCTCCGCTCAATTTGGACGGAGATTCCTGGACGCTGTCGGTCCCGTCTTGAAGGAATGGCTGGAGAGGCAACATGGTTTCCTCACGTTTCGTCTGGTGCAGATATTGTCTGGGCACGGGTGCTTCGGGCGATATCTGCATCGGATCGGACGGGAGGAAACCACTGTGTGCCACGAGTGTGGGGCCGGGTGTGACACGGCAGAGCACACCCTGGCCATCTGCCCAGCATTTAGTGGTCCCCGGGCCGTTCTGGTCGGCTCGGTGGGGACTGATTTGTCGCTCCCAGCAGTTGTCCGAGCAATGCTGGAGAGCCGAGCATCATGGCTGGCGATGGCCTCCTTTTGTGAGACGACAATGTCCCAAAAGGAGGCCGCGGAGCGGGAGCGGGAAGACGATCCCGATGCTCCTCCCCTCCGCCGACGAAGAGGTGGGCGCGCGCGGCGAACGTTCCGCCGCTTGTTGCCGCCTGACGGGGCCCAGCGGGTGGTTGGTGCGGGGGCACCTCCACCCGCCTTGCACGGGTCCCCGTCTCCGTCGGACGGGAGTGGGTTGTCCTTTCGGACCCCTCCCGTCGCTCCCCCCTAGGGGGGTGAGCTCGTTTGGGTCTGCCGCATAGGGCGGACAGCGCTGGCGGTGTCAAGGTTGTATGAGTCATCCTCAGGACCCTTGACACCGTCCCCATAGGCGCATGACGAAAGGGCCGGGGTTTTTAGTGGGTATTCCCTGCCTCCCTACCATCTTGAGGCAGGGCGAGTCCCACATAACCCGCCCCTCCCCCGAGCGGCGGGTATGCCTAAAAGCATTTTCCCCGGCTTAAAAAAAAAAAAAAAAAAAAGGAACTACTGGTCCGAATTGAAAAATTCTTTTTGTGTTGAATAGACCATTTATCGAGGAAGGCTTTAGGCTATAAAACATCACGTTGCAACTATTAGGAGCGAAGAAATAATGGAAAATGTAAAAAACAACGGGGGAAAAATGACTATTCCACGCGGACGAAGTCGCGAGCACAGCTAGTAATATTATAAATATGAATGTAATACTAAACCCATCATGGTTCTCATCAATCAAAAAATTTGCCTTGATCCTCAAACTCCCTCGAAGACATTCGATCCCCAGTTATCCTCGTTTCCGGATCAAAGGGCATCCGGATTGATTCATACAAAAATTAGAAGTGTCAACAGGCCTCTGATTGAAAAGGGTAAGTGGCCACAGTCTACATAAACGCGTACCGTTCACTCTGAATGGTAACAAATTGGATTTCCACACCGTTTTTGCATTACAAAGAATAACATTTCCTCGCTGAATTATTTATAGGCTCAACATCGATTCGGTGGATCTTTTGTTTGAGTTCTTTGCAAAGAGCTGTCAGTTTTTGCAAAGCTCTTATGACGTTGGACAAATGAACACATTCCGCTTCGGTGTCATTGGTTGTGATGTGAAAGTGTTTGCCTAAAGCATGGAGATCGAAATTGTTCGACGGGGTCAATTTTGGTTTTGTTTTTTTTTTGGTAAAATTGCCATATCAAAATTAGCTCAGATTTTAGTGTTCTATGAAATGAAAGATTTGTTTACTAGGTTCAAAAACCGTAAAACGACAAATGTAATGTATTTTCGTGTAAACTAACATCCAGCTTATCGGTTGATATGACTTGTAAAGGTGATCTGTTATCATATACTCTATTAAAATTCTAAATTTAATCCTACCCTAGAAATCAAATGATATTAATCTTACTACAACTAAACCCATATTCCATTCCACATTCCATTTTAATAAATTCAAAAGCAACAATAGCAAAAGTATTTAGAACAAATGTATTTTCCCTCATCCGGCTATTAGTCCATAAATACTGCATTATCTACAGGAGTTCTTGAACAAATACTCACTGAAGTGTGACCGAAGTTTCCTCTTATTTCCACTGAAATGTGGACTTAGTATTTTTCCCAGTTTTACGGGGAGATAACGACGTTAGTGGCGAAGGGGAGTTCATATTTTACACTGGGAACGGGAAAGTTATAATTAAGAGCGTCACCTAGATTTTAGAAGTTAGCGCTTAGCCAGTGTTCTGGCAATCTGGTGTATTTACGTCCTCGTAAAAACGATTTCAGAATAAAATCTAGTAACTCTTCACTTTTATAGGTACTTTCT
Source organism: Conogethes punctiferalis (assembly GCA_031163375.1). Lineage (NCBI taxonomy): Eukaryota > Metazoa > Arthropoda > Insecta > Lepidoptera > Crambidae > Conogethes > Conogethes punctiferalis. The sequence goes on from CM062093.1 coordinate 5,164,714, forward strand.
TCAGGTTTTACGGGGGTACTAAAATTATACTTACATGTAGGAATTAATAAATCTCCTAGACGAGAAACTAAAACGAAATTAGTCCAGAGATCAAAATTCTGGTTAGTACTTGAAGAAATATCGTGGAATTTAGGGACCCTCGCTACAATCGCTAATAAAAATCGCTATAAGCGTTAAGACCACCTATATTGTAGGTACTTTGATTTGTTTGTAATATGTTTTTTGTGCAATATCAGTGCTTTTTTTGCAATAAAGAGTTTCTAACTCAACCCTTTGAAAGCTAAATCTACTCAATTTTACTAGTTAGATTTAGAAAGCGAATTGGAATTGATATGGGTATTCGTTAGCCACAAGTGGTTGTCATAAATGGAACAAGGAAAGTATTAATAAAGACCCTAAATCCAGACCAGGTGAATATCATTTAAATACGAAATTTAGCTTACTGCCTAGCCTAGGTGACTTTTAAGAGTATGTAAAATATGTACTGCTGGTAGATGGAAAATGCAGGGCGCTTCACCAATCCGCTGGTCTTATTCCATAAAATACGAATTTCTAAAAATTCTCTTCTTTCAATATACTTTGAAAAAAGCTTAACTGAACACATATAAGATACTGAAGAAAGAGGAACAGCAGACCTCGCACTAGGCATAACCTGTCCTGCGAGTTCCACTACATAACAATACAAACGAAACACAAAATTGCCACAATTACAAACTAAAGTTGAAAATATATTATTCAAACGTAAAATTGCTGCATTGACATCATAGAATAAGCCTCGCTGGCTTTAATTACGAACGTTTAATTATGAAACAATTTACTTAATGAACATTTATTTCCTGCAATGCAACTGTAGGTACAAATTTTATTTAATGGTAAACTTCACCTGCAACTGACATTTGTCCCAACGGGGGGCTCAAACCCTTTTTTTTTTTTTTTTTTTTTGTTGCACCGGGGGAAAATGCATTTACGCATACCTGCTACTCGGGGACGCAGCAGGTTATGTGGGACTCACTCCGCCTCTAGATGTTAGCGAGACGGAGAATACCCACTAAAAAACCCCGGTCTACACCGTCAACGCGCCTTGGGTGATGATGACGTGGGATCTTGGTATGAACCATAACACCACGCCACCACCAGCGCAGTCTGCTTGCGCAGACTCGACTGGCCCCCCCACTTGGGGCAGCCTAGGGCTCAGGCAGAAGCCGTCGCCCTCCTCCAAGGACGGGATCCGTGCAAGGCAAGGGAGATGTCCCCACACCAACCCTCGCTGGACCCCGTCGGGCGTGCAGTCGCCACCGCACGGTGGATTTTTAGTGTGGTTTTCTCCACTTGAGCTCGCGCCCCCTGGTCCCGACCGAGGTCGGGATAACAGGCGGTTTTTTATTGTGGTCTCACTCCACTCGGGCTCGCCAGTCAAGGCAAGCCCCCTGGTCCCTCCAGCGAGGGGAAACAGGTTGCCCGGCGACCAGTCCAAAAGGACCATATCCGACGACCACGAGAACCGTGGCCATCGGACCCGCCGCGCCGCAGTGATACACTGCCAACCCGCGCCGTCAAACGGCTCCTCTGGTAAGGCGGCAACGGTCGCAGAAGACAGGGAGGACGGCAACGAAACACCGCGAGATCCCCCGAAGGGCACTCCTCTTCCCCTGCGACCATCGCCGACAAACCGACGCAAAATGCGTCCCACAACACGTCTCTCACCAATCGGACAAACGCCCCGCCATTGGGAGAGACCCACAGGCCAAAAGGCCCCCATCTAGGTAAGGCGGCAACGGTCGCAGAAGACAGGGAGGACGGCAACGAAACACCGCGAGGTCCCCCGAAGGGCACTCCTCTTCCCCTGCGACCATCGCCGACAAACCGACGCAAAATGCGTCCAACAACACGTCTCTCACCAATCGGGCAAATACCCCGCCATTGGGAGAGACCCACAGGCCAAAAGGCCCCATCGGGTGTGCCTAAGCACAGCCGTGGAAGGCGTCGGGGGTCATCGACGCCAACACTTGGCTCCCGGAGCCACGCACAAGTGCGTGCTCCCACAGGGAATTAGCCGTCGGGTAGTAGCCATCCTCCACTACCCGCCGTTGCCCGGGGTACGCCGGGCCGTCTGCAAGACGACCACGCGTGGAGGCTTCCCTTGTTGTACCCCAGGGGGGCTCAAACCCTAAACCAGGGCAACGAAGCCTTATTTATTAGTTAACCACGTTGGGTAAGTGCGGTGTGGTATAATATTTGACTTACAAATATTTTGCCTATAAATATAAACCTATTATGCAATTTTCCTTCCAAAAATATAGGTATCCGGAATTTTCAGAGGTCCACTCCTACTCCCATAACTTCCCCCTAGTGGGGGGAGCCCGTTAGGGGCCTGTTCTGCCCAGGCCGCGCCGGTGTTGTCGTGGAGGACATATTTTTAGGACCCACGGCACCATCTTTGGGGCACTTTGCAGAAGGGACCGGTTGCAGGAGTTTTTAGTGGGTATTTCCCGCCTCACTTCCATCATTCCGAGGCGGTGATGAGTCCCACATAGCCCGCTGCTCCCCCAAGTGGCGTGGTATGCGTAAATGCATTCTCTCCGGTTAAAAAAAAAGTGCGGTGTGGTATAATATTTGACTTACAAATATTTTGCTAGGTTTATGCAATTTTCCTTCCAAAAATGTAGGTATCCGGAATTTTCAAAAGTCGTACTTACTTGTACAGGGAAACAAGAAGATGTTAAGCCGTTGAAACTTACCTGAAACGAAAAATCATGTTAGTTATGGATCAAACTATTTTACCATTTTGAAAGAGGTAGGGCATAGCGAATCTTCGCTCGAATTGAGCTGCCCGTCCGGGGAAGGACCTCTAGCCTATAGCATACTGCAGCCAAATGACCTCCGGGTCGTGTTTCTGCTGGTGAGTATGGTTTCCGGAGCTCGTAGGGGGTTAGGGTTGGGCCGGCATGGCGGTGGTAACTAACAGGTAACTGACCAGTTACTTGCCAGTTGTCACAGCGACTTGGGCTTCTCTTTCGCTTTCCATCAGACGTAGGGAAGCCACTATGCCGAGCTACTATGTAATAAAAAAAAACTGTGCTCCACTTACATACTCCAAAAGAAACAAGTAGTGACGTAACACGAAACAGAAACCTTTTATCCTGTTTTATCCTTCAAAGGAATAATTATCTCAAGGTTTATTTTCAGAATGGATGTACCTATATATTTTTCCAGGAACAAAACACGTACGCGAATAATATAGGATAGAAGATTATTTTAATTCCATTCTGTCTACTCCGATTCTTCAAATATACAGTAAATTATACAGAAGATGAAAGCCGTTCCTGTTGTTGTATTTATTTTCTTGTATTAATGTGTCAGAATATATTAGGAATAAATAGGTTAACATCATGGAAACGATCTAGTAGATATTTCTTTGAATTACTGGCTCTGGAAAAGTATGTAAAAAATTTATCCATTATTTTGAGTGGCGTTTTAGCGTGAAATTGGGATCATGCTGTTTTAAAAGTAAAATTATTTCCAAGGAACCAACTTATACGTTTGTAATGTTCGGAATATCAGACGTTACCTATCCTTGTTTGTGTTGTTATCGTATTTAATGTCTTATGATGGTTGACTGGCGACTGGCTCGGTAGCTCAATTGGTGACCCTTGCCTTCTGAACAAAAAGGTCGTGGGTTCGATTCCCACCCGGGACAATAATTCGTGTGATGAGCACTTGTGCTTAAGCTACTTACTTTGGGATTAGAGTAATGTATATGATGTTGTCTGATATTTATTTATGATGTAACGCTAAAATTATAAAATTAAAATATTTTGTCGCCTCCGTCTTCTGACGGAAAGACATTCAAATTTAAATTGGTCGTATACTCCTATGTACTTAAATAATACTTAGTGCTTGGTATAAATCTTATAAGGACACGGGGCACCATTTTACTTTAAAAAAGAATTGGTCTTACAAAAAGAGTCTTAATAGATGGAGTAGCAATATAAACAGTATCTAATCTGCCATCAGAACGCTCTAAAAACGAGATTAGGCTGGATACCGACTAAAGAACATTTTGCACATTATTACAATTTTATTTGTAAAAACCTGTTAATTAAATTATTGAATTAAAGAATCTCCGTTGCCCTAGTTTAGTGTTATACTATAGGTACTCTCTTTTAGGGTATTACCTGACCAATCAATAGATCATTAATGATACATCTACATAGGTCGAAGTAGACTGGTAGCAACATAGATCTACTTCGACAACGCTGAAATTAATTTGTAATTTTTTTCATCACTGCTATGTACTCGTATACGTCGTAAAAGACAAATTTTCGACATAAATACTAAGACAATTCCAAAAGACCGGATAATTTAAACCTAAGAATAACTTTCTTAATCATCCGTGCCGTGTTCAGAATATCTGCAATAATGCGGCTAAATTTAGGATAATCCCTCGTCATTCATTCATTCAATCATTTTTCTCATTCATATAGTATAGTTTTATATCATGTCAAACCCACAACAACAACTTTAATTGAAAGATCTTGGCTCCAGTAAGTATACTTTTGCGTATGAACCCAGCCTTACTCCGTGAGGGCAGAACAAAGCTGCGCCACGGTGACTAATGAAGAGAGGGATGTCGGAGGGCGACGCGAGGGCATTGTGACTGCGCCCTATTTTATAGCCTGAATGTGAGCTAGAGCATTTCATTGCCACATTAGAGATAAGTTATCAAACACTAGCTCTAAGAGTACAACAGGACTCTTCACAAATCCAGACCAATACAAACAGACATGTTCATGAAAACATTTGTGTTCATGAACATGTCTGTTTGTATTGGTCTGGGTGTTTTCTATCTTAACTAATATTATAAAGCTGAAGAGTTTGTTTGTTTGTTTGTTTGAACGCGCTAATCTCAGGAACTACTGGTCCGAATTGAAAAATTGTTTTTGTGTTGAATAGAGGACCATTTATCAAGGAAGGCTATAGGCTATATAACATCACGCTGCAACTATTAGGAGCGAAGAAATAATGGAAAATGTAAACAAAACGGGGGAAAAATAACTATTCCACGCGGACGAAGTTGCGAGCACAGCTAGTGTATAATATGTATATTTATTTACAAAAAAAAAAATGTATCTAAGTAAGTTTATCAGTTGTCTAGTACCCATAGTACAAGCTTCGGCATAGTTCGGGGCTAGGTGGCGCTGTGTGCCCGAGCGTGGCACGTCTTGGGTTAAAAAAAATGCCTATTTAGGCTCGAATTCGGATACTGTCTCGCATGTTGATTAAGGGATGTAAGGGAGTGACCTATCATCTTTTCGCTCCAAGTCAACCCCTTTTTTAGAGGGGAATGCATTAGGCACCTTCATGCCGTCTCCGGGGGGTGGCGCATGGTGTGTGGGACTCACACCTCCCAAAATGGGAGGGCATACCCACTAAACCCCCCTGTGTCGTCAGTGGGCAGCAAGTTGCAGGAACACAGGTAGCGCCGAAGCATACGACCTCAGCTGTCCGTGGTGCATCCTGCCGAACAAACGAGGCTCTGGTAACCGACTGGTGGCGGTATAACCATCTCCATTGAAGGCGTAGATAGAAAGGTCTACAAAGAAAATCCCTTTGGCTAAGCAAGATAAACCTATTTCAAGCTTTTACGTAACTACTTACATAGCACATTTTTTCTTGGCACCTAGCACCGACTATTTTCACTTGAAATATGAGAAATGAGCTCGCGATTTGTGTCTGTCATTCGACAGGTTGACTGATCAGAGTCTATTCGCAAAGTCTATTGGACTCAATTTTTTTTATAGTAGCTCGACATAATGGCTCGAAAGAGAAGCCCAAGTCGCTGTGACAACTGGAAAGTAACTGGTTAGTTACCTTGGTTATTTGATTACCCGCGGGATCGAACTTATTTCTTGGTTCAAAAGACAGATGTAGTAACTACCAAATGAACCATAGAGCCAGCCAAGTCTTAAATATAACCTTTTCCAATTCGACTTCCTACAGAACAGTGTCCCAATTCTGCCGTTCCACGAAAGGAGTAATTTGCAAGGTTTTTATTATGGCGCGTGCCGAAACGTCTCCCGTCCATTAATATCGGGAGAGCAGAAGGCTCCGGGACAAATCGTCGCCCTTCGTTTGGCGACACCTCATTATTCTCAATGAAGACATACTATTTGCGTTCCTTTTGGCAGACGTTTCTTTTTAGAGTCATTAGTAATTCGCTGAAACAGCCGTTTTGTTATCTACATTTCTGGGTATTAAAGCCACTATGTAATTTAAGGGTTAACTTTATCTGTGGTCTTGGAGTGGAAATGTTAGCGTGAATGTCGAAATTGTGCCTCGACATTACCAGTAGCTTTCCGCATGCAATTATTTTTTTATTAATCTCTATTGGATAAAAGAGCACTTAATGGCGGACTTAATGCCATATTGTATAATCTACCATTCGCCAATCGCACTGAATAATTAATTAAGAATATGAGTATGTATTACTTGTGAAATATAAAATACTGTGTTTTCATGCGATAGCCAAGTCAATATATTTATTTTAAACGTTAAAGATTTTTTAAACTGATATGGTTACTGTAAGATGTTGATATAAATAAATATAATATCAAACAACATCACATACATTGCTCCGATCTCAAAGTAAGTAGCTTAAGCACTTGTGTTATGGATATCAGAACAACGAAGGTGCCACAAATAAATACTTAAATACAAATATAAACACCCAGACACGGAACAAACACAAGTGTTCATCACACGAATGTTTGTTCCGGGTGGGAATTGAACCCACGACCCTTGGTTCAAAAGGCAGGGGTCACTACCAATTGAGCCACCGAGCCAGTCAGTTGATATCTACACTAATATTATAAAGAGAAAAACTTTGTTTGTTTGGTTGTAATGAATAGGCTCAAAAACTACTGGACCGTTTTTAAAAATTCTTTCACCATTCGAAAGCTACATTATCCACGAGTAACATAGGCACAATTTTATTTTGGAAAAAAAAACTTTACGCGGACGAAGTCGCGGGCGGAAAGCTAGTGTTTGATAATTACGTAAAAACTTAAGACAGTAGGTCCTTTAACTAGGGACTGAATAAATTACTTACCGACTTGGATCTCACAACTTTTACTGCGAGACTTGGTTTTTTGAGAAGTATTTTTTTATGGGACAAAGTGTTTCCCTGCAATGTGTTTTGTGCATTAAAGAGTTTCTATCTATTTATCTTATATATTTTATCACATCTTAACTATAACTATAATAACTATAACTATTAACTATAACTATAATTTATAAAGCTGAAGAGTTTGTTTGTTTGTTTGAACGCGCTAATCTCAGGAACTACTGGTCTGAATTGAAAAATTCTTTTTGTGTTGAATATACCATTTATCGAGGAAGGCTTTAGGCTATATAAAATCATGCTGCAACTATTAGGAGCGAAGAAATAATGGAAAATGTAAAAAAACAGGGAAAAATAACTATTCCACGCGGACGAAGTCGCGAGCACAGCTAGTAATGTATATTTTTAGTGATACAAAGTAATATGTTCGTTATTTCAAGCTAACAAAAATGCACTGCTAAAGTTTAAACGCACCAAGGGGTCGATTTATAACGTCCACGAACCCCACTTTCGCAAAATGAATAAAACATCACACGTGGAGCAACAAGCCAGTGCTGGACCTGATATACTGTTGAATGCCTTACATTGTGTTTTAAAATGGCGGTACACAACAGCACTAATTAAAACCCTCTACTGAACAACATTTATTAAGTGCGGCTACTGAATATTTGAAGACATTGTTGGCGCAGGAAGGTATGGTATAAAATTAGAAAAGTCTCGATTCGTAGTTGAGTTATTTTCAGAGAAGAATACAAATCACTGCCCTTTTTTCATGTTTAGTTCGACTAATGTTACAAGCTAACATGGCAGTGGCAACAGAGAAGCGATTAATTTGGTCTCTTTGTCCGTTGCCGCACTGATGGAAAGCGCAAGAGTCCCACCAACGGGAGGCCACAATGGTGTGCTAATACAAAAAAAAGCTATTACGTAACGTTTTCTTATTTAAATTTCACTTGTGTTCGGATCACATTAATGTATCAAGTCTAGAGTGTGTCCAAATTGGTCCTGGATCAAGTATTCTGGCAAATACTTTTATTCCTTATCTACCTCAAATGGGTATTAGATAAGTAATAGGATATTTAGGTGGACTATATAAGGAGTAGTTAGTTAACATCCATACATTCATTTAATGTAACAAACTTTTGCACTTTTAGTATTCCTACTCATGGATGGATGTTTGTTACACCTTCGCGCGAAAACCAATGAATGAAACATTACAATATTGTAGCTCATACTAGATTAAGAATAGGGTATAATTTACAAGGGCATCACTTAACATATTACCAATATTTACGCAGGCGAATCCGCAAGCAGATACTTGTAAAAAAAGTTTTAGCTCAAGAGCTTCAAGACCGGTTTTTACTACAGAACTATTTAAATCCATCATGATTTTATCGCTTTGCACTTGACATTGATAGATATTTGCGAAGTTCAAACAGATTCTAGCATGGCATTCGGTGACAATTTCTAGACTTTGAACTTAAAATTTCTTAAAAAAAGAATGATAGATTGATATTTCTTATTGTTCTAAATGTTTAATGAAAGCACCCTTATTTATTAGTAGCAATCTCCAACAAAATGAAAGTGAAAGTTGCTAAATGGTATGTAGTTTCTATTTTCTGCGTCTACCTCATTAAACATAAATAGATATTCTATCGTACATATTCAAAAAAATGCTGGAGTACTACCTTTTTTAACAATTTATTTACCAATTCTGAATCAGTTGAATGGCACCACCTCATCCCTTTCTTTCAACTAACCCATCATCATCATATCGTATGGCTACCCATAATCAAAGGTTGTCCGGAAGGAAGCGCTTGTAGCGATAAGACCGCCTTATTTAAGTTAAGTGTATGGTATGCGTTTAAGAAAATCTTATTTACCATAGATCGGTGTCATTTTGATGTTATTTTGTAAAAAAGAGAACGTGCAACTGAGGACATTACCAAGTAAAAAAATTTAAGTGTATTAAAATACCGCATTCATCACAATGCTTCTACATCCTTATGCTTCCACAAAAATATCAACTAGCGTCCCTGCAATGCACGTTAATTATAACCCGACACTCCACACACTTTATGTAGTTATTACTGAATAATTGAACCTTACTGTATCTGTGCTAACCAATTGTTTTAAAACAATACCGTGCGTTTTAAAATGTCATGTCAAAAGCCGTGTTAAAGTGTCAATAAATTTAACTGAATTTTTGTTCAGAAATAATATTTTACATGTTTTGTTTACGTGGACGCTTTATTCTTTCTTTTGTTAGGTAAACGTTATCAACATGTTGTATGCATGGTCTCATACATACCTACTTCATAATCATTAGCCCACGTCCACTGCTGGACATTGGCCTCCCCCTAATGACAGATGTCATTTTGGGGAATTAGGCTTAATCTACACGCCTGGCAGGCGGTTTGGTGACCGCAGTACGTTTTATGTGTACCTAGGTAAACGCTGCTGCCCGTTTCCTGATATTGACAACGAAATGTATGGTAAAAACAAAAGAAACAACCAAACAAATATTATGTTACAAGTTTGTCTTGTCTAACACTAGCCTTAAAAGATCTCATAAATTGGTTTACCAGGAAAATTTATATTATATTCGTAATAGGAAAATTTAAAAAAGTTACGCTTTTTGTAATCTCAGTATCACATTGAACAAAAAATAAAAGACATTACATAATATTTCTCACATAGGTAATGTTACATAAACATTAAAATACTCGTATTTATCTTGAATAATGAAAACTCAAATACAATTATTATTTTAGCAGACACCACGTTGTACCCGACACAATTATAAGTTATTATTTCAAAAAGCTGTGTTCAGTAATTAACCAAACAAACCTCATTAATTAAATTATTAAAGCGACTACCTGTGCGAGGTTTTCATTATATTTATATTTTTCACAATTCAAGGGACCATAGAGATTTAGCGACTCATACATATTTTAATAAAAATATCTTCATGTGACATAGACAATATGTGGAGCGGAGACATCGTTACATTCATGAATGAACTTGGAGCACAAAGAGGGAAAGTCGGCTCTTGCACAGTGTAGTAAAATACAGTATGCTCAAACATACATGAACGCCACACATCGACTAAACGACTAGGGTGCAATTCATTGACTGGCCCGGAGGCTGAATTGGTAGTAACCCCTGCCTTCTGAATTAAGGGTCGTGTGTTCGATCCCCACCCGGGACAAACATTCGTGTGATGAACACTTGTGTTTGTTCCGTGTCTGTGTGTTCATATTTGTATTTAAATATTTATTAAGTTTAAAGACATTTATTCCCATAAAGACATACGTCACTTAGGTACATGAGAAATTAAGCTTAAGTTTTATATAAATACACGTTCGTTGACATACTGGTAAATACAATATTAACAACAATTACCGAGATCTGCATCGCGAATTTATCCTTCGCGCCAATATGCACAATCCTTGGAGTTATTGACTTTTATTTCACTAAATTACACATCACAGCACTGAACAATTACTAACTTATGAACTTTATAATTCAGTGAAGAATAGGTTACATAAGTAGTAAGCGTCAAACATAATATTAAGAATATATTAACTATTTTCTACGTAATTTGATTTAACACACAGCGGAATATTCACCGGTTACCGGCCATGATACGCATGCGATTCGTACTACAAAAATGTATATCTACCCTCCACAGAATTTTATCTGTCAATAGTTTTTTTTTTTTTGACAGTTTAAAACTCGAACACTCGTTACCGATTCGATACTGAAATAGTAATAGGTTTAATTTAAGAATACATTCCAATCGATTTAATTACTATAAATATTTTAAATTTTTAGATAAAATTTTACTGTTAAGGCCCGTTATTAGTCTTTTTTTAGATTGTATAAAATAATAAAATAAAAAATAAAATAGTTTATTTCAGCAAATAGATTCACTAGTAATACTTTTGCACGTCAAACTTTTTTCCTACCAGCACTTCGACGTGTAGCCTGCTGAGAAGAAGTGCCGCAACAAACTCAACAGTTAGCCTTTTTTAAAATATATAATACAATACAATAATATCGTTTTAAAAGCGCAAGCGAGCAGACTATCATGTCCATGTAATATTGTCATCCATATAATCTTGTACTTTATAATAACCTTTTGACATTAAAATGGACTTAATGCGAGATTTAAATCTATGTATAGGTAGATCAACAATATTTTGCGGTATTTTGTTAAACATTTTTACACTTTGTCCTATGAATGAGTTACCAGTTTTACGAAGCCTGAGATTGGAAACAGCAAGTTTGCTCTTAATTCTAGTGTTGAACTGATGAAGATCTGAGTTTTTACTATATAAATGTATATTCTTACGTACAACCATAATGCAGTCAAATATGTACTGTGATGCCACAGTTAGGATGTTAATTTCTTTAAATAATTCTCTAAGTGATTCGCGAGATTTAAGTCCATATATAGAACGGATCGCCCTCTTCTGTAATACAAAAATGGTTTGTATGTCAGAAGCTGATCCCCATAGGAGCAAACCATATGACATAACACTATGGAAGTAACTAAAATAAAGTATGCGAAATGTATGTATATAATAATGTATGTATCTAGGCGTTCGCGATTAATTTTCCGTGCGTACCGTTTTTAAATTACACAGCCGAACTTTAGTAAGTGGATGTGGATGTCTATAATAAGCATAATACCTACTGTTATGTAATTAAACCAAAGCCGTAAATCATTATATGAAGTATGACTTTACTGTATACACATACAAGAATTTTTGACATTTAAGTGACATTGACACTAGCGCGTTACTGCGAAATAAAAAAAATCATAAATCGACGTTAAAATTGACATTTTGAATGATGGCAGGCGTTAGTTCTGATTTCGGCCACTTGACACACACACATCACTGTCAAAAAGAAAATAACCAAATACTGTAGTGCAGTGAAATGGTAAAACCCAACGGTAAAATCAAATTTGACTCACTGTGATATAATTGCTTTGTGACCCAGGCATGTAGGTAGGCAGGGACTGCTCATTACGATGCGTTTGCTAGGGTTGTGAAAACAGATGTGTCAAGTCATTATCACTATCAGTAACAGACAACCCGTGTACTATGACGTGGCTAAAAAAATGTAAGCAACTATTCGGTCATTCCTGACTCCGGATTGTAAATGCTTACTTAGAAAAGACCAACTAAGTACGCGAGTTTCTTGCCGGTTTCTACTCGGTACAATACTGCGTAACGAATCGAAGAAACCATTCTTTTTAATACAAATTTTTAGGTTATTTCCATTTCTAAATATATTTTTATGAAGTAAAAATGACCATGTTATGAACATTATTTTGTGTTTGTTCAGTGTATGGTACCTACATTAATTGCTTTCAGACCACATTGTCAACCGACTGGTGGCGATATAACCATCACGACTGAAAGCATAGCTAAATACATCAGGCCGATAATGGGCAGCAGTGTTACCGGAGCGAGAAGCTATGCCCTGCTATCGCCAACCCGCCTGCCCAGCGTGACGATTATGCGTAATGCCATCTAGCGTTTACCCAAAGTGGCGAACAACTGGAGAGGCAGTGGATTGCGATAGGCTGATGATGATGATGAGACCACATTTAGATAAAAAAGCGCCAACCGCTGTCAACCCTATTCGCCTCACGTATGTGGTTCAACCGTATTGTCTCACAGTATATAATTTTAGTATTTTCCAAGAAAATGCACGGCTGAAGTTTTTTCCGCAGTCTCGTTAAGAGCGCAGCTTCTAAATAGGCTTACGGAGATGACGTTGTTCTGAAACTGTGGCGTATATTAGGATTTTATATTAACTGTGGTAAGCGATCATTTCTCTCTGCCCTCTTTGCCAGAGTCTGTAATAGTCAGATTTTCAAGGCGTGTTTCTTTGTTCTGACTTGACTGTTTGACTGTTTGGCTGGCTCATTTAGTAGTGACCTCTGCCCTCTGAGCCAAGGGTCGTGGGTTCGATTCCCGCACAGTACAAACATTTGTGTTCATGAACATGTCTGTTTGTATTGGTATGAGTGTTTTCTATGTATAATAAAGAAACAAAGAAAGAAAAAACGTTTATTAGAGTCACATACAAAATATGAATAAAGGAACAGAAATTAAACTACATACATTACATTAGGTGACACTAAACGGTGTCTCAGCATGAGCCGAGGCATCTTGGTGAGAAGGTCTTCCGTAGACACTATATTTATCTACAAAAAAAAGTATATAAGTAAGTTTATCAGTTGTTTAGTACCCATAGTACAAGCTTCGGCTTAGTTTGGGACTAGGTGGCGCTGTGTGGCCCAGCGTGACATGTCTTAGGTTATTTATTATATTTGTTGGGTAAACGCGGTACATCATAGGAGATGTCGCTTAAGATTAGGTGAGTCCAAGTGCTACTATCACTAATATCTGCCTGTCTGTCTCTGTGTATGCTTAGATCTTTAAACTACGCAACCATGATGCTTTTTTATATAGAATGATTCTAGAGGAAGGTTTGTATGTAAAATACATCTACAATTGAAACAGACTTACGGGAAAATTAGTTTTTAATTTATCCACGGTTGCGATACAATACTAAACACCCAAGTTGTATTGTAACTTTGTCAAGGTGGCTTTGTTTTTTCACTCGGAATTGGCGTAAAGGAAACCCCCACAAAGAGTCCGGTTGCCATTTAATTTAAAAATAAAGGTTCTCTTAGTTTAGCCAAGTTACAAAAGATAGCTGTAGGCCAAAAATATATAGATTTTGTTTTATACCATTTAGAATGTTTACTATGTCAGAGTTGATCTCATTTCTTTTAAACGTTTTCAGAAAGGAGGTTATTTATATAAAAGAAAACCCTAAATCTTTAGCGTCAACCAGAAAAATATTCATGAGTACGTTTATTTCTTTTGATCTTCCTACAAATGTACCTTTTAAAGTGGCCTGTTTTACTAGACGTACTACATGTATGTCTGAACCCTTATTGCTCGGAATAGGGCATGTCAAAGAAAATCTTTGTACGTCTCCTGGGAAGCGGGTAATATACGAGCACATGCCCTCTCTTTGCAAATCTTGATAAAACGTATCGCAGATAATTTCCTAAGAAAGTTCTTCTGAGAATAGTCAACTGCCTGTTTGTGGGTTCCAATACTTAAGTATTTCTTTAAACAGATAAGAAAATCTCAGAATTGGACGTGCTCGTATATAAGTAGGACGCCATGATACTTCTACGAGTAGGATGGAAAATTCTTTCTGGCAATATCAGAATTCTGTTATCAGTTGTCGACCAAAAACTTTGAATTTCCGAGGAATTCTATTAGATAAAAGTATTTTTCATCGTATCGATACCGTGTTGGATTCGACTCTTTCAGGAATCGAGTCAATATACAAAAGCTTTTATAGATATACCTACCTATGTATTTGTAATTTATTAAACGATATACGAGGTATAGCTTCTTAAACTAAATAATAAATAAAATTTTAAAATTCAAAGAAATACTCAACAATGTTTCTGTACAAAAAAATAAAAAGTACTTACCCTAAACCGATGAGCATGTATGAAGAAATTAAAGAATGTGGACGAAGCAAAAGTTACGATCGTAGCAGATGGAAGGACGTGGTCCCCACCTACCCCTCTGGGAAAGGCGTGACTTTATGTATGCAATATGCATGTAGTCTTCATCCCAGAAAATTATCAATATCGTTTGGCCCGACCCGTAATTCGTATCTAGGAACTCTCAGTTGTCAGGTTGCACCAACGGGACTGGATTTCATAAAAAGCTATTCACTAGTGGAGCTCAAATCCTTCAGTGCACACTGAATTTATCCTTCCAAAGCCTAACTTACTTCTCATACTTCGTCTATCTTTCCACCCGGTTGGGTTCATGCGTGAGTTTTTGGGCTTCCGAATATCGGATGTCAAGATTAATGGATGGCAAAAGAAGCACGAGGAACCAATAGTGACTTTAATTTTAACGTCTTTTTATGTAATCAAAGAAAACGCAGTTTTTCCGTTTTTCGGATTATTCCACTTTGACCCACCGAGCAAGCCTCACTGGTAGGGCAAAGTGGAAAGCTGTGAAATTTGCAGTGGAATCTGCCCCGCTTAATTTTTTTACTTAGTCCATATTGTTTCACTGCTGGGCTGGATTTTTGGGCACATTTTGCCAGTCGCGTAGGAGGCTGTCCAAATCATCACGCCATCTCTTTTTTAGTCTGCCTCTCTGACGAAATCCATCGGTTGGCTGCCAGTGGGAGATAATTTTGAATCCATCCTGCAGACGTGGCCCACCCATTCGTCAATTTCGCTGTCCTGCACTAAATCTATAACCCATTAAAGTGCCAACCCTAAGGGGCAGAATAAAGCTACTTTTAAAATACCCATAATCGTCACGCTGAGTAGGCGGGTTGGCGATCGCACGACGTAGCTTCTGACTCCGGTGACGCTGCTGCCGGTCATCTTTACCAGTCGGATGCCAGAGCCTCGTTTGTCAATCGGCAGGATGCACCACGGGCAGGTGAGGTTGGCTTGTAGCGAAAAGATAATAAGCCGCTCCTTTGCATCTCTCCTTCACCTTTTAACGCCAACCAAAAAATTAATAACACAGCTTGCGTCGGATATAATATCCGACGTCATTTGCCGTCTCGAAGGCACGAGTTTGCCAAATTTCCGTGCGTAATGTAATGGAATAGAATAAACTGTGGAAGGCTAACACGCTGTCATAAGAAACGAATTTAATTTTGTCGCGGATAGAATAGGGTTGAACTCGTCTAAACATGGATGGAAAGTTAAAGATTCTATTTCAAGGATTCAAGACTCTGATTACCTCTTCTTTGAACAGGTTTGATCAGGGTTTTTTTTTATAGAGACTCGACGTAATGGCTTCCCTACGCCTGATGGAAAGCGAAAGAGAGGCCCAAGTCGCTGTGATAACTGGCAAGTAACTGGTCAGTTACCTGTCAGGTGCCACCGCCATGCCGGTTTGACCCTAGCCCCCCACGATCTCCGGAAACCCTACTCGCCGGCAAAATCCGACGACCCGGAGGTCATTTGACTGCGGTATTCTATAGGGTGGAAGTCCTTCCCCGGACGGGCAGCTCAATTTTAGCGAAGATTCGTTATGCCCTACCTCTCTTAAACTCAAAGTCTTGTCAAACACAAAATCAAACAAGGCTCTATTAATTAATACCACTACACAAAGTACAAATATGGCAACCCTAAAGATGGTACGTGACTGGGCTAAATGTGTGCTCCAAATAATAATTTATTAAAGCGACGACTGAAATTATTTCGCCAAGTATACAGAGCCATGTAACCGAATACGTGTGGCTATCAGAA
Organism: Conogethes punctiferalis; assembly: GCA_031163375.1. Lineage (NCBI taxonomy): Eukaryota > Metazoa > Arthropoda > Insecta > Lepidoptera > Crambidae > Conogethes > Conogethes punctiferalis. The sequence continues at coordinate 5,181,174 of CM062093.1, forward strand.
GTCGTGAATTGAGATAAATTGGTATGGTATGATGTTACAAATGTATGTGTGCTGCTCTAGAGATGGTGTGGGTCTTGATGTCTTGAATTAGAAGTACAAGGTTTATTTATAACGTTATAATGTTTTCTATTCACTATATCGTACCAATTTGAAGCTGATTACATATAATTGTTTGCTAAAATATCAATCAATCTTTATTATAATAATACTAGTCAACAGACCTCGCGTCGTATTTAACATTATTATTACGTAACTATAATAGATAGACATTCTGTTGATACATTTTTTGTACATATTTATTCGTTCTGCAAAGTCGTAGTACATTATTGTTTTGTTCTATCATCAATAGGATTAGCAGCGCACGCAATGTAAGAATTTTTAGGTTAATTTTTGACATATTTGGTTATATTATTGGCGTTTTAGTAAAGAACCCTAACTTTAATATAGGCTATTTTCACCGGAAATAAGGTGGTAAACATAGGTTATAAGTCGGTAACTCCAACGCTGAAAGAATTTTTCAAATCCGTCAAGGAGTGTCGTAGCCTAATTAATAAAAAAAATATAAGCAATAATATGGTCCCGTTTTCACCCTTTCGGTACGAAACCTTACAAAGCAAACATCAGATATCTTCATTTGTGCCTAGTGGATACACGGCTTAAGGAGTTTTGTTAGACAAATCACCTTTACGATATATTTAAAAGGCCGACACCATAAAACCGGGGTGCAGACCCAAGAAAATTAAGTGGGCCATAAAAGGGTAAGGTGGGAAAAAGCGTACAAAGCACTCGTAAAATATTCCCTAAGTGGGGACGTGGATTTGGCATACTCGCGGATTTTTTTTGACGCAGATATAGTTATTCGATGAGGAAGTTTATGACGGTTTGAAATGCGGACTCATGAGTGACCCGAATGGGGAAAAAGGTTTTATTGGCCGCTAGCTGCAGCCGCGACTCTTGCCGCGTGGATGAAAAATCCTTATAAAATCATAGCCTATGTGTTAATCTGATGTATGTATATGAGCTATATTACTGTTAAGTTTCATTCATATCCGTTAAGTAGTTTTTGCGTGAAAGTGTAACAAACATTTATCTATCTATCTAACCATCCAAACTCTCGCATCTATCTATCTTCTTCTATGCTTACGAGTATAATAAATCTGTAGAGAGATCAATTCTGTACATGAAATATATTTTCAATATAACTATCAGGGGGTGATAAGTGATCGATACTGTCCGTCTGTCTGTCGGTATGTTCGTTATAGAAACAAAAACTACTCAACGGATTGTAACGAAACTTAGTACAATTATTATTCATATTCCTGGGCAGGTTAAAGGATACTTTTCATCACTCTACAATCAATAGGAGCAGAGCAGTAAAGGGAAGTGTTGGGAAAACGGGAGAAATTTTTATCTGTATGTTTGAACGCGCATCACGCAAAAACTACTGCATGGAATTGGATGCGGTTTCTACTAATATATTGCTAGAGATCTACTTACCACTTTATGGAAAGTATTTTTAAAACCCGATAAACACGCGTGCGACGCCGCTGGCACAGCTAGTCGTAAATATTTTTACCTACTTTCCGCAAAATAAACTACGAAAGAAAGAAATCTATGTGTAACAGAGAAATAAGAAATTTACCGCAGTTATAAAGCGCTCAATTCGCAAAAAGTGCTAAAAACAAAATGCTGTTTTCATAATCTACCAGTTAAAATCAGTTGAAACCGACTTTTGAAGGCACAAGCTGTTTGTTTACGCTCAAAGAGTGGAAGTGAATGCGGCTCTCGTTAGTGCGGGTTCGAATCCCGGGTTGTGGAGATGCGCGGAAATTGAAAGCAATGGGGAAAAATGTTTGAGCATTGGGAGCCAAACAATCTTCAGTTTAAATTTTCGTTTCATACCGTAGCGTCGCGTTTCAGTCTTAATTGCACACTTTTAACTCTTGTTGGGGATTTTCGGTGTATTTTAAATGGAGTGTTTGCTTTGGACCAATAAGGTTGGTCGTACTTATTTATTTATTTATTTATTAGGCTTACCAACAATTGCTACAACAATACATCTTAGGAAAAAAACAGCTAGGAGTCTTAAAGTTAATTGCACAATTAATTATAGGTAAACACCACATGGAAAATAAACTTTTAAGTACATAAATCGCCTAGCTAAACTATGTATCTTCAAAACAAATAAATTTATAAATCGACTATGGCTTCGTACTTGGGTTAATCGGTCATTTAGCTGGCGATAAAATTCTATCATCGCAAGTCTATCGCAGTTCACTGCTGGACATAGGGCTCTCCAGGTGTTCGCCACTTTGGGCAAACACCTGGAGGTTATACCCATAATCGCCACTTTGAGCAGGCGGGTTAGCGATTACAGGACGTAGCTTCTAGCTCCGGTGAGGCTGCTGCTGGTGTTAGTTGCAGTATATGTTATTTTTATTATGTTTGGTACACTTTAAAGTGAGCTTAGGAATTATTTCTTTTGTGATAATGGCGTTGGTACGAGTACTCATAGTACAAGCTTCGGAATAGTTTGGGACTAGAAGGCGCTGTGTATGGCCCAGCGGGGCATATCTTGGATTACAGACTGGCTCGTGGCTCATTTGGTGACCTTTGCTTTCTGAGCTAAGGTCGTGAGTTCGATTCCCGAACAGTACAAATATTTGTGTGCATGTCTGTTTGTATTGGTCTGGGTGTTTTTTCTGATGTATTTATTTACAAAAAACAAAACAAAATTGTATCTAAGTAAGTTTATCAGTTGTCTAGTAACCACAGTGCAAGCTTCGGCTTAGTTTAGGGCTAGATGGCAGGCAGCGTGGCATGTCATGGGTTATTTATTTCATTTTTATATGTAGGTATAATAATAGATTTTACTAGGTACCTAAGTAGACACAATATTTAAAAAGTAGCCTTCTTTATGTGCTTGTTTATCGATATTCAAGTTAATAATACCTCAATGATCCAGAGAGCCTAACGAATATAATTTTGATCGGTGATAAATTATCTACATTTTTTTAAATTTACAAAAGCAATTTGTCTGGAAGCATCACCAAATTTTAATTGGCGTGCGAACGAATACGTACGAAATAATTTCACGCATCACGATTTTGTTTTCTCTTCGTAAATATTCACAAGGATGTCAAATGTCATGATAACTTAATCTTTTATTATGACATAAAACGCCGTAAGCAGTTAGTAAGCTGAAGTGGTAGTAGGCTGGCCATATTACCCCCAGAACCAATAACCGTAGAGGTGAAAGATTAAAAAGGAAATACCGTTTCTCAGGAAGACCAAAATGGCTGGCAAGTGCTGAATGTGATAAGCCCAATAGAGACTGAGTGGTGAATAATTGAAGAAGGCTATGTCCAGAAATGGGCAGACAGAATATAATTAGACTAGCGACCCGCCCCGGCTTCGCACGGTTTCAATACTATTTTTTCCCGCTGACTCCCGTGCCCGTGGGAATTTCGGGAATTCCTTTCTTAGTGCACCTCTACGGTACCTAAGCTAAGTCCGTTCCAAATTTCAAGTGCCCACGTTTAGCCGTTTAGGCTGTGCGTTGATATGTCAGTCAGTCAGTCAGTTTCCCCTTTAATATACTTAAATACAAATATTGTTTATATATACAAGACAGACACGGAACAAACACAAATGTTCATCACACGAATGTTTGTCCCGAGTGGGAATCGAACCCACGACTCTTGGTTCAGAAGGCAGGGGTCACTACCAATTGAGCCACCGAGCCAGAAACGACAGACCTTCGTAAAATAAATGTATAGTGTACAGAATGTTCCTTGATTTCATTGTTTTTTTTTTAAATTACAACAGTCAAAGATGACACGGTAATAATAACATAATTACCAAAATTCACGTCGCGCCAACCCTACATTTTATTCAACCTCACATTCTCTCAAATCTCATAAAATTATGCGAAACCGTGAACGTTGGAAAGAAAATGCTTCAGTAATTAAAATACTTGGAGGCCGGCAGACCTCTGAAAGAATGTGCCCCGGGTAACTTCGTAAGTAATGTACGCGGAAGTGAGCAGGTATTATGAGCTGGGGAATTCTGAACATGGTTACCAGAACAATTGAAGAGGCAATTTTATAATATACACCTTTGTTTTTTATTAATTCTTTTTCCAGTGCAAAACTATACTCGTATCTATGTGTAAATTTTTGAATATCTATTTTTATTTTTAAAGTAGCTCGACATGATGGCTTGCCTACGCCTGATGGAAAGCGAAAGAGAAGCCAAGTCGCTGTGACAACAGGCAAGTAACTGGTCAGTTACCTGTCAGCAGCCCAACCCTGACCCCCACGAGCTGCCAATATTTGAAAATAAACATACCAAATTCAAAAGGGACTGAATAATTAATATGTATAACCAAAGCAGGAAAAAATTAACATTATCAGTATTATAGTGCCCATAAGTACAAGCTTCGGCTTAGCTTAGGTCTAGATGGCGATCCCCGAGTGGTGAGTGCGGGGGCGCGATCCACTCATAGGGATCGTTGCACGAGGTCCGCCCGGGGGGCACTCTATTGCTCCCCGGATCCGGGGGTAGGGGTATTTGCCCTCCCCGGACCAGGAGTGCCGGCCGCTTATCATCTGCGGCTGGCCAGGGCAGGCAGGGATGTGGCCGTATGCTTCGGCGCTACCCGTGTCCCTGCAAAGGTCTAGCTGGCGATGTATGGCCCAGCGTAGGTACCAGCAACGTGCTTTGTACCTCATAACTACTTAAACCTTACGGGAAAATAGGCAAAGAATTCACGATAGCGATACAACTCTAAAGAACCGATTGGTACTAATTTTGTCAAAGAAATGTCTATTTTCATAGACATTCGCAGAAATGGCAGGTTCATTTTTGATCTTATCGAGTGAATATAGTAATAAAGAGACCGGTTTCCATAAATTAAACATTATTGTGACCGCCAAGTTCTCTAAATTACTATGACGATAGCCAAGCTATCACCATATAAGTAACCAACAGTGACAATAATTTTTACACGCGCTGTAATACAGCTACCAATAACAAATCCGTAACAAGGAAGAAAATTCGGAATTTTATCATTAATTAGTGTTTTATGCGAGTTAAAAAGGCTTACAGCTCACAGCTTCGGGGTTAACAAGCGGCGAAATATAAATTGGATTGAAAGAAATTCCGCATTAATTAAAACCTCCGAAGACAGCGCACTTCACCGTCGACTCGTATCTCCAGCTTTACTGAGAACTAGATTTGAACGAATATTTTAACAGGGATTGAAGATTTAATAGATATAAAAATATTTATAACTAGCAGCCCGTCCAGGCTTCGCACGGGTATTCATTTAATATTGTCCATGTTTACCGAAGTTAGTGTAGCTTCCCTACAATAAAAGTTTCAAATAAATTTCAAATTCTTTCCTTCCTGTTTTCCTTTACTGCCTTCTAAACCCCTATTGAGCCGAGCCAGCCAATTAAAAATTATGATTTTATTATCTGCTGCCTGTGGCTCTGCCCGCGTGAATATTTTTATAAATCATAGCCTTTGTGTGAATCCAATGTCTAAGCTACATATATTACTGTAAAGTTTCATTAAAATCTGTTCAATAGTTTTTGCGTGAAAGAGTAACAAAAATCCTTCCAAAGAAACTTCCGCATTTATAATATTAGTAGGAAGTACCTAAAATAGAGTTTTCTACTGTAAACTTTTATTCAAATTTAGTTTGACAGGGACAAAGCATAGATATCTAAAGAAATTTGTTTCGGTAATGTTCTGAGCTAGAGGGCAGCACTTTATTTAATCCATTATAATCAAAGTATCGAATACCCATAATAGCTACGTAACTATTCACGACCAGTAATTTACATCTGCAAACAAACCTTATTACACAATTAACACTAATATGCAAGAGACCCCCATTTATTCTGAAATGGTTGGGTTGTCGACAATCTTTCATAATTACGCATACGTTCACCCATCCCACTCGTTGTCCCTAACCCTTGGGAACATCACCGCAAAAATTGTTTGCCCTTACGACGGAGGCCGGCAAAAACAATTTGGTGAAGACCTAAAACAAAGTACGGTTAAAACAAACAAAGATTTTATCTAAAATGCTTGTTGACTGTGCTTTAAAACGGTAAGAAAGGTATCTGACCTCTCTTACCGTTTTCTGAACGAAGAATTGTGGGTTCGATATCTGTTGATTTTGTCAATAGTCAATAGAGTAGAGATCATTATATCTAGTACTAGCTGTGCCCGCGACTTCGTCCGCGTGGAATAGTTATTTTTTCCCCGTTTTTTTTTTACATTTTCCATTATTTCTTCGCTCCTAATAGTTGCAGCGTGATGTTATATAACCTAAAGCCTTCCTCGATAAATGGTCTATTCAACACAAAAAGAATTTTTCAATTCGGACTAGTAGTTCCTGAGATTAGCGCGTTCAAACAAACAAACAAACTCTTCAGCTTTATAATATTATAAAATAGTTAAGATAAAACTGTTGACATCGAGTTAGTCAGTCAAATCTAGCACCAATAATTGACTAACCCGAAGGTTCATTTCGTTTGCCTTTTGTACCAAGAGTCGTGGGTTTACCCCACAACCAGGCTAAACATCCATGATAGAAATTTGGTGTTTATTCTATGTCTGGGTTAAAATATTGTACGTAAGTACATATTTGTGGTACCTTCATTGATTCCGATTTCTATCTCAATAGTACCTCTTCAAGCTATTTTGGAGTCGGCAATGTATGTTCTTTAATTCATTTATTGATAAGACTTTATGTTTTAGTTTCAGTTACGAAAAAAGAGTTAAAGATTTATTAAAACCGGGTCTCTCTTTGTAATTATTTCGATCGCGGCAACCTTTTACACATGTTTGCTTATTTACACTATGTGAAATGAATTTATAAGCCTAAAGGCAGCTTAATTGAGCATAAACCAGTTAAAAACAACATAAATAAGCGATTTAAAACACAAATCACACTACGGATGCCCTCATAGTGTCATAACATTAGAGATTGCATTAGTTGACAAATTGCACGTCAGTCCCACAATCAAAATGCTAGAACTTTAAGCTGCAGTAGCACAATCTGTTTTCATCCCTAATTCAAATCCCATAAAGCTGAAAGCCCTTTGAGCTATGTCCGCATAGATTAGAGCCATTGCCCGCGGTGAGAGTCGAAAGTGTTTATAAATACAGAGGACAGAAATACGGTTGGATGTGCAATTTTAGTTAAAAATAGGTTGGTGGTGTGATTCAGGTTTTTACTGTGTATTTGATTTGTGGACTCCCCGTATTTCTACTTGGCTAATACGAGAGACTAGATTCACAAATCAAATAGGCGGGTATTTAAAAATCCCTTTAATTGTTAAAGCTACTGGGGCCCTACTACAAAAAACGAAAACTATTGTTCGTTGAACGGATCGCGTATTTTTGTCCCATAAATCCCTCTCATTTGTCCCTCCCTTGTTCTAATATATCAATTAAATTGTTGGAAATCGACGTTGACGAATTTCAGTTTGTATATTCGAACACGGGAGGAACAAATGAGAGGGATTTTTGGGGCAAAAATACGCGATCGGTTCAACGAACGATTGTTTAAGTTTTTTGTAGTAGGGCCCCTGTACTGTCATCTTAAAATCATCAGCTCTGCGCTGTCCACTGCTGGACATAGGCCGCTCCAATTGTTCGCTACCTTGCTAGACTGTATATTTTGCCCACTGTGTCTTTTATTGTTGTAATAAAGAGTATCTTTGTATCTATCTTTGACCCGGAGAATTTTCTATACTTAGTTACAAAATTTTTAATGAAATCTTAACTCCATCCCCTCTCCCGTTCACGATTTTCCAGTTCCCGTATATAAGAAAAAGTCATCATATTTAGTTTTGTTGAATGCGTAAACACCTCTTGTATCTCGATCTCGATAAGTTCGGAACCTAATCCGAATCTCAATTAATTGCTCTTTTGAACAAGATATCAGGTTCCTGACTCGTAATGTTGCAGAAGAGTGAATTGGTGCCCTATAGCCCACGGCATTAATTATAATAGATTTTGTCAACATTGATCATATTACCAACAACCCGGAAAATGTATTGTACAATATTGTATTACCTTAACGAGATAACTTACTCAAATAACCTCTTTTCCTCAAAAGCTTACGACAGATTGTAATCAAAGCAGACAAAAGATTACAACGCAAGCTGTGTGAGCTATGTAGGTAATCTTAGTAAGAAAATATTCACACTTGTGACATAGCCACAAGTGTAAGGAAATCCTTAGACACCCTTAGTTTATAGTCATCTAGATTCTGATGCCCTAGTACTAATTGTTCTCATTTTTTTTTATAGTGGCTCGACATAATGGCTTCCCTACGCCTGATGGAAAGCGAGAGAGAAGCCCAAGTCGCTGTGACAACGGGCAAGTAACTGTTTAGTTACCTGTCAGTTGCCACCGCTATGTCGGCCCAACCCCAACCCCCCACGAGCTCCGGAAACCCTACTCACCGACAGGAACATGACGCGGAGGTCATTTGGCTGCGGTATTCTATAGGGTGGAGGTCCTTCCCCGGACGGGCAGCTCAATTCGAGCAAAGATTCGCCATGCCCTACCTCTCTTAAAATTCATTTCTCATTTCCTACGAGAAAACTCCAAATGTCATTATAATCTATTCCATTCTCCATTTAGTTGCAATAACTGTTTCCTCCTTAAACACAATTCTAACAATTATTTTGCCTCGTACAACGGTCCTTTGGAATCAGCTTCCGGTTACGAATTTTTCAGAACGACATGACTGAAGAAACTTCAAAAACACCCTAGTGTTGCAGGCGTCCATAGGCTGCGATGACCTTATCAGGCGGGCCGTTAGCTTGTTTGCCACCCTAGTGGTATAAAAAAAAACTTCAAAAAGCGTGCTTACGAATTTCTCAAGTTCCAGCAACGCATTCGTGACTCCCCAGGTATTGCGGTGTCTATCTATGGCCTGAAGGGATCACTCACCATCAGATAGCCTTCAAGCCAGTTTGCGGCGTCTGTCTTAAAAAAGAACTAAAAACGATAAAATACCCTTAACATAATATTGATCGGCCCGATGGCTCACTTGGTGACCTCTGCCTATGTGTGTGAGTAAACATGTCTTTTGTTTGGGTGTTTGCTAAGTATAATTAATAATTATGTATATATCTACAAAAAACGTATATAAACGTATTACATCTAGTAGGTTTATCACTTGTCTAGTACCCATAGTACAAACTTCGGCTTAGTGTGAGGCTAAATGGCGATGGCTCATCGTGACGTAATTATCTTGGATTTTTTATAATAATTATTAAAACATCGCCTACCCTTGACATTTGCTCACGAATAATTTCAACACCGCCGATTCGAAAACCACATCTCTTTACAAATGCTTTATCTCTCCCCTGTCAACTTAGCTAAGCGCCCACTAACTTGACAAATGAAAAGCTATTCATCTATCTCCACTCCTTTTAAAAAGATTTCCCTTGAATAGTCCAATGGAAACCTGCAATGTGGAAGCGAAGAAAAGATTATACATCAAACGTATGCCATACAAGTGTACCTATCCATATTTATTCAGTCACCGTGGGAATGGAGGCAAATCCTTGTTCAAACAGGATAGGAATATTTCAAACACACACCGCTTTCAATTTGCCCTTAGGACAAGGGTGTATGAGTTTTGGATTAAGGGGATTTAATAAAAAATGTATTTGGTTTCCTCTATGGAATTATTGTTGCGTATTTTTTTTTGATAACTGTAGGCGATGGGTCGCACCGAGAAGTACGTTCGCGATGGATGCAAATAAAAACACTGATTCTGCGTAACAACGGCCACGCCAACGTCGGGCTGCGTGCCGAGCTCCAAAGGTGCAAGGAGATAGATAAAACTAGGTGGCGGTTTTCGGGTGCCGCCGAGCGCCAAGACTCACTACTCGGGACGCCACGCGGCAAGAGAGAAAAAATGTGAGAACCCCGCGCGCGGGGGCGGGCGAACTCGACCAATCAGAGCACGGGAGCGAGCGGCTGGCGGCAAGACGTTCGCGCGTATTCCAATTTATTTTAAAAACATAATTAAACAAACGTGCGCAAAGACAAGATGCTTTATACAGCCTTAAAATAAAATATAAAAGATAGTACAATAAGTGCGTCGCCTACAATATCTCCCCCTTAGTGCTAACTAGTTAGCGCTATCACCCTTAGGTTCTAATAGGGCGACGCGTGTTACTGGCCTACGTAAAACGCCGGTACGTGTACGCACATCTACAACACGTACGCGACCATCTCCCCCTGCATAGGTCTCACTCACAACACCATGACGCCAACAGTTACGCTCTAAGTTAGATTCAACAATGACGACGTAGTCACCGACCTGTAAGGGCTTGGACTCAGTGGACCACTTCTGACGCGGTAGCAGAGTGGGTAAGTACTCTTTTACCCAACGAACCCAGAACATATCGGCTAGCCTCTGAGCGACTCGCCAGCGCTTCCTAAGGGACAAGTCAGAATTTTCATACTTACCGAAGTGTGGCATAGCTGATGACGTACCAATCAAAAAATGGTTAGGAGTAAGAGCCTCGGGGTACATCGGGTCATCGGAGACATGTGTTATGGGACGACTGTTAACAAGGGTCTCGACCTCGGCCATCAAGGTCAACAGGGTGTCGGGGTGAGGAGCTCGTTCCTTGAGGACTACCTTGAGCGACGACTTGACAGTGCGGATCATCCGCTCCCATGCACCACCCATTTCAGGCGCGCCGGGGGGTATAAATTTCCATTCAACTCCGCGCACTGCACAATCATCTCGTACTGCCTCCTGGAGCTGAGCTACGCTGCGCTTGATCTCAGCGTCAGCGCCCCCCAGGTTCGTTCCGTTGTCCGATATTATGAGTTGTGGCATGCCACGACGGGCAGCCATGCGCCTCAGCGCCATAATGGTGGAGTCCGCGGTGAGGTCTTCGGCTATCTCTATATGTATGGCGCGAATAGTCAAACAGGTAAAGAGTACGCCATACCTTTTGGGTCTGCTACGACCAACAGTTACCTCTATGGGGCCGAAGAAGTCCACACCTGTGTATGAGAAGGGTCGTCTGTTGTGCTGCAATCGGGCCGGCGGTAGGTCCGCCATGCGCTGTGGCTGCGGCTTTGCGCGTCGGTGCCGGCAGAATAGGCAGCGTGCGGCTACGCCGCGTACAGTCGGCCGCAAACGAAGTACCCAGTAACGTTGCCGTAAGTTATTTACGACTAGTTCGTTTGCGCCGTGCATTGCCTGCCTGTGGTGGTGTTCGACGAGTAGACGCGTGGTCCTGTGCTGTCCATCTAAAATGGCGGGTCTTCGTGCGTCCTCACTGATCCCAGCAGCAGAGTCGATCCGACCACCTACTCGCATGACGTCAGACTGGTCCAAATAAGGTGCCAGCTGTCGCAGGCGGCTGTTAGGTGGCAGCTGTTTGTTCTGTTTCAGGTCGGCAATTTCCGAGCCAAAACTGTCAGACTGCATTTTTTGAATAAGTAGGTCCTCTGCCTCCTTCATCAGAGAAGTGTCAAGTTGACAATCCTTACGCTGACATTTTCTAATGAACAGTAGGACTCTAGCGGTGGCACGTACAAGGGTAAGCCACTTAGAAATATTATTTTCATTAGGCAAAGATGACGATTTATCTTCGGCTGCTAGTACATGTACAGTACGTACCTCACATTTGGCATTTTCCTGTAAATTAGTAAATTTACGATCCTTAGGCCACAGATGTTCAGGTTGCCTCAAGAACGCCGGACCTTGGTACCAGTCGCTAGAGTACACCAGCGGAGGAGCGTCATCTCGCGTGGTGATGTCCGCGGCGTTGAGCGCGGTTGGCACGTGGCGCCACTCGCAAGATTTAGTTGTCTCGTCAATCTCGCCAAGTCTGTGAGCAACATAAGGCTTATAGTCACGAGGATCACTACGAATCCACTGAATGACGGTACTAGAATCCGTCCAGAAAATACGTTTCACAGGCTGAACGTGTTTGTGTTCGCGCTGTGTAGCGGCCGCGAGTCGCGCGCCGAGCAGCGCACCCTGTAGTTCCAGCCTAGGGATGGACACGGGGCGCAGAGGACTCACTCTGCATTTACTGCCTACAAAAGAAATCAGTACACGGCCGTCGGCACGTGTGAAACGCCAATAAATTACAGCTGCATACGCTTTAGAAGAAGCGTCGCAAAAAACATGCATCTGCGTATCAATAATATCTAATTTGTTCGCATCCAAAACATTCGATGTCCACTGCTCATCAGCGTAGCATTCGGTCCAATCATGCGCGTTACCATAGTAACGTGGAATGCGAAGTGAACATAGTTGTTGCAAATCATTAAGCCAACTCAACCATAGAATATGTTCCTCAGATTGGATGCGGCAATTCCAATCAACACCGCTGCGGTGAACATTTTGAAAAATAATTTTACCTTTTATTGTAAACGGAGATAAAAAACCGTGAATATCATACACTGACATTAAAATGCTTAACATCTGAGCTTTAGTAGGTCGGTCAGTACCATCTAAAATGCTAGGCGGGATGCGGTCTAGTGCTATACGGAAGGCAAAGCAATCGTCGCTCGGATGCCATATCAATCCGAGAGTGCGCTCAGTTGCGTTCGTAACGCCTTGCGCGAGCTCGACGGCGGCCGGCGCGAGCGCGGCAGTAGGTATGCTGCGCAGCACTTCGCGGCTGTTGCTGGACCAGCGCGTTATGTCGAACCCACCTGCCTTGTGTATGTCTGTTATCTCACGCACCAGTTGCATCGCCTGGCTTTCGCTATCACACGAATGTAAACAATCGTCCATGTAATGATTGTTAATTATTACATCAACTGCTTCGGGGCACATATCCTGAAATTTTAGTGCATTCTTATTTTTAATATATTGTGCGATAAAGGGTGAACAGGTGGCTCCAAACAATAAACTTTCCATCACACAAAGTTTTAACGGCTTATCGGCGCTTTCTTGCCAGAGAAAACGGAAAACATTTTGATCCTCAGGTCGTATTTTAATTTGAACAAAGAAATCTTTAATATCTGCGATTAATGCAATTTTATGTTCTCGAAAACGTAACATAATTCCCAACAATGAATTGTATAAATCGGGACCAGTAAGTAAAAAATCATTTAAACAAACACCATTCACCTTTCCTGCACAATCAAAAACTAACCTTAGTTTCCCAGGTTTGTTCGGGTTCTGAACTCCAAAGTGCGACAAATACCATATGGGACGGCCGGCGGGGTCAACGCCCTGCAGCTCTCGTGCGTACTCGTTGTCAAAAAGTCGCTTCATTTCACTGCGATACTTTTCTGCGTATCCATTATCTGCCTGAAATTTCTTTAACAAACCTTTTAATCTACAATGTGCATAGTTATAACTGTCAGGAAGTTGAAGCTGATCTTTCGTAAACGGTAAACCAACTTCCCACTGATTACCTACTTGACGAGCGGTCTCGTCCAATATGTTTACGGCTCGAACGTGATCCTTATTCTCACGCCGTAAGGTCGAAATTCCTATGGAATCTAATTCAAACGACATTTTAACCAAGTTATTCAATCTGTCGACGTCACAGGTGACGTCGTCGTGCACCTCCGAATGTGAGAGATGAAAAGTGTGTGCATTCACGGGAGTGTGAGTGAGACCATAGCAGCCATGAATACACCATCCTAATCGACATCTAGTAGCATAGGGCTCATGCTTATCACCATGTAAAATCTCCAATGGAGCCAAGAGAAAATAATTGTCTTCCCCAATTAACAATTTCGGTACAACAGTTTCCTTACAAACTAAATGTTTAACATCTGACAAATGTTCACAATCAAGATACTGAATTGACGTTAAATTTTGTTTAGGTAAATTTAAGTTATTCACTTGTCTAAAGGTTACATCAAAATTACTGTTTTCGTTACAGCCAGAAATGTTTACATTTACTTTAGGTACATGCGATTGAAAGTTTTCTATGCCAAATGCATCAATAAATTTTACAGGGCTAGACTGTGAAGCTTGTATACCTAATTCGCTTACCAAGTCCTTATCAATCATCGATATCGAAGCACCATCGTCCAGTAACGCATACGCACTCACTGTGCCCTTAGGGCCACTAAGATTGACTTTTATGACCTTTAACATCACTTCACACTGGGACGGGGACGAGAGCGGAAGCGCGTCGTCGCGCGGCGGGCCGGTAGCGGGCTCGCGGCGGCCGGCGGGGCGGCGCGCGTTCGATGCCGCGACGTGCGTCACGGTCTCGTCGCGGGTCGGCGACGACGGCGACGGCGGTGTTGCACGATGATGTTGCGCGTCGGACTCACGTCGTTGTCTTGTCTTGAAGTGCAGTAAGCTGTGGTGTGCCATGCCGCAAGCGTCTATGTCGCACACTGGCGCCGGGCTTTGTTCGCGGCCGTGGCGTGATGACAAGCAACAAAAGCAGAGATTTTTAGATCTTACGAATCTCCACCGATCTCGCCTCATGGCTCGCTTAAACTGTCGACACTCGGTTATTACGTGAGCGGGTTTGTCGCAGTAGACACAATTATTATTATTACTTGCGATTGTCGTACTGAGCACGGGACGGTCTGCGTAGCGTGGCGGCCGGTCTTCATACCTACGGCCGGGCGGCATCGGGTCTTGTTTGCGGTAATCTCGCACTTGTGGTACACCGATAATTGATAACATTTTTGCCTCTTGTTTAAGGAATGATGATAATAACTGCAACTTGGGTGTATTGTGTGTAATTCTCTCGTATGCGTAGTCGGTCCACCGACTTAGTAACACACTAGGTAATTTGGAAATTATAGTCGCCGCTAGCTCCGGGCTTCGTAGGTAGTCTCCTTGCGCAAGCGAGTCCAGAGCAGCTACGCAATTGTTTACCTTTATCGAAAAGTTAATTAACTCGTGCTGATAATTGTTATGCAGCGGAGGTAATTTTCGTAACTGTGACAACAGTTGTTGGACAATTAGATCAGAGTGTCCGAACCTTAATTCCAGGGCTTCCATGACAATATGTGGCGGCGTGTTGCCTATGAGTAGGTCCGTGACGGCCTCCTTTGCATCACCTTTTAGGGCGCGGCGAAGTCTCCAGAGGTTTTCGGAGTCACTAAATTTGCACAGACTCGATGACTCATTGTAGGCGTTTCTAAAGTGCAACCATTCGATGCAGTCGCCGGTAAATATGGGTAACTCACGTGGCGTGGATAGACGGGTGAGTAGGCGCTCCTCCCTTTGGGTAGCTGATGACTCCATGGCGTCTTTGATTGTGTAGGCTAGTTGAAGAATACTGTCGGCAGGCAAGGAGGGGGTGGCTGCACGGCCAGGTTGTACAATAGGTGCCGGCGGGTCCTCCACGTTCGCTGCCTTCGCTGCCGCCGCGGGCGTCGCGGGCGGCTCAATAACACTTCGTTCCAACCAATCTTCTACACTGCATTTCGAGCGGGCGGGGCCGCTGGCTATCGACGGGCATCGAGAGAGCTTGTCGTCCTCGATCATGGCCAGGTCGCATTTCAAGCGTTGGTCGATGAGCTCCTTTTCTATCCTTGCTTTAGCTTCTGCTGCAGCCAACTCAAGCTGCTGACGTTTGACGCGGGATGATGTTGACACTGATGTTACGATTGATTCCTTTTTGTCCATATTTGCACTGATTTGTTCACGTGGTGGTACTTTATCGGGCGGTGGTGTAAAAAACATGGCGCGGTGAGATCCGGCTCGAAGGACCAGAAAAACAAGAAGATGTAGGCGATGGGTCGCACCGAGAAGTACGTTCGCGATGGATGCAAATAAAAACACTGATTCTGCGTAACAACGGCCACGCCAACGTCGGGCTGCGTGCCGAGCTCCAAAGGTGCAAGGAGATAGATAAAACTAGGTGGCGGTTTTCGGGTGCCGCCGAGCGCCAAGACTCACTACTCGGGACGCCACGCGGCAAGAGAGAAAAAATGTGAGAACCCCGCGCGCGGGGGCGGGCGAACTCGACCAATCAGAGCACGGGAGCGAGCGGCTGGCGGCAAGACGTTCGCGCGTATTCCAATTTATTTTAAAAACATAATTAAACAAACGTGCGCAAAGACAAGATGCTTTATACAGCCTTAAAATAAAATATAAAAGATAGTACAATAAGTGCGTCGCCTACAATAACATTACTATATTTATTTACTAGCTGCTGCCCGCGGCTCTGCCCGCGTGAATATTCGTATAAAACATAGCCTATGTGTTAATCTGATGTACAAACTATATTTCTGTAAAGTTTCATTAAAATCCGTTCAGTAGTTTTGGCGTGAAAGTGGAACAAACATCCATCCATCTATCCAAACAAACTTTCGCGTTTATAATATTAGTAGGATTTATTTACCTGAAATATGGGTGTATGTGAGACTGAAGAAGAAGTGGCAAATAAATAAAAATTTGAAAAAGCCCCCGACTCAATTATTATGGCAAAAGGTTAAAAATGCTAAGTTTTATAAAAAGCAAAACATTACTTTTAACACTACGTAAGTACCAACCAAAGCATAATATTATTGTCAGAACAAATGGATATCTTGGCCTGCTGTTGACCGTACGTATGAAATTTTTGATTAAATTTTGTCGCTTCGGGGGGCCGCTCTTTACTTTCAATACTTACCTAAATCAAACGATTCTTTCCTAATCACAACATTCGTATAAAAAATAAGGTTGTAAGTACATAGCTACTTACAAAATAAACAAAATTTAGCTTAATACCAGTGATTTGTATGACTTTATACCAGGTGTGCTCTATAATTTATGGTTCGTACTTAAACATTTTGATACAATAAAACCAAAATACCTATTTCCCGAAATTACAAACGCATGGCATTATGCCGCGATAAAGTGAAAAAAGTTCTCCTATAAATTACACCATGCCGGTGTAATTCAGTTTTATTGCTGTAACTTTTTGCTAACGATGTTTTTGGAGAATACCATATTGGGATTGTACATATGGGATGTGAGAGAGCGACTTATCATCTTTTCGCCTCAAGTTACCCTCACTTGCCCCTGGTGCATCCTGCTGAATAACAAACGAGGCTCTGGCAACCGACTGGTGGCGGTTTAACCATCACAGTTGAAGGCGTAGCTAAATACCACCCAGCGATCAGATCAATAGCGCCCAGTGATCGCCAACTCGTCTGCCCAGCAGAGCGGCTATCAGCTACGCCTACCGAAGCGAGAAGCTATGCCCCGCGATCGTCAACCCGTCTGCCATCAGCGTGGCTATTATGGGTAAAGCCTCCAGATTCATGGACAAAGTGTCGAATAACTGAAGAGGCCGCTATCCAGCAGTGATGATGATGATGATTGTACATATGACTATTGTATCTATTAATAATAACGCAAGACATGCCACGCTGGGCCACACAGCGCCACCTAGCCCCAAACTAAGCCGAAGCTTGTACTATGGGTACTAGACAACTGATAAACTTACATAAATACATTTTTTTTTTTAAATAAATACATATTATACATAGAAAACATCCAGACCAATACAAACAGACATGTTCAAGCACACAAATGTTTGTACTGTGCGGGGATCGAACCCACAACCCTTGGCTCAGAAGGCAGAGGGCACTACCAAATGAGCCACCGAGCCTGTCTATTGACTATTGTACTAAGTTCTAAAATAAGGTATCGGGTTCGATTCCATCAATATATAAATAATCATAAGGTACGGTGTTTTACTTCTAAAACGAAACAATACTTGTTCAACAACCTAGCCAAATTCACAAGAACGAAATCGAAGTTTCGATGAGAAAGTTGATAAGCTCTTCGGTCAAAACAAATTAAAGTTAACATTGGATGAACATCGAAACAAGTAACTCTCTTTGTGCGTGTTTTTGGCGTGACGTGTCTTCGGACACTTGAGTCGAACTTCAGTTTGAAGTTTCAATTCACAGCTGGTGAGTTTAATCTTAGAGATAGCTTTGAATTCTCAAAGTTCAGACTTGAGTTCACAACCATAACTGTTTAATTTTAACGACAAATAACAATATTAAATAACCCAAGGCATACCACGCTGGGTACCACAGCGCCATCTAGTCCCGAACTAAGCCGATCGTTCTACTATAGGTACTAGACAACTGATAAACTTACTTACATACTTTTTTTTAAATAAATGCTTATTATACATAGCAAACATGTATATGCATACAAGTTTGTACCGTGCCGAGGCCGCAACCTCAGAGGCAGCGTTGCCTATCACAGAGTAAAATTGACAATACATACCTACCTATTAAGGGTAATTATGTATCTGACGACCGGTCCCGTACCTAGGCTATAGTGGTACATTAAGGTATTACTGGTGAAAAAAATGGTGTGCTTATCTATGATTTCTAATACGACCTTAAATGAATTATTTTCGAATACCTCCTACCTCTAGAATACCTACCGATCTATTCGCAACGCCTACACATCCGCAAACAACTACCAATATTTTCCAAGCAAACCGCTGAACAAATCGAACGATCAATCTTTATTACGTCGTAATAGAGCACATTTTGAAACGTCAACTAAGCTAAACATGTTGCAGTCAAAACATCGTCATGAACACCATCGCAAGTACGAGTAGTAATGGGGTACATTCATCATTCTGCGCTCCTCGAAATTTGCATAATTGCCTCGGCGGTATGTGAGTGACGGTACACATATTTCCATCTGAACCTACCTAGTTACTCCCGTTCGCATTGGTTAGATTGTTTCCGTATGTTAGAAGCATTTCATTTTCTAGGTACCTACCTATTTGTGATGTGAAACTGCGACTTTAATATGTACTGAGCTCACAATATATTAAATTGTATATCGGATGTGACAGATTTCCATACATTTCGATTTTGCATCTAGCGTTCATGAATATTACTGTTTCAGTATTATGACAGCGTATGGATTAATATTGTGTAGCTATACGTTGGTAAAATGCAACAGAGGACAGCGAAAACTTTATGATGTTGATGATAAATTTCTATCCTATTAAACAAACATGATGTCAATTTTGTTCACAATTAAATACTCTTAATCAACAACACATTTATTTGGATAAAGATTAATATTATTACCTTGATACAACTCTTAGCAAATAATGCATTAATTTTGACCTTTCTAAAAAACGGTTCTTGCGAGTTGATCTTAAAAGATAGATATAATATACATTTTTTGGACATTTTTTTAGATCATTTCAAGAGGAATAATTCTTTCATTCATATATTAGGTATACAATAACGGAGATCAGAAACCCTTTGATTAGACTTTCAACCATACAGTGCAGTCGACATATAGCACAATATTCACACAATATATGTTCCATAGCTTGACACGTATTGCCACTGCGTAGTTTGGCGGCACTTTTTGCTTTTTCCGCTCCACCTCAAAATAGTTTTGCATACGATCACTGGCAGTACCTATTGAGCTGTTCGGAGGCACGCCCGGACTATAGATACGTAAAAACGGTATTCGATTTGTCACGTTATCTGCTACCTGTATATTAGTGTAACAAACCGCTAGAATCGCTTCGAAGAGATGTTGCGTCCTTGAGTGCGTTTTATTGTCCTCATCGGCCTATCGCAGTCCACTGTTGGATATAGGCCTCTCCAGTTGGTCGCCACTTTGGCCAACAGCCTGGAGGCTTTACCCATAATCGCCACGCTGGGCAGGCGGGTTGGCGATCGCAAGGCGTAGCTTCAGGGTCCGGTCACCGGTGAGGCTACTGCCCGTCATCGGCCCGTGATAATTAGCTACGCCTTGAATCGTGATGGTTATACCGCCACTAGTCGGTTGCCAGACCCTCGTTTGTTATTCGGCAGGATACACCATGGGCAGGTAAGGGTGGGTTGGAGCAATAAGTTGATGGATGCTACCCCCCCATTGATGATACACCCCCATTGTATAGCTCCTCGATTTAGAAATTCGACCAAACGGACACAGTCAATAATTAACTGGTAGGAAATATTATTCTAAGGTCGCAGAACTGATAACCGTTGGGGTAAACGAGTCTTTGACTGGATACAGTGAAGTGGATAGTACGCCTTCAGACTAGGTGGAGCGACGATTTGCGGAAGATGGCTGGCAAGTGCTGGTGTGAAGCCCAGGATCTCAAAAAGTGGCGAACATTATTAAGGAGGTCATATATCCAGCAGTGGCCTGTGAGGGGCTGATGATAATAATTCAGTATGTAAATATATGTACCTACATACGTCTAGAGAACGGAAAGGACTTGCACGTAGATTGATTTAATGAATTAAAATCAATTTGGTTAGGATAGTTAATAATTTTAATTTATGTGGATATTTTTGACTGTATAACATGTCTATTTCAGTAGCTACGTGCTCACATATCTGTTACCGTCTGTACATACCCACTCTTATTATACATGTGTTCCCTTGTATTTCCCCTATTATTCTCACCACATTCCAAGTGCGGTCACCGGAATCAATCGCGTCAGATCCGACCCTTTTCCATATAGGACCCCTACACCATTATTCCCTTTGAATGGCTAAAGAATGAAAATATAGACCAAACACAAATACAGCATGTATTTTCATTAGACACGATAACATTTGTATTATATTGTGTCTATCGTATCTAACTAACTAACCGCTGGCACAATGACCCAAATTGAGTCTCGTCAACTCCTACCCTACATTCTGCCTGCAGTTTTGGTGATTAGTGATAATATCTACTTATATCTATTATTCTGTAATACCTTATGTCCTTATCTATTCTATTCTATGCGTTATTGGTCTGAAGATCAGCTGCAATAACGTTCTTCGACGAGCGACAGCGTTCTTATAACAATGCTTATCAAATCTTGTATTTTTTTTATAATAGCTTGACACAATGGCTTCCCTACGCCTGATGGAAAACGAAAGAGAAGCCCAAGTTGCTGTGATAACGGGCAAGTAACTGGTCAGGCACCTGTCAGTTGCCACCGCCATGCCGGCCCGACCCCAACGCCTCACAAGCTTCGGAAGGCCTACTCACCGGCAGAAACACGACCCGGAGGTCATTTGGCTGCGGTATTCTATAGGGTGGATTTCCTTCCCCAAACGGGCGTCTCAATTCGAGTGAAGACTCGCTATTCCCTGAATCTCTTCATTTGTATCACCTCAAATGCAAGTCCTAATTTGATCAAATTTCTCAAAGGCTGTTGGCTTCCCTGGTGGCAAAGGTGCGGTGTGATCACTTACCATCAGTCGATCTTTAGGCCCGTTTGCCTCCTCAGTCATACAAAAAAAACTGGTATCAGTACCTAGCACCGTTCGAGTACTAAACCAACGAAGCGTATCAGACATTATTACAGATTGGTCTGTTCCATTGCTCCAATGAATGTTGTTGGTTAATTTTTAAACTATGTAAATGAACTGGTAGTTTATCCTCGCTCGAACAATATTGCGGTATTCAGGGCTGTCTCTCGACTAGACGTTTTAATTGAGAGTAAGTATTAATACTTACTTTCAATTAAAATGTATCTAAGTAAGTTTATCAGTTATTGTCTAGTATCCATAGTACAAGCTTCGGCTTAGTTTGGGGCTAGATGGCGCTGTGTGGCCCAGCGTGGCATGTCTTTGGTTATTTATTTCTCTATTTTACTTTTCTACATTGTTCTGTCTGCCTCGTTGATCTAGTTGTCAAGTGCTGCCAAAAAAGCAAGGTGTAAAAGGTAAGGATTGGAAACCTAAGGATAGGGTCAAATAAATGATTAGATGATTTTTCTGTCAAGACATTGCTGAGTATGACTGCTTTACGATGCACGGTATTGTTTTTTCGTTGGTAAATGTTTGGCCAGTTGTTTCATAATCTTATTCTTTACCTACCGTTTTGTATTTTTCAAACAAATTGTACTAAACTGGCTAAATATAGAAATATATAGGATTTTGATGAAATTTTGTGACGGATTACTCAATTAGTTAGCTACTCGATCAACATTAACGGTATTTCTTGTTCCAAAAAATAACCGTCAATTCCCAATGGAAACATTTTATCTATTTATGGATTTATGAATTAGATCATTTAAATTTTAAAAAGAAAATAAAAATTAAAATCTAACAAACAAACGATCTTTGCTACCGTTTCTCAAATACACAAACAATCGTACTTTTTTCGGCCAAATGTTCATTGAGTCAACCTGAAGGCCATTGAACCAAGTATCCTTCTGTCAAGTGTATGGAATCCGGTGATAAACTCACAACAACAAGGTCCCTAATCAAATATCTGCCTACTACTCATTGTCTAACTATAATGTCAAGGTTGCGCTTTTATTATTCAAATCAAATGTCATGAATTTATTTAACACCTACTGGTTAATGATAATAGTATCACGCATATTGTACAAACACAGAAATATGCCTCAACATCTCATGTTATGTCACCATAAAGAGGTTTGATCCTTTCCTATACTAGGCCACTATGATATGATACTATATAAAAAGTACTCATTGCAATTATTAGCAGCCAAGGCAAACGTCCCCGGGCCAGGAGAAGAGACAATTGAGCAAAATGATCCCAGGATCGAGCAAAGAGCCGAAAAATTGGAGAGGCCTATGTCTAGCAGAGGACTGCGAGAGGTGAATGATGATGATGATGATGACAAATTACAATAAAAGATAATTTATTATGGACCCGAAAAATCAATCATGACGTGGACAAACCGTAAACAAGCAACCGTTTCCCGTCAACCCAACCATCTACCCTTAAATATTAAAAAAGCTATTTCACTTGACAACCTTATCAGTAAAACCGACGAAGCGGAATAAATGCAACGCCATGTTTACGGTGCTTTATAACATTTACGGCGTAAACGCGTCACGCGAGGACGACACAGTCAGGCTTACGCGGTGAGAGATTGCGCACGTAATGGTTGCACTGCTATTAATACGGCGTTGTCCGTAAGTGATGCGTCGATGACGCGTTGTGTCAACTACAATGACAGATCGACAATATACGAGTATATATGCCCAGGCGCGGATCCAACGCGCAAAAAAGGTTGTGGTCACACCTACCCGAAAATCGGCCAAATACAAGTCCGAGTACTAACTAGCTCATTGTGTAATCATGCAAGTCGTTCGTAAACTTTTTAATTTGACTATTTCCTTTCTTCCGCGCATAAGGAAGTCCTACTTTGGAGGAAGTCGGACCCAATTAGATACGTGAAATTAAATAGTCAACAAATGTGATGTCATAAGTCTATTAAGGTTGTGGGCATGCCCATCCTGCCCACAACGGTAGATCCGCCCTTGTATATGCCCCACCCGACCAGGGAATGTAAGGGACCGACCTATCACCTTTTCGCTCCAAGCCATCCACAAACTGAGGCTCTGGCAAACCGACTGGTGGCGGTAAAACATAGTTTGAACATTAGAATTTGTACTATCAAAACCGTGAAGGTACCACAAATAAACTTAAATTAAAGACAAATACATACCTACACACAGACACGAAACAAACACAAAACTTCATCAAACGAACGTTTGTCCGGGCGAAACCCACGACCCTTGGCTCTGCAAACTACCACCACCGGGCTACTATGCAGACTTTTCAATTAACAAAATGTATATTTTATAAATCAATTGAGTTGTACACATGTTGTATGTTAACAAAGCCTTATTACACAAATTCTCCTTAAAATAAAAGGTAAATTCAACTCTAATATAACTGTGGCAATAAATTGCTTGAGAATAATTATCTAGTCAAGTACAATGGGTCAGGATATACGAGTTGTGGTCACATTAACTGCGCGTGCTTATATTACTAGGTCTATACCGCGGATTCGCCTGCATTCCTTTATTACGATTAGATACTAAATAACGCAAGACGTGCCACGCTGGGCCACACATCGCCATTTAGCCCCAAACTAAGCCGAAGCGTGTACTATGGCTACTAGACAACTGATAAACTTACTTAGATATTTTTTCTTGTACATAAAATACTATACATAGTAAACACCCAGACCAATACAAGCAGACATGTTCATGAACACCAATGTTTGCACAGTGCGGGAATCGAGCCCACGACCCTTGGCTCAGACGGTAGAGGTCTGGCTTATGTTCAGAGGAGATAACGTAGGTAACTTCCCAACAGTGACAGAATTTTGAAAATCGGTCAAGTAGTTCTGTGCCTAAGTATACGATGCAAGCAAACAAAAATGTGTTCGTTTAAAGTTTGCCCACCGACCGCTCCGCTCTAGGAAGCACAGCCAAAGAACTTACCCGAAACAAAAGAATGCTTATTATAAAGACAATTTTTGTCTCAAAATATCTGTGAATAGGAACAATAAATAATTACAGGCATTAAAAATACAGTAATCTGAATCATACTTTCGTTTTAAAACTGAGTCTGTAGGTGGATTTTTCTACACTAATATTATAAAGAGGAAAACTTTGTTTGTTTGGTTGTAATGAATAGGCTCAAAAACTACTGGACCGTTTTTAAAAATTCTTTCACCATTCGAAAGCTACATTATCCACGAGTAACATAGGCACAATTTTATTTTGGAAAAAAAAACTTTACGCGGACGAAGTCGCGGGCGGAAAGCTAGTTTATAAATAAAGAGCTATAAATGAAACAATCTCAATGGAATCAGTTCTCACATAAATAACTGGAATGGATTATGTTCGTGTCTCTGGAGGAAGCGTTATTAGAAAAATATTTCGGAAAAGTGTTTAATAACGTCCATACTACACAAAGATAAATACGAAAATAAATAAAAAAAAATCATGTTGCGAGTTTCTGTTAAGGGTCGGTACACATATAAAACAAACTGGCAAACGTTGTTAAAAGTGCTGGTAAGGAGTCATTCCATACGAGACAAGAAAGGCCTGTGAGAGTCAGGAAGACTGTGACGAAAATAAAATGAAATTACCTTAATAATATAGTTATTTAGAAGACTGTGTAAATTGTAGAACAAATTGTACAATAAATAATCCATCTATAGTTTATTTCTGCTAATAGTTTCACTAGTGCGAGTAATATTTAATACATGCCAATGCAAAACTTTTTAAAAACACCTAGCTTCTTGTATTTTTTTTCGGTTCACGGCGCGTAGGAAAAATGTTAAATGGCCGGCAGCGAACCCAGAACTCGATTTAAGTTGCGGGTGTCCATGGACGGTGTCGACTGCTTACCATCAGGCATCACATTTGATCGTCTGCCGCATCTTGCATAAAAAGAATTAGAAATATTCCAATCTGGGGGCACGGCAGTGCCCCCGCCAAGTCGAGCAAAAAAGCGGCACGGCCTACCATTTATTTTTCCTAAACCTTTTAATTGTTAACATGATAAAGGTTTATTCTATAAGCTTTTAAAATGATTCCCTCCCAGATGATGTCCCAGTGTATACCGAGCCTAAGAATACGACCCACAATGATCTGTCGTAAATCGTTGTCTTGCCAACAGCTGATGTTTTGAAACATAATTTAGCATTTTTCTGAAGTGACGATGACCGATGTCCGCTGTTGTTATCTGCTACATTGTCGTGAAACGGTGGCCATGAGGTGTGATGTTTTAAAAGAAATAAAAAATGTTTATTATTTTAGGACATCACTTCACAACATAATATACAGAACTGCACACAATGGGTATAGCTTACCCTAAGAATGGGTATAGCTTACCCTAAGAATGGGTACAGCTTACCCTAAGTGTTGCGGAGATCTGATGGCAGTCGCTCTGTGTAAAAGCTTAGCTCTCGCCAAATCTCTCAGTTTAGGAAGCCGACCCTGAGACAATCGGGAAAAAGGCTAGGATGATGATGATGTTTTTTACACACCCAGGTCTTCTAAATTGTTAAGCACATGTTTGCCGTAAAGACCGTTTATTCCTGATGTCTCCCACTATTTGTCCATCACTGGGTCTGTCCCCAAAACCATCGAAAAAAAATTAAATTCCCGGGACAACGGAACTTTTATGGTTTTGATGTTCACCACTAGGGACCAACGGGAAGATTTCAATAGCGTTATCCCACACTGGGGGATATAGTAACTTCTTTTCCCGATGTCCACCAATGGTGGACAAATAGTGGGAGACATCGGGAATAAACGGTAAAGACCAGTCTTATTATTTTATGTTTCCAACCAAAACAAAACAAAGACATTTTACTTCGTATTTCTGTCTCATATGCCTACACTACGCTTGGTCACCATACAGCCTTGGGCGTATGCCAAGCGCAGCCACATAATATTTATAGTACGAATATGTGAACACTCTTTAGCCCCACTTCGCTCCTAATATAGGAAAAACCAGTAAAGCAATAAATTAGGGTTACGAGAGAATAAAATAAATAATGTCTTCGTTACGCAGAATAAGTGATGCTTCAGTAACGAAGTCTGTTTGTGGATATGAAGATATGCAGGCCCTATTCTATTCCCATTTACACGGAAGATATCATCATCAACATGTAAACTAAGATTTTTTATTTGGACCTGGATGTTAGGCATTCTTTGGGCCTACGGTTCAGCATTGAACGACAATGGGTTAAATGACAAAATAAAATGAAAAATAATTAAAGAAATGGAAATCACATGACCACAGCCATGGAAAAGAATAGTTTTTATACCTATAACTGTATTTTTTTTCATAATTTAAGACATGACGTTGATCCACACAGCGCCATCCTTGTCCCAAATTATTCCGAAGCTTCTACAATGGGTACTGTCTAGTAAACTTACTTACCCCTACTTTTTTTGTAAACATAAATTATACATAACACACACCCGGACCAATACAAACGGTCAGGATCATGCACTCAAATATATTACAAATATTTAAACAGCACGGGGATCGAACGAACCATTTACGAACGGAAAACTTATTACCCTCTATTAAACTTAAAATTTAATAATCACTCTTACTAATTAGATTGATGTATCTGCAAGCCAACATTTAAATATCATTTCCATTTCGGCCGCAGGTTTTAATCGCGGCACGATGGTATTCGTAAATTAGTTCAGGGATATGTTTGCGTTGCGATGTTAAGCGGTTTATGCTGTTTGTTTGTTTGCTGACGGTTTCACCGGTTATATCTGCGGACAATTAATGCTACTTTTATTGTTATTGGATACAAGATGAACTTTAACGTTTATGCAATGTTGTATAGCGTTATTTGCAAGTTGAGTAATCATCATCATCATCAGCCTATTGCAGTTCACTGCTGGACATAGGCCTCTCCAGCTGCTCGCCACCTAGGGCAAACCTCTGGAGGATATACCCATAATTGCCACGCTGGGCAGGTGGGTTGGCGATCGCAGGGCACTCGCTCCGCAGCTGCCCGTCATCTATCTGTGCTATTTAGCAACGCCTTTAATTGTGATGGTTATACCGCCACTAGTCTGTTGTCTAGGATGCACCACGGGCAGGTGAGGTTGGCTTGGACCGAAAAGATGATAGGCCGCTCCCTTACATCCTTAATGATCATTATGACGTCTTATATCTTTAACACAGTTCTCCTTAACCCATCTTATAAGTCTTCACCTTCAATGCACCACCATGTGCACTCACCAATGCATAAACAACACCATTATTCAGTACTTCAGACAATCGACAGTTGTTACATGTCCGGAGTGAGGTGCGTTATCGCTGCACGAGGTACGCGCATCGAATTTTAATGACACTTATTGTGTGCAGCTGCTAGAAATGACCATTATTTTATATGGCTGTGGTAGTTCTGTTGTACCCATTTCTAAGTACTGGCATGTCAGTTTGTCCGTAAAAGAAACTGCGCTCCAATTCTGCGAGTGTTTCAGGGTGTCGTCTTAATGCAACTGAAATCATAATTCAATCATTGTATTTTATTTATAACTGTGCCAGAGGCGTGGATATCGGGTTTCAAAAATAACGGACTTCCATAAAATGGTGCCTAAGTTTTAACTTAGAACTCTAGGAATACATTGGTGAAAACTGCATTAAATTCCATGCAGTAATTTTCGCGTGATTCGCGATCAAACATACAGATAAAAATTTCTTCCGTTTTCCCAACACTTCCTTTCACTGCTCTGTTCCTATTTATTGTAGCGTGATGAAAAGTATAGGTACTATAACCTGCCCAGAAGAATGAAGAATAATCGTAATCCAAGATTTGTTAAAATCCGTCCAGTAGTTTTTGTTTATATAACGAACATACAGTCAGATCCACCCAGTCAGACCCAGTTTCTGAAACCCGATATCCACGCATGCGACGCCGCCGGCACAGCGAGTATTGAAAAAATATTTTATGTACAGAATTGATCTCTCTACAGATTTAATATAAGTATAGACATAGATAGGAAATAAAGCCTAGATATCTAGTGGCTTCGGTGCCTAGTGGAAAGCGATATAAAAGTACACATCTGCAGACTAAAAGCACACTACTAGTCATGTATTTTTTTTGTAGTTTAGGTATCTTGCACTAAATGTCAGAATCAAACCCACAAACCTTGGTCTGAACTAATACATGGTTTACTACTAAATGAGCCACTGAGCCACTCATATTTAATTGAAAATATTACTTCTTTCTGGTTTAATTTTTTTACTTATTTATATTTTAACCTCTCCATCGTCTTCTGTAGCGAATCTCATTAAATTTTTACTATTGATTGACTTCAGAACAAAGTAAAAGACCAACGTAATACATTAATTCGATAATGGATTAATTAATGGACGTTAATTAAACATGACCACAGGTAGGCACTTATATGAGTTTCGGCAATATGAACATTCACTGTTAAATTAAGGAGAACCTGTTATTGGCCTTATTGTTGGCATATCATTTCATGTATAATTCATTGCATATAATCGCTGTTGGTTTTCTAATAAATAAATAAATAAATAAATTATAAAATTCTACATAATTCAATATTGTCCGGTAATTTTGCAGGATATACGATAGTCAGTCTTATTTTATTTGATAGAGCAATACAATGTGTTAATGGATAAGAGCAAAACCACAAACAAACCAAATTATTTTTATACGAATTTTCGTCTCTTGTCCGTGGGTGTCGTAAAGGACGACTAAGGGAATATCAGGAATCGGGCAGCAGCGTTTACCTGGGTACAAATAAAGTCTACTTTGGTGACTATGGCAAATCCCCCCAAATTACTCATACAATCGTTATTGGGGAGGAGAGGAGCTCGGTGGCGCCGATGCGGTCTTGTACGCTTAACAATGATCGCAACGTTGTGCAACCATTGGCGCGGTCTATCCGATGATGGGTGACCAAAATTTGACACCGATTTCCTCCGTGCGTCGGAAGGCACGTTAAGCTGTTGGTCCCGGGTGCTGTCTTTACCAACTCAGATAGCAGTCGTCACATCATATCAGAGATTATGACAACTCTGACGCCCAACTGGGAAGGGGTATAACTTACCCTAAGTGTTGCGGAGGTCTGATGGCAGTCGCTCTATGTAAAAGCTTAATAAATAAAATAAAATAAAAAGCCTTTATTATTGGGTTTTAGTTTGAAACATTTGAAAGGTTGTGCAAGATGCCTAATATTTATATCTGCTAACAAAATTAACTAATTACATGTTTTATCTTCGGCAAACGGTAATTACTCCTCAACTTGTCTTCCGACAAAGGCCTCCTCCAAAGATTGCCATTCTTTTCTGTCTTTAGCCGCTCGAGTCCAGGTTGGACCTGCTATTTTCCTGATATCATCTTCCCATCTCTTAGATTGTCTTCCTCTGTTCCTTTTGCCGTCTAACGGGTACCATTCTGTTATTAATCTTGTCCATTTTTCCTTCTTCTCTCTTGTCATGTGTCCTGTCCATCTCCACTTTAGCTGTTTACATGTTATGTATGCATTCTTGAATTTTGTTTTACTTTTAATACTTTCTAATTTTTCTCGGTCTTTTCTTTTAACACCTAATGTACTCCTCTCAATCCCATTCTGGCAAACTCTTATTTTATTTGCTAATTGCTCAGTTAATGCCCACGTTTGACATCCATATAGCAAGCATGGTAATATACATATGTTAAAAACTTTTCTTTTTTCTTTCATCGGCATTTCTTTGTTTTTCATAACTTCGCTAAGTGACCAATATCGTTTCCAAGTGTTTGCTATTCTTCTTTCTATTTCTTTTTTCATGCAGTCTTCGGTAGATATTAGTTGTCCCAAATTTCCCGTTTCCGGCTGTCAAACTGTAGACATCATAGAAAAACAGCTCTCGACAACATCGTAGTTAAAAAATAATTTACGCTCACTCGGAATAGAAAAATCATCACGAAATATAAACTCAAGTGCTGTGTAGTGTGTGGAAGTGATTATTTCGCGT
Organism: Conogethes punctiferalis; assembly: GCA_031163375.1. Classification (NCBI taxonomy): domain Eukaryota; kingdom Metazoa; phylum Arthropoda; class Insecta; order Lepidoptera; family Crambidae; genus Conogethes; species Conogethes punctiferalis. Next base: position 5,211,418 of record CM062093.1, read on the forward strand.
TGCGCTGGTCATTTAAGGAAAATCAAAACCTAACTGGAGTAAATTGAGGTTAGAAAGTAAGACATAAACACGTCAGTTGTCAGTGGTGACACTGACATTGACATATAATAGTGTTGCCAACGCGGGAGAAGTAAAACTACTATTCATTACGTTTCGTTACACTCAATCTAAAAATGGAAGATCAATTTCAACTTTTATTTGAATCCTTGAAGATCGAAACTCAAAAACAAACCATTGAAATACAAACATCTGTAACCAACAAGGTAATGGAAATATTAGATGTAAAACTAGAACCTATTATAGCAGAAAATAAAATTTTGAAAATAAAATTAGAGAACCTTGAGAAAGAAGTAGAAAATCTGAAAAGAGCAAAGAAGCAGAATAACTTAATATTTTTCGGTATAAAAGAGAATGAGAACTCTAACCTAGAATTACTTCAAAATCTGAAAAAAGTTATTGTAACAGACTTAGGCATTGATTTTGAAGAACGAGATGTAAACAACGTATATAGAATTGGAAAGAAGAAGCCAAACGATAAACCAAGACCCACCTTAGTTGCCTTCGTAAATGAATGGAAAAAGAATGAACTAATAAAATTGAAGAAACATTTTAAAGATGTTTACGTCACAGAAGATTATACTAAGAATGTCCTAGAGAAAAGAAAAATGCTACTGCCCAAATTGCTAGAGGAGAGAAGTAAAGGAAACATTGCATATCTTAAGCATGATAAAATAATAATAAAAGATAAAAGTGAGACAACTAATTTCAATAGACAAAAAAGGAAAACAGCAACATCTCCGGAATCTAACGACCAACCAAGAAAACAACAAAGCTTAATGCCACCAAACAACAAAATACTAAATGCTTATGATGTATTGAGGACTAGATGCAATTCTCTCCCTTCTAGCACAACAGTAAATAAACAATAGCAACTAAATGTCGGTAAACGGAAAACACAAAAATTATTTAATAGAAAGAACAAAGTAAAAACAAATCATACAGATTCCCCAAGCCGACTGGTCATCGTGGGGAAAAATGACCACGACCCTCCAAAGGTTAAAAAAATTGTAAAAGCTTAGCCCTCGCCAAATCTCTCAGTTTGGGTAGCCGACCCTGAGACATTCGGGAAAAAGGCTAGGAGGATGATGAATCGTTATTGGGGAGGCCTATATCCAGCACTGGACGTTTGCAGGCTAAGATTTCCCGATATTTACTAAGATATTTATACGCTTATAATATTAATAGGAGGCAACTTTATTTGAAAGAAATAGGCCATGTTCGAAATTACTCTTAATAAAAATCTTTCCACAATATTTAGGCCTTTCAAGATGGATGAATGTTAGTAGAGGTAATTTAGCTCTTCGGCCGACTCATTCATCTTGTGCCATATTTGTCAGGCTGTTATTTAGCCTGTGAATTATTTTGCGTGCCCTTAACATATTGGGATTGGATTCGGATGTAAGGGAGCGACCTATCACACACCATGTCACCTCCCCCCGGAGGTGGAATGACGGTGCCTAATGCATTCCCCTCTATAAAAAAAAGGTATGACAGTAAGTATCAGGCATTTGTGAAGGTTTATATGACGTCACAATCTTTACTTGTCGACTGACTGAATAATAATAAATCATTAACACTAAGGTCTTGCTATATTAAACGGTATTTTGTTTTAATATGTCAAATCTATATTTTTCATTATAACAACCCTTTTCAACTGACTACATTCGAAATCTTCTGACAATTCTCGAAAAACAACCGCTTTTCCACATGAAAACCGGCAGAGTTTTTTGAAATAAGTACCCTTCCGCACCACAGAGTGGGTCTTGAGAGTTATCGAGAACTTTTTGACGGCTTCCATTAAAACTATCGGCCGGCTAAATACCCCGGGCGAACTAAAATGGCGCGCGAAGTTTTGATTCGGAGGGGCGCAAAAACTGCCGCCTAATTGACTGGCCGCGCGTACTCCAACTATTTTGTTTGCAGCGTTGTAGGGTTGAACTTTACTTAGTTTTAGCATTAAAATGAACAAAATTTGGGCCTTTTAACACTAGCCTACTTCAAATTAATCCAAATAAAATAGGAGATTTAAGGGCCTATCATCTTTTCGCTTCAAGCCAACCGTACCTCATCATCATCATCATCATCAGCCTATTGCAGTCCACTGCTGGACATAGGCCTCTCCAGTTGTTGTCGCCACTTACAGCAAACATCTGGAGGATATACCCATAATCGCCACGCTGGGCAGGCGGGTTGGCGATCGCAGGGCGTAGCTTCTCGCTCCGGTGACGCTGCTGCCCGTCATCGGTCTGTCGTTTTTAAGCTACGCCTTCAATTGTGATGGTTATACCGCCACCAGTCGGTTGCCAGCGCCTCGTTTGTTATTCGGCAGGATGCACCACGTGCTGATGATGAAATTAGGCATTGGAAAAAGTTTGCCCTATAAATTACCTAAAGAAGGCTTAATTGGCAGCGACACCTGCCTTCTGAATCAAAGATTCTGGGTTCGATCCCTACCCGGAACAATTCAATGGTGTTTAATATTTGTTTGTTTAAGTTTATATTTGTGGCTTCATTATTCTGATACCCATAACACAAGTGCCTACTGGGATCGGAGTAATGTACTATATGATTTTGACTGATATTAGAAACAAATAAAATCAATATGCAGCCCCTATATTATACAATCCTGGCTATGGCTACGTCGTCAGTGATACTAAAGAGTTAGGGTAGCCATTACACAACATTGAACCACTGACCTACAAAACCATGCCAGCCCTACCTGCATTCGGTTCTCGGATTGCAAATAATGAAGCCTGCTGTGCCGTCTTCGTGTAAATCGAATCCACGTAGGAAACTAAAACGAGCCAGTTCGCACGGTCCCAGCTGCACAATTGGGATTCAGCAACGCCTTGATTTTACAACATTCGAAATGCGACTATTGTAAGGCTAGTTTTCATCTTCAGTACGAGTAAGTTATAGTTTTCTTTTATTCAGACAACATCACATACATTGCTCCGATCCCAAAGTAAGTAGCTTAAGCACTTGCGTTATGGGTATCAGAACAACGAAGGTACAACAAATAAATACTTAAATACAAATATTAACGCCCAGACACGGAACAAACACAAGTGTTCATCACACAAATTTTTGTCCCGGGTGGGAATCGAACCCACGACTCTCGGTTCAGAAGGCAGGGGTCACTACCAATTGAGCCACCGAGCATGTCTTATTCAACTACTAGCTGTGCCAGCGGCGTCGCACGCGTGGATATCGGGTTTAAAAAATAACGGACTTCCATAAAATGGTACCTACATTTTAAGTTAGACCTCTAGCAATACACTGGTGAAAACCGCATTCAATTCCATGCAGTAGTTTTCGCGTGATGCGCGATCAAACATACAGATAAAAAAAAATCTCGTTTTCCCAACACATCCCTTCACTGCTCTCCTCCTATTGATTGTAGCGTGACGAAAAGTATATTATCTATACTTATAATAAATCTGTAGAGAGGTCAATTCTGTACATAAAATATTTTTTCAAAATAACTATCAGGGGGTGATAAGTGATCGATACTGATACCAAAAATGCAATCAATAAAATTTTTGTCTGTCTGTCTGTCTGTATGTTCGTTATAGAAAAAAAAACTACTGAACAGATTTTGACGAAACTTGGTACAATTATTCTTCATACTCCTGGGCAGGTTATAGGATACTTTTCATCACGCTACAATCAATAGGAGCGGAGCAATGACGGGAAGTGTTGGGAAAACGCGAGAAATTGAAACCTGTATGTTTGAACGCGCATTACGCGAAAACTACTGCATAGAATTGAATGCGGTTTTCACCAATGTATTGCTAGAGGTCTAACTTAAAACTTAGGCACAAGGTATAGATGGGATTATATGGAAGTCAGTTATTTTTGAAACCCGATATCCACGCGAGCGACGCCGCTGGCACAGCTAGTAACGAATAATTGTAACAAGTTTCGTTAAAATCCGTCAAGTAGTTTTTGTTTCTATAACGAACATACAGATAGATGGTCAGTGACATCGTACCGGGAGGGCATCACTACGTCCTCCCGAGGTGTGCCGCCAGTCTTTCAGGCGGCGCAGCGCTACTGAGCTGAGGAGGGGTTGAGACGAATCCCGACGGGACCACTGTCAGGTTGTCTAATAATAATCATAATCACCGGATCAGTAAGCTGAGTGGGCTGACCATATTAGCCGCAGAACCGATAACCGTTGGGCAAACGAGTTCTGGAGTGGAGACCGCGTCTCGGCAAACGTAGTGTAGGACGCCCTCAGGCCAGGTGGAGTGACGATTTGCGCAGGACGGCTGGCAAGTGCTGGATGCGAGAGGCCCGGGACCGATCGAAGTGGCGAGCATTGGGAGAGGCCTATGTCCAGCAGTGGACTGATGTGGGCTGATGATGATGATGATGATGAATCATAATCAGCCTACAAATGTAGCTACACAAAGAAAGTTCAAAGGCGACACCGGTAACGCCACCATAGCGTCCTAATGACACAACCCCTGAAGATTCAAACGAAACTCTGACAAAGTACCTGTCAGACACACTAATCCCATGCATTTATGGAGACTGGAAGCTAATCTATACTTATAATATATCTGTAGAGAGGTCAATTCTGTACATAAAATATTTTTTCAAAATAACTATCAGGGGGTGATAAGTGATCGATACTGATACCAAAAATGCAATCAGTAAAATTTTTGTCTGTCTGTCTGTCTGTCTGTCTGTCTGTCTGTATGTTCGTTATAGAAAAAAAAAACTACTGAACAGATTTTGACGAAACTTGGTACAATTATTCTTCATACTCCTGAGCAGGTTATAGGATACTGGGGTGCAATATGGGAAGCCTCCGCGTGTGGCTGTCCGTTAATAATCTCCTTCGGGACATTGTTAGCGGATGGTCCTGGCGCACCCCGGGCAACGGCGGGTAGTAGAGTTGTTGATGCTACCCGACGGCTAATTCCCTAGTAGGGAGCGCGCACTAGTGCGTGGCTCTGGAGCCGAGAGTGTCGGCGTCCATTTTGTGTTCGTGGACGCCTTCCACGGCAGTGCACTTGTGCACACTTAGATGGGGCCTTTATGGCCAGAGGTGGATGAGAGGTGACTGGCTCATCCTACCTCATGATGGGGCTTATGCCCGCAGGAGCGAAAACGACCGGACTAGACTTGGGCCCGAGGCCATTTCTTACCCGGACGTGACATGGTTGGAGTGCGCATTTGCGCGACTGGAACGATGCGTCCGCGCATCGTTTCAGTAGACGTTGGTGCCTTCGGGCGTAGGATGGCGGTGCATCACCGCGGCTCGGCGGGTCCTTCGGCCACGGTTCTCGTGGCCGTTGGATAGGTCCTTTATGGATTGGTCGCCGGGCAACCTGTTTCCCCTCGCAGGAGGGACCAGGGGGCTTGCCTTAATTGGCCGGCCCGAGTGGAGTGAGACCACAATAAAAAACCGCCTGTTATCCCGACTTCGGTCGGGACCAGGGGGCGCGAGCTCAAGTGGAGAAAACCACAATAAAAAACCACCGTGCGGCGGCGGCTGCACGCCCGACGGGGTTCCGCGAGGTCGGCACGGGGATGCCGGCCACGTATTGCACGAACCCCGTCCTTGGAGGAGAGGGACGGCCCTTACGGGCCTGATCTCTAGGTCGCCCCAAGTGGGGGGGCCAGCCCGAGTCTGCCTAGCAGACCAGCGCTGACAGCTTCGCGGTGTTATAGCCCAGGACCCGCGTTGCTGTCGCCCAAGGCGCATTAGACGGTGCAAACCAGGGTTTTTTAGTGGGTATTCTCTGCCGACGCGGAGCGAGTCCCACATAACCCGTCTGCTTCCCCGGGCAGCGGGTATGCGTAAACTGCATTTCTCCCTGGTGAAACAAAAAAAAAAAAAAAAAAAAAAAAAAAAAAAAAAAAAAAAAAAAAAAAAAGGTTATAGGATACTTTTCATCACGCTACAATCAATAGGAGCGGAGCAGTGACGGGAAGTGTTGGGAAAACGCGAGAAATTTAAACCTGTATGTTTGAACGCGCATTACGCGAAAACTACTGCATAGAATTGAATGCGGTTTTCACCAATGTATTGCTAGAGGTCTAACTTAAAACTTAGGCATAAGGTATAGATGGGTATTATATGGAAGTCCGTTATTTTTGAAACCCGATATCCACGCGAGCGACGCCGCTGGCACAGCTAGTTAATAATAATGAAAACGAACCGGTTGGGTGGGTTCAGGTTTTTCTTCCAGCCATTAGGGACCCGTATCAAGGACAGTATCCGTGAGTAAGCGTATTCATTAGGCTTAGGTATTATGCAAGATAATTAGGCAATGTGATTGAAAATTTTCGACCATTTTGGTTACAGTGGTGGTCGCGGATTCAATCCTCGTACAGTACAAACATTTCTATGCATATACATGTCTGTTTGTATTGGTTGTGTGTTTGCTATGTATAAAACATTATGTATTTACAAAAAAGTATATAAGTAAAAATCTTACGACATCTTACATACGGCGTACGGCATTTTATATGACGAATTTGTCTTTGTAAACTGCCGACGCCGTTTGTATATTACGATATGTTGAATTATAGAATTTGCCTGCGACATATAAACTATATTCCTGTAAGTTTCATTAAAATCCGTTCAGTAGTTTTGGCGTGAAAGTGGAACAAACATCCATCCATCTATCCAAACAAACTTTCGCGTCTATAATATTAGTAGGATATGTACCTATGTGCATTGCCTGTATATTAGTAGAAATAATTTATAGCAGTTGTCAAAATACCTATTACCGCACCACATCATAGTTTTCTGGCACGCCCAATGGTTGACTGGTAGAGAATGCCATTAAGGCATTAAGTCCGCCATTTGTACCTTCTTTGTGCAATAAAGATTAAATAAATAAATATAAGTATAGATATAGATAGATAGAAGCTAACCTTCCAGTAGCGGTGATTTCAAATATTTTTTAAACGCCTTCGTGGCTTGATTTCCGACAGGTTTATGCTATTCCAACGTTCCATACCGAATAGAAAAAAATATAACTGATTAGATCAGTACCTGTAAGTCACGACCATTTTTTTAACGTCTAATAACATTATCGGATGTAATAATCGTAACGAACGTAGTCGATTTTACAAGGACTTCTTAGGGCAATGATCTCTGCGGTATGCAAGCAAAAACTCCTTACAGAGAACAGTGTGCCTAGCACGAACACTTTCGAAAAAGTATGCGTAACGTAACCGTAAATAATTTTCACTACGTTAACGTACGTAAACGTAGTACCTCTTACGCACGATAGGGGCGCTGTACCAAGTTTCATACAAATGTTTACGGTAACGTTACGCATACTTTTTCGAAAATGTTCGTGCAGCACACAGATTTCCATTCATTTTTGTTTAAATGGGGTTTGTGGAGCTAAAAATATTTATCATTCAATGTCTAGTGCATTTAGTAACTTATCATTAAGTATTAAATTTAAAGGCGTAATGTGAGAAGCTTTCGCCTAAGGGCGTTAATACACTGATGGGTAGGCCTTAGGCTCACTGTAAGTAGATGAAAGCCGATATTTATCCTGAAACTACTTCGTTATACTGATTTTTTTTTCCTTCTTTCTTTTTTCTTTCAAAGAAGAAACATACAAGTTACCGCACATGCATGTGCTCTCTGCATGACCTAAAGGTTAACTGGTAGAGAATGAGTAGCATTAAGTTAGCCTTTTGTACCATTTTGTGCAATAATGTTTAAATAAATAAATGAAAACATATTGTTAAGTATTGGGCTTTTTAGGGTCGCACCAATTGCAGGAAAAATCACGGAGGCCAGGCTGAGATGGTACGGTCATATACAGCGAAGACCAGATGACCATGTCGTGAAGAAGTGCCTTTCCATGGCTACGAAGGAGAGAGGGAGAGGAAGGCCCCCAACAACGTGGATGACGAACGTCCGCAAGGACATGAGACAGTTGGGGCTTTCGGATGACGACGCGCACCAGCGGAAAAAGTGGCGCCTCAGCACCAGGAAAGCCGACCCCGCGTAACGGGAAAAGGCGAGGCCAAGAAGGAGAAGAAGAATTGGGCTTTTTAGGGATACCGAGTGTGTCGAACCGTGGTACGCACCTTAAACGAGAGGTAGCAAGGAGGGTAGCAAGCATCCCACCTCCTCAGGAGGCACTATGAAAATTTTGACCACTAGACCAACAAGAGAAAAAAACAACATACAACCATCATTATTATTTGACTGGCTCGGTGGCTCAATTGGTAGTGACCCCTGCCTTCTGAACCGAGGGTCGTGGGTTCGATTCCCACCCGGGACAAACATTCGTGTGATGAACACTCGTGTTTGTTCCGTGTCTGGGTGTTTATATTTGTATTTAAGTATACATTTGTGGTACCTTCGTTGTTCTGATACCCATAACACAAGTGCTTAAGCTACTTACTTTGGGATCGGAGCAATGTATGTGACGTTGTCTGATATTTATTTATTATCCGTTTTAGGCATACAAAATGCACTATCGCGGTTGTCAGTGTACTGTTTCACTGTCAGATAACATTACCAGCCACAGCGCAATATAATTCGAATCCAGTTTTACAGCAAACACGATACGCAAACATTTCTGAATCACACTGTATTTATCGAGAGCGACCGCGCATCGACTGTCAGTGAGACGTATAAACAGCCTGCAGCTGTATGCTGGCACTGCAACCTATTGTGGATCTTATTTCATTTAATATAGAGTCGATTTTCCTTTGGTAAGTTTTTTGTGAAGTCAATGTAGCTATAATGCAACGAATTTTGCTGCATGTGAACTAAACTTTTTTGTTGCATTTCTGTAAATAGCATCTCTTAGGACACACCTACAATGGGATGTCGTCTTTTTTTATAGTAGCTCGGCATAATAGCTTCCCTTCGCTTGATGGAAAGCGAAAGAGAAGTCCATGTCGCTGTGACAACTGGCAAGTAACTGAATACAGTTATGGGTGCTAGACAACTGAAAAACTTACATAAATACTTTTTTTGTAAATAAATACATATTATACATATTGAACACCCAGACTAAAGAAACATGTTCATGAACATAAATGTCTGTAGGTACTGTGCGGGAATCGAACCCACGACCCTTGACTCAGAAGGCAAAGGTCACTAAATGAGCCATCGAGCCAGTCATAAGCTTTCGAGCCTATTATAAAGTGGAATGAAAATCGCAGCATAAGGGAAACTACGTAAGGGACCCCTATTTTAAGCATAATATGCTATGTATTATAATAATCTAATAATTATGTATATAGACTTCTTATACTTATATTATTTATGTAAGTATCATTTATAATATTATGTGTGTACTTTTATTTACATTACATATACATATATATTTTTGTTATTATCATTATTGTATTTATTTCTACCTATAACCTAAGATTTTAGAAAATCTAATTCAGTTGATAGCTCACCTAACCTCTTCTCTGTAACTATCCTCTACCCTAAGGTTGTCTGGAAGAGATCGCTTATAGCGATAAGGCCGCCTTTATTGTACAGCATAATGTCTACTATAAATAGTTTTAAGTCAATTGTTTGGTGTGCAATAAAGAATATCTTATCTTATCTTAATACAGCCAGACAGATAGACCTTGAGATGATTACTGCGGCGTCCCATAACTAAATTAGGTCGGTTGGCTTCGGCCGAGGCCGAGTCGTGAGCTGTCGCAGCAAGGGAATGGCGGATATGATCGATTCTGGATTAAACGACCTCTCGTTTGATCTGGCGGAGGCCGAATTTTATATTTAAAGACTAACAACCAGTTTGGTTGAGTGGTGAACGTTGCCTCTGGCACAGAAGTTGTGGGTTCGATCACCGCACAGTACAAACATTTGTGTGTATAGGCATATTGTTAAACTCCGTTGAGTAGTTTTTGTTTCTATAACGAACCCTACAGACAGACAGACAGACAAAAATTTTACTGATTTCATTTTTGGCATCAGTATCGATCACTAATCACCCCCTGATAGTTATTTTAAAAATATATTTCATACATGTACAGAATTGACCTCTCTACGGATTTATTGTAAGTATAGATATAGATAGAAGATATGGATAGAAGAAGATAGAAGATAAGTAAAGGGACTTTGGCTGCGTTTCGGTGCTAGCCGATATACACCAAAACACGGGAACAAATGGTGCGGTGACTTATATACTTGGGTATTATATTATATATTCCATTTTACCACCTAACGTTATGCGTGTACCGGCCTTAACAAATTAGCTTCAGGCTTGGAACAACAATAATGTTTATAAAAGTTTTACTACAATATTAAACTGCACAGGGTCTATCTAATAAAGCAATTTAAGAAAGTAAGTTTAGCAATTTTGTTTGCACTAGATACGCTGATTGCTCCTTCGCAGATTTTGTGAAAACATTACTCTAATAAAATGGAAAGAAAAGCTTTTGACAATATAAAAAACTTCAAAAAACACAAACGACCAAAAAATTTTATCTGACAAAAACTGTAGCGGTATAATTTAATTATACAAGCTGTAATTCTTTTATGAAATTGTACCTACTCGCAATTTAAACCAATTAAAATTCTTTCATGTTATTGTATTGTGTGTGATAAATAAATATATTATTATTATTTTTTAGAATTATTATTAACTTATCTACTCAATTCATATTCTAAGTATAACTATAATTATTTAAATAGGTATTTACAATTATCACTTATTTTTTGAGTCTTTGCCAGCCTCTAGGTAACGTAGACTGTTGTGTTATATGACGCGCGCGGCCGGCATATATATCCACATGACAAAATACATTTGTTTGTTTGGTTTTGAGTTTATCCATTAAAAACATACACACACTCAAAAATACGAAAATACATTTTTTTTTCTTTTTATAATATTAGTGTAGATAGTAGGTATCTTATTATACTAGAATCAAAGATTCATTTTTTATGTAAGCTGTTAGTGATTAAAATGCATGTATTTGCGATTACACAGCTTATGTAAAAAAAGTCTATAGAGAACTTATCAAAGAGTTAACCGCTTTTAATTTATTTCACGGTCTGTGCTGGATTAATTAAGAGATAGACAGCCAATCCCGTTTTTAAACAAGAATACAATGGGTAGCTTGATTGCTTATTTAATAACTAGGTATAATGTTTAATAGTAGTTGGTATATTTATAAAATTGTCTTACCTATAGTTAAGTGATAGTTTTCCACCAAGATACCCAACTCATTAGTGAAACTGGTTTCCTCTACCTGAAGGTTGTCTGAAAGAGATCGCTACAAGCGATAAGACCGCCTAAATTGTACTATGTTTTGTTTGTGGAAATGGAAAACATAATGTTTTCCTGTAATGTCTGTGTTTTGTGCAATAAAGAGTATCTATCTATCTATGTATATCACCCCTTCTTTTAGCTATTGTCGGGAATAGACACGAAAAGTGATTTTTTATACTATGTAGCGATATGTTCTAAGTAACTTAGTATGTTTTAACATTCACCAATGGTACCCTAACAAAATCGTCTTACCGCCAAATATTCTGCCGTATTCCACGCTAGTATGCCTCATAACAACGCAGCTTAATGTTCAATGCATAATTTATTAGAAGCCGGCAAACCTTCGGTCTGCCGAGTAATCTACAGTCTCGGACGCAAATTTACATTACATACCTATCATACTTACATACTCGTATTATATAGTACTGTCAGCATAGCAAATGTGGGAACAGAAATAAATATATATATAGTCGGAGTATTAGTGGCCAGCATCACATGCAGAAGAGACGGTGTGCCAGCGCCTCAATACAGCGCTTGACAGAGTCTATGGCGCGACCAGAGAGCGTGACAGCCGATTGTCATTTTAGTTAGTGCGGGAACGTTGTTTGACACCCGTCCGCTCCCGTCCCGTCCCGCACAACTGTCGTAAATTTGTTGAGATGACTGATGATAGCGGGTTTGAGATACCTTCCCCGTTATATATATTTTTTTTATGACAGAGGGGGCAAACGGGCCTGAAGGTCACCTGATGGTAAGTGATCACTTCAGCCCATAGACACCGCAACACCAGGGGAGTCACAGGTGCGTTGCCGGCCCTTGAGAAATCTGTAGGCTCGCTTCTTGAAGGTCCCTAGGTCGTATCCATCCGGGAAAATTGCAGCCGGAAGCTGATTCCAAAGAGCAGCTGCACGAGGCAGAAAATTGCGCGCAAAACGCACTGTGGAATACTTCCATCTATCAAAATTATAAGGATGAAATCTTGAATTGGATTGAATATGTCTTAGGACATTCTATGCTGACACGACACTCCCTGAGATCGCCAACCCGCCTGCCCTGCGTGACGTTTATGGGCAGAGTCTCCAGATATTTGGCCAAAGCGGCGAACAACTGGAGAGGCATATGTCCAATAGTAAACTGCGATAGGATGATGATGCCACACTAGGCTATACAGGGTTCCTTCGTGCCCCGAGTGGTGAAAGCGGGGGCGCGATCCACTCATAGGGCGTAACGGTGTGGTTGGTGCAGCCACACCGTTGCACGAGGTCCGCCCGGGGGCACTCTATTGCTCCCCAGTTCCGGGGGCAGGGGTATTTGCTCTCCCCGGACCATCTGCTGGCCAGGGCAGGAAGGGATGTGGCCGATTATATATAGAAAACACCCAGACCAATACAGACATGTTTATGAACACAAATGTTTGTGCTGTGCGGGAATAGTTCCCACGACCCTCAGCTCAGAAGGCAGAGGTCACTACCAAATGAGCCATCGAGCCAATCACCGAATAAAAGACCTAAAGAAGAAGAGGAACATGAAACGAAACGTTACAATTGTTAGACAGGTTTTAACTAGGTATTAAAACTATTTCCTCCGTTGTTACCGTTGTTACGGAATTGGGCACACTCGCGCACTTTGTCCGTCCCCAGTTGACAGGACGGACCTGTGCTTCAGGTGCGGCGAGCCAGGCCACAAATCCGCTGCGTGCACCGCTAAGCCTCGGTGTGCAGTGTGCGCAGCCAGTCGGAAGCCGTGCGGGCATATCATGAGGGGGAGAAATTGCGCTCCCCCCATGAAGAAGGGAAGACTCGGGGCCCCGACCCAGCCCCGGACTTCAGCAGCCGCCAACCAACCGGCGGCTGATGGGGATGGTGCAATGTCCGAATAATGAATCAAGTCGGACATTGCACCTTCATACAGGGTAATCTAAACCACTGCCGCTCGGCCCAGGACCTCTTTTCCCAGTCCATGGCCGAGTGGGAAGTGGACGTTGCCATCGTCGCCGAGCCTTACGTTGTTTCGGTGGCTATTGTCAGGCGGGTCTCTTCGACCTCTCCCCCTATCACGCTTCGTGAGAGGGGGTCTCATTACGTTGTCGTCGAATGGGGGGACATAGTTATTATTGGGGTATATTTCTCCCCCAACCGTCCCCTCCAAGAGTTCAACGCCTTCTTGGCTCGTCTCTCGGTCGTCATCACTGGCCTGACATCTCGCCAGATATTAGTTGCGGGCGATTTTAATGCCAAGTCGGTGGCCTGGGGCAACCCGGCCACCGCTTGTAACAGGCGCGGCCAAATGACCGAGGCCTGGGCTGTATCTGTGGGAGTCGTCCTCTTAAACAGGGGCAATACCTACACATGCGTGCGACAGCAGGGAGGGTCAGTGGTGGACATTGCGTTCGCCACCCCTGCTCTCGCCGCACGTGTGAACAATTGGCGCGTCGAAAGAGTGGAAACCCTGTCGGACCACCGATATATCCGGTGGTCGGTTTCCACTCCTAACACATCCGGCGTTACCCGTGGCCAAACTAGGCCCGTTTTCCCTCGTTGGGCGATTTCCCGTCTGGACCGGGGGATTGCAAAGGAGGCTGCGTTCCTGCAAGACTGGTTCGCGCCTTCCTTCTCCGGTCCGGACGTCGACGTCGACGTTTCCGCCACCATCCTGCGTAACGCCTTGACCGAGGTGTGTGACTCGTCCATGCCTCGGTCCAAACGTCCCACTGCACGAAGGGCGGTGTACTGGTGGAGCGAAGAAATTGCCGGGCTCCGGGCAAATTGTGTTGCTGCTCGTCGCGCCTTCCAGCGCAGTCGTCGTCGCAGCACCCGTGACGCTGATAATGAGGCCCGCCTATATGCCTCCTATGTTGAGGCCAGGCGGGTCTTAAAAGCAGCGATTGGCGAAGCAAAAGACCGGGGGCGAGCCGAAATGCTCGAGGGTCTAAATAACGATCCGTGGGGGAGACCGTACCGGGCGGCGCGCAACCAGCTGCGCCCCATTGGTCCCCCACTGACCGAAACCCTCGAGCCGGGCTTATTGGGGGAGGTGGTCCGGGGCTTATTCCCGGCCCAGTCACCATCCTTCTCTCCCCCAATCCTTGTACCCCCTTCTGGGGCAGGGCCCATGAACGAGGATATTCCCCCGGTCACAACGGAGGAATTTGGCGAGGTGGTTTTACGCCTCCGCGCCAAAAAGACTGCGCCAGGCCCAGATGGTGTGCCGGCTCGCGTCGTCGCTCTTGCGGCGGCGCAAATGGAAGAACGTTTTCGGGACCTCTTCGATCGCTGTCTTGCGGTCGGGAGGTTCCCGAAGTCCTGGAAGGTTGGGCAGTTGTGCCTCCTACGGAAGGAGGGGCGCCCAGTTGACTCCCCGTCCGCGTACCGCCCCATTGTCCTCTTGGCGGAAGTGGGGAAGGTGTTCGAAAAAATTATTTCGCAGCGCATCGTCGAACATCTGACGGGAGTCGGCCCGGACTTGTCTGATCGACAGTTCGGGTTTAGGGCCGGGCGCTCCACCATTGACGCTCTGTCGGAGCTGAAGTCCCTGGTAGGGGAGGCGGAACGGAGTGGACAGGGGGTATTGGCTATATCGTTTGATATAGCCAATGCCTTTAATACAATTCCTCATTCCACCATCCTTGAGGCCCTTCGCTATTTTGGCCTCCCCACCTACCTTCAGAATATCCTCGCCAATTATTTGGCCGATCGTGAGGTTGCCTATATTGATAGGAGCGGCACTATGTGCCAATATAGGGTCGAGGCCGGTGTTCCACAGGGGTCCGTTCTTGGACCCCTCCTGTGGAACATCGGCTTCGACTGGGTTCTGCGAGGCGCTCTCCTCCCGGGCACGGGTGTCATTTGCTATGCGGATGACACCCTCTTTACTGCCCGGGGGCGGAGTTATGAAGAGGCTGCTCGACGAGCCACAGCTGGTGGTTCTCTGCTTGTCCGACGCATTGGTATGTTAGGACTGAGGGTGGCACTTAACAAAACCGAGGCCATCTTTTTCCACGGGCCTCGGATGCGCCGCCCTCGTGACGCCCGTATTACCATCGAGGGCGTCACCATCACAGTTGGGGACCTGCTTAAATATCTTGGTCTCTTGCTGGACGCGCGATGGCAATTTGGCCCGCACTTTAGCGGGCTGTCATCGCGCCTCCTGAAGGCCGCGGACGCCTTTTCCTGGCTCCTCCCGAATTTGGGGGGGCCAAAGGCCCACGTGCGGAAACTGTATGCTGGGATCATCCGCAGCATGGCTATGTATGGGGCGCCGATCTGGGCAGACGTAGTCTCACGTAGAGACAACGTGACGCATCTTCGGCGCCCCCAAAGGGCTATAGCCCAACGTGTCACTCGCTCATACCGGACCGTTGGGTTTGACGCGGCGTGCGCTCTGGCCGGCACCCCTCTCTGGGAGCTCGATGCTCAGGTGCTGGCCACGACCTATCTCTGGTTGGCAGCGGAGAGGGCGCGCGGGGAGCGCCCTGCTCCTGCTGAAAGGGGTGCAGTGCGGAGGGAGGCCCACTACGAGATGGTTCGTTTGTGGACCGAGGACCTCGCCTCCGCACAATTCGGACGAAGGTTTTTGGGCGCATTAGGCCCAGTCCTCAAGGAGTGGCTCGAGCGGCAGCACGGGTTCCTCACGTTTCGTCTGGTGCAGGTATTGTCTGGGCATGGTTGCTTCGGACAATATCTGCATCGGATCGGACGGGAGGAATCCACTGCGTGTCGCGAGTGTGGTGCCGGGTGTGACACGGCAGATCACACCCTGGCTGCCTGTCCGGCTTTTGATGGTCCCCGAGCCGTTCTGGTCGGCTCGGTGGGGACCGACCTGTCGCTCCCAGCTATTTTACCAGCTATGCTGGGGAGCCGCGCATCGTGGTTGGCAATGGCCTCCTTTTGTGAGACGGTGATGTCCCAAAAGGAGGCCGCGGAGCGGGAGCGGGAAGACGATCCCGACGCCCCCCCGCTCCGCCGACGAAGAGGTGGTCGCGTGCGGCGAAATTTCCGCCGCTTGTTGCCGCCTGACGGGGCCCAGCGGGTGGTTGGTGTGGGGGCACCTCCACTTGCATTGCACGGGTCCCCGTCTCCGTCGGACGGGAGTGGGTTGTCCTTTCGGACCCCTCCCGTCGCTCCCCCCTAAGGGGGTGAGCTTGTTGGGGTCTGCCGCTTAGAGGCAGACAGCGCTGGCGGTGTCAAGGTTGTATGAGTCATCCTCAGGACCCTTGGCACCGTCCCCATAGGCGCGTGACGAAAGGGCCGGGGTTTTTAGTGGGTATTCCCTGCCTCCCTACCATCTTGAGGCAGGGCGAGTCCCACATAACCCGCCCCTCCCCCGAGCGGCGGGTATGCCTAAAAGCATTTTCCCCGGCATAAAAAAAAAAAAAAAAAAAAAAAAGGTATTAAAACTATTTGATAACGAAACTTCATACTTTTAGAAAAAGGCGAACTCATTTTGATTCCTTAGAGCTGAGAACAAATAGAATCGTCCAAACCAAAGTTATGAGGGTTCAAAAAAACGACGAAGCCTTTCGAGAAAAGGTAGGTAGTGCCCTTGCGCTTCGCTTGGCTCGTCTTGGCGGGGGCACGACCGTGCCCCCAGATTGTAGTCGACTGTACAACGAACTTATATGATTAGGACCAGAGATGCATTCACTGAATCGAATTATAATCTCTCAGCGGTATTACAAGGTTCTAAAAGCTTTATAATGGACACCTAACCTTATTAACATGTGGAGATTGTGGAGTAAGCGCGTATACTAGAAGTGATGAAGGAACCACTACTCTAAATATGTTTCGTTAGACAGTGAGGATAACTTCGGACAGCTAGAAGTTGACTAGGCTACGAATCTGCCAGTGTATAGAGACGAAAATCTTTGATCAGTGCGTTCTACCGGTTATGACATACGCGGCCGAAATGTGGACACTCAATCACGGTACGGCTAGTCCATAAATTGAAGGTCGCTCAGCGAGCTATGGAAAGGGCTATGCTCGGCGTCTCTCTGCGAGATCGGGTCCGACATGAGGTGATCCGGCAGAGAACCAAAGTTACCGACATAGCTCACCGGATCAGTAAGCTGAAGTGGCAGTGGGCTGGCCACATCAGCCGCAGAACCGATAACCGTTGGGGTAAACGAGTTCTGGCGATGACTTACCTGAAACAATAAATTAGGTTTTAAAACTATACTAATAATTAGGTAGGTTATACACACTTACTTGTATAATCGAGTCGTCATGTTATTTGAAAGGGTAGGTCACATGACCAAGCCCACTAAAATGGTTGTCATGTTGCCCTTAATATCCTAACTAGCTGTGCTCGCGACTTCGTCCGCGTGGAATAGTTATTTTTTCCCCGTTATTTTTTTACATTTTCCATTATTTCTTCGCTCCTAAACGTTGTAGCGTGATGTTATATAGCCTAAAGCCTTCCTCGGTAAATGGTCTATTCAACACAAAAAGAATTTTTTAATTCGGACCAGTAGTTCCTGAGATTAGCGCGTTCAAACAAATAAACAAACTCTTCAGCTTTATAATATTAGTTAAGATAAAACGAAAGGATCTCGTTAATGTCAATTTCTCAAACATTCGCACAAAAAAATAAACTAAAACATTATATCTCCTTTGCTACATTATGCCGAGGCCTAGAAAGCCTTTTGTGGAATCCGGACAAACCGGCCTGAAATACTTCCGCAATTTTCCTCTTCGCTAGCAATTTGTCCTCGTCCAAGGTTCTCCCGATGTGCCTAGAATTTATCTATTCAATAAAGTAGCAGCCGATGTTAACATAGTGGGGGCAAACTTATAAAAACAACCCACTTTTTTCATAGACATTGAATATCTTATCTTAAATTACGAGTATATAATAATCTATCTATACTTGACAACTTGAAAATAAGAACGAACGTGACATACCTGTCCCGTTAACAATTGTTAACAAATTACACAAAGCGAGTTCTAATTAACATGAAATCCCACGTTATTAAGATCTATCATCATCATCATCAGCCCACATCAGTCCACTGCTGGACATAGGCCTCTCCCGATGCTCGCCACTTCGATCGGTCCCGGGCCTCTCGCATCCAGCACTTGCCAGCCGTCCTGCGCAAATCGTCACTCCACCTGGCCTGAGGGCGTCCTACACTACGTTTGCCGAGTCGCGGTCTCCACTCCAGAACTCGTTTACCCCAACGGTTATCGGTTCTGCGGCTAATATGGCCAGCCCACTATTAAGATCTAGGAGCATGTTTTCTATTAAATTTTGACTTCGTACATGATATTTGGTTTTGTTGTCAATGGCCTATATTTATTCTAATGGTTGACTGGTAGAGAATGCCTCCGTGGCATTAAGTCCGCTTTTAATCAAGATTTATGGATTATTTTTTTGTGATAGACACAAGGACAAACTTTATAATATGTATTATTAGAACGACAGTAGGTACAGGTCAGCATGGGGATGGCAAATGATTTGGTTACTGGTCCATTGCCTCAGCGATTTGGGCCTCTCTTTTACTTTCCATCAGACTATGGCCACCATGATTTAATTTTGATGCTAAAAAAACATCTCTGAAACTATCCATTGGTCAGAGTACGTTAAACAAGTCCCCTGATACAACTACAATTGATCCGATAGGAAACAGGTATAAATTCCAGTTTTTACGATAATGTTAGGTACTATTAAGGCAAAGAGTTTTTTACCCCCAACCAAATGTTAGTACCTAGAAGGTAGATATAACGTAGACAGAAAAACCATTTTTCATCCTATGAGGGGGAGAATGCTCTACTTTAATATGATTGGCAAACGTTGTCCGAATGTCACATATTATTCATCATCATCATCATCAGCCTACTACAGTCCACTGCTGGACATAGGCCTCTCCAGTTGTTCGCAACTTAGAGCAAACATCTGGAGGATATACCCATAATCGCCACGCTGGGCAGACGGGTTGGCGATCGCAGGGCTTAGTTTCTTGCTCCGGTGACGCTGCTGCCCATCACCGGTCTTTATATTTAATTACTACGCCTACGCGTTCAATTGTGATGGTTATACCGCCACCAGTCGGTTGCCAGTGCCTCGTTTGTTATTCGGCAGGATGCACCACGGGCAGGTGAGGTTGGCTTGGAGCTAAAAGATGATAGGCCGCTCCCTTACATCCCTACCCACATATTATTATTTACAGCTAAAGTTTTGAATATCAACTTGCCAAATATTAAAGGAATTACTCAAAGAAGAAGTGAAGGTAGATCTAAAACGTAAATACTTTTAATTTTCAAAAGATGTCTGGCAAAGGCCCTCCTGGATTAAACATAAAATATGAATAGACTCATTCGAATGGAAATCATGGTTGATTTGCGCTAAATCTTTTGAGATAACGAACTTTAACCTTAGCTTACGTTCAATTGAGTGATTTTCCTTTTGTTAAATCCTGGTTTTTAAATGTTTTTTATCTTTCCTAGTAACCTAGTGGTCTAGTACCTACTTAATAGTGAAACTCTATTGTAAGATCAATTGAAAAAATAGCTATTGAATTTTTTGTCTGTTCTTCTTAAAAAAAAAAACAAATATCCGAATCCAGGGGTTGAATCATTTCCATTTGTTGCCTAATTCAAATCTACATAAACGAATATTTTTTTCCATTTCCTATATGGTTAGCTTTGTTGGTTCCGTTAAAAACAAACATAGATTAATGCATCAGACTATAAGCCCAAATAACGTTTTATCTGTATGACTACTAGCAAAATGAGCAAAGAAGATAAGCTATAGAAGAAAGAGATCGCTTATAGCGATAAGGCCGCCTAAATTGTGCAATAAGTGTCTGTAATACCTAGTTTAGAAGTCAAATGTATGGTGCGCAAGTAAGTATGCCGTCTCATTCTGAGAGGTGAGAGGCCCACACACCACACCGACTCCCCCCGGATTCAGCATGTAGGTGCCTAACGCTTACCCCTCTTTAAAAAATCTTCCAACCAACGAACGCTAGTAAACGAGAGATTCGAAGTAGTTACCATGACCGAAAACCAAGATCATCATCATCAAGTATCAAATATTCTATCAGGGTGTAAACAATAAAATATCGAGTCACCAAAATCGGTAGCTAACTACAATACCGCTCGGTAACAAGCCTATTAGATATAGCTTTAGTGCTCTCATAACGGCCCAAATCTGCTATTTCTAGTTGAAATTAATGCTCAACATCGTTAACTGTTCATTGTGATTTAATGAGTTAAGTTGAGCGGTTAATATGACGCATCACCACCGAAGTCAGGCACTTGGATTAACAGATGCCCTGCAGCTTAATTTCGCAATGCTTTGTGACAGATGAATCAATTCAGCGGTGAATTATTGAGTGAGTACGTCATTATGCAGTAATAATGGGATCCTGCTATCTCACTAAACACATTTCACCTTGTGACATTACCAAACGGGGCTTTCACCTACATCGTGGAGGATTCCAATTATGCCTGTGGTAGGGTTTATCCGCCCGACTGGTGACCACTGAACAGCATGACTTGTAATGTCTCTTGCATGTAACATATTCCAAGTACTTCGAATATTACACTCCCGTCTTCAAAAAATTGGAATTATTTTCTAAAATAACATCTGTATGCAAAGTATTCGAGTCCCAACTCGCATATAACTTCTACTTATTAAAGGGAAGAGTCCTATAAGAGTTGATAGATTTGACAGGGGACTCGAGTCTTTTAAGGTCTTACGCTAACCATAAGACTCGAGTCCCCTGTACTAGTCGCCGTCGATATAAATTAAATAAATCGCGGGGCCCTTATTTTCCGGCCGGGTCACCACATACGACCGTAAATCAGCGCCTATTGACTATACGTGATCTGAAGTGGGCTGGCCACATCAGTGGCAGAACCGATCGTTGAGAAAACTTGTAATGTATTCGAACGATTTTCATGGTACTTCTATTTATTAAAGGGAAGAGTCCTATGAGACTTGACACACTTTACTTATAAAAGGGAAAAGTCCTATAAGAGTTGATAGATTTGACAGGGGACTTAAGTCTTTTAAGGTCTTACGCCACAGTCTTACGCTATCCTTAAGACTCGAGTCCCCTGTACTAGTCGCCGTCAGTATAAATATTAGATGAATCGCGGAGTCCTCATTGCCCGAGCGGAACACGGCATTCGACCGCAAACCAGCGCCTATTGACTGTTCTTAAATTAACTGCGGAAACGTATTTTGCGGGATTTAAATTCGCAGACCCCGGTTCCGTACAATGGCGGCATTAATTATGCATCGTTCTTGAATTCCGAGCGTTTTTCAGCGGAGCACCTGCTCTGCGTACGCCTAATCTTTTTGTTGAGCGTAAAATATGAAAACGATGGAAATGAATTGTGACGCTGTGAAGGGGTATGAAAAATCTTTAGGAAATGTGTTGAAATTAAATTGCTTGCTAGAAAACGAAACGAATCGAGTTTTAAAGATGGTGACTTATTATTGGCATTGTATAATAACGATTTATTACTACGAATATGAGAAATAAAACATATATCGTGAGAACTTATTAACTACAAAAAGTCATCAAGTACAGTTAAAATCACAAAGGAGTTTATTTGTATGCGTTTCATATTATGCAAAAAATCTTCTAGATTTTTTAATTAAGACGTTAACCAACACATAGAGTTGATAACTTCTACTTTATACTATAGTTAAGAGTACGTATACTACAGTAATTATAAAAGTTCTTTCAAACAAATAATCTAGGTACCCATACTACCGCTGTCAAAACAAATAAACGAACCATTATTATCAAGAGGATAGCGTATTTTCACCCACTGTTCTGTTCATAGCCACGAGTACCTACTTGGCTGGTTGGTATGTAAAGTGGCGGTATAATCAGATTATTCCCTATCACATTATTGCAGGGGTCCGAGTGACCACCCTAGTGACCTGATTTTTATGGTAATCGAGTTTCCCTACTTACCCCCACTCACTTAGTACCTACTCCCCTTGGGCCGATGGGAAATCCACTATTGGTAAACAACTCAATGTAGTAAGCGAAGTAAATATTCAGCAACATCATAACACATTGTTTGTACAGTCAACAGAAAGATATTGTTTACAAAATGCTCATAATGTTAAAAATAAAAAAATATACATACTTTTTTTATTTCTTTTCATTCTCCACTTTAACTTTATAATATGTGAACAGGGTTCACATCCCGGGTTGAATTGAAAGTTCTTACTATAGAGTTTGCCCTAGGTGGCGAACAACTGGAGAGGCATTATGTCCAGCAGCTGATTGCAATAGGCTGATGATGATGATGACTCTAGAATTATCTAACTAACAAGGGTAAAAAAGTACCTACTATCGCTTCCCTTATCTGTTCTTCTGTAAACAAACTACCTTCCCAATCGGAAGATAGTAATTTTTCAACCGACTTCGAAAAAAGGAGGAGGTTCTCAATTCGTCTGTATGTATAATATTTTTTTTTATGTATGTTCACCGATATTTCCGTCAATTATTTAATAATTAAACTTGATGATTCTTGATAACAACCCCAGGCATTTGGAAAGACGCTAAAGCCGGATGCATAGCATAAGACTTCTTTTAGGAGGCGTACAGCGGGCGCGTCTGCTGCGGCCTTACGTTCTCTTACCGCCGCCTCCTTCTGCGAGATCACTGTCTCACAAAATGCGAGCATCGCTCGCCAAGTCTCTTCTGATGCCGTCATGTAATCTGCGGGCATAGTAAAAGACTAGCCTTAGTAAGGCAGCTCAGACTATACACTGACTGATCTCAACACGCAACCGAAGAGAGTTATTTCTTTCTTTTCGGTAGGCAGCGGCTTGGCTTAGCCCTTGCATTGCATAGAAGAGTTGTATGAGCTGCGGTAACCATTTAACATCAGACAGGTTGCCTGCTCAGCTGCCTCCCGTAGTAATAAAAAAGTCACCTCATCATCATCATCAGCCTCTCGCAGCCCACTGCTGGACATAGGCTTCTCCAGCTATTTGCCACTTTTGGCAAACACCTAGAGGATTTATCCCAAATCGCCAAGCTGGGCAGGCGGGTTGGCGATCGCAGGCCTTAGCTTCTCGCACTGGTGACACTGTTGCCCATCATCGGCCTGTTACCAAAAGGTCACCTCACGGCTGTTTAAGTGAACTGGTTTTGGTTGCACGTATTTGTCTATAAAACTGTTTGCTAAGCAAATCCCTGGTTTTATCAGTTTAATTCCTATATAGCTCTTTACAGTACTTACTAGTCGGGCCTTATCACGGCAGCTTTAGAATGCGGCAATGTATGCCGTTCCCTGAAAACCCACTGGGCCGAGTTAAGATGTTATCTTTGGACATGCTCCTTAGAAGCGAGCAAGACTTACTGCGAATAAGTATAAGAACATGGGCGAGCTTTCTGAGAATACTATTTGTAACAGTATAATATAAGGGGAGTGAAGCATTTCCTTTATTACTAGCTACTAAATAGTATATCTAATAAAGTATCTTTCGTATGTCTGTCTGTCTGGGTTTCTCATAGTACTTATACTATGAGTACAAATGATTATTCATAGTATAAGTACTATAATATTTGTACTCATAGTACTTTTACTATGGGTACAAATGATTACTGGCGACATTCCCTTAGGAAAATAGGTATGAGATTGCAGGTGTAAAATTGTCTGAAGCATTTATTATTAATGGTCTTACTTTAATTCATTGTACTGTGGTAGACTACTTTACTTCGAAATATTTAGTCACCAATAATTGTTATTATAATTTTAGAAGGTGGATTGTTGTGTTCACAAACATTGTGATAGAAAGTCAATTACAAATATCTTTGTATGAAAGTTAGGTAATGTATCCTTATTTGCCCAAAATATGTGGGTGGGTACTTTGATATACATACGATTTGCTTGTCTTGTAAATGGAAAGTGGATTAATTTATTGTAATGAATATTTTGGACACAACAGAACGAAAAAGGTAGGTAGGTACATATTATCCTTTTTGGTGGCATTTTATTGTGTAGGTATGATATAGGATATGTAGGTATAATATAGATTTAGACTAAACTAATGTTTGTCACGAAACAATTTCCTAGTTCTTTCTTTATATCAATTTCACGTCTTATAATGAAACGCGAAAGCGTAGAAATTATTAAGAGGCGAACAACTGGAGAGGCCTATGTCCAGCAGTGGACTGCTGCAACTGATGATTATGATGATAGAAAAAACCATTCAGTAACAAATTTGGACCCAATCAAACCCGACCGACGGTATTGTACCCGATACGTTGAATCTGTTTTTGTATCGCTTTCGGACGTATTAATCTTCTATTTATCTTCTAACTATCTATCTTCTATCTATCTATAGGTACTTATAATAAATCTGTAGAGAGGTCAATTCTGTACATTAAATATATTTTCAAAATAACTATCAGAGGATGATTAGTGATCGCTACTGATGTCAAAAATGCAATCAGTAAAATTTTTGTCTGTCTGTATGTTCGTTATAGAAACTAAAACTATTGCATGGAATTGAATGTGGTTTTCACCAATGTATTGCTAGAGGTCTAAGTTAAAATTTAGCCACTATTTTATGGAAGTCCGTTATTTGAAACCTGACATTCACGCGTGCGACGCCGCTGGCACAGCTAGTACCTAATATGTGAACGAACGAATAATAATCTAATTCAATTTCACACAGATGGCGAAGTCAAATACCGCGAAGCTCTCCATTAATACGTCTTTAATTAATACACGTAGACCAATAGAATTGGTCCCGATAATTTTACCCAATAATAGCACTTCCAACTTAGTTGTTAAAGGTCAGAATCGTGTGTCGTGTCGCACAGGGCATTTGTAGGGGTGCTTATGTTTCAGCATGGTTAATTTGTGTTTATTGTAGAAGGAACTGCTGGGTAGTAAAGCGCTTGCAGCGTTTTGTAGAAGCGTCGATGCCACAGAAATGTATATGTCCGGATAGAACGGAAAACACTTATTATTATAAAACATTCAATTTTGACGATTTATAAGTAGGTAATGGTCTCAAGTATAGCATCATCAGTAGCCTACAGACAGACATCCACAGCTGGAAATAGGTGTCCCCCAATGACAAATGTTGAATTGATTTTTAAATACTAATGATTCATTAAAATTTAGATGTAAAACAAGAAAGTTTCACTCAATTTAGCACCTTCGGAGACGTGTTTACAAACAGACCGTTTTTTTAGGACTCTTGCTAAAGCAAGAACAGAGTTTTAGTTAAAACTAGGTTACTACTAGCATTTAACCAAAATCACCCCAGATGTAAAGTGATGATGAAGCCTATGATGGAACATGCTTACTTTTATAAATATATTTTTTAGTTAAAAGCTTCACATTGAATGCCGTAATAGCCTATAATTAAGTTGACACTCAGTTCGAATTTAATTTAAGCAAAAAATTTAATGTATCAGTGTAAACTTGTTGGTTGTTCTAATTATATAAAGCCTATTCACAAATAGCCTTACCTACTTATTTCGAAAATGTAACGTTGTAAACGAAGTTTTAAATATACACTATTCAGTGTTTTATTTTATGTATTGATATAATTATATAACGCATGAGCACATTATATCATTGTAAATTGTAATATACTCTAATATTGCCTAGCTCCAAATTATTAATTAATGGAAACCTTCCATTAGCAAACTTACTCATTAATTACGCACGCTGTATTAATTGGTATTTGTTATGCCATTGGTTTTATATAAGTACCCAAATATATTTATTTATTTAATTTTTACTGCACAGTAAATTAGTATACAAAAGGTGGACTTAATGCCACATAGGCATTCACTACCAGTCAACCATTGGGCTAAGCAGAAACTACTAGAATATACGTTACCAAACATTTTCAAACTTGCTTCTATTTAGCCTCACTGGTATTTTACTGAGCAAAAAGATTAAACATAAAACGCCCGACCCAATGATCGCCTACATCTTATAAACGGCCGAACTGTTTTTGATCGAACATACTTAAAAAGAAACCGTAAATTCTCATAGTTATTCTGATTTGTAATTTTGACATAAATCTTTTGCTACTTTATATACGATTTGCATACTTTGATACATTTGGTGCAATTAGAGAGATCCCATTGTTCACAATGGGATCTATCAAATTATTTTGGTGCTAATCCAGATTAAACTATTTGTTATGATTTTATAAAACTTGTATTAAATTTCATCGAAGTATACAAAGCACACGAAATTCATTTAGCAGGCATGATTGAGTTACAACAATTTATGGATAGGATTATCTGTCAAAACTAATTTGTTACCAGCGGGCAAATTGAAAACAGAAAATATTAAACATACTTAATTTACTCGCCAACAAAAAAGAAATAAGGTATATTTATGAGTATACTAGCTGTGCCCGCGGCTTCGCCCGCGTTCACGTAGGTATGTCACAGAAGTGTTTATTAAGTTTAAAAGGGACAAAAAGTATTCTATGTTACTCCCCATCCCATCAACTATCTCTATTTAAAAAATCACGTCAATTCGTCGCTCCATTTTTCCGGGAATGAAAGACAAACATACAGACAGACAGACACACTTTTCCATTTTTTTTTCATTAATAATATCAATTATTAGATAGGGGATGGGTATAGAGGATGTACTACATGGGAGCGACCTATCCTCTTTTTGTTTCAAGCCACCCTCACCTGTCCGTGGTGCATCCTGCTGAATAACGAACGAAGCTCTGGCAACCAACTGGTGGCGGTATAACCATCACGATGGAATGCAAAAGGCCGATGACGGGCAGCAACGTGCGATAAGCTACGCCCTACGTTCACCAGCGTGGCGATTATAGGTAAGACCTCCAGATGTTTGCACAAACTGGCGAACAACTGGGTAAGCCTATGTCCAACAGTGAATAAGAATAAGAAACGTTTATTAAGGGAACATAATTTTTGTTGCATGAAATATTACGACTAATATCATGTATTTTCGGGGTGCTGATTTCAAGTCTGAAATCAGATTTTTTGTATCAGCTTTAGTTTTTGAGATTTTTAAAAAAACGTGTTTTTGACAAAAACAAATTTTATTTAAAAAAGAACCTTAGAAAAATAACCACTACACATCGAAAAATTTTCTTTTATAAGATTTTCTTATTTGGCTTGGTTCACAAGGCCTGGGGACAATGCTCCAGCAGTCGTCTGCCATCATGTTAGCATTCCAATGACCCTGGTACCGCTCTTCCATAGTCCGAATATCTTGATGGAAACATTCCCTCAGATCGCGTAGATTATCAGGAAAACGATCAAAATGGCTGTGGAGGAAGTGTACCTTAATGCTCATAATGCATCCAAGCTGCTGGAAGTGCGACAACATCTCCTCAATGTGCTTCGCATAGCATTCATCTTTTTTGTTTCCCAGAAAACTTTGTGCAATCCAAACGAATTCATTCCAGGCATTTTTTTCATTATCGGTCATGTAATTATGAAAGTTTCATCCTTCATCAACCTTCGAGCCACCCACCCACCTATTTGAGGACCATCGAAACTACCGGCTTTTAGTTTCTCGGTACTCAAGACGAGTTTTCTTCTTCCAAGACGATCATTTTGTGTAGATGATGAAGTTTGTGGTGCTGATGCATTGCAGGAGTACAGGACTGGTCGGGTAACAGATAACAAGTTAGGGTAAAACCATTTGGCCCGGTTTCTTTTGTTAATCCCGTTTATATCAACCACGCAAAAATAACAATCGTCCTGATGATTTGAAGGTTCTCGCCAGATCATTGGTGCTTGGTACATGAAACGGGGTCTTTTCCGATTCACCCATAATCTCAAAGACTCGACGCATGTTTTACATACCATTTTAGGCACCCAATACTTGTCGCGGGTGTCCAAATGAAATCCAAAGTAATCAAAGTACACCCGTTTTACGAACTCCTACACACTTAGTCTTATATCCATGAATCTCTTTGAATGTATATTCACCATATGTTACAGAAATAGTTGGGATCGTTTTTACAGATATTTCGTGACGACGACATTGTAAAATAAAAATATTTTTTTAATAGTACAACTCGGAATAATGAAAATTAAGTGCAACTAGTACAAAAACCCGTCAAATAGCTGTATCTCATAAACGGGAGCTGTCAGAAACTAAATGCAGATAGATTTGAAATTAGCGACCTCGAATTAGTGAACAACATTCACAAAATACCATGCAACAAAAAAAAAGTCTCATTTTGTTCCCTTTATCAGTGGACTTTCATAATTTGATTTGATCATAATTAAGGCTATTTCCAGCAGCAACACTTCAATGAGATATTTTATTTTGTGAATCCTAATTAAAATCTCAACCTTTTGGTAATATAATTATGTAGTGTTTGATTTTCTAATTTCCCTTCATAATATTATTTTGCTGGAGGAATTTCATTAATATTGGAGGTGTAAAATAACATAATTATGAATTTTCGACAGCCTCGTTGGCAATGTGTTCGCACGTGGCGTAGAAGGACCAGGATCTAGTCTTTTTTGGGATCAGTCGGTGTACGTACACTACGTACAGTGAGAATCCCACTAAATGCGAAAGTTTGTTTGTATGGATGGATGTTAGTATCTGGACGAGTCGAGCCAAGCGAAGCGCAAGGGCACTACCTACTTACCTTTTCCCGTTTCGTGGAGCGTTCGTGAGAACTATTGTGAAAGAGGAAAAAAAATACGTTCATTACTTATATGCGAAATGGCCATCTACATATTTTGGCAAAGATGTTTAGTTTGTGATTGTGAAGTAAGATGCTTGTAGTTGTCTGTCCTCTACTACATCTGATTGGCTTGTGGTATTTAGCTACGACTTCAAATTGTGATGGTTCTACCGCCACCATTCAGAGCCTTGTTTGTTATTCGGCAGGATGCACCCTCACATGAGGGTAGCTTCGAGCGAAAAGATGCTGGGTCGCTCCTTTACATCTCCGAAAAATAAAACAACTAAAATCCCACATTCGAATTAACTCGCCTGCAACACGTGACCCAAATCCAGATTCCTACTGGCGTCATTTCTGGCGCAAACCTACAGATAACTCCTGGTACGGTGTGTCGGGTAGATAACGTCTCCTGGATGTCTCCCGGATTAGTAGCAGTGTTTAATTGTATTACTGTAAGCCTGCACACTCACTGGGCTCACAACTTGTTGAGGTAGCTGCGGTCTTGTTAAGCTGGCTACACACCAAACCCAAATCGGCATGAGTTGAGTACCTAGTGCCTTTTTGCCGGCAGACGGCTTCACATCTTGTTCAAGTAGGTAAACTTTGACGGTGGCACAGAATCAGTGACAGTCGAGTGTTGGCAGGCGTACGCGTACGCAAGTCGCTAACTTGCCGCCAAAGTACTACTAAATTACAGTCCACGAGTACAAATTCGTGTGCTTCCCGGATTTAGAATAGGACCAGGCTATCTAAATCCGTGTGTATCATAGAAAAAGACTATATCAGGAAACGGTCAGCAGTGTTTACCTGGGCACAAATTAAACCTCATCATCATCATCAGCCTATTGCAGTCCACTGCTGGACATAGGCCTTTCCAGTTGTTCGCTACTTAAGGCCAACATCTGGAGGATATACTTATAGTCGCCACGCTGGGCAGGCGGGTTGGCGATCGCAGGGCGTAACTTCTCGCTCCGGTAAATTAAACCTACTGCGGGCCAACCCATCTGCCAAACGTGGCGACTAAGGCAAGTCCTCCCCAAATGACAATTTTCATAAGGGGAGGCCTATATCCAGCTGGATGTTGGCAGGCTGATGATGATGACAGTTTATGAAGTGCTGTGTTAAAACAGTAAAATAACCTATTTTAAAATCTCCGAATCTCTCAACTGGTCTACTATCTTATATGTGGAGATGCCTGCTCACTGGCTGGGTTAATGTCAGTGACCGTGGGTGCGGGTGAGATGGCGGAGAACTGACTCTAAACAAATTCTGATCCAATACAACTAGAATAAAAGAAAGTTTATTGACTGACGCAGTCATATGGAGTCAAGGGTGGCCCAATCCCCACCCGGGACCAACATCTGTGAATAAACCTTTATGTTTGCTCTTTTATATTGAAAGTCACAACTCCGCGTCCGGTCTGACTGTTCCATGTCTTTGTTGTTTTGTTTTGCTGTTAGTCTTCAAGTTTGAATGTTCGTGCATAGTTATTGTTGTTATGTTGTGATATTTAAAACATCAGTTGTTGTTGTTAACAAAGTTTATTCTTATAATAATTTGGTTTGGTGTGTAGACCGCTTTACGTACGTTTAAATGATGGAACTCCTTATAAGTTATAGCGTAGCTTAAATCGTTTATGTTGTTTTAAGTTATTTAAACCGAGTTGTTAGTTGTTAATAAATTATTACACGCAACCGATCGGCTCTTCGTAAATTAGTTCTTTGCCGAACTATAATTGTATTTCTGCACTTATGTTCCATTCATCAAGTAGGGTAGGTATACGTAAGTTATTTTTGGTCCAGCCCGGGTTTCGAACCCTAAACATCTTGGTCCTATATATATGTATAGATAGCCAATAGATAAAGCACTAACTGTATGTTGTATGTACATTGCAAGATTCATTACATACTTCATTTATCATCATTAGGGTTGGGCCGGCATGGCGGTGGCAAATGACAAGCAACTGACCAGTTACTTGCCTGTTGTCACAGCGACTTAAGCTTCTTTTTCGCTTTCCATCATACGTAGGGAAGAAAGGGGTGAAACTAAATAAAATCATGTTAGAGAGTGAAATAAGCTTCGACAGAAAACCAAATGGGAAACTAATAGCACAATAAAATTCAACAGATTACACCGGTGTAACTCCTGTGCAAACAGCGCGGCAGCGGTTTAGCCCCAAGCAGGTACGAGCGTTAATGGAACACTAACATTTATGCAGGACCTCGGCTCAACTTAGTGGGCACCTAAATTAGAATAAATATACGAGCGCACTCCCTATTTGCTATATTTCTACTGGATTCGTTTATATCTGTCGCGGTCTTAACTTAAAATTGCCCACATCATGAAAATGCTCGAAAATTGAATGGTGAGAAATTGACCGTCGATATTTTAATCTAGAAAGTAATGAAAAGAAGATGAATGATGAACAGAAGATGAACTGTTGATGATCCGTACAAGCTGCGCAAATTATGAAATGGATGGATGTGGTAAGAACGGGATGGAGAAATGTGGCGGTGAATTACAGCAGGCCAACGTTCAGCATTGATTGAATTAATCAGACCGGTGCAAAATGCAAGTATCGATTTACCTGTTTATACCTGGCTACCCAAGAGTTATTATGTGGGTGTGAAGGTCGCTATACAAATAGCGGGATCCTCTAATATAGTTGTATAAAAATGTTTTATCCATATCTACATTGTTTTTTATCCTTAAGATTTGTTGACCTCATTTCTTAAAAGATCAATTTTTTCCGCGAACTTGTCATTGCTGAGCCCAAATCGTTATTACAAAATTTAGGCAAACAATCTTTAGCTTTGATCAATTTTCCGATATGTAACACTCGCGTATTAACGGATCCGACAGGATCCATGGCGCCTGAAGATAATTGGATTTGAGAATCCGTGAATATTTCATTTTGGATGCGACGGCGAGGGAGCGAGGACTGCAATTTTGGAAACTCGAATTTGGAACTTCCCACTTAGATTGGATTTCTTTTGAAATTTCCCTAATAAACGTCACGGAAGTCTTATATTTTACAAAAATAAGCGATCGAAGTTCGAATGTTATATGAATTTATATCCAGAGACCTTTGAAAAGACGAAACGAAGCGAAAAATCTTTTGCAAATGATTTGCTCGATTCTTTTATTATCATCATGAGATAATTTTTCGAAGAACCGATTACAAATTATGATTACTTATTTTTCTCAATGCTAACTCAAATGGAAATCGATGCTTTCGGCGTAATAAATAAAAGCATCGGGAAAATACTTCAATTTTATCGAGATTAAATTTAATCCGTATCAAAAGCGGGTATTTTTAGTAACACTCAGTGCGAAATTTATTAAAGGATTTAAAAAAGGCTTACGGTGAAAAACCAGTAAGCGTAAAATGTTTTTTACCGTCCACCCTTTGTTGGGATTCGAACTCAAAAGAGCAATACCGAGAAACATATAATTTTAAAGTAAAAGTTCTTACTCAATCACGTCAATTTTTTAAAATAATTTGTGTTCCAGTGTTACTAAAAAGGCAGATAAAAATTAATATAAAGTTGTAAAAAAGTGCTCATTGAAAATTTAACCTGTTAAAGTATACTTTACAAAACAAAACGTTAAAACTAACCAAACATTATAGACGAGAAAAAAGATTAATCAAAGTATTTGCTAACTTTTTGTATACGAAATCATTTTACCAACAACTTAATGGTCGCTTATAAATAAACGCATTTATGATTCGTGGCGCAATTCTAATATTTTCCTGTTTTCCTTTGTTGCACTGGGCAGCTGTTTTCAGAGCAAACGACCAAACTTTGCTCCAAGGAATTAAACAACGTTTCAGCGAAAATAGTTTATATGAAATCTGCAAAAGCAGTCGGAATTTTTCGAGTACGTATTATTGTTTTGAAGGCTTTACGAAATGTTTTGTATTCACCAAATTGTTTTTATTTACTTATTTAGGTACCCGATGTATATAACGTAGGACTATGTATTTAGGCATAAAATGAAATGAAAATAGCCATGCCATAACAGAATCGTCGGTTATTTCCGCTGCAGTTCGTACTGTAGTTAATACAATTGCGCTCATACAGATTCTTACCACGAACTCCCATTAATTAATTGATTGCGAACTGGAAGTACGAGTTGTTGCAAAACAAAACTTCGTATCTGGAACGCTTCGCAACAGGGCTCATTAGCGGAAGATGGAGGAGGAAATAGGTACTTTATAAAATATGACGGAGACAATTTCCGGATGGATCAACTTAATAGTTTTTTCTTCAGGCCATGTGGATTCTGGTTAATCACAAAGTCTTTTTGCTCGTTTTGGGTCGGCTGAAGCAGCTCTCTCACCGAATGCGATGCTACTATCGACTCTATTTCCGATAAACATCTCATCAGGTTACATATTTATTGGCGTTTTATTAAGGATCCCTAATCTTATCCCGCAATAAATAAAGCATAATGTTACTCAGAGTAAATGTAGCTTTTCGAAGGTGATCATTTTTAGAAATTGACATAGTAGTTTTTAAGTTTATTCATTACAAACATACACACACACAAATCGTTCCTATTTTTAATATTAGTGTGGATATATTTACGGTGTACCTTAATTGATTCAAATTTCAATAACATGAGTGCAGGAGTGCTTAAGTTTTATTATTCATGATTGATTGACAACTTTTTATGGACAGATAGATAGATCAACACCATACATGCACATACAAACATACTAACTAAGCATAATTGACATATTTTGCTGTACGATTTAGGCGGTCTTATCGCCATAAGCGAAGAATAACTAATATCAAAAATAAAAAACCAAGCCTTTGGATAGTCAACATGTCATCTTACTCGACACCAAAAAAAATGCATTTGCGGCCATTTTAAAGAGAATAATGCAATTTGTTTTATCTATCTTCTTCGATATCTTCTATACTTTTAATAAATCTGTAGAGAGGTCAATTCTGTAAATTAAATATATTTTCAAAATAACTATCAGAGAATGATTAGTGATCGATACTGATGCCAAAAATGTAATCAGAATTTTTTTTGTCTGTCTGTTTGTACAGAGAAAGAAAATAGAATAGTAATTTTTTAATAGAAATAAAAACTACTGTTTTTCTTCATACTCTTGGGCAGGTTATAGTATACTTTCATCATGCTACGATCAATAGGAGCAGAGCAGTGAAGAGAAATGTTGGGAAAACAGAAGAAAATATCACTGTAAGTTTGAACGCACATCACGCAAAAACTACTTCATGGAATTGAATGCGATGTTCACTAATGTATTGCTAGAGGTCTAACTTAAAATTAAGGCACCATTTTATGGAAGTCCGTTATTTTTGAAACCCGATATCCACGCGTGCGACGCCGCTGGCACAGCTGGTTTAAGAATAAAATTAGTAATAGTTTTCTTTGCTTGGAATACGGTAAATAAAAAGTCGTTATAAAAAGTCATTACCATTAAAAGGTTAACCTTAGCCCACCACATCTCCAAAAGTGTTAATCTCTCATTTCGTATGCGTAACGGTGGATTCTGGTGCCCATTACCATTCACACCACGGACGGCTATTAACTAATCGCAGAACTAAAAGGACGCGATATTGCAAAACAAAAGTTCTTAGCCGGAGAACTTTGAAACTCTACTCATTAGCGCGAGATGTTGGAACAAATACAATACATAATATATAGGATTGACCGAGTTCCCGGCCGATAAACTTTGATCAAATAACCTTTTTCTTGGAAAGATTGCTTGACCCCCATTTAGGGGGAAACACAAACGTATCAAGATAGCACGGCCTTTAGTGTGTACCGGCTCAATATAGCGCTTTGCACGATTTTATAATTAACAGCATTTTTAGCAACAAAAAAACCGACTTTAATATGGTTACAATGGGACTAACTAGGAAGTACAGACTTCGAATAAAAAAGATTTTTTCATATCGGTTCCCAATTCTAGGAGAAATGTGGTAATAAATATATCTTAACATACATATCGGTTTGTGGTGTTTAACTACGCCTTTAATTGTGATGGTTACACCGCCACCAGTCGGTTGCCAGCGCCTCGTATGTTATGCGGCAGGATGCACCACGGGCAGGTGAGGTTCGCTTGGAGTGAAAAGATGATAGGCCGCTCCCTCACTTCCCTTATTCCACAATATTCCTTTAATTGTAATAAAATAACAATAAAGTTTTAACTAAATAAAGTTAAAAAAGCCTTGATTACATCTTGGATTTTTTTTGTTGTCGCAGCGATTTGGGCTTCTCTTTCGCTTTCCATCAGGCGTAGGGAAGCTGCCATGCTTCTATATAAAGGTATCTATGTAAATTTATCAGTTGTCTAGGACCCACAGCACAAGCTTTGGCTTAGTTTGGGACTAGATGGCAATGTGTGGCCCAGCGTGGCGTATCTTGGGTTATATTTATTTGGTATAAAAAAAATGTTTTGAAATTAGACGTGATCACGGTTCTATCTTGATAATATTTCTGTGCGAGGAAAGAAGGAAATGAAGGCTGCGGTCCAACGCACTTGTGCCGCGTTGATAAACAACATAATGTTTACTTTATTGGGCTCGTATTCAGAAGGAAATGTACACACTTTCATCATTCTTCAGAAAATCTACTTATATAAAGATCAGAAGCTGGTCAAGTGTACCTTTGGACTATACGTAAGGGTAGTATGTTGTAGATAGTATATTTTTAAGACATTTTTCTTAGAGTGTCAATGGTAATCTAGAGGTCTATAAACTCTGACTAGTGTTCAATCACCCAGACATCTTCTATGACCATAAATCATTATCATTCATCATTATTTGAATACCTTTTTATAAATTTTTTTTCTACAGCCACAATGTTGGTATTATTCCATCATGATCACTCTTTATTTCACACCAAAAAATGTACTTAGAACTAGACAAAGTATTTAATTCTGTACAATTTAGGCGCTCTTAACTCTTTCAGAGAACCTTATCTATCAACTATCCTATCAACATTTTGATTCAAAATGTATTCATTACTTTTATTGGAACACGTTCTGTATTCCAATAAAAGTAATGAATAAATAAAATTCAGTTCTTTGTGTATTCAAATTCAAACAATGTGTTTCAAAATGAACATCAAGATAGCTAGATAGCTTATATAGGTAAGTCAAAATGTATTTATAATATAATCTGTCACGGAATTTGGTATGAATTTTTACTGCAGATGCCAATAACATAAGCATGTACATTTTATATGAAAAATAAACCAGTTTTTTGTTTCAATATTATGTCAATATGTCCGTGAACATTTTCCTTAATAAAAGATTTTCTTTCATTGCAATAACGCAACCTGTTATCCTTAAAAAAGCTATTTCATTATTGTATTATCATATCTTTTGAAAAATATTTATCCGCAGAACAACACAGTGTACTTACTTACTTGTAAAAATAAAATATTATTTACCATTTGCTTGCGTAACCCTAATAGAACAAGACAATGCTTTCCACTTTTACGTAGGCCTTATAATATTATAGTCAAAACATTCGCACTGTTTTTTCTTCTCAACGTGACACTATTAACGTACAAAAATTCCGTTTCAGCGAGATCAAAAGACAAACACAAACGTAGGTACAATTTCACACGCTGTATTAGGAAATCTCATGAAATAACCGCTCGCCTCGGTTTTGTGGAACCGACTTCCTGCGACAGTCTTTCCGAACAGCTACGACTTGGGAATCTTCAAGAAACGAGCGTATTCATATTTAAAAGGCCGGCAGCGACCCTAAACTCGATTAGAGTTGCGGGTGTCCATGGGCGGTGTCGACTGCTTACCTCATCGGCATCACACTAGTTGGTCTGCCGCCTCTTGCACAAAAAAAAAACAAATAAGATGCGGTATCTTATGTAGGCGATTAGGTAGGCGATCGCAGGGCGTATCTTCTCGCTCTAGAGACGGTACTGCCCGTCATTGGCCTGTAGTATTTAGCTGCGGTTATACCGCGCCACCAGTCGGTTGCCAGAGCCTCGTTCGATATTCATCGAGATTCACCACGGGCAGGTGAGGGTGGCTTGGAGCGAAAAGGTGATAGGTCGCTCCCTTATATTCCTATTG
Organism: Conogethes punctiferalis; assembly: GCA_031163375.1. Classification (NCBI taxonomy): domain Eukaryota; kingdom Metazoa; phylum Arthropoda; class Insecta; order Lepidoptera; family Crambidae; genus Conogethes; species Conogethes punctiferalis. The sequence continues at coordinate 5,248,441 of CM062093.1, forward strand.
TTATACCTATTATAATAATTGTATTTTTAAATTACTTAGGATTTAAACACATCAATAGGATTTTTAAACCGTTATTATATACGGTGTCAGTTTTTAAATTAAATATATGCTGTCAAATATCTAGGCCATTTCTCTTTGCAAATATCATCTCAAAACTCACAGCACCTTACCAAGAAACGCAATCAAAAGCAAACGAAACTGCAAAATGTTTCCTTTAATTTAAAGCAACAAAAACAGGCAATCACGAACGGAATGGAACAAACAAATTAAATGGGAGGAAATGAACTAATAATAACAGTAACCTTGTTAGAGCGGAGGGTTAAGCGTTAAATGATAAAACAATTTAAATAAGAAACGTTGAGAGCGCTTCCAAACAATGTAATTAACTGGGATAAACAGTTCCCGAGCGAGGCCTAAGGAGGGTGTTACTTTTGGAGTTTTGATGGCCCTCGGAAAATATGACGTCCTGTACTTATTAGTATTCATGGGATAAAGTTTGTCATGGCATGGTATGCGCTCGAAATGTTTTCTGAGAGTTCGCTGACAATCAGAACACTACGAAAACGTGTTCGATTTTGATATTTATTGCTTTGTCACTGTCGATCTGTTTAGTCGATTAGAAAAAAAAAATGTATTTAATAAATAACCCAAGGCATGCCACTCTGGGCCACACAGCGCCATCTAGTCCCAAATTAAGCCCAAGCATATAAGTATGGGTTAAGTTTGGTTGAAATACCGAACCTTAAAATTCCTGCAGATTATTTACAACGAAATAATTAGATTATATCGTTATGTTCAACATGTCTATTAATTTTTATTCTCGTCTTTATCGTAGGGCCGGCAACTGACAGGTAACTGACAAGTTACTTGCCCGTTGTCACAGCGACTTGGGCTTCTCTTTCGATTTCCACCAGGCGTAGAGAAGCCATTATGTCGAGCTACTATAAAAAAATATACCGCCAACTTATTAAAGGACTGCTACTGAGTTTTTAAGATAGAAATTCCGAGAAACAATTTTAGAAGAGAAATTTTCAGCGTTGTATTTATTGACTTCCACTAGAGACAAGTGTTTTGTTCTTTTAATTACTAAGTAAATGAAGCCCGACCGGACACTTTCAAACAAAGGGCTTTCAACACGCCGATAAATTTTCTTTACCGGCAACTTTCAAGTGCCCTTCATAAAGCATTACTGGACTGAGACTTCTTTAGGGCTGTGCTAGTGTCGATATCGACTTGTATATCGAATGTCTAGTCGGTTGGTTCAGGCATTTAATTGTCTCTTTAAAATCATCATTTGTTATCAAACTAGTTAAGTTAGTTGTATTTAAACATGAAATAACGAAATACTTACTTCGTTATTTAATAAACCTACATTATAGGCAAAAATTAAACTTTTTATATTTAAGTATTTATATTTGTGGTATCTGGATTAGTCTAATTTCAATAACTCAAATGCTGAAGCTATTTAGTACGGAATCGGATCAACATATGTGGTCTTACCTGTTCGACCAATCATTACTCGTACCTATAACTTTCTAGTGTTTATTTGATACGTTTTTCCTTTATCTTAAAGTCATAAGTAAGTAGATGAAAATTATAGAGGGCTGCACACCAGACCTCAAGTTTTTAACACCGGTAACGTTGATTGGCGTCGATACACAACAGAAGTATCTATTGTGTATAATTTCTCAGGTTATATCTAAAATACATTATTATTTCAACTTCGCAACTTAAAAAGACATCTTCAAGGTAGTGTGTCCCCATCACTATTGCCCCCATACTATTTTGTTTAGTCCCCGACAGCCGGGTCGTGGCTTGAAAATAAATAAAAATCCCCCGGCGTCTGAATCCCAGGTAACTGGCACATATTTTTGGCCTATTTCTGCCTTTTGTCCGTTTTGAAACGAAAACGCTTTGCAAAAGTAAATATTTTGTAGGCTTCACCCCCCGTGGAATTTGCTTTGTCGGCTGTCCTCTATTTATACACTTTTTTTAAGAAATTCTGTCGTTTTTCTTTACTATTATACTCTTTTTTAGTCACAACGACCAAGCTTTATGGAGACTAGTGCAAAAATGTATCAACGATAGAACGATATTTAATGCTAAAAATGTACTTATCTACGGTACTGTACGGTGTACGGTAAAAACGCAATCTGAGGCTGCGTTTCCACTCCGGGGGTAGGGGTATTTGCCCTCCCTGGACAAGGAGTGCCAGCCGCTTATCATCTGCGGCTGGCCAGGGCAGGTAGGGATGCGGTCGTATTCTTCCCTGCAAGCTGCTGCCCACTGGCGACACAGGGGGGTTTGTGGGTCCTTCCAGTCCGCCGCCCCTTGCATAAAAAAAAAGTGGATCGCAACCTTGCTCCACATTTGCGGGGTGATTCCCACATACCCCGCTGCTCCCCCGAGCAGCGGGAATGCCCAAATGCATTTACCCCGGTAACACAAAAAAGGGCTAAGAAAGGGAGTTTTCATTTCTTCTCCTACCTCAATCTCAAACAAACCAGTCTACTTGCAAAAAAAACAACACTGGCTGAAACACTGTCTCCGTAAAAGCCTTTAACTAAACAAAAAGAAAGAACTTTACACAAATACAATCGAACAATTTGTATCTTTCAAAGTAACAGGGCGGATCGGCCTTAATGATACACATTACCTTTCCTTCCGGATAAGGAAAGGCGGCTACTCAGACAACTAGTGGAGTCTTTAATTTGTTCTTTCCTAATGGTGTTTCGAGTGGACTTTAACTGCATCGTAGCGTATAAGGCCCTGGATACACTAGAGAACATTTTGTTTCACATGACGCGCAACAATTAATTGTACGTGCAACATGCCTGTAAATAAATAAATAACCCAAGACATACCACGCTGGGCCACACATAGCCATCTAGCCCCAAACTAAGCCGAAGCTTATACTATGGGTACTAGACAACTGACAAACTTACTTAGATACTTTTTTCTGTAAATAAATATATATTATACAGTGGCGTAACTACAGGGTGGCATGTCGGCAAAATGCCACGGGCCCCCAGCCGAAAGGGGCCCCCGGTCAGAAGAGAATCCAAACTCCCAACATTTATTATTACACATTTAGTGAAAATCTGATGAATTTGCCACGGGCCTCGAATGGTATAGTTACGCCACTGATATTATACATATTAAACACCCAGAGACCAATACAAAAAGACATGTTTATGAACACAAATGTTTGTACTGTGCGGGAATCGAACCCACGACCCTTGGCTCAGAAGTGAGAGTCGAGCCAATACGAGTATCGTAGCTGTTGAAGAACATGTTTTGCAACATTAAGAGAGGTAGGGCATAGCATCTTCGCTCGAATTGGGCTGCCCGTCCGGGGAAGGACCTCCACCCATAGAATACCGCAGTCGTGTTTCTGCCGATGCCGGGCCGGCATGGCGGTGGCAACTGACAGGTAACTGACCAGTTACTTGCCCGTTGTCACAGCGACTTAGGATTCTCTTTCGCTTTCCATCAGGCGTAGGGAAGCCATTATGTCGAGCTACTATAAAAATAAACATGTTGCTTGCATTGCAGCATTTGACCGTCGATATTCGGTATCCGGTGTGTTCGGCATGATTCCCGATATTTTTTTTTATCCAGAAAAAAAATTTACTCTGTTTGTACACGCTAAAAGCCGAAACTACTGCACGGGTTTTAATAAATCCTTTTTGTTTTACAGCTATAAATCTGGGCAACATTATACATTATACATAGGTTCATGTGGCATCTTGCTTTCGCTGAGGGTATAGCAAAGAAGTTCTCTTCATATAAAACTAGACTCCATCACTTCGACATAGTGTCTTTAGACAAGCGTAGAGTTTTCATCGATGCTTTATTAGTATATAAAATATTTCATAATAAAATTGACTGTCCACATTTAATTGCTTTATTCAAATTTCGCGTTCCTGCCAGAATTCCTAGAAAACCGATCACCCCACTGTGTCCCCCCCTCAGAAGAACTATATTAGGGTCGAGTTCCCCTGTGCCCCGACTGTGTAGACTGGTGAATGGCTTGAGTGACATGATAGATTTACACTCTGACTCTCTAAAAGCTTACCGGAAGGCCGTCTTGACCAGTCTATCTGGCCCATGCCTTGGGGCAATTTAGGTTATATGTAGTGCATATTATTGCTATTCTTGTTAAAATTTTAGTATGAACTTATTTCCTAAGTATGGTTTAGTTAGTATATAAGTATTAAGTTTTAACGTGTTTTTTCTTGAGCATGCTGTGTTTACCTATAAGAAGTTGTTACATTTAGAGTGATTTTATTTATAAGTAATATCCAATGTAAAGATTTAATGTAAACAGCTGTTGGTGAACCTTTATAATAAAATAAAAAATAAAAATAAATAAATAGAAAACTGAAACATATGTAGTGCAGTCAATGAAGCGAAAAATACGGGCTAACCTCCGAATTTTTTTACTGTGATCCGATTTGCATGAAATTTTGGAATTAGGCTCATCTTACCATTAACTTTAAAAGTGAAAATGATTTGAACTCCGCAGCAGAAACAAAATAGGTATACTAACTAAAAGAGTAATGATAATGTCTCTTAAGCAAAAGTAGTTCAGTCTGATGAGTAATTTGTGGCGACTTATAAAAATCGAATATCTGGTTCATTAAATAAATAAATAAATAAATAAAAATGTTGAGCTCTAAGGGATCAGCTATACAGCTATATAAGAATGGCGTTTTTGCTAAAAAGTACAGCCTACAAACATTTGTGTGTATGAATGTTTGATTTATTTATTTAAAACTTTATTGCACAAAATGGTAAAAAGGCTAACTTAAAGCTAGGAGCATTCTCTACCAGTCAACCTTATTGTATAGTGTCTGGGCGTGTGCTATGTATATTAGGTATGTCTCTATTTACAAAGCACAAATACCAAATAAGTTGTCTAGTACTGATAGTACAAGCTTAGTCTTAGTTTAGGACTAAGTAGATCACGGACTAGATGGTGCTAAGTAACCCAGCGTGGCAAGTCTTGGATTATTTATTTAAGTATGTTCCACCTGAAGACATTTTTGAGGTTATGATTGATCGAGATCGCAGGCACCATCTTTTATTAAATACACAAAAATCATCCCTTGTTTCACCCCTACAGGCTTCTTTACTCAATCAGTCCATCACAACACATTACCGCAGTAATTTAGTGAGGCATCTCACTAACCGTTTCAAAGGTTGGTCAATCCCTTAAAGCTGGTAATGCGCATTAATCTACCGGTTCCCTATTCCCAGCTAATGGACCCTCTGGGAGTCCGAGGGTAAATAACAGCCTGTACAACCTATTCCTTAGGGAACTAGCTTACGAAAGATTTTCAGCCGTGTGTAGACACGTCTGTAAGGGAATTAAGGCAGCTAAAGACAAGTGGTCATTTTGTAAAGGCTGTTATGGGTATCATTAATGTTTTAAAAGGTTGTAGGTCACAGTATAGGGAGTATACAGTGACGAATCCTGAGTTTTATTATGTGCGGCTCATGTGCTAGATTTATACATACATACATAACGTCACGCCATTCTCCCAGAGGAGGAGGCAGAGACTACGTCTTTCCATTTGCTACGATCCTGGGACACAACTTTTTCTTCGTCCACATTCATCAATCTCTTCATAGCTAGATTTATTTTCTGGTAAAGTAAATATATTGCTTACTAAGGGTAGATAGATAGTTAGACATTCTTTCTTCCACAACGAGTTAAAATTAAAAAGACAATTGTGCAACTTGGCCGGTCTTATTGCAATAAGCGATCTGTTCCACGCAATATTTGGGTAAAGGATAGTCAAAAGAAGCGTGAGATGGTGGCATTTAAAATGATTCGGAAATACTAACTTAAAGTGTAGTTACCTATCAAAAAATTTAGAACAATCGTCAATTTGTTTATTCCGTGGCAAAAAGAGGCATCGACGTAGTGGTGAAACTGGCAATCGTTGACTTCAATGCAGAAAGCAGCGATTCGAACCCGGCTAAGTACCACGCATGTACTTAGAAAAATTCAACAATTCAGAAATTTTCCTATAAGTTATTTGACTCGATCTGGTATCGAACCCGGGAACTTCAGATCGTCCGCGCTTTAGCTCTATGTTCCTAACCATTGTGCCAAGGAGCAGCCACAATATCCCTACAATATTTAGCATTAAATTTTCAACAAAACTAATAGGACCTACCTAAGATTGTTGAATGATTTATCTACTGAGCTTTCGCCAAATAGCAAACATGACGTATTATGTTAATATCTACATAACAGAATATACTAAACGGACCTTAACTAAATTAATTCCCAATTCTGTTTCGAGAATTCATATTATAATTTCGTTACTCATGACTTTTCTTTTTGGGTCAAAAGGACGTTCAATTAAATTTATAAATGTAATTCAATTCATGAATCAGGTAGCCTGTTTGAGTTGCCTTCACTTACACGGGTCGAAAGCATATTTATTTTATTTCGTTATTCCAATATTTGATCGTTCTCAATTGGGTAGTTAAGACTATCTCTCTTTATTAACAATGCTTGATACATTCATACGCCATCGATAGTAAAGGTTAAACCGCCACCAGTAGTCGGTTGACAGAGCCTCGTTTGTTATTCAACAGGATGCATCACGGGCAGGTGAGGTTGGCTTGGAGCGAAAAAGATAACAAGCCGCTACCTTACATCCCTGAGTCAGTAATCATCATCATCAGCCTATTACAGTCCACTGCTGGACATAGGCCTCTCCAGTTGTTCGCCACTTAGAGCAAACATCTGGAGGATATACCCATAATCGCCACGCTGGGCAGGCGGGTTGGCGATCGCAGGGCGTAGCTTCTTGCTCCGGTGACGCTGGTGCCCGTCACCGGTCTTTAGTATTTAGCTACGCCTTCAATTGTGATGGTTATACCGCCACCAGTCGGTTGCCAGCGCCTCGTTTGTTATTCGGCAGGATGCACCACGGGCAGGTGAGGTTGGCTTGGAGCGAAAAGATGATAGGCCGCTCCCTTACATCCCTGAGCCAGTAATAAGTGTTATTAATTGTAAAACCAAGATTAATGATTAAGTTGGGACAATAATGTTATCCTAATCAATGTACCTACATATAACTAAAGACCCGATGTCACAGTTTGTGTAACAGTGTTTAGCTTTGCGGAAAGTTTCAAGTTTGATTGCCAACCGACTAAATCAGTTAAGGAATCTAACTTAGATTGCTTTGAATCTGGGACGTTGTCGTGTTCTTTAAGATGATTTGTTGAATTGCTTGTAGAGAGACTGGAATGGTAGTAATAACTTTTAGACTTTCGCCTTGCACCTTAAGACATTTTCCAATCAGTGGTGTAGGTATTCGTGTAGGTATGGGGCTAATCAAGAAGTAGGGCTCTACAGCTATCTGGCTGGCTCGATGGCTCATTTGGTAGTTTCCCCTGCCTTCTGAGCCAAAGGTCGTGGGTTCGATTCCCGCACGGTACAATCAATTGTATTCATGAACATGTCTGTTTGTATTAATCTGGGTGTTTACTATGTATAAATATACAAAAAAAGTAAGTTTGTCAGCTGTCTAGCCATTATACTCATAGTAGATACCTACAAGCTTCGGCTTAGTTTGGGGCTATTGGTATGGGTGTTTACTATGTATAATATTTGTATTTTATGTACAAAAAAAATATATCTAAGTAAGTTTATCAGTTGTCTAGTAGCCATAGTACACGCTTCGGCTTAGTTTGGGGCTAGATAGCGATGTGTGGCCCAGCTTGGCATGTCTTGGGTTATTTATTTATTTAATTAAATAAAATTAAAGTAGTCTTGATTACATCATGGAATTTTTGTTTAAGTACTAAAAATACTAAATCGATTCATAATTAAATCAGACATACGATGTCCACATGTTCTTATCTAAGCGAATAATTTAACTAGTACATATAATAATACCACAGCTAGGCCTTGTGCTTATGAGTCACATTTCACATTAGGTCACACCAAAACCGGACAGATGTGTCGTATAATCACACTATGTTTTGCCTACGGTTTCACACGCTAATCACAATACTGGAATTGATTAGTCTCAGAGAATGACGAACGTGCTTTGTATTGCTAGAAAATATTAATTAAAAATGAAATTCATTTCTATATACAATTCTAATATTAATTAACACCATTTTTAAGCTGAGGGAGCGGCCTATCATCTTTTCGCTCCAAGACAACCTCACCTGCCCGTGGTGCATCCTGCCGAATAACAAACGAGGCGCTGACAACCGACTGGTGGCGGTATAACCATCACAATTGAAGGCGTAGCTAAATACTAAAGACCGGTGACGGGCAGCAGCGTCACCGGAGCAAGAAGCTACGCCCTGCGATCGCCAACCCGCCTGCTCAGCGTGGCGATTGGCGATGGGTATATCCTCCAGATGTTTGCTCTAAGTGGCGAACAACTGGAGAGGCCTATGTCCAGCAGTGGACTGTAATAGGCTGATGATGATGATGATGATTTTTAAGCTAAAAAAACCGACTTAAATATGGCGACAATGGGTCATGGGAAGTAGGGTATACTTCCGAGTTAGTCGTAGTAGGACGATTTGCGCAGGACGGCTGGCAAGTGCTGGATGCGAGAAGCCCGGGATCGATCAAGGTGGCGAACATTGGGAGAGGCCTATGTCCAGCAGTGGACTGATACAGGCTGGTGGTGATGATGATACAATTATTATCTGTTGCTATAGTACTTACTGCGCAAATACAAGTGGTGTGCATTGCCAACGCATCCTGTATGAATGAAAATAGTAAATATTTAATTATTTACAGATATCGTTACAGTATCCATGTTTATTTTGTAACCAGATACCTTATCAGTCTGTTAGCATTCCTTTGACTGTATCGTCATATTACCGTTCCACGAGGCTGGCAAAAAACTTTACTATATTTTAGCTAATATAGGCTAATGTAGTTCCAGTTTTTTTTAGTACAAATATTTTCGACTGAACTACAAACCTTTTTTGCATTAAAAGGAAAAGGCCTTAGCCATTCTGTTCAGGGTCTGTGTAAAAATTTTTATTGAAATAAATAAATAACTGAAGATATACCACGCCGACCACACAGCGCTATCTAGACCTTTTTTAAAAAAATATTATGGATATAAATCCTCTATTATGGGTACTAGACAACTGATAAATAAACTAGATATATATTAGATACAGTAGATACATTTTTAATACAATAATGTACAATTATACATAGCAAATAGCGAGGTATTTTCATTAATTTAACAAACACACACTCACACACACACATAAAAAAAGAAAAAAGTGTAGATCATGCGGACGAAGTAGCAGGGCAAATGTTAGTTGCATATAGGTACCTAATTCTGCGTACTGGCTATACCTAGTATTACTTAGTGTTGTATCGGTTTCAATGCGATTAGTTCAAGTACTAATTGTTATTTTTCCACTCGACTGAGTCATCCCATTTGCAGTCGAAGCTATCGAGGCAAGTTATGTATGTAACATATGTACCTACGTATAAGTAGACGTATACGAGTATGTAGCGACCAACTCTTATAAGTAACGGAAAAAGTATCAATGCATTCTTAATCCAATGTAGCTAGGTCTATTTTTGAACACACTGATCATCTTGCTATTGACAATAGTTTAACAAACTGCATTCGTTGAAGGTCAATTCTAGTACCGAGACTAGATCGAATGCCTTTTAGCGGAAATGATAGGCATATTGCGACTTTATGCGACGACCTCGGTAGTTCAATTGGGTAAAGCGTTCTCCGATGATCCGAAGGTTTCGGGTTTGTTCGTGCATTATTTATCACGTTTTAACCGTAAAGGTCCTAAAATAGATCACCCGTTCAACTGTCCCAAAACAAGAGTTGTAAATATTATACTCGTTGATTAATAAAGTACCTATGTATATAGATACGAATTCAATCATTACATGGGATGTAAGCGGGCGACTTTCGTCGCTGCCGATCTTTTCGTTCCAAGCCAACTTCACCTGCCGAAAAACAAACGAGGCGCTGGCAACCGACGGGTGACGGTATAACCATCACAATTGAAGGCGTAGCTAAATATCACAGGCTGATGAACCGCCTGCCCGGCATGAAGATTATGGGCACAGCCTCCAAAGGTTTGCCCTAAGTAAAGAACATCTGAAGAGGCCTATGTCCAGCAGTGGACTGCGATAGGCTGATGATGATGAGATTAATAAGAATGTGAAGGAATATTATTTGATATTATTTGTAGGTATGTTTGTTTTTTCTAAATATTACTTCATGGTTGACTGAAAGAATAAATAAAATATAACCTATTTAAGAAATTACCACTAAAATTTATTGCAAAATGACAAGCGAACTTGATCGAGAAAGTAAATCGAGTATTTGTGATTATGAAATAGTGATAACTCCAAAACTATTGATTAATATTAACGGACTCATTTTCCACCAATATTTCATTAATGTAGTCGATAGCAGGCCAAAATAAAAAACAGACAAATACGCAATTGAATGATTGAATTGAATGGACGCTGTATAAAAGCATCCATTTATTATTTCACACATAGGACGTTATTCCAAAAAAAAAACACATAAAATCACAATGCCGAGCGTGATACTAACACAATATGTTTTGTATGCCGTTATTAAATTAGTTTGAAAGCAATATTGTTGAGCTTTGCGTAGTATTTTTATTCCGGTTGTTTTGTTTTATCGGTAAAAGCCTGTGGAACCTATTCAATATTGTCAATCTAAACATATTGTGATAGTATGTATGTACCTATATAACTGCAATGTTTCTCTGATTAAACCGTTTATTATCATCAGCATGGGAACGTTAAAAAATTATTGTTAGTTTTCGTACTGTGTTTATAAATAATCTTTTAAGCCGCGACATAAAAAGAGGGGTGTTATAATTTTGACGCATGCGTGCGTGTGTGTGTGTTTGTTTAAAGTATCATAACTCCAGAACGGTCGATGCAATTTTGATTGAAAGGTAATTAAATTAAAATAAATTTCGATGTAAGCCATGATTGATGAATATGACATGAACACTCTGCCAATATAACATTATGTTCTCCAAATAATTTTCATTACTTAGAATACTAAAATGTACCTGAGACCGACTGTGTAATGTATTCTGTTGTGGCGCCATCTGTCAATAGTGTGCCATACTAAATGTAGATACTTATTAAAACAGTAACTCCTGACGCGCCACGACACACCACAATACACGTAGTACATATGCTTTCGTTGACTCGTTTAAAATTAAATAAATTCCGTTTGGCGTCCCCGCTCTCGTGTAGGTAATTCAACTGCGCTCCGCTGTTAATGAATCACATTGTAAATGTGCGCAGTGACAACACAGGGTGATAATGGCCTTTGAGATGTGACAATCACTACATAGGTGTATGCAAATTAGCTAATTGTCAACCGATACGAACCGAACGATAGATATAATGTCAGATGATCTGAGGGGACCAATTTAAAAGATAGATCTGTGGATGGACGATGTTTACTCAACAAAAAACTAAATATTTACAAGAAAGAGTAAAGAGAGAATATTATTATGTAACGAAAAGGGAAAGAGAATTGACAGATGAAAAGATTAGATAGACCATAGATGCTTTTATTAATCTAGTACACAGATAAAGGAGATGTAAGGGAGCGACACATCATTTTCGCTTCAAGCCAACCTCACCTGCCCGTAGTGAAATTTATTTAAATGGCAACCTGATTAATGTAATTCAGTAGTTTTAGCCCGAATCCATTCATCCATACTTTCGCATTATAATATTACTAGCTACGCCAGCGGCGTCCCACGCATGGATATCGGGTTTCTAAAATAACGGACTTCCATATAATGGTGCCTAAATTTTAGGTTAGACCTCTACATTATATACATTACATACATTGGTGAAAACCGCATTCAATTCCATGCAGTAGTTTTCGCGTGATGCGATCAAACATACAGACATAATTTTCTCCCTTTTTCCCAACACTTTCCTTCACTGCTCTGCTCCTAATGATTGTAGCGTGATGAAAAGTATACTTCAACCTGCCCAGGAAGAATAATTTGTACCAAGTTTCGCTAAAATCCGTCGACTAGTTTTTGTTTATATAACGAACATACAGACAGACAGACATAAATTTTACTAAATGCATTTTTGGCATCAGTATCGATCACTAATTACCCCCTGATAGTTATTTTGAAAATATATTTAATGTACAGAATTGACGTCTCTACAGATTTATTATAGGTATAGATGAGAATTGCGCAAAGACCTAAGGCAGAAATAGAACCTTGATATTATTCGGCTGCTGAAGAATGGTGCCAACATTCGTAACTCATATTAAAGCAAATCAAAGAGCATTGACATCGTTTGACCTTTTTCTAGCCGTTACACTAAATAGCAACAATATAAATAATAGTTTAGGTTGGATAGTTTAGATGGAATGTAAAGGAGGCAAGGATACTTATTATATATTGTTAGAGGAGAATAATCAACAGCTGCGGCACAGCACTATTCGCCACGCTGAAGAGTCACCGCACTAACGTTGACAGTTGAAGTTTGACACTGACAGCTGTCATAGAGCCCCCGCCAATTATTACTTTTTCTCTCTCTGGTTGAATGAGTTTTTGTAATCGGATTCTGTTATTAAATACTTTCAGATTTATCAAATCTTGTGTTATCAATATAAACTCGTCTAATTATTATATATATGTTATTATGTATTATATCTATATATATATATATATATATATCTTTGTATATGCTATATATTATATTAACTATATGTATAAATGTATTATATTTATGTATGTGTACGTAGTTTTAATGTTAGGTAAATGTTATTAACCTTGCAGCACACTACCTACATTTTATTTCTGCTTAGCCCAATGGTTGACTGGTAGAGAATGCCTATGCGGCATTAAGTCCGCCTTTTGTACACTGTTATAATTGTGCAATAAAGATTAAATAAATAAATAAAATACTTCGGTAGTATTCTTACGCCACATAGGCTGCTAGAACTGAATTCTATAGGACTTCCAAGGTTAACTAACTGTGAGATCGGACATAGCTATCTTTAGAACAGAATTGTAAAATTATGTACTGCAATGACGTCGAACACGTGTACCATATATCTAATTCAGTCGAAGTACCCCTTTAAACCCAATATGACGTAGAGAAAATCGACATTTACTTTAATGCTCAACTCAAATCGAAGTAGATTAACAAATCAATGGAATAAGCATTTTTATAAAAGTTTAATAGCCGTAGGTATTTCCCAGAATGACGAACTGTAATAAAATAAAAAATCTTATCAAATAATAATTGTGAAAGAAACAAATCTACTCAAATTGTATACCAATTGGCAGTATCAATCACCGATAAATATAGCTCGCGATACAAATTTGCTTTAACAAAAAAAAATGCTCATTAGTTTCAAATAAGGCGCTCGCAAAAAAATATTGTTTACCTACAGATGTGCCTACAGACCATTATACTGAGATCACTCTCTTTAACCAATTAGCAAAAGCATAGTTCATTGACCTTACGAAATGTTTTATGTTAAATATGACAACTGTATAAGTTTTGTTATTTTATTTATTTATTTTCTTTATTAGGAAAACAAACAGCTTAAATTAATACATTATAACTTAAGAATAATTTAAGCTAATTCACTAACCTAACCAGTTCCCACTACTAGCTTATTCACTTTAATGTTGAATGAGACACTCGGTATCAAAAAAGTAATAATATAAAGGTATTAACGCATTTGTGTCGTGAACAGTAAACTAAATGTTAACCGTTATAGTTTACCTAGAACGCAATTCAGTCAAAATAGAACGAAGTAGCGCGATATATAAAAAAGTATTAATATTAATTATTGGAAACTGAGAATATCTACCTACTTTATTTATTTAAATTTACAAACAAATACAACATTCCTCTATTACTTATAATCATTTCATAAATCAGAAGGTGGAATTATATATGTCACCGGAAAATAGCAAGAATCGTAAGTTGATCAATTTCCTAGGTAGTTGATTAACTTTCTGAAAATAACAAACGGTAGTTGAAATGTATTATTTAACGCAATGGATTTCAGTTAGTTGATCAATTTACGGTAGCCTGACAGTCATTTAATAATTTACGATTTTGACACAAGTAAAATCGTCCTCAAATGGGCCAATCGTTGCTCAATGTACTATTTAACGGTGCACTATTACCCGTAACTTAATACACTGTTCCCTGATTGGTTGTCGGGATAACGCCACGTGAGCCATTGAACCAATCAACGTTCACCTCACCTTCGTCGGATGATTTTACGGCAAGGCCCCGTAAAATGATCAATTTACTAAAATACATACGTTAAATAATACATTTCAACTGCCGTTTATTATTTTCCGGAAGTTAATCAACTACCTAGGAAATTGATCAACTTACGATTCTTGCTATTTTCCGGTGACATATATATTGGGACGCGCCTACACTGTAGGTACACTGTTACATAATAATTATCTTGAAATAATATTGAATTCCTACGTAATTAATTTTGTAAACTAAATACACCTACCTATATAATTAATGATTTTATGTATTCAAATTAATATAGCCTATTACTGTATTATTACGAGTAGAATCTACCAAATAAATACGTGTCCATACCCAATATAATGTTTATTGATAACAATAGATAAATTTACTATTTATGCATCAGTGAGCTCAAAAAACCTAACCATCAAATAACAAATAACTACATAATCATTTATTCCGTAAAATATGGGTACATGTAATGGATGATTACTCGTAAATTAGTGGTTAAACAAACTTACCTGAAGTGAAGTTTGACCATAATTATACAAGACATTACATCCGAAGAGATTTATTAGAATTACTATGTAGTTCACTTGTCAATGAACTGGCATCGCATCACATTGTTTAAAAAAAATATAAAAAAGTAAGTATTTGCAACACTAAAATCCCCCTCCCCGCGCCCCGCCACGTTCCCCCGGCGGGCAGCGCGGCGCCAGCGCGTCATTGTTTTCAGAGACTTCTAATAATGTATCCATTTTGCAGTATTTGGGATAATACATAAGGGTGGGGAGGGTAATAAATCTCTTCGGATGTAATGTCTTGTATAATTATGGTCAAACTTCACTTCAGGTAAGTTTGTTTAACCACTAATTACACTACGACATTACATCCTCTAGATTTATTAGAATTACTATGTAGATGTTTAGCGAGTACATAATGCGAAATAGATACATTACCTATATAAATTAAATATCGACATAAAGTAACCTTTCTTTATTTCGACAATAACTAATTTAGTTTTTATAACATCAATTATTATCAATAATTGTAGGTACACAAAACTTATTGAGTAATCCTAAAGGTAAATATTCAATTGGCCTAATTATTTTTACATGTTACCTAATTTAATCACCATAAACAGCCTCCGCAAAGGCATTACTTTCATCCTCAACAATTGGTCTGTTATAAAATTGAGCAAACATACGAGAGTTACCTGACCATCCCGCGGTCTTTTTAATGATGTCTAAAGAGAATCCCTTACGACTTGCCGCCGACGTCGAGGCATGTCGAGTGCTATGGGCTGAGAAGACAGTAGTGTCAATACCACTTTCCGAGAGAACAGTCTTTATCCAACGACTAATTGTTGTAGAAGAGGCGTTATGTATTGGTTTTTTGATTGTTAAAAATAATTTGTCGGTATTTGGAAGGCTTCTAAATTCACGACTTAACGCAATATATGATATTAATACTTTTGCCGGGCATATTTGTTCTTTTTGAGTAAAAAAGGGGACTACAAGACGTGGCAATTGCCTACCAGGAGCAGAGGTATTGATACGATCAGTGATCACAATTTCAATATTTTGAACGTTAATTTTAACGTTGTCTAAGCGAATCAGTGACAGCGTCTGCACACGTTGTCCGGTCGACAACGCGAGCAGAGCTGCTAACTTTTTAGTAATCCTGTCTGTGGACAAATCTTGGTTTGGATACCAGCCCCCCAAAAAGTCTTAAACTATATTGGGGTCCCACGTTGATTGATACCTAGGTTGGCATGGTGACATTCTAAAAACCCCTTTAAAAAATCTAGATATTCTTTCATCCTCACTGAAATGCTTACCCAATACTAGAGAAAGTGCCGACCGAATGGTGTTTAAAGTAGAATAACTAGCTCCTGATCTGTATTGCACTGTGAATAAAGTCAAAATAAGAGAAATGTTAACCTTATACAAATCAACGTTATTTTCATGGCAAAAATGCCACCATTTTTTATACGCACAGTTGTACTGTTTTAATGATGTATCCGCTAAAGAAGCTAGCATTATCTCTATTGTATCTGGTGCCAAAGATTATTTTATGAACGCTTCGCGGATAATAGTGCTGACACCAGGGTAAGTCGCTGCCATAATGGGTGGCTGGTTCTGAAAGGAGACAGCAGAAGGTTAATCTCTGGATTTAGGTATATCGGTTCGTATTTTGAAAGGTTCATAAATATAGGGAACCAAGGTTGGCTAGGCCAATAAGGCACGACCATTATACCAGTAGCTTGTTCGTTTATGATTTTCCGAAGGCTCTTTAAGATAAGTGAAAACGGGGGAAAAGCATAAAAGAAATAAGCACTCCAGTCAATTGAAAATGCGTCAATATCAAAAGCCTCAGGATCGCGCTTCCAGGATATATATTTTTGACATTTAGCATTTATTTGAGAAGCAAATAAATCTATTTCTGGATAGCCAAAAGTGTTAGTAATTTTGTAAAACGCTTTTTGCGAGAGGCTCCATTCTGTGTCGATGTTAGAGCGGCGAGATTCTTCATCAGCTTCAATATTATCTTTTGACTTGATATATGACGCGTAAACGAATAGCTTTCGTTCTTCACACCATTGCAAAATTTTTCGTGTAATATCATTAAGATGGACGAATTGTAGCCCTCCATATCTATTTATGTAAGCGATAGCAGTGGTATTGTCAATGCGTAGTAAAACTTCTTTACCGTACAAATTGTTAGCGAAACATTTTTGCCCATTAAAAGCAGCAACTAATTCCAGAAAATTTATATGATTTGCAGAAAGATTGTCCTCTCAAAAACCACCTGTTCGTTCTCCATTACATGACGCTCCCCAACCGGTTAAAGAAGCGTCCGAAAAAATTTCTAAAGCGTATTTTCCTTCGCGAATGGAGTTACTAACTGTCATGATATTACATTTCCACCAGGAAAAATCAGAATGTAACATAGAGTTTATCTTCATAACATTATCGTAATTATTATCTAATTTCTGAAGCGCAAGAAATTTTTCACGTTCTAAACGCTTAGTGTACACCCAGCCATAGGAAACTGCTGGGCAAGAAGAGCAAAGCACACCTAGTAATTTAGCAAAGTTTCTTATAGACATGGAATGTTGGATGGAAGCATTATCAATATACTCTAGAATTTTTAAGCGCTTCTTTTCCGGCAAACGTAGGCACATGTTTTTCGAATCAAGTTCGAATTTTAGTAGGTACTAAATTGCTTTTTGCTGTATTTATTACAAAACCTAATCTTTCCAACAATTTAACTGTTTCGGTTACACAACGCAAGCATTCTTTGTATGATGACCCTATACAAATAATATCATCCAAATATATAGCTATTATTAACCCTTTATTTCTAATGTACGAAACAACTGGCTTCATAAGTTTAGTAAACACTAAGGGTGCCAGGGATAGACCGAAAGGAAGACATTGAAATTCGTACATAATTCCTTGAAATATGAACCTTAGCAATTTTTTACTCCCTGTGTCAATGGGGACTAAAAAATATGCATCCTGAAGGTCTATTACAGCCATGAAACAGTTTTTCGTCATTAATTTGGTAACAGTTCTAATGTCCTCCATTTTAAAATGTTGTGGGGGTATATGTTTATTTAAGTTTTTTAGATTAAGTATAAAACGATATGAACCACTAGGTTTTGGAATAAGAAATATTTTGGATAAGAATTGCCCAGGTACATCAACACATTTCTGTATGGCCCCTAAATTTTGCAAAGCTTCGATTTCCAAATTTAGTTGATCTAATTCAAATTGATTAAAATTATTATTATTCGGAATGACACCTTGAACAATAGGTAGATTAACGGGAATTATGTACCCTTTAATATAATTTAGAACAACTGGATCATCAGTAAGTTTATGGCACTCTTTATAAAAATAATATAATCTACCTGCGTGAGGTATAGTTCGGCTATGGTTTGTGAGACTTGGTGACTGGTTTGTTCATCGTCCGAGGACGGTCTCCTGTTGGCGCAGGACGCCTGGTCTGCTGGGAAGCGTACCGGTTCTTCGGCCCACCCTGTGACCTTTCCATCAGCTTATCCCGGTTTCTGGATGCCTCATTTAGCACTGGGATAATCTCTGGATTGAGTAAGGGAGCTTTTGCTAAGCGAAAGTTCTTTGGTATCAAGTACTTTTCTGGTAACTGTTGTTTTAATTCCTTTGACATGCCATCAACTAATACCCGCCCCCAACGTTCAGAAATCTCCTCTGGAATATATGGGCCAAAAAACCTCCATCTTCTTTTTTGGATCCCCAAGTGCCTCTAATATCTCTAGAGGTAACGTCGAGGGCGCTGCACTTGTACTAGGTGCCGCTGCAGGTAAGGGCGCCGTGGTAAGTGTGGGTGCGGCGGTAGAAACGGGTATCGTAACGGACGTAGCTGCGCAAGGAGTAGGTGTTGAGTTACTTGCAGCAATAACAATCGACCTAGTACCCGAAGGTCTGTTGTTGATCTGGGCGCAGCAGTCATCTTCTGAGTCCGAAATTGGTAAAAATGGAATCTCATTCTCACTCATTAGCGGAGACGCGGGACTATCCCAGGAATGCCCGTTGTCCTCGAATTTCCCTTTGTGTGCAAAAAGACAATTTACCATAGTAAACTGCCTATAAACCTAACTTAAAGTTGTTTTTTATGTAACCTCGATAAGCCAAATAAAAAGAACAATTTATTTTAATTGATTTACTAGACATAATATGTTTTAAGTCCTTGGGCGTAAGCTCGTTACGTCGCTAGACTAGACTTGGTATCATCCGTGTGCTCGACACGGTGTGTAACCATGTTTTACATGTAGGTGCATGTGCAACAAAATATATAATATAATATGCCTAGTTGTTAATAAAGTCACCGGGCGTATGCTCGTTACGCCGCTATATAGGCTAGCTTGTAGCACTAGGTGGGTAATCATAATATTAATTGTAACAAAAGAAAAAATTTTAAAGTCGTTGGTTATAGGCACGCTATAACGCTAGACTGTAGGCACGCAATGGCGTTAAGCCTTGTATACTATTATTATTTATATTGATTCAAATTGCAAAAAGACAATTTACCATAGTAAACTGCCTATAAACCTAACTTAAAGTTGTTTTTTATGTAACCTCGATAAGCCAAATAAAAAGAACAATTTATTTTAATTGATTTACTAGACATAATATGTTTTAAGTCTTGGGCGTAAGCTCGTTACGTCGCTAGACTAGACTTGGTATCATCCGTGTGCTCGACACGGTGTGTAACCATGTTTTACATGTAGGTGCATGTGCAACAAAATATATAATATAATATGCCTAATTGTTAATAAAGTCACCGGGCGTACCTATGCTCGTTACGCCGCTATATAGGCTAGCTTGTAGCACTAGGTGGGTAATCATAATAATAATTGTAACAAAAGAAAAAAATTTTAAAGTCGTTGGTTATAGGCACGCTATAACGCTAGACTGTAGGCACGCAATGGCGTTAAGCCTTGTATACTATTATCTGGCTGGGTCAAAAATGTTATAATCGATAACTATTTAGTTTACTTTCAAACGCCTAGTAAAGTAAATGTTTAAAGCATTATGCTGCCCACGCCGCGAAGGTGTGGAATATATGAACCTATACCTACATGTTGGCGAGTTTATTACACGTAAATTACTAACCTTCATTATCCGATGTTTCCGATGATGAGATATAATTCAAACGTTTTTCCAAACGTCTTATCTTTCTTGCAATCTTTCATTTTTTGTCCTTATTTTTCCGCTTTGGCAAGACTGAGCTGAAAGAAAAGACCTAACCTGCACTAAAAAACACAAATTTATAGTTTCCGAATTAGCGATGCAGCGATGCCTGCACAAAGAAAGCGAATGACGCGCTGGCGCCGCGCTGCCCGCCGGGGGAACGTGGCGGGGCGCGGGGAGGGGGATTTTAGTGTTGCAAATACTTACTTTTTTATATTTTTTTTAAACAATGTGATGCGATGCCAGTTCATTGACAAGTGAACTACATAGTAATTTTAATAAATCTAGAGGATGTAATGTCGTAGTGTAATTGACAGCAAATTGGCAAATCAAATAATAGGGATGTTTCCAGGGTCAAAATAATTACATTATATTTAGTCTGTATTTTAGATTATAAAAATATATTGGACACGTATTTTTCTTTTTTTCATTTAAACAAAAAATAACAAAGATAAAAGGCATAAAAATTTAGGAGTGGGGGCTTTGACGTCACTGAGTGGCGAAAAAATTTCCACTCTTCGACGCGTAATTTTAATGGGCTATATATCTTTGTCATTTTTGGTCTAATTTACAAATAAAAAAATACGTGTCTTTTATTTTTGAACAACCTAAAAGACGAACTAATTTTTTACGGCAACAGGCCTATCGTATAATGAGATACATTAATTATTTTCAACAATCAAAGGCACACATACACCTGTATTACTGTTAAGTTAAGGTAAATCGAGCGAGAGATAACAAACAAGTTTCCGAACAACATTGATTTACCGGTGAGGTCAACCGGTGCCCGCGAGTGAGTACGCGTCGGCGCACAAACCGATACTATATCAATAATATAATAAGGTCAATGATCGTTATATCACCATCGCCAGCCTATCGCAGTCCACTGCTGGACATAGGCTATCCAGTGGTTAGCCAATTTGAGTATATATCTGGAGGCTTTATCCATCTGCTGGAAATATGCCTAGCCACTTTGGGCAAGGAGGCTTTACTTTATTCATAATCGCCACTGGGCAGGCGGGTTGGCGATCGCAAGGCGTGGCTCCTCGCTCCTTTGTCGCTGCTGCCCATCATCGGCATATTTAGCTGCGCCTTCCATCGTGATGGTTTTAACGGTCGGTTGCCAGAGCCTCGTTCGTTATTCAGCAGAATACACCACGTTTGGCTTTAAACAAAAATGTGGTAGGTCGCTCGCTAACATCCCTTTGTTATAGCAAAAAGGAAAAAGGCTTCGCTTCTTCATTCTTAGTGCGAACGGCTAAACTATACTCTTTACCAGAGCCCGAGTTCCCCGAAAGATTGGTTAACTTTTTTGTAAAGCCGCAAATCATAAAATTACAAACCACTCTGAGCACAATTGCTCGAATAATCATTGAAGTTCAATATTGAATTATTTATAGTAACTCGGAAACAGTTCTGCTTTTTTTTCTGTTTATAAAACAGAGACCGACTCATAATAAAGCCGTTTAAAATACATATAGTTATACGGCAGGTGTACATATTATACAGACATATAGTTTCCAAAATATTACTCGGGTATGTTTGAGTGAATATAGTTTTGGTTTCACCAAACTGCAACATCTGTTCAATGCCTTTAGGGACGAGGTAAATAGAATCTATTTCAGTTGGGTTGTCAACCATATAACCAGTGCGTCCTACCCGTCATGACATACAGAGCCAAATCGTGGACACTTATGGCAAGACTAGTTCACAAGTACGTTTCTCTGTGGGATCGGATCTGGAATGAGGTGGATCGAGAGAGAAACAAGGTCATCGTCGACATAGCTTACCGGGTTAGTAAGCCGAAATGACAGTTTACTGGCCATATCAGCATCAGAGCCGTTGGGGTAAATTAGTTCTGGAGTGGATACCGCTTCCCGGTAAACGCATTGCATGACGCACCGTCAGGCCAGGTGGATTTGCGCAAGATGTATGGCCATTGCTGGCTGCGAGAAGCCTAGGATCGCATGAGGAACTGTGAGGCTGATGATGATGACAGCTTTAGTGTGACTGATCCGTAGGCTCATTTGGTAGTGACATCTGCTTTCTGAGCCAAGGATCGTGGGTTCGATCCCCGCAAAGTACAAACATTTGTGTGCATGAACATGTCTGTTTGTATTGGTTGGGTGTTAACTATGTAATAATATGTACTTATATTTAGTTACAAAAAAAAGTATATAAGTAAGTTTATCAGTTGTCTAGCACCCAAAGTACAAGCTTCGGCTTAATTTGGGACTAGATGGCGATGTGTGGCCCAGCGTGGCATGGCATGTCTTGGGTCATTTATTATTGTAGTGTACAGTTTGGAAATGGCGCAGATTTCAAGGAAGTTGAAGGTGTTGTTGCGGAATATCTAGTACCCTAGTACCAAATAGAGTGTCAACAGCTGTTAAATTGCCTAATTTTGTATGAACATAGTTTCTGTACGCAGAGTTCTTCAACCTGAAGGGAAGTCAACCGAACAGTTGGTCAAGGTCACGCTCAGATTAGGTCGCTTGCAATACGCTGCGGCAAACCAAAGTGCATACGAAAACAACATCTATTTATATGTAACCACGAACTAAATACCCACGCACTTGTTGGAACATCCAGAACGCATTAGAGCTGTTGAAAATAGAATAGTGTTGCTATACTTGAATTCATGCGACGCTGCAGACATACACATTAGAACACGATTCTATTTTCATTTGATTGCAATATCTATGCAGTACTCGTAATCTCTTGTATTCCGATTATTTTCTTACCTTTTGCTGCACTTTTGGGACCTAATGTATGAGACGTTGTGGCAAAGTTTTAAGTATTTACATTTTCGGAAACTATACTATTCTAAACCAAGAAGTTTTTAAACCTTCTTTTAAAAACGTAATGCTCATGTGCATTATTTCCAGATTTTGAATACTTAGAACCACCCCATCTTCTCCCCTGGGTATCGTAGAAGACGATTATTCTATTCCGGTCACAACACTTGGGTAGACAGGTACAAACAGGTAAATCGATTAAATTTTGCATCAGTCTGATTAATTCAATTAATCAATTAATCAACCAGGGCCAGGGCTGGTCCTTCCACAGCTGAACGTTCGCCTCCTGTAATTCGCGCCACATTTCTCCATCCCGTTTTTCCACCATCAAGCAAAACATACCCTGGACCAAAATTTGATGGGCAACCTATATGCATTATATTTATTGAATATTTAATTACATAATTACATATAAAATAAGTTTCGTCCAATAAACGTCTCGGTGAAGGTCGTTGTATAGCGGGATGTTAGTAAAATAAATAAATAAGAATAAATTATAAAGCCTTTATTATTGGGTTTTAGTTTGAAATAACATAGGCTTGTCTAAGATGCCTAAAATTTATAACTGCTATCAAAATTAACTAACTACATACATGTTTTTACTTCGGCAAACAGTAAATGTCCGTCAACTTGTCTTCCGAAAAAGCCTCCTCCAAAGATTGCCACTCTTTTCTATCTTTAGCCACTCGAGTCCAGATTAGACCCGCTGTGTTCCTGATATCATCTTCCCATCTCTTAGATTGTCTTCCTAGGTGGGATCTTAGACCATAAGGCAAACCCCCTCAAATAACAATCGTTATTGAGGCCTATAATCCAGCGGTGTTGTTAAAATATCTGTTTTAACTTTTATTTGTTAAATAACATTCACCCGTACAGATTTCGTTAACACCATAATAACACGTTAATCAAGTTACATTGAGTTAAATCGGCTTAAGACTTTTATCAAAGTCGCGATAATTTGCAGTAAACACGTATATTATGAACTGCGAAGATGTCGTTAACTACAAAATTTAAACGTAACTAAGTAAGTAACCAAATAGCGTCTACATATTCTCCAGTTTTATCGTCCCAAAGCCGGTTAACGTGTGTACACAAATTGTTTTAACGATCTGTCATATTCGCAGCCTCCCAGGTTATAACCAAAGTGGTTATTAAATTGAATACACGTGGTAGGTGAAGGAAATTGCAGGCTGAAAATAATCGGATGCGTAAAATTGGTTCAATGATACTGAATGCAGCATTTGACACAGTGACGTAGTTGTGAATTCGATCTCCACATAGTACAAACAAATGGGAGCCTATCACCTTTCCGCTCCAAGCCAACCTCACCTGCCCGTGGTTCATCCTGCCGAATAACAAACGAGGCGCTAGCAACCAACTGGTGGCGGTATAACCATCACAATTGAAGGCGAAGCTAAATGCCACAGACCGATGACGGGCAGCAGAGTCACCGGAGCGAGAAGCTACGTCCTGCGATCGCCGACCCGCCTGCCCAGCGTGGCGATTATGGGTATATCCTCCAGAGGTCTGCCCTAAGTGGCGAACAAACTGGAGAGACCTATGTTCAGCAGTAGACTGCAATAGACTGACGATGATAGTACAAACATTTGTACGCATGAACTTCACTGATTGTATGGGTCTGGGTGTTGCTATGTATCATCGTCAGTCAGTAAAATGATAAGTGCAACTGACACTGATGCAACCTCGGGAAGAGTTCCTTGTGTCCAAGGAAACCACGAAAGAGATATATAACACACGATTGTATTGTTCATCATCATCATCCCCTTAGCGTTGTCCCGGTTTGTGCCTCTAGGCTCAGGGTCCGCTTTGACGATGATCCTAGATTTAGCGAGTCTGGTTATTACATTGAAGCGACTGCCATCTGACCTTCGTAACCCTCAGAAAGGGGAACCAGACAAATTTGAATCATGGTTACACATTCAGAATTAAACTGGATGTGCAGGTTTCCTCACGACGTTTTCCTTCACCGCTAAGCTAGTGGTATAATTCCGCACATAGATTTTTGCAAATCCAGAGGTGCGTGTCCCGCGCGGATTCGAACCGACCGACGACCTCAATGTGTGAAGCGACGATCTTACCACTAGGCTACCACGGCTCGATTGTATTGTTACTTTTGTCAAATAATCATCCTACATTGGAAAAATATAACTTAGAGGTTGGTTGCCATTAAACCTAGAACGTTAGAAATGTAATTTTACCGACTGAAATTATTAATTCAACTTGAGGTAAGTTTATCAATTGTATAGCACGTAGGTACGTAAGTTGTTGGTAGATTGATGATTTGCAAGTGTCTTTTTTTTCAAAAGAAGTTTTGTTAGAAGGTTTTTTTATTTATATAGAAATCCATCATACATACAGTTAGAAATTCACCAGTTTCAGAAGTATTACGACCACACTAAATAAATTATTACGCCGACATAGTCAAACAAGTAACAAGATACCTCAGATCAGGGCAACAGAACGTTATCTACTCGTAGTTTCAAAACAAACATGAGTAGTGTAACTAAATCTTTAGTAGTAAAATGTTTACTATTTTCATTCATAGTAATTGCGTTGGCAATGCATGCCAAAGTAATTTGCGCAGTAAGAATACACGTTAGCGATTTGCAAATCAGCCGCGCGCATGTAAGCCATTGAAAACATTATACTAATAATAATTGTATTCTTAGCAAAAAACTTCAATATGGTAGCAATAGTACAAATTAGGTTACTACACCCGTTAGAATAAAAAAAATTTCAAATCTGTTTACAATTTTGTTCTCGGATATATCTCCGACTCCGAAGTCGGTTAAAAACTATTTCAGGCTTCTTTCGAGATATAGTTATATGTTTGTATGCACCTGTCATCCTATTGGGCTTCTTACTACCTACGATTCTGGACGAATTATTAATTTATCAACCATAAGAATTAAATTATGACTTGAATTTGAAAAAAACCCCGGTCCGATGATCCATCTCCTTTATGTATAACTAGCTGTGCTCGCGACGTCGTCCGCGTGGAATAGTTATTTTTCCCCGTTTTTTTTTACATTTTCCATTATTTCTTCGCTCCTTATAGTTGCAGCGTGATGTTATATAGCCTAAAGCCTTCCTCGATAAACCGACCCACTAATTCTCCAACTCTCACATTCATGCACACAATGTATATAAATTATTAAATGTTAAATGTTGCCTATTGTTGCGCTCTGCGTTTGCTGTTAATAATAAGTGTTTTTGTTTGTTTCTATAATTATAATTTTACGTTTTTGAGTTTAAATTTTGCGTTGGCCGGTGTTGCGACGTATTCGTGGTTTCCACTGAAAACCAGCGTTATGGCAAATAAATATTTGCCATGACATTATAGCTGAGTGGACACCATTTTGGCCACATCGTACATAGTAGCTAGAGTTTATTATTATTTTTTTATTATTATTGTGTTTCTTTTATTATTTTTAGTTGTTTCTTTTATTATTTTAAGTTATTGTGTTACTTTGTGTAATTGTGGCCAAATAAAGTTTTTCTTATTCTTATTCTTATAAATGGTCTATTCAACACAAAAAGAATTTTTCAACTCGGACCAGTAGTTTCTGAGATTAGCGCGTTCAAACAAACAAACAAACTCTTCAGCTTTATAATATTATAGTTAAGATATGTATTTATTTACAAAAAAAAATTATCTAAGTAAGTTTATCAGTTGTCTAGTACCCATAGTACAAGCTTCGGCTTAGTTTGGGGCTAGATGGCGCTGTGTGGCCCAGCGTGGCATGTCTTGGGTTATTTATTTATTTATTTATTAGTATGGGATCCCGATATAAAACGACCTTCAACGAGATGTTTATTTGATAAAACGTATTTTACATTTTAATTAATATGTCAATAAATATACATTGACTGGCTCGGTGGCTCAATTGGTAGTGACCCCTGCCTTCTGAACCAAGGGTCGTGGGTTCGATTCCCACCCGGGATAAACATTCATGTGATGAACACTTGTGTTTGTTCCATGTCTGGGTGTTTATATTTGTATTTAAGTATTTATTTGTGGTACCTTCGTTGTCCTGATACCCATAACACAAGTGCTTAAGCTACTTACTTTTGGATCGGAGCAATGTATGTGATGTTGTCTGATATTTATTTATACATAAGCCAAGAATCGTATCACCCAGTAATTTGAAGACGATGGTATACTTGCTATAGGTACTTACAATGTAAGGCTATTAAATTGACCTTCACGATGCAATCATTTTAATATAAAGACAAACGTCACGGAGACAATGCCAATGGTGTCTTATTTTTTATCAAGGCTGTATAATTGCGCATTTGATGTAGAATAATGGCATATAATTACTAGAAATGAGATAAAACTTGATTCGCGTCTTGGGTATTATATTTCTTGACTGTCTCGTTGGTTGGAAAGTGGCGCCTTAAGATCTTTTGAAGAAGAGATTTTGAGTTCGTATTTCGGGTCTGGCCAAAAAAATTTTACTCCGCGAACAAAAAAGTTCGGCAATTTATCTTTGTCGCATAGTTAAAATGTGGAACTCATCGCAAATACATGTTTCCTCTTTCCTTTGATACCACCTTTAAACAGTGCAAAGAAATATCTCACATGCCGGCAAATCGGTGACAACAGACAGATGACAGGCCGATTACCTGGTCGTTGTCACAGCGATTTTGGTTTCTTTTAGGCGTAGGGAAGGCATTATGCCGTGCAACTATATTAAAAAAAACTGTCTTTTTTTAAATTGAATTAAGAAATGCCTGAGTAGCAACCTCGGAGTCGAAAAGATTGCTGTGAGACGCTCCTATGCATCCTAGAGTAGGTACATCATCAGCATCATCCTATCGCAGTCCACTGCTGGACATAGGCACTTCTAGTTGTTCGCCACTATGGGCAAACACCTGGAGGATTTACCCATAATCGCCACTCTGGGCAGGCGTATTGGCGTTGGAAAGTACCTACGTTAAGCCATTACCTACTCCTGCGTATGTCTCTCTCTCTCTTGTATGTTTTTAGCTAGTCTCCTTTGGACGCTGTGACTGAATATCAGTGAGGAGAGTAAGTATTATTATATTTTCGTAGTTGTTTTGAGCTAAGTGCGCTATTGTCCTTTATTTCACCTGGTAATAAATAAGGACAAAGTTGAGTAACACATATACCCTATACCTACCTATACCCTTGTCTTAAAGACACCTTAAAGTGTGCAAAGTATTGTTCATT
The DNA here is from genome assembly GCA_031163375.1 of Conogethes punctiferalis. Classification (NCBI taxonomy): domain Eukaryota; kingdom Metazoa; phylum Arthropoda; class Insecta; order Lepidoptera; family Crambidae; genus Conogethes; species Conogethes punctiferalis. The sequence goes on from CM062093.1 coordinate 5,276,503, forward strand.
TACCTATACATAGATCACAAACTTGCATAGGTCATGTTTAATGTCTAAAGGTTACAAAGTACAAGATTCCTCAGGTGAAAATATCACGTGATCGCTTGCGCTTTTTAAAATGATGTGAAAATTAAACTGTTGAATTTGTTACGGCACTCCACTTAGCATGCTACACCTCGAAATACGTAGAAAAACTACGTCTTGTCCTTCTTCAAACGTGGTCTAAAGAGAACTCTTTCCTCACGGTAGGCAGCGGCTAAGCTGTGCTCCTGGCATTGCAGAGTCTATGAGCGGCGGTAACCGTTTAACATCAGATGGTCCGCTTGCTCGTCTGCCTCCCACAGCAATAAAAAAATATAAAGTTTTGACGTGCAAAAGTATTACTAGTGAATCTATTTGCAGTAATCTTCATCATCACAGACTCTTGCAGTCCACTGCTGGACAAAGGCCTATCCCATTGTTAGCCACTTAGATCGATCTTGAAGAAATAAACTATATTATTTATTTATTTTAAGAAATTTTATGGCATTGAACCCTATCGGTTGCCAAAAGTGTAACCACAGCAATGAAACGGCTATAGGTCGTTCTCGTATAGGTGCTAATTAATCATATGGATAGACCGCATTTAATTTAATTAGGTTTAAAGGTTACTGTAGTTGTACTGACTTTCTTCCAAATTAAATCAGATAAAGCAGAAACGTAAAACACCCTTCTCGGTAACCAATTCCTTAATTAATTGCTCTTTTTAATTAAATACTTTAAGGTAACAATCATTCAAACTCGATTATTGCGGGTGTTCATGGGCGGTGTCGACTGCTTACCATCAGGCATCACACGTGTTCGTCTGCCGCCACTCACATAAAAAAAAATTGCTATGTGATGATAGCGACATCTTATGAAACTATTAACTCGTATAACTACGTAACAAAAACTTAATTATACATTCATAGACAATGGATGCACTGTCTACCGTTGAAAGTAAATACATATTCATGTATGTATTTTATGTACGCGGTCATGACAATTACTTTACAGTATTTCAAAGTATTTTCCTTGGAAGACCTTTGTTTAACATTGACTTTTAAAATACATACTTATATAAATAGGTAGGGTAAGATTTTCCTTATTTGAACTTAGTTAACATGTCTGTCTATGTTGTTTACTTATAAAATAACAAACAAGTACTTATGTATCTAGGCATCGCCTTCTGTCGTGATGGTTTTTAACGTCACCGGAACAAGAAGCTACATCCTGCGATCGCCAACCCGCCTGCCCAGTGTGGCGATTATGGGTATATCATCCAGAAGTTTGCCCTAGATGGCGAACAACTGGAGAGGCCTATGTTCAGCAATGCACTGCAATAGGCTGATAGACCGAAGCGAAACGATAAGGGTCGGTGGATTATTATAATTTGCTGTACCTACTCACTTTTGCCAAAAGAATGTTTAATACCAATGCGTAAGCCATGATCAAAAAACTTAACACAATTTCTAATGCCATCAAATCAGGCTACCTATAGATTTAGCATGTAATACAGAGCATTAAGTAAATAACTGTAACACCAAATGAGATTCAATTCTAATCACATACTAGTATAATGTGGGACATGTGTCAATACTAACGTTGCAAATGAGCACTGATCTATTGACAAGCGAAATGTCCCCCGATCCTAAACACACATGCGTATAGTAGTACGAGTATTAGGCAATGTTTGATGACCAACGAATATCGGCACTTAGCATGAATGGCCACCGCAGATTACTCCTAAATCCGGTGCAGACCACTCGATTAATTAATTGGATTTCCATTCAAAAGTTTCATTAATTAGAAACGTTTTAGGGGTAAAAACGGAACCCTATTATTAAGACTGCGCTGTCCATCCAGGGATGTAAGGGCAGCCTATCATCTTTTCGCTCCAACCTGCCCGTGGTGCATCCTGCCGAATAACGAACGAGGCGCTGACAATCGAATAGTGGCGGTATAACCAGCACAACTGAAGGCGTAGCTAAATACCACAGATCGATGACGGGCAACAGCGTCATCGGAGCGAGAAGCTACGCCCTGCGATCGCCAACCCTCCTGGCAAGCGTGGCGATTATGAGTAAATTCTCCAGATTTGCCTTAATTGGCGAACAACAAAAGAGGCCTATGTCCAGCAGTGGACTGCAATAGGCTGATGATGATGATGTTGTCCATTTGTCTGGTACCAAGTTGTGTCTCAAGAACCAGGTGAAATTTTGACAAATTATATATTCCTGTTGCCATTATAAAACCAAATATTAAGAACAATATACATGTCGTCATCATCAGACACAAGCAAAAAGCAAGGTATCTACCGGATATGCCGCTTGATATCCGATTGACACTATTCATTAAAAATGTATTATTTGACTGATCTGATAGTCGCAAATACTCCTTGACTATCGAGAGGAAAAACAATCACGACCTAACCCGGGTGGGTTAGGTCACGATTTTTTTTTAATTCTGTAACCTGGCGATCTGTGCGAGGCGAACACAATGACCCATGATCCCGAATTGAACCAAAAATGATTACTACACCCCCGTGCATAAGCACGTTACTCTTTTTTTTTATTTAATTGAATAGGTAGCGCTCGACCCCAACTAGCCTGATGTTAAGCGATGTTGGAGCCTAGGAGGAAGACGCACGGACCAATCCACTCCCTGTGAATATGTTACCAGGTATTATCTATGGTTTTATCTACAGATCCACTCGCTGTCAATATGTTACCAAGTATTAACTATGGTTTTATCTACGAGTATATACCTACTGCAATGCACTCTACTATCAGTGAAAGTTACAAGTTTCAAAAGACCTCAGTTATTTCGATCTAGGCTTTGTAGATAACGTTTAATTCAATAGTCACAATGAAACTATACAAGATACTCGTACTCTTTTTTTTTTTTTTTTTTTTTTTTAAGCCGGGGAAAATGCTTTTAGGCATACCCGCCGCTCGGGGGAGGGGCGGGTTATGTGGGACTCGCCCTGCCTCAAGATGGTAGGGAGGCAGGGAATACCCACTAAAAACCCCGGCCCTTTCGTCATGCGCCTATGGGGACGGTGCCAAGGGTCCTGAGGATGACTCATACAACCTTGACACCGCCAGCGCTGTCTGCCTCTAGGCGGCAGACCCCAACGAGCTCACCCCTCTAGGGGGGAGCGACGGGAGGGGTCCGAAAGGACAACCCACTCCCGTCCGACGGAGACGGGGACCCGTGCAATGCAGGTGGAGGTGCCCCCACACCAACCACCCGCTGGGCCCCGTCAGGCGGCATCAAACGGCGGAATGTTCGCCGCGCGCGCCCACCTCTTCGTCGGCGGAGCGGAGGAGCGTCGGGATCGTCTTCCCGCTCCCGCTCCGCGGCCTCCTTTTGGGACATTGTCGTCTCACAAAAGGAGGCCATCGCCAGCCAAGCTGTTCGGCTCTCCAGCATCGATCGCAGGACTGCTGGGAGCGACAGATCAGTCCCCACCGAGCCGACCAGAACGGCCCGGGGACCACTAAAAGCCGGGCAGACGGCCAGGGTGTGCTCAGCCGTGTCACACCCGGCCCCACACTCGTGGCACACAGTAGTTTCCTCCCGTCCGATCCGATGCAGATATCGCCCGAAGCAGCCATGCCCAGACAATATCTGCACCAGACGAAACGTGAGGAAACCATGTTGCCTCTCTAGCCATTCCTTGAGGACGGGACCGACAGCGTCCAGGAATCTCCGTCCAAATTGGGCGGAGGCGAGGTCCTCGGCCCACAGGCGAACCATCTCGTCGTGGGCCTCGCTCCGCACTGCACCTCTTTCCGCCGGAGCAGGGCGCTCCCCGCGCGCCCTCTCCGCAGCCATCCACAAGTACGTAGTGGCCAGCACCTGAGCATCAAGCTCCCAGGGAGGGGTGCCGGCCAGAGCGCACGCCACGTCAAAGCCCACGGTCCGATAGGACCGTGAGACGCGTTGGGCTATTGCCCTTTGGGGGCGCCGAAGATGCGTCACGTTCTCTCTACGCGAGACCGCATCTGCCCAGATCGGCGCCCCGTACATAGCCATGCTACGTAAGATACCGGCATAGAGTCTCCTGCAATGGGCCTTTGGCCCCCCCAGATTTGGGAGGAGCCACGAAAAGGCATCAGCGGCCTTCAAGAGGCGCGATGATAGCCCGCAAAAATGCGGGCCAAACAGCCACCGCGCATCTAGCAGGAGACCCAGGTACTTAAGTACATCTCCGACTGTAATGGTGACGCCCTCTACGGTGACACGGGCGTCACGAGGGCGGCGCATCCGAGGCCCGTGGAAGAAGATGGCCTCGGTTTTGTCAAGCGCCACCCTCAGTCCCAACAGACCTATCCGCCGGACTAGTAACGTGCCGCCAGCAGCGGCTCGACGCGCGGCCTCCTCATAATTCTTCCCCCGGGCAGTGAGAAGGGTGTCATCCGCATAGCAGATGACGCCCGTGCCCGGGAGGAGAGCGCCTCGCAGGACCCAGTCAAAGCCGATGTTCCACAGGAGGGGCCCTAGAACGGACCCCTGTGGAACACCGGCCTCGACCCTATACCGGCACAGAGTGCCACTCCTATCGACGTACGAGACTTCGCGCTCAGCCAAATAGTTGGCGAGGATGCTCTGCAGGTAGGTGGGGAGGCCGAAGTATCGAAGGGCCTCCAAGATGGTGGAGTGCGGGATCGTGTTGAAAGCGTTGGCTATATCAAAAGATATAGCCAAAGATACTCGTACTCTGAGGTGGACGTTTCCAAGTTAATAAAGATACTCTAACTAGTTTTGAAGATGTACAAAATTTTCGAGTCCAACTTGTATTAGATTTAAATTAAATACCAACCGAATTTTGAATAAAGACGGCCAGTTAGGTTCAGTGGTAGTAAATGCCTCTGACACAATGGTCACAGGTTCGATCCCCAAATCCGAATCAACTGATCTTTTTGTATGGGTCTGGGTGTTTGCTAAGTATAATAATTATGCATTTTCAAATAAAAGTATCTGAGTAAGTTTGTCTGTTGTCTAGTACCCGTAGTACAAGCTTTGGCTTAGTTTGGAACCAGATGGCGGTGTGTGTCATGGCATGTATGTACGTACATCTAACCAAGGTAAACTAGCTATGAATCGAGATACACGTGGGCGCGGGTTCGCCTATTACTTAGAGTTCATAAATGTATAATTAACCACTTATTACCTCTCCACACAATGGATTATTTTATAATCCTATGCCATTAATATTTCACGTACCTATTCTTATTATTTATTGTGTATTTTATCTAAATGTGTATGATAATATTCATGAAGATAAAGACTAAATGTATGTCACAAAATAAACCATACAACACAAAACATACATTTCTTTCTTAAAGTAGGTACCTACTTTAAGAAAGAAATGTATGTAAGATTATCAAATCTTTCTAATGTATAAAGAAAGGGATTTCTCCGTTTTGTAGAAGAATGTTAGACGTAAGGACACCTGCTGCATTCTAAGGTTGTGGGAAGTCGTTCCACTTGACTTGACCAGCGAGCTTGACAAGACCCTAACGCCCTAGCTTAGTATAGCGCTTAAGCCCTTTTAAGGGGAATATACCCACATGGGTATGGATTAATGGCCGTTTTCCCAAATGTTGAGTCTTGTTAATATAACTCTTAGAACGTGCTTTTTCAACCAGCGCACGTTACGAGAGGTCATTGCCCACCAGCTGGAAACAGCTTACATGTACTTATTTTTTAAAGAAGGGAGAAAGCACCATACAAGTTCTCTGTATTATTCTTATAGGGAGTATAATTATCCCCCCACCTCCCTCCTTATCATTTGAAACCTTTTGGAGTTCAAGTATTTGTTAAGATTTTAATTTAGGAGAAATTTTCATAATTAGTTTTAAAGCTAGACATTTAAAGTACTACCGAATGATTTTGCTAGGGGAAAACAACGCAAACCTTTCAAATGATGGTTGTATTAATACGTATATGTACTTAATTTTAATAGTTGTTTTAATTAATAAGCTGTTGATGATGGTGAACGTACCCGCGTTACAGATACAATATGAAATCTATTGTTTCGCTCACAAATTCAGCTTGACAAGTAAGTAAAGTATATGGCAGGTTAACTGAGAAATGGGTCATTGTCATAACCGCCTAAAATTGTGTTACAAGCAGAAAAAAAATACTTAAATGTAAATAAAATACCATGTTATTATTTTATAGTAAGGATAACTATTCAATAATTCAAAATGTATATTCGTGATTTCAAATAAAACTAAAATAAAGTAGTTATTAAACAATTTCGGAAGAAAAGTCCGCTTCGGTGGACTGTTACCGCTCTCCTTCTTGATGTAAATTCGATCATATAATGAAAACTGTTATGTAAAGTTAACCTTTGAATATGTTTTCCCTAAATAGATATTCTAATTGCTTTAATAACTCAGAACTAAAAATAATGAATTAAAATAAAAACACTTTTTGTACGTTGCAATATTGTTACTAAAATCTACATCTATTCGGTGGACTTCATTCATTTATAAAAATAATTATGAAAATAATAAAATTTTGTAAACAGAACGTTATTCACCAACGCGTGCAATACTCAGCTGATCACCAGCAGCGCAATTTTTACGCGGCTCGCATACGAACGATTTTATTGCTCCTTGTTTAAAAATAGCTGGTGGTGTCAAAGTTGAAGTGTCTTTTCGGTTCCTTGTGTATTTTGGTAAATGAAACCTTAATAATTCATAACATTACGTTATGCGTTAGATTTCTAAAGTATTTATCTAAAAAGACTTGTGATTTCAACATAACATCAAAATAATGCTTGAAATCTTAAAATTTCTCAGAAAAATCCATTTGGTGGACATCTTTTCGGTGGAATTTTGATGAAATATTTTATTTTTGTTTTGTGCACACTGGTTTTGCATGTGTTTGTTAATGCAAATTAGATATTTAACTGCGTAATAGAGATATTGCATTCGGGATGAGAATTCTGGATCCTGTTTTTGGCTTTTTACATTGTGCCATGTTCGCTGTTTCTTTATTTATTGTTAACGCAGAAGGGAAGTCAGATTATCTCTAGACATTACCATACCATACCATTGACTAAACAGTCAATGTCTAGAGGCTTGCAGTTGACTTATACGTGAAACATTTGTATTCCACTTTAATAATAAAAGTTTCGTTTGTGCTTTGTGCCTTGCTTAGGCTCCCTCTTTTCTTTATACACAGACAATGGCTAGAACTAGAAATAAATTGACTGAATATGAGAAGAAGAAAAGAAGAAACCGGACTCCAATAGTCTAACTGTTGCTCAACTTGATAGACAGGAAAAAGTTGAGCCCAATGTTACTGAGACTCAAAGCAATGATTTAGATAAACCAACCCGCTCCAAGATCCTACATGGCCTTAGTTTGCTGATGTTTACTCCAGCTGTTCATGTTCACCACCTATTTCAAGACCCGGAACTCCAATAGAAGTCCACCAGACGCATAATCAACATTTTTGGTCGTCATCCGAGGATGAAGATATTATGTCCACCAAGAAGACATAGTCTTTTTGGTGGACAAAGGGATTTATTTAATTTTAATTTACTTTTCAATGATACTGCGTTGGCTTTTTTTTATCGTTTTTTGTGAGACGATTGGATTAATATTATAGAATAAAGATTCTTTAATTATGTTAAGATTGTTGCTAAATTACACTTTTAGTACATTCGGTAGACATCTGTGTCTTTTCGGTGGACCCATAAAAACGTTTTTTTTAAATAACTATTCTAATTGTTAAGTTTGATCTCAGACAATAATTTGTTATTGTTACAATTGATCTCTTTTATTAAATAAAGGACGAATTCTTTAAAAATAATTGATTTTGTTTTATTTTTTTTTTCTGAACCCTGTTTTGACAATGACCCAAATAATGTTAATGTATTATTATTTCATACGAATTGGGTCACATTTTACAGGTAGCTTATTCACAATGTTATCACTGAGTAAATTTATGAAAATATCCTGAACGTATCGAAATATGTTTGAATCAACAACTAGAAAACAGTCAAGGTTCTAATCTGTTCATCTCCACTAGTTAGTACTTGAAGGATATTAAACACCTATACGAGTATAGGTATACCTCGTTTCCCCAATATCAAAAATACCCTCAGAATGTAAACACTTCGAACTCATAAATATGGATATCCATTATAGCTAAACGTCTAACCTAAAATTAACTTATTACACAAGAATAGAGAAAAACCGCAAGGAGGCGATTCGTAACTTTTAAATTAAATTCCCGCTACCCGCAAAGTATTGTAATTTCCAACGCTCATAATGTAATTAAAAAGTCCTAACTTTAGTAACTTCAACTTATGTTTACTACTTACATTTTCGCAGTGCGGCGGAGATAAATCAGATGATGAACAGAACACTACAACACTCACAGTCACAGACACTGGAATTTGAATGTGGCACACGACATCGTAACTATGGCACTCGCGGGGACGGCCGGCACAGACCTCACGTCCGAACACGACGGCTGGCGCCGGGGCACTGACGCCGAGACTACGAGCTACGAAGGACCCTCGTTACGCAGCCCGTAGCTGACACTTTCCGCGTTACGGCCTATACACACCGAATGTTGGGCCAACCATGTGAAAAATATTGTAACGGCTTGGGATGGAAAAGGTTTTCACTTAACACTTGTGAGCTTTAAGCTACGCAAGAGCGTGCTTAAACGTTGCGACTTACGCTTAAACAATCATCGACACAAATGGTTATGTAACTATTACAATCACGGATACAAGTTCATGTAACTTATTGTAATGTAGATCACATAGCTATCAATCAAGCTGAAAGTAAGTAATTATGTAATGTCTGTTGATCTACCTTATCAATAAATAAATAAAGCAAGTGCTTTCAGCTACTCTATTCAATACGGTGTCTTCGTTCGGATTCGGAAACTATTTCGCACGTAGTTACATTCGAAAACATCGGTACAACTAATGACACATTTGAATGACGTTTAATGTTTTTCGCTCGGATCGTTCAAAGTGGTGACCAAATGAAAAGAATTTCCGCTGGACATAGGAGTGGGAGAGACTGATGATGATGATATATTCAGAACTCAAAGCCTGTCAGAATCCAAATACAGTACGTTTTAACTATGACGTACGGTTAGCATCAAAGGTCGATGAACATAGTACTATGTGAAGTTAACAAATATGTTTTTCTCCAATGATTTCTAAGCATAATGAACTGAACTGTATAGTTAAAAGTTGAAAGTATTTTCATCATCAGCCAATCGCAATCCGAAGCTGGACATAGGCCTCTCAAATTGTTCACCACTTAGGTCAAACATCTGGAGGATATACCCATAATCACCACGCTGGGCAGGCGGGTTGGCGATCGCAGGGCGTAGTTTATCGCTCTGATAACACAGCTGCCTGTCATCGGCCTGTAGTATTTAGCTACGCCTTCAATTGTGATGGTTACACCGCCACCGGTCGGTTGCCAGCGCCTCGTTTGTTATTCGGCAGAATGCACCGGGTCGTTGACGTTAGCTTGGAGGGCAAACTTGATAGTGCCATGTCAACTATACTTTGACATGGCACTAAAGTGTTCAGCGACTTGATGTTGACTATACACGCTTTGTCGCCTTTACTTCCCTATGGATCAAAGTTACAGATCTAGAATATAAATTACCTTCCCTTAGATCGCTTATAGCAATAAGACCACCTAATTGTTCGTTTGAATATACACCCTGAAGGCTGCTCCAACCACCACACTATCTTTCATTTTCTAAGTCTATAGGTATATCTATCTTTCTAAACTAGAGACCACTCCACGCTTGTCTACAGTTTGCTTGCAACGTATATTACGATATTTCGGCCATATAGCTCGCAGGGATGACAATAATCTGGAACGCCTTATAGTGACTGGGAAAGTAGAGGGAAAGAGACCGAGAGGACGGAGTCCCATGCGATGGGCAGACCAGGTGTCGAAGGAGCTGGAAATACCTGTCAGTGCCGCAATCCATCAAGCGTCGGAACGAAACCGATGGAAACAGCTAATTGACAGAGTCAAAGGGAGCCACGATCCTCAATAATGAGGGTTACGACTAGAGAGAGTGTAAGATTCTAATATTAAATTTGTATTTGTATTATTACTTATTGGATTACATTTAATTTCTCTTAATTGCATTTATCACATACCAAATTTAATAATAGAAGGAAATGGGCAATTGGCAGACTGTTGGCCCGCCATAATTTAAGCTTGCATTTAAAATTAATATTAAAACCGGAAGTAGTCGATTAATTGTCTAATAGTCCGCCATACTTTTAGCTTGGCTTTAAATTGTTAATGGAAGCGGAAGTTGTCAATTGATCGACTACTAATCCGCCATATTTTTAGTTTGCCTTTAAAAATTAATAATGGAAACGGAAGTAGTTTTTAGATCTATTAGATAGCCCGCCATATTAAAAAGGCGGAAGTAGTCAATTGATGTACGAATAAAAAGAACAGTATTTAAACTTGTCTGTTAGCGCATATCTGCTATTCTGTATTGGACAACGAAACGGAGTGACTGTGAAGACTAGTAAATACAACGAAGTTATAGTAAAGATACTGAGTATTATTTCTGCTACACCTCTGAACTAATTTACCTTTTAGTTCAGAAGCGGGGATCGAACTGGAATATTACTAAGTATTCTGACCACGTCCATCGATATTAAAGTTAAAAGACAGGTAAAACAAAGGTGAAAAATTGGTAAGTGTACCTATTTTTTTTATAATTTTTACTTTTACAAGTTAAATGAACTTGGCGATTTGTATCTTACTCATGTATATTATGTATGTGTCGGCGTGTTTTTTTTCGGATGGGGCATTTAGGGGAGTTATGGAATACTTGAAATCTTATTTCTATCCCTGTTCCATTTGAAACAAGCAGTCTATTTTTTTTCTATTCTTTCCTCAACGGGCCTCCCGGCCCCTATACTGGAGGATAATAGGTTAATGTGATGATAGATTTGGATATGGAGATGGTGATAAATAAAAGGAAAAACTTTTTTTTTTATCTTGATTATGTACTAATTATTCCACCCAAACTGATTCCAGAATACCTATGCCTATGATTCGTGCAGACGTGAGTACCAAGGATTCGCAAGCTATGGAGCAACAAGGTGGAGGCACACCTCTGTCCTGTCGTAGTCGCAGTCGAACGCGGCGCATGAAACGGCGTCACAAGAGTGGGTCCAGTACGAGGCGCACCAGACCATCGAGATCTGGGTCGCAGTCATCATCGGGTCTCGCAAGGTCGAGAGGGCGCTCATCCCGGAGGCGTGACTACTCTGGTTCGAGTGAAGGGCGCTGCATGCGGCGTCGAAATGCATCGCGACGTGCGGGCGGAACGAGGTCACGGAAAACGAGGCAGCGTCAGCGACGAAGCCGTAGCAGCATCCGACGCCGGGCCAGCTACAGTGGAAGACGGAATCTCAAGAAATGGCGTTATGAAACCGTGAGTCAATCAAGTACTGATAGTATGGATAGTGATTTTAGTGGAAATAAGGATAGAAAAGATAGTAGAATTAATAAACGTGTTGAGGGTAAAAGTATTGATAACGAAAGTCTTAATATACACGATGTAATGAAATTAATAAAATCGCTGTCCTCGTCTACTCAAACTCAAAATCATTTTAGTATGTCTGCAAATGCACTACCAGAGTTTGATCCTGCTAATAAGGAACAAACTATTGATTTATGGATTAATAAAGTGGACGAGTGTGCGGTTTTGTATAAATGGTCTGAAACGCAATTGCTTCATTATGCGTTACCTAAACTAGTAGGTGTAGCTAAAATATGGTATCGGGGCCTACCTTCGTTGAATCATAGTTGGGCAGAGTGGAAAGACAAGTTGTCTAAAACTTTTCCAACTGTACAAAATTATGCTCTAATTTTACACGAAATGTTAGATAGGAAAGTGGGGAATGACGAAGCATTGGAAACATATTATTACCATAAAATAAACTTATTAAATCGTTGTGGTATAACTGGGAAACGCGCGGTAGACTGTCTTATATTTGGGTTAGAAGATAAAAGTATGCGTTTAGGGGCACACGCAGCTAATTATTCTGAACCTGAGGAATTACTAACATACTTTAAATCTATTAAAAAAGAGGACACTACAGAAAGATTATACCGTCAATCGTTTATAAGGATGCGCTATGATGCTACAACAGATAACACTAAATCAAATACTTTACGGTGTTATAATTGCAATGAGATTGGTCACCCTTCTTTTAAATGCACCAAACCATTACTGACTTGCAGCACATGTAAGGGACTAGGGCATCAGAGCGTTAATTGTAAAAGGTTGATGAGGAACATACAAGGTGGTGTAGATAAGCGTGTTGAAATGAATAAATCTGTTTCTGAAGTTAAATTAGCCTGATATTTAGATGATTTAGGCAGCCAGAGTACTTGTTGTTTGGGATACGGGTTAGCGATTTCAATAAATTATGCACTATGATCTACCAACATAAGGGTTTTAGCAATGGCCTTAAAGAGCCTATAAGTAGAGCAAAAGTTTTAATTGGTCTTGATAGTTCCTAAGCATACTTTCATTAAAATATCTTATGAATACTTAGTGGGAGTGGTGTTCCGAATAGGCGAATAGGATGACTTCTTAACCATTTGAAATTTTAAGTGTGAAACTCTAAGTACATACAGATGCATGCAAACCGGTATTGCTGGCAGCTATTTAAGAAATGTCTTGATGAACCTGGTCATTTTGGGGTTGATAAGACTCTAGGCAAAGTAAAATAGGTACGGATTCCTTAAAATGAATTAAGTTCGTCAAAAGTATTGTTTGGAATAAAATTTAAATCTAAGTGATGGAATAGTACCTAGTTTCATTAATTGTTGAAGGAAAGGCTTGACAGGTGATTTGGTTAGGATTGAGGGAAATAGAAAATAATAGTCTAGGAAACTTCATGGCAAAATACAATGACCATACAGAATTGTTAATTTTAGATGACGCGTAAACAGGATAGGAAATATGAGGCAGTTGTGTTTTAGGCAAAATTCACCCTTGGTCCTTCACTCGAGAAAGCCTTCCTGATTCCGAAGAGGAGTTCAACCGAGGGTGGAAGGGTACATCCCATCCCAACGTTAGTTCTATGAAGAGTAACTACGACAAAGAAATTTGTTGATGTATAGATTTGTTTAGCTATTATTATTAAGTTTGATGATTTTGAAAACTGATTTTACAAATTAAGCAATGAAATGTGGATAAGAAGTAGTGGAAAAGTCCATACATAATAGTTTACGAGTGGGCGTTAAGGAATGTAAATTAGGTAATTGATATTTGACCGTGAATTAATATTATGTTATATATGTATCTATATTATGTATATGTATATATGTGAAGTCTACACACAACGGAGTCTATGACAATTATGAGTGTGCTAGACTTCGCGCGCAAGGAGGCTTTACGCCATGGATTTGAGCGCTTATTATATATATTTAGATAAAGTCTGCACACAACGGAGTCTTTGACAATTATGAGTGTGCGCGACTTCATGCGCAAGGAGTTATATATGTATCTATATTATGTATATGTATATATGTGAAGTCTACACACAAAGGAGTCTATGACAATTATGAGTGTGCTAGACTTCGCGCGCAAGGAGGCTTTACGCCATGGATTTGAGCGCTTATTATATATATTTAGATGAAGTCTGCACACAACGGAGTCTTTGACAATTATGAGTGTGCGCGACTTCATGCGGAAGGAGGCCTTTAGGCCATGGATTTGAGCGCTTTATTTTTAGCATTAATTTACATTGATTTAGAATTGATAATTTGTTGTATGGTGATGATAATGACGAATGTGCGAATATGGACTAATTGTATTTTTTGGTATTTGTGAATATGTATAATAATTTTATCTTTACTGTTTCAGTTTTAAGTTCAGTGAAAATAAATTGTTAATTGGTGGAACAATTGTTAGTTAAGATGGCCGAACGTATCATAACAATACGGTATAAATGTATTTGGGGTTACCTACTGTTATTTAATTTAAATGTAACCTCATAAATATTAGTTCTTAAGTAATTAAGTTCTACTAAACGAGAGGACTCTGTTAATTCAGAATGGCCGACTGTAAGATTCTAATATTAAATTTGTATTTGTATTATTACTTATTGGATTACATTTAATTTCACTTAATTGCATTTATCACATACCAAATTTAATAATAGAAGGAAATGGTCAATTGGCAGACTGTTGGCCCGCCATAATTTAAGCTTGCATTTAAAATTAATATTAAAACCGGAAGTAGTCGATTAATTGTCTAATAGTCCGCCATACTTTTAGCTTGGCTTTAAATTGTTAATGGAAGCGGAAGTTGTCAATTGATCGACTACTAATCCGCCATATTTTTAGTTTGCCTTTAAAAATTAATAATGGAAACGGAAGTAGTTTTTAGATCTATTAGATAGCCCGCCATATTAAAAAGGCGGAAGTAGTCAATTGATGTACGAATAAAAAGAACAGTATTTAAACCTGTCTGTTAGCGCATATCTGCTATTCTGTATTGGACAACGAAACGGAGTGACTGTGAAGACTAGTAAATACAACGAAGTTATAGTAAAGATACTGAGTATTATTTCTGCTACACCTCTGAACTAATTTACCTTTTAAGAGAGAGATCTATCTTTCTATTATCCGTCTACCTTTGATTTTCTAAGATTTTGTTTCCAAGTTGCTACGGTAATTCAACACGAAGATTGGCGTAATCACTATCCAAGACATGTCCAACTGTTGCTCAAGTCTAAAGTTAGTTAGAGGGGTTGAAGTTGCAATGGATAGATTAAATACAAGATAGTTCAACGAATAGTCAAGTATAGTTCAACGAATAGGTTCTAAAGCAATGGCAAACAATAAAAGGTCATGTATTAAAGGTTAGTAATAAGAAGGAAAACTTTTAAAAAAGGGGATGTAAGGGAGCGACAATTCAAACACAAATTCCTTTAATAAATGAGTGTATTTACAATGATTATAATGAAACCATAACCTTTTGATTTTCTGTTCTTTATTGCATCAAAAAACATGAACATGAAAAAACATGTTGAATCGTTAAAAAAGTATCTGATATGTAGTTACTGGGCAAAAGATAAAAAGATAGGTTTGTAACGAACGTAATATCAGATTTTACTGCCGCTATTTTTTTAAACTTTTGATTTTATTGGTAAATACTTCCATCTGATATTGTTGTTTCTGTGGTAAAATTTTCACAACATGCTATTTGCATTGCATGTAAGCTTTTATTAAAGTAAAAAAGATCCAGCTGAGTCTATAATGATCAGCGTCATAACATCGTACCTACGATAAAATAAATAATTGATCATCAACATGATCTTCAGCCTGTATCAGTCCACTGCTGGAGAAAGGCCTCTCCCAATGTTCGCCACTTTGATAAGTCCTGGGCTTCTCACGCTGGATGCGTTTGCCAGCCGTCCTGCGTAAATGAAATAGCAGTCGCTTTATAGCTTTCTTTTTGTCCTTCATGGGTTTAAGTGTATGCAATTTGGTGTCATTTTTAAAATGAATTGCCTTCAGGTTACCATCGGATGTTTTTACTTTGATGTTTGACTTTTGTACTTGACAACGATTCGAAACCTGCATAAATATGATTCATGAACCTATAATAAAACCATAACCAAAATAAAACATGCTGTCGAATACTCAGAAACATAAAAGTATCTACACTGAAAAAAAAACGTGTCTGTTAGGTGTCCCTCAATAAAACTGGCAAAGTTTGCTCATCAATCATTTTCCTTCATCGAACTCTCCCTGGGGCATCGTTGGTGAAGCGCGACAAATTTTGGGGGTTATGATATATAGGTACATGGCCATCTGCCCCAAAAAGCTATTTACCTACTATGTATCTATCTACCCATAGATATTCCTTTCATTCCGCTCCTATCATTGTATCGCTATCTTGCCAGGGTATATTGACTAATGGTTTTAAATCACTGCTTTTCCCATCCATCAAGACTGCCTGGTGTTTTTAGCTACAGAGTTCGGGGAAGCACTAGTCACTGAGGCTTAAGCTATGTAAGATTGCCCATTATATTAGTTAAGACAATTTATAATTACGTTAATTTATAATCGATCATGGTGGCGAACATTAGGAGAGGCCTATGTCCAGCAGTGGACTGACACGGGCTGATGATAATGATGATGATGATAATTACGTTAACCTAAGATTTATCTATCCATAAATATTCCCTAACCGAATTTCGGCTACGGTCACCAATCTCCTAGGATACTAGCCATGTATGTAAGTAGGAGATATTAAAGTTCAAAATGCCTAATGTACAGTATGAAATAGCCCCCAGGTCAGCGGCAAAGGTTCACTGTAGGTAAGGTACCACTGCCCGCAAACATTGGCGCCAATCCAAGCCAAAATGTTGGCGCGTGGTGTAAACGGCCCAGTAGGGTTGGTCATACTGGCGGCTTGAATTATGGCCCTTTTTCAGAAACGGAGTTAAACCGCACGTTTGTGAAACATGACATGTGGAAATTGTATTCCTGAGTTATGTCATTAAACCATTTCATTGTTTTTAATGATGCTACTTGTTTCATTATCATGCCATTTACCGATCCAATGAGAGTTTTTCGAAAAGAAATATCCGATAGATGGTTATTTAGGCCTGCGGTCCAGCTATCATGTGATTGGTCAGTTGCTATGTAAATGTCAGTGCCATGTCAAAATGAACCAATTATGTTACAGTTGGACCTGCTACATATCTGGTGGATTTCTTTTTCAGAAAACCCTCATTGGGGACTAAGCTTTCACTTCGGTGTAAGTGTTTCAATATGGCGGTAGAATCATTTTCATTTGTATTGACGATTTACGACTGTCATTATCATCATCATAAGTCTGCAAACGTCCACTGCTGGATATCGTCATCATCGGCCTATCGCAGTCCACTGCTGGACATAGGCCTCTCCAATTGTTCGCCACTTTGGGCAAACACCTGGAGGCTTTATCCATAATCGCCAAGCTAGGCAGGCGGGTTGGCATAGCTTCTCGTTCCGGTGACACTGATGCCCATCATCGACCTGTGGCATTAAGCAACACCTTTAATGGTGATGGTTATACCGCTACCAATCGATTGCCAAAGCCTCGTCTGCTATTCAACAGAATGCACCACGGGCATGTAAGCACGGCTTGAAGCGAAAAGATGTTAGGTCGGTTCCTTACATCCCCACCACTGCTGGATACAGGCCCCCTCAATGACAATTGTCATTTGAATGAATGGTGCCTTAATCACCACGCTTGGCAGGCGGGTTGGTGACCGCATGAGTTTTATTTGGACCCTCTTAGTCGTTTTACCACACCAATGGGATGCGATTGAATCCTATTCTAAATCCGGAAACCACACTAGTTTCCGTAATATTGCTTCGTAAGGTTAATACCTTACGAAGCAATTTGGGACACTGACTTGACTTCAATGACGAAAGCATTAATGCCTCCGATGGTGACCTCATAACATCCTATTAGTGTCCTACTGCTTAACGGCTATTATCCTAAATTGATACTATGCTGATTTTTTTTTTCTCATCTATATAAACGATCTTCCGCACTTTACAAAGAATATATGTGAGACAGTATTGTTTGCAGACGATACTTCCCTCATTTTTAAGGTAAATAGAAAGAAAACCAACTTTGATGATGTAAATTGTGCTCTCGCTAAAATAGTACACTGGTTTACAAACAATAACCTGCTGCTTAATGCCTGGAAAACCAAGTGTGTTAAATTTACAATGCCAAATGTCAAACAGGTTAACACTAATATTATCATGAACAATGAAGTTATTGAATTAATTAACTCTACAGTATTTCTTGGCATCAATGTAGACTCGAAGTTGCAATGGGGTCCTCATATTGCTGTCCTGGCTGGAAGGCTTAGTTCAGCTGCATATGCGGTAAGGAAAATCCGGTTTTTGACTGACGTTGAAACGGCAAGGGTTGTTTATTTCAGTTATTTCCATAGCATTTTGTCATACGGTATTCTATTATGGGGGTCAGCTGCTGACATACAAACAATCTTTGTACTGCAGAAGCGGGCCATCCGCGCTATATATGGTTTAAAGACACGCGAATCACTTAGAGAACGTTTTAAAGAAATTAACATAATGACGGTAGCATCACAGTATATCTTTGCCTGTCTTGTTTATGTACGTAAAAATTTAAGTCAATTTAATAAAAATTCAGATAATCATAATTTAAACACTAGAAATAAGCACAAGCTTGCCGTTCCACGTCTGAGGCTGAGTAGGGTGAGTGGGTCGTTTGTAGGATTGGGTATCAAAATGTTCAACAGGTTACCGGAACATATTGTTGAACTGCCCATTCATAAATTCAAATCATACATGAAGTCCTTACTTATAAAAGGGGGCTATTATAGAGTAGAAGATTTCCTCAACGACGACATCTCCTGGACTGCTGCTTCATAGTAAACTTTGCATTGTATAGACTCAACTTTTATTTTGTATTGTTTAACTTTAAAATATTTAAAAATGTTGTAATACCAAAACATGTAACAATTGGCGATTTAAAAAGAGTAACTACCGAGTTTCTTGCCGTTTCTTCTCGGTAGAAATCTACTTTCCGAACACGGCGGTAGCTTCTTTTAAATTGCTTTTATTCACATTCTTACATTACTTTTTATATTTTTACTTTATTTTTACTTGACGATTCATAAGTGCTTATTTTAAGTCTATGTGAATAAAGGTATTTTGACTTTGACTTTGACTTTGATGTTCCCGTCTCATAAAAGAGCTATTCGCTTAAATATCTACGAGTATAATAGAGCTGGGAATAAACATACTATCAATTGATTAGCCTGGAGACTCAAAGTAGCCTTCAATGGTTACTGACTGGCTCGGTGGCTCAATTGGTAGTGACCCCTGCCTTCTGAACCAAGGGTCGTGGGTTCAATTCCCACACACAACATTCGAGTGATGAACACTTGTGTTTGGTCCGTTTCTGGGTTGTTCTTCGTTGTTCTGATACCCATAACACAAGTGCTTAAGCTACTTACTTTGGGATCGGAGCAATGTATGTGATATTGTCTGATATTATTTATTCCAGCCATACTCTAAGTGTGTTCCGCGGAACCCTAGGGTTCCGCGATACCTCTGTAGGGGTTCCGCAAGAAGTTAGAAAAAAAATCAAAACCTCTCTCTAGTCGACCGTTCTGACGCGGCGTATCACGATTCACGAACATGAGACTTCTGTCCTCTATCAAACCTGATATCAACCAATTGATGAAAAATAAAAAACAGTTTCATACATCCCATTAGTTAGATATCTTTTCTCTTTCAATGTTATATCTATTATTATACTTGTTATGTAACTAAGTAATAAGTAACTGTTACATGGTACTCTAACTATGCTTATTAATAAAAAGTAGAAAGTGTCCTAAAAAAAGGTAAAATACTAAGTACCCTAAACCGACGAGCATGTATGAAGAGATTGATGAATGTGGACGAAGCAAAAGCTGTGTGCCAGGATCGTCGCAAATGGAAGGACGTGGTCTCTGTCTACCCCTCTGGGAGAAAGGCGTGACGTTATGTATGTATGTAATAAAAAATACACTTAAAAACCATTGTTTTATTGTAGGGTTCCATCAAGTATTTTGCTATCCAAAAGGGTTCCGTCACCAAAAAAGATTGAGAACCGCTGATTTATTCTATTGATTTTCCACAGTTCATTCAAATGATGAATAGTTAGCTCTATGTCATGGATGAGTGTTCATATTGTATTTAAATAAGGGGGAGGGCATAGCGAATCTTCGCTCGAATAAAGCCGCCCGTCCGGGGAAGGACCTCCAGACCTCCTCCCGCAGCCAAATGACCTCTGGGTCGTGTTTCTGCCGGTGAGTAGGGTTTCCGGAGCTCGTGGGGGATTAGGGTTCGGCTGGCATGGCGGTGGCAACTGACAGGTTACTGACTAGTTACTTGTCCGTTGTCACAGCGACTTGGGCTTCTCTTTCGCTTTCCATCAGGCGTAGGGAAGCCATTATATCGAGTAACTATAAAAAAATATATATCTGTTTGTAGTTATTCCAATTTCCATAAGCGCTCATAGCGGACCACCATTCTCTGTTAGTAAATCCCACATAATCTAAGTGTCCCATTGATAACATAAAACTTTTAGGTATAACAAAATTTATTATAGGTTTGTCTTAGATTACGTGCGCGATTCTAAATAATGCTATAATTTAGTTTATGATCTTACTTTTAACTGTTTCCTCGTCGCGTCATTACATAAATACGAAGGATCGTATTATAACCGATATTTTAAGGATCAAAACCAAATACTTAGAACTAAAATATATATACCTATCCATAAGAACTGAGGTAAGGGTTTATAACAACCTCTAAAAAGGCGTCTTACGTGTGATCGGGCAAGATTGAACGGTTCCCGATCGATCGACAAATCATCAATTATCCGGCACAGATTAATGGATCTCAAGCCTACCAGATATAAATCGACAGGCGTCTTTAAACGAGTCACAAAGAGTCGTTTTAATCGCGATTCTAAATAATAATAAAAGAAATGCGAACGAAAACAGACTGTTTCGAACAATGATCAGTGAGCTTACAGAAATGTAGCAAGGATAGAACGACCTTGTGTGCCTTAAATGCGAGACTATCTTGCACAATTCACTGCGGAATCGGATCCGACATGGGTACTCCCCTCCTAGGGAGTATTTAAAGTCCGGTTGAAAGAGCGCTAGTACGGAGATGATGAAGAAAATGACTTCCACAAGGTGACCGACAGAGATCAAAGTCATCGACAAAGCTCACTGGAATAGGCTATTATGGTCAAAAATTGTAATTAGTCCGTCTTTTAGCTTATTCAAAAATAAAAGACACGTAATTTTCCTTTTTTCATTGAAATAAACAATAGCAAAGATAAGGCATCAAAAGTTAGGAGTGGGAGTCTTTGACGGCACTCGCTTCCGTAAAAATGCCTCACCGAGTGACGTCACGCGTGATTTCAATGGGCTACAACTTTGTAATTTTTAATCTAATTTACAAATAAAAAAAATAAGTCTTCGTTAGAACTGAGCTGCCCGTCCGGGGAAGGACCTCCAGCCTATAGAATACCACAGCCAAATGACCTCCGGGTAGTGTTGTTATCAGTGAGTAGGGTCTCCGGAGGTCGTGGGGTGAGTGTTGCATTAGCAGCCAAGGGTGAGGGTCAGGCTGGGCATGGCAGTGGCAACAGACAGGTAACTGACCAGTTATTTGCCAGTTGTCACAGCGACTTGGTCTTCTCTTTCGCTTTCCATCAGACGTAAGGAACCCATTATGTCGTGCTACTATAAAAAAAGAGTTGTAGTGGGCCATTGTTTGGGGTGGTTAAATTGTTTGGGGCCATTGTCTGGGTTGCTGCCATATCAGCAGCAAAACCGATGACCGTTGGAGTAAACAAGTTCTAGAGTGGTAGATTACGTTTGCCGAGAAGCCGTGTGGATTCTCGCCCGTCCTACCCACATATATTTTTGATTGAGCCGTGACTAAGGCTATCTAGATATACTTTTGCGACTGAGCCATTGTACTGTTCTGTTTAGAAATGTCAGTTCTAATTTTACTGCAAGTCAATCATGCTATTTTAAAACGTCAACATACAATTAGCGTCTATTTGCAGATGCAGTTTAGATAAATTTCTCTTTCCAATGACAATTTAAATAGCTTTGTCTAATACGAAGTTTATTAAAATGTTAACGCACATGACACAAAATAATATGTAATGTCTCTTATGAATACAAATAATATAACAATAATATGGACTAAATAAATGAATTAATTTTTTTTTTTTATAAGGAAAAATCAATAGACCTTTGCAAGACAAGTTTTAACAACTACCTATTATGGCAAGATTTTTAAATTTTACAGCATTTTTAACCGAAAAGTCGCCTTCAATATGGGTTTCAAACAAACAAAAAGATTTTTTCAAATCGGTGTAAACCGATTTGAAAAAATCTTTTGTTTGTTAGGGAATATGCATGAAAAATAGTTTCAGGTATTTATTAATTTATCGTAAAATAGAAAAGTAACAAAATCTACTAAGAACAGTGAAAACAAAATCAAAATTGGTTGAAAAATTGGCGAGATACAGTCGTTGAAAGCAAATATATCCGTCTCTCTCGCGCGAAACAGATTTTTCTATGGAGTTCGTACGGCGCTCACGGTACGTGACGTCAACCGCCGCGTCGGATCTCTCTGTCTAAGCAATAACTTTAACGCTTTATAACTCGTTTAATAGAAAAGATAGTTTAAAAATTCTTCAATATTTATGTATCTGGAAGATAAAAGATCTCAATAAATCCATAAAAAAAAATTATGCATATTCCCTATTCTCGGAGATTGTTGTGATAACACAACAACATATTTTTATTCGAATTTAGAACCTTCTTTTTTTTTGAAGTCGAAGTCTTTTTTTGAAATAGCCAGTTACAAAAAGGTTGCAGAACCAAAAAAAAGGTGGCAACAATAGCTAGTATACTATACGAGTAACATAGGTATAAATAAGATGTATAATTTAATATTATGTTTTAACAATAAGTATCATAGAACCCCGCTTGTCAGAACTTTCCCTTTGATTACTGATCTCAGGTAAACAAAACAAGTTTATCAGATAGATAAAGTAGGCCACGTTCACACGTATATTGTCATCCACTGAGTCACATAAATCTATCTATATCTATCTATACTTATAATAAATCTGTAGAGAAGTCAATTCTGTACATGGAATATATTAATTTTCAAAATAACTATCAGGGGGTGATTAGTGATGCCGAAAATGCAATCAGTAAAATTTTTGTCTGTCTGTCTGTATGCTCGTTATAGAAAAAAAAACTACTGGACGGATTTTAACGAAACATGGTACGAATATTCTTCATACTCCTGGGCAGGTTATAGTATACTTTTCATTACGCTACAATCAATAGGAGCAGAGCAGTGGCGGGAAGTGTGTGGGAAACGGGAGAAATTTTAATCTCCATGTTTGATCGCGCATCACGCAAAAATGCATGGAAATAAATGCGGTTTTTACCAATGTATTGCTAGAGGTCTAATTTAAAATGTAGGTACCATTTTATGGAAGTCTGTTATTTTTTAAACCCGATATCCACGCGTGCGACGCCGCCGGCACAGCTAGTAAAGAATAACATTTGTATGGTAGCTACGTTAAATATGGTGTTAATGTAATTGGTTTCATAACAAAAGATATTACAAATAATGCGACATAAAGCATGGTTGTTTAGAATGAGTTTAACGTTTTCGAAATGGACTTTCCCGATCAACTTCGCAGACCTAATACAGTTTTATTTTGCAACTTTCTGCAATTTTTCATAGAAGTCACATTTTATGTATTCTTACTAGAATTATTCGTTTATTCGTTATTCTTTCTTTTAGGTATGAACATAACAATAATATTATATAATCAAATATAGTCAAATGATACCCCATTGTGAACGACGCTTTAGCAAAATAAACCATACAACTCGAACACGACCACCGAATAGTTATAAATAAGTAGGAAGTGGGTAAGCATAAGTTCCGAACAAATATTGTTCAGCGAATATGCTTGTTATTAGGTACTCTGTTTTATATGAAATCCACTTACATCACAGTTTGGATATTTATCATTAGGTTTTCTTAAAGGTCAAATAAGTCTTCGCTCGAATTGAGCTGCTCGTCCGGGGAAGGACCTCCACCCACCCTATGGAATAACGCAGCCAAATGACCTCCGGGTCGTGTTTCTGCCGGTGAGTAGGGTTTCCGGAGCTCGTGGGAGGTTAGGGTTGGGCCGGCATGGCAGTGGCAACTGACAAGTTACTTGCCAGTTGTCACAGCGATTTGGGCTTCCCTTTCGCTTTCCATCAGGCGTAGGGAAGCCATTATGTCGAGCTACTGTAAAAAACAAAGACATAGACAAGTAAATTGTAGGCTCGCTTCTTGAAGGTAAGTTTGTACTGGAAGGTGTTGTCTATTCCTACTGTTACTTACATAGGTAAGTACAGCGCGTTGCAGGCCTTCCATAGAACTTGTATGCAGCAATTTGAATCTGTATGGAGATTGATTGCCGCGGAATTTACAATGCCATCTGTTGTCAGTAGGCGGAACTAGTGTTTTTATATTGCATTAATGTGGAGACAGATGTCTCTACATAATCATTGGCTAGTTGATTATAATCTATTTACTGATTCATCAGATATTATTTATTAAGAAAACCAGAGTAACGCGCCACAGACCAAACATCACATGGAAAGTCCATTATAAGATTCGAACCCACGTCTCTCGAATAACCACCAAATAGGTCACCGGGCCATCCATTTAGCATTCCATTTGCAGCATCTAGTCACAACATGGCGTGCCTCCCAATACCTTCAAACCGCTCGGCTGCACTGAATTTCCTCGCTAAATTCCACTAAATCGCTTTCATTGGCCGTTCAATGCCTTTAATATCCTAAACCACATCAAAAGATACAATAGCCATGTTACAAAGCTGCTAAAGTATTCGACCAATATTTATTTAATACCCTTTGTGAAGTTTTACGGGGATTGCGAACATTTCATGGCGCTCTCCCGCTGATAAGCCAAATTTTGATACAGGCTCTTTAAATATTCATGTATATGCATGAAGGTGTACCTATAAATCTTGATGTAAAATCTATACTTATAATAAATCTGTAGAGAGGTCAATTCTGTACATAAAATATTTTTTCAAAATAACTATCAGGGGGTGATAAGTGATCGATACTGATACCAAAAATGCAATCAGTATAATTTTTGTCTGTCTGTCTGTCTGTCTGTCTGTATGTTCGTTATAGAAAAAAAAACTACTGAACAGATTTTGACGAAACTTGGTACAATTATTCTTCATACTCCTGGGCAGGTTATAGGATACTTTTCATCACGCTACAATCAATAGGAGCGGAGCAGTGACGGGAAGTGTTGGGAAAACGCGAGAAATTTAAACCTGTATGTTTGAACGCGCATTACGCGAAAACTACTGCATAGAATTGAATGCGGTTTTCACCAATGTATTGCTAGAGGTCTAACTTAAAACTTAGGCACAAGGTATAGATGGGTATTATATGGAAGTCCGTTATTTTTGAAACCCGATATCCACGCGAGCGACGCCGCTGGCACAAAAGTTAATAATCCCTGTAGCACTCGAAGAATTATTTTAAAATTCCGCAGGCAAGACAATTTTGATTTATACCGACCCCACACCACTTACACTGAAATGCTTGGTCGTATTTTATAAAACCTCTGCGTTTCAGATATTCAATACAAAAGAGTACGGAAAATTGCCTTCACAAAGACGAAAGCACAGAGAATATGGAATAAAATGTCAACGGGCCCAATTACTGGTATACCGAAGACGTTCCGATTCGAAGAGGGGACGTGTGTCTACAATTATATTCAGTAATAGATGAAAACGTTCTTCTGACTCGAGATGTAAGGGGGCGACAAGTCACCCTCACCTGCCCGTAATGCATCCTGCTGAATAACAAAGAGGCTTTGGCAGCCGACTGGTGGCGGTATAACCGTAACAATTGAAAGCATAGCTAACTAAGGCAGGTGAAGGAAGGCATAGATGAAACCCATCATCATCATCAGCCTTTATCAGTCCACTGCTGAATCTATATCCTATAGATCATAAAGGCCTATACTTTCATTTACTTAAAATATGTACCAACTTGGTCTATCTAGATATATTTCTGTGGACCCACCTCATATGTCCTATACAAAACTGACCCCAAATCGCATCCCCATTAACTCAATAACCCCTAACCGGGATAACGCAATTACATCAACAGGGAATATCAGATCCCGCCACTAAAAATAGATAACCTAACTTTGGAGGGTAAGGTTATGGCCCCATTCTATGGGCCCATCGCACTATGTAACTAGTTAGGTACTTACGACTTTACTGGTGTTGTAAGACCCACCCCCTTGCCAAATTTCATAATTCTATAGGTAGGTTTTATACTCCATTAGGATTAAAAAATATTGTAATATATAACTAGCGGGATTTAACGCGCATACCTTTTTAAAAAACCCGACGTTTCGGCCGTGTTACAACGACCGTGGTCACGGGGAGTACTGGTGCAGCGATGTTACTCCGTCTGCGCGGCAGAATATTTTTCTACCCGCACATTTTTGTTTCTCCAACCACCATCACAAATCACACTAACTGTGTCCACATTTTGACGAGAATTAACCGACTTCGCACTAAAAAGGAGGAGTGTTTTTGCAATCACTGGATTCCATGTTGTAGACAACTTTAAACCGTCCTCACGATTGAAATTATTTGGGTGTTTCTTTATCTCAACCGCCTCACGTACAAGTCTCGAATGGTGATGACGTTCGGATGACAGTATTTGTGTCCGGTAAAACTCAATCCAGTGATTGGTACCCGATTCCAGCAGATGTTCTGCTATGGCTGATTTGGTGGTTTGACGGTTTTTAACAGCTGCAATATGTTCTTTGACCCTTTCAGCAATGGTCCGCTTCGTTTGGCCTATGTAGGAACTACCACAGCTGCAATCCACTTTATAAACACCTGGAGTATCTAATGGCAAGACATCCTTAGGACTGCCCACCATACCGCTGACCTTCGTGCCTGGTTTAAATATCGTAGGTATAGACAGTAATCAGTTGTCTCGTACCCATAGTACAAGCTTCGGCTCAGTTTGGGGCTAGGTGGCGCTGTGTGGCCCAGCGTGGCATGTCTTGGTTATTTATTTATTTATATTTCGACAGTTTACACTCTCGCAAGATACATTGTAATCTAATGTTATTTTCAATTTTACGGTGACATATATATAAAAAAAACTAATTGTGTACTTTCCAATGAATGCTAAAAAAACAAAGTATAGATCTATGGGAAGTGTCGAATCAAAACCTATAAGCCTTACGTACTCAGGCGCCCTCCCGTTTCGAGGGCGGGCGTGAGTCCACATCTCCTGCCATTCCGGGGAAAACGCATTAGCGCATCCCCGACATTCGGGCAAAAAAAAGTAAGTCCTTAGATTGGTGAAGACTTGTGCACTTTAATATCTCCGGCGTACGAGTACTTGGAGAGAAGTAGTTAAATAAATAACACGCTTGGCCACACATCGCCATCTAGCCCCAAACTAAGCCGTAGCTTGTACTATGGGTGCTAGACAACTGGTAAACTTACTTAGATACTTTTTTTTTGTAAATAAATACATATTATTATACATAGTAAACACCCAGACCAATACAGACATGTTCATGAACACAAATGTGTGTACTGTGCGGGAATCGAACCCACGACCCTTGGCTCAAAGGGCAGAGGTCACTACCAAATAAGCCATCGAGCCCGTCATCCAGTCAGTTGGAGTATCCTTAGAGATTTAGCCGTTGTACATTCGGTCTGAAGAGTAGGTACTATTAAAGCCAATTTGCAACTGGGAACCACGAATTTACATCAAATTGACCGTGTACAACGCATACAACACTTGAGTCGCCAACTATGTTGTATCAACAGTTAATTTAGACGCACACGTGGCGTAAGGCAGTGGGCTCACTAGACTATGTTTGCTGCTGAATGTTTACTCTGAATCCAAGCCACTTATTGCTGTCCGACTAAGGCAATATGTACTCGTATGTTGAATCTGTATAAATTGTCAATTTACCTGCAATGTCTATGTATCCTGTATGCCCGTAGTGCATCCTGCTGAATGGGATGTAAGGGAGCGACCTATATCATTTTTTCGCTCCAAGTCATCCTCATCTGCACGTGGTGCATCCTGCTGAATAATAAACGAGGCGCTGGCAACCGACGGTATAACCATCACAATTGAAGGCGTAGCAAAATACCACAGACCGATGACGGTCCGGTCCTTCACCGTTGAAAACACACCCTTAGGTTACCTTCACGAGGCGTCATTATGAGGGGGCAAGCGGACCGTAGATTTGAAAATAATCTAGTTTCAGATCACGTCCGCTAGAGGTCCCCGGCCCAGATAATCTTGCCTAATTACAGACTTACCCGATAAAGTATATTCGGAATAATAATATGGCGTTATGCAAAACGAGCGAAAAGTTTCACGGTACATTTCGTTTCGGTTTGGCGTTAGCTAGTTCAGACAGATGTTATTTAATTTTATCCCTATTTTACAAACATATTTGGTATTAATGAATAATTAATGTGATCATTATTTAATGTTCCGAATTAACTCATTATATAGTAATGAAAATGGCAACGTGTGTTACCATGACAGATGTACCTACTCGTAGGTGAAAATTTAATGCGAAATTGGAACAATCAATTTTATTTGTCCAACTAACAAAAAAATTATAAATAAAAGATTTATACTATCAAACTAGCTGCCAGTCGCGCACAACGTCTTCTCATTATTAAGAAAATATACTCGTAGTAAATAGTTTTATAGAAAACCTACAACGCACAAACGAAGTTTACATCACTGATGTTACGGCGAACCGATATCCCCGAGAATGATCACCTAGTTCGGAGAAAATACTTCCACACTCGTAGGGATAGGTAAGTCTGTTCCTATAAAGCTTAGGTTTAAGTAGCATTTTAGTAATGTAGGTAAGGATTTCGTGAAAATGATCGGACACAGTTGTCATTTGAATTTGTGGGTAGGTGTACGTCTCTGATCTAGAGTGAGTGTCAAAATGGCGGGATACTTCTACTACACTGGGTATCAAAACTATACATAGTCACAATATAGCAACAGCGACCACCAAACAAAGCCAACGACCTTTCTCAAATCGAAAGAGCCGACAAAAAGACAATTAATATGAACCGCAAACGTTACACAACAAATAGATTTCCCTAACGACGCCGGTGCACAAACAAAAAACAATCGCAAAACAGAATAAAGGTTACCCCAACACCTGTTATTTGTAAGTAAAAACAGTTCCGAGCTCGCTCCCCCGGGCGGATCGTAATGTTTTTATTTCGACTGCAATGTCCTGTAAAGGGTTCTAGCCAGTAGCCATTTCATTAGCGTTCTGTACCCACTGCCTTCTTTACTATATGGTCACAAGGGGCCCTCATCCTAAAAAGGTCCCTGAGGAACGGCAATTTTTAAAATCATGATTGATCATGTGATGATCAGTGATCATGATAAAATAAATCCATTTCAAAGTAGAATAAAAAATCATCACCATCAGTATACTGCAAACCACTGCTGGATTATAGGTTTGTAGTAATTCGCCACTTTAGAGGCTTTACCTAAATTTAATTTTTATGTGCATGCAGTGTTTATCTGTTAGATAGTTACATTCAGAGTGATTATTTTGTAATTAAACTAATGTTATGATTTAATGTAAACAGCTGTTGGTGAACGGCGATCGCAGGGTGTAGCTCTTCGATCCGGTGACGTTGCTACCCGTTTTCGGCCTATGGTATTCAGCTACACATTCAAACCGACTGGTGGCGATACCATACCACCACCAGTCGGTTGCCAGAGCGTTTGTTATTCGGCAGGATGCACCACGGGCAGCTAAGGGCTAATGGGTCTACACAGTAAGAGTGTAAACGATGGTGGCCAGGGCGGCCTTGTCATCATCACCGGGCTGTTGGGGGAGCGAAAGGCTCTCCCCCCTAGCAGAAGATCTAAAATCGTACAATGATTTTTTTATATCGGCTGCTATGTCCTCTACCAGAGTTCTAACCAGTGGCCATTAGTGTCGCTCGCTCTTATTGGAGGTGTGAGGTGGATGTACAATTTTATCGCACAGAAAGGGTACAAACACAAATATGTATCAAGGGTAGAACCGCTTGAAAGTGTGATTGAATCTTGCGCTATTGTGCAAAATTTGTAAAGCGTTAAAATGCAATATAATAGTAGATACATTTGAAGGGTAGTTAAACGGGAAGGATGGTCGATCTATTTTATCCTAAGTTATATATATCTACAACAAATCAAGATGGTACAATGTACCTACTGACCGAAGCACAATCACCTAGGTGTAGGAAGTAGTTCCAATTTTCGTAGGGGCAAGTCTGACACAGTCTGTTACAGTTTCATAATAAGACCTAGCGTAGGGCATTCCGGGGGTAGAGGTATTTACCCTAACCAGACAATATGTGCCACACTCCTGCTGGCCAAGTCAGGCAGGAATGCTTCTGTGCTACTCGAATCCCAGCACCTACTGGCGACACAGAGGGGCTTAGAAGTTTTGCTCTCCTCTTCTGGGAGATGTGAGTCCCACACACCACCGACCATCTGCTCTCCCCGGATAACGCGTGAAGGTACTTAGGTACCTAAAACATTCCCCTAAAACATTCAAGAAAAACAAAGTTTGGAAATAAGACTTGATTGTTCTATCTTTGATACATTTCTGTGGGTACAGGTAAGTCAGTAATAATGGCGGACGTTGGTTCGACCCCGCACGTGATCCGGTTACCAGAAGACGCCGCGTCTGGTAATGCCTCCACCGGAGAAATATGAGGATAATGAAAATCACTTTGCCGCCGACCTTATTCGGCCTTGTTAACTCTGTTTTATCGCCGCAAATGGAAAGTGAAAATTGTGGGAATGACCTGGTGGAGTTTTCTTTGACGTTACCAGGAAAATCGGCTTATAAATGAAACGGGTGTACGCTATCTAAGGCACAGATACAAATACAGATATAAATATAATTATCTTCTTGATATTTGACATGTATTTTAAAAATATCTTTTCTATTGTCAGAGTTTTATTACGACGTCATTATTCCCGAACGATTCATTAAAAAAATCTGATTTAGGTACTTGAGGGAGACGTAGGGGTACATTTTCTTTGAACGATGGTACCTCGTCTATTTTTCAGCCAATTTAAAAAAATATTAATTACACGAAATAATTTTGATGCTTATTCCCTATTTTTAACCGACTTCGAAAAAAGGAGGAGGTTCTCAATTCGTCTGTATGTATAATATTTTTTTTTATGTATGTTCACCGATATTTCCGTCAATTATGGATGGATTTCAAAATTTTTTCGAAAGTTCGACAGAGGACACTTCCGAGGTGGTCCCATTATCACCAAGTCAGGATCTGATGATGGGATCCTGGAGAAATTGAGGGCAACAACCGAAAATTGTATGCTCATATGGTGTTTTTGTTACGTAATCATATTTTACTCAGGTATATGCTTCCGGGCGTCATCTGTTGCTGATGATGAAGCCACAGAACTCCTTAACGGTTAGGAGTTAGGGGACAGTACTGACATTGGTCGATATTAAACTAGGTAGTAGTATGTACTTATGCAGGGCTAATAGGGCAGGTAATTTGGTAAGTGATATGCTTGATTTTATATCGCAAATTCTTCACTTGACTTATAGCAAAATTTTTCATTCCTAAGTAAAACTCTAAAGTACATTAATTAGCCTTTATTCAAGGTCACAGCACATTAACGCAACTAAAAATAGAGAAATAAAATTATTAAAAAAAAAAAATTAAACCGACTTCAAAAAAAACACAAACGACCAAAACTAAAAAGCGTTAAATAACGTAAGTAATTATATCCTTAATACATAATTATTTAAATATTACAATTATCACTTATTTTTGAAGTCGGTGCCAGCCAAACAAATAAATGTAAATATATTGTCGTGTGTATTTGCCGGCCGCGCGCGTCATACAACAACAATCTACGTTAGGTGCCGAGAGGCTGGCACCGACTTGAAAAATAAGTGATAATTTTAATATTTAAATAATTATGTATTAAGGATATAATTACTTACGTTATTTAACGCTTTTTAGTTTTGGTCGTTTGTGTTTTTTTTGAAGTCGGTTTAATTTTTTTTTTTTAATAATTTTATTTCTCTATTTTATTGTTTACTGTTTTTCATTCAAAGTTCATAATATGCAGTTTATATGGCTAGTTTCGTTAGAAATCAGCCTCGGTGGACCAAATAGAAAATGGGCCCATTATAAATTACTATTCTTGTGATATTTTAATTAAACGACCCTCCTCTAACAAATTCATACAGCAAGAATGATTTTCATTTGTTTCCTGATGTTTCATCACTCTCCCTAAATAGGCCGATACACAATTCCGTGCGCGGTGCTAAGAAAGAAAAAAAAAATCATCCTCGTCTGTCTATGCAGGCAATAAAACATCAGACGTTCGCGCATTCCAATTTCAAAACAATTATACTTTTTTATTACCGAGGGTGCAGGTTACAAAGAGAGGTTATTAGAAAATGTCTGCGGCGTTATGCGGGCCCGCGTGCTAGTCCGCTAAAAGGGTGGCACTCATCGCCTGCTTTTTTCTTTATCTCAGGGAAATTACTGTAGAATGACGTCAGCGGGTCTCGCAGAAAATGCGCCGCGTTAGTTTCAGCTGTGGTGACTGGCAGTTTAATTGGCGTTTAGAAACTTGAACGTATTTTCTATATTATGCTGTGGCGCAACCTTTTTTTAAATTACTAAGATGTTACATACCAGTTACATTACTTCTCTCTGCATTTTTTTTTCATTGCCCCGATCCCAAAGTAAGTAGCTTAAAAGCACTTGTGTTATGGGTATCAGAACAATAAAGGTACCACAAATATATACTTAAATACAAATATATACACCCAGACACGGGACAAACACAAATGTTCATCACACGAATGTATGTTCCGGGTGGGGATC
This sequence comes from Conogethes punctiferalis, assembly GCA_031163375.1. Classification (NCBI taxonomy): domain Eukaryota; kingdom Metazoa; phylum Arthropoda; class Insecta; order Lepidoptera; family Crambidae; genus Conogethes; species Conogethes punctiferalis. The sequence goes on from CM062093.1 coordinate 5,309,191, forward strand.
GAACCCACGATCCTTGGTTCAGAAGCAGGTGTCAATACCAAATGAGCCACCGAGGCAGTCGACTTCTCTCTGCATGACCCAAAAGTTGATTGGTAGAGAATGCTCCTAGCATTAAGTTCGCCTTTTGTACCATTTTGTGCGATAAAGTTTAATTAAATAAATACATTCTCATATTTATGTAGGTACAGTTTTGAATTTGAAATAAATATTTTATTCAATGTAGGAACGCAAAAAGGGTAGGTACGTACCGTTGTAATTTTGTTGACAAGAGACTTGCTTGCTTAAATTGAAATTGTGATTGAAACTAATCTATGTAACGAATAAACTTTTGAGTACTGGACCGATTTTAATCATTCTTTTTTATTTGAAAGCTACATTATCAATGAGTAACATAGGATAGATTTAGTTTAAAATGTTTATCTGAAACACCCGAGCGAAGCGAGGGTCGCTAGTTCATTATAAGAATGTAAAAAAAGTAGTAATAAACATATCTCCTATTAAAAAAAACTTGAAGTCATTGAATATAAACTGGGCTGATATTTACCCGACTTCTTTGAATATCTCTGAGGTCAAGGAACTTCGATTGTCTTTGTAGACCTTTTCAATCACATTTCTTATCGATATTTAAACGTTCGCTTAAAAGCCAAAAAAAAATTGAGTAAAAAATTTTTGCATCGTAATGTAACGATAGACTTAAACGAAGACAAAGGGTTTTTTGTGAGATTACCTTTTTATTCCCCATAGTAACTAAAATATTTTAGACGTTAAGAATCATGACGGAACATTTTAAACAATAGGTAGATGTTTTTTCTCGTAAAAATAAATAATATCTAATTAATTGCATATTAGGTGTACCTCTGCACATTGTATGCTGGAAATTGATTGTAGGTACACATGTGTTACATTATGTTTGTTATGTAGGTATACCTACATTTTATCTCAAACATTTTACATAGATTAGGGACGTAAGGCTACGTTCACACGGAGTCATTTTTCACGTATGTCGTATACGAGATTTTATCGAATATCGTAGTGACAGCCAAATTTGTATAGCAATTTTTAAAATCGTTCACACGGCGTCTATACGAGAAAATCGCGTATTCGAGACATATTTTTTACCGTATACCGTAGGGTCTTACCACCGGGAATGCGAGATTATCGAAACGATTTTAACGAATGCGATACTCATTGGCGCTTGCGTTTACGTTGAGAAGTTCACACGGACAAACTGGTTTCTCGTACATATGGCAAGTTTCATTTTAGTACTCACGCAGATTCTCATGTTGGTGTTAGTACGTGGCAAGGTTGTCTGCTCCAATCTTGATAGTAAATTGTCAAAGCTGGCTATTGACATTCGAAAATAATTAAAAAACACACGCTCATCATTTCTGAGCTCTTGAAAAAACGATGCAAATCTTCTTTCTCGGTGTAATCCCGTTTTTAATAAAGGATGGACCCAGTATTTTCTAGGGCGCCGAAACCTCCTCCTCAAATACCAATATAAAAGAATTGGAACACGGGGATCCATGTCGGTGTGCACTCAACGACTGGCGGCAGGTTGCATCGAATAGACGTCGCGCGCCGCGGCGGCTGTCACGTGTACGGGAAGACCGTATACGAGAAAAAACCGTGGGCCTCGCACCGTGTGAACAGCCGTCCCGTATCCCGTATACGTAAGCGAGAAAATATCGAATCGAATAGTCGCCGTGTGAACGTAGCCTAAGGGTGCGATCCATCTTCTTTTCGCTCCAAGCCATCCTCACCTGCCCGTGGTGCATCCTGCTGAATTAAGGACGAGACGACGATATAACCATCACTATTGAAGGTGCAGCTAAATACCACGGGCCGATGACGGGCAGCAGCGTCACCAAAAGTCAAAAAGTCAAAAGTCAAAATAATCTTTATTTGTATAGGTTTTTATGAAAAACACTTACAAATCGTCGAAGCTACCACCGGTTCGGAAAGCAGCATTCTACCGAGAAGATACCGGCAAGAAACTCGTGTAGTTGCTCTTTTCAAAATGGTGTTTACAATATTATTATCACATTTATACTTTTAACTTCGACCACGTCATACAGTCTGGGGCCTTATAAAATTAATTATAAATTAGATTTAAAAAAAAAATTAACCTTAACATACTCTATATAGGGCAATCAGGAGTAGACCAGTCTCCAAGGCAGCACCTGTTCACAAGTATGACGTGTGTACCAGCCATCGCTTCATTCAACCATATTTGAGGGAGTGTAACGACCCGCCACACAGCGCCACCACCCCAGAAACATTTTAGTGAGCATGACTAGTCCAGTTACCCCAATATAAAATATTTGGCAAAATCATAAAACCAATAAATGAATTAATTACTGAAGGACGTAGCTTACATAGAATATAAGTTACATATGACTCTATATAAACAACCAATGAAATGGTTATAATTTTATTATGATAAAGTGCAGGCGAGCAGCATCCGCTTATTTGGCAGTTGACCATACAGTCTTATCACTTAAATAGTCTTCAATTCTGTAATAACCTTTCTTTATTAGACATCCTTTAATATATAATTTAAACTTTTGTATGGGTAGATCAATTATACATTGAGGCAATTTATTGAACATTTTTATGCTAAGCCCTATAAATGACTTTCCACATTTATTCAACCTCAGATTAGGAATAGCTAGCTTGTGCCTGTTTCTGGTATTGAATTTATGACTATCTGAATTTTTAGGAAGCTTGTGCTTGTTCTTATAAACATGGATTAAACAGTCCATGATATATTGGGAAGCGACAGTTAAGATATTTATTTCTTTAAAAAGGTCTCTAAGAGAATCACGTGGGCCAAGTTTATATATGGCTCTGATAGCTCTCTTTTGTAAAACAAATATGGTCTGGATGTCTGCCGCTGAGCCCCACAGTAGAAGGCCATAGGACATAACACTATGGAAGTAGCTAAAATAAACCAATCTCGCAGTGTCGACATCAGTTAAATGTCTAATCTTCCTAACAGCATATGCAGCTGAACTAAGTCGTCCTGCCAGGGCAGCAACATGTGGAGCCCACTGCAATCTTGAGTCTAAGGTGATACCTAAGAACACTGTCCACCGGAGCGAGGAGCTACGCCCTGCGATCGCCAACCCGCCTGCCCAGCGTGGCGATTATGGGTAAAGCCTTCACCTGGAGGACACCTTGCCAGCAGTGGACTGCTGTAGGCTAATGATGATGATGTAAATTTTCTCAGACCCACAGTTCGAATGAAAAGGGACTATTATGTTTCTACCTACATAGTAAAAAGAGAAAACTCTTAATTAGAAACCGATATTTACATGGGTCAAAGCCAGTCAAAGCCAGGAGCTGCAGCTTGTAGTCATGTGATTAGTAGGTACATACCTTCTTAGACATGTAGAACAAGGGCCAGCCTCATTTCCAGACCAGACATCCATTTACTTAATTAAATAGTTCTCTTTGTGGTAATGTGGGTTTTTTTGTAAAGAACAGCTATGTTCCTCTACTTTGTAAGAGCAATACAATCACTTTTACTAGAAACAGAATTTCCAATTTATTTAGCTCGTCAGTCAAGCTGTTCCCAAGCGAGGAGATGGAATATTCTAAGTAGATACTTTAATTAAGTAGAAATAGTGTCTGCATAAGATATAGCTTACACTAGAGCACGCTTAGGACTCCCAATGAACAATTCTAGCCGCTGCAGATGATAACGGGTGTTTCTAAAATTAACTAATCTATTCCAATTGCTATTGTTTAATTAAAACGCGAATTTTGGGGTTTATGAATTACGTTAAAAAGTTTACTTAGGCGTGGGTACTACGAGTATGAAAGAGGAAGTTTTCAAAATAAAAGACTTGCATCATTGGCTCGGTGGCTCAATTGGTAGTGACTCCTGGCATGTGAACCAAGGGTCGTGGGTTCGATCCCCACCCGGGACAAATATTTAAGTATAATATTTGTGGTACCTTCGTTGTTCTGATACACAAGTGCTTAAGCCACTTACTTTGGGATTGGAGCAATGTATGTAAGTTTGTTTTATATTTATATTTATTTATTTATATCAATCTATGGTTCTTAATGTAACAACAACTTGATGTACAAAAAGTCCGGCAAAAGGTTCCGTATATTTGAGGTAGGTAGATATATATTGGTAGTGGTATGAGGTAGGTAGATATTGAAACAAAAGCTAGCGACAAAATAGATTGTTAGTCGAAATGCTTGTAGAACGCACAATTCTGGCACAGACACAGACATTCAACTCCACACGATGATTTATGTTTTACCATTTTACCGAACAAAATTGAATTTACATTTATTTAAAGATCGCGAGCGTAAAATCAAGGATTTATTTGAGAGTTCCCCAAGAGCTTGCTTCATAAAAGCTTTAATTTACGTAACAACATATTGGGTTAACGTCGAGGGAATCGAGCAGATTTTGTTTGATTTTTTAATGTTTCGTTGATTGTCGGGCTTAGGAATTGGGGGGCGGATTCCATCATAATAATTAGAATCGTAGACGGTGGTTGCTAATCAATGAAGTAGACGCACTTGAATAGAGTAGGTAGGTATAAGAAATTAAAAATAGGTAGAAAGATATTGTTTCTGTTTCAGAGCGAAGGTCTTAATTCTGACCAACCTGAATATTAATTGTAACTTATATTAAGTAGGTACTTTATATTAAGTGATAATGGCAATACGGTATAACTTTTTAGCTCTAAATCTAAAGCATATGGAGCAGCGCAGACGACAGACTATCCGTGACGCACTTTTTTGCAATTAGGTAGGGTAGTTTAGCCGGTTTTCGTCCAATTAGTGGAGTTGCCAGGTTAAACATTAAAAAAAAATATGTTCCACTGGGCCAAATCTAACAAACTATATTTTTATTAAACGCTAATATAGTCTATTTTATGTTTACAACAAGGGACAATTAATTATAGTCATCGTTTTTTTTATAAAAAATATTTTAGTGAAAAGTACCGATTTCGTCAGTTTTCGTCCAAAAATATTAGTTTTCGACCTATGTTAAGTTACTTTTCGTCCGCTGTTTTTAAAGAGGATTATAATGCAATGAATTAAAAATCAGTGATATAATAGTATTTTTAATCAACTTAATAAAATGCAACTATAATGCGTTTTTATAATAACATACAAAATGTATTTTTATAATAGCATTTGGCTGATAAAAACATTAATTATCTTTAAAATCTGTTAAGATTTGTTTGCAAAATCAGAATTAATATGACTTATGTCATTCCTATTCAATCAACAATTAAAACAAAACGGGAATTACACGTATACAACATTTTAAGGTGTTTGTACAATCTTTTGGAAAAAGCCACCTGACCTGACTAAGCTGCAGCGCCGCAGCAAGTCGAGAAGTCGTTGCCTCCAAGCCGACTGTTCTTTCGGAAATAGAAGACTTCTACGGCCGGTTATATGCTTCGCATGCATTTCGACCTGATCACGAAGATGAAGTTACTTGAGCCTCATTAACACGCCATTTCACTAAAGACTTGCCAGAAGTAAGTACTGACGAAATCGAGATCGCTCTTGGGCAGCTTAAAAATAGAAAAGCCCCATGGAGAGGACCGCGTTACAACAGAGCTGATGAGGGCTGGAGGTAGAGCCGTATTGAGGGAGCTCCTAAAACTTTTCAACGCTGTCCTCCTGGAAGGGAGAAATCCGGAGGCGTGTACTAGGGGTGTGGTTGTCCTGTTCTTCAAAAAGTGAGACAAAACCCTATTGAAGAACTATAGACCCATTACCCTTTTAAGCCACGTCTATAAGCTGTTTTCAAGAGTGGTCACGAACCGTATTGCGCGAAGACTCGACGAATTCCAACCGACGGAACAGGCTGGGCTTCGGAGCGGATACGGCACCACAGACCACATCCACACAGTGCGGCAGATTATACAGAAGACCGAAGAGTATAATCAGCCCCTGTGTCTAGCATTCGTGGACTATGAGAAGGCCTTTGACTCGGTTGAAACCTGGTCTGTTCTGGAGTCCCTGCAGCGATGCCAAGTAGAATGGCGATACATCCATGTGATGAGATGTCTCTATGAAGCCGCCACCATGTCCGTCCAAGTACAGAACCAGCAAACAAGGCCTATAACCGTTGCATCGAGGAGTGAGACAAGGGGATGTCATTTCCCCAAAGTTGATCACTAATGCAATGGAGCATAATGTTCAACACGCTGAACTGAAAAGGACGTGGCATCAACGTAAATGGCGAATACATTTGCGATTTACAGATGACATCGTCATAATGGCATAATCGCTGCAGGACCTACAACAGATGCTGAATGAACTGGCTCACTCCTCTGTGCGCATCGGCCTACGGATGAACTTGTATAAAACCAAGGTCATGTTCAATGAAGATGTTCTACCGAAACCGAATGCAGTGCACGGCGCCGTACTCGAAGCTGTTCAAAAATATGTATACCTTGGGCAGACATTACAGTTGGGTGGAAACGACTTTGAGGACGAGATAAATAGGAGAATTCGGCTAGGCTGGGCAGCGTTTGGGAAACTTCGTCGAGTCTTCACATCGTCGATCCCACAGTGCCTAAAGATGAAAGTCTTCGATCAGTGCGTTCTACCGGTTATGACATACGGAGCCGAAACGTGGACACTCACGGTACGGCTAGTCCACAAGTTGAAGGTCGCTCAGCGAGCTATGGAAAGGGCTATGCTCGGTGTCTCTCTGAGATCGGATCCGAAATGAGGTGATCCGGCAGAGAACCAAAGTTACCGACATAGCTCACCGGATCAGTAAGCTGAAGTGGCAGTGGGCTGGCCACATCATCCGCAGAACCGATAACCGTTGGGGTAAACGAGTTCTGGAGTGGAGACCACGTCTCGGCAAACGTAGTGTAGGACGCCCTCAGGCCAGGTGGATTGACGATTTGCGCAGGATGGCTGGCAAGTGCTGGATGCGAGAGGCCCGGGACGACGGCATCTTCTGTGTAAGAATTTGTTTATTTCCTTATTTTTTTCAGCTCCAATGACGTCATCTAAAACAATGCATTTAATAACCAGATATACTAAACGGCAAATGATATAGGCAATAATGATAATATAATACCAGCAGTGATCGAAAAACAAAATAAAAAGTCATGCCTAACCAAGATAATAATCGCTATTTGTAATGGACGGAAAGTAAAAGTCAAGTCTTAGTTTTCGTCTGTTATATTAAAGTACTTGGACGAAAACTAGAGTAATTTTTATCGATATTTTTGGTTTCCGTCCAAGGTATTTAAATATAAATTTATGCTTGTAACACTGATAAATTCATGGACGTAAATGAAATTCTAGATCGACTATCTAACAAAGATCCAGCCATTAAAAAATAGAATGAAGTTCTTCGCATTCCTAACTTTAACTGATTTATCAAATTTCACTTATATTTTTGTGTTTTCGTCCATGTGGACGAGAACAGAATATTTTGCGAAATAGGTAATTCCATTTCCGTCCACTTAGATTTTATAAGTAATTCGTTAAATAAGTACGAAAAACACCTCCTAATGCCAACTTTATGTCTTTACTTAGTTGTAAATGACCAAAACAAATAAATACATGCGTAAATTACGAAAAAAACTTACCGTGCAGCTACTTCGCGCCACTAATTTTTTCACATTCAAGATGGCGTATTCATAGCTCGGAAGCAAGCCGCAGACAGACATAGCTTTTATTCGAGTTCTGAATTGTCAATCTTTTTAAATTTTGGTAGACGTGCAGATATGACGTCAAAGGCCGTAACAAGTCCAATTTTGCGCGGTTGACTATTAATATGATGCTATTCTACGTAAATGTTGTAGGTAATGGACGAAAACCAGAGCTGGACGGGAAACCGGCTAAACTACCCTATATGCAGTAACGCACACGACGCGCAAAAATATGTCGTGGATATTTCACAGACTCCACGCACACGACGCACATCTTCGAATATTCTGTCGGCAGACCTAGACGCTCTTTTTAAATGTCTCAGACGCAGACTCTGTCGCACAAAAAGTGTGCCGTCTGCGCTGCACCTAAAAAAACAATTGATGGTAGGTACAGTGGTTAGAGCGTTAAGCTTAAACGATTACCGGTCGATATTTTTTCTAAATTGTCTTTGATCTGAGTGTTTCGAGAGGACAGTCCCAATCATTATCTGGCATAGAATCCTTTAAACCTTAGTTCGAGGCCAGATGGCTGATGTGAATTATCGAGTGCTAAATAAAATTTTAAAAATTATGAGATATCAAAAAATTAAAAGTATCGAACTCACTTGATAACTAAAGATATAGATTTTTTAACACTATTCAGTTGCAAAATAATTCTAAATTTTATTCTATCCACAGGTAAACTTTGGGATAAATTGTAAAATTACTTATTTCCGCGGAAAACACGCACACGAACTAAGCACTTAGGTGGGCCGCACACATTCGGAATACCGATGCGGAATTCCGAATTGAAATTCACGTTCGCAACAAGAATGCTCTACTTGCATACAAAGCGCTCCAGCATTTTATATGTAAGTAGAGCATTATTTCTGCAAATCTAAATTTCAATTCGGAATTCCGCACTTCAATATCGTATTCTCACATAACCAAACAATTTCAAACATCGCGACAGATATAACATTTGCAGCAAAGCTTGTGGCAGCGAAGCAAATCCCTTCGGGTCGAAACTCGCAAGTTACACATGAATATTGGCAAAAACTAGCTCCACGAAGGATATTCCCGACACGTCCCCCATTCCGAGGGTCTCGTCTGGAAACTGCAGAAAAACCCTAAGCCTCCCCAGCACCTATAGTAAAGGGCATGCCGTTACTTACATAAGACTTTTCGACGACTTTTTATGGACGAAATGCAGTGACGGACGTAGGGCTGTGGAATAGCGAAAGTTTTAACAAACCCGAAAGTTATGTATCAAAGATAGAGTTATGTATCAAAGATAGAACGCCCAACACATCTTGTCATCTACAGTTTCAGGCACAGCGTGTGACGCGTTCGCGTTGACAAAGATGAACACGAATCGTTTAAACTTGCGCATTGGATCATATAATAGAGAAGACACTCAAGAAGAATCTCGAGTTAAGAAGACATCTAGTAAAAGGACCCCATTCTGTATAAAAGCCGTGATCCGCACGCCACGGCGCTGGTTTTCAGTAAGTTCTGCTGAGTGAGGCCCACACATGCTGCGGGAGGAATGAGATGAAAAAATACTACCTAGGTATACCTGCCTGTCGTAGGAGGCAACTAAAAGGGCTTTTGGGTAGGTATTATTAACTATAAAGTATCGAGATCAGCCCGAAACTTCGCTAAAGAAATTGAGGAGTTGACCTTCTGTTTGTAACATAACTTTGGTATACTTAGGTAAGGATCTGAGCTTCCGTAGTTTCCATTTCAAAGCTTACAGTCTGTTAATTACTCAATGTTCTCAAATGACAAGTATCGAGCCTGAAAGCCTCAGCTTGATTAAGACGTCATTTCAGAGTCATTGTCTTGTCCTCCTATTTATAACACTTCGGGATCGAAAAATAATTGAGTGTCTTTTCTAACCACAACGATCTGACTGCATCAAACAGTTCATTCATAGTTATAAAATTCGATTACGATTCCGTCCTGTAGTGCTCTGAATAGGGGGGCAGGGTCTTCTTTTGTGATGGACCTGTTCTCTTGAGGGCCTACTGTAAAGTTTGTTGACCAATTTTCGGAGCCATTTCAGTACTTTATGACTATGCGATTGGCCCGATTGCTCATTTGGTAGTGACCTCTGCCTTCTGAGCCAGGGACGGTAGGTTCGAACACACACAGTACAAACATTTGTGTGCATGAACATGTCTGTTTGTATTGGTCTGGGTACATATAACTACATAATAATATAGGTATGGTAATAGTATTTATTTACAAAAAAAAATTTTTAATGAAGTAAGTTTATTAATTGTCTAGTACCCATAGTACATACAAGTTTCTGCTTAGTTTGGGGCTAGATGGCGATGTGTGGCCCAGCGTGGAATGTCTATCTAGGCAGATCGGTCAGGTAGGTAGGTAACTAGGTACGTAAATGGTCAGTAGGTCCTCAGTTTGGTGCCAGTTGCCCAGTAGAGTGTCCCAGTTTGTATGAAAGACTTTGTTCTCTATGGCCCTAATGGGAAACCTTTTCCTTAGCGGCCTTGAACTCCTTGTAATATTGGTTGAAGAATTGGCGATAAAAAGAAACTATCGGTTTTCCTCGGTAGAATCCACAATCCGAACCTTAGTCATTTTAGTACTTTTCAACTTGACGATTCATAAGTGCTCGTTTTAAGACTATACTATACTAGGGAGGTATGAAAAAACATATTTTCTATTCTATTCTATCAAAGCGGCCTACCTATCTCCCGCTTCATTTTATCAAAACAGGCGAAAGTGTTCAAAAGGCATTCCCAATTCAGCCGCATATAGGTCAGCCTAAGACCCGTTCCTTAGGATACGTTGGGAACTAGTCCGTGTCCTCGCCATCAATAGACCCCACTCGACCCACTAAACTACGGACGTTCCCATCATTTCTCGTTTAGCCCGAGATCCGCCTCAAAGGTTCCCCACATAAAAATTTCATGAAACGCCGAGAGCCGCGTACATCTTTTTAAAATTGCCGCGAAGTTGTCACTCTTGCTGCCGCGATCCGTATAAGCAACAAATCGTATTGCCTACATCGCCTCTTCAACTTTAGTCGTATCAACTTTGAGTCCGAATTCGCTTGAACCCGCACCACAGCTGACAGCCTTCCAGCTCTTGTCGTTATGATGTATCACCAGTATGAAAAGCTAGGGATCGCTACCACAGTAAAATTTGTACAGTGTAACATCTCTATGGAGAAAAGTAGGGAAAAATCGAAAAACACCTTTAATTACTAGGTACTATTACATGAAACCTGTGATCGCACAATTTGTAATTTTGTTATAAAATCTGCAACATTATTCCAATGAGAATCAAATGTGTTCTCGGTCTAAAATAAAGTGTATAATAAAGATATACAAAAACGTACTTATTTGTATGCTTACAGACCGACCACACTAGTGTTAGACCTTTTTTCCTCGTGTACACATACATACATACTTGTAGGTAAAAAAAATCATATGTTTGTGTCAACACGAAACAAAACACTTTAATTTTATCTCACAAGCAATTCGAAGGCCATCGGAGACGACTTTCTTGTCATTCAACTTACCCGCTACATCGCGGACTCCGAAGTTTTATTTTAACCTTATGAAAGGCAGACAAATGTAGCCCATCTGATGTTGCAATACCAAGGGAACCGCTAGACCAATCTTTAGGCCACGTTTGAAAAAGACAAGTCGTAGCGTTCAGAAAACGCGGCGGGTGGAAGCTCACACGTAACTGCTGCGACATACAGACAAAAAAATATTCACCTCTAGCTTACTGTCGCCGTTCCTACACTGTATCATGACGCTCTTTTCGAGGAAGCCGTGACGCAATCATTTGGAGCCAGATAATTGCGGATGGAAACCAAGCGCCGCATAATTTCATTTACTTCCACAGCCATATTTCTACAAAAAAACTAAAGAATCTGTAGGTATAGGAGTTAAAAAAAAATTCCCTGCGAAACTCAATCTTTTCGAAACGTTCACAATGGTTTTACAACCTAACTATTGTTTAAAGCAGTAAAAATAAGTAGTTACAAAGGGAGTTTTTAGAACGAGTGGCCTTACTTTGATTTTTAAGCGTAAAGTTCGAAAAATAGTTAGCAGCTATTAATATAAACAGGGATGTGATAGAAATCAAAAACGTATTTCTTACCACGACGGATATCAAACCGATTTTAGAAAACTTTACTGAGCTTTTATTTACCTATTTCTTTCTTTGAAAAAATAATCAGTCATTCATCTGACGAAAACATCGTAAGTACCTACCTAAATACTGCAAAATTGATCACTGTTTTTGTAAATCTCTAACTCACAGCACGCGGTCCGCGAAACGTTCTAGGGGTCTACAGTCCACATAGGTAATTAGATATTTTAGGTACCTGCACAAAACATGTGGTACCTACCTATCTGAACAATTGAAACACCACGCCAAATAAATTATACACCCACACATTGACAGACCTTCAAACACAAACAACAAATTGATAACAAATATTGACGACTTTCGGAGGTTTGCGGATCATTATCCGCGTAAAGGACTCAAATAATGATAGACCTATAAATAAACCAGTATCCAATGATACGCAATTTAATTGGTTAAATACGATTTTTGCTGTATATTGGTCGGTAAATTGGAAAAATAAATATTGAAGATAATATGATGAAATTCGTTTTGGTACCTACTAATTATAAATAATTTATCATAACTTAATATCTCTTAAATACCATAATATGCATAGAATTATATAGCATTATCCGATTCCTAACTATTATTGTAGGTAGGTACACTAAATAGTACCTTCTTGTTTAGGTCGGATAAACTCATTAACATGCTTACATAATATTTTTTGATTACTCTTATTATACCTACCTAATAATGCAACACATTCTTAGGGTAGTTTTAAACATACTCGTATTATAAACTTTTTTCTTTAAATCTATTAGTCATTTTCTCCCTCTCATGACCAAACTACACAATACACATACTTTAGGGCAATCATTTTTAATCTGACATTATGTAGATACATTCAATTATGGTTCTATCCATAAATATTCACGTCATGTTTTCACAACGTCTATATCAACAATAGCTACCCGATCTGCTTCCATATCTCAATGTGCTAAACATAACTCACTATAACACTGCACCGTGATCGCTTTAAGTTGCCAATTTACCAGCACCATTCATCAAATCTCTTTCTTCCCGCCCCCTCATCCAACTTAACAAGAATCTTTTAAAATGTTTCAAAATACCCAAATCATGCATCCATCACGAGTTTGAATAAGATTAGTAATTGGTGTTCTAACAGCCACAAAGGGGTGCACCCCTGCTCATTTGAATTCACAATCACGAATTTTACGTTTTAATGCAAACATGACGCGGTGAGTTTTTAACAACATTTTTTATCTCGCGGCTTAAATGAATGGACACGAACACGAAATAACGCATCCCGAAACTTCTGTGCATACTTTATTTGTGCTGTGTAGTTATTAAATTAGCTAAATTGTCACATTTTGCTACTGCAAATATGTTCCATTTGCAATAGGGATGTTTCCAGGGTCAAAATGACATTATATTTAGTACGTGTTTTAGACCATAAAAATATATTGGACACGTATTTTTTCTTTCTTCGTATAAACAAAAAATAACAAAGATACAAGGCATCAAAATTTAGGAGTGAGAGTCTTTGGCGTCACTCCTTGCGACAAAATGCTACACGGCGTGACCTCTGCAGGCCGAAAATGATGATTAATTAACAAGAAAGAAGTCTTACGTAGTATTCCGATGGTAATGATTTATGAATTTCACGTAAACTGTTTCTATCAATAACTTTTAAGTAGAAAATCTCAAAAGCATATGCTTTATTCAAAAAAAAAATAATTGAAGGTTTATTATTTTCAGTTTAATAAGTTGTAATATTAACCCTTGTTAATTTAATCAGTAAAATGGATGACCCACATCTTCTGCATCTGTAACTTGCGTTGTTAATGTAGTAGCAACAGTTGTAGAAGTAGTAGGCTCAGCAGAAGTACCAAGAGTGGTAGTAGAACTAGGCGCTGTAGAAGTACTAGGCGTGCTAGTAGTACTAGGCTTAGTAGAAGTAGTTGATTTAATTTCTGGAGTAGTGGTAGCAGCAACTGTGCTGATGTCACTCACAGTCGTAATGCTAGTAGCTTGTGTTGTAACTATAGTTTCAGTGGGTTTCGCTTCGATCACACCAGTACTTGCGGTTGTAGTATCAGCATAACTAGGATTAGCATCAGTACTTGTAATTACTCCAGTTAACGTTTTTTCACCTTCTGTATTTATATCAACATCATGGTTAGTAGATTTTATACCTTTAGGTTCAATAATGTTTAAATCATTTGTTTTTGAAGTTAGAGTATTACTATCTGTTGCTGTTTCTTTGATGCTGAGCTCTTTCTTAATTGATTTATCTTGATTAGAAACTGTTATTTGTTTAGTTTTCATTGATTTTGGGCTCAAAGTTTTCTTCACGTGCTGTGTAGTATATCTTTTATGCGAATCAAAATATGTAGTAGTAATTTTTAGTTTAAGTTGCAATGGGTAGTTTAATTTAATTGCTTTATCCCTTTTCGGGATATTTTTCGTCGCAACCCGTAATTCTATCAGTCTTTTTAGAAAGCTAACTGGCAACCAATGACTGGGCAAATCTGCTTCTATTGGGTTTGCTACGAACATTATGTCGTCACGTGTCGTTTTCGCACATCCACAAACTATGTTCATTAAAATATTCATAATACGTATCATAGCCAAAATATTGCACACTGGAAACAATAAAAAGGAGAACATATAGATTAGGTATCTACTAAGTTAAAAAATAATAAACGCGAAAGTAACTAAGCTACTTAAATTAAATTCGGTACAAAGGTAGTTGACTGGCAGCAGCGTCACTGGAGCGAGCTAAGCGCTGTGATCGCCAACCCACCTGCCCAGCGTGGCGATTACGGATAAAGTCTCCAGATGTTTGCCCAAATGGACTGCAATAGGCTGATGATGATGAACAATTAAAAATGCTGCCCCAAGAAACTATTTCACGCGAAGGAAGTCGCGAGCACAGCCACTGTGTAATAAATCATTAGCCGTATAAAAATTACATAAATGAACTCACTTTCGACTTGGATATGACATATTTAAATACCATTCCTGAAGATTTTGATTATTATTACGATCATCAAATCATATACGACGTAATACTGTCTGTCTGCAACAAATTCATTTCGTCTACAATAAATTTTAATAGGAAAGTGGGTGGTAATACAGTATTTGTGATACATGAAGCGTGAAATCGATTTTACCCTTGAACGAGTTTATGGCTAAATATGATAACGAGAGATGGATATCCACGGTTGACGTTCGGGGTTCAAAGAGTCGAAAGTCATTTTGTTTGATGTTTAGCATCGCAAAGTAATAAGATAGAAATGGTTACATTTAGCATCCTATTAACCTATTTTGTTTGATATTTCGATTTACGACTCGGTGCTTTGAGATAGTAGGGTAGTACTGACAGTCAAAAGTCAGACTGGGGCCACATATTCATAGGCTAAAGCGGTCAAAACTATTAATCAGGTGACATTGTGGTCCATTGCTTTTTCTCACTATTTCTCATCCTTTCTGTAACCCAGAGGTTGATACCTATTTATTAGTTCACGTACGTTTGGTTTCTGTATTTAGAATAGGAACCCTATCATCCCTCCCACTAAAGGGATATCAGGAAAGGGGCAGCAGCGTTTACCTGGTTACAAATAAAACCAACTGCGATCCCCCATCTGCCAGCCAATGCAATAGGCTATTATGGCTAAAAATTGTAATAATTCCGTCTATTAGCTTATTCATAAATAAAAGACACGTATTTTTTTATTTGTAAATTAGACTAAAAATTACAAAGTTATAGCCCGTTGTAATTACGCGTGACGTCACTCGGTGAGGCATTTTACGGGAGCGAGTGACGTCAAAGACTCCCCCTTTTAACTTTTGATGCCTTGTATCTTTGCTATTGTTTATTTGAATGAAAAAAGGAAAAATACGTGTTTTTTATTTTTGAATAAGCTAAAAGACGGACTAATTACAATTTTTAGCCATAATAGCCTATTGTCATTTTAGGGCAGACGTAATGTCTAGCAGTGGACGTTTGCAGACTAATGATGATGATTAGTTTACGTCCAGACCCTTAATATGTACTTGACTGTATCTGATTACTTAAATAGGTACCTTTTTACATAAAACAAAGGAACACCGAATAATAAGAGATACATTAAATTTTCAAACATTTAATAATTTACATAAACATTATCTACAAAAATTGCAGTAAACAGCAAATCAAACATTTCATTTTAAATTCGACTTTATTGCGATTCAATAAGGCCTACGGAAAGTAGATTTAAGAGTATATTCAAGTTAAACACGCTTCCGTTTCGTATTTTCTTGTTATCTTTGATTGTTAATCTCCCGCAACCGCAACTTAGACCAAGCGGCAGACTGTCCGCTAACCTCTGAGTGCTTTTGGAACCAATAGTACTCTGCCTCGAATAGAACCAACCCAATTCCTGGTAATCTGAATGCCTCTGTCCCTCCCGAGCAGAACGTCTGTGTGAACGTCTTGCCGACGCTATAGAATGTTTGCTCCGGTCCTATTCGACGCATTGCCGCCCGGTTGGTGGGGTTGAATCTTTAGCCTAAAACGCGCGTGAGCCGAAGATGCCGAATTGGATTCCCGGTCGGTCGGGTAGGAAATAAACTTCTCCAAACTTACTTCAGTAGAGAAAATCCTTACTTTGAGACCAGTTGGTACTCTGCTACGCTTGATCTGCCAATCACTCTATACACTACACTATGTCATACACTATTCATCCCATTTTTTGGACACATTAATGTATTCGCCGTCCGGAGACTCGTACTTCTTGATGGGCGGAGTCGCGACGGGCCCTTTGATGGAGTATGGTATCAGCGACAAATCGGGCTGCAACAAAAAAAGGACAATTAATTGTGTACTGTTTAAAAAAAAAATGGGCGTCCAGTTCCTCCGGGCTCCTTGATCACCCCCCAAAGACCAAAGTTGCACTAATTTTAGTTGATATCTATTAAGATCCCTCTGACGATGGCAACAACGTCCTACATGCAGTTTTGAATTGTATATTATAGTGAAGTAATAATTAAAAGTGCATTAGAGGTGTTATTATCTCCGTGGTCCTTCGAGCCGGATAGTCCATCACGCGCTCTGGATTCTTCGTCAGTAGAACACCTCCATTTTTATCTACATGATTGTTGCTTCGCAGAACGCGCATTTTCTTACTGCAAGTCAAAAGTGTAACTCAATCTTGCAATATGCAAGATACTCTGTACATAATTATGCCATAAACATAAAACAGAAATATCTTGATAAACGTAGGAGTAATCTTAAACTAATGTGCATGATTTATAAAAGATTAGTGCACAACTAAGCATCAAATTTCATACATTCAATATGTAAGTATGAAGATTTATTATTTTTTATTCAAAATCCAGTACACTCTCGCCTTGAACATCGCAAGATTATATCTCTCAGGGAAAAGAAGCCCTAAGAGTCCATACTATGGCCGTTTGTACTATTTAAGTACAACCAAACGCACTGTGTGAGTGTTTGAGACCGTAGAATGTTACCCATCAGCCGTATCTGATGATAAAAAGGGGCGGAAAGAATAAATAAAACATACCATAATAGCTTCATTATATAGCTCCTCCGATTCCTCATATAACTTGTCCAAAGCTCGTCTCTGAGCAGCCATGATTCTGTCAATCTGGCTCACAAAGCCTATATACTCATCCTTCTTGTATCGTGTCCACTCCTTTTGAAGAAGAGCTCTCTCTTCTAATACCTCGGGCGACAAGTTTAAAGGCGGCCTCTTGCGTTTTCTAAAAATACAGATTTTTAAGTAATTATACTGCACATTGCTTCATCATCATCATCATCAGCCCACATCAGTCCACTGCTGGACATAGGCCTCTCCCAGTGCTCATTGCTTGGTCTAGTTAAATTAATACAGTTGCTATACTCTAGTTAAATTTAAAACAAAGATACATATCAACAGCCTTTTGCAGTCTAGTACTGGACATAGACCAATAGTCCATTACATAGGATATTGCATGATATTTTTAAGTAGCACAACATACGTTATGTTATATCTATAGAAGTTTTTTAGCAAGTTAGTTTGAACAGGCCATTTGTTGCAACTCAGCCTCGGAGCGCCTATTTTGTGTTAAGTAGGCTGTCTATACTATCCCAAGTACCTGAGCAAACTCATACAACATCCACAAAAAGAAATGGGTTGATGATTTGTATTAAATTCTGTCACCGTTCCATCATGGAATATTTTCCATCACACAATTGAACACACTAGAAGGTTTCTTTTTTCAGAGTTAGGTTGTTTGGTTTATGCCAAGTAATTTTGACAGTGTTGTGTGTTCATACTTTTTATTGCATCGCCAACCTATGTAAGACATTTCACATAAGGCGACCAAAGCCTCCTGCAACCATTCCATACTGTCAGTTGTTATGCCTGCACTGCAATATTTAATAAAATAGTATCGCAAAAATAGTCCATATATCTCTGTTTTGTACAATAATTAAAGATGATAGATAGTACATGTAAGCCTAAGCCTTGTTGTGGAATATTTGTCGATAGGATGTGTCTCACATGACTTATTATAAAGTTTACTGCCCTCATTTTAAGTTTTGTAGTGTAATGTACAAATTGCAAAATGTCAAATTTTCATGTGATTGATTGACTGAAAAGTACCAGGAGTGCATAAATATGTGAGAAGTAAAAGACCAAAATTTTTGCTTTTTAAGAAAATGTGGTATTTTATTAACAAACATTTCATAAATCATAAATCATTTATTTCGCAAATATGGGTAATACATAAAATGTGGTGTTGAAGAGAATTGTGGCAAATACCATATTTTGCCTCACGGCGTGCAAATTACAATTATGCAATTATTAATAATAAAGATTAATTAAAACGTATTTACGATTTCGTAAGTTAATGCCCCGCGCTGGGCCTCACAGCGTAGGGGGGCGTCCCCCGGGTGGCGGATGGGGGAACGGTCGGTAGTACAGCCAAGCTAGCTACCGGTCAAGCCCGATGGGCTCGCTGACCGAAGTAGGATGTGGTCCTCCAGCAGTTTGGGGGTTGTGCGGCGGGCTAACACCCCTCCCACGTAAAAAAACAAAACGTTACGACACCAATAATAAGAGATAAACGATCGGACCCCAAAAACAACGACTCACGGCATAGATTTAAGGACATACGTTTTGCCTCGTGGAATGTTAGAAGTCTGTACAGACCAGGCGCTCTATACCAGGTCACTAGAGAGATGCAAGCCTACAAAATAGGTATAGCCGCGCTGCAAGAAGTTAGGTGGCCTGGAAGTGGCGAGTGTGAACTTGATAGTGGCCACACGCTATTTTATAGTGGGTCCGATAATCACAAACACACAAATGGGACAGGCTTCTTAGTTGATAGAAGGTCGCTGCCTTGTGTAGTGCGGTTCCAGCCTATTTCGGATAGAATATGTCTATTGCGTATTAAAAGTAGATTTTATAATATCACCCTAGTTAATCTATATGCTCCAACCGAAGTAGCAGATGATACTGTTAAAGACAGCTTTTATGAAGATCTCGAATTAGTGTATGATGATATCTCTAACTATGATGCAAAGATTTTACTGGGGGACTTAAATGCAAAAGTAGGAAGAGAAGAGGCATTTATGCCCACCATTGGTAGACACAGCAAACACGAACAGTCTAACGATAACGGAACTCGACTAGTTAGCTTTGCATCGTCTAAGTCTTTGGTTATCCGAAGCACAATGTTTCCTCACAAAGAAATATATAAGGGAACGTGGAAGTCTCCCGATGGTAAAACAGTTAACCAAATTGATCACGTTCTCATTGACACAAGGCATAAAAATATTATAGAAGACGTACGAACTTATCGCGGTGCTGATTGCGACAGCGATCACTATCTCCTAGGTGTTAAAATTAAAGCCAAAATAAAAGCTAATGACGCAATAACAGTATCGCGTAAAGACGCAATAGACATAGATAATTTAAAAATAAAAGATGTGCGAAAGGTGTTCCAACTGGAATTGAAGAACAGATTTGAAGGGTTAGAAGTTTCAGAGGATGTGGATAAAGCTTGGGACACCATAAAGGAATCAGTAATGGAGATAGGGATGAAAGTATTGAGAAAAAAGAGGCGGGGTAAGAGAAACAGATGGATAACACCAGAATGTGAAAATTTGATTAAGGACCGACGGAAACTAAAACTACAGGCTGAACAGGATGGCAAATGGCAAAGCAAATACGAGGAATTACGGAAAAAAACTAGAAGAGCAATAAAATCCGCTAAGAGGAAGCATATGGAAGGCATTGTACGTAGCATGGAGAATCTTATTCGGGCAAATGAAAGCAGAGCGTTCTATAAGGAAATAAGAAACGTTAAAAGAGGATACCAACCTACGGTACAACTACTGGAGGATGACAATGGCGACCTCGTTGCAGACCAGTCGAGAATCGGTGCCATGTGGCAGGAATATTTCCAAAATCTTTTGAACTGTCCACCACCCACGCAAGTTCTGGAGTTCTCTGATATGGATAACACTGAAGAAATACCGCATCTGAGTTTTGAAGAGGTCAGAGATGCGATACTGAAGCTTAAGAACAACAAAGCGCCGGGATTTGACAACTTACCGAGTGAACTGTGGAAGTATGGCGGAAGTACGGCTCAGTCAATAATATACGATTTATTGGTGAAAGTCTGGAACCTGGAGCAAATTCGAAAACAGTGGAACTTAGGGGTCATATGCCCAATACTCAAAAAAGGACCCAGGAAACGGTGTGAAAACTATAGGGGGATATCTTTACTACCGACAGCATATAAGATCCTATCCTACGTGTTGCTAAAGAGACTGGAGCCGTACGCTGAGACCATTATAGGTGATTACCAGTGTGGCTTCAGGCGCAACCGTAGCACAGCTGACCAAATATTTCTCCTTAAACAGTTACTGGAAAAGAGGTGGGAATATGCCCAGGACGTGCATGCTCTTTTCGTAGATTTTGCTAAGGCATACGATAGCATTGACCGGGCAACTCTATTCAGAATTTTGAAATTTTTCCAAATCCCCACCAAGCTCGTCAGCATGATTGAGATAGCCACTAAGGAAAGTAGGGCGGTAGTTAGATTTGGGTCAGAATTCACCGATGAATTCGAAGTAAGGACAGGCTTGAAACAAGGAGATGCACTGTCACCTATGTTATTTAACCTGGCACTCGAATACGTCATGCGACATGTGCTTAGTCTCGACGGGGGAGTGCAGTTAAATGGATCCCATAAGGTGATAGGGTACGCAGATGATCTTGCCCTGATAGGTGAAAAGAGGGAGGAGATAGTGTTGGCAGCGCAGGTGTTGGAGGACGAGGCTAGGAAGGTGGGTCTCAGAGTCAACCAGCATAAGACTGAGTACATGCACATTCGTCGGTACAAAAATATCAGAGTGCCGAGGCCTAGTCTTACCGTAGGAGGGGCTGTCTACAGAGGGGTGGACAGATTCAAGTATCTAGGCTGTACTATCACTGACACCAATACTAGGGAACAGGAAATAGATACAAGGATACAAAACGCCCTTCGTTGTAGTGCAGCCTTACACAAGGTTTTGGTGTCCAGGCTTCTTAGCAAGCGTACAAAAGTCCGTATATACAAGACTGTAATACGTCCAATTTTAATGTACGCTTGCGAGGCCTGGACACTGACTCTTAAAGAAGAGACAAAACTACGTGTGGCGGAAAGAAAAATTTGGAGGAAGATTCTGGGACCTGTACGGACAAGCGAGGGACTTTTTAGAAGGAGGAAGAATGTAGAGTTGGAAGAGGAGGTGAACGAGCCGGACATCATTGCCGAAACGAAATCCCATAGACTTCGCTGGCTTGGGCATTTAGAAAGGATGGGGAATGATCGTGCAGTGAAGCGAGCGTACGTGGGACGGCCGAGTGGCACGCGGCCGGTGGGCCGTCCCAGGTATCGCTGGGCGGATGAAGTCCAAAAGGATCTGCGTGAGCTCCGTGCGGACAGCTGGCAGGAGGTTGCGCAAGACAGGCCTAGATGGAGGCTCTTATTATTGGAGGCCAAGACTCGGCTTGGGTCACTGCGCCGATCTAGTTAGTTAGTTAAGTTAATGCAACCTATATACTTTCTATTTCTCTATGTGCTTCTGGTGCTTTTACTCAATTAGTCACTGCTCATGTTACAATCAAATTTGGCCATTTTGGTCCTTGGACAGTCAATGATATTTTTGAGAGAGGTAGGGCATCGGGGGTTCGGGAAAGGACCTCCACCCTATAGAATACCGCAGTCAAATGACCTCTGGGTCGTGATTCTGCCGGTGAGTAGGGTTTCCGGAGCTCGTGGGGGGTTAGAGTTGGGCCGGCATGGCGGTGGCAAAGCGACTTGGGCTTCTCTTTCGCTTTCCATCAGGCGTAGGGAAGCCATTATGTCGAGCTACTATGATTTTACACTCACCCAATTTGATCCAGCAGGTTCAACGGAATCTCCATCTCCTCTATAGGCTTGAGCTGACGAGCATTCTTCTGCAGACGACGGATTTGTTTCTCCAGTTTCTTACGACGCCTCTCCTCACGAGCTCTGATAATTGCAGGGTCCATTTTCTTCTTTTTTTTCATTGGTTCGGCACTGGAATATTTTATAGATGCTGTGTTGAATAATGAACCTTACCTACTGCTACAAATTACTTCATCTGTAGTTACCAATTGAAAAAAGATAAGTAAAGCTATCAAAAAATTAGAATCATTGAAATTTTGTAATTAGAGTTACCAAAAACTAAAAATGTTGACTTACCACAAAGGCTCAGTAAATTTAAACTGAACAATATTACTTGTCGATATATTTCTTGTATTTATTGCCAATTTGGCAGCTGGGCACAGTGATAATCTGAAAATATTGAAGTTATTTCCATTTATTTTTGGTTCATAGGTTATCTTTAAAATTGTCCATAGTAACAATTACAATAGAAAATTACCTTGAGAACTGTTTTAAAATTGATAAATTAAACATTTTGCTTCCTAAATGCTCACTACTTTTTATACAATTAAAGAAAAAACACTACACTTTTCGACATAATCTTGAAGGAAGATACAACAGTGCGTTCCGTTTCACTTTCACCATAATAAATCGTATTCTTTCGACTGTCACCCAGACATCACATAATATCACTCACATTTCTTGCAAAGGAACGCACCAATGCGTTCCGTTCCAGGCTGCGATCATAAATACACAGGTTCCAGATTTTTATTTTTAGCGACTAACAGTTTTATTTAAATTTAATTTTCTAAAAGCAGCAAAGATAACTCGGATTTTGCTTTTCTCAGTGTTTTGTTGGTTTTATAGGTTATTTTTAATTATTTTTATTTATGGATTCGAAGAAATTGTAAGTAATTTCTACTAGTTTTCTATAAAATCACAAAATACGTCATGTCACAAGACAATCGCAATCAACCCAAGCTCCGTGGACTCCATACCAGGACTAGCAACTAAATACAAAGCACGAGGTCTTCGTAACTCTGTTGTGCTTCTGTAAATACACGGTAACTTTAACAACAAATAAAATGTAAGCGACGCACGTTTTTATGGTCTGGTTTTAAAGATAAGTACTTATTTATCTTTAAAACCAGACCATAAATGTACCTACCTAGGTACACTGGGAAGTCCCCGTGTATGACTACTTTACCGCGCTGGCGTAAGTGATTAATCCCGACCGGGAATCGAACACTTTTGCACCAATGGGTCAACTAAATTTTTTTTATATGACTACGATGATGGCCCGCACTCCTTGTCATCATCACCGGACTGTTGGGGGAGCGGAAGGCTCTCACCCCTAGGCCGACATTTAATGTGCTACGAACATGCTACCGAAATGACTAAAATTATTGAGTTATTGAACGTTTGGCCGCACTATGGGGAAACATCAGTGGAAGCTGCTTATACGTTTTTATATGTTAGCACAGTGTAGTACAGTAAGAACCACGGTAAGAACAGAAAGAGAGAAGTCTGCGCCAACTCGTCGATCGACTGATTGGTATTACATTGCCACTTCAACACTACGAGTAAACATGGAAATGAAGTGTCAAACCGCAATGCATACCGTACAGACATGAAAGGTGCGGCGCTGCACCGCACCGTGTGACTTCTCCCTTACGACACCCACGGAATGTAATGTTGCGGTGATTTGTATTTGTAGGAACAGACTTGTCCCTACGAAAAGTGGAAGTACTTCCGCCGAGCTAGGTGATCGTGCTCGGGGACCGCGGTCCGATGGACCATCTTGGTTTTTCGTATATATAGCGAGGCGTGATGAAAACTTCGTATGTGAGTTGTAGGTCTTCCATACATTGCATATTGTAGCGACGTGGAGGTTGTTGTAGCGGTGTGGATATAGGTGTCGCTACGTGTCGCTACATATTCTTTTCCCTCACCTCACAACAAAATCACGTCCGTACCTACTTGCTACGAACCATGGTGCATTGCGTGGAAAACCGGAACCACTCGTTTAAAGTAACTTACAATAGTTATCGTATGTAGGCAGATTAATTTAGATTTTCCCCATAGATAAATGGGGATTTCTTCATCCCAAGGCTAAAGTAGATAGCACGTAGGTACAGTCAGCATGAGATATACATTATGTAAGCACGTAAGCCACTCACTACACGTTGTGCAGTTTAAAAAGTTTCAAAATTGTATGTTGTAGGTATTTACATAAACAGCTTTTCAGGCAGGCTCGGTGGCTCAATTGGTAGTAAGACAGGCTCGGTGGCTCAATTGGTAGTGACCTCTGCCTTCTGAGCCAAGGGTCGTGGGTTCGATCCCCGCACATTACAAATATTTGTATAACGCCAATCAAACTACTTTAAACTTTGAGTAATTTATTATACTGGTATAACGGTATTACAACTCGACTTATCACATTTTAAATAATTATTCGTCGAACATAGATTTCCCTCGATGTCTGTCTTCGGTCCAAGCTGGTAAAAGAATGACTCGCTTGCTTCGTCCATCCGCCCAGCACAGCTTCCCCCTCCATTTTTTTCCCGCCTATTTTGCCGACAGAGAGGCGCGCTGTCAATGTTGCCACTCAAAAATGAGTTGCCACGTAATTCTTAAAAAACATACTAAATAATGAGGGCAATAATTAGACAAATATTAAAAATCATGACATTCGGCCATCCGACAGCGTGCCGTCTCCCGACGCACCACTACATAATTATTTAAGGAAAAAGCCAATCGAAACAATCACTTAACAATATATGACTACACACATGAGACAAATAACATGATTCAACCAATAGTGCTAAAGCGCCGTCTCAATAAAATGAGAACCTGACATTACAACTAAATGAATAACACAAAAACAGTTTGACTTATAACAACAAATTACTGCTAAATTACAACCTTGCATTTCCTCGTACAATATGTATGCCACATCAGTTTTAATCATTAACGGGTAAATATAAAATCATGACATTCGGTGGTAGTATTCTAATTGATTGACATAGTTTTCAAAGTATACACATTTGAGACTAACATGCGACAGGAACAATTGAACAAATGTCTTAAAATAAATAGTTGACAGCTAGGTGTATACCTATATATAATATATAAAACTGAAATTAAAAAGAAAACAATAATAACTAATATTACATAGTTACTTAACTATTTACTGTGCCTATGCACACGATAGACATAAATGTGGAAGAAAAAGAAGCCTAACTAGCCGCTACTAGACGATGCACTAGATTCAAGTAGGTACTTTACTAATAACATCTTCACTAAAGTGTTACAAGGAGAATGAGGAATACACATTGGTTCCTTGACTCCAAAAAGAGACCTTATGATGATAATTGCAAAACTGTTTGTAGTAGACAGTGCGAGTCAGATCGTTCTCAGGTTAGTAACTAGCTTTATCCTGTGCAGAAAATCTCGGCAGCTTCTTCCCTCTCGGTCGCAAAAACGTTTTAAAACAGCGATTCTGAAACACATTAGTAAGTAAATACAACCTCCAAAAAAATACTATTTTAATGATACCTATTGGTAGCCAATTGGGAAATGTGAATAAATTTAAATTCATTAATTATTTTGAAAGTCCAAATTCACTATGATCTTGTGATGTCATGATGTCATTTGATATAAATAAAGTAGTTTTGTTTACAGTTCTTAGTCAAAGCCTTGATGCAAAATAAATTTGACAGTGTATGATTAAAGTGGTGACCATTGACAGAGGCCACTGCGCAGCACTGAAAACTGGCCAATCCACTGTGTCAAATCCAACTGAAAACTTGTTAAGACATTCAGACTTATCAACCCCTCCAATAGCCAGTGGCAATTAAGTAGTGAACGTACGTACAAATAAATAACAATATTTTTTTTATTGTGTCTTATCTCTTGGGGACACCAAATATATTTGTACGCCTTTACAGGCAGACCCAACTATAACTATTTGTTTATTTTATTGTAACCTGTTCTGACAAACAAAGAATTTGATTTGGTTTGATGAATCTCTAATGGTCATTAGTTCGCCCACTATGACAGAAAGATCATTAAATTGTCATTCATCTTATTAGAATAAATCGTAAAAAATAATGATCACAGGGATATAGCGTAACCTTCTTTAGGATGAGGTTATCCATAAACAAACAGTAGACATCCCATATAGACTGTATAACTACATTCAACCTTCAAGTAATAAAGTTTGTAAGGACCGATGATCTCCCATGATGGTCTTAAAATAAATTATTCACACCATTTCCCTACATTAGCTATAATTAATAACCAATTTAATGAGTCGATACGTAAATTCAGGTCGTTTTTCAAGCCCAATGAAATTCAGTGACATTGTCCCAATGTTGGAACATAATCCATTAAAGTGTTTACTGAAATTTAATGTCCCTCCCGATTTCAAGCCTATGATACGTCCACCCTTAACCAAATTTCCCTTCGCCTCCTAGAAAACCTCAAACCCCCAAATAAGTTATTTGTTAGCCAGCAGATAGTTTGATCTCACTAGACTCTGTTCAAACAATTGAACGTACTCACTGTCCCTTGCTTATATTTATATGAGGTGTTAAAACCTGTTAAAACTCACCCAGAGCTATTAATTTAAGACTCTGTACAACATTCCAGGTCCAAATAAATTAATCATGCCTTTTAATGAAAACAGCTATGCGTTCAAGGAACAGTCGGTCATTGGCTGTCAAATTATATAATAAGTTACCCATGAACGCAAATGATATGACAATTAGTAAGCTTAGAATATGGCTTATTCAACATTGTTTTTGTTTTAAAAGAATATTTTGACCACACGTGTGACTTGCTTTATTTACTTCGATTTTTAATGATATTTTGAAATTATGGTATGTGCCTTATAATGTTATTCTGGTTGTATAATTAGGTGTTCTAATAATTTAGTTATTTTGACGTATAATAATGAATCTCACTTGTATGTATTCAATTCAATAATTAATTTAATTTGACATGTAACAATTTATGTCATTTGACAACTTGACATAATATTTGCACGCTCTGAACGTGTTTACTTCTTTAATATACATAATCATCTGTAATATTATGTACCGCACTCTAGAATAAACAAATTCTTATTACCAGAGGCAAGTCCACTACTATTGCGGCAATAGTTCATGAAATATTTTGACGCATGTGAAAGTAAACAATACGCCAGAGATGTACTCTGATTTGTCACGAGCGTGCATGGCGCAGACCACCCTTGATACTACACTTGGACATCGAGCTGCTCTAAATGGACTAGAGTACCTAGTGCCCTACATTTCTAGTTAGAACGTTCCCCTTTTTTTTTATTAATATAAAATAAATAATAATCACGTACGTGTGCGTAACATATTATGTAAAATAAAAATGTTTATCCTACAATACAAATCGTTCCCCGCATACAATTCAATTGAGATAACCAAATACATATTACAAAGTCCCTAGAAAAAACTATCAGCTGCCGCTGTACTAACCTTAAGGCCTGTATCGCAGGAACAATTACAATTTATAATTGTAAATCTATATCAAATTAACTGGGAGGTCCGGTTTTATATCCACAATAGGGGGGGCAAACCTCTTAGTTTTCCACCCCAGTTAGGTAGGTTTGTGCCCATCGTGCCTGATGTGTATGTATGTGATAGTGTATGTACTTATAATAAATAATAATAAATAACCCAAGACATGCCACGCTGGGCCACTCATCGCCATCTAGCCCCAAACTAAGCCTAACATGCTTCACTTAGGGAACCATTCAATTTAAATGGGCACCATTTAAATGAATATATCAGAGATCAACATCCTATTACATACCAAACTGTACCATGATATATCCTTACATAAGAAACGCCATCCGTCATAAATTTAACACTGAAAATGTATATACCTACGCAGGTTCTAAATTTTTATAAATTCAATAGTACCTATTCATTTCGATGTCACTCACTAATTTTGACAAGTTGATACAGGCACAGCCCAGTTTTAAATTATCTCTCCATGTATTTCTGTAGTGAATAAATGTCTTATATGGAAAATAAAAAGAATAATATCAAAACAAAAACAAATCGACCGCCCCGGGTTCTTGATAGTGTCAATCTATAGAATTACTTACATTCACATAGGTTTAAGTAGGTACAGTCTAATGTAAAATAAATAAAATTATACTACGAGCCACCAAGACTTCCCTGATGACAACGGACAACATCACACGGATACTACGAGCTGCTCGCCTGCATCGACATCCACCAATGGTCCCCTGCTGCTTGTGCCATGAGCAACTCGTCTGCGGCCCTTTGGACTTCACCAAGCGGAGCAGTCATCATGTCGTCAACTGCCATTACTTCTGCAAAGGAAAATTACACCGCCGACGTAATCCATTCCAGAACACATTGTGTACCCACTTTGTGAAATATCATCTATATCCCTATTGGCGAACTGACAAGTAGTTTAGATATCCCATCTATCGTTTGCATTTATTTGAAATAAAGGATTAAAAAAATACAAGCCTCGGCTCAGTCCGGATATTATTACATTAATTTTAAGACATAGTTAAATTATAATTGGTAAAATTCATTAGTACTGAATCATTTAACATACATAGCTCCTTAGAGGGGTCTTGTCTTACTTAGGGACATAAATAATAAATAAATAAAAATCTTTATTGGAACATTACAAATTAGCACAGTAGCATCGGTGTATGATAATATCCGCAATAGTGCGAAACTATGTCGCGGGGTTATTAACACCCACCTCCTGATTTAGATGGATTACATTCCAAACAAAGAATACAATGATGAGTATGTGTATGAATGTGTGTGTATGTGTATGAATGTATGAATGAGTGCAAAAATAATTTATTACATAAATAATCTCCAATTACTTGTGGAACATACATAGCTCCGTAGAGACATACATAGCCTTCAATTACTTGTGGAACATACATAGCTCCGTAGAGACATACATAGCCCCAATTACTTGTGGAACGCACATGGCTCCGTAGAGACACACATAGCCCCCAATTACTTGTGGAACGCACATGGCTCCGTAGAGACATACATAGCCCCCAATTACTTGTGGAACGCACATAGCTCCGTAGAGACACACATAGCCCCCAATTACTTGTTTAATAATATATTTATTCATTTATTTGAAATCAACCGCGTATCCATTAGATTTCATTAATGAGTATATGTTATACCAAATTATTAAGGCCTATTGGCCATGGCTCTGTTATTTCAGACTTCCTTAAAAATTCAAATTTAATCAATATGACATTTGATTGTGCGTTGTGCGTGCGTGTATGTGTACCTACGTGTTTCAGGTCATTAGGCTCAAACATTAAGAGGCTCACGGCCGGCTCAAGTATTAAGAGCTAAAAGCTAAATACTTATTTATTCATTTATTCTTTATTGCACGATAGAAATAGTGTACAAAAGGCGGACTTAATGCCGCATAGGCATTCTCTACCAGTCAACCATTGGGCTAAGCAGAAATAAATGTAGGTAGTGTGCTGCAGAGTTCGATAAAATTAAACAGCAAAAAGTACTTAAATAAATACATACACATTATAAAGTAAATATAATACAATATAGCTCATTAATATAATATACATATACATATAAAATAATATACATATATATAAATAATAGTAAGGACGACGACAGAGTAGTGAGACGACTTCGTTAATGCTTCATTTACTTTCTTATTGATATTTCTTTAATTAATACTTCATTGTGTACATGCTAAAAAAAATACATAATTATATACATATATTATATATATTTAAAGTACGTGTGTGTGTGTGTGTGTGTGTGTGTGTGTGTGTGTGTGTGTTCGTGTGTGTACGAGAGAATCTGGTGCGGTAGCAGTATCAGTAAAAATCAAACCTTTAACACCCCTCTCTTCGCCTATATAAATTAGATTACTTGTGGGTAGTGGCGTACATAGCCTTCTCTTGTACATGTAACTCCACGACATTTATAGCCTTAAATTTTGTGAAGCGTATGCAATCTTAGCGAAGTAATCTTTGAACATACATATTTTAAACTAAAATAGGCTCCATTTACTTAATACTAAGGCCAGAAATATAACCAAACCAAATATATCAACTTTCATTAGTATACCTATATCGTTGTATTTACTAAAAGACATTGGAAAGGAATTAGTACGTACTTATGTATAATACAGGCTCGGCCTAGCTTGTGTTATAATAACTGTGTACCGCATAAGTAAGCAAATGGACACAAAAAGTTAATGCACCGCTTACAATCAGTCTGTCACATAGCATTTTGACCTCATTCTACGCTACACTTAACGCTCAGATTCCTATGACGCGATAGGCATTGTTAATTAGTCTGACGAGCAATATCTGGCATAGCAAGCGAAAAATACTGTTTCGTTTCCAGTTGTGATATACAAAACGTAACTCATGTAATCAAATAAATTACTTTCTCACTTTCTCTTCTCTTCACAAAATTTATCTTCTCAATAACGGCGCAATTTCAACCAACGTTTAGCTTTTTCTAATACCGACCGCAGTCTAACATTTTATCGCAGACCAACATTGTTAAAGAGTAGCCTTAACCAAATGGGTCGTGCGATAAACCTTATTAGGCTTACAAGAGTAACATTAACAAAGAGTTGCCTTGTTCGAACATCACTCAAGTTGCAGTCCGCTCCAGAAAATATTTATGCAATAAATATAAAAATTCTAGCACCGACGTTTGCCAGAGAATCCGTCGCGGACTATTATCAAGGAGTTGCCTTGACCAAATAGAATCCGCGACAAATTATTTCAGGCAGACCAACAAGAATAGCACTATCAAAGAGTAGCCTTGATCAAATATTATTCAAGCTGTTGTCAGTGCTGGCGAAATCCAATCGCCATATTATTTCAAACACTCGCAATACTACCCGCAAAGTAACATTGTTAGAGAGTAGCCCCAACCAAATGTCCGTGACGGCATTACTTATTATGGAAAAGAAGAGAAGAGAAAAATAAAAGCTGAATTTAAAGAAAAATTACAGTGACGGCCTTTAATAGCTTGTCTATATTAATATCTCGTGTATATTAATATTAATTATAATAATTTGAAGAGTATTTCTACTCCGTACCTTGTAGGCTGCAGGTGTCTTTCCGCTTCTGATTTATAACGCCAATCAAACTACTTTAAACTTTGAGTAATTTATTATACTGGTATAACGGTATTACAACTCGACTTATCACATTTTAAATAATTATTCGTCGAACATAGATTTCCCTCGATGTCTGTCTTCGGTCCAAGCTGGTAAAAGAATGACTCGCTTGCTTCGTCCATCCGCCCAGCACAGCTTCCCCCTCCATTTTTTTCCCGCCTATTTTGCCGACAGAGAGGCGCGCTGTCAATGTTGCCACTCAAAAATGAGTTGCCACGTAATTCTTAAAAAACATACTAAATAATGAGGGCAATAATTAGACAAATATTAAAAATCATGACATTTGTGTGCATTAACATGTCTGTTTGTATTGGTCTGGATGTTTTCTATGTAGTTATAATATGTATTTATTTACAAAAAAAAAGTATCTAAGTAAGTTTATCAGTTGTCTAGTACCCATAGTACAAGCTTCGGCTTAGTTTGGGGCTAGATGGCTCTGTGTAGCCCAGCGTGGCATGTCTTGGGTTATTTATTATATTTATAGTGACTCCTACGGATTTGACAGACCACGATTTATGCATTCTAGGGTTATCATCTGCTCTGCCGAAACATTCTATACGTAAACGTACAAAAACAGTACTTGATTATTCATCAATAGTGTCTACCTTGCAGGCAGCTGATTGGTCTAAAGTAGTTGGTTCCAACGATGTAGATATAGCCGTGGTTGCTTTCAGTGATATGATACAGGATACGATAGCTAAAAACTCTAAAGAAATTAATGTTTCCCGATCCAAATTTAATCTCAAGCCTTGGGTAACTCCGGGCTTGATCAGATGTCAGAAAAACCGCGATTACCTACACCTTCGTGCGAAAAGAAATCCTACCTGTGATATAGCCCAGATTACATACAAGAGATATCGCAATTTCCTAAACAACTTGTTACAAAGAGTAAAAACGACATATGAAAACCAACAGCTCAATAATAGCCAAAACAATCCCAAAAAACTCTGGAAAGTAATTAAAGACATTTGCAATATTAACACAACTAACACTGATGCCATGGATTTAATAAAAGACGCTGATCCTCTTCAAGCACTCAACCACTGCAATCAGTATTTTTCTGAGATAGGGAAAACATTAGCGAAAAATACACTCACCGACATGAATATATCTGAGGAAAACCTCTTGGCCAGTCATACACCTAACATTTCTATCGTAAACTCCATATTTTTATCGCCAACAGACGAAGCAGAAGTTGCTCACTTTATAAGAGAACTTAAAGTAGATAGCGCTCCAGGTTTAGACAAATGTACCCCATTACTAATCAAAACAATATGCCCTGTAATACTTAATCCTCTTACCCACATATTTAATTTGAGTATGTCAGCAGGAAAATTCCCTGAAATATGGAAAGTAGGAGTGATCACCCCAGTCTACAAAGACGGTCCAAAATCTTTGCCCAGTAATTACCGGCCAATAACTCTTCTCAGTGTCTTATCCAAATTATTAGAAAAAATAATCTGTAAAAGGCTAGTAGCATTTTTGGAAGATCACTCGCTCATCTCAGACAACCAATTTGGCTTTAGGCAATATAGATCGACTGAAGATGCCGTTACCTTACTTACTAAAACGGTATCTTCTGTAATAGATCAGAATAAGTGCTGCCTTGCTGTATTTCTTGACCTCGCAAAAGCGTTTGACACGGTATCGATTCCAATTCTACTTCAAAAACTTGAATATATGGGAGTGCGGGGTCTGGCTTATAACTGGTTCAGCTCCTACCTCAAAGGCCGCAGCCAATGTGTCAAAATTGGATCGACTGTGAGCGACTGCCTCCCAGTTCAATACGGGGTCCCACAGGGCAGCATCTTGGGCCCAATACTTTTTGTCATTTATATAAATGGCATTCTAAACATACCGATACAAGGAGCCGACTTAATTTGTTATGCCGACGACACTGCCATCTTATTTCATGATGCATCTTGGGAGTCCGTTTTTAACTTGGCGAATAATGGTTTATCGACTATTGCTGTCTGGCTAAAGAAAAATCTGCTCACCTTAAATATAAAAAAATCAAAATACTTGTCATTTCACAAAACTCGTGCCTCCAGGCCTCGTGTATTGGAAGCGCTTACCATTCACTCGTGTAGAACCGGTGCGT
Source organism: Conogethes punctiferalis (assembly GCA_031163375.1). Lineage (NCBI taxonomy): Eukaryota > Metazoa > Arthropoda > Insecta > Lepidoptera > Crambidae > Conogethes > Conogethes punctiferalis. Next base: position 5,342,749 of record CM062093.1, read on the forward strand.
TCTCTCCGTCTTCTAACACCCAATGTCAGTGTCCTACCATAGATCGGGTTGAATCTATCAAATACCTAGGAATAATTTTGGATGAAACTCTATCTTTTAAACAACACGTTACGACTCTATCAGGTAAAGTTAGGAAAATAATATTTATTATGAAATCTCTGCGAAACTCTGCTAGTAAAAAAACACTCACCATGGTATACAATGCTATCTGTCAGTCGCTACTTCTTTATTGTATCCTATCTTGGGGAGGTGTAGGTAAAACAACACTAATAGAACTCGAAAGAGCTCAACGTTCAGTACTGAAAGTAATGTTGCGTAAACCTTTTCGTTTTCCCACTAACGAACTGTATAGGGAGGCCGATGTTTTTCGTGTGCGACAATTATTTATCTCCAAAGTAGCTTCCACAATGCATAAAAAAGTTATTAACTCTTCTGATTTTCCGGTTTTGGCTGCAAGGCGTAATTTTAAGATCCCTCTTCCTGATACTCACTCCAGTTTTGCAAGACGGCTTCCGCCTTACTCTCACATTTTTATCTATAATAAAATAGTAAAACACGTAAAGGACATAAAAAAACTAAATGTTTCTCAGTTGAAGAATTCTATAAAATCATGGTTAAAGAGTCTCAACTACCAAGATACTGAAAATGTACTTTTGGCCAGTTATTAAATTGACATCACATTTGCACACACTCATGCACACACACTCATACACACACACTCATACACACACACTCATACACACACACTCATACACACAAACACAAACCATATATATATATACTAGCTTTTGCCCGCGACTTCGTCCGCGTGTTTAAATTTATACATACAAAAGTTTTTTCCCGCTAACTCCCGTTCCCGTGGGAATTTCTCAAAATACAGCCATAACTAAACTTTATATTTACTAAGGTACCTGCATGCCAAATTTCAAGCGTCTAACTTAAGCGGTTTAGATTTTTCATACAAAAGGATTTTCCCGCTAATTCCCGTTCCCGTGGGAATTTCGGGAATTCCTTTCTTAGTGCACCCCTACGGTACCTAAGCTACGTCCCTTCCAAATTTCAAGTGCCTACGTTTAGCCGTTTGGGCTGTGCGTTGATATGTCAGTCAGTCAGTCAGTCAGTTTCTCCTTTTATATATATAGACTAGCTTTTGCCCGCGACTTCGTCCGCGTGTTTAAATTTATACATACAAAAGTTTTTTCCCGCTAACTCCCGTTCCCGTGGGAATTTCTCAAAATACAGCCATAACTAAACTTTATATTTACTAAGGTACCTGCATGCCAAATTTCAAGCGTCTAACTTAAGCGGTTTAGATTTTTCATACAAAAGGATTTTCCCGCTAATTCCCGTTCCCGTGGGAATTTCGGGAATTCCTTTCTTAGTGCACCCATACGGTACCTAAGCTACGTCCCTTCCAAATTTCAAGTGCCTACGTTTAGCCGTTTGGGCTGTGCGTTGATATGTCAGTCAGTCAGTTTCTCCTTTTATATATATAAGATACTCTTTCGCACATCAACATACCAATGAAACATTCTAGCTTTTCCACCCCCTCCCTCATTGACACAAAACCTAACCTGTAAATTCAAATAATATCAAATGTAATGGTTCCTGCGACACAGACCTCGAGTCTAGTGCAGCGACCGCTGATAACTTTTAAAGGTTCCTGTAGTAGTTAATTTAGTTTTTATTTTAATTAAGACCGTATGTTTTTGTACACGGAACGATTGTACTCTATTACTGGAAATAAACATTTCATTTCATTTCATTTCATTATCTCGACAATCTATGTAATCAAATGTACCTATCTAATAATGACCCAAAGTGTTTGAAAGAACACTTTACTCTACTCTAAGCGATCGTGTTAAGGTTATTTTGTTTAGGTGGTAGGCGCCTACATTTAAAGCACCTAGTGAAGGTGTATCGAAGGCTGAGTTAATTATTAAAAGTTGTGAAAATTGAATTTGTATTGATATTGTTGAAAATTGAATTAAAATTGTGAAATTTGTGAAAATTAATATGATTGCCACGAGACAGGCATAGCCTAGTGTGGCAGTCATTGGTAATACATTTTTTGTGTACTTACTTTGTTTATGAGTATAAACAATTTATTATTATTATATTATTAGGTATCATTTTGTTTTTTAATTATTATTATTATTTGTCTCATCACCATCAGCCTGCAAATCCCGAAGCCTATATATCCATAGGTTTCCCCCAATAACAATAATCATTTGGCAAGATTTGCCTTAGTCTCGCTTAGAGGCGGGGTAATGACTGCAGTAGATTTTATTTGTACCCAGGTAAACACTACAGCCCGTGTCCTGATATTCCTGTAGTCTTCTTCTACGTCACCTACGGGATGAGATGGGGTCGTCCTATTCTATCCCAATACCACACGGACAAAAAATTTGTTTGTTTAGGTACCTACTTCAATTTGACAACGAATTTGATGCACAGGCTGTTGATATCATATTGATACATTTTTTTTTATAGTGGCTTGACATAATAGCTTCCCTAAAGCGAAAGCGAAAGAGACGCCCAAGTCGCTGTGACAACGGACAAGTAACTAGTCAGTTACCTGTCAGTTGCCACCGCCATGCCGGCCCAACCCTAACCCCCCCCGAGCTCCGGAAAACCTACTCACCGGCAGAAACAAGACCCAAGGGTCATTTGGCTGCGGTATTCTATACGGTGTAAGTACATTTGGTGTATCACATCACATACCTACTTATATTTGATGTTGACTGTACGCCCAACTCTGTCACTGACGACATCATTACGGTCCCGAAAATTTGTATTCAAAGCGGCGACTCGTGTAGTCATGAACATAATTGACTAAATAAGAGTCACTTTGTTTCTACAAAACATTACAAGCAAAAAGAAAACAATGTCTCATTTTCATGATTCCGTAGGTCTACCTCAAGCAATAGGGATGTTTCCAGGTTCAAAATAATCCCTACTAATATTATAAATGAGAAAGTGTGTCTGTCTGTCTGTATGTTTGTCTTTCTTTCACGGCAAAACGGAGCGACGAATTCATGTGAGTTTTTAAGTGGAGATAGTTGAAGGGACGGAGAGTAACATTGGCTACTTTCCCCCCTTTCTAACCCCCATTTCCCTTAAATGGGGGCAACGCGGGCGAAGCCGCGGGCACAGCTAGTTACATTATATTTAGTCCGCATTTTAGATTATAATTTATTGGACATGTATTTTTCTTTTTTTCAAAAATTTAAACAAAAATTACTTAACAAAGATACAGGGCATCCTTAGGACTTAGGAGTGGCGGCCTTTGACGTCACTCAATGGCGAAATTTTCTCTAATATTTTTATAAAAATTCTCACTTTTTTTAGGGTTCCGTAGCCAAAATGGCAAAAACGGGACCCTTATAGATTCGTCATGTCTGTCTGTCTGTCCGTCCGTATGTCACAGCCAGTTTATTCCGAAACTTTAAGAGCTACATTATTGAAATTTGGTACGTAGATGTATTCTGTAAACCGCATTAAGATGTGAAAATAAAATCAGAAAAAAATTCTAAATTTTTGGGGTTCCCCATACATAGAACTGAAACTCAAAAATTTTTTTTTCATCAAACCTATACGTGTGGGGTATCTATGAATAGGTATTTGAAAATGATGTTGAGGTTTCTAACATCATTTTTTTCTAAACTGAATAGTTTGCGCGAGAGACTCTTCCAAAGTGGTAAAATGTGTGTCCCCCCCCCCCCCCCCGTAACTTCTAAAATATGGGCATGATAAAACTGAAAAAAATATATGATGTGTATTACTATAAAAACTACTAACGAAATTTGGTTTGAATGAAATCTAGACCGTAGTTTTTTTTTAAACGTCATAAATCAAATTTCCTAATTTTTTCAGTCAATCAGTGGTACGGAACCCTACGTGCGCGAGTCCGACTCGCACTTGGCCGGTTTTTTTTATAACGGCTTTGCACTGAGGATGTGCATTAAAGAGGGAATTTGCCTTTGTCACAACGCTTGGTAGGCGGGTTGGTGACTGTAGTAGGTTGTAGTATTTGTATCCAGGGAAACGCTGCTGCCCGTTTCCTGATAACTGCTTAGTCACCTTCTCGTACACCCACGTGGTATGATGCGGTGGTCCTATCCTAAATCCGGAGCACACAGAAATGGTCTATAAAACTTCTGGTTATAATACTCGTAATACCTACTCTCCCGACCGAATTCGTTCAAACCAATTTTCAAGGGGGTTAGTTCCCTTGAAAATTGGTTAGTAGGTAGCTACGCAGTAGATAAACAATGTGCTTAAAATGGGTATTTCAGATATTTCAGAATCTATTAATTTAATTAGCCTTAAACCCTTTTAACGAGCTTTGTCTATGCTTATAAAGACTTTATTTTATTCATACCCTATTCTGTTGTCCGTCTGTCTGCAATTTATATTTAACCGGCAAAATGCCCCGATTCGCGAGGACCCCAGCCAAATAGCTATAAGCTTATAGCTGAGCTCAGTAATGATCTGTTAACTGTCAGGGCACCCTTCTCCTTCAACGAATTTTTACAGGCCTCAGATATTATAGCTAACTTACTCTGCCATATCTGAAAAAGCTATCGAAGCTCCCTCTAACAAACGGTTCGAGTTTCAGCAAACTTAAATTGAACATACGTTTTTTATATAACGCGATCAGGTAAGCCATCGCTTAGGCTATCCTAGACTCCTAATCTTTGTAGTTTTAAAAAGCACCATCAAATAAGTAGTATTTACGCGTGCAAGTACTACTTAACACAAAATTCCATAAGTACCCAACAAGTAAAACAAATAGGCATCAATTAAAACTTCATTACATGCCTACACGGAACAATTGCAGCCATAATAAACTGTAGGTAATACGCCACTCTCCACAGAGGAACCATAAAAATGTAAATAGTCTCATTATCTATACTTATAATAAATCTGTAGAGAGGTCAATTCTGTACATGAAATATATTTTCAAAATAACTATCAGGGGGTGATTAGTGATCGATACTGATGCCAAAAATGCAATCAGTAAAATTTTTGTCTGTCTGTCTGTCTGTCTGTCTGTCTGTCTGTCTGTCTGTCTGTCTGTCTGTCTGTCTGTCTGTATGTTCCTTATAGAAACAAAAACTACTCGACGGATTTTAACGAAACTTGGTACAATTATTCTTCATACTTCTGGGCAGGTTATAGTATACTTTTCATCACGCTACAATCAATAGGAGCAGAGCAGTGTTGGGAAAACGGGAGAAATTTTATCTGTATGTTTGATCGCGCATCACGTGTAAACTACTGGACGGAACTATATGCGGTTTTCACCAATGTATTACTAGAAGTCTAACTTAAAATATAGGTACCAATTTATGGAAGTCCGTTATTTTTGAAACCCGATATGCACGCGCGCGACGCCGCTGGCACAGCTAGTATCAAACAAAACTCACCAATAACGCATTATCCTCAACTGCGACCTGTTTGGATCTCATTCATTACGAAGAACCCAAAGTATTGACATGTGCCCGCCGAGCTGACTCCATACTGGTTTATGTAAAGTGTCTAACGGTGAATCAGTGATAGTACCAAAATGGATGACTTGATGGAATCTGTGTTTAAGGACAATGTAACATTAACAAAAGTGAACTTTTTTAATATGACAAATAGTAGTAATGTGTCGGAAGTGCGTTTGTATGATCTGTATGAAGCATACAGATCGAGGGAGAAGGATCAGCTGATCATGTACAGATGGATCGCGTATATCTTAGGCACGCTCATTATAATAAGCAACTTGACTGTGGTCATATCCAGTGGTCTTATTCTGCGGAAAGGTATGATAATACAATATTTTAGGCTCTATAGCATTTACCTACTTGTCTGATTCGTAGCTAGAAGCAAAGATTTTGAATTATTTTTCCATCCTAATCTTGGCAAATGGACTACTATGTAGGTATTTCAACTCAAAATAATTCAGTACATATTTTATACTGATTAACGATATATTTTTCTCTTTTTTATTATAAGTAATACCTAAATACTAGTATCACTAAATACATCTGGCAGAAAAATTAGGAAGTGGGTATGGTACATAAGTTAAAGCCACTTTTAACATCTGCTCGTACCTATACATATATAAGCAAACATTTTTCAAAAACGTATTTGTGTGTTTATGCTATGTAAAAAAACTATAGGTACCTGCCTAATTGATGAATAAACATGTTTTAGTATCTATAATCTACAAAAACGTACACAAAACGCGCTTTATAATAAAGCTAAGTACAATGTAGAAAAAAGAATACTTATTAATTAATTAGCATTCAAAGGTCAAAGTTTAATCATAGAGAATCGAATACATGGATTAAATTCACCTTGTAGGTAGGTGGTAGGTACGCTAGGCATAGACACAGAGATGAGACTTGTAATAAGTAGCTGAATCAGCAAATAACAGATAATATTAAATTAGATAAGAAACGTTGAAATAAGTGAACATTGTATTTTTTTATTAGGAAATAGGTTGATTGATCCTAAATTGCCTTATGTTATGCTACTTTAGAGCCTATGACGGAGCACGCTTACCCATAAAAACCGACTCACCCTAGCCTTGAAAATCTGAGGAATACATCAATCGGGGAACATGGACCCTGAAGAGTCCAAAGAGTTCCAATGCTTAGCCGTTCGCACTATGAATGTAGAGGCATACTCACTTATCATAATTACTTATCAGATGTACCTAAATGTAAACTTAATACTGCTTAAGTACGTAGCGTACAGGGTACCTATTTTTTGTAGGTACCTACTTAGGTACTGGCAGATGTTGGTCATATTGCCATAACAGTTTCAACACTTGCATTAATAATAAACATCCCAATCTCATCCCCTGGGTGTCATAGAAGACAACTAAGGGAATATCAGGAAACAGGCAGCAGCGTTTACTTGGGTATAAATAAAACCTACTGGGTCACGAAACCGCTTGCCAAGCGTGGTGACTAAGGCTAATCCCCTCAAATGACAATTGTCACTGTCAATAGGGATGTTTCCAGGGTCAAAATAATTACATTATAATTTAGTCCGTATTTTAGATTATAAAAGTATATTGGACACGTATTTTTCCTTTTTTCATTTAAACAAAAAATAACAAAGATACAAGGCATCAAAATTTAGGAGTGGGGGTCTTTGACGTCACTCAGTGGCGAAAAAACTCCCACTCTGTGACGTCACGCGTAATTTTAACGGGCTATATCTTTGTAATTTTTGAACTAATTTACAAATGAAAAAATACGTGTCTTTTAATTTGAACAATCTAAAAGACGGACTAATTACATTTTTTACGGCAACAGGCATATTGTCGTGTCGTCGGCAGGCTGATGATGATGATGAATTTGTGCCGATTGCCTATATAATTTGGGATCAGAAGAAAGTTTAAAGTGATTTATTTACTTTCAGGGCAACAACACAAGAGCACATACTTGCTCCTCGGCAATGTATCTCTCGCCGACACCATCATTGGTTTCTCTATAATTTTTGGCACTGTGGTCGATAACTCACTGAAGTCCAACCAGGTCTGCATCTTCCAGCTAGGTAATACCTTTTAAAAATAAATAAATATCAGACAACATCACAAACATTGCTCCGATCCCAAAGTAAGTAGCTTAAGCACTTGTGTTATGGGTATCAGAACAACGAAGGTACCACAAATAAATACTTAAATACAAATATTAACACCCAGACACGGAACAAACACAAGTGTTCATCACACGAATGTTTGTCCCGGGTGGGAATCGAACCCACGACCCTCGGTTCAGAAGGCAGGGGTCACTACCAATTGAGCCACCGAGCCAGTCAAAAAGTAAAAAAAAAGAATAGGTTACTAAATTGATTCTACAAGGGACGGAGGAGACGAGAAAAATGAGCATTAACACAAATATTTAGTGAATGCCACATCACATGTTTTTTTTATAAAAAGAGCGTTCAGGATGATCTCACTCCACCTGATGGTAAGCGGTCGTGAGGTCCAAATGTTAGGTCGACAGGTACACTAGGGCAAACCCACCGCGCTTGTCGCCCTCGCAATTGAAGGCCCACTGAGATGCCGTTTCACGCCCAGCCTAAAGAACCCAGGATTGTAAGATGAGGAAGGAAGGAAACACATGAGCTGGAAGGGCATTCCATGACTTAATGGCACGGGGCAGGAACGAGGACATAGAATTGATACTCCTTTTTATAGCGGCACAACATAATAGCTGCGCGCCCCTGGTGAAAATAAAAAGAAATTCTAAGTCTCTGTGGCAACCGACAAGTAGCCAAATCAATCACTTGTCCGTAGTCACCAAAATATCTGTTCTGTAAGATAACTCCGACTGAAGTCACTTCACAGGTGTTTTATTTTATTTATTAAGAATAACAAACAGTTAGGTATACATTATAAGCTTATTATGATAAATACTAATGAAACTAATGAATCAAATGTACAACCAACAGGATTATCCACCGATTAAGTATAAAAAAAATAGTGGAAGTTACAATCAGGGATTCTTTTTGCTTACATAATTTAAAACTTAGAACATTAAAAACATGTTTATGGATAAAGATAACGATACACATACGACGTTATCCTAATGACTGTAGAGAGTCTATGACTAGCTTTTTAAGGGAACCGGGACTATTACAGAAATCTAAATGAGAGTGTTCTATCGAGAGTACGGTGGTCAGTAGGCAGATGGGTAAAGCTTGTCACCAGCTCAGAAGCTGAAATCTCAATGAGTGTTAGTGAATTCTTACAGCACCCACGGGAAGAAATGGGTGGAGATTTGTATTATTTTCCGTCTCCGCAAGGAAAACTGTATGTATAGGTACGCTATTTCTGGATTAATTGATGATGTGGCTTGTGAATGCTTCCACAAATACTTTCTGTTTACAGGTATGCTAGTGTGTCCAGCAATAGTATCAATCTTCAGCGTCGGTTTGATAGCCGTAGATCGCTACATTTACATACTCCACGGCTTGTACTACCAACGGTGGTTCAACACCACCAGAGTTAGAATCGGCATTCTTTGCATATGGATGATTGGTAAGCACTGTTCCATCTGTTACTATATGTGTTGCTTCACTATATTTATTCTAACACCATGATTAACAATTTTATGTTCTTCGTTGTATTGCAGGTATCTGCTTTGGGTTCTTGCCAGCCACTGGATGGGTTAACCATGAACTCTTAGAAAACTCTCATTGCCACTATGTCGCCATATATCCCGGAGCACTTATACTCTTCAATTCACTCCTCAGTACTTTACCTATTATTATTGTCACAATCTTATACTTCATTATATTATTGCAAGCCTTAAAAAATTTGAAAAAAATTAAGGTCACAGAGGCGTCTGTAAAAGCTAATTTAGCTAATCTCAACTCTGATGATAATAAGCCAAAATTGAGAATAAATAGAGGTAACACAAAAACAGTAAATAACACTGGATGCGTGGATGCTAATCATAAAATGAAAAGAAGTGCTTCGTTTTGCACACATAACAGTAACATTAACATACAGCGTACAGACATTGCATCTAGAGCTAAAAGTATTGATGACATTAATACGATAAAACCAACAGAACATTATGTAAATGGAAAATATACTTATAAAGACAGAAATGAATCAAGGTTTAGTGTTTGTACTGTCGAAACAAGTTGCTCTTCTCGTGTTAACTCGATAGCTGATATTACGCAAACAGCAAATATGGATAGCAATAATATGAAATCATGTGTCAAAAAAAATACTAAAGTGAAAGGCCCCAATAAATGGAGAGCAGTTACTATAGTGACGCTAACCTCGTTTAGCTTTATAATCACTTGGATGCCGTTTTTTGTAACAGTAACGTTGTTTGTATTTTGCGAGGAAAAACTTACAAATACCAAATGTTTCTACATGCGCTCATTATTATCAGGACCTTTAGCTGTATTAGCATTTATAAACAGTGTCTTAAACCCTTTAATATACGCTTGGTGGCATAAAGGGTTCAAAAGATCTTTAAAGAACTATTTTCGTAAATATTTTCAAAGGTATTGTTTAAAGAGATGACATTAAGATTCGCCAAATGCAATTTAATGTATAAAAATATTGCGAGCTTTAACTTGATCAGTATTCCGACTAGTTTAATGCTAAACATGACATTAATTTATAGGATTAGATATGTAGGCAACACATTTGTTTAAGTTATGCTGTGCTTATTTTGTATTGAGTTGTTATTAACATTATTGTTTTACATACCTATCTCCAAAGTATTTATTTATAAATGTTGTAGATGTTTGTAAAAGTGTACCTAACTATAAACTGTGTCTGATCTATTTATAAATTCTTGTTCATTGTTTTATTATTCGATTAAGATGTTAAGTTCGAATGCTAGCATTTTGAACTGTTTATCAATTAATAGATGAAAATTTTGTTAACCTTATTATATTAACCTAGATACTAAGTAGGTAGGGGAGCGTGGGTCACAGTGGATCCATTTTCTTTCAATGACTTGTAACTTTACTTTTTTTACCTCAAATTTTCTATCATGTTGACTGAGTCCTAGAAAATATATTTAAATTTGAACCTGTATTATAAAAACAGACCTAAAAGCACTCAGTATTTTTTTATTATTATTTTTATTTCAAGTGATAAATTATCCACTGTGCCCCATAACAGGGGCACAGTGGATACTGATTTGGGTTACACTGGATCCTGTGAGCCACACTGGATAATGATTAATTTATATTCATTAAAAAACGTGTATTTAAATTAAGTGGTTTATTTTTTATCATTAAACATGCGTTTAATTATAAACATAGCATAAATCTTTATTTAAGGTAATTTAGACGTGGACTTTGTATTTGGCCCTCCGATATTTTATACAAAGCTGCCCGCATCTCCTCTTCAGCGTGCTGACCAATATTGGTCTTTCTTTTCCTGTTTCGTGGCATTATCCCTGAAAACAAAATAATTTTACGATAAATATTTTGACTGGGTACAGTGAATGCAAGATCCACTGTACCCCAATTCAAAACGATCCACTGTGCCCCAGTTGGAGAAGTCTTAATTAAAAAATCCTACCAAATTATTTATTTGTCAAATAAACATATTAGAGTAACAAAAATTCTCTACAGTAACTTTAGATCATATCACATTATCAACACTTGTAAAATTCTAATATACAGAAAGGCAAAACGTTTCACAAAAACACGTAAAATAAAAGTTTGTGGCTTACTTGTCGACGGATGCTCCGTACCGCGTGCGTCCACTCCGATACTTAGATGGCAACTAGCTCGGTTGCGGGGGGAGTGTAAGAACGGCAACGTCGCGAACGCGTACGCGCCTATTTGCTTTAAATACACACCTACAATGATTTATCCACTGTGACCCAGGATCCACTGTGACCCACGCTCCCCTACTCTATCAATGAAATTTACCATTAGAAATTGTAGAATTTCCAATATATTTTTTTTGAACTTACATTAGATGTATTGTTTACAGGGATATTTATATCATGTCTACCCGCCATGGGATGGACGGGACAAACGTTCAGGTACTATCGGTGTTGGTACATAGCCGTGTTCCCTCCTCCTCTACTCGTCGTCGTATCTATAATTGTTCTCTCGGTCATCATCGCAGTCTGTCTCATGTACATCTTAATCTTACGCAGTGCGGTCAAGGCCGTTGACAAAATCCGCGAGTTCAAGGAAAGTAACATTGCTTACGTCAACAAAGCATTTGAAGATTGCGTTAAGAGTGAGGAAATATCCAAAACAACTGTAACCATCACAGTATCGTCCGAGACTGTGGTGAATAAAGAAGGAATTGAAATGCATGAGCTCACAAAGACTAATATTGAACACAAAGAGTGTGACGAGGATGGTTTTAGAGCAGTGAAAAAGATGATGAAGACAAGGTATTACTCAAAATCGAAGTTGAAATCTTTTCCGAGCAAGTTGAAAGCGATTAGAACAGTATTATTGGTAACCTTTTGTTTTGTGGGGACCTGGGCGCCCTATTATGTGGCTGTAATAGTATATGTGAAATGCGATATTATGAGTAATGGTTACGATTGCATTCCCGTGGAGGTCCTGACTCTGGGTCCTTTGTATTTATTAGGAGTCACCAATAGCTTATTTGATCCTTTGATTTACGCTTGGAGGCACTCGGGTTTCAAGCGAACGCTACGAAAAATCTACTGGAGGTACATTTTGAAGATAAAAACTTAATTACATTGTAAATGTAATTGAGGTTGACGAAATGTTTATTAAATTTTTTGGTAGTGTACAACCTACTGTATCTTAGATAATGCTAGCAGATAAGTTTTGTGATAGATAGATAAGTGTTTGAATAAATGGTTTCTAAATTAAAACTGTATTATTAAAGCTCAATTTAACTATTTACTTATATAGAGGACAGAGACATAGATCACACATCACCTCTCGGACTAATTTCAAGTGTCCAAGACCTGGACCTACTTATATTTCAATGGATATTAAATATTTTGATTGGTTTAGGTGACATTATACTCGTAATATGTAGTCGTATACACAGGTCATCAAATATTTTTTTACATGATATTGATGACGGCAATTATTATGTCCAAACTTAAGAATAGATATTGTGTGCTAAAAGTTTGGATATCAATAATGATTAAGAGTTATTATTCTATTCATCATAATTCACTTTTCTATAAAACGAGCTTTCAACACTTTGCAGCAAAAATATATTATCATAAGTATGTAATTTTCTCCATTCATTCGATCACTTGTGTTTTTAATTAGTCACACCCCCCACAAACGAGATCAACTGAAGTTGCTAAAATCTATTTCACATAAATTGTATCCGTTGAATTGCTCACATTTACGAAATGACCTTGCACACTGTAGATGCCTCTTCGCTTCTTTACTTGCCTAAGTCTAGGATTATCCTGTAGAACTCAGCAGAAATATGTCAACGATGACTTTGCATATTTATTTAATGTTTGCATCCTACACACTACTTATACAGCTTTTTGCATATATGATGGCAAGTGTTTGGAAGAATTATTTAATCTACCTTTTCTCTTCATTATCAGCCTATCGCAGTCAACTGCTGGACATAGGCTTTCATCATGTCAGGCTGTCTTTAGCTGCGCCTTCCATCGTGATGGTTATACTGCCACCAGAACTATATACATGATGATATGTTTTTTTTAAATTGTATTGACCCCGTGGTGTAGAAAAGTAAACATAGGTAGTCAGCTGCCGAAACACCGGCTGACTGTCTCTATAAGCACTTGACTATGGCGAAATATCCGCGATAACTCCACAAGCAATATAAGAGTCCATAATTACAATAAAAAATATAGTTAATAAGTAGATACCTACGTATCTATGCACGAAAAACCCATGTGCAATAATTAAAATACGAGTATCAGCATTAATCAAGAAGAAGCCTACACGGAACAATAACAGACTCAAATAGGTAAGTATGTTAATTTACACAGGGGAACCATAAAAATGTTAATAGTCTCATTATATTAATCAAACTATAATTTGGCCGCGGCTTCGCCTGTAAGGTATCTATAGTTCATTCGCGTTAAGAAAATAGTGACTGACAGGTCACTGACAGGCCACTAGCCAATTAAAACGCTAGAATTATAATTTCTAGCGATATATATATATATCGGTTTTTAAAAACTAGGTACATAGTTTCATCGTACACACACTTAGTTATTAAAACAGTCAAAACAATTGGATGCATAATGGAAATTGAGATGTAAATTGATTTGGGGTAATTTGAGAGTAAAGGGTAGATGCTTATGTATGGTTATTAGGTAGCGATGTAAGGGACCTATCATCTTTTCGCTACAAGCCACTGTAACCTGCCCGTGATGCACCTTGCTAAATAACAGACGAGGCTTTGGCCTCCGACTGGTGGCGTTATAACCATCACGATTGAAGGGGTGGCTAATCACAGGCCGCTGACGGGCAGCAGCGTCAACGGATCGAAAAGCTAGGCCTAGCGATCACCAACCCGCCAGCCCAGTGTGGTGTTTTAAAAAAAAATGTAAACTTCCTAACGTTTCCAACAAACAAACATTTTTTTTACAATATTATTATTATATAGATATAAATAAACCTCATTGCTAAAAACAAAACCAGAAACGCGTGGTATCCTCAACTGGGACCAGTTTGGGTCTCATTCCGTTCAAACAACCCAATGTATCGGCAGTGTCTAACGGTGAATCAGTGATACGTAGTCCCAAAATGGAAGACTGTTTAAAATATGTGTGTGAAGAAAATGTGACCTTAACAGAAGATAACTTATTAAGCCCAGGAGTGAATATAAGTACAAGTAATGTGTCACAAATGAGTAATCTCGATCTGTATGGAGCTTACAGATTGGGAGAAAGAGATCAAATGATCATGTACAGATGTATCACATGTATCCTAGGCGTGATTATAGCAATAACAAACTCCATTGTCGTTATATCCAGTGGTCTAATACTGCAAAAAGGTACGCTTGATGAAATGTAGGTACAGTTTTTTAAATTATATGTAAGTAGTAAATCATATAAGTTTCCGGCTCTAGCTATGAAATAAACATGTAAACAGTTATTATTCAATCAATGCATCTGATATTCTTTATTGCATACTAAATAGTTGACTTAAAACTAGACACAAGGATCTCAAACCTATCTCTTCTAGATAATCTTTGGAATAAACATTTTTTAACAAAAAAAATAGGCATACCCCTTAAAACAAAAAAATAATTATCCAAATCGGTTCACAATATTGTCGGAGATAGGTATCTGGTGACATGCACACAAAAAATTAAAATTTAGTCGAATTGACAATCTCCTGATTTTTTGAAATCGGTTATAAAAGAAGGCCTATTTTAAAATGATAGATAGACATCCCTATTATGGATGTTTCCGTATAGGGGTATTTGACGTACTCAGTGGCGAAAAAAGTCTCACTCTTTGACGTCACGCGTAATTTTCACGGGCTATATTTTTGTCATTTTTGGTCTAACTTACAAATGAAAAAATACGTAATCTTTTATTTTTGAACAATCTAAAAGGCGGACTAATTAAATTTTTTACGGCAACAGGCCTATCTATTTCGGTGATATTTTTAGTTAAAAATGTTTGTTTTTATTTTGTGCAATAAAGAATATCTATCTAGACACTAGTAGGTATGTACTTACTCCGATGTGATGTGATTTATTTATTTTTAGGGCAAAAACGCAAGAATACATATTTGCTCCTTGGCAATTTATCCCTTGCCGACACCATCATCGGATTTTCAATGATGATCAGCACTGTGGGTGATAACCTAAATAAATCCACCCAAGTCTGCATCATTCAACTCGGTAATTAATCCACTTTTTAGACATTTTACCACTTTAGAAGTGTCTCTCGCGCAAACTATTCAGTTTAGAAAAAAATTATGTACCTAAGAATTTTTCAAGACCTATCCATAGGTACCTACCCCTAACGAATGGCTTAGATGAAAACAAAAATTATTTTTACTATTAACAGGTACTACAGTGTGTCCTGCCATTGTATCAATCTTCAGCCTCGGTTTGATTGCAGTGGATCGCTACATTTATATACTGCACGGATTGTACTACCAAAGATGGTTTAGCACCACTAAAGTCAGAATTAGCATTGTCTGCATATGGATATTTGGTAAGCACTGTCCCATCTGTTGCTACATAGGGATCCGTACCCAATTAGTCTCAATCGATTATCTTTGTATTATGAGCACCAGATGATAACTGGGGGTGTTCCCGAGACATGACATCACATCATCGGCCTATAGCAGTCCACCGCTGGACATGCGTCTCCAGTTGTTCGCCACTTTGGGCAAACACCTGCAGCCTTTACCCATAATCGCCACGCTGGACAGAATTGAGAAGCTACTGCCCGTTATGGATCTGTGGTATTTAGCTTCGCCTTCAATCATACCCGAGACCATTTTAAAAAATCCATTTCCTAAATTAACCTGACCGGAAATCGAACTTGGTACCTTGGAATGATTCTTTATATTGGGGAGTGCACTTAGCCATTGCGTAACCGAGGTAGTCAATCCTTGAAAAAACCATCCTTGAACTTCAACGAACATTAAAAAAAATATTGGCCAAATCGGTTAAGGCGTTACTGAGTTATGCGCTTATCAACACATTTAGCGATTCATTTATTAATGATTCTACTTCGTTGCATTACAGGTGTCTGCGTCGGGTTCTCACCAGCCGCTGGATGGATCAACCATAATGTTTCGAAAATCGCGCGATGCCAATTTATTGCCGTATATCCTGAAGCACTACTTCTCTTCATTTCACTCCTCTGCACCATACCTATTGTTATCGTCATAATCGTATACTTGATTATATTAGTAGTAGCTCTGAATACATTGAAAAAAAATAAAGTCACTAAGGCACCAGTAAAATCTAATGAAATTAATCTAAATTCAGATGATAAGTCTGAACCGAAAATAAACAAAGATAACAGAGACACAGTAACTAATGCTGAATGCGTAGAAGCTCCAAATGATATCAAAAGAAGTACTTTGTTTACCACCAATAACAGTAACATAACATTACAGTTTCCAGACAATTTATCAAAATCAATAAGCATTGATGAAATCGACATTACTACAAATGAGACAATTACACCTAATGTACCTGCTATACATACAAATGAAAATGAATCAAACGTCAGTGTTCACGCAGTCAACACCAGTTGCTCTACTAGTGTAAATAAAAAAAATAACAAGATGAAACTATCACTTAAAAGAAACTATAATGGAAAACAACCAAATAAATTGAGAGCAATTACTGTGGTGTCGCTTACCTCGTTTAGCTTTATGATCACATGGATGCCGTTTTTTATAATCGTAATACTTTTTGTGGCTTGCGAGGACAAACGTACGAATTATAAATGTTTTTATCTGCGCACATTGACAGCTGGTCCTATGGGTTCATTAGCAGCAGTTAATAGTATATTGAACCCTTTGATATATGCTTGGTGGCATAAAGGGTTTCGAGAATCTATAAAGAACTATTTTCATAAATATTTTCAGAAGAGGTGACTGAGATTCTCCCAAAAATATTTTGAGCCTATGCTGAAAATAACTAGATAAGTTTCTTGATTTTGCTGCTTTTAACTAATAAAGGCAGTAAAATGAAAAATCTAATCTAGTTTTGTTTATACATATTTATTAATTAATCTGTTTCATGCTTATAAAGTGATTGTTTTCTTATTATTATCTTAGGCCTCTACTAAGAATTTGTCTGTTATTATTATTAAAGACGATGTAAATAAGTGTAACCAACTATCACTACTATTACTACCTTTTCGTCGGGGATACCTTTACCCATACACTGGGTACGGGACACCTGGGTTATGTGCTCACTTCTATGTAGCCGGGAACACCCACTAAACTTGACTGGCAGTTCGCTACAAGCGCTGAGGGGATCGGGATGCCCAGAGAAACTCGAAGCAAGTCTTCTTCGGGGCCCACAACTAAAACGGACCTAACATTGATCCGATCTAAAGTATGTAGCTTGTGAACTTGTGCCATGGGTATCAGAACAACGAAGTGTACCACAGTTAGGTATATTATGTTCTTGATGAACTTTGGTTCAAAAGACATAGCCACTACTGAATGAGCTACTACCATGCTACTCAATATTTCCAAATGTTTTGAATAATTTTGGTTTTATTTGTCAACCTTCTGAGAAATGGAAATGGAAAACCTACTGTTATGGAAAACAAATCACAGATAAGTGTACCTAATTAAAGAACCTGTTCACATAATATTGAAGTTGGTAAAATCAATTTGGCTTACATATCTCTAAAACTGCTGACATTCAAATAATGATCATAAATATTGTAAGCAGATGACGGCTCAATGCTCATTGCTATTTACCCAGTCGACATAGATTTGAACTGTGAGTTTGCATGTTTCTCGTTTACCTGTACACAGCAATAAATATTCATACAAACAGACGTATTATGTGTATAAGCTATAGTCTGTGATTATGCTCTGATAACAAACGGTCTGCTTTTTATAGCCACACAGCAAACTACGAGTACATAGGAAATAAGGCATCTCTGCGCAGTGTTACCAAAATGGTGCGCACTCAGCTATATGTCACACACAGCTGTGGTCACAGCAAACCTTTGCTAACGCTAGTTTCCAGTGAATACCATCGATAATGTAATCACGGGCCAACGCAAATAAGAAATTTATACTTAAGTATAATATAACAAAACAAAATCCATCATAATCACATCAGCCCGCAAATGTTCACAACAGGACATAATCTCCCGCAATGACAATTGTGATATCGGGCTAAATTCGTCAACTTCTGCCGTCACAAGCGTGTTTTCCGCTTCAATCTGTATGGTAACTATGTTAAAATGTTGTGTTTATGTATTAGTTTGATAACAAAAGATGTTGCAAATAATGCTACTTACTTAAAGCTAGCCATGGTACCTAGGTATAATGTTTTTGAATGAATTTTTAACCGACTTCGAAAAAAGGAGGAGGTTCTCAATTCGTCTGTATGTATAATATTTTTTTTTTTATGTATGTTCACCGATTATTCCGTCAATTATGGATGGATTTCAAAAATTTTTTTTTTGTTCGACAGAGGACACTTCCGAGGTGGTCCCATTATCACCAAGTCAGGATCTGATGATGGGATCCTGGAGAAATTGAGGGCAACAACCGAAAATTGTATGCTCATATTATTAGTTTGATAGCCAAACAAATAAATGTATCTATATTGTTGAGGGGATTTGCCGGCCGCGCGCGTCATACAACAGTCTACGTTAGGTACCTAGAGACTGGCACCGACTTCAAAAATAAGTGATAATTGTAATATTTAAATAATTATGTATTAAGGATAGAATTACTTACGTTATTTATCGCTTTTTAGTTTTGGTCGTTTGTGTTTTTTTTTTACGTCTTCGAAATGGACTTTCCCGATTAATTTTGCAGGCCTAATTGCGGTCTCATTTTGCAACAAAGTTTAGTTACGATTCTTCACTTTTATATATTCTTTCTGGTAAAACTATGAAGTAGGTAACATGCAAAATCAGAAATTGTCAAATATCCCATTATATGACACATGGGACAAGAATAAAGCCATAATAAGCTCAAATATGCTAATTTCTACAGAGGAAACATAAAAATGTAAATAGTCTCATTATATCAAAAAGTTCCCCAGTAAAACATTATCCGCAACTGGTACGTACCTGTTTGGGTCTCATTCCGTACTTAACAACCCAACGTAGCGACAGTATCTAACGGTGAACCAGTGATATATGGAAATTCAGTGAAATGAAAGTCTGCATAGGATCAGTCTTTAAGGAAAATGTGTCCTTAACAGAAGTGCACTTATTCAACATGACGGGAGTGAATATAAGTTTAAGTAATGTGTCACAAGTGAGTGACGTCGACATGTACGGAGCTTACAGATTGGGACAGAAAGATCTGACAGTCGTGCATAAATGGATCACCTATATCCTAGCGACTATTGCACTTATAAGTAATTTGACTGTGGTTATCTCCAGTGGTCTTATTCTGCGTAAAGGTATGTTTTTTTTAAACTGGCACAGCATAGAGGCTTCCCCCGGCCTGCGCGAAGCGACTATAAGTGAAGTTGCTGCAGCGATGAGGAAGTAGCCAAATAAATCACTTGGCAGTTGCCACCAATATTCCGGCCCGTGAGATAACTTTGTCTATCTTGAACGTACGTTGGTGGGTATCTAGACTCTACCATTAGCTGTAAAGCAGAAACCTCAAGAAGAGGGAGGGAAAAGGGAGAGAGGACTGTATCTCGTCCATAGTTTGGCCAATTTTAATTTTGTTTGAAATGTTATTTTGTTTATAATTTATTTGTTTATTAAGGAAACACACAGCACATAATATTCAATTTACCTTAAAGATAATGAACTACACATTAGGCAATGTTTAATAGGCAGCAAAACTACAATTCAGCCATATATGGAGGATGAAGTCTTCTTAACGCTAAATTCATAAACACTAAAGTATCTTTACGTTGACCGGTGTCATTACCGATGGTTTCCACTGAAAACGAGCGTTATAGCTAAGGTTTGCTGTAACATACAGAGAGGTAGGGCATAGCGAATCTTGGCTCAAATTATAGAATACCGCAGCCTTCCGGGTCGTGTTTCTGCCGGTGAGTAGGGTCTCCGGAGCTCGTGGGGGGTTAGGGTTGGGCCGGTATGGCAGTGGCAACTGACAGGTAACCAGTTACTTGCCAGTTGTCACAGCGACTTGGGCTTCTCTTTCGCTTTCCATCAGGCGTAGGAAAGCCATTATGTCGAGCTACTATAAAAAAAACATAGCTGAGTGGACGCCATTTTGGTCGCATTACAGAGGTGCTTTTTCCTTTTATGTTTTACTTTACCAATAGGTAGTTGTAATTTTTGTTTTGTTGTTTATTATTTTGCCAAAAGTGTATGTTTCGTTTTCTTTGTGTTATGTGTCCAAATAAAGTTTTTTTATATTCTATTCTATTCTATTTATTTTTATAAGAAGCCACGAAAACGCCATATCTCTCTGTCAAAAATGTCGATTTGGTCAAAAGAGGTATTTTATTTCTTACAGGATCGGTGTGCCTAGCACGAACATTTTCGAAAAAGTATGCGTAACGTTTCCGTAAACATTTGTATGAAACTTGGTACAGCGCGCCTATCGTCCGTAAGAGGTACTACGTTTACGTACGTTAACGTAGTGAAAATTATCGCCCGTTACGTTACAAATACAACAAAAAAAATATATCCGGCTTTTAGGTCAAAATGTCCGGCCTTATACAGTGCGCAGTTTAATCTTTGCATTTTATGGCCTGGTAACCCTAGACATAATACATAAGGTACATCGAGATCGGATCAATTTGTGTGACATGCTTGTATGTTTTAGGGCAACACAAGAGCACATACATGCTCCTTGGCAACTTATCTCTGGCCGACACCATATTCGGGCTCTCATGTCTTATTGCCATCATGATAGGTGACTCATTGAAATCCATGCAGGTGTGCATCATAAGACTCGGTAATTATTATTCTACCAATTTTTAATATGCTTCAAATATATAGAACCTACAAGCTAATGCTTTCTAATAAAATAAATAACCCAAGACATGCCACGCTAGGCCACACACAGCGCCATCTAGCCCCAAACTAAGCCGAAGCTTGTACTAGACAACTGATAAACTTACTTAGATAAATTTGTTTATGTCAATAAATACATATTATACATAGAAAGACCAATACAAACAGACATGTTCATGCACATAAATGTTTGTAATGTGCGGGGATCGAACCAACGACCCTTGGCTCAGAAGGCAGAGGTCACTACCAATTGAGCCACCGAGCCAGTCGTATAGTCTAATATTTAACTTATGTACATACATAGGTATTATACAATTTTTGAAATCAATCATGCGGCCCCACTACCTATACATTAAATCAATTAAGAAATAACATAATTATAGACGTAATTCAACTTACTGAAAATAAAAACACCTTTTAAAAAATCTTTCCTCTTTTTTGTCCTAAATTACTGCGATGATAGCCAAATAGCCAAGGCTAAAAGGTTAAAGTCACAATGGACAACCCATGAGTTCTAAAGTCGACACCGCTTCTCGGTAAACGTAGTGTAGGACACAAAGCTACCACGTCATCCCTGAACTGCGGGGGAGGAGAAGGAGGGCATAGCGAATCTTCGCTCGAATTGAGCCGCCCGTCCGGGGAAGGACCCTATATGTAGAATACCGCAGTCAAATGACCTCTGGGTCGTGTTTCTGCCGGTGAGTAGGGTTTCCGGAGCTCGTGGGGGGTTAGGGTGGGGCCGGCATCATGGCGGTGGCAACTGACAGGTAACTGACCAGTTACTTGCCCGTTGTCACAGCGACTTGGGCTTCTCTTTCGCTTTCCATCAGGCGTAGGGAAGCCATTATGTCGAGCCAATATAAAAAAGGAGTTTAGCCCTAAAAACGTTATTCTAAATCCAGCCAAAAGTAACAAGAATACTTCTAAGTTATGATAAACAACTCGCTATTGCGTTCATTGTACTACAAGTTATGATCAAAAGTAAATAATGATGGTAATGATTTCTGTTAATAGGGATGATGGTGTGTCCTGATTTACATAATGCACGGCTTGTACTACCGAAGATGGTTCACCACTACTAGAGTCAGGATCATCATTCTCTGCATATGGATCATTGGTAAGTAACGTCCCATCAGTATGTAGTTTAATAATCATTTTTTCAACGTCGGGAATACCGATTTTTACCGTATGTACCGTCGGGAATTACGCATACACCACGGTCCTAGATAGGGGACATCTGTGTTATGTGGGGTCAGTCCAAGGGAGTCCGGCCGCCACTCTGGCACTAGCCTTCTTTGGAGTGATAATCCCTTCATCTGCGGGTGCCTAATACAGCTCAATGTTATGCTCAGGCAACATTTCCCTTAGCCGATAAAACCCTAACCTTTTTTTTGAGGAGAATCCGTTGGGACCATCACCGTCTGTCAGTAGGAGGCAGTCGGTGGTCTGCTGTGCATGTTATCAGCTAAAACTTACCGGTGTTCTCGCCAGCGTTAAACACGGTTCTTCCAGTAGTCCGCTGATACGCTGTCCAGCGGCTCACCATTCTGAGCGCGAGCGTGGTTTAGCGATGTGCTAAGAACACTGATCACATCCCTACTTCAGCGGACCTTAGCATGGCTTCGGACAACCCTCGTTTCCAAAGCCACAAGGCCCACGATAACTATCTGCCGTCTCGCAAAACCCTAAACCCCATGTTAAACAGATTTCAAATTCCTTTATTTCTTTGCATTACAGGTATCTGCCTCGGTTTCTTGCCAGTCACCGGATGGATTAACCATGAACTTTTAAAATTCTCACGATGTCAATATGTCGCTATATATCCCAGAGCACTTATACTCTTAATTTCATTCCTCAGCAACATACCTATTATTATGGTCACAATTTTATACTTTATTATATTAATACAAGCTTTGAATAATTTAAAAAACATTAAAGTCACAAAAGAGAATCGAGCTAATCTGAACTGTATTAATGAGCCTGAAGTGAAAATAAACAAAAGTAACCCAAAAACAGTAACAAACACCGTTTGCGCGGAAGCCCCACATTCTATCCAAAGAAGTGTTTCGCTTAGTATAGACAACAGTGATATAAGATTACAACATTTCGACATTTCGCCAAAGTCTAAAAGTAATGATGATATCAATATTACCACAATCAAGTCAACGCTACCTTACCTATCTGCAACACACACAAATTTAACAGAATCAAACTCTAACAATACTACAGAAACGAGTTGTTCTAGTAATCTTAACTCAATAACTGAATATACAGAAAAAACACATAATAAAAGTAATAACATTAGACCATCTCTTAAAAAAAACTATAAAGGCACTCGTCCCAATAAATGGAGAGCAGTTACTATAGTGACGCTTACCTCACTTACCTTTATGATTACTTGGATGCCACACTTCATAGTCGTAATACTTTTTGTGTTTTGCGAAGAAAAATTGCCAGATTGTAGATGTTTTTACCTACACTCATTATTAGGTCCTTTGGGTATATTAGCAGGAAGCAATAGCTTATTAAATCCATTGATATATGTTTGGTGGCATAAAGGGTTTCAACAATCTATGAAAAACTATTTTCATAAATATATTTCGAATATTTTTTATAAGAGATAACATTGTGAAAATTGAGAAGTCACTTTTTTATTTTTATCAATATTCCTAACTATGTAGGTATTTATTTCCTAAATGACTAAAATTGAAACGAAGTACACAGGGTCGTAGATACTTCATTCATTAATTTAATATCAAAGATGTTTTCAAAATGTTTAAATAAAATATTTTAAAAACATATACTGTAGATAGATAATTTTGTGAGTTGGTTAGACGAGAGTAGCTTCACATTAACGGAATTCCTAGAGAGTTTCAGCACCCTTGTGAGCTAGTGTGTATTATTGAGTCGCAAGAAATAGTAATAGGACTAAGCCAATTTGGGTGAAAATTTACGAAATATAAATTGTAATTTAAAAAAACCATTAATAGTATAAAAGTTAAAATTGTAAAGTACAATTATCGGACACAATTACAAAAGTGTCATCGCCATTTAATATTTATTTATGATTTTGATACGATTCAATGTCGTTCAAATATAGGAGGAATAATATAAGTCTATATGCTGCCTTGTGGAAGACACCGCTTTCGTTTTCACGATAGTCTGAAGAAATAGTTACTCGCTTTTGGTTTTCTACATTATTAAGACAGATACATTGTTGACGATTTGTAATAAAGGAAGTAAATTATTTATATAAAATAAACTATAGGTACCTTTGATGTCAATGATTTTTAGTATGTACCTAATTCGCAACTGATCTATAGGTCATCGTGATGATACAATGGCATTTTATTATGTAATACATACCTAACCTGTCTGATTTTCTTTGCCAAGGTAGTGAAATACTCACTCAACTAAAAAAAAGTATATAATATCACTAGCCGTGCTCGCGACTTCGTCCGCGTGGAATAGTTATTTTTCCCCGTTTTTTTTACATTTTCCATTATTTCTTCGCTCCTAATAGTTGCAGCGTGATGTTATATAGCCTAAAGCCTTCCTCGATAAATGGTCTATTCAACACAAAAAGAATTTTTCAATTCGGACCAGTAGTTCCTGAGATTAGCGCGTTCAAACAAACAAACAAACAAACTCTTCAGCTTTATAATATTAGTAATTATTTCTTCGCTCCTAATAGTTGCAGCGTGATGTTATATAGCCTAAAGCCTTCCTCGATAAATGGTCTATTCAACACAAAAAGAATTTTTCAATTCGGACCAGTAGTTCCTGAGATTAGCGCGTTCAAACAAACAAACAAACAAACTCTTCAGCTTTATAATATTAGTAAAGTAATATCATAAACTAACATATTGCACTATTGTGTTCACGATTGCCGTGCGTTCTTTTTGTGTGTGCGATTCATCCAAATATGCTAATGTCTACAGAATATGCAAATGGTCATAAAAATGTAAATTGTGTCATTATATCAAAAAATCCAACAGTAACGTATTATCTGCAACTGGTACCTGTCTAGATCTCATTCCGTCCGAACAACCCAAGATATCGACAGTGTCTGTCGGTGAATCAGTGATAAGTACATGGAAATTCAGTAAAATGGAAGTGTGCATAGGATCAATATCTAAGGAAAATGTTACCTTAACAGAAGTGAACTTATTTAACCTTACGGACGGTAATATAACTTTAAGCGGTGTGTCACAAGTGCGTGTTCCGGACTTGCATGGAGCTTACAGATTGGGACGCACAGATTTGACGATTATGTATAAATGGATCGCTTTTATACTTACCACGATTGCACTTACAAGCAATTTGACTGTGGTTATCTCCAGTGGTCTTATTCTGCGAAAAGGTATGGTTTTCTTTATGGCATAGCTTAGTGGCTTCCGGGCCTGGCCTGGATGGAAAGCGACAAAGAAGCTCAAATCCCCGGGGCAACAGACAAGTAACTAAATAAATTACTTATCAGTTGCCACCAAAAAAACGTGACCGCAGTGATTTCACGGGTATTTCGCCGAGTGTACTTACGTCCTTCCCCAGTCAAGAGGGAAACGCTACCACCGGCTGATAGGCTTAAATCTCAAGAAGTACCTCAATGTGACACACACGAGAGAGATGAGGTGGTGACTTATATTCCTTATCCGCCAATACGATGTATATTATAAGCCTCTGTAGCTTGGACATCGGGAAATTTCGACATAAAAACATAGATATTTTTAAATTTTCTTGAATCTACGCGTCTATCTTTAGAATTGCTGTGCTTTTTATTCTATTTTTCCGGGCCAATGTTGGTAGTCGCGCTCCATCGTAGGTAGACGTAAACACGATCAAACGAGTTCTTGTCAAACGCATTGACGAATTACAGCAAAAAAATTATAGTCTTAATTGCGACTGTTATCCATTCTTTGTCGTTGATATTAAAGTATGTACTTATTTTTAACCGACTTCGAAAAAAGGAGGAGGTTCTCAATTCGTCTGTATGTATAATATTTTTTTTTTTTTTTTTTTATGTTTGTTCACCGATTATTCCGTCAATTATGGATGGATTCCAAAAATTTTTTTTTTGTTCGGCAGAGGACACTTCCGAGGTGGTCCCATTATCACCAAGTCAGGATCTGATGATGGGATCCTGGAGAAATTGAGGGCAACAACCGAAAATTGTATGCTTATATGGTGTTTTTGTTACGTTATCATATTCTACTCAGGTATATGCTTCCGGGCGTCAACATCTGCTGCTGATGATGAAGCCACAGAACTCCTTAACGGTTAGGAGTTAGGGAACAGTACTGACATTGGTCGATAGGAACTAGGTAGTAGTATGTACTTATGCAGGGCTAATAGGGAAGGTGATTTGGCAAGTGATTTGCTTGATTCTAGATCACAAAGTCTTCACTTGACTTAAAGCAAAATTTTTCATTACTAAGTAAAACTCTTAAGGACATTAATTAGCCCTTATTCAAGGTCACAGCACATTAACGCAACTAAAAATAGAGAAATAAAATTATTTTTTTAAAAAAATTAAACCGACTTCAAAAAAAAACACAAACGACCAAAACTAAAAAGCGATAAATAACGTAAGTAATTCTATCCTTAATACATAATTATTTAAATATTACAATTATCACTTATTTTTGAAGTCGGTGCCAGCCAAAGAAATAAATGTATCTAAGTATATTGTAGTGGGGATTTGCCGGCCGCGCGCGTCATACAACAACAGTCTACGTTAGGTAGGTACCTAGAGACTGGCACCGACTTCAAAAATAAGTGATAATTGTAATATTTAAATAATTATGTATTAAGGATAGAATTACTTACGTTATTTATCGCTTTTTAGTTTTGGTCGTTTGTGTTTTTTTTTGAAGTCGGTTTAATATAAAATGGTTTTATAAGCTAATAATAAATATGGAAAAATGATAACATACATATAACATACATAACGTCACGGCTTTCTCCCAGAGGACCCTGACAAACAACTTTTGCTTCGTCCACATTCTTCCATCTCTTCATACACGCTCGTCGGTTTATGGTACTAACTATTTTACCTTTTTTAGGACACTCTCTATTTGGAGATCGATAGGAACTAATAAAATGTAGCACTTGGCTATATCTTGTCATATCATCACTGTTTCACATCTATATATATAAAAGGAGAAACTGACTGACTGACTGACTGACTGACATATCAACGCACAGCCCAAACGGCTAAACGTAGGCACTTGAAATTTGGAAGGGACGTAGCTTAGGTACCGTAGGGGTGCACTAAGAAAGGAATTCCCGAAATTCCCACGGGAACGGGAATTAGCGGGAAAATCCTTTTGTATGAAAAATCTAAACCGCTTAAGTTAGACGCTTGAAATTTGGCATGCAGGTACCTTAGTAAATATAAAGTTTAGTTATGGCTGTATTTTGAGAAATTCCCACGGGAACGGGAGTTAGCGTGAAAAAACTTTTGTATGTATAAATTTAAACACGCGGACGAAGTCGCGGGCAAAAGCTAGTTTCATTATATTTTCATAATGCTTCTTCAACTTTTCAGCGTATAAACACAAGAGCACGTACATGCTCCTCGGCAACGTATCCCTCGGCGACAGTCTTCTTTCAGTCTCAGTCCTTTTTGCCTATATGAATATAAACGGTGACTCATTGAAAAACATTCATATATACACGTGCATACTAAGACTAGGGATTGCAATCCGGCCTCATTTTCAATCCGGCCGGATCCGGCTGGATATCCATCAATCCGGCCGGATCCGGCCGGATCCGACCGGATTGATCTAACCAGGATAACTTAACTTTGGACTGTTAAGGAAATGTTAAAATAAATAAATAAATAACCCAAGACATGCCACGCTGGGCCACACAGCGCCACCCAGCCCCAAACTAAGCCGAATCTTGTACTATGGGTACTTGACAACTGATAAACTTACTTAGATACAATTGTAAATAAATACATATTATACATAGAAAACACCCAAACCAATACAAACAGACATGTTCATGAACACAAATGTTTGTACTGTGCGGGAATCGAACCCACGACCCTTAGCTCAGATTGCAGAGGTCACTACCAATTGAGCCACCGAGCCAGTCAAAAAAAAACGATATATCGACGGTCCCTACGTATAAAAGGTCATGTCGAAAATGGCCAATTTTTTTTATTGCATATATGGCTTTAGATTGTCCATACGCTCATATCAATATATGATTTTTTTTTAAATTGTATGTATTTTACTACATACACACACCGTATATGAGAACAAGTATTGTAATTTTATGGAATTGGTGCCGTAGACGCGGATATGTATACTTGTCATTTTTTACTACGTTTTAAAATGCGCGCTAATCGGTGCAAACGCGGTCATGTCAAACTTAACCTCATTTACGGGAGATTCCCCGGCAGGGACGTGTTGATTTGTCGTTGACGTGTCGACTTATATTTTTTAAATATAAGTCAATTGTACAAAGAAAATATAAAATTTATTTTTATAGAAGTATATCCAGTCATGACGTACAAGTCTGTATATACGTCCTAATATAATTATAGTTTTACGGATTTGTTATCATTTACTCGTAACTGTTTTTGTTGTCTGGCCCGTTGGTGCAATTAATAATAGTCCTGTTTTGTGCGCTATGGGTGCACTAACTTACAAAAGTTGGAATCCCACCCATGAATAATATTTGTGGTACAAATTTCTTTTTTTTTGTTCTATCCTTGCAAGTTAAATTATAATGTAAGTCAATAAATAAGTCTTTCAATGTAAATAATAATTTTGACCACTATTCCACCGACTAGTTTAGGGGCAGGTAATGTTTTTGAAGATGTCAAATATTAAAGTTGTTTAATTCATTGTTTGTCTTATAAACTTTTCATTTTTTAGAGATACATGCACATGGAGAATGATATGTCGCTGGACTATGAAGACCAGGCTTTAGAAGTTGCTGACAGCGTTAGAAAAGCTCCCGAAATACATAGTGATATAAAAAAAATAACACATTTGATATACTATCGCAGACCGATTTATTTTATTTAAATTTATATAATTGAGACAGTCGGTGAAATTTCAAATGATGAAATTTTACATTGTACAACTAAAATTTGATAGATTCTCATTCTTTTGCTCCTACACCAATGCCTATCTAAATATATAAAAGGAGAAACTGACTGACTGACATATCAACACACAGCCTAAACGGCTAAACGTAGGCACTTCAAATTTGGAAGGGACGTAGCTTAGGTACCGTAGAGGTGCACTAAGAAAGGAATTCCCGAAATTCTTACAGGAACGGGAGTTAGCGGGAAAAATAGTATTGAACCCGTGCGAAGCCGGGGCGGGTCGCTAGTCCCTTATATGGTTTTTGGAGGCAGTGATAATAATTATTTTGATTTTTTAAGCGATTGTAATGTTGTCATATTTGATACTTCTTTAGGAACAAGCCCGTTAGGTTCTAGTGAAATGTCTGGTTCATCAACACCGCAAAGAAAAAGGGTTCACCTTAAGAAGTCGTAGAAGTAGACCAAAACTTCATTTTCGATTTCAAAATTTGGCTACTTTCTAAGAACCGGCTTAAAGATACAACTTCAGATTAAGTATTGCGGAATAAAATTAAAGAAGTAAAAATTCAAGAAATGCATCCATATATTATTGAATTTATATACGATTTTTTAAAGATAATTACAGGAAATTAGACTGTACAAATAATTTGAAACTGACAAGAGGGAGAAAAAAGAAAGAGCAAGAAATAATACTAGAGAAGTTGTACAAAGGGCCACTTCCAATTGCTGAAGTAAAATACAAAGACTTGATTAGTGTTTGCGATACAATGATTATTCCAAAAAAATATCACTATTTCTATAAGACTTTTTCTGTAAAAAATATAATAAGTCCGTCGGTCGATTGTTAAAAAACAAAACACACGTATTTTTTCATTTCTGAATTAGACCAAAAACGACAAAGATCTAACCCGTTAAAATTACGCGTGACGTCAAAGAGTGGGAGTTTTTTCGCCACTGAGTGACATCAAAGACGCGAATGTATGACGGAAATGTTACTCCTAAATTTGGATGCCTTGTATCTTTGTTATTTTTTTTTAAATAAAAAAAGGAAAGGTACGAGCCCAATATATTTTTTTAATCTAAAATGCGGACTAAATATGATGTAATTATTTTGACCCTGGAAATATCCCTATTGAGTTACTTGTTGTAATAAAAATTTATAATTTTATATTAGTTCATTTCCTATTGTACAAAATAAATAATAATTCATAACAATGAATCAGTCTGAATAAAGCTGTGATTATAATAATTAAAATATATTATATAAAATAATGTCCAATAAACTATATTAGATACCTACTATTATTTAGATTGTTAAGCCACTATAAATAAGTTGTTGCCAAAAAATTTTTATAATTTTGAATAGTAGACGAAGCTGTGATTTTTATGTTTAGTTCTTAATTTAATTAGACTACTTACAAAAAAACAATAGTCATTTATAGAAGACGATTACCGTTAAATTAATATTTTATTCAAGATACACAAAACTTGTTTAATTATCACAATAAACCCGATTAATATTCATAATAGAAGACATGACTGTTTTTACATTGCAAGGAATTGTTCTTCCGACCGGATGAAGTAAAACCAAGTATAAAGAGATATGTCCTCATTAACTTATTTTTTATATTATTGCTTCAAGATCTAGAGATGTTTAAGGTACCATTGTAAACAAATAATTATATGTTTCTTTTTATACAAGTAATACTAGCATTTTACCATTAAAAATTGCATTATTTCTTCCTACGTACAAACGGTCATCTAAGATTTGTCCGATGTGGCTTTATTTCAATAACGGTGTAAAAACGGTCATCTGTCTGTTTTTTATAGAAAATGTACATAATTTTAATATCTTTGAAAACATTTAAAGAATGTCTAACTATAATAACACATTACGCAAACAATATATTCAAAGTTTAAAGTATTTTTATTTCTAGAGCGATTTGAACTTTCATTTCGCTCTCCTGTAAACCTTAGTTTTAGACTTATCCTCTTATTCGTAGGGACCGTCGATATATGTCACCGGAAAATAGCAAGAATCGTAAGTTGATCAATTTCCTAGGTAGTTGATTAACTTTCGGAAAATAACAAACGGTAGTTGAAATGTATTATTTAACGCAATGGATTTCAGTTAGTTGATCAATTTACGGTAGCCTGACAGTCATTTAATAATTTACGATTTTGACACAAGTAAAATCGTCCTCAAATGGGCCAATCGTTGCTCAATGTATTATTTAACGGTGCACTATTATCCGTAACTTAATACACTGGTCCCTGATTGGTTGCCGGGATAACGCCACGTGAGCCATTGAACCAAACAACGTTCACCTCACCTTCATCGGATGATTTTACGGCAAGACCCCGTAAAATGATCAATTTACTAAAATACATACGTTAAATAATACATTTCAACTGCCGTTTATTATTTTCCGGAAGTTAATCAACTAGGTACCTAGAAAATTGATCAACTTACGATTCTTGCTATTTTCCGGTGACATATATACGAATACAAAATCACCTTTATTATTACTAAAAGAAAAATCTCAAAAACAAAATATACGGGGGTGGAGGCGCGCCGCGCGGTGCGACTCAGCGTCAAACGACTCGCACGCACACGCACAACATGTTTAAAGTGCCTACTCATACAATAGCGCAGGTATTTTACCAAAATATGCAATTACCGGATCCGGTCACCGGATCCGGTATATTGGTGCCGGATCCGGTAAGTGTATATTGACGCCGGATCCGCCGGATTGCCGGATCCGGTTTTCCGGATTGCAATCCCTAACTAAGACTCGGTAATTCAATTTTTATTATATTTCAAATATGCATGTATTATTATAAATCAATTAAGAAATAGCTGTAGAAGGCTTACGTTCAGTAGACGGGTCAAGGCTGTTGATTGATTGATAAAAGTAGTCGTAACACAACTTGGCGAAAACAAGAACACCTCAAAAGCATTCCTTTTAAAAAACATCTTTGTTATTTTATTGTAAGTGAGATGGAAAGCGAAAACGCGAATCAAGGCACTTCTGGGTGTTCGCCTAATGTATGAGCTTTCTTAAATGATCACCAATAACATGGTTAGCCAAGGCTCACCCCTAAACAATTTTCTAAATCAGTCATCTAGTGACGAAAATATCTCTAAGATATTTTGGACCCACGACTCGATTTACACTGTACTACAGATTTCGATGGTAGTAAACTATTATTTTATTTAATAGGAATGATGGTGTGTTCCGGTATTGTATCAGTCTTCAGTATCTGCTTGATTGCAGTAGACCGCTACATTTACATAGTGCACGGCTTGTACTACCGAAAATGGTTCACAACTACTAGAGTCAGGATCATCATTCTCTGCATATGGATGATTGGTAAGCACTGTACCAGATGCCGTAAGTTTCAGTAATCCTGTTTTAACCCGATATAAAATTAGCGAATTTCTTTTCGTTGCAGGTATCTGTCTCGGCTTCTTGCCAGCCACTGGATGGGTTAACCATGAACTTTTAAAATTATCACTATGCCAGTTTATAACTGTATATCCAGGAACACTAATACTTTTAATTTTATTTATCTCAATCATGCCTATTACTATAAGCGTATTTTTATACTTTATTATATTAGCACAAGCTCTCAATAATTTAAAAAACATTAAGGTAACAAAAACGAATCTAGCTAATTTAAATTCAATTAATAAGTCTGAACTCAATGTAAGCAATGGTAACACAAATGTTATCAATGGTAACACAAATGTTATCAAAAGAAGTGCTTCGTTTAGCATTGATAATACAGTAACATTACATCATTCAGATATTCCATCAAAGTCTAGAAGTGTTGATGATATTAATGTTTCCACAACACAGTCATCGCTGCCTTATATACCTGCACTTAGATCTCTGCAATCAAGAACTGAATCAAACTCTAATTATACTATCGAAACGAGTTGTTCTAGTCGTGCCTCAATAACTGACGCTACAGGCTCAACAAACAAGAAAAGTAATACTGAACTATCTCTTAACAAACACTACAAAGGAAATCGTCCCAATAAATGGAGAGCAGTTACTATAGTGATGCTAACCACATTTGCCTTAGTAATCACTTGGATACCATATGCTATTGTTGTAATACTTTTCGTGTTTTGCGAGGGAAAATTTACAAATTGTAATTGTTTTTACCTGAGCTCATTAATAAACGGCCCTATGGGTATATTAGCAGCAAGTAATAGCTTATTAAACCCTTTGATATATGCTTGGTGGCATAAAGGCTTTAAAGAATCTATGAAAAACTATTTTCTTAAATGTGTTCAAAGGTTTTTTTATAAGCGGTGACATTGTGAAATTTTTTTTTAAATTCATCAATATTCGTTAAACGCTAACAGTGTACTTGCCGAAGTAATATCTTAATGATACAATATCAAAGCAATCTACATTCCGTACTATACAGATCCTATAAAATACTGAAAGAAAATATTTAAAAATCTTTGGGATTTAGATGATCATATGTTGATAAAAAACCGGCCAAGTGCGAGTCGGACTCGCGCACGTAGGGTTCCGTACCACGTAATTGAATGAAAAAATTAGGTAATTTGATTTATGACGTTTAAAAAAAAACTACTGTCTAGATTTCATTCAAACCAAATTTCGTTAGTAGTTTTTATAGTAATACACATCATATATTTTTTTCAGTTTTATCATGCCCATATTTTAGAAGTTACGGGGGGGGGGGACACACATTTTACCACTTTGGAAGAGTCTCTCGCGCAAACTATTCAGTTTAGAAAAAAATGTTGTTAGAAACCTCAACATCATTTTTAAATACCTATCCATAGATACCCCACACGTATAGGTTTGATGAAAAAAAAAAATTTGAGTTTCAGTTCTATGTATGGGGAACCCCAAAAAATTTGGATTTTTTTCTGATTTTATTTTCACATCTTAATGCGGTTTACAGAATACATCTACGTACCAAATTTCAGTAATGTAGTTCTTATAGTTTCGGAATAAATTGGCTGTGACATACGGACGGACAGACAGACAGACAGACAGACATGACGAATCTATAAGGGTCCCGTTTTTGCCATTTTGGCTACGGAACCCTAAAAACTGGTGTGTAGTTCATCTTCTTAGAGGTACTCGTATAATTACAAAATCAAAATAGGTACACTGTACTACAAATCAAAACAAAAATCTCTTCATTAGACAAGCACTTCAATATTGAATACAGTAAATTACTTAAATGGAATTAAACTACCACCGGTTTCGGAATGCAGCATCAATCGAAAAAAGCTGAGAGCAAGAAGCTATCGAGAACGTTGTTTTGGTTTCTGTAAATTATGATTTCTGCTAATAGGTATGACATGACAAGACTTTGTTGTAAAAATAGACTATATAATGTCATAAACTAGTTATAAAGCACTAAATTTATTCTCTCCATTGCCATTTTTTTTTTGTTTGAACAACTCATCCAAATATGCTAATGTTAGACATCTACAGAATATATGCAAATGGTCATAAGAATGTAAATAACCAAAAGAAACCAGTAGTAACATCTGGAACCGGTACCTGCCCAGATTTCATTCTGTCCGAACAACCCATGGTATTAACAGCGTATAACGGGGAACCAGTGATAAATGGAAATTCAGTGAAATGGAAGCCTACATAGGATCACTATCTAAAGAAAATGTGACCTTAACAGAAGTGAATTTTATCAACCTCACGGAAGATAATATAACTGTAAGTGATGTGTCACAAGTGCGTGTTCTTGACATGTATGGAGACTACAAATTGGAACACGAAGATTTGACGATTATGTATAAATGGATCGCTTTTACACTAACCACGATTGGAATTATAAGCAATTTGACTGTGGTTATCTCCAGTGGTCTTATTCAGCGAAAAGGTATGTTTATTTTTTGTAATGGTACAGTTTAGGTAGGTAGTGGCTTCCCCTCACCTGGTGGAAAGTGACAGATAAACTCAAATAAATGAGTTGTTGGTTGAACAGAACGTAAGCGCAGTGATTCCACGGATGTTTCGCAGAGTCCTTCCCCGGGCTGAAATCTAAAGAAATACTTATCGGCGAACACAAAACCAAAATGGAAATTCAATTAGGCAAAGTTACGTAATCAACCAGTAAAAAGATATCATAAATCAAGTCATAGAATAGCCAATCAGAGTTCAAATAACGATTATATTTAAAAAATACCGGATCGGTATTTGAAAGAATCAGATTTTTGCAAAGATACTGAATATGAAATTTATTCTTATAATCAATTTATCCGTTCTTATAAAGCGTTGGTTCATGTGTGTCTAACAGAATATTTTTTTAAAATTATCTTGAATCTATGCGTCTATCTTTAGAATTACTGTTAGGCAGCTTTGTATGATTTAAATCTGTAGTAGTTACACACTCCACTTCACTTCACTTTCGAGAGTATCGATGTCTTCACTATACTCGTAGTAGCTAGAAGTATGGAACTCCATTTTGTGTTTCTTGTTCCCCTGGATACTAATAATTTTCAGAGTTTCCTAGTGGGTTCTTCCGAGCCAACCATCGTACGTAGACATGAACAAGAGAGGTAGGGCATAGCGAATCTTCGCTCGTATTGAGCTGCCCGTCTGGGGAAGGACCTCCACCCTATAGAATACCGCAGCCAAATGACCTCCGGGTCGTGTTTCTGCTGGTGAGTAGGGTCTCCGGAGCTCGTGGGGGTTTAGGGTTGGGCCGGCATGGCAGTGGCAACTGACAGGTAACTAACCAGTTACTTGCCAGTTGTCACAGCGACTTGGGCTTCTCCTTGGCTTTCCAACTGTACAGGCTTCTATAAAAAAAAGAACAAGATCAAACGAGTTCTTCTTGAAATATGCAAATATCAGTAATACCTGCTTATTTAAGCCGTTTGATGTGGAGACTCTGGGTCCCTTGGGGCCGAGCGCGTACCGTTTGTACGGTGATCTGGCCGAACGCTTGGCCTCAGGTGACAAGAGGGCTGGTGTTTTCCTCGGCCAGCGTATCAGTCTGGCCATACAAACAGGAAACACGACCAGCCTTCTTGGCACAATACCCTCGGGCAGTAATCTGGGACTTAATCTCGTTCTATTAAAAGTCTGTGCTTTTGAAATATATAAATAGCAACAACAAAAAACTTATTATCATAATTGCGAATGTTATGAATGTCATTAGAATACTTATTTGAGAAGATATTATGTTTAATATAAAGGTTTTTATATACTAGTAACTATGTATATGGAAATTAGTAGATAAGAGAGGATTGTATGAGAACTAATGAAAATGTAGATGATGTGAGAAATATTTAATATCATCACTCTTTTGGAAATTTCATTCTATTTCCTTAATACTTAGTGATCTGATCAATTTGTGTGATATGTGCTTCTTCTATTTCTTTACAGCGTATAAACACAAGATCACATACATACTCCTTGGAAACGTATCCCTCGCCGACAGTGTCCTTTCACTCTCAGTTCTTATTGCCTATATGACCGGTGCCTCATTGAAAAACATGCACATACACACCTGCATCGTGAGACTCGGTAATCCACTTATTATACTAAAAGTGTGCATGTATCTTAATTAAGAAATAAATAAGTAGCCATAGCGTAGGCTACGTCCAACCGTGGATGGACCAAAGCTTTTCATTGATAAAGTAGTCGTACCTAATACGACTTGGTGAAAACAAAAACATCTCTAAATAAATAGCATACCTTTAAAAAGCAGTTTCCGTTCTCTTTTACTTTAAGTGACTTGAAAGAGATGTAAGCGACCTGCTGATTAACCAACAATGCTCTGGCAACGGACTAGTGGCAGTATAACCATCACGATTGAAGGCATATCTAAATACCACAAGCCAATGACGGGCAGAAGCGTCACCGGAGCGAGGAGTTGCGATCGCCAACCGCCTGCCCAGCGTGGTAATCCAGTGGGGAAGACTGCCCAATTGGAGAGTCCTATGTCCAGCAGTGGACAATGATAGGCTGATGGTGATAAGTAAGATGAACAGCGAAAGAGAGATTCAAGTCACTTCGGCATCGAACAAGTAACCATATCAATTACTTATCATTTTCACTACAGGGGAGTTGAAAGCTTACCCCTAAACAATTTTCTAAATCAGTCATCAATTGACAAAATACTCGTACCTTTAATTTATTTTGTACCCACAACTTTATAGGTACTACAGATTGTGTTGGTTTCTATAAATAATGATTTCTGCTAATAGGAATGATGTCGTGCTCTGGAATTGTATCAATCTTCAGTATCTGCTTGATTGCAGTAGACCGCTACATTTACATAATGCACGGCTTGTACTACCGTAAATGGTTCACCACTACTAGAATCAGGATCATCATTCTCTGCATTTGGATAATTGGTAAGTAATGTCCCATCTATTTGTAGCTTAATATTTATTTTAATCCGATTTAACATTCGTATATTTCCATTTCAGGTATCTGCCTCGGATTCTTGCCAGAAACTGGATGGGTTAACAATGAACTTTTAAAAAACGAGCAATGCGAATATGTCGCTATATATCCCGGAGCACTTATACACTTACTTTCAATCCTCACCACCATACCTATTATTATCGTCACAGTTTTATACTTTATCATATTAGTAAAAGCCCTGAATAATTTAAAAAACATTAAGGTCCCAAAAACTAATCAAGCTAATCTGAACTCGATTAATAAGCTTCAACTAAAAATAAGAAATGGTAACAAAAGAACAGTAATAAAAACTGGATCGCTAAGTTCTATAAGAAGTGATTTTTCGTTAAGCATGGATAATAATTCTATAACAACAGAATGTTTAGACATTACATCAAAGTCTGAAAGTGTTGATATCAATATTCCCACAAATGAGTCAACGCTGCCTAGCATATCTGAAATTCAATCAAAAACTGAATCAAGTTCTAATTACACTATCGAAACGAGCTCCAATCGTGTAAACTCAATAACTGACGCTTCAGAAACAACAAATAAGAAATGTAATAACGTCGAACTAACTCTTAAAAAGCACTACAAAGGAAATCGTCCCAATAAATGGAGAGCAGTTACTATAGTGATGCTAACGACATTTACCTTAATAATCACTTGGATGCCATTTGTTATTGTCGCAACACTTTACGTGGTTTGCGAGGAAAAAATCACAAATTCTAATTGTTCTAACCTGATCTCATTACACTCAGCCTTTTGTATATTATCAATGAGCAATAGCTTATTAAACCCTTTGATATATGCTTGGTGGCATAAAGGGTTTAAAGAATCTGTGAAATACTATTTTCGCAAATTTGTTCAGAAGACTTTTAATAAAAGTTAACATTGTGAAAATTGGAAAGCTTTTCTTATTTTATCAATATTCTTATACATGTACCTTTTTTTTCTAGAGGGGAATGCATTAGACACCTATAAGCCGCCGGGGGAAGGCGGCATGGTGTGTGGGACTCACACCTCCCAAAATGGGAGGGCATACCCACTAACCACTGGGTTATCACCCAATTTGGCACGCAGGTGGATGTTATAACGTAGGCATCCGCTAAGAAAGGGTTTTGATCGATTCTACCACCAAGGGGATAAAATAGGGGATGAAACTCTATTCCACGTGGACGAAGTCACGGGTACAGCTAGTTATATATATTATCCTCCACCCGCATTGCACGGTCCTCGTTGTTGTCAGAGGGGAGGACTGGCCACTCCCGTCACTTCCGTCCATGTTTTTCTCGAGGACGGCGTGAGTCCCACATATTTCACAACTCCTCCCTGTAATCTCCTCCCTGTCATCTTTGTTCTAATTTGTTTAATCGAAAAAATAAAAAATACGTGACCAACATTTTTTATAATCTAAATACATCCCTACTAATATTATAAATGCGAAAGTAACTCTGTCTGTCTGTTACGCTTAGCCTCTTAAGCCTCTCAACCGATTTTGACGAAATTTGGCACAGACAATCTTTAGATCCTGAGAAAGGACATAGGCTACCTTTTATTGCGAAAAAAGGGATGAAGAAACACTTCTGTGACACACCTACATGAACGCGAGCGAAGCCGCGGGCGCAGCTAGTACTAAGTAATTATAATGTAAGTATTTTGACCCTGGAAATAACCTTATTCATTTAATGTTAAGTAATCACCCTCTACTTATTACTTATTTGAGTATCAAATTAGCGTTCAGCGAATATGAAAATGTACCTATGTGGCACTTACAAGTAGGTAGGTACAATTCATTCAGGTAAGTCAATAACTTATTACTCATCGCTTAAATTCCTAGTCATAGGTATTTACGTTTGTAAGCATGAAATATCCATGGACAATACCTATTATAAGTAAAACATAATTATTGGTATAAATTAAAATACCACTAGCTAATGGTTCCCGAAGGAAGCAATAATTATCCTCTATCTAAAAGTTGTCTGGTAGTGATTGCTTAAAGCGATAAGACCAACTAAGTTAGGTAAGATTTAAAAATGTGTACATATAGATGTGAGGTCAATAATACAGGTTTCAACATGTCGTACCTTCTTTTTTGTTTTATCGCGGAAAATGCATTTAGGCAATCCCGACCTTTATGGTGTGCAAATTCTAAGAAGTCAGACTAGCCTTATATTTTTCATGCAATTTATCATTCATGCAATATTTTTGTCACTTAAGTTTATAGTCCGCCAATTTATAATAACGTTTGTTAATTTTTTTTTTTTTTATGTTTGTTCACCGATATTTCCGTCAATTATGGATGGATTTCAAAAATTTTTCGACAGTTCGATAGAGGACACTTCCGAGGTGGTCCCATTTTCACCAAGTCAGGATCTGATGATGGGATCCTGGAGAAATTGAGGGCAACAGCCGAAAATTGTAGGCTCATATGGTGTTTTTGTTACGTAATTATATTTTACTCAGGTATATGCTTCCGGGCGTCAACATCTGGTGCTGATGATGAAGCCACAGAACTCCATAACGGTTAGGAGTTAGGGGACAGTACTGACATTGGTCGATATTAAACTAGGTAGTAGTATGTACTTATGCAGGGCTAATAGGGCAGGTGATTTGGACAAGTGATTTGCTTGATTCTAGATCGCAAAGTCTTCACTTGACTTAAAGCAAAATTTTTCATTCCTAAGTAAAACTCTTAAGGACATTAATTAGCCTTTATTCAAGTTCACAGCACATTAATGCAACTAAAAATAGAGAAATAAAATTATTTTTTAAAAAAAAATTAAACCGACTTCGAAAAAAACGCAAACGACCAAAACTAAAAAGCGATAAATAACGTAAGTAATTCCATCCTTAATACATAATTATTTAAATATTACAATTATCACTTATTTTTGAAGTCGGTGCCAAACAAATAAATATATTGTCGTGTTTGCCGGCCGCGCGCGTCATACAACAACAGTCTACGTTAGGTACCGAGAGGCTGGCACCGACTTCAAAAATAAGTGATAATTGTAATATTTAAATAATTATGTATTAAGGATGGAATTACTTACGTTATTTATCGCTTTTTAGTTTTGGTCGTTTGCGTTTTTTTACTCACTTAATTCTAATTCTTGCATTGCAATGTAAGGGGGATCGAGTGTTATAACTATGTAAGTTGTATCTTAATTTATCTTTGTATCTAGTTTTAAGACAACCTTTTGGTGTGGAATAAAGAATATTTATCTTTTACATACCTATATAAAGTTACAAAAGAGTTACAGATTTAGTTTCTAAATTTAGCTTGAGTAAGTAGGTGTTGTTTTTACCTCAATATTAAACTTATATTCGCATACTCTTTCTATAGTAAGTTATAAGATGGTTACTATGTAGATATGTAAATAGGATTAAGAAACTATATTCTAAAACGCCTGCAGTATAAAACGCCATATTTAAAAAAACCGGCCAAGTGCGAGTCGGACTCGCGCACGAAGGGTTCCGTACCACTGATTGAATGAAAAAATTAGGTAATTTGATTTATGACGTTTAAAAAAAAACTACTGTCTAGATTTCATTCAAACCAAATTTCGTTAGTAGTTTTTATAGTAATACACATTATATATTTTTTCAGTTTTATCATGCCCATATTTTAGAAGTTACCACTTTGGAAGAGTCTCTCGCGCAAACTATTCAGTTTAGAAAAAAATGTTGGAAACCTCAACATCATTTTCAAATACCTATCCATAGATACCCCACACGTATAGGTTTGATGAAAAAAAATTTTTTGAGTTTCAGTTCTATGTATGGGGAACCCCAAAAAATTTTGGATTTTACGATTATTACGATATTTTAATTTTGGACGTACCAAATTTCTATAATGTAGCTCTTATAGTTTCGGAATAAACTGGCTGTGACATACGGACGGACAGACAGACAGACATGACGAATCTATACCGGTCCCGTTTTTGCCATTTTGGCTACGGAACCCTAAAAATTGTATTAAT
Organism: Conogethes punctiferalis; assembly: GCA_031163375.1. Classification (NCBI taxonomy): domain Eukaryota; kingdom Metazoa; phylum Arthropoda; class Insecta; order Lepidoptera; family Crambidae; genus Conogethes; species Conogethes punctiferalis. The sequence continues at coordinate 5,384,354 of CM062093.1, forward strand.
ATTTACATAAACTTTGAACATGGCACTCTCCACAGAGGAACCTTAAAAAAGGTAAATAAATAGAGTCATATCAAACAAAACTCACCGGTTACGCTATATCCTCGTTGCGACCTGTTTTGGTGTCATTCTGCGCGAGTCACCCAAAGCATACACATGTATCCGCAAAACTGAGTCCTGACTGTTTTATTTAAATAGTGTTTAATGGTGAATTAGTGACAGCACCAAAATGGATGACTGCATAGAATACGTGTTCAAGAACAGTGTGTACTTACCAAAAGTGAACTATTTCTACCACAAAAGTGTAAATATAAGTATAAGTGATGTGTCGCAAGTGCGTGATCTGGATTTGTACGAAGATTACAGATTGCGAGACAAAGATCACTTCGTCCTGTATAAGTGGCTGACTTATATCTTAGGAGCGCTTATAATAATAAGCAATTCAACTGTCGTTATATCCAGTGGCCTTATTCTGCGAAAAGGTAAGCTTGATGATACAAACTTTTAAATGTTACCCAAATGTTGTCTGGAAGAGATGGCTTATAGGGATAAGACCACCTAAATTGTACAAGTGTACACTTTTTCTAGTTCTAAGTAAATTTTATGGTGCAATAAAGACTAGGTAGCTATCGATATATCTTACATTATGAATTTATTCTAAAAAGAGCTTTGCTCTTGTCGGTGGAGCAATTTCCACTCTTCCCTTCTCGACATCACGGATAGGACGCAATAATAAATAGGTAAAGTGAAATGACATGGGTTACGTTTCGGGATTAGTCCGTGTATAGCCAGCATAATCTTATACGCCAGCATGGCTATGGCACCGGACAAATGATTGGTTTGTTGTCGGAGCGACTTGGGCCTCTGGTTTGGTCTCCGTCAGACGACAGAAGGCAAATATTCGGTGCAACTATAAAAAAGTACTTGGAACATTTTTAAATACCTAAGGTTTTAGGGTTTTCCTAGCGATAAAACCTATATAATACAAGTAAACAGTTCAAATGACTCAAGCCTACACTGCTCGAAATGCATACCTATGGAGAGTCGGTACCTACTGCAATTTAAAACAAATATCTAAATACGTACCTACATAACCAAACTTAACCAAAAATTACTTTCCTGTTACGGGTTGCTAAGTTGGACAGGTAAAGTATTTGCAGCTAATTTAATATGTAACACTTTTACAGCACACGTAGGTAGAGATTGTCTAAACTAAAAACCGGCCAAGTGCGAGTCGGACTCGCGCACGTAGGGTTCCGTACCACTGATTGGATGAAAAAATTAGGTAATTTCATTTATGACGTTTAAAAAAAACTAACTACTGTCTAGATTTCATTTAAACCAAATTTCGTTAGTAGTTTTTTAAGTGATACACATCATATATTTTTTTCAGGTTTATCATGCCCATATTTTAGAAGTTACGGGAGGAGGGGGGGGGGGGGGACACATTTTACCACTTTGGAAGAGTCTCTCGCGCAAACTAATCAGTTTAGAAAAAAATGTTGTTAGAAACCTCAACATAATTTTCAAACACCTATACATAGATACCCCACACGTATAGGTTTGATGAAAAAAAAATTTTGAGTTTCAGTTTTATGTATGGGGAACCCCAAAAATTTTGGATTTTTTTCTGATTTTATTTTCACATCTTAATGCGGTTTACAGAATACATCTACGTACCAAATTTCAATAATGTAGCTCTTATAGTTTCGGAATAAACTGGCTGTGACATACGGACGGACAGACAGACAGACAGACAGACAATGCGAATCTATAAGGGTCCCGTTTTTGCCATTTTGGCTACGGAACCCTAAAAATGACGCGCCGCACTAATTTCATTATTTTATTTAGTTGGCGACAACAAATTCGAGAATAGGCTTGTTTCCATAAAAAAATAATTAGTCCGTCTTCTAGATTATTAAAAAATAAGAGATACGTATTTTTTCATTTGTAAATTAGACCCAAAATTACAAAGATATAGCCCGTTAAAGTTGCGCGTAACGTCACGCCGTGCGACAAAATGCCGCACGGCGTGACATCAAAAACCCCCACTCCTAAATTTTGATGCTTTGTATCTTTGTTATTTTTTGTTTAAATGAAAAAAGGAAAAATACGTGTCCGATATATTTTTAAAATCGAAAATACGGACTAAACATAATGTAAGTATTTTGACCCTGGAAACATCCCTATTGTGCTATTCCAATGATTGCGTCTAAGCATCAACTGAACGACCAATTATAACTGCATGTTTTTATGTATTGTGTTCATCTTTGAAATTTGTTTGTGTACGAAAAGCGGTGGCGGGCGCGTTGTTTTAGATTAGACGATCTCTATATAGAAAATGTACAAAAACAATATTTCTTTACTAATATTATTAAATGCAAATGTTTGTTTGGATGGATATCTATCAATCTATCTAGATAGATAGATGTTTGTTACACTTTCTCGCGAAAACTACTAATCGGACATATATCAGGTTAATACTTAATTATACCTACATTACGCTTACTACACGCTGTAAATGACTAGGATATTATCATTTCATCACTCTATAAAACTTTCTTATTGTTGTCTGTTTGTATTGGTCTGGGTTTCTATGCATTATATGTATTTATTTACAAAAAAAAAGTATTTAAGTCGTTTATCAGTAAATCAGTTGTCTAGTACCCATAGTACTAACTAAATAAGTAAGCTAAATAAGTAACTAAGTAAATAAGCTTCGGCTTAGTTTGGGGCTAGTACTTACCATTTATGTATTTATTTTGTACAAATAGATAGTAATATTGACATTATCGTCATCATGCAATCATCCACTACTGGACACAGTCGAGAGGCCTATGCCAATGACAATTGTTTTCTAGGGGGATTTGCTTCAGTCACCACGATTGCCAGGTGGGTTGGTGATCGCAGTAGACCCATTTTTTGGATTTCTTTTTAGAAATAAACCGACTTCAAAAAAAAAACACAAACGACCAAACTAAAAAGCGATAAATAACGTAAGTAATTCTATCCTTAATACATAATTATTTAAATATTACAATTATCACTTATTTTTGAAGTCGGTGCCAGCCTCTCGGTACCTAACGTAGACTGTTGTTGTATGACGCGCGCGGCCGGCAAATCCACACGACAATATACTTACATTTATTTGTTTGGCTGGCACCGACTTCAAAAATAAGTGATAATTGTAATATTTAAATAATTATGTATTAAGGATAGAATTACTTACGTTATTTATCGCTTTTTAGTTTTGGTCGTTTGTGTTTTTTTTTTGAAGTCGGCTTAAATTTTTTTTAAAAATAATTTTATTTTTCTATTTTTAGTTGCGTTAATGTGCTGTGACCTTGAATAAAGGCTAATTAATGTCCTTAAGAGTTTTTCTTAGGAATGAAAAATTTTGCTTTAAGTCAAGTGAAGACTTTGCGATCTAGAATCAAGCATATCACTTACCAAATCACCTGCCCTATTAGCCCTGCATAAGTACATACTACTACATAGTTTAATATCGACCAATGTCAGTACTGTCCCCTAACTCCTAACCGTTAAGGAGTTCTGTGGCTTCATCATCAGCACCAGATGTTGACGCCCGGAAGCATATACCTGAGTAAAATATGATTACGTAACAAAAACACCATATGAGCATACAATTTTCGGTTGTTGCCCTCGATTTCTCCAGGATCCCATCATCAGGTCCTGACTTGGTGATAATGGGACCACCTCGGAGGTGTCCTCTGTCGAACTGTCGAAAAATTTTTGAAATCCATCCATAATTGACGGAAATATCGGTGAACAAACATAAAAAAAAAAAAAAAAATATTATACATACAGACGAATTGAGAACCTCCTCCTTTTTTCGAAGTCAGTTAAAAAGTACCGTCAAATACGCACCCCGACCATAGACAACCACGTTCCACCCGAAAAACACCCCTGATCAGTCAGTAAGTCAGTCAGTGGTAATTCAGCTTCATACTCGTATATTACCTATAGATTGATAAATGCGGTGTAACCTACAAAAAATGTTTACCTACATTTAAAGGTCATAGTTAAGTTAAAATACAGAGAATATCTGGTAATGGATGAAGCTTCACACCATGCTACTCTGTTTTTTGTGATGCCTCCAATTTAACCAGACAGTATAGCCGTAGACGTAATATTGCGCAGTATAGAAGGTCATTGTAGTTACTATTGCTATAATAACAATCTTTGAAGCTTATCACTACTTACGTTCAACATAGAACATTGGCCGAAAAATATTATGGTATATTCATATCAATACTTAATTAATAAAACAGTAAAAAGTGTATTTTGTTTATTATTATAAAAAAAAAATTAGTGGTAGTTAGGTATGGTATGGTATAAAAAATATTCTCGTCTGTATGTCTGTTTATACACACTTTATCTCCTAAACTAGTGGCTCCAAATCCCTAAGTAAAATGTTTGTACTGTGCAGGAATCGTACCCACGACCCTTGGATCAGAAGGCAGAGGTAATGACCCATCGAGCCAGTCATAAGTCAGTCGTTAAGCGACGGTAGAGCACTTAGAGCATACAATGGTGCGCGCTTACTCGACTACAAACAATTCACTCTCACCTCAAAATTTCTGAAGATTAACCTTGAAAATCTGAAGACCTACCTGTAGCATGCACGTACAAGCATGCAAGAACATACAAACAGACACACACAGCTACACACACTGTCAAACATCTGACAGTGACATATGACACTGACATCTGACTTTGACATCTGACACTGACAACTGTCGTCTCGTTCCTACACTTCACGCAAGGTGCGGGGTGGGAGGACAGTCAGTCTGTGTCCCACCGCCGCCGAGTAAAGACGTGTTCGTGTGAGGATAGCGAGCCGATATATTAACTAAACACATCGTTCATTACTTTATTGTTCATGGTTATTTCATATGTGGATTAGTGTCTACTACACTACCTATCCGGTGTTTCATAAAACTATCAATCATCTATTTTCATTCGATTAATTAACCGACTTCGAAAAAGGAGGAGGTTCTCAATTCGTCTGTACGTATAATTTTTTTTTATGTATATTCACCGATATTTCCGTCAAATAATTGTGTATTGTCCATTTGTTTTCAGGGCAACAACACAAGAGCACCTACTTGCTCCTCGGCAATGTATCTCTCGCCGACACCTTCGTCGGGCTCTCAATGATTTTTGGCACTGTAGTCGATAACTCACTGAAATCCAACGAGATGTGCATTATTCAACTCGGTAATATACTTTTTTATATTCTGATCTGCATGTGCTGTTTAGGATGAGGTGCCTCAACATGAGAGCAAGCGAAAAAGCTGAATCTTGTACACTATTATGGGACTCTATTGAATTGTAAAATACATTACAAATGACCTTAAAGACATTGCTTCGGGCCCCACAGAAGTATTTGACTCGCTTTCGACTTTCTAACCCCACTCTGTGTAGGTACGTGAAGATATCTATCTTCATGCAATATAATATACCTGTTATTATTAAAGTCAATCCAAAAACGATACCAAAAATATCTAAAAGGAAGATAAGATATTGATTACGCGGAGATTATTAGTCCTACACTTCCTGTGACCCCACTTGGTGAAAATGAAAACGCTTCAAAAGTATATATCTTACTAACTTAATCACTTAATAACTTATCTACTAAAAGTTACGTAGATCTTAATACTGAAGTAACTGTACATTGATTGCATTGATAATTTCCGTTAACAGGTATGCTGGTGTGTCCTGCAATCGTATCTGTCTTCAGCCTCGGCTTGATTGCAGTAGACCGCTACATTTACATACTGTACGGCTTGTACTACCGAAGATGGTTCAACACGACTAGAGTCAGAATCGGCATTATCTGCATATGGATGATTGGTACGCTATACTATATTATATTGCTTCACTATAATTTTAATATTGTTTTAACTTCGTAATTAATTTGTGTCCTTAATTGCATTACAGGTGCCTGTCTCGGATTCCTGCCAGCCACTGGATGGGTTAACTATGAACTTTTAGAAAACTCCCGATGCCACTTTGTTGCTGTATATCCCGGACCACTAATGCTCTTCATTTCACTCCTCAGCGCCACACCTATTATAATCGTCACAATTTTATACTTCATTATTTTAGTAGAAGCACTAAAAAACTTTAAAAAAATTAAAGTCACAGAAGAATCTATAAAGGCTAATTTAGCTAATCTAAATTCGGATAATAAGCTAAAACTGAGAATAAACAAAGGTAGCACCAAAATAATACCCAAAACTGGATGCGGGAAAGCTCCTAATGAAATCAAAAGAAGTGCTTCGTTCAGCACCGATGATAGTATTATAAATTTAAAACGTTTAGACATGTCATCAAGAGCTAAAAGCATTGATGACTTAAAAGTTAATCCAGTCAAATCAATCCAATCTTATGTAAATGAAATACGTACCAATGGAAATGAGTCGAACGTTAGTGTTAATACTGTCGAAACGAATTGCTCCACTCGTGAAAACTCAGTGGCTGATATTACGCCAATAACGAATAAGAAGAGCAATAATATCAAATCATGTCTCAAAAAGAGCTTAAAAGGTCCTAATAAATGTAGAGCAGTTACTATAGTGACGCTTACCTCCTTCAGCTTTATAATCACTTGGATGCCATTTTTTATAACCGTAACACTTTTCGTGTTTTGCGCAGAAAAACGTACAAATTGTCAATGTTTGTACCTGCGCTCGTTATTAGCCGGCCCTTTGGCGCAATTAGCTTGGAGCAATAGTGTCTTAAACCCTTTGATATATGCTTGGTGGCGCAAAGGATTTCAAGAATCTATAAAGAACTATTTTCGTAAATATATTCAGAGGTTCTTTTTCAAGAGATGACAATGAGATTAGCCAGAAGCTTTGTAAACAATAGGTACAACCTTTAACTTTACCAATATTAATATTTAACAATTTGTTAAATGCCGACCACGGAGCAAATGCAAACCATGACTATATTTAACGTAGGATATTGGTAAAAAACTAATTTTAGTTCTGCATTTATTATAACTGTGCTGTTCTTATAACATTGTGGTTGATTTATTATCTGACGAGTCTGCGCGAGAATTTGTGTATCTTATTGTTATTCATAAGTTTGCCAATCTAATTTATCACTAAGAACTATTTATATGTTGTAAATTGCTTTTACAAGACTTACTATTATCGACTTGTTATCAATTGTAATGCAGGTGTCAAGATAATAATACTAACCTATTTAGGAAATTTTCAATTTTCCTGATAGTAAGTGTCTGATTTCTACGACTTCGTGAATATCTAGTCTAGGTTACAATAAATGGACATGATTTTGGGTTCATTTTTATTTTATTTTGTTTTACGGCTCTGACAAGCACGTTTGCTTGCCCAGTCCCGCCTGTTCAAGGACATTAAATGTTGGCAGGAAAGGTTGTGTCGCGTACCTACTGTCTTTGTTGTAGTATGGAACAGGTATATTTTGTAAATTGTAACGTTGGTCATTAACGCCGTCCGTCTCTTATTTGTACTTCGCAGTGTCGTGCGGTCAAGGCTGCTAACAAAATCCGGGAGTTCAAGCATAATGCTTATGATGTCAGCAGGCCGTAGAGTGCGTTAAGAATAGTGAGGAAATAGACAAAACTACTATACCGATCATGAAAAACAAGAATTCATATTCTCTGTGATCATTTGAGACTGTGATTAATAAAGTTATTGAAATTAATAAGCTCACAAATATCAATTCCGTTGAGGATAGCCTTAAGAAGTCGTTTTTGCACGATATTGTTCAAAATCCAAAGTTTCCGAGCAAGCTGAGTGAGACTAGAAATGCAGTAGGTAAGACTTTGTAATTTTTGTTATATGTTCGTAGAAGTGTATATTGTCATGTGTGTACAATTTACGATGTCATTTATGACGAATTATGTTACAACACAGTGTTACAACAGCATTCTTTCGGATTTCGTCAGTTGCATTTGTTATACATGTCACCGGAAAATAGCAAGAATCGTAAGTTGATCAATTTCCTAGGTAGTTGATTAGCTTTCGGAATATAACAAACGGTAGTTGAAATGTATTATTTAGCGCAATGGATTTTAGTTAGTTGATCAACTTTCGGTAGCCTGGCAGTCATTTAATAATTTACGATTTTGACACAAGTAAAATCGTCCTCAAATGGGCCATCATCAGCCTATTACAGTCCACTGCTGGACATAGGCCTCTCCAGTTGTTCGCCACTTAGAGCAAACATCTGGAGGATATACCCATAATCGGCACGCTGGGCAGGCGGGTTGGCGATCGCAGGGCGTAGCTTCTTGCTCCGGTGACGCTGCTGCCCGTCACCGGTCTTTAGTATTTAGCTACGCCTTCAATTGTGATGGTTATACCGCCACCAGTCGGTTGCCAGCGCCTCGTTTGTTATTCGGCAGGATGCACCACGGGCAGTTGAGGTTGGCTTGCAGCGAAAAGATGATAGGCCGCTCCCTTACATCCCATCCAAATGGGCCAATCGTTGCTCAATGTACTATTTAACGGTGCACTATTATCCGTAACCTAATACACTGTTCCCTGATTGGTTGCCGGGATAACGCCACGTGAGCCATTGAACCAATCAACGTTCACCTCACCTTCGTCGGATGATTTAACGGCGAGACCCCGTAAAAAGATCAATTTATTTAAATACATACGTTAAATAATAAATTTCAACTGCCGTTTATTATTTTCCGGAAGTTAATCAACTACCTGGGAAATTGATCAACTTACGATTCTTGCTATTTTCCGGTGACATACATACGAGTATAAGTATCACTTCGAGCCGACTCTCCTGGGGATACATGTTTAAGACATAGACTTAAAAAATTATCTAGATTTAAGTAAATTTTACCAAATGTTTATACTATATTTTGTAACCTTACCATGTCTTTAATGAGTGGTTAGCTAATTTATAGCACCGGTAATTTAAATGCCTGAAACCTGCCTTACATAAATAAATTAATGCTAGAAGATAAGTTTTATGACAGATAATTTTAATAAATGTAATTTTCTAAATAAAGGTGATATTATTTGAAATCCTAATGACACCGTTGGCCGTTGTTACTTAGATACCAATCTGCGCTAATATGCTCCAATAACCAATTAAATGTTTATCTGGAATACCCAAAGTGTACTGTACTGAGGACTTGCTAGTTATTCTTATAAAGTACCTAAGTAAGTATGGGCTATCACTACATACCTAATATAAAACAAAGTCGCTTTTTTTCTGTCTGTCCTAATCCCAAGCCAAATCTCGTTGCTTTTATAGGTTCTAGCTGGGGGTCATCGATAAGCGTCACACTTAGTGAGGCGGTCCATAGAGTGTGACATACTTACTAACAAGGACGAAAGGTTTGCAACAAAAGGGACAGCTGTAACAAAGAGGGGTGAGGGGTCAAAATGTCATGAAATTGCCTCCTAGACAACTGATTAATTCTTACCGACAGATTCATTTTTTGTATGTAAACACCATGTTATCGTCAAAAGTTTGAAACACATGCCTACTTTTTTAAGCTGTAGGTATACCAGTTACGTGAACAAAGAGTGACTCTACCAGTCATTTAGCCGCTTGCGTGTGTAACAAGCCCTAAACGTTTTCCTGCACTGCAATGTTTCCTTGTAGCCGCGCCTTCTGTTGAATTGTACTAAACATTACATACCTTACTTTAATTCAAATGTAATTATTAAGTTTAAGTTCACTCATTATGTGAGTGAAAAGTGTGATAAAAAGAAAAGTTTCTAAGTATGTTTATCAGTTGTCTAGTACACATAGTACAAGCTTCGGCTTAGTTTGGTGCTAGATGGGGGGGTGTGGTAAGCAACTGGAGAGGCCTATGTCCAGCAGTGGACTGCAATAGGCTGATGATGATGATGATGAACATATTACCACTGCCGGACATAGACCTCCCCCTTTTTTTTCTAAATGACTACGATGATGGCTTGGGCGGCCTTGTCATTATCACCGGACTGTTGGGGGAGCGGAAGGCTCTCACCCCTATGACAATTTTCATTTGGAGGATTTGTTTTAGCCACCACTCTTGGCAGGCGGTTGAACGCAGTAGGTTTTATTTGTATTCCTGATATTTCCTTAGTCGTCTTCTACGACGCTTATGGGATTAGATAGGGTGGTCCGATTGTAAATCTGGAAACCTCACGTACCTGTAAAAATAACATTTATATTTATGACTAATTAATAAAAAAAATGGCCACCCTCTATATATAGAGTCGAAATTACATACTTATCGTGATTGCCGGAATTATAGTAGTAAAGATAACTGTATTGGATTATCGCCTATCTAATAATGGGTGCAATTCCACAATTATCGCCTATCTAATAATGGGTGCAATTCCACAATAATAACCAAAGACCAGTAGTCGTTAGGTCAGTCACCACGAGACTGGGCGTACAAAATGTCTAGATTGGTCGCATTGCTTTTACTTGCTGCGGTGGTCTATGGAAAACACGAGAAATATGAAGGGTACGTGTGCCATTTCAGTGTTAATCTACATTATTAACAATATAAAGAGGAAAGATTTGATTGTTTGTTTGTTTGAATTGAATAGGCTCCGAAACTACTAGACCGATTTTAATAATTCTTTCACTGCTGCACTATCTCCGTTAAACATAGGCTATACCTACTTATTATGTTTTTAAAAAGTTAGGGATCCGTGCTAAAACTCTAATTAATAATGTAACCTAAGGTGTGAAAAAATTACGTTGGACTCTTCAAATAAATTTCCGGCTACAAGTAGGTACATAAAATGTATGACGTCAAATTTCTTTATAAGCAATTTCAAACAAATCAAATAAAAAAAAGAAAACAGTTTTACTAATTTATTACCGGTTTTGGAACTATTAAGATGACCAGGTGGTTTTTTTTTCATCTGACGTCAAATCACATGACTGACATGATAATAAAATTAACCGATTCGAATAAATTAGGGTCATCTAACCACAATTTAAAAAAACTAGTAGTCCAAATTGTCCTGGTTTTTCCAACTTCAAATAAGTTGGAAAAACCAGGACAATTTGAACAAAAACAAGACGCAGTAATACGAGTATATAGCAATATTTCGATTAATAGGTTGCAGACATGGTAATTATGGCTCCAGTTAATTTAAAACCTTAATCTAGTAGAGCCAACTATAATTAAGAGAGGTAGGGCATAGCGAATCTTCGCTCGAATTGAGCTGCCCGTCCGGGGAAGGACCTCCACCCTATAGAATACCGCAGCCAAATGACCTCCGGGTCGTGTTTCTGCTGGTGAGTAGGGTCTCCGGAGCTCGTGGGGGGGTAAGGGTTGGGCCGGCATGGCATTGGCAACTGACAGGTAACTAACCAGTTACTTGCCAGTTGTCACAGCGACTAGGGCTTCTCTTTCGCTTTCCATCAGGCGTAGGGAAGCCATTATGTCGAGCTATTATAAAAAAAAAAAAAAAAAAATAATCTATAGTTTTTAGGGGTCCTTACCACAAAAGCAAGCCAGTCAGTCTACCTGTCTGTCAAGCCCCTTGTCTCAGGAACGCGTGGAGGTATTAAGCTGAATCAAATACTCAAATCTACTGTCCTTTCGAACTGTTAAAATATCGAACTTCTAAGCTAAAGCAATCAAAAATACAGAGTATTGATGAACGTCTTATAGCAGAAATAAAGGGAAAAGTGTGAAGACTGTAAATTTTAAAGTAAAATATATCTTGAATAATTTTAAACTACGGAACCCTCGGTCTCTGTGTGCGATTTCACCTCGCACTTGGCCGGTTTTTAAATGATAAATGTATTGTATTACATTACAAAAAGTGTTTCGGCAAATTGGCAATGAATTTACTATGGGATTTGGACTAGTGGATCCAAACTAGCACTAGTAGGTAAGTATGACTAAGTACCTATAAATATGTAGGTACTTACTCTGTCTGTAGTTGCGACGAAAATCGTAATGTTTAACGACGAGCGTTGACTTTTAAAAAAAGGCTCTTGGTTAACTAGCTTCGGAGGCGAGGGACCCCCATCATCTTTTCGATCGAAGACATCCTCACCTACCTTTTGATGAATCCTGCTGACTGACAAACAAGGCTCTAGTAACCGATTGGTGGCGGTATAACCATAGGCGTAGCTAAATACCACAGGCCGATGACGGGCAGCAGCGTCACCGGTGCGAGAAGCTACGCCTGCGATCGCCAACCCACCAGCACAGGGTGGCGATTATGGGTACTGCTCACCATCAAGCATCATATTTGCCGCCTCTCGCATTAAAAAATGGATTAAGCTTCCAGGTGTTTGCCTAAAGTGGCCATTAACTGGAGAGGCCTAAATGTCGTTCTATCTTAACTAATATTATAAAGCTGAAGAGTTTGTTTGTTTGAACGCGCTAATCTCAGGAACTGGTCCGAATTGAAAAATTCTTTTTGTTTTGAATAGACCATTTATCGAGGAAGGCTTTAGGCTATATAACATCACGCTGCAACTATTAGAAGCGAAGAAATAATGGAAAATGTAAAAAAAAACGGGGGAAAAATAACTATTCCACGCGGACGAAGTCGCGAGCACAGCTAGTGGTGAATATAGTGATGACATTACACTTTAACCTTTTTAGCCACCAACTGTACCGCGTGTCTGGGACTCCGGAAGACATTGTAGCGCTAGAAGCATTCCTAGACGTCCTGTCGGCGACTTCCCCGGCTCGTTCTGCCACGGGCCAGGTCAACGCTTTGGTCAGACTGTCCCCGGAAGAGGCACAGACATGGCTGTCCCACTTCGACGGGAAGAACATGGCGTACCAGAAAGTGGCTGACAACCTCGCTGAGTACGTATGGATAATAATACATTTAGTAAATTTTTAAGTTTTATAGTAAGTGTCATTGAAGACGCATAGCTGTGGTAACTGACTGGAAACTGATGTTTCCAGCACGTTGTGAGAGCGATTTGATGTTCCTTTTAGCTTTTCATCGGGCAAAAGGAAGCCACTATACTGAGCCATTAGGTATAGACGTCTTGGTATTTCGAACTAAACTAAATGTTACCCTAAAATAGACTATTCTACTGAACAAATGACATAAGATTTTTATTGAAATTGGTGCTGGAACATTTTTATTTTCTCCTTCAAAGTTGGCAACTGCGCTAAATGGACGCGAACTAGTACACTCACCCTATGTATTCTCAGTTTCTCTACTGTTTTACATATTAGATACTGTGCCTTTAGTTTGAATCTGATATATATCATTACATACGGAAAATAATAAGAAAAACATTAGGTACCTACCTATGCATAAAAGATTGCATTAATTTGCATCTTGTCTATAAATACCTACTAGGAGTCGAATTTCTAATAATATTATCATCTTGCGTTTTTTACATATTAGGCTAGAATCTTATTTGAAAATCACAACACCAAGTGACCTTCACCCACTCATAATACCTACCATCAGAAACAAGTTATAGGTACCTACGGCCAGACGTAAAACTGGTGTCAAGTGGTATTCAAAAGTGGACTTAAAAATACACGTCATTAGCTACAGAATCAAGTGTACTATCTTTCTTTTAAGCATAATACATTAAATAGAGTCATGGGTTAGAATCCCAGCTAGGGCAACATATTTTGGATAGCCCGGTTACTCATTTGGTTCATTGATTCACCCTGGGAACCGTTTATGATGGACATTTGTGTTTGTTCCGTGTCTGGTTGTTTGTTTCTAAGTATAGGTAGGTAGGTACCTCGTGGTACCCTCGTTGTTATAATACCTATAATACACAAACACAAGTGTTCAAGCTATTTACTTTGGGATCGGACCAATGCCAACTTCAACAAACACAAAACATCACATGTTGTCAGATATAGGTACCATAACTGTGAAAAAACACTAAAAACTAACAAAATCAAGCAGGTTAGTGTCTATTCTATGTATAAGTGGACTTTAGATACCTTTTGATTCAAACCAGGGGCCCTACTACAAAAAACGAAAACGATCGTTCGTTGAACGGATCGCGTATTTTTGCCCCTTATATCGCTCTCATATGTCCCTCCCGTGTTATAATATATCAATTAAATTGTTGAAAATTGACGTTGACGAATTTTAGTTCGTATATTCGAACACGGAAGTGACTAATGAGAGGGATTTATGGGGCAAAAATACGCGATCCGTTACGAACGATCGTTTTCGTTTTCTGTAGTAGGGCCCCAGTTTGGTTCAATGGCAGTAAACACAGTCACGTTCGATTCCCGCATAGTACAAACATTTGCGTGCATGAACACGTTTCTTTGTACAGGTCTTATTGAATTCCCTTTGGTCTAACCTTTGCTTTTCACACAGCATCCTACGTAATGAGGAATCCAGCATTGTAAAAACGAAAGCGGCTGCTAAGAGGAGCGGTAAAGCTATCAGTTTCGATACCTACTACAATCACGAAGAGGTAATCATTATATTCTTCAGTTTCTTGTTTATTTATTTCTAAGAAAGCATTTTACTACAATCACATCTGATGGTAATGATACATCTTTACCATCTGAGCTTTACTTAGCTATCTGAAAAGGAAACGTTGAGTTCTGAAATACAAGAATGCAAATCTTTCTCTCCGTGAATATGTCGCAGTCATCTGGTTGAATCTGCTATTCAATTGAATGACTAGCGCGTTCATTGAATGACGACATTTAATTGAATGCCTAAAGGACAACTCGTCAAGTTATTGAATGAAACGTTCAACGTCTTGACTGAACGTCATTTTAGCATAGTCGTTGAATGGGTAAAAGCCGACTGTTTAATGTTTAGTTTTTAATTTTTCTTTAAAAGTATCCGGAGGCGGCGTATTAATAGGTAAATCCATTCTGTCACACTATTTTATTACGTATAAGTCAGTTTAAAGTAAATCTAATCAAAAAAATATCAACACTCAGGTGATCATGTTCGACGCCATATTTGTTTTAGAAACTACTAACGCCGCGCGGGAAAAAAATGAACTAAATTACAATCACTTGACAGCTTTTACGTCCGCTCTTTTCAAAGGGCTATGTTTCAATCCGCTACCTAGTTGGACGTTAAGTGACGCGTGTTTAGTCAACGTTCGGTCTAGTCATTCAATTGAATGTCGTCATTTAATGAACGCGCTAGCGATTCAATTGAATAGGAGATTCAACCAGATGACTGCGACAAATATATTAAATCGGCTAAAAAGGTTAAAGACTTAGGGAATCTTGAGATTCCAGCTTCCCAGCCGATCTTACGATATCTATCTGGCTTCGACCGTACACACGCCAGTGAAATAAAAAAAGTACCTAAGTATCTAAGCAAAATCAATTGTCTAGTACAAGCTTCGGTTAAGTTTGAGACTAGATAATAATTATGCATTCATTTATTCTTACCAACTATTGTAAACGTTTTTATACCAATTTAACATGGACTCGAGAAGGCGCTTAGTGTCATGGCGTCTCGCGCTAAATTGAATAATATTCTGTCGGTTACCCTTCAAACAGATCAACGAATGGCTGGACAGCCTTGCCGTGGAGTACCCCGACTTGGTCACAGTCATCAACGCCGGCCTCAGCTACGAAGGACGCCAAATCAAATACGTCAGGATCTCCACTTCACGCTTCGAGGACCTCAGGAAACCCGTCATTGTCATTGACGCTGCAGTCCACGCGAGGGAGTGGGTGACGCCCCCCGTGGCCTGCTATATTATAAACCAGCTGGTTATTGACGTCGTCGACCAAAGGTTGACTGAAGAAATCGACTGGGTCATCATCCCTGTAGCAAACCCTGATGGCTATGAATACTCCATCAATGAGGTAATTTAACTTTAATGACCTTGGGCGTAAAAGCTGTAGGAACTGTCATGCCTCACGAAAATGTGATCGTGCTAACGCGATCTAACTTACCATGTTGGTTTGTGGTTTAGATATGTACCTAGATTACCTAGAACCTTAGAACCCATTTAGGGGTGATCAGAAACTTTACAACAAATGATTAAACCGATTACTTGCGAATTTTTTAAAAGTTCCCAGGAATTAAGTAGGTATAATTTAATATTTATAAACAAATAGTACTTAATAATTGCTAGATTTATTGTTAAAATGCGTGTTTTTTTTTTCAAAAGTCTGTATAACATCGATACCAACGTTCGCAACACTACTTAAACTAGCCGTGTTTGGGTCGTGGCGTGTGGTGGGCTTTTTTGTCGAAAACTCGTGGCGTGGAAAGGGTTAAAGGAGCCCTACGTTCAGCAGTGGACAGACCAAGGCTGTTGATTGATTGAAATATCTGTAACTGTACTTAGTCGTACTTCAAGTGGCATTGTAAATAGTTTGCAGGACACGAATAAGCCTAATTAATTAGATTAATTACTAAATAATATACTAAATAATGCTTATAAATCCACCCTAAGATGCAATAAAACCTGGCCAAATTTAAAAATATATCTAACTTCTCCAAAGGACCGAATGTGGCGCAAAACCAGATCCAAGGCCCACCCAGGCGGCGAGGAGTGCCCAGGCGTGGACGGCAACCGCAACTTCGACCACTACTGGGGCACCAGGCCGGACAGCGCCAACCCCTGCTCCATCATCTACGAGGGGCCCACTCCCTTCTCCGAGCCGGAGATCCGCATCATCAGAGACGCGGTGCTGAGGGACATACGCCGTACAGAACTGTACATCTCTCTGCATAGCTTCGGCAACATGTTCCTGTACGCTTGGGGAAATAACGGTATGATCGATAGATAGAAACTCTTTATTGCACCAGAATGAAACATGTACGGGAAAGAGGTTTTATACAGATATATTATAGTAGACTAGTACAATGTACGCGGTCTTATCGCCGAAAGCGATCTCTACCAGACAACCTTCAAGTAGAGGATACGTCATGCTGAAGAGAGGGGTAAAGTAGTGCAAAACTGAATGATGAATGGTATGATGTGTTTTCGTCGCCGTTATCTTAGAACAGAATACCTTATAATCTCTACTCGTGGTTAAGTAGGTAACTTTATTATTGTAACTTAGTACAGAATAGGCTTTCCTATGCCTGGAAAGCGACAGTGAAGACCAAGTCACTATGACAATATGCAGGTACGTTTGGGAGGTTTGAGAGAGGTAGGGCATAACGAACCTTCGCGCGAATTGAGCCGCCCGTCCGGGGAAGGACCTTCACCCTATAGAATAAAGCAGCCAAATGACCTCCGGGTCGTGTTTCTGCCGGGGGTTACTTGCCCGTTGTCACCGCGACTTGGGCTTCTCTTTTGCTTTCCATCAGGTGTAGAGAAGCCATTGTGTCATGCTACTACAAAAAACTCTTAAAGTCTTAAAGCTCCTGCTTTTTTCCAGCTACGCTACCACCGAACGGCCTGTTACTCCACGTAGCTGGCATCACTATGGCCGAAGCTATCGACAAACTGGCTCTCGACAAAGCTGACCGCTACATCGTCGGTAACGCGGCTAACGTCCTCTACTTCACCACTGGCACCTCCCGCGACTGGACCCGCGCAGCAGGCGTACCCCTAACCTACACCTTGGAACTGCCAGGCTACGAGTATGGATTCCTGGTACCCCCAGAGTACACGCCGCAGATAGTCACCGAGACCTGGGCAGGTATCGCTGCTGGAGCCCACCTTATATTGTCTTACTGGTGATCGGGAGAATAATCAAGACAAGTTTATGCAATTATTGCTTTTTTTTATTTTGTCCCTAAACTATTCCGCTACTGGGTGCCCTTCTCCTCAAAGTCTGTAAGAACTTTCCCGGCTAAGGGCCACTAGGGGGCGCACTTAGCTGCGTTTCTTACTTTCCTAGACAAGACAACCTTGTCTAACATCGTAGTTATTTAGGAACAAGATAAGCAAATAATGCTTTAGTCTTAAAAGGTTCAGGGAAGACGTCAGCAGGGAACAAATTCCAAATTCTAGCAGTTCGCCTTAGGAAGGAATTCACAAATCGCTTTAAGTGCAGACGGGTATCAATTATGTACGAGTTAATTTTTTTTTATGCAAGAGGTGGCAGACGAGCAAATTTGATGCCCGATGGTAAGCAGTCGACAACGCCCATGGACACCCGCAACTCAAATCTAGTTCTGGGGTCACAGCCGACATCTTAAATAGGAGTACGCTCGTTTCTTGAAGGCTCCAAGTCGTAGCTGTTCGGAAAGAGTGTCGCAGAGAGTGTTAAGCCAACCCACGTCTGATACCCAATGATGGAAAGAGATATACGCCATAACATAAGGACTCTTCCGCATACATCAACCAAATGCTGACGTCAACAAATCTTTAGAGCGACCACGCTACTTTCACCAATTAAAGTTGAAGGACCTTCTTTTCAACATTTCCTTATGAAGATTGTTTTTGCAGAGTATTTTTTTCTGACGCACGTACTTCGCGATAGCGATAATATATACGTGGAGATAGAGCTTATATCCAGAAGTGGACGCTATCTTATTCAAATGGACATATTAAGTTGACACGTTTTGATTGATTGAATATAAGACTTCATCGGTTCTAATGTATATCTACATATATCTATAGATATATATCATATTGCAGTCTACTGCTGGACATAGGCCTCTCCAGTTTTTCACCACTTAGGACAAACCTCTGGAGGATGTACCCGTAATCGCCACACTGGGCAGGCGGGTTGGCGATCGCAGGGTGTAGCTTCTCGCTCCGGTGACGCTGCAGCCTGTCATCGATGTGATATTTAGTTACGCCTTAAAATTATTGTGATGGTTATACCGCCAGTTGCCAGCGCCTCGTTTGTTAATCGGCAGGATGCACCACGGGCAGGTGAGGTTGACTCGGAGCGAAAAGATGATAGGCCACTCCGTTACATCCCACCTATACTTAACTTCATACTAAATATCATGTACTTTATACATGTGTCACGCCTCTGCTAGTTAATCGCTAATAGGAATTTCTTAACAATACACAAAGGCTGCCTGTCACTATGTGAAACAGGATATTATTCATGCAAGTAAGTAGTTTAATATTGTAATGTAGAGTCAGCATACAAACTATGCCTATAAATAGTAATTAAAACTAAATAATACCGAAATATGTTCGTTTGGTTTCTAAAATTGCGTGACGGCTTCCATCAGACCTTTTGATTGCTTTGGACTTTGCTCCTACCGTTACAAATTCTAATAAAGACACTACAACTTTAATTTGTTCTAAGTAGTAATACTTTTTTGGAGTTTTGTTATGTTTCATCAGCTCTTTTATTGGAAACTATCCAACAAATAGGCGCTCAGTCATGTCACCCGTAATACGTAATAGGTACTTCGTCGTATTTTTATGTCAGCCTATGGGGGGGTCAAACCATGAACCGTCGCGTAGCGTAAAGCTTTATCCACGATGCCATTGAACCTGTCTCAGCCGGCTTCGCACAACAGTTTTAGCTTTAATCACACACTGACTTGAATCGAGACGAGCCCACTTACTTACTAGAAATATGATATTTTTAATTATTTTGTTTGGAGAAGCATAAAAACGGTTATATCCCTAAAAGTAGTAAAACCGGTAGGTATACCTACTTATTTATTATTTATTTACTTACGTAGGATTTAGCAGGTTAAAGTTGCGTCAATAACAGACAAACTTATGGGAATCTATCCAAGGTGGTACGGCCATGTGCGAAGAAATGAGGAAACGTGTAATCGGGAAAGCATTATGCCTGCTAGAACACAAAAAAGGGCAAAAAAGTACGCCATTTTAGTCATCATCATCATAATAAGCCTATCGCAGACACATATAGGCCGTCAAACATGTGGCTTTACCCATAATCGCCACGTTAGGCGGGCGGGTTGGCAAGCGCAAGGCGTAACTCCTCGCTCCGGAGACGATGCTGCCCGTCATCGCCCTGTGATATTTAGGTACGCTCTCAACTGTGCGAGCGAAGCGAGCCTACATGAGGATGTAAGGGAGCGGCCTATCATCATTTCGTTCCAAGCCAACCTCACCTGCCCGTGGGGCATCCTGCCGAATAACAAACGAGACGCTGGCAACCGACTGGTGGAGGTATAACCATCACAATTGAAATCGTAGCTAAATGGCGTGGCGATTATGGAGGATATACCAGATGTTTGCCCTGAGTGGCAAATAACTGGAGAGGCCTATGTCTAGCAGTGGACTGCAATAGGCTGATGATGATGACAAATTTCATAACTGCCAGGAATTTGCCTGTGGACGTCCTAGTATTTATGGACTACCACCATTTGACCTTCAGGCTGGTTTGCCGCCTGAGACATAAAAAACATCTTGTAAACGTACGAGTACTTTATTGGAGATGAATCAGTTAATTAGATTATTATTAAAGAATGACAGTATTTTTTGTGCCGACCCGCGAGATAAAGGGCATGAGAATGATGATGAGTATTTTTTATATTGACAACAGATTTTAGGCGATTATACTGATACGATGGTTGCGTCAATACAAGTACAAGCTTTTTTAAAATATTATTTTTATGATTGTGTTATTTCGACGAGGAACTAACTATTGTAATTTTAGGTACCTACGCACTCATCAGCATTGTTCTCCTGCAAGTGGCATTATTGAAGTCTTTGTGAGAATAAAGTTCTTTTAACTAACCTGGTAAGAATATCTACTTCACATCACGAAATTCACTTTGCAAACGTGTAAGTAATGGCTAAATGAAGTTCTGCATCTTGTCCCGGAAGAATAAAACCCAACCTATCTATATCCGGGTGGCTTGTTGACTTTCACTGACGCATTGTATTCACTCCATCCGCATTAAAATATTGTAAGATATAAATAACTACTAACTAGCGCTGTGGTGAAAAGTTATAAACAAAGTGCAATTGGGCATTAATCTTTTCTTTCCTGGTGTGAGCCAAATGGGATTTTCCACTGGCATAATGCTGATATTCCACGGCCCATTTTTATTTTTTTTTGATGTTCTTAAAGGCAGGTTTACACTAAGATAATGGCCATTTTAGTAAAGACATATCACTACATTGTATACCTAAAACACGGTCACTTTTGTTTTTTGTCTGTCACTATGTAGGTACCTACCTATGTATATACCTATCTTTAAAGTTTTAAAGTTGCGTAGTTACGCAACGGATTTTGATACAGTTTTTTTAATAGTAAGAGTAATAACTCTTACTACAAGAGGAAGGTTTATGTGTATAATGTGTGTTAGGCGGGTGTACCTACCTATGTTACTATAGATTGACTTTAGTTTCTTTATTTCTTATATCTAATAATAATTTATCATCAACAACTTTGCTTCCGACCAGTAGGTACTAAAACTATAGTTCATTCGCGTTAAGAAAATAGTGACTCATCACCGACTGCCGGCCAAGCCACACCCCCTAGCCAATTAAAACGCTAGAAATTATAATTTCTAGCGTTAGCCACACCCCCTAGCCAATTAAAATGCTAGAAATTATATTTTCTAGGGTTTTAATTGGCTAGGGGGTGTGGCTTGGCCGGCAGTCGGTGATGAGTCACTATTTTCTTAACGCGAATGAACTATAAACGTTGTGGTATAACATACATACATACCTATAGGTAGGTACAGCAGCACTTTTTATCCGCAATAAAATGTTTTATCAGTCTTGGGAGCATGGGTTTAAAAATAACTTATCTCTAAATTGGTTCACTTTTGTTATGAACCGGACACGAGCCCACATATCTACAAGGACACCTGCCTAGTGCAAAACCATTATTTTTTATTGTTATTGTGAAAGTTGTATAAAAACTGTGTAAAGTCCCTTAAAGTTGTTAAACTGGTTATTATAGTGGTAATCGTCTGTAACGAAAAAGCATGTTGTAAATTAATTATGAATGTTTCACCGCTCATAATTTAAAGGTACCTATCTAATAGGAAAAACCTACATAAGTATTGTTTTATTATGTTAATTTTGTGTTTATGTAGGTACAATATTGATATATACGTAGATATACTTTATTGCACACAAAGATTACAGGATTACACTACTTAGTTATTAGTCTAATTTATGCGGTCTTATCACTAATAGTTTCTTTCGAGTATCGATGCTCAGACCAGTAGTGGTGTAAATAAAATAAAATAGTTTATTCCTGCAAATAGATTCACTAGTAGGTAACTACCTAATACTTTTGCACGTCACACTTTTTCCTACCAGCACTTCGACGTGTAGCCTGCTGAGAAGAAGTGCCGCAACAAACTCAATTGCAAGTAAAACTGTTATCACGTACAATAATGTATAATTCATCCTCCAATACTTAGGCAAGAGCAGTTGATATGAGAAAGTGATAGGTAAGTGTGGTGGTTATAGTCCTATCAAATTGTGTAGGTGCAAAGTTTGTGTTATGGGAACTCAACTGTAGTGCTATGTACGGATAGCAAAATCACTTCATGCGGTTAAATCATCCGATATTCTAAAGGTACGTTCTGGTCATCTGTATGTAGGTACTATGAAACTGAACATTTGGGATTATGATTACTGGTCTATGAATCTGTATTCTGCAAGGATAAGTGCTTCGATTCCCGGTCAAAATAAAAAATCATTCATACTCATAGTTACCTTAGTTTTGTTGCATTTATTCTATGTCTCAGCCAGTGGCGCGATGGCGTATACTTAGGTAACTTTTGGGACCCGTGGGAAATTCATTGGTTTTTTTTTACTGAATGCGTACAGATAACTTCTGACCGAGGCTCCTGTTTTTTTAAGCCGGGGTAAATGCTTTTTCGACGTCGCTGGACCGGAGCCGAAGGGTCATCTTCGCGTTCTCACTCTGCTGCCTCCTTTTGCGAGATAACTGACTCGCAGAAGGAGGCAACAGCCATCCAGGTTTTCCGGCATCTCATCATGGCCGACACGACCACTGGCAGCGGCGAGATTTCTCCAACAAACGCCGGTTAAAGCCGTCCGCTCTACTGCCCAGGAAGGACACGAAATGACGGGGTGCCGTGTCCAGCTCCGCCCCATACCCCCAGCAGCCTGGCGAGGCCTCCTGGCTAATGCGGTGCGGATCACTGCCCATGACCGAGAGCCCCTTACGGCTGGGGACTCGTGGCAATTTGCCGATTTACCCTGTAGTTAACTGTTGAGTTTGTTGCGGCACTTCTTCTCAGCAGGCTACACGTCGAAGTGCTGGTAGGAAAAAGTGTGACGTGCAAAAGTATTAGGTAGTTACCTACTAGTGAATCTATTTGCAGGAATAAACTATTTTATTTTATTTACACCACTACTGGTCTGAGCATCGATACTCGAAAGAAACTATTAGTGATAAGACCGCATAAATTAGACTAATAACTAAGTAGTGTAATCCTGTAATCTTTGTGTGCAATAAAGTATATCTACGTATATATCAATATTGTACCTACATAAACACAAAATTAACATAATAAAACAATACTTATGTAGGTTTTTCCTATTAGATAGGTACCTTTAAATTATGAGCGGTGAAACATTCATAATTAATTTACAACATGCTTTTTCGTTACAGACGATTACCACTATAATAACCAGTTTAACAACTTTAAGGGACTTTACACAGTTTTTATACAACTTTCACAATAACAATAAAAAATAATGGTTTTGCACTAGGCAGGTGTCCTTGTAGATATGTGGGCTCGTGTCCGGTTCATAACAAAAGTGAACCAATTTAGAGATAAGTTATTTTTAAACCCATGCTCCCAAGACTGATAAAACATTTTATTGCGGATAAAAAGTGCTGCTGTACCTACCTATAGGTATGTATGTATGTTATACCACAACGTTTATAGTTCATTCGCGTTAAGAAAATAGTGACTCATCACCGACTGCCGGCCAAGCCACACCCCCTAGCCAATTAAAACCCTAGAAAATATAATTTCTAGCATTTTAATTGGCTAGGGGGTGTGGCTAACGCTAGAAATTATAATTTCTAGCGTTTTAATTGGCTAGGGGGTGTGGCTTGGCCGGCAGTCGGTGATGAGTCACTATTTTCTTAACGCGAATGAACTATAAACGTTGTGGTATAACATACATACATACCTATAGGTAGGTACAGCAGCACTTTTTATCCGCAATAAAATGTTTTATCAGTCTTGGGAGCATGGGTTTAAAAATAACTTATCTCTAAATTGGTTCACTTTTGTTATGAACCGGACACGAGCCCACATATCTACAAGGACACCTGCCTAGTGCAAAACCATTATTTTTTATTGTTATTGTGAAAGTTGTATAAAAACTGTGTAAAGTCCCTTAAAGTTGTTAAACTGGTTATTATAGTGGTAATCGTCTGTAACGAAAAAGCATGTTGTAAATTAATTATGAATGTTTCACCGCTCATAATTTAAAGGTACCTATCTAATAGGAAAAACCTACATAAGTATTGTTTTATTATGTTAATTTTGTGTTTATGTAGGTACAATATTGATATATACGTAGATATACTTTATTGCACACAAAGATTACAGGATTACACTACTTAGTTATTAGTCTAATTTATGCGGTCTTATCACTAATAGTTTCTTTCGAGTATCGATGCTCAGACCAGTAGTGGTGTAAATAAAATAAAATAGTTTATTCCTGCAAATAGATTCACTAGTAGGTAACTACCTAATACTTTTGCACGTCACACTTTTTCCTACCAGCACTTCGACGTGTAGCCTGCTGAGAAGAAGTGCCGCAACAAACTCAACAGTTAACTACAGGGTAAATCGGCAAATTGCCACGAGTCCCCAGCCGTAAGGGGCTCTCGGTCATGGGCAGTGATCCGCACCGCATTAGCCAGGAGGCCTCGCCAGGCTGCTGGGGGTATGGGGCGGAGCTGGACACGGCACCCCGTCATTTCGTGTCCTTCCTGGGCAGTAGAGCGGACGGCTTTAACCGGCGTTTGTTGGAGAAATCTCGCCGCTGCCAGTGGTCGTGTCGGCCATGATGAGATGCCGGAAAACCTGGATGGCTGTTGCCTCCTTCTGCGAGTCAGTTATCTCGCAAAAGGAGGCAGCAGAGTGAGAACGCGAAGATGACCCTTCGGCTCCGGTCCAGCGACGTCGAAAAAGCATTTACCCCGGCTTAAAAAAACAGGAGCCTCGGTCAGAAGTTATCTGTACGCATTCAGTAAAAAAAAACCAATGAATTTCCCACGGGTCCCAAAAGTTACCTAAGTATACGCCATCGCGCCACTGGCTGAGACATAGAATAAATGCAACAAAACTAAGGTAACTATGAGTATGAATGATTTTTTATTTTGACCGGGAATCGAAGCACTTATCCTTGCAGAATACAGATTCATAGACCAGTAATCATAATCCCAAATGTTCAGTTTCATAGTACCTACATACAGATGACCAGAACGTACCTTTAGAATATCGGATGATTTAACCGCATGAAGTGATTTTGCTATCCGTACATAGCACTACAGTTGAGTTCCCATAACACAAACTTTGCACCTACACAATTTGATAGGACTATAACCACCACACTTACCTATCACTTTCTCATATCAACTGCTCTTGCCTAAGTATTGGAGGATGAATTATACATTATTGTACGTGATAACAGTTTTACTTGCAATTCAAAATGGTGCACACGGCGTAAGTTTCATAAGGATTATAGAAGCAGTTGGCTATCCATACTACAAGATCCTATTTTCTTTGGGGGTTTGTAAAGGTAAGCCAGCTGAAAAATTTAAACGTTCGCACTAATCATTGAAAAAAAAATCCAGTGGTTAGGTATTCCTTAACTTCGAAATGGTTATTAGTAGGTATGAACTCTGAAAGTCGGTCGTTTTAGTGATAGTCTTCCGCTCCACGTGCCTTGGCTAGCATCATAACAATTGAATGACCGCCTTTATTTGGTGGGAAAGATGAACCACCCTTCAAAAATTAACTTCTGTAAGTACTTATGGGTTTCAGCAGTCCTCCCAGTCGAATTCGGTGGCCTGGGCATCCGGTGTATTTGTAGCTACATGACACTTCTTTATTACAGAGAGAATCATCTATAAAGAAAACAAAATATGGGGCACCATAAGATTGAACCGTATTTTCGACATCTATTATAGAACGCACTATCGTAAGTAGTAGTAGCAAACAAAAACGTTAACATTATTTTTTTAATAGCACAATGGTAGCAAAATATCTGCCGGCTGGTAAGCGCTTACTTACCGCAGTCAATTAACCACTGTAACACCAGAGGGCATATCATGCGCTTTACACACTTTAAAAACCTACTTAATTTTACCTACATGGAATTTAGGTATACCTACTTATGTACAAGTGGTTATGAATGAAATGGTATCAAATAATAGTTTTTCATAAACATAGAATTCAGACCTATTACAATAAATGGGTATGAATTTATGAATATTTTCCTAACTTACAGCTGAAGAAAAAATCTCAAGAGTAGAAATAAAATTGATTATCAACAATACTGATTGTACGTCATACTCGAACACAGGAATAGGACAATCAGAATTTGATGCTATTTTAACTTTACCATCCAACGTGGGCATAGTATTTTACACACTAACGATATTTTCGTGTAGCCGTTTTGAGATTAAGGATTTTGAAAGAAAAGTTCGCGTCTAAAATTACAAACTTCATAGATACAGTAGACATTTTCCGGAATTCCCGGACTTCTACAAATCTCAAGGCCCAACCTGGAATAAGTCCTTTACATCAAATGTACAAGGTACAATTATTATTTATTTACATTTTCAATTTATTGTACGTAAGCAGCAAGTTAGTTTGACAGATTTTAAATGGATGTTCTTGTTCAAGTAAGTATACATTTCATAGATTTAATTCGTTTATAATACATAAAATAATTATTTAAGTAAGTGCTGGATTAATTCAACTTTTTAAATTTCGCCTTTTGCAATCAGCTGTTTAGAGAACCAATTTCTGAACGTAAATGTAGCTTTGCGTGAAACGGAACGTCGTGTTTATTTACGTTCGTAAAAGTCAATCGCTCGCACGCAAATCACAATAGTCATTACGCACAAAAGTGAAAAATTCTCAGTGTGATGAACATAATAACGTGATTAAGATGTATTGGTACGTACCATGGTCCGAGAGCATCAAAAAAAGAGCCTGCAGATACCTCCTGCAGCGTTACCTGGGTAATTTTCTTGAAGAAAAATTGACTTTGGATCAGCTGAGTGTGGATCTCTACAATGGCACTGGAACAGTTTGCGATGTTAGCCTTGACTGCGAGGTGAGATTATTATATTAAAGCCTTCCTTTATACTTCACAGGATATACAGACTAATAATACCTGCTAAGTTTCCGTAATTTCTTCCCTGAAAGTCGCGTGCCCTTGTCTATACAAATGCGCAATAAATCAAAATTAACACGTGCGAAAAACATTGGGCGAAACAAAGAAAAATTTTAACCAACACAGATGTTAGGTGTTTTCCATATGTTGTTTTCATAACTTTGTAATGCTTATCTCATTTCTCTTTGTACCTACTCATAATGAGCTTGAGAAAAAAATAACACATGTTATTTTATACATGTGTTGATATTTTTTATGTGATGCTCTTGTGGTATGATAATTGCTAAGTATATTATTTGATAGAATAAATAGTGAAGATATCCAGTATATTTTGAACAAAATTGATCTTAGTGCCCTAAACTTAAACTAGATTTATTTACTTATCATAATAAAACATTTTTGCACTTACACTCATAAGTCTGTCTTCTACACTACCTAAACAAAGCACTCCCAGAAGAGTACCTACTAGCCATTAGGATACTGATGAGGATGCTAAATATATTGTGGATGGAAATAAAATATGGTGTTTAAAGTTTCCTAGCAACAGAACTGCATACATATTCATTTAATCTACACTAATGCGACAATTAAGAAAAAAGATTTCATAGCTTTTGTTTGCATTGAATAGGTTCCGAAACTACTTGACATATTTGAAATATTCTTTCACTACAAGGAAACTACACTGTCTCCGAAGAACATAGGTTATATTAAATTAATACCTGTGTGAAGATGAGGCAGGCTGGTAGTATATTATATTCCATTCCCTAGAAGTTACAGTGATCACTATTGACTAGGATTTGATCCTGTTTACTAATTTTTCTTAAAATTTCAAATAGGTACAAAATATTGATATTTTTCTTCGACAAATGCACATTCTTTAGTATATAGTATGGATGGTGTATAGCACTCATAAAATGTACTGAATGTACTCGCATATTGAATGTACCTGTGTGCTATACAAAGTTATGGAAAGGACAAAAATAAATCCTGGCAAGTTTCTCACATATTTTCAGTACATAAGTAGGTAGGTTGGTTATATTTAAACATGGCATGTTAAGCACTTTTATGAATTTAACGTAATTGAATAATCAGGTAGAGATTGCAGATTAACTGCAAATTTACTCTTAAATTAAATTGCAACAATGCCACCAGCATTTTTTGTACCATTATTAATTTGTTGATGACACATTGTTGCACATGGAACAGTTACATAGTGAACTAAAGATACTTTTGCAAGTTTGGCATAGGTCTGCCAACTGGCCTCTAAATAGAGTATTGTACTCTACATCATATTTATAAATTGTAGAGTATGGGGTGTACTGTACAATTTATAAAACAAATAGAAAAGACGAGTTACACTAGTGTCAGTTAGGTACCTATATGATGGCTCTTTAAAAATCCATACACTTTATTTACAATGTTTAAAATAAGATAATATACTCTATTCCTTCTAGTAAAAGTTTGCATCCCTCTAGGCATAGCAGATAAAGCTACATAATCCTTATGTCTGATTGTCATTAATACTTATTTTAGCTCAATTGTTTACATTTGTTATTGTCTTCAAGATATCTATTAATTAAACATAATATTTTAATAATGATACAGAATTTATTCTTTTTTTTATGTCTGATGCATTGCAGTAGTGTATATTATATGAATGTGTGGTGTGTTTATATCTATAATTTTTTACCTGTACCTATGACAACATGATAGTAGTTTAATTCTAAAAAATATTCATATTCATGAATTAAGTATGTAAACTAGGGGTGGCCACCTTAATTAGACCACATATTTACTCCTTTACTAATGCAACCCTGTAAAGAATTTACATTACATATGTAACATATCTTGATATTAATACATTCAACTTAAAACATTTTTATTTTGCCATGTACCTACAGCTATTCTTATAGCAAACCAAATAGATGGACTGGTTGGCTACCCCTATTGTAAACTCTTAAAAACAATATAATCTATCTAACTTTCCACACATCATAGGCACTCAACGAGTTGGGTGATGCTCAGAATTGGCCTTTAGAAATAGTGGATGGTCACATGAGAGAGATAACAGTCACTATTCCATGGTCCACTCTGCTCAAAGATGATTCCATTGTGGAAGTCAATGGGCTCTCTCTCACCGTGCAGCCCAAAGTACGGGCAGAACCTGGTAAGTCTTTGTTTTTTATATTGACCCTGCCTTCTTTTCTGTATTGTTACTAACACATATCATAATTATTGTTCATATGGTTTGCTATATGATAATGTATATGTCTGTT
This sequence comes from Conogethes punctiferalis, assembly GCA_031163375.1. Classification (NCBI taxonomy): domain Eukaryota; kingdom Metazoa; phylum Arthropoda; class Insecta; order Lepidoptera; family Crambidae; genus Conogethes; species Conogethes punctiferalis. The sequence goes on from CM062093.1 coordinate 5,413,828, forward strand.
TAGAATAAACTTGATAGATAGATACTTAGTTATTTTGAATGGGCCGTTTTCCGAAACTCGACGACTATGCGCCTATTTTGAGTGAGGTAGATAGATACATAATGGCATACCAAACAATTGATTTAGCGATGTATAGAAAATAGTAAAAAAATATTAAAATCCTTAGAGTAAGATCGTGTTCTTGCAGAAAAATAATTCTAAAGTACAAAAGTATCCACTTTGTATGCTGAATGACGAATGTTATGTGTGAATTAGTAATGGAGTGAATATTCAAATAACTGTTGAAAGTGTTGTCCTAACATTGTTTTGAATGCAAATTAATTAGCCAGGTCTATGTCAGTTGAAGAATTTCTCTCTATGACTTTGAAAATGTAGCTTTTAAAAAGTGATGGCACTAGTTTTTAAAAAAAAAGTATTTCGTTGCAGTCTCCTCAATGTTGGAATCCATGTGGTCTTCCATGTCCTCATCGATGCAGCTGGCTGCCGAGTGCCTCCGGGAGGAAGACGGGCCTAAGGAAACACACCCTGTGGAAGGGATAGAAATGTTTGCACACACTATAGACTCAAGTAAGAATTAAAGGAAAGGTTTTATTTTATTGTCGCTCGACATAATGGCTTCCCTACGCCTGATGGAAAGCCAAAGAGAAGCCCAAGTCTCTGTGACAACTGGCAAGTAACTGGTTGCTTTGATGGTTGGATGTTTGTTACTTTTTCACGCAAAAAGTACAAAACGGATTTGAATTAACTGTTGCTGTAATTAGGTCATACATCAGATTAACACATATGCTATAAATTAAAAGTATATGTTCATGCGTTCAGTTACTAAGGTTTATATCAATTAGCACTTTTAGAAGAAATATCTAATATTTGTTAAGCTATCTTATCACTGCTACTATAACAGCTACAGCCGTAAGATAAATGACCCTTAAATGTTATAAGTTCATTGGTATGTAGTATGTTAATAGTAACATTTATTTGTATTAAAATACCCTTGAACTTATCTATCTCCAAAAATTCTTTATAAAAACTAGCTACAGACCGCTGCTCTATCCGCGTGATTATATCCTTATAAATAAACCTATCTTTTGCGTGAAAAAGTCTCAAACAATTCAAACAAATTTTCGCAATTATAATATTAGTAGGATGATACTCATTATTTTATGACTATAACATAAAATATTCTAAGGATGGTTTATTTTATTTATTTCAGTTTTAAGTCGAGTGAAAGTCAAATTTGTAAATACAAAAATAAGATTAGAACATGTACCCAAAAGTGGAGATCGGGGTATTGCGTTAGAAATTCATATAAAGCAGTAAGTAAACATTCTATTCACAATTCTTATTATTAGTCTAAGTACACATCATGTGAAGTAGGACAGTGCATGGTCAGTATTCCGACACTCAAACTTCCTTGTTAATATGACTGACCTCTATTGAACAACTGATTGTGTTAGTAATCTCATGTGACCTTGAGGCTGGCATACATGCTTGACAAGACACAAATAGCATTATACTGTGAATTTGATTCAAAGTTATCGACATCAGCATAATTAATGTGATTACTTACAAATTATCATAGTTACAATAATGTTTTAAAATTAAGACATTTTATGGTCTTCTGCACCAAAATACTTCAAATAAAATTATCTCAGACATGCCACGATGGGCTACACAGCGCCATCTAGTCCCAAACTAAGCCAAAGCTTGTACAATGGGTACTAGACAACTGATAACATACCTATTTAATACCTTTTCTTTTTTTAATAAATACATATTATATTATAATTTATATAGCAACCATCACCCAGACCAATAAAAACAGACAAGTTTATGCACCCAATTATTTGTGCTGTGCGAGAATCGAACCCGCTACCACTGCGTCACAGGAAGCAATTACTACCACTGAACCGAACTGGTCATATAATTTATTAAAAGTTTCTCAATAATCGGAAAACTCTTATATCTCACTTAGTATCTAGCACATGCATTGAATAAAGACAATACTCATTACATTATAATTAAATACAGTACCTTAACAAGTTATAACTTTGGAACAATGTTTTCAGCATAGACTATTTCGATGAGGCGGGTGTTGAGCCCACGCCTGAGGTCACAGACCCAGAGAAAAGTAAGACTTACATTGTCGCCACGTACACGAATAAGAAACTGCGCTTCGAAGGCGTCACGTTATACACAGATGAATTTCCATCGAAACTGCGGACAATGGCTCGAAGTCTCGTTATGGAGAAGTCGGTGTCTTCACAGGCGGACAAATCGGACGCGTCTGCTCTCGAAACGTCGGACATTAACTGCCAAAGTACGGCTTCTGATGTCTTCTACGAGACGCGAAGTGTTATATCGACGATAGAATCGGACGCTCCAAGAGAAGTACAGCCTGAAGTCAAGACTCATACGGAATTTAGAGAATCGACGCCGGATGAGAGGCTCAGTCAGCCGGAGCCTATTCTGTTCGCCAAACTGACGGGTCAACAGGAGTTGGCGCTTAAGATTAAGCACTCGGAAGAAGTGGAAGGGCCTAAGGTGGAAATTAAAATGCTGTTTGGGTCACTTATTGTGTTCATTTCGCCGCGACAGCTACATACGTTAATTGAGCTCGTGGACGCGTTGAATCAGCCGCATTTAGAAGATACGAGGTAAGTTCAAGGCTATATTTTTTTTTAGCCCTCCCATCCTACTGCTGAGCAACCCCCAAGTCCCTCCACACTTCGCGATTCATCGCCAGTATTTGCCACTCTTGTACGAAACCGTCAAGATCGTCTCGCAACCGTTTTTGGGCCTTCCTTCCAAGTCTACACTGTAGTCAATGGGAAAGTAACTCAATCACACCCATATGTGAATGAGACAATTTATCATCATCAACATCATTTCAGCCCACATCTACCCATTGCTGAGTATAGGCCTCTTCTTTCAACCGCCACTTTACACGGTCCCTCGCCAACCTTGTCCAATGTTTCCCGGCCACCGCCGCTATGTCATCCGACCATCGGGTGCTGGTCTGCCCACAGATCTCCGGCCAAGCCGCGGCTTTACAATTTATAATACACAATTTTTAATAAATACCAAAATCGGAAAAATATCAATCGGCAGTTCATCTCTTTCATCAACCGTTTTTACATTTTGGCTTACAAAAGCGGAGCATGGGATAATCTACTTTAATTGATGACATGTACCTATTTTGGAATCTTCCAGCAATATACCGATACGGCCCAGCAATGTCAACGTCCAATGCAAACCCATGAGACAGGCCGATTTCCAGCTAATAGAGGCTCAACTGCTTGGCAATTTGGAGAAGCAGAGCATACGGCCGAGTAGCAGCAAGTTTGGCTGGTCCGGGCCTAATTACGGTAAGTACTATGGCGCCCATGTAATTAAAATGTTTTATTTATTTACATATTCCACTCCCTAACTCCCATCTCATCCAGTGGGCGTCATAGAAAGCGACAAAGGGAATATTAGGAAACGACAGCGTTTAAATAACTCAAGACATGCCACACTGGGCCACACAGCGCCGGCCAGTCCCAAATTAAGCCGAAGCTTGTACTCTGGGTACTAGACAACTGATAAACATGCTTAAATACTTCTTTTTTGTAAATAAATACATATTATACATAGAAAACACCCAGACCAATACAAACAGACATGTTAATTCATACGAATGTTTGTACTGTGCGGGAATCGAACCCACGACCCTTGGTTCAGAAAGCAGAGGGCTCTCCCCGGAGCGGGTCGCGGAACAAGAACATCACCATAGTGCCGCGTCACTGTGAAACGATGTTCTAGTTCCTCATGTGTGAAACCAGCCTTAATTTCACAACAATCACACACAGTACCTACAACTGATAGGATTTCTTTCTCTTCTAGAAGAGAGCGACAACGAAAGCGAGAAGTTCCACCCGATGACGTCACCGGGCAGCAACATGGCGGAGAGTTTCTCGTCGTCCGTCAGCTCGATGAGCGCCAGCATGACCTCCAGCGTCAACATGCCCACGATACAACCGAGGATTAAACGGAATAAGAAAGGTACTTATACTATGTGACACAGTTTATATTATGTTTTTTTTTATAGTGGCTCGACATAATGGCTTCCCGTCGCCTGATGGACAACGACAGAGAAGCCCAAGTCGCTGTGACAACGCACAAGTAACTAGTCAGTTACCTGTCAGTTGCCACCGCCATGCCGGCTCAACCCCACCATTATATCAAGCGGGCCGTAGGCTTTTGCCACCTTAGTTGAATAAAAAAAGGGAATACACACTTGTGCACTTTAATATCCCCTGCGTCCTTTGCAAGATTCTTCGAAGAGCTGCTGTAGCTAAAATTTGAATGTTTTTTGATTAGAATGCACTTTTTTCACGGTGCCTGTCTACATAGCATGGCTAGTTAGTACTAGCTTTGGCTTAGTCGAGACTATATGGCACACAGCCCGGCCTGACATGGCTTTATTATTTATTTAACCATGGTTTATTAATTTCCAGTGCCACATATTGACGGGGACCCAACCGCGGAGGTATCTCACATCAGTTTCAGGCTCGCTTCAATGTCGTGCGTTCTTTTACATAAGGTAAGACATTTGCTTTTAATGGTTATTTGCGGGTTAGTCGGAAGGAAGGCACAACCGATATATATTTTACTAGCTTTTGCCCGCGACTTCGTCCGCGTGTTTAAATTTATACATACAAAAGTTTTTTCCCGCTAACTCCCGTTCCCGTGGGAATTTCTCAAAATACAGCCATAACTAAACTTTATATTTACTAAGGTACCTGCATGCCAAATTTCAAGCGTCTAACTTAAGCGGTTTAGATTTTTCATACAAAAGGATTTTCCCGCTAATTCCCGTTCCCGTGGGAATTTCGGGAATTCCTTTCTTAGTGCACCCCTACGGTACCTAAGCTACGTCCCTTCCAAATTTCAAGTGCCTACGTTTAGCCGTTTGGGCTGTGCGTTGATATGTCAGTCAGTCAGTCAGTCAGTCAGTCAGTCAGTCAGTCAGTCAGTTTCTCCTTTTATATATATAGATTATTTTTTTGTCATATTGTTGTAAAGGGTTTTACTATAATACTTAGTAATATACTGATCACTATTAACCGATGTAGACCAATTGATTTTTGCATCGATCGATTGGTTTGGTAACATTCTATAATTGGCGTCGTTTTGTGCTTTAAAATTCGGTGTACTAAAGTTATAGAATCATTGAAATTAACAGTCTTAATCTTTCAAGTAACCTCAGTAGCTTTTCGAATATTTCGCGGCAATATTCGGGTTTAACAACCAGGCCACGGAGACTACCAACCGGCAACGCGAATTGCGAATTTTATTTCCATTGCTCACCGCGCCTATAAGGAAAAATTACTTGGCAACGCCCGGCGAGTGATGGAAATAAAATTCGCAATTCTCGTCGCCGGTCGCTCGTCTCCGTGGCCTGGTAAAGCCGGTAGAGGCCATCGAGTGACGATTAACTAGTCGCGTGAACAACTTGCTTAAAAAAGGTCGATTAGAAGGCTTTTGATAATAAAAATATCCCTTTCTCCAGGACATTTTGGCTGCCAATATAGTGGGATCAGACTGCATATCCCCGACATCAGCAGCCCAAATGCACGAAGCGTCTGAAGACTTCTTCGATAGTGTGGCACCGTTCACAGTGACCGATGGATTTTTCCGAGAATTTCATACGGCGAATGAAGCTATCAGTAAAGCCACAAGAAGGGACCATTTACGGTAATAACTTTATCATTTGTCTAGTATCTTAACATAGTAGCTCCTACCTATAATGCCCTTAAAGGATGGCTCGAGCGTACCATAAACTAGGCTTTAAAACCCTAGATACTATAGGACTGACTAAAGAAAGAGGCAACCACGCTACCCAAGTGCGGTTTCGTCGAATTCACACAACCTTGGAATTTCTTTACATAGGAAATCTATGACTTTTTTATTCGAAATAGGTTTACGGTTGGCTGCGATTCGCCTTATAGTAAGCGATATCGTAAGCCACTACGATGTGACGCGCTCGCCCAGCAAAAACCGGTTAATTCTCGCCTTGAATCACATCATCAAAAGATTATATCTCTTGAAGAAAGTTACGGAACTCTTCCTCTAGAGAAATATAAATATTTCGTATACTTGAATGAACTAAAAGTCTAATTTCCCAGAAAAAAACCTTCCAGAAAGCATTTTAAATGTCCCGCTACGTATCAAATCGATCAACCATCGCTACATAGTATAAAACAAAGTCGCTTTTCTTTCTGTCTGTTTCTATATTTTGATGCGGTTTTTTTAATAGATAGAGGGATTCAAGAGGAATATTTATGTGCATAATATATGCTCGGTGGCTCATTTGGTAGTGACCTCTGCCCTCTGAGCCGAGGGTCGTGGGTTCGATTCCCGCACAGTACAAACATTTGTGTTAATGAACATGTCTGTTTGTATTGGTCTGGGTGTTTTCTATGTATAATATGTATTTATTTACAAAAAAAAAATGTATCTAAGTAAGTTTATCAGTTGTCTAGTACCCATAGTACAAGCTTCGGCTTAGTTTGGGGCTAGGTGGCGCTGTGTGGCCCAGCGTGGCATGTCTTGGGTTATTATTTATTATTTATATGCATATAGTATTACACCTGTGCGAAGACGGGGCAGGTCGCTAGTTACTAATAAATAAAATGTTTCCACAGGCTATTAACATCGGAAGTGACATTAGATGGTAGTGATAAGACCACATCCCACGGGAACCAGACGGTGTGCGAAGGTGCCATCGGTCGGCTACTCGTTACTGAATGTCTGTACACGCAAACTGAAGACGATAGGCAACTGCAGACTTTCGATTTAATACGCTTTGATAATGGAGGTATGTGCATACTTTGTTGGTTTTTGTAGATTTGGTTACAAGTTCAAAGTCACTCGGCGAGATATGGAAAGGTTATGTTCGGTGTTTTCTCAGAAATAAATTGATCCGATAGAGAACCAAGGTCATCGACATAGCTCACCGGATTATTAGTTAGTAAGCTGAAGTGTTAATGGGCTGGCCATAATAGCCGGTGATATAAATGTCAATGTCAACCCTTTACAAGTGTTCCCTTCATTTCAGCAGAAGATACCGAAAAACCAACAACACGTGCCAACGTTAGAATAAATTTCAAGCAAACTTCAAAGTATATGAGGATATCTGGAGAAAAGAAGCTTGCCTTTCCTACAACAGATATTATGTAAGTCCAATACTAATAAGATAATTTCGATTCGGAAGGCAATTTGAAAATCATATTCTTCAAAAAAAAATACATATTGTAATAGTTTGCACGGACGTTGCCCCTCTTCAGAAAATTACACTTCTTCTACCTGAAAGTTGTCTGGAAGAGATCGCTTACTAGCGATAAGACCGCCTAGATTGTACTACAAAATGTCTGTATCACCTTTTTCTGTATTTGTTTTGTGTTCAATAAAGAATATCTATCTATATACATGTAATCGCTTTGGCAATCTCACGTCTCGTCATAACGATTGATGCGATTCGCAACTCGGCAAATTGTAATACGATTTATTGCCTTGCCATGCGTCGTTGGAGCTCGTGAATTTTTACGATGCGACGCGACGTCGCATTACATTTAGTGTACATTTTTTTTTATGCAAGAGGCGGCAGACGAGCAAATGTGATGCCTGATAGTAATAGTAAGCAGTCGACGCCGTTCGTGGACACCCTCATATCGAGTTCTGGGGTCGCTGCCGGACTTTTAGATACGAGTATGCTCGTTTCTAGAAGGCTTATGTCCTTCATCATCATCATCAGCCCGTGTCAGTCCACTGCTGAACATAGGCCTCTCCTAATGTTCGCCAACTTGATCGATTATGCCCTTATTTATCTAAATTATTTTCCAGTTCATAATGTATACTGTAATTCCAGCTTTAAATGCTCCCCATTCTTCGTGGACGTCGAGCTGAGCGTCATCGAGCGCATGTCTGCGACTTTCTTCGGCAGATCATCGGCCAACGCCGGCTCGTCTAGTCAGACCCCGCCACAGAACCAGATCAACTTCTCCCTGCAGTGCCCGGATTTGAATGCCATATTGAGGTAAGACCGACTGGTGGCGGTATAACCATCGCAAATAAAGGTGTAGCTAAATATCACAGGCCGATGACGGGCAGCAGCGTCACCGGAGCGAGAAGCTACGCCCTGCGATCGCCAACCCGCCTGCCCAGCGTGGCGATTATGGGTATATCCTCCAGAAGTTTGCTCTAAGTGGCGAACAACTGGAGAGGCATAGGCCACTTGTACTCCAGTAGTGGACTGCAATAGGCTGTTGATGATTGAGGCAAAGGCTTCCCCCTCATTCCATATACATACATACAATGTAATAGCCTCGGTCAAACACACGATCCGAAGGTTTGATACCACGGTGGGTCAATTTAGGAAATCAACTTTTCTGAATTGTCTCATGTCCCTCCCTCAGACATCATCTGGTTCTCATAAAACCAGAGGGTCAGTGTGAATTGTCTGGGGCCGCGTTTATTTATTTATTTTATGTATTTTGACAGGTTCCCCATAGCAGATCTACGGCCAAACGTGAACAGGGAACAAAGGAGGGTCAGGCCAGATTACCTCACCTTCAAGTTCCAGAATGCGACCATCGGATCTCAGCAGATTCCCAGCGTGCGTCCTCTGCCTACTACGGTCACTTTGAAGGCGACCACCCTAGATTTATATTATCATGTGAGTATAGTCTCGACGTTCTTTCAAATTAAACATTAACATTGTAGTTGAACTAAGATCAGGAATGTTTCTGCTCCGCTCCGGTCCTGCGTTACACGTCTATCTAAATATCGCCGCTAACATAATATAATTCCGTAAAATAAGAATAGATGGCGTTAAATGGAAACTTTTTCCATTTACACCAGGGTTTCTTAACCTTTTTGCAGTCACGGACCACTTTCACAATTTAAACTATTTCACGGACCCTAGCCATTAATCTTTTTGGAAATAAAAAAAGTCTTAAATAAATATGTTTAGGCTGACTGATCTACTGCGGACCCCTGACACACATGCTACGGACCCCTAAGGGGTCCACGGACCCCACGTTAAGAAACCCTGATTTACACACATACTAAGAAGTTCTCCAACGATCCTGTAATCCACTTATAAAGTAGTTGAATAACCTGGAATAACAACTTTAAGAACTACATTTGCATTTGTGTTCCCACAAAACTATATACATACATCTATTGAATAGGTGACAAATAGTGTTAAATATCTTAGTCTACGTGTATTTGTTTCTATTTGTAATAATGCATCATTATATTACAGGAAAACGACAGTTTACCAGCCACACACATAGCTCGGACGAGCATGAGCGATCCGATGGAGGGAAATATTCTAAGCGGCAACGTGTCTGCACCAATACCGACGTACGTAATTTGTAACCTTATGAATATTGCATTAGAATGTATTTTAGCTTCTTTTTTTATGAAATAGGGCAGACGGCTCACCTGATAGTAAATGATAACCGTCGCCCATGTACATCTGCAACATGAGGAGTTACAGCAGCGCTAACGGCCCTTAAGAAAGAGGTACGCTCTTTTTTTGAAGATTTGGAGGTCGTATCGGTCCGGAAATACCGCTGGCGACAAAGCATTCAACAGTTTAGTTGTGCAGGGCAGAAAACTTTTAAGCTTAGCAATTTAGTCATTAGCATATCGCAATCCCCTGCTGGAAATAGGCCTATCATCATCATCATCAGCCTATTGCAGTCCACTGCTGGACATAGGCCTCTCCAGTTGTTCGTCACCTAGGGCAAACTTCTGGAGGATATACCCATAATCGCCACGCTGGGCAGGCGGGTTGGCGATCGCAGGACGTAGCTTCTTGTTCCGGTGACGCTGCTGCCCGTCATCGGCCTATCCAGTTGTTCACATCCAGACATCTGGATGCTTTGCACATACTCGCCACGCTGGGCAGCTTAGCTTCTCGCTCCGGTGACGCTGCTGCCCGTCATCGGCCTGTGGTATTTAGCTACGGCTTCAACCGTGATGGTTATACGGCCACCAGTCGATTGCTAGAGCTATTCGGCAGGATGCACTACGGGCAAATGTGAGTGGCTGGAGCGAATAGATGATAAATTGCTCTCTCTCACAAATTATAAGAGCTTTTTAAACCTTTATTAACACGGGTCGTGTTTCTGGTGATAAGTCGGGTTTCCGGAGCTCGTGGGGGGTTAGGGTTGGGCCGGCATGACGGTGACATCTGACAAGTAACTGACAAGTTACTTGCGCGTTGTCACAGCGACTTGGGCTTCTCTTTCGCTTTCCATCAGGCATAGGGAAGCCATTATGTCGAGCTACTAAAAAAAATACAAATAAAGATTTCATTGTTTATTGGTATCACTTTTATAGCATGTTATTTGTTTTTTTTTACCAGGATCTCTCTAACATTCAAGCCACCATCAAACAGCAAAGGCCCCTTCGACTTGTCAGACGAACAGTTCGAGCCCGCCGTCGTGAACCCCATGACCACTTCGATGTACATTATGAACAACTTGCACAGCACTACTCCTAGTCCGTTCAGTGGCAAGAAGATGGCGCATCAGAGCATCACTAAGCATGAAAATGATGGTCAAAATAGTAAGTTTATTCGTTGTCATAGTTACGGTGCAAATATGAAGCGGTAACCCCTGTTTTCTATGTATCGTTTACTAGCTGTGCTCGCGACTTCGTCCGCGTGGAATAGTTATTTATCCCCCGTTTTTTTTTACATTTTCCATTATTTCTTCGCTCCTAATAGTTGCAGCGTGTTATATAGCCTAAAGCCTTCCTCGATAAATGGTTTATTCAACACAAAAAGATTTTTTCAATTCAGACCAGTTCCTGAGATTAGCGTGTTCAAACAAACAAACAAACTCTTCAGCTTTATAATATTAGTTAAGATAGGGTAGTTTAGCTACGAGTATCTTGCACTAGATGCCAATAAAATATGTAAAAGGAGTGTATGTACTCAAAATCAGTAGTGTAAAAAGTATCTTCATTGTCCCATTTCTGGATTGAGCGAATACACCGATATAAGCTTGTGTATGTGTTGCAGTCATCTGGTTGAATCTCCTATTCAATTGAATGGCTGGCATGAATGAATGAATGAATGGCATTGAATGACCACATTTCATGCCTAAAGAAACCATTCAATTAAATGTCGTCATTCAATGAACGCGCTAGCCATTCAATTCAATTCAAATTCAACCAGATGACTGCGACACGTGCATGTCTGGTTATTAGAAGTGAGAAAATGTTAATCTGATTCTGAAACCATTACATACTTTTATTGCCCAAAAGTGGAACCAATACCTTCTTCGTTGTATGAACTAAAAGTGCTAACATTTACAACGATTGTTATCAGGTCAAGAAGAAGAAATTATTGTGCCTGGGAGTGCTGAGGAAATGGCTGAGTTCACGAGCACCGCCATCGATCTGTCCTCCATACATCTAGAATTCAACCTGCCCGTCCTCAGCTTACAGCTAGAGTAAGTAGACAATAGGCTTGTTTGGCTAAACAATGTAATGGTTATACGGCCGTCTAGTCCGTCTTTTAGCTTATTCAAAACTAGCTGTGCTCGCGACTTCGTCCGCGTGGAATAGTTATTTTTTTCCCCGTTTTTTTACATTTTCCATTATTTCTTCGCTCCTAATAGTTGCAGCGTGATGTTATATAGCCTAAAGCCTTCCTCGATAAATGGTCTATTCAACACAAAAATAATTTTTCAATTCGGACCAGTAGTTCCTGAGATTAGCGCGTTCAAACAAACAAACAAACTCTTCAGCTTTATAATATTAAGTAATAGACACGTATATTTTATTTGTGAATTAGACTAAAAATTACAAAGTTATAGCCTGTTGAAATTACGCGTGACGTCACGCGGAGTGGCATTTTTACGGGACGGAGTGACGTCAAAGACTCTCACTCCTAACTTTTGATGCCTTATATCTTTGCTATTTTTTATTTGAATGAAAAAAGGAAAAATACGTGTCTAATACATTTTTATGGTCTAAAATACGGACTAAATATAATGTTATTATTTTGACCCCCAAAACATCCTTATTAATTTAGACATCTTCTATAGTGCCTCTCCTACTTGTAAAGGTCGGCGGTCAACACCGCATATTTCTATCTGTCCTCTGCCAGGTGGAATCGCTCTGAGGCACAGCTTATCCCATTGTAAGTCTATTCGCGGTTGTTATACAACCAGTACTTCGTGGTGCATCCTGCTGAATACTCACCTGTCCATGGTGCATCCTGCCGAATAACAAACGAGGCGCTGGCAACCGACCGGTAGAGATATAACCATCACAATTGAAGGCATAGCTAAATACCACAGACCGATAACGTGCAGCAGCGTTACCGGAGCGAGAAACTACGGCCTGCAATCGCCAACCCGCCTGCCCAGCGTGACGATTTTGAGTATATCCTCTAGTTGATTGCCATAAGCGGCGAAAAACTGAAGAGATCTATGTCCTGCAGTGGACTGCAATAGGTTGGTGATGATGATGATGATTGATTATAATAAAACTAACTTATATACCATTACTTTTTCTATACCAGATCAAAACAGCTGTACGAGATAATATACAACCGCATCAACTCGGACCTCCTGCTGTGGGAGCCGCACGTGGTGGACCCGACCGCCATCAACCAGCTCATGTGCACCTCCATCTACCCGGCCTTCGGGGTCTGCAAGAGCAGCGGCTATGGTGAGTTCTTATTTTCTAAATATCTACGTAGACTACGTTGACTGGCTCGGTGGCTCAATTGGTAGTGACCTCTGCCTTCTGAGCCAAGGGTCGTGGGTTCGATCCCCACACATTACAAACATTTGTGTGCATGAACATGTCTGTTTGTAATGGTCTGGGTGTTTTTTATGTATAATATGTATTTATTTACAAAAAAAATGTATCTAAGTATGTTTATCAGTTGTCTAGTGCCCATAGTACAAGCTTCGGCTTAGTTTGGGGCTAGATGGCTCTGTGTGGCCCAGCGTGGCATGTCTTGGGTTATTTATAGATAGATATTCTGCGATCGCTAACCTGCCTGCCCAGCGTGGCGATTATAGGTATATCGTCCAGATGTTTGCCCTAAGTAGTGGCAAACAACTGGAGAGGCCTGATGATGATGACAAAAGGTATTCAGATAGGACTTATAAGTTAAGGAAGAGTGGCTCTTTGACAAGGCACCTGCCTTGGCACTTACTTTCAGGAAGTCAACAACAAAGTAAAAGAAACATTTTCCTAACTGAATAAAGATGTATTTCTTTTATATACTCTCTTAACAGAAACCGACTCCGGAAACACATCTGAAGAGGAAGAAAACCTCTACTATTCTACTTATGACAATAAGTTGAAAAAGGGATTGGCTGCAGGCAAAATTATACACGAGCATAAGGACACACACGACTTCTGCCTCTCACTGAAGGTTGGCAAAGGAGTGCTTACCATCTACGCTCCCGTCAGGGTAAGTACTAGCTAAAATACCCTGTGGTACACTTTTCGAACAGATTCCTTTATACGGCTGCTTACCGTAAGCCCCGCCCACTTTTCACTTCCGCCAATAGGATTCTTTAATGCTTTAAATCTGGGAAATTTGAACATTTGAAAGTGGAATATTTAAAAATATTCCATTTATCGTTTTGGGGGCGGGGCTTGCTTTAGCTGTGAGCCAAGCGATTATTTTCTTATAAGTAGTCGGCCGGGAACTAAGCTGTGATAAATAGATACTATTGTGCCTCGATTCACCAATCACATGGCTTGAAATCCACATCTCTTTAATTTCAAGCATGTGATTGATGAATCTCGTACAGCTCGTGTCCGCTCCGCCTCAGTAGATGTGTTTTAGATAATTTCTCATACATGTGTCATAAAGTAAAATATTCTCTTCCTTTAGGATAGCAATAAGCGCGTGGTTCCCGGCCAAATGGGCGAGCTAGTGTTAGAAGCGCACAAGCTGTCTCTTTGCCAAGTGAGCGGACTCAACGGGAAGCCTAAAACCGCTCAGTTGTGCCTGCGAGCGGGAAAGACCACGCTCTATCATGATTGTAAGTTAACACATTTTATATTTTATAGTATCTCGGCGTAATGACTGCCCTACGCCTGATGAAAAGCGAAAAACAAGCACTAGTCGCTGCGACAACGGGCAAGCAACCGGTCAGTTGCCATCGCCATGTCGGCCCATAAAATGCTTCTTCACACCCCGCTTAAAGGATCCCATATCAAAGGAAGGATGAAACACATGTACTGGCAACGAGTTCCACATTTTAACGACGCGACAAAGATAGGAAGTGCCGAACTTTTTTGTACGCGAAGGAATGTTTTTAGACTCCGTACTAGTTTATCCTGGGTTATGCGTATTTATAATTTTATATCAGGTTCAACTAGTTTTGCCTAGCCTGAACTAGTTTATCCTAGCTTAGGACAAACTAGTTTGATCTAGGATGTACCAGTTAATCCTATAGATAGATGATAGCCATATACTTTATTGCACACCAAACAATTGACTTAAAACTAAGTATAATCTCTCCCTCCTATAGCATATAGAAAGAACTAGCCTAGGCCAAACTAATTTGCCCTGAAATCGGGTTTGGTCGTCGACATTTATATAATCGAGAGAACCTTCCAATTACTTGCCAATTCTCTTTAGAAATAACTTTCCTAATCCTTACCAAAACTGGCGCGGTACTTATTAGCATGACGCCTAATAGATTTGCGAATTTAACTACCAGTTTGATTTGATAACCAGGAGTAAATTTCATAATTACTCATGCAATGAAAATAATTTTTTTCTAGCCCTTATCACCATACCTTCAGAGAAACCTAGCTTACGACTGTACGGTACCTTATTACCTGCGCATCTCAAGACAACGATATATCCGTCCAGCAAAGGGGTCATAATCAAGGAAAACCTAAAGATAAAGGATATGTTCTCCTTGGCCCTCAGAGTGGACCCTGACCCCGAGACAGCTAATTTGAAGGTAAGAATAAGTGGCGAAATATTAGATATCTGTAGGTCATTGTTCCGTATCCGATTCGAAGGACCACTCTTTTTAATAAAAGACTCGGGTTCTTTATCTCTAACTAACCCACGCCCCGCCGATCTTTAGGCGAAGATGGGTTTGACGCATTCTGTCCCGTTCACATTTGGTCCCATTCACATTTCGTCCCATTTACATTTCGTCCCGTTCACATTTTGTCCCATTCGCATTTCGCGTCATTCATACATATTTGGTCCCATTCGCATTTCGTCTCATTCACATTTGGTCCCATTCGCATTTGGTCTCATTCGCATTTGTTCCCATTCGCATTTTGTCCCATTCGCATTTAGTCCCATTGTTTTCCGTCGCGCCCATTTGCAAATGAATCAAATAATGGCCGTCGTGACGGGACGGAATGTATCAAACCCGAGCGGGGGTTGTGGGAGAAGATGCCCACATGTTCTTGTTAGTCACATCAGCTCTCTTATATCGACAGACAATCTGCATAGCGCTCGGCATAGAACAGGCGACGCTCCGCCACAGAGGCGACAAGGGCATCGCGTGGCTGACGCAGCTGATGGACGTGCTCGACGTGCTGGACTACCCGGTGCCGGGGTACGCGCCCTCCACCGTGCTGTCCGAGCTGCACGTCCACGTGTGGGACTGCGCCGTGGACTACAGGTACGAAACACCATAGCTACTCTGCCTTTTTTTCTAGAAAAGCATTAAGCAACATTGTGTTCGGAGAAAGTCAGAGTGGCGCGTGGAACTCACGCCTCCGACAATGGGAGGGCATATTAAACCCCCCTCTGTCGCCAGTAAGCAGCAACTTGGATTTTTATGATATGAGCTAAGCAGAGACTCGTTTTTTCAGCTTGAGAAATTTAGTAACATTTAAAAATCTCCTATTGTAGTACACTACTCGAATATTGGCAGGCATTTTTTACTTTATTTGGCAAAGTCTTCACAAGGACTAGTATAGATTATTTAGGATTAATTTAATGTCCCTAATAAAATACCCAAAGTTTGTTATTTTTAATGCTAAAAACTAAGTATGTACCAAGTTGAGCACTAAACATATTATTACTTGTTGGGACCGCGTATGGGCTATAGTCTGATATTTATTTATTTCTGAAATCTCAAAAATGCATAATACTTATACACCTGGCAACCTATTGGTGGTGGTATAACCAACACAATTGAAGGGGCAACTAAACACCACAGACCGATAACGGGCGGTAGCGAGAGGCTACGCCCTGCGATCACCAACCCGCCTGCCCAGCGTGACGATTATGAGTATATCCTCCAAATGTTTGCTCTAAGTGGCGAAAAACTGAAGAGGCCTATGTCCTGCAGTGGATTGCAATAGGCTGATGATGATGTTAACTTATTCACCATACTAATCACACCACAATTCCCACAGGCCGCTCTACCTGCCAATCCGGACGCTACTCACCCTCGGCAACTTCAGCTTCTCCAGTAACCTGATTGCGGAGACGAACACCTCCTGCCTGCGGTTCCTTGCGCAGGAGTGCACGTTGTTCCTGTCTCACATCCACGCGGCGAGGCCGGGGGCGGCCGTCCCGCAGGACGACGACAAACATCCCGATATTAATAAGGACTACGTGTGTGTTATCGATCTGGGACTGTTTGAACTGTCCCTCAGGATGGACGATAAGTCGAATGTGGTAAGTGATTCCTTTAAGTTATAGTAATTTTAGATTGGTGTGTAAGGAACCTATCATCTCTTCGCTCCAAGCCACCCTCACTTGCTCGTAGTGCATACTGCCGAATAACAAATGAGGCTCTGGCGACCGGCAGTTGGCGGTATAACCATCACGAATGAAGGCCAACTTAATAGCGGCTGATACGAACAACCTCCTGCCTGCTATATTAGTCCGCCTTTTAGATTATTAAAAAATAAGAGACACATATTTATTCATTTGTAAATTAGACCTAAAATATATATCCCCTTAAAGTTACGTGTGACGTCACGCCGTGTGGCATTTTTTGCACGGGGTGACGTCATAGCCATTTTCTAAATTTTAATGCCTTAAATAATATATAAAACTTTTTTATAATCTAAAATACGGCCTATCATCATCATGATATTCAGTCGTAGAAGGTCCACTGCAACACTGCCCGCATCTTGCCCCATCGTGCTTCTTTTATTATGTCGTCTGTCCACTTCGCTGAAGGGCGTCCCACGGCGCGCTTTTTGTCTAAAGGTCTCCAGTCCAAAACTTTTCGGCCCCAACAAAATAATGTAATTATTTTGACCCTGAAAATAACTCTATTCTATCTTATGTATCACAGACAAGCGACCAGCCCCAAGTTGACTTGAGCGCGTCAAACAATATGGTGAATCTGTACACGTGCTGGGACTCTGCGTCGGCGCTGTGTCGCGTGCTGACGTACGTGGCCTCCGACGGCGACTCGCAGCAGCCCTTCGACCCCTCCTCGCGCCACACCAGCATCTGCTCCGACCAGCCGCTGGAGCCGCTAGTGGGTGAGTGTGCTAAGGGTCTGTCGGACCATGAGCTCCTGCGCATACTACGTACGTGGCCTCCGACGGGGACTCGCAGCAGCCCTTCGACCCCTCCTCGCGCCACACCAGCATCTGCTCCGACCAGCCGCTGGAGCCGCTAGTGGGTGAGTGTGCTAAGGGTCTGTCGGACCATGAGCTCCTGCGCATACTACGTACGTGGCCTCCGACGGCGACTCGCAGCAGCCCTTCGACCCCTCCTCGCGCCACACCAGCATCTGCTCCGACCAGCCGCTGGAGCCGCTAGTGGGTGAGTGTGCTAAGGGTCTGTCGGACCATGAGCTCCTGCGCATACTACGTACGTGGCCTCCGACGGGGACTCGCAGCAGCCCTTCGACCCCTCCTCGCGCCACACCAGCATCTGCTCCGACCAGCCGCTGGAGCCGCTAGTGGGTGAGTGTGCTAAGGGTCTGTCGGACCATGAGCTCCTGCGCATACTACGTACGTGGCCTCCGACGGGGACTCGCAGCAGCCCTTCGACCGCTCCTCGCGCCACACCAGCATCTGCTCCGACCAGCCGCTGGAGCCGCTAGTGGGTGAGTGTGTTAACGGTCTGTCGGACCATGAGCTTCTGAGCGCGACTTGGCCGCGTCAAACAGAAAGCGAAACAGGAATGTAATAGATTTCATTTGGGGGATTTGCCTTAGTCACCACCCTTGGAGGCAGATAAACGGTGCTGCCCGTTTCCTGACATCCTTTAATGGTCCGAGTGGGTTTCGGTCATAGAATGAGACCACCCCATCTCATCCCATAAAAAAATTGAAATCTATGAAAAGAAACGTTCGAAACCTATCAAAGCTGGAGTTTGCTTGTTATCTTGCATATGAAAGAATGAAAGAAAATTTATTGGCCTGTAAATGGTACAAAGACAAAATAATAACAATAAAAAAAAGAAAACTATATCGATACAGACACAAAAATTATATTGTGAATTAACATGCAGCTGCTGTTACCAGACACAGCATATATAATATGATGTGTCTGGTGGCAGCAACGCCCTCAAAATATTTGCATCTTTGTTTTATTAGCATCATAAATTAAAATATCCATGAACATTGCAGGTCTCGAAGATCGGCCGGTAGAGGAAATAAGAGAACTGTCTCCAAGTGAAATCCAGCAGGTCAATGACCTAATGGCCGAGGCTATGAAGGAGAGCCCTAATACTACACGTAAGTTCTCAAACACAATCAGCTAAAGTTTTGCTTTTGAAAATACACCTTATTATATTGACATAAGGAATCAATATCGGACTGACACTGTCTGTACCAAGTGATTAATACTAGACGTAGGTATCTCTCAATTTACGGCGCGGCATAATTAATCAATCATACAGCCAATAGGCTTGTTGCCTTAAAAATGTAATTAGTCCGTCTTTTAGCTTATTCTCAAATAAAAGAACGTATTTTTTAATTTGTAAATTAGACTAAAAATTACAATGTTATAGCCCGTTGAAATTACGCGTGACGTCACGCGGTTTGGCATTTTTACGGGACTGAGTGACGTCAAATACTCCCACTCCTAACTTTTGATGCCTTGTATCTTTGCTATTTTTTATTTGAATGTAAAAAGGAAAAATAAGTGTCCAATACATTTTTATGATCTAAAATACGGACTAAATATACATAATGTAATTATTTTGACCCCCAAAACATCTCTATTTCTGTCTGCTCCTAAACGTAAATCTACCTACCCCAGAGAACGCCAGCCATCCCGATTCTGGGAAATCTATGTTCCATCCTCGTTCGCCTGGTCTGGGTTGTGCTTTATTTCATAGCCCACATATGATGCATATGGTTCTACTATATGGTATTAAAATTTAAAAAAACTTACAGTCGAGGAAGAAGACCTAAACAGCTCAACGGAGAAGGAGGGTGGCGTGGAGATATTCTTCTTCCCCGACGAGTCCAACATGAAGCAGCGTCAGATCTCTGAACCTACTGAGTTCGAAGCGGAGTCCAAGTCGCTAGACTACGACGAGTTCCAGAGCGGTGCTGTCGAGGAGGGCACGGAGGCGAAGCCGAACGCGCAGGTCGCGAAGGAGCTGGGCGACCCTACGTCCACGCCGAAAGCGACGCCGAAAAAGCCGAAACGGAAGAAGGTACGAACGTCTGATACATTCCTATGATATGAGGCTCTCTCTCTTTACTAGGGAGAGCCTTCCGCTCCCCCAACAGTCCGGTGATGATGGCATCATCGTATTAAGTTAGGCGCAGTGGCATAGCTACGGTGTGGCATGTCGGCAAATGCCACGAGCTTCGAATGGTCTGAAATGGTACTGCTACAGTTACGTATTTATATTTATTTTTAAAGGTTATCAGTTGTCTAGTACACATTGTACAAACTTCGGCTCTGTTTGGGGCTAGATGGCGATTTTTTTTTTATTTATCAAGACTTACTTACTTTCTGTAGTGTTATAAAGTACTGTTTTAAGCTTTCATTGGGACATATTTGCTATCGGGGTTTTTACCGAGTACCTTATTATTGAGTATTCGATATTTCGACACTGTTGCAAGCGCCATGATCACGAAAGAACTCAACATAGTTTAGTTTTGCGGGAATATGCATATATTATTTTATAGTAGTTCGACATAATAGCTTCCCTACTTCCCATATTGCTCACGAGTCACTCTTCTACCAGAACAAATCGACCGGCGAGGGCAGCAACACAGACGACGAGTACTGTATCGTGGAGTGCCAGCAGCAGTCCGGGCAGGACAGCGACCTGGCCGAGCCGGCCGTCAGCTGGATAGGCCCCGGGCCGGTGTACATGTGCGACAACCACTTCACCATACCCGCCGCGCGCGCCGACGTGCTCAAGGCGCCCAAGAGCTTCCCGCCACCCGTCATGAGGTAACCACCACCTGTGTCCAATAACCTTGTCAGATCAATGTAGACTACTGCGACATGGAGTCACAACGCCTGAATGCACCTATCATGGGGTAAGGACAAAGGTTTCATAATCAACTCGCAAATCGCGAAGTCAACCACACAAACAGAAAGGTTGGCGCTTAACTGCGATTCGCTTGATGTTGAGCGATATCGTAGTCTACCGATAGCAATATCTAGTATCGCCTTAGTATCTAAACACACTATGCCGAAAATACGCGACCGAAGTTCGACGTGACTGCGCCTGCAATGTATTTAAAATTACTGATGACACGCCATGCCGAAATTACGTCGCGTTATAGCGTGCGATTCGGCGAGAATGCTCGAAGTTCGGTTCGATTGCCAACGAAAATCACAATAAAAGTTGCACAACTAATTGTAAAGAAACCCATAGTAAATCTGTATGCTGTATGAAGTTAGAGGCGAAACGTGAAAGAGCTTTCCAGCACCTATCGTGAGAAAAAGGTCTAGGTGAATAGAGGCAAATGCAAGTAATATTATACATAGTATGAATTATCATACTATGTATAATACTTAAATACAAAACTAATATCAATAAATATTATGTGAAGTGAGGTTTCTTCACTCTTTTGCGAGGTACCGTCCCGTCCTGTAATATCAACGTTTTTATTTCTATTTAGTGACATAATTCTTTTTGTATCATAACCCGTACTATTGGTCGTCTTTGAAAACTTACTACCAAGTTTACTTTTAGGTACACCTTGTGTGAGATGAGCGTGACGTGGAACATGTTCGGCGGCAACGACTTCAAGTCTTCCACCGAAGCGTCGGCGCCCAAGAAGTCCGTCACCATAGACGATCCAAGGAAACAAGGCTCACCCACCACCGTCAAGTGAGTGTTCATTTTTCCATGATCTGTTTAGTTCAGGAGCTACGTCCTTGCGATCGCCAAACCGCCTGCCCAGCATGGCGAATAGTGGTATAACCTGGGTGTGTTTTCCAAAAGTGCCGAACACCTGAAGAGGTCTATGTCCAGCCGTGGACTGCGATAGGCTGATTGTAGCATACACGAACATATAAACAGACACACACAACTACACACACTGTCAAACATCTGACAGTGACATCTGACACTGACATTGACATCTGACACTGACAACTGTCGTCTCGTTCCTACACTTCACGCAAGGTGCGGGGTGGGAGGACAGTCAGTCTGTGTCCCACCGCCGCCGAGTAAAGACGTGTTCGTGTGAGGATAGCGAGCCGATATCATCGGTACCATCACATCGTTCATTACTTTATTGTTCATGGTTATTTCATATGTGGATTAGTGTCTACTACACTGATGATGATGATCTTTTTTGTTCGGTGGTAGTGAACACAGCATGTGGCCGAGTGCTTCACTCTCCTCAGCTCCGCTTTGAAAACGCTTGCAAACCGCCAGTGGTAGCTCACTTACTGCTCACTCAACTCGGCATATAAGCCGTGGCTCCTGCGCAGGCCAAGGCCTATACCTAAGTATATGCTGAGTGAGGCCGTTTTATTTTGCTTGTCATATCTTACGATATCTCTTTATTGTTAAAACTGAATTTAATATGTAACAAAATATCTACTTGGATACTACTAGCGCCATCTAGTATGATTGTATGGTAAACTTAACCTACCGTTGTAATATTTAAAAGAATAAATGTCAGCCTGTTGCAAATACTCACTGCGTTTTAAAATGTATGTCTCACCAGGCGAACGAAAGAGTACGAGCCGTACGAGAGCCGCGGGCTCAGCGGCGGCGTCAGCTGGTCGGCGGGCAGCAACCGCGCACGCGCACACACGCGACAGCCGCCGCGACGAGACCTGCGCGCACGCGGCGGGCCCGCCCGCGACCACCATACCTGCGTCAAGCTGTGCCTCACCAAGGTAAGTCGTCATCGTCAGCTGGTCGGCGGGCAGCAACCGCGCACGCGCACACACGCGACAGCCGCCGCGACGAGACCTGCGCGCACGCGGCGGGCCCGCCCGCGACCACCATACCTGCGTCAAGCTGTGCCTCACCAAGGTAAGTCGCCATCACCAGCTGGTCGGCGGGCAGCAACCGCGCACGCGCACACACGCGACAGCCGCCGCGACGAGACCTGCGCGCACGCGGCGGGCCCGCCCGCGACCACCATACCTGCGTCAAGCTGTGCCTCACCAAGGTAAGTCGTCATCGTCAGCTGGTCGGCGGGCAGCAACCGCGCACGCGCACACACGCGACAGCCGCCGCGACGAGACCTGCGCGCACGCGGCGGGCCCGCCCGCGACCACCATACCTGCGTCAAGCTGTGCCTCACCAAGGTAAGTCGTCATCGTCAGCTGGTCGGCGGGCAGCAACCGCGCACGCGCACACACGCGACAGCCGCCGCGACGAGACCTGCGCGCACGCGGCGGGCCCGCCCGCGACCACCATACCTGCGTCAAGCTGTGCCTCACCAAGGTAAGTCGTCATCGTCAGCTGGTCGGCGGGCAGCAACCGCGCACGCGCACACACGCGACAGCCGCCGCGACGAGACCTGCGCGCACGCGGCGGGCCCGCCCGCGACCACCATACCTGCGTCAAGCTGTGCCTCACCAAGGTAAGTCGTCATCGTCAGCTGGTCGGCGGGCAGCAACCGCGCACGCGCACACACGCGACAGCCGCCGCGACGAGACCTGCGCGCACGCGGCGGGCCCGCCCGCGACCACCATACCTGCGTCAAGCTGTGCCTCACCAAGGTAAGTCGTCATCGTCAGCTGGTCGGCGGGCAGCAACCGCGCACGCGCACACACGCGACAGCCGCCGCGACGAGACCTGCGCGCACGCGGCGGGCCCGCCCGCGACCACCATACCTGCGTCAAGCTGTGCCTCACCAAGGTAAGTCGTCATCGTCAGCTGGTCGGCGGGCAGCAACCGCGCACGCGCACACACGCGACAGCCGCCGCGACGAGACCTGCGCGCACGCGGCGGGCCCGCCCGCGACCACCATACCTGCGTCAAGCTGTGCCTCACCAAGGTAAGTCGTCATCGTCAGCTGGTCGGCGGGCAGCAACCGCGCACGCGCACACACGCGACAGCCGCCGCGACGAGACCTGCGCGCACGCGGCGGGCCCGCCCGCGACCACCATACCTGCGTCAAGCTGTGCCTCACCAAGGTAAGTCGTCATCGTCAGCTGGTCGGCGGGCAGCAACCGCGCACGCGCACACACGCGACAGCCGCCGCGACGAGACCTGCGCGCACGCGGCGGGCCCGCCCGCGACCACCATACCTGCGTCAAGCTGTGCCTCACCAAGGTAAGTCGTCATCGTCAGCTGGTCGGCGGGCAGCAACCGCGCACGCGCACACACGCGACAGCCGCCG
Organism: Conogethes punctiferalis; assembly: GCA_031163375.1. Lineage (NCBI taxonomy): Eukaryota > Metazoa > Arthropoda > Insecta > Lepidoptera > Crambidae > Conogethes > Conogethes punctiferalis. Next base: position 5,437,596 of record CM062093.1, read on the forward strand.
CGACGAGACCTGCGCGCACGCGGCGGGCCCGCCCGCGACCACCATACCTGCGTCAAGCTGTGCCTCACCAAGGTAAGTCGTCATCGTCAGCTGGTCGGCGGGCAGCAACCGCGCACGCGCACACACGCGACAGCCGCCGCGACGAGACCTGCGCGCACGCGGCGGGCCCGCCCGCGACCACCATACCTGCGTCAAGCTGTGCCTCACCAAGGTAAGTCGTCATCGTCAGCTGGTCGGCGGGCAGCAACCGCGCACGCGCACACACGCGACAGCCGCCGCGACGAGACCTGCGCGCACGCGGCGGGCCCGCCCGCGACCACCATACCTGCGTCAAGCTGTGCCTCACCAAGGTAAGTCGTCATCGTCAGCTGGTCGGCGGGCAGCAACCGCGCACGCGCACACACGCGACAGCCGCCGCGACGAGACCTGCGCGCACGCGGCGGGCCCGCCCGCGACCACCATACCTGCGTCAAGCTGTGCCTCACCAAGGTAAGTCGTCATCGTCAGCTGGTCGGCGGGCAGCAACCGCGCACGCGCACACACGCGACAGCCGCCGCGACGAGACCTGCGCGCACGCGGCGGGCCCGCCCGCGACCACCATACCTGCGTCAAGCTGTGCCTCACCAAGGTAAGTCGTCATCGTCAGCTGGTCGGCGGGCAGCAACCGCGCACGCGCACACACGCGACAGCCGCCGCGACGAGACCTGCGCGCACGCGGCGGGCCCGCCCGCGACCACCATACCTGCGTCAAGCTGTGCCTCACCAAGGTAAGTCGTCATCGTCAGCTGGTCGGCGGGCAGCAACCGCGCACGCGCACACACGCGACAGCCGCCGCGACGAGACCTGCGCGCACGCGGCGGGCCCGCCCGCGACCACCATACCTGCGTCAAGCTGTGCCTCACCAAGGTAAGTCGTCATCGTCAGCTGGTCGGCGGGCAGCAACCGCGCACGCGCACACACGCGACAGCCGCCGCGACGAGACCTGCGCGCACGCGGCGGGCCCGCCCGCGACCACCATACCTGCGTCAAGCTGTGCCTCACCAAGGTAAGTCGTCATCGTCAGCTGGTCGGCGGGCAGCAACCGCGCACGCGCACACACGCGACAGCCGCCGCGACGAGACCTGCGCGCACGCGGCGGGCCCGCCCGCGACCACCATACCTGCGTCAAGCTGTGCCTCACCAAGGTAAGTCGTCATCGTCAGCTGGTCGGCGGGCAGCAACCGCGCACGCGCACACACGCGACAGCCGCCGCGACGAGACCTGCGCGCACGCGGCGGGCCCGCCCGCGACCACCATACCTGCGTCAAGCTGTGCCTCACCAAGGTAAGTCACCATCACCAGCTGGACATAGGCCTCCCATGACAATAGGGTATTTCACTATGATTGATTTTGCTTGTTACTTCATGGTTACCAGAAATAATCCGTAAAATTTGACCTATTTAAGAAATCACAATTAAAATTAGTTGCAAAACGGAACGACAATAGGCCTGCAAAATTAACAGAAAAATACCATTTTTAAAGTGTAAAATTCATTAATTATTACATATTTTGTTATGAAACCAATATTTAACATAGCTGTCAAACTTCTTATATACGAGGCATGCGAAATAATATACTAGTGACGTCACTCGCACGTAGCCATTTTGTATGAAGCGTCGTTTTTGGACTCGTCAATTAGTGGTATACCTAATTTTGAAATTGTGATAACTCGGAGACTATTAATGTTACGGAAAAAAATTTTCACCAATGATTCTTTAATGAGGTAGTCTGTCGATAGCAAAGTGAAAATTTTTAAATTTTATGGATTTTTTTTAATCTTTTATCTTCCAGATACATAAATATCGAAGAATTTTTAAACTGTCTTTTCTATTAAGCGAGTTATAAAGCGTTAAAGTTATTGCTTAGACAGAGAGATCCGACGTGGCGGATGACATCACGTACCGTGCGCGCCATACAAACTCCATAGAAAAATCTATTTTGCGTGATATAGATGGATATATTTACTTTCAACGATTGTATCTCGCCCATTTTTCAGCCAATTTTGATTACGATACATTAGTAAATACATGAAACTTTTTTTGTAAAGAAAACAAAGCTCGTGTTTAGACTTTTGTATCTGTGTAAAAAAAAATATTAAAAAAAAACATACGGTCGAATTGAGAAACCTTCCTCCTTTTGTGAAGTCGGTTAAAAATGTGGTACAATTGGGATGATGACTAAAAAATAATTTAATGTCCATCAGATAGATTAATGAAAAATATTGGATACGTATTTTTTATTTTGCCTCTTGTTCAAAAACTTACGAAGATACATTGATTTTAAATGTCACATGACGTCACGTTAGAGTACAAAATATACTCTAACGTGACGTAGTTAGCCCCCACTCCGTAACTTTAATGCACTATATCTAAGTATTTTCTTGTTATTTCGACAAAACAAAAAATACGGGTCTTATATTTTTTTATTATCTAAGAGACGGACTAATTATTTTCTTCATTTTCATACCTTGTCATCATCCGTATTCCACAGGTGAAATTCCAACACGAGGTGTACGCACCGGGCGGCATGCACGCCTCGCGGCAGACGCTCGCCGTCAGCAAGATCGAGGTGCTGGACCGGCTGGTGTGCAGCGACATCAACAAGCTGCTCAGCCAGTACAAGCTCAAGGACGAGCCGGAGAGGAAGAACGCGCATATGGTACGGAATATTGTCATCTGACTATACTTTTTAGGGTTCCGTAGCCAAATGGCAAAAACGGGACCCTTATAGATTCGTCATGTCTACCTTATGAGCTACATAATTAAAATTTGGTGCGTAGATGTATTCTGTAAACCGCATTAAGATTTTAAAATAAAATCAGAAAAATATCCAAAATTTTTGGGGTTCCCCCATGCATAGTACTGAAACTCAATTTTTTATTTCATCAAACCTATTCGTGTGTTCTATCTATAGATAGGTATTTTAAAATGATGTTGAGATTCCTAACATCATTTTTTTCTAAACTGAATAGATTGCGCGAGAGACTCTTCCAAAGTAGTAAAATGTGCTTCGTCGTCCCCTATATCTGTTTATGTACCTAAAACATTTTTTTCATTGGGCCCGAACTGACTATATCAATTTTCGATAAATACAGCAACGTGTCTTTGATCTACAGTTAATAGTAAAGGCTGTGCACTTGCGACCGGAGCCGGCACTGCTTGCGCAGGAGTGCTGTCTCAAGATATCGCTGCTGCCGCTGCGGTTCAACCTCGACCAGGACACGCTCGCCTTTCTCGTCGGATACTTCTCCAAGCTGGGCACCGACGACTCCAATGGTTAGTAATCACCTGATCCTATTTCGGCCACAACACTGCGACAACTAGCCAAGTATTCAGGCGAGAGTGCAGAGTTTTGAACACCGTCGAAAATTACCTTGTCTTTTGGCATTCTATCGCTTACAGTTTGGAGTACTCTCCAAAGTCGCAAGTATGCAACGAAATTATTTAACTTGATAGAACGATTTAAACAGATTTTTAAAATATTAATAATTAAAAATTACACTTATTATTAAGGACGGATAGTGGACTTACCTGTAGTAAATAATGGCCACCTTTCTTGGTTTTAATATTAAAAAAAAAAAACGTTGTTATATATTTTTCCTGTATTCTAAACATAATTGACAGCCACCCCCCTTGAATTGAGTTTTTACACTCTGTATATTTGTGGTACGTTCTTTGTACATACTGACTTTGTGCTCAAGTTACTTACTTTGAGATTGACACAATATATCTTATTTCGTCTGATAATAATTATTTTATTTATCTAAATATATAAAAGGAGAAACTGACTGACATATCAACGCACAGCCTAAACGGCTAAACGTAGGCACTTGAAATTTGGAAGGGATGTAGCTTAGGTATCGTTGAGGTTCACTAAGAAAGGAATTCCCGAAACTCTCACGGGAACGGGAGTTAGCGGGTAAAAATAGTATTGAACCCGTGCGAAGCCGGGGCGGGTCGCTAGTTACATAAATTAAACGGACAGTACACCAGCTTCATATTAACCTTAGCATTAAAATCAATATTTGATTGCAGACGATGACTCCAAAAGCATCGGAGGCTTATCAACGGACTCGAGTGGGTCCCGGCAGACGACCCCCACGCACCGGCCGCCCGTGATGAGCATCGCCAGCCACCTGCGGGACCCCCCGCCGACCCCCACCTCGCTGGGCGATGCCGACTCGTTGTCGCTCAATGAAACTGGTATGTTTACTACAGTCATTGAAGAATCGACTGGAAAGGGCAGGATTTGGGCCTATATCTAGAAATTATAAATATGGGTAAAGATAGTAGTTCTAGCTAAGTATATAAAAAGTATTTACGATACATTACATATATATACACATACATATATTTCATATATGTTTATTACAAATGGCTATTAAGAACATATCAGCATGAGTGGAAGATGTTTTTTTATGGAGTCTTATTATCGACTGACTTATGTTTATTTATTTATTTATGTAAATATTACTTGCTTATTTAATGTCAAATAAATTTCCTTCTCGTTTAAAAGCAATAAAAGGTGATGATACAACGCATCAACCAATCGCAAGCGAACACGTTTCATGCGCATACGCAGTACGACTGGCTATGATTTTTTATCGCCTTCCTAAGTTAGACTTCTGCGCAGGTGCATCGGTATTACTTAATTAACGTGGTAGACACATTGTATGAAACAAGACTTATCCTCTCACGCGTTCACGATCAACTAAACTATTTGGATAACAAATCCGGGAGTTGAGCTATTCTTACGTTTGAATCGGGGGGCGATCCACTCATAGGGGCGCAACTGTCTAGTGGATGTAACCACACCGTTGCACGAGGTCCGCCCGGGGAGCACCCTATTGCTCCCCGGAAGCCGGGGGTAGGGGTATTTGCCCTCCCCGGACCAGGAGTGCCGGCCGCTTGTCATCTGCGGCTGGCCAGGGCATGCAGAGATGCGGCCGTATGCTTCGGTGTTGCCCGTGTCCCTACAACTTGCTGCCCACTGGCGACACAGAGGGGTTTAGTGGGTATACCCTCCCCTTTCGGGAAGTGTGAGTCCCACACACCATGTCAACTCACCCCTAATGAATTCCCATCTAAAAAAAATTCTTACATTTCAATATAACTGTCAACTCAACAACCAAACATAACTGCATGTTTATATGTATTGCTTTTATATTTGACATTTGCTTGTGCGCGTAAAAGTGGTGGTGGGGCACGTCAGTTTAAAAACGATCCCTATACTGTATCTAACACCTTGGATTCTGCCACCACTAGGTTGTCGAAATAAAACAGGACATCGCTCTTGTTTAGTGATACGTGATGAGGAACCGCTCATGGAGACTTACGAGGCCGAGCGGCTGGTCTCCGAGAACCTCATCCAGCTAGAAGAAGACTTCCAGAGGCTAGGTATCAACCAAGAGAAGCCGACTGTCAAGCCGGTCGACAGCGAACCGCTGGACGATTCACCGATATATTTCAGGTATTTATCCATAGAATAATCTTCGCCAGTGTAAAACCCAGCTGACCTTTCAATCTGTCGAGACCTCCGGGAGTGTGTCTGGCTGTCCTAGATACTTAGACCTGTACGTCCTCAAGCCTGGACACTCGTCATCATCATCAGCCTATCGCAGTCCACTGATGGAGACAGGCCTCTCCAGTTGTTCCACTTTGGGCAAACGTATGGAGGTTTTACCCATAAACGCCACGCTGAGCAGGCGAATTGTCGATCGCAGTGCGTAACTCTTTGCTCCGGTAACGCTGCTGCCCGTCAACGGCCTGTGGTATTTAGCTACGCCTTCAATCGTGATGGTTATACCGCCACCAGTCGGTTGCCAGCGCCACGCGCCTGCGTTTGTTATTCGGCTGCACCATGGGCAGGTGAGGATGGCTTGGAGTGAAAAGATGATAGGCCGCTCCCTTACATCCCCAATCAAACGCTAACTCTCAAATATGTTTCCAGACGCGTAGTGTTCTCCCCCGAGGTGCCCATCAGGCTGGACTACGTGGGCAAGCGTGTGGACCTGTCCGCCGGGCCCGTGGCCGGCCTGCTCATGGGACTAGGCCAGCTCAACTGCTCCGAGCTGACACTCAAGCGGCTAGACTACAGGTAACTTTACAATAGGTCTCAACTCGGTTCAGTTGAAGGTTCAAGTTATAGTGGTTGGAAGCCATCCACAAATAACGTCAGAAAAATTTAAAGACACCACTTCTTGACACTTCCTTGTCACAGCTGATCTTAATGTTTTATTGCGTTTGACTGCAGTTGTTGTCAATGAAGCGATATTGAAAGTCCACTGAACAATAAAAATTGGTTCTCTCTCGCATTAACTTTTTAAAATTATGTCCATGGGAGACCAAGCAGTCTTTGGAATTTCCAGAAAGCAAACCAGTTTGCTTCTCCTTAATACTTTTGGTCCTTCCTGTCGCCTATTACACTTATTACAGTTGACAAGACAAGCTCGATGGCTCATTTGGTAGTGCCCTCTGCCATCTGAGCCAAGAGTTGTGGGTTCGATCCCCGCACAGTACAAACATTTGTGTGCATGAACATGTCTGTTTGTATTGGTCTGGGTGTTTTCTATGTATAATATGTATTTATTTACAAAAAAAAAGTATCTAAGTAAGTTTATCAGTTGTCTAGTACCCATAGTACTGGACAACTAGTAGTTTAGGGCTAGATGGCGATGTGTGGCCCAGCGTGGCATGTCTTGGGATAAAAAAAAAAAAAAATTACAGTTGGTCCTTCGAACCGGATCAAACCATATATTTATTTTTGCAGGCTCGGTCTTCTAGGATTGCCTTATTAATTTTGGTCCTTCGAACCGGATAAAAACATTTTCATTCTATTTTTTTTGCAGGCTCGGCCTTCTAGGGTTAGAGAAGCTAGTGCAGTGGGCGCTGCACGAATGGCTGTCGGACATCAAGCGGCACCAGCTGCCCGGCCTGCTCAGCGGCATAGGGCCCATGCACTCGCTACTACAACTCAGTACGTATTAGATTATCACTCCCGCTTTAGTCTACTGACATGTAACTATCGCGTTTCTGGTCGATTTTCCTCGATAGAAAACAATTTTGCGAACATGGCAGCCCCGGATCTAGGGGGCGCCAAAAACATAATATAATAGGACGGAAAAGGAGCGCAAAAAGAGGGAAAATACCAAAAAAATTGTTTTCTTTTTTTTGTTTCTCTGTCGGTTTGCGCTGTATCAGGCTCTGATTTCGCTATATCAAGTTCTTGCCCCGGTTAGAAAAAATCGTAGATCCGCGGCTGGAACTCGATGGTAAATTTTATTTGTACCTGCATTTGACGATTGATAAGTGTTTGTCATAAGTCTACGTAGGCAACTATTTTATACAAATACTACTTGTTATATGCGCGTCGCATCGCGTTTGCGCGCTTGTCGTTAACTTACAACAACGGGTAATAATTTGTTGTTTGATGAGTACCACGCGGTCAATTAGCACATAATTTGACTTTTTTGTGGTCTATGTGCAGCGGTGGACTGCGAAAGAGTGTTTGGGAAGTCTTGGGTTATCGATTACTATTGTGTTGATAGGATTGGCCAGCCTAGATCCTGCGATACCAGGTCTAGCTGTTTCCAGGATGCACCAAGGCGAGGTTCCTTTCTTGCCCCCAAAAAAGCGACAGGCTGTTGATGATGACGATGATGTTACACCCAACAGTAACCGGCATCCGGGACCTGGTGTGGCTGCCGGTGGAGCAGTGGCGGCGCGACGGGCGGCTGGTGCACGGCCTCCGCCGCGGCGCAGCCTCCTTCACCGCCCGCACCGCCGTCGCCGCCCTGGACATCACCACGCGCCTGCTGCACCTGATACAGGCTAGTACTGCACTACACTACACTATACTGCACTACACTACACTGCAGTGTGGCGCCGCCTCTTGTACCGCGCGCACCGCCGTCGCCGCCCTGGACATCACCACGCGCCTGCTGCACATGATACAGGCTAGTACTGCACTACACAACACTACACTACACTGCACTATACTACACTGCACAGTGTGGCGCCGCCTCTTGTACCGCGCGCAACGCGGTCGCCGCCCTGAACATCACCACGTGCCTGCTGCACCTGATACAGGCTAGTACTGCACTACACTACACTGCACTACACTACACTATACTGCACTACACTACACTGCACAGTGTGGCGCCGCCTCTTGTACCGCGCGCAACGCGGTCGCCGCCCTGAACATCACCACGTGCCTGCTGCACCTGATACTGGCTAGTACTGCACTACACTACACTGCACTACACTACACTATACTGCACTACACTGCACAGTGTGGCGCCGCCTCTTGTACCGCGCGCAACGCGGTCGCCGCCCTGAACATCACCACGTGCCTGCTGCACCTGATACAGGCTAGTACTGCACTACACTACACTACACTATACTGCACTACACTACACTGCACAGTGTGGCGCCGCCTCTTGTACCGCGCGCAACGCGGTCGCCGCCCTGAACATCACCACGTGCCTGATGCACCTGATACAGGCTAGTACTGCACTACACTACACTGCACTACACTACACTATACTGCACTACACTACACTGCACAGTGTGGCGCCGCCTCTTGTACCGCGCGCAACGCGGTCGCCGCCCTGAACATCACCACGTGCCTGGTGCACCTGATACAGGCTAGTACTGCACTACACTACACTGCACTACACTATACTGCACTACACTACACTGCACTACACTATACTACACTATACTGCACTACACTACACTGCACAGTGTGGCGCCGCCTCTTGCACCGCGCGCAACGCCGTCGCCGCCTTGGACATCACCACGCGCCTGCTGCACCTGATACAGGCTAGTACTACACTACACTGCACTGCACTATACTACACTACACAATAATGTACCTGCCGGTGAAACAGTGGCGACACGAAGCCTACCTTGATACGGATGATATCTCTCCTGACCGATTATTTCCACTATCCCCAACCGATTTTCCTGCTTGCCTGCATGCTGGATATTCATATCATAGCTAATGCAATCCTTGAGTGTATGGGGCCTAATCTCGATCACACGATAGTTCACAGCAATGTCTCATCATTAGGGATAATTATAATACAGGGTCAACTCTACTCTTCTAATGAACGCTTCAGTCCTTTAATCCTCCCATATCGAGTCGCTAGGGAAAACAAGAAAAGAACCATTTAAGCCACAGCGGTCAATCTCTGAAGGTTCATTAGACCACCCACCCGTCAAGCAACGACTCGAGCGGTTGGTATTCTTTTTAAGGGCTTCTATGAATATGCGCTCATGACATCAAGTCCATACATTCTTGCACTAAAGCTGCCCACGCGCAGACGGCGGGGGAACCATTTTGTGACAGCTAGCGTCAACACACGGCTCATCGACCTGTAAACGTCAAATATGACAAACCTGTCAATTCTCGTCTATGGCATTATCCAGCAACCTCGAATATCTGGCAATTACTAAGGCCAATCCGTTTCTGTTCTTCCAGGAGGAAATCTATATTGGATACCCGGTATCTTACATGGGGGAGGCACTGGGTTGTGTCGGGCTCTTGTCGAGACGAACCGCCCCGTTGTTCCACTTCTGCGCCCGGGTGAGGTCACAGGCTCGCTTCAGATACCTGCTAGTAGTATTCAGAGTCAAGACAGACGAAATTTGCATCTTTATAGATGCCATAACATCTATATAAAATGTCAATAAAATCTAACTAAACAATGTGCTTTGCTCCATTAAAAAAATCTCGTTTGAAGATTCTAAGTCGAAAAGTAAAACCTATACAAAAAATATTGCATGAACGAAAGAAACTATGAGAAAAGGATTCTCGAAGCGATCTAGTGTGACCTGCTTTTGTTGTTGAGCTTATGGGGTGTAACTAAAGGTGAAGGTTTCTCTGTGCGACAATGATAGTCCGAAGTCCAGGAAAATATATTTACGAGTATTAGTGCACCATATATACGGTTAAAAATTAACAAAAAACATAGTGTGTGGTCGGATCTCACTGAATTTAAAGTCCCGTACTCGCTCCAATACCCATTGGCTCGTTTGTTATGCCCCACCCTTACCGATTACCCCTCCTTCGTGCGCCTCGAACTTTCACCCTTACCACGAAGCAAATACAAAGTGTAGATAGCCTAAACAAGTGCATCGTCATTCCGAACTTGGTCCTGCTGACGTCATCACTTCAACATCACTAGTGGGCGTGACCAATGTATCTCTTCTACAGGCGACAGCAGAGACGGCATTCGACATGTTGACCCCAGGGCCGACGCTGCAGCTGCAGGCGGCCTACGAGAGCCGCCGCCGCCGCCGCCGGCGCGACCCCTCGCGACACCCCGCCGACATCAGAGAGGGCGTGGCCACCGCCTACCAGACCGTCAGAGAGGTACGCCTGCCTGCCTGAAACAGCCCTAAGAGAGGCATAGCGAATCTTCGCTCGAATTGAGCCGCCCGTCCGGGAAATGACCTCCACCCTATAGAATACCGTAGTCAAATGACCTCTGGGTCGTGTTTCTGCCGGTGAGTAGGGTTTCCGGAGCTCGTGGGGGGGTTAAGGTTGGGCATCTGGCTGTGACATACGGACGACAGACAGACATGACGAACCTATGAGGGTCCCGTTTTTGCCATTTGGCTACGGAAACCTAAAAAAGAAGGAGGTTCTCAATTCGATTGTTTTAATTTTTGTTGTATGTTTGTTATTATTTATCTTTTTGTTCGAAAGGGTGTACTTCGAAGTCGGTCCCATTATATCGTTCTTTGTAAAAAAAACCGACTTTAATATCAAGTCGGTTTTGTTTAAGAAATGCTGTTAATTATTATTATCTAATGTTGTCGTGCAGGGCTTCGCGGAGACGGCAGCGACGATGGCCCTTGCGGCTCGGGGGTCGCACGGCGTGGGCGTCCTGCGACACCTGCCTGGTGCGGCCGTGGCTCCGCTGGCGTTGGCCGCCGCCGGCGCCGCCGACGTGCTGGGCGGCGTCCGCGCACACTTAGCGCCGCACCACAAGCGCGACCACGCCGACAAGTGGCGCCGCCACCCCAGCGCTGCAGGTCAGTACCAGCTATGAGTCAGCCACCACAGACACTAGCAGTGCCGCCGACGTGCTGGGCGGCGTCCGCGCACACTTAGCGCCGCACCACAAGCGCGACCACGCCGACAAGTGGCGCCGCCACCCCAGCGCTGCAGGTCAGTACCAGCTATGAGTCAGCCACCACAGACACTAGCAGTGCCGCCGACGTGCTGGGCGGCGTCCGCGCACACTTAGCGCCGCACCACAAGCGCGACCACGCCGACAAGTGGCGCCGCCACCCCAGCGCTGCAGGTCAGTACCAGCTATGAGTCAGCCACCACAGACACTAGCAGTGCCGCCGACGTGCTGGGCGGCGTCCGCGCACACTTAGCGCCGCACCACAAGCGCGACCACGCCGACAAGTGGCGCCGCCACCCCAGCGCTGCAGGTCAGTACCAGCTATGAGTCAGCCACCACAGACACTAGCAGTGCCGCCGACGTGCTGGGCGGCGTCCGCGCACACTTAGCGCCGCACCACAAGCGCGACCACGCCGACAAGTGGCGCCGCCACCCCAGCGCTGCAGGTCAGTACCAGCTATGAGTCAGCCACCACAGACACTAGCAGTGCCGCCGACGTGCTGGGCGGCGTCCGCGCACACTTAGCGCCGCACCACAAGCGCGACCACGCCGACAAGTGGCGCCGCCACCCCAGCGCTGCAGGTCAGTACCAGCTATGAGTCAGCCACCACAGACACTAGCAGTGCCGCCGACGTGCTGGGCGGCGTCCGCGCACACTTAGCGCCGCACCACAAGCGCGACCACGCCGACAAGTGGCGCCGCCACCCCAGCGCTGCAGGTCAGTACCAGCTATGAGTCAGCCACCACAGACACTAGCAGTGCCGCCGACGTGCTGGGCGGCGTCCGCGCACACTTAGCGCCGCACCACAAGCGCGACCACGCCGACAAGTGGCGCCGCCACCCCAGCGCTGCAGGTCAGTACCAGCTATGAGTCAGCCACCACAGACACTAGCAGTGCCGCCGACGTGCTGGGCGGCGTCCGCGCACACTTAGCGCCGCACCACAAGCGCGACCACGCCGACAAGTGGCGCCGCCACCCCAGCGCTGCAGGTCAGTACCAGCTATGAGTCAGCCACCACAGACACTAGCAGTGCCGCCGACGTGCTGGGCGGCGTCCGCGCACACTTAGCGCCGCACCACAAGCGCGACCACGCCGACAAGTGGCGCCGCCACCCCAGCGCTGCAGGTCAGTACCAGCTATGAGTCAGCCACCACAGACACTAGCAGTGCCGCCGACGTGCTGGGCGGCGTCCGCGCACACTTAGCGCCGCACCACAAGCGCGACCACGCCGACAAGTGGCGCCGCCACCCCAGCGCTGCAGGTCAGTACCAGCTATGAGTCAGCCACCACAGACACTAGCAGTGCCGCCGACGTGCTGGGCGGCGTCCGCGCACACTTAGCGCCGCACCACAAGCGCGACCACGCCGACAAGTGGCGCCGCCACCCCAGCGCTGCAGGTCAGTACCAGCTATGAGTCAGCCACCACAGACACTAGCAGTGCCGCCGACGTGCTGGGCGGCGTCCGCGCACACTTAGCGCCGCACCACAAGCGCGACCACGCCGACAAGTGGCGCCGCCACCCCAGCGCTGCAGGTCAGTACCAGCTATGAGTCAGCCACCACAGACACTAGCAGTGCCGCCGACGTGCTGGGCGGCGTCCGCGCACACTTAGCGCCGCACCACAAGCGCGACCACGCCGACAAGTGGCGCCGCCACCCCAGCGCTGCAGGTCAGTACCAGCTATGAGTCAGCCACCACAGACACTAGCAGTGCCGCCGACGTGCTGGGCGGCGTCCGCGCACACTTAGCGCCGCACCACAAGCGCGACCACGCCGACAAGTGGCGCCGCCACCCCAGCGCTGCAGGTCAGTACCAGCTATGAGTCAGCCACCACAGACACTAGCAGTGCCGCCGACGTGCTGGGCGGCGTCCGCGCACACTTAGCGCCGCACCACAAGCGCGACCACGCCGACAAGTGGCGCCGCCACCCCAGCGCTGCAGGTCAGTACCAGCTATGAGTCAGCCACCACAGACACTAGCAGTGCCGCCGACGTGCTGGGCGGCGTCCGCGCACACTTAGCGCCGCACCACAAGCGCGACCACGCCGACAAGTGGCGCCGCCACCCCAGCGCTGCAGGTCAGTACCAGCTATGAGTCAGCCACCACAGACACTAGCAGTGCCGCCGACGTGCTGGGCGGCGTCCGCGCACACTTAGCGCCGCACCACAAGCGCGACCACGCCGACAAGTGGCGCCGCCACCCCAGCGCTGCAGGTCAGTTTCGCCTACCATTTTTTTTAAGTTGTGCCCCCGGTGTCGCCAGTGGACAGCAACTGGCATGGGAGTCGGGTAGCGCCGAACATACGGCCGCATTCCTGCCTGTTCTGGCCAGCCGAAGATGACAAGCGGCTGCCGGTGTTCGCACGTGCGTACAGACCAATGGCTTAAACTGCCTTTCCATGCATGACTTAATAAGGTATTCGAACCCAGAAATTCTTGATCCTTAAGTGGGTTTGGGACTACTTGTATCTTTAGCGAAATGTCTCACAAACTTTTTTTATTGTTCCAGATGCATCAGATCAGTAAATATAACTGCTGAATATTCGCCGTGGAAGGTTCATCTAATAAATCTGTGGTTCGATTTTATACACGATACGAATTTATACCTATTCGTCTTAGACACTAAGGCTTTTACCCTATTTCCTGAATACAATACATGAACTATTTGTATTCTAATCAAGATCACCCCCTATCTATCATAAAGGGGAGAAAGGTAAAATACGTGGCTTAATGGTTACTATTAAAAGCTTAAAACTATAAATTCGATTTCTATTATATTTACTATTTTATTAGCTTGAATGGTTCTAGGCACCCTTGGGAAGGGCGGCTATCAAATAAACAAAAATGATATTATTTTAAAAATTAATTAGAAATATACCAATCTACTGATGTAGTGGTCCATGTGATGTATATTATAAGGAGAGTTACTAGCTACAAAACGCAATAAGTACAAAAATTAATGCGCCAGGTACACACCGTTATAGTAATAGTTGTTAAAAAAGGTCGTTTGGCGATTGCGTATCAACACAAACTGCTCCAATCCTAATAAAAGACAACGTTTCCCAAATCATTGACCGTAAAATCTTTCATAATAAAACTACAATGTCTCGTTACGACAATGTATCAATGTCGCAAAGTACTGTAACTCGATATATTTATGTAGTCATAGTAATAGTAATAAATTACATATAGATATATTAGCTGGATTTAGTTCACTCGTATCTGCACTTTTCGACAGATTTATAAAATCTTTGATTTGAGAAAAGAGGTGGCATATCAAACGTCCTCTGCAATGATCTCCTCCTTCTTCAAAGGTACTAATGCACCTGAAGTAAACTACTCTTCTCTTCTCGAATCTTATTGAACATTCATACATAGTTTACGTATAAATTGACGAACTGTGCAGACGCCTTCTATGTGTTCAAAACCCTTATCATACGTCCCTTAACCTCCTTTTAGTAACTCAGCAAAGACAGATACATAGGCAACCAAAATTAATGCTTTCTGTCTTCTTGAGACTGTGGTGCTTGATTTAGCATTTTAGAGCATTTAGTGGCATTGTTTAGGCTAAACGATTATGTAAATATTTTTTACTAATTGACAGAACGAATGTCGGGTGCCATGACAGGAAGGTGGAAATAATAAAAGATAATTATCAATATGTACTAGAATGCCAAATATGTTTTAAAACAACAGTAATATGAGTATATATGTTATTTTACTCCATGAAATATAGGTATACACACAAACTAGAAAAGCTGTCATAAAATTAAATACATATGTCCGTTGAAAAGAAACTTGTAGTAAATGTATATTACCAGTAGGTATGTATATTTACCTAGATCTTTAATGACTAATTTCATTGTTTTAAATACACTTGCTTAAAGGTCGGACATACAAATGGTACGTACGACCGTACACACAAACCTATATTATTTATATTACACAGTGCGTTAGGTTGAACGCAGGACGCAACATATTCTTTACAACATAAAATACACATAGTAAAAGCACTAAGATATATTTTATATATGTTCGGGTAAGAGGCGAATACGGTGTGCCCTCCTTTTGACCTAACACCTGTATAGCATTGTGATCCTTTATTCTTTTAGATTAGTAAGGAAGCTATTCAATTTATTTTGTTTTTCATTCATAGTGGTATGATGATAGAAGAGGAACCCATTATTTTGATATTTTGAAATCAATACTTAATTATCAATAAATCATTTTAATAAAAATATCTTTATATTTGTTTTATTTCTTAATTTTTTTTTAAACTCAATACAGGCATCTACTCTAAATAAAAACAGCAAACACAAATTTGTTAAATATACATTTATTGCTAAGTTCTAAGCTCTATAAAGTTCAATAACTAGTTCATGTCTCGGCTTCCACCTTCTCTTCAGGATATTTGTCAGTCAAGAAACTCTTGACCTCCCCATACTCTGTCTTCAAGTTAAGCCTGATTTTCTCATGGTTCCTATACTTTTCGTACTTCTTCAAATAAATCTGGTAATGAGGCATGGATTCGTAGAACCGAGGGAACTTCTTTTTCTTTAGAATAATTCTGTCATTCATAACATACTGTGTGAAGTCCAGGGTCTCGTCTTTGGATATTTCCTCCTTCGTCCTAACTTCTTTGGGGCTAGCTACCACTTTTGGGAAATATGAGTTTTCTGCTCTGTACTCCACCAAGTGAAGTTTTTTCTCTTCAGCCAGCTGCTGGTGAGTTCTCTGTACAGTAAAAAAAATGAATGTAAGTCTCCAGATGAACAGGAATCATCACTGAAGAAGCTTACAAAATAAACTATTGTAAGGTGGCAAACTGACAAGAGATTGATTTGACCACCTTTTTATCCAATGACGCAACAAGTTTCCATCTTTTTCGTTTTCCATCAAATGAGAATGGGAGGCCAGATTAATTAATAAATTAAAACAAATAAATAAAATAGACTTGTCTTTCTTCAAACATGGCCTAAAGAGAGATTATTCCTCTCGGCAGGCTGTGCTTAGTCGTGCCCCTGGCGTTACAGAGTCTGAGCGTTGCGTTCGTTAGCCTTAGTTCCTTCCGACTAAAAATGTCCCTTTCGCAAAATGTCCCCTGGTCGCAAAACGTCCCTTTCGCAGAATGTCCCCCGCGAATTTATTCGCGAAGAGAAAGGTCATGGATTTAAATCTCCCCCGAGTAACATGTTTGGCTGGTAATTTTTTATGATTAATAATATTACATAATGACCTATATATTTTGGCCTTTTTACATCAGACGGACCGCTTGTTTGTCTGCCTCCACTAGTAATAAAAATAAAAGAGAGATATTGGTTTAAGAACATCTTAACGAACCTGTTGCAATAATCCAAGGAAGAAAGCCTTCACCACATGCTGCAGGTTGTGGGAGCCCTCTAACTTCGCGCGCAGGTCTTTGATGCCAATGGCCTGGCAGATCTCCTTGATAGCTCTGTGGCATTTTAATCCATAACCTTCATTTTTCTTTTGCACAAATATTTTAGTTTTACCAAAGGCTGTGTAGAAATCGTGGTAGACTGAAAATATAATACATATTTGTTTTATATTCATAATACATATTACATTGTGTAGCTCAGCTTATGACCCACACTAAAATCTGTGAAATATTACTAAATAATATGTCAGTGAAATGGACTTCGGTAAAAAGTTATTTGGTGAATTGTTATATAAGCGTACAAGACTCCCTTGAAATGATACATCGGTCAATGGAGTCTTCAATCAACAATTTACAATAAAATAAAAATGAATCGGTTTTCAAAGAAAGAAACGTGGGCGACCCAGAAAGGGAACTAGCAAATAACAAAAAACAAAGTAGCAAACACATAATAATTTTAAAGTAAAATAAGAGAAACTTACTTGTATGTCCATTGTAAATATCAAAATGCATCAATTTCTGTCCAGCTCTATTCTTGGCTTTCCTCAATGCTGCTGGGGCTTCCTTGGCCCTCCCAAACCCAAAGCCAGCCAGCCCTTTGCCATTACCAGTAACAACCTGAATAGAAATAGAAAATGCTACACTGACGTCAAAGTTAAATAGAAAAATAAATTAAAAAGTTCCATAACTCATTGATTTTATTATTAGGTTATATAAATAAGAATACTTCATAGGTAAATATCAGACAACATCATAAAGGTACATTGACCTGTTCCCAAAGTGAGCAGCTTGTGATATGGAAATACTATTTACTTAAGTTTGATACTAGGGGTGTATTAGAAGGGATGTATGAAGCTGACCAAAACTTACTAATGATATGTCACTGAAGGGAGTGAAGATGAGATGTGTGATCTGAGAATACCATTGGTTAATTTTTTATAGCTTTAGCTTGGTTATGGGCTAACCCCACTTGTGTCAAAATACACCCTAGTACCCACAAATAGAACACAATTTGTCAATTAATTTTCTTTACAGCTGCCTTACCATTGCTTGATAATTTCTGGTGCGTCCAAGGCTCCCCTTCATGATGAGCAAAGATCTGAGCTGCAGGACTTTAGTGTCAAATCCATCAAAGGCATCTGAAATCATACATTTCAGGTATAAGTTATAATAATCAAAATATAATAAGGCTCTTTAATATAAATTATAAGTAAAACATTTTTTTAAATATAGATAAGGGTAATTTTAACACTATATAAAAAACAAAAAAAAAGTTATCTCTAAAGAGTAAAAATAATGAGTACCATCTCCAATTGAGTCTGGGGGACCAATGCTGCGACCTGGCATGCGGCTGCCGGACCAGCCCCTCTCAATGGGAGTCAGCCTAAATCGACGGAACTTTGTCATTGAATCTCTCAATTTTATCAATTTATCCATCCTGAAACAAACAAGACTCTTTAAGAAAATTCAATACGATTTTGTTATTAGGGTTGTTGTATGTATTCAATAAAAACAATTCATAGATAAATAGTTTGATGAACCTCTCTACAGTTGAATGGGGATGTTTCCAGGGTCAAAATAATTACACTATATTTAGTCCGTATTTTAGATTATAAAAATATATAAGACACATATTTTTTCATTTTTCATTTAAACAAAAAATAACAAAGATACAAGGCATCAAAATTTAGGAGTGGGGGTCTTTGACATAACATAGTGGCGAAAAAACTCCCACTCTATGACGTCATGCGTAATTTTAACAGGCTATATCTTTGTCATTTTGGTCTAATTTACAAATGAAAAAATATGTGTCTTTTATTTTTGAACAATCTAAAAGACGGACTAATTACATTTTTTACGGAAACAGGCCTATTTTGCCATGAAAAAACACAAATCACTGGTCTACAAATCTATTCACCACGTGACCACCACCAGTTATTCTTCATTCTATAACATCACTTACACCAAAAATAATGAAATATTTCATACTTTCATTTACATAACTCTGTACAAACCTTTCAGGATCATCAGGTAACCTTTGCTGTTTCAGCAATTCTCTGCCTCTGATGACGGGAGCCGACAGTCCCGGCCAAAGCATGTTGATTTTGCCCACTCCAATAACTTGACCACGATTCAAATCTCGTATCCTAATGCGCCCTGTTCCTCTTCCACGACCTTTTTTGGCTCCAGCATTACTGACAGAGGTTACCGATTTCCATAATTTTTCTGCTGGCACTGCACATGGAACATCAGAACTTGTTTACAATGGAATACAAATAAAGTAAAACTCTAGTAGTATTAAATGAAACTTACATTTGTTGAAAAAATTTACGCAACAAACTGGAGAAGAACTAAAAGTTTTTAGGTTAGGCACAGTCTTGTTTTGGGGTAACAAAGTCTGTCTTAAAACTGCATTTATGGGTCCTATTAAGCTCCGAACTGATAATAATTTTGAACCCATTTTTAACAGAGCTCTAATTTAGCCCTGTTTTTTAATAAATTTATTTACAACAACAGCAACTCCCTTCTAAACATTTGACATTGACAGTTCAGCAGCTTGACTTTTTTTTTTAATAAATTCGTTCCTAATGGAACCGGTTAAGGTCTGAGACCATGCTGCCAAGTCTTAAGTAATTTTTTTAAATAAGATTTTAACGGCCTGGCTGGGATCAGCTTGACTTGACAGGTTAATCGCCTGCCGCTAGGCCTGCCGCCTGCCACTTTTCTTTTTTTTTCCAATGGATATTAATAGAAATAGATGTAATAATTATTCTCCCAATAATACAAAAAATTTATAACACGAATTTAATGTAAATACAGAACTGTTTGATGAAGATTCATTTTCGGCTGTGATAATTTTTCAGTACAAATATGTATGTCTAAACATATTTATAATCTGTGAAAATTTTGACAGCTGCTGTACGTGGCCGATCTTCGATGTAGTTTCGATTGTTTTTAATACTATTGTTCTTCGTAATTTCCGGATTAAAAAACGATTTCATGGCTTAATTTGTGATATAAAATATTGACTATTTCATACCGTACAAATCTTTATCAATATGGGTCTTTGTAAGTGTCCAAAGCGGCGAGTAACTAACCAGTTTTGCTTCGAACATAGGGTGAATGTTTGTGAATATTGTATGGTGACAAATCATCCTAAGGTAATAAAACATATTTCTAATTGTCTCGTATCAATATATATACTGTCCTATAAACTATTCTGACCAATGTATTTCATTTCAGTGTATTATACAGTCGTATCTACAATGGCTCCAAGATAGTGACTATAACCCCATTTGTGAGATTTGCACAAAAAGTTTAAGTGAAGGAGAGTGTATTCGTTTGACTTGTTATCGTAAGTACAGTGGAACTGTTTGATATTAATGTTTCGTTGCATGATGTTTGGAAAAATTGTCATGTTTGTGTGGTTACAGATGTGTTCCATTGGGCGTGTGCCGAGAGCCGGTACCGGGCGCTGCCGCGCACCACGGCGCCGGCGGGCTACCAGTGCCCCTCGTGCGCCACGCCCGTGTTCCCGCCGCCGAACCTCGTGTCCCCTGTCGCTGATGTCCTGAGGGAAAAACTGGCGGGAGTCAACTGGGCCAGGGCTGGCCTTGGACTGCCACTAGTAAGTCAAGATATTGGTAATTCAGTGAATTGAGAATCTCCTCCTTATGTTTTGAAGTTGGTTAACAAGACATCACAATGTTTAATTCTGATAAGTGCTTGACAAACAGTAATACACTTTTATGGATTTATTGTCCAGGGACACCAATATCTATTCCATTACAATACAAGTTGTAGAGTATAATGAAATAGAAATCCTACATTACTGATTATGTCATTTTACATTCATGCTATACAACTTGATAGAAAAAAGCTTGCAAAATCACTGTGTGACAAGGATAGATATATTTCCTTTACAAAAACAAATACAATTGATGCATATTGCCTATACAACTCTTAACATTTTAACAGCTATCTGAAGATCAGGACATGAAAGGTGCAGCTGGGAGGAGAAGCCAGTCACCTATAGATCATTCCCAATACTATGGCAGCACCGTGGACAGCCAACGAGGCACTCCGGTTGGCGCCAGTGATGATGAGTCGACTAGCAGATCAGCTAACGGCACACCACATTCCATTGTCCAAATACCTGATGATCCTGTCAACATTTATGACAACACTTCTTTGAAACGGACTGACAGTTTACAAGGTAATTTAATTTTAGTTTTATTCGCAGTTATTATAATTGTCTCATAGATATTGTTTTGCCAGAGGCTTTGCCAATTTTTAGTATTTAATCATTGTTGCATTATAAAGCGAAATGCCGCACAAATTGATGTTATTTTCAAAATGTCTGATGGCCGGGGGCCTTGTTATCATCACTGGACTGTTGGGGGAGCAGCAGGCTTTTACCCCTAGGTAAACTAAGCAACACAGCCAAGGGCACCCTAGTGGGACTCGGGCCTCGGCTTAGGGTGTTGCTGGGAGGGTCCCTACAGACAATGTTTTGAGAAGGGTGACCAGTTGCGGGTCGGTTTCATAGTCAGGACATTGTAAGGCAATTATGACAATCTGTTCATAAGTGCATATTCTAACTAAACAGATTAAAACCAAATGACATGATTGCCCCAGCTTGGAGCTTCTATGAATTGGCTTGATTAAATGCATACTGTGTTGGAGTGTGGGTCATTGTGACAACTGCCTAAAAACATTGCCAACAAACACTATCAACATTTATTTTTTCTGTTCCATTGTGTCCATCCCTATTATTTGATTTTTCTTATTAGTCTAGTGTTCAAAGTAGCTTGTTGCTTAATACTTTTTGTATTTTCAGCCGGTCAAGTTCCAAGGAAGTCTTTCAAATCCTTAGACAGTTTGAAGCCAGCATTTGACCATGATGAAAATAAGTACAAACAAAAATCTACATTTGCATGGATTAGCAGATGGTGGAAGTAAGTTAACTTCAAACAATTACATCATCAGAATTCTCATTCTATCATTATAATATAACTTTTATCTAATTAAATAACTTTTGTCTCATAGGAACTCCCTGCCTACATCTCGAGTAAGACGTGCTGGCGGCATATACAGACGTTACTGGATTTTTCTCTTTGTAATTATTGTTATTGTGGTTATGCTATTAATACTGAGCCACAGAGATGTTGACGAAGAAAGTCCATTTGGCTTCAAGGATGAAGAGCACAGGATACTACAAAAAAATTAAAGTAGGCTATCCCAAGTAATATTATATCAAATCAAGCAATTTTAAGAAGAATATGTCCCATTAGACACTATTGTATTATAATGAAAGAATTAATTTATAATCATTTGGAATGATGTTGAATCACATTATTTAATAAATAAATAACTATGATATGTATTTGTATTGAATTTATTTAAAAAAAGTATAAATAACAAATAACATACACAATTTGACAAATAAACAAGTTATCTTACATTAAATGAATACTTTGAGTACAATGTTGCATTAACTTTGAGACAGTAGGAGTATAACTTCATAAATATTATATGCTTTGAGATTTGTGCTGATGTTAGTATTATCACAACACTTTAATACATGAATCAGCATCTTTGTTCAAGAACATGACTGAGAATATATCATTATAGAAATTGGGATAATAATGACAAGCCCTCTGGCAATCGGGCATCCAATTGACTTCCAATAATTTAGGCTGAATTTTTAAATCATTGTTGCAACCGTGCCAGCTGAGCATTATGTCTGCTGCGTATAATGCTCTTGACTGCGGGCTTTTGGCAATGCCAAGGGGAGCATCCTTGACGGTAGCAGCTGAGAATAGTTCTGCTATCATTTCGAATATAGATTTTTCAACTTTATCCCATTCATAATTAGGGTATTGTTTAGACCATTCCTGTTTAAACTGTTCACAGAGTAATCTGTACAAGGGAGCGCCTTCTGTATAATTCATCACAGTAAAGTGTTGTTCATAATCTTCAAAATTATTTAGAGCAAAAGGTTTGTTAGCAAACCTAAGAAAGAAATTATTGTAGACGTACACCTCAGTCGGATTTACAGACTTTAATATGATAACATAGCGTATATCAAATTTTACTAAACCTATATCAGGTCTATCAAATAGTAATGGATTTTCAATATACTTTTGAGTGATCTTTGGTCCAGTCAATGGTAAACGGCACAAAAAGTCTAAATTGTTTGAAATGTAAGTGTCTAAGCCACGAGCCAGATTGTAAGGCTTGCATATCCAATGGTTGTCTAGACCTGCTTTCTGTCGCTGCATGTAGTATGCAACTAACTTTGGCAGTTCAGTTTTCATATTGTATGTTGTGGGTAACCAAAGTGGATAAGTTTCTAGATCATTGGTGCTTTTGTGACTAGTGTTTCTCCTAGCAACAATGGCCAAGAGATCTTTAATTGTGATTAAATATTCAAAAGGAAACTGATTCACAAACTTATATGGAGAGGTTTCACTTAGTTCTTTGTAAGTCTTAAAATGACCTATGTACCAGAGAATATCAGCATCTTCTTCATTATTTACTATTTCAAACTCAGGGGCTGTTAAGTACTCATTGATGAAACTGTACTCTGAAAATACTTTGAATTTTTCTGGCATATCAGGTCTGCTTTTTAGCAATTCCAATACTGGCAAAGTCTCTAAAGAATGACCCTCAACAAAATAACTTGAATCTGGTTCAGTCTGTCTCCAGTCTTCACTAAAATGATCATACTGTTTCCAAGGTATAAGCATGGCTTCTCTTTGCAAGTTGTCAGGATAATGTCCCTCAACAAAATTTCTTGTAACAATGTCTCCTTGCTCCACATTTTCAATTGGAAAAAGCAAGGTATATGTCATTTGATCTGACACATTAATAAAAGGCACAGCTCTAAAGTTTGGATTATCAGAATGAGTGATTCCCGAGCCCAATTCATCTAAAACATACCAAACTGGTACTCTATCCTCAACTGAAAACTCATTACCTCCAATGGCATAAGTATTGGCAAACTTCCAAACGTTTTCAGCTACTCCTTCGATCTGTTCCTCTACAGTATCGGCGGTCACTTGCATCATAGCACACATTCTTTGCAAAAGCTCTGGCACATTCCTAAGAGTGCCTTTTATACTGTTAGCCTTAAACGTCCACGCATGATCTATGAGGTAAATATGGGTGGAATCAAAACGGTCGATGTCCGTGATGGCCATAACACTCCACAACGGGTCGTAGGGCATTCTTTCACTGTCTTCATAATCAATTTGAACTAGCTGAAATGATAAACCGGAATCGAAAATTTGATCATGCAATTTCTTACATAAAGTTGGCCAAAAATGTTCTGGGATCCCCGACAGAAGTAGCTGTGGTTTGTGTAATGCTAAAAAGCTGTTGTAAGTTGATATACCATCCATTTTTCAGTAAATAAAAGTACAAATAAAACTAACAGGTTATGCGGTGAATAGGTACCCTATGTGCGTGATGACATTGACGTTTTACTTTTTCTTTTGTACCTACCGTAACGTTTTGTTTTAAAACTGCACCATTCATAAAGCGTTTTAAAAAATATTAGGTATATCGTTCTATATCACATTCTAGTATGCTCCGTCTGGTACAAACTGTATTTTATGCTCGCATCTAATATTATATACGACATTGCTGTGATCATGACCTCGGTGGCGAATTATCATGACTAGGGCACTCTCACCAATGGATATGGATGATCTGAAGACCTTGATTTCTGGTCGGTGCTACTAAACCAATCGCCGGACCCAACGTACATACGTACGTACGCAAGACACGCTTTTTCGTTCGTACTTACTTTTTTGAACACATGGGTTTCTTACTGAACACTGTGCTGTATAGTAAAATGCGAATGTCGTGCGTTTATACGTGGTGGCCTTCGCGAATCAACGTACCCAAGGGAACTGGCTTGTTCTACGGTGGAAGACTCCATCGAATCAGTCGGGTAAGACACAGCGGGACAAATGGGGAATCATAATTACCCGTAGACCCGGTAATGGGTCGACCTGTGGGGTCGACCCACCACTGGGACCACGGGTCAAGATTCGACATTTTCACTAAAAAAAATATATTTGGGGCGTTTCCTGGTGCAGCTACTATTTTGTAGGTAGGCTATGAAACACAACTGAAGATAGACAATAAAACTGTACCTGTACCTACCGAAGAACAAATGAACCAAAACTAGAAAAATGGAGGAAAACAAATCTGAGATTTTTTTTCAATATTCATCTCGCGATATTATTTCGTTCTTCTCCATTATTCCTTCGTTAGTATTTCTCCTTATCTTTGAACCATAATAATATATCAGTACATTTCTACTGTTAGGTATAAATAGTAAAAGCACCAGAAATAATTAGATGGACTGACCCAAATATATGGGTCTTGATTTCCTGATTGATAGGATGTAAATGAAAAGACATATTCAATTATTGGTCAATGTATTTACCATGCCTGCATTTTTTATTTATGCTATTTCAGGAAACATTGATATTTCTTAAAAACTAGTTAAGTTAATTGATAATATTATAATAATATAGATCACATATATTTTTATATTCAATAATAAACTATACAAAATCAAAACTTTGACCATCCTTAAGAAGCCACTTTCTATAGTAAGGAACATGTAGGCTTTGTAAAAAGCATTAAACAACTTTAGCAACTGTTGTAATAATTTTTTCTCAGAAATAATATTTTAGAGGTATTTAGTTTAAAACCAATATATCCATACCTCTTCCAAAACAGATTTTACTTTAGTTTTTTCTATAGTTATTCATGGCGTAATGTAAGATGACGTCATCAGTGACATCGTATCTTTATGTATCAATAACTTTAGACAAGATATTTTCCAAAAATCTTCAATATTTGAGTATCTGGACCACAAAATATTAATAAAAACAGCCTTGCATATTCCCTATTATAACTGAGAATTCTCACGATATATTTTTATTATTGTTTGTAGGTATCTATTGAACAAAAACTTGCGTAAACAATAGCAGTGGCTTCATTATGTAAAGTCCGTTAACTGAAAAATCTACATTTCTAAGCCCAAGTGGAAGTCTTGACAACGGTCAACAAGTAGAAGTAGATGATAAAGTCGGCAGTTCATGTTACCTAGTCGCCGCTTGCAGCCGAACTAGAATAGTTTATAGAACACAAAGCTTACAGGATCAACCAGGGTAAAGGTAATCTATCAAACAAATCTCCCCCAGACTGTAATCATAGGCACGTAAGCCTATATGTGCTAAAACAATACAAAGGAACAGACAAACTTATTGGATTTTCAATTTATCGATCTGCTTACTTTTAGGGATTAAGGCTGCGGTACCACTAAGGCGGAGCAGAGCACAGCTCGTTTCAGCTCTGCTCCACTCTGCTGCAGTGGAACCACACCCTGAGATTTAGTTCACACCAAACGGAAAATGCTCGCGCACTTTCTTGATATCACTGAATATTAAAATGTATTAGCATTAGTATGACATAGGTTCAAAATCGACGTAAGCGGCCGAATGCTCCGGTACGAGACTTGGCGCTTGATGTCCGCGTTGGATTTTAAACCTGAACCTGTTTGGTGTGAACTGACCCTAATGCTAGGTTTACACGCGTGCCACGCAGCCCGGCAAGCAGCTCGGCGAGCAGCCCTGCCCTACACACTGCGCACGCACGTGCACATTCAAACAGACGAACAGCCCGTTCACATGCTTGTGCTTGTGTTCGTGCCCGTTGAATGTCGTGTTGAACGCGAGCGTGTAAACGCGGCATAAGGGTGCTTTTGCATAGAAGCGGGGCTGCGCGAAGCTAGCAAAGGTCGACCAATGATATCGTTCCACTCAATTGGGGCGGAGATGCGTGATTTGAGCACCATCGTTAGGTCAATTTGTGTTGCACGCCCGACGGGGTCCAGTGAGGGTTGGTGTGGGGACATCTCCCTTGCCTTGCACGGATCCCGTCCTTGGAGGAGGGCGACGGCTTCTGCCTGAGCCCTAGGCTGCCCCAAGTGGGGGGGCCAGCCGGATCTGCCTAGCAGACAGCGCTGGTGGTGGCGTGGTGTAATGGTTTATACCAAGATCCCACGTCACCATCGCCCAAGGCGCATTGGCGGTGAAGACCGGGGTTTTTTAGTGGGTATTCTCCGTCTCGCTACCATCTAGAGGCGGAGTGAGTCCCACATAACCTGCTGCGTCCCCGAGTAGCAGGTATGCGTAAATGCATTTTCCCCCAGTGCAACAAAAAAAAAAAAGGTCAATTTGTGTTAGCACCACGCAAGCTCGCTTCTGTGGAAACACACCCTTACTTTCACATTATTGGTCTGCTAAGCATACTAGGAGCTTGCTTTAACCATTCACATTGCAATTTCAACCTTATTATAACATAACATAAGTACATTTTTGTTGGTCATTCGAGCAGTCCCCAAGCGTTATATAATATCAAATCAATATCAGCACACTGGTGTAAAACTTATTTTTGCAGGTCTCATACAAGTTTAGTATAAATAAATCAATATAAAAGAAGCAAGTAACAAGCGTCTCCTTTACTACTTACTTTGTATACTGAACAAGCGAACATTTATCAATAAAATCTTTAAATATTTCCATTCAATACCCATCTTGAATATTAATTTTACACAATCGAACCTACACGGAAATGTAGCGTTTCAAAACTAATATGTAACTATAAAAAAGTTTAATATCAAAATCGAAACCAGTCCAAATACTTCGTTTACACATCTATTTCAAACACCATAATGTTCTCCCAAATATTGACCTGTCCTTCACCCCAGTTAGCCCAACCTATCAGCAGTTATTAATAATGACTCGGATTCGAAAACATTGAATGAACGTCATTCAAATCTGACATAAGTTGTACCAGACTAATGTCAAATTTGAATGAACGGCGCGAAAGTTTCTGCGTTTGTGAATTTGTGAATCAGTTCAATTGGAATCCGAGTCCATGTGATTTCTGTAATTTCGACGGGCTTTTTTGACCCGTTGTCTGAATTTGATAGCTTGGTACTCTGGGTCGTCTGAGACGTCGTCGCCGCAGGGCTGGGAGGCGCGGGTGCTGCTGCCGACGCCGGTGCCGACGCCGCTGTCAGGAGTCCCCAAAGCCTCGGGCGCCGGCCACAGGCTCCCCTCAGTACTACAACTACTCTCCAACTCACTTTCGTTAGTTTCGTTCATGAGTCGCGCCACCGTCCGGTTGTACCCGACTTTGGGGGACAGCCTCTCGTCGATAGACGTCGACGCTCGCTCACAGGGCTCTTTCGGTGGAGGCGACTCGCTGGAATCCGACCTATGCAAGCTGAGCCGGCCGTTCCTCCTGACTCTCCTCAAATTCATCCTCAATCTGCTCTCCGGTGGCGGTGAAGAGTTATTACTCCCGGATTCTGGTGGTTCAACCCTTAAGGAATCCCCTATGGAGTCCCGGGAGCCGTTGATCGGCGTGGGTATGATGCTGACGAGGTTTGCAGGCACGTTCTGGCTGCCGTTTTGGTTCCTAGGCGAAATCGGACGACTGCCGACTGACTGGTCGTCATCTGAATCGACCTCGGCTATTCGAAATAGTGCTGATGAACTTTGGCCCCTATAGCCTGGAAGTGACAGTGGTATTTTAATATTGACTAGGACTATAGTTTGGTTTTTGTTGCGCTTGTGTTTGTAAGACGTACAACAACACATTAAGATAGATACCCAAATCTCAAAACAAACCATTTTCCTTCCTTCATTCTTTCAAAAACTTTATTAACGGGACTTTAGTTGCAAGAACCGTGGTCACAAGCATATTGTCTACTATCTTATAATCTGTCAGATCGAGACTATAGTTTTTGACGTAGCCAAAACGTCAAGCTGTAAGTACATAATGCACTACATAATAAATGTCACGCTTAAGTCCCTATTGAGTTTTAATCATAATGGAAACCGAAAGTTTTTTTTTTTTTTTTTTATAGTGGCTCGACATAATGGCTTCCCTACACCTGATGGAAAGCGAAAGAGAAGCCCAAGTCGCTGTGACAACGGGCAAGTAACTGGTCAGTTACCTGTCAGTTGCCACCGCCATGCCGGCCCAACCCTAACCCCCCACGAGCTCCGGAAACCCTACTCACCGGCAGAAACACGACCCAGAGGTCATTTGACTGCGGTATTCTATAGGGTGGAGGTCCTTCCCCGGACGGGCGGCTCAATTCGAGCGAAGATTCGCTATGCCCTACCTCTCTTACAAACTAGAAGTGAAATATCTCTAAAAGTGCTGTGTGTGTTGTTCCGAACAACTTGTTAGTGAAATTTCGCACATGATGTTGTTACATTCAACTCAACAAGCTCTGTATAATTTATTATTTAATCCCTGGGGAACCATAATAACGTTATAGAAGAAATAATTACCTGTGCTTGTACTAGGAAGTGCGAGATTTTCATCGTTGTCAAAATTTGGAAAATTATCACTGCTGTCTTGTGCTAAGGACGCTCCTGGAATGAAAAGATATTATTAATACTTCATTCAGCATGTTTTGTAGTTTCGCCAAGTATCATATTATTATGTATGGAATGACGTTAAGGTAAATATCATCTTAACTAATATTATAAAGCTGAAGAGTTTGTTTGTTTGTTTGAACGCGCTAAT
Organism: Conogethes punctiferalis; assembly: GCA_031163375.1. Lineage (NCBI taxonomy): Eukaryota > Metazoa > Arthropoda > Insecta > Lepidoptera > Crambidae > Conogethes > Conogethes punctiferalis. Next base: position 5,466,806 of record CM062093.1, read on the forward strand.
CTCAGGAACTACTGGTCCTAATTGAAAAATTCTTTTTGTGTTGAATAGACCATTTATCGAGGAAGGCTTTAGGCTATATAACATCACGTTTCAACTATTAGGAGCGAAGAAATAAGGGAAAATGTAAAAAATAACTATTCCACGCGGACGAAGTCGCGAGCACAGCTAGTGTTATGAAATTACTTCAATAACTTACCATTACTTCTTAAATTCATAACTTTTCTATAACTAGTGACTTTGCTTTTCCTCTTCGACGTTCTTGTGAGGTTCATTCGCCTGCGAAGCGGTCGAATTATCTGAAATATAAAGTATGTCACTAAATTTACGAACGTAGTTCATGTATGTTAGTTGGTAAAGATCAGGGTGGGTAGACCTGGATTTGGTACTTAATATGCAGATGACAAGACAGAATACGGTGCTTATGATCGCCTGTTGACTCCTCGGTCCAAGACGGGAATTGACTGGCCTTCCGCGCTGCACCCGTCGCGTTGTGGTCGATAAGTGAGTAATTTTTTCATATTAGTGTCTTTATCTTTGTATAATACAATTTATTACTTCCCTAAATCTCTCTGGGTCAGCCATGTCCATACTAATATGTATGGCGGCGGGCGAGGTGACTGTAGTGCACTCACCCTGTCGGCGGTGGGCAGCAGCTCGTCGGAGTCGGTGCGCTCGCTGCTGAGCGCGGCGGGCGAGGTGACTGTAGTGCACTCACCCTGTCGGCGGTGGGCAGCAGCTCGTCGGAGTCGGTGCGCTCGCTGCTGAGCGCGGCGGGCGAGGTGACTGTAGTGCACTCACCCTGTCGGCGGTGGGCAGCAGCTCGTCGGAGTCGGTGCGCTCGCTGCTGAGCGCGGCGGGCGAGGTGACTGTAGTGCACTCACCCTGTCGGCGGTGGGCAGCAGCTCGTCGGAGTCGGTGCGCTCGCTGCTGAGCGCGGCGGGCGAGGTGACTGTAGTGCACTCACCCTGTCGGCGGTGGGCAGCAGCTCGTCGGAGTCGGTGCGCTCGCTGCTGAGCGCGGCGGGCGAGGTGACTGTAGTGCACTCACCCTGTCGGCGGTGGGCAGCAGCTCGTCGGAGTCGGTGCGCTCGCTGCTGAGCGCGGCGGGCGAGGTGACTGTAGTGCACTCACCCTGTCGGCGGTGGGCAGCAGCTCGTCGGAGTCGGTGCGCTCGCTGCTGAGCGCGGCGGGCGAGGTGACTGTAGTGCACTCACCCTGTCGGCGGTGGGCAGCAGCTCGTCGGAGTCGGTGCGCTCGCTGCTGAGCGCGGCGGGCGAGGTGACTGTAGTGCACTCACCCTGTCGGCGGTGGGCAGCAGCTCGTCGGAGTCGGTGCGCTCGCTGCTGAGCGCGGCGGGCGAGGTGACTGTAGTGCACTCACCCTGTCGGCGGTGGGCAGCAGCTCGTCGGAGTCGGTGCGCTCGCTGCTGAGCGCGGCGGGCGAGGTGACTGTAGTGCACTCACCCTGTCGGCGGTGGGCAGCAGCTCGTCGGAGTCGGTGCGCTCGCTGCTGAGCGCGGCGGGCGAGGTGACTGTAGTGCACTCACCCTGTCGGCGGTGGGCAGCAGCTCGTCGGAGTCGGTGCGCTCGCTGCTGAGCGCGGCGGGCGAGGTGACTGTAGTGCACTCACCCTGTCGGCGGTGGGCAGCAGCTCGTCGGAGTCGGTGCGCTCGCTGCTGAGCGCGGCGGGCGAGGTGACTGTAGTGCACTCACCCTGTCGGCGGTGGGCAGCAGCTCGTCGGAGTCGGTGCGCTCGCTGCTGAGCGCGGCGGGCGAGGTGACTGTAGTGCACTCACCCTGTCGGCGGTGGGCAGCAGCTCGTCGGAGTCGGTGCGCTCGCTGCTGAGCGCGGCGGGGCGCGTGCGCAGGGTGCGTGGCGTGCGCGGGTGGCGGGCGAGGCGTGCGAGGGGCGGACGGCGAGGACCTCTCGCTCGTCTCGCCGCTCTCACTCCCTTCACCCCGGCGCCGCCGCACTTGCCCGCTTTGCTCGAGGAAGCCCGCGCCTGCTTGCTGCGTCTGCAAAAAATACCGAGGATTATGATCGAGAACGGAACATCCAAAAAACTATCTAACCGGAGTCAGATTGGGGAAATGTAAGGCCGCAAACTGGACTCCCGCGATGGCGGGCGCGGTACTCCAAGCGGCTCGTGCGGCTTAGTAGAAATGCATAAGTTTGTATTAACCGCACGAGCCACCACAGTCGTCGAGTTTGCGGCCTAAAAGACCCTGTGTTCTGATTTATTTCAGATGTCCTATGTTTACAATGCGAACCAAATACTGTGTCCGCAGGATCGCGTTACTTGCTGGAATACATGGATGGATACATACAGAGACAAAAAACATCTGGGGAAAAACAATAATTAAAAAGTAAGGTCTTAACCTTCGACAATGTTTCGAGTGTACCAGTTTAGCCTAAATACTTTATTCTAGCGCCTATTTCGCTATTTTTATATGACTATGTTCCAAACATTGTATTGTTATTAGGCAAAAGACCCCTACCTAAGAGATCCTCTCTTCTGAGAGCGTAAATTTTTGGAGTACCGCGACGCCACCAGCCGCGCCAGCCGGTTGGGGCAGCGCTGGCTGCGGGCGCCGTTTGCATTCGCTGCAAATAAAAAACACCGCTCATCCCAGTGCATAGTCGACTATCGATAGACTATCGACGTTTGAAATATCGATAGTATCGATATCGTATCGCTATAGCTTAGAATCAAGGAATACTATCGCTATACTACAGTCCGACAAGAAAGAGTTGAAAATAAATGGGCGCAGTAATATCGTTCATATGGCTACACCATAGCGTACGTCGTATAGCGCGCATTACGTCTCAACCGATCTTGATACTTGTATACTTTAAAAATATTTTTAGATTCTTTATAGCAGGCATAGGTAATAATGCCGAAACGCCACCGAAGTCACTTCACGAGTGTTACGCCAAGAGTGCGGTAGTTGACATGACAGCCAGGCGAGTACACCCTATCACCGGCTGAGATACTGGAATCTCACGCGTTAATCAACTCTTACGAACAACCACGAGAAGAAATGGGCCAGTGTTATGTATTATTATTTTACGCCATTGCATGGAAGAGGTAAAAGTTTCAATTAAAATCATAGCTGGATAGGGGGGCTCGTTCCTAATATTAAAGGTAGTTTATATTATGTTCCTGCCATTGGCTTGTATAATTTTTAAAACAAGTTATTGGCTGCCTCTATCATAGCTTGTAAGATTATTATCTTCGTCCCTAATCGGGGAGAGCATACTGCCTAATACCTCAGGCTGATGACGGGCAGCAGCGTCACCGGAGCGAGAAGCTACGCCCTGCGATCGCTAGCCCACGACTCTAGTGTAGTTATTTTCTTTTTTTTTATTTATAGTGGCTCGACATAATGGCTTCCCTACGCCTGATGGAAAGCGAAAGAGAAGCCCAAGTCGCTGTGACAACGGGCCACTCAGTGGTGTCAGTTGCCACCGCCATGCCGGCCCAACCCTAACCCCCCACAAGCCCCGGAAACCCTACTCACCGGCAGAAACACGACCCAGAGGTCATTTGACTACGGTATTCTATACCGGAGGAGCTCGGTGGCGCCGCGGTCTTGTTCGCTTAACAATGATCGCAAAAAGTTGTGCAACCATTGGCGCGGTCAATCAGATGATGGGTGACCAAAATTTGACACCGATTTCCTCCGTGCTTCGAAGAAAGGCACGTTAAGCTGTTGGTCCCGGGTGCTATCTTTACCAACTCAGATAGCAGTCGTTACATCATATCAGAGATGATGATAACTCTGACGCCTAAACTGGGAATGGGTATAGCTTACCCTAAGTGTTGCGGAGGTCTGATGGCAGTCGCTCTGTGTAAAAGATTAGCCCTCGCCAAATCTCTCAGTTTGGGAAGCCGACCCTGAGACAATCGGGAATAAGGCTAGTATGATGACTCTATAGGGTGGAGGTCCTTCCCCGGACGGGCGGCTCAATTCGAACGAAGATACGCTATGCCCTACCTCTCTTAAATATTATGGGTAAAGCCTCCAGATGTCTGACCAAAATGGTGAGCAACTGGAGAGGCCTATGTGCCGAGACAATGTATCTAAGTAAGTTTATCAGTTGTCTAGTACCCATAGTACAAGCTTCGGCTTAGTTTGGGGCTAGGTGGCGCTGTGTGGCCCAGCGTGGCATGTCTTGGGTTATTTATTTATTTATTTAATGACACACTCACAACGCTTGGGCGGCAGCGGCAGCAAGTCGACCACGATCTGCTCGCTGTCGGACGAGTCGGAGCCGTTGTCGTGCAGCGTGCCGGCCGACGAGGACGCGTCCAGCGAGTCCGTCTCCTCGGCCAGGCACTCCAGCTCGCGCTGCACCAGCGAGTCGAAGTACGCCATCATGCGCGGGTCCTCGCTGGTCGACTGCTCCGCGTAGTTGTGAGAGATGTACTGGCGGAAACAGATTAACACCTCTTCTTTACTTCCGGACAGGCAATGTTTTTTTATGACGGTGCAAACGGGCCTGAAAGTTACATGATGGTATGCGATCACTTCAGGCCATAAACACCAGGCGAGTCACAGGTGCGTTAAAGGTCTTTAACCCTAACACCCGGCTGCCGATGCAGTAGTCACCCCACGAGCTCCAGAAAACATGACCCGGAGGTCATTTAGCTGCGGTACTCTATAGGGTGTCACAATTACAATTTTTTTGCTTAACTACGTACAAATATAGAAGAGTCCAAAAGCGCTTCATACAAAAAGGCTTCGTAATGGGGCTGACAATTCTGCAAAGTTGAGTGGGACCACTTTGCAGAATTGCAGTCTCCTTTTCCAACAAATTTTATTTGTTTTTTTTTTAAATATCATAATTAAATGTCATATTTTGTGGATTCTTTCTGGTAACTATGAAGTAACATGCAAAATCAAACATAGTCAAATACCCTAGACGAATGATGATCAATATATTTTGACTGACTTGGTGGCTCAATTGGTAGTGACCTCTGCCTTCTGAGCCAAGGGTCGTGGGTAGTGTTGCCCAAATGCAAGAACAAGACGAGACTTAGCCAGTCTTGGTCTTGGTCTTGCGCCAATACACCTGGTCTTGGTCTTGGTCTTGGTCTTGCGCTCCCAGTCTTGGTCTTGGTCTTGGTCTTGCAGCAAGAGTCTTGCAAGTCTTGCAATTACTTATTAGTCTATTACTATTTATTAAAGTTTACTTTAAATCTTATAAAAACGTATTAGAATTGGAACATTGTGAGCTTGAATTAACATAGCCATAGTAAAGATCAAGCAGATTAATAAATAACTGAAGATTTGATAAGAAATTCGAAAAATCAACTGACCTATATGTCGTTTTCCATGGAAGTAACTGTTTCTTAATAAACATTTCCTATGATATGTACAAATGTACAATAATAGTACCTAAGTAATTAGTTTAAAAACCCTTAACGAAGCCTGAAACTACGCATTCTGTTCCTATAGCTGAGTACTATTTTCAAATATTTTGACAGGGAAATGATTTTGGTTTTTATGAGTAAAAAAACAGCTGTTTTCAAGACCACGCAATGTACAGCGCGTAGGTGCCTATGTCTCGCGGCGCGGTCGCCGGCGCGCGGCATGTCTCCGCTCTTTCGCTAGATACCTACGCGAACGCGCGCTCGTGCGATAGAAATTTATGAGAACTACAATAATAAGTTTAAACTACCTATTGTACCCTTATTTTACACATAAAAATACTTATTTTGAATGTATGAAATCACAGGTTTTAAGACAAACGACATGACGCAATAGGCGACGTCACTGGCATTTGTTATGCTTCCATACTTCGCCATAAATCGCAGCTCGTGTTGACTGTAGTGTCGCGTCTCCTTAAATGAGGTCTAAGTACTTACCTAGTACTCGTTGTCTTCTAGTGTAGGTCTCTCCAAGCGGACAAGATGTGGCTCGAACTGGCGACCCTCCATGAGCGAGTGGGCGGTCGAAAACCTTCATAAAGGTCCTTGACGAAGCCCCACAAAATGAAATCCAAGTTAGTCAAGTCTATCGAACGCGCGGGCCACGTATGGGGCCTGAACCGCCCGATCTACTGGTTGCCAAGCCATTGCTCACGGCCGGGTCTCACAATGTATGGCGGAGCTCCATCGTTCTGGTACCAAGTGGAACGAACGATGAATACAGCCGCAGTGCCTCAGAAGCACTTTTCCATGTATGGCCATACCGTACCTACACCATGTTAACGTACTCGCAAGCGCTGTATGCATGGAATGGCACCTTCGACACTAGTCACTGACCACAGCACAACACAACAAATAACACTCAACTCAACACAAAAGAAAAATACACAACGAGGCGAAATTATCCGAAATCAAAACGCATTCGATGTTGTTTAGAACCGAACTGAAAAATTAGGTACCTAACTTCCGCGGAAGCGCAGAAATAAATCCTTTGAGTCGCCGCGCGCGCGCGGATGTTGCCATTTTATAAACTAGGTTACATAATTTTGTTTTGCTTGCGGTAAATTACAAAATCAGATTAGCGATTAGTTAAATGGATATACTGTACAGTACCTAGTTACTTAACTAGTAATAATTTTAATTAATAAAATTTATTTAAAATACCTAATAAGTAATTCACCTAAAAATCAAATTAAACTAGTTAACAAATCTGCATCAATAATACACGTTATTGAAAGTTGCTAAGGCAATGTAATAATTCTCACTCATTTAACATTTTTGCTATAAGTAGGTACCTAAATTTTATGGAGTCTGAGCGTTTAAGGTTACAGAAGTTACCACCTAATGATTGGAGTTGTTGTTTTTCTAGTATTATTCATCGCTAATGTGTTGCATTCAACAATTTATCATTAGGTTCTGATACCAATAACCAGGTTAATAACCGCCCATAATTTACTTATACGCTGCAAATGTACCTACTTACGTAAAAACTTGGTTAGCTAGCTAACTTACACCCAATTATGAAATAAATGATACATTTTATTGTCTTGATAAAATTATTACTTTAAATAATAAAAGTTATTTATTTGAATGCTCTAATGGCAACACCACCACCCACGGCAATGTCGGCAATAGAAATTATCGTATTTTTTCACAGGTATTTTATGTTTTACTGATTATGTCGTAGGTAGATACCTACTCGGGGTAAAATTAAACATGTTTTTAAACATAAGTAGTCTCTTCAAACATAATTCAATTTCAATACGTCTCAATTACCTAACAATTAGGTACGTAAGAAGGGCCCTACGTAAAGTATCATTTTAATAATTTCTGGCTTTTCTAAGAGTTTACTTATGTATTGTTTTATGTACTTGGTAGTCAACAAGTACCTACTTACATTTTGACTATTAGAAATGCTCTTCTGATTGTGAAACTCTAATTTCGTCCTTGAATCCGAATAAGGAAAATGGTAGAATTCCCTCAGGCGCTTGGAATGCGCTATTTGTATGAAGAAAAAAAGTTACATATTATACCATCTTTTAATAATAAGTAACTGAATTTGAAAATCGTCAATTAAATATCATGCAATCCTGCAGAAAAGTTAATAGCAAATTCTACCTGAATTGCAACACGACTGAAATTAAATGCAAGTTTTCGCTACCTGCTTTATGTGCCCAATAAGATCGATTCATTGGTCTGTTTATTGGTCGCAGGTGTCATCCGTCAATCGAGAAGTCCCGGGTTCGAATTCCAGGTTGTTTCTAAAGTTGTTCATAGGTAGGTATTTCTTTTTATTAAAGAAATTAGTTAGTAGCAGCTCCGGAGCCAGGGTAGTGCCGGTTTTACACCCCATGCATCGGAAACCACGTTAAGACATGCGACCGATCTCTATCCGATGCTCCGGTCGGAATGATATGATTCGAATCGGATTACAACTGTGCGTACTTGACAGGCTAGTCTCCTACGAGATTAGCAGCACCGATTGGCGGAAATTCGATCTCGAGTGGACATCATGCATGATACAAACTAACATGTACAATTAGGTAGGTAGGTATTTATCTTTTCTCCATCGAAAATAAATCAATGAACGCAGTATTTTCAAGCCCCCAGGAGCCCCTAACACGATCTGAGATCAAGATCCCCAACTGAGATTACGGTAGGTAATGCATTCCGTATGTCGATAAAATTATGGAAATGAGATGATTGTTGTAATTGGCCATTGACTTATGTACTTTTAGCAAGTGGTAGGCAGAAGGTGCCTAGTTGCCAGTAGGGGAGCAGAGTGGTCTGCTATTCTCTTCCAGTAGCTGGTAATTTCTTCTTGAAGGTTCTTGAGGCAGAAGTAAAACTCCGATCAGAAGGTAAATAAATGATACAGAAAACAAACAGATTAGGTAACAATACTAAATGTGGCACGTGTAGGGGGAAAGGGATGCAGGATGTATCCGTCTCGCTCGCACGCACGATGGCGCCAGACGGTCGCGGCTTTCGCGCAGCGCAGTCATGATGAATGAAATTGGCGCGCGCGCTCTTGCTCTCATTCCGGCAGCGAGCGGCGAGGCGCGCAGTGCGCACGAGAGGAACTGCGAGGCACATGACGCGACGACTTGGGCTCGCGCATGCGCGCGTCTTCGAACTGCGAGGCACACGACGCGACTACTTGGGCTCGCGCATGCGTGCGTCTTCGTTGGCGTCGTGTTGTTACGCGGCGCGTCGATCAGCTGTGCGGTGTGCGTGCAGTGCTCGGTGTCCAGCAGTGTAGAAAACGGCTCTTTTCAGAGCCACCATCCATTGAACACACGTAGAGTGACAACGGTTCTTTTCGGAGCCACTTCATTGAAACACACGGAAGAGTAACCACGGCTCTTTTCAGAGCCACCATCAGTGAAACACACGAAAGAGTGAAATAGTTCTTTTCAGAACTGTGTGCTTCTTATTTCAACGAACACGTAAGAGTAGCCACATACTTACTTACACCTACGTCAAAGGTACCCTAAGCAATGTACCTACCTAGGTAAGGTAACAGGGTCGAGTCGAGCTATCAGCTGGGTTTTCCGCTCGCGCCCTTTGTGTCGTTGACCTCGCGCGAACATCTGACGCGCGCCGCGTGTGCGTGCGCTGCTGTCGCTACAAGGGATAGTGACTGTGTGTGCGCGTGCGATGTACATTGCGGGCCGTGATTTGAATGGCCTTATTTGCTGAGAAATATTCTAAATTGGGATATGGTTTCTTTAGAAGAAATGTTAGTAATTACGTTTTAAAAGCGTTAATATGAAAAACGTAATTTTTTTTTAACTTTGAAGGTCAATATCTCGGTAACCATACATTTCCCAGGTATTTTTCTAGAACTAACGATGTTTGTCATGACCAGGAGAACATGTAGTTCACGGCTTCGTTAAGGGTCTTTTTACACGCGATATACTTACTAGAATGAATTAATATGACATCTACTACCTATCCTTACCATTTTATCCTAATCTTAGTACTACTTGCGTGATTAGTATAATGTATTCATTTTCATTCTAAGCACTCTGAAACTTACTTATTTTTTGGAACACCTGTAGGTACTCTTAAAATTCGAAATTATTTTGCATGAGTATACCTACGCCCTATGGCGGCAATCAAATATGTAGTGTCAAATGTTATGATTTCGGCGTGGCGGCAACGATTGTTTAAGATTTCAAAAGAAGCCGCCGGCGCGTGTATCATAACCATGTACTTCCGAAAAGCGGCAAATTTCTTTGAGAAGTAAGTACAAAACCTTTGATGCCGCATTATCAAAGTGCCGATGGTTAAAACATAACTATGCATGCACTCAGTTTGATTTTAATATATATTTTTTTATTCGCTATGTTTATGGTATTAGTCGTAATGCGCATAGGTCCAGTTTTTCATATTCTTTGATACAGTTTTTTGCGTCTTATAGAATTCCTAAGCGTACCTACCTATACACCTAACTGTTACACCTAACTACTCAGTGAAATAGCGCTAAGTCCTAGCTGCAAGACGCAAGAGTCTTGCAGGCTAGGTCTTGTTCTTGCTCAAGTCTTGCACGGTCAGTCTTGGTCTTGGTCTTGCTCAAAATACGCGGTCTTGTTCTTGGTCTTGGTCTTGCAAAAACGCAAGAACAAGACCAAGACTGCAAGACCAAGACTGAATTTGGGCAACACTAGTCGTGGGTTCGATCCCCACACATTACAAACATTTGTGTGCATGAACATGTCTGTTTGTATTGGTCTGGGTGTTTTCTATGTATAATATGTATTTATTTACAAAAAAAAATGTATCTAAGTAAGTTTATCAGTTGTCTAGTACCCATAGTACAAGCTTCGGCTTAGTTTGGGGCTAGATGGCGCTGTGTGGCCCAGCGTGGCATGTCTTGGGTTATTTAAAAAAAAATTACCTTAATTAAAAAAAAAAAATAACTTGTACTTTTGCAATCCTTACCTGGCCGCTGTGATGCACCAATGTCACATAATCCTCATGGCTGTATATCTCGCGAGGGTTGTCCGAGCCCTGGGCCTCCTCCAGCAGAGACCCGCGCATTTGAGGAAACTCTACGGCCGACCACACCTAAAAGAGAATTATTATAAATGATTATTATTGGTAGTTCTTTGTATTGGTGACATGGTCCTGAATAGAAATCGCAAAGGCATCGGTCTCCGGAAACAATGCACCACGACGCAGCCACGCATTTGACGCTGCTTTGTCAACATGTGGCAGGTGCAGATCGTGGTAATGTCTCCCATGTAGAGCCTTCTCCTTCCATGCGATTTCTTTTTCAGAATCAAGTGTAATATGTTCTGTGATTATTATTATTATTATATGTTGACCATTACGTGGTTTCCAGATTTAGAATAGGACCAGACCATCTCATCTACTGCGGTTACGCCGGTCACCTATCCGCCTGCCCAGCCTAGTGACTACGGCAAATGCCCCCAAATAAGATTGTATGGCCAGTGTCCAGCAGTGGACGCTAGCAGGCAGACGATAACACGACAACTCGCTGCTCACATGCTTGCTGACCATACAGTCCCGAGTTAATCGCGTACAAACAGCGAATGTCACAGTTTGCAAAATTTTAAAAGACTATTCGAAAATTAAGCGACATATGGATTAGGACTATATTCTCTACGTTCGTTTATAAATTATCTCCTAGACTTAGAGTAAGCAAGTTTCACCTTGATAATTTTCTCGACTCCCGATGAAGCCACAAGACAGTAGTGAGGGTTGTACCGAACTTGATTCACGATGGAACGATGTCCAAACAGTACTATGTGAGGCGGCTCCACGACCATGTCTGAAATGAAAAGTTATGAGTAGATCATCTATACCAGTGAGGAAAGAAATTAGTAATACAATAGAAATCTTCGATATAGGTTGATAAACATTTTGTTAGATTAGGCTTTGTGGCAGTGAATGCGGCGGTATGCTTCGGCGTTGCCCGTGTCCCTGCAACTTGCTGCCCACTGGCGACACAGGGGGGTTTAGTGGGTATACTCTCCCATTTCGGGAGGTGTGAGTCCCACACACCATGTCACCTCCCCCCGGAGGTGGCTTGACGGTGCCTAATGCATTCCCCTCTAAAAAAAAAAAAAAGGCTTTGTGGCAGTTAAATTCCAATATTGTCATTGCTACCAAAACTCCATTGCATCATCATCATCCTAGCCTTATTCCCGATTGTCTCAGGGTCGGCTTCCCAAACTGAGAGATTTGGCGAGGGCTAAGCTTTTACACAGAGCGACTGCCATCAGACCTCCGCAACACTTAGGGTAAGCTATACCCATTCCCAGTTTAGGCGTCAGAGTTATCATCATCTCTGATATGATGTAACGACTGCTATCTGAGTTGGTAAAGATAGCACCCGGGACCAACAGCTTAACGTGCCTTCCGAAGCACGGAGGAAATCGGTGTCAAATTTTGGTCACCCATCATCGGATTGACCGCGCCAATGGTTGCACAACTTTTTGCGATCATTGTTAAGCGAACAAGACCGCGGCGCCACCGAGCTCCTCCATTGCATATTTAGACAAAATATTGTTGAGGTAAAGTAGTTACAAATAATCTGTTTTTTTTTTCTGTGGTAAGGTGCGGTAAGGTCATATTAAAGTTAATATTTACTCACCCGTCCCACCGCCATCTGGTATCTTCCACATATAAAGGTTGAAGTCATCAGACCCCGACATGACGTACTGGTCGCCCTCGCCAGCGAAACAGCAACTCTTCATCGTGCATGAGTTGTAGTAGTCCTGGCCAACAATTCTATGTGTCAAAATCTGTAGCGGCGTCAGAGCAAGATGCAGTTGGGAATTGGGACCGCTTAAGGCACCGGAAAAGAAAATTAAGGGGCGCCCCTGGACCCCATTTTTAACCTTGACCCTAAGCTGCCTATATACCTTGGCCGAGCGCTGCCGAGCGAGGGCCAACGCCAAGATGTGTACAGCGCGCGCTGTTGGTGTCTTGGATCTTGTCTGGTGTCATTAAATTTATTTCATTATTTTCTAAGTTATGCATGTTTTAACTAATATTGTTAACATTCTTTATACTTAAGTTATTAGAAACAAGTGATAATTGGTTGATTTTTTTTCCATTTTTTTATCTGCAATCAGTCTCCCCTGACTATAAGCAGATTTGTTGTGTGTGGTTGATGCGTCGGGGTTTTCAATTCAATTCATTTATTTCAGCATTAAACATTAGCCATATCACATAGGTACATCAAATTATTAGTATACTCGAACATAAAATAAATAACATTATAAATTGCCTATTTCATCACAATAACATTAGTACATTAGAAATAAAATAAAATAAATAAAATAAAATGGACATTTTGGACATTAGATCGTTTCAGGCGTTTGATAAATTAAAACACTTTTTCGCTGAAGTCCTTAAGTGGGCCATAGCTATACGGTTTACCCTACCTGGTGGTAGAACTCTGCGATGGGGTCCGGCTGGTGCACGGCGTACAGCACGGGCGGCAGGCGGCGGCGCAGCGCCAGCACGCGCGTGCCGGCCGCGTTGAAGCGCACGCTCATGCTGTTCTGGCTGGAGCCGCTGCCGCCCGCGTACCGCACCGCCGGGCTGCGGCGAAAAGTTACTTGTTTGACATACACTGTGACCCTCTCCTGTGTTTATTCCCAGAATGTCCATGTAACAACACGTAAAATCATATACAAGATCAGTGACAGTTTGAGTGAAAATCATATGTGATCAATGATCAGCTGGACATAGGCCTCTCCCAATGTTCGCCACTTTGACCGATCCTGGGCTTCTCGCATCCAGCACTGGCCAGCCGTCCCGCGCAAATCGTCACTCCACCTGGCCTGAGGGCGTCTTACGCTACGTTTGCCGAGACGCGCGAGAGAGTGAAAATTACCAGGAGTGTATAGATGTGTGAGAAGTTGCAAACGGGATGCTTGTCCCTCTGGGCTGAATAATTACATTTGGTCTATAGCACTCACTTGTGGAACCGAGCTGTGTGTGCACAACATCACCCCTATATTTTATCTTTCTAACAAATATGACACCCTATAGAATACCGCAGTCAAATGACCTCTGGGTTGTGTTTCTGCCGGTGAGTAGAGTTTCCGGAGCTCGTGGGGGGTTTTAGGGTTGGGCCGGCATGGCGGTGGCAACTGACAGGTAACTGACCAGTTACTTGCCCGTTGTCACAGCGACTTGGGCTTCTCTTTCGCTTTCCATCAGGCGTAGGGCAGCCATTATGTCGAGCCACTATAAAAAAAATATGAGTCATGCTATTAGACATAGACTTACTGCTTGGGCGATCTTAGGTCCCAGAGGGCGACACCGTCGCGCGCGTTTGCAGACACCACCATTCCCACTTGCTGAGGGTGGAACATCACACCATGGAATGCTTTTCTACTTCGTGATATGACCAAGGACTCTGTAAGATCAAACAGAAGCTGTTATTAATATTACCAATGATATTATTTAGAATACAATGTGTTTTTTTTTATTCATTATATTATAACTTAAAAGAGGCAGCCAGACGGCTGTGTTTCAAAAGAAAGTGCATTGTGTGAGTGACAAAAGCATGGTTGGTAGAGGCAGAGGCCTCCAAATCCAAGACAAAGCCACTACTGTAACATGCTGAACTGATTAGTCAACTCGACTAGTGGCAGTTAGAAAGATAACAAAAAAAAAACTTAAAAGAGGCTTGCCACCTCACTGGTTGTGAAAATTGCATTATTTGTGAATCTGAACCACATAAAGCAATAGATGATTATGATCTCAACAAATAATGGGGGTAAGGCTTTCTGCTCCCTATTGAGTGAGAGCTTTCCAGAACCCAAATGAGGGTAGAGGCTTTCTTGGAGTGTGTTTTTTTGGTAGTTATGAGGAAACAACTGGCTACCTTGGCTATCATAACCCTTTAGAATAAAAAAAACGAGTACAAACATGAAAATCAGCACATACAAACTGTTTTCTTTCTTTTTTTATAGTAGCTTGACTACCTAGCTGTTTTTTTTTATAGGCTTATCTACCTGATGGAAAGCGAAGGAGGAGCCAAAGTTGCTGTGAAAATTAAATAGATGAAACAATATTTTCTACAATTACCAACCATGTACAGACTGCCTGGTGTCAAAAAGTAACAAGCGACCATCATTGCCTGCCGTGGCAACCACTCTATCATTAAATGGGTCAATGCTGAGACTGCACACTGCTCTGTGATGCTGCAGCACTTCCAAGGGGCACTTGCTCTCTAGGTCATGGACTATTACCTGAAATATAAGCCATTAATAGAAAGCCAGCAATTTTCAACTTAATGTCCAATGCACAGAGTTCATTATTTATTTTGATAATTTGACATTATGTGGTTTATTTGTCCTATGGCCATGTTTAAGTATGTCAAATAAACACAAATAATTAAAATGTGATTCCTGGGTAAACCAATACATTACATTAAAATTAGTTTGAATTATTTCATCACAGAGTTAATTGGTCACTTACTATATCATCATTTCCACCGGAATAAATCTTCTGGTTGTCATGAGTGATACCCAGACAGAAGATGTTAGACTGATGAACAGCCTTCATGGGCTCTGGCTTGCCGTGGTCGAGCAGAGCCTGACCAAACTTCCACAGCATGACTCTCCTGTCATCTCCACCTTATTTGATAAACATCATAATCTTATTGTAAACAACACAAATCTTTAAGAAAATTAGAATTCATTACAAAATTTATTTTCAGATTATTTTTTTTATTTATTTTTTCTTATCAGAGACCAATAAGATTTTTATTTTTATCATATTTGCAAAATGTAAACAAGTAGTGCCAATGTGTATAATAATAACAGCCAGTGATCAAACATTTCACAAATTATTACAAACAGAAAACCCAAAACAGAAAAGGTCAGACTTTTACAACAAACACAGGCTGATGGTGTGAAAATGTTCTTTGAAAAGGTATACAAAATACAATTTTATAAACATGTAGGCACATATACATAGATAAGTACCTAATATTGTTATCATTAATGATAAAAGTACAACCCAAAACTATAGATACCTATTTCACTAATACAGAACCATTAAGTTTATCAGGGAATTTTACTGTAGTACCTAAGGATATTTAAGGACATGGAAATTAATTCATTGAGAATGTTAAAATACCTGATACGAGCAATTCGCCATTGCTGGAAAACTCTATAGCATTTACACATCCAAAATGGCATACTAAATCTCTACGATATAAGTTTTTAGCGGCATTTAACCGTTTGTTGAATAAATGCGACTTGAATTCTGGTATAAAACCGTACTCTCTCTTCACAAGATACGGCAAAGGACTAGCGAAATTCGCCATATTTAGAACAAAACCACCATTTTCTGACACGACTGAAACAAAACTTGGCCTTTTGTCGATCAGCTGTATTTTATTTTTAAAACATGTTTACGTTCCTTTTCACGATTACTTACATAGTGCCAAAAACGTAGTAGGTATAACACACAAACAAACTAAACTTTGGTAGAAGTTGCTCTTTAGCTTTATTCAGGCTTCATTTATTATTACTTATCTAAAATTTCATCATCATTATCAGTCTGATGGATGTAAGGAACTTAACCGTAGTGCATCCTGCTGAATAACCTAGCCCTGAAAACCGACTGGTGGCGATTAGCGTAGCTAAATATTACCCGACGACGGGCAGCAGCGTCACTGGAGCGAGGAGCAATGCCCTGCAATCACCAACCCATGGGCATGAGCCCAGCGTGGGGATTTTCGCTCCAGTTGTTTCCCTAAGTGCTGATTAGCTGCGATAGGCTGATGATGATGATCAGACTGAAGACCTCCAATGCTGGACGTAGGAGTTTTTTGTGTTTCGCCGAGGGAAAATGCTTAATGTTTGCGTAAGCCGTAACCACCGTGACACCATCAGCGCGGTCTGCTAGCTAGGCAGACTCAACAATGCCCACCCACTTGGGACAGCAAAGGGAAAGGCTCAAGCAAGGGCCACTTCCTTCCTGCAAGGGCCAAGGACAGGACCCGTGCAAGGCAGGTGGAGATGGGCCGCTGCATTTTTATTTTTTTTTTATAAGAAGAGCTTTAGGATGACCTTACTCCACCTGATGGTAAGCGGTCGTGAGGTCCAAAAGTTAGGTCGACAGGCACAACAGAACAGACCCATTGCGCTTGTCGCTCTCGCCCTGAAGGCCCACTGAGAGGCCGTTTCACGCCCCGCCTAAAGAACTCAGCATTGTAAGAGGAAGGAAACACATGAGCTGGAAGGGCATTCCATGACTTAATGGCACGGGGCAGGAACGAGGAACTAAACCTCTTGGTGCGCGCCACCATCGTCTGGATGGTATGCGGATGACAACGCTGTCCAGCACGTGTTGTTCGGGAGTGGAAAGGAGAGGGCGGAACGAGTTGGAATAACTCTTCGGAGCATTCCCCATTGTAAAGACGATAGAGAACACTAAGACTGGCAATGTCTCTACGTAGCTGAAGAGGTTCCAGGTTTATTGAGTTTTATTTTCTCCACTTAGAACAAAGCTCCTTGGCCCCTGGTAACAATCAGAAAATATGGGGTACGGAAGCTTCCTTAGAGGTGCGGATCTAGCTAGGAAAACTAGAAGAACTATTGATTGATAGGTATGGTTGTAAAATGTGGAGGGTTGCTGGGTGCGGAAAAGAAATAGAGATGAATACCGAGGGTCGTCAGTCCATCACCTTAAAAGTCTTCTTTCTCGCGGTTGCCACTCGAGTGACTCGAGAAATGCTGCTGTCGCCAACTGTTGGGCCCAAACAAAATCAATTTCATGAATTTGGCTGTATCCACATGTGTTTAATAGATCATGTTAATTTAAAAAATAAACTGTCATTAAATGTCACTGTCAAATGTTATCAATCAAATCAAAAAACAACACCACGTGAAATCGTTTTTGGTTATTTTGTAGGTATTGTATTTGTAAGTAAATGCTCGTTTTCAAGTGAATTAAATAATAATGGTTGTAGCAGAAGTTATAAAAATGAATAAGCCATCATTAAAAGTTACAGGTCAGTTTGTTTTTTATATTAAATATATCAAGAGTCTCAATACAGCATTATTGTTGTATGTTTGCTCCTTGTGAAATTTCGAATTATGTGAATATCTGCTTATTTACAGTTTCCGAATCAGAGTCATCTAACGCTGAGGACTCTGGCAGTGAGATGGAATTGAATGAAGAGAATGATGAAGCTGATGTTGAAAGCAGTGGTGAGAGTGAGGCCAAATCTGATGTTGAAGGGGGCTTAGTTACAAATGAAGGCTGGGCTGACTCTGTGGCGAAGATTCTCGGGTCAAGTAAACCGAAAAATAAAAAAACATTAGTGCTGTCCCGAGCAAAGAAATATTCAGAAAGTATCAAAAAAGAAAAAGAAGAGAAACCTGCATTTGAGGTGATTGGCGATGGTGAACAGACAGTGAAATCAGAAGTGAAAACTGAAGACGATTCAGCTGCGCCACCTGTTAAGAAACTGGTAATATTTATTTGTAAACTTAATTCATACCTTTGTTGCAAATTTTTTTTTTAAAACACACAAGCATCAGAGCTTCTACTATCCCTCTGCTGTGCAAAGGATTCCCCCAGCCTTTCCCATTTATACCAATTTGAAGTAATTTTTTATTTTCTCCTTTTTATATTATTAACTGTTGTTCAATTGCAGAAATATGAAAAACCATCAATAAGAGTAAAACCTAATATATTGGAAAAAGACAGGGAAAGGTTACTTTCAAAAATAGCAACAAAGGGTGTAGTACAGTTGTTCAATGCAGTCAGAAATCAGCAAAAGACACTAGAAAGAGATTTGGATAGAAATGATTTATCAGAGAATAAAAAAGAAAAAATTCTCAAAAAGTTTGATAAAAGGGCTTTCTTGGATACTCTCATGGGCCAGACTAAATCGGTGATAGTAGATAAACAGATAAATCCTCTGAAAGATGAATTGAAGGCTGAAGATGATAAACCAAGATGGAATGCATTAAGGTAATTTTTCTATACCTATAAATACTTTGAAATAATAAATTTAGTTAATTATATTAACACACTATATGGCTAATAAAACAATGGATTTACATTTTGTATTATGTAACTTTAAGAGTAATCATCATGCAGTGTGAAGTATTACCTAAGTATAATTTGATATGATGACTACATTTCCTTTTAACTGCATTGTGGGTATGAATCCCATACAATATGTTAACATGGCACATATTTATCTTGGTTTCTGTGTAGGCAGTAAATTTATATAAAAGAAATTGTTAAAGAAATAGAAAACCTTTTGTTAGGATGCCCAATGCCCATGCTATGTTAACATGGATTAAGGATATACCTGACCTGTGATTAAGCTTCTCACTTACTTTGACAGGCTCGGTGGCTCAATTGGTAGTGACCTCTGCCTTCTGAGCCAAGGGTCGTGGGTTCGATCCCCACACATTACAAACATTTGTGTGCATGAACATGTCTGTTTGTATTGGTCTGGGTGTTTTCTATGTATAATATGTATTTATTTACAATAAAAAAAAAAAAAAATGTATCTAAGTAAGTTTATCAGTTGTCTAGTACCCATAGTACAAGCTTCGGCTTAGTTTGGGGCTAGGTGGCGCTGTGTGGCCCAGCGTGGCATGTCTTGGGTTATTTATTATTTATTATTTTACTTTGGTATTTTTCTAATGAATGTAAAATCTGTTTAGTGATATTGATAGTGTAAACATTATTCAATAAAGATTACATTTGACTTTCAGAGACGACTTCATGATGGGAGCTAAAATGAAGGATTGGGATAAAGAGTCAGTCGATGATGAATGAAACAATAGTGCTAAGTACATATTATTTTAATAAATAAGTTATACAATATTTACAGGATATTTGATTTCATTATATTTTATTGTAATACATTGCTAAGAAACTTCATTATAAAAAATTGTTATTGGGCTAGTGTAGTTTAACAGTAGGTTAGGAATCAAATATTCCTAGATTAGGCAAGAGGAAATGCCTGACCATTTAGAACACACTTACTTTACATCTTTATCTTTCACTAGCTGTGCTCGCGACTTCGTCCACATGGAATAATTATTTTTTCCCCGTTTTTTTTACATTTTCCATTATTTCCTCGCTCCTAATAGTTGCAACTTGATGTTATGTAGCCTAAAGCCTTCCTCGATAAATGGTCTATTCAACACAAAAATAATTTTTCAATTCGGATCAGTAGTTCCTGAGATTAGCGCGTACAAACAAACTCTTCAGCTTTATAATATTAGTTAAGATTATCTTTGTACAATACAATAATACAATCTCCATTTTAATTGTATAAGTTATTTTATCAACATGGTGTAAGCATCATTGCCAACAGCATTCTGAGTGATTTGCTTAGGCAGTGTTGAGTATATTTTGACTGGTAGATTCCATACCATAGTTTCAATTGGCACATTCAAAGGGGCATTCCAATCGTTTTCCTCGGGGTTAGGTAATAGTTTTTCATTGGTGGTCACAAATTCAAAATGTAGACGCCAACTTAGAGAAACTGAAACATAACATATGCAAATGAGTCCTTGAAAGATTCTGATAAATTAATATTCATATTACACTAGCTGTACTTAGTAAACTTGGTCTGAATGCAATAGTGCCTTTGGGTAGCATTTTAAATTGTTACAAATAAGACATACCTTACCTATCTATAAATTTTGAATGTTATATTGAATCAACAGCCTATAAAATAAGTTTCAAACTTCTAGCTATAAAAATGAAGATACTTCCATACAACTCTTCATCCCCCTTTTTCAATCCCTTAGTTTTGGTGTGAAAGTGTGACAGACAGAATTTCTTTTCACATTTAAATATAACTAGGAAATGATTCTGCCAAACTATTTAAACTTTATGACTTTGCAAGTGTTCAACATGAGGAATTACACTACAAATCCATTCAAAATCAACTTTACCTTCTTCCACATCAAATGCTGGAGTGATATGTAAAGGAATGGGCAGTATAAGTTCGGAATGTGTGAGTCCTAGAGTCACTTCGTGATATCGCGCCACAGTCATTGACCTGCTGCTTGTATCTTTATTAACATTTTTTGACGGAGACTTTGACCTTAAAATTTCCTCAGGTTGAAGAGAAACTGAAACCTTAAAAAAGAAGATTAAATGTACAGACACATTATTACAGCCTTGTTTTGTTTGTAACATTTTTGTAATCTTGTTTATCTTACCTGCATACAAGTAACATTACCAACTGAGAAATCAAAAGTGCCTACAATGTCTTCCCCCAACTTGTATGCTGATTTAAATAGACAAAATCTTCCAACCTTCCCTCTTGTGTTGGTGATCATGTATGAATTAGGGCTTCTTCTTGCTGTGAGATTCTGAAACCCAATTTATAAGAAATTATTTTAACACATTAACTGTATTGCACAGTTATTGTTTGTTACTAATGGGTTAACATGGATGTTTAATGATGGGTCCCTAAAGTCCATGTAAAGGGTAGAGGAGACAGGGGAAAGTGTGACACACAATAAAGCAAGGAGTCCCACAAGAGTGACCAACAGTAACAAGGAGGGGGAGGGGTCCAAAAAGTCATGAAATAATTGTGAAGTAATCTGTGGGGGGTCTAAAGTCATGAAATTTGAAAATCAAAGAGGACAGCCCCTTACTTAACATATTTTTATGATACAATTACCTGAAGAACTTGTAGAGCCATTGTCAATGGAGTCTCAACTTTCCTTTCCTCAGAAAACGGGTTTGTCGGTTGCAACTCCTCAGTAGTTTCATTGCCACACAAAGCTGCCAGATCCTGCATGTTCATGATAGGGCTGATGGGCAATACACGGAATGGTATTCTGACCATTTTGATGTGAGACCCCACTTTCTGTGTCGCTATTGTTATTTTATATGAATATTTGACTGATGTGCCTCGGTAGGAGGGGGCTGCTTCTATAGGTAGGGATTCTCTGTACCAAACTGCAAGCAGCAAACCATAATGATGATGGATATAGTCAAACCAATATTCATTACAAATATAATAAAAAAATCTATGTACTTACATGTTTTACTCTCTCCAAGTGGTATTGTTAGGTCACAAAATAATATTTTAGGTTTAGTGTGGAATATAACATCTCCAATATCACATGATGTGACTTCTAAGGATGTCGTCTTTTCTATAGTCGGTGTCTTCTCTCCAGTGTTCCCTGATGTTGAGTAGAAGCAATGTACCTGTGCTGACGCCCATGCTAGATTTTCTAATATGTCACTGAGAAAAACGACAATAATTAAGATTAAATGATAGTTTGATATAAAGTGGTGACTTTCAGAAAAACCACTTCTATTTTGAGTTGTAGACTGATAAAATTAAACTAATTTGAATAATTTCTGCACTTATAACTAAAAAAAATAATAACCCTACTAAAGATATACTATTTGAAGCACAAGTGTAGGCATGGAATAAATAAATATATTAATAAATTCTAAAGTTGATGTTATTTCCCTGATAATTAAATATTTGTCAGAGTGTAGCTTTTATTTAGGTACCTGTGACTTTGTGAGTTTCTATGCTCTGGTTGTGTTGTGTGGCAAAACGTAATGCAACATTCAAGAGCTTCACCGGCCAAATAAACAGTACCAGTAGTGAGTTTTGCTGTGAGCTCTATCATTGTTATTATAATCAGAGAAAATTCAAAAATAATAACTTTTGAAAATGTTGGAAATTTGGCTGAACTCCACACGACAACAAATCAAATTCTCTTGTCAATCGTCCGTCAGCTGTTGAGCTGTCAATGTTTTTTTGTCTTTGTACGGCTATATACATTGTACTTAGGTCACAGACAAGGAAAAGGTTGGGAAAAGTATGGATTTAAGGAAGCGAGGGATAAGATAGTAATTTCGTATGGATCAGAAAAGTTTACAGTCAGGAAAATATAATAAAGATAAATGAATTTAAATCAATTAGTTTTTAAAAAAAATAGATAAGCTGTCAATATCTTTTTTTTTTTTTTTTTTTTAATAAGATTTTAACGGCCTGGGATCTCTGCTGTCAATATCTGTCAACACACACATCGTGCGTTAAAATAGTAAAGTCCACTCCGTTGCACGTGTTTGGATAAAACATTTTCTTGAATAAAAATAAATATTAAATCCAAATAATTACTTATATATTATTACGAATTAGTTACAAAATTCAAGCAAAAGTAAAGAAGACCTTTCTAAATTAAAAATTAAGTAAATCAGTTGCAAATAAGAAAGTTACACTTGAATTTAAAGTTGATTGATGTATGCAACATGCATCAACACTCGTAACGGAACGTATTTTTAACGAACGATGTGGAATTTGAAAAGTGCTGTTGTATAATTTTCATAAAATTAAATTAATTGGAAAATGCTTATATCCGACGGAATAAATCACGTAAAGTTGCAGTCAATAATCGTCGGAGAACTTAAAAAAGCTGGATTAAAGCATCGTTTGAAAAAGATAATTCTTAAAACTGTGAAAGTAAGTTCCCTCGTAAACGATAGTATTGGAATGGAGGTATTTTATTATTTTTGGGTACTAATCATTTAGTTTTTAATAGGATCACAAAACTGTGTTCGGTGCGCCGTTAGTAAAAGTTCCGTCATGCAGTGTAATCTGTTGTGGAAGTACCCTGAGTGTGCCTATGGTGGTTACGGAGATGTCTGCTGTCCTCAGAGCCAATGCTCATATCGAGGGGCTGTTTCGTAAAGCCGGTTCACAAAATCGCCAAAAGGATATTAAGGTATTTATTTAAATTAGATTTTATCCTATAAATAAGGATAATTCATACCTACTATAATTATGTTCGTTTGTAGTAGTTTGTGTGGTACAATAATTTCATATTTAATTTTACCAGCGATTACTGGATGCCGGCGGTTGTGTATCAGATGGCCATCACCCTATTGATGTGGCAAGTGTCCTGAAGCTCTATCTACGATGTTTGCCTGAACCTTTAATAAGCGCTGAAGTGCAGGATCTTCTTCTCCGATGTAGACTTTCTGCGGGCGAAGACGCCCTCAAACCTATTCTCCACACATTACTTCTACTGCCAGTACTACATGTCCATCTTCTACATTACATTATGGAGGTAAGGTTGTTGAATCTTAACATGATGTCTCATCGCTCCTGAACTACAAGCTAAAGTTATTAGACAGAGTGATCCTATTATCTCCAATGAAATTATGTCATATTTCAAGAGTCATGGGTTTATATGGCCAGAAGCATTTTTGATTTATTTAATACGGAGGATTTTTATTAATATTAATGGATTTTGGTTTGATACAGATGCCTGGTGTCAATAGTCTTCTAATTTGTGAAAGTTCTTGTAATTATGTCTGAATGTTCATTTTTTATAATATTTGCTACATCAAGTTGTATAATATACCACTCACAGGGCATAATTTGGTTTAAAAATGTATAGCTTGATGTAGGTGACTATTGTAATGTGAGTTTGATTTTCACAAGTCTTAGGGGCGGCGCAGACGACAGACTATCCGTGACACACTTTTTAGTCTAACCTATGCAATTATATACAGTAAAGCACATGACGCGCAAAAATCTGTCGCGGATATTTCACAGACGACGCACATATTCGATCATTCTGTCGGCCGAGCTGTATAGGGACCTAGACACTCTTTTTAAATGTCTCAGATGCAGACTCTATCGCACAAAAAGTCTGTCGTCTGCACAGCCCCTTAATGTTATTTAATTCTCACTAATATTATAAATGCAAAAGTAACTTGTCTGCCTGTCTAACTAAACAGCTCTCATGCTGAAACTACTGAACAGATTTACTTGAATTTTGGTACCTGGGAAAGGGCATGCATGCACTTTTTAATGTAAAAAAGCTGGTGAATATAGTTAGTTATAAATTGTAAAATATGCACTCCTTTCCTACTAACTACTTATGAATTATTTTATTTTATTGTAGTACATAGCTATTTCAGTTTCAGCATTACGGAGTAATCATAATATTGGTATAATTTTTGTTATAGCAACTGCTATACATACATACTAATAAGTTGCTAAGAATAGTTATTCTTTCTTCATTGGCGCCCAAGTCACAGTCACTTGGGCGCCAACAAATGAAATGAAATGAAATGAAAAGTTTATTTTCAGACCACATAGTCCATACGTGTTAGTATACAGCTTAAAAACTATGTTAGTATTATATTGTATAAAATTAAAATTAACATTTTAACAAAGAAAGAATAATTATATTTTTACCTACATGTAGGTAATCATTCAGTGAAATATTTGTAAAATATGTTTATTTTCATAATTTCCAGCTACTTAATTTCATTGCATCTAGACATCAAGATAATCGTATGGACTCTTCAAACTTGGCCATTGTTCTGGCACCTAGCATCATGCCACTGCCAGCTGCCGCATCAGCGCAAAGACTAGAGCACCATGTAGCTCTTGTTAAGGTAATTCATTCACTAACTATTAACAACAAAACTAATAATGAAGTAAGAATGCTTTATGAATTACATCACAACAATAACATCATCATTATTGGCATAATGCAGTCCACTGCTGGACATGGCCTCTCCAGTTGTTCACCACTTAAACATCTGGAGGATATACCCATAATCCCCACACTGGGCAGGCGGGTTGGCGATCGCAGGACATCGCTTCTCAATCCAGTGACGCTACTGCATGTCATCGGTCTGTGGTATTTAGCTACATTTTCTATTTTGATGTTTGAAATAGTGAAAACATTCTTACACTTTCAGTTATTCATCGAAAACTCGCAGCACATAGGACTACTGACTGATGATCTCATGACTCAACTTGACGATGATTCCGATGTTTATTTAGCAAGAAGAAAGAAAAGGCGGAGTGGGTCACTCAATCGTAAGTTTAGTCTGTTAAGTCTATAAATTTTGTTGTATTTGATTAACTTAATTAAAATAATTACAATATGCTTGTATTTTTAGGAGTACTAAATGGTTTGCGCAAAATGGTGTCTGGCAGTGTTAATACTCCTGCCACAGTTCGCGAAAATACCAAGACTCCGGTGCTGAGCAAGTCTGCAGCCAAACGAAAGTTTGATAGTTATGAAGGATTTTCTGCCAAAGCAAAGTAATGAACCTGGTTAAAACTACATGATAAAAGTCTGTATATTTGTTGTTACCAGATTGTATAATAAGTACTTAAATTTATTTTACAGGAAAGAAATAACTCAAGGCTTGCCTCAGAAAGAACTGTCCTTCACACCAATGAAAATGTAAGTAATGTAGCAAGCAGCAAAGTTACAATCACTTATTGGAAGTTAACAATCATTTGAAACATTTTAACTATATAAATGACTTGGTTTTTTCAGGGGCTTGACGGAGCGTAAAAGACTGCGATTAAGTTTGATGGATGCTAGAAGTACTCCTGTCATCAATTCAGATTTCAGTTCTCGTAAAAACTCGGAAACCAGTATTAGCAGTGAAGACATGTTAACTTCTTCTGAACACCTATTCAGCGCTCACGATACAATTGATTTGTCACCAGATATGAAACAAGCGGAAAAAGACTATGTTAGAATATCCAAGCAGGAGTATGAAGAAATCAAAAGCAGGGTATCTGCTATCGAAAATAGGCTGTCTAGAGAATTTACAGATGTTATACCAAGGGTCCAACCATTGCAACAAGTACAGAATGTCTATGAACAAACTCTGGAAGAGGTAGCAATGTTAAATTGTCCAAATTCTGACCATTTAGCGCGGCGGCTGAGTAAAGAACTTAAAATCAGGCCAAATGAAGAAGCGAAAATTATTCGTTCGCCTAGTGCTAGAAAAATTGGTTCGATACGACGGCGTTCCAAAGAAAATATAACTAAAATTGTAAGACATAAGTCATGGAATGCTTCTTCGCATTCACAAGCTAGTCAAAATGGAGACAGGTTCTATCCGTACATAGGCTTGTCTCGCCGCGGGAGAACTAGTACGGCGAAACCGGATTTAGCTGCCAAGACTAAAACTTCTACACCAAATAAATGGGATGCCTCAGCTTCGGAAAACTCTTTGAACATCTCAGATTCTAACCAAAAATATCAGCTGCGTAAAAGAGTCAGTTTAGCATCTGATTATAATCTAGACAAAACTATTGGTAAACATCAGCCACGGAGATCTCTTAACATAACTGCAGAGAACAGCTGGGATAACACAAATTCGGAAAGTTCAATGAATAACACCATCAACTCTAGCTCGAAATCCATTAGGTCAGACATCATGAGACATTATCAAAACATTGTGAGCAGAAATTCAAATAAACTGACTAAGCAAAGTCCGCAACAACATAAATGGCGCAGCGCCGCTGCCTTCTTTATGGACAAGACTGGGGAAGTGGAGGGTACTAGTCAGACTGGAAGACCTTCAGTTAATAAATTACGCAAACAGAATGCTGGAGCTGTTCTCGCGAAAGCCAAGCTTTTCGAATCCAGTTCTGATAAATCTTCAGAGAGAAACGATAAGTCTGCTCACACGGGTTTCGCTAGGAAGCCGCGGTTGAATGTGCAAGCTGTGAAACCAACAAAACTAATAGCTCACGTTAAACCGAAGATACAAAATATTCATGAGGTGTTACCTAATATTCCTGCGAGACAGCAAAGAGTGCTCGACGTCGCGCCGACTGTGCCAGTGCGACCCCAGAGACAACTTAACCACGGCAAAGAGGACATCGATAGTTGGCGAATGAATAGGAAGGTAACGCCGACTAAGAAGTTTACTTCGCCGCCAAGCGCGCCGTTGAGAACTCCTCAGCATCAAACGCCTGCTTTGAAAAAGCCTCTGTGCACGCCGAGAAGCATCCGAACGCCTGCAACGATCACCGACTCCAGAAAGATCAATACGCCAATGAAAGCAGTGCACATATCACCCAGAAGGAGATCTCCGCGACAGAAACGATTCTATAGCCAAGCTACTTAAGACTTACTAAGATAATTAATTAATATATTTTATTATATCGACCAGTGAATTCGCCTTAATTTTAGTTATAAGAAAAGTGTGATTAAAGAAATCAAGTGGCCATGTGTACATAGTATTCAAGTGTAAATTGTGCATAATCTGATTGCATTTAAATAAATATACAATCAAAATAAAGTATTGTTTTTCATTGTACAAGGACTATACATACAGTCCGTTTGACCCGCCTCACAATGCCCTGGTTCTGCCCTTCACAAGTACCTACGCAGAACGGAAGCAGGCGCAAGCACAGTGCTTTAATAAGGCTATGTACATGAGAAAGTGTGAAGCCGCGCATCTTCCTCGCGCGTGGGGGTGGTTGTGGTCGAGATAGTGTCTGCATCCATCAGATATCTACATTTATCGAGATAGTCTACATTTGTGTGGGGGGTGGGTGGATGCGAGTGAGATCGCCCAGCAGGTTTTTTTTGTCGCCTTTCTACGGTAGGGCTTAGTTATTCAAGAAAAAAATTCTCCCAGATTTTTTTTTTATTCAAGGGTCTAGCTGGAATTAAAATGTGAAGACTCAAAATGGCGGGTGTACCATAACCTTATCGGATTAAATTGAGTGCGTTCGCGCAGCAGAATTTGTTTTTTTTGTCGCTTTTCAAGAATGTAATGATGCAGATTTGTACTGTTCTGTATCGGATCTTAGTGCCCGAAATTTTTTGGTTGATGTGCTTCAGAGTTATTCAAGAAAAACGAATTCTGCTGCACGAACGTACGCCCAGCAGATTTTTTTTGAATTCAAAGGTCTAGCTGAAAACAAAACACGCAAAAAGATAGCTTATTTACCTACTAGCAAAGAGGTGCCCCGAAACCTGAAGTTCTGGCTTTTATGATTTCAGAGATATTTCGTTTTCTGCTGGGCGAATGTTTTGACGATTGCTGTATATCGGAAACGGCTAAACGCAAGTCATGATTTTTTGTATGCAGATGCAATAGTTAGGGGTGATCTGTACACCTACAGTTTCTGCAGTACGAGATATCATCTTTAAAAGTAACAAATCTATATGACGCGAATTAAGGTTTCCATAATAAGAGCTTTTTATAAACATATGTTTATATGCATGCATAGATAGATATCCAGTATTGCACAAAGTACTGAAAGGGTGATACAGACATAATCTAGTCTAATATAAAAATATCGACATTGTACATGTATTGCACAATGTCGATATTTTTATCGACATCTTCTACATCACTTGAGAAATGAGTTACGTCTCCCGCACACCCTTCATACTACCTGAAGTTGACTCGCGAAATTCAAAGCAAAATGCCGAACATGCGGTACCTATCTTTTAGGGGGTAATCTGTGGTTTGGGGCTAGACGGCGCTGTGGATCAGCGTGGCATGTTAAAAAATTAGCAACAGAGGGACATTGATCCCGACAATTTTGTGACTGGTCATATTTTACCAACATTTACTATGTGTGTGTGTGTCAAGGGGTAAAATAAAATTCTAATTGATAATATTATATGATGTATATCACGGCTTTTACAGTGGTATTTTCATGTATAAACAAAATATCCCGATTTGTATTTAATAAATTAAGAACATACTGACAATTCAATAAATAACAATTTCATATTCAAATATATAAAGCATCGGCGCCACAATAATTTTGATGATACAATTAAATGTCATAATAATTCTGCACATGGGATTCAACTAAAATAATTCACTTACACATTTAGCGATGATCACAGATTGAGGATTATAAAAAAGCAGATTCAGAACATACCGTGCTATGGAGAGACGATTTAACAATTCGAAACTTGCAATAGTGATTACTGAGTAATTTAGATTTTCATTATAGCTTATCGGCTAACTTATCACTATCAGCACTCTTGGCCGTTCACACACGGCTCATCCCAGTTTCTTAACATTGCTTCTCGATCGATATCAATACCAAATTTAAATTAACAATATAATAAAATATCAATTGTACCTAAGATCTTTTCCAATTAAATACGCACATTCGTTCTTATTTTGCATCTTAATATACACTAAGTGCCTGCGGCCTCGCGGCTACTGATATCCGACCGGCCGCCCGGCCCGGCGGCCCGGGCGCTTACCAATCATTCCATAATTAACATACATGTTGTGATCAATAATAAAAATATAATGATACAAATACATTAATTGCTACATTTTCGATTATTGTGTGACATAAATATTTACAAAGCGCATCAGGAGCGCCAATTAGTTAGGCTCGGCAGACTCCCCTAGAGATTACGAGCGCCCCGGGCGACCTCGCGACTCGCCGCCGCTCGCGCATTACCTTTATTAGCTAAAACGATCGACACACCGCACGTCAGGAGACCTAACGAATAAATGCCCCAAATAAAATGAAACTTGTCGTCAAAATAATAAAAAACAAATTAAGCATATTATTATAATAATACAATAGGCTATCCTGACCGTCACAGTCGCCGGATTGAAAACTAGTCACTAAGTTACGACGTCTCATTTAAGGAAAAACAAAATAATATTCTTTCCCCCGTGATAAGAAACTATAGTAGACACTATATAATACGTTCCTACATCTTACAAAACGAATAACATTATTCTAAATATCAATGTGTGATCTCTCGATATTATAGTATGATTACATTTTGGGAATGCATGACACTACTCGACGAAATACATAATTATTAAGTACCGATGATTAAAAAAACGTCTTACATTATACAGATAGCGTAACATGTCCGAAATATGAATCGTTTCGTCAACTATAAAGTACAAAGTTGAAAAATACGTAATAACAGACCGGTTCGATGCGATCAGTGAATACATTGGATCGATTAATCAGCGACTCCCAGGACGAGATACAATCACAAAGTTTTAGGTAATAAAAATAAATGAGCTAGAAGTGTGCGACAGGCGATCTCGGCCGCCCGGTGCGACGGCTGCTGCGCACCGTCAAGCGACAGACATCTTTACTTCTTAACCTCGACCGACCGCGACGATGTAACCAAGTCCACCGGTGACACCCGCGAGGGTGCGGCTGTGCGCGCTCGTCGGAGGACACAAAGCGACCGCCGGCTGCCGAGCGGCCCGCAACAATCACTGCGGGACCACACGACACGCCGCCGGCATGGACTTCGCCGAACGCAACCACGTTTCTCAACTGCGACGCCGCGAAATTCGAGATAGCAGTGAGTAATGCTGTCCGAAAATAAAGAGGAGGGTCGAGAGGCTTCGCGACTGAGGACAGTTACTTATAAAAGAGATACATATCAGCATGTCTTCCAATGAGACAATGGAGTAGGTAGTACAGGCAAGAGTGCGGTCGCCCCAAGATCTCTCGAAGGGGCCAAGCGGTTGAGAACGATAACGTTTAGTAAGAGGTATTTCGCATTAGCGTGTTTAGAACGTCTCGACGTATGAGATGTGCTCACTGAAATATGGGCCGGAATAAGCCCGTCCTACTGAAGCGCGAAATGAGCATAATTATGTCGAAACACAATGAAATACGCTAATATGAAATCGCCCTTAATTAAAATTCTGGTACAAACGGCGTCACATCAATCTGCCAATCACTGACAAATTTTCCCAAAACACTTTCAGATGCTAATGCTCATTATCATTTAAGATGGGTTGACAGGTCTGGGTACCTTGAAACGTTGTAATATGTACAACTGTGTCCAAACATTAAGTTACCCCAATCTGTCAAAATATCTTAAAGTATAATGGAATCTGTGTGGGACCATCGAAATATTTGACAGATGAAGATGTGTCACGTGTTCACCCCAATCTGTCAAATGTCTCGGAACACTAAATGGAAAATTGTCTGAAGAAATTTGACAGAAGAAGACGTTTCGCGTCGCGTGTACACACAAGCAAACCCCAATCTGTCAAAACGTCACAATACATAACGCACTCTATGCTTGGAACATTGACATGAAAATCGTTTGGGGATATCTGACATATGAAGACGTATCGCGTGTACAGCCTACAAAGATCCTTTAGCGCGTGGCGAAAAAAAATGTCACTTTGGAGTCACCGAAGAGTTGACCTTCGATATTTTCGCTCTCATGTCAATATCACCGACGTGCCAAATGATCTGAACACACGGCCATACATCAAATGTCAACCCCAATCTGTCAAAACGTCCCCAGCTATGTGGGTAACGTTAGTTGTAAATAGGCTATCATGCCTAAAAATTGGAATTAGTCCGTCATTTAGCTTATTAAAAATAGAAGACACGTATTTTTTATTTGTAAATTAGACTAAAATTACAAAGTTATAGCCCGTTGAAATTACGCATGACGTCACTCGGTGAGGCATTTTTACGGGAGCGAGTGACGTCAAAGACTCCCACTCCTAACTTTTGATGCCTTGTATCTTTGCTATTGTTTATTTGAATGAAAAAAGGAAAAATACATGTCTTTTATTTTTGAATAAGCTAAAAGACGGACTAATTACAGTTCTTAGCCATAATAGCCTATTTGGAGAAATTCGACAGAGGACGTGTAGTGGTCCGGCGGAGTCCATTCAAAAATAAATAATGAAGAGTATAGTGTAAAGTTTCCGGTGCAGGTGTTGGGGCGGCCGGCGGCGGGCGGCGGGCGGCGCTCAGTTGACCATGAGCGTGTGCGACTCCATGGGCGCGGCCGAGTCGTACAGCGTGTCCGTGTCCTGCGTGGGCTCGCCCTGCAGCTGGCACTGGTTGGACAGCGTCCCTGCGCCGCAGTCGCAGAAGAATCTGGAACGGACCGAGCGATTGGTCAGTTAAGGCTAAAATTTTATTAAAGGGACTCGGATGTTACTATGTATAGAGATATGGCCAATAGGTACCAATAGGCATATTTGCGGTGCGTTTCGTCTCTAATTTCATAGAATGGCCAAACTATGAAATTCTTTGTCTGGCTCCTTGTTCTCCAAGGGATAAATAACAACAAGAGTAGACATTATACATACAAGCTTGTACATGCAAAGAGCTGATGTGTAAGTGTGCCAGCTAAAGACACACATGTCTTATGTCTTTAGCTGGCACACTTAACCTGTACCACAGTATAACCTGGCATTAGTCTAAAGACATTACTGGGGCTACATCAGCGGGCCATTATTCGTGTCGCGTTGGCTCGTTAAAATATCATGTAGGTACGGGGGACACACCCGTCCGCCCCATACGCGATGTTCTTGTCTATACAAAGGTAGGTCTACAGTATAAGAGTAGCTAGCTGGTGGTAAGAACAGCTTCAACACTACATACGTCGACAGCTAACTGCTGCCTCTCATTATTTAAGTCATCAAATATCTTATTGTTGAAATTATATACAATTCAATAATAACCTGTCGTGACGGATGAATTCGACATCGTGTCCGGAATGGCACGTTTTGATGCAATTCACACAGATGGCGTTACGGTCAGTCGTGTTGCAAGTCTGGCACCTACAAATAAAAAAGAAACATGATATTAAATAACCACGGAAAACATGTAAAGTTAATAAGGTTGTGAAATATTTTATCTCAAAAAGAATACCCACAAAGATGCTAAAATAAAAATAGTTGGCTTTTCATAATGCCCAATCAAAGATTGAATCTGGAACATTTGCATGTTCTGCTTTTAAGTCAATCATTAATGTCATAAGAAGTGTTTTATTGAATTAAATTAAATTTTTACTCTGTATATATTTGAAAAGTAAGATTACAAACAATAAAACATCCAAACACTTACCTATAGAAATCGTGCATCGGAAAAGACGTGTACGATGAGATTTTGTATAAGCACTGCCCTCCGCCGACCGCCTTCTCAACGGCGTCCTGATTACTGAATATCTTGTTGCCCCGGACGAGAGGCGACACCCCGGACGCGAGGCAGAGGCCCCCGAACCGGTTGTT
Source organism: Conogethes punctiferalis (assembly GCA_031163375.1). Classification (NCBI taxonomy): domain Eukaryota; kingdom Metazoa; phylum Arthropoda; class Insecta; order Lepidoptera; family Crambidae; genus Conogethes; species Conogethes punctiferalis. The sequence continues at coordinate 5,500,043 of CM062093.1, forward strand.
GAAGATCTGGTTGTGCTCCAGCGTGGCCGTGGCGTTGTTCGTGATCTCCACGCCGGCCGCCAGCCCGTCGAAGATGCGGTTGCGCCGCAGCACCGGATGGCTCTGCGTTGAGATTAACACGCCCGCTTGGGCGTTGCGAAATATATCGTTCTCTTCTAAGACGCCCTGTTGGAAACGACAGTTCTATATTAGTAAAGTTCGCAGTGACATGAATAAAGCATAGTGTTCTTACCGATTACCGTTGTGGTAAACGAGTTCTAATCGTGGATACCGCTTCTCGGCAAGCTTTGTGTAGGACGCCCACTGGCCAGGTGGAGTGACAAATTGCGTAAGATGGCTGGAAAGAGCTGGATCGAGCAAAGTGGCGAACAATTGGACAGGCCTATTTCCAGCAGTGGACTGCAAGAGGCTGATGATGATGAGTATTCTAAGCGCCTTTTATTTGCCGATAATGTATCGCGTTGGGCGAATTTGTAAACTATACTGATTAGATCTAAATGTCTCATTGTAGCGACAATGATAGTTCAAACTTTTATCAACTTGTATGATTAATAAGTGTAAACTGCAAGTTTTGCTGTTAAAACTCAAAACAAACCCTGAGAGTTTGTAGTAAAGTGACTTCACTGACATTGCATTAAGTGGTAAAATAATACAAGCACCAATCAGGGGAAAGCAGAAAATTTAAAAGCTCGCCTGACTAGACGACCCCACGCGACCTTCCAGTTCGCTTGTGACCACAATTGTTACAGCACAAGAGCGGGGGAAGCCCGGGATAGACAAATGCGGCGCGAATTAAAGGAGGCCTACGTTCAGCAGTGCACGGACCAAGGCTGTTGATTGATTGATTGAAGAGCCTATAGAGCATAAAAGTAATACAAAAAATTTATAGAATGTTATTTTATTTACCTTTCCTCCATTAAAAATACAGATGCCACCATCTCTTCCATCAAAAATCTTATTTCTCTTTAAAGTGGGATTGGAATCAGTCTTTATCCATACACCAGCCATGGCGTTATCAAATATTTCGTTCTGTTCAAGGAGGCCTAGACCTCCGTTGTAGACCAGAACGCCCCCGTTCTGCCCTCCCCAGATTTTGTTTCCCCGGATCACAGGATTACTCCCTGTCCGGATCTGAACACCTGAGTATAGGTGGTTGAATATGTCGTTGTCTTCTAGCTTGCCATGACCGTTATCGTAGAAATATACGCCGACCTGTGGACAAGACAACAATTACAGTCAATATGACACTTTTGATATAGCACATACCAGGTTAAAATATAATTATTTTTTTCAAGAGTTTTTAGGATGACCTCATTCCATCCGATGGTAAGCGGTCGTTCGGTCAAAAGTTAGGTCGACAGGCATTATAGAACAAACCCATTGCGCCTGTTGCCCTCACCCTGAAGGCCCACTAAGTTTCCGGTTGTTATCATATCTGTGAGCGTTTCAATGTCCAGCGGCAGGTTCTCACTGAGGACTGATCACCCGGTTTTCAAGCCGTCGACCCAACCCGGAAATAATGACAACTTGTACTTTCGGGAGCCTCCCATGGACAGGTCACTAACATCCGTATTGATAAACAATACTTATATAAGAACACTAACAACACTATGCGAAGTTAGGCATTAACAATGGCGACCGGCACAAGTGTTGTCCATGAATAGGTTTTTGGGTACCTGTGCGTCAGCGCGTCGCATAGTAACGCTTCTGAATACAGGTGTTTATGTGGGTATGGTCCCTTACCTGCTTCCCCGAGTGTATACGGTTGCGACGCAGCACCGGCGTGGAGCCAGTCGTGATCCAGACGCCGGCGAGCGTGTTGGCGTACACCTCGTTCTCCTCGATCAGACCCTGGCCCTTCTCGTGGACGTATATGCCGCCGTGCTGCCCGTGGTGGATCTTATTGTGCCTCACTATGGGGTCGCTGTTCGTGCGTATCTGTTGCAACAAGGGTAAGCTTTAGTCAGACAAGGATCTTCGTAGACTGTCAGTGTCAGTTGGCTCTTGTGGTTTCGAAGTAGCTTGATGGATTTCACAAATGCATGACATAGGACGTTCATTAGGAGAAACTTAGGTGTGTCGTTGGGACATGGGATAAAGATAGAAACAACCATACATGTACTATTCAGTTTGTATGTGGAGGGACTACATAATTTCCCTAGTCCTTATAATCGAAAATTTGATAAGTCCATAGATTCTGGAGGGCTGGGCTTATACTCATCTAGTTCCAAGCTGGAGATTGAATGTTTTTGGATGTGATAAACGATATGTTATGTCAATCACATGAGTAATTGGGGTTGCTATCAAATTTTGTTCTAAGCATTTGTTGTATCAAACCATTGTCTTCATTACAGTTCATTAATTTCTTCAGTTCTATGAAATAAGCCTACATTAAAGGGTGTTTGCTATGTATAAGATGTATTTATTACTCAAAAAAAAAAAAAATATCAATTGTCTAGTACCTATAGTGCAAGTTTCGGCTTAGTTTGGGACTAGATGGCGCTGCATATGTATTTATGTTTCTGAGGTAAGACCCAGTCGTCGATACAATTTGCACTAACCTGTATACCAGCTAAAGCGTTTCCATAAATATTGTTGTGCTCAATGAGACCGCGGCCCTCGCCAAATATGTACACGCCGCCCTGATGGCCGTTGTAGATCTCGTTGCGCCGTATGGTGGGGTTGCTGTTGGAGGTGATCCACACGCCCGCGAAGTTGTTCGAGTGGATCTTGTTGTCTATGAACTGGCCGAGGCCCGACTCGTGCACGTAGATGCCGCCCGTCTGCCCGTGGTGGATCTCGCAGTGCACTACGGTGGGGTTCGCGCCGGCCTTCACTTCGAACCCGGCGATTCTGTTGTTGTGTATGTCGTTCGCTTCGAAATAGCCCTGTAGAATAAACAGTTCAAATGTCAGTTGTGAACAAGAGAGATATCCTTAAAAATTATAGCCTTTGTGTTAGATTATTTCTGAGCTAGATTATTATTGTAAAGTGATATCTAAATTCTATCTAGTACGCATGAAGGAGTAACAAATATCCATCCAACAAACTTTCATTTTCACAATTTCATGCGTCATGATGTCACTGTCAAAAAAGCCTTTATGTCTATGAAATAAGGGTGTTATAGTTCATTCGCGTTAAGAAAATAGTGACTCATCACCGACTGCCGGCCAAGCCACACCCCCTAGCCAATTAAAACGCTAGAAATTATAATTGGCTAGGGGGTGTGGCTTGGCCGGCAGTCGGTGATGAGTCACTATTTTCTTAACGCGAATGAACTATAGTAATGCCATTCGCATCGACTCGACTCGGACGACGCGCCGGCCGACGGCGAAACGTATGTATGTAAACGTAGTATGGTGAATTGGAGACACGCACTCGGCTTAAGCCGATTTTGCGTCGATAAGTGTGGGGAGACCCTAATATTTCTGCAAATTGCTGCCCACTGGCGAGTATACAGGGGTAGGGTTGTCAAGCCATAAAATGCAAAGGCCGGACTGCGCACTATATAAGGCTGGACATTTTGCCATAAAAACCGGACATATATTTTTATTGCCAAACATAATGTTTTTTACAGCTAGGCTGTTGAAAAAAGTATTTATACGTGATGTAAAGTGAGAATGAGATCCAAGATGGAGTGTGTGACAGTCGCGCCAGCAGTTTGCTCTCTTGTCCGCTTGGACGCTCGTCCGCCCATCGTCGAACGAATCACCACTCTGACAAAAGCCGGACAGGCCAAACACGTACATATTTGGCCGGACACGACCGCAAAAAGCCAAGCATGTCCAGCTAAATCCGGACATGGCAAGCCTATACAGGGGAGTTTAGTGGGTATGCAATCGGTACTCACCAAGCCGTTCTCGAAGGTGAATATGCCGACGTCGCGGCCGTGGTGTATGTGGTTGCGGCGCATGATGGGGTTGGCGAAGTTCTTGACCCAGATGCCGGCGAGCGCATTGCGCGAGATCTCGTTGTCCTGGTAGGCGCCCTGCGCGTAGTCGGTGATGTAGAGGCCGACGTTCTCGCAGTCGCTGATGTCGCAGTGCTTGATCACCGGGTTCGCTCCGGCACCACTCACGCAGACGGCCGCGCCCACTGCGTATGATATACGATTGTTATGTTAGCATGAAATCAACCATTTAATATTAATAAGACCTAATAAATGGCTAATTAGATTTTCTCCATGAATAGGATCACCTAATCTCATACCGCAGGTATCGTAGAAGAGAATATTATCAGGAAATGGTCAGCAGCATTTATCTGGTTACCTGACAAGCGTGATGTTTATGGCAAATCCGTCAGATTGAAGGCATAACGGGTTTTTTGTTTCGTAAATGATTACGATGAAAACCAAGGCTGTTGGAGTAGCGGAAGGCTCTCACCATTAAGCTGATGACGGGCAGCAGCGTCATCGGAAGCAGGAGTTACGCCCTGCGATCGTCAACCCGCCTGCCAAGCTTTACAGACTGCTGATGATGTCCAGGACAGCAATAGGCTTACTATCATGTTTACACTGATGACATACAAGGTACTGACCGACACTAGCGCTCCGTATAATGCAGTGGTCGATGGTGGGCGAGCAGTTGTCGGACACCTCGAGGCAGTAGTGCTTGTGGTGCTGCATGGTGCTGGTGGCGTCGGGCGAGAACTTGAGCGTCATGTGGCCGGCGTACGCGCGGCTCGATGACATAAAGGTACTGACCGACACTAGCGCTCCGTATAATGCAGTGGTCGATGGTGGGCGAGCAGTTGTCGGACACCTCGAGGCAGTAGTGCTTGTGGTGCTGCATGGTGCTGGTGGCGTCGGGCGAGAACTTGAGCGTCATGTGGCCGGCGTACGCGCGGCTCGCGCCCTCCGCGAACGTGAGCGTCGACTCCGCCTCGCGCTCCAGGACCACGGACTCGGCCACGTTGCCGCCCGCGCAACCTGGTCAATGAACATTTAAGACTTTACGGAGGTAATCCAGGTTGGCGATTTTTTGTATGGAATAAAACTATTGAAACTTCTTTGATTGTTGTTTGATTAACAATAGACGATGTGTAGGTTATGGTTATAAAGTGTTATGTGAAGGATATGTTACGACTTTTTTGTTACTAATATAGTATACAATCGATTGACTATTGCATTGGAGAAAACAATTTTTATAGTTCCTCTTGCTTGGCGGTAATTATAAGTGTCATGTTCACTCTGTGGTGTACAAGGAATTTCCCAAATAAATTTACTCAACAACAGAATCGAATACCATAGGTACAAACATGTGTGTGCATGAATATGTCTGTTTATATTGGTCTGGAAGTTTGCTCTGTTTAATATGTACTGTATAAGGATTTTTAAGATATTTAAAACTAGCCTGACATAATAAAAAAAGAAATCATCCGCTAAGTGGCGATGTAGTTGACAGTATGGTCTGTCAACTACCTGTATGTAAAGAGTACTTGAATTTATTGGCCACATAGCTAGGATGGGTGACCAAAACCTAGAACGCCTCATCATAACGGGTAAAATTGACGGCAAAAGACCAAGAGGCCGCAGTCCAACAAGATCGTCAGACCAGTTCCGTTCCAGACATTATGTCTTATTTATTCATACATGTCGTAACGTCCAAGTAGTCGTTACCTATGAGCTGCACGTCGGTGTCGATGGCGAGGCACTCCTCCTGGTAGAGGCCGGCGTGCACGAACACGAGCGCGGGGTGGTGCGGCGCGGGCGCGCGGCGGCACGCGCACGCCGCCGCGCCGCACGCGCACGCCGCCGCGCCCGCCGCGCCCACCGCCGCCGCCGAGCCGCCCGCGCCGCTCGCCGACGCGCCGCCGCCGCCGCCGACGCTGCTGCCGCCGCCGCCGCGCTCCTCCACGTATTCGAGAGCCGCCTGTCAAGAAAAAAAAAAATTCCTTTTGACTGACCCGATGGCACAATTGGTAGTGACTACTGCCTTCTGAACCAAGAGTCGTGGGTTCGATTCCCACTCGGGACAAACATTCGTGTGATGAACATTTGTGTTTGTTCTGTGTCTGGGTGTTTATATTTGTATTTAAGATATACTTGTGAAAGAAAGAAAGAAAATATGTTTATTCAGTGACAAATAATAGGACTTATAGCTACTTATAGCTGTGGTACCTTTGTTGTTCTAATACCCATAACACAAGTGCATAAGCTACTTACTTTGGGATCGGAGCATTGTATGTGATGTGTGATATTTATATTTATTTACAAAAAAAAGTATATGTATTAGTAAGTTTATCAGTTGTCTGGTACCGACAGTACAAGCTTCGGCTTAGTTTGGGGCTAGATGGCGCTGTGTGGCCCAGTGTGGCATGTGTTATTTATTTAATTAAAACCTGTAACAATATCAATACATTCCTGTTCGATATTGCCTAGTAAGTATAAAATAATACTTGTGACTGGCGATCACGCTCTTCTTCATTACATTTACATACACCATTCTGTGACCAATATTGTTTGTTATATCCCAATCATTTTTTTTTTTAAATGGGGTTGTAATGGCGACATGAAGGCGCCCTGTAGACGATCAACTGTTTGTAAAACTTTACGCGTGTGCAGCAGTGTTTGACGGGTTTGTCAAACAGTCTACACTTCATACAGTATTTGATGAAAATCCTGATTGATATGGATACGAAAAGAAAAACGATTGATAATTTAAGCTATTGTTGTATGAAAACGTGACGATTGGCCAACAAGTTTGATAGTTTACAGGACACTTAATCTATTTTTGAGCACTCTCACCTAACAAAAACCGATTCACTCTTGCCTAGAAAATCTGAACGAGGAGTATGTGGTCTGCTGGCTAAGCAGCAGCAATCAATGTGTGAACTACATCTAATACTGTATTTTCTATAGTCGTATTTGCCACACTAACTTATCTCGGCACACCCTCAGTTCCCAACTCACCCTAATAGTGTTGAAGTGTTTAATCCGCGAATCCTTCTTGGGACGGTAGTTGGGCCGGACGTGTATGCCGTAGTATAGCTGCCGGAAGCTCTCCTTCCACGGGTTGTCCGCGTCGCACTCGTCGGCCGGCACGAACTCGAACTGGCAGGGCGCGGGGTGCATCAGCGGTGTGTCGAACTCGAACACCGACTGGTAGAGGCTTTTCCTGTTGGCAAACAAGTAACTCATGTAACCAGCACCCCACACAGAATATAATAAGCTTTTATGAGAAGGAAAAGTAAAAGAATAACGAAGATCATATTTTTGACTACCAGCTCATCTATGATTGAGATGCATAGGACCTTACTAGATATGGCTTTATTTCTTTATGTCCAAATGCGGTGAAAATTAAATGTAGCCTTTACTTTATCATAATAACTTAAATAATATAACACTGGGCGGGGCTACTGAAAAAGTGACTTGAGCTGTGATTGTTTGAAAATGAGACGTGATTTCCGTTTATTTTAGTAGCACAGCATAGTGGTCTCTCACTGCCTGATGGAAAGCGAAAGAGGCGCAAGTTTTTTCAGCAATGAACAAGTAACTAAACCAAACAAACACTTGTCAGTTGCCATGTTGGCCTGTAACATTATACTGTGCATTTTAGGGATGACATGCATGTAGCAACTTTACCAGCAATGTTACAAACAATCCAAGTTTGCCACCCTAGTGGTATAAAAATGTTCAGTATGTCGCCGTTTTAGTCGGAAAACAGTCTCAAATCCCCTGGCGCAAGCTTAGAAAGCAGCCAGTATTTTCATCATCAGCCTTTCGCAGTCCACAGCTGGACATACGCCTCTCCAATTGTTCGCATTTTTGATCAATCTTAAGCTTCTCGCATCCACCACTTGTCAGCTATCTTCCGCTAATCGTCGCTTCACCTGTACGACGTTTGCCGAGTAGCAGAATCTACTCTAGAAGTCGATTATCCCAACACTTTGTTTTATGCTGAAACAACAATGAGAATGATAATCCTACTTACCATAGCTCAGTGTCGTTAGCGATGGTGTTGAACCTCTTGCACACCTGCGCGACGCGGCACAGGTCCCGTTCGGTGAGATGAGATAAAATGCACAGCAGCACTTCATCTGGCAGTTCATACTGCAAATACTGCGATACGTTGCACACGTCCACACCCTGGGACAGTGATCTGCGAAATAAAATGGTCTAGTAAGCAACTTGTGCATTATCTTCAACTTCTTGTTGTGTGGATGGCTACCGCAATTCGTTTATCTGGGACCAAAACTGCGCCACGCATTGCCGTTGGCGAGTAAGTCTTCAACTGTGTCCATGCATCATTCATTTACTAAGATGCCATAAACAAAAATAGCCCATACATGTTACATGTGATTGAGAATTAATATGTATGTACATTATGTGTAATAAATTATGTACTCAAGCTTGGTAATAGGAATCAAACTATCTGGAAAAGTGAAAGTAAATGTTTCTGCAAACATTACACTTACGTAAACTAGATAGGTACCTAATTTATGATTATAGATTACATGTGTACTTTTGTAATAAGTATCTATGAGCCTCTTTTTCATTAAAGCCCTTTATTTGCTCTGAATTCATATTGTAGCTTTGCCGATTACAAGAGCGTGTGTAAACTGCGCCGTTTAGCCAACGGCATTAACGATATTTTATCAAAGCAATAGAGCATTTAAGCTGTTTTTATAGAGCAGCCTCCTGAACTAAAATATCCCTACAACAGATATCGGACTTATTGACTTCCACTGTTCTTTTTGGTACACGCAGTTTAGGGTACTCTTAGCTTTTAGAAGCTGTTTTAAGTAAATATGATGTGCAATTAATAATAGTGAAAGGGTTAGTTGAAACATAGACTATTCACTTAATAAAAAGCCTTTGATAGTTATTACATCATGTTATTGTTAGAATACCAGAAATAGTACTTTTCAATATCGATTATAAATTGAAGTATCATGTTAGTAAAACAAACACACTAAATAGACAGTAATTATGTAGATTCGTAATGATTACTTACATCCAAAAAATAAAAAATAAATATTTTATATCCACTTTTTGTTTCAAATTAAATAAGCAATTTAAATGGCTTTAAATATACTGAGTAACTAGGTAGATGAGGATAACAAAATGAGTAACCTAAATGACAAATCATAATTTCAAATCACCTACACACTCTATACAGCACAAGACATTGGATGTTCGCCAATAATAATGACATAACATCATCCATAGCAAAAAAAAAATGTTTTAAATACATAATAACAAAGTAAATAATTTTTAAAATAGGCATATTAAATAAAGTACAGCATTATTTATCTGTTAGATCAAGGGAAATCCACATATTTATAACTTTTTGACCCCGCCCCTCCTTGTCCCAGTTGGTCACTTTTGTGGAACTCCTTTTGTCCTTTTGTGACCTTGTGAACCTTTGCCCTTAGGTGTAACGTAATTTATTGCTACATTTGGTTGTGACTATCTTGTTCTTTCTTTGACTTAGAATATCCTCCCAGGACAAATTTTTGTTTATGGATACCATAATATGACATATTCAAAGTAGAATACCACAAAAATGCAGATTTTTGTCTTCAGCCACAAGACTGCAATGTAATATATATCAAGTAAATCTTTCTGTGCCTACATCTCAAATTTCAACAGTTATAAATAAATATCAGCTACAACATACATTGACCTTATACTACAGTAAGTAATACGAGCATTTGCATTATGAATTTGGGGGACTTGACTTAGTCATCATGTTTCGCAGGCAGGTTGATAACCGAAGTAGGTTTTATTTGTATTGTTCATCATCATCAGCCGATCTCATTCCACTGCTGGACATAAGCCTCTCCAGTTGTTTGCTACTTTGGCCCCACACCTGGAGGATTTACCCATATCCATTTGTATCCATGTGTAATCAGCATCATCATGATCATGATCATTATCAGCCTATTGCAGTCCACTGCTGGACATAGGCCTCTCCAGTTGTTCGCCACCTAGGGCAAACTTCTGGAGGATATAGCCATAATCGCCACGCGGGGTAGGCGGGTTGGCGATCACAGGGCGTAGCTTATTGCTCCGTTTATCCTTGTATAAATATAAGTGAAACTCACGTTCTGGGCCTCTTCCTGGCAGGTAGAGAGCATGTGCCCGAGGGCCCGGGCTCGTGGTACGCGGGCGGCGACTTGCGGCGCAGGTCGTACGGGCTGTGGTGGCCGGCCGTGGTGGCGGGCGCGGCGGCGGGCACGGGGGGCGAGCCGCCGCCCCCGCCGCTGCCGCTCGGTCCGGCGCACGCCGCTGTCGCCGCCATTGCGCTGCCGGTCACGTTGTTTGGGCAGGGGACTGATTCACATGGCTCAGCTGGAATAATAACATTTCAGAAATTATGTCTCAAGTACTAGAAGTAAAGCAGTTTGCCAAAATTGAACATAATATTGAACAACAATGAAGTATGTTGCCTTACCATTGAAGTTTATAGTTCAAAGAATTAGGCAGCATCTTAACATTTTCCACTAGAGATCTAACTAGCATTTTTCCAAAGATTATTAGTAATTTTCTTCATATGTAACCGTTTTTGAATTTTTTGTAATGGACAATTATATCTATTACCATAATACCATGATTGTGATTTGTGTGATTTTGTAACAAAATAAGTTTTCCTCTATCATTTGTCAATGTCAATCTTGACCCAAATCAAAATCCATTGGACACTCTTATACATTTTATGGAAGTCTTAAATATTAAGTACTAGAAACAAAAGTATTTTTAAGTGAAAACAAAAAAGGATAGATGCCTGTGTTTGAATTTGTAATATATTTATTCATAAAGGCAACAAGCATTCAATAGTTAAGTACAAAAGTATAACAATGACACAACACCAGGTTCAGAAAGTGGTTTTCATTAAGAAGACCCGCCAACAACTAACTAACAAGGTTTATATGTATTTTAGAGTTATACATGCAATGTTAGAAATGGCCAGTTCAGCAATAATTATTTTCTGATAACTTATTGAAAAATTTAGCCCCTAAGCCAATAAATGTTATTTTTCCTATGTTGAATGAAATTATTATAAGATGGAAGAATCCTTTATGAGAAATCACAACTGAGATTCAAAATCAAATCCAAAAAATAATACCATCCCCATGCTATCCCCCATTTATGGTGTAAATAACAGAAAGGTGTTTATTTTTTTGGTTTAGTTATGAAACCAATTTCAAAAGTCATGTTTTCTATATTGTAAATTGTATAGTTGATGTTTCATATAATCATGTTACAGGTATATGTTACTATTGAAACACATGTACCTATTACATAAAAAAAATGAACTGAAGTCACTTTATAGTTGCCCATTTATGAGGAGCTTTTGGTCACTGTCTATATTTGCAATTTTCAAACAGTATGAATGCTAATTGATTAATTTTTACACCTTATAGTTTACTCACATTTAAATAAATATCAATTAGACTATTGTTTTGATATTAGAAAAACAAGGAAAAAGGTATAAACAAATAACAATGTAACAGTTATCAGGTAAAGCTATGTAGGTATTATGCTTTATCTACATTCAAACATTAATAGGTATGTAATGTACTAAATACTTATCTGAAATTGAATTAGGAAAATCTAATGTAAATCTCTGAAAATGATTAGAGTTAAGTTACATTACTTTTATTATCAACTCGAGACTCCCAAAAAGGAATAAGATTCTCTGGTTGATTGTATTTTTTTATTTAACCATCCTTCCACCTTTTGCTAATTATTCCATCACTAAAGGATTGATTTGCAATGCATGTATTTTATTCAAAATAATAGGTCACAAAATCTGAATCAAATGATGTGGATTTATGACCCCCATATATGAAAGGCCTATTTATATTTTATCCTCTGATGTAGAGATTGTCTAAACTAAAATGATGCGCCCCTCCACTTTATTACTTTATTTATTTAGATGTGTGAGTGCAAATATAAAATCTGGCCCTTCAACTTTGTGGGAACTCGTATTTGGTGAACTATGATTTGTATGTGCACATGACATCTAACTAGTCAGGTTATGAATCCTACAATACTTACTCTATGGAGCAGCACAACTTCTCTTCTCATGTGTTCACAATCAACTAAACAAGTTGGACAACAAATCCGAATGGTTGTGCCATTCCTATGTTTGAATCTACCCATCAAATTTATGTCCAAATTATAACTGCATGTTTTTATGTACATAGGTATTGTATTCATCGTTGAAATTTGCTTGTGTGCATAAAAGTGGTGGCGCATAATTTTAGATTTGACAATCTCTACCCTTATTTCAGATGCAATAGAAAATTTATTGTGTTGCCCCCATATTGGGTTTACATGATGTGATGGGTTGAAGCAAATTAGACCAATTTAACAATTCAAATGTGGGTATCATTATCATTCTCAAATTACTTGTCAGAAAATAAATAATATACAGAATTATTTCCAGGAATTATATTTATTCTGGTAATACTATACGTCCTATAGAATATAACATTCATCCTAGATTATACCTTTATGGATTGTGACCAGTTAAATAATTCCAGTAAACCATTTCATATTGTATTTTAAGTACCTACTCAAAAAGAAATAACTTTGTTGTTTCTGAAATTATACACCATAAACATTTCAGTTATCTTATTTCACAAAAGTAAATGCAGAAAAACAGCTTATGTAAATAAAAACAAATTAAACCTTATCTCTATTTTAAATAACAACAATGAGATACAAATGACACAATAATATATTGTAAGTGCAATGATTTTAATTAATAATAAAATAGAGTAAATTGGTTTTACTATAACTACTAGCACAACACTCATGGTATCTTAGAGGACAAGACATATTTCGGACTTGAACTTTTTACATCTAATACAAAATTTATGTGAAAAAAAACAATTCTCTTGTATGAATATCATGCATGAAATTAAAGACATTGTGTATTACCATTGATATTATAGGATCTTCATGCAAAGGAATACGACAATATATTTCGTATTTGAAACAAATAGTATCGTATCGAGCATCTTGAGAACAGCTGTTTCGCCATGCTATGTAAAAATATAGATTTCATCTACCGAATCAATACCCTTAATGCGCAAAATGTCACTGAAATGCGCTACTCAATATCTTTGTCAAACGTGGAATGCGAAGAAACGATGTGAATTTGCATGCCAATCAACGCAAGGAGAACAATGATCAACGAATTGATGAAAATTGTATGGCAGCCCGAAAAACATTTATACACAATGTGTCGTCAGAAATGCATGCACCTGGGATGATTCATACGTAATTGGACAGAAAATTCTGTAAAATTCGTTTTTTCGTCTAGACCAGACGCTGCACATTTATGGAAATGTCGTTATCGAGCCATTCGTAAAAGATTGGGGCGACATCGGCGACCCGGATTACTTACTTGATTGTGTCCTAGAAGGTAGGGGTATCCGATGTCCGCCTTTTCTTCGCGATCTACGGACGTAAGAACGCGAAGAGGAAAACGAGGCACTAGGCATTATTTCTTTAGACACTTATTTTCACTAAAATCCAGCCCTAAACAAAGGAGACACCCGCACTAAAACCGTCGGCCATTTTCTGTTTAGATTAGATTGAGAAACGAAACGGAAAACCGATGTTATACCACATGGGTGGTTGCTGGGGCAAAGTTTTATTGTTCTAAAGGATTATCACTACTCACTGACACTAAAATTACTATAGTTAACACATAAAAATCATTATCTAATTAATTACAATAAATATTCACACTACCCCAGAGCAATGGGCGACTCTTCAAAAAATATGGCGGATCTGATTAACATGGCGGATCCGACGCTAGCGACATCTCACAGGTACCAAAGTTGTGTTTTTTATTTTTTTTACATTTTTGGTGGTCATTTGTCAAAATATTTTCTTAACTAAATAAAATGACATTCATTCCATAAACGCAGTAAAATAATTAACGTTTACTATCTAAACTTCTAGTGAGTTATCAATACGACCATTTTATCTACCATCAGGTTACCCCTTGTTCGTAGTACCCATGGAAGTAATAAGTAGTAGTACTTCCATGGGTTACCCAAATATGTTTCAAAAACTCACTGAATATTGAACTCTATGTTTCATACATTTAGTTGAAAATTGAAGTATAAGTAAATTTATCTGTACATACAATTTCATGTTTTTTATGACTTCGGCTAAAAGCTTACGGCTACAGCCACCCTTGGAATTTCCTGAAGAATTTTCTGTTTCTCCTAACTTAAATTTAGTGAGATTACGAAACGTTCACTGCGTTCCCATTGACAACTGATACTTCCTAGGTGTTCTCTTTTTCTTTCATTATGTGCGTAGAGATGGTAACTACTTTGATCTATGAGACAAGTGGAACGTATAAAAAATATTTTTGTTACTTGTCAATGTCAAAAGCTGTACCTGTCAAATGAAATTGGTGCTGTTTTCGGTTTCGTTCGTGAAATAAAATAATTCACTGATAAATTTTGTGTTCAAAATTTACAATGTCTAATAACGGAATCATGGAAGAAAACTCATGTTTGTTTTCTATTTTGCCGTGTATTTTGCTCACATTTTGCTATGTCGCCAGTCTATACGTTTGGAGGTCTAATCTTAGCAGGTACTATAGCATATTGTTTATTTATTTTATCTTACCTAACAATGCTTTTCCTTGTATGTTGAGATATCTATTGTTGTAACTTTCAGAGACCACCCTACAACAATAAAAAGAAGATTTTTTAGCGTTTTTTGTGTGATGCTTCTGGCCCCATTTTTGACTCAGTATTTTCTTACTGAGAGGACTATAAATAGAGGCGACATGTATGAACAGTTGGGCCTTAGAACTTCTGGATTACTGACTGCTATTGTAGCTCCATTACTTTTAACAGCTGTATTATTTCTGGGTCCTCTTACCATGCATGTTTTGTCAGGATCTTGGAAACTATACACAGGTATTACTTATGATTAATTTTCGAGTACCTAAGTATCTTTTGTGTTCACAATTATAATTTGAAGTCAACAGGATTTTGTTCAATTATTTTTATTATTGTAGGGGTCTAGTAAGTACTAAACAAGAAAAGATAACATTCCTGAAATCGGGGGGTTGTAAATGAACTATCATTCTTATATAATATTACTCTTACCATGTCTGGATATTAACAAAAAAAAATATTTTTCAGAGCCTTGGTACTGGGTATCAAACTGGCAAGACTTGATGTGGGTCCGTAACCAATTCATGGCACCGTTGAGTGAAGAGTGGGTGTTCCGAGCATGCATGATGCCACTGTTGCTACAGTGTCTAGAACCATTTACAGCTATATTTACGGGTCCTTTGCTGTTTGGTATTGGTCAGTATATTTATTGTTCTCACAACATTTCATATAATTAATAATTTTGAACATTTTAATAAGTTTGATGATCTTGTTTTTGTGTTGATGGCTTTTTTTTTTTATCTTAAAGTACCACCCAATATTCACAACAACTGCCCTTCTGACACCCTCATATTTGATGATAATTTTCAATCATTAAACAATGCCATTGTAACAAACATTATCCTCTCTTATTTTAACATCAGTCATTTTAATTTTACCCCAAAACCACAAGTAATACAAAATAGGTACATTAAAAAAAGAACAACAGACTCCTATACCTGTCATACTAAATGTTTATATGTTCTTTCTTTCAGCACATTTTCACCATATGTTGGAAAGGTTGAGAGCAGGTTTTGATTTCCAAACAGCTCTCATGGTTTCAAGTAAGGATATATTAATTGTTGCTATAAATAAAAAAGAATTACCAAAGTAAAACTGATTTTGTAAAGTACTAATCTTCTTTTCCAGCATTCCAGTTTACCTACACCAGCTTGTTTGGTGCTTATTCAGCATATCTCTTCGCAAGAACAGGTGAGACCATTAATTCCACATAAAAAAATGATCTTTTTAAATCCTTTTGTAATCCACATATAAAAAATTCCCAAGAAGATTGGATGATAATTATATGGATCAGTACTTAGATATGAGGCATGGTTTATCTTATCTGTGATAATTAAGTAGGTACCTATCTATATAATTAACAGCATTTTTTAGGAAAAAAACAATAATTCTCGGATGTGGTAACAAACATAAAAAAAAATCAGTTGAATGGAAGTCCTCCTCCTTTTTTTTGAAGTTGGTTAAAAAGACTTCTATATAAAGACATTCTGCTTTTGTCTCTAAGAGAAAACCTAATACGGTAAATAAGGGACGAAATTTTGCATGCATACAATCAAAAACTTGAACCTCTCTAGATATAAAATCACAGATTTTGTTTATAAAATCATCCATGTCTTTGTACAAATTAGTGAATGTCCATGTAGTTGTGGGGGTGTGGCGTGTGTGGTGATGGTGTGTAGTAGGTATGGATGAATGGTACCTGATGATGTTGATGTCGGGGTTTCGTGTGCGGAGGTAGAAATAAACTCGACGCACACTCAATAGTCTTTAATCAACACCAAGATAATCGTTCACACAAATCACAGCACAAACGTCCACAGAAAAGAAGGAGTACGGAAGAAAACAGATAGAAAGTTCAGATACACATTAATTACAAATAGATTCGGCAAATCGTTTACGAGCTAATCGCGCGTGCGTGTAGCTATTGCAAAACTGTCTGCACTGTCAATCAACGTCACAGGTGTGACGCGTGTGCGTAAGCGAGCCGGGAGATGCGCCGGCGCACGGGTCCGCGCAGGACAACAGATACGAGTAGGTTTATCGATGCATCGACTGCGCGGCTCCAATGCACACGCTCGGCGGAACTACAAATAATATTGACGTTCGACGTAATATTTGTATAGGTTTTATTGTTTTTATTTATTATAGTTATTGTGATTAGTGTGTAAGTGTGAATAGTTAGTTTTAGTGTTTATTTAGTTTTAGTTGTAAATAATATTAATAAATGTAAATATATATTAATATGAATTTAAATATTTTATAGACATAAATATATATACATGCAAATATGATATGTGGGTTCCCCACATCACTCCCCCCCAGAGACCGTCATGGGCGATAATAATCTGGAAATCGTACAACACGACCTGATCTAGTTTTTATCCCAGTGTCCTGATCTGGTGTAGTATGTAAAGTTGTACTGGGAATTGGATCAGGAGTGGGGATAGTTGACTTGGGAGAAGAAGTGGGAACGGTTATGTAAGTAGGAAAAGGATTTGGTACGGGAGTAGGGTCGGACAGTATATAGGCTGGTTTAAGTCGGTCTATAGTTACTGTGACAGGTTTGCCCTTGACCAAAATCTTGAAAGTTTTGTCACTTCTCTCGAGAACTTCGTAGGGACCGGAGTAGGGAGGCATTAAGGCACCTCGCAATGCATCGTCCCTTAAGAAAACGTGACTCGATGTATTTAAATCCTTGTATATAAAAATTTTATCCTTACTGTGACGCGCAGCGGGGGATGGAGTAAGCTTTGCTGCAAAGTGGCGTAGGCGACTGGTGAAATCCGAAAGGTCGGTGGAATCCAGTGCAGTCGCTTGGAGAAATTCTCCGGGCAGACGTAAGGGTTCGCCGTAAACCAGCTCTGCAGAGGAAGCTTGGAGATCCTCTTTGAAGCTGCTGCGTATGCCCAAAAGGATTAAGGGCAGTTGGTCAACCCAGTTGCAGTCAGCATGACACATTATGGCCGCTTTTAGCTGTCGGTGGAATCGCTCCACAAGCCCGTTACACGCTGGGTGATATGCGGTGGTTCGACGGTGCTTGAATCCGATCATTTTTCCAAGATATTGGAAAAGTGTGGATTCGAACTGTCGTCCGCGGTCGGTGACTATATCTGTTGGACATCCAAATCTGGATATCCACGATATTAATGCCTTACCGACGGTTTCCGCAGTCATGTCAACCATTGGGGTAACCTCTGGCCAGCGTGTGAAACGATCCACGACTGTTAGGCAGTACCTATTGCCTTGTGATATAGGCAAGGGGCCAATAATGTCCATGTGTATAAATGCAAAGCGAGCGCGGGGTAAAGCGAATGTGCCAAGAGGAGATGACACGTGACGATTCACTTTTGCGCGCTGGCATGCTATGCATTTCAGGGACCAGTCTCGACAGTCTTTACGCACACCAGGCCAGACGAATCGTTCAGCCACTAACTTAGCGGTTGCGTTGGCGCCTGGGTGACTAAGGCTATGAAGACTATCGAAAAGTTGCTTCCTTAAAGGTTTGGTGACGAAAGGTCTAGGTGTCGCTGTACTAACGTCACAGTAGACCTCCGTGTTGGAACCTTGTGGAATTAACTTCTTGAGGCGGAGTGAGGATTCACCGCTAATGAGTTTTGTCAATTCCGGGTCCACAGCTTGAGATGAGGCGAGACGTTCGTAATCGATAGGTATCTGCAGCTCATCGACGCGTGACAATGTATCGGCAACGACATTGTCTTTGCCCGAAATGTGTCGTATGTCGGTAGTGAACTGAGATACATAATCGAGATGACGATACTGACGAGGCGAACAGTTAATTTTCCTCTCGTGGAAAGCGAAACTGAGCGGCTTGTGGTCAGTATATACCACGAAGTGTCTGGCCTCAAGCATGTGGCGAAAGTATTTGATACTTTCGTATATGGCTAACAACTCGCGATCATACGGGGAGTACTTCTGTTGAGAAGGGCTCAACCTGCGGGAAAAGAACGCGAGAGGTTGCCATAAGCCATCTTTCAATTGCTGCAATACAGCACCCATAGCTAGGTCGGACGCGTCTGTTACCAGAGCGAGCTTAGCTTCAGAGTCAGGGTGTGCCAGTAAAGCAGCATTAGAAAGGCTTTCTTTGCATTGCTCGAAAGCAAGTAGGGACTCACCAGTGAGGTTAACCGGGTGGGACGCCTTCACCGAACCTGTAAGTAAGGAGTTTAGGGGGGCCTGGATCTTGGCAGCGTGCGGAAGAAATCGCCTGTAAAAATTGACCATCCCTAAAAACCTTCGCAGTTCTTTCACGGTCTTCGGTGCAGGGAAGTCTCTGATGGCATCGACCTTGGATTCCAGAGGTTTGGTGCCAGTTTCCGAGATCCTGTAACCTAAAAATGTTACTTCACTAGCTCCGAAGATACACTTTGAAGTGTTGACGAGCATGCCGTATTCCTTCATGCGGGAGAAGAGGAGCTGGAGGTGGACCTCATGTTCTGCAGCGGATTTTGAAAACACTAAAAAATCGTCGAGGTAACAATAGCAGAAATCGAGCCCTCTGGTCATTTCGTCGACGAAACGCTGAAATGTTTGTCCCGCATTTCGAAGCCCGAAGGTCATATACGGGAATTCGTATAGACCAAACGGGGTGGTGATGGCAGTCTTCTTTATATCGTCCTGAAACACTGGGAGTTGGTTATAGGCCTTCACCAAGTCTATTGTGGAGAAGACCTTACATCCAGACAAGGCATGAGCAAAGTCATGGATGTGTCGTATGGGATAACGGTCTGGTATAGTGCGAGCGTTGAGTAACCTATAATCGCCGCATGGTCGCCAGCCGTTATCTTTCTTGGGCGCCAGGTGCAAAGGCGAAGCCCAAGGACTGTCAGAGGGACGAGCAGTACCATTGTTCAACATAAGTTGAAATTCCTGCTTGGCTATTTTAAATTTGTCAGGAGCTAACCTACGAGGAGTACATGAAATAGGAGGACCGGGAGTAGTACGGATGTAGTGTACTGTGTTGTGTCTGGGTGTTGTGAGAGTACCTGATGGACGGGTGATTTCAGGGAATTTAGATAAAATGTTATGATACCTAGTGTCGCCCGTCAATACTTTCACAGAACAGACATTTACATCATTAGCGACAGAAGCAGTTGATGACAAATCGGTAACACTATCCACAAGGCGCTGCTTACGACAATCGACAATTAAATTATAAAAGCTTAAAAAGTCTACGCCTATAATTGGCTTTGTTACATTAGCTACAATAAAGCGCCAAGGAAAACTACGCCTTAAGCCTAGGTTTAAATCTAAATTAATGTAACCGTAAGTGTCTATAGCACTACCATTTGCGGCACTAAGCTGGTAACCAGTCTTTGTACGTCGTTCACGAAGCGCGGATCGAGGGTAGACGCATAAGTCACTACCTGTGTCTACCAAAAATCTAAGTTTCGAACTGCGGTCTGTGACGAAGAGGCGACCTGAAGAGGCGTGGCAATCACCAGTCGCCATTAGCGACTGCCCGTGGAGTTTCCCGCCTTCTTGTAGTCGCACGGCTTGATGCAGCTGCGGGCCTGGTCTCCAAACTTGGCATGGTACCAACAAGTAGGGTACTTGCGGTAGCTGGAGTTGGATCTGGACCGCTGACGTGAATTCGAGGCACGTCGTCGAGGTCTGGATCTGATGCTGGAACAGTGGCCTGAGCGTGTGTGTTCCTCGAGCTTCAGGGTGAGACGTTCCACCATCTTCTTCAGCTCTGCTATCTCGCTGGATTGGCTCGCGTTCTGTGCAAAGCTCGCTGAAGTGGCAGCGACGTTGCAGGGTGAGGTAATCTCCTGGATTCGGTCGGCGAGGTCGGAAAGTTGTTCCAGGGAGTGGGTTGGTTGTGATGCTAGCACAGTCTGGATGCTATGAGGCAGACGGTTGCACCAGATCGTCTGAATAAACTCTTCTGGAACGGACGGGCCAGCTAAATCTTGTAGGTGTCGGAGGAATTGGGAAGGTTTCCGGTCACCAAGTTCCTCATGGACAAGTAGCTGACGGACCTTCTTCTCCTGCGATGCTGACAAGCGCTTGATGAGCTCGGTTTTAATTTTCGTATAGCGATTCTCGGCCGGGGGATTCAAAATGATATCCTTTACAGACTTGGAATGTTGAATATTCAAGTTGTTGATAACATTCATAAACTTTACCGCGTCTTTAGTGATTTCATTGGCTGCAAATTGGCCTTCCAAAAGCGCGAACCATATCTCCGGTTCATCCGGGTCAAAAGGTGGCACTCGAAGAAAATGACGTGTCGTGCCGGAATCCGTTTCTGATACAGTGGAAACGCGCACTTTTTTATTTCTCGTCGTGACGTTTCCTCTACCCCCGTTTTCGTTCTCCGAATCATAAGATTTTGCAGGATCTGAACTGGCCATCCTCGTGTTCTCGGGGTCACCACTGTGGGGGTGGGGCGTGTGTGGTGATGGTGTGTAGTAGGTATGGATGAATGGTACCTGATGATGTTGATGTCGGGGTTTCGTGTGCGGAGGTAGAAATAAACTCGACGCACACTCAATAGTCTTTAATCAACACCAAGATAATCGTTCACACAAATCACAGCACAAACGTCCACAGAAAAGAAGGAGTACGGAAGAAAACAGATAGAAAGTTCAGATACACATTAATTACAAATAGATTCGGCAAATCGTTTACGAGCTAATCGCGCGTGCGTGTAGCTATTGCAAA
The DNA here is from genome assembly GCA_031163375.1 of Conogethes punctiferalis. NCBI lineage: Eukaryota > Metazoa > Arthropoda > Insecta > Lepidoptera > Crambidae > Conogethes > Conogethes punctiferalis. The sequence continues at coordinate 5,521,391 of CM062093.1, forward strand.
ACTGTCTGCACTGTCAATCAACGTCACAGGTGTGACGCGTGTGCGTAAGCGAGCCGGGAGATGCGCCGGCGCACGGGTCCGCGCAGGACAACAGATACGAGTAGGTTTATCGATGCATCGACTGCGCGGCTCCAATGCACACGCTCGGCGGAACTACAAATAATATTGACGTTCGACGTAATATTTGTATAGGTTTTATTGTTTTTATTTATTATAGTTATTGTGATTAGTGTGTAAGTGTGAATAGTTAGTTTTAGTGTTTATTTAGTTTTAGTTGTAAATAATATTAATAAATGTAAATATATATTAATATGAATTTAAATATTTTATAGACATAAATATATATACATGCAAATATGATATGTGGGTTCCCCACATAGTAAGACCATGTCTCCTGGGCATATCATCTTAGAGCCTGTTCAGACATGCGATTTTTTGCGTTCAGACTTGTCAGTCTAAACGGAATACCCGTTTGTAATCCGTCCGGCGTCGGCCGCAATTCGACCGCAAACGACCGCCGCGGCTGCCGATAACGTGAACAGCGGTAGCGATTTACCCGCCAAACCGCAGTGTAAACGCCGCGCCCCGCCGCGCGGATAGTGTGCACAGGGGTAGCGGGTTGATGGCGGTTTCGCGAGCGGAAACCGCATGTTTGCATGAAGCTCTAGTCATTTACAAAAAAACAACCTTTCAAAATCTTAATTTTATCACTTTCAGGACATTTTGCCGCCCCACTGGTAGCGCACATGTTCTGCAACCACATGGGATTCCCCAACTTTGGTGAAGTTTTCCATTACCCCCCTATGCAGCGGGTGCTCATCATCATCTGCTTCTTGCTAGGATTCACTATGTGGTGTCTCCTCCTCACAACACTTACCAGTCCAGACATATACAGTAACACAGTACACTGGGAGACTTGAATTGTGTAAAAGTGTGCAACAAAGTGATTCAGGACTGAGATAAAAGATTGTTGATTGATTTTTATTACAAATGGTTTTAGTATTATTGTTATAAATCAGATGGTAAGACTGAGATTCATTGGGCATTGTCTCAAGTTCAATAGTAATGTACATAAAACTGGGCTAGAATTTATAATTAACAATAATTAATTACGAATTCTACATTTTCCTTACACAAGCGTTAGTTTGTTGGTTAGTTTGATCGGGCCGTTATCCGCAACTCGACGATTGAGCGCTTATTTTGCGTGGGGTGCACTAACGTTACTATTACTAAACTCGGATAAAGAACAAACAAAGTATTATGCTCAATGAATCTCGGCCTGGAAATATAACAGACCTCAATATTTTATTTATTTTTGCAAACTGAGTTAGTTACTTATTTTTTTTTATAATTATTAAGGAAATGGGAAACCTTTGCCCTGTAGTGGGACCATAGGTTAATAAAGAAGAAATTAGGAAATAGTCGCCAAATCATTGGCGTTGCTAGTTTCAATTTACCCAGTATCTTAGTTTCGTATGACATATTTGTATAACGGCGACATCGCGACATTATTTCTCGGGAACACATACGGACGCCAGTGGTATAATAAAGTCTAGTCCAAATCTTCAAATTATAGCAAATGTATTATAACACTTGTATTACAGCTGGTATCTGTTTGTGTCATCTAAATTATAAGGTTTTACTGTTCTTTTTAAGACTTTTCATTTTGGCTGTATAAGTAAAGCTGTGTTAATTGTGCGCGTATTTGTAATTACATATGATATAGTCAAGTATTATTTATCTAACTATTTAGGCTGTGTGTGCACGTTTGTTCAAATGCTTGCGAAAATTATATAAAATATTAATTACATTGAAATTGTCGGATTGCGATTGTGGGGCTCCGGATCAGACCACTATACACATCGTAGAGGAATGTCCTCTACGTTGGTTTCCTGGAGGTATGCAGGAGCTCCATGAGCTCACTCCGGCCGCGTTAAATTGGCTTCGCCAACTGGATACTGACCTTTGAGGACTCGAGCAAAATTAAGCCATACGACATGATGATGATTACATTGAACAGATTTACTATTTTTAAAGTTCATGCAATCGACTAAGTAGTCATACCATTTTCGGTCTTTCCTGTTTGTAAAATACATCGTTATCAGATAACGATAAAACAAAATAGGATAGATTCTATCCTATTTTGTTTTACATTATCACAGACAACAGAATAGCAATTATTACTTAAATGAAATAAAATTGTACTAAGTATAATTACTCATTTGTCTGTCCTAGTGATCCTTGTCAGCTGATACCTTGCTAATTATATTATACTAGCTGCTGCCCGCGGCTTTGCCCGCGTGAATATTTGTATAAAACATAGCCTATATGTTATTCCAATGTATAAGCTATATTACTGTAAAGTTTCATTAAAATCCGTTCAGTAATTAATGCGTGAAAGAGGAACAAACATCCATCCATCTATCCATCTAAACAAACTTTCGCATTTATAATATTAGTAGGATTAAGATTTTTGAACTGCTAGTGAGTCGAATATAGTGGAGTCTTTGTTTGATAAAACAATTTAAGCTATATTTTATATTCTTAGGTTAGAATCTTAATTGCATAATTAAAATCTTGGAATTGAAAATATATTTTTCCTTAATAATTCATAAAAGCACATCAATCTATATAGTGTGATTTCTAGCCTATTAAATATTTTAAATACTTGGACAGATAGGTATTTTGTGTGTGCCATGTCATGACACGATTTCCAATACCTTCTTTAAATATCTAAGCACACTTTTGTAAAAAATGTATTTTTACTTCCATGCGTAAATTATAATTTTAGGAGGGTTTGTATGCACGGGTGAAAAAAATATAACGAATTGCCTCACTAGTCAATTGAAATAATTTTAATTATTTAGTTATATTGAGTGACACAACGATAACGTTTTATTAAGGATGTTGCAACTTATTAAAGTAACCCTACTTTAGCAAATGATGTTAATTTAATTGATTTGATATTGTGTACTTTATTGTGATGGTTACTTGTTGTGAAATAGTTCAAACGTTTGACTGTACATAAGATAATACAATATCAATTGATGCTCAACAATATTTGTTGTCATTTCTAATGAACAAAGTGGCCACTAGATTAAGAACTTACCAAAATAAACCTTTTGCGATTAACACCTATTTGATTCACACTACCTTTGCATTGAATTTCATAAAACGGTGATATAAAATAGAAAGTCGTGTAAACAAATTAGTGAAATCTATATCGAAAATTGACAAGGAAAATTTGTTAAGAAGGGTTTAAGGGATTATAAAGCAGTAAAACAGATCTAACAAAAATGAGAAAACAGACTAGATATTTATCATGTAAATAATTTATTTCCTTCATCATCTTATATACACAATGTACACAATTTAGAATCGGAGCTTGTATATTTTATGTAAAGGCTCTATCCAATCATCCAACTGAGCAACGGCGTAATTATACCGTCAGAGGCCCTTCGAAAAATCTTTGAATGGGGCCCTACCAGTAAGGCCTCGTTTAAGGAGACGTGTTGCATTTAACTCCCACCGACACGCCTCGCGTGTTCAGGCTAATCTATGTATCTCCGCCAAGAACACGCCAGGAGTGTTTGGAATGTTTTAATTGATATTTCTCAAACTGGGCCTGATTTTCTGTTCAAATTATACGGCAAAAATTATCAGGAATTACCTTTTATCAAAGCCATGAATACGCGTGAGGTGTTCATTGATTCACTGCGGTATCTCTATGAACTTTAAGAAAATCGTGGCGGCAGCGAATGTGAGCTCTAAAAATATGCAATTACTTGGGTCGGGACCTTCTCTGGTCAGGGTTGCTCTCCATATAGTTACGCCATTGCTACAGATGATAAATAAGTATTGGTTATTTACCTAATAGAATCACCAACAACAATAATGTATTATCTATGAAATCTGAAAATATACACGGATACGATGTGCTCTAATATTTAAATAGAAGTGTAAAATAATACAAGAGCCGTAATAATTACCTACGTTATAACAACAACGATAACATATATGAATACCTACCGAAGGCCGCTTTCGAATTGGAAGTATTTAGAGAATGTAATACAGCCTGAGAGAATCGGGTTCGAGCCCCTTGGTGAAATGGCCGATAAACTGCAGGATACTGAAGAGAAAGAAAACTACCTAATTGTGTAAACAGTGAGCTTCTAAAATTTTCTAAGTTTGAGTTAGAAAATTTTAGAAGCTCAGTCTAATTTTAAATCTGCCTCGGCATTATAAATAGGAAAGTAATTAAACTTGAACAGTACTTCAAATATAAACGAAAAATGTTTACAAGTTTCAAAGTTTAAGTTTAGAATTTCAGAAAAAGTATTAAGTTGAATACTGATGGGGAAAATGTAACATACTGTAGTAAGTAGGTATTGTTGATAAAAATATTGTTGTAACCTTGTAATTTTACCTAATAACATTTTAATTTATAGGGATTTTACATACACTGGCCCCAGTAAATGAAATTAATAATAAATTGGGCAAGATTGCATTCTCTAATAAAAAACTGACAAAACTTTTTTACCACATATTGCACGAATCAGAAAGTCCAACTAGATTTAGATTGGACACTTAAACAAAATTGCATTATTTCAAAATTCATTAAATCATTCTCGTATTAGTGACCGAAATAATATTTCAGCCATATATGCAATTATACATACAGCAAATAGTTTAATTGAATAAACTTATGTACTGAATAATAAGGTAAATATTTTATTTTAGATAAAACATAAATCGTCTATAATAATTCATGATTGTTTGAGCCTGGAAATGAAATCAGTCTTATGCTATAAACATCTGAAAAACATGCCAACATCAGCAAACAGTGCAAAGCCAATGATTACAAAAATATATAAATAGGTACCTATCTCGTAATACCTATACATTTACAGGCGTATAGCCATTACAATTAAATTTTAATCTAGGAACAACTAAATCAAGCACATTCACAAAAAATCATTTAAACCACCATCCGATTATAATTATTACAATAATGAGAATAGTTACAGTTTGTAACTAATATGTCATCGTTTCTCAAGCTTCATATATCAGAACCCCTTTAAAGGCAATGATATTTTTTCTTGTATGTATAATATGTATATTCTATGCTACGTTTTCAATATGATAAAAAACTAAAAAAGACTTTCAGGGGAAGCATATGAGAAACGATGCACCGCAATCTTAAAATAATACATAAAATAATCAACAAAGTTGAATCATGCTTAATATTACATTGGCCAACATAAATATAGCCAGAATAATCGTACAGGCCAGTATAATTGCTGTGGCAACTGACAAGAGATTGATTTGGTTACTCGTCCGTTGTCGCAGCGATTTGGGCCTCTTACGCTTTCCATTAGGCGACCAGAGGCTAATATTTCTATTAAAAACTTGAAAATCCAGAACAACTTTTTTGGTTAACTCGAAAATTTCTATGCAATCTGAGATTTTCTGTTGTAATGGGAATTTCGTGGAGGAGTAAAAATATGTTACATGTATATGTCACCGGAAAATAGCAAGAATCGTAAGTTGATCAATTTCCTAGGTAGTTGATTAACTTTCGGAATATAACAAACGATAGTTGAAACGTATTATTTAACGCAATGGATTTCAGTTAGTTGATCAACTTACGGTAGCCTGACAGTCATTTAATAATTTACGATTTTGACACAAGTAAAATCGTCCTTAAATGGGCCAATCGTTGCTCGATGTACTATTTAACGGTGCACTATTACCCGTAAATTAATACACTGTTCCCTGATTGGTTGCCGGGATAACGCCACGTAAGCCATTGAACCAATCAGCGTTCACCTCACCTTCGTCGGATTATTTTACGGCAAAACCCCGTAAAATGATCAATTTACTAAAATACATACGTTAAATAATACATTTCAACTGCCGTTTATTATTTTCCGGAAGTTAATCAACTACCTAGGAAATTGATCAACTTACGATTCTTGTTATTTTCCGGTGACATATATAATTTTGTCCAACAAAGATAAGTAATGTATGTTACTTATATGAATGCATGTTCAACAAACGTTACACACATTGACATTATCTGCTTCATATTGTGTTTGAACATAAATGTTTACCTCTTTTCTATAAAAGCTGCAAAACCATAAAACTGCAATGGATTAGCGCATTCTGCAAACTAATTTCATTTAAAATGTAGACCAAATAGTTCATATTACTATTTTATTGATATGTATTAAAACAATAGTTATCCAGGTGTAAAGGGTGTAGATCCTATGCTGAGGCGATAAGTACGGACTCTCTGAATCTTAGTGAAATGCCCGATACTTAAGTAAAATGTATCTGGCTAAGAGTACTTCGCCTCAAACATACTAGCTTGAGGCAAAAACATTAGAGAGGCGTTGAGACAATGTTTTGAACACCATAGAAGAAAGGTATTTCCAGACTAGACCAATTGGTCGAAGGAAGAATCAATTGGTCGATCTGTAGTGATAAGTATGGAAAATACTATCCATCGACGTCGAACAATTGATCGATAGTTGATAGATGACAACGATCGATAAAAGAATCAATTGGTTGGCGTCGATGGATCGTCGATAAATGATATCGATCGATGAGAGAATCCAATGGTTGGTAGATGCCATAGATATGGATCGTCGATAAATGACATCGATCGATGGAAGAATCAATTGGTTGGCGTTGATCGATAGTTGATAGATGACATCGATCGATGAAAGAATCAATTGCTTGGCGTTGATCGATAGTGATGACAAATTGACCAATGACTGATTGATTGGTCTGATGCCCTTAGGGTCAATTTATACTAACTGTAAAAATTCAGAAGGCCAATCCGCGCTGGTCATGTACAGACGAGCGAAACCGAAAAGAATGCGCGCGTCTTTTTAAAATCTCAGAAGTAATGTGTATGTTACGCTATAGAGTTAAGGTTAAATTTGCTATGTCCAGTTTTGGATATACGCTTCGACTTTACGCCAGTATAAATTGAGCCTTAGCGGTAGACGTTTTCCCTGCCATGCGTGACCCACCAAAGATTGAAAGTTCCCTTTCACCTATGAACCGGCGGTACTTACAAAGTGGTCACGCGCGTACAGCGATGCAGAACAGGTTGAGCAGCGGCGCGCAGAGGGCGGAGGCCGATCATGGCGCCTGGATGGGCCGGTTGGGCGACTGCGGCACTGCGGGCGCCGGCGACGCGTCCAGGTCGCAGGCGGACAGCAGCCGCACCAGCTCGTCCGGGGTGGGACCGCCGTCCGGCACTGGGGACTCCTCCCCTTCTGCTATGAGACACGTGATATTTGATAATTACTACATAGTATAGAACAAAGTCGCTTTTTATGTCCCTATAGCCCTATGTGCGCTTAAATCATTAAAACTACGCAACGGATTTTGATGCGGTTCTTTTAATAGATAGAGTGATTCAAGTGGGAGGTTCATGTATAATGAAATACCCGTAATGTAAGTGTAGCGAAGGCGGGTCGCCAATAAAGGTATATAATTAAGAAGAAATGCTCTACTTTGTGCGATGTAAGTGTACACTCAGCTAAGCCTAAGGTCATAGAAGCTATAATAGCTATTAGACTTTTTGTTCATTAAGTTAATATTTTCTAAAATAGGGCGCGGTGAGGTCCCACATCTGCGGCGCGGTGAGGTCCCACATCTGCGCCGCGCCCGAGCGGTGCCCGCACAGCAGCATATGAGCGTACCTGGCGTGGGTGTCGGCGCGGCGGGCGCGGCGTGTCGCGCGGCGCGGTCCAGCGGCGCGGTGAGGTCCCACATCTGCGCCGCGCCCGAGCGGTGCCCGCACAGCAGCATATGAGCGTACCTGGCGTGGGTGTCGGCGCGGCGGGCGCGGCGTGTCGCGCGGCGCGGTCCAGCGGCGCGGTGAGGTCCCACATCTGCGCCGCGCCCGAGCGGTGCCCGCACAGCAGCATATGAGCGTACCTGGCGTGGGTGTCGGCGCGGCGGGCGCGGCGTGTCGCGCGGCGCGGTCCAGCGGCGCGGTGAGGTCCCACATCTGCGCCGCGCCCGAGCGGTGCCCGCACAGCAGCATATGAGCGTACCTGGCGTGGGTGTCGGCGCGGCGGGCGCGGCGTGTCGCGCGGCGCGGTCCAGCGGCGCGGTGAGGTCCCACATCTGCGCCGCGCCCGAGCGGTGCCCGCACAGCAGCATATGAGCGTACCTGGCGTGGGTGTCGGCGCGGCGGGCGCGGCGTGTCGCGCGGCGCGGTCCAGCGGCGCGGTGAGGTCCCACATCTGCGCCGCGCCCGAGCGGTGCCCGCACAGCAGCATATGAGCGTACCTGGCGTGGGTGTCGGCGCGGCGGGCGCGGCGTGTCGCGCGGCGCGGTCCAGCGGCGCGGTGAGGTCCCACATCTGCGCCGCGCCCGAGCGGTGCCCGCACAGCAGCATATGAGCGTACCTGGCGTGGGTGTCGGCGCGGCGGGCGCGGCGTGTCGCGCGGCGCGGTCCAGCGGCGCGGTGAGGTCCCACATCTGCGCCGCGCCCGAGCGGTGCCCGCACAGCAGCAGGCGGCGCGGCCGCAGCGCGCCCTCGCACTCCGCCACCACGAAGCACGACACGCCCGACCCGTCCACCGACCGGATCGTGCACACCCTGCGGGGGGACATACCCGTTACTACTTAGATAGTAGGAATGTTGCGAATATTCGCATCCGCATCGATTTATTGCATCGATTGCATCTGCGTCCGTGTAAATCGATGCGGATGTGTAGCAGGTCGCAGCAAGAAAGAAAGGGGAGGGCCCAGCGAGTGGCGTGTGTCGACCGCACGTGATGATTGTCCAATAAGAAAGCAATAATTTTGTGTTGGACTTCGGTGAATCGGTGACGGTGACGCACGAAATCGTAGGTAGTATCATAATGGTAGGAACTCACTGCCTCTTAGCTGAGGCCCTCCTTGGGCCGGAGCCCGTGGCATTTCTTCGGTTCGCCAACTTATCGGCACCCCACTGGGCCTTATAGAACCAAGTCATGCAATTTTAAATATGTACTTAAAGTAATAGATAATAACCAACAACTTCCTAATTTTGGGATCGATAGCAATAAGTATCGATTAGATAAGATATAACAATTACAATTTACGCCGTACATACCTCTTTCCATTAGACGCCAGTCGGACATACAACGTGTCCGTATCGGGTACCACTTTCTGAATGAAGATTTGCTCTTCATCTTGTTCACCATATGGGCCTAGATCAGACATACAACATTATTAGCCAATTAAACAAAATAATCTATAGTAAAAAAAATTAATGATTGTTTCAAACTTTTGCCATATTTGTATAAAATATACCATAGGTTTAAAAGGGAGAGAACCGCTCCCTGGGGGCGTTAGAGCTACCTTTTAGACGATAGCGCGTCCAAAGGCAAAAGGGACGTCATAACAGTCAAGCAGCCGCGATCGCCGTTGTTGAGCAAACTGTTTTTGGTTCATAAAAAGTTAAAGCAAAGATTAGCCTTTACAAGAAACACTCAAAGCGTTTTGGAGTGAAGGCGTTGGAGTCCAACGTAGTCTACTGCTGGACATAGGCGTCTCCAGTTGTTCGGCACTTTGGGTAACCATCTGAAGGATATACCCATAATAACTTACCGCAGTCGTTGTGGGGCTGTGCCGTAGGCGCCTCCAGGGCGAGCACCTTGAAGGCTGCCTTGGGCGTGGTGCCCGGCTGCGTGGAGATCATGCCGCGGAAGCGCGTCACGCGCCACGAACGCACGTGGTTGTACTCGCTGCATACTGATATTAGGTAGTTCTCGGATAGGGACACCTGGAAAGGGGGCATGATTTAGCGGTCTCAGATGTGGTGTAGGGATGGGATGTGGGATGTAAGGGAGCGGCCTATCGTCTTTTCGCTCCAAGCCAACCTCACCTGCCCGTGGTGCATCCTGCCGAATAACAAACGAGGCGCTGGCAACCGACTGGTGGCGGTATAACCATCACAATTGAAGGCGTAGCTAAATACTAAAGACCGGTGACGGGCAGCAGCGTCACCGGAGCAAGAAGCTACGCCCTGCGATCGCCAACCCGCCTGCCCAGCGTGGCGATTATGGGTATATCCTCCAGATGTTTGCTCTAAGTGGCGAACAACTGGAGAGGTCTATGTCCAACAGTGGACTGTAATAGGCTGATGATGATGATGATGTGGTGTAGACTTTTGATTTATGTGTAGGACTTATCACTAGAGTGGCCGTACACGCTTCAAGCAGTTGAGAACCGACTGCTTCAAGCCGCGATCGCGCGGTGAACTATGGTCATTCATACGCTGCCGTACACACGATCGCTGGAGCAGTCATGACCGCTTCTATAGTTCAAGGGACACAGGAATATAGGAAACAGAAGGTCTCAACTGCTTGAAACAGTCCGTGCACGGCCGCTCTCACTGATAAGTCGATCGATTCAATGCGTGCTGGGCTTACCACATTCGGCATAACGACCAATGAAATAAGTCAGTCGATAAATTTGGTACTTCATTTCCTTCAATAAATTATGTACTTGTATTCAGAGTATTCACACCTCGAATGCGAACGTTATAGCATGCATTATAAATTACTCGCACCATGCTTAGGGGCCTCTTAAGTTTAAAGATAAAGGCCAAAGGGTGCAAAATATAATTTGCACATACAGGCTTTGAATGTTATTGCTCAATAACTTCAATCATATCCCATTCAGGTCTTCGACATACGAGGGTCATTTGAAAAGTTCGTAGCCTAACATACTTAATGAAACCACATGATTTTGATTTTATTTTTATTTTTCAACATACTCTCCCCCGAGCTCAACACACTTTTTCCATCGACCCGGTAAAGCTTCGATACCCGTTTTAAAAAAATCTTCGTCTAACTCCTCAAAATAGGCGTCCACGGCAGCTATAACCTCTTCATTTGTAAAAAAATGTTTACCACCTAAAAATTTTTTTAGCTTTGGGAACAGATAAAAGTCTGACGGTACTAAATCCGGCGAATATGGGGGATGAGGTAACAATTCAAAGCCACACTGATGGATTTCTGCCATGGATTTCACAGAGGTGTGAACGCGCGCATTATCCTGATGAAACAAGACCTTCCTTCTCAATAAACCTGGACGTTTTTCTTTTATTTTTTCTCTTAAACGACGCAGAAGGTTGCAATAGTAATCGGAGTTTATTGTTTCACCTTTTTTTAAATAATCCACCAAAATTATACCCTTTGCATCCCAAAAAACTGATGCCATGACTTTGCCGGCCGATAAAACGACCTTTGCCTTCTTTGGGGTGGGTGATCCTGCTCTTTTCCATTGTTTCGATTGTTCTTTCGTCTCAGGTGTATTGTGGTGAACCCAGGTTTCATCCATGGTTATAAATCTTTCAATGAATTCCTGGGGATCAGCCTCATATAACTCTAAACAGTCCCTGGAAGTTGTGAGTCGGTTGCGTTTTTGTTCCACTGAAAGCAGCCGCGGTACCCAACGCGCAGACACCTTAGAAAATCCAAGTTCAGTAGTAATTATATGATGTGTTCGTTCAGAAGAGATGCCTACAGTCTTAGCTATCTCCTCGACAGTCAATCTTCGATCAGATAAAATTAAGTCACTGATTTTTTCTTTGTTTTCATCAGTGGAAGCTGTCGAGGGGCGACCACTACGAGGCTCATCTTGAATGGACTCCCGACCCCGTTTGAACTCTGCTACCCAGTTTTTAACAGTCGCATACGAAGGAGCGGACTCACCTAAAGTAGCTGTCATGTCTTCATGTATAGCTTTTCGAGTTAAACCTTTCAAATTCAAGTATTTGATCACTGCACGAAGTTCAATTTTATCCATTTTCAAGAATAGCTGTGACTTGACGTACGATATCACGTGTAAACGAACAATGACTTATTGTAAATAAACGAAACTTTGCATACTTGTTACTAACAAATGTAGCTATAAATTGAGGGTAGTTATAAAATATACCAATGACTCAAACTACGTTAGGCTAAGAACTTTTCAAATGACCCTCGTATTATTATCGTATGGCTTAAATATTCTGCTCGAATCCTCACAAGTTAATGTCCAATTAACGAAGCCAATCTGTCGCTGCCGGAGTGAGTTCATGGAGATCTCGCATTCCGCCAGGAAATCGACAGGGGACATTCCTCCACTATATCCCATTCATGTATATTCAAGTACATAAACTCAACCTACCTTAGTAATAGGGCTCTGGTGCACAGTGAATGTCTGGAACAGCTGTGGTCCGTGCCCCACCGTCTCCGGATGTTGCACTATGACCCGCACTGACCCGTATCGGGTTCCGTACGCGATCTCGATCCAGTTACCGCATAAATCTGTTAGAAGAGTAAGGTAAAAAAAAAATCACCCAAGAGTTTCCACTTGCCTAACACAGGACCCTTATAATGAGAAGAAGCATCTGAAAAGGCTGTGGCAACTGATGTAAACTAAGTATGAATGTTACCATTGCGATAACAAAGGGGTCATTATGTTGTGCAAAGGTCATTATGTTTTCTTCGGTGCTACGCGAGTCCCTGCAAGTTACTGCCCACTGGCGACACAGAAGGGTTTAGTGGGTATGCCCTCCCATTTTGGGAGGCATGTGTCCCTCATACCACGCCGACTCCACCCGGGGGAGGCAGGGTTTCAGGAGGGCGCCAAAATCATAATATAATAGGATGGAAGGGGGTGTAAAAAAAGGGAAAATACCCAAAAATAATTATCTGTCGGTTTGTATGGGCTACCTACTGTCCAAAATGGTGGGCCGATTTAAACACCCCCTTCACCCGGCGTTATATCAAGTTCTTGCCCCAGTTCGAAATAATCGTAGATCTGAACTTAAACAACATAGTGAACCATATGTCCATCCGATCTGTAACAATAATTGATGGAAAGGACGAACGAAGGAGAAACTATAAGCAAGTATAATCATCTTAATGACTCACTCGTTTTTGGCGTGAGGTACACTGATATCGCCGTGATGGGCTCTTGGTTCGGGTCCTTGTACAGTTGGGTCACCAGCAGATCGTTGTCTTTCATACGCAGCGGGAACTTCTGCATGTCTGTGAGCAAATTTTTATAATAAATCATTTGTCTACATACTAAAATTTGTATTGATTTTTATATGACAGTATTGCATAAGAGTCTAGATGTTAGTTTGTCTCTGTTTAAATAGATGATGCACAGTGTATATAATTATGTTTGAAGTGTGTTTATATAATTAGGTGTGTACGGGCAGGAGAGATTCCTCCCGACCCGCCAATGGACGTCCTGCGTCTGCCAGTGCTGCTGCTGCGTATGAGCGACTCACCGATGTAGTTGATGGCGCCCGTGGCAGTGCCCAGCAGCAGGAACGAGCCGGCCGTGTCGTAGGTGGTGAGGTGCGCGACGTCCTGCGTCTGCCAGTGCTGCTGCTGCGTATGAGCGACTCACCGATGTAGTTGATGGCGCCCGTGGCAGTGCCCAGCAGCAGGAACGAGCCGGCCGTGTCGTAGGTGGTGAGGTGCGCGACGTCCTGCGTCTGCCAGTGCTGCTGCTGCGTATGAGCGACTCACCGATGTAGTTGATGGCGCCCGTGGCAGTGCCCAGCAGCAGGAACGAGCCGGCCGTGTCGTAGGTGGTGAGGTGCGCGACGTCCTGCGTCTGCCAGTGCTGCTGCTGCGTATGAGCGGCTCACCGATGTAGTTGATGGCGCCCGTGGCAGTGCCCAGCAGCAGGAACGAGCCGGCCGTGTCGTAGGTGGTGAGGTGCGCGACGTCCTGCGTCTGCCAGTGCTGCTGCTGCGTATGAGCGACTCACCGATGTAGTTGATGGCGTCCGTGGCAGTGCCCAGCAGCAGGAACGAGCCGGCCGTGTCGTAGGTGGTGAGGTGCGCGACGTCCTGCGTCTGCCAGTGCTGCTGCTGCGTATGAGCGACTCACCGATGTAGTTGATGGCGCCCGTGGCAGTGCCCAGCAGCAGGAAGGAGCCGGCCGTGTCGTAGGTGGTGAGGTGCGCGACGTCCTGCGTCTGCCAGTGCTGCGTGCTGGTGTGCCACACGCCGGCCTTGCTGCGACTGCCGGCGCCGCTGAGCGCGACCAGTTGAGGGCCCACGAATAGTAAGTGTTCCACCCGGACCCCTAAGTTGAATGTTCCTGAAAGATGAATGGAACGGTTAACACATACCCTGCCATATCAGGGTTTCCATAAAGAATCTCGAAGGTTGCTATACATTTTGCAGACTAACATTGGCAAGCGAGTCGCCGGCATTGTGAGATTCAGGCCTACTTCGTGCAAGATTTTTGCCAACAAGCTGCGAAGTCAAACGCGCGACGCTAAGCGCGACGCCCCGCGATGATTTCAGACGCACATAAGCGTGTCAACATCATGACAAATTGAGAACCGTGAAATTAAAACAGAGACTTGATAGTCTTGCGACACAGCACAAGGTAGGTTTCTCTTATAAATTGCTCAATGGGTTATGTCAAAGTCGTGTAAAGGTAAAGGGTTTCTATTTCTATAGCATTATTCTTTCATCATCATCATGATTCTATACTTCTGAAAATTGATGCTCCCATTAGAGTGTACGTTACAAACGCCTCGATTAAACAATCTATATTGCAATATTGAGTCACTATTGATAACAGTGGGAGCAACAACCTAGTTAGTGAGTAACTATTCAGTTATGTTGAGTCATCAAAACAATTGATGTAATAATGTGATTGGAGCAAAGGAGCACTGACTCATACACTTGTCACAATTAAATAACCGGATAGTAAATAAGTAGTTTATATGATGAATGAAATGAATGAATCTAAATGATTGCAGTAATAGAATAGTATCAACATTTTCAAATGAAACAAACGGAAGTATGAATTAAAAGATGATTATCACAATGATCTATAAAAATAGTAGTATACACTATCTTCCTTATTTTTCCCATATATTTTATGTATAGCTGTTTAGATTGAAAAAAAAACAGAAATTCTAAAGAATTTCCTTAATATTATTCCAAAGATGAGCAATTATAAAAAATAACATAAATAATGACAAATAACAGGGTTCTAGTGCCCTAAGTAGTGTTCCGTTAAAAAGGCTTCACCTTGCACCATGCATAATCATCTACAGCAAAAGAAGATTAATATTATCAGAGTACGAAACAGTATTTGTATAACTTGCCTATCAAAGTACGCCTCACTGGCTCTCCGTGCGTAGAAAACGCCCACAACCTCACAAGAGGTCCGCTAGCAATGCCCAGCATCACATCTGTACCAGAGGCGTTGTTCCCACTAGAGTTGGCGCCTCCTCCGCCAGTTTTGGCATTCAACGCTATCCTTTCTATTAGTGATTCTTGAACTGGAGATTGGAACACGACATACCAGCCACATGAGTCTGTTAATCTGGAATTTAAAGTGTTTGTGTAAAAATGTCTTAGATCAGTTCAAAAACTAGAAGTTTTGGGATTTTTGCATAAAGTTCCCTGCTTAAGTTTCTGGGGCGCAGTTTACACATTATTTACACATTACAAAGAGATTACACATTATTTAGAGCCTTTATGACTTATTTTCTGATGGCTATGGTATTGACTACTATTATAATATAATATCAATACCCATATAAGTGATGGAGCAGAAAAATCTTTTTAAAACTTTGCAGAAACTAAGTAAAGTGTAATCACACTGCACCACACCATTGGCAGAATCTGTTTCTGCACATAGATTCTATACAACCACATTGGCTTGACTGGACCTGTGTACATAATACATCAAACTGGTTTAGCTTAATTAGACACTTCTTCTTCTCGAGTTGATGGCAATCCACCTCGAACGAAACCAGTCCAAAACGTAGACACTTACCACATAGATTTTAAATGATAAGGATCCAGGAGATTTAGCCAAATAATGCTGAGGCATGGTGCAGTGTGATAATTGCATAAGAAACACATTATAAGATAATTTATATGGGAATTAGCATGTGCATTTATGTGTTTAATTCAAGTATGTATTGAAAAAGACTTTTTCTATTTCTATATAATCATTACTTACCTATAACCAGTTACAAAATGTGAGTATGCAACCGCTATCCAGTTGTGGTGAGCCTTTATTATTTGAACCTTCATACTGTCTGACCAAGTATTTACTGAAATAAGTGAATTTTGTGTTAACTCAGTGATGCTTGTGTATTTGAGATAGTGACTGGAGAAAATACTTGTAGAACTTACTCTCTGGTGGACGAAGCCCCTTGTGACAGTCTGCATTACCCAGTGATGCTGCTCTAGAGTGTCCTCTACCGCATCGGCTAAATTCGTAATATACATGTTGGTCAAATGTTTTAGGAATGCAAGAAACAATTGCATATTTAGTTACAGAACTCCATAGCTTTCTATTGTCAATATGTGATGAAGACAGTGAAGTATGTTCATATATGAATTTAAAGTATCTTTTGGGAGACTTGAAATATTGGAATCATAATATTTTTTACCTAATTTGATCCTGTGAGGGAATCCTTCCAACAGTGCGTAGATCTAAGGAGGAATTTCTGGAATGGCTCCTATTGGCGGACACATCAGAGCTGGAGGCTGTGGAGTTCTTTCGTGAGCATCCATTTGCATTTCTGCCATTGCTATTATTACTTGGTAAGGCTGTATTTACTGCAAATAAAATCTAATATTAGGTCAGTGCTAAAAAACAAACAGAACATAAAAGGTCATTAAACAATAGTTATTTTTTAAGATTATATCTGGAAAGTGTATATGATAATTATTATTAATTACTTGATTAACCTTCACATGTATCTGGCTAATGAATACAAATACAACATTTGATGTTATCTAACACATAAATATTAATATTTATAGAAGGATAAACTCAGTTGCTCCTAAATGGACAATAATATTGTATTTTGCTTCAGTAATTATGATAAGTCTGTTAATACTGCTGATAGCTTATCAAAGCTTTAAATCATAAAGCATGTTTTGATGATATTTTTATATGACGAGTTTTATAGTACTCTACAATAAATTACTTTATAAATACAATTTTTTTGTTTCAGGAACAGATTCATGTTATGTTTAATAACTTACATGGTGGTGGTAGGTATCCATAGAACAGAACATCACCACATGAAGAATGATTCATTTCATCACATAATGCAAGTCTCCTGCTCAGAGGAGTTATACCAAAATAGTCACACTCATGCCTGAGTGCCCTTATATTAACATTATTTAGATCTATGTCCCGTGTTCTGAGGAAGTTTAGAATGAGGCCGAATAGCTGTGGGTCTCTATCTATAAATATAGCTCCACTCTCATCCCTTACTGTAGGTATTCGCCCACTGAGTAATGCTGTGAAAAATGTATCTGGGACCCAAGTCAGTGTGTGCCATGATGTTGAAAACCTGCAAGTTTCGCACAAATAGATTAAATTAAAGTCTTGTGCAATAGTAGATTTTTCTATATTAACTCTTGTTTGGGGACAGCAATAAATTGGTCTGAAACACACGTTATTAGTTTTGTTTTATCTACAC
This sequence comes from Conogethes punctiferalis, assembly GCA_031163375.1. Lineage (NCBI taxonomy): Eukaryota > Metazoa > Arthropoda > Insecta > Lepidoptera > Crambidae > Conogethes > Conogethes punctiferalis. The sequence continues at coordinate 5,538,887 of CM062093.1, forward strand.
AAAGATAATAAGATTACAATGGAAGAAACAGTATTATGTGAATATATTGTGAAGACACTTTCTAAATTTATAACGTACCTTGTACCACCGACGTTTAAATTAACTATCTCTTGATAATTCGACATAGTTACGACACTGTATTATATAAAAAATAATTTATAATTAATACATTCATTAACTAACGTCTATTAGGAATACAATCCTGAAAATAATTGATATATTTACAATTTCATGATTAATTTTATTGAAAAGACGTCAACGACTCAACGTCAACAAACTAAGAGATGTCAAAATGTAACTAAAAAGTTTTAAAATATTTTTAGCAAAGGAATTTAGCTTTAGATTTACTTCAATCAGCTATTGGCCTTCCATTACTAGAGCAAACGCGGCCTTGTCATAAGAATGCTATCCTATTATCTGAAATAGTAAAGATAAAGACTTTAAATGTTGGGCATTTAGTTGAAAATGAAGAAATACTTGTGATGGGTAGGACGCTAAGCGTATCGGTTTTGCACACGGGTTCTGCACATACTGAATGGAAAGTGGATGGCGGGATCAAGGTCATATCATCGAAAAACTGCGAAGTTAAATTATTACAAACCATATGTACAAATTGTAAATTTAAATTAAATATTTATGTTATTGTACATTTACATTAAAACAATAGAAATGAATTTGAAGTTATTTTTTAAGTAAGCTTCAAAAAATATTTCAACTGGCAACTTTTTTTAAGAGAGACGTGTCCGTCAGTCAGCGTAAAGTCAATTTTCATAAAATCGAATTGCTGGAACTGATGTATGAAACTACAATTGTTGTGATTTTTTAGAGTAGTGCGCTATATTAGCATACAGTGAGATGCCGGCTACCGCGGTTGCGACGCCGGGCAACGGCCGTAACAAAGGGATTTTTCACAACACCGCCGGCTTCAGCACCTTGATCACTGTTACGGTTTTGTCGCTTGCCTGGCTGGCCGGTTTCGCGTCCCGGCTCTTCGCTGTTATTCGCTTTGAGAGTATAATTCACGAGTTTGACCCATGGTGAGTATCGGTACCTCCTGGTTTCGATAACCTGAAAAAATGCAGCGTTTCCCTGACGCTTTGCTTACGTGTTTCAGGTTTAACTATCGCTCCACCGCGTATATGGTGCAGCATGGATTTTACAACTTCTTGAACTGGTTCGATGAAAGGGCATGGTATCCGCTGGGGCGTATCGTCGGCGGGACCGTGTACCCTGGCCTCATGATCACCTCTGGCACTATTCATTGGATATTACATGCTTTGAATATTCCTATACATATTAGGGACATTTGTGTCTTTTTAGCCCCTGTATTCAGGTAAGATTGAATATTATTACTTTGACAGTTTTTTTAAAATAAAATTAATATAATAAGAATGAGAGTTAGATCTTTATTTGTTGAGATCCTTTGTATAAGTAATTGATTTTTAAAACATAAAAATCATTTGTAAGAAATTTTAAGTCTCACAGTGACTAATTCCCTTTAATTAAAAAAATATATTAAAAACATATTGTATTTTAGAGTATTTACATGTAATTCTAATTAGAATGAAATAAAAAATTGTTTTGTTTATTTTAGTGGCTTAACAGCGATAGCAACTTATCTCCTGACATCTGAGCTATGGTCCCGCGGAGCCGGCTTGTTTGCAGCCTGTTTTATTGCCATCATTCCGGGCTACAGCAGTCGGTCAGTGGCCGGAAGCTATGACAATGAGGGCATCGCAATCTTTGCCCTACAGTTCACATACTACTTATGGCTGAAGAGTGTAAAGAGTGGCTCAGTCTTCTGGTCTATATGCACTGCCCTATCTTATTTCTACATGGTTAGTATTTGTCATTAATTTTATTCAGATTGGTACTCAAGGTGAGCATAGATTGGTATTCAATATTACTGCATTAATGCTCTTGCAGAATATGACATCATACAAATACAAATTGGGAAGACAAGAGTAGTTAGTAGTATGTTACAATTTAACTTTTCATGAATTATGGTTAATTTCACATAGGAAATGTAGGGAAATTCTTTTAAATAGTTTAATTAAATAGCATAAAAATTTGTTATTTTACTATAGTTTGGTGGTGTGGAGTATTTGTTTATTTTAAACAAAGTATTAAATTGTAAAGTAAATGGTTTCTTATCAGTTTATGCCCACATTGATTGCCATTCTGATAAGAATGTAATTTAAGAAACAATGGAACCAGGGCTTTAAAAGTGATACCAAAATGAAATTGTATGATTGATCTATTATATTGGTTTATGTGAGGTCCTTATCCATTTGTGAAGTCTTTTGTATCCACATAATGCAATAAATATTATGATTATTATTATCCACATACAACACTCAACTTATTCTTGTATTCAAAATTTTAAGATTTCAAAAACCAGTTGTTATGTAAATAGACTTTTTTCATGCTATCCTATTGTGATTAGTATAAATTTCAATGTACATAATTATCTTTTTTTATAGAAAAAATTCTAATAGATTCAAAGTCAAAGTCAAAGTCAAAATAATCTTTATTTGTATAGGTTTTTATGAAAAACACTTACAAATCATCGAAGCTACCACCGGTTCGGAAAGCAGCGTTCTACCGAGAAGATACCGGCAAGAAACTCGTGTAGTTGCTCTTTTCAAAATGGTGTTTACAATATTATTATCACATTCATACTTTTAACTACGACCACGTCATACAGTCTGGGGCCTTAAAAAATTAATTATAAATTAGATTAAAAAAATAATAATTAACCTTAACATACTCTATATAGGGCAATCAGGAGTAGACCAGTCTCCAAGGCAGCACCTGTTCACAAGTATGACGTGTGTACCAGCCATCGCTTCATTCAACCATATTTGAGGGAATGTAACGACCCGCCACACAGCGCCACCACCCCAAAAACATTTTAGTGAGCATGACTAGTCCAGTTACCCCAATATAAAATATTTGGCAAAATCATAAAACTAATAAATGAATAAATTAACTGAAGGACGTAGCTCACATAGAAGTTACATATGACTCTATTAAGTATGGAGATAGATAATCCATTTGTAACTAATAAATTATACTTGATGCTTACTTTTACTGCATCATTAAAATGTGGAACTCTTTGCTATCACATGTGATTCCTCCTTCGTCTCATATGGGTTTCTTTCACCTGCAAGGCATGGCATAGGGGCAGCAATTCATTGGTGGCTGGTTTGGCCTGCCCTTCGTCATAATGACTAAAAAAAAACTGATAAAATTCTCATAATATAGACTAGACAGACAACAATATCTTACCTAACTTATCTAACCACCTAAATTGTATTATGTTTTGTTTGTATTATGTTTTCCTGTAATGTCTGTGTTCTGTGCAATAAAGAGTATCTATCTTTTTAGGTGTCAGCATGGGGTGGCTACGTGTTCATCATCAACCTGATACCTCTGCATGTTTTTGTCCTGCTGATCATGGGTCGTTTCTCCCAGCGACTGTTTGTCAGCTACACAGTCTTCTACATAATTGGATTGCTGCTGTCAATGCAGATTCCTTTTGTTGGGTTCCAGCCCATTAGGACTAGTGAACACATGGCTGCTTCAGGTAAGTTCATGCTCTTATTTTTTTTATGTGAGAGGCACCAGACGAGCAGGTTTGATGCCTTAATTTATAACTATATTTGCTACTTGCTGCTACCAGTAGTCAGTCAGTAAAGTAATCAATCATCAAAGTAATTCAGTTAGTCAAATAATTAAGATTGAGAATGATAAAATAACATTTCTGTAGACAATGTACAAGTTTTCATTAACATCCAACAGAATCTTGAAAATCTTGCAATGCAACTATGTGTATAATGTACTTTATCTGTATTTAACTTCTATATTTAACCACTAGCTGTGCCAGCGGCGTCCCTCGCGTGGATATCGGGTTTCAAAAATAACGGACTTCCATATAATTCCCATCTATACCTTGTGCCTAAGTTTTAAGTTAGACCTCTAGCAATACATTGGTGAAAACCGCATTCAATTCTATGCAGTAGTTTTCGCGTAATGCGCGTTCAAACATACAGGTTTAAATTTCTCGCGTTTTCCCAACACTTACCGTCACTGCTCCGCTCCTATTGATTGTAGCGTGATGAAAAGTATCCTATAACCTGCCCAGGAGTATGAAGAATAATTGTACCAAGTTTCGTCAAAATCTGTTCAGTAGTTTTTTTTTCTATAACGAACATACAGACAGACAGACAGACAGACAGACAGACAAAAATTTTACTGATTGCATTTTTGGTATCAGTATCGATCACTTATCACCCCCTGATAGTTATTTTGAAAAAATATTTTATGTACAGAATTGACCTCTCTACAGATTTATTATAAGTATAGATATGACAAGCAAGTAAATAAATAAATATTGAAAATGTAAAATAAAAACATGAAAATGTTCATATGAAGTTTATTTCCTCTACATTGTGAAGGGAGGTTAGGTAATTCAATAGCAGTAATTAAATGATAAGCCGAACTGTGGAATGGTTAGAGGTATAATTTAATTAATTTCCTCTACCTGCTATTTTGGTAATCAATACAGGTTGTAGTACAGACTAAACATGCTATTAGTAGACAGAAATGGTATAACTTGGTCTACCTCTAATGGTATAACTTGGTCTAACTATCTAGTTTGAACTTCTTTAAAATTGTTAATGTTTGTACATATACTGTTTACATTACACAGCTTGTACATTAAATAGACTAGTTATGTGACTGACTTGAGTACATATTATCGTATTTTATACGCGTTTCGGCATATTATGTATTAACAGACGCGACACAATTCGCGCCTTAAAAGCCTAATTTGAGTATGTGCTTTTAAAAACGAGCATACAAGACACTAGTCTGAAACAGCCTCTAATTTAGAGATTATCTACAAAAGTTACAATTCAACAATACAAAGTATAGTACACAGTACAGTAATAACAGCTGAAATAATTGTCTCTAAATAGGTTTTGAAACTACCTCCATACCGTAATTACCAGTGTTGTTGCAGGCTGTGGCATATTAAACAGTTACCATAATAGAAAATGTAGAGCATTCAGTGTACTATATGAAGCGTGAAACACGTTCTCGAATATTATTATTATTTACATGAATAGTAGGTATATAATTACAGTATATGTATAACATAGTACATATATTACATCAAGCACCATGGCAGTTATTAAAATAGTATGTGAAATAATGGTAAAGTATAGTCTGACCCACCTCACGCAAAACAGGTGCTCAGTTGCGGTAATCAGCCCGTTCTAACTAACTAACTAGCTAGTATGCGAAAAACATTGTTTTCGTGATCTAATCTGTTTGTAGGTGGATTTTAAAAATGTGTAGATTGAGTTTTGTGTCCCAGTTATGTCTCGGCAAATAAATGAACGCCTGATTCGACAGGCTCGGTGGCTCATTTGGTAGTGACCTCTGCCCTCTGATCCAAGGGTCGTGGGTTCGATTCCCGCACAGTACAAACATTTGTGTTCATGAACATGTCTGTTTGTATTGGTCTGGGTGTTTTCTATGTATAATATGTATTTATTTACAAAAAAAAAATGTATCTAAGTAAGTTTATCAGTTGTCTAGTACCCATAGTACAAGCTTCGGCTTAGTTTGGGGCTTGGTGGCACTGTGTGGCCCAGCGTGGCATGTCATGGGTTATTTATTTATTTAGTCTAATGCCATATTTATTCTATTTAGTATGCAAATCTATGGAAAATGTATGCAAGGTCCTGCAATTCGTATAAATCAAGAGACTAGACATAAAAGTCATACAAGTACCTTCACCTATATTAATTTATGGGGTTAGATGATGATAACGTTATCACTGTCATTAGCCATTACAGCTTATGGCATACATTTGTGGTATGTTATCTGGTGTACCAATTTATTTGAGCCTATTAATAAAACTAGTACTTGTACAGTTGGTTCATTGACAACCGTTGTGTTTACTTAGTTTGGCATGAACGTATGTGTTGCTTCATGGAACTTAATTATTGAATACAAATGGATTGGTTGGCATCTTTCGGAAAGGTCAACAACTTTCTACACACAGCGATGATTAAATTTTAAAATTTGAAGCGGAAGTCAGAACCTTAGATGATATCATTACATGAGATGACTGCCTCATTGGTCGAGTAGAATTTGGCTCTGCGTTCGTTACAACCAGAAGGCCTAACTCCAAAAGGTGTAGTCTTTTGTATGGAGTTCGTGTACACCCTCTATGGCCAAAACTAAGGTATCACATAGGGCTTGGTAGACCCGCATCAAGCAATTTTTAGTTCGTATCTTCGAACACGGGAGGGACAAATGAGAGGGATTTATAGTGCAAGAGTACGCGATCCGTTCAACTAACGATCGTTTTCTATTTTGATGGTAGGGGCCCTGGTTCATGATTGCGTATATTGTTTATAGGTGTGTTCGCGTTGCTGATGGCAATCGGCGCCCTCAAGTACCTGCACAGCCTGAACCCGAAGGGCCAGTGGAAGCAGCTGCTCATCGTGGGCGGGTTCCTGGCCGCGGGCGCCGTCTTCGTCGTCGTGGTGTTGCTGACTTACATGGGCGTCATTGCTCCGTGGAGTGGACGGTAAAGTATCAGCCTTTGTGGTTTCTGAGAGAATAAGATTTTGAATTAGTGTATGAGTATGATAGTATTATAAATTTTCTTCCGTCTTTGTGGTTTCTAAATGAATAAGATTTTGAATTAATTTATGCGTTTGATAGTATTATAAATAGGTAAGTTTATCTACTGAGCGATGACGGAAAATACCGTAAGGAAATCTGGACACCTGCGAAGATATTTTCAGGTTGTGTGAAGTCAACCATCCCGCACTTAGGCAGCTAGCGGATTTGCCTAAGGCGTGACTCGAGCCCCTCGGGACTACTGTGAGCTGTTGATGTTTTATCTGATAGGTTGGACAAGTGAGAAGCGCAGGAGAGTTTGAATCGTGGTTATATGCCGTCAATATTTCTCACATTGTTTGTTTTTTTTTCATGAAAAACACATGTTATAGGCATTCACCATACACACATCCTACATTTTGTTGGCTCGTCTGCAGCTAAGCCCACAAAATGTAGGGCTAACAAAGGGCAGCTTAAAAAGGGAAGCTCTTGTTTTACGTCATTCGTCTTCCTTCTCTCGCACATGCTCTCCCTTTCAGTCACACTGTCTCATTCCTTACCAAGCATCTTACAATCACACATAAATGGCCCATTCCTCCAGTTTCTACTCGCTGTGGGACACCGCGTACGCCAAGATCCACATCCCGATCATCGCGTCGGTGTCGGAGCACCAGCCGACCACGTGGTCGTCCTTCTTCTTCGATCTGCACGTGCTCGTGTGCACGTTCCCCGTCGGCCTCTGGTACTGCATCAAGAATGTCAATGATGAGAGGGTCTTTGGTAAGTTTGTCAGTTTTGTTTTAAGATAAGGTTGACATTCTTTTTTCAATGGGGAAAATGCTTTTACGCATGCCCTGGGGCGAATGACGAGGTATGTGGAACTAACGTCGCCCACAAGAACGGGATAGCGGCACCTTACCTGAAGATGGTGTGGAGGCAGGAAAAACCCGTGTAAGAGGGTAGGGTCGCCAAAAGTGTGTGTAGAAAAAAGGAACTTTTATTGATACAACAATCGGTAACTTTAAAGCTAGTCCTTGCCTTTGAAACAACAACTTTTAAAACAGTCATTCAATGCCTGTAAACGGGACAGTGTCGCTTACGTCATATTACTGATTACCAAGACCAGCCCCCTATTAAATAAGGATGATTCGAAGCTTTCAGATTCAATTCCCGGTCGGATTAATTTGGGAAGCTCAGCATAATGGCATACCTTCTGGCCTGATGGAAAGCGAAAGAGAAGCCCAAGTCGCTGTGACAACAAGCAAGTAACTGGTCTGTCACCTGTCAGTTGCCACCGCCATGCCGGCCCCCCAACCCCCCCACGAGCTCCGAAAACCCTACTCACGGGCAGGACCGCGACCCGGAGGTCATTTGGCTGCGGTATTCTATAGGGTGGAGGTCCTTTCCCGGACGGGCAGCTCAATTCGAGCGAGGATTCGCTATGCCCTACCACTCTTAGAATAAACTACCATCGCACTACTAGACGCCGTAGGGTCCATCCGTACCACCTGGAGACGATCTTGTCTAGAACTGTTCGTTTTCAGCGTTCATTTCTTCCACGAACCTGTAAACTCTGGAACGACCTCCCAGCCGCGGTATTCCCTGATCGCTACGACATGTCCTTCTTTAAGCGTGGTTTAAAGAGAGCTCTTTCCTCACGGTAGGCAGCGGCATGGCTGTGCCCCTGGCATTGCTGATGTTCATGGGCGGCGGTTACTGTTTAACATCAGACAGGCCACCTGCTCGTCTGCCACTGACGGCAATAAAAAAAAAAAAAAAACTTTATTGTGTCGGGTATGGGTCTACTGCCCTACTACTGCCCCGGTTCAGGAGTCAAACTCTTCACCGTCCCGTCTCCCCCCAGTGGCGCTGTACGCCCTGAGCGCGGTGTACTTCGCTGGCGTGATGGTGCGGCTGATGCTGACGCTCACGCCGGTGGTGTGCGTGCTGGCCGGCATCGCCTTCTCCATCCTGCTGGACCTGGTGCTGCGCGAGGACGAGCTGCCGCCGCCCCCTGTGGAGAGCGACGACTCCAAGAACCTTTATGACAAGGTAGTGTTAGAGGAGAATAATCAACAGCTGCGGCACAGCACTATTCGCCACGCTCAAGAGTCACCGCACTAACGTTGACAGTTGAAGTTTGACACTGACAGCTGTCATAGAGCTCCCGCCGATTATTTACTTTTTCTCTCTCTGGTTGAATGAGTGTTTGTAATCGGATTCTGTTAATAAATACTTTCAGATTATCAATTCTTGTGTTATCAGTAGCTAGATAGACTTTATTGCACAAACTTAGGGACCTTCAAAAGTGAGCTTACAGATTTCTCAAGGGCCGGCACCTGTGACTCCCCTGGTTGCGGTGTCTATGGGCTGAAGTGATTACCATCAGGTGACCTTCAAGCCCTCTAGATATCACAGTGCGATGACGGGCAGCAGCGTCACCGGAGCAAGAAGCTACGTCCTGCGATCGCCAACCCGCCTGCCCAGCGTGGCGATTATGGGTATATGCTTCAGAAGTTTGCCCTAGGTGGTGAACTACTGGAGAGGCCTATGTCCAGCAGTGGACTGCATAGGCTGATGATGACCTTCAAGCCCGTTTGCCCTCTGTCGTAAAAAAATAAACATGAACATTACACTGGCCCAGAACCAAGGGTCGATCCCGACCCGGGACAAGCGTGTGTGTGATGAACATTTGCTTTTGTTCCGTGTCTGGGTGTTTAATTTTGTAACAACCCATTAGCTGGTAATATCGCTAATAGTGATATCTTCTCGACTACCTTGAGATAGATAGAGGAAATTAATTTTATGATTTTTTTTTCTGGTAACTATGAAGTAACATGCAAAATCAAACATAGCCTTTTAACCTTTTAACTTTTATAGGCGAGATTTTACTCTTTGTTGTTCATTATATTCGATTAGCTGTCAGCTAATCTCCAAAATGGGGGTGCCCAGCATTTTTTGGAGATTAGCCCATACAAAACGATAGAAAAACCAAAAACATAAAAATAAATTATGCGACTTTCCTGCCCATAGTTGGTGCTATTATTTAGTTATTCAGAATTATGAGAAGAATGGAATTCCGCATCCCAATTCCGAATTGAAATTCACGTTCGCAAAAATGCTCTACTTGCATACAAAGCGCTCCAGCATTTTATATGTAAGTAGAGAATTTTTGTTGCGAACGGACTTATGCGCCCAGCCTTATCATCATCACCATCACCTAAGACTATTGTTCACCAGGCCGGCAAGCTAAAGAAGCGCACACACGAGCCTGTCCCGGCAGTAGACGGCGGGCTCGGGATGAACGTGCGCTCGGGCACGCTGATCGCGTTCATGATCCTGCTGATGCTGTTCTCCGTGCACTGCACCTGGGCCACCTCCAACGCGTACTCCAGCCCCAGTATCGTGCTGGCCAGCTACAGCAACGACGGGTGAGTTGTGACTGGGTACTTAAATAGGGAGGTTTTGGGGGTCAAAATAAATGCATTATATTTAGTCCGTAGATCATAAAAATATATTGAACACGTATTTTTCCTTTTTTCATTTAAATAAAAAATATCAAAGTTACAAGGCATCAAAAGTTAAGACTGGGAGTCTTTGACGTCACTCGCTTCCGTAAAAATGCCACATCGAGTGACGTCACGCACGCGTAATTTCTATGGACTATAACTTTGTAATTTTTAGTCTAATTTACAAATAAAAAATACGTGTCTTTTATTTTTGAATAAGCTAAAAGACGGACTAATTAATTTTTTTAGCCAAACAAGCCTATTAAGGACGTATCTGTTGGAAATTTCAACTCTAGCTATCACGGTTCTTGAGATATAGCCTGGTTTGACCGTTTTACTCTTTACCTTTACGGAACCCTAAAATGAAGATGATGGACTATTATTTGGAGCTCCTCTTGTCAAATTTAAATATCGAATTTTTGCCATCCTGTTTGACAAAATTGTTTGTTAGAGAGTATTAAATGCTCTCGCTCGCAGATTCTATTCAACTAGTTTCGTCTGATTAATCACGTACGGCGGATTGCGGTGTAGTGGGAATTTTAATAATTTTGTATACATGAATCAGGTCCAGGAGAATTCTGGACGACTTCCGAGAGGCCTACGGATGGCTCTCGCAGAACACTGCTGAGGATGCTCGGATCATGTCTTGGTGGGATTATGGTTACCAGGTAAGTAAGTAAGCTGAGTTTGTGTGAAATACGTAACTTATTAAGTGTGTAGGAACAAATTTGTTCCTACGAAATGTGGAAGTACTTCCGCCGAGCTAGGTGATCGCGCTCGGAGACCAAGGTGCAATGGACCATCTTGGTTTTTCGTATATATAGCAAGTCGTGATGAAAACTTCGCTTGCGCGTTGTAGGATTTTCTATTGTAGCGATGTATAGATAGATGCTGCTACATGTCGCTACAAGTGATTGTCAACTGTCAAGTTGACAAGTAAGTCTAATTTTGCTTTTGTAAAAACCCAATTTCTGTGTTGCGTCATGTACATAGGACATAGTAAAACCTTACATAATTCGAGAATGCATTATCCGCCGCTCGGGGGAGCGGACTCGCTAAGTGGCGCTCATCACCGCCTCGGAATGATGGAAGCGAGGCGGATTTCCATCATTACCCACTAAAAACTCCGGTCCCTTTCGGCCTTTCGGCCCGGCCTATTCTCAAAGCGCCCCAAAAATGGTGGCGTAGGTCCCAAAAATATGTCCACCACCACAAACTTAACTTACACCTAAGCGTGCGTAAGATTTTGTGGTTGTATGCGATTGGCACACCCGCGTCTTCGAGTATCATGGAACGGGATAAATTGTCGTATCGCACTAATATCTACAATAGGCTTGGGCGCTAAGATTTCATGTAATTACTTTCCAGATAGCCGGAATGGGCAACAGAACAACACTAGTGGACAACAACACGTGGAACAACTCGCACATAGCGCTGGTGGGCAAGGCCATGGCGAGCAACGAGAGCGCCGCCTACGACATCATGACGGCGCTCGACGTCGACTACGTGCTGGTCATCTTCGGCGGCGCCATCGGCTACTCCGGCGACGACATCAACAAGTTCATATGGATGGTGCGCATCGCCGAGGGCGAGCATCCCAAGGACATACACGTGAGTGCGAGCCTGTGTTACGTGATCAGTTGTCGTGACGTCACTGGACGTCGACTACGTGCTGGTCATCTTCGGCGGCGCCATCGGCTACTCCGGCGACGACATCAACAAGTTCATATGGATGGTGCGCATCGCCGAGGGCGAGCATCCCAAGGACATACACGTGAGTGCGAGCCTGTGTTACGTGATCAGTTGTCGTGACGTCACTGGACGTCGACTACGTGCTGGTCATCTTCGGCGGCGCCATCGGCTACTCCGGCGACGACATCAACAAGTTCATATGGATGGTGCGCATCGCCGAGGGCGAGCATCCCAAGGACATACACGTGAGTGCGAGCCTGTGTTACGTGATCAGTTGTCGTGACGTCACTGGACGTCGACTACGTGCTGGTCATCTTCGGCGGCGCCATCGGCTACTCCGGCGACGACATCAACAAGTTCATATGGATGGTGCGCATCGCCGAGGGCGAGCATCCCAAGGACATACACGTGAGTGCGAGCCTGTGTTACGTGATCAGTTGTCGTGACGTCACTGGACGTCGACTACGTGCTGGTCATCTTCGGCGGCGCCATCGGCTACTCCGGCGACGACATCAACAAGTTCATATGGATGGTGCGCATCGCCGAGGGCGAGCATCCCAAGGACATACACGTGAGTGCGAGCCTGTGTTACGTGATACTGCTACCTACTTGGTTTGTGTTTTAAATAGTGACATTAGTGCCATTTTCGGACAATGTTGGGTACACAGTTAGGGAGGAGGTGAGCCACACCAGCAAGAAATACAAAGAAAGGCTTGGCATACACATCAACAACTTGGCAAAGGACTTGTTATGCCAACAGGAAAATGATAAACGCCTAAAAAGATGGCACATACTTGACTTGGATCACAGAACCTAAACTAAAGTGACATATATGGTGACATTTAATGGAATGTCCCCTACACGCATAAAATCTGGGAACACATCTGATTATGGCTCGTGAGCCGATTGCAGATAGAAGATAGGAGAAAAAAAAATGTTGGGTAAAATTCCAAGTCGATGATGTTAACCGGTATAAAAAGGTGTAGTGCCCGAAAAACCCTGGGTACTGCATGATAAGTAGTAATGTGCTAATGTGAAATCATTTTAGGAAATAATATTTTTTTTTGTATCAACAGGAGGCAGATTACTTCACGGAGCGGGGCGAATACAGGGTGGATTCAGAAGCATCCAAGACTATGCTCAACTGTTTAATGTATAAGCTATCGTATTATAGGTAAGTTATCAGTCGTTTTTCCTTTTCCTTAAGCTTTTTAGAGTTAAATTATTATTATTCGTCAATTTTATTATTATCTATGTCAACATTGAAATTCATCATCATTCATTCGTTCAACATCATCATTCATTCATAATCATTCATTCATCATCATTCCATCACTATCATTCATTCATCATCATTCATTCATCATTCTTTCGTCATTCATGCATCATTCTTTCATTCATCATTTTCCAGCTGCTGTCCACTGCTGGACCATAGGCCTGCCTCATTGACAATTGCCATTGGAGGATTTGCCTTAGTCACCACGCTTAGTACGCGGGTTGGTGACCGCAGTAGGTGTTAATGTACCCGTTGCTGCCCGTTTCCTGATATACCCTTAGTCGTTTTCTACGACACCCACAGGATAGATGGTGTGATACGATTCTAATTCCGGAAACCACACAGATAAGTCCACATTAATATTCAAAATGTCTTTTGTCCTTTTCAGATATGACAGTGGGGGGAGTCCGCCGGGCTACGACCGAACTAGAGGGGCGCTGCCGGGGAACAGAGGCTTCAAGCTGACGTACCTGGAGGAGGCCTACACCACAGAGCACTGGCTAGTTAGGATATACAGGTAGGATACATAATTTGATTCCCCCAGCCCCTTGTATCACTATCACTACCCATCCGGTGATAAACTGGACCAGTAGAAATACGGCAAAAAGGCATCTTTTTGCACCATGCAAGTACCCGCATGGTGCGTTTTGCCTCTACTTTCTTAATACGAACGGCCAAACCTTGCCGGACTCTTTGCTCAGCGGAACATGAAATGTTCAAATGTTCATGGCAACGATGACATCATAGAATTTAAGAATTACATGGTAAGATTTGACGATAAATAAGATTAAGAAATAGGTAAATAATATAAGAAAGAAAAAGGTATTCTGTCCCATCATCAAAAAGCGGAATTTGTAGCCGGCGCGGCGTATAAATTATTTTCTCCTTCTTAATTGGGATTTATTAAATCTACCGGAATACCCACATTTGTGGGCGTGGCCGTTAATAGTTAACTGAGGAGTCGCACCCAATGCATTTACAGCAACTTTGGCTCTGTTAGAACAGAGATCAAAAGGAAAGAGAATCACTACGCTGTGTTAGAACAGTGCCATCATATTTATTTTGTTACAGGGTCAAAAAGCCTGATGAGTTCAATCGTCCCCGGCTGCCGATCGCTAAGAGGACGGTACAGACCACCCACGCAGTCTCCAAGAAGGTCAGTCTTCACACAAATTTTCTTTAATCTAATTAATAATAAATGTACTAAAACATTTTCAAGACTGGAAGTCATTATGATGTGCTACTATATAAAAAAAAATACCGGCATTCATATTAGATATACCTACGTTCAAAGAAATATTATGTTTCACAGCTTGCGATAGGACCAGGAGCCACGGTACAGTAATGTTGTAATGAGGCTGATTAAATGCATGCTCCTATTATAAGGAGAAGTTTAGTTATGTTTGTTTGTAAATGTCCTCTTATTTTATTATTGACAACAGAACAGTTACTATTACTGATTTGATGTCTTAGCTTGCATGATATGTGCATATTTTTGTTTGTTTTATCTCAAGATAAAAAATATGTAGTTACTTTTGTTTAAGTAGTATACTGTGTATGACAGTAAAAGGATTGTCGCTGCTTTATTTGTGTACTATACTGTGACTGTAAACTTTTATATGTACTTCGTTCTGTCTTTTTTTTTTAAATTTTTGCTTAAATTTTCCGGAATGTTCTTAGTATTTAAACGTAAAGAATTCCTCCAGACTTAGCGACTTGGCTCGCATGTATTTGATTAAATATAGATAATTTTTTTTTGCGCAGGTTTTTCACTGTACTCATTTTGTCAAGCGCGTTTTTAAAATCAGTTGCGGAAAAAACCGTCCTTGCGGCCGCTTGCATTAATTTCCTTTAATCACAGTCGCTAGGTTAGCCGTAATGCGGCCTGAGCCCAAAATGACTGTTTGTTACCAAAATTAAATAAAATAAACAACACATTCTCCTTCCAGACTTCCAAAAGAAGAAAAGGCCTGCTCAAGAACAAGCCGACGATCGTGAAGGGCAAGAAGATGGCGCGGCTGGAGTGACGCAGCCGCCGCGCGCGCACCCGCACAAGATAACGTTCCATATCAGTGGTCCAGCGACGCCCGCCCGCGCGACACGACGCGTGACTGCGTTACTACTGGCTGTTGTATTGTGTAGAGCAGGTACCCTCTAATTTGTTTACTATTTTGTCTAATACTACAAAAATTATTCCGTTTATGGTATTGTGTAGAGGAAATATCCTCTAATTTGTTTACTATTTTGTCTAATACTTACAAACATATTGTTGTGTTCCTGTAAGCTGGTTTTTTATTCGTTATTTAGTTTACAACAACCACAGACATAAAAGTTATAGAACAAAATTATTTAAAAAAATAACAACAATTCTACTTCAAATTCGGTGCAGTTAAAGTCTTATATTGGTCTTGTCCGTGGTGACGCTTATATGCGTCGTTAACAATAGATTTTCTATTTCTCATTTCTTGGCGGTCAAAAGAATTTTCATTATAAACCAACCTTTTTAAATCAATGATAACAATGGAAACTCTTTGGAATTCCCTATGGCATTCCCAATTTTCCTGGGCCTTATGCTTTTTTACTTCTAATCCAAAGCTAAAAAAAAAAACGGAAAAACGATATCTGAAAGCTTTTAACCTCATTTGTTGTATTTATGTACCATGAATCCTGAAGGTTCCACAGAATGAAATGCAATCTGGCGCCACCAGCTTTATAGAAACCGTATATTATTTTCTGTGGTGTGTTTTTCTTCTTTGCGTTTCGACGGCAAATCGTATTAATATAATATTTTAATTAAATATACATCATACATATTTGTACGAAATATACCAACAGCCTACACAGTAACGCACTCACGCGTCCAACACAAAACTCACCTCACCATTCGTTTATACTTTTGTATCACCATCTTGACATAAATTTTCTCTAAGAGAGATTTGTATATTTTTTGTGAACTCCTAAAGTGAAAATATCGTCATGAACAGGGTCCCTACAGTATGGATTAGGTAAACGGATATCTGTCGCCGCGTTACATAACTAGATGTATGAGTTAACACCCATGTATACCAACCAAACCAGAGTACGAAACAAGTATTTTGTATAAGCTCCTCTAAAATAGTTAATGTAAGAGTTATCAAGACAATATGAAGGAACGTACCATCACTTTTCGACGCTCTATATTATTTTAAATGTTCCTTTGCATCCATAAATCTGATCCACATAAGCCTAAGGTAATTTTAGGGTTTATAATAATATGACTTGTACTAATACGGATGATGACAAGGTATGAAAATGAAGAAAATAATTAGTCCGTCTCTTAGATAATAAAAAAATATAAGACCCGTATTTTTTGTTTTGTCGAAATAACAAGAAAATACTTAGATATAGCGCATTAAAGTTACGGAGTGGGGGCTAACTACGTCACGTTAGAGTATATTTTGTACTCTAACGTGACGTCATGTGACATTTAAAATCAATGTATCTTCGTAAGTTTTTGAACAAGAGGCAAAATAAAAAATACGTATCCAATATTTTTCATTAATCTATCTGATGGACATTAAATTATTTTTTAGTCATCATCCCAATTCAATAAATTAGTTTGATTTCGATAGAGAAAATGTAAAGTTGGGACACAAGCTTATATTACGTTACAGATTTTACTATTTATAGCATCGCGTATCTTAAATTATTCATAAGTATTGAAGTTCCTTAATTTTCACAAATTAATTTTACGATATCAGGATAAATCTACATAAATGATGTTTTATTTTGATGATAATGTTAAATAAAGCTTTATGAAATACATTTAAAGTTCAGAATCCTTTACCAAATAGTCGAGTTATCGGGAGCTTCTTTAGTTATGGACACAGCACTGTTACCACTGATGAACGACTGACGTCACGCTGTATTTAGTCCATTAGGTAAACGTTTTATGTAAAAAATAATATGTGGTCTATTTAATAAATTTGCACGGATGTTTGGTGCGAGTATTCGATTGTTCCGTTCGGATTGTATGGTGACTTGGAGTGAGAGTAAAGCTCGGCATTTGTATGCCGATCGAGTATGGGGCAAGTGTCTTGATAATTGACCACTTGAATTATTGGAGTCAACATCGGTACTTTGTATTAAATGGAAACTGGTGTTCGTTCCGGTTTAAATGTTTCTTTCATGCCGTGTATGCTTATATATGTTACAGTCTAGTCCGCCTAGTCTGATGGTCGACATCTAAGTATATAATGAGTACTTACTCGGTCATTGTGTGGAATATGCAGTTGTGTATAATTTATTTTTGTATGTCCTTAAGGCATACTTACATTTAGAACATTGTGTGCATTTATCAAATATTAACCTGGTAATGACTGCATTTTAACTTTGTCTGATTGTTTACGCCTATACTTTAAAGTTTATTTAAGAACGAACATCGGTCTCCATATAACAATTATTTATTTTATATTTTTCATAATACGTAATTGATTCTTTAAAGTTATCCTCCAAACAAATTTAATATTTATTATTAGAGTTCATATCAAAACACTTATTAAAACTTCATTATTAACAATGTTTAATTGAATATTGTTAGAAGAGAGTTATATTTGTAATCGCTACGTCCATTTGTATAATAATTATATGAATTAATGTTTAGATAATTTGTGACCGGTACCCCGAGGCGCGGCCGAAGCCCGCCCATCCAGTACTTATCACTATTTAGTTTGGGTTCACGTGTTTTCGTTTTAGTGTGAGTATGGATAGTCGTCAAAGGATGCAATAATATTTTGTGACTACTTGTTATATGTATGTAATTAATGATAACTACCAAAGTTTGAATACATTTGATATATGTGTCGTCTTGTATAATAATATACTCTGATAATGTCATTTAATGTATTTCTAAAGTGATCATTTGTAAGCATACTGTTCCTATATCAGTTGTGAATGTATATCTTTACAAAGCACCTTGTTGCTGTGACTGAGCCGGTTTCCGTCGTCTTGAGCGCCGTGCTGTGATCGATATTAGAGAGTATTCGAGACGACACCTTCCGTAGCGCACGACTAGTTCCAAACCCGAGCAGTAGCCGCTTACACTTAGATCATCGTTGCGAGGGTTTCCTTTGTATTATCTCAAATATTATTTAACTAAATTAATGCGCACTGACCGTGTGCTAAATGTTGCGTATTGATTTTATTGTTGCCCGACACTTATTTGTTTTCGTAATTGTAACAGAGTTTTATCGATCTGTAGATAAGGATTCATTGTGGTCTACAATGTTCTTAATAAACGGACGAAGACTAATAAGTTTTTTATTTACTACTCCGACCTTTCCTTTGTGTACCCATTCCTTATTTACTGAAGGGGCTAGCCGTTCCGTGGGTGCAATAACATGCAAAAGTGCGTATCCCCTGTGAGTCTCTCTTAGTGCTTATTCACAGTGCATGGGCGGGGACGGTAACGGGAACGGGCGCGGGTGCGCGGATCTTGGCGTCTTTGTTCACAATGATAGAGCGTACATGATGGCGCGGAGGGATAAAAAAGTTAGGATGGACGGTAGTAAAGGATCAGACGCACTAGACACAAGACGCCAGAGCCAGGCGCGGATCCACCGTTGTGGGCATGATGGGCACGCCCACAACCTTATAGACTTGTGACGTCACATTTTTACGATCTATTGAGATGATGATAATAAACGTTAAGCTTTTTTGGTAGGTGTGCCCACAGCCTTTTTTGAGCGCTGGATCCGCGCCTGGCCAGAGCACTGTGAAAGACATAGGCGCTCTGAGCCTATAGAATCACCCGCGCGATAGTCACGCTTCCCGCGCCCGCGCCGATGCATACCTACGCGCGACCTCTAACTGTGAAAGCTAGAGGTCGCGACACATTTGATCTACCCCTACCTGCACCTGCCTTTACTCCGATTGAGCACTTATTCTTAAAAAATTGAAAAAGGCAACGTATAATTCCTAGCCTATCAATCAAAGCAATTGATGCAGAGCCGCGGAGTCAGGAACTGTCAGCACCGTCGAATATACACTACACCATACAATTACACAATTTTCTCAGCATCACTGTTCATAAACGTTGTTTTGCACAAAAGATTCGTAAACGAGTTCACAAGAACAAGCACTGCGAAAGTTTAGGATAACATTATAATATTTGCGAAGTTATAATCAAGCGCGCTTGTGAAAAGTAGAAAGATAGTTTTTTAACAGTCAGTGATCGTGGGTACGTCATCGAGTAGATATGTAGGTTTGACCAATCACAGCCAGATGCAGAATAACGCGTAATCGGACTACCAGCCTTTAATTGAAGTACCTACCTACCTAATAGGAATGCATTTCGCCCCTTCAAATTTTTGTGTCTACATAAGAACACTTAAATAGGTATCAATATAATTATTGATAAACCTTAAAATAGATGGGCAGCCTTATGGCGTCAACGAGATATAGTTATGCGCCATTAGGCTGTCTATCTTTTTTCGCTATACATAGCGTAAAATGAGAAGATAGGATGGAGTTGGGAGCCAAAAATAAAAACAAATTGACAAAACCTTCACCATATATTTATTAATAAAGACAATCTAAAAGATCACGTAATAGTCATTGTCTTAAAAAATTAGTTACCCTAATAAATTTATCAATATATATAATAGAGTTTTTATTTATTACTTATTGTTTCAAGGATATGCGAAGTAGTGAAGAGTCGCCCAGTTGAGGGGACAGGACTCGATTAGTCGTTGTTCAATACGAATCATCACATTGATCGAATATAACAATGAATCTATTCATACGTAATACAATACATCTTCCAATGATTACCTATGTCAATGTTTCATCTACATGCTTAAATTTTGACCTAACGTGTCTACGCGAAGAATTGTGCTAATCTAAAAAGGTGTCTACAAATTTTCTTCATAGTATTTCAAAGACTTTTGTAATTTACAGAACGTTCAAAATCACAACACAGAGTGTAATATCAATTATCGTGCGTCGGCACGAGTCGTTACGATCTACGGTATATTACAAGTACATACGTATAGTACGCGAGCACACCGAAGTGAAGGGGCGCCATTCACCGACACACTCTTTATTCGATACAAAATTAGAAGAATATAATATCCATTTAGACTTACAAAATATTAATACTATAGTAACATTCGACATCCTCATTAAATGTTGACACAAATACAGAAGTACTTACAGTTACTCTATGTGCTGTAGTGGGCTACGGGAGCTAGGGCGGCCACTAAGCGACTTAGACGGGACTAACATTTATTACGAATACCTTCAATAAACTCGCTGTATCCCTCGGTTGGAATCCATTACGTTACGGTAGATATTACATTTGTCCTATGTTACACTTTGATACAATTGACTCGTAGTTATTGTAGCTACAGTTTGAACAGGCTGTTCTATATCCTTGACACTATTAACGATGGGCCAGGCTGGTCTAACTTTTGTATACGTTAGCCTGAAGTTGTTCGAAATAAAGAAAAACAACATATATGTCTTAGGTAATAATGAAGTTAGAGTTAGATCCGCCGCAGCAATTCTGAACTGGCAGAACTGCGGGCGGATCTAAAATAAATGCAATTTTCCAGTGCTTTTTGATAGTATGTAAAAATAAAATAAGAAACAGTACAAAAATTAAATTGTAAGGCACTTCTATATTTAAGTTGAAATTAGATTGTTCAAACGACGTTCTTACGTTACAATTTAATACTTAGCATTTGTTTGCATAATTTCTCTAAGAATACAGCGGATACCCTATCGAGTCTAGAGGGGCGCGCGCGATCTAACATCAACACACGCTATCTTTGGTTAAAGTATAGGGCATAATATATAAAGCTATACCCTGACTAGTATGGCGAATTGGCACATGGAATGGGTTAGTGACACCATGATAACTAACAGTAGTAAACGATAAATAAATAAATTAACAACGTAGAATAACTTGTAGAATATTTGCCAACGTAAAATACGTTTAGAGAATTTAGAGAGTACCTTCAGTCTTAATAGCTAAGAGTATTGTAATAAATTATCTCTGGAGGGATTTGTCTTTAATCAATTGTAAATTTATGAAATAGAGCTATCTGCAGTAATAAAGTTAATTTGAAAAATATTCGATATTTACACAATAGTAAGTTATTTTGACTTAAATTTACATTTACGAAAATAAGTTTGTATGCTCTAAATGTCGTCAAAGAAATGTGAAGCGACCCATGTTCGGTGCGAGTTGTGTCACCCAATGCCGTACAACTATTCCGTATAAATGGCACGATTTTCATGTACTTACAATTTTATTGGGGTTTTAAAATTGAAGCCTCCCTAAATAATACTTTCTAATTTTGTCTAACTTGTCCAATTAATATAATTTTTATCTAAATACGGCACAATAAAATAAGTATATACCCGAGTAACAATAGAAATAGTTTGGCAACATTTTGGCATCGAGTTAGAAAGTAAGAATATTATCGTTAGAAAATTTGTCTACATTGTTAAGATAGAACACAACCAAATAATCACACAAGTTAGTGATGTGCAATAGCATTAATCTCTTACACGTATAATCTAGAGCAGTACCGCGTACTTGGCAGAAGTCTGTTCAGGTACTCATGGAAGGAAAACGAATATGTATTTGAAAATAGCTTTCAGAAGAATACAATATACATCTTTTTAATACATTTGTCAATTCACTTTGCCTGGGTCACTAGAGATGCTAGAATTTTACATAAAGTCCAGTCTGGTAGTTATTTCAATTGATAAATCGTATGCTATTATAAGGCAGTAAGGTCAGTATGTAAGAGTAAGAAAATTAACTAAATTACATACTTTAGGCACACAACGCAATTAGTAGCTGATTTTTTTCAAATATAACCTCTGTTTTGGTCTACTTAATTAATGAGACAAGTGTGTCCAGCATCTCAGTGGTTCGAGGCCCTCATAACTACAATTCCTTTAAGTAATTCCTCCGTTCGAGATACATAATACTGTCGGCGTCAAACGCTCTTACATTTTGTTAGATACTTTAATGTTAATCTAAAGAGAGTTTTGTTAATAACATTAAACGATAAAAGGTATTTAATTATTAACATGTCTTTTTCAAGGAATACTGCTCCAAAATTAAAATTGAAGTGTTGTACTTCGGAAGACGATAAACAAGTCGATTAAGAAAGATCACAACCACGAAATCTGTTTACTTGAGTGAGAGATGTGTTTTTAACTTTGGCAGCAGTGGCGTGGCTGCGCGGAGCCGCGGGCGCGTCGCTACTCACTACTGGTTAGGCTTCACCTGACTCGACAACCGCGCCCGCGAGCGAGGTACAGCGACGGAGCCCGGGGCAGGCACGCAGCCCACGCGGTTCTAACATACTTGCTATAGATAGAATATAGATACATTTGAGCAATCAAGTTATTGCCCGATTTGCAAGTACAATTTAATAAGGTATAGACAGATTGAATCATAAACCATACATTATCACAACACGTAGGTACACGTTAATACATTTAATTCATATTCATAGAAAAAAATGTACATTAAAAAATTAACTACATTTCAAGTAACTATCAAATAATAGCATTTTCAGAACAATCAACAAGAACTAGATAATATTATCAACATAAAATATAGAATATTTGAGCATTTCAATAATATTTGTGTAAAAAAATATCCCTCCATTTAGTTATACCGTACACTATGAATGGTTTGGGGTCAAGTCAGTGGGGTCACAAAATAACGCGGTCATAAAAATTCGTTGTTAGATTTAGCTTAATTAAACTACTCTAAAGATATACACTAACATCATAATACACATAATAACAGTTAAAATTAGACCTACCTATTAACATTTACGAACTAAGTTATGTGCTGGAAAATTCATTAACATTTAGTGCCAGTAAAAATAGTACTTTGTCCACCTGTTTCGTAGGTGGTAGCCTCGGCTGCGAACACTTTGACTCGACCCCACGTATTCATAGAGGCACGCCGTCCATCAAATACTTTGCTAAGATGTAAAACAGAATCGACGTAGATAGATGTGACTAGTAGGTACGGACGCATCGCTTTAGCAACTGTACACTACAGGCTTTCAAAATAATTTCCCAAAAGTAGAGAATATATTTTTTGAAGTTTTTATTCATAATCACGTGCATTTGATGATATCCACTGTTGAGGTCGATGTTATCCAAGTCTTCTGGGAAAAGCGTTCAGCAGTGTTCAAATATAGTTTTACGTGTGCTGAAGGTTATTAATGTTATGTTGGTTATTAATATTATATGATAAAATGCAACGAATCACATAACATTATCGAAATTTATTAATGTTATGTGATTCGTTGCATTTTATCATATTCAAAACTTTTGGGAATTCATTTTGGAAGTTACCATCTCACGCGATCTGCGCATAAAATTTGTCTAATACGACTAAAACATAACGTAAAACGAAACGAAACACTACAAAGTAACAATGAGCAAACAAGCAAATGTAAAGATGAGCTGGGCTCGAGAGAGGAAGGAGGTAGTGTAGTTACTACACGAATTAAGTATCACATGTAAAATATAGTTTGTAATACTTTTTTTTATAGATAGATCAATATCTCGATTACGGGCGGCTAGAAACTGGAATACTTCACAAAGATGAGAGTTACGACTTCACTGAGAGATTGCGGGCAATAATTTAGGATTTTTTATATATCTAGATTTTCATGTAATACTATGTTAAACAATTTACGAAAATGTACTGATGAGATCAAAATTTTACCCACGGCAATCAGGGATGTTCAAGAAACAATAACAAGATAAAACGCAACTAAATTATCGACATGTTTAAATAAAATAATTTCGTGAAAGTCGTCCGTCGCATCTGTGCGGCGTACCCGCCCTGCCGCCTCAGACCCGCCCGTTGATCTTAACCGCGTAACAACGAACTACTGTTTATTTACAAAATCACACTTGCAAGTCACATTAAGAAGTCTGTCATATAAAAACTTTACGAAGACCTACCTATCAATCGTTATACAAAATATCTTTATGCGCTCTCTTCAAGCTTAGCAATACGACAATTTGGAAATAATCAATAATTTATTATAAATATTATTTATTTCTTTACAGCTTGTAACAAAACCTCAGTCGATTCCTGGTAGGACAGTCGGTTAGCTAGTCTATATAGAAAGATCGCAGAATTAGGATAAATAATAGGGTTAGAAGTCGACCATCTCAGAAATGCGACTTTCGTAATCGGCTGGTCCATTTTTATCCCATATCATAGGATGTAATTATTCCTAAGCGACCGACTGACTGAGAAACCAACGTGACTTTGTTAGAAGTTAATTTTGATTAGATCTGTTTATTTATCCGAAGCTATCTTTCTAGCTACTAGTTACTACGCCGCTTTCCTAAATCATTTTTAATACGTAAATTTATAGTAGTAAATGCTTAAACGATTTAGCATTCGGGTCGGTTCCCAGCGATTCGCTACAGTAAAGGGCGCGCAGTGCTAAAATACTTGTTTAATACTTGTTTAATACTAATCATAATATGACATCGTGTTTGCATTTGCTTACTGAACGATGTATTTTTAAACACAGAAGTGGTAAGTCAGCCCATACACAGCAACATCAGAGGTGTGTAGATGCGTTGCCGGCCCTTGAGAAATTTATAGGCTTGCTTTTTGAAGACCCCTAAGTCTTATCGTATCGTATCAGCAAGTAAGCTGCTAGTAAGTAATTGCCTACTTATGAGATGAATGACTATCTCCGCATTTGCATATAAAATATAGCTTGTTTTATAAGGCAGATGATATTAGTACCTATGTTCGCTCGATGTCGCGGGTGCATGAATGATT
The DNA here is from genome assembly GCA_031163375.1 of Conogethes punctiferalis. NCBI lineage: Eukaryota > Metazoa > Arthropoda > Insecta > Lepidoptera > Crambidae > Conogethes > Conogethes punctiferalis. Next base: position 5,563,839 of record CM062093.1, read on the forward strand.
GTCAAGTGTAATGTTTGTCTACTAAACTTTTTTGTACCTTTGCGGTTTGATCATCGTGTTTGGAAATCTTCAGAAACTATTGCACATTTGAGCGAACATCTTCCGATTGAGCGAACATGCAACAGTGCATGAACATCTACCGTGTTCAATGGTATGGTAATTACTCAGCTAAACTTTGGCATAAACGGACCGAAATCTATAAGTAGGACGATAGTCTTTATGTAAATCTTTATTAACCTCAAAAGTACCAGCAAGAGTTGCGCCCGATATCGGATACACGGTGTTCGTCGGGTTAACCGAATAGTGACTGTTGAGAGTAGTGAGCGATCGATAGCCTGGTTTAGTGCGTAGGAGCCTAAGTATAAAGCCTATCAAAGTGAGGCTCTGCGTGTTACATAGCAGGCTTGTACTCGGCTGCCGTGTAGGGCCGGTCATCTCTATCCTTTTCATAAGGCTTTTCGAGTCTGGCCCGCCTCGGCTCGGCGTCTAGAGGCCGGTGAGACTTCATGTGCGCGCTACGACTTTTAACTTTGTTAAATACTCTGAAACATAACAGGGTACACTATTAGAAATTGCAAACAAATATACAAAAATAATAACAAGCGAACACAAATTCGGGTGAAACAAGCGGATAAAACGCCAAAGCAAAGCGTGAAGCGTTAGTAACTTATATACATACAACGTGATACACAAAACATGTCAAATGTTAACCCTAAGACGATGATAAATAAATAGTTCTATGTCTATATACGCTTAATATCCTAAGCGATGGACATAACTTTACGTCTTATTTTAATAAAAATACATTATTCATTTCATATTTACAAAGATCGATGCTACAATCGGTGTCTATATAGATCGTGGCGCATTCGTTTGACCATTTTAAAACGAGAAAATATAATCTACAAAATAATTATACCTACACCCTCGTAATTAAATACAGTAGACAATAATAAATCGGCCCTAAATAGGCCAATATTCAGTTTATTACCTATTTAAAACGACGATACGCCACGGCGAATAGACATTACATACTATTCGTAATAAACAGTTATTAAAAGTTGAAGTTACGCAAACATTAACTTGACATGCAATCAACATCGAATAACACTGACCGGGCGCCGGCCCAGTGCCCGGCGCTACCTAACACGGCTCGTGGTAGGCTCGTGGTAACTCACTTAGTCGGTAACATGACTCGGCTAGTCGGTAACGTGACTCAGTTAGTGGGTAACGTGACTCACGAAACCGACTCTTTTAGTCTTGATTTTGAAGTGGCTTTTTGCAGAATAAAGACTCACAATAAATGACTGAAGTTGAAAAATTAAGACTTAAAGACAACGTGACTCACGAAGTCCGAATTAGAGTGTTGTAGAGTTTAAAGTTTGAGTTGAGTTTTTGCAGAACTCACTACAATAATTAAAACTAAAAGACTCGGTAACGTGACCGTGGGTCACGTTAGTTGGAAAGCGAACCTTTTAGTCCTTATTTTGAGGCGGCTTTTTGCAGAACTCACGATAAAAGTCTGACGTCTAAAAATTAAAACTAAAAGACTCGGTAACGTGACTCACTAAGTCGGAAACCGAATCTTTTAGACCTAATTTTGAGACAACTTTTTGCAGACTCACGTCTCAAAAATGTAAAACTAATTAACTCAGTACCACGAATCCTAATTTTGAGGCATCTTTTTGCAGAACTCAGGACAAAGAACTCAAATATCAAAATTAAGACTAAAAGACTCGGCTTTTTGACAACACTACTTTAACAACCAGTATTTATTTACCAACAAAGAAAAGTGCCTAAGTCGATGTAACGTTACGCACTTTTAATGTAATGTAACATAGCTCTGAACATAGAAACGTAACATGTCCAGAATGAAAACCTTAATGTAACAAGCGAACTGATTTAATATAAAATCGTCAGTTTAGTGTAGCACAATTCACTGCAATCGGTAGGTAGTAACGTATCAAATTTGTAACACCGTTTACTGGGCCTGCGCAATATATTTAAACTTAACATATTTTCGATTCACTTCGATAGAGTTTACTAATTCTCATTTAAGTACCTAATCATCACTTATCCTATTTATGCACGAAAGGCAATTTAGGTGAAACCTATCCTAAGAGATTGCGAGAATTGGCCGGTTTCCTAACTCCTGTCTATAGACAATATGCAATTCATTAATGAGCCGATGAGCATATTTCATTCTATTAAAGTATTGGCACTTTAATAACACATTTTTTTTTTCAGTTACAGACTATGATGTAGATTTACATAAAAGACAATTCATTTGCAATAGTGTAAGCAGTTGAAGGTCTGTGTTCATCGTTTGTATATGGTCACCGTGTGAAAATCCAGGGCAAAATTCTAAGCAGTGTACAGTCGGCCAAGAAAATTGATTATCGGAAACGCTGAGATTAGGTAAGTTTTACAAAGGACACGGCATTTGAGCCAATTTAAGAGAATTTCAGTATGGAAAATTATCCTTTGATAAATGATTTCTATGGACATAATCGTATACTAAAACTAAACATGGTTTGGGGTCTGCTGAAATTTTGAAGATGATTTTATTTTACCAACTACCTAATTGGTCGAAGAATAATAGCATGTTGTATAGGTCTTAATTTTTTTGCTACATTAGAATGATTTAGGTAAGTTCTGACATCATTCATAATCTGAGTGGTTTCATTTTTGTAAGGCAAAATACATTACGTACCTAACTAGGTCTAGCCTCAGCATTGGAATATAGGTACCGTTAGCAGCCCCAGGTCATACGTCTTGGACACCAATTTCTTGGCCGAAGTTCCACGTAAATTGCGTTTGCGTGTTCGTTGCCGAAACGGAAGCGTATGCGCTCTCGCTCACACTTACTTCCCGCAGATCTTGCAAGGGAACTCCTCCCCTTCGTACGTGGGCGACGACGTGCAGGAGACCCCGGACGGAACCTGGCTTACTGAACCCTGGATGCGGAGAAGGCGATTAGAACCGGGTCACTCCTCGAGCTTGAAGACAAAGTGTTGGAGGCCAGTGGTGCTTACGTGTGGCGGCTCCGCGTTCCAGCTCCGGAGGTACAGCGTCTTGTAGTCTTTGGTCACTTTCTTCCAGAAGTAGTAGAATTGCACGCACTGCTTCGAGTCTTTTGTTCTTACCTGGAAAGGTGGAATGTTGACATTAATTATTATTGAACCACAATGAGCAGCAGCTCCCGTCGAAGTTAGTGTTAGTTTGAACAGGTAATTTTCCTCAACTTTTGAGCTGAGATGTTTGCCTACTTTGCGTGAAGTAAAGCTCGATCTGTCGAACTGAAAACATCGATTATGGTGGCGGTATGAGAGTTTTCGGTGTGAACGCGGACAGTGGTGTCCGCGTTCTCACCAAAAACTCGGAATCGGAGATTGCGTTTTTGACACCTGTCAAAGCGTCTGACATTAATTTATTAAAAGTAAATAGTTTTACATTTTAATTATTTTTGTAGTTATTAATTGCATTCATTTGCATAATGTAATTTTGTATACTTATTCAATTCAATATATATTTTGTTATTTTTTTTATACAAATTAGCTAGGTATATTTCAGCTCCATTGAAAAATACTTGTTAATGAAGTACGTGATCGCCGCCAATAATTAATTAGCCTCTGATATAACTTAGCGGATCTAAGTGAGCGACCCATAACTTTTTGCTCCAAGTCACCCTCACCTGCCCGTGGTGCAACCTGCTGAATAAGAGATGAGTGAATGCTAAATACCACAGGCCGATGACGAGCAGCAGCATCACCGGAACGAGAAGCTACGCCCTGCGATTGCCGACCCGCCTACTCAGTGTGGCGATTCAAATCAAATCAAATCAAATCAAAAAGTTTTTTATTTACATTTATCATTTACAGAAATTCCAGAGATATCCAAACTAAGCAAGCTTGTATCTTGGATATCAATTACAATTGCACCACATTTTATTTATTAAAAAAGACACTTAAATTAAAAAAAAATTCTATTCTATTCTACTTTTACGATTATGGGTAAAGCCTTTAGTGTTTGCCAAAAGTGGCGAACACCTAGAGAGATATATTGTTGTATGACGGGCGCACGGTACTCACCAGCTGCGCGACGCGGCAGAAGTCCTTGTAGTGGCGCAGGCCGGCCAGGAAGGCCTCGAGCTCGTCGGGCGCCCAGCGCGCGGGCTGCGCGGCGGGCGCGGCGGGGCGCGCCATCAGCCGCAGCGTGGCGGGCGCACGGTACTCACCAGCTGCGCGACGCGGCAGAAGTCCTTGTCGTAGTGGCGCAGGCCGGCCAGGAAGGCCTCGAGCTCGTCGGGCGCCCAGCGCGCGGGCTGCGCGGCGGGCGCGGCGGGGCGCGCCATCAGCCGCAGCGTGGCGGGCGCACGGTACTCACCAGCTGCGCGACGCGGCAGAAGTCCTTGTCGTAGTGGCGCAGGCCGGCCAGGAAGGCCTCGAGCTCGTCGGGCGCCCAGCGCGCGGGCTGCGCGGCGGGCGCGGCGGGGCGCGCCATCAGCCGCAGCGTGGCGGGCGCACGGTACTCACCAGCTGCGCGACGCGGCAGAAGTCCTTGTCGTAGTGGCGCAGGCCGGCCAGGAAGGCCTCGAGCTCGTCGGGCGCCCAGCGCGCGGGCTGCGCGGCGGGCGCGGCGGGGCGCGCCATCAGCCGCAGCGTGGCGGGCGCACGGTACTCACCAGCTGCGCGACGCGGCAGAAGTCCTTGTCGTAGTGGCGCAGGCCGGCCAGGAAGGCCTCGAGCTCGTCGGGCGCCCAGCGCGCGGGCTGCGCGGCGGGCGCGGCGGGGCGCGCCATCAGCCGCAGCGTGGCGGGCGCACGGTACTCACCAGCTGCGCGACGCGGCAGAAGTCCTTGTCGTAGTGGCGCAGGCCGGCCAGGAAGGCCTCGAGCTCGTCGGGCGCCCAGCGCGCGGGCTGCGCGGCGGGCGCGGCGGGGCGCGCCATCAGCCGCAGCGTGGCGGCGCGCACGTCGCCGCCGCACTCGCCCAGCGTCTGCAGCGCGAACTCGCGCGTGTGCCCGCCCACCGGCATCGCCGCGCACATCGCCAGCTCCATGAACATACGCACTGGCGACAGATATTCACACTTTGAGTTACCGGCTATAAAGGGGCCACGTCTACTCAAAAATACTAAGGCCACATGTAGACCGCTGCTACTTATCTTACGGCTAAATCCAAATCGTGGGTCACAACAATTCAGCCGCTCAGACTGCGTTGCTGACACTGACATAATGTTTATCACTCGTTGATAAAGTAAATAAAAGATATTTACAACTAAGTATGTCTTCAAACTGTACGCCAATTCAAAGCTAGGTACATCGCCCACTCGATCATGACCTGTCAGAAACCCAATCTCTGAGCAGCCGGACAGTAGAATATTTTAAGCACGGCGTCGATGCTACGTGCGCACCAACATTAAACTAATAATTGCTACTCAAAATTTCCAATTAGTGTTTGAAAAGAAACCCTCAGAATTCAGCTAAGAGTATTCCAAATTGGCATTGGTAAATTTTGCTAAAAAACACTTTTCACTCCGACTGCAGATCTAGTAAGTAAAAAGGCGTAAACCTACCTTCATTATCGTCTAGACAGTCGTTGATGCCGGGGTCCCACAGCAGCTGCTCGGGCGCACGGTGCAGGTCGACGCGGTCGCTGCACAGCTCCGGGATGTCCGCCTGGTGGTCGCGCCCGATGTTGATCTGCGGCTGTCTCGGCTCCTCCAGGTGGGAGAGCACCTCGCCCTCCGACGATAGACCTGGAGTTCAGGTTGATTACCGTGGGAGTAGACTTAGTAGAGGGACCGGGTCATATTTTGGGTTTTATGACGATAGCGACATAAATGGAATAGAACTAAATGGAATGAATAATCCAAGACATGCTACACGCCGTCATCTAATTCCAAACTAGGCCGAAGCTAGTACTTGACTTTGTAAATTATACTGTAGGTAGACAGTTGATACGTTTGCCATACATATCCAAACGGGGTGGAATAGAACAGCATGGTATAGATTATAACGGAATATAATAGGACGGAATGGAATGGAATACATAGCATATAATAAAATTTAATAGAATGGAACAGAATAGAAACGATGGAATAGAATAGAATGGATTACATTGGACGATATGAAACTGAACGGAAATTAATGAAATAGATTGGAACATGGATGGAGTAGTGGCCGTGCAAGCGGCGCATGCGCGATCAAGTTGGTGCCAGATAATGATGATTTTTTTTGTTTGCTTACACAGTTATCATGTCGCTAAACGCTCTATTCGCATTTTGGATAGAGCGCCTCAAATTTCGGTTGCAATCAGCTAGGTCAAGCTATTAAAATGACGTGAATATGATCTGCATAGTCCATAAGGGACTTAGAACTACAGGCATACACTTATAGATAGCCTTTAACAGGGTAGAACGAAAGCAAAACTGGAACATAACGAAATATGGTTGATGGCAGATGGGTAATGTTGGTTGTCCTCTTACTGACCTGCCAACTCCGCCAAAAGGCCGGAGCCTTCCCTGTCGGGCGGCAGTATCGGCTGCGGCACGAAGTGGCCGTGCGAGCGGCGCATGCGCGACCGGTACGGGCCGGCCGGCGACGCGCGCCGCTTGCGCCGCTGCGGCGACGCGGGCACGCTGCTCGGACTGAGGAACACCGCTGGCACTGTGTCGCGCCCTTCCACGCATACCTGTTTAGTGAGACGTTAGGTTTATGATACAAATATACCATAATATAATAAATAAAATAAATAAATAAATAAAATAAAATTTATATGCAAGTGAAAGTAACTAATATTTATAATATGAAATCTTTGGGATTTAACGCGCCATAGCGACTTGACTATTTCGTTTACTACGAAGAGCCGAGGTCAACCCTGCGTTGTGCTACTATAAAAAGGTACATAAAAGAAGGAAGAGTACTGTATTACATAACAAGCATTATGAGCTACCTCTCTTATTTTGATCTTGGATGCTTTCATGTCATATAGAGATTTTTTTCGACATAATAGACTATTATAGAGATTGTTTTTGATAGAATATAGAGTAGGTATGCAAAAAGGAGCCAATAACGTTTTTCTTAAGTTGATGCTAGTGATTATATATTTTTTGTTTGTGTTAAGTTATTGTATCATTAACACTCCGATAATCCAGTTACAAGTCAGGTCAAGTCAAGACTAGTAATGCTGCGTAAGGAATTAGACCTAGACTTATAAGGTTGCACTCTTACTTGAAGAGAAGTATCATGCTGCCACTGGTCTATAGAGGAGACGGCTGAAGCGATGCGGTGGTGCCGCCTCAGCGGCCGCTGGTGCGAGAAGTCGCGGGGGCTGCTCGACAGCAACGGGTCCTCCGAGTTGAGCATTATTCGTCGCGGCGTCGGCGAGGGCTCCAGTGTGTACACGTCTAGCGATCTGCATTCTTCTGGCAATACTTCTTCTAACGCTTCTTCTACCTATGAAAAGATAGTAGAGGGTATGTTATCTTGGAACGTAACAAGTTAGTGTTTAAAATTTAGATGGCGGTTATTGGCCTTACTTAACTTCGTATAAATGAAATGTATCTGACTGAAGTAGATACATACATGAGAAACGGTAGTTCCTGTTTATAGTCCGGCCGCTCAGAGATTGCGTTTTTGACACCTGTCAAATTCTTCATAACTCATGACGAATTGACAGGCTCATCACTATGTACGTTATCATTTATAATATTTAGTAAAGTATAATTATTGCACTTATTACGCATATTAATTTAACCCTAATCTAACGAATCAATTTTATTATTACAAAAAAGAAACAATGTAAATAAAATTGTTAATAAACAAAAAAATGTACTTACTTCTTCTTGACTAGACATAGTAGCCGTAAAAAATGCCGCTGACAATGGTGACGATGCCCGAGGCACCGTGTGCGCCGGTGAATGCGCATCGTGGGAGGCCGGCGGCGTCGGGTATGCAAACCCTGGCGAGGGTTCAGGCTGCGTCGAGTAACTGCCCCCAGGAGAGGTCGCTGCGTAAGCCAACCCGGGCGAATCACCCGTAGAGTACGATAGTCCGGGAGAATTGGCCGTGTAAGCTATCCCAGGCGAAGGCACCGGTGATCCCCCGTGGCAAGCCCCAAAATCAGCTAACGATTCTGGTAATGGCGAGTTCAGTACAGCTGCAAGCCGTCGACTTGACGGGAAAGGCACCGGTGATCGTTCCCTTATCGACGCTGCTACAGTCGCGTAGTCTTCTAGAGAAGCCAGTTCTTCTAACTGTTCTGGAGTCGTCGCGAATTGGAAGGCTTCTTCGTTCAATGCTGGCGAGAAGTAGCCGTCGTCAGAGTTGAAGGATACTCCAAATAATTCCGGACGAAACGCGAAATCTTGTTGCGGTGACGACTGCCCAGGGTCTGATGCTGATCTCTTGACGACCTGTAAAGAGTAAATGTGTTATGGAAGCCCAAATCCTTTATGAATTGATGCCATATTATGAACAAAGTACTGGTGTATATTTAAAAAAATGATCCAAGAGCAGAACGGGTTTGTTCTTCACGATAATGACATGATAAATAGCGGACATTACGCAGCATGTTTCATTCTTTTTGAAAAATTAGCACGTGCTGACAACTCAAAGTTGCCAACTTTTTTTGATGCATTTCATTATTTTTCGATTTAAAGGTACATTTCATACCTTCGTGCTCCCCTTCTTAAGCAGCTCAATAAGAGTGGAGTCTCTGGTCTGCGTGACGGCCGTACTGGCCACGGTGACTATGGGCGGCGCGCGCGGCGACGCGAACTGCGCAGAGGTGGCGGGCGCGGGGGACGCGGGCGACGCCGCCGCGCGGATGGTGGACAGCGGCGGCGGCGCCGGCGCGACGAACCCTGCGCGGGCGCTGTCCGTGCTTGTACCTGTAGATAAATAGCGTCTTGCAGCGTCACCGGAGAGAGGTAGCTACGCCCGGCGATCGCCGACCCGACTGCCCAGCGTGGCGATTATGGTTATTTATTATGTTGTTTGCCCTAAGTGGCGAACAACTGGAGAGGCCTATGCCCACCAGTGGACTGCAATAGGCTGCTGATGATGATGATGATGAAAATATAGTTAAGTTACCATTCCCAATCAACAAAACTGATATTTGTAAAGCTATGAAACTTAAAACTTAATCTTTACTTGCTATGAAACTTAAAAAAACTGAGAAAGGTTGGTTGGAGTGAACCGTGCCGGCTTTAGAACCATCAGCGCCCTGGGCGAAATTCTCTTTTTTCTCCTGGGTGTGAAACTGGCACATTATTTTTTACGCTCAAAAAAGCTAATCTCAAATTCCTGCTGAATAGACTTTTATTGGAGTTGTTGATTGAATATTTGAGTGCTCTTACTAGTAGAAGGTGTGGATGTGGCTGTAGCTCCCCTCCGACTGATGATTTTCTCTTCTATCAGGGCTCGCACAGACACCGAAGCTGTTTGTAGCGGCGGCCCTGTCGACTCTTTTTTGTCCAACTTTTTGCTATCTGAATCCTGTAACAAAATAAATTATTAGCTTTGGAATTGTTGTTCATTCTTACAGTTACGGTTGTGTTATGTAAGCACCTTGAATCCTTGCATCCTAGGACTCAGCCATCTTAGGTCGTATCTTTACCTCATGTATATTTTCAAGCTATTTAGCTTACCCTTATCTCTATGTTTATAAGTAATTATATTATTTTTATATGGTACCTTCTTGTTGGGCCGGAAAAATCCAGGACTGAAGAAAGCGCCGCCTGATTGGCGACGAGGACTTGCGACACAATAAAAGCCGCGGGATTGGGCTGGATGTGGGGGAACCTTGCATCCGGCCGTTGTGGAAGTCTTTGGAGGAGGCCTATGTCCTGCAGGCCCTACAGCTGTATATAATGATGATGGTACCTTCTTGAAGTATCCACCATGTAGCCGCATGTGTCCATTGAGGGCAGGTATGTTCTTGAACTTGCGGTGGCACAGGTTGCACTCCACCGGCTTGACGTCGCTCGAGCGGGCCGAACTCGCCGCGCCGCTCGCAGAGCCGCTAGATGAACTGCCGCTGCTTTTATGGCTACTTTGCTGCACCTGAGAAACAATAAAAAATTTGTGTAATTAAAAATTTTCTCAAAAAAAATTACAAAGTGTAAACTGAATAGCTACACTGATTTTGCTAGTTTTATATTCTTTCCAATTCAAGAAAGGTTCTCATAAAGATAGAAACATTATTTCGTATTGTACATTGAAGAAACATATCGATTAAGAAAATGCATTGGTTTTATCATTTGATCGAGTTCTTCCAGACCAAGGTCTGATTTGTATTAGATTTTTGGTAAAAATCAAATAATAATATTTTATAGATTACTCATTATTTGTTTTCTATACAAAATTGTAGCTTTTTATTTTAGTGAAGTAGATTCTTCTGGTCTTAAATTATGAAGTATTTATCTATCATTAAATATACCAATATTTGTTCTGTCAGTCTCTATAACAAATGTAGGTATATAAAAGCAATGGCTAGAGGTATCTACAAACAAACAGACGAATTCTCCCGTCACCCCACTTCTGTCTCCCCTGCTGCGCCAACGAAATTAACGGCAACTTTACAAAAGTTCAAAAGACTCCCAAACCTATTACGCACTTTGTAATTTCAAGGTATAAATTTTCGATCTTCAGTGGCTCGTTAATATTCCAAGTTAATTAATGGATTTTGATGGACTTCTCGTAATCTGCGCCAGTTTAAAAGGAAATTAGTAATTATAGACCAATTCGTGACGTAAATAGTTGACGGCGAATGTGAATGGAGCGTTTTTGTAACGTCTTTGACTTCTAAAAGAGAATTTGTTAATTAAAAGATTTCTTACTTAATGAAAAACACTTCAAAATAACGGTCGTTTATTAGTTAAGACTTCTAAAGTAAGACCGGCGGTGTAAGAAATATGATTAAAACAGACCGTTGTTGACATTTAAAAGTAAACAGCAGTTAGTACATAATATCAAGATTTCTTAAAATTTCAATATTAACTTATCTGGCTGACTTAATAGTAGGTTGATGATATTAGATAATAACTAACTCTATTGATTAACAATTGAGATAATATTGCAGGTGCCAACTTAGAAAATAAATTATTGTCTTTCTTTATTTGTGGTACCTATTTACATGATACTTTTGCATGTAAACATTTGTAAATATAATCTTTTCGAAGTATGTGATCTTTTATGACTCCCCTTCATTATTGTATATGATCATTTCGCACTTTCAAAAATAACATTCCCACATAAGCCGTCTTCCCAGATGATAACATTTATACTACCTGAACAGCTAAACAAAGAACCGTAAACACCAGATAGTATTCCGTGAATGTTTTAGAGAAAAAACCAAACAACTTTATTGTTGTTTTCAGCAGGAAACCAGAAGCGGCGCAGTGCAGTTATTCATTCACGTAGAATTTTAATTAGTTGCGGATTTCCGTCGCACCGCGCCGCTGGCGCCGCATGACTTGCTCACAGCTTAATTATGGAAGATAAAATCTCAGATAAAATGTTTTATCACTGGTTCATTGATGCACTAAAGTGTAGGAACCAGGTCGACCGCAGACTTGGAGTGTAGTAAAATAGTTTCTTAGTAGACGTTCGACAATGTTGGAAACGATTTCTATAAAAAAATTACGATCAGGGTAACCGCTTTTGGTGTCGTAAAGATTCAGTTCTACTTGTGCAAATAGAATAAAATCACCTTTACTATTTTGTAAGTAAGTCTCTCTCGATAAGAATCGCAAGAAACTATATAGTTTCCTTTGTTTTTTCATCGCTATTAAATGAGACTGAAATCTTTTTAATCTATTGCATAATTCTAATTACAACTTTTGATTCATTATTGTAATTCATTTATCTAAAATTTATAAATCCCAATATTATTTTGGGTCACTTAGCGTTTCCATTGGCCCATACCCAAAGGAGACTAAAAACTTGCACAACAATCGTTGTCGTAGTAAGCTATGCTACGCCATCTACATCTCGTAGCAAAGTGCGTATTATTCGTAGCGATCTTATTGAATAACGGCCGTATTCACAAACGCTACTATGCGACTCGCGGACGCACAGTGCCCAAAATCTATAGGTTTTTGGGTACCTGTGCGTTCACGCGACGCATAGTAACGTTTGTGAATATTGCTTATGCTTATTGAGCTACTTCAGTACTAACCATTATAAACTCGTTATTCGCAACTACACATAACTGTATAACTTTTTACGACTTCTCTTTAATCATAATTGGTTGTATATATGACATACTGCGACACAATGTCGTTATTACGAAAGTACGTGGCGAGTACAAAAGTCAAAGTATTAGCATAGAGGTCAGAGGGTTCAGGGTGCTTCAGGGGCAGGGCGCTCGTCGCGTCAAACAATGACACTTGAACGATGCCCTAGGTGGAGCGGTGTTGCCAAGTTTTGAAACTTTTATCGGAAAAATATTTTCTTTAATTTACAAGGGGATGAAATCATCATTATATTGGATTTGTGAAAATCAAAGGTTGTTATGATTAATTTGTGCTGCCTAATTGTGATCTTATCTTTTAAAGACACAATGTTCTGAACGTATTAGGAACACTATGTACATTTATTTTTACATATAGATACATAATATTGGAGAGGCCTATAAGCAGCAGTGTAGGTATTGCGAGAGGCTGATGGTGTATATTATTAGTAGACATGTATAATTATAGCGGTCGTTAGTATTCCTATTACCGTACTACATTATAGATTTCTGCCCTGCCCAATGGTTTAATGAAGTATAATTCTCGATTGTGCAATATAGATAATAAATTTAATAAATAAATGCCATATAGAAAAACTGAACTATTACGTTTTATTACACCGATGGTCTGGTGACTATCGATTAATATAAATTGAACCAAACATTATAATACATTTTTGTGCAGTTGATTTGGCAACACTGCTTGAGTGGTTAAACGCGAACCGCAGCTTAAACGGCGTTCTGGCTCGGCAAGGCGTTATTCTCTTTAACTCGACAAGTTTAAGGAATTACGAAATAGTAAGTAAACATACTATGTATTTGAATTAAGTCGAAAACATTATAGGTATGCGCATGCATAGAGTTCAATATAAAATGCTTACATTGTTAGGTCTATGGAATACTTGGCGAAGATACAATCATCAAAACTGTCTTAAATATAGATTCCCAAAGTGGGTGCGGTCTAGTCGGTCCTAATCAAATCAGGAAAGAATACGGACGATTTAGATAAATATTGTGCAACTGAATAACCAACTGTTAATATTACTGTGTCGATCTTTGGTACATTACGATGCCATAAGTGGGCGACTAAGTTCCAAAGAACCATATGGTTATATAAGAGCAAATGTATCACTTAAACAATGTGAATTTGAATTACAACAAAAATATCATGACCAAGAGAAACCACGCAACACCTCTAGTATAGCAAACAAACGTGTATATTACGTGTTCAGTGTAGAGATAAGCGTTTTTTGTCACTTGACTAATACGACACATGTTAAAACTGGGTCGGGTGCGGGTAATTTATTTGATTTGAAGGTTTTTCGGCTGCGGTGACTCTAGGGTTGGTAAATGTTGGCTTTAAAGGATTTTGAGATTTCGTGTTATGTAGGTATTAATAATTTGTAAAGGGAAATTTTGTTTTAATTTGTCTTTGAATTACGAGTAGATAACAATTTTTTTATAGGTATCGAATATATATTTTTGAATATGTCAACACGACCAACCGTGCACCTGATATCTCTCCAGTCGTGGCTAAGTAGATTGCTTTGCAGAATAAGAGTGAGATAATAGTGTGTGCACTTGTGCTTGCGCATCTTTCTTAATTCGCAGCACATCTTCTATACTTATAATAAATCTGTAGAGAGGTCAATTCTGTACATTAAATATATTTTCAAAATAACTATCAGGGGATGATTAGTGATCGATACTGATGCCAAAAATGCAATCAGTAAAATTTTTGTCTGTCTGTCTGTCTGTCTGTCTGTCTGTCTGTCTGTCTGTATGTTCGTTATAGAAACAAAAACTACTCAACGGATTTTAACGAAACTTGGTACAATTATTTTTCATACTCCTGGGCAGGTTATAGGGTACTTTTCATCACGCTACTATTAATAGTAGCAGAGCAGTGAAGGGAAATGTTAGGAAAACGGGAGAAATTTTTTGAACGCGCATCTCTTTAAAAACTACTGCATGAAATTGAATACGATTTTCACTAATGTATTACTAGAGGTCTAACTTAAAACTTAGGTATAGGTATAAGTATTTTATGGAAGTCCGTTATTTTTGAAACCCGATATCCAAGCGTGCGACGCCGCTGGCACAGCTAGTTCTTTAATAATCCCCATCCGGTTTTCCACGTACCAATGTACGTGGCGTGGTCCGAACCGCTGCCGCGTACTTCTGCGTCAACTGCTTAAATCACTTTAGTCAACGAACGCTTTCAGTAAAGCAGCTTACCAAAACGAAGAAAACAGATTTGGCAATGTACATGTTTGAGCAAAAGTGCCATTTCAGTGGTTGTTGTTGTTTAATGGCGGCGCAAACGGCAGCCCTAGCGCTAACGGCGCCATCAGCCCGGCTCGTTAGCGTAATGCGCGGCGGGTGCGCAGATGTGCGCCCCGTACGTCATCTGTGGGCCACGCGCTGGTTTTTTGGAGGCCCTTCGCGTGCTGTTATAAATGGCAGCATGTTACAGCGTTTGTGGAAACTTATACTGGCTGATTCAGCTGCAGGTTAGGTGCAAGGACTAAGAGGGCGGGCGCGACGTTGGGTGCCTTGTTCTCACTTTTTAATGCCAAGTAGTTCTACTGTAGGACTTAGGCTTTGTCTAGAAGAGCACCGCGAATATTTACGTGCGAATACATAATGCATTGGCCGAAGTACTAGGACTCAATAAATTGCATCACATCATGGAAATTATATTTGTGGGTTACCTAAATGCGTAGATTATGTGTTAAATGTAATTTTGCATAAACAAAGACCCGATTCAGAATTGAATAATGTAATTACTAGAATAATAATACAGTATAGTAATAATATTCGGTTGCTATTCTTGCATAGAGCACCGGACCATAAAGTCATCAAATTTACATAGTCTATTCGTATTACGCAATATTGAGCATTAAGTGCATTCATATGGGAAGTTTGCTTTGACTAGCCTATAGGTAGTAATAGTAATAAATAATTCTTCCCTGACTTGAGTAATTGACAAAAAAAGCAACTAGGTAAGTTTATGGTCCGAACCGGGACGCGAACCCTGAACCTATTGATTGTAACGTGCTATTTGCTACCACTAGACCAACAAGGCTGACTCTTCTACGAGTATCTATCCCATATAGGAGATGCGAGAGTAACAGAACGAAAGGAAATCACCAAAATTAGCTTTCTACATTTGATATTCGAGAGTAGCAAACATACAAAATATGATCGAAAGAGTCCCTTAATCCTCTTTCATCCCATACACGTACTTTGTATTCTCGTATTGCATTTAAAAGTAAATTATGATAACCAAAAAACTACTTTCATTTTCATTCAAGTATGTAGTCCGTTAAGTTTGGCTTTTCAAAATCGGCAATAAGTTGAAACAATAAGTTTACTCTACCTTAGGCTTGCTGAAAGTAGGCGTCTGAAACAGCTGTGTGATCCAATTCTCCATGATTCCACTTATCGTAAACACACTTATACTACCTACTTAGTTCGCAATCTTATGGTGTTCACCTTTCGATATCCCAAGACAGAATGGTACAATGGGGGAGATATCAGCGAGATGACCCCTCCGAACTCGCTCGCGAATCGTGAGATAAAATTAAATGACCAGTCGATCAACAAAGCGAATTCACAACTTATTTGCATATTATTGTGCTATTTGGATCAAAAGCTCTATTATTTCTTAGGTGAATTTTTAAGTAGATTGGGCACAACCAACATCGGGTCCCACGATACTTTTACATTGTTTTTGAGTATTTTTATTAAAGGGTTACGGACAATGCCGTAGGTTTACATGAAATGGAGAGTTTTATTCTCTTTTTGTTGAGTTAAAACAGAATATTCCAAAAAGAACAAGAATAGTGCATACAATTAAATAATCTTTTGTAGAGCACATACTTGAAAATGAAAAATTTGTGAAATTCCGGGTATTATAAAACCTACTCGTACTCGACGAACGTAGTGTAGGACGCCCTCAGGATGGCTGGCAAGTTCTGGATGCGAGAGACCCAAGATCTATCAAAGTGGCGAAATATTGGAGAGGCCTTTGTCCAGCAGTGGACTGCGAAAGCCTGTTGATGATGATGACCTACTCGTATGCAAGGATACTTACGTGAGTTTTGAAACTTAGTTAGAAAATTTACAAGCACTTTCTTCTTTCCTTGTTCATTACTACAATGCTATTTATACTCGTAGTTACAAAAAAAGATGGTAAAGGTACTAATTGAGGATAGATACCTATTTTACATATTGATGTGACAATCTAACCTGAATAAAATACGCTGGTGATTACCAAGTTGTCTTCATTTACATATAAATTACCATATTGTATATTTTGAATAAATAATTGATAAGCAACTGTAGGCCAAGTTGAGCACAGGACGATTTGATGGAACAAGTGATCAATCTTATTGTGAGATGTTATCAAAGCCGCCATTACGCCCCTGATTAGGCGTAATGACGGACGCTTACATCAACAGACATCAGCCGGGATTCACTGTTAACATGCTTTTCGTACTACGGGGATGTTCGTTATTAATCTTACTCGTGCTTGAAGTGGGTAATTTTTTCAATCATCATCATCAGACTGTTGTTTTGTTACAGATTGTTTAGTATCTCAAGGATTACCTACTAATTAATATTAGATATTGACCTACATGTGTATCTAACCTATAGCTATTTAATATCCGTTTGCATTAATTTAGCATATAATTCATTATTGTTAGCGTATATACTTTACATGTACACTCACCGCACACAGATTTGTTCTTTACATGACCTACATAAAGGTAAACTGTTAGAGAATACTCCTAGTATTAAGTTCACCTTTTGTACCATTTCGTCCAAAAAAAATAAACAATAAACATTATTCAATGATTTAAATCAATATTTTATCAGTATTTAAATACTAAACATTAATTTATACATACTCACTATAGTAAATTTCTGCATACATCAAGAACTAAACGTGTGGCATTAAAATTAGCGTCTTTGTGAACAGCGTGAGAGAAATTAAATATGTATGATTCTATTTCATTCTTTCAGTTTAACAAATAGGGTCAAGTCCGTTTGACCAAGGGTCGCCACGTGGCGAGGTCAGGTTGCTCGAAAGGTCAAGAGATTACCTTCAAACGGTTGTCTGCTCCCCGCGGAGCACAATTTAATTAACATTTTAAATTGCTCGCTTTAAACGGATTCGCGTTTTATGTTTTGTTGCGTTTCTAATTACGCAGGCGCGATGGAAATTAAATGATGGCGGGTTCGGCGTAAGAAGAGATGAAATGGAAATGGAACAAAGATGCGGTAGCGCGTGATATATCGTACTTGCGACTCGTCTGGAATGGTCGTGAATGGAATCATCTAGCTGCCCTCAAACTCAAAGGTATAAAAGCAATTTGGCATGTATTGTTTTGCACAAAATAAACGTTTTATCTTGCTTTCTTCTTCTTTTAAATAAATGTTAATAGAATATAAATTATTTATTGATACCACACATCTGTATAACATAAAAGAAATATGCCCAGAACAACTTACCACACTGATCATGTGGTGGTGGATCAATGGTGATTTATAGTGACAATCCGTCTGTGGAAGGTAAGTATAATACGACGCTAGGTTCCAGCGGACACATTAACGCGTTTGCACTGTGTATCTGCCCCGGCTAACGAATTTAAGAAACCAGAACAGAAAATAGAAAGTAAAAGAATATGTGCTGTGCTTAAAAAAAGTAATTTAAAGAGTAATTTTTAATTAAGTAGAAACTGATAAATATTGCCACAGTTGATATAGAGATTATCACAATGTCTAATTCTGCACGGATTCGAAAACATTCATTCAAAATTGACATTAGCGCAAGTAATGTAGAATTTGAATGACGCTCACTCAAAGTATTCGGATAGAAATAGACATTGTGAATACGGTATCCCAAAGGAGCCTCGTATCCAAAGATAAGGCATACCTTCTGGTAACAGCGGCCTAGGTAGGCTGATCTGTGCACTATTAATAACCTGGCTCGGCGACTGTCACAACTATCGCGGCCATTACTCAGGCGCCGCGCGCTCGTTTGTAAGGCTCCCGTCTGTCTTACGTCTTGTTTCACCAGCCTTGACGACTCGTCGCTTATGGATGGATCTCAATTCAATTGTTTATTGTCGAGCCCATTCTGAGCGATAGGAACTTAAGCTAAGAATTCCTTAATTTAGATATTACAATACTTATCATTAAACTAATTTCGATCTAAGTACTTAATAAACAATGATATTTATGTCCAAGATCTATGCAATGTTAACTTTATTTTTTAAGAAAATTGATATAACCAGTATATTTTATTACCTTTGCTTTAAAAAGAATTTAGCACTTGAAGTTGTTTATCGAATATGCCATTATCATTAATGTTAGTTTCCTAATGTTCTCATTATAGTTTTTCATTGAACTATATAGTGTTATACAGTGTATGTCTATGAGGTTGTATCACCTTTCATATAAGAAAAAAGTAGGTAGGTATACAGAACAACAATGGTACATAATATGCCAAGAATAAAGTTTTAGCAGTACGCCCGAAAGTTTAATGTCCAAGTACGTTCCTTAATGACAATGACCTTATAGTCGAGTCTCTTTAAGTTTTCTCCTCAAATTGTTTGTTAGCAACTACACTTAGCCTACAATGTCGAAACTTTTCGATTTCCAAACTTCTTGGAAATGTGAATTGTAGCCAGAAATAAATGCCCAGGAGACATTTTGAGGAATTTTAAACTACTTATGATCCCGGGTAGCGATTATGTACTTATATTACTTCTAAAAGTAGTAATTAATGGGAGTTTAAGGCATTTAAATACAAAAAGGGAGCCTTTAATTCAACGATGCTTAATTTAATTTGTACCTAACTCGTTATTATTTTCTTGACTTTCATCGCAATGATTTTCCCAATTGTTAGAAAGGACAAAGCATTGCGATTGTTTCAATAAATACAATTTGTTATGAAAATTAAGACATGACAGCATTGTATTCATAGGTGACCAACAATGCTATAGGCCAAGTTCCATATCAGTTAATTTTTTTAACAATTAGAAGTTGCTGAAATTGTACAGACATTAAAGTTAGAGCAAACTCTACCGAAGAATAAAAGCTGAACTCTCAAGAAATCCCTTAGGATATACACCCACGTGAAGAGATAAGGCGGTGCTCTGTACTATTTATCCGTCACCGCACATAAAGATAAAGACAAGTTGGTCTAACCAACACAGTATTGTCTTTATCTTCATTTCGTACCATTCTTGACCTTCGCTGCTAATACTCCGTCCCGAATCAATATTTGCGTCAGGCGTAGCTCATTCAGGCACGCGTCGTTAATAATGTAGGCGTTACGGCTCAGGTGCGGGCGGGACGCGATAAACGCCCGCTGCATTATTGAGCACTAGCGTTTATTACAACTCACCATGTGGATTGCTATTAATGACTAATGGATTGAACATAAACACGTTTTTGGTTTTTTAGTTCACAACAAACTTCGATAGACAGATATCCTTTATTGTATACCATACAATTAACTTCAACAACTAGGTACAGTGAACACCAGTACAATTAGGCGGTTTTATCGCTATAAGCGGCCTCTTCCAGACAACCTTTAGGTAGAAGAGGGTATAAGAGACTTTGAAAAAGGTTTTTGACATTGTTCGATTATACCTTTATAGTTTTATGTATTATGGCCTCCCACACAGCGTCCCTATGTTATATTTTCGTTTAGAGATATGCAAAACTAAATTTTTTAGGAACAAATAATTATGCAAAGTCTATTGTACCTACCTAGTTCCGCACGCAGTTTTCAAGTCGTTTTCGGGCATCGGTATACCCAATCCACGATACAAACTGTATATTTAATAATTTTATCACTTTACGGAACTACACAAATATAACATCTAAACGTATTGAAATAGATGGGCCATGCATCCTGTTCAACTAAAAGGAATTTATTATGTGATTGATTAGTACGTCATATTACCAAGCAGGTCGCCTAGAAAATGTTCAATTTAGAAACACCGTCAAACATATTCTTCATTGGTGGCCTTGAATGTGTGTCAGTGTGAAACAGTGCCGTCGGCACGCATCATCAATATCGGGCGACAGCGGCGCAGGTGCGCGCGAGACTTGGCGCTAAACGCTCCCTGCATTATTGAACACGCGCCTCTATACGCTAAGTGGGACCCGACTTTTTACTATGATAGATCGTTCCGATACTCGCATGAGAAACCGTATTGGTATACGATTAAGAAAGATATTTTTTAGACAGCCAGTCAACTATGGCAGGAGAAGAAATTGGTCCACCGACAGGAGCAAAGCTTTTAAATTTAGAAGAAGGAGTTAACTTGAGGTATTTCGTTTTAACAGACACTTAGCATAAAGTAGGTATATATGCACATCACTAGTTTAATACAGTAAAGATAATATCTATTGCATACCATAAAATTTTCTAAAATCCTTGTTAATCCTTTAGTATAACTGATGTGCCTATAATTTAGGCGGTCTTAATAAGCGATCTCTTTCGGACACTCTTACTACTGCTTTTTATATGAATCTATAAGAAGTAGGTAACATTACATATATTTATCTATTTTTAATACTGTTAAGTAATGACGGCATCACTTAAAACATAGACTTGTTTACTGGTCCTATAATGCAATATTCAAGAAACCTATTCAACTGTGAGAGACGAAAAAAATACAAGCAAAAATATATTAGCATGCATGATTTATGGTTATTGTTACAGACTGACAGACCGTTTATCAGCGCCCGTCCGCGACAGTGCCCAACAAAATGTTCAATCTACTTTTAATAAGTGTTAACTTTCCCAATCGTATTACGTTACAGAGCGGAATCGCGGAGACGTCTCTGCAGAAAGTAATATTCGGAGTTCACAATAAATTCTCACGGAGTGTACTTCCTATAAGTAATATTGAAAAACCGACCCAGCGCGTATAATGTTATTTTCCATTTTTGGCAAAGGAGATTACATCTGGAAAACTTTGACTTATTTCCTCCGTCGGAGGGGAAGTATGGGCGTGTATGAAATATTCACGCTGACAGATGAAAAGAATCGAATTTGGCGGGGAGTTCGGTCGGAGTACGTACACGTGAAATTCAATGCAGACAGGGCAGTAACAAATTCTTTTGGGACGCGCGGCCGAGGCACAGCGAGCGCTAAATGCGACGGAGCCTATATAATGTTGTATTACAAATTGACACAGATTGACAGTGTGTGGTAACGAGTTACGCATTTCTGGTAGTAGGTAGGGTATTATAGTAGTATAGAAATCACAATAGGGTCAAGTGTCATTTGTGTGTGACCCAAATATCTTTCTTTATAAGGCAGTGAATTTTGACAAAGATGTATCTAATAGCGAATGCTGTTTCCGTGTTTTTAAGTAACGATATAAGTGCGTATTCACAAGAACACGAATCGTGTTTTGTAATAGCTCCACTTTTTTCACGATTTGTTATATACTGGTAGGTGGTTGCTACCCCGTATGATCTTTTGAAATTTGCAAATCGTTAAAAATTACGTTACACATTAACGTATGTCCTTCTTTTTCGTCGTCGAATATTTTGACGAATCGTAAAAAAACACGACTCCGTATGCAATGTTAACGTCCATGCGTGACGTATCGACAATAACTTATCCGTGTGAATGCGCCTTAAGACTACCATTTTCCTTTTGAGGTATGAAACTGAAATTTAAGTACTAAAATAGTTGGTTATATAAGATGTGGCAATATGTTAATTTTACACGTGAACGACTGATGACCGCCGTACTGGACGCAAACGAGTGCTTGAGCCCAGACCGTTGATTGTCAAACGAAATGAAGAACTCCCTACGGACCCAGCGTCCCGAACATCTAAAAGGGCACTGACCGAATATTTAAGGTAAAGGCGATGTGAATACTTAATAGAGATGTAGGGCGGACTGGAGGTATTAACTTATGCTTTATTTTACACACGTTTATAAGAACATTTGACGAACTTAATGCATGGGCTAGTTTCAACTAGCCTACTCGTATAGCCGTAACTTTTATTTGCGAACTAAGTAGATGGATTGAATACATTATTAAGATCCTCAAAAGGTAACCCCAGTAGTAATGTGAAAGATATCTATAATGCATTTGCCTCTGGGATAACTACAGTAATAATGTTCCACACTACCACCTAGAGCGGATCTGAAAGTAATGTGCAACGTTTGATGTAGAAATAAAATAGGTAACTTTATTGAATTCGCTTCAATAATAAAATCAATTAATTTAACCGAAATATTATTGAGCCGAAACGAAAAGATCTGTTTAACATCAAACGAGTCGATCTGGTCGTTTGCCACCATAGCAATATAAATAAGATCAAAGTTCACCATTAGCCATAGTGCGAGTTTCAACATTATCCAGGTGGGTCACAATCTTAAGTGAGGTGAGAAAGTCAACGGGCGTGGGCGGGAAATGCAATTTGCAGGCCGGCTGAATGCAGTCTCGTCGCGGCGTCGCGGTTCGCGCCGGACACTTATTGTGCTATTCGCCAATGATGTCTCTGATTCAAGATCGAAAGAAAAATAATAATTTCAGAAGCTGCGAACTAAACACACGCCGAAACACCAAAAAAACGCGTTCCGGCCTATATTATTCAGAACTCTTAATAAATATCATTTAAAAAATCTAGTGCCCGTCAAACTGTGATGAACTATTTTTAACTTAGCAAAGGCTTGCGTAGATATCAGTAATGTGTGAAAAGAAGAAAAAGATACGATAGCTTGAAATAAGGAAATAACTAACGAACCACTAAATATACCAGCATATAAGCTCGTATAACATGCATTTACCAGCAATGTTTATGTTACACTGACAACAGTTTCTCTGCCATTAACGGCCGATATCATCAGAAAGTTACCGACGAGCCAGGGCTCCAAGGCGGCCGGTGCAAAGCACGTGTGCCGATAAGCATGTATCGTGTGTCCGCGCCCAAAATTGGTTCCTATAGTGGCAAATTGGTAGCATTCCGTCTCACGCCCCCCGGGAGATCCCCGGCATTTTGATCACGACCTTTTGTTGCTCAAGCCCTTTTTATAGACGATGAAAAGTTACAGCTATGTAGGTATGTTTATGACAGGTGAAAATATTTTCGGGCTTTTAACTTTCAGCTGTTTTAAAAATGTTCGTATCATATAGTTTTCATTTTAAAGTTGCTAATTGCACTGAATACAGAATTAGTTAACGCATCGGGCGAACATTTAATATCTCATTATAATTAATGGTGCAAGAATTTATTAACGATGATTAAAATAAATCCGAAATAGGTTTTCAATTTGTGTAGTTACTATTATTAAAATAATGTTCAAAACGAAAATACATATTTTACACAAAACCTGATAAACAGTAATAACTTTACATTTGCTTTGGCTAGTCGAAGTTGTTTCGGTATTCGGACTCGCGGTAATTGGACAGAGCCGAAACTGTGGAACTATTACGTGGCTGCAATTTATCTCAACCTCAATACAAACTGAACAAAACTCGAGCCAGACAATAATTGACCGTTATTAGAGCGCAGTCCGATGCGGGATTATTAATTACGGCGTCAGAGGTGAAGCAAAGCGTATTTTCTTTGGTACGGTAAATTATGCTGGCGAGTTACTAACTAAGAGCGAGCTCTGGCGGTCAAATTGATTGTTAGCGCTCTTTTGTACAACTACACTCACGTAATATTAGGTTTTTAACTTACGCTTTTTATTACAATTGACACATAGTTTAACGGGACCCATATGCGTAAATAATAATATTGTCGTTTCATGTACACAAGTTTTTGTAACATTAACATTAACACTTAATGCATGCAATAACAGTATCGCATAAAAATATTAACCAGACCAATTTGGAATTGTTGTTAAAAATATCGCCCATTGTTTGCATTACGCAGCGTTAATACAGAGTTCATTCCCGATTTCGATTGCCGGTTCCTGTTATAATAATTACGTTTATCGTTGCATAAAAAACCATCCATAGGTCAAGAGACACTGGGGTTTTGCTTTAGGTCGGGCCCAAATAATGCTACTGAGCTCTTTAAAATTATTTAATACGCTGGACATACCATCTTTTCGCTCCAAGACAATCTCGCCTTTCCGTGGTGCATCCTGCCGAATAGCAAACGAGGCGCTGGCAACCGATGGGCGGTATAACCATCACAATTGAAGGCGTCACGGGAGCGAGGAGCTACGCCCTGCGATCGCCAACCCGCATTGCCCAGCTTGGTGATTATGGGTAATATATCCTCCAGATGTTTGCCCTAAGTGATGAACAACTGGAGAGGCCTATGGCCAGCAGTGGACTGCCATAGGCTGATAATGAATAAGCTGGAGTTAGAAAACTAATTCAGCAACGATTGTAGTAAAATATGTCTGTAATACTACTTCTTGTAAATATTTTTTATATATATATAATGTATGTAATTCATTTGGGTATATCATAAAGCACGCGGCAAGTCATCATCATTTAAAAGTATGTTACAAGAGGAGGGCAATCATTAAATAGTCTAGCAACATCCTAATCGCCATAGAGCGTAACTCAAAATGGCACATTATTTTTATTACTATCCCAAAACAATGTACCTTGCCGTGGGAAAGAGGGCACGGCGAATTCTTATGTTAATGCCGATAGTCGCAGATCGGTGACCAGTGCGAAACTCGCCCATTCAGCGGTAGATACGGGTTTAATAATGATTTAGACGCGTCTGTGGTTCACCCTCTATCATTACACCTGGTAGGTGATTGTAGTGAGATGTGAAACATGTGAAATGGCGATTAAGATAAAATAAGCGTGTGCGAATTGATTACGACTATGTGATGGTTCGACCGAGTTATCTGCATGTTAACATCTAACTATCATTAGTCACATACACATCAGACTACAGGCAAATGGAGTAGGTATGTTTTCCAGTTTGATTAGCACAAAAGATGTGTTGTTTATATATTTTAAGCGTTCAACGAATAATAAAAGGCAAAGGCATTATTTGTATTGTTCATATTCTTCATCACCAGCCCTGCGCAGTCCACTGGTGGACATTGTCCACGTACTGGTCATAAACAGGCGATTTCTATCATTAATACAAACATTGAATTCGATTTAAAAACTGGAGGGAATCATTATAAAAATATTATGATATTCGTAACAGTAAGGTCAGACTGGTGGCTTAGAGTATCTACTCTTGGCTTATAAAGTTCATAAAACAATTGATTTGTTAAAAATATATTACCTAGCTACCTATTATTATCTCATTGTTTAATATTTTGCATAAAGCAAATAAATAGTAGGTAACTTTTAATCTGTTATGAATTTTAAGAAAAGAAAAAGGTATACTATGTGAGAAGTAATGCCATGCCTATAACTGTCATATTTTACTACGAGTAGGTACAATGTATGTACTTTAGAATTACATTCAATACTTAATTTCACTTGCGCTTATGCATTCGTGTTTGTGGTGTAAGTCCATTATCGCGTATCAACCCAACAAAGTGGGGTAGTTGCACCTGTTCGCAGACCACGAGGCGTAGGGCGAAGGGTCCTATGACCAGTCCGACGGCGCCATTGTTACGCGAGACGTGACCCGAATTTATGGTAAGTAGAACCGGCTACTGAAATATGGATTAGTTTAATAACTTTGCACCGGTTGAGAAGTAGATAAATTTGATTCGTGTGTATTATTACCTAATCTACGTTATTCAATTTAGTTCTTTGAAAACCATTCCCCATTATATTTTTGACTAATGGGTTAATTTTTTCTTTTTAAAACATGGAATAACATCACATACATTGACCTCGTCCAACGTAAGTAGGTATAAGTTTGCACGACGTTTCCCCTCTCTCCAGAAAATAACGCATCCTCTACCTGAAGGTTGTCTGGAAGAGATCGCTTACTAGCGATAACACCGCCTAGATTGTACTACAAAATATCTGTTTCACCTTTATCTGTATTTATTTTGTGTTTTGTGGAATAAAGAATATCTATCTATATGATGGGATACGGATCCACGACCAGAAGCTAAATACCAATTGAGCCACAGATGACTGAGTCTTTCGGCAGATTAAGACACACACTTTATGAGGAACTTCTTGCCTCGCGCATCGGTTTTGTGGAACCAACTTTCTGCGACAGTCTTTCCGAACAGCTACGACTTAGGAGCCTTCAAGAAACGAGGGTACTCCTATATAAAAGGCCAGCAGCGACCCCAGAACTCGATATGAGTTGCTATGAGCGGTGTCGACTGCTTACCGCCAGGCATCACATTGTGCTCGTCTGCCGTCTCTTGCATGAAAGAAATATAATCTGTATCTGTGTTATTTATTCGACACGAGAGTATTTGAGTTGAAACAGGGTGGTTTTTACAGTCCCAACAACTACAACAGACTGAAAAATCCATTTCAAATAAAATATTTTATGTGGAACATCCAAAAACATATTTCGAGTATCTTTTTAAAATTGTATAACAACAAGGTTTCATAGGATCGAGTTTCTAGCATATAAATAAATAAAACGTATATACCCGTATATTGTAGCGACGTACTATCGAGTTTATCCAGCGTAAATCTGAAAGGCCGCGTCTATCACAAATTACCTACAAATTCAACGTTACGCTCACAGTGTTCAGCTTCCCGAATACGCATTTAGGGGATCATGCAAGTTTCACAAATTACGCTGTACACAAACTTGCGCATCTATAAATAGGTAACAAGTAAGCACGTAAGTAGCACACCGGGGCGGCAATTCGGAGCTCGCAACATAATGTAACCACTAACAGTCGTCAGAGTAATTCCCGATTGAACCAGATCCATTTTCCCGTAACGAGTGGGGGCGCGACAATGGCTGTATTGTCATTGTGCCAGTTCCGACATCAAATCGTCTAAACGGGAGCAAATTAAATTGTACTGTAATGACATCAACACGGCGTTGTTGCGGTTGCATCTTTAAAGTGGTTAAGATAAGGTTCAGGTCTTGGTTATCACAAAGGATTGTAATCTGGCCTGGAGAAAAATACCATTCATAACCTTATTGGTTGGATGTTGGATCATTCATAACCTCATCCAGGAGTTATCTGGATGTGCATTTTATGCACATTATTTTTACCGAACAGCTGATAAACACTGAGGCAACGTTTTAAATTTTAAACAGGCTGATGTATCAGGCTTGAATTAACGACACTTGTAGGGAAGGTTATGTATAAAATCTTTTGCAATTATAAATATATTCCAAAAAAAAACGCTGCATCAATTTCATCTTTTAATTATGTACTTAAATTATTTGTTTAAACGTTTGTACTTACAACTATACAACCTTTTGATATGGAAATACGACTGGCTGATAATACACAAAAGAAGTGAGGGTTGGTATGTGAAAAATTTAACAAAGGTTAGTGCTAAGAATGGGTTCTGAAAATACATGTCCTAAACAGGTTATTGAATGTTAGCATAAAAGTTTGGACGGAAAATTTGAAGTGCTATTGAAATTCTTAACACTACTCAAATATCCCTGCAAATTCCGTGCACATTTTCTAAAGTTATAATGTACGTTGATGAGTCTAATAAAAAGATTATAGAACTACGACACATGTACAACTAAGGGCTAATTGGATAAACAACCGTCTAACACGTCATCTTATATTCATTGATCTATTAATTTAAGCTCGTGCTCGTTTGTCTAACGCTCACAGAAATACAGCGGCAGGCCTGATTGATATCCTTTTGTTGCCGCGCAACAAATTTCAAACTGTCAGGAACATCAACAACGGGAATGGACAGACGAACGCAGAAATACCATCGCATAATACGAGTATAATGTCACCGGTGTGGACCATAGGCAGACTATTGACGGCACCACCACTACACCGAGATCCCTCTGTCAGCAACGCTGCCTTCAGCGATCAGGAGCACGAGAAGCCACGAGGGGTCCATCTAACCTGGGCAGCAGGGTGCGGTCGGGTTTATTAAAAGCGCTCACTTTGATCGGGTCCCCTGATTTAACGTCACCTGCAGGAAGTAATAACGCCCCGCACAAACACAGGCTCATAATTACAAGCGAGTTTTGTTTTGTTCACATAATATTGACAGCGGTATGCCTTTGAACACAACACAGTTCTGCATAATGACGCTTCAAACCATTTCATTATTGAATCTGTATTGACGTATTGGCTGACATAACTACGAGTGCCTACAACAGGATTGCGTTTATTATTAGTTGGATTTGAGGTCGACGAATACAAGTATACTTACTTAGTATACAACACTCTTTTGATTATACGAGTACATCGGCTACAGAAGTGCTGTTCTCGAAGGTAGAATAGTATAAACAAGTCTCTATAGTAGGTAAGCAAGTATATTTTTTCGTTTTTCCCTAACGACTAGTATGGTTCAATGATATTCAATGCTGCCGCTGACACAGTGGTTGCAGGTTCGATCCCCATACAGTACAAACATTTTGTGAGCTGCTGAGTAATTTCTAGACAGATAAACAAAATGTATGTCCTGTTGACTGTTCTTTTTTGTTTTCACAAATAAGTTCTATACATAATTGATTAATAGATTTTTATGATTATAGTAAATATATATTGTTTACCAATACTGGCTAAAACCTGAAAAATACAGATTATATTCGTATATTTTCTCCCAATAGCGCAAATGATTTAGCCGGCATACCTTTTTTGTGCAACTAAAAATATTTGAAGCTTTGAATCCGATGTTTTGCGCGTATGCGGGTGTTTGCTATTGATATTTGTTGTTTTAGTTTGATATGATATAGGTAGACATCAATTTTATGAAGCACGTTTCAGTTTGCTTTTATTTGTAATGTTATTTTGCTAACTATTGGTGGGTATCTGTTTACAGACTTTTGAGTTGACAATAGTTTCGAAGAATAAATACTTGTCGACATTTACGACGACAAACGTTATGATCGAGATACAAACGAAATATGTTGGTAAAACATATTATCGCTGGAGACGCGTTGGACGACATCAGGCGCTTTCGGGCAAAGTTGAAAAAAGCGAAATATTTGAAATATAATACAAAGATTTGTACTGAAAAAAGAAGTAGGTAGTTTTATCAATAGTACAAATCTGGTAGTACCCAAACACAATCTTTGAACCTCCTTGAAACAAAGTATCCAATAAATTTATTTCACTAGTACAATTAATTATAATTAATTTTTATTTACATAAACACACTGAGAGTCCCTATTTCTCGTGTATTTTATGAATCATTTGTTATCGCATATATCGAACAAGCAGTAATAAGGTTAAGAAATTATTGGGATATTTTAAGTGGTGTAAATATAAACTACCTGGTTTGATGTTGTAGATAATATTTGTCATTGTAAAATCTTAATTACCTATATGCTACAATATCTTATCATCCTTGTTGCTATACATCACTCGTGCCACGAATACATAGGAATAGTCCGTCATATAGTAATTAACAGCTGATATCGAATTACTGATTTACTAATTAGAACAGACATATCGTGTTCAAAGCCTAGGGCAAATTTATGATGTTGAATCTGTGCCGTGAGGGCGTATACTGCCAACGTAGGCCGACAGAGCCTGGCTAATCATAATTAGTGTGAAACAGGAGATGTAGCGTAATCTTAGATTTAATAACTTTCGCCTTGCATCATACGACATAATTATGAAGTATTTGAGATTTGCGGGGACAAAATATTGGGTAGTCCAAAAGAAGCGTTGGCCTAGAGCGTTAAGCGTTCTTATTAGACAATTATGGTAGTTACTACATGCCTCCTGACGGGGCCCAGCGGGTGGTTGGTGCGGGGGTCCCCGTCTCTGTCTGATGGGAGTGGGCCCACCCTTGGGGGGGGGGGGGGGGGGGCTGTTGGGCCTGCGTAGGCGGGCAGCGTTAATGGTGTCGCGGAAGTTCTGGTTTCTGGGTCCCGTGACACCACCTCATAGACGCTCGACGAAGGGACCGGGGTTTTTAGTGGGTATTCCCTGCCTCCTCTCCATCCTGAGGCAGGGTGCCGTCCTCCCGTTTCCGAGGGCGGCGTGAGTCCCACATACCCGGGTAGCGGGGATGCGTTAATGCATTTTCCCCGAAAAAAAAATGGTAGTTACTACATAGGCCAAACGATGCGGACCATAGTTGAAAGAGTCAAACATTTTTATATTTTAATAGATTTGGTGAACTGGACGTATTGGAAACAATTACCGACATTAAACTTAGGTACCTACATATATCCTGTAATTATAATAAGTAGCAATAGTTTGGGATTAAATAAGTCGCGTTGGCTTTTTAGTACTTAAAGGAGTTAACGGACCGACTGGTCCAGCAAAATCCAGTGCGCCGCGTAAACTCAATTAATATAGAGAGTCCATTCGGCCGTAAAGAGCCAATCTAAAATTAAAACCACTTGCATGTAATGACGCTGCGCCGACGTTAGGGCTCTAACACACGAGTAGCATGTTGGCAACTTAGAGACTGCAGTCGCAGTAATCTGTCGGCAGGTTGTCGGCAGCAATAAATGTGTCTGTGGCAAACTATCGACGTGCCGAAAAACTGTCCCGAAACAAAATGGCGGACGCAGCTATAACCGCGTGTTCAGGACTTACAATAGTGCCACCACACACAGATGTGTGTGTGATGGATGGGATGAGATCATCCCATGGGTGTCGTAGAAGACGACTAAGGGAATATCAGGAAACCAAGGCAATTGAACTCAGTTACGTGAGCTGACTATAGGCTATAGCCTACTACATCTAAGTATTGGTAGCAGCTCGCGTTGACAGCACGGCGAAAACAACAGCTAGATGCTGGCTTGTACAAAATGTTATATAAGAATGTCGACCATCCTATCCATTAATCTATTAATTAAATATAATAATTACTAATCCTGTTGGGTAATTGCGTCCTTTTAAGTGACACCATGTCGTGTACCTTTCTTAATGTTCCATCTTTTGTAAATTGTAATGTGCCAGAGTAAAATTTTAATTAACTAAGGTTGCAGTTACGCGTACCGACAAGAAACTGCAATTCCTATGTGAGAACTCTAGCGTCGGCCTATTATGATGTACGGGTCACTTGGTACTTCTAATACACATACTTAATGTTAGCTAGCATACTAAAATTATAGGCTGCTTAATGACCGAGTAATTTTGTGGTAATACTCAATTTTACTAGGCAATTTCACTGAAGATTCTAGTAGGTAGGTAGTTCAGCTTTACATGTAAGTCTGCTAATTAATTCTTAATCTATATAATTACTAACTTTGAGCTATGTTTCATCCAATTGCTAAATAATTGACACAGCATAGTTATGACTAATCCTGTATTGACTATAGCTTTAGCATCATCATCTCATCATACGTATGTATGGTAATTCAACGTAATGGTATTTAGTTAAGATTATTAAACTTAAGTTTATAAAGCTGAAGAGTTTGTTTGTTTGAACGCGCTAATCTCAGGAACTACTGGTCCGAATTGAAAAATTCTTTTTGTGTTGAATAGACCATTTATCGAGGAAGGCTTTAGGCTATAAAACATATCGCTGCAACCATTAGGAGCGAAGAAATAATGGAAAATGTAAAAAAGAACGGGGAAAAAATAACTATTCCACGCGGACGAAGTCGCGAGCACAGCTAGTAGACTTATAATCTTATTAACCCTAATAATTTTATTTGAGAATGGGTTTATGTCTACGCTTGATAAACGCAATAAGAATAATTATTTCTATAAATTTAAAACTTAAGATAGAAAGAAACTGAATCACTCACGTCTAAGTAAGTATATAGTTACTTTTGGACAAGTAGCATGATTTAGCCTTAAGTTCAGGACGTGAAATTCCATTTTATTTTCGAAACTAAACGTAGCATATGACACAGAATCGACAATATTTTCTTAGTGAAATAGTAAAAAAAAATCAAAACATCCAGCTCCAAAAATAAACCCAACGCAAGTAAATAAGGTTGCAAATGGACAAGAATTTCGTCACAATTCCCGTCAGCAATTTATGCTTACCCCACCCGCTCTATTCATCCAGTTTTATTAACAATAAATATCGTTTCAGTAAGTATTTCGGAAAATATTTGTTGCCAAATACCTGGAATTTTAATAACATTGTTGATATTTGAACGGTCTGGAAATATCTACTGATCCAATAACCGACCGATGTAAAAACAAGACTTATTAATTTATTTTATAAAGTGGAATATCAGGTTCATTTAATATAGTTTGCGTTGTTCAATATATTATTTTCATAAAAACCAGACCTACTATTTAAAAGATCAAATGTCCGAAGCGTTTTTTGGACTCAATTTGTGACTCAAAATCCAGTGCGCCGCGAGAGAGAGAAAAATCAGATGCAAGATAAATTTTAAACATATTAAATATTTTTAAGACCGAACTTCGGAATTTTTGAGACGCTTACAACCGCTCCCGTAGCCACGATCTGCGCAAGATAGCTGGCAAGTGCTGAATGCGGGAAGCCTTGGATCGAACAAAGAGACAAACAATTGGAGAGGCCTATGTCCACCCGTGGACTGCGAGAGACTGATGATGAATACAACCGTTACAGGCAATAAACGCACCGTATATTAAAACTTAAGAGTCCTAACATTTTACTATTAATCGTTACGACAGAGTCCCATATACGGCACATTTAATGGTTACGATCAATCGATGTTAATCGTAGCAAATCTATTCAAACTTCGATTTACACTTTCCTTCACGAACTACGACGGATCGTACGGATCAATTGTGCTGTTTAAAGGGCCCCTTACCTCCTCATTGTCTACGAACATCTACGTCGGAGATTTGAAGCTCTACGGCGTAGCACAAACGCCACGATACGATACAATATTGCTACGAAACATACTACGGAGATGGTTACGAGTTTGTTGCGGGGACCTGATCGGTTTATTACTTTGATAGCAGAAAGCATTACTATTGGATCACCCGTGGGAGTTGGATATGGAGGAGTACTTATCACTGCACGCTAAGATACAACTTTGGTGTTTTGACTTGGTACAAACTTGCAGCGAACTGTTGCAAAGTAGACGGACTACTTAATGAGCGCTTCATTATGTTGGTTGTAGTTAATGCTAGCATAATGCATGAAATAATAGGGGAAAAGTAAGCTTTTTTTATCAAAAGTGTCAAATATTTAAATCTATATGTGATATGATATGATACGGTTTCAAAAAAGTAAAAGTACAAAAACCAAAATCTTAACTATTATTATTAATATTATAAAGCTGAAGAGTTTGTTTGTTTGTTTGTTTGAACGCGCTAATCTCAGGAACTACTGGACCGAATTGAAAAATTCTTTTTGTGTTGAATAGACGATTTATCGAGGAAGGCTTTAGGCTATATAACATCACGCTGCAACTATTAGGAGCGAAGAAATAATGGAAAATGTAAAAAAAAAACGGGGAAAAAATAACTATTCCACGCGGACGAAGTCGCGAGCACAGCTAGTAATAAAATAAAAAGTGTTTCTTTTTTCATACCACTTCGGCATGCCTGATGTTAAGCGGTTATTGCAGCCTATGGACACCTGCAACACCAGGGGCGCGCGTTGTCCACCCTAACTCTCGCCTGCCGATGTTTTTATGTTTTTCAACTTCGATTAGTAAGCAGTTTTTGTTTGTAACCAAGTGGTTACAGAGTAAGTACTCTGTTGATTGACATGCGTTTCATTACCTACTCGCCATCAAATAAGTACTTTTCCAAAATGGCGGACAGCTTTCATACAAAATGCTCGCATCTCAGTGAATGAATAATCATTAGGTAGATATGTTTCTCAAACTTACCGAAGAGCTGGACTTGGGCTTGCTACTCGACTTGGTGGCCTTAGGCTTAGCAGGGGGCGTGGGGGGCGCGGGTGGCGTGCACGGGGGGCTGCTGTCGTGGCCCCCGCTTGCGCTTGCGCCACTCGACTTCTCAGACCCGGAGTTACTCGACTGTAATGATAGGAAACGTTAGTTTTACGACACAAATAATGAATAAAGAAGACAATTATCACCGCCCCACCTTTTCCCATGTGTGAACTATGAGTAATATGGGGGGATTTGCCTTAGAACGCTTGGCATACGGGTTGGTGACCGTAGTAGGTTTTATTTCAACCCAAGTACACGCTGCTGCCCGATATTCCTTTTTTTTGGCCAGGGAAAATGCATTTAGGCATCCCCGTTACCCAGGGGGGAGTGACGGGACATGCGGGCCTCGTCCTACCCCAAGATGGTAGGGAGGTAGGGAATACCCACTAAAAACCCCGGCCCCGGAACATTTGAGTGACATCCTTAGTAAAATTTTGTTCAGCTTGCTGCAGCTCCTATAAGAAACGCATCCTTACGCTCGTGTTTGCTATCTAACCCCGTAATACTGTTTGCGAATGGACACTGTCTGTCTGTTGAGCTCGATGGCACATTAGCCACTGAGGCTTACGTTTCGGATTCTCTTTCGAATACCAAAAACAATGTTTACAGAATCACTCTGGACGAGTCGCATTAAAACTTCGGCTAAACAGAAAACCGTTAATTCTCAGTGTTTGCGGCGGTCGCGGATTGGTTCACAACTTTTTGGTAAAACGTTTATTTTCGGGATTGTTGTTAGGCCAGCGGACCGATTACTTAACATGCCTATTTATTAAGGTCAAAGTGGTTACCATTCGTGATGTTTTACAGATTGTTATGTATCCAATAGGATATTTTACTCAAAATTCTACTAATATGACAAATACGTAATTTTATTTGGATGGATAGATGCGTAGGACGGCTGGCAAGTGCTGGATGCGAGCCCAGGATCGATCTAAACGACGAAGATTAGGAGAGGCCTATGTCCAGCAGTGGACTGGTACGGGCTGATGATAATGATTATGTGGATGGATGGATGTTTGTTACTCTTTCACGCGAAAACTAACGAACGGGTTTGAATTAATCTTTCCAGTAATATAAATCACACATTAGATTGCTGTGAGTTCATAAGGATATTATCATTTCGGTATTATCAATAGTCAGACGGGCAAAGCGGGTTGTAACTAGTGAGAAATAGTCTAAAAATATATTATTTTATTGAGAAAGTATTCTTCTCAACAATGGTTAAAAATATTGTTTGTTTATAGATTTGATCAAGGATACTTTTCACGTGATGGTTAAGTATTGTTACAGGCTAGTTTGTTAAATAATGATGCATGAATATGATGTATCAATTTTTTACTAGTAATTTACAAGTTGCAAACTTACTGTAAAATTTCGTTCAAAATTAAATTCCATAAAAGGGAGGCCGGCACTAATTAATCTCCCTTTTTATTATACTTAAGCATATCTGGCACAGTTCCATCTGGCCGAGTGTGTAATATCAGCCCACCGCCCCTTATTAATTAACCAATTAGCGCAAATCTGCGACGCACTCTTTTCATTTCACGCCGCCATTACGAGAACGGGCGATGACGGAGTAATGACAACTTATTTGCATCAATTTTGCGAACGGTCCACAACGGCTGCGTTCGCGGAAAAATGAAAAATGTTCGCTCGATGGCACATTTTTGTGTGGGCGGTGAAATTTTAATGTGCGGGGTATGCGCGTTGCCACGGTCAAACAAATAGCGGGCAAGTAAATTGTTTGAAGTTTAGCGGAGATCGCAACGCAAAAAGAAAAATCTTGTGCACTGTTTTTTCCAGTACATTTACAAGAAATGGTTTTTGGATATATGCTGTCGCATCTGTCTTTTACCGCTACCACAGTACATACATATAGGTAAGCCAAGACCGTAAAGTGGTATACAACGAATCGGCATACCTTAACAAAGTACAATGCTTTGTAACGTTTACCGAGTACCTACCTACCTTGGTAACATCCATTTTGAGAAAGCGGCCCATAGATCCCAATGTAGCACAAATAGGCATGTCATTCAAGACATAAATATAACATACATATTACATATTAAATTAATGAGCATTAAACAAATGGTGCTTTCAGTACAAAGGTATTTAAAAAGCCATTTTTTTATTGATTGCCATGGTTAACCCGCCAAGCGTCTAAACTGTAACGCACATTGTACTGTAGTGTTAGCGTGATTGATGGTATATTACATACCTCTGAATGTGGTGGGTTGTTTCTCGCAGGTGATATTGGTGAGGAGATTCTATGCGCATTCGCTTCGCGCTCGGATGCACTTGCACTTGATGCCGTCGTACTGCCGCTGCTATTGCTTGTTGCACCTGTCAACCGTGAATACATAAATAAATAACCCAAGACTTGGCACGCTGGACCATACAGCGCCATCTAGTCCCAAACCAAGACGAAGCTTGTACTATAGGTAGTAGACAACTTTTTTTTGTAAATAAATGTACGTAACTTTGTGTATGTTACAAAGAAACTTTGTAACAAACGTGTTTGTTACAAAGTTTCTTTGTAACAAACACCCAGACATAATAAACAGAAATTATTATGTTCATATACACAACATGTTTGTACTGTGCGGGAATCGAACCGGCGACCACTGTGTCAGAGGCAGCGAGAACCAAGCTGAACCAAATTTAACTTTACTTAAAAGCAATAACATTTGACATATTTCTACTAAACTAAACTTAGTTAGCACTACTTAAGTATATTTTGTAAACATAGGCAAAGATATTAAGGCGTATGAATATGAGTGCAAACAGTGCACTGTTTGTCTATTCTTTCACTCTGTTAATGGAGGGATGAAAGTTCGACGGAGAGAAATCAGGTACGTAATAAAACCTACTCTCATTTTAAAATGACTGATGATAGGGACAGGTAATTAGAACCACAGCAGGTTGATATTTAAGAAGATAAGACTTCTATAAAGGAGAATTCTTTATGAAGATGTAAGAAAATTAAACGCATCGCATGCATTGGTTCTGATTTTCTTAACACAGCTGTTTCGGCTTCATGCGTTATAACAGATCTAACTATGTGATGTTGTACTAATAATAACTAATACTGCTGATTGCACTTCGGTCGCATTCGGCAATCATGAGCCATCGATTGAATAGAGTATTTACACAGTCGGAGGTGAGCGTAATCACGATATTGCGCTTTGATTGAACCGCATTATGGCTTAGATTAGGTGAGCCTCGGACTAAATGGACCCGAGGAAACAATTGGGCCGGAACGTGTGGTGGTCCGAAGATTGCATTGAAGCGAACGAATTAACGCGAACTGGCTTGAAGCTGTATACAGTTGCGTTTAGCTACGGGTATTGCTAGCCGTTAAAAGTCAAACCTATATAGAATTTTTTTATGGTAAAGGGCTCCTGAAACTGATTGAACCGGTGTTTTTTTTTAATTTGATTTGACTGTTGTAGTAAATTGGTACGGACAAGGAGGATGTGTCCGAATTGTTGTAGTAAAAGTTGAATTGCGAGGCGATAGGCCGTAGACTTCGAAGCAGTGACTTACACTCACGGCTTCTTATGCCTGTTTTCGAGTTGCTCTAGTAACACTGAGGGCATATGGAACTAACCTTTAATATGGACCTTGATATCTTCAAGCGGTCGTTGGTGGCAGTTCTCCGTATGACGCCTACGCCACCTCGAGTCGCCGCAGCCGTTCTCTTTACACTGGGACTGTTTCTTACTAAAGAGGCCGGAGGACTATTTGGTAACAGGTAACATAGGATAGCTGGCACCTACCTATACTGTTGGTCTTGGTATCCGCTGGCGGTTGGTGGTGGTTCTCCGTGTGGCGGCGCAGCGACCGCGCGTCGCAGTACGACTTGCCGCAGCCGTCCGCTTTGCACTCGTATGGCTTCTTGTTGCGGTGTGTGAGCATGTGGCCGTTGCTGGGATAAAAAAAAGTTAGTCAGTCAAGTATAAACCAAGCCGGCTTTGCATTTTTTTTTCTAAATGACCACGATGATAGTGGCCTTGTCATCGTCACCGAACAGCGAAAGGCTCTCACGCCTAGAGCGGGAAGCTCTTAGCAGCCTTGCACGAGGCGAACGGTAGCAAATATAGGTACAGTAAGTTTGGCTCATTGGAAACCTTGTCCTATCTTTTTTGTCTGCTCGATACGAGTACACTAAACTTATAAAGTACAATATTTATGTGTAAGAATAAATATCTACGGCAACCGCCCATATTAATAGATCATACGTCGTTACCATTTCAAACAGTTGTTGGAATATGTGCTATAAAGTCTCTAACCTTAATGTTGCAACCGATGTGAATCGGCTGCAATGGGTCTCGGCTTTACCACTTCATAGGAAGTCTATATTGAACTTATCAACCAGGAAAACAACCAGGCTTGCTAGCAGTAATAATGGCTTTGCATTGGTAAAACTGGTCTCCATACCCCAAACATCTTACCCTTAATGATCACCAAGTGATAATTTTTGAAACATTTGTTAGGTTTTGCACACTTTTAAGTTGCTAGCAGGAAACAATACTCGTACAGTGTACATGTATTAATATCATTAGCCAATCATAGTGTACTGTTGAACATATGCCACACTAATCGTTAACCATTTTGATCGATCTTGGGCTTTTGGTGTCTAACACTCACCAGCCATCAGGCGCAAAACGTTCCACCTGGACTGAGAAAGTCCTAAACTACGTTTGCCTATAATCTTTATTCGGAATCAACGTCGGTTCCTGTATGTATACGTATACCAATATTAACGATTGACGAACTCGACTAGTAACAACAATACGTTATAGTCAGTCCGGACAGCATTACAGTTACAATAAAGTACCAAACTATTGGGGTAAATGGGTCACAGTCGCAACGGCCGGTGTTAAGTCAACGCGGACACGGCGCTGCCATTAATATTCATGGTGTAAGCCCGCCGATTACAACAACACCCCGCCAACGTATGACGCGGCCAATACTCGTACATACAGTTAAGTACACTCGTGTAGATCGTCATATTGGTGACGAAGAGTCGTCTCCGTGCCGTATTTCAGTGCAACGACGGATAAAGAATACCATCATCATATGGATGGCTGGTGATCCTCGACTGTACGTTTTATGAGGAACTTCTTGCCTCGCGCCTCGGTTTTGTGGAACCAACTTCTTTCGACAGTCTTTCCGAATAGCTACGACTTGGGAACCTTCAAGAAACGGGCGTATTCATATTTAAAAGGCTGGCAGCGACCCTAAACTCGGTTAGGATTGCGGGTGTCCATGGGCGGTGTCGACTGCTTACCATCAGGCATCACACTTGCTCGTCTACAATCTATCACCATTCAACCATATTCCCGTAATTGTTTTAAGAGTCGGTTAAGGAACTTCTTGAGATTATTATTAGGTGGTATCTAACTAGCGAACACCGTAATCGTCATCGGAGCGTTATTCCCGGTTGGTTCCAAAGGTCGTGCCTCGGAGCCCGGGGTCCACTTTCCTACTTAATCTTCTCCACTTTGGATGATCGTCGGCATCCCTGGTGGCGTGTCTTGCCGGTGCTTCTTGGGCCTACCCCTTCTGCCGGGGACCGGCGGAAGCTGCATGGCTAGACATTTGTTCCCAACATAGTTTGGATGTTTTCTTAAAACGTGACCATACCAGCGTAGGCGACCCTCTTGCAACTTGTCTGCTATATCACGAATGTGGAAGCTGCCCCGGATGCGGGAGTTTCTTATGCAGTCTTTTCTTGTGACTCCACACATACATCGCAACATGTTCATCTCCGCGACACGTAGCTCTTGGTTGCTGCTCAAGTAATGGCTTCACTGCCATATAAGAGAATAAGGGTAATAGGGGTTTTATAGGCCTGCCCCTTAAGGTGGCTGGCGACTACCGTACACTCAATAAAACATACGTGGAGTGACTTTGGTCGCGATTCGGGATCTGTCGTGTATATCCAGGTCCCAGAGCTATCAAGTAAATGACAAGTGACGTTTTGGGAGGCATATCCCTATTCTGGGGGCATCCCTAGCCATAGTTATCATCTATAATTCATAGTGGGCTAGGGAAAACGTTTATGTGGCGAAGTGGTTAGTTTGCATTGTCTGGCTATCATTATAGAGGAACATAATACACAACTATAGTAAATAGATTCAGAACAAACTTATGTGCTCATTAATCATACGAATACTAGTTCTGGGTGTGATTACGTCGTACACAATATGTCACCGTAAAATTGTAAATACCGTCGAGATTGTAAACTGTCGAAAGATTGTCAACAATAACATAATGCTTACAGTTTAACAATTATTCTTCAGTAGATTGTGATCGATCAAAGTGGAACTGGTTATAATTTAAAGCGCGGCATTTAACAATTTCACTTCAATCGGTTACCTACAATCTACCGAAAAATAAAAGTCAAAAGCGTTACGTTACAGTTCACAATCTGTCGACAGTTGACACTCTCGCGAGATTGATTATAATCTAACGGTATTAACAATTTTACGATGGCATACATACTACATGGCCAGTATTCGTTCTTACCACGGGTGTAAGGGTTTAGACCCTTACACCCGATTAATTGACACGATTTACTCCCTTGACTATTAGTAGTCAAGGGAGTAAATCGTGTCAATTAAAACTACACCTCAGTTTACCATGATTGAACATATTTGATGCCCCATTTATATTCAGGCGTACAAACTGCAGTGGTTTTGTAGGCTGGCCACGTGCATCACATATAGAACTATGAAGCGAACTCGGGCAGTAGGTTCGCCGTCAAAAGCTTTTGGCGTACCATGGAATCGGGACCATATTGGAATATTAAGTAGATAGTGTGGCGACAACAATCTCTATATCTCCACTAGATAAATATACATCTTTGGCAACTTTGGCCTCTAATATAGATATGCTAGCTGTGCCCGCGACTTCGTCCGCGTGTAGGTAATATTTTCATCCCTTATTTATTTCGCCTTGGGGGTAGAATTGATCAAAACCTTTTCTTAGCAGATGCTAATTCTGCTAATTTTCTTTTAAAATACAAACGTGTACAATATACTAATGTCATAGTATCTATACAATGGCCACGTGATAACCTAGTTGTAACTTTATCACAACATAAGTAGTATAGAACAATAGATCTTTAAAATTACGCAACAGGTGTTGATGCGGGTTTTTTTTATTAATAAACTTAAGGAAATTATATTATATACTTACAGATGGTCTTGTCTTTTGAAAGCTTTTGCGCAGGTGATGCACACATATTTCCGTTCGTCGCTGTGTGTGAGTTTGTGTTTTGCCAGCGCAGACGCGTTGCCGAAGATCTTGTTGCATACCTGTAACAAGTAAATAATAATAGATGAAAATACAACTTTACTGTACAACGTATTTATACAAATAGAAATTAGGAACAATAATACATATAGGTCTAGGTACAGTCAGTTTACTTAGAACTTGGTTTCGATTACTGATCAGCATTAATTAATTAATTAATAAATATATACAGTTAAACAGTCAATATTGACCAGTCCAGCGGCTGGACTTTTTGAACAGTACAACTATGCAAAACGCTTCGGAATCATAGTCGAATTCTATATCTATGCTTTGTATTTTTTTTAACTAAACG
The DNA here is from genome assembly GCA_031163375.1 of Conogethes punctiferalis. Classification (NCBI taxonomy): domain Eukaryota; kingdom Metazoa; phylum Arthropoda; class Insecta; order Lepidoptera; family Crambidae; genus Conogethes; species Conogethes punctiferalis. The sequence goes on from CM062093.1 coordinate 5,605,575, forward strand.
ATAGTTACAAATCATAGATATTGAAATCGAATTTTTGGTGTTCTGAAAAGGGAGTTTGATCACTTTGTTCAGAATTTGCAGAATATAATTTTAAAGTCATAACATAAACGTACACAATAAGTAAGTAGCCCGGGTGCAAGTCACAATTATCTATAGTTCTTAATGGCAACGCAGTGCATTGTGTCATCTTTTTTCGCAAACATTCACCTGTATCCCCTTTGTGATCAGGGACACGTGCGCCGGGAACAATAGGGACGCCGATGACTGCGCCCATACGAAATGCCAACGTAAAAACAGAATAGCGAAAAGGTCACTTAATTAGATGAGGAACAAACAGCATTAGGGTCAACACTCGACTCGAGACCCCACTTGGGGTGTCTAAAGGCTCTTTCGACGTTTCTCCACGACTTCTATTTATTGTCATAGGTACTTGAGAACATAGGTACACTAGAACAACGAGACAATAAAATTATGTTCGTCTTTTTCATCTAGGTACTCGTATTTGTCGGTAGCAGATAAAAAGTAAAAACAAAAGAAGGGTTGGGTTCTAATTCCAAAAATGTTAAATAGGGTTTTTCAATTCATTTGGTTTAAGGGGCATAATTTGTATGTTCACACAAGAAAGTATACTTTTTGTGAACATTGTATGGGATTCGTTCTACTACTACTACTAGCATAATAACAGATGTGAAGACAAAGAAATACAAATAAACATTTAAAAAGTGAGCTTCTCTATCTGAACTTTTTAAATCTTGACCATACTATGAAGGCATATAATAGAAGAAGACATACTCGTATTTTATTAAAAGCATCCCATTGTAGAATTCTGTAGCGGTATACGGACCGTTTTGACAATAGAGCCTTTGGGAAACGGGCCTAAATCTAAGTAACGGCGGACAATACCTTTATTGGGGTATTCGCTGGCAGAAGTGATCGCCCAACTTTTCAGTTATAAATTAATGTATACGCAATGGTGCTAACATACTAAAAGGGAGGGAAACCCAGCTCTAAATAATATTAATATCTTAACATTAGTGGGGTAATTAACGACAAAGGTGGTATTATTGACAGCAAAATTAAAAACTTACGAAAAATAGTTGATAGGTATGGTCTATCCTTGTTCATGTACTTTAGCACATAGTTCAATGGCAACCCTATTCCGCCTTATTGTTGTCTTATTACTCCTGAATATTGAGCTGCCCTTCATTTTAATTACACTGCCTCAAAGTCGGACTTCAAAAGACGCAAGTCGTCCATATAAATGTCACTAGGCTTTTTTCAAATTCGAGTTGGCATAATAATGGTGAGGACTTCCAGGGGATTTTACTTGATGGGGTGATTGTTGAGATCTCGCGATGCAATTTGTTCCGGCAGCTGCTTGAAAATATAACGCCCTCATTTGTTTCGTTCAAATTGGCAATTTTGTACAACTGTTGTACATTGATGGGAACATTTTGAAGTTTGTATTAGAATAGATGCTATGCTAGGATATATGTATATTATCATGGTGGAATTTTTTATTTGATTAAAAATAGAAATACCGTTATTATTAAGTACACTTTTAAAGATTTTGTCGCCCTCACCATGCTTGCTATAGAGCCTCAATAGGTATACCAAATACATTCATCGGTAAAACGGTTCCTGTCTAAATCTTGACCAGCATATTACTTAGATTAATTTTTTCAAAGTAACGTCTACATCTGTGTATAAGTAACTTAAGCATACAGTTAGTATCGAATACGCAACATATTTCAGTGCATCATACTTCGTAACTCGCCCGAGGGCCCGTTCATAAAAGCGAACTGCCGGTTTCAATCGTCCATTCTATAACATCATAAACAAACCTCTCAAAGGAAGGGTACACTGCAGCCGTTATCAGAATTAATTATTAACAGGGTCACTGTTGGCTACAATGGTGACTTTCAGAGCGTCTCCGGGGGAACTGTGACGGCCGAGAGATGGTACATTGGCATCGATATAATCCATTACTTACTACATTGCCAATGTGTGCATAGTAGGTATACCTACAGGGCTGTTACTATAATAATGTATAGAAACGCAATGAAGTTACTACTAGAAGAAGAGATAGAAGTTGCGACTACTTATTGGCCCATTTGAGGACGATTTTACTTGTGTCAAAATCGTAAATTATTAAATTACTGTCAGATACCGTAAGGTGATGAATTTACTGAAATCCATTGCGTTAAATAATACATTTCAACTACCGTTTGTTATATTCCGTAAGTTAATCAACTACCTAGGAAATTGATCAACTTACGATTCTTGCTATTTTCCGGTGACACATACATTAATTTGGCGCAAAGAAAAATTTGTTGGTAAGTTTCTGATGAGCGTTTTTAATAGTGGCTACCCCTCCCATGATGGAAAGCAAAAGGGAAGCTCAAGCCAATGAGACAACGGACAAGTTTAGTAAGCAAATCCATTAAATGTCAGTTGCCTAACTGTAAGATAGCTCCCGATACGGACAGATTACCGCGTAACGCTGAACAAAGGTATACTCGCATATACTACATTTTATAAAACTATTCCCATAATAAGCAGACACAAGATACCTAATTAAGACCTATCGGCCTAAAGTTTCGGGTTCGATTATTTTCTTCTACGAATGCACAGGACATTATAAATACAAATCAATAATGATTCCAACATGAGCTTTTGGCAGGAAAGAAATATAAGAGACAATAACTTGTTTCATTACAGACGGGGGACATAAATCTACCTTGGTATTGAATGAAGGGCGTATCTTTCAGATATTCCCTATAGAAGCATCTTGTACACAAAAGCACTTTCAGAATGATTTCGGTACCGCATCCACATCTAAATATATAAAACTCAAAGGTGACTGACTGACTGACTGACTGACTGACTGACTGACTGACATAGTGATCTATCAACGCACAGCCCAAACTACTAGACCGATCGAGCTGAAATTTGGCATACAGGTAGATGTAATGACGTAGGCATCCGCTAAGAAAGGATTTTGATCAATTCCACCCCCAAGGGGATAAAATAGGGGATGAAAGTTTGTATAAAACTTTGTCAATTTTGAGTCGATTGGACTAAGACTTTGCATGTGTAAAGCTACTACGACGTAGGCATCCGCTAAAAAAGAGTTTTGATCATTTCTACCCCCAAGAGGATAAAATAGGGGATGAAAGTTTGTATAAAACTTTGTCAATTTTAAGCCGATTGGGCTAAGACTTGGCATGTATAAAGCTACTATGACGAAGGCATCCGCTAAAAAGGGTATTGATCATTTCAACCCCCGAGGGGATAAAAATAGGTGATGAAAGTTTGTATAAAACTTTGTCAATTTTAAACCGTTCGGGCTGAGACTTCGCATTCATAAAGTTACTATAACGTAGAAAGGGTTTTGATAATTTCTGCTCCCAAGGGGATATAATAGAGGATGAAAATTTGTATGAAACTTTGTCAATTTTAAACCGTTCGGGCTAAGACTTTGCATTCACAAAGCTATACCATGACGTGGTAAATATTGCCAAGAAAGAGTTTCGATAAATTCCACTCCGAAAGAGATAAAATTTCAAATTTTAAAATCAACCCTTACGTGATAAAATAGGGAAAAAAAGGCCGAGAAATAAAATAGCCCAAAACTACTAATTCCTCTCAATAATTGGCGTTACCGGTCAAATTAAATCTTAATATATAAAAGGAGAAAAGAAATTCACTGATTTGACATATCAACGCACAGCCTAAACGGCTAAACTTAGGCAGTTGAAATTAAGAACGGACGTAGCTTAGGTACCGTAGAGGTGGACGAAGAAAGTAATTCCTGAAATTCCCTCGGAAACGAGAATAGGGAATATGAATGCAACATAGTTTTATGTATTTACTAATTTATCGTAAAATAGATAAAAATATACTATGAATAGTAAAACAAAATCAAAATTGGCTGAAAAATGGGCGAGATACAGTCGTTTAAAGTTATTATATCCGTCTCTCTCACAAAAACAGATTTTTCTATGGAGTTTGTATGGCGCGCACGGTACGGTTTAATTCATAAAAAAAAGTCATCCATATTCGCTTTTCTTTAGGATTTCTTAAAAGGATTCTTTAAAGGATTTTCCCGCTAATAGGATATTTAGCGGGAAAATCCTTTTGTATGAAAAATCTGAACCGCTTAAGTTAGACGCTTGAAATTAGGCATGCAGGTACCTTAGTGAACTTCAGTTGCAATAGGATATTGCAAACTTCCCACGGGAACAGGAGTTAGCGGGAAAACCTTTTGAATGAAAAAATCTAAATCGCGTAAGATATAGATGATTGAAATTTGGCATGCAAGGTACCTTATTGAACGTAAAGCTTACTTGCAACGCGATATTAGAAAAACTTTTGAATGTGAAAATCTGAACACGCGGACGAAGTCGCGGGCAAAAGCTAAAATAGGGGATGAAAGTTTGTATAAAAATTTGTCGATTTTAAGCTGATTGGCATAGCCCAATCAGCTTCAACTTTGCATGTATAAAGCTACTACGTAGGCATCCGCTAAAAAAGGGTTCTGATCATTTCTACTCCCAAGGGGATAAAAAAGGGTTCTGATCATTTCTACTCCCAAGGGGATAAAATAGGGGATGAAAGTTTGTATGAAACTTTGTCAAATTTTAAACCGTTCGGGCTGAGACTTGCATTCATAAAGTTACTATAACGTAGGTATCGCTATAAAAGAGTTTTGATAATTTCTGTTTCCAAGGGGATAAAATAGGGGATGAAAGTTTGTATTCATGAAACTTTATCAAGTTTAAACCGATCGGGCTGAGACTTTGCATGTTTAAAGCTACTATGAGGTAGGCATCCGCTAAAAAAGGGTTTTGATCATTTCTACCCCCAAGGAGATAAAATAGGGGATGAAAGTATGTATGAAATTTTGTCAATTTTAAACAGTTCGTGCTAAGACTTTGCATTCATAATGCTATACTATGACGTAGGTATTATTGCTAAGAAAGCGTTTCGATAAATTCCACTCCGAAAAAGATAAAACTTCAAATATTTACCTAAATCAACCCTTTACGGGATTCAATAGGAAAAAAATTGGAAGGCCGAGAAATAAACTCACAGCCCAAAACTACTGATTTCTCTCAATAAATGGCCTTACTGGTAAAATTAAATCTAAATAGACTGACTGACATTTATATGCCTAAACGGCTAAACGTAGGTACTAGAAATGTAGAAGAGACGTAGCTTAGATACCGTAGAGGTGCACTAAGAAAGGCATTCCCGAATTCCCACGGGAACGGGAATTAGCTGGAAAGTCCTTTTGTATGAAAATCTAAACCGTTTCAAGCGTCTAACTTGAAATTTGGCATGTAGGTACCTTAGTAAACTAAAAGCTTAGTTGCAACAGGATATTGCAAAATTCCCACGGGAACGGTAGTTAGCGGGCAAAACTTTTGTATGAAAAAATCTAAACCGCGTAAGATAGATGATTAAAATTTGGCATGCAGGTACTCTAATAAACGTAATGCTTACTTGCAACGCGATATTGCAAAATTCTTACGGGAACAGGAGTTATTGGGAAAAAAAATTGTATGTAAAAATCTAAACACGCGGACGAAGTCGCGGGCAAAAGCTAGTATAGTATAAAAGACATCTAAAAATATGTGATGTCTTCCTCTTTGGGCTCGTTTGGATATCTCTCCGTAGGATCGATGTTTATGGGATGGAATATGGTTTTATTGGGGAATAAACTCGGCCGCAGGGTAGGGTTGCTTTTGATATACTAAGGAAAAGTTTTACTTTTAACAGAAAAGCTCCCTGTCGGGTGTCCACTCTTAGAAGTTCGTTGTAACGAAATATGTTTTCAATATATAATATTTTTTTTTATAAATACAGCATGCAGGATGCTTACCGCTTACCTAAGTGACCTCACTTGAGGTCACTTCATCTGATGGTAAGCGGTAGTGTGCAAAAGCGGTAGTGTGTCGCCTGCCGCCTTCAACTTCAAGGCCCACTGAGATGGCGCGGTGGAAGAAACGGTGCGGTGATTTTATTTTCCTTTCCATCACTTTATTTTATTTTACGTCGAAATAAAAAAAGACAAGACCGTTTAATGTGTCAACCCTAGTATTGGACTTGACTTTTGCTATCGGTATTCCGATTCATGCGAATCCGGATTTGCCCATAAAATGGGTACATTTGTAGAATTTTATGACCTTTTAAAATGTAGCATGTATGGTGGATGGAAGTGCCTAATATTTTTATATTATGTGCTTAATTTTTTATTGCGTCGGTAGGATCGTTAAAATGATTAACTTACAAATAATACGTATATATTTTAAAAGGAATCGAAGCAGTAACTTACCGTGGACATTTATTTCTGCACCCGAATAACTATAATATTAATAAAACATTACTTTGTTACCGCCAAATTGTAGGAAAGAATTTCCAGATTTTCCAGTTTTTGTGTGTCAAGAAAAGTGTGGTCAAGAAATTCAAAGTCATACAGCCTGTTACCGCCAAATAAAAGCATAAAATAGAACAAATAATTTGACTGTTTTTGATTATGTCAAATGTGGTCAAGACATCCAAAGTTATGCAGCCTATGAAATAAATTCTTTTCTTTTTATTTTCATTTACGCATTAAGCAATATTGGTATATTGACATGTACGGTTTATCACAAAGTTACCCCGGATGGGTATCCGGTATAGCGACATTTTTTTATTTAAAATATGCAAATATATGGGTATATATTTGCATATTTTAAATAAAAAAATGTCGCTACATAATCTAAATACATATATAAAACTCAAAGGTGACTGACTGACATAGTGATCTATCAACGCACAGCCCAAACCACTGGACCGATCGGGCTGAAATTTGGTATGCAGGTAGATGTTATGACGTAGACATCCGCTAAGAAAGGATTTTGACCAATTCTACCTCCAACGGGATGAAACTCTATTCCACGCGGACGAAGTCGCGGGCACTGCTAGTGCATAATAAGTATAATAAGCGCATACCGACAAATATGTTTTTGCAAGGGGCCGAAATTCGACTCGCCATTCATACAAAAATTTTGATACTTAGAACGTGGGTGACATTGACAGGGATGGCGTTTCTGTGAAACAAAAATGTCAAATATCAACATTAAAAGTGACATTTTATTTATACACATGATAGCTGGACCGTAAGCCTAGACAACGCCATCTATCGGATATTTCATTTTGAAATACTCTCATTAACACGGCCCTCATACTCGTAGAACACTTCATTACTTGACGTTGATTTTGATAATGTTAATGTCAACTCGCCAAAGATTCTTGTCGGTCAGTAGGTACGTGCTACATATTGCACACAATATCAGTTTAGCTTTACTACAACTACTTCCATGTTATTATAATAATGCGGAAAATCCAATCTAGCACTGAGAGGAGATGAGATAGCGTGGCCTGTAGCGAAGCGTGTGTAAAGTGAACGTCTTGTGGCCCGGCTGGCTGTCTCCGTCTTATTACTTTGTTGTTTACCTTCAAAGATGGGCTCTAATAAGATTAAAAAGTTTCAGATCTACGGTGTATTACGCCAAGTGACAGTGAGGCATTTTCGTACAAAATGTGAAACTGAAAGGGGATCGTATAAGGCATAGACAGAAAGTATATACCCTTTCTATTTAATTTATCCTTTACCCTAAGGTTGTCTGGAAAAGATCGCTTAAAGCGATAAGGCCGCTTAATTGTAATAGATCTATTATATTTAGTGTAAAGTCATTTGTATGGTGCGCAATAAAGTTTATATATCTATCTAACTATATTTTTTACTTGGTCTGGCCGATCCTGCGATCTACATCCAAATAGCCGGCTAGCTTATGCATATATACATTTGCCAAAAAGACACGTCAAATTTTCTGTTAAAACAAACAATAGCTCAGAAAATCTATTAAAAGGACTGAAATCCATGACATAGTTTTTTAAACGATCTTCTTAATCCTGATTCGATATCGCGTAGAAATACCGAGAACAGTCGTTGGCTGGCTTGAAAGAAGTATAGAGTAAAATGTACGCCTTGTAAGCATAATATATATTATGTGAAATGGATGGTATTTCAAAAGAGAAATTTGTTGTGCATTACTTGAACTCTATTATTTGAACAATTGATCAAAAGAAACATACCTATTTCCGAGAAATATAATGAACACAAGAGATATAAATTATATCAAGTTATATTATATGTGGGTGGGTTTACTGTTAATCTCTGCATTGTGAGTCGACAGAAAATGTCGGTCAAACGCCAGGGGATTCATCTTTAAGATGTTTGCAAATACTTTTAATTAATTTAATGGCACTTTAAAGTCCGTCTTATCTTATAATAGAGTAGTTAAAGCAGGTAGTAACGAAGTTCGTTTTTGCAAAATTTTACCTTCATTATAATTGGAAATTATTTTTTATCGTTATACAAGTTTTTGAAAAATCATAGATATTAAGGCTGTATAACGGAATATGACATTTGGCAAAGATTTACTTTGATTTCGAGATCAGTTAACCTACATCAAGATCGGCTCTACTCCTCTTAATCTAGATGTCCTTAGGATTGTTTATCTGTGCCTAGAATATGATTATATGTTTATCATTAAGTACCTAAGTAATATGTATATGCGCCATACAATTAACATCAACCACTCTGGTCTCAAACTAAGAGGTTCCCGTTCTCTGTAAGTACTTTATGATAACTAGGGGCATCTCACAGTATACCCAGATTTAATTTACTCAATCTTATTGAATAGTTAAATCTGTTCGCAATGGACTTGACAACAGCAACACAAAAAACTCTATTGTAGTTCTTTCGCCGAAAGAAAGAAAGTACCAGCCGGTATACAAAGATTAGATAACTTTTTACAATTTCAAAAGTAGGTTGGAAAAAGCTTTAGGGAAAACCATTGACGAAGTTTTCGCGAAAAGCTCCTACCTACGTATGTATTTCCGGCCCGAGTCGAGGGAGTCTTTTTTTTTTAATTTAAAACAGTGCATTTTTGTGCCGCCGCGTCTCGCGTCGCAGGCGTCGCCCGCTGTGCGCTAGGGTAACACTCACGGAGCAACGTGGTAACACTCAGTACATAATATGTGTTGTTTAATTCAATATAATTTAACGGGACAGACTGAGAATAATTAATTGTCTATTAATTATTAATATATTGCTCCCTTGCTTGACTCCCTTAAAATTTTCGTGATAGTGCCGGTCTGTTTTGAACAAATGAGGAAAGCGGGCCTGATAGTTAGGTACCTGATGGTAAGTGATCACTTCAGCCCATAGACACCGCAATACCATAATGCAAAAGTATCACTAGTGAATCTATTTGCAGAAATAATTTATTTTATTAAAAAAAACAGTTTGTTTACTTAAAAATAGTAATTTAAAAGTATTTTTATGTTAAGTATGTTCACATGTGAAAATTTTGTATATTGTCTAAGTAAATATTATGCATTAGTGACGACGATATCCTCAGTATGCCAAAGGCGGCGGCCGAGGGCGTACAAAACACCTTTGGAATACTATTGATGGGATGTGAGTCACACAAGAGCCGGGAAACCATGAACGGGTGTAACTCGTAACCTATTCGAGACGATTAAGGAGTCTGAATCTAGGTTAACAATGAAACTATGGGTACTAGACAACTGATAAACTTACATAAGTACATACTTTTTTTTGTAAATAAACACATTATACATAGTAAACACCCAGACCAATACAAACAGACATGTTCATGAACACAAATATTTGTACTGTGCGGGAATCGAATCCACTACCCTTGGCCATCGAGGCAGTCAAATCCAACAAAAACGGAAAGTCCTGTAAATTATTACCGAATTAGACACTATGTCATTCAGGGCGACCTAATTCCCGACAGCCAGCGGGCCCTGACCCACATTGTAATGTGCATGCAAAAATTGAACCACAGCACAGTGGCGCAGTGTAAAAATATAGTACCTACAAAAATTCATCAGACCAATTTTTTTTTATATTGGTGACCTTTTTGGTAACAGCCTCCTATCTCAAAGATTTTTTAAAATGTTCTATATCGTGATGATATGGGGCTGCGGTAGGGCTTCCCTACGCCTGATGGGAAGCGAAAGAGGATATGGCGATTTATACACTAAAACTCAATAAATGGGAAAAAAAGTACAATTCGAACTTAATTACAATTTGCATCAATCAAATAACGCCACACTGTCTAACACAACGATTAAATATGCTCTAATATTTTGTAATGCAAAATTATATTCCTATAAAAACAAAATCGAGTTTTTTATACCCCTAAGGTGGCAAACAAGCTTACGGCTCACCTGATGTTAATCGGTTACCGCAGCATATATGGTATATCGACGCCTGCAACACCAGGAGTATAACACGTGCGTTGACGACACGACACGACACCAGTCTATTGCAGTCTGCTGCTGGACATAAGCCTCTCTAATTGTTCGCCACCTATGGCAAACATCTGGAGGATATACCCATAATCGCCACGCTGGGCAGGCGGGTTTGCGATCGCAGGGCGTAGCTTCTTGCTGCGGTGACGCTGCTGCCCTTCATCGGCCTGTGGTATTTAGCTACGCCTTCTATCGTGATGGTTTTACCGCCTTCAGTCGGTTTGCCAGAGCCTCGTTTGTTGTTTGGCAAGATGCACCACGGGCAGGTGAGGATGGCTTGGAGCGAAAAAGTGATAGGTCGCTCCCTTACATCCCGTGCGTTGTCGACCCTTCAAAAACTTTTTAACACCTTTTGAAGTTTATTTGTCTGTTTATCCACCTCATCGGCAATATAATAGATTCACCATGCTACCCGTTCATCTTCTTGCATTTTTGCAGCTTGATAGCCAATTTTCACTTGCAGTTACTTTACTGTCACATCGACAGCCATGTTGAAACTGTTGAGGCACGTCTCCCGTACTCGCGGCGGCAACGCAGCACTTCACTTTGTATTTTTTAACTTGACATAGCGTGACGTTCTTTTTAAACTAATGAGATTTTTATTTATTTATTACAGTGCACATGAATGGTGGTATCATTCAAGGGATCTGTTAGTCTAGACTATTAATAATTCAGTAGTAGTATAGCTGGAATGTAAATACTAGATTGTATCTATCAACACCCTAGTGTGACAGCATGTGAGCCAATTTCGAAGGATTTGCTCTTTGCCGACGATCTCTATAGGTCAGTTAGAGTAAATTTCTGTAGAAGCACCAATAGTCTGCAACACACTCGCGACTCGCTGAGTGAATAAAGAGCTTATCTTCGGTCGGGTCAATTTAGGAAAGGAACTACATATTCTGAATTGTCTCGAGTCTGGGTGTTCTGAAAGACGCCTCTAGTCATCACCTGGTTGGTGTGAATTGTTTGGTGCAATTACTTTGTATGGTGCATTTTTTTATGAATCTCTAAATATATAAAACTCAAAGGTGACTGACTGATTGACTAACATAGTGATCTATCAACGCACAGCTCAAACCACTGGACGGATCAGGCTGAAATTTGGCATGCAGGTAGATGCTATGACGTAGGCATCCGCTAAGAAAGGATTTTGATCAATTCTACTCCCAAGGGGATAAAATGGGGGATGAAACTCTATATTTTACGCGGACGAAGTCGCGGGTACAGCTAGTAACGTATAAAAGTCAGGATTCGCGCGTATGTTCTTCATGCGATCATCAGTAGTCAAATTGTGATGAAACTTATGATGGAATTTCAAGCCTGAATTATTTACACATATTTTTTAAAATTATAAATTTACCTACTATAATTTATCAAACCGCAACGCCAACGATGACGCTTTGTTTTTAAATAACAAAATACTGGAGATTTGTTGCCTATTCCATCGGATCCTTGAAGGACAAATCCGATAGATTAAGTCATCGAAAAATTCGATGCGTGCGCGACGACCACCCCTCGGGATTAGGCGGCTTACCCTGATCCCGGCGACGCTCGTATTTCCATAGAGGTGCGCCGAAAAAATGGGTTTACCGGCTTTAGGGTGCGGCCCGTGACATTTTGTTGACGGATCTCTATTTTCAGAGTTCCGCGGAAAAGGAGCCGGCGAAACCTTCTCGGTTTATAAACAAAGATTGTTGTAAAAATCGTTTATTTTACTCGAATCTTGATAAGGTGTAATTTTCGTTTCGTTTGCTTTGTACAGTTACTTAAAAGAAGTTGTATAATTCTCCCAGAATATCAATTCATAAAAAGTTCCTTTCTTAATTTGTCAAATACAAATATTTTGCTTACCATAACAATCGCAGGTATATAAATAACATAGAACCAACAAATTTGAATTAATTAATAGTGCCGTAATCTTATATAAATAGTGATATTAAAATCTCAAAAATTAAAAAAAGTGGGTGTGTGTTTTATTGTCAGTAAAATAATAATCATGTCAACATTATATTCGGAGCTCAATGAAGCCTAGAGCTTGTACTCGTAATTTGGTAAGCATTACGTGTTTACATTACGTGTTACAAGTTTTTTAACAAACTTTGAAGCTACAGTACGGAACCCATCGCACCAAACCCGACTTGTGGTTTACGAGCTTTTCTAATAAAACAGCTTTAGTTGTTTTGTTTACCGGCTGCTCTGACGGGTTGAATCCCATCGAGAGCAGATCCAATACACATCACTGATGGGTAAAATCAGGATTCTATCCTTTTTTGACAATCAAATTTTTCTTTCACACTGTAATTTGTTCAATATATAATGGTTTGATAGTAAAAGATGTTTGGGATTTGGTTGATCTATTTTCGTCAGCGTTAGCTCTGTTTATATTGTCAGTATTTTCTATGACAGAGGGGGCAAATGGGCCTGGAGGTCATCTAATCGCAACATCATGGAGGTCACAGGTGCGTTGCCGGCCCTTGCGAAAATAGGCTCGCTTTTTGAAGGTCCCTAAGTCGTATCCATTCGGAAACCACTTTCATGCAAATGACTACTGAATGAATTTTAATATTACTCATATTTCATATTAACATACAACATAACAAATAATATCTAAAGGCAATTAATACCAACGACCTGATCTTTTGTTTTTGGTTTTTTATTAGGTGATAATAAGAGGCGTCTCCCAAAATTCGGAGACAATTTTTAGTTTATTTCTTACATAGACCCGAAATCGAATCGAATCCAGAGCCTTCGAATCCTCTTTACTATTGCGCCACCATCACGTAAGTTTTCACTTTTAACGGAGCTATGACTAAGATGATACGAAAAAATCAGTGCTAGCTAAACATTCCCATAGATTGTATTAGGTGATTGGGGGTGGTAGGGGCCCTGACAACTTCACATGACATCGCCGACTTTGACGTCGGTGGCGGGGATCTTTAATTTGTTATATTTTTCTTAATGTGTATTTAAAACGGGGAGAATTGGTGTCGGGGGGCTTGTGAAAGCGAGTATTATCCGGATTGTAGTTTGTCTTTTCACAAGTAATACTTTTAAACATAATTTGTTAGTGAAGAATTAGGGTGACCATGCATGACTATCCAATCATAAAGTCCGTTGTTTTTTTGTATAGGAAAACTAAAGCATGTTTCCCGATTCGTCTTCGAAGTTCTAAAATACACGTAAAAACTATTTATAACATTATCAAATCAATCATTAAAAAACGTAGGTACACAAAAATAAAACTACCATGTATGTTGTCCAAGAATTTTATAGCAAACAACATAGGTACATTGTTAGATCCACCACATCCTTCTCAATCTATATTTGAAGATCCACGTGATATTCAATTGGTAAAGGCATTAGCCAATTCATATTTACATTTTCGCCATATTGAAGTCGGTTTCTTTGCAAAAAAAAAGTGGTGTTATTTAAAAAACGATTACGAATAAAAAATATTTTGGCTTTCAATGTTGGCTGTTTTTTTTGTACGTATGTATTGTCATTGCCCTTAAATCATATTTTAATATAGTCACCCTATTCAGAAAGAGACAAAAGGGACATGCACTGCGCTTTCGTTCGGCTTCGATTTTCCGACAAACAGCTTGTTCCTTATATTATATTACTTCTATGATACGAATACGTCGGGGATGTCACCCTTATCTAAACGTTCAGAATCCATATCAAAGAGATTTGAGATATAAACCCGAATAATTATTTATTTAATTAACGGGTGAGTTAAATCAAATTTAATAACTAAATAATGTTTATAAAAGTTTGAATTTGAAAAAAATATTATCGTAAATTTTTAAAATTCTAACATTATTTTCAAGTTTAATAGAAATGCTGTTTTTGAACGTCTCTCGTTACGTTTGACACTTTGACAGAACGTCAAACAAAATTTTGTTGGCATATTTATTGTGAAACTATTTCATAATATTGAAAATAAATAAAATCAAGGAAAGTTACTTTATTTTGAAAATCAAAAGTCGTATCCATTTGGAAAAGAATCAGATGGAAGCTGATTCCAAAAGTGCACTTGGCACGAGGCGAAAATTGCGTGTGGATGACTTTCAACTATCAAGATGATATGGATGAAATCTTGTTATTGCAACCAATAAACTTTACCTAAATTAAAGGAGGCGTACATTCAGCAGAGGATGGAGCGAGGTCAATAGATTGATATAAGAAATAGTTTGGAATTATTTTTGTATTATCTTTTGAATACATAAAAAATATTAAATATACTTATAAACATTTGTCTTTAATTTACAAAGCTAATAGCCACGAATGCCTACTACCGTTCCCATAGAATCCGTGAGGATTCACAGGGACTGGTAATAGATAGTCACTCGAGGAGACTTCCCCACGTTGTACCCCATCACCAACCTGCCTGCCCAGCGTGGTTATATTAGGTAAAGCCTATAAGGCAAATGTCCAACAGTGGACTGCGTAAGTTTATCAAATTCAGTGTATTATGTGAACATCTTGGAGAGCTTTGCATTAGTTTTATGTTTAAAATTACTAAGCTCACTTCGAAACATAGTCAATAAGTAGAAAAATCTAAATTATCAAGCAAAATATCTTTTCTCACTTAAAAATTTTAAGTGACGAAGTATTCGTAAGGTCTCGATAGCCAGCCTTTGACATTTACTTTACCATACGTCAAAACAAGTTCGCGCATGCGCTTTAATACAAATTGGTTTACGTTACGATACGAAGGCTATGATTTTCACTACGTTATCGTACGTAAACGTAGTACCTCTTACGCACGATAGGGGCGCTGTACCAAGTTTCATACAAATGTTTACGGTAACGTTACGCATACTTTTTCGAAAATGTTCGTGCTAGGCACACTGGTCAGTTAAATTGCTTTCCTGTATAGTTAGGCGAGATAATTTGAGTCTATCTAAAACATAGTTCATTATAGACGAAGATTGCGCCATTTGATACTATAATAGTGGTAATCGTTTATACGAGTACCTACCTAGATGCAGCATCAATGAATCTTCTTATCCATAAGATAGACAGATATAAACAGGACACCATACAGTTGACTTAATATAAATAAAAGACAATTGTTATACAATTTAGGCAGCCCAAGGGGCTGTGCAGACGACAGACTTTTTGTGCGATAGAGTCTGCGTCTGAGACATTTAAAAAGAGCATCTAGGTCCCTACAGCTCTGCCAACAGAATGAACGAGGATGTGCGTTGAGTCTGTGAAATATCCGCGACAGATTTTTGCGCGTCGTGTCGTCGTACTGCATATAATTGCACCACAGACTAAAAAGTGCGTCACGGATAGTCTGTCGTCTGCGCTGCCCCTTATCGCTCATAAGTGCGCCATGATGGCGCATCATGCTCATCATGCGCTTTGGTTTACGAACGGAAGAACATGGTGTGAGGTAGGCTTTCAACTGACACAGTATTGGATATTATATAATCTGTAGTATAGGACGTCATTGAGCCAGGTGGAGTGGCGGTTTGCGATTATCATCATTATCAGTCTCTTGCAGTTTAATGCTGGACATGGACCTCTCCAATTGTTCGCCACTTTGCTGGATCCTGGGCGTCTCTCATCCAGTTCTTGCCAGCCATCCCGCACAAATCACTCCACCTCCCCCGAAAACAATTGTCATTTGGGGAATTCGCTTTAGTTACCACGCTAGGCAGGCGAGTTGACGCGTAGTAGATTTTATTTGAACCCAGGTAAACGTTGCCCGTTTTCCGATATTCCTTAGTAGTCTTCTACGATACCCGTGGGATGAGATGGAGTCCTAATCTAAATACCGATCGCCGACTCGCCTACCAAGTGTGGTGATTATTGGTAAAGCTGCATAACAAACGAGGGTCTGGCAACCGACTGGTGGCGGTATAACCATCACGATTTAAGACGTAGCCAAATACCATAGGCCGATGAAGCAGCAGCGTCACCGGAGCGAGGAGCTACGCCCTACGATCGTACCCGCTTAACCAGCGAACCAGTGTGGTGATTATTAGTAAAGAGAGGTAGGGCATAGCGAATCTTCGCTCGAATTGAGCCGCCCGTCTGGGGATGACCTCTGAGTCGTGTTTCTGCCGGTGAGTAGGGTTTCCGGAGCTCGTGGGGGGTTGGGGTTGGGCCGGCATGGCGGTGGCAACTGACAGGTAACTGACCAGTTACTTGCCCGTTGTCACAGCGACTTGGGCTTCTCTTTCGCTTTCCATCAGGCGTAGGGAAGCCATTATGTCGAGCCACTATAAAAAAAAAAGCCTTAGATGTTTGCCCAAAATGGCGAACAACTGAAGAGGCCTATATCCAGCAGTGGAATGCGATTGAATGATGATTCTAAATCCGGAAACCACACGGACACAAAAGTAAAATATCCAATTAATATCGAATGTTCGCAAGCGGCGACAGGTATGATATTAGTTTGTAAGTTAAGTGGCTTCCCGCGTAATCTTCGCGGGTATGATCTAGTGCAGTTGAGCGCAGTGTCTCAATAAACTCTGGAACGCGGCCAACTCTTTAATTGAATTGCCGACATCGACGGATTTCTCCACCGTTGTGCTATTCGCTGAACATTAACTTTATTGGTGTACCTAAACAAATAATGAGAGTACATTCTTCCTACATAACTAATACAACTTGTCATAATACATTAATATTGAAACAAAAGCTGTTTTAACCAAAATTGTACATTTTGTATTCTAATGAAAATTAGCGTCATAATGTCTCTGCTAAGACATTATTATGCTCTGTAGCCAAAATGTCCACTCAGCAAATGATTCATTTTGGTTGCTTACACACATTACCTAATCTATTGACTGACCCGGTAGCACAATTGGTAGTGACTCCTGTCTTTTCAAACATTCGTGATAATAATAATGTACATTTGTGTTTGTTCCGTATCTGGGTATTTACAGCTAAAGAGCATTAGGTACTCTGGGGTCATAGCAATGTATATGATGTTGTTGTATATTTATTTATTTAGCAAACCGTCAAAAATACCAAACGTTTTGTTATTTCCCCGCCTGCGCCGTGACATCATTCGTATAACCACGTATCAATATTCAGCCACTATCTAGTTTCATTTGGGTACAGCAATATCGGCCAAATTAGCTACGATTAGCATCTCGATCCCTTTTCCCGATTGGACTCGGGGCCGTAACAAAAATGGGGGTGATATCAATACCCCCTAATTGGGGCCGACCCGTCAATGGCTACCAGAACTCGCCCAATTAGCCGGCCTGCTATGGAAACGTTAGAAACGATACTGCCGATCGATTTTGCTTATCCGAATCCCGTACCTGTCTGTCCGACATTTGCTACTGACCTGTGAGTAGTATAGAAGACACTTGAGTCCCAAGACTTCATAATAATGTGGTTGAGTTCCTTAAGGAGATTCAGTTCATATACGAGTATAACTCAAGTGCGAGTCTCAGCTCAAGTTTTTGAGTCTTTAAAAAGCAACTTGAGTACCTACATAATTTTATTTTTTCTAAATGACTACGATGATTGCCAAGGCGGAATGATGAGATGGGACTCGAAGTTTCGAATCACGCAAAACTTACCTACTCAAGTTTAGAGAGAGTTTTTGTGGTCTTGAAGTCTAGTTTACTACTTTTACTACACTTTTTGTGAAGGCGATGACCGAATTGAGTATTTTGGTAAGTCTCGCCCGTACTTCAGATAGATTCTGTCCCAAATTGCCCAAACGTAAGTGTCCAAAGTATACTTCATTATCCATCTAGGTTTTTGGGGTTTCACTATCTTTAATGTAACTAGTCAAACTATTTGCCTACAGCTACAAAACATAGATTTTGTCTATTGATTTTTAGGGTATATTGTATAATTAGAATTTTTTCTGGCATGACGTACTTGTCTTCCATCCTACACTTTCCACCTGCTCGTTCGAATACATAGATCTCGAACACGAATCTAAGTGATTGTTTTGTAGGGTGTATGAGAGAATTGATACAAAATATTGCATTCTCCGTACTTCTAGTGCATGACATACAATCTTCCTTCCAACATTTTCCATCTGCTCGTGCGAATACATAGATCCCCAACACGAATCCAAGTCAGGTTAATCTACACTTAATTAGGCAAACTTTGCTCGCGGCTCCGCTTTCAGTCCGTCATTATCGACTTTGATCTCGGAAACCTCATTTGCTTCCGTATCTTAATTTTAACTGAGTCTTCAGTTTCGGATTCGTTAAAGTTAGTAAGTTCGTGGAGTGCTAGAATTTGAATCGATAAATCGTGTCCTTTATACCACTTATAAAGAAGGACATGTAACAAGAAAATACCACAACTGGTCGTTCCAGAGTTTGCAAGTCCATGGAAGAAATGAACGCTGAAAGCATGTAGGTACCAAGTGGATTAAAATTAACGATTCTGTGCGTCCAATTTAGGTATACTATTTCAAATTGTTTCCACAGTCCAAGTTCGATGAGTGTTCTGACCCGCTCTACACCCTTAACAACAAATCCTATAATACATTAACATCATCAATAACTTTAAGGGTATTTACAAGTAAATCGAGGTCCTGAACTAAGTTGCCAACTACCCTTGGACCTAAAGTCCGATTCGCAAGTTGCTAACGGATGGCCGAGGTCCATATTTGTCCTAAGTTAAATTCTGTGTGCTCATATTTGTGGCCGGGACTTGCTCGTCCAACTCACCATATGTTTGCGTCCAACTTGCCGAGATATTGCTCAAATTTTTGCGCTTCAAAGTTTGAGAATATCAATCGTTACAGGACTTTAGTGTTTGCGTTTGTATCTTATTGGCGGAGGTATTGGAACAATGGTACGTTTGATTGTTGACTTTAATGGACATACAAATAAGGTTGGGCACGAATTGAGAGTCGTTATTCAATCTTCAGGGATGACATAAGTGCGCCACAAAATTTGCATCGACCTGGTCTCAAAGTAAGGTTTACCTTTGGACTGGTATCAAAGAAGGTAAAACCAGCTTGGGAGACTACCTTGAACCTAAATCTTATGATTACTTTTTTTTAATGCATTCTTTTCCAGTATTTTTCCAGCTTTTCGTGAGCCATTTATCTGGATGTTTCTGGGTTCAATTGGGCTTTCAAGTGTGTGCAAGTGCATCCTTGAAAGCCCAATTGAATTGATTTATGATTACTTATGATTACTAGATGATGACTGACCGGAGTGATATGAAGAATGACCAGATAGTGTCACCCAAAACACCAGGTTTTCACCCCTAGTCATCATCCTGGGATAATTTAGAAAGTTCAGTTCCTAAATTGACCCGACCTTAACTCTTTCACCATTATGTCACGAAGGCTATCACTCACTCAATTGTTTTAACTATTACTGTCCAAGTTTATCAATGGAATTTGATGATGATGAACAGCTCACAGTTATATCACAGTTGGAAATTTTTGGTAGAAAACGTCTCTAGCGATGATAATGTAGACCATTGACAACATTCACTATTAACGTGTACAAATACAATTATAGTACCACGTACTTAACGTTATTAGAGTAGAGAACCATTCATACAAAACGTTTATCCGGCTAATAATAAGCCGGCACTCTCGTAAGATTACGACTGTCATGTCACCGACAAAGAGAATAGTTGTCCGCAGGTCAGCCGTTCATTCACTGGCAAATAATCCGACGAATTCGTATATCGGATTTTTCTTTTATGTTTCCATTTGAAAAACCTCCACGGCTCGCCCATTGTTGTTTTCTCGCTTATTTGTGTTCTGTTTTCGTCGTTTTGTCGTCGGCCAGCGATGTGTGGCCGGATTAGGTTTTTTAGATGCTGGAAAACTTGCAGGCTAGCGTCGTTAGTTAGATCTGTTTATGCGAGCTCCTTCGTCTTTGGACATAAATAACGGATTCGATGGCTAAGACCTTTTGGTTGATAGATTCAGTAATAGATTCAACTGACAGAATAAATAAATAAATAACCCAAGACAAGCCACACTAGCCCCAAACTAAGCAAAAGTTATACTATGGGTACATACACAACACAACTGATAAACTTACTTAAATACTTTTTTGTAAATAAATACATACTTTACCTAGAAAACACTCAGAACAATACAAACAGACATGTTCATAAACACAAACGGTACCATTTGTGTGTGCGGTAAAATTGTTGTTTGGTATATCAATGTACTCATTGGGACATTTGAAAGCAATTGTGTACATAATATTGATATTAATTGTACGTCCTTAGAGCGATTTTTATTACGTTATGCATTTGGCATAAGGGTGCGTTCTAATACAAGTGGACTTGTGGGAAGCTGACAAAAATAGACCAATGACATTGTTCTACTGAAGTAGAACGGAGAGACGCAAGCGCAATCAATGTTATCATATTAGATAGTGTTAAGTGGTAATGTCTGTTATCAAGGCCCATTTAATGTAATTAAAACGACTTTTCCACAAGTATTATTCGTTTTCTGGGCTACTACTAGGGTCAGCACTTGTAGGTACTTTGATTAGAAAATGCGTAAAGCTAATATTTGAATTCAGAGCGGTACAACAAAAACACATGAAATATGTTTATAAGGTAATATTAAAATTTTGAATAGTAGACACATAAGAGCTATGCTTAATGAGATTCAAACTCCTATTTCTGAAGGCAGACCCACCCCAGACAAAATCGGTCAACGAGCCAGTAGGTACATAGACAAAATAAAGGACAAAAACAGTTACCTTAATCTGCCAACCTACAGGATTTACATGCGTAAATAAAATTGCGTCTACTCGCCTAGTTCCGGCCCAACTTATCTCGAATTAGGACAAATTGCCCGGTGTCCTGTTCAACTACTCCAGGCCGGGATGGGCCATAAAACGGGACACGTCCGCTGACGAGACACTCGCCAACCCTACTTCGGAGGGCGGTTTTTATAAGCGTCGCTTTTGAGAACCGGTGCCCGCCATTTGTCAATGCTACTCAGCTTTTGTCTTTTCGTTTCCACAGATATTTATCTTTGGCGGAACAGAAAGGAGGTTCATTACTTAGAACTGTTATTGTTTGGAATTCCCGCTCGGTTACTGGGCTGCGACCGAGGTAGAGAGGAAGTCTTACCCCGTTTGTTGATTGCCTAAATTAGGAATTCATTCAACTTCTCTCAGTAGTAAGTACACTTGTGTACTACAAGTTCTAACTTACTGCCGGAGTTCTATTGTAACCACTTCATAATATGCTGAGAGCGTTGAGGTTTTTAATTAATAAAGTGGTTTCTAATGAGATTTTCGAAACATCGATTTTATATAAGGTTAAATTGGATTCAGAATCAAGTCTTTGGCCGTGGAAAAATGGCTTTGTTAAAAGAATACTGTTTTATTTTTTTTGTACGGACGAAATTTTATTAAGGCCTTTTAGTAAGGAGCAATACGGGAAGGCATAATTTTTATTACGAAACGTCAATTTTCCTTGTTTAACTAACCGTCGCACGTTTCCGACGTCGGGCAATAAAATGACCTTTTTCGTTTTACGGCCGCGCGGACAATCGCAGAAAAATAATGCGAATTTGTCAAGAAAATCCAACACCTTGTGGATTGGATCAAGTTTACCTTTTTAAGAAAACAGAGGTGTCCCGGGGGAGGGTTGGGATTACCTAGGCTGCGTGCGTGTGTTCCTCTCCTCTTGCGGGATAAACTCAATCCATGTTAAGCCGAACAATATAACTCGGTGGTAGTGCGAAAGTTTGCGTACAATGTGGCCGGGGATCTGTTTTCGGAATTTGCCGTCATCAATCAACGCGTGCGGTTGCGTTAACAAGCGATTTTGTCTCTGGGTACAAGCCGGTGTTGTCATGGGCGGGGCGAATGTGTTTTACAAGTATGGAGCACGCCACTCCTACTCGCTTATACGGATGTGTCTATTTGCCAACTAAACCTCCCTAACAATAGCTGGAGTTGCGAATAGTTATTCGATCCATTACTTCTTAAGCACAGCAACATGTTTACAGTATGTCGACCAAGATTTTCTGTTTGACTCTATTATACCCACAATCGGACTTATAAATTATGGGAAACGCAAAACAGATTCAGGTACTTATGATATCCAATGGTTAGATACTCGTGACCCATTATTTACAAGTATTTTACTTGGCTAACAGGCAATTATTTTACTTGATCGAGCATAGTGAAGTAACCAAGTAACCTAATTAGCTGTGACAATTGACAAGTAAAATTTTGTTTTCCGTTCAATTAATAATTCCGCTCGATATAACGTTTGATGATTCTATGATATGATTGCAGCCATATCGCAATAAGAATTTCGATTCTAATTGATTAAATTAGGTGACTGTTCTTATTAATCCTGGTCCGTCCACTGCTAAACGTAGACCTTCCCTGAATTCGCGCCATATTTTTCTACCCTGGACGTAATCTAGTTAAACATAATTTTCTCAATCTAATAACAGGTTATGAAATCTTATCCGAAATGTAACCGCATTGCATAAACAACGAATGGTTTTCGTCTCATTGACCAAAACCTGAATGAACGGATGAGGAAACATCAACTTTATCGGTGCCAGACTAACTCAGTTCTGTTCTTGGCTAGCATAAGTCCCGAGTGTAAGTCTCAAACGCTCCCCAATATCCATACATTGTATTAGAGCGGGTCCAATAAGCGGTTTCCGTTGGCCGCGGGCCAGCGCAGGTAAAGTTCTAGTTGTATGAGGCGGTGGTTAATGCGACTAACGTTTATGACTATATGCCCAAACACACCGCAGGGTACCAACCTACATCGAGAATGCACGCGTTCTAGCGCGGGCGTCTACAGATTCCCGTATTTAGAATAGGAACACCACATCTCCCACGGGTATTGTAGAAGATGATTAAATCAGGAAATGGTCAGCATGTTTACCTGGGTGCAAACGTTGTGGCGAACATAGGGAGAGGCCTATGTCCAGGAGTGGACTGATATAGGCTGATGATGACGATGAAGCGTGGTGATTAAAATCTCCCCAAATGACAATTGTCATTAGGGCTACGTCCAGCAGTGGATATTTGCATGATGATGATAAAGAGTATTCTGATGTGTATACCATATTCTAGTATGTTTATTTATGCTTGGTTTTCTCTATAAAAGATACATATACAAATGGGCGAAATGCAAAACAGAAAAAAGGTCTGTACATTTTGTGGTACAATTTATGCGGTCTTGTCGCCACCACTGAACTGAATTGGTCGACAGCATGTCATATGATGATAATAAAGCTGGTCGTCGTCTGTTAGCCAACTAGTATATATACCTATATATTATATTCTTTTCTATATCAATAATAATGTTGTGCAGTTTTCTCGCGCTTACGAGTGCGGTAACCGCACGAGACTTAGCGCGAGCCACAGCGCGAGACATTTGGGCGGCTGCCAGTGCCGATACGGCCGCGGAGGGCGGGACGGTTTTTATCTCGCCGCCTCGCCGGTAATTAACTATTGAGATTCAACGGCGGACTCGAGGAATTAGGTTAATAAGTTAACAACAAACGAAAAGAAAAAGTTTTGCATAAAGAAGTATAATTGCACTCAGGAGTGTCCTAATCGGTCTTAGTCTTGGAACAAGTAAGATTGTTGAATTAGTCTTTACAATGCAATATATCGTTATTCATAAACATCATCGATGGATGAATGGTATACTTTTCTATTTACAAGTAAATTTTTATGGTGCACAATATCTATTGCTCGAATTCCAAAGTAAGTAGCTTATACACTCGTGTTATGGGTATCAGAACGACGAAGGTAGTACTACAAGTATATTATACTAACATCCAGGTGTGACTAGCCCAACGGCATATTAACGTACTAATCCTGGCTAGCTTAGCTAAAAATTAGCTAATATAGAGAAGACTGAGAAGAGATATTCAAGCGTGGCGCAAACCAAACCGCGGACAAAAGCTAGTTACTTCATATTATCTTAAACTGTTACATAGTAAAGTTTCAGTGTGCGGTCTGTGCGGCTTAGCTCTGGCTGTGGTCTAGGTGTAAGTTACTTGGCCGGCTGCCAACTGCAATATGACCCAATGTGGGGCAATTTTTACCTAACGCGAAGCAAATAATTACTTAGATTTTAAAAGTCGGTCGAGATAAAACGTTTGGGATATATTACACCAGTTTACAGTGCATCTGTGGCCGAAGAAATTTTATCTGTTGCAGACTACATAATAATTGTTACAGTGCATCTGTGGCCGAAGAAATTTTATCTGTTGCAGACTACATAAGACTTGACGATGACAAGTGTTATTTACATAGATAGATATTCTTTGATTGCACACTATAAAACTGAGTAATACTAAGTATAGTAGATCTATATTCATGTTAGGGGGTATTATCCATTATGGTGGTGCCATTCATCTGATTTGGAATTACTAGACAGATATTTTTTAGCCAAATGAAAAGTAGGTATGACATTTAGTAATAAATGTGTTTTTTGAATTTGTGAATATTACCAAATTAGCGTAAAGTGATTGTAAAAATTGTGTTTAGATTTGTGTGATGTCTGTGTGATTGTAATTTGTATTCCTTTGATCTTTTATGGTAACTTTTCATAAAAATAAATGCTTTTGATGAGAGCAGTCGTGTACCTATATACTCTACAAGTCGCACCGTATTAGAGGAAAAATACCATGAAGTTGCACCCGCGTTTAAAGATCCCAAATACGCGTGTTGTCATTAATTTCACAACCTACCAAAATACAGTAATCCGCTCACCTAATTAAAATTGTCGCATATGTTCATAATCTAGTTGTCAAAGTAAGTCAGAAGGGCAGCCTAGGTACGAAACAAGTTAGGCTCCTTATACACGTGCCACAACAATACAGCAGTTTGTAGGGCGAAAATTAATAGTTTTATTCACACTGATGCGTTTTGTCACCGCAAGTGGTGATATCGATTGCATGTTTTTTTAATAAGGTTCTTTAAACATACCTACTCACGGTTTCTGGAATAGAAGGTCACATATGGTATGTAAGGAAGCGACCTATCATCTTTTCGCTACAAGCCACCCTCACCTTCGCGTGGTGCATCCTGCCGAACAACGAACGAGGCTCTGGCCACCGGTTGTGGCGGTATAACCATCACAATTGATGGCGTAGCTAAATACCACAGGCCGATGACGGGCAGCAGCGTCACCGGAGCAAGAAGCTACGCCCTGCGATCGCCAGCCCGCCTGCCCAGCGTGTCGATTATGCATAAAGCCCCCAGATGTTTGCCCAAAGTGGCAAACGACTAGAGAGGCCAATGTCCAGCAGTGGACTGCAATAGGCTGATGATGATGTGAATATGCACATCGCAAACATAACGAAAGTGACTGACACACCATCACTTTTAATCGTTACGTTGCCATGCGATTGTGGCACGCGTGTGTTATCAGCTGGCGGCAGCAAACCGGGGCGTGTTCCGTCAGTGTTAACTCCCCCAGAGTAATGGTTTTTTTTTCATAGTAGCACGACATAATTGCTTCCCGATGGAATGCGCCCGAGTCGCTGTGACAAATGGCAAGAAACTGGTCAGTTACCTGTCAGTTGCCATCGCCATGCCGGCCTAAAACCAACCCACAGCTCCGAAGACCCTACTCATCGGTAAAAACACGACCCGGAGATCCTTTGGCTGCGGTGTTCTATAGGGTGGAGGTTCTTCCCCGGGCTGGCAGCTCAATTTGAGCGAAGATTCACTATGGCCTACCTCAAATCAAATCAAATCAAAATTATTTATTCGTGATTCACAGGTATGTCATAGATCTAATTATATTAACAACGTTGAGGTACCACTGCGATCTGCCATTTCGGCATACGAAAGTTTAGGATTACTATATTATATTATTGATGATCAAACGAACTTCTTGAAGTGAAGTTCGATCGATATTATATGAGTTGTATCATTCGAAGATATAATATTTACAACGTAGTCCTTTTATCCTACAAGGCATAATCGCACGCTTTTTTAGAGAGAATCGATTTTAAATCGATTGAGCTCTCAATTTTTTTTTTTTGTACTACCCAATGCTACTACTACTGCCGAGCCGTCATTTCTTTAGAGTAATTTGGAGTTAGCATTTACATTTTCTATACATAGTTATAGGGTTAGGGTGGGTGGGTGTATTTATATCTTCGAATGATACAACTCATATAATATCGATCGAACTTCACTTCAAGAAGTTCGTTTGATCATCAATTATATTTCGTTGTATCATTCTTCGATATAATATTTACAACGTAGATGTTTAGAGATGGTAACTATCTAGGTGTATGTTTTAAGGTCTCTACCCATTACACCGTATCATACCATGACCGTGCTATGAACGTGTCAGACACGAAAATAATACGACACGGTCTACCTTGCCCACTGAACGGATCGACGGCGTTCTGCCTGACAAATTCTTAACTGTCCGTGCATGGCACGCGACGGTGTTGGTCGGTGACGGAACGGTCTAATGGGCATCGTCTCATAGTATTCAATACAAAGAATACTTTTTTTGTCTGACACGTTCATAGCACGGCCATGGTATGATACGGTGTAGTGGGCAGAGACCTTTAACATAAACACTAGTTTTATAGAAAATGTATATACCTATTATGAACATAATAACATTATTTGTAAATTATTAATATATGTTATTGTGATTACACAATGAACACAAAAAAGTCTTTCGTCTCAACTTATTTTAACTTATTTATGATAATAATATCTTATTAATATTATAATACATAATTATAATATGAATCACGCTAAGCATAGCCTACTATTAATCCTCTATAGGCAAGGAACATACAGCCCGAGCAAATGCACCCTCATCATTGAGAGGCCGATTATAAAATCGACTAAATGTTGAAGATGAATTAGACCAACCCGCTGTCTTTCTTATGGTGCTTATATCAATTCCAGCAGACTTAGCAGCCGACGTGGAAGCATGTCTTGTGCTATGAGCACCAGATACATCTAAATCGACCCCGCTTTCTGACAAAACCTGCCGAATCCATCTACTGATGGTTTGAGGAGAAGCACTGGAATGTGGTTTTCTAAACGTGATTAATAATTATCGTTTCTATTTTCCGTTCTGATGTCAGATGTAACAAATAAATAATCCTCTATGGTCGTAGCTGGGCATATTCTTATGTTATCAGTAAAAATATAGTAAATGTAAAACCGGTTGATCGCGACCTGCTGCCGATGTCTTAATAATATCTGAAACCAAAATCTTCAAACCTAAGTAGGACCGAGTAATGTGTGAAATTTTAATTAACGATAGAGTTTGTACACAAAGCCAGTAAAATAGTATTTTTTTTGGAAATTTTCTCTAGTGGTAACGTTCTATTTGGATACCAAGTAGCTACATGACTTAGTACTACCTGCGGGTCCCGCGTATTTGAATATTTTGGACGGGAAGGCCTTTGCCTATACCTACATCCCCCTTAGCAAACGCTTAATTCGATCCTCTGATCCGAAATTATTTCCTAGAAGCAATGAGAGTACCGACCTATGGCTATTAATGGAACCGTAAGATGCCCCATTATGGAATATTTCAACTAAGAATGACATCACAAAAGTACTAGGAGTGTCAAAAAAGTTTAAGTTATTGTCAATACAAAACTTCCACCATAATTTATATGTTACTTCGTATTGTTTCAATGTGCTCTTAGAAACGGATGCCAATGTAAGTTCTAAAGCTACAGGCGGAGTATTTTGTCTCGGAAGGCTGCCCTGAGAGCGTTGCGACCCCAGGATAAGCTGACGGTTCAGTGGGTGTTGCAACCTGTAACGAGAACGTAAAAGGTCCCTTCCACGAAATATATCTACCAGAGACATTTGGCTTTAGTGCGAGAAGCAAACAAATCTATGTCGGGTTGACCCAAATTTTTTACTAGGTATCTTTTGGAAAACCCAATCCGATAGTTCCCATCAATGTTAGTTCTTCTGGATTCAATGTCTGCTTCGACATTATCGCGAGTATTAATATAATAATATGATGCGAAAAGAAGGATATCTCGGCTTTCGCACCATTGCCAAATTTCTCTCATCAGGTCATTAAGGTGAGGATGTTGAATTCCTTCAAACCGATTTATGTAATTTATAGCAGTTGTATTATCAAATCGAAGCAATATTGTGCAGCTAGTTAAATGTTTTGCAAAACATTTCAACCCCATGAAAACCGCCACTAACTATAAGTAATTAATGTGACGTAAAAGTTCTCGTCTTTCCAACCCCCGTTGACACGATCGCCGTTGCAAACCGCTCCCCAGCCAGTTCTCGACCCGTTAGTATATATTTCTAATGCAAAATCATTGTTTGGTTGCTTCGTTTATCTAATGGCAAGCTTAAGGTCATATCGACAGTATTATATATAAAGCCTAGAAATTTACACGATTGTTGTGGTAACAGCACACTTTTCTTAAAGTTAATAATGAACCCCCGGCAATTAAGTAACTTAAGTGTTAGGTACTTCTACGTTATGGTATCATTCAGAAAACGCAAACGCAACCTATGCATGAAATATCATTAAGACATTATTACGGACTTATGTCCTTGGCTGCGTAAATAGTTCATAATTTCTTTCATTATCTTAGAAAAAATTCTAGGTGCGACAGATAGACCGTATGGCATGGCGCTAAACTCATACAGTTGATTAAACTCAAATCGCAAGTACTTGCGATGTAGTTGGGTAATGGGAACTAGGAAATAGGCCTCCTGTATGTCAAAAGTGGCTAAAAACCTCCTTTGGATATGAGCTTAGCGGCAGTCCTATGGTCCTCCATCTTAAAATGTTTTTTAGAGATGAACTTGTTAAGGTGTTTCAAATTTAGAATAAACCTTTTACCCTATTATGTTTCGGCGCCAGGAATATATTCGAAATATACTCGTCTTCTAAATGCTCACATTCAGATACAGCCCCAAAGTTAAGTAGTTGCTGTATTGCCGAAGACATAGCCACCTCCTCCTCGGGAGAAAGATTATTACATGGAATAAATGATTGTCTAGGTTTATGTGAAAAAGGGATATAAACTCCCTCTGAAATCCATCTAAGGATTGTAAGATTGTTAGTAATTTTACACCAACAGTCATAAAATGCTGGATTCTTCCAGCGTGTACCTCTATGGGTGTTGATTGGTGACACGTTGCTTGTGAGGGGCTGCCGTCCTCGACTGCGGTGCTGAGGTGGTCCTGCGGCTGACTGGTGCCGAGGTAGTCCTGCGGCTGCCTGGTGCCGAGGTGGTCCTGCGGCTGACTGGTGCCGAGGTGGTCCTGCGGTTGACTGGTGACCCCCCCCCCCCCCCCGTTATGGGTGGTGGGTAACGGGGAGGGCCCATCCAGTTTCCCTGTGGTCTTTGACGACTGGTGGAGGGTTGAGAGTGTGGGATTGACGATATTGTTGACTTAATATTCGAATATTTCTTAATCTGTAAGCTCTGCTTTTCAATAGCCCTGGAAGCTTTTATTTTATCAGAAAGCTTTATCAAGACTAGGTGTAATAAACTTCTTTCTAGCCTCTGTTTCAACGAAATGTAAATCGCATAAGAGCCGACAACTATCGCTCAAATGCTTTACGGCCTGAAGCCTATCAGAGTCAGCGTCCAAGTGCAGATCTAGGCCCCTATTAAGTGCTGTGATGCCAGCACCTAGTTGCTGCTGAACGCTCTCGACCCTCTCGACTCGAGTGGGGTCGGATACGGCAGCCAAAATTTCAGGGTTTAACTTTGGAGTTTGAAGGAGCAGTTCTCGGGCACCGAGTTCTGCTTTAAAAGCTTGTTCTTAGCGTCTTTTTCCATACCCTTACGAGGAATGGGAAGCCATATCTGTGCTAAGCTATCGTGAATTTTTGGGCCCACCTTAGGAGTTTCTTCGATAACCTAACCCAACGCGGCGAGTACATCGGCGTCCAGCTCTGGCGCTGCCGCTGCTTCTTGGCGCTTGGCGCGCATTCGTCCAAAACAGGCTGGGACTGAGTATCCTTCTCGGGATCTTCCTCAATAAGTTAGCATCGCTCATTATCTTGAAAAAATAATGAGCTAATTAGGAATAGTGCGAAAACGCACATAAAAATTTGCTCACGTGAAGGCACATGGCCAACCTCCGAGCAATGCATTAGTAGCGACTATGCATATAAAGTTTATTTTACCATCATGTTAACCCACGGTTAACCTCCTGGCATCAAAAAGCTACGTTGTGTTGACCCACGGACAACCTCTACGTACTACATACTCGTATGTAAAAAGATTTATTTAAAGTTATATAGTAAGTACTTAATATTTGCACGCTTGATCGCATGGGCAAATTTTAGTGAGACTCGTACTATTTTAATACACCACATTGTTACACCTAAAATTATGCAAATAAATTTTTGATTATGATTATGATTATTAAGCTTTAGCACTGATAAAACGCACATAAAAATTTGCTCACGTGAAGGCACACGGCCAACCTCCGAGCAATGCATTAGTAGCG
Organism: Conogethes punctiferalis; assembly: GCA_031163375.1. NCBI lineage: Eukaryota > Metazoa > Arthropoda > Insecta > Lepidoptera > Crambidae > Conogethes > Conogethes punctiferalis. Next base: position 5,636,390 of record CM062093.1, read on the forward strand.
ACTATGCATATAAAGTTTATTTTACCATCGTGTTAACCCACGGTTAACCTCCTGGCATCAAAAAGCAACGTTGTGTTGACCCACGGACAACCTCTACGTGCTACATACTCGTATGTAAAAAGATTTATTTAAGGCTTTAGCACTGATAAAACGCACATAAAAATTTACTCACGTGAAGACACACGGCCCACCTCCGAGCAATGCATTAGTAGCGACTATGCATATAAAGTTTATTTTACCATCGTGTTAACCTCCTGGCATCAAAAAGCAACGTTGTGTTGACCCACGGACAACCTCTACGTGCTACATACTCGTATGTAAAAAGATTTATCTAAAGCTTTTAGCACTGATAAAACACATATCCGTATACTTTCTTTTCGGCATTATTTAAATGCCGCTTTACGAACGATTACGATTTTTAAATCTATGAAACGTTCGGAGCGCGCGTACTCTGCCTCGCACGAAAAAAGAATGACGGCTCGGCAGTAGTAGTAGCATTGGGTAGTACAAAAAAAAAAAATTGAGAGCTCAATCGATTTAAAATCGATTCTCTCTAAAAAAGCGTGCGATTATGCCTTGTAGGATAAAAGGACTACGTTGTAAATATTATATCGAAGAATGATACAACGAAATATAATTAAAATTTATGTTATTACAAAATTAAAACAAAATATTCAAATTATGTCAACATTAGAAAGTCAGAATATTGGATTACAATAAAACAAAATATATAAATTATGTCAACATTAGCAAGTCAGAATATTGGATTACAATGGTGTCAATTTTTATCACAAAAGAATGTCAGATCGATGAAAATGGGTGAAATCTCAGTAAATAAATTAACTAATAATTTAATACATTATAGTTAAATTCTTGTGTCAAAGTTAAAAGAGCCTTTATTTAGATTCAAGAAATTCATTGACTGAGTAAAACGCATTTGTAACCAAATATCGGTATAGCTTTTGCTTGAAACTGATGAAGTGATCGCATTCCTTGATAGTATCGGGAAGAACCTCTTGTCGATTGTAGCACGTGTGTAAAGAGCCTTACGGGTGTTATCAGCCCGCGGCAGCCGAACCGCGGCGTGCTCCGTCAGGCTTAACTCCGCCCGAGTAATGTGGACAGCCGGATCCCTTACATCACATGAATTGCTTGACTGCCTAATGGTCCCCGGTTCAAATCCCGGCTTGACCAATTGTATCAAAAATATTCCGTGCATATACTCGTATCTTTACACTATACATTAATATACCTATACTTACTAAGTTTTTTATGCGTTACTAGCTGAGCCCGCGACTTCGTACGCGTGGAATAGAGTTTCATCCCTTATTTTATCCTCTTGGGGGTAGAATTGATAAAATTTTCTACAACTTCACTTTAACGTTTGAGAAACAGTTTTTTTATAAATTAGATAAATTTACATTGACACTAATTAATTACTAAATCTGAGAGCAACACAATGTGTTGTCTATGTCATAGGTGATGTCATCTTATTATAATATAATTGTTTAATTCTAGGCTAGGTATTCTTTATTAAAATCACATACATTACACTACACACATACACTACAATCACATTTACACAACATTATTACAAATACATGCATTAGGTACACACATAATACAACAACAATAATTTTAATAATTTTTTTTTCTTTTTAATAATGTTTAAATTAATCTTTTGTATTTTAAAATTTAATCTTTTATTTAAATTATTGTACCTATCTAACGTGCACAGTGAGCAATTTATTGTTATGTAACATTAGAAATAGAGAGCGGGGATTTCTAACACAAGTATATATATATTACTTAAAAGAAATCCTCAATCGCTATACGGAAATGTAAAAATATTTGTTAGTGAATAAAGAATTTTGAATTTTGAATTTTTTGAATCTTAAATATTTCTTATGGGTTGATGGTAGATTTGTTGCATCAAAAATAGTTTTTAAGAGAAAGTATAGAATGACATAGGTTCATCGTAATGATGTTTGTGTTCAGCGTGAGATTCGAGACGATTGAATTTTGGATTAGCATTTGACTTAGTAAGCCAAACGAGCCATCTCATCAATAGTTTAATACAAAATCCAATATAACAGTAAAGATCACTTTTAACATTTATCTGTAGGTAAAATTAATCCAATTTTATAAAATGAAAATAAAAATAGCTCAAATTACACTTATTCAATTTGATATTGCTAATCCTATTCGTGATATTAATCGTGAATAGTCAATATTAGAAACATGACATCACAAGTCTGGATCTAGACTTCATTAGCTTTAGAAATGGTTTTAGAAATCAAAGCCTAATAATCAAGTTACATTCGAATGAAAGTTTTATTAAGAACTAGCTGTGCCAGCGGCGTCACACGCGTGGATATCGGGTTTCAAAACTAAAGGACTTCCATTGAATTCCATGCAGTAGTCTTCGCGTTATACTTAAATCTTGTTTATTTGGCATCCTGAATGCAAATAAGTCAAAACTTATGCAATCTAATATTATAGGTACAGACGGAGACTTAAAGCACGTGTATTCCTATCAGTCTAGAGTTTCTGTACTCTGTAATATTTAACGCTTATTTACGTAGTATACCAATACAAAATTCCTACCACCAACTTTAGCTCCGGTAAAAATACAGCCCACCGAACCGCGCTCGTAAGAGTTTTAGCGGCAACTATAAAGTCCATTAAGTAAGGCTTAAGTTGCGTCCTTTATGTTGTAAAGTTGGCTTGATATTCGGGCCTTTCCGCCATTGTTAATGCATGTCGGAAATTTTACCGATATATTGGCAAGTTCAGGTTTGCTTGATATATTTATTCTTTAGCATCTTTCTAAGGATTATTACTGAGTTTTCGTATATTGGTAATGCTGGTGTTTGGTTTTTTCTCTTTATGTTTGGACTTTTGTACCTTAATGTAAATATAAAGTTTACTATACGACGATGGCCACCACGAGGACAGGCCACCCAGCAAAGAAGGAGATCCGTTCTATTATTGATAAAACCATAAACTACAGATTTGAAAGTCTCGAAAAATAGATGAAAAAGGTAGTAAGTAAAAAGTAATAACACCGATAAATTTCAGAAAAAGCAATAAATAATTAATTCAGATCGTTGTGGTTACAAAGCCAAAAAGAATTTTAAAGTACGAGTATGTGATCAACAAATGAACTAAACATCCCACATACAGAATTGTTTCATAAACTCTTGACAAATTGCCACGGGAGGGTTTATCAATTTCAGCTTTCAAACATTTGAATACTGTACTTTGGGAATTTAATTTATGTAAAATGTTACCGAGTTAGCGTGAGACGTGAATGGGACTCTTTTGATATTATTCTGGCGGTCTCGGGATAGCACCTTTGTACGTAGGGGTGGTACTCGGCGAGAATAAGCTAAACAAATACTTAGCTTGTTAATATCTGTGGGAGGGGTTTTCGGTGCCTACTTCTACCCATCCGTCTTGTATATAGGAATTAATAGTTTTAGAGTTGCATCTTTGCCACTTTTCCAGTGGTAATGGTATGAAATCACACTCCAACATGTATTTTCTGTCGTTATATTACTTCTGCAGCGCACTGTAGGTGCTTTGCAACCTAGGCTGTGTTCACAGAGAAAAAAATGGTAAAAATGGGGTGATTTCATCTCCATGTAGCATCATGATATTATATTCTAAGGGTCATCACAACTTCAGGATAAGGTACCCAAATCAAAGTTCTAGATGGCAAACTCTATTTCAGGCTATGCTATACGTGTAAATCGGTCTTAAGATTTTGCTCTAAATTCCAAAAAGCAAACAAAATATTTTCTTAATTATATTCAAAACACAATTTTGCTTATTTCCAAAATAGCAAGTTTCGAGTTGAATCACGTTTATTCCAAGGCAATGTGGAGTGATCTCCATTATCATTATTTCAGACAGTTAATCGAAACCACAGGTTTCTGTGATAGAATCCAATACAGGCGTAAATGACAAATCCAGACGAGTTGTACACTTACAGCTTTATTTCAGCAAACATAAATGAAAAAAGAACAATAAACATTTAGAATTCCAAGAACTGAAATAAGGAGTTAATTGACCATACACCAACCAATACCTACGTCAAACTCGGCGAGTAATACGCGACGACACGGGTCGTGTCATCTTTGGGCCCGTTTCAAGGAAAAAACCCAGCGTCAAATTTCCAAGAAAGACATCGGCCAAATGACCGAAAATCCGGGTAAACTAAATAACCCAAGACATGCCACGCTGGGCACACAGCGCCATCTAGTCACAAACTAAGCCGAAGCTTGTACTACGGGTACTAGACAACTGATAAACTTACTTAGATATTTTTTTTGTGAATACATGTCCTTGTAATTTAAGTATTTAGAATAGGATCACATCTAATCCGTTGGTGTTGTAGAAGATGACTAAGGAAATATCAAGAAACGGGCAGTAAAGTTTACCTGGGTACAAATGGAACCTATTGCGTTCACCAACCCGCCTGCCAAGCGTGGTGACTATGGCAGATCCCCCCAAATGACAGTTATCATTGGAAGAGGTCTATGCCGAGCAGTAGACCTCTGCAGGCTGACTGATGATGATTGTGCCATGGGTACTAGACAACTGATCAACTTATTTAGATACTTTTTTTGGAAATCAATACATATCAAACACCAAAAACATTCATGTACACATGTTTGTACTGTGCAGTGGTCGACTGTGTCTGAGGCAACGTTCACTGAACCACGACCAGTTCCGACATGGTAAACAGACAGCCCTAAGCGTCCAACAGTGAAATACATCGTAAACAATAAAGTTGTAACAAGTTAAATGGCATTAGGCATTCGCGTCGCGTCCCCGCCGCGTATCTCAGTTTTCAAGTCACGGATCGTTAAATGAAATAAGAATCTGTCATAATTTGTTCCGATGGAGCGGTACTGGAGGCCGGGTGAAATTTCAAGATTGACGTAATGGGTATTAGTCCGGGTCTAATTAATTTTGATGAGCGCAGTTATGAGAAGAGGGCAGGGTTGAACAATTAGTTTAATCTCGGTAAATATTTGTTTTATTTGTTATTTGTTGTTGAACACATAAGGGTTGATTTAATGACTAGTTATAATTCGATAAAAGTAAAACATGGCAATTGGAAAAATTGGCTTTGGAATAAAATGTCATTGTATCTATAGTTAGAGTACTTCTGCAGGCCGGCAAGGCCGTGACTCGTATAGTGATTTAGTTACTTGTCAGTTGACTTGTTTTCGCTTTCCATAATTATGGAAGCCCCCCTTCTGTGCTTCAATAAGAAGATAATATCATTTGTTTGAATGATGATTTAAATAACTAAATTACTGAGTTAGAGGCTATCTAAATAGAAAAATACACTTTATTTTGTACTGAACGGAGATGTCGTTTCTTTTTCAATTTGGTCTCTGGTAGTGCAATTGCGAACTTTTAACGTAAGTATATCTCCCGCACTAATGTTTACATAATAACCCTTGTATGTTTATACGTCTAGACATGGTCTCAGCTGGGAAAATGTTTAATGCATCAAAATGTCGCAGAGAAAGTTGTTGCGAACAGAGACTTGCGTAAAATTATGTCTGCGTGAACTGCCTAGCTTGGATATTATGGTTTTAGTCCAATACTAGCAACCGATGTATGGTGACCGAATTTCGGCCACAGCGGCTAATATCCAAGGAGACGTGTGAAGTCATCTGCATTATTGTCAGCCTATCGCAGTCCACCGCTGGACATAGGCCTCTCCAGTTGTTCGCCACTTTGGGCAGACACCCAAAAAACCCATACGCTGACGCTGCTGCCTGCTATCGGCGAGCTAACTACTTACTATAAAGCGATAGCCACACCTTCAGCCGTGATGGTTATACCACCAGCAGTCGGTTGCCAGAACCTCGTTTGATGTTCGGCAGAATGCACCACGGGCAGGTGAGGGTGGCTTGGAGCGAAAAGATGATAGGTCGCTCCCTTACATCCCTCGTCACTTTTGTGTTGGACTTATTGATACTTCATTAGTTTTAAAGTAACTAAAAAATTCATAAATGCCAAATAAACTTCTATTCTATTCTAAATCTATTGAAATCACCTTCTATACGAGACAACACAGCTTTGCAGGCTGCGCGGCAAGATAAAAACAAGACCGGATTAATTGCCCACGAATGATTGATCGCCCCGAAGTGTGCGGGCGCACAGAAAACATCTCGCATCCGTTTCCGTCCCATGAATCGCTGCGTTGTCATATTTTTCGAGCAAGCAACCAACAAATGATCTTGCTTTATTCTAAAAAAATTTGGTCCGATATGTATTTTCGAATGTATGTCGTCTTGATGATGATGTTGACAAGTAAAGATGTAATCTTACAGCACTTATTGATATTTTTGCCGGGTGTAAAAACTGGTTGACCACTTTCAGCACCTACAAGTGTTACCATCAGGTCAATAGCCATCAGGTGAATAGTAGCTTGATTGTTATTAAAAAAAACCATTTCGAATAAATAAATAGAATTAGATCACACGTTGTGATTGAGTCACACGCTTTTGCGCACAAAGGCAATTTATTAATCTGTGACAAAGGGCAGTTATATCTTTGATTCATTTCTGTGCTTCAGATATGATTTGCAACTATGCATTCCTAAATCATTGTGTGGAATCTAAACATATCTACTTGTACATTTATAAGGTAGGTGTTTACTTAGCTTGATTCTAGTGTACCTTGATACTGTTTTAAAGCAAAACTTTAGGACGCGACTGAACCAAAGCTTTGCTATTCTGCTCGTTCAATCAAATTGATTTGAAACCGTTCCTAAGTTCGCGTTATCTTTAGTAATTCCATACCTCCATGTGTAGTTTCAAATTATAACTTACCCGATTACAACAGCCCTACTGACGCAGCAAATCGATAATCACAGCTCTAACTACGCGATGTAACGCGAAATGGGCAAATAACGGCAAATTATAACCGAAAATACTCCGTCTCGCGGATCTTCGTAATTGCTTGATTAATTATTAGCGGCTTCGAGATAGGGTTAAAACGAGACGAGGGTCGTCCAAGACGTGCGGGCGACATCAATAAGCGTTAATTGGCATGGACCAGGCTATTAGATCGCCCAATTAGAAGTAGCAGGCACTCTAAAATCGTAAGGTAAGGCGTGTGAGTTAGAATAGTTGAATGGATTGTGTGATTTCAAATTTACCGATTATGATCGGGTAAGTATGGGTTTCAAAATGACATATCCGATAGACGGCGTCATGTAGTTCTGCGATCCAGCGATCATGTGATTGGTCAGTTGCTAAGTAAATGTCAATGCCATGTCCAAATAAACCAATTACGTAACAGTCAGACCTGCCTTTTATGTGGTGACATCTGGTGGATTTATTTTCTCAGAAAAGTCTCATTGGTCGATCGTCGATCGATGGATCGGTGGTTTTAGTTTACTCAAAGGACTTTTGTCTTTTGATATCGTTCCGTGTATTGCTTAATAAGTGGATGTTTTTATAGCTAGCGAGCGTTATATGTGCAATTTTATTAAAATGTGATGTAAAAATAAAAAGTATGCTTTACTTGAATGCATCTAAACTCGAACAGCCTTCTTTAATAATCCCCTCGATTGAAATAACATCCTGAAATATAATGTACGTACCACCTTCATCCCTATGTACTCCCTCTATGCTGTTGGGATCATAATTTTACGCGACACTGACACCCCATTGCGATTCTATTTACTCATTATTTATTCATGCAACGTTTAAGGGAATAATAGGGTAGGTATGTTTGAGTTTTTACTTGTACATAAGTCAATATTCAAGCGATAATACGTTTGTATGTCTATTGACTATCGTAAGCTATCAACTAAGATGATTACCTACTTTTGATTATATGTAGGTTAACGATTTCTTATTAATAAATTATAATGCTTTTAGTTTAATATGAGTAAGCTAATGTTTCCTAGTTCAATAAATATTTTAGGGATTGTTATTATTGTACCTAACTACCAGAAGTAGTCATCAATGTAAGTAAAATGTGAGAAATTGTTGAAATAAAAAAATAATTTGAAATGCCACAAGCAAATAAGACCTACGTTGTAGTACTAACTGTAGTAAACATTTATAGGTACATACTACTCGTACTACATTTAGACATACAGATGTCTGGAATACTTTTTCCTGTGAATGTTTTATTTTTTTAATACTGCGATAAGGAATATCTAATCTATCATCCATTTTTTTTTAATAACACACTTAGGGTCATTTGAAATACCTACTTGCTCCTTCTACTCATATATTTTTTCACAATGGCGTAGTATACTTCGTTACTTCTTAGCATCCTTATCCTATCGTCTAATGAAAAGCGACTTGGCTCCATCCTCGGCTTTTCTCAAGTTCTGGTACAATGACTGACCTCTGTCCTTTGTGTATATCTGTCAATTTTGTATTTGAAAAGATTTTCAATTTTGTATTGGAGGCTAGATTTTTTGCATTCCACCGCCCGGGTGGAGCTCACGCGGCGAGCGGGCCGGACTTCCGGCTAGTGTCCGGTTCATAGCTGCCGATGGACCGGAACGATTTTGGCTATTTATTTTGTCTGTATTTGTAGTAAAATGTTGTGCCTTTTTAATTCATTATTTTTGTTATTGTGTAAATGTAGACTTTAATACAATTTTTGGACAATTATTTAAAGAAAGAAAGAAAACCAGTTTACCTATTTGGCCTAAAGCACACACATTATACAGGGAATATACACATTACAAAGAATTGGCGTTAGAATATTTTATCACACGGATCGTTCATAGGAATTTTCCATAGTCACTACGACTGGTAGGCGGGTTTTTTTTTATAGTGGCTCGACATAATGGCTTCCCTACGCCTGATGGAAAGCGAAAGACAAGTCCAAGTAACTGGTCAGTTACCTGTCAGTTGCCACCGCCATGCCGGCCCAACCCTAACCCCCCACGACCTCTGGAAACCCTACTCACCGGCAGAAACACGACCAGAGGTCATTTGACTGCGGTATTTTATAGGGTGGAGGTCCCTTTCCGGACGGGCGGCTCAATTCGGTTGGTAACCGCAGTAGGTTTTATTTGTACCCAGGCAAACGCCGCTGCCCGTTTCCTGATATTCCCTTTGTCCTCTTGTACGACGCCCACGGGATGGGGTCCTATTCTAAATCCGGAACCACACAGACGCCCTTAATAGTCCAGCTTAGTTAGTAGATTGATTGGTTTACTGTTGCCCAGTATATATTGTGCCCTGATCAGGTTGTTGCGCTGCCCAAATATTTGCCCTTCCGAGGGCCGGTAAACACTTAATTGCCGCCTACAAGTCACGATCGGGAACCAATCAAAAACTACTCCGGTTACGCGTGCGGCTCAGGAGTGACGCGAAAGTGGTTTACTGTTGATGATTTAATTAGGCCGTTTTTAATATCTAGATACTTGTATTGGTTTTTAATTAATAAACTGTACTGTAGCTGTGCCCGCGACTTCGTCCGCGTGGAATGGAGTTTCATCCCCTATTTTATCCCCTTAGGGGTAGAAGATCAAAATCCTTTCTTAGCGAATGCCTACGACATAACATTTATCTGCATGCAAAATTCAGCAATATTCCCAACAGAAAGGACCTATTATTTTCACCTACATAGTACGTTTAAATTCGCTAGTAATTCTAGTAAAAGCTACTAAATCTACACAGATGTTGTCGACGCTAGCGAGCTCTAAAAGAGCGCTTAAGTACACAAACATTGCCGTTTTTGTCAGAAACATCGCACCTGCCTACCGCGCCTTCCTCCCCGCAGCTAATTCCAAAACGCTTCGCAATTTTAAACCAACAAAAGTTCACACCACACAAAGCCGACCGCACGCTTCGCCGATTTTTTTATGAAAGATACACACACAGTCCATACTTTCCCGTCGATTGCTTCCTACACAAAAAGAAAAAAAGATTACCACGCGCTCTGAGTTCAATTTATTTCGCCTGTACTCAAACGGACCGATGGAAAAAAGATCGGAAATGATACACTCAAAGCCTTTTAGTGTGTGTATTACCTTTCTTCCATAGTTTTACGACTCCCAGTGTCCCTATCATCGAGTATAGTTTTATTGCTCGAATGTGTAATATAAGGCGTTATTGCGATGTTCCTTGGTAACGCCAGAAAAGAGGGAACGATACCATATTCAGGTGGCGGCAATAAAACTTATTATAAGTGTAGTTACTTCTTTTCTTGGTAACGTCTCGAGGTTTGTCTTTTAGTGGTGTGAAATGTAATGTTGATCATATTGTGTTGGATGTAGGTAAATATTAATGATATTATGATATGGAAAATACAAATGAGGAACATACCTTTTATATGCTATACACAAATTTGTCTGCAAAAGATTTCCTTAATTGTACAATAAATATAATTATGCTACACTTTTAAGGATGCCAGGATCGTAGCAAATGGAAGGACGTGGTCTCTGCCGTCCCCTCTGGGAGAAAGGCGTGGCGTTATGTATGTTTGTGTATACTTTTAAGTGAACTGTATGATGTGAGATAGCCAATATTTTGTAGTACAATGTAGGTGGTCTTATCGCCGTGAGTGAACTCTTCCAGAACTCTTCCTTCAGGTAGAGGACACTTGCGCTGTAACTGTAACAGTAACGCTGGGTAACCCGGTAATATCTACTCTATCAAAAATACTGACTGTTACCTTCCCAACCTCTCTTGTTTCATTTATACAACTTCCGCTTTATAAGCGTAACCAAAAACCAACTTTTATTACTTACAAAAACATAATTCGCAACTGATCACCCCATTACGCGTTCGCAAACAAAAGAGCAATCTACATAGCAAGAGAATGCCCACGTTAAACCGGCAAGATGAGCCCAGCATTACAATAAAAACTTTTACTAGCTAAAAATCTTCAAATGTAGGTACCCCCCATCCCCTTACCCTTATTCCTCTTTGTTGACGCTCGCCTGACCTACAAACACGATTCCGAACCCGAGGAAGGGTGCTACGGGAATTAATTAACACCCCAATCTTCGACATATAATTTTATGTTAGCAGACTGTGTTGTGGCTATCGGGTTTTGTGAAGGAGTATAGATCGCTATGTATGGATTTTAAAATGTTATTATGAACTGATTTTTGTATGAAACAAATTTGGCACTGTGTAAAAGCATCCAATATAAAATATATATAGATAAAAAATGTTTTATCAAGAGTAATTTAGAGAGGAATATAAATGTAATAAATTAAAAGCGTATCGAATCAACAGCCTAAAGTATCCTTTAAAAATTACGATACCGAAACTGATACGAAAATAATTGTAATTGTAAATCTTACATTAAAACGAAGTATCTCAGGCTCTACTCTGTACTATTTATGTGCCAAATTTAATTTAAATCGTTTGTGTAGTTTTGGTATGTCGACACGACGACGACATGAATTTGGCAGACAGAGAAAGAAAGAGTAATTTTGCATTTATAAGAAGTAATGATATAGTGAGGTAAACTAGAGATATAATAGTGAGCTCCTCACTGTGATCAAAGGGTCACGGCCTTACGTAGATTACGTAAAGTCAGCGACAAATAGTAGTAGGATTAATCAGACTCACTGATAATGAAGTTTCAAATCGAGCGCCGCACTAATTTCTGATCCCCGACGTAAAATCCGATGTCAGAGTGTATTTACGTTCGGATTCACGCATATAATGAGCTTTGCTGGCTGCAGTAACGATGGTACTGGCGCGATGGCAGTTCGAAAACATCTCAATAGCGCTGAATACTGTGTCAGTGCTTGTGGACATTTTAAATGTTGGGGGTAGGTTTGTGTTAACTTGATTTGTGGAACTACTGTCCTAATTGAATTAGGTAACTTTTAGATTTGTCAATAAAGTAGGTATATTAAGCGTCCCCGAGTAGTAGGTATGCGTAAATGCATTTTCCCCCCGGTGCAACAAAAAAAAAGGTATATTATGTACTTTAAACAATATGTAGGCATATCACAAAAACTTTATGGTTTTAATCACATGAACCAGCTTAAGGATGCAATAGGTATGAATCTAGGAATGCATGTCACTTACTACGTCAAATATTGGTTACTCCTTGTTAATTGGCTAAAGAAAATAACCTCGATTATTTTTTTATATGTATCTTTATTATTTTTCATCAAACATGACAAATACCTAAACCAGGCCTTCTTTCGCATCATATACTTTTCACGAAGGGTAAAGGGCCTCGCAAAAACGTGCCAGCCAGGGCCTCACTACGGGTAAGGCCGCCGTTGGCCGTCCTGCCCAAACAACTGTCATGTGGGCGCGGGGGCGACCGCGGCGCGGACGGCGAGGCGGGCAATCGCCCCCTTGCCGCGGCCCTCCAGAACGCTTAATACAAACTTACTTAGCTCCCGCCCCCGCGGCCGTCCAGTTAACAGCCTTAGGGTTAAAACTATAATCATGACTTACTTGGCACTGCTGCGGCCCCTGCCTGTTGGGCGAGGCAGGCTTCGGGCGCACCTTCTTGGCCGCCAGCGGAGGGCGGGCCTCCAGCCCCGCCACCGCCACCGATACCCTCGTGATGCCCGTTAGCAGCCCACTAGAAGACGACGATGTACAGTCTGTGGAAGAAAAACTCTAGTTGTAGTATCGTCATTTTCACCAAACAAAATATTTTCTTAAGATGTAAGGGAGCGACCCATCAATTTTTTCCGCTCCAAGCCACCCTCACCCGTGGTGCATCCTGCTGAATAAGAGACGAGGCTCTGGCAACCGATTGGCGGCGGTATGATCATCACAATTAAATGCGTAGCTAAATACCACAGGCCGATGACAGGCAGCAGCATCACCGGAGCGAGAAGCTACGCCCTGGGATCGCCAACCCGCCTGCCCAGCGTGGCATTTATGAGTAAAACCTCCAGATGTATGACGAACGTGGCAAACAACTGGAGAGGCCTATGTCCATTAGTGGACTGGGATTGGCTGATGATGAAACGTTGTTCAACTAAGTATGCAATGTATAAAGTTCATTATCCATCTGGATGTAGAAAAAAAAGCAAAATTCAAGGGGGTGGTTGTCAATCGAGTTGAGAATACAAGAAAAATATATTTTTTTTTAATTATATAAAATGTTTTTACCAATAAATAAGTATATTACTCGTATTTACTATAGGAAAGTCCCTGTTTATCCCTAGCGACGAAAGAATACGGAACCTCTGCGACAGTCTTTCCGAACAGCTACGACTTGGGACCCTTCAAGAAACGAGCGTACTCCTATTTAAAAGGCCGCCGGCAACGACCCCAGAACTCTTGAGCTGAGGGTATCCAATGTCCATGGGCGATGTCGACTGCTGCTTACCATCAGGCATCACATTTGCTCGTCTGCCGCCCCTTGCATAAAAAAAACATTTTCCAGAACTGCCGTCTACAATCGCACAACGGCGCACTCAAGGGTGAAACACGCGAGTTCGCCTATTCACTATGCTTCCAGTAAGGGGACTTCGAAAGAGTTGAGAATAAAGTTCTTTCGATTGCTTGGTAAAAACTATGTTTATTCAGTGAATAGGAGCAGTGGAAAGCGTACAATGTTCCTCCAAGTTTGTACGACTGGAGAGAGTTGTGTGGACAGTTGAGAACGAATTGGTTGCTCCAATATACTTAAAGGAAGCTTTTTGAATATGCAAAATAGTATCTTTGCTATATTATAAATAATTATGCCATGATTTCTCCATATTTGTGTATAGGAGATATCACGTAAGTTGTTCGGACGTTGATAATTTCCAACAATTCGGACGTTTCGGCTTCTATACGTTTTATTTTATCATCAGTTACGCGATAATATGCGTAAATTAGGGTTCCGTACCCTAAGGATAAGAATGGGATTCTATTACTAAGACTTCACTGTCTATCCGACAGTCCATCCGCCTGTATGTCTGTCACCAAAAAGAGGAAACGCGGTAAGGAGTACTCGTAAACACACCTAAAATTCACTTTCGTATTTAAATTATTATTCGATGGGCAGGGATTTAACTGAAAACCATTTTCACATTGCAAAATGTAACCGATTTACAGCATTTAATCCGCCGTAGGTAAATAAATATAGCTGTTTCAATAAAATGCACCAACAGTATTCAAGCAAATATGAGTGTTGTCAATGATGAAACGGAGCGAAAATATGAATATGCTAGTTGTTTTCACGCAATCATTGGTGAATTTAAACGTACTCTAGTCGCTATTTAACGCGGGAAGCATGGAAAATAATTATTGAGTTGATGTGGCGAGGTATGTGCAATATCTGTTTACAGCTCAAAGTAATAAAGTGCATATTAATGTTTAATTTTGCTTACTTGTTTGTATCGGTCCGGTTTTATTTATTCGGTATTCCTGATGTATTACTGCATCGGGCTCGCTTGATTGAAGTTAAAATGGATCAGTTGGTATGTTGGGTCAGTACTTGTGTTTGGAGGACTTGCGTGTAGACGGCCAGGGGAGGGTTTTGTTCGGTTCCCGGCGTGATGAAAGGGAAATAATCGTTTAATAAAAAAAATCTTTTATAACGTTTAAACGTGTAATAACGAAATACAAATTCGAATGCACTGAAGTTAACAACTGTCAAAAACGTCGCGACGGGGGGCGGCTCGCGGCGACTTCACAGTGGCGCGCATCTCCTCGCCGCGTCAATAGATGGCGTTGAACATCCCGGGCGCCTTGGAAGAATCATCTTTCAAAATTCAATCGTCTACTTTGTCGTCTGCTTCCACTCGTAGGGGGCAGATCTTGGAGCACGCCCGTTGCACGTTGCCCGTAGCTGTACGAATCTCAGCAACCCTGGACATGCCGTCGGCTCCAGGGAATACACAAAGAATACGGCCCATTCTCCAGTGTAGTGGGGAAGATTTTCTTCTTTTATTACGACAAGAGTATTGGGTGCTATGTTGTCGCTGCTGTGCTGCCATTTCGTCCGTCTCTGGAGTTCTGACACGTACTCCTTAGACCACCTCTCCCAGAAGTGCTGCCGTAGCTGCTCGACACGGTGATAACAGTCGAGGCGCGCAGTCGCCACCCCGGTGATATTCTTGCAGGGGGGCGCAGTCAGCGGTCGGCCAATAAGGAAGTGGGCTGGTGTCAAGGGAAGGTAATCATATGGATCAGAAGATAGAGGGGACATGGGTCGGGAATTTAGGACTGCTTCAATTTGCGCTAATGCCGTGGTAAACTCTTCGTATGTCAACTTCGCGTTACCAACAACACGCCTAAGATGATACTTGCAAGACTTTACCCCAGCTTCCCACAGACCCCAAAGTGAGGAGCATACGGAGGAATGAAACTAAAACGGATACTGTTATTACCAGCAAAATCTACGATTTTATCAGATTCATTAAAAAAAAATTACCAATTTCTTTTTCTGCACCCACAACGGTTTTCCCATTATCAGAAAATATTTGAGCGGACTTGCCGCGTCGTGAAATGAAACGCTTTAAAGCTAACAAATAATCTTGTGTCGATAAACCACTGACCAACTTCAAATGTAATGCTCTGGTGGTGAAACAAACAAATAAACAAATGTAACCTTTCATTAATTGAGCGCCTCTGCCCTTTCGGTTCAATATGAATACAGGTCCAGCGTAATCAACGCCGCATCGCATGAAAGGAAAACCTGCTTTCAGACGTTTGGTTCGGATGGTAAGTTGCCCATAAGGGTGTTAAGATTTTTCCTTTCAGACGAGTGCACGTGACGCAGCTGTGAACTACACGCCTGGCTAGGTCCCGTGCCCCCAGCGCCCACCACCTCTCACGTAAGGCAGCAACCAGGAGCTGAGGCCCAGCATGGAGCAATCGTTTATGTTCGTAGGTAAACAAAAGCATTGTCAATCTGTGTCTACCACTCAAAAGTACGGGGTGTTTCTTATCGTAGCTAAAATCAGTGTTACATAATCTACCACCGACTCGTATTATATTATTTTTATCTAAGAAAATATTTAAACATGCTATTTTGTTTACGCCTTTGCTATTTTATAATTCACGTAAGGAAATGATTGGCGTGGCGCGCATAATTAGTAAACTGCAGCCACGCGTCCGACTCGGCAACTGATAAGGAACCGGTTCCTATTTGCCGATCTTTTTTGCACGCATTCCTGAGCCTACTGTATTATATGCTTCTAAGTACGTAGGTGTAGGTAGGTGTCTATCGTATACGCATTAGCCTACTGTACGAAGAATATTTGTTGAAATTAAGTACCTATAATAACGCGTGGTTTGGATCTGATGTACAAATGAGATTAATTAAATGATTTCGATTTTAAATATATGCGTATAATAGATATATCGAATTATGAAATATAGACCCGTATAGACTTACTAGCCACGGCCATAGCATTATGAAATGTAGGCCCGTATAGACTTAGTAGCCACGGCCATCGAATTATGGAATATAGACCCGTATAGACTTAGTAGCCACGGCCATCGAATTATGGAATATAGACCCGTATAGACTTACTAGCCACGGCCATCGAATTATGGAATATAGACCCGTATAGACTTACTAGCCACGGCCATCGCATTATGAAATGTAGGCCCGTATAGACTTACTAGCCACGGCCATCGCATTATGAAATGTAGGCCCGTATAGACTTACTAGCCACGGCCATCGCATTATGAAATGTAGGCCCGTATAGACTTACTAGCCACGGCCATCGCATTATGAAATGTAGGCCCGTATAGACTTAGTAGCCACGGCCATCGAATTATGAAATATAGGCCCGTATAGACTTAGTAGCCACGGCCATCGAATTATGAAATATAGACCCGTATAGACTTAGTAGCCACGGCCATCGAATTATGCAATGCAAGCTCGTATTGACTTATTAGTCACGGCACTGGCATCGAACATAGCGCATTACTTGATAGTACTGCTGCACTCACGCAACACTCCATAGTGAAGTGAATAAATGACTAAACGATTTTAATATTAGTCATCGACCTGCAAATGTGCAGGATAAAAACGCTACCTCCAATGACAGTTGTCATTTGGAGTGATTTGCCATAGTCACCAGGCTTGGCAGGTGGGTTGGTGCCCTGGTGACCGCAGTAGGTGTTATTTGTGCCTAGGTAAACGCTGCTGCCCGTTACCTGATATTCCCTTAGTCGACTTCTACGACACCCATGGGACGAGATGGGGTGGTCCTATTCTAAATCCGGAACCACACGGACTTACGTATTGTATATCGTTTAACGACCCCTTTCGAAAGAGAATCTGCGCTAGCGTCGAATACAACCCTTAACTTTGTTGTCAAACTATCCTCGATTAAACAAAAATAAACCCCATGATGAGGCAAAAATAATGTGCCTTACTGAATATGTCATCTATACTGTGGTCAACTAAACATTATTATTTTTTTTTTATTATTATTATTAATTTACGTTCCAAAGACAAAAACGATATAAGGCTAACGTGTACGAGTCGCCTAAAGACTCGGCCGATTCTCGTATGGTATGCGCACGGAAAACCTACCGTGTTCATCACGCTCCGTAGTTTTAGTAAATAAATTTTTAGAAATACGCTGGTCATTGCTTAGAAGATCCGATGACGATTCTATTTCTTCTAACTCCCAGAATGTATTTAAGTGAGAATTAATTTGGACAAGGTTGCAATTAACTTGACCAGAATTCAACGAATAATTACAAGTGTTATTAAAGATAGGTCCGGATATAATCCAGCCAATTTTAGTGTCATGGAGAAAAGGTCCTGACTTGAGACGAATTTTATCTACGTTTAATAAATCCCAGAATATGTCCGCGCCTATTAATAAATCGATTTCTGACGGGACATAATACATGGGATCGGCAAGTTGAATATGATTAGGTATACGTATAGAAGTATTATCAACGTATATCGAAGGTAAGTTCGAAGCAATACTTTCCAATACCAAACATTTCAACGTCGCATTAAAATCGCTTACTTTTGAACGCATATATAAATTACATAGGTGGGTAGACTGCGACACCGCTTGACCTACCCCACACACTCGCATAGTGGACTGTATAATAGGTAATGATAAACGTTTTTGCGCTTTCTCCGTAATTAAACAATTTTGACTACCGCTGTCGAGTAACGCGCGCACAGTGTGATAGGTATTATTGCAATCAGCTATTTCTACTAACGCCGTAGATAATAAAACTGGCTGTGAGTTCACTGAGCTAGATGTACATGTAACGCTACTATCGTGATTGTACTCACTCCCGACTGAATCAGCTGACTTATTTGTCGTAACGTTTTGTGAAACGGATAAATGTGATAACGTTTGGTTATTACCTTTAAGTTGCGCCCCAGCATTAGAACAATAATTACGTTTATCTTCTATATGAAGCAATGTGTTATGTTTACGCTGACACAACCTACAAGGCTTAAAAACACAATCAGCTGATGTGTGGGTATCTGAACGCATGCAATTGTGACACAAATGTTTATCCTTCACTAAGTTTATTCTATCCTGAACAGACAAATTAAGAAACTTGCAACACGAGTAAAGATGATGTGGTCCAGCGCACAAATAACAGACGTTGTCATTGTTATTTTGAACCCCAGAATTTTTATTGATGCGGGTGGAAACATAACTATATGTATGTTGCGAATTAACATTCCTATTGTGTTCGTGACTTGATTGCCTGTGCTCAATATTCCTAGATTGCGTAGGGCTAATTTTACTAGAACTAGGTTTAATCATATCTAACATATCAGCACGATTTCTTAAGAAAGTTAAAAGGTCCTGTAACTTAATCACACCACAGTTAACCTTGGAATTAGATAAAAGAGTACCCTTATGACTTTCCCATTCGCGTTCGGTAGATGCATCTAGTTTAGTAGTAATCAAATAAATAACGATCGTGTCCCACGCATCTGTAGGTTCGTGTAAGGACTTGAGCGCGCGTAGGTTACGTAACACTGTATCTATAATTTTCCTAATCTGTAACGGTGATTCTTTAACTGCAGGAATAGTAAACAACGATTTAATATGATTTTGTACCAATAACCGATTATTGTGGAATCTATTTTCGAGTAACTCCCACGCATGAATGTAATTAGGAGCCGTAAACTCCAACGCACTAATTACTTCAAGGGCAGAGCCGGCAAGAGACGATCTCAAATAATGAAACTTTTGAATGCAATTTAAATTTTTACGCTCATGAATCATGGTTACATACGAGTTTCTAAATTCCAACCACTGATCGAGTGAACCATCAAAGGCAGGCAACTTTATTTCAGGTAGCTTCATCGAGACAAGACTATCTTCTGAAGGTTTTTGTGAATAATTACAATCACTTAAATTAGAATTTAGTAAACTTTTAGCTGCAGATGAAATAGAATAATACTGAGACTCAAATGTTTCCCGATATTCAAATTGGGAGGTAGATTCTTCTTCATCTACTAAATTCTCAATTTTACACTGAATTTCATCAAAACTTTGAAATAACACTGCGTTAGCTTCTAATCTCATTTCTAATTCGATTCTACTGTTATCACTTAACTTTGTTTGTTCCAACTTATTGAAATATTTTTCGAACATTGTTAATCTGCCCTTAATTGATCCTCGCTGTCTTTTTAGATCAGCGAGATCTTCGTTTATAGTTTCATCCTTGCCGCAACTACTCATCTTCAGAAAACTATTAGAAAGCAGGAGTAAAAGTACTTACAGTTTTTACAGCAAAATGGCGAATAGCGATCCTCGTCTTAGTTACGACCGTTACAATTTCGCCACTCGTAACACCAGGACAATTAAGTAGATAAAGATGCACACTGTAATTTAACACAACATACGGTATTAGCGCAAATTCAACGTGGAAAAAGAATAAATTACGATGGATGACCTGACCGCTTAACTCCACAATGGCTCCCGATTCGACGTATTTTTCGCTGTTTCTTCGTTTATCCGGCACGATGGACCAAAATGTTTGGAGGACTTGCGTGTAGACGGCCAGGGGAGGGTTTTGTTCGGTTCCCGGCGTGATGAAAGGGAAATAATCGTTTAATAAAAAAAATCTTTTATAACGTTTAAACGTGTAATAACGAAATACAAATTCGAATGCACTGAAGTTAACAACTGTCAAAAACGTCGCGACGGGGGGCGGCTCGCGGCGACTTCACAGTGGCGCGCATCTCCTCGCCGCGTCAATAGATGGCGTTGAACAACTTGTTTATTTTTAAACCTTTGTCTTTAAATTTCAATATATTACGATATTCATTTGCTTTTCGCAAATAGATTAAAATGAAATTCTTTTGCCTGTTATCGCCTTTGTTATTATTAGCAGTTCGATGAGAGCGGCTACGAAGTTTTGCGAAATAATTAACAGGTACTTTGATTATTTATTCATTGGGAGTTATCTAGTATTAAAAGAAAAACGAGGTAGTTTGCTAACAATGTCTTCTTATCAAAGTAATGTCAGTTACTTTACGAGTACATACTTACAAGCTAAATTTGTTCTATATTAAGAGAATGTTTATCATAATCTTATGTGAGTCTATTTTTTGAGCGTGTTTTAGCAAAAAAAATTAGAAATAACTAGAAGATGGATAAAGAATAAGAGAAATAAGATGCTTCGAGTCAATTCGCCTGTGTCATTTGTAGTCTATACCTACATTGAATTTTGTATGGACCCTAGACTAACTCTATGTATATATTTATCTTTACTTATGGACCTAACGACCGCTTACCATCAGGTGGAGTGAGGTCATCCTGGAAACTCTTCTTATAAAAAAGAAAAAAAATCTGTGTCAGGTAATTTAATTATTTTATAAGTAGGTACATACGGCTAACGACAATTTTATTCGTATTTCGCAAACACGTATTTTGTAGATTTTTCACCAGTTTCGAACCAGGCTATCAGATTGCTATCGACTCTCAAATCGAGGGCTTCCCTTCACAACGGGGTACAATTTCGTGTTTTCGCAAATTGATCCCTTGCCCAAACAATCTTTACTTTCGTCTAATTCAGCAGTTTTTCTCCGTAACGAAAAAGGGAAGTATAAATTTGTGAAATTCGCTCCACGCACATTTCGGAAAGGCTTTGTTTGCTCACCGTTCTCTCTAAATTAAAACCGAACCATGGAAATTAGGTCGAGAAATTATGTTCCAATAAAGCTGATGCCGTTGTTACTTGCTGTTGCGCTGAGTTCGCGGGTCCTGTTCCCGGTCAGACAATGAAATATCGTGATAATGTAATGGGAAAGTTGATATGGGACTTGCGGCTAGAGGTAAGCATAAATTGTACCGAATAGTTCAGGAATGACATCCTTCCACTCCCCCACGGGATCTCATTCCGGACTGTGGAGTCCGGTGGTAACAAGGCCTTAGCTACCATCGTTCTCCGTGTGGTTTCCGGATTCAAAATAGGACCACCCCATCTCATTCCGTGGGTATCGTAGAAGACAACAAAGTAAATATCATGAAACGGACAGCAGCTTTTGCCTGGGTAAAAAGAAAACCTACTGCGGTCACCAACCCGCCAAGGCAAATCCCCCGAAATAAAAATTGAGCCAAGTAAAAATACGAGTATAAATACGTATAAATATTTAAGTAATATGCTACAAAGTTGAATATAGTTGCTGTGCTACTATAGAAATTAAATGTGGCATATTTTTTCTGAGCCATACCTGATGCCAGATTTTATTTATTTACCTATAGATATTATATTTTTATTTCACAACAAAAACAACCTCGCCGCATTACAATCCGTATATATCTAGTATCTTCGTATGTTTACAACTTCCCATAGGTTTGACTGGCTCGGTGACTCAATTGGTAGCCTTCTGATCCAAGAGTCGTGGGTTGGATTCTCACTCGGGACAAACGTTCTTGTAATGAAAATTTGTGTTTGTACCGTGTCTGGGTGTTTATACACTGTGTCTGGGTGGCACCACCACGTCCTTTCGAGGTGTGCCAATAGTCCTTCAGGCGGCGCAGCGCTACTTAGCTGAGGAGGGGTTGAGACGAATCCCGACGGGCATCCCGACTTTCCTCAGATGAGCGCTCGTAGCCGATCACCGTCAGGTTTAGTGGGTATTCTCCGTTATAGGAGTGAGTCCCACATAAGAGAGGTAGGGCATAGCGAATCTTCGCTCGAATTGAGCCGCCCGTCCGGGGAAGGACCTCCACCCTATATAATACCGCAGTCAAATGACCTCTGGGTCGTGTTTCTGCCGGTGAGTAGGGTTTCCGGAGCTCGTGGGGGGTTAGAGTTGGGCCGTCATGGCGGTGGCAACTGACAGGTAACTGACCAGTTACTGGCCCGTTGTCACAGTGACTTGGGCTTCTTTTCCGCTTTCCATCAGGCGTAGGGAAGCCATTATGTCGAGCCACTATATAAAAAAAAAAATAACCCAGGAGTCCCGTACCTAGGGCCTTGGTGTATGCGTAAAGGCATTTTTGACGTAAAAACAAAAAGGAGCAATGTATGTGATGTTGTGTGATATTTATTTATAGGTATTTCGTTCAGCCATGCCCATTTTAATCAGCCGCCCCAATATCGATTCTGCCATTTGATGGGGTGTTCTTTGTCAGGGCCTCCATCTTGTTTATATTTGTACGGATAGATATATTGCCGCTGACCGGTGGTAACTAATGGGACCTGAGAAAAATGATGCGCGATCTTCTTCGAGTACAAGATTTATTACTGGGTAAGTGGAGGCAATACGGGCGGTATTACTAAGACAACTATTGTGGTTTTACTTATCTATACCTACAGCAAATGTGTGGATAACGTAACGTACATATTTTCTTTTTGCACAGTGGGACATGTAATGGCTTTCCCTCGCCTGATTAAAAATAACCCAAGACCACCTAAGTCCCAAACTAAGCCGAAGCTTGTACCTACTATGGGTACTAGACAGCTGATAAACTTACTTATATACTTTTTTATGTAAATAAATACATATTATACATAGAAAACACCCAGACCAATACAAACAGACATGTTCATGCACACAAATTATTGTACTGTGCAGGAACCCGTTGTGGGTTGGATTCCTGCACCCCCTTGGTTCAAAAGGCAATAGTCATTACCAATTGAGCCATCGGATCAGTCAAAAAGCGAATGATAATCCCAAGTCACTGCGGCACCTGGCAAGTTACCAAAACGATAATTTGTCAGTTGCCACCGCTGCCGTATATTATGATAGCTCTAGCTATAGGTATACCTGCTCGTCAAGAAAGGTGACCGACAAGCTAAACTATCAAGAAGTCCCTTAGTTTCGTTCGGTGTAGGTATTCCTTTCCGTCGCCGTGCGGATGAAAATAAGTATTTTTATTTTGATTTTATTTTATTTTATCTTCATCATTGTTTCAAATGAGGTACATATTTGTGTACCGGTTCTTGCTTGCACAACTTACATATCGTGTCTAGATACAAAGAATATTTCTATTCCTCTAAAATAGCCATCAATCCAAACTATCGTATACAAATACATGACTAACCCATGATTAATCAATAGGATTTAATTAATTAAAACCGACAGCTACGTCTACTGATAAGCATCATTCCATATAGTCCCTGCGAATGTAACAGGAATAGCGACCTCTGAAAGGCGTCTTACAGTTGAAAGCGTCACACACAAATAGCTCTCAATGATTATCAGCACGCTTTCGTGCAGGCGCATTGTGCCATAGCCTGTGACACAGCACAGGTAAATGTGTTTGTGCCATGGACAAACGATGAGCGAACAGCGAGTATAAGGAGAATGTAGATACGAGTTGGCGATCGAAAAGTGATTTAGAGGGTTTATTAACGAGACAGTTTCCGGCTGAGAAGCAGAAATCTCAAGAAAACTCTGGAGTCGAATCTTCCGACATCCACCGGAAGAAATGCGACCATTGTTTATGTTATTTTTCGTCACCAATAAAAGTAGCTCTCAGTGATTATAGTCGCTGTATCAGCATGTATGTATGTATTTATTTCATCAGTCGATGGCTCACATCACCCCTTCTGTTTAATCTATCCTTTACCCTAAGGTTGTCTGGAAGAGATCGCTTAAAGTGGTAAGGCCGCCTAATTATACAACGAAATGTCTTTTATTTTATTTGATTTATAGAGCATATCTATCTATTGTGCCTGTCTATCTATCATTTCCGACATAGCACAGGTGAATGAGTTTGTACCCTGGCCGAACAATGAAAGAAGAGAGGGTAGAGATAGACTTGTAGATACGAGTCGGCGAGCGAGAAGCGATTTGGAGAGACCACTGCCGGATACAGGCCTCTCCAATTGTTCGCCACTTTGGGAAAACAAGGAGAGTTTATATATAACTAACTAGAGACATACACACACACAATCCAAATATAAAATGCAATTTCTTCATTACATAAGGAACATTTAAAAAATATCATCATCATCATCAGCAGCCTATTGCAGTCCAGTGCTGGACATAGGGCTCTCCAGTTGTTCGCCGCCTAGGGCAAACTTCTGGAGGATATACCCATAATCCGTCATCGACCTGTGGTATTTAGCTACGCCTTCTATCGTAATGGTTTTACCGCCACCATTCGGTTTGCCAGAAAAATTAAAAAATATATGTATCAATAAGTTCCTATATGTAATTCTAATTTGATTAAAGATTAAGCCTTAAAGGAGGCTTGATAAAAGTATTGAATGTTTGATTGAAGGTCATGAAATTTGTGTGAAGTAGTAGAGAGTCCCTTACTTGCATTAATTACTCTGTCTGTTATGCCGTGACAGCCGGAGCCTTCAAACCTACGTCTCTCGCTAATTAGAAGGTAGAGCATTAGGACACAATTAGCTGTGATTGCTTTGAGCATTGATTGTATCAGTATGGATGTTGTGGTTGTTATCAGCTAAGTGGTGATAAGCGGGTATTCAAAGCAAGAGCGGTAGTATCTAACTTGGAGAATATTGATTCACGCCCGGAAAATTTTAGCTAACCCTTATTTCCTTATGAAATTATAATTTTGACTCGAAGGTAGGTAGCCACTAAGAAAACATAGCCTGAGAATGTTTTATTATGTAAGAACGAATATGAAAGGCAAATATTATGACAACACTCATTCACCCAAAACTTTCGTCATCACTTTCAAATCCGCAACCATATTGCTACGTGACAGAGTTTGAACTACTGCCTCCCTTATGGCAGCAAACTGCCTTCAAAAGTACTAAACTAAGGCCACCGATTGTGCATGGCAGGAATATAATACGCTTCTAAACTTTTTTTGGGGTACCACATGCGCCAACACCAAGAGTATTGCCGACGTTTTAAATCCTCTTCACAACCTTTTTGAAGAACCCTATACTGTAGACACGGACCTTTGAAGGGAACTCATATGAATTAATGATGGATTGCATAAGCTATTTCTTACCGATTCTCAATATTACATTCAACAACATATTATTATGAAGCTTTCAATTAATTGGTATCGCTCAAACACAAGTAGGTATATGTACGACACTTGAAACGATGTGGCGGGACAGAATTTACATATCGCCACAAAGGGACGAGGCCAATGTGTTCCGGGTAGCGACACCGAACATAATTATGTCAGACGTATTAATTAAAACGCGAAATGATTCGTCAAATTAATACAGTCCTACTTGATGCAAATATTGCGACCGTACACGATGTTTCTCGATAAAGCGAAGCGGATAATAAAAACAAATGAAATGATGTTTTTGGTTTGTTTTTGCTGGCTACTTTATATATATTTGTAATATTATTATTTATACTGGTTGTTTTAATTTTATAAAATAAATAGTTAAAGAAAGACCAGGTGACAGAACAACGGCGCCAATCAATTAATAAATAAATAATAATAAAGAGACCGAAGTCTAAGTAAATAATTCCCAATTCGACCTATAAACGAAAGTTTAATTGGGATATTGGATAATACTTGAAATATTGAATTTCAAAGCTCTTTGCTTTGAATCACTACACGCTTTATTATTAGATACTCGATGTATTTTTCTCTACTAGTCTAGTAGTTAAGGTACTTTCATGAAAGTGTCCAAAGCAAGACAGACAGTAATATCTTCATTTTGACTCTACAAACAGTTAATCTCTAGCATAATTAAGATCGAGCCAGGGCCACTACCTCTGCGTACAAAACGTCCGTGACACGACCAATTTATCAATATTCCGCGCAAAAGCGTCCACTTACCCTGTTATAAATCTTGTGCACAAAGGACGACCGATCATACATACTAATGGCCACTAAACCATCGGTCAGCAGAGATAGATATGTGGGCCGCAAACATAAACAAAGTGGGGGTCGTGACAAAGAAGGTTCCATCACAGAGCCGGGAGGAAAATCGCTATCGGGACTTATATCGATTTGACGGTGGTTCAATATCTCGTGGCCATTGTTGTTGTAGAACATAGATAAATACCTCTATGTATGAATATGATAGACGACCGAGATAGAATGAGCTCTCTGTGGAAACGCACCATAAATTTTACCCTTTTTAAAAGACTCAAGATAACGAACTATGTACTTATTGCTATTCTCTTCATTTATAAAACATGGTGGATGGTGCCTGCAGATGATGTGAGTTCACCTACTCAATTTATTCCGAACACTTACGGGCCGGCGAGTTACACCAACTCACGGCAACTCCGGTTTATTTTCCAACTTTTGAGAAGGTTGGGTCGGCACGTTTTAATTAATGAATCCGACCACGGTGAGTGTTTGTCTTCGTTATTGGAATAAAAGGGGTCAAGCGTGAGTCGGATACGCACAAAATTTTGTTTATTGATCATTTATTTTGTACTTATAAAGGTGTGGTTTGGTTTTTACGACAAAACAAAGAGCTATTTAATTATTAGTGTACCCATTATCGATAAAACTTACAAATAAAATTAAAAAATATATGTCTGTAATTATTGTTTTGATTCAGGAATAGCTAATAATTTTCACGTTTAAATGTTTTCCTACTAGCCCTTCGACGTAAGACCTGATGAGAAAAAGTGCTCCAACAAACTGAACAGTAAGCCTTTTTTCTTTTATAAATCATGAGATACGTTAATCTATTACAATATTTGTCAAGTGAAAACGACATCATTAAGTTCATGTGATATAATTATTTTATGTGATTATGGGTAAAGTCTGATTTTTGACTAAAATGAAACATATCCAGTCCACAGACTATGATAGGCATATGATGGTTATGAAAACATTATCAACAGATCATTAAGTTCATCTGATATTTTTGGCTAAGAAGTCTTGTATTTTGTAATATTTTAAAAATAATTGTTGATAATATGAGATCGCGCTTTATTGAGTGGTGACATCACAAAAGGATTAGTCCACTATTTTTAACTGATGCCAGCTATATTTCCCTAAATGTCGTTACTATTCTGCAAAAACGTCCCTCTACTAAACTGCAAAGTATATTCACAGAGAATGGCATCCAGTACGCGAGAGTACCGTAAAAGCGAATTAAATTTTTCCTAGTGCCTGTTCCTCTGTTTTTATCGTACGTAGTAAGAATAAATTATGAACAAATCTCCCGTGCTTGATAACAAAATGCCATTCCTATTTCTGCTCACCTCTTTTGTAGAAGAAATGTAATTAAGTAAATACCACGCTGCAATATTGTAAGATGAAATCTCGCGAGGAGTACTGTCGCGTGCTTAGAGATTTGGTCGCTGGACTTTTGTGCCATGATAATAAAGTTCATATTTGCATATGCAATGTGCAACCCTCTACGAGGCTTTATTTTATGGAGGGTAGGTGACCCTCCGCTTTATATTGCAAGTCTATTAGCCTTGTTGAAAGAGGTACAATACGAAAAAATATGTACGATACTAACATACATTTTTAGCATTCGACTCTTGGTCATAGATTATGTAAATTAACTTTTCCGAATACGTAGACTTGAGTTATTATTATCTCTTGAAAGATAGATTACAAGAGAAATCAGAGTTTGTATTGTCTGGCAAAATATTCATTTCTTTTACAAGAACCCAGGACATTTTTTTCTTTTTACATTAAATGTAGGTAGTTCAATTTACCTACGAAACTATGAAAGAAATATATAACAATATTTATTAACGGGGTTTGTTCGGCATACATGATTTTTGATCTCTACACTTATTGCAAATTCGGCTTCTTAAGAAGCTGCAAAAAACTCAGCTATTTCTTAAGTTCTTAGAGTTCGGCGTTTGTAGCTCCCTACAAAGAAACAATGGAAGCCATTCTGATAATAATATATTAGTAGGAAGCAAACATAATTGATTTCGTAGGAGGGTACTTGCTCCCATTTGTGTTTGGAGTTGTGTGTTGTCGAAATGCGTGGATACCCTCTGTAATCGCTCCCGTTCTATTCGGTGGGGTAATGGAAAGAAAATAGGGCAAATTTTCCCCTGAGGGTAAAAATATGGCCCTTTTTATGTTATAGCTCTGATTTATCTGTAAAAATATAGGTATATTATTGACGAGTGGGATGGTAAAATGGCTTATGTTGTGACAAAAATATTAGCAAAGATGAATAATACAAATTTCAAGAGATAAATACAATTAACGTAGTTTCTTTGTGTAACAGAACTGTAGGTACTAACCAAATTCAGGCTATGAATGTTTGCTATTTTTTTTTATTATAATCATTAGCCTATTACAGTCCACTGATGGCATCTCCAGTTGTTCGCCACTTAGGACCAATGTCTTTTCGTATCATTATCATCATCATCATCAGCCTATTGCAATCCACTGATGGACATCATAGGCCTCTCCAGTTGTTAGGGCAAACATCTGGACACCTATAATCGCCACGCTAGGCAGGCGGGTTGGCGATCGCAGGGCGTAGCTTCTCGCTCCGGTGACGCTGCTGCCCGTCATCGGCCTGTGGTATTTAGCTACGCGATCAACTGTGATGGTTATACCGCCACCAGACGGTTGCCAGCACCTCGTTTGTTATTCGACAGGATGCACCACGGGCAGGTGAGGTTGGCTTGGAGCGAAAAGATGATAATGTCGCTCTCTCACATCCCTTTCGAATTCCGATCTCGAAGTCGATATCAAATCTTTATGGACTACCAACTGATGAATATATTAGTGATCAATTTATTAAATTAGGTGATCAAAAACCTTTCTTCAAGACTGTTAACTTTTCGTAATTTTACGGCATAGAAATTGGTACTTACAACGCCTAAAGGAAATGCCACGGTGGCGGGCTGTTGTCTCGGCGGGGCCAGGCGGGGCCGGAGTCCCGTCATGGATTTCCGTGATAAATAACTTAATTTCAAAAGAGCTGAATTAGGCCCCCTCTAATTGAAATGGGACAATTCCAGGGCGAGCAACAACGACGACTGTGTAATGATAACAATACAAATTGATACTAACTGGGAAGGCTTTGTTTTTAGATTGGAAAACAAGTTTCTTATTCCTAATGAAAATATTAGATAGTGGCTGGGTTAGATTACCAAAATTGTTTAATGATTTTTGGTGCTGAGTTAGTTAGTTTAAAAGGGCTTTTTCCACAATGCGACATGACAAATGGCTTCTATTTTAGTTCATCATTTATCACAGATTCATTTCTGGATATAGATCTACACTTAATACTTCCATAATAGTTCATATTACATGTTACTTCAGGGCAGACCTCTCTGTGCTCAATAGCTCTGATAACCTAGATTTGACTTTAGGGCACATTATAAAATATCAAACTGTTCTATATGAAAATGGATAGTTTTTCGCGTTTTGTGAAATAAGTAAAAGTGTTTTACAGCCACACACGGCAAAAGTGTAGCAAAAACAAACGTAACTAAACATAATATGAAACTAAAGTAATTTTAGTAAACATAGGAACTCAGTTCCGCCGACTAAAAATAAAACATATAATGCTGTATTTTAATTCACTCACAGAAATGTATTTTACAACATGCTGCTTTTATTTAGTTTGAAATTTAATTAGCAATAAGCAAAATTAAATTTTGAAACACAGCATAGCACACACGGCTCTAATCCCGTAATACCCATTTTACGCGTTAATATTAATTTACATTAGATATTAATTGGGGCAGGTAATTGTTTATTATAATCTGAATAGGTACACGTGTACACTGATTGACTGTTGAAGATCCAATATCAATTATTCTATTCAATGGTGCCTTTTATTATTGTAAAATAAAACATTAACTATACGAAAACTACGGGATGTAAGGGCGGGGCCTATCATCTTTTCGCGCCAAGCCAACCTCACCTGCCCTCACATCAACTACTGCCCAAACGTGCCGGTAGCAGTTGAGGAACTGCTACCCGTGGTGCATCCTGCTGAATAAACGAGGCGCTAGCAACCGACTGGTGGCGGTATAACCATCACAATTGAAGGCAATGCTAAATCCCACAGGCGGATGATGGGCAGCAGCGTCACCGGAGCAAAAAGCTACCCCCTGCGATCGCCAACCTGCCTGCCCAGCGTGGCGATAATGGGTATATCCTCCAGAAGTTTGCCCTAGGTGGGGAACAACTGGATAGGCCTATGTCCAGCATTGGACTGCAATAGGCTGATGATGATGATGTGAAAAGTGTTGTTTAGAATAGACTCATTCTATCTCAGGCTGTGGGTGTCTTAGAAAACTGCTAAGGGAGTATCAGGGTTTACTGATACTTCTGCCCGTTTGGGCAGCAGTGTTTATCTGGGTGCAAATAAAACCTAATGCGGTCAGCAACCCGCCTGCCAAGTGTGACTAAGACAAATGACAATTGTTAATGGGGTAAGATATCCAGCAGTGGATGTTGGCAGGCTGCCGATGATACGAAAAGTAAGCGTAGTCTTAAGTCTGTTCTTCGGTGCCTTGACGGAGAAGAATACTTGACTTTTTTGACTTGACTTATTGTCCTATGTCCCCTGGATGGGGCAGAGGGCGTCCGCAGTACGTCGCCATCCCGTACGGTCTTGAGCTTCGCGCTTCACTTGGCTCCAGGTCATTCCTATCGCCTTCGCTTCCGCAGCGATCGTACGCCGCCACGATTGTTTAGGGCGGGAAGAATACACATCGCTACATTTCTTTGCGTGGACTAAGGGGTTCTCGAGATTTCTACTTTTTAGCCGGTAAGATTTAATAGATTAGCTGGCTACCACCTATAGAAAG
This sequence comes from Conogethes punctiferalis, assembly GCA_031163375.1. NCBI lineage: Eukaryota > Metazoa > Arthropoda > Insecta > Lepidoptera > Crambidae > Conogethes > Conogethes punctiferalis. The sequence goes on from CM062093.1 coordinate 5,667,443, forward strand.
ATAGATAGACATACTTTATAGCACACCAAACATTTGACTTATAACTAAATACAAAGACATATTGACGTACAAGTTTGACGGTCTTGTCACTTTAAGCGATCTGTTCCAGACAACCTTTTGGTAAAGGATATCTAATCAAAAGAAGGGGTAAGGTGACAATTGATTAATCTATAAATTATACCTATATGATAAAAAAGTAAAGAAATGTATCGACCATTCGACTATTAGTTTGAAGCACTTATTAAATTCAAAACAAATAGTACCAAACCAGCTCTATTTAATAAAATGGTCCAAGAAAATAAAATTCCCGCCTGCACAAACCTTATCAGGGCTAACCCATTGTCAATAGCAGTTTTTTGTATCTACGCGAGTTATTCGAAGCCTCGATGTGTAATAAGGGACGGCTCTATAACGCCCCGGGTACTTTTAAGGTTTCGGGGCTAGATAAAAGTTTGCCGACAACAGCGTTCCGTGATAGTTGTGACGCGTTTTACTTAGATGAAATAACGGTATTGATGGACGGCTTATCCTTTTTACTATTTCGAAGTGACATAATATAGGTTTTCTATTTCACAATGTATGTTAGGTTTGATGACAGTGCGTGACTGCCATAGCTGTCTGGTTTCTAAACATCCACATCAGGGGCAATGTTTACGAATATCCCACCAATCCCGAATAAGGAACCACACCACGTATTATCCCTCAGGGAAAATGTATCTTCGAGCACAGAACGCCGATGCGTTATCAAAAATACAAGGCTGACGAAACAAAACTGACGGTATGTTGTTAGAGGAATAAAAAGCTTCTCAGGGACGGCGGCACTCCATCGAGGATCGTCTGCGTGTCACCTCGGATAGTGTGACAGCTGACACCCGAGCGTACGGAACGTAACGCGAACTTTTTGTCGCGTTGTCCCCAGCGGCCTGCTGCGAAAGCAGGTTTGATGATAAAAATATGGAACTTAGTCGGCTTTGCGATTTATTATACAACCTTATGTTTAGTATAAAGTATAATGCATATATTATTTTGTTATTATTATATTTAGAGTTATTGTTTTCAAATTAACTTTGTGGCACACTACCAACCCTTAAAATTCGTTTCTGCTTAACCCAATGGTTGACTGGTAGAGAATGCCTTTGTGGATGATTAAGAGAGATGCAATAAGATTAAATAAATAATATATGAACCCTCAAAATGCAGATGCAGGCCGCAGTAGGTGTTATTTGTACCTACTGCGTATATATAAACTCTGCTGCCCGTTTCCTGATATTTGTTTTTTTTTGGTACGCCGAGGAAAATGCTTTTACGCATCCCCGCTACCCGGGGTACTAGAGGGGTATGTGGGACTCACACCGCCCTCAGTAAGGGGAGGACGGTATCCCACCTCAAGATGGTAATGAGGCAGGGAACATCCACTAAAAACCCCGGACTCTCTGACAAGCGTTCCTGATATTTCCTTAGTCGACCTCTACGACACCCATGGAATGAGACGGGGTAGTCCTATTCTAAATCCTAGAAGCAAACAGACGAACTATGAAACTTATAAACTATGTTAAATATCTGACGGAGACGTAACTGTTGACCGAACTAACCTTTTACAAATTATGCACAATACTTCAATATTGGGTTACATTTTAGTACCGAAGAACACCCTTGCAAGTATCAGTATTAGTCCGCAATAATATCGAGTTCAAGTGGTCTAAACAATAAAATCACAACGAGGTACGTAGAGCATTATAAATTCCAGATACACGCTTCTTTAAACAAAAAATCACTAAACTGTAATCAAAATAACGAGAATTGTTTTGAGCTATTATTATTAAACGAAACAAAACAGAAATTAGGTTTGTGCGTGTGTCAAAGTTTCCGTTTCAAACGCGGAGTGCCGTGACACCCTCCGAGTGTAATTTGGAACCAGACCCCATGCTCTTCACTCATACTCGTCAGTATTTAGGCGGTTCGCGTATATACGAGTAGACGCTGTAATTAGATCTGAGGTAGATATGTTGTACGCAGTTGGGTAACTATACCATTAAATAACCGAGGCAAATTCATCGGATTTTTACTGATTGTGTAATGTAAGGGATCTATCATCTTTTCGCTCTAAACCACCCTAATCTGCAAGTGGTGCATCCTGATAAATAAGAAACGGGGCCCTGGCATTACTGCCGAGTAGTCGCGAGCCACGTTCTGCGACCGCCAACCCGCCTGCCCAGTGTGGCGATTATGAGTAAAGCCTCCAGGATCTTGCCCGAAGTGGCGTACAACTGGAGAGGCCTACGTCGAGCAGTGGACTGCGATAGACTGAAGATGATAAAGCAAAGTCACGTATGTATGAATATATCTTTAAAACTACACAACGGATTTTGATGCGGATTTTTTAGTACATAGAGTGATTCAAAAGGAAGGTTTATAGGTATAATACATGCATATTATAGTAATGAAATAATAGACAATACTCGAAGCGAAGCGGGAGCAGGTCACTAGTACATACCAGATAAAAATAACAATGAATATACAATATGTAAACCAGTACCTAAGCAATTTCATGTGAGTCTCTATTGCCTAAGACTATATTGGTTGATTCGTTTAGTCAGAGGCAATCACTGCTATAAAAATACTATTACTAGCCTACAGCTCTAGAGAGTAATAGCCCTAAAAATACGATAAAATCGTAATTGAACCACAACTGACTGGAGCATGAACGTTTTAAAATCGCACTAAAATTTTGTCAGCAATTTGAGATGCGTTTGGATTTTAAAACTGAAACATATTTGCTTGTCAAAAACATTATTAAGCAACGAGTTTTTAGTTTTATAACAAGTCCAATTAAAACTATATCTCTATGTAGTTAAATCGTTTAAAAGTTGTAGTTAACACGGTGTAATTGTATTTAGATCGTGATTATATTAACCGCGATTTTAAGTATGAATGACACGATTGTAAATATGACTGCCAGTTTGCTCTAGTGATCGCAGGTGATGCTGCTGCCCATCATCAGCCTGTGGTATTTAGCTACGCCTTCAATTGAGATGGTTATACCGCCACCAGTCGGTTGCCGGCGCCTCGTTTGTTATTCGGTAGGATGCACCACGGGCAGGTGAGGTTGGCTTAGAGAAAAAAGATGATAGGTCGCACCCTTGCATCCCTACATCTGAAATATAGGAAGTGTAAAGCAGGTAGGCCAGTGATTCGGCTTCAACGCGTTAAATCACCTATTTGTATTCATAGGGTCATCTTTCTCCGAGCGAGAGGTGTTGGAGCCACGATCTCCCAATCCCTTGGGATGACCTTGATTTGGCATTGTTATTATGACCTACCTTCCGGGAGATCGATTGCGAATTGTCCTTGAACAATGCTCCCCTTTGTCGTGGAAGTTTTATGTTTATCGACCGATAGTAGATTGCGATAATGTACTTTTTAGACAAATTTTAAACGGAGGTAAATTATTTCGTTTCTTTGGTATCGTTTGGTTTCTTCTTCAATCAATTGTGGATTTGCTTGATTGATTATTACTTTTAAATTGAATAAAAGTCTATGGCGATTGACTAATGTCAATATATCAATATATAATTATATAAATTGATATTCTTGATGGCCCAAAAATTACAAATATTTACAAGAAAAACATTGCAAACATATTGAAGTACAATATACACCTTGTAACTTTTACTCATTTTACAAGCTAATCTTTTAGATTGAACTTGTTTTGAAGGCGTACCATATGCATAAACTATTTTCTGGGTGACAGACAGCTCCTTTCTAGAGCATTTTAAATGCTTTGATTCGTTCGATATACCTTTGACTGAACCTATTTAAATTACCGTTTAGGCAAGCGTGCAACGTTGTCACTGAAGACACGTTTAAATTATATAAGGGCCTGACATTGTTCCCTCTAAACGAGGTTGCCTCCTTGCGTACAAGCCTGTTAATTAACGCGTGCGGTGCACCGTCGGCCACAGCACGAGTCGGCTCAAGAGACTCGGCTGAGTCTGCCGAAGAGACTCGGCTGAGTCGGCTATTTATCAGTCACGTCACGCGGAAGGATTTATCGCGCGACTGCTGGCGGGGGATTGCCAAATTACATGCCGTGTTCAGATTTGAGACGTTACAGGCTGGATGATGCGTGGAGCTCAACTTCTTAGGCAATTGAGGTTAGGTAGAGAATGCCACATGGCATTAAATCCGCTATTTGTACTGTCTTAGATAATAAAAACTAACACGTCGCTTAAAATAGGTACTTATGTAAATTAGATTTGCAAAACGTAAATTCTACAATAAAATTTTGGTGATTTGTTTTATCTCAAACTCAGTATTTGTTTTTAATGACAAAGGGGGCAAACACCGCAACCCCAGAGGAGGCACAACCTAGACAAAACGCTATAAACAAAAAGAGAGATATAATAACACAAAAACCCCAAGGTGTTGCATACAAAAAAATAACAGTTTAAAATAACGGCCCGTATTTAGGTGAAGAAGTTTCAAGTTTGCGGCGAGTGGGTATCTGCGGTCGTAAATCCCGCACAGATGGCGCTGATAGACGGCCCGACGCAGACGAATGGACCCCCCCACTCAACCCACTACCCCTCCCCCTTCACACAGCAGCGTGTAATGTAAAAAAATGCTACGGGGTTAGTGGGAATTCGACAACTGTTATGGATTTGGCTTGTTATGCGTTGTTGGCAAGTATTCCTGCCAGAGATACAAGGGAGCGGCCTATCATCATTTCGCTCCAAGACGACCTTATCTGCCTGTGGTGTATCCAGCCGAATAACAAACGAGGCGCTGAAAACCGACTGGTGGCGGTATAACCATCACAATTGTAGCTAAGGCGTAGCTAAATACCACAGACCGGTGACGGGTAGCAGCGTCACCAGAGCGAGAAATTACGTCCTGCGATCGCCAACCTGAGCGCCCAGCGTGGCGATTATGGGTATATCCTCCATATGTTTGCTCTGTAGCGAACAACTGGAGAGGCCTATGTCTAGCTACTGCTAGACATAGTCAGTCCACTGACTGTGATAGGCTGATGACGATGATGATTATTCCTGCCACTTTGGTCTATCGGTCGACAGTCTGACGAACAGTTTAGTTCAGTTTGTCCGTGTGGTTTCTAGATACGATGTGAATTTGTACAAGAGATTGAAATTTTAATGTCGCAAAATATTCGTAGTACAAATAGTCTCGAATGCGAACACCAGAGCAATAAATCGCTCAATTTGTAGATACCGCTGGTAATAAATAACCGCCGATGATGGATCATCGCGTTTCTTGCGCCTGAAACAGTCTAATTTTTTCATTCAGCTTTTATTGCCGATTTTTACGACCAGCAGTGAGGAGATGTAAAGTATCAAGGCGTATGTTGGTATTTGGAAGTGTTTATTTGTGTACCTTCTTCGCGTTAAACGGGGCTTGCAAGATTGTTGGTAGTAAAAATAAAGATTCGTCGGGTTTAACCTTTGAAATGGGGCAATTGATACCATTTATGTATAAAAATGGGAATAATTTAAAAAGGAAAACTATGCGAGAATCACTAAAGATAGGCTATGAAAATTAATATGAAATAATGATAATTTTGCATGAAAACTCGTGTCGCGTGCTGCATTATGCGAAGTCGATTCTCGGAAAGCATCTGGCTATTACAAATCTTACCATTTTTGGTAACAATCGAAATACTGGGAAGGTTTTCTTTTGCGTATATAGTATCTCTATCTAGTTGGGCTCTCGTTCCATACATACATGATAACTTTCATTAAAAACAGATTGTTTACAAGCAAAAACATCTCTCAAGTAAGTAAACGTTGAACCAATCGCTCGAAAACCTTCGCTTCCACGCCGGAGAGTGCTCACAATACGTCATAACAATATTGTTCGTCCCGTCATTTGATTCAATTGGCATTTTGCGAGTATCAAAGCACGCAACGTTCCCGGGTTCACTCGCCTGGAAACGTCTTCCGTACGCTTAAATGTTGTTTTGTTTCTTTTTTGTATATTTATTGGCTTATGAAATCGAGCAGGCTTTATGTTTGTGGGAGAAATTTGCATGCGTGAAATTTGTGTAGGTACTTTATTCGTGTCTTGGAAAATGGAATTTATTTTTAATACTTATAATTATTTATAATAAGTGTTTAACTTCATCTGGTTAATCGATATTAAGCTATATTTGTACTTGCCTAAATGCCATTCCACTTGCCTAAATGTTAGATACAAAATAAATTGACTTAATCTCAAAATAAGTAGCTAAACACTTTGGCTCTTTGAAAATTATGAAAACAAAAGCTCCTCGATCAAAAATATATAGATAATTTTAATTATCGGAAGCAGAATACAAAAGACCTGAACAATCCATGTCTAATAAATAAACAACCATTGTTGCTTGTTTATTTTAAATACATAATGGCTCACACAGATATCAAAATAAATGAACAACTTTATGTTATGGTTCAGGTAAGTCATCACTATTTGGTTATAATGATAAAAATTAAATAAATTCACCATCACGATCAGCCTGTTAACGTCCACTGCTGGACATAGGCATTCCCCAATGATAATCGTCATACTGGGAGATTTTCCTTAGTCACCATGCAGGCGGTCCGTGTGGTTTCAATAAATTGATCAATCCCAAAAACTATTTTTCTGTTCCACTAGTTAAATAAATCATTTACCAGATGAATCAGACGCCAAAACTGTAAGTGCAAAACTTAATAGAAACTTCACTGGAATATACCAAATAACGTGTAGATTTTGTACTGTTAGCTAAAGTTACTCAATGAGGGTAAAGACCGCGTCTCAAGTCACCTCATTTGCTAATGCAGTTTGCAGCGTTGCATTTTGTTTGCTCAGGCACGCAAGTCAAAAGCTACACTGTGAACCTTATTGCGTGGGCATAAGCGTCAAAATATTTCATATTTGTGTGAAAATAGCGTACATTTGAGCTCACATTGTGTCTATTTGTGAGCAAATTGGCTTGTATTCATCTTTAGCGCATAAAGAGATTACGTTATAAACCGGTTAAAGTGCTACAAATGATACTTTAAATTGTTTTATCTGTAGGCGAATTTAGCCAGATAATAAAATGACCGTAATAAAATGAGTTTTCGTATTTGTTTTGCGATTCATTGGTCTCTTTATGTACCTACTCATTCGAGCGTTTGTGGCGAAGCTTACAATTCATTAATTACTTTTATTTTCTTATTTAGCTAGCCGATGAACTGGAATATTGTGCATTTGATGTAATGCTTATGTTGAATATTGTAAGTAAAAAGGTCGGTAGTTCAAAATAAATATCGTATCATTCGACTGAACATAAAGTTAGGCAGTAGTTAAGGTCCTATGAAAATTAGAACGAACCGGGTCATGAACCTCGTTTGTCATTCGGCAGGATGCACCACAGGCAGGTGAGGTTGGCTTGGATCGAAAAGATGATAGGTCGCTCCCTTGCATCCCCTGAGACCTGTTAATCAAATGTTAAAACACAATGGAACGCGAATGTTCCAAATCTTGTCGTGTTCCAAATCAAAACCAAGTGAAAGTTGCTGCATCCGCCACCATACGGGCGTGTGACGATATCCGGCCGAAATAAACTCGCTTTAACTGTAGATGCAGTTCAGTATGACAAATAGCTGTAGCGATAATGTCTCCGGGACAAAGTGCGACATGTGTCGCGGACATTAGGGAGTCTGTTGGTTGTTGGGCCGCGATTACGTCGCTGTTAGCCTTTTTGGCGACGCGAGACTGGTTAAAATACTAATTAAGGTTAGGGAATTGTAGAAATGTTGTAGTGTTACGAAATACGTAAATGGGCAGATGCTACTGCTTTCGTAATTAAATTTGAAAGTTCTTAGTTCGGTGTTAGAGGTAATTTATGATGCCCGTAGCGCAAAGCAGTCATCGCATCGTCATCATGTGCATGTATGCCCACATCTTAAATGCTATACGTTTCCCGCGTGCTGGTTTAATAGTCGTATCCGTATATAAAAAGTTCTTTTTCCAAGACCCATGCCACACAGCGTCATTTAGACGACGTCATTTTACAGACAACTGATAAGGTTATTATATACTTTTTTTGTAATATTATATGTAAGGGAGCGACCTATCACCTTTTCGCTCCAAGCCATCCTCACCTGCCCGTGGTGCATCCTGCCGAACAACAAACGGGGCTCTGGCAAACCGACTGGTGGCGTTAAAACCATCACGATAGAAGATGTAGTACCACAGGCCGATGACGGGCAGCAGCGTCACCGGAGTAAGAAGGTACGCCCTGCGATCGCCAACCCGCCTGCCCAGCGTGGCGATTATTGGTATATCCTCTAGAAGTTTGCCCTAGGTGGCGAACAACTGGAGAGGCCTATGTCCAGCAGTGAACTGCAATAGGCTGATAAAGATGATGATTTGTAATATATGGATGTTTGCTTTGTATATCATGTTGTATTTCACATACCAAAACAAACAAACATTATGTTCATTCGCACAAACCTTTATACGGAGGCAGCGTTCACAACCCCTGAACGAAACTGGTCGTCAATAGACCAGATGTAACATTGCAGAAGACGTGTTTCCATCATCATCATCCATCATCAGTCTATTGCAGTCCACTGCTGGACATAGGCCTCTCCAGGGCAAACATCTGGAAAGGATATACCCATAATCGCCACGCTGGGCGGGCGGGTTGGCGACGTGACTTGTTTGCAAGAGGCATATTAAGGCATATTTTCTGCGAATTAAAACCGGCAACCATTATCACGCAAAAAGCATACAAAGTGTCATATTTGTCACGTAGGTATATCTCCCGTGACAGTGTAAAATTCACGTCCAGTAATGAAACATTCATGAGACGCGGTGGAGTCGGCGCAACTTCCAAATAGTTACTATTACCGACGTTGGCTCGTAAAATGTTCCCCAATTCTGTTACCAGATATGCAGTGGTGTTTGTGGCTGCAGTTTCAATTAAACTGTGGACTGTTTTTTTATGGCAGGTTTGTGGATTATTCAATGTTCATTTTCTCAAATAGTCTTTTGGGCTAAGAGTCCTTTAAGTGACATCTAAGGAACTGTTTGGTATGTAAGGGAGCGACCTATCATCTTTGCGTTCCAAGCTATCCTCGCCTGTACATGGTACATCCAGCCGAATAACAAACGAGGTTGTAGCTACCGACTGGTACCAGTATACCATCACGATTGACTTCGTAGTTAAACACCACAGGCCGATGACGGGCAGCAGCATCACCGGAGCGAGAAGGTACTCCCTGCGATCGCCAAGTCGCCTGCCCAGCGCGCCGATTATGGGTAAAGCCTGCAGATGTTTGACGAAAGTGGCGAACATTTGGTGAGGTCTATGAAGAGACGGTTTGACTACTACAATAACGATTAATGTAAAAGTGTCCCCTAAACTTTTGTGGCCTTTCAAAGAGACAAAGAAATAAGACGGTCAGACCACAAGTAAGGTTGGCCCTGTGTGCCCTTGAGCCGGAGGTAGGGGTACTTTCCCTTCCTGGACCAGCCAGGAGTATTTGACTGTGTAATAAAGATTAAAGAAAGAAATAAACAAGTTATAGCCTATACCTATTGTATGAACTACACTACCTCACATTTTCTATCTTGCTATTCCTCCTTACCCAAATGTTCTCTTGTTGGAAGAGATTGCTTTTATCGATAGGAGTAGAAGCCTAGAAGCGAAGAAGTGTATACTTTGTCTAGTTCTAAGTCAACTTTATGATGCCATAAAGAGTATAGATCTATCTATAAACCAATTTCTCTAATTCTATAGAAGCTCACATACACATCACGACTGACTGACGCATAGTATGTTATTTGTGTGACGGTATCTTGACAGCCAGTCGGCTGGAACAGAACCGAATGTTTACGGTTAATTAGCCTTTGTGAGGGATTCCTGGGTATGCAATGCAATGATATGTTATTAATGGCCTATTGATTATTGGTATTGATATGAGTTTGTATTAACGCCAGCTGCCTGCCTTTAAGTTTCCGTTGAATACTTTTCTCAGACTGCACAGCTATTACGACCTATGATTTTTTTAGTGGCGTCCCTTTGCCTGATGGAAAACGAAAGAGTAGCGACGGCAACTGACAAGTTACTTGTCCGTTGCCACCGCCTTAGTGGCCTGTAGGATTATTCTGGCTATGCATTCTCTGATCCCGAAAGCCGATCGAAGTTACTTCTCGTGTGTTTCAGCGTGTGTATAGTGGTCAGCTAGGCGGGCAAACCCTACCACCTGCTGAGAAGTCAAGAAGTTCCTTAATTGACTCTTATGACACACACGGGGGTCCCAAGAATGGGTCGGTGATTTGAATTCTTTAGCATCATCGCACGAAAGTACAGTCAAAAGCAGACTTATCAGTGTCATCCATTAAAAATATAATATGAACTAAATGCAGTTTCATTAAGTTCATATTGGACGCCAGGCAAACAATTCTCTTTAAGAAATGTACAGTGGATTTTGTCTTCTCTTCTTAAAATATACTTTGACACGATACGAAAATATCACATCGCGATCAGTTGCTCCTTTGAAATTATGGTAATAAGCATATCAAAAGTTTCAAAATGTCGATTACAATCAAATCGATCAGACATTTCGCATCCAACCACTACGAAATATCTTTGACAACGCTATAAAATGTATGTACCAAGACACATTTCATTAAGTTTTATACGGACGAGTCTTTTTACTATAAAATGGCTATGTTTTTCGTCCAAAATACAATCTCAGTCTGTCATCTGCATTGTAAGTTCGTTTCGCGATTCAAGCCACGTAGCGGTATTAAGACTTTAAACTGTAGTTAACTTAGCAAAGTTAGTTTGTACCGCCTCTCTTAGGGAATGTTACGAATACAATGTTAAAATTTTAGTTAAAGGACATTGCGTTGGGTAATTGTTTGGTAATAATAACTTTTATGGTCTAATAGCTGTGTGTGTAACACAGTGACCAATTTAGCGTGCATATGCGATTTCTAAGTGCATGCGACCGATTTATACGGTAGGGGCATAAAAAGGTTAGGTTGGTACTCTTAGGTCTAGAAAAAGTAAAAATTTTTGTACAACTTATCGCTTTGAGCAATCTCTTCCAGGCATCTATATCGGCAGTCCGCCACTGTCAATATGTTCTCAAATTTGATATTCATAGGTAGGGCAATAAACGTATGCCGTTGAGGAAAACATTTGAGGAAACCTGCACATTTGAAGAAATTCTAAGGTTCTGTAAATTTGACCAACCCACACTTGACTAATGCCTCTCGGTAGGAACATATGACATGGACAGTAGTTGGTGGTAAAAACGGAACCCTATTACTGAGACCTCGCTGTCCGTCCGTCCGTCCGTCTGTATTTTACAGGCTGTATCTCAAGAACCGCGATAGCTAGGCAGTTAAAATTTTCACAAAATTAGGTAGGTACCTATTTCTGTTGCCGCTTTAACAAAAAATACTATAAACAAAAGAAAATTTTTTAAGGGGGCTCCCATTCAAAAAACGCAATTTCTTTGCCTAATTTTGGCCGATAGGCCTGTGTCCAGCAGTGGACTGCGATAGGCTGATGATGATGATACCCGATATTTGTACGGAACCCTTAGTGCGCGAGTCACACTCGCGCTGGGACAATTTTAAATACCTAGTAGGTAAAAACAAATAAAATATTATGTAGGTAGTGTCTGAAAAAACACAACGCGTGTTTGTGAAGTCTGTGTTTATAATATGCTGGTAGAGATGTAATAAAAATACCACGTTTCCATTTTGGTTTTATAAATAAATGTAAAGTTATCCTTTTCAATTCATAGTTTATTTTTTAACCGACTTCGAAAAAAGGAGGAGGTTCTCAATTCGTCTCTATGTATAATATTTTTTTTTTTTTATGTATGTTCAGCGATATTTCCGTCAATTATGGATGGATTTCAAAAATTTTTCGACAGTTCGACAGAAGACACTTCCGAGGTGGTCCCATTATCACCAAGTAAGGATCTGATGATGGGATCCTGGAGAAATTGAGGGCAACAACCGAAAATTGTATGCTCATATGGTGTTTTTGTTACGTAATCATATTTTACTCAGGTATATGCTTCCGGCGACAACATCTGGTGCTGATGATGAAGCCACAGAACTCCTTAACGGTTAGGAGTTAGGGGACAGTACTGACATTGGTCGATATTAAACTAGGTAGTAGTATGTACTTATGCAGGGCTAATAGGGCAGGTGATTTGGTAAGTGATATGCTTGATTCTAGATCGCAAAGTCTTCACTTGACTTAAAGCAAAATTTTTCATTCCTAAGTAAAACTCTTAAGGACATTAATTAGCCTTTATTCAAGGTCACAGCACATTAACGCAACTAAAAACAGAGAAATAAAATTATTTTTAAAAAAAAAATTAAACCGACTTCAAAAAAAACGCAAACGACCAAAACTAAAAAGCGATAAATAACGTAAGTAATTCTATCCTTAATACATAATCATTTAAATATTACAATTATCACTTATTTTTGAAGTCGGTGCCAGCCAAACATATCTAGGTATATTGTCGTGTGGATATGCCGGCCGCGCGCGTCATACAACAACAGTCTACGTTAGGTACCGAGAGGTTGGCACCGACTTCAAAAATAAGTGATAATTGTAATATTTAAATGATTATGTATTAAGGATAGAATTACTTACGTTATTTATCGCTTTTTAGTTTTGGTCGTTTGCGTTTTTTTTGAAGTCGGTTTAATTTTTATCCGTCAATTTACAGTTTTGTAGGTATTGCGGTTTTATTTATTTATTTTGTACTGTGAGTTTTACTTGGTTGTAATTTTATACACGTTTGTTTTTCATAGTGCTTTTAAAAAATGAAGATAGGTATTTCATTTTCATTATGTTTTAAATTTTACACCAGTTAACACTTACCTACCTTAAAATAAGCGGATTACGAGTAAGTGCAAGTATTAAAAAAAAATACGCGGACCATGAATGAAAAGTAAATGGAGGTAAAGGATTTACCTGGGGACAAATAAAACCTACAACGTTCAGTAACCCGTCTACCAAGCGTGATGATGAAGCAGGCTGATGATGATGACTCCTGGCTCAGAAAGCAGGACAAATGCCTTATTAATCAACGTATGAACATGCCAAATGAATACGTTACCTAAGACTACCTATGCATTATTACTTGGACTTCCGGACTTGGACTTCCGCACCTTCCCGCGCCCGAGGTGGCAGTGTTTTACAGTGAGCTCCATATATTAATTCAAATAAAGTAGTAAAATCCAGTTTTACGGGTTAAATTATATATCCAATTGCACGTTGTCTTATCATCTAACGAACGGTACAACTAAATTACCCAAATATAATAATTATGTACCTATTACCAGGTCTTTTAGTTAAACAGTAGGTATATGAACCGTCATCTCTTCATGCCATTGATCTAATAACACAAATTGTGTTGAAACATCAAAAGATCAGCACATTTTATCATGCATTTACTGAAATAGCTAATGAAATGTGTAAAACATAGTGTCCCACAGCGAAACTATACACGTTTTTATTTCCTTTACCCGTACAAACAATTGAAGAACGCCGCTGCACTTCATTCGAGCCTGACAAATGAAATACCAACGACGACGAGCTCAAAGTCAAATGAAATGCATCGACCATTTCTGTTCCAATTATTTATTCATCACTCATACAAAACAAACAGCGAGGCAACGGGGCAATAAAGGAATAAGAAAATAACGAGACTTATTTAACTCGCCGAGCGTCAGTAACGTGAATAAATATGAAAATATTCCACAAGTGTATTGCAGGGTGTATCAAAGAGTATGTACGTTTACATAAGTCGGTGCTTACATTCCGGTCCTTTGCTAATTTCGTATAGGTACGTAAAACAAATAAGTCAAAGAGATACCGAGGGCACACTTATGACATTCAGTCTGTTTCGAGACGAAAGCTTTGTAGTAATACTAACGTTGAGTTAGTGTTGGGTGGGACTCGAGTCTTTTGTGTAATTTTGTGAATAACCCGGTGGCGTTTTTGGTAGCTATCATGAGTTCTTCAAAAGGAGTAGAGACTCGATTTAGGATAAAGAGGTTTAATTACGAATAACTTTTATGTTCCGTTTACATAATTATGTAGTAGCTGAAGGATGTATGGAAGAAATGCTTTCAGCCTGTAAATGTTTTATTCTTTTGTGCATTATCTAGTATTTGAGTTTTGGTTTTTTTATATGATTCGTTGAATTTGATAGTTACAACATAATGATTGTATCAGATGAAACAAAATATTAATTTTTAATTATTCTTAGGCTTTCGCGATCTTCACATAGTCAGAATACATTTGAGAACTTATGAGGTTTTATGTAAGAGAAATCCATCTCGGGTAAATTTTATTATTGGCCTTTTAAAAGGTAAAAGGTTTGTTATTGAAAATTTTATTACTTTTCTAATCAGTCGTATTTACCTTTCAGTCTGTTAAACTATATCCATAGAATTGAAAATACCTAACCAATATGGAAAAATAGTACCAACATGGAAAAAAATTTGACAGTTAATCACTCAAGTGTAAAAAGTTCAAACTTATATATTCATTTTTCGAGTCCCTGAGATCCGAGCTCTGGCTAACACTATGTCAGCGGCAATTTGTCTTTATTAATGTGACGTTGTAATGTCAAACATATTACTTGGCAAACAGTTTAATAAACTAACATGTTTTTCTTGCTGATTCGTAGGACTGGTTATGTTAAAGAGATTTGATGATGCATTATTTGTTTAATTTTGGGAATTAGAAGGAATTAGAAATTTTAAACTGATACAGATTTTCATCCACACAATGATTGTCAGGATGAGGTCGCTTATAGCGATAAGACCGCCTGAATTGTAAGATAAATATCTATTGCACCTTATTCTACGTTAACTGTATGGTGTGCAATAAAGAATAATTGATTTTGAAGATTAAAAACTGTTATATTGTATGATATACAAAAGTCGTTCTAAGACGTTTGTTAAAATTTAACACAGGTATTGGCAATTTTAAAATTAATTCACGTGTTTACAGTTATTTATGTCTTTGATTGATGTACTTACACAACAAAACAGCATCTAGTGGAGAAGATATTTGTAATTTATTTGCAGAAAACTTTGCTCAATCTTACTCTAAAGATACGGCTAGCACCACATACTTAAGTACTCCTAACGACTGCCTCATAACTACGTCGCTGTGCACCGTACCGATTACAGACGAAGACATATTTAAAACTTTGAAGTCACTTGACGTTACGAAAGGTGCTGGTTTTGACGGAATTCCTGCGATGTTTATAAAAAGATGCGCTAAAGTTTTAACACCACCATTAGGCTTAATTTTCAGAAAATCCATGAGTTATGGCCAATTTCCAGATCAGTGGAAAGCAGCTTCAATTGTACCAATCCATAAATCTGGTGACAAAACTTCGGTACTAAATTATAGACCGATTTCTCTATTATCAATCTTTGGTAAAGTTTTCGAAAAAATTGTAGTCGACCATCTGTCATGGCATCTAAATACATATTTTATCCACAACCAACATGGGTTCATTAAAGCTCGCTCAACAACTTCTAATTTATTAGCTTACACCTCAGATATAATAGATTCAGTAGATAAAAAAATTCCAGTCGATGCAGTGTACACCGACTTTAGTAAGGCGTTCGATAGAGTCCATCATGGTTTATTATTGAGAAAACTTGAAGCTCTTGGTATTTCTGGCTCCTTGATTTTGTGGCTGGAATCATATTTACAGAACAGGCGGTCAAGGGTAGTTGTAAACGGTTATAGCTCTAATTTATTTGCAGCAACCTCTGGTGTACCCCAAGGTTCCCATCTGGGTCCATTATTGTTCAATGCTTTCGTAAATGACGTACAACACTGTTTCCTTAACTCTAATTTTTACCTCTTTGCTGACGACTTAAAAGTAATGAAACCTATATCTAACTCTAAGGATGTTAAATTGTTACAGGAAGACATTACTAGATTATCTGATTGGTGCACTACAAACAAAATGGAATTAAATATTAAAAAATGTCATTATATTCAATTTAATAGAAATTTGTCTAAACATCCTAACAAATATTACATTAGCGGTAATGAATTACAATTAGTTGACTCCATCAGAGACCTGGGAATAATAATGGACAGTAAAATCAAATTCGACTTACACATCTTGCAATTAGTACGAAAAGCCTTCAAAACACTTGGTTTTGTCGTGCGTAATAGTAGGGATTTTAAGCAGTCTGAAACCAAAATAAGGCTTTTCACAGCATTAGTACGACCTATACTTGAGTATGGAAGCCCAATATGGAATCCCCACTACGACGTTTACAGGAAAAGACTAGAGGGCATACAAAAACGGTTTTTATATCATTTAACATTCAGTGATAACTTGGCAAAGAAATTCGTAAGCTATAATACCCGGTTAAAGCATTATAAAATGCACTCTTTAGAAAACAGAAGAAAACTTTTAGATATTACCACATTGCACAGGATTTTTAATAGCACTATAGACTGTCCTCATTTACTACACAAACTTGAGATAAACACACCTTTACGTTTACCTAGAAAGAGAGCTTATAACTTCTTTGTACTACCATCATCAAGGACCAATCTGGGGCAATTCGCCGCTGTTCGACGCATGAGTAATTTGTATAATATGCTGTCTAAAAGCAGCGATTTAGATATTACTCTACCATTACATAAATTTAAAAAATCTGTATTAGAGTTAATGGCTACGTGGTAATTTAAGTTTAACTTATTACAATATTAACATGAACCTATGTTAATAGTTACTCATATTATAATATTATGTATTTATTGTATGATGTTAGTATATAGTATAATAATATAGATAAACATATTAAAAATGCTAAATACCTATTAAAATTATTATTATGTACCAATTAGAGGTTCACTTAAAAAATTTAATTATGTTAATATTTTGTTGTCTGGTTGTACTACCCAATATAGCAAGCTGTGGTCTCCTGTAATTGTAGGAACACGAGAAACTGTGCCCATTTGAATGATTGTTTTATGTATTCTATTAAGATAATATGTGTGTGTCTTATGTTGGAGATCCTAAATAAATAAATAAATAAAATAAATAAATAAATAAATTGCAATTTAGTAGATGCAGTGCAATTTGGTAGACACCAGAGATCACAAGAATCGAATGGTTATACGCGTATAACTTTCGGCTGATATACCTAGAAATAGCATGCAGTAAAATTGCACGGTTCAGTGCTTTCACCCTAGAACAAGTCACATTACGTACCATTGTCATGGTCTGGTATCGGTAGACTGTCCGAGGCGTCGGACGCGAGCGCCAAGTCGGGCGACGCCGCTCCCAGCAACGCCGAGAGCCCGTCCTGCTCGCCATCTACAAAACAAAACTTTATTTTCAACACCGCAGAATACCATTTCAAACTTCACCGAATCACAGATCCGCACACCCGATCTATTTGCAAAACGGAGCTCTATTACAGTATCACAGGACACAATTTTGAGGTGAGAAAAGTTTATTGGCTTGGATATCCATCCGAGTTTACCGGTGTCGGGGAAATGTGTGCGGAAACTGCATTAGGCGTTTGTTTGACTAGGGAAGGAGAAAAAGCGAAGAAATGATTTGATTGGCTCTATAGAGATACAAGTAGTGTTTGTTGACTGCAGTACGTCGATCGATATGCGCTGTAATTAGCAATGATGTTGGTGGATAAGTAAATGTATGAGAGCACGGATGAGAACCCGTGAAAATATAATCCTTAGTAAGAAAGTACTTCTCCTCTCCTTAGTACATAGTAGAACTGTTTGTAATGAAAGCACTAGATACTGTAAATTTAAAAATACCGTATCTTCTTCTACTACACGTACATAACTCTTCATAATAAATAAATAATAATAAATATTAGACAACATCACATACATTGCTCCGATCCCAAAGTAAGTAGCGTAAGCACTTGTGTTATGGGTATCAGAACAACGAAGGTACCACAAATAAATACTTAAATACAAATATTAACACCCAGACACGGAACAAACACAAGTGTTCATCACACGAATGTTTGTCCCGGGTGGGAATCGAACCCACGACCCTTGGCTCAGAAGGCAGAGGTCACTACCAATTGAGCCTTAGAAACTAATCTAATAATCTTTGGTTGTTGGTCTCATTTTGTCATGCTTAATTAATATAGTTTGGCATTTCCTTACGCTCATAATACGAAATGATGATACTCGTATTTAGGCTTTACGAAAGAAAAAATAAGATTGTTACTCAGTAATTTAAAAAAATTAAGAAACCCAAACGACTTTGTTCCTTTAGCGCTTTTTACAAAGTAAGCATTTATATATAGGTTTAGAAAGCTCGCATACATACACATAACCTCTCACTTTTCAGGAAACGTAATGTATGTGTGCGAGTTACACCTTGGCATTGTGCGCCCCGCGGACCACCAGTTGAGAACCGCTGATCCAAATCGACCGCTCAATTAAAGGAATCTCCGTTAATAGCCAGTCAAGGATCGCAGTGGGAAGTGCTACTCAAATCTTACATAATTAAGGCAGCGAGCGGTGGGGAGTAAGGAAATTGCTCAAATGCCATAAATAATTTATACGGATTCGAAGCAGTACAAGTTTTGAGAGCTCTTTGGTTCACGGAGCAGTCCCCAGACTGTGAAAGCAATTATGTTGTCAGATACTTTATTTAGGATCATTTTGTGCAACAAAATTTACGAGCCTCTATATCGGTTCTGAAGGCTACACTGCGGAGGGAAAATAATAAATTTTCTTTTCACAGTTCACGAGTTTTGTAAGAGGACCTTTTTATAACAACTCAGAAAGTTCGCTTTTCTTTTTATTTGTTTCGAGATTTTTTGTTAAGTAAGCGACAGCCAAGTGGAACATTAAGAGGTCCACTGAGGAGCAAAGGCAAGCTCGGCTTATAAAATACGACAACTGATAAAATCAGCATATATGTTCGAGGGTACAAACATAAACCGCAACTATATTAGGGATTAGTTAATATAAATATCTGTTCGTTTATAACTACCCCATGTTAAAGAAAGGGTCCGAATCCACCCACATTGATTATTGTGTTATTATTTGGGTCACGTACAACTCTGTTGTGTAACGGATAGATTTTGAAGTGAGTTTTTCTTTTGGCGTCGCTATTTAAGATAAGCTTTACCTATACGGTTTGGCGTAACATACATAAGCAGTAATAACATTACACTTATTTACACTGTTTTATTTGTTTATGGGAATACCAGAGGTCAGCAGGTCGATCTATGGGAATTGATTCTGCCAATATCCATGAAAACTCAAAGTTCGATTTCGGGCTCATTTTAAAAACTAATTTTCCTGGAGAACCGTCCCAAACATACTCATCTGTTACTTATAGAACAAGTGAAAACATTGGTTCAAGTATTTGTACACATTTTTATAATACAATATATTAGCTTTACTTTATTTGTATTGTAAAATAAATCCTAATTGTAAAGTAGTCAAGTTACATGTTACACGACACCAAATGTGAATGCGGTTGTGAAGGTTTCTAGTGCAGGAAGCAATGTGGGATTCAGCGTGCATAACAAAAACGAAAATCCAAACTTTGTGAGCGACCAAATAACTATCCGACCCGAACAATGTTTTAAATGTAACAGATACCTACTTATGGCACTCCTATTGGCTGTTTATTTACACTCGAGCCCGTAAGTAGTTTGTAAAATACAAATTTTCGGTTACATTCGAAAGCAAATGTCAGTGTTTGACAGTTAGTTTGTTCGTTATGGTTCATCCTACTAATATTATTAATGCGAAAGTTTGTTTGGATAGATAGATGGATGGATGTTTGTACCTCTTTCACGCAAAAATTACTGAACAGATTTTAATGAAACTTCACAGTAATATAGCTTATACATTGGATTAACACATAGGCTATGTTTCATATGAATATACACGCGAACAGAGCCGCGGGCAGCAACTATTAAAAATATTTTTAAATGTCATTGGGTAAGTTTAACATTAAAATGTAAATCCTTTACTGGCTGTAATACTAAGTATCAGTATGTCTAGAGAGCCAATAATGATAAAACTGAGGTTATATTTTGTTGTAAAAAAAATATAAAAAAAACAAAAACCATCTAATTTACAAGCACAAGGCGACATACAGAAAGTTACCGTAACCGCCACATATTCAATACCTCTACATCGCGTAGGTAGCAGCTCCGTTCCGAATGGTCAATATTAATTACAAACGAGCCAATATACAGACTTAGCCAATTTATACAGCTTAATTAAATGAAGTTAAGCCAACTTTCAGTGCAAATTGAAGACAGCTTAGTCCGGATTTCGTCTTTTTGCTTGGCTCCTTCGGGAGCATTCATCATTCAGAATCATTTTGCCAGTGGAAATATCGTTTGGGTAAGTATTTGGAAATGTGAATTGAATAATCGAGCAATTACTTGGGCTAGCCCCATAGCGTATCGTGTTATGATAAGATAATCTATCTCCCGAATAAAAAAGTTGAGGATTTGAATCCCACCACATTCGCCGTATTTAATTATATTTCACAAGGCGTTGTTCTGAAGGCGTCTCCGTTGTCCTGGTTTCCAACACTGAACTGCTCAAGCTACTTACTTTACAATGTAATGTACAAAAATACCTAACCAAACAGACAAACGGCTCAAGCTGTATAAAATAAAGTTTGAATTAATTTAACGCTTTCCAGAATGCAAGGCTCGAACAGCAAAACTGATTTTTATTGGACTCTTTCGAAAATGAGACCAGAGACTTTGGATCTTCTGCGCAGCAAGGTGAGATTCGATATCACTTTTGAAAACTACCAAATAAGCCACATTAAAACCCCGTAGTTAGTTACTCCTAGTAAGCAGCCAACAAATTTTATCATTCACCAGTATATTCGCCCACGCCTTTAATATTTTTGGCCACTTCCCAAAGCATTTGAAAACATTTAAAAGTTAGAAAATTGTTTTGACTATAATAGCCGCTCAGCCCGAACTTGGGAGGAATGGTCAATATTAATCAGGAGTGAGCCAACAGCGCCGACTCGGCCAATTTATACAGCTTAATTAAATGACGCTAAGTCAACAGTGCCCGCAAATTGTAGATGGTTTGTTGGCCAAAGAACAGTTTTCGGCTAAGTTTTCGCTGCAATAGTGACGTGCACTATGAGAAGTTGGCTGGGACAGTCAGATAAATGCTTATTGCATATACAAAATGGGATATAAGACAGATTCATTAGGGCAACACTATACCAAGGATACAGGAATCATACACAAAGTGAAAGATGGATGTCTATAGCTAATACCCGTGAAATGTTGTGTTAACTTACCTAATTTTAATTATTAAGGAGTGTGGCTAACTTTTTTTTCCTTCGGAGGTTTTGGAAACCTCACGCATTGCTATGAGCTCCTGGTACATTTTTTCAATATAACGTACAATAATATATTAAAAGCATATCTACCTTGTTTTATGTAGTACGTATGTTAGGCTTCACTTAATGTTATATAGACATTTTTTTTTATAATAAGAATATATCGTATCGTCGGGTAAAGTTTATTTACTGATGCTTGCGTGGTAGGTAGCCGAAATAATATAATTCACCGAGGTTTGTATAACCTGCGATTGGTTAAATAGACTTATAGTAATGCACTTTAGTTGGTTTTACCACCACAAGATATATCTTCCGAACATTTCTTGGAATAAGAGGCCTGCGCTGGGACGTTTTATATGTAGACTAGCTGTGCCAGCGGCGTCGCTCGCGTGGATATCGGGTTTCAAAAATAACGGACTTCCATATAATACCCATCTATACCTTGTGCCTAAGTTTTAAGTTAGACCTCTAGCAATACATTGGTGAAAACCGCATTCAATTCTATGCAGTAGTTTTCGCGTAATGCGCGTTCAAACCATGGACGTAGAAAATAAACGGACGGAGCATTGGTTAAATAAGGAGTGAAGCACAACAATGGCGGCGACGTACGGTTGTGTGAGTTGACGGAGAGTTGCCATACGCGGAAAATTACCCGATAATTACCAAAAAGTATTTCAATTCATAAATGTATTTTTTTTGCATATTTTGGCATTTTGTCTGTTGCGTCAATTCGTATATAATGTAATTTTACACTTTTTTATCAAACTAAATAAAAGGAAAACTAAAACGTTCAGTAATTTTAATCATTTATTCGAATATTACAAATATTCGTAACTGTTTCATACAAAGGCTCATTATCATTCTCTTATAAATTACAGCTAGTATCGTCTTCATACAATGATTTCCTTTTCCACCTAGATGCCCACCACACCATTATGCTAAATGTGGCCTTTGGGTCGTAAGATCCTAGGCTCTGTCTACCCCGTCATAGATAGAATAAAAGACGTGATAGTCTATATAAAAAAAAATCTTCATTATTAATTTAAAGACACGATGAGATAAAAAATATAGCACAATAAATGTAACATCGTGATAACTACGGAGCGAATTCTGATTTTGTCATCTGGTCAATCTACAGTTATTACAGAACAAAATGACGTAATTTTGTTGATTTCTACATGTAATCTAATCGAAAGGAATGAAAAAAAACTTTTTATGACATTAAAACTTGTAAAACAATTTTAACTTGTTCATACATTTTTGTTTAAATAGACTCTATGTTTAATACATTTATTATTAAATCAAACAAATTATCTTATAACTATCCCATCAGCAGCATGGATTTGCCTGCGTTTATCATGAAAGTAAAGCCAAGAAACAAAATAAACAATTCAACCAATCAAACAAACAAACTCTCCAGCTATATATAGTATATACTAGATCACAAAAGATATGCAAAAGCCTTTAAAGATACAGAGCATACAGAAATCTCCCACGTTTTAGGGTAGTTTTTATATTCTATAAATGGCAACACCGGTAATCATAGAAATGTCAGGTATTTTTCTCACCTACAAATTATGTATTTTTTGTTTAATTATTAAAGATAAAGTAATTGACTGACTTACCTATGATAGGTTATCCCCTCATTTTTTTTAGTTAAACCACTATTGTTTCGGCAGCATTTAACAACACAGGATGGCATTATAATTTTTCTACAAAATACGTATGACCGTGTGTCAACTTCAACTCGCGCCGAGGCAATGGCGGCCGTTCGTCTTACTTTGATGTGAGTGTGTGCGTGCGCTCATGTCGGTACGATACGCCGTCTTACTTTGATTGCTTCACTTTTGATGTTACTGAAGCGGTGTCCGTTTCTTTTCTACGTCCATGGTTCAAACATACAGGTTTAAATTTCTCGCGTTTTCCCAACACTTCCCGTCACTGCTCCGCTCCTATTGATTGTAGCGTGATGAAAAGTATCCTATAACCTGCCCAGGAGTATGAAGAATAATTGTACCAAGTTTCGTCAAAATCTGTTCAGTAGTTTTTTTTTCTATAACGAACATACAGACAGACAGACAGACAGACAGACAGACAGACAGACAAAAATTTTACTGATTGCATTTTTGGCATCAGTATCGATCACTTATCACCCCCTGATAGTTATTTTGAAAAAATATTTTATGTACAGAATTGACCTCTCTACAGATTTATTATAAGTATAGATAAGGCAATAGAACGCATCGCTAATATAATTAAGTGTGCAGGGTTTGGCTTGACGAAAACATAAACAGTGCTCGCTTCCGGAACGACCTACTTACCCCACTATATCTGGAACAAAGGACCGGGGCGGCATCTCGGGATAATAATTTTAAGAAAACTGCCGGGGTGCTTTGGGGGTCCACAGTAGAATAAAGATTTTTAATATAGTTAATTTGGCCGATAATTTTTGCATAGACTAGACCTACTTCTTTTAAGTGTATTATGCATGCGTTCAAGTGTCTTTAAGTGTCTTTTATTGCTGAAGGTTGGCAGTCATCTCCGCATAGCTCTCCTGTCCTGCGCGCGTCTTTGCAGTTGGACAATAACCGTCGCAATTAGTAGGTATCTAAGTATTTTTTTCTGCAAAGTCGATTGCCCGATGCCAGGTCAAACAGACTTTGTTTAGCTTCCAACAGTTATCCCGGGTGGGTATCGACCCTACGATTCTCGGTCCAGAAGGCAAAGGCAACTACCAATTGAGCCACCGGGCCAGTCAAAGATATCCCAAAAAACATTATGTAAAAAACTAGCCAAGTCTCGATGGAGCTGTTTGTTTATCTCTAAAAAGTTATGAAATTTAGACAAAGTCATGCCAAGTCTATGGTTCCTTACTTGCCATTTCTTTATTATTATAGTTAATGGTGTGTGACTTGGAAATGAACACTAGCAAAACAAAAGTCATGTGCAACAACAACAGCAGTGCGGGGGGACTGGAAGTACGTGGTCATGCAATTGAGAAAGTCGACGAATACGTTTACCTGGGCCAAACCATTCGCCTGGAAAAAAACAGCCAGGACCTCGAAATAGAGCGACGTACTCGCCTGGGATGGGCTGCCTTCGGCAAACTGGCTGACGTACTTAAGGGCAAGGTGCCGATGAACCTGAAGCGCCAAACATTCGAGCAATGTGTTCTGCCCGTTATGGTGTATGGGGCTGAAACATGGACGCTCACCAGGCAGCACATTAATAAACTCCGAGTAACGCAGCGAGCTATGGAACGGGCGATGCTAGGAATTTCTCTTCGCGATCGAATCAAAAACACTATCATCCGGAGTAGAACAAAACTTAAAGATATCGCCAAGATCATAGCTCAGCGGAAATGGAAGTGGGCGGGCCATATATGCCGTAGACAGGATGGTAGATGGGGTAGGAAAGTGCTCGAATGGAGACCTCGTACTGGACGCCGAAGTGTGGGCAGGCAACCGATGCGTTGGACCGATGACTTGATCGGGATTGCCGGGAGAGACTGGATGAGGAAGACCCAAGACCGGAAGGGATGGAGTGCACTTGAGGAGGCCTACACTCAGCATTGGGTGGCTACAGGCTGAAGAAGAAGAAGAAGAAGACTTGGCCCTTGGAGATTGTACCCTTGTAACCAGGTGCTACATGATACAATTGCACTAATTGGTCGCCAGAACCGCTACGCATTGACGATGGAAAATCGCCACTTGGGAAATGTTACAAACAGATACGTGTAATGTAAACAATATTGATTGTACCCACTAACCTATAAAGAATGTTCACTTCACCTAAAAAGTCACTCATTCACTTTTCCCCCGAACCAACGGACTTACATTCCCGTACGCACTTGGCCGGTTTTTTTATTTGTTCATAAAATAAGCGAGAGAGTGAGGCATTCGTCGGTCGCGCGGAGCGGAAGGCGCCATAAAGTTGCAAATGAAGCAATATCGCCGCCGAGCCGACTCACTACTCCGGCCTAAACTTGCCGACAACTGACACTTGCGGGGCACGCTGCATACAATTCGCACTCATTGGTTATGTAGCGAGGTCAATTCTGTACATGAAATATATTTTCAAAATAACTGTCAGGGGGTGATAAGCGATCGATACTGATGCCAATCAATCAGTCAAAAAATTAATGTCAGTCTGTCTGTGTGTCCGTCCGTCTCTCTGTATGTTAGTTATAGAAACAAAAAGTACTCAACGGATTTTAACGAAACTTGGTACAATAGGGAATATGCATGAAAAATAGATTCAGGTATTTACTAATTTATCGTAAAATAGATCAAAATCTACTACGAACAGTGAAAACAAAATCAAAATTGGTTGAAAAATGGGCGAGATACAGTCATTGAAAGTGAATATATCCGTCTCGCTCTCGCGAAACAGATTTTTCTATGGAGTTAGTACGGCGCTTACGGTACGTGACGTCAACTACCGCATCGGATCTCTCTGTCTAATCAATAACTTTAACGCTTTATAACTCGCTTAATAGAAAAGTTAGTTTAAAAATTCTTCGATATTTATGTATCTGGAAGACAAAAGATCTCAATAAATCCATAAAAAAAAGTCATGCATATTCCCTATTATTCTTCATACTTCTGGGCAGGTTATAGTACATACTTTTCATCACGCTACAATCAATAGGAGCAGAGCAATTAAGGGAAGTGTTGGGAAAACTGCTGCATGAAATTGAATGCGGTTTTCACCAATGTTTTGCTAGAGGTCTCACTTAAAATTTAGGCACCATTTCATGGAAGTCCGTTATTTTTAAAACCCGATATCCACGCGTGCGACACTGCTGTCATAGCTAGTATAATATAATATTAAAATAAAAAATAAATTGCTGCCCTAGTTCAATCTATTTTTGTCTCATCGGATATTTCAAAATAATACTACCTAAAAATTAACAAAGCCATGAAAGGGAATTATTGGTAGAGGAGCAAATTTTGCTCGTACACTCAATATTAAGTGGAATATTATAATACAAGTCTTCGCAAATTGTTTACGATCAACGAGGAAAAATGGGATTAAATATTAATCGGATTACATCCACTTCGCAGATTTCAGATTATTATTGAAAAATTACTCGCGAGATGTCGACGGCCTTTCGATTGTGTATTTACGAGCTTATTACTTGGATATTAAAGATGATTTTGTTTCCAAAAGCACTCGGTAATATACAGATACATTTGATATAAAACATAGTTAATATTGAATAAATAACCCAAGACATGCCACGCTAAGCCACACAGTGTCATCTAGCCCCAAACTAAGCCGAAACTTGTACTATGAGTGCTAGACAACTGATAAACTTAGTTAGAAACTCTTTTTTCTAATTTTTGTAAATTCTAATACATATAGTTATAATAATAATAATAATAACCCCCCCAGGGGACCACCTTGTCGTGGTGGGGGGGCTTAAGGGAAGTACGGCACTATCAGCTCTTATAACATCTAGACGTGGCTTAATAACTTACTACAGGTGGCAATAACAGCATGCCCTCACCATCATACCCTTCCTGAACTAACGGTCCCAACCAACCCCCCTTTTTTATGGAGAAAGTTAATAGTCGATACAATTTGCGGTCGCTACCCGGGGGTCGCCGGGGCGCACCTGGAGCCGTTGCTGGGTGTGACAGCATGCGGTCCAGCGGCGACGAGGAGCTGAGCAGGCGGGCTCCCGTCGAAGAATATGCGTCAGCCGAACAAGGCGTGACATCTCCCACGTCTTCAATATCTCTTTTCCCGTCCGTTCCATCATCACCGCCGTCTTATATGGACGATTATATTCACTCAAATCCTTCCCGTTCATCATTTGAATCCACCTTGGATGTTGTGCAGAAAGAGGACACTGTTCTTACAAACAAGACTGCACCCACCAAGGGAGGCAAAAGCGCTCGTAAAAAATGGACTCGCGAAATGAATACATTTATATGGCGCAATTACCTAATAATAACACAACTCGAAACTAGTTCTGAACCACACTTACCTACTTTACACCAAAAATTTATTAACCAATTCCCAGAAATGAATGTCTCCAGACAGAGGATTGGAGACCAACGACGATGCATTGTACGCAATAGGTTACTGGATGTAGACACTCTAGCCAGTATTAGGGTAGAAGTCGAAGACATGCTTCATCGTTCAGGGCATGGCCACGAAGAAGAGCACCAAAACTCTGAACCTAGCCAGAGGATGAAATGGAGTACTGCACTGAATGAGGCTATTATGAAAACGTATTATAAAATAACCAACTTAGAAACCAACACTACAGGATACAGAAAACTACTCCATCAAAAGTTAACTGAACAATTTCCACATCTAGCACATATATCAGAGCAGCGTTTTTCAGATCAAAGGAGAGCTATAATAAATAATAAATATTTGAGCCAGGATCGCTTATTAGAGATCAAAAAGAGTGCAAAAGATGAAATAGAAAACACACCAAGCAATGCACATTTATCAAATGACGATAGACAGACAACCACAACAGACACACAAACTGGAGAATACCGTACACCAACACAAAACACTACAGATACAGATAGTCAAAATGACCTAAACACACTAAATACGACAGGGAAAAGTCAATTTGACACACAATATGATCAGGCACTCAAAACAAAAATTATTAACACATTTGAAACAGCAATGAAGACATTCACAGAAACAGACCCAGCAAAACGACCATACATACCAAAGCAAAGAGTCACAAGAAAGATGAGGCAGATTGTAGACTACATAAATACAGACCTAATACCAAAACACAGCAGACCCAATGACAATTTTGATACCACACAATTAATATTATATAGCGCAGCGTATACCACTGCAGTATGCAATGGGTCGAAGATAGCCTCAAGCGACAACGTCAATAGATCTCAAGAAAAAACTATACCATTTTGGCAACAAAGACTTAATAGGAAAATAAACTATCTCAGAAAGTGCATAGGACGCATGACAGAATATATCAGAGGAAGCAGAAGTTATAAGCTTACGGCTTATGTCGAAGAAATAAGAGATACGTACAGGACACACTCACGACACGAAGAACCTAATAATACAGACATACAGATATTAGACACATTAAAACAAAAACTCAACGCAACCTCTAGCCGGCTCAGAAGATACAATAATTGTACACTTAGGAAAAAACAAAATACACAGTTTAGTAATAACGAGAAACAATTTTACAGGAAATTAGCCACTGATACAAGTAGTACAAACAACAATACAGATAACATTTCCAAAGAAGAGTTACATCAATTTTGGTCTGGCCTATGGTCGATTCCTGTACATTACAACCACGAAGCCGAGTGGATCCAGTCAGAAGCAGACAAAAGTAACAGTATAAATGCCATGCAGTTTCAAAATATACCATCTGAAATATTTGTAAAAGTCCTCAGCAAAACACATAATTGGAAAGCACCAGGTATCGACAACATTCAAAATTACTGGTACAAAAAATTCACAAGCTTGCATCCTAATTTACACAGACATATTAATGACTTCATAAACAACCCAACCCTCATGCCATCCTATGTAACACATGGGATAACATATATGATACCAAAAAGCAAAGACAATCACCAGGACCCAAGTAAATACCGACCGATTACTTGCTTGCCATCTATATACAAGATACTTACGTCTTGCCTTACAGAAATTATTTATAAACACGTTACAGACAATAGTATACTAGCTGAAGAACAGAAAGGATGTCGAAGAAATAGTCAAGGATGCAAAGAGCAGCTTATAGTAGATACAGTAATTATGAAACAGGCTTTAAAATACAAACAAGACATAAGTACCATGTATATAGATTATAGGAAAGCATACGATTCAGTACCACATGATTGGCTTCTTCACACTTTAACTCTTTACAAAGTCCATCCCACAATAATCTTATTTCTAAAAGCATGCATGAGTGAGTGGAAAACAAACCTGAAACTTTGTGCAAATAGTGTTACTATTTGCACAGATAGTATTCCAATAAAAAGAGGCATTTTTCAAGGAGATGCGTTAAGCCCACTCTGGTTTTGTTTAGCCCTCAATCCTCTTTCAAATATGCTTAACAGTAACAACTATGGATTCCCAGTACCAGCAAACAGCATAAATCACATAACATCTATCACACATCTACTCTATATGGATGACATAAAGTTATATAGTAAAGACTCACATTCACTTCATCAACTTGCAGATATTACACAAACGTTTTCAAATGATATTCAAATGAAATTTGGTATCGATAAGTGCAAGACAGTAACAGTCATTAAAGGAATTATAGAACAGAATGATTACGTAACAGATGACGGAAATACAATTGAATCTTTAGATGTCGATAATAGTTACAAATACTTAGGGTTCCACCAATTGAGACAAATTAACCAAAAACAGGCAAAACAAGAAATAACTACCAAGTTCAAACATAGGCTTAATATTTTACTCAGATCTCAACTTAATTCCAGAAACCTTGCCAAATCCATAAACACCTTTGCAATATCCCTACTGACATATTCATTCGGAATAATTAACTGGACTAAATATGAACTTACACAACTCCAACGCAATATAAATACAACCATGACCACCAACCGTAAACACCATCCAAAATCTTGCATCCAACGACTCACCATACCACGAGAAAAAGGTGGGAGAGGCCTAATTGACATACACAACCTTCACAACAAGCAAATAAAGAACCTCAGACATTTCTTTCATGAAAAAGCCAAGGACTCCACATTACACAAAGCAATAGTTCAATCTGACTTACACCTCACTATACTTAACTTACAAGACAGCGGCTCGCAACAGAATGAGCAAATCACACAGGATCTCGAAAAGGAAGAAGTATGGAAGCAGAAGTCGTTGCACGGGCGTCATTACCACGACTTGCAACAACCACATGTTGACAAAGCAGCGTCAAATGCGTGGTTGCAGCGTGGAGAATTGTTCCCGGAGACTGAAGCTTTCATGACAGCTATTCAAGACCAGGTCATCCATACTAAAAATTATTCTAAACACATTTTAAAGAACCCAACTACAGTTGATATATGCAGAAGATGTCACAGCAACACTGAAACCATCCAACACATCACAGGTGCCTGCAAAGCTATAGTCCAGACGGACTACAAGCACAGACATGACCAAGTTGCGGCAATAATTCATCAGTATTTAGCCTTCAAATATAGTTTCTTGAAAAATAAAACTCCATACTACAAATATCAGCCAGATGCCATTTTAGAAAATGAGGACTTCAGATTATACTGGGACAGAACCATTATTACAGACAAGACCATACAGAGACCTTGCCATCGAGATAAAAACTCAGTGGAGGGTCACAACAGTTAAAGTAGTACCCATAATTTTATCAACCACAGGCGTCATCCCCAGAGAATTGCACAACAGTCTCTACACACTTAACATCCCATCACCCACTTACAAGCTCTTACAGAAAGCGGTCATACTAAATACTTGCCGGATAGTACGAAAATTTTTAAATTTAGATTGAATTAACAAAATGCACTTGGCTTAGGCCCGTGCTTTTTTAAAACACCTTTTCGGAGAGAATAAAAAGAATCAGAAATAATAATAATAATAATAACCCAAGACATGCCACGCTGGGCCACACAGCGCCATCTAGCCCCAAACTAAGCCGAAGCTTGTACTATGGGCACTAGACAACTGATAAACTTACTTAGATAATACATAGGAAACACCCAGACTAATACAGACATGTTCATGAATACAAATGTTTGTGCTGTGTGGGAATGGCACCCACGACCCTTGGCTCAGAGGGCCGAGGTCGCTACCAAAATGAGCCATCCAGCCAGTCAAACAACATTTTTCGGTTGACTCGTCATAATAACCAATCACGGAGCAAAACATTTCAAATATCACCCCAGTTAACAGTACGACACGAAATTTATAGGTAGGAATTTCAATAATTTAATTTGCTTCAAAATTGATAAGTTCAATAAATACTCGGAATCCCTTTCATACCGCTCTGACGGAAGGGGATATTTATTTGCGAGAGACACTAATTCGGATGTCAATTTACGGAAGAGTGCGAGGGCGCGACGATCAAACCCTCTCTTGATAGCCTCCAGTGGTCTTGTAAATTTTAATGCAATCATTAACAGATGATTTCGTCTTACGAGCAAGGCGTATATGATGATTATGATGATGTCTTCCCGACCGGTTTCGGCCACTTCAAGTCCGTGACGTTTGTCGACCATATGCTCGCATGTGACTGGCGTAGCCTATCTTCTTAGATAGCCTTTTCGCACAAAGCAGATATACGAACACACCATCGACGTAGTATATATTAGGAAGGGCAAGTATATACGCACGAAACACTCGTAGGTAAGCTAATGTAACCATTCTTCTTTTCGCTCCCAGCACCCAACGCTATGCCCTGCGATCGCCAACCCGACAGCCCAGCGTGCCTCAAGGTGTTTGCCCAAAGTGGCAAACAACTGGAAAGGTGTCCAGCAGTGGAATGCAATGGGTTAATATTGATACAGTCTCTGGGTCTTAAAAGTACCCTAAAATAATTAAATAATCTTGACTGAACTACCTATTACTGTCTTGCCTTTACCCTCGAATTCGCCCATATGTATGTCAATTTAGTAAAAAAAATTTCCGGAATGAAAGGTACAATAATGTCCTACTCAGTAGTCGCAAACCAACTACGTATATGGAAACAAATATATAAATACATAGCAACAAGATTTTGTTCAGTAAATGGAGCGTTAAGAGGCAACAACCAAATTCATTTTCGCATTTGTATGTTAGCATTAGTATTGAATAATATTGGTATAAATCCATTTGCTGTACCTACCCACGTTACCAATATTTTGTACATTGAACCACTTTCACTAAAAGGTCAAACCTCTAAATTTGAACCTCACAGTTATCAGTGAGTGGGTGGATCTGCTAGGATTAAAAGCCTCGACCATTGCTACAATCTATTTTAGCTACGCTGCATTATATTTTAGCCAGATTTTCAGTAGCAAACGGACAACCAGAAAAACTATAATAAATGTTAAAACTCTTTGAATAAATGAGCTAGGCAAGTCACATTAACAATGATCTCAAAGTTAGGTTTTTTATTTATATTGGCTTATCATAGTGGCTTCCCTTCACCTAATGGGACGCTGTAAAGGAAATCGGTCTGACAAAAGGCGGGAGACCTCAGTTTACAGTCAGTCACCACAGCTATGCAAGGCCTCTACCACCAAAATCGAAAACGGTCCTTCGTTCAACGGATCGCGTATTTTTGCCCCATAAATCCGTCTTATTTGTCCCTCCCGTGTTCGAATATATCAATTAAATTAATGAAAATCGACTTTGACGAATTTTAGTTCGTACCTATATTCGAGCACGGGAGGGATATATGGTGCAAAAGTACGCGATCCGTTCAACGATCGTTTTCGATTTTGGTGGTAGGCTGCAAAGTTTTTCGTTACACACTATGGGATACACTAGAGTAGATAATAACACCCTCCTTTATCAATGACAAATATAGTAAAATAAATAAACGCCTCAGACGATTCACAGCAATCACCTAGTCTCAAACTCCGATATTCCTTTGTTATAGAGGTACCAGATGATGACTGCAGACATGATGGATGACGCGAGAATTTTATGTCTTAAAAAGTATTTTCTGTAATCTTCAGATCGTTCGCTCATAAAGCTACTATTGCACTACCAAGCTTGAGCTGAGGACGAGACTGTTTTTAGTAAAGAAACTCAACATTTACATGTCCAGATACTTTGCGATAGTTTAGAAATATTTTATCCAAGGGCGAAGCAGAAATAAAACCTGCTAGGTGGAAAATTTGTCGGTTCCAAGATATCGTGCCTGTCGCGAATGTCAGGAGTGTGAAACGGCTCAACGTAGGCTAACCCAAACCCGTTAGAATATTCCAGGAACTGTATGGAATTTTCCAGAAAATATAACATTACAGTGGACTGTAATTTCTCGGGGATACGTGAGGTTTGGAGCTTTCCAGGTCAAACATATAATACCAGACAACTCCATAGATATACCTATTTGTTTTAGTGAGAGGGACGGGTATATTTGATTAACCCTTTCAGGACCATAAGGTTATGGGAGGTAAATCAATAATTTTGACTAGTTAGGATGGTTCATAGGGCTCCTAAAAAACATATTTCTAAATCAAAATACTGAAATAAGTTATAGTTTCCCAGTTTTTTTCTGGGACACACATGTCCCTATGGTCGGTGACGGTCACTTTTTGCTTGTATAACTTCTCTTTAAATTTTTAAGATTCATTAATTTTTTTGGGGGTTTTACAAAATATATCATACTTTAACATATTAATTAATTAAACATGGTAGTTATTTTACAAATTAGTTATAAATATAAATGAAAAATAATTATAATAGAGAGCATTATCAGCCCCTGTGTTGAAATCTGGTCTGTTTTGGGATCCCTGCACCGATACCACGTAGAGTAGCGATACATCCCAGTGATTAGATGTCTCTATATAGCCCCCATCATGTCCATCCAAGTACAGAATCAGCAAACATGACCTATTCCGTTGTATCAAGAAGTGAGACAAGGGGATATCGTTTCCCGAAACTGTTCACTAATGCATTAGTTAGACAATATGTTCAAGACGCTGAATTGGGACGGACTTAGCATTGAGCTAAATGGCGAACACATATCTTACTTCCGATTTACAGACGACAACGTCATAATGCTAGAATCGCTGTAGAACCTACAACAGATGCTGAATGAACTGGCCGAATCTTCTATGCGCACCTACGGATGAACTTGGCTAAAACTATCAACCAAAACCATGTTCAATAAACATGTTCCCCTGAATCGTTTGCTGTACACAGCGCCGCCATCTTCGTAGTTGGTCAAAAATAGGTGTATCTCGGGCAGACATTACAATTAGGTGAAAACTGCTTTTAGATGAATTGAATAATGAAGAATTCAGCTAGGCGGGGCAGCGTTTGTCGTCGATGCCTACAGTGCCTAAATACGAAAATCTTCAATTTGTGCGTCCCATTGGTTCTGACATACGTAGCCGAAACGTGGGCAATTACGGTATGGCTAACTCACAAGCTGAAAATTGCTCAGCGAGCTATGGAAAGGACTATGCTCGGCATCTTTCTGCTGAATCGGATCCGAAACAAGATGATCCAACAGAGAACTAAGGCCATCGATATAGCTCTACTAATTAGTAAGCAGAAAGGGCAGTAGACTGGCCATATCAGCCACAGAACACAGAACCGATAACCATTAAGATACACGACTTCTAGAGTTGATACCGCTTCTCGGCAAACGTAGATAGAGCGACAATTTGATCAAAATTACTGGTAAATTACTGGTAAATGCTGGATGCGAGAAGCCTAGGATCAAGTAAAGTGGCGTACAAATGAAAGAGCCTATGTCCAGCAGTGGTTGCGAGAAGCCGATGATGATAATAGCAAAAAAATGTAACTGCAATATGTATACAAAAATATTCCCTCACGGGCCATAGGGACCCCGATGTCCCTTTATGTTCACAGCTATGTAGCAAAGTACTCGACATGCACATTGATTTTATAATAACATATGATACAACATACTAACCAACGAATAAATATATCATAATACAAAGTATTCAAAACTATTATTACACTTCGAGACATCATCGCAAAGTTTTCGTTTTGCGCGCCACGCGGACGGTCAACTTCCCATGACCATAGAAAATGGTTGACATGTCAAATGTTATATTGACAACAATAAATAATGAAGTAATACTATCAAAAACCAATTTAAAATAAAACTACATTGATTCCCATGATAGTTATTTAGTTATCTTATGTTTTTGGCATGGGATCCCCGTGTCCCCGTAGTCGTCAAAGGGTTAAAGTGACTGCATCTCGTCTATTTTTCAGCGAATTTAGATTTCCTTTTCTCTGTACATGGTAGGTATATTTTACGATAAATTAGTAAATACATGAAAATATTTTTGATACACACCTATCCTTTATGGTGACATAAAATTATAAAATCTGTAGGTATTCCTACAGATTTTGAACTACTTTTCATAAGTCTTGTCGAGGTATACAGTATGGGCTTGAAGTGTCAAGTCTAAAGTAAATATGTAGGTCTGTACAGGGTCGGCAAAGCGTATGCGATGGTCCTGGTGTTGTAGGTATTTTGGCAGCTTTTATTGCCATCATAGTGGTATAAAAAAAGTCCGTTCTCAAGAAATTCAGATTACAGACATACCTACTTAAATCGCTGAGGCAAGACATACCTACCTATATCGGTGAGCCAATTTTTGCCAGATGCGAAGACGCAAATAACCGTTATGATTAGCGAATCTGAGTCACAATTGGGTCCGCATAAATTCCCGAGGGACTGTTTCTATTAAATTTTACGACAAACACAAACCCTAATATAACTTTGTTAATAAAGGTTGCGATATATGGGGCCGGCCTACTCGCTGACAATGAAATTGTACCGGGAAACTATTTTAAGTTGGTTATGAAATTGCAAATAACTCTGTGTTAGACGTAATATTGGAGGCTGTAAGAAACTTGTGCGCATGTGAGTTTGGAGGCAAAACCAAATATTTTTCTTTGAAATATAAATCAAGAAAGGACTTATTGTCAATCAATGTAAAAACGAACACAAATAAGTACAATCTGGATTATTCTCAAAAAGCCTTTATAACATTAAGTATTTATATAGTACGACCCCACGATAAACGGGCCTATATTTATAGGTAATTAGATTTCGGATACTTGCTACAGTGCGTTGTGTCACTTGCAAAATAATACCGGGAGTGACAAATTCATCTCCTTAAGTGCTATTGAATAAAATATGCAAAACTACCGCTTACTTATGACGTAGATTGTTTACCGGCCCCGCTTTACGGCTGCGACAGAAAAAATGATATTTTAAGGGGATGTTGTTGTTCCCGAAAATGCTTCCAAATGTATATTTGATTGATAGTCGGAGAGCGTTAAGTGGAAAACAGAAGTGTGAGTAGGTAGGTAAGTGTTGGCATGAATTTTGTGATGTTTAGTAGCTTTTTGGTTTAGGCATTTGTTTGCGATATGAACACCCAGACACGGAACAAACACAAGTGTTCATCACATGAATGTTTGCCCCAGGTGGGCAAACCAATCAAACCCTTGGTTCAGAACCCAGGGGAAAATGGCTTCCCCTCCAGTGTTCGGTGATACGTCAAAGTGACACTGGTTCGTTCGGAAACCTGCTTAGAGTGAATTGGTAATATCGAAAGATTTTCTTGATGCGCCATGATATAAATGTTTATTCGTTGTTTACCTAAGCTTGTCTTCACAATTTTTCGTCTCTTCACAGCCCTAGGCGTTGATTTAGTGCCTTCTTCGACAACAAAGTGGCGAGCACGATTGTTGCATTTACGTTAATGCTTAATGTGATAAGTGTGTTGTTTGCTATTTTGTTGTTTCCTTCCGTTTTTGTGTCGTGTTTTATTTTAAGCCCGATTTCAAAGAATATTTTACTATGCGGGTAGGAAATGTACTTCTACGAATTGTCTACAGCTATAATCGTACAAAGTAAATAAGGAAAAAATATATTATCAGCTTTGCAGCACACTACCTACATTTGTTTTTGCTTAGCTCAATTGTTAACTGTTGGAGAATGCCTATGAGGCATTAGGTCCTCCGCCCTCTTGTTTAAAGTCGGTTAAAAATAATAATACCTACCTAGATTTATTTTACATCAACTTTTATAGAAGTTTGATAAACAATAGTATCTCCTCTTTCTTTTGATATGGGATCCCTTAAACGAGGCGTGTAAAGCATCTTACGGGTCGGCATGGCGATGGCAACCAACAGGTGACTGGTTGACCTGCCCGTTGTCACAACGACTTGGGTTTCTCTTTCACTATGCATAGAAAAGCCTTATTGCGTGCGGCTATTGAAAAAAGATAAGTGAGTGATATACATATGTATGACCAGTGGTTGAGCATTTGTGTTTGTTCCATATCTGGGTGGTATCACCTTCGCTGTTCTTATACTTATTATTCTAAAATATTCATCCTCGTACTACAAAAAAACAAAAATTTGTTTTACAAAATCAGATAATTCTGCACAAGCGAAGTTAGACAGGAAAGTTAAACAAAATAAAGGGATAATGAACATGTTTATCATAATATGTTAATTAAATACACTCGGAGGATTGTGCTAATGGAATCCTGTAATGCGCCCGACGAGGCTGGGTTACGGAAGTTACCAGTTTGTGTATGCCTACCCGATTCAGATAGGATATGGTAGGACATTTTATTTCTATCCTGGTTAGAAGGTAAGAAGGGTATTTTAATTAGATAAACAAATTTTAGATTTGAATTAGGAACTTTGTGGAGATGACAAAGAGTTTTTAAGTATACACTGAAAATCAATTTCGTATATTTATACTACTTATAAATACTCGAATTGAGCCGACGAAAACAACTAAATCGAAATGGCTTACTGGCACTAAAATTATCTAAATTTTATCACATCTGTAATACCTTTTCCTGTAAATGTTTATATTTTGTGCCATAAAGAGTAGGTACGAGTATATCTATCTATTAGTTTACCCGTTCGAGTGCTACGATGCTACAAACAGACACACGCATGTATTATGTGTGATAGACAAACACGTCAAAATTACAACATCCCTATATTTACGTCGGCGGTTAAGTCTTTACCAAGAAAGAGCTAGCATCCATCACAATATTTTGCGCAACACAAAATAGGCTATCTCCCGCCAAAGGAGGCGTCGCAAATATTATTCCCGGCTTAAAATCGAATGAAAACTTCTTAATTGAAATGCACAACAGTTGGATCTTTTCAATTACGAGCCCAATAATAGAGGAGGAATTTTCATTGTTCGCTTAAGGAGGTCTAATTCAATTAGGGACCTTGAGAGGTCGTTTGCATGAGTTTGCATTTTTAAGCATGGACGAGGGGTCTGAATGAATTTTGACAAGTTGACGTCCTGCCCGCCCTCGAGGGATCTAATGAACAAGGTAAGCATCTGTTTTTGCAACTAGATTATATGTTTTAGAAAGTATTTTACAATTGAGCATCAAGATCTGCATCGCAGGTGCCGCAATGTACGCAAGTCTAGGTACTTTTTTTTTATACAACTAAGGTGGCAATGGCAACATACTCAAGGGCCGCCTGATGGATACTGCAGCCTATCCCTAGGCTGCACCTGCAAAAAAAGGAGTATCTCACGCGCGTTGCCCACCTAAGCCCCCGGCTGCCAATGCAGCGCTCACCCCACGAGCTCCGCAAGCCC
Source organism: Conogethes punctiferalis (assembly GCA_031163375.1). Taxonomy (NCBI): domain Eukaryota; kingdom Metazoa; phylum Arthropoda; class Insecta; order Lepidoptera; family Crambidae; genus Conogethes; species Conogethes punctiferalis. The sequence goes on from CM062093.1 coordinate 5,706,149, forward strand.
AACTCACTGGCAGAAACACGACCCGGAGGGCATTTACAAAAGTTTCTTCAAGATTGTAAAAGGCCTTCTACACGGTCGGATTGGACCGCCGACCAACGCGTCCTTGGTAGGGTTGATATTAAAATGGACAATGTAGAAAACGGTTGTCCGACCAACATTTGGTCGATGCCAACGGTCTTGGTCGGGACCGAAAGGCTGCGTTCGTTCGGCCAACCACCGATCGTGTAGAATGAGTACAAAAATTGGTTGATCCGACCAAGCGTTGGTAGGAGGTCCATTCCGACCGTGATTCCGACCGTGATTCCGACCGTCTAGAAGGCCCTTAATGAAGCGTGTGTGACAAATCTAGAACGCATCACGAAGGTTTTATTCAATAACAAATCGCTAACAGGCCACTTCTATTCCATTTTCAAACACATTTTCCCTTCACTCTGATTTGTTTGCTCTTTTTCGGAGACAAGCGACAATCGCCCGATCTAAATGGCTCTCATAGCAAATGGCAACGGTGTCCAGCAACGCTCGATGCCAGTTTCGAATGCAAAATTCGATATTTGAATTTCAAAATACCCGCCATAGCCCCGGGCTGGGAAGCAAGTCGTAGAATAACGGCTCTCATGATTCTTCTGGTTCTCGAATAAAATAAGTCGAATGCCGGCTCTGACATCTGAATATCAATTTGGTTGACTTTCTTTGCGGAGTTTCCGTTGCGGTTCTAGATTTGAAGTTGGAACTGATTTAATTAGGTGAATGGAGGAGAGATGTATTCGTGAATATTGTTTTATTATGATATTTAGTAGTACAAATATGGGACCTCTTGAGGTTTTAGCTCCTCAGCCCATAGTGGGGTTTATTGGTTTGGCTGGCAACTCCGGTCAAGTTTCGAGACAGTGGCAACAGACAAGCAATCAGTCAAACCTGCCAATTTGTCCGTTGCCGCTTGTGCTTTTCTTTCATTTTCCATCAGGCGAACCACTATGAAATGCCACAATAAAAAAACCCCAAACCTAGAACTGAATATTCAATGTATAGAGTCCATTTTCAATCTAGATGTTTTGATAGATTTGGCAAACTTCGCATGTGGTGAAGGCTTTGTCGAAGTCATGTCGGTGTTTGTGCCGTTGTAAACCACACTCGTATTGTAGTCGCCGACGTCTGCACCGTGACGTCACCTTGTTTGATACCGGCTCTTGTTCGATTTGTGTTTGAAATTGGACAAACGGATTGTTAGTACATGTAATCGTGTATTCTATTAACGGGATTAGAATATTCAAAATGGTTGAGGCGTGTGAATGCGTTAGAATAGTGGCTTAAGGTGGATACTGGCGAATTGGAAAAAAAGGTCAGTTATAGGTTTTATGTAGGTGAATGTAGAATCAGATAAAATAATACGATAAACGACGATAAAAACGGTAAGTAATTCGGGCGGGTGGTAAGTTATGGCGAAGTGGTTTTTGCCTCGACGCATCGAGCTTGCCCGGGACTGCCTCGCACAACATAAGCGCTACTGGCGTTGCATATACACACTGAGAGCACTGTCACGTGTCATATAGACTTACCAATGTCACAGCCACGTGTTGCAAATTCGACGAGTAGATTGGGTTAGTAGCAGGCTGACGCATGATGCATCGTACAGTCTAGCGGTACCTAGTTTGTTTGGCGCTGCATCGCGCAACTGAAGCGCTACTGGCGCTCCACTGTACAGTGTACACTGAATTTCTCAGCATTGTGACATGTCATAGAGACTTAACAATGTTAGCAGCCGCGTGTAGCAAGACAGCCAACAGTTCGAGCTCGTGCTAGGCTATGGCGTGGCAGTTTGTGCAGTCTCGCCACATCGCGTTGTCTCGCGCAACTGAAGCGCTACTAGCACTGCGTGTACACACTGATAGTACTATTAGGTGTCATAGAGACATACCAATGTCAGAGGCCGCGTGCAGCAAGTGGGCGAGCAGTTCAGGCTTGTGGCAGGCTATAGCAAGGCGGTCGCAAGTTTTTGCAGTCTCGCCGCGTCGAGCTCGCCCGGCGCTGCTTCGCGCAAGTAAAGCACTACTGCCATATATACATAGTACACATTTACATCACAGTTTAATAGACACTAACCTATGTCAGCGGCTGCATGCAGCAAGTCGGCGAGCAGTTCCGGCTCGTGGCAGGCTATGGCGAGGCGGTCTTCGTGCAGTCTCGCGGCATCGAGCTCGCCGGGCGCTGCTTCGCGCAACTGAAGCGCTACTGCTCCCTCGCCGCCGACGGCAGCACTGTACATAAGCACAGCTCGCGGTGAAAACGTCGGCAGCGGCAACCTCGCTGTGTGAACCTGGAATAGAGACACAGTTATGAATATTTACGGTAGACGGCGTTTTCACCAATATTTTTCACAAACCAATCATACATGTTTAGTTTGCCTTATACAAGTATATAAGTTTAAGTATATAGGCAATTTATCATATTCTTTTTAATACAGGGAAACCATGTATTTAAGAATAATTTAGATAGGTACATCTAGTATTATAGTTCCTAAGTACCTAAATAAATTAAAAAAAATAGTTCCTCTCAGCAACTGACTATTTTTGTAAAAAATAAGCCGAAAGGGAATTAGGACCTTAGTACTGTGTTGAAATAATTTAATTCGCATGTTAGCTAACTACTATAGTTAGAATTAAAGAAATGATTTCTGTAGTAACTATTCTGACAAAACTGACATCTCAGTATACCACCACGCGATCAGAACAAAATATATTCACATTATGAATATGAAATAAAATATAAAATTCGTTGTAAAATATCATTGTTTCACGAAATAACAATCACATGTTAACATTGGTCAGCGGGGAATATTCCAAATTGATTTAATTTACATACTGCGGATATGAAAACCTGGTCAAGTGCGAGTCGGACTTGCGCACGAAATGTTCCGTATCACTGACTAGATGTCAAGCGTTTTTTTGGTGCTGATTTTAATGTCTCGGAAAAAGCGGCAAAAAACGCTTTTGTTGTATGAGATCTAATTTCAATTATTTATTATGAAAGTAAAAATACAACTGAGATATTTTGTGGAATTTTCAAGTGCTTACCGATGTTATGATTGATATCGAGCAAAAAATCGCAACAGAAATACCTACATAATTTGTGAAAATTTAAACTGTCTAGCTATCTCGGTTCTTAAGATTACGGGCAGACCAGAAAATCTTAGTACCTACCTGATAGGGTCCCGTTTTTATTTTTTGAGTACGGAACCCTAAAAGAACTAGCGTAGCATTCTCGACTTTCCGATATTTCATACTTTTTACTCTTACTGATTCATAATAAAATTGGCAAACGATTACCGGTTTCATTTTACAGCACATGAATTACTCTGGGAGCGTAAAATACTAAAGAATTGTATATAGTTTAGGGTTAAAAGCTATTATAGATTTTCCAGAAAAACAATAGAAGATTGTTTATAGAGAGTAGCTAAAGTGGAAGAAAAAGGGGGAAGGTAATATTTAAAATTGTATGTTCTTAATATATTATGCCCGTGGTGCATCCTGCCGAATAACAAACGAGGCGCTGGCAACCGACTGGTGGCGGTATAACTATCACAATTGATGGCGTAGCTAAATACTACAGACAGACCGATGACGGGCAGCAGCGTCACCGGAGCAAGAAGCTACGCGCTGCAATCGCCAACCCGCCTGTCCAGCGTGGCGATTATGCGTATATCCTCCAGATGTTTGCCCTAAGTGGTGAAGAACTGGAGAGGACTATGTCCAGCAGTGGACTGCAATAGGCTGATGATGATGATGAATAAATTATGTCAGTGTCGTTTCTGGATTTAGAATATGACCACCCAATTTCAGCCCGTGGGAGCCATAGAATACGACTAAGGGAATATCAATAAACCCTACTGCGGTTAACTATCCCCTTGCCAAGCGTGGTGCCCTCAGAATGACAATTATTATGAGGGCAGGCCTATGTCGTAAGCAGGCTGATGATGAGTGGTATCCTGACTTAGGTGAGGCCACAACCATATAAATTAGGAGACATTTTGTGAACGAGAAAAAAAAATATATTAAAGATATTAAGAGAGTATCGTAAACAGTAAATCATGGTATGCGGGGTCTAACAGGCGGAATAATTACATCGTAATCAGGACTCCGACCCTCCCACGGGATGCACAGGTTATCTGTTCTACGTATACCCGTACGCGCATGCGTGCACCACATAACGTCCTTTGCAGCCAACTGTTTAAAATAGCCATTTAAACGATTGGTCAGGGATGTAGCTCAACTGGTAGTGACCTAGTGACCCCTACCTTATGAATTCAAGTCAAGGATTCGATCCTCATCCGGGACAAACATTCGTGTAATGAACATTTGTGTTTGTTCCGTGTCTGGGTGCTAATATTAGTGTTTTAAGTTCATTATTAAAAACTATTTAAAACGAGAGCTTTTCATGGCTAAACCACTTTTGACGTTGAAAAACCGCGACATACCGCCCTGTAAGATAACTCTTGCTATAAATCATGATCTCAAAAGAAGACCAAATCACTTTAGGGTTTGAAAACAAAACTGTGACGCGACGCGATGTGAATTCGCAACGCTAAAAATTGCGACACAAATTGCTGCGATGCGACATCGTGCGATTCGGGTAACATCGCAGGAGTACGCGAAGCGAATCAATTCGCAAGTTCTTGCGATGCATCGTCGTCGCTGTTTCGCCTAGTATAAGGTGGTCATCAGCCAAGCTCATAAGCTCTACCGTAGCTCTAGTAAGTAAAGTAGTACCTAAGAGTCAACTCTAACGACACCCACGAGAAGAGATGAGGCTGTGATTAACATTCTTATCGGTCACCGCACAGATATACATAATTATAACAAAAATACATACGAATAATAATACGTACCTATGTAGTACGTTTTGTTTCGTTATTCAGCATAATACGCTTTCTCTCTTAAGGCGCGCTTTTGGTTTTACTGTATATCGAATTAGATGTGACTGAGATCTTTTATTAAATAATATCCTATGAGAGTTCAACTAAGCAAGGGAATGATTGATCGCAGACGTTAATTAATCTCAGGGGAGTATTTACGTACATACTCGCAACTACTTACCTACCTACTTAATGAGAGACAGATTCGACAGCACTTTATGCACAACGAGAAATTAGGCTGTCTCCACGTAACTACTTAATTAGGGCAAAATCAGAAATCGATCATCAGTGGCTCCCAAACTTTGTTGTCTCAACATCATCGGGTTGCAATCGTCCACAAAAAAAATGTGGACACACTTTTTTTTTCTAGAGGGGAATGCATTAGGCTTGCTGTCCACATAGGCCAACCCGAATGACAATTGTCTTCTCGCCTGGCGCATCGGTTTTGTGGAACCAACTCTCTGCGACAGTCTTTCCGAACAGCTACGACTTGGGATCCTTCAAGAACGAGCGTACTCCTATTTAAAGGGCCGGCAGCGACCCCAGAACTCGAATTGAGTTGCGTGTGTCCATGAGCGGTGTCGACTGCTTACCATCAGGCATCACATTAGCTCATCTGCCGCCCCTGGCATAAAAAAAAATTGTCCGTTGGGGGATTTGCCTTAGCCATCTCACTTAGCAGGCGGGTTGGTGACCGCAGTAGGTTTTGTTTGTACCCAGGTAAACGCTGCTGCCCGATTCTTGATATTCTATGCGTTTCCTATGACACTACGGGATGAGATAGATGGGTTTTATTTTAAACGGACACGGAGTTTGTCTTATAGACCACTTTAAAAGCTGGTTTCAATGGATTTCCTCCACATTCACAAAACTATGCTTTCAAATTGACCCCATTTGTGCCCTCCAAAAGTAGACCCATGTGGTTCCGTGGAACCCTGGATGACCACCTGAGCCAATTTGGGAATCAGTGGCCAAAATGCCTCCGAGCAGAAACCAATAAGCGCAGATGGCACATAATCTGGGGACACGAGTCAGCAATTAATTAAGTATCGCGACAATTGATTAGCGTTACGTACTATTGCGTTAATGAGTGATTAATTCGCGAATAGTTTCACCTAATAGATTTGATTTATGTATTTATATTTATTTATAGATGAGGATAATTAAAATATATAAATAGACAATAGATAATATTGGCGTGTGTTGACGTGATTTCTAAGAAAATAGATTTGGATTGTTATGTAAGTCAGAAAAAACGAGTATATAAAAATAAAACAGAACCTATATATGTACAAAATGGTTTGCGAAAAAAGAAAATTTAAGAAGAGAACAATTAGCACCACACCGACCTCCCGAGGTGTGCCGTTTATGCTGGGTGGCGCCACCCAGCATAACCAGCGCTACCGCGCTGTGGGGGGCTGTGTCGAAACCCTCCGGGCATCCCGACCCTCCTCAGACAGAGTGCTCGTAGCGGACCACCGTCGGGTTTAGTGGGTATTATCCGCTAAATAGGAATGAGCCCCACATAACCCAGGTGTCCCGTACCCAGGGCCCTAGTGTATGCGTAAAGGCATTCCCGACGTTAAAAAAAAAGTAATCTAATATCATTTAGCAGTACATAGGAATTTATTTCGTTGGACAAAGCCGACACAAGTAGAACTATCAGTGGACAACTAGTGGATCATAAAACCAGCACAGTTTTCACTAAAAAAATGTTTTAGTTTGGAAAAATTTGATACTGCACTCGTGCGCATCATTTATAAAATCATTTTGCAAGCTCACAGAACCGCTCCATATTCGACGAAATAAAAAGTTCGTGCCGAAATCAACATTTTTTCACCAGTTTTTAAGTGAAAAATAAAAGCCTTTTATACGTATCCGAATACAAGAGTGCAGGGTTTGTGTTTCACTAGTTATTTTTATAAGCTTTCACAATATTTTCGAATAGATTTTTGTTCAATATGTTTTAATGTAAGCAGATTTTCCTTTATTAAACACTAGCGACCCGCTCGTTCTTTGCTTTGATATTGTAATATAAAACTTCCTCTCGAAAACTCTATCTCTCTCTCTATTAAAATACCACATCAAAATCCGTTGCGTACTATTAAAGATCTATGCATACAGGACAGATACGAAATGCGACTTTGTTTTATTCTTTGTAGTGATGATAACCGCGTGATTACCGGTGATAGACATCAACATCATCAGCCCATATCAGTCCAGAGCTGCCTCCGGGCATTACATTGTACCTACTATATGTCTGTATACAAAGAGTATACAGACATATAGTAGGTACAATGTAGGCGGTAAATGATTATTTTGTGCAAGAATATCTACCTATTTTCACCCTCGGTGGCCACAACAGTCGTTATATACATGGGGTCCAAATTGCAAAGTTAGCGATGTACCGAAGAGCGACACAAGTTAACAACACCATCTAAGTTCTGGCCAGACGACTGCAAACACAGCTGATGGGTCGGCTTTGATAAACTTTAATTGCACCGGTACTAGTCGTTTGGAAGTCGTCCATTGGACTTTAAGCACCAGGTCACTGTCCCAATTCAGAAACGAATCGTACATAATAAGGACTTATTAGTTACTCATTCAATAAAATCAACAATATAGCGACAGTTAGACAAATTGACGAAAAAAATTTAAATCCAGATTTGAAAAATCACATCAGAATGACATTAGAAATACAAAAAACCAATGCACGTACTCGTATAGGGTGACTAAGTGCAAAAGAGCCGTGTATTCAATAAGATTACCTACTTACGTTTAAGTCAGTTGTATGGTATGCAATAAAGAATTTATTTGTCTATTATTATACACTGGTAGAGCTTGATATTTTTAATACTCAAACCCAAACTAACTTTGAAAAGTACGTTTGTTTAAATTAAACTAAGTAGATTTAACTTCTGTGCTTTAAGCAGTCACTTTAAACAAAGCAATACAGAGCCTTTAATTACATATTTGACTATTTAAAAATTACACACATTTAACCTACTTTGTGATTGGTAGAAAATTGTACCCAAAAGCGGGTGCCAATATTGAAATCGGCTAATCACATATCGCCCCACATCAGCGTAAAACACCAATAGGAAATTGGCTCGTACCATGCCGATAGCATTGGTATTGTTCCGAGCGGAACATCAAATATCCGGATAACTGTGACAAAAGCTGTCATGTCAATGACACGGGACTCATGTTACGGGATTCATGTCAAAGAACTGTGGGTACTTATGTTTGTTTTTTTTTTATTAATTGTACTCCTACGATTCGATATCTGGTCAGCTAATGAGGTAAGATAAATAATTTAAAGATGATTTGAAGATGAAAGTATCTATTACAAACGTAATTGTAGACTTAAATCTACAGATTATCAGAAATGAAACATATCCTGGCACAATCTAAATTAGACTACCAGAATTCAGGCAGAGGACATTAACAATATCGTCCTAAATTTAATTCGATTGGCTTTTAATTCCCAAGATTTCTATTTTTTTTACTCTCGCTCAAATCTGAAGACTACGGACTCTAACAAAGAGTATCTAAAAGTAGGTTAAGTATTTACACTGTACAAAATCATACAAATCAGTTTAAGGGGCATGGAAACGTCCTAGTAAACGTAGCTACTTACCATTATTTATTTCTGCACTTAGAATACTCGTATTAGAAGGTACATAAAGAGAGGATACCAAGGGACCCCCTAATAAGTCATGCAGTTTCAGTAATATGAAGCGTTCGGGTTAGAGCGAGGGTTATATGAAAGAACTCATTGCGCATGATTACAGTTGATGAATTTAGAGGGGAGTGGAGTAGTAAATCCAAAATTGAACTGGTACTTGATTGCGCAATTTAGGATTTTACGGCAAAAGCCGCAATTGATATCATGAGTTCGTCAACCAATCAGTGCATTTTTTGACCGACTTCAAAGAAAAAAAGGAGGAGGTTCTCCCTGAATTCGACTGAATATTTTTTTTGTATGTTGTTATACACATATCTCGTAGAATTGATTCAGAATAAAAATGTTGTTATTATAAATATTACAAGGGAGTTCCTTTATAAAAATTATACCAATTATAGATACCGTGTCTGAGGTCTTGCCTAAGACACAAGACAAAGGAAAAGACTACCCAAAGGTTGGTGATCTGCTTTCAAAGCTCATGGAGACGGTACGAATTCATGAAACCACGAGGAAGACTACATATTTGGAAGGATGATATCAAAGAGATAGCGGCCAAGGGATAGATAGAGTTGCGACCACAATTTGATTTTGAAAACAGGCGTTTAATAAACCATTAACTGCTGGAAGTCTAGATACAAAAGAAAACCAATTCTTTGTATGAAAAAAGGATACACACTGCGCTCAACGTGTTGAGGATGCATACGCCAAGCGATTGGTAAACAGCAGCTGAAGAAGAATACATATAAAAGTCTAACATACTACGTAAGTGCAGTATCTCTACAACACACACTTAGTCGGAGGCTATCACAAAACAGCTCGTTAGCTCGCTGCACAGTTCTTGTTCCCGTAACATTATCCCTTATCCATCTTCCCGTTAATCGTTCCCGTTAATCAGTCACGCGACGTGATCAACCTGGTGTATCGTGATATCAACGGACGGACAGCACGATATTGTTTTCTCTCATCTAGTTTTGTTGTTTTGGGATAATTATGTTATTTTTTATATTGGCAACACATACAGACATTAACCAAGAATAAATAAAAACATACTAAAATACGAGTAGTTTACATCTGCAAATAGATTCATTAATAATACTTTTGCATGTCAAAACTTTTTTCCCACTACCACTTCTGCGTTTAGTCTGCCGAGAAGAAGTGCCGTAACAAATACAATTCATGCTTATAGAGTACATTGGGCTGTTAGGCTAATGCCTTAGGGACGTAAGGGAGCGACCTATCACCTTCTCGCTTCAAACCATCCACACCTGCCCGTGGTGCATCTTGCCAAACCACAAACGAGGCGCTGACAACCGACTGGTGGGGGTATAACCATCACGATAGAAGGAGTCGCTAAATATCCAGACCGATGACGGGCAGCAGCGTCACCGGAGCAAGAAGCTTCGCCCTGCGATCGCCAACCCGCCTGCCAAGCGTGGCGATTATGGGTATATCCTCCAGATGTTTCCCCTAAGTGGCGAACAACTGGAGAGGCCTATGTCTAGCAGTGGACTGCAAAAGGCTGGTGATGATGAATGCCCTAGATAATGCATAAAATTATCAGATTTTTTACGTAATCGTGAAAAAGTTTTGAGGTAGGTATGTGAAAAGTTGTTTGTTTGCTTCTTACAACTACGTGTTTATATAAATTTAATATAATACATAGGGTGTTGATATTATATTGATTGAAACTTTCGGTGCATAGATATAATTGGATGTTTATCTTAATGGAGATACATTATATCTGTGTAGCTTATGTGCTCACATATACCTACAGCTGTCTGTACACACGATTTATATTAGCACAACTCGTGTTACAATCTTTACATACTTCAGATGACGTGATCCATAATGGAACACGCCCCGAATCTGATTAGACATAACACAATTACAGACGTGGAATTCGCTTAAATTGAATTTATCTTAAGAGTAGAGATTACGCGCGTCGCTCACCCGTTAATAGTTAATCACAAAGCAGGTTCTAATCATACGTAACTTGGTCTAGAATTTAATAACAGGAGATACGAATTACAGGGCAATTTCGGATTATTAGGGAGACGCATGAAATGTACGTTCGGTAACCGTGTTAGCTGCTCGTACTTTTGTAACGCGATATACGTTTGACAAGCTTAGTCGTGACTGTCAAAGTATTGTCTAATTACCTAATTATCTACATGTACGTAGTGCCTATTATATTCATGCTAATTATTGTTAGTTAATTTGGTGGCACATAATGATAGGAAAAGTCGCTGCTGGAAGCTAATTCCAAAGAACTTCAGACACTGACGACTAGTTTAGCTAATAAAATGAACACTACAGACATTGACGACTAGTTCAGCTAATAAAATGAATCTGACGGTCGCAGCTTCGATCTTCGCTCAGTACAAACATGTCTGCTTGTATTGGTCTGGGTATTTGCTATGTATAATTATGTATTTATTTGCAAAAATAGCATTTACTTACTGATAAACTTACTATCAGTTGTTTAGGTGAGATCATACTGAACGCTCTTTTTATAAAAAAATAGTACAAGCTTCGGCTTGATTTAGGAAATGAAATGAGGCGAAACTCGAAAGTAGGTATTGTCAAATGTTTTTGGTCAACCACTGAACATTGAATACATAAAGCTTGAAGCTAAAAGCAAATCAACAAAATGGTTAGTCTCTCTAGATCACCAATCTACTGAGGAAATTCTACGCTGATGTTTCTAGGTTGTCTATTTTGAAATGATATATTGTAGGTACTACATAGTAAGGTTTTATGGTGTTCAACGCTTTGTCATGTTTTTTTTCTCACTGTGTTTGATTATATTTATAAAGGCAGAATTCCTGAATTGTAATCTAACCAGCCGTTCTCCAAGATACAGGCATGGCCTAGTTTGGGAAACCCTGTTCAATGATATTTTACTGCTTTCTTCTAACGCACATAATGTCTTCTTGGCAATAACTGAATAATGTAACTCAATAGGTACTTCATACAATAAAGAATTTTTATTATTATTATAATTTTACCCACGATATTTGTAGCAAATTAGCGGATACTAGCATGAAATATCCACAGTGCTTCGCAACTAGCGGCCAGTGGGGGATAATTGTGTTGCGATCGCGCCCCGGGAGACGCGCGCTAACGTCGGCCTGCGCTATTACCGCTCCGCACCCATTATCTAACAATTATGTGCGATGTCTATGTTTAGTTAACTAGAACAGTTACAATAGTTTCATAATTCGTCGTTTAAAAATGAATGTACACATGGCTTAAATTCTTTTGATCTCTTTATTAGACTATCGTGGTAAACAAATTAAACAATAGAGTAGATGACGCTATGTCACTACTTATTATAAAACAAAGTCGTTTTTTTTACACTAAAGCGACGGTGTACTAGAACGAGATAAAAAGGCATTAATTGCAAAGCGGAGGTAAGCAATAGTTTTAAGCCCAATAATCATTACTTAGGGGGGAAATACTGAATGTTAAGAATAGAAGGGAAAAGGAAAAGGGAGGCTCAAAGGAAATTACAAATAATAAAAAAGTTAAATAAAATAACACACGCACCACGCACAACAGATTGGAAAGTACACAAGAATTTTCACAAAAACAAAAGAACGTAAAATTGAAAACAGTATAATCTCGAGGGAGGTTGACCGCCATACGGCCAGTCCGTAACACTGAAGATACCAAATTTTATAATAGCTTAGATCAGAAGTCGAATCTGAGACCCTGGACGTTAAGCGAACGCCTCACTGAGCCGATGAAATCATCAATTCATCGACAGACGCACTGAATTACAGACATCTACTTGATATTGTTAGCATAAATAATAGTAAAAACATTTTCTCTCGAACACTGGAATATTATGATAAAGTATTTATTTACTAGTCAGTTGGGGATAATTGGGGCGATACAAGTCCCACAGGAGGGATCGTAATGTTAATCCCTCTTGCCTGCGATACTACAGCTTACCAGGTATTATCCTACATACTAATAGATTTGTAATATTCAGCTCTATCAGAAATAATCTAGAACTAGCTATACATAAATAGAAGCGATCTAAAGGCGAGAGCGACAACATAGATAGGTACATAGTTTAGCTGTTTATGTATGTATAGTCAAGGGAAATAATAAGAATACACTTTAGAATCTAATAGTAAATGACATACTCGTATTAACATTATAAAACGAAGCGGGAAAAAATTACATGTTCAATTGTAAGTTGTAAGCATATTATTGCTTCTGACTTTAGAAGAATGATCCATAAATAAATGTGATGATGATTTCATAATTTATTCCCTCTTCCAGAATCAAATGTGTAGCGAAATTTACAAGTTATATTTTGTAGGTTAAATACGAACGCCTTTGCTTAACTTACATACGATATGGATTTTCTGAGCAATAAAGGATAAAGTTATCTACCTATCTGTCTATACACATTACACGTGATAAATCGCCTCACTACATAACCGATATAGATTCTTAAATCGAATAAATTAGAACTCCTATTAAACATCTTAACAAGTTTACATTAATCGTGAGCTTACAAACTGAAATTCTAATTGGATGTTGACACTGATTGTTATTAATTGGCGTCGAATAGAGTGAAATCAAAATATTTTCAAGTGGGACATTGATAGATCGACCGGTCGCTAGCTTGGCTCGGAGCTAATCTATATTGATGAGACGGTGAACGTAGTTACATTATTGTGACATCAAAACATCCTCTGTCATAATGTAAAACTCATCGCATGTCGCTTGCCTCATCACAGTACTGCGCGAGGTTGAAATGTTGTAACTTCAATATTGAGCTTTTTTTAAAAAAAATAATAACAAAAAACGTGCCTTGCTGAGTCACACAGCGCCATCCAATCCAAATATAAGCTAGACAACATACTTAGAATATTTTTGTAATTAATTCTGTACTATACATTATAATAAACACCCAGACCAATCCAAATAGTTAATTATGTTCACATAAGACGTAAGACAAGAAATATTCGGGACCTAACGCCGACGCAAGCTGGTCTTTTGTTTATAAAGATCTTAATATGAATTCATTATAAAATTTTATTCTATTTCTATTTTTAAGAGGTTGTGGTCTTATCTTTTTCAGTATTACTTTGTAGGGTTCTTAGAGCATTCTGAAATAGGAAATATTGCATTAAATCCAACATTTTTCTATTTCTTGGACTTCTATGTTTTTATACTCGTATTTAGTTACAAGATGTAGTCAATAAAATTATACTAAGTTTAGGTAGGTATACAACAGCTCATTTTATAACCATAAAAAATAAGCAAACATGTTTTCCATATTGTTTTGACAAATGCTCGCTACATAAACATCGTGTAATTAAAGCCTAAAGCCCATTATGAATAGTGTGCGGTGACGTCACAACTCACGATTGGAGACGAGCTCGAATAAATAGTTACTCGTGAGTAATTATCAGCCAGTATTGTCTCTGTAACGAGGATGTAGATTATAATGCGATTAATCCCGGTCGGGGGCCCGACGGAGCATTCCGCTTGCGACTGTCGCAGGGATTGGTTTAAAATTATGGTCTCATCAATCTACAGACATATCTAGCTACCCCCTTTCTGATAGATAGGTTTGTCAAATTACCATAAACAATTTTCATCGAGGGCTATATTCTTCTGATAGTCAAGGCGCGATTGAGTCGGCGTGGTCGTCAAAATGCAGGACCCCGTTTGGATTTTCAAATATTATATGTTTAGGATTATATTTTCAGAAATGATCGCGAAATGAACTCAAGCGCATGCCCATTTTGAATAAAAAAACAGACGCAATGGATTTGTGCTATTGTGCCTGCCGACCTAACTTTTGGACCTCAAGTACGACCGCACATGTTGAAAGCTCTTCTTATAAAAAAAACACTCAAAATGCCGGTAGTGCCGGGTGAGTGTACTCCATCGTAAACTGCGACATCGCTAACCATCAGGTTCTTTCATTTTGAATAAAAACAACTAGACAAAGAAACTGACCAAGAAATATAGGTCTGCCATCAGAAATTTTAAGCGTCGATCGTCAGCAGTAAGGGGATAAGAGGAACTTAAGAGTAAGCGACTTGAGCCTTACGATGGAGCACGCTTACCTCATACCTTCATCAACATCATCATCAGCCTATTGCAATCCACTGCTGGACACAAACCTCTCCACTCGTTCGCCAATTTGGTCAAACATCTGGAGGATGTAGGTACCCATAATCGCCACGTGGGCAGGCGATCGCAGGGCGTAGGCGACGCTGCTGCCCGTCACCGGCCTGTGGTATTTGTCTACGCCTTCAATTGTGATGGTTATACCGACACCAGTCGGTTGCCAGCGCCTCGTTTGTTATTCGGCAGGATGCACCACGGGCAGGTGAGGTTGGCTTGGAGCCTTCATGCCTATTCACTGTCTTTGCTGAAGAAAAGAAATTCTCTACTTATGTCACTTTCCCGTTTAGAATTGCGCGTAATTGGAATCTGTTACGTCTAGCGTGCCGTCCGCTATTTTGTGACGTCGGCTTCAGAGACGAGCTCAAATAGTTGGTCGTGAGTAATTATCGGGGGGCATTGTTCCTGTAACGAGGCTGTAGATTATAACGCGATTATGCCGAGCCGCTCCGGCCCCGATATATCCCGCTGTAAGGCTGCTTTTCCACCAGAAATGTGTTAAGCTTTGTACGAGAGTTTTTTGGGTAAATCGCACATCTGATGTTCAATATCACGTCGACCTAAAACAGATTGTTGATTACGATTTAATTACACCTGTTTATATAGAAATGTGAAAACTTGACTGGCTCGATGGGTCATTTGGTAGTGGCATCTGCCATCTGAGCCAAGGGTCGTGAGTTCGGTTCCCGCACTGTACAAACATTGTGTTCATGAACATGTCTGTTTGTCTTGGTCTGGGTGTTCATTCACTCACTCACAGCTACATTTATTTTTATTTCATTTTCATTATGTATTAAAATCCAAATCCCATTGTTTTATTTATTGTGTCTGGAAGTCTGGGTGTGACGACTTTAATAATATGTATTTATTTACAACAAAGTATCTTAGTAAGTTTAGTTGTCTAGTACCCAAAGTACAAGCTTCGGCTTAGTTTGGGGCTAGATGGCGACGTGTAGCCCAGCGTGGCATGTCTTGGGTTACCTATTTATTTATGTTTTCTCCAGAGCCGTTGTCGCAAACTATGACTAGACCAGTGTGTGGACCAAGTCATTATAGGATAAACTCGAGTTGATCTTTAAAGATATGAGCTTTAGATAATGAAACTTCAGAGCCTACAGCTTAGCTTTGACGTCGCTTCGTTCACTACCAAGCTATTCGTCTTCAGTGGAAATGCGCCCTTAGTCTCCGGTCACATAGCTCGCCTCGCCTGCACGCCCGAGACTGCTTTATTATGCAAATAGGCGATCGTCGGGGATGTGCTTACATCACATGCGCCTTTTTGCTTCAGACAATCTGACGTTTACTTTAGGTGTATGGCATGTATTTTTAACTGACAGGGGAGTGCATGTTTTGGTATCGTATTATGCCCTTCAACGGACAGGAGTGATACGTATCTGGAAAATAGACTACTGTGACTGTTTTTGTTTAGACAAGGATTTTTCAGTGTAATTTAGACGACAAGCAAGTGATCAGATAACCACTTATGGAACTTATCAGGCTTGTCCGTTTCACAACCTTTGTTCCATGACTTTATAAGCACAGTACCTACCTCTTTTTCGACCTAGCGTTTTCCCGGTCTAGTGCTAGGATCCAATTTCCTACACATTCAATTTTCCGACGAATACCTACCTACATTATTGAAAAATCTACTATTCGGAAATATCAGGTATCTAGTAATAACCAAAATTCTGATTTTCCATTGAAATCGTAAAAATGGACCAATCAGAATTGAGTAAAATAATACACGGTGAAACCTTTATAAATAGGATTCATGAAATATTGGAATATGCATGTTCGAATCTGCTATTATTTATTTATTTCCTAGAATTTAATGAAAGCGGTTCAGTAATGTTGATTAAATTGTGCTTTATAATAATTAATTATATTTCGTGGACAGTGTGCATCATTCTAGATCGAAAGTGTGACATGTATGTAGGTATGTTTTAACACGTTAACAGCCAACCAATCTCATCTCTCATCTTATCCTTTGTAAAATGAGAAATAAAGAAATTTATTATTATTTATTATTGTTTATCCCGTGGGTGTCTTAGAAGACGACTAAGGGAGTGATGTGAAAAGGCATCTCAGTGGGCCTTGAGGGTTAGGGCGACAGGCGCAATGGGTTTGTTCTATTATACCTGTCGACTTAACTTATGGACCTCACGGCCGCTTACCATCAGGTGGAGTGAGGTCATCCTGAAAGCTCTTCTTATATAAGAAAGCAAGAATGTTTCCTGGGTACAAATAAAACCTACTGCGATCACCAATCCGCTTGCCAAGCATAATGACTGGCAAATCCCCCAAACGACTTTGAGTTCGTGACCCAGACGTCTGCAGGCTGATGTTATGATGATGTGAACAACCAATCTTTAACTAACCTTTGACATAGATTCGAATGATATTCAAATTCACAACATTTTGTGAAGTGAAGGATAACTGAACAGTGATATAAGTTTTTTTATTTTTTGTTACGAAGCAGCGCCACGTGACAAAGGCTAACAGATCCAATTCATTTTGTTGAAAGTGAAAAACAGTAGCGTAGCCTGCGAAACACGGTCACAGTATAATAAATACGAGTGTGTTACAGAGTATGCCTAAAACGCAGTATACCTAAGTACATTAATTTGCTACCATTTTTAACGTGACTGAGACAGAAAGATAGCTAGTAATCTTAACTAATATTATAAAGCTGAAGAGTTTCTTTGTTTGTTTGTTTGCTTGTATGTTTAAACGCGCTAATCTCAGGAACTACTGGTCTGAATTGAAAAATTCTTTTTGTGTTGAATAGTCCATTTATCGAGGAAGGCTATATAACATCACGCTGCAACTATTAGGAGCGAAGAAATAATGGAAAATGTAAAAAAAACGGGGAAAAAATAACTATTCTACGGGGACGAAGTCGCGAGCATAGCTAGTTTTTAATATTATCGCAACGTTGGCGTTATCTTGCCTGCTGGAAAGCGAAAGACAAGCCAAAGTCACTGAGGCAACGGTTACATAACCAAATCAATTTTATTACTAAGTAGTGTCAGATGCAGTTTGTTGAACAATTTAGGCGGTAGTGTCGCTATAACCGATCTCTCCCAGACAAGCAGTGTTGAGAAGTTAACTGATTCAGAAGTTGGTGACAGATAAATAATATTAAGGATGACGGCTTAGCAAAAATGTTTCGCCTGTTGAGCATTTTTTGTCGAGTCTTTTAAACCTGGTATATCGTAATGAGTTGATTTAGTGAAAATCATCTTTATTGTCTATGAGAACGAAGAAGCAGTACCTATAAAAATAAAACAGTTACTGAAATCTTGGGAAACCTTTGAAATTATACCACTCTAACAGAAATACGCTGCAAAGGTCTAATTTGACGTCCATTCAAGCGTACATTTGTTCCAATAAATAGTTATTGTATCGACACAGCTTTAGTTTGCACAATACACTGTGTCGGCATTGTAAGCTTACTGGAAACGGAAAATAAAACGCGGCGCATCATATTGTGCGTTTCAAATGGCATTTCAAACCTGTAACGGAACAAAAGAAGGATTTGGTATTTCATTCCTGCGTTCCGTGGCACGTAACAAAGTCCGGCATTGAGAGCTCGTATTTTGCGTGACAATACAAAAACAGTATTTCCGATTCCAACTAATTGGGGATCGAGTTATCGATTTTGTATTACAAATGAAATACAAAAGCACGTATCGTTATGGAAATGCTCGTTTATTATTGGCGTCTGTGTAATAAAGCCCCATTCACTCGGTTTTCTGGGAACATAGTGAATGAATGGTTTAAAGTTGAAATGATGTTCGTGGAAACATAAATGAATTACGTATTTCGCATGAAACCTCATTGGATGAAATCTGAAATGGGTACCTATTGATTGTGGACTATACGATAACTCATTTGTCGGCTGAGTAGTTTGTATGAATAATATGCAATCCCATTCCATACAACAAAGCATTAAGTACATGCAAATTTTGGTCTGTATGTTTTTGTGATAATAATAGATATAGCCGTAGTTTAAAAAAAAGATATTGTAAAAAAAAACAAAGGACCAATAAAAAGAAGAAAAAGCCCCACAAGAATATTCTTTAATCAAACGCTAAAACCAAGTAGCAAATCAAAGATTAAAGATGTTTTTAAGTTCACAAGGTAGCATAATCTTTCAGAAATCTTTTATCACCAAAGTCCCGAGCTACTATGTCACCACCTTCGACGAATTTGAAATAAAAGCAACAGTTAAGAAGAGAAAGGGAGATCAAAATGGAAGCAAAAATAATCATTAGCGAACGTGCAGTTTTGACAAAACAAGGTAGGACGTATTAATCCGTTTCGGCTTCGTATGGCAGACTGTGTTTGCGGCTCAAAGGCACTTTTATGGTTCGTTGTTTCACATTTTTTGGATCAGTACGTGTGTACGTAGGTTCCAATATTTCTTTGACAATAAAGTGGAAATGCTCGGAAAAATGTTTGCTATTTTTGCATGACCATTTCATTTGGTTTCAGGTAGAGATCTCTACGTACACAGTCCCGTAGAGTATTCATATCAATTTGTATGTGCTTCTGAATGTCCTTTTTTATTTGAAATGGGTTTGCGCTTGACTGCAGCTCATCTGAAGATATGTGCTATTGCAACAAACGTTTTTGAAAGTTTTAATTGCAACCAAACAAAAAAAAAAGAAATTTTAGATGACAATACAGAAGTGGGTAGGTATAATGACAACTACCTACACATTATTATTTTATCTACAATTCAAACTATATTTCTCAAAAATAGCAGTCGATTTTATATAAAAAAGACTTTGTTGAAATTTAAAAGCAATAGAAAAATCCTATTGAACATGTTTCACAAATTGGCGTTTGTTTAAAACGCCGTCAAATAGTAAGCCGATTGCAGTTTGACACGAGAGCTCTTTTTGTACTCTAAAAATGTAACCTATATGTAGTAAATGTATTTATTTATTTATTTATTTAATCTTTATTGCACAGTAAAGTAGTGTACAAAAGGCGGACTTAATGCCACATAGGCATTCTCTACCAGTCAACCATTGGGCTAAGCAGAAACTAATTTTATGGTAGTGTGCGACAAAGTTAATTTAAAACACAATATCTCAAACACAATAATAAAATATGATAAAAATAAGATACAAATAAATACATACACACATATATATATATTATACCTACATATACACAAGAAGGAACAGAACATAATCTTACTTATAATACGAATAGAATAAACTAATAAATATATAATATACTTACAAAATATTATAATATACACACATACATAGGTAAAATAAATAAATAGGACGACGACTGTAGAAACTATTTCACTGAATGTTGGAGTCGATAATGTTTTTGAAGCCTTATCTTGAATGATGCCCTGCTTGGAGCACTACGGATGCCTTCAGGAAGTCCATTCCAGAGTCTGACTGCTTGCACGCAAAAGGACTTAGTGACGAAGCTAGAGTGGTGTAAAGGAATGGCTAGGATAGAGTTGCTTGAAGAGCGAAGCTGCCGAGTATGTGTCGAACTGAGTAATTGAAACATAGATTTAAGATAGGTAGGAAAGTTTGGATTGTGAAGAATCGAGTAGAGAGTACAGAGAATGTGAATTTCACGACGAAAGGAAATAGGTAACCAATGTAGTTGTAGACGGTAGGAAGAGATATGATCATATTTACGGAGGCCAAATATGAACCGTATGCAGTTGTTCTGGATACGATCCAGCTTGTTGAGGAAAATTTGATTAAGATCAAGACAACACACGTCGGCATAGTCAATTATGGGAAGAATCAGAGATTGAATAAGTGTCACTTTGGTGTTAATAGGCAAAAAATGCTTAAAACGATAGAGAGAGCACAACGCAGCGGTAACCTTTCGGCTGACCTCGTCGATATGTTTAGACCAGCTAAGGGTGGAGTCGATGTGTAGGCCAAGATCCTTCACAGTAGCGCAATACGGAATAGTAGCACCACGATACAGGATTGGCAAAACAGTAGTAATGTTCAGATTTCGAAGTTGGTGTGCACTACCCACTATAATAGCCTGACATTTGTTAGGGTTCACAGCCACTCCATACCGATCCGACCAATCAGCAATGTGTCGGAGATCATTATTGACACTCCCAACGGTCGCGTTGATATCACTTACCGTGCACTGCTGGTACAGCTGCAAATCGTCTGCGTACAGATGGTGAGAAGAGACAAGATGCGTAGTAATTGAATTTACAAAGAAAGAAAAAAGAAGAGGAGATAGAATTCCGCCCTGGGGAACACCAACAGAAAGCTTACTCCACCGAGAAAGAGCCTGATCAACTTTGACAGCTTGCTGGCGGTCACCGAGATACGACGAAAACCACTTAATGGTCGTGGGAGAGGAGTTAAGACGAGTGAGCAAAGATAGTAAGACGGCATGATCTACCGTATTAAAAGCGTTGGAAAAATCAATTAATATTAGTACGGTAACCAAGCCGTCCTCCATACCCTGTCGGATGTCCTCGGTGACTTTCAACAAGGCAGTACTGGTGCTGTGTCCGGGGCGAAAGCCAGATTGGAATTGGCTTAACAAATTATTTCTAAAGATAAATTTCGAAAGTTGGGAATGTACTGCCATCTCAAGGATCTTCGATAGGAAAGGAAGTATGGAAATAGGTCTGAAGTTGTTAAGGGTAACAGGAGAAGGGAGATGGGATTGTATTGTACCCATATATGTTTTGAAATGTCTGACGGTCTCGATAGCCTTAGATGGAGCCTTAAATGAGGACGATCCGAAGGTTTTGAGTCCCATTCCCGGTCGGTATAGCTGTGGAAATAGGTCTGGGTGTCCTGGGATACGCCTGCTCTCATCATCCGGTACTAGGTACATACAAGGAAAGTACGAATAAAAACCTTCATTTGAGATATGTGATTGGTGTCATTATATAAAAAAAATAACAAATAGCAAGAATAAGAATTGGAACGCACAGCGCAGTTGCTGTTGCATACGCTTAGGCATAATGTTGAAGCCTGCATACTGGGCCGTTAATTACATAAATATGACATTTTATGGAAGCCACTCACAAGTCGACTGGCTCGATGGCTCAATTGGTAGTGATCCTAGCCTTCCGAGCAAGGGGTTGTGGGTTCGATTCCCGCACAGTACAAACATTTGTGTGCATAGACATGTCTGTTTGTATAATCTGGGTGTTTACTATGTATAATAATACGTATTTATTTACAAAGAATGAAGTATCTAAGTAAGTTTATGAGTTGTTTAGTAACCATAATACAAGCTTCGGCCTAGTTTGGGGCTAGATGGCGATGTGTGGCCTAGCGTGGCATGTCTTGGTTATTATTTAAATATCGACTATAGTATTATAACGTCATGTATACAGTATGACCAAAATCAAACGCGTAGTTAAAACCGTTCGCAAAAATAGTAGTTATCTACCATAATAAACACTGAATTAATAAACCCCTTCAATTAACAATTCCATTTCACTCGCACGTACCCTGAATATTACATGTTTTTTTCCGGATAACCATCGTGTATAAAACTCATTTGAACACCAGATGCGCAACAGAATTAATGCCATGGAAATCCGGCTTTTTGCTCAACATGACCACTTTTTATGTATGTTAAAAACACTATTTCGATCGGCCGGCTTATTTCACGTTCCACAACTAATGATATTTATGAATAAATAACTTCCATTAACGAAGAGAGCGAATTTTCTAGTGTATGCTAGTGTTGCTACAGTATCGAGTCATATTTATAGCGACTCGATAAAATAGAGACTCGTTAGACGCCGTATATTTTTTATATTATGATATTTCGTACTCTTTAGGTAAATGCACGTAGAATACATACATAATGACTAGATTTTCAGCAATATATATTTTTTCTAACGCTAAGTTTGTAGTATTCTAAAACGCGTAATCATAAAATTGAAGAAAATTTACGTAAAGTACATACTTTAATTGAAAAAAGCGAAATGATTTTAAGTTAAACGTCTTTTAAAAATGACTTTCCCGAATGGATACGACATAGGGACCTTCAAAGAGCGAGCTTAGAAATTTCTTAAGGTCCGGCGACGCATCTTTGACTACTCTTAGGTTGCGGTGTCTATGGGCTGAAGTGATCACTTACCATCAGATGACCTTCAGGTCCATTTGCCTCCTCAATCAATCAATCAACAGCCCTTCACAGTCCACTGCTGGACATAAGCTTCTCTAATTGTTTTCCACAGTTCACGATCTTGGGCTTCTCGCATCCAGCAATTGCCAGCCATCTTGCGCAAACTGTCGCTCCACCTGGCTTGAGGGCGCCCTACAAGTACGCTCATTTGCCCCCTCTATCATAAAAAAAGATTGCACTATATGGCAATATGGCCCTTCGTAACGTGCCTTGGGTTATTTATTTAATTGCCAAAGAGTCTACAGTCCAGTACTAAAAATTCCCTCCATTAAATAACGAGTAGGTAACATTTAGCCCGGCCGGTGTGTGGCCGCGACGCAGAATATTCAGCATTACCAACTCTGTGTGAAGCGGCTTTAGATACCGATTAATTGGAGCTTATACTATTGATTTTGTATTACACTAAGCCGATAGAACTTACCGATATTAGACGGCTGCAGATGCTGCTTATTTATTCAAATTGCTTTATATACGCACAGGAGCTTACCGGGAGAGTGTTTGGTGCACGCGTGTAATGTATGCTTGTTTTGTAAACAGATAGATGTTGTTTTGTAGTTTTGGTTGTAGAGACAAGATTGGAGAGCGTGGGTTATCTCGTGTTTTTTTATGGAATAGGGGGCAGACGAGCGAACGGTTCACCTGATGGTAAGTGATAACCGCTGCCCCGCTGCGCTGCCAGCCTTAAAGAAAGAGGTATGCTCTTTTCTTGAAGATTTAGTGTTTTTTGACCTTGTGTCTTCTTTGGAGGAAATGATTATCATTAATACATTGAATCATGATTCTTCTTCTCGAGTCAAATAAGACTTAATAGGCGTATACGAAAGTATAATGGATAATCTCTTGTCATCAATGATATAACCGAACAGTTTTATATTGTCAGAGAGATTACAACTTGCCTTCCTTATCGACAAAAATAAACAAGTTAGCATTTAAATGCTTAATTTTGTTGATTACAAATCGTATCTAACTGACCCCAGTAAAAAAGTAAGTAATCATCTATACTTATAATAAATCTGTAGAGAGGTCAATTCTGTACATGAAATATATTTTCAAAATAACTATCAGGGGGTGATTAGTGATCGATACTGATGCCAAAAATGCAATCAGTAAAATTTTTGTCTGTCTGTCTGTCTGTCTGTCTGTCTGTCTGTCTGTATGTTCCTTATAGAAACAAAAACTACTCGACGGATTTTAACGAAACTTGGTACAATTATTCTTCATACTTCTGGGCAGGTTATAGTATACTTTTCATTACGCTACAATCAATAGGAGCAGAGTAGTGAAGGGAAATGTTGGGAAAACGGGAGAAGTTACTCCATTTTTTAAGCTTCCGTCGCGTGTGCAGCCTTAATGGTTAAAGTTACATAGAAATTATGTATGACAGAAATATTTTACATAAAATTGACTAAAAAATATCCCGCAACAGCATATGTCTATCTTTTATGGTTGACTCACAATAACACGTGTAACTCCTGATAGCTTAGCAGTTCGGAGCATTCTGATTATATTTGTTTACTCTTACGTTTATAATACTCTCATTCATCCCTAATTTAAAAAAGTTATCATTATTACCTATTCAATAAAAAAGGAATCATAGAAATCGGTATAGAAACACCAAACTTATACATGAAATAAGCCATCGCGCCGTCGCACGTGAATACTGAATCATGCTATAAGGATTATTTTTGTGTAACGGTTGCTGAAGGTACCTATCCACTGCTACACCAAGGAAAACTTATTCTGACGCCTGAGTTATGTTGTATAGTGCAATCCCAACAACATCTTATATCGTCAGTTTACGGTGACGTAACAAATATATTAAATAAGGACAATTCTTGGCTATGCGAAAGGTCCATTTTAACTCCTCGCAATGACCAGGCATCTGAGATTAATAATAAAATACTGTCGAATATCCAGGGGGAAAGCAAAGTTTATAGTTCAATAAATAGAATGGTCGATGAACAAGAAGCCACTAATTACCCGATAGAATTTTTAAATTCTTTAAATATACCCGGACTTCCTTCTCATGAAATTTGTTTAAAAATTGGCATTCCGATTATTCTGCTCTGAAATTTAAGACCACCACAACTTTGCAATGGAACTCGGCTTAAAGTAACCCAGTTGCAACAAAATGTAATCAAGGCTCAAATTTTAACAGGTTGCGGTGCAGGAGAAACCATCTTTATTCCCAGAATTCCCATAATACCAAATAATTTTCCATTCCAATTTAAAAAAGCAATTCCCAGTATCGGTGTGTTATGCAATGACAATAAATAAGGCTCAAGGGCAGACTTTTCGTGTTGCTGGAGTAGATCTCGGTGTCAGTTGTTTTTCACATGGTCAGTTATATGTCGCTCTTTCCCGGGTTAGCAGTTCTAGAAATCTTTATGTTCACGTGCCGGACGGGTCAACTTTCAACGTAGTTTACCCGGAAGCTTTGCGCTGAAGTATTTTCATACATATATGTACTTAAGCCTCATGTGAAAGTGATCTAAACAATATTACCAATACATTAACATAATAACATACAAGGAGTTACACGCTGATGGTCTCGGGGCACAGCTATTAATAATAATATTCTGCGGTTCCTTATTGCGATATTTTTTAACAGTATTGTGGATTGACATATTATATTTCCCTACTAAAATACGAAAGTTAATCTGTCTGTCACATCAAAACCACTGAACCCTGAGGAAGGACATATACTACTTTTTTATGAAAAACGACGAAAACGCGGACGAAGTCGCGGGCAAAAGCTATACTTATAATAAATCTGTAGAGAGGCCAATTCTGTACATGAAATATTTTTTCAAAATAAATATCAGGGGGTGATTAGTGATTGATACTGATGCCAAAAATGCAATCAGTAAAATATTTGTCTGTCTGTCTGTATGTTCGTTATAGAAATAAAAACTACTCGACGGAATTTAACGAAACTTGGTACAATTAATCTTCATACTCCTGGGCAGGTTATAGTATACTTTTTATCACGCTATAATCAATTGAGGAGCAGAGCAGTGACGGGAAATGTTGGGAAAACGGGAGAATTTTTTACCTGTACCTATGTTTGAACGCGCATTCATACTCCTGGGCAGGTTATAGTATACTTTTTATCACGCTATAATCAATAGGAGCAGAGCAGTGACGGGAAGTGTTGGGAAAACGGGAGAATTTTTTACCTGTACCTATGTTTGAACGCGCATTCATACTCCTGGGCAGGTTATAGTATACTTTTTATCACGCTATAATCAATAGGAGCAGAGCAGTGACGGGAAGTGTTGGGAAAACGGGAGAATTTTTTACCTGTACCTATGTTTGAACGCGCATTCATACTCCTGGGCAGGTTATAGTATACTTTTTATCACGCTATAATCAATAGGAGCTGAGCAGTGACGGGAAGTGTTGGGAAAACGGGAGAATTTTTTACCTGTACCTATGTTTGAACGCGCATCACGCGAAAACTACTTAATGGAATTGAATGCGGTTTTCACCAATGTATTGCTAGAGGTCTAACTTAAACTTAGGCATTAGGTATTTCATAAAATACCTAACTAAGGTATTTTATGGAAGTCAGTTATTTTTGAAACCCGATATCCACGCGTGCGACGCCGCTGGCACAGCTAGTTTAGAATAAAACACACAATGATCTAAAATACTTTCGATAGCAAACCAACCCTCTGCAACAACAATCAAGAGACATTTGTCACAAAATATCATGAGCGAAAATTATATTGACGTCTCGGGACAGACTTGTGACGGTTTACTTGAAATTCATTAATATTTATAGCAAAGACAGCGGTGCGACGTTCATTTGATCAGCAATACCGAGGCCGCAGCGACTGACTCCGTAAACCAATTGATATCGGCAGTCTGACGAATATTGAGTGCCGACGTCTTAACAATACGAAACCTTAGAACGTTATATCCAGATCACTGTCTCCGTTAGAAGTGTCTACACCTACGTGGGATGTTTAAGCACAGACGCTATATGTTTTTATCTAAGTAGATGTGTATTTGTGTATAACATTTTAAACTTGTTGAATAAACGAGGCTTTGGCAACTGACTGGCGGCGGTATAACCATCACGGTTAAAGGCGGAGCTAAATACCACATATGTATGACGGGCAGCAGCGTCGCTGGAGCGAGGAGCTACGCCCTGCGATCGTCAACCCACTTGTCCTGCACCGTGTGGTGGTTATGGGTGTAACCTTCAGGTGTTTGCCCATAATGACGAACAACTGGAGAGGCCTATGTCAAGACGGGCCTAAATCCGTAGACAGTTTTTTTTTTAAACCACCAGTAGTAGATGCCGCTGATTCACGTAATCCGTTTTCCATTATTCGCGCGCGCTGGCCGTGTAATATTCCGCAAACATTGCGTGCAAAAGAGATTATTTTCATTGTGAGCTTCGCTACACGCTTCCATATTTATTAAGCTTTTTGTTTCGCTCGCGCTCAGAATATTACCAAAATAGTTTTTCATTGTAATTAAAGCGATAAAGCTTTTATTAATGAAGTTATTATTAAAGTTATTCAATAGCTATTTTCTCTCGGCTTTATTGATGAAGTGCTCTGCCAAGGTCAATTAAGTTGAGCCATATTTAAGCACATGCCTCTGATATTACAAGTTGTTTGCGTATGACAACCATATTTCTAATTAATGAATATTATTACGGTAACAAAAGGTTAAGAGAGGTCCTTAATTCTTTTTATATATGAATTGTAACGAATTTTTGAGCCAAGAAAGTCTAATAAGCAGTATACAATATTCAGACACATTAATTTATCGTCTGTGTTAAATTAAAACTTTAGCTCAACATTGCAAAGCTAGGGACTGAAATAAATTACTAAGCATCTTAATCAAACAGTTTTAATGAAACTAAGACCGAGTACAAAAACATCCATAAATCAGATAAATGGGTTCCATCACCAGCCTATCTAGTCGACTGTTGGACATAGGCCGCCACTTTGGGCAAACACCTGGAGGCTGTACCCATAATCGCAACGCTGGGCAGGTGGGATCAAAGGGTTATTATGTCATTAATTACTTAATGTAGAGGTGACTATATCACTTTTGTCAGTATTTATTTACCTTATTCATTAACGTACACCACAAGTAACACACAGTCCGGTGATGATGACAAGGCCGCCCTGGCCATCATCGTAGTCATGTAGAAAATTAAAAAAAACCCACAAGTAACAATCAGAAATTAGACAACATAAAAAAAATTGGCACTTAAAGCTAGATTACCTACCCAAAAATATGTGACATAAAAAAATTCAGTTAACAATAGTTCATGCCTAATACATTATCATATAATGGGTCAGAAATTTATGTATGTATACGTACAATCACTATAATAAAAACACTACAGAGAATTTACGCTGAAACAATCCAATCAAATGCGCTTAGTAACAACGTTGTTATTTGATTACTACATAGCTTAGTTCCGTGATACGAAAATATATTATAACGCCGGATCATTGACTCGAACAAAAAAAACAGTTGCTAAACACACAGTGAATTATCGGCACATTTGTGCCGAGAATACCCGTAACCCTGAGTGGACGTAGGTGGTTTATTACACAAAAACACAAGATTATTTCTTAGAGACATGATACAAAATTACGAGGTACTCGTACCTAAAAAAAAGTATTGAAAAACTTGATAAATGGACGATGGTTCTTTGTTTTCGATATTAGGGATTTTCCTTTAAATGGGTTTACTATCTATGAAACGAGGCCAGATTACGATAAAATTACGATTTAGAAAAGTTCCTTCTATTTAAAACCAGTTTTATGTTTTCTTTATCTAAAATCCTTAGATTTTGGATCAGTGTTTTTGTGGCTTCCTTTAGTTTAATGGAAAGCTAAAATGTGAGCCTGATTCCTTCCTTTCAGTAAGATGCCGCCAATGATGGGGTAATAGATGTTTCTTTAAGCGTCGTATAGAGGAAAAGCTGGCACAGAGATCCATTTTCAATGGTTCGGCGCAGATAGGAGTTGCCAAACTTCTTAGTATGCGAGGGAATACTTTTCACATTAAAACGCTGACACTGCAAGCCAGATTGCGTGGTTCTATGAGAGAAGGGAAAAAGTATTATGGAGGGTATGTTTTTTTCCCGATACAATATTTACGGTTTTGGTCTGGAGAGGCCTGTGTCCAGCAGTGGACTGCAATAGGCTGTTGATGATGATTGATGAAATAATGCAAAGAATTTATGTTCGTTATTTTTATTTCACCGGAGCGAGAAGCCATGCCCTGCGATCGCCTACCCGCCTGCCCAGAGCGTGGCGATTATGGGTATAAGCCTCCAGAAGTTCGCCCTAACTGGCGAAGAACTAGATATCTAGTGCCTATTGCAGTCGACTGCTGGGCATGGGCATATGATAATGCCCATGCCCAGCAGAATATGAATAGCAGATGATGAATAGGCTGATGATGATGATTTTTATTTACAAATTCCAGAAAAGGTAAACAATTCCTCAGAATACTCTTCATGTTTTAGATGATAAAGAATACTTTTTAGAAAACATGATGAAGCTAAGATACACTTAGCCCTTCTAAACTAGATTCAGATCAAAACATGTTCCCCATGTCAAAGGAACTTCAAACAACCAGCTCCTTTGATAGATTTCTGCAAGTTTTATGATATGCTTAAGCGGCTTTTGAGTCGTACTGTAAATACTGAATAAGCCTTTTACGCAATAATCCGTTAGTTCTTTATATGCAACTTAAGGAACTGGTAGGAACTTAAAGAGATCTTTAATGTAAGTACCTGTCTGCATTTTGCATAAATATGTTTTCTTTAAGAGCCTGAGCGTAAACGTCACTTGTAGAAGGAAAAACGCTTGCCTCTTGCGTGAATAGTTGGTGACTGGTTTTAGAAGCTAAAGTAGTGTAGCTGTAGGTCTATAGGAAGCTGTAGAAAGGTTATTTCTAACTTTAACTTTAACACAAGGAAACTTTAATGTAAGACGTAGTGTACGTCGCCCTCAGGTTAGGCGAAGTGACGACCTGCGCAAGAAAACATGATAATTGTTAACGAAATAAAACAAAGTGGTCCGCAAAAACTCTCAACTGTATTAATTAATGTTTAAAAATGAATTGACAAAAGACAATGACAAGGACTGACTAATTTTTACTGTGTCGATAAAAAAGTCTGTCGATAAAAAGTAACTTCGATGTCATGGCGCACAGCGCCATCTAACGAAACCCTTGTGCACTAAGTGTGTTATTAAAATTCTAACCATAACGCCCCCCAAAGGACGATAAGGCCTTTCAAAAAATAAACAAACATATGAAAATGTTCTAGGATCCAGGAGAATCAACAACAGGTAACAGACACAACTTGTGAATTGGGCGTTTTATAACCATTGCTTTACATTTAATGCTAACTACTCGTATCAAGCCGTCTGAACCCGGATGAGTATCCAAGACCCTACCCATGAGCCACTTCGCAGGAGGCAAACGTTCATCCTTAACTAACACAATATCGTTAACAGAAATGTTTCTGTGAACTCCAGTCCATTTATGTCTATTCTGCAACGTTACCAAGTACTCCTGATTCCAACGTTTCCAAAAATACTGTAATTTTTGTTGAAGAAATAACCATCGTTTTAAATATGGAATTTTGACATCTGTTAAATTTCCCTCTGACACTACATTAGTTGGCTCACCTATTAAAAAATGACCTGGTGTGAGAGCCAGATCACTCTCAGCATTAATAGTGGTCAATGGACGTGAGTTCAAACAGGATTCTATTTGACATAACAATGTATAATACTCTTCAAAGGTAAGTTTGGTATCATTTAAAATTCTACACAAATGTCTTTTTACAGATTTAATATTAGCCTCCCACAATCCGCCCATATGGGGTGCCCCAGCTGGATTGAATTGCCAATCAGTACCATTCTGAGCTAAGTTTTCTAAAATTTCTGGTGATAAGTTTTGTAAATAATTTGTATGTAACTCTTTAAGCTCTTTGCTAGCTCCAA
This sequence comes from Conogethes punctiferalis, assembly GCA_031163375.1. Taxonomy (NCBI): domain Eukaryota; kingdom Metazoa; phylum Arthropoda; class Insecta; order Lepidoptera; family Crambidae; genus Conogethes; species Conogethes punctiferalis. The sequence goes on from CM062093.1 coordinate 5,737,074, forward strand.
TAAAATTGGTGCCACAATCACTAATCAATTTCTGACAATGTCCTCTACGGGCTGAAAATCTCCTAAATGCTGCCAAGAAAGCCTCTGAGCTCAGACTGGTAACTAACTCCAGGTGTATTGCTTTAACAGCAGTGCAAATAAACAAAACTATGTACCCCTTATGTGTTCTATTTGAACCTCTGCCACTGAACAATTTCAGTGTGATAGGTCCAGCCAAATCTACACCGCTTATGCTAAACGGCCTCTGAGGAGTAACTCTATCTTTGGGTAAGTCTCCCATTAACTGTATATTGGCTTTACCCGAGTGTCTACAGCATGAAACGCACTCTCGAATTGTTTGCTTTATAAGGTGTTTAACTCCAATTATATGATATTTGGAAATTATAAAATTTAACATTAACTGTAATCCTCCATGCAAAGTTTTGTAGTGTGCATCACGGACAATCAAATATGCTAAGTTACAATTTTTTGTTAAAATTATTGGATGTTTAACATCAAAGTTTACATTTGCATTACCAATTCTACCCTTTACTCTTAACACATCATGTTCATCTAAAAATGGCTGTAATTTTCTTAATTTGTTAAAAGTTTTACAATTGTTATTTTGTTTCTTATTTTTTACAATGCTAATTTCTTTGTTCAGATTAATACCTTGTGACATTGTTATTAATTTTTGTAATGAATGATTAAGTTCACTGGTAGTTAAATAGTTTGGATGAATTAATGATGATTTTTTAGTTACTTTATATTTGAGACAATTGCAAAATCTGAGCACAAATGCGACAACTCTAACTAGTTTACTTAAACTTGAATATCTTTTGAATAAGTCTCTCGTGTTATCACTTGTATCGCACATCACATCACCGATTTTATGCACTGTATTGACTTTCACTGACACTTTGGCTTCTAGGTGAGTTGGCTCGACGAGGTACCCCTCGTCCAGAGGTAAGCTGTTATGCACATGCAACCAGTGTGGCCCATGCCACCACAGCCGATGATCAGGTAAGTCAACAGGGGCAATACCACGGGAAGCCACATCGGCAGGGTTATCGAGGGAGGGCACATGAAACCATCTCTCCTTGTCAATCAGGTTTGTAATCTCTGTGACTCTATTGGCAACGAAAGTAGTCCAACAACTAGGTGATTTTTGCAGCCATGCCAGCACAATTTTAGCATCTGTCCATGCATAGGTATCTCGTATGGGCACACTCAAAGCTTGTCGTACTCTATGCAACAACTTGGCCAACATCACAGCTCCACAAAGCTCCAGTCTTGGTAAGGATACTTGTTTGACAGGAGCAACTCGTGTCCTTGCTTCAATCATTGTTACAGTAATCTCTTCAGATGTCACAACTCTGCAATATACCACAGCTCCATAAGCTATAGTAGAGGCGTCCGAGAATCCATGTAGTTCCACCTTTAAATTATTGTCTGTGAACCCAATCCACCTGTTAAGTTCAATTGTAGGCATATTGATCAGCTGATCACGAAAAGTCAACCATTCCTGTAGTAAAAAATCAGGTAGAGGTTCATCCCACTCTAGTTTGTTAATCCAAAGCTTTTGAAGCATCCCTTTGGCTACAATTACTACTGGAGCTAGCCACCCAGCTGGATCATAAATTTTTGCAATGTCACACAACACTGTTCTCTTAGTGACTTCTGAGGTGGAGGGAGAAAGCTTTATGTTCAGTTCAAATTTATCTGTGTGTCCGTTCCAGTCGATCCCAAGTATTTTCCGATTTGATTGTTCTGCTCCATCTATCTCTGCACAATTTGATGCCCATTTGTGTAATGAAAACCCACCCTTTTGTAATAACGTTGTAAGCTCTTTTTTCAGGTCTCTCAGTCTCTCTGTGGTAGATTCTCCAGTTAATAAGTCATCAATGTAGAAGTCCAACAATAAAGTGTCAATAATGTGATCTTTAAAATTTCCTCTTTCATCCTCCGCTAACTGTCTCAATGTCTTGATGGCCAGGTAAGGTGCACAGGACGTACCATATGTCACAGTTGTAAGGCGATAATGCTGTACTTCTTGACTAGGATCTGATCTCCACAATATTCTCAAATAATCCCTATCACGGTCATCCAGCTGGATTCTTCGGTACATCTGACGAATATCACCAATTAACGCAAACTGGTGTCTTCTCCATCGTAGGGTAACATCTCTTATTTCAGCCTGTAAGGGAGGTCCTATCAATAAATTGTCATTGAGAGACTTGCCATTAGAGGTGGTAGCGGAGCTGTCAAAAACTACTCGTAGCTTGGTAGTCAAATGCTGGTCATTTATTACTGCTTGATGAGGTATATAACATGCCTTGTGTTCTACTTTTTCTGTTGGAATTAGTTCCATGTGATTCTGTTGTTTATAGTCTTCCATGAATTCAATATATTTCTCGTGTAAGCTAGGGTTTCTCTTGAACTTGTTTTCTAATAATTGGAATCGCTTCCTGGCTAGAGGAAGTGATTCCCCTATGTCCGGAGGACTGGACTTGAAGGGTAACCTAACCTGGTATTGACCATTCTCTAATCTCATGTGAGTCTTGTCAAAATGTGTTTCACATTGTAATTCAGCTTTTGTTAAAATTTTCTTTTCAGGTGCCTCTTCCATTTCCCAGAAGCGTTGCAACATGGAATCCACATCAACCTTAACATGGTGTATATGTACCTGACTTGCAAAGCTGGCTGAGCTTTGTGTATGATGTCCAGATATTAACCAACCCAAACTTGTTCTCTGAGCAACGAGTGTGTTGTTGTTATCTCTTAGAGTCTTAACTCCCTCTTGTATAATCTCGGCAAACACGTCTGCTCCTAGGATAATGTCTATCTTTCCAGGTCTCTGGAATGTTGGGTCAGCTAAATCCAACTCTTTAAGTTGCGGCCAATTGACTGAATGTGAATGTTGAAGTATGTACGAAGTAAGTGATTTCAAAACATAGGCTTTAATTCTCATGACTTTCTTATCCTTGAGACATATGTTCAATTCTACTGTTGCTTTAGTGACAGAAGCGGCGGTCCCAACTCCCATCACCGTACCCTCTACTGGTGACCTTCTGAGGTTTAAAAATTGACGAGCAGCCTCAGTGATTAGACTGGCTTCGGAGCCCTGATCCACAAGGGCTCTAAGTGTGTGTGTGTGACTCTGGTCTCTCTGTGACTGCACCGTAACTAATGCAGTTGCTATTAAGACTTTACGTTTCTCTGTGGAGGTTTTTGCGAACATGCTATGTGTATTGACTGTTTCGGATTCACTTTGACTAGGTTCATTGGTGTTTGTGACAAAACCGTGAAGTAAAGAATGATGTCTGCGGCCACATTTACGACAACTAGTGGACTGTAAACAAGATTTAACGTCATGGCCTTTTCTAAGACAGTTAAAACACATCTGGTTTTTCTGAATAAACTGTTTTCTTTGATTAAGCTCTAATTTACAAAATTCTTTACAATTATATATGTAATGGTTGTCTTCTTTACAATATCCACATAATAGATTATTGTGTGATCTAATTTCAGTGGCAAAACTCTTTGTGGGTGGCAGAATTTTAGGGTGAGTAGTATGATCTTTTTGTTTTACAGCTTCGAGTGTGCGAAATCTAAATTCCAAAAATTGTGACATATCACTCCATGTTGGTAATTTGTCGTTCGATTCTAATCTTTGTTCAAACATTCTATGTGATTCAAGATCAAGTTTTTGAATTACAGTGTATACAACTATGTCATCCCAATTATCGGTAGGTAATCCAATACTTTTCAAAACAACCAAACACTCAGTAGTGACATCTAAAAGATCACGAATTTGTTTGGCCGACTCGGTGGTGACGCGCTTTTGATTCAACATTTTCCCGATGTAGGTATTTACAATACTTCGTTTGTTACTGTACCGTTTGTTAAGTATTTCCCACATTATATCATAATTGATTTCTGACACTGCAATTTGTTTAACTAAATTCTCAGCTTCTCCGCGTAAACTCGACTTTAAGTAGTGACATTTATTTACTTTAGATAGTGTTGTATTTTCATGTACTAACGATTTAAACAAATCGCGAAACGACAACCAATCTCTGTATTCCCCGGAAAACGTGCTCAAATGTATAGATGGAAGCTTTGATGTTGGGCATGGTGCCTGTTCAGATGCAGTGCCTGGTGTTGCAACAGATGACAGTTGCAACTTCGTATCCTCAATTTCGTTAAGTTTGTCCTTCATACGTGTTTTTAAATCTAGGTAGTTATCGAAACACTGATCGTATACATTGTTCAAGAAATATTTTGATCGCTCCTGGTAGTCAGGCTCCGTAGAAAGTAACCTATCGTGTTGTTGTTCAAATTGCTGCCAATATCTGTCAGCCATCTCCTGCCTAGCCTCGATGAACCCTTTGGTAAGCCGCTCCTTACTGGTTTTTTTGAAATTTGTCAGTAACTTGAAAATGTGCCCCGTCATGCTTACCTGTGACTTTTCAATATTCTCCATTATGAAAGGTGGTCAATTACTCACTGTTTGTAGATAGGTACTTATTTAGTTATGATAGTGATCACTTGCTCTGCATCCAGATCCAAATTGATTGTTTTAATTGGATATTGTATTTGCTTCCGAAGATAACCCGCGCACATTCACAGTTAGCCGTGTGTAGGTACAAAAAACTCGCAGCGAATCCGAACTAATAATGACTTTGTTTACTTTATCCGCGCTCGTTTGGACCAAAATGTTAACGAAATAAAACAAAGTGGTCCGCAAAAACTCTCAACTGTATTAATTAATGTTTAAAAATGAATTGACAAAAGACAATGACAAGGACTGACTAATTTTTACTGTGTCGATAAAAAAGTCTGTCGATAAAAAGTAACTTCGATGTCATGGCGCACAGCGCCATCTAACGAAACCCTTGTGCACTAAGTGTGTTATTAAAATTCTAACCAATAATGATGAAACTTTCATGTGGAGGCGCGTCTACAAAATTATAATTTCAAACCTTTGCTTCAATGTTAAAACGAAAAGATACACGACATTCTCTTTACATTCGTTGAAACCGTTGTGTCGTTTTGTCCTTCGGCAACATTAAACTCCCATTTTTATATTTACGGGCGTATCCAATACAAACGGCCCCGCTCTCCGAATACTGTGTTAGACATTCGGATTGTGAAATGAAGCATCAAATCCACAAAAATTAGACAAGCGAACAATTTAGCCTGAATTTCCGTTCGTACGGGCCATTTAACCCAATAAATTTAGACCATTACCCGTGTGTAGGGATGGCACCTTGTCGTTTCCTTTGCTGGAATATATCTGCTGTAATATATGATAGATATCTAATGAACGTGTGTGTAAAAAAAAGAGAACGCTGCCTCTTAAACAGTTTGTGAGAGTTCGATCTCCGCACAGTGCAAACATTTGTGTGCATGAATATGTCTGTTTGCTACGTATATATAAATGGATTTATTCCCAAAAAAGTATCTAAATTTTATGCTCTAAATCATCTATCTAAATAAATTTACAAATTGTCTAGGTATACCCATAGTACAGGCTACGGTTTAATTGAAAACTAAATGGCGCTGCGCCATTTAGTCCCAAACTAAGCTGAAACTTGTACCATTTTCGTAAACATATACTTGTTTACATATTATATTAAGTAAACACACAGACAGACATGTTCATACACAAATGCTTGTACTTTGCGCGGTTCGAACCCGCGACCATTATGACAGAGGCAGCGTTCACTACTACTACACCAAATTGGTCGTCGGTATTGCTTTATTTATTTTATTTGTTAAGCTTATTTACTCTGAAAATCGAAGGTAGGTACCAGAATTAGACAACTGTGGTAACCCTACCCCATTCAAACGGGCAATAAAGAGTTTAGAATGACCGTGTCGCTTTGAAACCTTTCCTTTTTTTGAACGAAGACAGCAATGAAATTAATTTCGACATAATTGAGGTATTATGTGTTTGGGGTTCGGCTCCCGGCCGATTCATTTAACGTCCCCTGGTGGGCAACAGTCGTGTGTGAAAAGCCGCTCTGAATAATATAGAGGAAAGCGATGGAGAAAAAAGGTCATGTACAGTCGGGATCGAATTGCGTGAGGCTGCGAGACTCGTAATGTTTGCAATTTTGTTGTAATGGTCCCATTGCGAGATTTGCTTTTTAAAATGTTTATGCACGCACTACCGTTCGCTTGGCGATGGGGAAATGTCGTGAGGAAACTTGGTGTTTGATGTAAACCTGCCTGGTGGAAATAATTCATTCAAATTGATAATCCTACTAAGCTATTTTTCACCACGCGGGATCGGCGAGCGGGATATATCTGGATCTGATATATTTTCAAAATTTCAAAGATTCACCATCCACCAGATCTCGTAAATGTCTACCTACAACTCATAGCGAGTTTTTGCCTCATTAGAACTCAATAGGGTTAGTAAATATAGAGTTAGCAAGATATGATAATTATATTCTTGAAGGATGATCCTACTTAGGTACTAATATTCTAAATGCGAAAGTTTGTTTGGATGGATGGCTCTTTGTTAAAACTATTGAACGCAAAAACTATTGAACGGATTTTTAATGAGAGTTTAAAGTGAGTAGTGAGTGAGTTTAAGAGAGTATTCTTAACCTAAAAGTTCATGGTCTTACCTTCAGACCCGCTGAATACCATTTTCATTGATGAGTTCATCTATTCCACTTACCTAGAACAAATTAAAAATAATTTAAATAATCCAGTTTATCAAAAACGTTTTAAGTTAAGACCTTATTCTATAATTATGATTTATTTCTACGTTCTTGTACCTTACTTTAGGATCATAAAGTTTGCTCATAATGACTGGATTAATAAAACGTCCATCAAGGCTTTGATCCTGTAAATCCTCTTCACAAAAAAATATTGTAACAATATCGTTAACCCCGTTTTCTTAATAGACGGCTAATTACCATTTAATTACGTCATCATCATCAGCCTATCACAGCCACTGCTGGACATAGGCCTCTCCAGTTATTCACCACTTTGTGCAAACACCTGGAGGATCTATATTATGGATAGATCTGGGCAGGTGGGTTGGCGATCGCAGGGCGTAGCTTCTCGATCCGGTGACGCTGCTGCCCGTCATCGGCCTGTGGCATTTTGCTACGCCTTCAATCGTGTTGGCCACCTCATAGAATATTTGTTTTATCGTCATATGGTCATCACCCCGAATCATCACAATGTAAAAAAATAGCATCATCTAAATATTTTTTCACCATATACAATTTCACAGATATAAGTAAGGCCCCCAACGCCCGTCCTTAAACCTCTCTGAGAAAAACATCATATTACCGAATGCGTGAATCATTTGAACAATGTTTGTGACAGTTATGGCTGCGTTCCGCTGAGTTATTGTGTTCCAGACTCAAATTTACTGTGATTTAACGTGTACCGGTCGTTATTTTTCTTGCGCTCCACCCCGGGCTTCGTTCGCGTCGTAGCGTCAAACTGCCGAATCAGCGACCTTATTATCTCCTTTGTGAGGTGTATCGAGAATATTCTATCGTGTATCGGCTTTTTTTACTTATATTTTCGGAGATCGGCCACAGAGTGATGTAGCAGAAATTGTTATAGTGAGATTGTGGCGCTGTTGAAACTTGTGGCTATCGACAGAATTGTTAGGTTAGATTTTTGTCATGGTGATGATATGGAAGCAAATGATGCACGATTCTTCCCAAAATTTAATTCATTTAAATTGAACGTTATCTGAAAACGATCACTTTTAGCGATAATACCTATTATCTAAATTGTACTTCAAGTCTGTTATGTTGTTGTCCTGTTATTTGATTTTGCTTTTTGCACTAAAGAATATCTATTTAATTGTACCCATTTAATTTAATGTAATTATGCTACTAACGAGTAATGTTGCGTTAATTCAGTTTTTAGGGTTCAAAAGAAGTGAAGCAATTTTGATGAAATAAAAATATACATAAAGTTAGACAGACAAAAACACTAAAAACATAAGAGTAGACGCCAAAAATAACCGTAAAATGTTTATGTACGCGTACGCTCTTCGCACGCAAAACTTAAGGCGCCAGTAAATCTAAGGCAGGAATTGAATCAAACGGCTCTCCCGACGGCTCCCGGTGATAATGTAGGATTTATGCCTCGTATTGTCTCTTCTATCCGACCGCGAGGCGGGAAGCCCGCTGAATTTTTAATTTAATTGCTTTTAAACATATTCTGCGCGCGGCTTTTCGGGTGATTTTGGGGTTAGGCTGTTGTTCGACGCGCCCATGTCGTCGACTGTCGGGTGGCGTTTGTGTGACGTCGACAATTGTCGCGCTTTCATATAAATGGCTATTTGTTCGACATTTCGGAATGACCTACTTCGGATCTGCTCCGCATAAAGATGCATAATGGTTTCAATAGTAATGAGTGCATATAACATCTATTTTTTATTTTTCGTGTGGTGGACTTTGCGCTTTCCTTCCATTTGCTTTATGGTAAGTGGACAATTCTCTTTAACGAGGTCTAAGGCTTGATTTCTTTTCTTACTCTGGCTGACTGGCTCGATGGCTCATTTGAAAGTGACCTCTGCCCTCTGAGCCAAGGGTTGTGGGTTCGATTCCTGCACAGTACAAACATTTGTGTTCATGAACATGTCAAAAATAGGTACATGATAAGCATGACGTGGCATGTCTTGGGTTATTTATTTTTATTTTATTTACTCTGATCAAGGTTGAGAGTTGCAATATACACCAGTTCTCTGTATAAAGCATCGCACTACAACATTGACAATTATCTGCCGCTGACAACAGCGTGTGCTGTGCTTCATAGAACTATGTATATTGGTATCGACTCAGTAGAAGGAAATGAAGCCAAAGGCTTTACTCAATACTGACCAAAGGCGGGTTGGTCGACTTCGATACCTTACGATTTCACAACTGCTATGAGAAAGCTTTCACGCCAAATGACCTCCGGGTCGTGTTTCTGTCGGTAAGTAGGGTCTCCGGAACTCGTGGAGTGAGTGCTGCATCAGCAGAAGGGGGTGGTGTTTGGTCAGCATGGCGGTGGCAACTGATAAGTACTTTAACTGACTGTCTCAGCGACTTGGGCTTCTCTTTCGCTTTCCATCAGGCGTAGGAAAGCCATTATATGTCGTGCCAGTATAAATAAAAGTAGTAATAAAAGCGTTGTTTATGTTATTCTATTCACTTTATGTAATACTTCTAATATCATATTATTACTACTACTACGAATGAATGTGTCCTCCATGCTAAAAATATCATTAGTCTAGACGAAGTAAACTTAAATAAACAGTTAGAAAGAGTAAATAAATCCGTATCTGATAACAGGATGAGTTAATTAAGCTAAGTACCCTCGTGACCCATCTGATTGGAGATTAAATGGAAATACATATAATTAACTCTTTTGCACCTGAGAGCGTTAGAAAAGGTAAAAATAACCATGTATGTCTACATGGTGCTATTGCATACATTTAATTATAACTCATATGAACCTAATAAGAATAATACCTATTTTTTGAGTTATTTTTGATACATTTAAGGAAAATTCGCAAGTTCCATTACAATTTAATTATATTATGTGAGTCTGTCCTCAAGATGAACATGTTATGGAATATGGCCGCTATTTCAACAACGTCATATCCAGTCTTTGGTTTTGTGTACTTTTTTTATTGTTTTCTTTCTGTGTATTTTTGCTTACGTTTGTATTATGTGTTTTGTCGATGTGCTGTTGTAATGTCCTTTGTAATAGAAATTTCTTTTTATTTTATTTTCTTATTTAACATAGCTATCAAACAACGAGTTATCGACCTGATCAAATCCAAAGTCCTCCGTTCAGCATGCTCCAATGAAACGTATTTCCATGGCCAAAACCTCTCTAAAACATCGATTCCAGCCGCCACCCCCAAATCCAACGCCTAAAACACAAACAAATCCACGCAAACTATTTCAATTACGATCCTCTATTTACAATCTGTATCAATTCCCAAACAAAACTATCAAAACCATTTCGCATTAGGCTCTAACTGAATTAAAAACAAGTTTATTACTTCAAACTGTAATAAAAATGCCACTAGATCTGTGTGCGGGCCGAATAAATTTGCGAAATCTATCGAGGAAGAATAGTGTGGTCGGATTTACTGCCCCGGGGGGGCCGGTAAAGTCTCGTTATGTTGAGCTATGTTCTAACTGTGGCCGTATTACTGAAACCATATATTTTTTAGGTTTTGAATATGGGCAACAATGTCGTAAACGAATAGAGCATAGATAGAACAGTGTAAATTTGCAGATCGCGGAAAACGAATCATATCGTCCTTTACATATATTATGGGACTAGCTGTGCCCGCGACTTCGTCCGCGTGGAATACGAATAAGAAATCTTTATTATATTTGGACATCACATCACAACACAACAATGATAACGTAAGAATATACAATCACAACAAAACAATAACAAGACACATACATTTCCACTGACTGACTCGGTGGCTCAATTGGTAGTGACCCCTGCCTTCTGAACCAAGGGTCGTGGGTTCGATTCCCACCCGGGACAAACATTAGTGTGATGAACACTTGTGTTTGTTCCGTGTCTGGGTGTTTATATTTGTATTTAAGTATTTATTTGTGGTACCTTCGTTGTTCTGACATCCATAACACAAGTGCTTAAGCTACTTACTTTGGGATCGGAGCAATGTATGTGATGTTGTCTGATATTTATTATTATTATTTATTTATTTCAAACTATAAGAAGGAAAAGAGATTCAGTCCCTATCCCTATGAGCTATAATTAGGGATAAACCAAAATCCTTTCTTAGCGGATGCCTACTTACGTCATAGCATCTACCTGCATGCCAAATTTCAGCCCGATCCGTTCAGTGGTTTGGGCTGTGCGTTGATAGATCACTATGTCAGTCAGTCCTGAACCTTAGAGTTATTATATATTTAATTTATAAGATTTATAAGATAACGGAACAGTGAGTGCATCTGTTTTTCAAACACACTTGTGCATTTAAATATCTTCTTCTTGGGTAGAGCTTGGCCTTCTAAAAATCAGTCAGCAGAGTAAATTTGTTTAGTCAGAACCTTTATTCGTTCGAAAAGTACCTTAACCTGTATAATACCTATGTAACAATATGGAAAGGTAGATGATAGATATTTTTAATTACACAGAAAATTAAATACATGATAAAAGTTTTACAGACATTATTGTAATACAATGTAAGCGGTCTTATCGCTAAGAGTTATTTCAGAGAGGGACAGGGTAGAGGACATATTATGCTGAAGAGAGGGAAAAATGGTGCAGACCTGAAAAATATTCTGCTATCTGTAGCTCCATTCGAAGAGTATGTTTTAGGCGTGTAATAAGGCGACCATATTTATTTTTGATGTTCCATACAGCTCCAATATCCTGTTAATCGACTTTCAGGACCAGGAAAACGTCAATAACATCCGCTCGCCGAGTATATGTTTGCAAAATTGTCGGTGCCCTCGTAGAACATTTTGACGGAGGTGGGCTCAGGGATTGTTACTAAAATTACTCGTATAAAGGTAATGATGATAATTTCTCTACAAAGGGACTTTACATATTAAGATGTCGTCTTGTTATTGATTTATTTTGGGACTTACATTTTCTTTCGTTTGTCAGGGCTTGTACCGAAACCCTTTGTCGTTGGTATACTAACTATAGCCTCTTGCGTGCTCACTATTTGTTTTTACGTCATGTTTTCTTCATGTGAAAAATATGAGTAATAAAAACAATAGATATGTTTTTATATATACAAATGGATATACATAATTTGCCTTAGACGACTGTATTTAGTACTTATTCCAATTCCGTTTTCACTGTCCAACTTAATAAAATAGTGTTTATTTATTTTACGATAAATTACTAAAACAATAAAGATATTTTGAATTTCAAGAAACGCCTTACGAATATTTAATTTAGGTGTTTCACCAATTATAACCGTTCCGTTCAAGGATATTAGCTGCTAACCTAAGTATAGCTCCATCTTAATCAATTTGCAGGATAAGTTTAAGAAATAAAAAACTAAACAGTTTATAATTATACAATAGGTATACATTACCTGGCGTATTTTAATTAACATTGATTTTAGCGCAAATGTATTTGATATAATATCATAGTGTAGAATTTGATATAATATCACATTGTAGCATTTGATATAAATATGAAATGATTTTAAAATAGTACCATGAAAAGAATAAGAGAGTTTGAATGGTCAGACAGTGAAACGATTTACTACATTTTATGATACTTCATTCAACATGATTAAATCCCTTTCAAATTTAACATTCTCCTCTAATCCCTAAAGATTTATTTTTCCCAAAACCCCCCCATTATTTGCAATCGTCGTGCAACAGCGAACCAAAGAGCACATAATTGTGGGGACTCTAAATCTGCGTCGGCCATACTTCGTTTTAATCGTGCAATTTATAATGAGGAGTATGGACCGCTTCCCTCCCCGCCATTTAAGACTTGCCGTTTGAAAGTAAATCATTTGAAATTATAATGGAGGTGCTCTTACCGTGATGGATACGATACTCGGGGGGCGTCCTCCAATGATAAATGACTTGCCGAAACCTTTAGCCGAACCAAGGTCGGCGTGTGAGTGTTTTTTTTGAGGTGACCTTTTTTGGACGTTTGTGTTTGCGGTGTTCGGCGTGGAGTGACTTTGTTAAGTCGAAAGGTCTTTTTTGTTCTTTCGCTTGAAATTTTCTTGCTTGTTGTTTTGTATCCGTGAACGAAATCTGATTGTCGTGTTTTCTTCACACGGTGTGTTAGATGGTTCATGGCTTTCTTAGTAGGGTGGTTCGTTATTATACAGTTAATGGTAATAAAAATGCATACACTCAGATATAAAATAAACACAAATCTTCATCACACGAATATTTGCCCGGCATGGCATGGTAATCGAAATCTTGGTCATTCAAATCAATTAATCGATTTAATGAAAATAAAAACCACCTCTCGGAAAATGTAGTGTAGGACTCAGACCAGGCGGAGTGACAATAATTTGCGCGGGATGGCTAGCAAGCGCTGGATTCGAGAAGTCCAGATGAAAGTCTCGAATTATTGGAGAGGCCTATGTCCAGCAGTGGGTGCTGATGACTATGATGATATGAATGTTCATCGTAAGTAAATTATTAAGCAACCAAGGTGTTCCAATATTATACGGTGTCCTCTTTCGTATTTAGAAATTTATTGAAACTGGTGTCCACAATTTATTATTTAAAAAAGAAAGGTTGGAAGTTAAATAAAAGCTTGTAGAGACTGACTTGACCTAGAACCAGAGGCAGCCATCAAGTAGTGACTCTACTTAACGCTAGAGCCTGTTTCAGCGGCTCCTGTCGCCGTAATAGAGCGCGTTCATTACACAAATTGCACGATTAAAAGAGACGCGATTTAACTACCCGAGCTAAGAGCTCTACCAAATATTTTCCTCTCGCGCAATAAATCTAGAGTTTTTCAAACAACTCTCTAGCTAATGCGTCTAGCGGATCTTTAAATTTCGTTCAGGTTTTTTGTTTGAGTTAACTAATTACGGCTTGTTTTTGTAAGGAATTGTAAATGACTTTGCTAGGCTTGCACTTAATATAGTAGAAAAGTACAAATTCAAACAAAAAATATTTTTTGTGAATTTTTAATTATGTACGTAATGGCGCTTGACCTTGACTCGTCTGATGCTAATCGACTTTAAGGTCTACCTCTCAAAAACCGCTTTACTTTCTCTGTGAAATCTGAAGATTACCTTACCATAGTTCGGGAAATAACGAATCCGTCGAAGCGAATCAAACTGTGCAAGTCCAAGTAAAAACTTTATCCTTAAAAAGGTGCCTCCTATACCACAACCAAACACGTTACATTATCAAATAACGTGAAATCAGTATAACTAAGATAAATAAGTCGTTCTGAGGATGAACTAACTACCTTTGTTTTGAAGGCAATTCTTCTCAGATATTTACACCCAGACGAGAAACGGACATACATATTCATAATACGGATGTTTTTCATGACAAAGACCAAGATAGATACTTTTTCCCGAGTCTTGTAAAAGGTTAACAAGGTTACTTGTACGTTACTTGGTGTTCTCTTACCATCAGGCCATACCATCATCATAATTATGTTGTAAAATTGGCCTTGAATAAGCGATATAATCACACAGCCTATTGGTTTACCATGTGCGAGGAAGCTAAAACTTTTAATTAATAAGATTATTTTCACGGAACCCGAACCCGGTCTCAGCCAACAAAGGTTCTATGATTAAAGGAAAAACTGTAACGCGCCAACGAGGTAGATTAAACGTGGTTCGAAAATCGCTCGCCAAACAAAATGAACCAGAACTTTGTTACACATTAATTGAATCCCACAGCGTGCGCTCGAAAACTTCTCCAGTGGCCGCGAGAAAAAAAACGTAGCTGTCATAATTTCGTTTTCATGAAAAATAGGTTCGATTTTCGGCTATAATTTGTCACTTAGAGCCGTGACAGGGCTGAGAAAGTTCGAGCAAGAGGGATTACAGGAAAACCTTATGAATAATTAAGTGCAACGGGACACAACTTTTTTATTCTAAGCCCACCTCGACGATACAGGTCATTTTTTTAAGTGACAGCGTAAAGACGACATGGAAAAACACTTTTCGTGAGGTAACTTTGTGCTAAGACGCCTTTTCGTGGGTGTTGACGTTTGCCCGTGAAGGGTTCTGACTTTGTGACGTATATCGTTACATTCAAAATGTTATTTGCATTGTTTTATTGGTTAAATACCATCGTAGTATACATTATTGTCCACTTTTATCGTTCTCGATTTGCTTTCATTTCTTCATGGAAATGAAATAAAAAAAAATTATATCAAGAAATAAATTAACCAAAACTCAATACAATATTTATAATTATACATATTATTGGTCATAATTATCATCTTCACTGCATTGCCTGAGACGCATTTAAGAAACCACTAACATGTTGATGAAATATGCAGAGTTGGACTCACAATAGAAAAAGGTTCGTGGTTACACAAATATATTTCGAGTGACTTGAACAGATAAGTGTATAAACTAAAAAACCGGCCAAGTGCGAGTCGGACTCGCGCACGTAGGGTTCCGTACCACTGATTGAATGAAAAAAATTAGGTAATTTGATTTATGATGTTTAAAAAAAAAACTACTGTCTAGATTTCATTCAAACCAAATTTCGTTAGTAGTTTACATAGTAATACACATCATATATTTTTTTCAGTTTTGTAATGCCCATATTTTAGAAGTTACGGGGGGGGGGGGGGACACACATTTTTCCACTTTGGAAGAGTCTCTCGCACAAACTATTCATCTGAGAAAAAAATGATGTTAGAAACCTCAACATCATTTTCAAATACCTATCCATAGATACCCCACACGTATGGGTTTGATGAAAAAAAAATTTTTAAGTTTCAATTCCATGTATGGGGAACCCCAAAAATTTTGGATTTTTTTCTGATTTTACTTTAAAATCTTAATGCAGTTAACAGAATACATCTACGTACCAAATTTCAATAATGTATCTCTTATAGTTTCGGAATAAACTGGCTGTGACATACGGACGGACAGACAGACAGACAGACAGACAGACAGACATGACGAATCTATAAGGGTCCCGTTTTTGCCATTTTGGCTACGGAACCCTAAAAACTGTTTACATTGGAACACTAATACTAGCTAGTCCCAATATATTGAATTCAAAGGTGACTGACTGACTGACACAGTGCTCTATCAACGCACATCCCAAATCACTGGACGGAACGGTCAGAATTTTGGCATGCAGGTAGATGTTGTGACGTAGACATCCGCTAAGAAAGGATTTTGATCAATTATAGTCCCAAGGGGATAAAATAGGGGACGAAACTTTATTCCACGCTGACGAAGTGGCACAGCTAGTTAATTTATAAATGCAAAAGCCTAATGACATACCTTACCTACATCATTTCATACATCATCGACCTTAAAGCGGTAAAAGCCGTGGGCTGCATCTAGTCTTTAACTGGCTCGGTGGCTCAATTGGTAGTGACCCCTGCCTTCTGAACCAAGGGTCGTATAACGTATAACCAGGGTTCGATTCCCACTCGGGACAAACATTCGTGTGATGAACACTTGTGTTTGTTCCGTGTCTGGGTGTTTATATTTGTATTTAAGTATTTATTTGTGGTACCTTCATTGTTCTGATACCCATAACACAAGTGCTTAAGCTACTTACTTTGTGTTAATGTATGTGATGTTGTCTGATATTTATTAATTTATTATTATTTAATTAACCATTTCAATAACTTAAGCATTAACAAATATAAGATATAAAACAACCAAATATACAGCCATCTGTATAAAAACTCCCACAGTTTTCCGAGAACAATTTACGAGCAAACATCGCAGTAAGTGTGGTTTTGTCCCGTCTCGCATTCCGCATCCATTTCCTTGGATGAGCAGTAACATTTTCAGGGTGAACTGCCCCGTCAAGTATCCTTTGTACTGTGGGTTAAGCCAGCCGCCGTGCGCCAGCCTTCCAAGTTTCTTGGACCAACTCCAGACAATAAACTGGAAACCAGCCATGATTTTAAAATAATAAAAACTTGGCGGACTGCGCTGTCACAATCAACGGACATGTGGGCTGTTGATATTTTCGGAAAGGTTTCTCGGCTCATACATATTTTATTGGTTCACCTACTTTTAAGCTGCAAGTTGTAAAAGTAGGTAAACTGTTTATGAAACCCATACCATTTTATACCAGATATAACACAATTATATTGAGATGTAAGGACGTCTGGGGAATCATTGCTATCTACTCAATGAGGCCGAAGGTGTGCCGGCGGCTTTTAAAAATCGTACTACAAAGAAAAAAAGAAAGATGTCTTTTCAATCCAAGCCACGTTCACCTGCCCGTGGTGCATCCTGCCGAATAACGAGACTCTGGCAACCGACTGGTGGCGGTATAATCATCACGATTGTTGGCGTAGCTAAATATCACAGGTCGATGACGGGCAGCAGCGTCACTGGAGCGAGAAGCTGCCTGCGATCGCCAACCCGTCTGCCCAGGATGGCGATTAAGGGAGTTCTTCCTCTACCTCCAGGTGTTTGCTCGAAGTGGCGAACAACTGGAGAGGTGATAGTCCAGCAGTGGACTACGATAGGCTGATGATGTTGATGACCCTCGGATCGCCCGCGCTTAACCAAAGCGCTTAAGTGAAAGCTTAACTTTACTGATATCTATAGACTTCTTTATCTCATCATCATCAGCCTATCGCAGTTCAATGATGAACTATCACAGACCTCTCCAGTTGTTCGCCACCTGGAGGTTTTACCCTTATTCGCCACGCTGGGCAGGCGGGTTGGCGATCGCAGGGTGCAGCTCCTCGCTCCGATGACGCTGCTGCCCGTCATCGGCCTATAAGTCTCTTCAGTAGTTCGGCAGGATGCACCACGGGCAGGTGAGGGTGGCTTGGAGCGGTGTCGTTGTCGGGTCGCCCCCTTACTTATTTTCGCTAAGTCGCCACAACTTCCTACTTTACTTGCCACCGTTTATATTGTGCAAATAGGCCGTCATTGTGTCTGGTATCTACCTGCCCCAATATGACGATAAGCCTCCCCCGCAGCCACCCGTGTCAAGCCAAATCCTTTGCCCAAACAAAGCCATTTTATTTCTGCGTGTTTTTATTTATGCCGCGACAGAGGTCTTGTTTGTTTGTTCTGCTTATTTGGGCTTTTTGTTTTAAGTTAAAACTTCTTCGGAGGCTTTTAAGGTGATCCCAAAGACGTATTTGATAAGGCGCACTTAATCTTCCTTGGAGTTACCTTTAAACAGAAATCAAATTAACGCGATGTATTACCAGGAGTATAAAATGAAATTATGTTATTTTATTTTCTTGTTGGTAATAATACCTACCTATATAAAAACGAAATACGTAATTTTTTCATATAACTGGCCACTTTGTATAATACTTTATTTAAGAAACTACTTATTTAAAAATATAACAATAAAGATACGATTTATGTATCTGGCGTTCCTATTTTAAAATTAACAAAAGAAACCCAAAGTTGCATGTTTACTTATTCGGCATCCAAATATTTGATTATAGAATTTTAAAGATTTTAAACTTTCGCGTTCCATTACAGTCAATCAAAATATTCAAAACGTAACTAGGCAGGTATAAGACTAGTGACTACACCAATTAAATATCGCGTACGGTTAATAAAAGTTAAATATTATATTGTGACCGCCGTCATGGTAACAGAAGTATATTATAATCAATATGAACCGTCTGCCTCATATTTCAGAATATTTTAATATCTCGATCGTTTAACAACACGCACAGGCGGGATAATATCCGCTTCAGAGTTGTTTAAAGGGTATCTGTACTCCAATCTCCGGTCTTGCCTCCACCGAAACGTCACTACGTGTATTTTGAAGGAACTCATTTATTTTAATGGGAAGTACGAGTAAGGCGGAATAACAAATATGCAAGAAATTGCATAATGTCTGCCGTCTGCGTCTTATTCATTACAGTA
Organism: Conogethes punctiferalis; assembly: GCA_031163375.1. Lineage (NCBI taxonomy): Eukaryota > Metazoa > Arthropoda > Insecta > Lepidoptera > Crambidae > Conogethes > Conogethes punctiferalis. The sequence goes on from CM062093.1 coordinate 5,755,591, forward strand.
TTTACCTATTACGATAGTCTCTCAGGAGACGACTGGGGAGGCATTGCTCTCTACTCACCAAAGCCGGCGTTTGCCGGCTGTTGGGGATTTAAGGGAGCGGCCTATCATCATTTTGCTCCAAGCCAACCCCACCTGCCCGTGGTGCATCCTGCCGAATAAACCAACCAACGGGTTGGGTTGGTTTATTATGCATGCATGCAGGCCTGCCCAGTGTGGCGATTATGGGTATATCATCCAGACGTTTGCCCCAAGTAGCGAAAAACTGAAGAGGCCTATGTCCAGCAGTGGACTGCAATAGGATGATGATGATATGCCAGGCTCTTCGACAAATTCAAGCTTCAGTGGCAAGGCTGAAATTGAAATCCGGCGGCAAAGTCATTGGAAGACGCGACTTGGAAAATTTTAGTTGCGGCACTACAAAGAGAGAAATGCCGCTGGGTACGCAAGAGAACTATGGAAAATGTTGGGGGAGACCTTTGTCCAGCAGTTGGTCAATATAACAGGTATATAGAATAGAATAGATATTCTTTATTGCACAAACATAAACATTCACAGGAAAGAGCATACAAACATATAGTAGGTACCATGTAGGCGGTCTTATCGCTGGGAGCGATCTCTTCCAGACAACCTTCAGGTAGAGGACAATTGCTAAAGAAAAAGGGGAGGCAGTGCAAACTGCGATAAGTAAGATAAAATAAAATAATATATTAAATACATACAATAAACAATACAATATATACACGAATACATATTTATAAATATATGTATGTATATGTTAAAAAAGAAAAAAAGAAAGTATAAACCAAAGGTTGCTCTTACTACAAAGTTCGGCTTGATGCCTTTCCTTTTGTTCAAAAACCATAGGTAAGTAAATAAAGGAATAAAACAATCACACGGTACGAAGCGGCTTTGTTCTTTATAATGAAATATCCCGTTTTATATCCCGGCTAGTTTATTTTCGACGTCCAGAATATTTCGCAAGGCACCTCTATCAGCGATCTCTTCCTGTCGCTATTGTTGTGGCTGAGAGGTTTTACAACATACGATTTGAATAGCCATGATGACTAATTTTTGTTGATATTGGTGCATCAACCAATCATAAAAATTGTTGAAACAAAAAAAGTACCGAATTTATCACAATTTAAAAATTACAAATATGAACTCGCCCAAGAAAGTTTCATACTAACCGCTATTGAAGCGTAACGTCACGCTTTAATATTGTGTGGTGTTTTGTATATGTCTTATAAGAAGTTTGTTCGATGACTATATTAAAAACTGCGTTTATGGCATTGATTTCATATCAAATACATTATAATACAAGTATGTTCTAAATAATGTACTTACCTTAAACAGTGCTGTAATGTTTTTTCAAATTCAAATGTTTATTGCATGTCACATTACAAAAAAGTTACACTTTTAAAATGAACTTTCCCGGTAAACTTTGCAGGTCTATGGCACTCTCATTTCGGAAAATAATTATGTTGTGATTTCTCAAATAAGTCCGATTTTAATGGTTCCTTCTGGAAGCTATCAAATAACATGGAAAATTAAACATAAGTCATCTACCCTATTGTAGCAAATATATAGTGACTGACAGGTCACTGACAGGCCACTAGCCAATCAAAACGCTAGAAATTATAATTCTAGCGTTTTGATTGGCTAGTGGCCTGTCAGTGACCTGTCAGTCACTATTTTCTTAACGCGAATGAACTATAATATGTAGTAAGTAGCTAGTAGTAATAAGTAACTTTTGTAGGTATGGTATGGCAAGATATTCTAAGTGGTCGTTAATCAGGTCGAAAATTATAATTTCTAGGAGAATCCCACAGATAATTATGGCATGGCGCAAGCAAGTCTGAAAGTGAAATGATGGTAAGAACACACTTCAGCCCATAGCATAGACACCGCAAAACTACAAGAATCACAGTGCGTTGCCGGCCCTTGAGAAAGTAGGCTCGCTTTTTGAAGGTCCCTAAGTCGTTTATTTAAATGACGATACCATTTTATTCACGTCCAACTCTTACCTATCCCTCGCCGTGTAAACACCTCTGAACGCTCCGCTCGCACGCGTCAAAACTGCTCTTTGCTTGAAGCGAGCTTTAATATGAAAATATCGTGCTTGCCGTCTCGTAAAAATCGGGCATTCAGGCTTTAATTCCCCTTGAAATTCTTCAGTTATTGCGCTCCGAGTAGTGGATTATTATGCGCTTTATTGCATCATCAGGCTCAAAGGGGCTAGATACTTATGTAATAAAATTTGAAATGACGGGTACGAGAGTATGAAGATTGTAACTATTGCGTAAATTTTTATTTAATTTTTCTTTTGCATATTAGAGAAGGTATTTTGTAGTTAAGTCGTTTTTGACTTCATTTTATATTCGTCATGAGAAAATTCATACCAGGCCTAAGTCCTAGAATGAAATCCCAAGGAATGCGAAAACGCGGCCGCCCTAAGCAATCGGCGGATGGTCACTGCAAAAGCGAAGGAGATAGGAATGATCTGGAGCAAAGTGAAGCGCGAAGCTCTAGACCGTTCGGGATGGCGACGTACTGTGGACGCTCTCTGCCATATCCAGGCGATATAGGACATCAAGTCATGAGAAAATTCTTGGCCTGGTAGCAGTATACAGACGGACCAGCAGAAGCAGTAGTCCCATCCAACTCAGTGTCTAGACACAATGACTGTATTCATGGCAACTATATAATAATAATAATAAATAATAATAATAAATAACCCAAGACATGCCACGTTGGGCCACACAACGCCACCTAGCCCCAAACTAAGCCGAAGCTTGTACTATGGATGCTAGACAACTGATAAACTTACTTAGATACATTTTTTTTTTCTAAATAAATACATATTATACATAGAAAACACCCAGACCAATACAAACAGGCATGTTCATGAACACAAATGTTTGTACTGTGCGGGAATCGAACCCACGACCCTTGGCTCAGAGGGCAGAGGTCACTACCAAATGAGCCACCGAGCCTGTCGATATTCACTACTATCGTTGACAACGGGCAGTTGACATTGTAATAATATTACTCCGCTGACCGAGATTCGGACACAGCAGCCTATCTTCAAGGAGTTCACTTAAATACGCTGGAGATAAGTTAAAATGCACAACTGCACTATCTGTTTCTCATAATCCGTTGGCCTGATCCGATATTCGAACCCGGGTCGTCTCGGTTGTCAGGTGGCACCTGTGACTTAACTACTAAGTAGACCGACAAATCACTCACTTAAATCAAATCACACACCTAACCTAAACAGTGAGTTGACACGATAGCCCATTTTTATAGATGCCATTTTTCTATCGTCAAACAATGTTAAGCGATACCTACTAAAATTATTCAAGGGTCCAAATAAAAATAGAATAGGTGTCCATAATACAAGAGGTTAAAGAGGGAATTTTCCTCTGGCTCAAAGCCTGTCCGGCAGAGGGCCCCTGTGGCCTTACTTTAATGTTTTTCACGTCAAACCGCCGCGCCGGCCTATATTCCTTTGTTGTATGGACCCCGTATCGCTGTCGTTTTGACCCAAAGGACTTTGACCCTTTCAACTTTTCAACGTTGAAATTTGTATACAATTTATTTTCATAAGGGGCAAGTTTAATTTGACGAAATTGTGTACAAGTTTCTGATTTTAGCGGACCCTTGGCGCGGCTCGTATTATTTAGTGATTCTGCTGACTGAGTTTCTGGCAAAGCGGGCTGTCTCCGAGGAATCGTGTGAGTACGCAGGTCGCATTGAACAAAATGAGTGTAGGTATAAGTGTCTATGACGATAAAGTTGCTTTTTCTATTATTTTATTCTTTCAAAAACAAACGAAAGTTATCGACGAATATTATAATAGAATAATATTTGAATTGAACAATTTACGTGGTTGCTACATTAGGTAACGTTTTTGTTAAGTGTTCGTCTGTTTCTCTATTGAGTAGTTTGCCGGAGGAATTGGAGAAGATCGTGCGGTGAAGCTAAGAAAGTAAAAGCGAAGAAGGTACGTGGGGCGGCCATATGGCCGACGCCCTGTTGGACGTCCTAGGTACCGCTGGAGCGACGAGGTCGAGAAATAGCTGCGTGAACTCTGCGTGACGGACTGGCAGGAGATGGCGCACGACAAGTCGAGGTGGTGACGTGTGATGCCGGAGGCCAAGACTCATTTTGGGTCACTGTGCCATCATATTAAGTAAGTAAGGCTATACATGAATCCAGCCACAGTACAAAATCCGTAATTGTCAGAAAGTTATGAACATTTCTTTATCACTCTTCCGTCTAAATTGTACTTCGATACCATCTTTGCATCTAGTTATAAGTTGGCAGTTGATGCTTGCCCTAAGTGGCGAACTACTGGAGAGGCCTATGTCCAGCAGTGGATTACAATAGGCTGATGATGATGATGAGCTGTTGTGCAATAGAATCTATCTACGCCCTGAAAATATCCTTATCATCGACTTAAGTCCATCAATAAAAGCAATTTTGAACAATGAATACAGTTCAAAAGGTTGCCGTTTGCAATTCCAGTTTTCATACCTGTACAAAGTCTTATTTCATAATGCTAAATAATCAAAATTCGAAGTCCCATTGAGCAGTTCTAAAGGCGAAGTTTGGACAATAACGAAACACTTAGCGGAACAAAGATCGCTTCGGCGACAACAAAGCGAATCGATCCGATACCATTTAACAGATTGCACTTAGTAATTCCGACGTTCAACAGTTCAACTTGTTTAGCCGTTCGATTCAATAACTCGCTCATTGTCATCATAATTTGTATTCTCTGCCAATTCATGTTCAAGTTAAGGGTTTTGTCCTTATACATTTGAGTTATTTGGGTATGTTTCTTTTCTGTATATTAACTAAATTCACAGGTAATGGGGATGTAACGATCTTTTCGCTCCAAGCCTCACCTGCTCGTGGTGTATCCTGCCGAATAACAAACGAGGCTCTGGACGCCGACTCGTGGCGGTATAACCATCACGATTGAAGGCGTAGCTTCATCACATACCGATGACGGGCAGCTGCGGCACCGGAGCGAGAATTTATGCTCTGCGATCGCTAACCCGCCTGCCCAGCGCGGCGATTATGGGCAGATGTTTGACCTAAGTGGCGAGCAACTGGACAGGATGCCCAGTAGTGGACTGCGATAGGCTAATTATACTGATGATGACTCGGAGTCATCTAAAACTGTTATATGTCCCCACTTACGGGGTTGAAGCATATAAGCCTTTATATCTTTGACAGTCTGTAAGTTGCCACCGCCATGCCATTCAATTAAAACTACAGGATCACGTTTGCATGTATGTTTATTTAAAGCTCTAGTATTGACCCAAATGTAAAGTATTCTAACAGACATCAATTAAGGAAAATAAAAGTTGGACGGTTCGTCAAAATATTATGAATAAATAAACGGATAGGGAGGGACTTTGGTCTAACTTTGACGAAATAAATATTAAATGAAATATTAAACGACTACCTGACCTTCAAAGTTTCCTTTGAGATTTTGACGTGTTTTCATTTCTGGTGGATGTACTGTGTTCGTGTAAATTTATGTTTTTTATAAATGACTAGATGTGCCCCTGCGGCTTCGCCCGCGTTTAACCCCTATTTTACTCCTTTTAAATAAATAAATAACCCAAGACATGCCACACTGGGCCACACAGCGCCACCTAGCCCCAAACTAAGCCGAAGCTTGTACTATGGGTACTAGACAACTGATAAACTTACTTATATACTTTTTTTTGTAAATAAATACATATTATACATAGAAAACACCCAGACCAATACAAACAGACATGTTCATGAACACAAATGTTTGTACTGTGCGGGAATCGAACCCACGACCCTTGGCTCAGAGGGCAGAGGTCACTACCAAATGAGCCACCGAGCCTGCCTTTAGCGGGTGAATTTCGAAAAATCCTTTATAAATGTAACCTACATGCAAAATTTTGCTCGTTCAGTCAGGACATGTTCTTTTATATAATATAGAAGATAGATAGATTTGGCTAATGCCTATTTAGTAAAACAGGTTTAATTGATGTTCTGTGTCTGGGTGTTAAGACTTCTATTTAAGTAATCCATTAATTCAGATTTCCATAGAAGTAGAACTTACTCTAAGCTACAGTATTGACCTTGGGATTTGAATATCCTATGAGAGTTCAAAAAAACCACTAAAGATCATAATAATATATACCCTATTCTTCTAAAGGAAATCATGAAACAAAAATCAAATTAGCTTGAGTTATGTACGACAAAGGTTTTCGATACAAGCCCTGACAAACGAAAGAAAATGTAATACCATCTGTACAGAAAATTATCATCATTACCTTTACAATTTTAGTTACAAATCCTGTGCCCACCTACATAAAAATGTTCTACAAGGTAACCGAAAATTTGGCAAACATAATACTCGGCGAACGGATATTCTTGAAGGTCGATTAACAGGATATTGAAGCAAGAACCTTGCCCGTGTGGTTTCTGAAATTAGAACAGGACCCATATCATCGCGTGGGTGTCCTAAAAACGACTAAGGAAATGTCAGGAAAAGAGTAGCAGCATTTACCTTGGTACTTTAAGAGAGGTAGGGCATAGCGAATCTTCGCTCGAATTGAGCCGCCCGTCCGGGGAAGGACCTCCACCCTATAGAATACCGCAGTCAAAATAACCTCTGGGTCGTGTTTCTGCCGGTGAGTAGGGTTTCCGGAGCTCGTGGGGGGTTAGGGTTGGGCCGGCATGGCGGTGGCAACTGACAGGTAACTGACCAGTTACTTGCCCGTTGTCACAGCGACTTGGGCTCTTCTTTCGCTTTCCATCAGGTGTAGGGAAGCCATTATGTCGAGCCAATATAAAAAAAAAAAAAAAAAATATACCTAAAACCTACAGCGATCAGCAACCCGCATGCCAAGAGTGGTGACTAAGGCAAATTCCCCAAATGGGAAACGTCATTGAGGGAGTGTTCATCAGTGGACGTCTTCGGGCTAGATGTTGATGGATGAAATATTAAAATAATATGCATATTGCCCCTAGCTGGTGCGATTTTGTTCGCATAGACGTTTTATAATGATAATAATTGGTGCTCAATCACAACCTCTACATCAAATGTTCCAGGTCTTTGACTCAGCAAAAAATGCTCATCAGGCACTTTTTGTTAAATGGTTTGTGTTTTAGTTTACAAAATATAAAATAGCCTATACCCAGACTTTTACAAATCAAACAGAAATCAATCAAATTCGTCAAGTAGTTCTGGACAAACAGTTTTTTGTTCGATTTTTGCTCAATTACTGTTTGAAATAGCAAGAATCTTTGGGGGTGAGGTGTTAAAGTATTCATTCAATAATAATGTTCTTATTTACTTAATTTTATACTGTTTTAATAAATGTATTAACACATTTGTCCCAATGAAACAGTTCATAACTACTAACCATCATATTGAGATCATAAACTTCCAAATAGGTAGTTATGAAAATGATACGCCGACCTACTCGAATTCAAAGTAAATTCAACCAATTTCGACTCAAAACGCCCGGAGCGTTTTACGCGTAGCACGCACATGTTATATAGAGGATTAACTTACAGGAAGCGTAAAACCCCGGTATACCTCTATACCTTAGGGACAGATTTAGATTAACTGTTGTTTTATCGTACTCGTATTTCACGCTGGTATTATTTAAACACGCCGCTTTCATCCGGAATACTCTTGATATTATAACGTGCTTTATTTTTCTGAACAGGCAATGTAAATGCTGGAGATGTGGGATCCTGTAAGCAGCAAGGCGTGAAAAGTAGCGGAGTGAAGTATGGTATGGCCATGTTAGCTGGAAAATGTGAAATAGGAGGTTATGCTCATTGAAATGGGGTTATATCCAACAACAGTGACTTTCAACATGATGTCATGGTCTTATGACCACATGTTTTCTTATATCAACACTATAACTAATCAATTCATCTTGAGCAGACGTTCAAAGAACGTGAACAATCAACATAATACTTAATTAGTGCAATATATATCGACTACATGACGGCTTGCATAAATGCCGTCTCACGCCCCGTTTAAAAGACTCCACAGTATAATGGTTCCACAGATGTAATATGGTCAAAGCGGGCTTATAGATCAGTAGCAAAAGCAAATGGAATTAATACGAATTATGTACCTATTATTTGGCCTTAACATATGTGACTACATCATCCTATATTATCATCGATAAAAATAGAAATACGATAAGGAAATAGGTATATTTATACCCGCTATTCAAATATTTATACCCGAAATCTTGTTCCAATTTACCTACCTACTCATTTCATTTTATGGTACTATTTATATTTGTGACGACTAATATTACGCCCAAACAATTTTGTGATGAAGATGAATAGAAGAGGAAATTATTTTTCGGTCTAGAAATTACTCAGTAGCAGCTATGGAATCAGGAAGTTGACAGTGATACATTTGTCAAATTACAGCAATCCATTTATTGGTAATCCCTTTTTTTATGCACTAATATAAGAAGAATGTACCTAAGAATGTGCAATCAAGCGTTAATATCAGATTTGCAATTTAATCATTACCGTGAAGTTGTAAATATTTCTGCTGACTCGACTATCTAGTAAAGCGCCAAGTCAGCAGTTTGGCATCAAAACAACTTACCGATAAGTGGGGGAACACCCCCAATAGACGAAAATGAGAGATCTTGGAAAACGATTTTGCTCAAGTTTAGTTTTTCATTTAAGTTGAAAAGTTAAATAAGAAATAGGTCATGTTTTCTCTTTACAATTTCGTAGTTTCATTTTTATTTGTGTAAGCAAGTAAATAATAATGCAAGAATATCAGAAATATTAATTGAAATTAGGAATTACACTTTAACATTAAAATGTTTTTCATTCAACGTAAACCTTAAATTAGTCTGCGTTATTAGCCTCACCATTTATCGTCCTAAACGCTGAGAAGTAACAAGTGTCTCTTACCTGAAACAAAAAAAAAATATTAGACTACAAACAAAAGAAATGTGTAATCCCGATCCCTTCGTAAAAGTCGAACAAAGCAGGATAAGCCAATAGTAAGAACTCGAAACACGCTTCATTTGTATGAGCACGCCATTGGGCCCCGAGTGTAGAAGTGCCCTAATTAGCCAACGAGCCCTCCGGAACCAAGCGCCTCGCCGTTACGTGTTTGGTTTTTAAAACCGCCTTCCCTGTCTGTTTCGTTAACGAAGAGAGATGACGTAATGAAGTACCTACGTCGTAGCAGATCTTGTTACGGAATACTACTGACTGCCATGAATCAACGCTACGATTACGAGTGAAAGTGCGCAGCTTTATGCTACGGGACTTCGTGACAGGTATGAAATGGATGCTACGAGTTGTTTGTTCTTAAGTACGCTGTAGCACTTGTAGCAGTGCTTATGACCGTTACGAGAGCGTAGCGTTGCCGTGCGTACTTTTAAGCCAAAGAATTTAATATTAATTTAATAGGCTGCAAAGTAATGTAGGAAAACAGATTTTGTGTAGGTACCAGTACCTACTTTGTGACATATTTTCGTTATTTTCGTTCGTATATTATGTCTCCTACGGTGTCGAATCAGCTTCCAGGAGTGATTATTGTATATGACTTAGGACCTTCAATAAGTGAACCTACAAATTTCTAAAGTCGCGATATCTATGGGCTGAAGTGATCACTTACCATCAAAAAAATCCAATACTAATTTAGGTTCAGTGTAGCAGACGTGTGTAAATTATTATAGTTATTACGTATATTGCTTGTAAAATAACTAGGGAGGTTTAATTTTACCTTTTTGACATATTTCCCAAACTCCTGTAATAATATATTTTCATGTTAAGCGTTCTCAACCTGTATCTACCCAATATACAATAACGCAAATAATTACGTACGCAAAGGAACTCGGTTGGTGGAAACCATAGATATTCTTAATATGACATATTTTCTGGAATATTAAATCCCTTTGCGTCGCATGAAAAGAGAATAGCTCACTGTTATTGGTTCAGCTCTGAACGATAGCTTTTAAGGTTTCATTTTAATATCGTACGGTGGAATGTATTATTTGGAACATGCCCCATTGTTTACGATAGCTCGGTAATAATATGATATAGTGGGGAAATGTGTACCTTTATGTAAGCTTAAATGAAAGTAGGAAAGCCGCAAACAGAATTTTGTTAACATCCGAAAACAAAGGAGAAATGAAATGTTGGAATAAATGGTAATTCATGGAATAGTGCCGAATGAATCAGAAGTAAATGTAGGTACTCATCTCTTTATTAATCTGTATATTCGGCAAATTATAATAATTTTAGAATTTTTTGTGGATATATTACACTTATTTAATTCTACATTATATCAGTACCTAAGTAAAGTGGGCGTTACACTCTTATGTATGTCTTAGTATAAGAGACAAGTCATCATCATCATCATCAGCCTATCACAGTCCACTGCTGGACATAGGCCTCTCCATTTGTTCGCCACAGGCCAAACATCTGGAGGATATACCCATAATCGCCACGCTGGGCAGGCGGGTTGGCGATCGCAGGGCGTAGCTTCTCGCTCCGCTGACGCTGCTGCCCGTCATCGGGAAAGAGACCAGTGTGTATAAACAATTAATTGTAAAACCAACTACGAGTATTACAACACATTGCTTGGCGTTAAAGAGATATACTATGTAGTTTCTTAGCAGATTTTCTAGATATAGTGATATTCTAAGTCGGAGAATCACAATTTATATACCATCCATAATTGAGCAACTTGAATATTTGTAAGTGAAGTTTTTTGTAATATTAATTAAATTACTTATATTATGATTATGGGTATATCCTCCAGATGTTTGCCCTAGGTGGCGAGCAACTGGAGAGGTCTGTGTCCAGCAGTGGACTGTAATAGGCTGATGATGATCATGATGATTTACCGTTCACCTCCCGAATATCAATAACACCTATATTAAATTATCAACTCTTCAGTTATTCTTCATACATAAAATATTACAATCTACAAATGTGACGTCACAGATAGAAATACAAACGGTGAGTCATGAATGTAAAATTCGGAACCATACAAATGTTTGCTCATAAATTCAAGTCTGGCACCGGGGCGGGCGTGTTTGACGGTTTAAATGAGACGGGGGTGTGCCGAGTTGTCAACATCTTACGGGTGGTTTCCGCACAAGGAGAATAACTTCAGCTTAAAGTTGTGTTCAACGTAACGCATGCTGGGTTGGGCATAGGGGCGGAATAGATCACAACTTGTCGTAGTCCGTGCAGTTTAGGACCACACCATCACATCCCGTGAGTGTCGTAAAGACGACTAAGGGAATATCAGGAAACGGGCAGCAGTGTAAACGCTATAAACGTACTGAGGTCACCAACGCCTGCCAAGCGTGGTGACCGAATAACAATTATTGTCATTGGGGGCGGCAGGTTGATGATGAGATCACAACTGGTCGCAGTGTTTCTATAGCCACTCGTATCAATAATAAATATCAAGACACATGTCAAGGAACTTGGCTGCCATTTGCACATTTATATTTTATGTATCCTATTTTTGACTATCCTCTTCCCTACGGTTGCCTGAAGAGACCGCTTATAGCGATAAGGCTGGGCGCATACGTTCGGAATTTCGAAGCGGAATTCCGAATTGAACTTCACCTTTGCAACAAAAATGCTCTACTTACATATAAAATGCTGGAGCGCTTTGCATGTAAGTAGAGCATTTTTGTTGCGAACCTGTATTACAATGTGGAATTCCGAACGTATGCGGCCCGTCTAAGGCCGCCTAAATTGTACAACAAACGTCTACTGTCTACTGTAGCTAGTTTTAAGTCAATAGCATGGTGTCTGCTCCTCTTTCAATTATAACATAAAGCGAAAGAAGCCAGTATAAAAAAAAAACTACCCATATCAATTTCAGCCTTCATCGCTCACACTGCGCTGAGGTACTTTTACTAATTACAATGTATCAAGTAAGCGAACACCGACTGTTCAAGATTTTACCTTTGTGGTAAGATCAGCGTGCCTAAAGTTTATCTATCTAGAGTGAGGCAAGTTTGTTGGAAAGTAGCTGAAGTTTCAAATTGGGCCAGGTCTGGCAAGACCGGCATGCGAGAGGTGAATTATCCACAGCGGTACGTTTAGCTTAGATAAAACGTTCGTACTTTTAACACTCTGACAATTAAGTCCGAAGTTGGGGTTTTCTTGAATTTTTCACTTTATAAGCTTGAGTTTATGGTATGAGATCTGGGAATAAGACGACTTTCACCTAACGGATCGGATAAAAAGTATTTCTATACTAAATAACATCCTACTAATGTTGTTAACGTGAAAGTCTGTTTGGAAGGATGCTCTTTCACGCGAAAACTATTGAAGGAACTTGAGATCATGCAACTTTATATTTAACAACCCAAATGTGTTTCGCTTCAAATTCGCAGGCTGCAGCTAGCTCATAATAATATATTGCAAGTGAGTTACTAATAATAACTATAAATCTGCTTCCACTTTCTTAGTGCGAACGGCCAAACTATACGAGCTCCTTGCCGGACACTTTGTTTCCCGAGACATACTTACATTCTTCAGGTGTTCAAGACGAGAGTGAATCGGTGTTTTCTACGATAACGCGTTCTATTGTAGGCTTCAATCACTTAAAATCAGGTGAATTGAAAACCAAGCGCCAACCCATAATAAATAAAAAAAATGTATGGTTATTCTGGGTATCAAAAATATTTGAAGGCTTTTTTTAGCTAAAAGGTTATTCGAGGAAACTGCAATGATTAGTTTTTCTATGAATAAAAAAAAGAGTATGTTAAATTTGGAGTATTTTTGTGGAAAATAAAATTCGATTAGGCCGGGCCGGTTCGGTGGGCCTTCAGGGTGAGGGTGACAGGCGGGGTGGGTTTACCCTAGTGTACCTGTTGACCTAACATTTGGACCTCACAACCGCCTACCATTAGGTGGAGTGAGGTCATACTGAACGCTTTTTTTATAAAAAAAAATAAATTTCAAAAAAAAATTGTATTTTAATAAACACCGGCAAATTTATGTGCATTATGGATATGTATCTATGCAACGTTTGGAATTTTATAGCTTTATAGGGCTTAAGAATGACCGAATCGCAAAATGACTACTACATGGTCTATAAATGACCAATTCATTAACCGTTTGGAAAGTAAGCAGAGAAGAAATAAACGGACGGCTGTGACAAAAGTACAGTGAACTACGGAAACCTAAAATGGCTCTTAAAATCAAATCTAATTAGTTTCCAATTTCACACAAATACTGGATTGATAAAGGCCTCTGTCCAGCAGTGAGCTGCAAATTGGCTGATAATGGCGAAGAATACATACAAAATACAGACAACACATAAACAGATTCAAAATATTACCTATATTGAGTTCTCAGAACGCTCAAAATAATTTTTCATGTTAAATGTAACGGGGACGAATATCATAGAATATTATTTCGTAAAATAGCCGTGATTTACATTATTTACACAGCATTCGAGTTGAGTTGAACTATCCAGCTAAATCGCCAAAAGTACCTGAGGTCAATATTTGAACAGAGGAAACTGGGGGTATGTACTTTAACATCATACGAGTACGTTCGTTGCAGTAACTGTTGGTAAATCGGTATATTTATACTAAATTTGAAGGCAACAGTTTGCTTTGATAGCCACTTAGCGTTAACTGATGGCTTATATCTGCGCTCATAGGTACGAGTACTACACATGTATTGGAGTTATCCATGGTAACATTATAAATACAAACGTTAGCTTGTACCTATATTTGTTTGTCTCTTCTTGCTCGTTCTACTGAACTCCATGTTTTTCATAAGACGAATCAGGCCATTGGTCTAGTGATAAAAGTTCAATAAAATTGAGAATATTTATTAATATAAAGCATATGCATTTTTTTATAGTGGCTCGACATAATGGCTTCCCTACGCCTGATGGAAAGCGAAAGAGAAGCCCAAGTCGCTGTGGCAACGGGCAAGTAACTGGTCAGTTACCTGTCAGTTGCCACCGCCATGCCGGCCCAACCCTAACCCCCCACGAGCTTCGGAAACCCTACTCACCGGCAGAAACACGACCCAGAGGTCATGTTGACTGCGGTATTCTATAGGGTGGAGGTCCTTCCCCGGACGGGCGGCTCAATTCGAGCGGAGCATTGAACATTGGTAGAGTCTATGTCCAGCAGTGCATTGATAAAGGCTGATGATGATATGCATTTAAATAACCGGGCAAACACGATTGTGTTTGTGTATCCTAAAGATTTTCAGAATACCTTCTCTTTACTTTTATTTCCGATGAGCTCTACTTTTTCCGTGTAAGTATTATAACCTCGTATAAATTGTGTATTATTGGATCTATATTAATGTTTAGAAACAAGTATTAGCGAGGTATAAGTATTTCTCTTGCGGTGACGGAAAATAATGCAAATTACTGCCCCCCTGTTCTTGCCCTAGGTGTCGTAAGACACTAAAGATAGCGACTAAAGATTTCAGCTCCTCAGCTACTTGTAGCCAGTCGCCAGGACGGCGACCACCGTACCCTCGGCGAAACCCGTGAAGCAATTTCCGTCGCATTTCGAAGTTAGTCGATGTATAACCAGAATAGTAGGTACTTTTTTTATATTAGCACGTCAAAATGACTATGTTAAGCAGACGACAAAGTCCAAAAAATGTAAGCGATCCGCATCACGCTCGTTAGCGCAACACAGATCACACTATGACGACCTTCACGGCCCGTTTAGAAGACCTAAAGACTATAAGAAGCAGGGGACAAGTGTGCTGGAAGAGAGTTCCACAGCCTAAAGCCATCATGGCGATGGTAACTGACAAGTGATGATTTGGTTACTTCTCCGGTGCCGGTGCGACTTATTCCTCTCTTTCGCTTTCCATCAGGTAACGAGAGCTGTACTAGAAAATAATAAAGGAAAATTTACTACAACTAGCTATGCCCACGATTTCGTCCGCGTGGAATAGAGTTTCATCCCCATTTTATCGGTTAAGAAAAGATTTTTTTTCCTATGTCGTAACCTGCATGCCCAGCCCGATCTGTCCGTTGTTCAGTGGTTCAGGCTGTGCGTTGATAGATCACTATGTCAGTCAGTTAGTCACGTTTGAGTTATAAGTATATGCGATATTTAGATTCTACGATGATAAGACACATAATAAACTGGGTTAATAAATTCGTATACCTCTACTTAAGGCCCTTTGTACATAGTACATACGGAAAATGTTAATTTGCCCTTCCAACACAATACACACTGTCAGATAATACACTCAACAACAAACTTCCAGAGTCAGCAGACCCACTCCACTGTCACTAACTGTTTCATTTAAGGGAACGCAAACAAAACACGAAACGAAGAATAATAAATTTCCCAATGAATCTCAAACAACGTATCAGTCCATGAATCTTTAAAAACGCCCCAAAACTTTCTAAAAAGTTCAGCGTTGGCTGCGCGTCTGTTTCTACAAAGAGTAAATGTGGATACATCATGAATATTAATGCGACATGCCCACGAAAGGCCAGTTAGATTGATGGCAAAACCGGCTCCATCGAGTTACAGATAATTGATATTCAGCAAATATTGGCGGATAAAATAAACCGAAAATTGAGTTTTCGAAAACCGGCCTAAATTAATTTGCAACTTCATAACAGCTTCGTTACGACGCGCAATTTTTATTAAAGGCAAATCCTGGGCTTGACGCGGACTTGCCATACTTACTTAGGGGTAAACAGTGGGATCGGGTTTTCACGCTAACGGGGATTATAATCGACCGCACAGTATGGCTGTTTATTTTTATCGGTTCTGTGTTTTAATAAAATAATAAATAAATAATAAATAACCCAAGACATGCCACGCTGGGCCACACAGCGCCACCTAGCCCCAAACTAAGCCGAAGCTTGTACTATGGGTACTAGACAACTGATAAACTTACTTAGATACATTTTTTTTTGTAAATAAATACATATTATAGATAGAAAACACCCAGACCAATACAAACAGACATGTTCATGAACACAAATGTTTGTACTGTGCGGGAATCGAACCCACGACCCTTGGCTCAGAGGGCAGAGGTCACTACCAAATGAGCCACCGAGCCTGTCAATCAATTTAAATACGTGAGAGGTCGGATCCACTCAGTAATGTTAATTATGAAAAAGTTGTGGAAAATGGATTATGATATTCGTAATTCGAACGTTTTATGTAACTACCTACGTACATGGGAGATACATATGTTGGTAAAAGTTGCTCTGCTTGTAAATTGTTTGTAAGATTAATGATTTCCTTAATTGCACGCCATATACCTAGTTGACTTAGAACTAATAATAATATTAGTATACGAGTAAGTACATATTCAGATGAAGATTTGCACCATTGGTTTCATATTTTGATAGTTTTTATTATATTAAAATAATGCAAGTTCAATTTCATATAATTCATGTCATCTATCTTTAGAAGCCCACTGGACTTAGGCCTCTCCATTTGGTCGCCACATGTAAATAGAAATAATCCATAATATCTTAATTTCAAAGCTGTCACGTGAAAATCTCCTACGAGACTTTGTTACACTGTGAATGGAAGTAAGTATTTTAACCCGAAAATGCGGCATCCATGGTTTGGCGTGAAAAAACAGCTTGGGTAAACTCCTACGTGATACTTTCCGTTAAAGGAGGCTTTCCCTTTTTAGTTCATGGAACGTGTAGGATTATCTCTTTGCTGCTTTTGTATGAAAACAAATATACCTGTCGTTTTGTTACAAAGCTTTAAAGGTTTTCAGCAAAAATTACGAAATTGTGACGGACGCAGGTCAAGGCTGTCCAGAAATTAATTATAATTATTCTGACGGCTTGGGTGATGCAATGGATAGAGCGTTAACAGGTTCCTAGTCCTGTGTATCACATTTGATACATATCGAATAATGTTCTATTGTGTAATCTTGGATACCCAAGCGGTGGACAGGGCACGGGTTAAGTCTAAAGAGAAGACGATCCGAATGATCCGGATTTTCAAAATTTTCTCGAAGCAAGGTTTTTTGGGAGATGACCCGACTTAGTATAAGACCAGGTGGTTGCCAGTGCAGTGTCAAGGAAATGAATGCGTGAAATGAGATAATAATTATCATCATCACCGTTTTGTTCACCAAAGTTCAAAAATATCAGGTTTTATTTTGCCTTCTGAGCCAAGGGTGGTGGGTTCGATTTCCACCCGGGTCAAACATTCGTGTGATGAACACTTGTATTTGTCCCGTGTCTGGGTGTTTATATTGGTATTTAAGTATTTATTTGTGGTACCTTCGTTGTTCTGATACCCATAACACAAGTGCTTAAGCTGCTTACTTTGGGATCGGAGCAATGTATGTGATGTTGTCTAATATTTATTATTAATATTATTAAACATTTGTGTCTTAGAAAGAGTTAAAACGCCTATGATGTTAGTAGGTACATTGATCTCATGAGGTATGTTATTTATAAGTACATTGTTAATATAAATAAATAAATAAATAACCCAAGACATGCCACGCTGGGCCACACAGCGCCATCTAGCCCCAAACTAAGCCGAAGCTTGTACTATGCGTACTAGACAACTGATAAACTTACTTATATACTTTTTTTTTGTAAATAAATACATATTATACATAGAAAACACCCAGACCAATACAAACAGACATGTTCATGCACACAAATGTTTGTACTGTGCGGGGATCGAACCCACAACCCTTGGCTCAGAAGGCAGAGGGCACTACCAACTGAGCCACCGAGCTTGTCAATATTGTAATTTTATTTGATCATCTTCCAAGAACCATGTGAGTACTCTGAACGGAAGTTCATTTTGCGATGCAAATGTAGCAATTTTCCAGTTCGGAGAGTTTCGGCAACGGCAACGACTATTTAGTTAAAGACAGAAGAGTATAAAAAAGCCGTTGATTTTTATTTCGTATGTAAAAGAAGGTTTTGTTAGTTTCAAATAAAAATTATTTGTTTTTGACCAATTTAAAACAGAAAATGAAACACTACTAGGTATATTAAATCATAAAGACTAATGACAAACAGCCATGAATCTTCAAGTACAAATAATAACGCTTCTGTCGCCGATATCGGATGGTAAATGGAAACTTTTATGTTTTGTAGGTAACATGTACTATATGTATTCGTGTGTAACATATATACTATCAGTACATATAGACAACATAATGTTGTATAATAACATAACAATAGCCCATTCAAACTACAAGAAATATGAAAATGGACTCTTAGCATAATTTTTTGTTATTTAGTTTACATAACTCGAAGATCTGGAACATATATTGCAAAATCTAGGAACCAGCTACAATAACGAAAGTAAATTAGTCTGATGGGCATTTTCTATCGCCGATTCAATTGGTTGATGGTTATACCGCCACCAATCGGTTGCTAGCGCCTCGTTTGTTATTCAGCAGGATGCAGGTAAGTTTGGCTTGGAGCAAAAAGATGATAGGCCGTCCCCTTACACATATTTAAAAACAGTTTAAAAAGTATCAGCATCTTAAATATGACAAGAGTAATTTTAAATAAGTTGCTTCTATTATAAGTATATGTGTGACTCACCTTCAACTTACATCGGACATCAAACACCTCAAGAGTTCATTACGAACATTAATATCTCCACGTCTATTCTACACAGTGCGATTATTCCGAAGTTACTTCATCACCATTTACCCAATAGTTTGCGAGACACTAGCGTTTTGACAAAGCACCTCAGCGTCGGCTATAATGAACATCCCTAATTGCGAACTCATTCATACAACTACAGTTACCGTCGTATGAGCTATCCCAGCTATAATCACTGAGCTACGAATCTCGGAACGGGTTCGTAAGTGATAAACTACCTATTGCTCTAGTTAGGAACTTGGGAGTGACGTGTAGCGAGCCAGTTCTGAAACAGCTCCGATGAAGTGTGCTTTTGAGGGATGTTAGCATGATGTCTTTAGCCGGTTTAGAAAATAATAATGGAGCCGAATGGACTTGGAAGTCTTGTATTAGTAGGTATATTAATAATTTCGAAAACACAGTCTCTTTTTTGTGTGACGGAAGTACAAACATAGACACAAGATAATCTAAAACATATCTCTTATGACGTCTGTACTTAAAAATACAGCATAGATTTTATACTCCTTCAATAACATGTACATTTAATAACTTCAAAAGATTGTTACGGGGTGTTATCTCCATATCAGCGATTATTTACATAGAAGAATGTGTTCGAAAACAATTGTCGTGCCACAACTTTTAATTTTCTTTTGCTTGATCGATTTTTCTTACCATAAGTTCAGTAACTTATGGTAAGAAAAATATGTCTAATTCAATGCATTAAAAAGTTCATAAGCAAGATGAGACTAAGTCTCTATTACTTGTAGTCTCCATGGATTGAACGGAATACCCAATATCGAAGCGCAACCTAAGAACCACCTACGAACATAGTCGGTATACATTTCGAGCGTTCCTTGAGTTAGGATCCAGATCCAAGTTTGGTTGCAGTTTCGAGGATAATACTCCCGGCTGATATATGGCAGATAAGTTGGCCAGAATGGCACGGAAGAAGTTCTACATTACGTTACAATCTAAGATACGGCGAACAGATAGTTGTAAGTTGCACAATTGAACACAGGAAATGGGAATGCTGTAAATTTAAAGGTACTTCTTATGGATAGGATTCATCTGCAGGCTTCGGTGAATATTCGTTGGTGTGGCTAGGTACGTCGTTGTACAACTAATATTCGGGTGAAGATAATGTGTCTTCGGAATTGGCGCGAATCAAAGGGCTTGTCGCGTTATCATTCATTTGGATGACTACATGTATACGGTGTGTGTAAAACTTGTTTGATGTGGAGGATATACCCATAATCGCCACACTGAGTATGCGGGTTGGCGATCGCAGGGCGTAGCTTCTCGCTCCGGTGATGCTGCCATCCAGCCTAAAGGTAAGATCAAAATTTCTCAACGCAACACAACAAAGTGCGATATTCTACTTGCCACAAAAAAAAATACATTTAATGTAAACAAACAAACCATAACCAAGGCGTTGCCGGCGATCTCGTCTCCGATCCCGATATTAAGTTCAGCCTGTGACGTCACTGGCACATCTCTGTGAGTTACTACCCTGTCTGCGAATGTGTTTCCCCGCAGTTTTCCTTCCGTTCGTGCATAATGCGCCGATATGCTGCCCACGTAGAATTGTAAGTTATTTCTTTTCTCCCCCTTTCGACTTCCCATGACCCACTTTTTATACTTTACAGATAATAACAACCGACTGGTGGCCGTATAACCATCACGATTGAAGACGTAGCTAAATACTACAGGCCGATGACGGGCAGCAGCGTCACCGGAGCGAGGAACTACGTCCTGCGATCGCCAACCCGCTTGCCCAGAGTGGAGATTATGGGTAAAGCCTGCAGATGTTTGACCAAAGTGGCGAACAACTGGAAAAGCCTATGTCCAGCTGTGGACTTCGGATGAAATAGTTTTTAAATTCACTCATTTACATAAGTTATATAATACAAACATCATCATGATTAGCGTATTGCAGTCCACTGCTGGACATAGGCCTCTATTTTTAACTGATTTTATAATATTACGTATGATAAATGTCACAGCTGGTTAAAATAGTCGTTAGATCAAACAGCTAGCCGTTTGACTGAACAATGCCATTCAACTACACGTCTAGCTATTTCATCGAATAGTTGAGCCGCTCAAAACGTTCAATACTACAGCTGATACAAAAGCCGCCGTCTAATTGAATTATCGCTCATTACCATATCACAAAACACTTAAAGCAAAGGCCTACAAGACGAATTAAAGATAAAAACACATTGTACTTAACCTGTTTTTCTACGCGTTACCTATAAATTCGTGAGGTAACAAGGTGGTAAAATATCGTTAAAAATATCTACTTGGGAGATTTATCGGGCCAGACAGGCCAAATCGCATTCGTCTCAATTAGGGAGACAGGCCATCTGTCAATCAGGTCTCCCGGCGGTGTGATTCGTTACCGATTTCATTGGGAAGGAAGCAAAATGTCTTATTTACCATATATGCATTCACGGTCTGAGAAACTAACAGATTTAAGGAAGGTGATTTTGATTGATTTTGTATGTTATATCAATACAGTAAAAAACTATGCTTGCACTTTGAAAATTTTCCAAAAAAGGCAGCTTGTAAAAAATAAGTAATAACATGTAGTAAGAAGCCAAAAAATTGTCTATCTATTTAAACAATACTATATACTTAACTAGTAAACTGGAACAGAATATGTTGCAAATAGGTACATAAAATTAGCCCTGTAAGTACAAGAGAAATAAAAATGGCCCCTTAGCATAAACATTAACTGTAGTTGAGTCATCAAAATCCGAAGATCTGGAACATTTGATGTGGAAATCTAAGCAAATCTTAAACATTATAATAATATAGGTCACGTCTTAGCAAAAGTAAATTAGTCTGATAAGCATTTTCTGCTGATTTTGGCGTAAAATCATAAAATCTACACGAACGAAATCATTAGCACCAGCTAGTAAACTATAGGTAAGTTGAATTATCAAATCGTCTAAAACATTTAAAAATGCTGTACAGTAAATGTGTTATTCCTGTACCTAATCTATCCAAACTGGTAAATACCTCCCGAACATTTTACGAGAACGGTCAAAAACAAGTTTGTTATTCATCGCGCAACTCTCAGAAGGACACCTTAAAAACATAACATTTTATTGGCACAAGAAACTTGTTTACACAGGCCCTTATGATTAATGCATATTTTCTTGCCCGATAAATAATGTAAGGCCGCACCAAACATTCAACTTTGCCGGGTGTAACTCACGAAATTTAATCATAACTGTAACGTTAGCCTTATGCAGGGTCCAAGTTTGCTGTAAAAACGGCTTGGACGCCTTACTGGGAATGGTGAAGTTATAAGTTCACTTGAGTCAGTTACTTTATGGCTAGTTTTTAATAAAGTGACTAGCGCAAAGTAGTGGTCTCATAAGGCATATAGGCAGTGATAGAGCTGGTGTGTTATTTTAATAATCGAACGAACAAAATAACGATCGTTCGATCGATGGATGGATTTTGTGGCGTCGTGCTTAAAAAATGAACTACTATCTCTTACGAATCCGTCAAGGTCAATCTTCACCAATTTAGTCCGTATATTACACACGGGAGGAACAAATAGGAGAAATTTATATTACAAAAATATACGATCCGTTCATCGAACGATTGTTCTCCATAGTTATTGAAGGGCCTCTAATTTTTTTGTGTTAGGTTTCGACAAGGCGTTATTTAAATTACGCCTTGTCGAAATGAGTGCGCTGGTTTTCTGGTTTAAGATATAGATAGGGCCTTAAGCATTTTGTATTTATGGTTTTATTTTTCGGAAAATATTACATGTATATTTACTATAGCTACATCAGTCTAATTCGATTATATTTTTTGGTTTTAAAATTAACCTTCATAAATAATTACACAATGTAAGATAAGAATCAGAACTTGACGGAACAGAAAATTAGGTAGGTATCTACTCTTTAATTAGTTATTGATGAAAAACAGGAAAAATACTGTTGACTATACTAATGACGATAAGATAAACAAATAGACTAATTAAGGAAGTTGTCTCTGTCTCAGTTCTTATACATCAGAATTTTTTTAACTAAGGAGAGTATTTTTTTCTTTAATGTTATTTATAGGAACTGGGCGCGATTTGTTCTATACAAATTAATACTTTGCGATTTCGATCTAATATAATGTGATGAATGTGAACTGGTAACATGATTCCTAGTAAGTATTTCAGATTCACTCGTAGGTATTTAAATTAAAATCATCATAATAGCTCTAGGAAATCATCATAATAGCTCTAGGAAGACTTGAACAAAACTTGTCTTCAACCATAACTATTTATTAATCTGTGCTTCACCCGAACGTTGCGCCCTTGTTATTAATTAATTCGCCATTTAAACATTCTCGTCATCATGTGTCTGTGATGTGTTCATCGCTGTGCCTGGATTGTACTCGTATCTAGGTATTGATGAGATAGGAGCATAAAGCCAAGAAGTAGTACTTTTTCCAGGTCTAAAACGTCTATATGGGCTGCTGAAGCAAAGAAATAGAAATACGCCAAATTCACCAACATCGATTAGCAACCTGCTGTCACATGAACTTGCTAACCCAAAACCTATTTCCGTGACAATAATTTGTACGCATCACCTCACTCCTGATTCCAACCCAAAGATAACAAAGCAATAAATCCGCTCAAACAATATTGATCTCGCTCCTGACACCCAAACACGATGGACATTAAAGTGAGCGGCACGATGGGAGATTTCACATAGTAATCGTAAAACTAAGTCCTCTTCGATTGCGAAACTTTGTACGGCATAACGGCGGTCGTAAACGCGAGATATTATTTACGACGTACGCGCCGAGCAGACGTGTGTGCGCCAACTTAGATTGTAGCTCCACTCCACTCCAACGTTTTTGGGAGCTTTGGCACATTGAAGCAAGGTAGAGACATAGTAGAAGAGGAGAAGTATGGAATGTTCTAACAAACGAACTGTTTATTTATTTAAACTTTATTGCACAAAATGGTACAAAAGGCGGACTTAATGCTAGGAGCATTCTCTACCAGTTAACTGTTGACGCCAGATCTGCAATAGGCTGATGACGATGATGAACCCTCGTCATCAGAGGGTCGCCTCGTCATCATCACCGAACATTCAGAGGAAGCGGATGGCTCTCACACCTTAGAATTTAAGCTTCATTGACGAGGGCGCCCCCCTGTGCCCCAAGATGCCCTACGTACGTGAGTTTGGGGAAAAAACGACTACTCCAGGGCCGGTTTCTTGAGAAAAGGCCACCCTTACATGCTTAGACACTTATCATTTACTCACGTCGCGATTTTCCATACTTTTCATTTTCTACTATGGTCTTCTACGATAACAGGTAAAATGTATTCTTATTTTTAATTTAATTAGGGATTGTTTTAGATGATTATTTAACTAAAATTTGTTCACATGTTCGTTGCCGCAGGGACTAGGGCTTCTCTTTCGCATTCCATCGGGCGATAGATGGCCAGTACGCTGTGTTACTTTTAACACATTCATCGCCCATAGCGGCTTTTAGAAGTAAGCCAGCAGCAGTATGAAACCGCGAGGCGCATTCGTCACGAGACTAGGGCAGCAGTCGCCGAGCGGTAATAAAAGCGCAGCAGATGCGCCAACCGCAGAGCTTGTGACCGCAGAGATGGTGAATGAATCATTACTGCACATTATGGGGCAAGCTGTTTTTAAACAGTATTAATGGTTGGTGTAGTATTAATTGTTCGGGATCCAATAATAATATATGAAGTATACAAAGCAAACGACACGAAACGAACGATACAGAATTTGGCTTAGTTTGGAGCTAGATGGCGCTTTGTGGCTCAGCGTGTCATGTCATAAATTAATTATTTATTACGTAATTGACTCAACAGGAAGGTATATAGTCAAGTCCTAGATGTACTACTACTAGAGGCCTACACATCAACCAGTACAGAGGTCACATCACTTTTCCCTTACTGTTTCCGATTAAATCTCAAAAGCAATGGATGTGTTCATGCACACAAATGTTTTTACTGTGCGGGGAACCCGCGACCATTAGATTATTATATCATATCAGAGGTTGTGTTCCCTATCATTGAACCTTGTCGTCCGACTTATTTACTACTACAAGTACATTAATTTTATTAAAATCCAACTATTTTATTAAAAAAAACTAATGAAATTTCATTTCATTCAAATTAGAACCACAAACAATAACACGTCAGTAAGAAACCGTATGCATTCAAGAGTAACTGAAACAAATTCCTCAATTCCACTGAGCGAGGTGCGCGATTCTGCATATCACTAGTAAAGGACATAATAAAAGAAACGACAGTATGTGCTTTAGTTATGTAATATTCGACTATTAGGTATGTATTTGATACAATTTATTAATATAGTATGGTTTTAATTTATACGGATTTCTTGTTTACTTTGCTGTTTTGTACATACGAGTAAGTAGTACAAAGGTAATCTTATTACTGTAAAACTAGCCTGTAATGGGCATATGTACAAGTATTTACGTTGTATCTTATTGTAATTAAAGTTCTGTATATATGCTGTTGGTTTACCAGTTTAAATAAAAAAAATAAAATAAAAACTAGTACTAGAAGTCAGTTCACGAACTGACTTCTGATCATCAGAACGGAGGTACCACAAATATATACTTAAATAGAAATACAAACATCCAGGCACGGAACAGACACAAACGTTTCAATTCATCACACGATTTTTTTCGAACCCATTACCTTGGTTCAAGAGGCAGAGGTCACTAGGTACAAATGGGTCATAGAGCCACTCATCTCAACGAATTATTAACTACACTAGATCATTACTTGCTGTTGTTACCAATTCTGATGATAACCAATTTGTTACCATACTTGTCGTGTATAAGAAACATTAAAATCTTTATTATTCTTGACACATATGTCCACGTTTTTACTACGAGTATACTGCTATCTCTTCCGCACTGTTATAACACTTCCCCTGGTATCCCATGAGACCTTTCTCATAAATATTACATCACCCACCCAAACCCCACTTGCTTCTCAAAAAGGCCACTTATTGCAACAAATGGACGATTTACGTAAACGACTTAAGCCTTTTTGAATAATATAAACTTCGTAGCGCGTTATGCATTTCAGATTTAAAGTCCTTTAAAACGTATGGACACGATTTCGTGAATCGGATGCCGTCAAAAGTGAATAAGAAGGTAATAATTTATGAACGACGAAGTCCGGATAGTTCGAGTAAACTTGTAGGACCTAAATCTTAGCTACTTATTGACTTAGTGTTAACTTTAGTGACAATAGAAGGCAGGCTCCGTCTTGCCGTGTATGCTGAATACATTATTAATAGTATGTGAGTGACATGTTGGAGAAAAGACGGGAACTTATAATCTCAGCTGTGTAATTTTCTCGGTTTTTTATGTGAGTTAATATTTTTCATTCAAGTTTAAGGTTATGTTACTATAAATATAATCATTTTAGAAAAGATGTAATTAATCAATTATCATACTTCATTAAATAATAATGTGCAATTTGACACACTAATTTCAAAATTTCACAGATTTTGCTTAATGTAAAAGGGATAACTTAAATTAAAGTATCCCTAAGTAGGTACTTTTTAAAAGGACTACTTATAGAGAAGTTCATGCTTATTTATGGATTTATTCGACCACCACTATAAGGCTAATTGACCGCGAAACGAAAAAGTATCAATTAATTAACTAAACCTTGATGAGACAATTCATTACACATGTCAACTTTCAACTACATAAACATGCCAGGAAATTACAAAAGCACGCCATAACCGATGGTGAATAATTTGAGGCAACATTGCCGAGCCGGCATAAACTCTCCCGCAAATATTTTCTAGTCCGAAACTTTTACGGGGCCACGTCTGGTGTGAACGCCACATTAGTCATGCAACTTGCGCAGACTCGTTTGCTATAAGTTGAGCCATAACAGATGCGCCACTGTTCAATAATGACTTGAAACGAGTGTTTATGATGTTCACAGTTGGGCAAATCGATTGTTTTAAGTTGAAGAAAGAAATTAAGGCACTAGATTTAAGCCAATGTGACAAGAAAAATAGATTTATAATTATTTATATTTAACACCAAATAGTTGGCTTAAAATTAGGCGCAAAGTTAAATTAAAGCCCAATTCCGGCGATTTCATCGCTATAAGCGATCTATGTCTCACAACCTATCTTTTCACTCCAAGCCACCCTCAGCTGTCCGTGGTGCGTCCTACTTCATGACAAACGAGGCTCTGACTACCGACTGCTGGCGGTATAACCATCTCAATTGAAGGCGTAGTTGAACACCACGGAAAAGCCTCCAGGTGTGCCCAAAACGGCGAACAACTGGAGGCTTAAATCCAGCAGTGGATTACAACAGGCTGAATATGATGATGAAAGTTGAATCTATAATGTTAAATTACACGCGAGTCCCGGTGAGGTTGCACCTTAAATATAACACTGCTTTTGAATGTTCTTTTACTGATGAAACAAAAAACTAGTGTAACAACCAATCCGTTGAAACGATAGTTTGCTAAAAATCCACATCAGCTTAGTAAACAAAGTGTAAAGTAATATTTTCATTCATTTTCGATATCCTTTTATGTGTTTTTACGTTATTTGTGTATTTGATATTACGTGGTAAGTAAATTTATTATATCACAGTTGAGTGTAGGTAGGTATAAATAGCGTCTATTCTTAACAAAAAGCCCTCAGGATGACTTCACTCCACCTGAAGTTAAGCGATCGTGAGTTCCAAATGTTAGGTCTACTTTTTTTAACTTAGCTGTACCACTGCTGCACAATGGCGACTACTTATAGATAATTATTAATAAATTAATATTCCTCATTAGTAAGTTCCGTGTGACAATCACTGCAGATCTAAAGAGCCACCGTCTTTTATTCAGAAAGACCCATAAATTTAAAACTTAAATGGTGACTTTCAATTACTTCTTAAAACGCCATATTGCATTGATTTAAGAATCGATTGCATTATGAGCCTTTGATGTTATGTTTTCGTACCTAGACTTCTTTCTGTTGGGCCCAGGTAAGGCGCGCTAGTGGTGTCGTGGCAGTCTTGGTCCAAAGGTCCCATGACAATACCTATAAGGCGCTTGACGCAGGGACCGGGGTTTTTTAGTGGGTATTCCATGCCTAATTTCCATCCCGAGACAGGGTGCCGCCCTCCCGTTCTGAAGGGCGGCATGAGTCCCACAAACTCCGTCACTCCCCCGGGTGGTGGGGATGCGTCAAGGCATTTTTCCCCAAATTAAAAAAAAGGTCGTCTTACGACACTAACGGGATGAGATTGGGACACATGGACAATTATACCTAGCGTCTACTTATAGCTACGAGCTAGTATCATCATCCTAGCCTTTTTCCCGATTGTCTCAGGGTTGGCTTCCCAAACTGAGAGATTTGGCGAGGGCTAAGCTTTTACACAGAGCGACTGCCATCAGACCTCCGCAACACTTAGGGTAAGCTATACCCATTCCCAGTTGGGCGTCAGAGTTATCATAATCTCTGATATGATGTGACGACTGCTATCTAAGTTGGTAAAGAATAGCACCCGGGACCAACAGCTTAACGTGCCTTCCGAAGCACGGAGGAAATCGGTGTCAAATTTTGGTCACCCATCATCGGATTGACCGCGCCAATGGTTGCACAACTTTGCGATCATTGTTAAGCGAACAAGACCGCGGCGCCACCGAGCTCCTGTAATGAATAATATTTCTCATTAGTAAGTTCCGTGTGCTGCTCACAGCACATTAGTCACGGGAGGCGGACAATGCGCCGTCTCTCGCGTCTCGCGAGTTGGGCCATAACCGACAGATGTGCCAGCCGCAGTGCGAGTGGGTCACGAGGTGAGCACGTTAGGGGTGTACTAAATGAGTCTTAACCAACGACGCAGAAATGGGGGTGTTGTAAGTTTCACGTCACGTCACAGACACAGTCTGTGTAGGTACAGCCTCGTAGCTTCTAAAAAGAGTCACGAGCCTGTTTGCCAATTTTTAAAGCTTTACTTATTTAACTAAATAGTAAAATGTTAATGAATGATGATGGATGGCCTTAAGTCGAAAAGCGCGGACTATCCGAAGGTTCCGGGTTCAATTTCCGGTCGGGGAGCAAATTAGGAAATTTAGGATTAGATTTCTAGGAGAAACTTCCTTTTTCTTCATCTGGTACTTAAAGTATGAAGGAAACCTGAGTTTCAGACCAGGAATAAATCTTCTTGCTTGGAAATTAAGATGACAGCACGCTACCTTCATCTGTTTCTACTTAGCCCAATGGTTAACAAGTAGAGAATGCCTGCCTATGCGGCATTAAGACTTTTTTACACTATTTCTATTGTGCAACAAAGATTAAATAAATGACAAGCATACCTTTTAAGATGACAAGTATACGGGAATGCGGACTTACCTGAAATAACACAAAATTACTAATTAGCTATACCTTAGAATAATAAGACAAGTCAGATATTTATAAACATCAAATTCGACATATTTTCCCAAAATCCCAATACAAATTAAGTTAGGAATTCATTCGTCTAAGTCTGCAGTCCCAACATAGTCGCGATAGCTATTCACAAAATAATCTGCTTAATTATAATCTCAATGAATTTACACCGTCACTAATAACTTCTGTCTGCGAACGCCGGGCACTCTCGTACCAAGAATTTCTGCCCGGTTTCAATTTAATTGGCATTTAATTGCAAGCAGAGTATAAAGCTTGTTGCCGAACAGTTGTAGCCGACTTTAAGTTATACTTTGATGACAGAAGCCAGCGATCGTCTGAAGTGGAGGAAATATACGAGGAATTCGCATCTACTAAGAAAAAGATGTTGTGCAATCGAGATTTTACACTTTAATGGAGTATTTCAGGGACAATTGAAAAGTGTTTGTTACGCGACTGATATTATTGTGAGAGATAGATAGATAGATGCTCTTTATTGCACCATAATGTTGAATTAAGACTAGACATAGTATACATCCCTAAATGAGAGCTTAGGAGATTAGAAATAACGTAAGGTTTTGTATAACATGAGGATGCAGCAAAATTCCAAAATAAAAAAGTTCTTTCCTCACAGCAGTTAAACTGTGACCTCGGCATTGCAGAGTCTATGAGAGGTGAAAACATTTAACATCAGTAATAAAAAATATGATCTTTTAACAGTTCCTATAGTTTAGTACATACTTCAACATTTTTCATATAGATAAGATAATTGGAATTGTTTCAGGATTTGTATAAGCGTTAGTGTTTGGTCATGGCGATCTTGCACCCTACTCTGTCTTGGTCACGTGTCTCTCATTTTTCCTCATTACATACCAAGACATACGGCTCTCTATCAACTTCTCTGTCACTGATGCTACTTTCATACTTCCTCTAATATAGGTACATACTCATTCCTTAACATTCTCATCCCTGCGACATGCATTCTTTTATCCATCTTCTCAGTAGGCCGGCACTTAGATACACAATATCTAAGTAATACGTACAGTCGTACATAGGAAGTAACTATATATTTTATATTAAGATATTGCATTTGTTTCAAAATAGGTAGGTACAGAACAGAAATTCGCCTCTAAAAATTACGGGCAAAATTCTGAAATACACGCGTGCAAAAACTAGTTAAAGTTAGTTAAAACGATATAATATATTTACCGTTTCAATTAAAACAGATAATTAAATTTTCGTGTGACGAAATCCGGCATATGTATTTGAAATGTTATCAAAGGGTAGGGTAGCGGAAATTTAATAATTTTATCACTGCGTACATAATAGTAAATACAAATTGAGTGCTTTTACGAGTAGGTACCTACTTCATAAATAGATTTACCTATGTCATTTTCGTGGACAAATATATACATTTAAACTTTTATCCATTGTATTTAATTAATATATTTTCTATATATTTATTTATAGCCAATTCTAAATCAGTTGATACCCCAATTCCAAGGGTAGTCCGGAACAGATTACTTATAGCGATGAAACCTAAATTGTATGTACAACACATATTTATTATGCCTATAGTTCATTCGCGTTAAGAAAATAGTGACTGACAGGTCACTGACAGGCCACTAGCCAATTAAAACGCTAGAAACTAAACGCTAAAAATTAACGCGAATGAACTATAGTTTTAATACATACTTTAATTATTTATTGCATTAATTTTATCTTTATTACATAACTAACTGCATCCCGAGTTTTAAGTCAATTGTATAGTGTGTAATAAAGAATATCTATCTATCTATTAACGCCCATCATGAAGTGGCTTGACTTGACTGGCTCGGTGGTTCAATTGGTAGTGACCCCTGCTTTCTTAACTAAGGGTCATGGGTTCGATTCCCACCCAGGAACAACATTCGTGTGATGAACACTTGTGTTTGTTTCGTGTCTGGGTGTTTATTTAAGTATTTATTTGTGGTAGGTACCTTCGTTGTTCTGATACCCATAACACATGTGCTAAGCTACTTCCTTTGGGTTTAGAGCAATGTAAATGATGTTGTCTGATATTTATTTTGGTAAATATGCACCATAATAATAGTAAGAGTGTCGTACTATTTCGAAAAGAAGATCCTTATAACATTTGCTTTTACATTCTCCAGTAAAATTGTTAAGCGGTATTAGTGCTAGAAAATGCTACACTGAGTCTTGCGTTATGAACGAAGCCTGCAAGTTCTTTCAATAGGACTTAGAGTTTTCCCAGAACTCTTCAGTAATAGTATTTTAAGAATTTTACCCGCTCATTATGGTGTTGCGGTCTGCTTGCCTAGATTAAGCTTTGGAAAACATCTATTTTAATGAGCGGGAATTCTGCTAAATACTTAGCGCACCTACGTAAAGTCTTAGTATATTTTGTAGTATCTGTATTTCTATTGCCGTGAGTATTCTATTCAAGAAAACTCAAAACCGTTTGTACTTGTAACAACTGGAGAGACCTATGTCCAGCAGTGGACTGCGATAGGCTGATGATGATTATCTGGAGTGGCTACCACTTCTCAGCAAACGTAGTGTAGGACGCGCTCAGAAAAGGTGGAGTGGCGATTTCCGCAGGATGGTTGGGAAGTAGGTACGGGAAGGCCAAGATCAATTAAAGCGTCAATCAATTAAAGAGGGCTCTCTCCAGCAATGGACTGTGAATAGATATACTGATGATGATGATGACAAGATATAATTGTCAGGTGGAGTGACATTTGAGCAAAGAGGTGGTGGGGAGGAGGTGTGGGAGAGGCCTATGTCCAGCAGTTGACCACCACGATGATGAGAATTTAACCGATCACCTGATGTCTATATTTATGCCAAAGGGCGACTCGAGTAGGCGTCCAATAAACCACACTTTGACCTAAGAATTTATTTGGTAAAGTTTGTTTTCAATCCCGTCAAACAGTACTCGAAAGGTTGGTAAAGGGTAAATACTTGGAATATTACTTAGAACTTTCTCATTGACGAAACGATTGCTCGCCAGTAGGTACTCTGCGGCAATTTGTAAATTCAATTGTAATGAACAATAAATAGCTCGTTTGGAATCTTTTCTATGTGTTCTGTGATTGATAAAATTTACCAAGACGGGGAAAGTTTCTCTATCGCTTTTCTAAATGCAATTTATTGCGTTAGAACGATATGGAGCTAAACAAAACATAATTATATTCTATCAAACAAAAACTGGACAAGGGCCTTCTAGCTAACGGCAAGAATAAGAATAAAACATATTTATTTTCTCCATTACAAAAAAAAACAATGAAAGAGCCATAAACCTATAAACCTACTACAGGTTTTATCTTGTAAAACAAGTAGTAATTACTGGTGTTACTTGTAAGTACTTTAAGTACCAAACGATGACTGGAGGCGTCTCCCAGAATACCTAAACTGGGACGATTGAGAAAAGTTAATTCAATAAATTGGTTCGATCGGGTCGGAAACCGGAAGCTTTGAATTTCTTGCCGGTTTTTTTAGCGAGTTTTGAATATAAAACTTACATAATTTAATCATCTAAAAATGGAGCATCACTGAACTCAGTGCACCTTTTACTTTGCAATAGCATTATGAGCCATGTGACCGAGACTTAAATGAATTGCTAGATTATGTACGTATCGTAGAATGGAAGAGGCTTGCTTATGAAATTTTCATTAAGCCTGGCAGTCCCTGTGGGGGGCGGAGGACGTTGAAAAATATTTCATTAGGAATTAGGGGGAGGGTGTCTCATAAGGCTTACCGAGCCCTGCGTGGGTAGACAATGCACACACGCCGACGACCACTAACGGGCATTTGATCGTTTTTGCAAAGGTCGGCTGCCTGCCTCGTCATCTTGTTAACGCACGTTTTTATCAAACTCTGAAGCGAGATATTGCACGAAAGAATAAGATGAATCTTGTTAATATAGCTCTGTGTCTGGCTCGCGTCATATGACGCATGACCTAGGCGAAGTCGAAAAATATGAAGTTTTACCTACTTTATTTTGTTCTACATAACATTTTTCTTCTACTAAGAGAGGAAATGTTTTTAAGGTTTTTTTTATTAAAAATAAATAGCACAGGATATTGACATCCTTTCGCTTGATAGGAAGTCAAAGGGTACGTAACCTCATGAAACAACTTCTTATAATTATCACCGCTACAAGGGGCCCGCTTTTTATGCCTCGTACACAGATATCTCCAATAGATACCGCACTTAAGATATCGCGCGAGAGGTAATACATCAATGCAATGCAGGCGCGAAATACGCATGCGCTTAAAGTGCGTCAGTACCACGGTCAGTACTGACCAGAAGTCAGACCCGTGTGTATCGGAGACACTTTTAATAGTTTGTAGAACATAAACGTATGAATCTTAGTATTGAACTCCTTGGCGCCGGAGCTCAAGTTACGATGGAAAATATTTGACAGATGTTAGCTCGCGTTGATGTCTTTTTTCATGATCCCTTTCTTTCATTACCAATTTCACTATTTTTATCCCTTTCTAGCATAGACACGTTTGACAATAGTGTTACAATGTATTACTTTCAAGTATATCGATAATGCAAGATGAGAAAAATTTTAGTGTTTCTACTTTAGATTTCCAAAGTGTCCTGAGAGAACATTAAAATGGACAAATGCCGCACCCTGCTGTTAGAGACATTTACATAGGATAGTTTTCAATGTATGAAGGATAGAAGACGAGTAAATGAAAACTGCTGTGATTACTTCACCTAACCATATTTATAACTATACTCATTTGAATATACTTATAATGTCAAAACGGCAGTTGAAATGTATTATTTAACGTATGTATTTTAGTAAATTGATCATTTTACGGGATCTTGCCGTAAAATCATCCGACGAAGGTGAGGTGAACGTTGATTGGTTCAATGGCTCACGTGGCGTTATCCCGGCAACCAATCAGGGAACAGTGTATTAAGTTACGGGTAATAGTGCACCGTTAAATAGTACATTGAGCAACGATTGGCCCATTTGAGGACGATTTTACTTGTGTCAAAATCGTAAATTATTAAATGACTGTCAGGCTACCGTAAGTTGATTAACTAACTGAAATCCATTGCGTTAAATAATACATTTCCACTACCGTTTGTTATATTCCGAAAGATAATCAACTACCTAGGAAATTGATCAACTTACGATTCTTGCTATTTTCCGGTGACATATATAAACATATATTTATATACATACATAGATAAATATCCAGTATTGCACAAAATACTGAAAAGGTGATACAGACATAATCTAGTCTAATATACCTGATTGGTAATTTTTCGATAAAATTATCGACATTGCACAATACAAATGTACATCACTTGAGAAATGAGTTACGTCCCCCGCACACCCTTCCATACCACCTGAAATTGACTCGCGAAACTCAAAGCAAAATGCCGAACATGCGGTATCTATTGGGGGTAATCTGTGGCCTCGTAGGATGGAAAAAAACATAGGGGATGGTGGTCCAAAATTGTAATAAGAGCTTGAAGCACCTTCTTTATCAAGTTCTTTTCCTACTGGCTTCTGTCCTAGGCGATGTGAAGAGCGTGGTAAACTGAGTGTCGTGCGGATAAGGCCCCCTATTCAGAACACTCCGGAAAAATAGTCCAATACGATATCCATGCTTTGTCTTTCTCTAACCTAAACATTTTGAGAGTGAGAATGCATTGTTGCAGTGAAAAGATATTGCAATCGAATATGTTTCAAAGGGTTCCAAATATGGTCTGGTCAAATCAACGAGTGCGACCGTGACTTCTATTTTTTCGCTCACAATAGATAGACAGATATTATTTTTATTTCACACCAAACAGTTGACTTAAAACTAGATACTAAGACAAATCGAGGTATAAACTAGGCGGCCTTATCGCTTTCAGCGATCTTCCAGACAACCTAGTTCAATAAGTTCCTCGACATTGCCACAGCTTCGCAAAAGTATAATTAATAGCCAACACATTTAAACGCTGTAACGGTAAACGCAACGGATTAAAACAACTCGTCCCTAAAAATATACCAACGGCTCAATAAAATATTGAAATGCTTGACACCAGATGATTAAATATGAAAGCAGTATTCGCTTTTTTGTGTCGATAAACAAATCTGCGTTGACGAGACTGACACGATAAAAAGTATTTTGATGTCAGCAAAGTCTGGCTGAAGCTTTTGTGAATAAGAATAACATAAATTCTATATGTTGTTGGAGATTACATGATGGGTAGATGGGTTTATCAAATTATGTAAGCTGAACAACTGAGATAGCTCAGATATTATCAAAAGTTTTGCGACGTACGTAAAAGGCTATTTGTTTATGTTTCATTTGTTCGCATGTCACTTTATGGTTACCAATAGAATTGCTGAGGTTAATGTCAAAACCGTTCATAGAAACACTAAACGCGGCCGTACACGGACTGCTTGAAGCCGCGACCGCGCGGTGAACTATAAAAGCGGTCGCGACTGCTCGAGCGGTCGTGTGTACGGCAGCGTATGAATGACTATAGTTCACCGCGCGGTCGCAGCTTGAAGCAAGTCAGTTCTTAAGTGCTTGAAGCAGTCCGTGTACGGCTGCTCTAATACTGGGCAAGCCAAGCTGCCTACCGTAAGAATAGAACTTTTTGTAAATTACTTTTAAAGAAAGAGATGTCCTAACGATTAAGAGACACTACGGCTAGGATGAGATACCATTCTAGAGCCGAGTGGAAGAAGCGATCGCTGAAAATGTGCACTGGGTCGCATCCAAATGATGCAAATGGGTCCCTTGCGAATGTCGCGTCGCCCTATCTTTCCTCGGGCTTCCTACCTGTTTTTTTTACAGTAGCTCGACATAATGGCTTCCCTACACCTGATGGAAAGCGAAAGAGAAGCCCAAGTCGCTGTGACAACGGGCAAGTAACTGGTCAGTTACCTACTGTCAGTTGCCACCGCCATGCCGGCCCAACCCTAACCCCCCACGAGCCCCGGAAGCCCTATTCACCAGCAGAAACACGACCCAGAGGTCATTTGGCTGCGGTATTATATAGGGTGGAGGTCCTTCCGGTCTTGCGGCTAAGTCGAGCGCATATTCGCTATGCCCTACCTCTTAAAGCGTTTATCAATATTTGCGTAGTTTGTAAAGAAAAATAAATTGCTCTTTAAACATCTTGTTGATAGCAATAACGTAGGTACCCAGTGAACAAAAACTGAACTACGCCTACAGAAGCTGTGAACACAACAGCATTCATTCAAAGTTGCCTCGTACAGGGAAATGGGCAATACAATTCGCTTTCAAAAGTGGGGTGAATAGCAAGAGGCAATTAGAACTCAAGCGTGGCCTGTGACGGAAGGGTGGAGCGGACTCAGGGTATTCCCACTTTAATATCTATTGTTTCCGACTAAATATAGAACTTTGGATCCTCCGTTTGGAATACAAGATGCCTGAGGTAATATCAGGGAGCAGCGTTTACCTGGATACAAAAAAACCTACTTCGGTCACCAGACTGACTTCCAAGCGTGGTAACTAAGGCAAATCCTCCAAAACGATAAATGTCATTGAGGAAGGCCTATGTTCAGCTGATGTTGATGAATTTTAAATGGCCTATAACAATTGTTTCATTAGCAAACAGGTAGTTTTTTTTCTATTACTGTGGGTAGCAGACGAGCAAGCGGCCCATCTGATGTTAAACGGTTACCGCCGCTCATAGACTCCATAAAGCCAAGGGCACAGCTAAGCCGCTGCCTACCGTGAGGAAGAGAACTCTCTTTAGACCACGTTTGAAGAAGGACAAGTCGTAGCGATCAGAAAACGCGGTCGGGAGCTCTTTCAAGAGCTTAGACGACTAGACGTACGCGCAATAAACGATATGAAAGAGCTTGTTGAACCACTAGTGCGCTGTGCTATATAGTCACTGTCTGAGGTACACCTGCCTGGGTTACTTCTTACTTCTCATTAGGGTGTACTTCTAATTTGGGAAACTTCTCAAAATTTGGGAATGTTGACAGAAATAACGTGGTAGGGTTTCAACCGCTGTCTCATGCATGGAAGTTGACTGCCTTTAACCACTATACCAGCAACTCTCTTAGTAGGTACACATAATAAAATAGTCACAACTATTCAATTATCTGAGGGAGAGGAGAATCCAACCCTGGGCTGGTACCAATTGCGAACAGGTCATGTCAGACGGTTCTTACGGAATCAATGGGTATTTTGCATAATGGCTGGATTTGGGTCAGCGGGTCGGCCAGTCTTTTTTTATGAAAATGCTAAGCTGGGCTGCAATTTGATCGCTGCGAAAGATCTGTGATATTGAACATTCGCGCATTTGAAAACTGGGTTTGATTGTCAATGCTGAAATGATGGATTGAGAATTGATTTGGAATGACGTCATGTTTACATTGAACATAATAATGTTACCCTTTTCTTTCACTAATTATATCTATGACTGGCTCGGTGGCTCAATCGGTAGTGACCCCTGCCTTCTGAACCAAGGGTCGTGGGTTCGATTCCCACCCGGGACAAACTTTCGTGTGATGAACACTTGTGTTTGTTCCGTGTCTGGGTGTTTATATTTGTATTTATACCTTCGTTGTTCTGATACCCATAACACAAGTGCTTAAGCTACTTACTTTGGGATCGGAGCAACGTATGTGATGTTGTCTGATATTTATATTTATTTATTTATTTATCTATCATGTATTGTTGTACTCTGTTTTGTGTACCAATAAATAAATATGTACTCTGTTTTGTGTACCAATAAATAAATATTAAGTAAAGGTACGCTCGTGTGGTTTCCGGATTCCAAATAGGACTTCCCATCTCATTCCGTGGATGTCGGACAGAAAACGGGCAGTAGCATTTACCTGGGTACAAATAACACATAATGCAGTTACCTAATAGTTTTTTTTTTCACAGTAGCTCGACATAATGGTTTCCCTACGCCTGATGGAAAGCGAAAGAGAAGCCCAAGTCGCTATGACAACGGGCAAATAACTGGTCAGTTACCTGTCATTTGTCAACGCCATGCCGGTCTAACCCTAACCCCTCACGTGCGCCGGAAACCCAATTCACCGGCAGAAACACGACCCGGAGGTCATTTGGCTGCGGTATTCTATAGGATGGAGATCTTTCCCCGGACGGGCAGTTCAATTCGAGCAAAGATTCGCTTTGCTCTACCTCTGGTGGCAACTGACAAGTAACTGACCAGTTAGATGCCCGTTGTCACAGCGTCTTGGGCCTCTCTTTCGCTTTCCATCAGGCGTAGGGAAGCCATTATGTCGAGCTACTATAAAAAAAAAGTTATTTATCTTTGAGATGTTTTTCTGGCTACCACCAATAGAGGCAAAGATCCATAAAGCTTATTTCGTCGTAAATTTCCCCATAACGTAATACTGTGATGAACAAAATTGTAATTTGGCTTTGGCATTTCGAATGGATGAGCTCCCGGAAAATGCAATTTACGACCAGCTTATTATACAGTGGCAACGATGGACTAATGAGAACGTAATGAACATAGATTTGTGAGGAGAATTGTAGTTAAGTAACATAAAATTGGAACATGTTTCGGGAAAAGTTCGTCGTTTTGATTTAGGCAAATTGCTCAATGTAAAGTCGGTACTATAACTGCTGCATTTAACGAATGTATTGCGTGTTTATCCTTATTTAGTTAAAGGCACTCCTTTGGTTCACTAACCAAATGTTTTTTTTTTACTAAGCTAATTTTCCAATGTGAATATAATATACGGGTTATGGACTTTTTTATCATCTTAACTAATATTATAAAGCTGAAGAGTTTGTTTGTTTGAACGCGCTAATCTCAGGAACTACTGGTCCGAATTGAAAAATTCTTTTTGTGTTGAATAGACCATTTATCGAGGAAGGCTTTAGGCTATATAAAATCCCGCTGCAACTATTAGGAGCGAAGAAATAATGGAAAATGTAAAAAAGAATAACTATTCCACACGGACGAAGTCGCGAGCACAGCTAGTCATTACATAAAGCAGACGTGCTTGCTGTATACTTAAAAGTATTTTATTAGCAACAAACTCAAATTTTCTTTATTTGCGAAACATGGGTATGTTTACAATGGTATTGCATATGTTACAATTAGTATCTCCACATTCAGCCTTTCGGCATGCAAATACAACAAATAGACAATAAACACCAAATATTGGAATAATAAGGAACATTACTTAGTTGATGTATGAATTAACCAAGTTTTATGTTTGGTTTTAGATCCTAATAACCTATTTATGTTTAGTACTACATTTAGGATTAAAAGCTAAAATGCTGTCGACACACTTTTATAACATTGTTGATAGATGTAGCCTAAGTACTGGCTATTACTTAAACCTGTACAAAGGCACTATTCTGTTTATATTGTTCACAAGAAAATGATCTTTAATATCCTCCTGCCAGACGTAATATCGTGACGGCTGGTCTGACCTAGACGTTGGATAAAATTAATTCCAACGAAATATTGCAGCGTGTTTCAAAAGCTATAGAACAAGTGAAGTGTTGAACAATAGGCAAATATTTGGTGGCGTGTAATTACCAAATTTCAATCTAACAGTTTTGAAATGTTGCTAATCGACTTTGCTTTTGTAGAATTCACGGTAGAATCCGTTTTGTCAGTCGCCATGTTCCACTATAAGGCTAAATTCTTCACTCTTTATCTATCTAACTAAAAGCGAAATACCATTTACTGATTAATTACGGAATCTCAAAATTTTGCAGGTAGCTTATAGGTTAATCGGAGTTTTTGAATATTTAGTATCGCGTAAAATTCGTGCGAAGCCGGGACGGGTTGTCAGTCGATAATAAGCGTTGTTAGTATCTGATGTACGATTAAAATACTATATCAATACGATGAAATATAATTGTATATGTGTAAATGCAAACTTACTGACTTTGGAGCTGCTACCAAATATTTTTTCAAAGGAAAACCCTGTTGGAAACTGTAGCGGACTGTAGTTAGATTTGTGGAATTATAGACTGGTTGGAAGAAGAAGAAATAATTTATTTGTCCAAATTAGCCATAATTCGTGTTGCTAGACTGAAGGCCAGACCGGAACAGGAAGTTGACATATTAGTTGACATTTTAATGTCGTGAATAAACCCAGTAACACTTTTTGGTCCGTTCTGGGATTTGAACCAGGGATCTCACTTTTCTAAGTAACTAGCACCAACCACTAGACCAATGAGCCAGTCAACTTCAAATGCCTCTTTGGGCCAAACTACTCGTATACCTAATTGCAAAAGGTATTATTAAAAAAGGTAAAACCTATTCCTGGGACCAGTTCAATTTATTTATGTGTGTACCAACAGTGCATTTTTGTTTGTTAAAATAATACAGACATAAATCGAAAACCGATACAAGTGATTGCTTTCATAGATTTTTTATTACACAAAACAAAATATAACGTTACTAGAATGGATACAATTTCAAAATAACACAAACGTGAACATATATCTGTTCGTAAATACAAATAAACCGGTAGTTAAACTCGATTTTTGCTTTGAAATCTGCGCTCTTTTTTCGTTGGTCGGATGAAAAAGTTTCATAAAAACAACTTGATATTACGGACGGACTGTACGCGCGGACGCAAATATAACAAAATGTCAAAGAGGTAGTTTCTGTGACGTGTCTGTTTGAACAGTCGATGTCAGCGGAGGCTTAACATAAAAAAAAATATTTGAAATGTAATGGTCTTTTCGAGATTTCGTTTGAATATGCGTTTGAATCAATCAATAGATAGTTATACGAGTATAGCAGATTTATTGTCATTTCTAATTTCATAGGGAAAGATTAGTCTATGATAGTATGACTGGCTTGGTGGCTCAATTGGTAGTGACTCCTGCCTTCTAAACCAAGAGTCACGGGTTCAATTCCAAACTGGGACAAACATTGCATTGGAGCAGTGTGCATTACAATTGTTCCATAATAAAGGCGATCTCTTCCAGACAACCTTAGGCTTCTCTTTCGCTATAGGTATACCTATCAGGCGAGGGTAAGTTTCAATGCAGTGAGTGTGGAGGGTAAGTTTCAAAGCAGTTTTTGTTTTTTTTTATATCCAAAAAAATTTTTTTTATATAACTTTCATAGCTATATATAGCTTTCAGGATGACCTCACTCCACCTGATGATAAGCGGTCGTGAAGTCCAAAAGTTAGGTCGACAGGCATAATAAAATAAACCCATTGCGCCTGTCGCCCTCACCCTGAAAGCCTACTGTGATGCTGTGTATGTATGTGTGTAATAATAACAAAAACCTGAGAGTGTATTACATACTGGCACAATAATTACATCCTGCTTACTCTAAAATCCGATTGCTTCGTTGTCTCATATTCATTTTTGTTATTATTTCTTTGCTGTCAGTACGTGCTCTTACCGAAATGTAATCTTATTAGTGACTAAACGAGTCGAGTAGACCACTCAAAGACCCAGTAAGGAGCTTACCTTTTGTTCTCGATGTCCCGCGATCATAACAAGGAGGTTTATCTAGAAAACGAACTCGGGAGCTTCGACGGGTGTACAGGAAGGAAATGTCTAGGAGACGATGTATTGCTTAAAAGCGGTAGAAATACTATAGTGCTGTGACGGGATGTTTGATCCTAATGAGTCGAGTGTTATTAAGAACATGGCAAGCTACAGTATCTAACTTTTTGAAATCATTTAAAAACTTGTCAGGGTCTAAATCCTTTTTATAGATCCTTTTTCCATTTAGAAAAATACATAATATTATCAAGCTTTGGCTCAGTTTGGGACTGAGCAATGAAGGGCTCAGGTGGCTTATTAGTTTTCCCTATATTTAGAGTAGTTAATAAAGAGTTATAGTTAGAAGCTAGCTTACTAGTCTGTGGGCTTCACTCACCAATACTTACTCAACTCCTGGTTGGAAATGTCATTTAATTTTGGACGTCCTTGTAACTCGTCCTTTGTCCTAATAATAATAATAATGTAATAATAATAGTGCATAATGTTTGTCATTTTAAATATATTATTATAGTGTGTATATTGTAGATGTTAGGTTTTGGTTTTGGTGGAAGAGAATTAAATATCTGTGTCTGTCTATATTTTATAAACATAAGTTAAACAAACTTTACCCTTTACAGACAAACTAAGATTGAGTTTGTAAGCTCTCGGGATGTACAAAGTCTGGATTTAAGTTATTTGTCCACTAAATACAGACATATTTGACCAGAGATCCGAACCGGATAATTCGGTTGCGGTAGCGGTACATTTAATTAATTTGGTACCCTATTAGAAGGGCTAGGATGTCACTAAATACTGGACGGGCAAAGTTTGTAAGCTTAATGCAAACATAGACGGAGTTGGGATGTTTACGCATCATGTGGACGCTGGAGATGTTTTGATGGGGAATTATGTGTTATGGGCTAATGTTGCCGTTATTGAAGGCTATTCAAAGCGTCGGCAGCTTTGGGGCAAAGGGGGGGGGGGGGGGCGGTATGGCGGTGGCATCTGACAGGTAACTGACCAGTTACTTGCCAGATAAATTTTGTATGGCGGAGGAGAGAGTTCCAATCTACTCTGAATCTTTCAGTAGCGACGGCAAGCGGAAACGTGGCGATAACTCTTCTGTATAAGGAAGTACAAAACTACAAACATACATATCATTTATTTGTTTCTTTCTGTTGTCCATGAAGTTACATACCAAATCAAACATAGTGAAATGTCTTATTTCGATAGTTATGCAAAGCCCTTATCGAAAGGGCTCCTTAAAAATTCGTCCAGTCGGATAACCGGCCCAGGCTCCTTGCTGCTTACCGATGCTCGAAGAGTAACTCTCCCAAAGTGCCCTTTTGTGTGTTAAATGTGCCGGAACAGCGACGGACGGGGACCCCT
This sequence comes from Conogethes punctiferalis, assembly GCA_031163375.1. NCBI lineage: Eukaryota > Metazoa > Arthropoda > Insecta > Lepidoptera > Crambidae > Conogethes > Conogethes punctiferalis. The sequence continues at coordinate 5,798,508 of CM062093.1, forward strand.
TACAAACACATTTGTATATGTACTACATTATAGTGAACTCATATAACAAATCATCATCAATAGGCAATACATTTATGTATTGATTTTCACAATAACAAACGCCCTAACGGATACCCCGCGTAAATGTAAAAGTTGTAAAAGTATAGCAAAGTTTTTGAAAAGAATAGTTTTCTTAATTTTTATCGATAAAAGTAGGTACTTATAGCAAAACACGTTCAGTCTGATAAGCATTTTGTTTTTTTTTTTATGGAAGAGGGGGCAAACGGGCCTGAAAGTCACCTGATGGTAAGTGATCACTTCAGCCCGTAGACACCGCAACACCAGGGGAGTCACAGGTGCGTTGCCGGCCTTTGAGTAATCTATAGGCTCGCTTTTTGAAGGTGAAATGATCATCATCATTGTAATCCGCCAAAGAACTAAGGTAACCGACATTGCGCGCCGAATCTGCACATGTGTCCAGGCGCTCCGATGGACGATAGAGTAGGCGGGTGTTGGAAAGGACATATTATTTTGGCAAACGCATATGACCAGAGGCATATGTGGGACGCCCTTCAACGCTGTGGGACAATGACTTGGCCACGATGGCTGGTCGCGAGTGGATGCCGGTTGTTTAGGGTCGGGATGGTTGGCGTTCTCTGGGGCCCACGACCCTTGCCTCTGAAGGCAGAGGTCACTACCAATAGCCACCGAGCCAGTCAAAAAAACTCCTTGAAAGAGATCCTCAACTTGAAAAGTTTATACGTGATACCTCAGATGGTACGTACGCGACCAACTAGTACCACTTGTGTGACTAGTTTGAAAGAGATACGAGTATAAGTGCATTTAGTTTCGCGGTGCACTGACTTCGCAGAAACTACGTCTATTTCCAACACACACTTGACTGTGTCTGAGGTTGCTTTGGTAATTTTATTTTTAGCTTTTTACTATTGCTGTTGGACTACTCGTATAAAGTGAGGTGAAAAGTTTAGATAAATAGTGATGTTGTCGACTCAACTTTTATCGGTCTGTTAATCTTGCCCGTCAATGGACAAATCAGATCTTAATGAGAAAATATTAACATCGTGAACGTTTAGCCATTTTTATTAAAAATTTTGTTTGATTTGAGACTGACTACCAATTGAGACTCTGTGGCTCAATTGGTAGTGACTCCTGTATTCTGACCAAGGGTCGTGTGTCCGATTCCCACTCGGGACAAACATTCGTGTGAAGAACACTTGTGTATGTTCCGTGTCAGGGTTTATATTTGTATTTAAGCATTTATTTTTGGTACCTTCGTTGTTCTGATACCCAAGACACAAGTGCTTAAGCTACCTACTTTGGTCTCGGACCAATGTATGTGATGTCATCTGTCGTCGTCGTCTAATAAATACTTACAAGTGTTTGATCTATACTTACAACTATTTTTACTACGAATAAGCTTGTATAAACATGCCACGCCAGACATGTGCACACAAATGTTTATACGGGGAAAGATCGAACCCGCGATCCCTTCTCAGTGGCAGCGTTCACTGTTGCTAAACCAAACTGGTCTTATAACAGACTAAAATTAGGAATAAATAAAAGCAGAAATATATTCTCGTACCAGAAAAAATAGAATACTAATGCGTATAACCATGATACATATAATACATTAACGTGTACATTATGTATAATACAATAAGCTATATTCAGCCAGAATCGCTTTCATATTGAATCCGTCAAAACATATTACACCATCCCCCAAACATTCCGGCATAATAGTTGTTACTTTTTCACGGCCGAATTTAATGCGGCACACTGTTATCAGCTTCCAGTCGACTAGCCGTTTTCAATGCTCCATTCAATTAGGAGAGCCGAAGATAGGCAAATGAAAAGCGGTCTCTGGTTTTAAGACGGTCCCGCGGGATTGAAAGGGACCCTTCATGCTCCGGTGGCGGAGCTCTCCACTCATTCAGCCTGGATGATGGAATATCGCTGTACTATCGAGATGCTCGTCTGTTTTCGACGGAGGCCCACCCCGGCGAATTTACGATTTCCAGGGCCGTAGCTAGGTCGGTGAGAACTAAGCCTGATATTCATTGGTGGTTTATGGCCTATGGCTTATAAACAACATACATGTAGGTATTGAAATATATAACTAACATGGAGTGGGGCAAGTTATAGTCGTCGGTATACCATGTAACGTAAAATATCATCTTCATTCGTTTTGTGCAACTTTTTATAAATGAATCCTAATAGATGACAAAAATTGTGTGTATTTTATGAATTTTTTATTTATTTATTTATTTCGGAACAACAACAGCCTTAAATATAACATGTACATAAAACAAAAGATAAGAACAGTATGGTTTAGGCCAAAAATGTTATCCACAAGAAGAAATCATTGAAATGTAGTAGAAAAAAAAAACATATTCAAAGACCAGACTTAATAAAAGCAATTAGCAACTTGCACTAGTTGTGCTCTATAAGAACGACTCCCATGCGTGTCCATATACCTACATTTATGTTTTACCATCATTACTCATTACTACTTACTGGCAACTCACAACAACAAATACGTTAACAATATAAATAAATATATAAAAACAACAACAAAGAAATAAATTATAGGTTAAACAAATAAATAAATAAACGAATAAATAAATAAACAAATAAATAAATAAACAAATAATATAATATATATACGAATCCTAGTTAAAATCGTATATATCTTACACTCAAAGCTTTTTACTATTATTATGTACGAAGTCCCTAAGGAATAGTAAAAATATAGGTAGATAAATATTTATTTCGTGCACTTTACAACACAATCAGAATTTGCTACAATTTTTTGAAAAATGTATGTAAAGTTAATTGAATTCTAAGTCTAAAAATTACTATATACTAATATCTAACTAATGATTTATCATAGTATTGATCATAACACGACAGCTTTACGAGTAAACTTGGGCAACTGCTAATAGATAATATACTAAAAAGCGATAAATAACGTAAGTAATTCTATCCTTAATACATAATTATTTAAATATTACAATAATCACTTATTTTTGAAGTCGGTGCCAGCCAAACAAATAAATGTATATTGTCGTGTGGATTTGCCGGCCGCGCGCGTCATACAACAAAAGTCTACGTTAGGTACCGAGAGGCGGGCACCGACTTCAAAAATAGACCTTGCCCTCAATTTCTCCAGGATTCCATCATCAGATCCTGACTTGGTGAAAATGGGACCACCTCGGAAGTGTCCTCTGTCGAACAAAGAAAAAAATTTTGAAATCCATCCATAATTGACGGAAATATCGGTGAACATACATAAAAAAAAAAAAATATTATACATACAAACGAATTGAGAACCTCCTCCTTTTTTCGAAGTCGGTTAAAAAAGGAAATTATCTAAGAAAGTTTACTACCCATAATAAAAGCTTCGGCTGGGTTAGCTCCGTGGCCCAGCGTGGCATGTCATGGGTTTATTTATTTATTTCAGCGTACTAGCAAAAAGTAGAAACCCGATCAATACTGAGAACTGAAATATTTGAATACAGCCCTGTATCTATCCACTTCGCTCTTATAATGATGTAGGTAGTGGCGAGTTTCGATCCTAACAAAGGACAGTTTCGGAAAAGTTGGCACCCACTTTAGAAGGATTTCAGGATTGCATAGTGGTTTCATAATAAGGGTAGCTTGCAAACAACTTTGGCAAGGGTACATTATTATTATTGACAAACGTATAAAAGTCTTAAAAAGTTTGATGCAGCTGTTTTGGCTTATGCCTAGCAAGTTAGTATTGTTAAAAGTTTGTGATGTAAGATTTATCATTTTTATTTAGAGACAATTTTATGTTATTATTATTATGTAACCACTGTTGTGTATGTACTTTTTCATATCTTTATATTGCTAGCCATGATACCAATAAATTACAGAAAATCGTCAATGTTCTTTTCCTAAATTGACTCGAACCTGAAATCATAGTTTTTTTTTTTAAATGTTGCAAATATTTTTAAGCTTTGATAAGTTATTACTAAGCAGCCCTAATTATCTTTGATCAGCTTAAAACCCATTCAATGAGTTTTCAGTTTCAGATTACCAAACCTTTCAGTTTCAGAATAATAATTTAGATATTTTAAAAACAAAGCCATGTAAAGTAGTGAAGTATCGCTTCCATTAATCAGAGCAGTGCCGAACAAAAGCTAGTCTTGCCTACAAAAACCGAGGGCGTGTTCATTGTAAAAACGGCTATAAAGCATCCTGCCCTACTTCCGTCCCCAGCAGGAATACACTTTGGAGATATAATTCCCAATAGTCGATGTTGTAGCCGAAAGCCGAATTGATTTTTTACAAGTTGCCAGTTCTTAGCAATGGCGACATGTTAAGAACCTTTCTACATTAATGGATTCTTTATATATAGCTTGAAGAGGTTGTAGGTAAGATAGCTGGCCAGTGGTAACCCTCGGGAAATGATGGTTACTTGTCCGCGGTGACAAAGTCTTGAAGTCTCCTTTTCGTACATCAAGAAAAATTATGATGAAAGAAGAATCCTACTAATAAAGCTTGTTTGGATGGATGGATGTTTCACGCAAAAACTACTGCACGGATTTTAATGAAACTTGTAATACTATTCACTCAAATCAAATGTTCTAACACATAAACTTAGCAATTCGTCATATTTAAATATTTATACAACCACTCGAATAAAAACATACAAATGCTCTCCCAAGTACAGCACCCTCATCTGGAGGAAGTGCCTTTTCCTTCGATGAAAACAAGACAATGAATTATCACAACAAAATTATATTAATATGTAGGATACCATCTTTTTCATACGTTTACGTAATGGCTTCAATACAATATGTATCTACAAGATTATATTGTCTTTTAAAATCAATTTGAAATTATATCGATTGTCACTTTAATGAAATAAAGTAACAAAGATATAAAATACACAGTAACAACATTGTGAGAAAAGCAACCTCCGAGAAAACGTTATCAACACATTTTATTTGAAACTGATTTCAAGAACCGTATCTCTCTTTTGCACGCCTGGACTCCACTGCAAGCTATAAAGCTATGAGATGTTAATAAGAAAATGCTATTATTAATATAGGTTTTAGTCATCAGTAATCACAACCCCATAAAAAACAAATTTCATGAAGCCAAGTCTGTTGTGCTCTCACAAAAAGTGTTTAGCATGTCAGGTAGAGCCAAGTTGTAGGGATGTAAGGGAGCGTCCTATGATCTTTTCGCTCCAAGCCAACCTCATCTGCCCGTGGTACATCCTGCCGAACAACAAACGAGGCGCTGGCAATCGACTGGTGGCGGTATAACCATCACAGTTGAAGGCGTAGCCAAATACCACAGGCTGATGACGGGCAGCAGCGTCACCGGAGCGAGGAGCTACGTCCTGCGATCGCCAACCCGCCTGCCCAGCGTGGCGATTATGAGCATACCCTCCAGATGTTTGCCCTGAGTAGCGAGCAACTGGAGAGTCCTATGTCCAGCAGTGGACTGCAATAGACTGGTGATGTAGAGCCAAGTTTATTGTAACTATACGCTGCCCCTTAACTCTACAAGCATCTTACTTTACAATCACAAAATTATCATCTTCAATCATCACAAAGTTAAAATGGAAAACAATAATGACAGAAAATAAATCTTAGATTACGGTTAGCTGTCATAGAAAGATTCTTGCTTTTGCTTCGTTCGGTAGTTGGTCAACCTATTGCCAAGTTTTTTGGACTCGAAGGAAATAAAATAAATATTGTTCATACTAACAACTCGAACCATACCTTGTGGTGTTATTATGAAGGATTAGGAGGAATACTTAAATACATTATCTACATTAAATGACTGATTTTTATCTTATCGCATGGGCAGTCCCTGGATAACAATCCCATCTTCCTTCAGACGACCGATAGTTCACACTTGTCTCACACCCGTGTTCCTGACGGTTTGTTCATTTATTTCCGAGCTCTTATTTTTATTTTCTTTAAGCTTTCTTATTGTGTTTCTGTGTCGATGTATTAGAAAACAGGTCAACCAATAGTCCGCGATCTTTATTCGTTTCTAGAAAATAAAATTCGAGCAAAATTTTTAAAATATTTTTCTCTATAGAAAGTGCTTTTAACGGCGTTATTGAAATATAATTTTATTGTCAAATGAAAAATCGTAAACAAATACAGCAGAATTGTAATAAAGCGATTCAAAAGCCAATTTCGTTTCATTATTTAAATGAAGTAACTGTTATGAATCATAACGACTGTCTGATTAGATAATCTGACGTTTAGTCATGAACTTTTCAGTTACCCCATTAAATATTTATTCGGTTTAGAGTGATCATTCATTAATAATAGATGGAGTCTCTTCATAGCACATTAAATGATTGCCTAACTGCCAAAAACTGAGACGTTTATTGTAAAATTTTAACGCTACAAACGATCTGTTCCAAATAAAATTGTACAACTTTAATACACAAATAAATCGTTCAGAAACTAACAGGTTTCTACAACATCACCAACGCAAATACTCACGATTTGAACCTTTATGATGTAGACAAATTTATCAATAGCACCTTCTATTTTTAAATCATCACACAGTTAAAATTCCAGTTAAAAAGGAGAGTGGTGCTTCAATAAAATTAAAATATAAGCATAAATATTAATTTTCCTTTATTAAAAAAACGCTTACCCCACTTAGTGAAAGTAGCCAAATTCATTGCCGAGGGCCAGGGGGACTCAAAGGAAATTAACTTACCTGCAAAAGAAAATATTCCATTTAGCCACAACATGAAAAAGTGTCAAAGAATATTGAAAACGAAATCAAAGAGGGCGAAGTGAACACACAACAAATAAGTTAGGTATGTACAGTCTTGACCTGCCAAGTGTCGCGCTATTACGTCAGTTACAGGGCTGGTACTCCTTTTTTAAAAACCAACACCAACCACGGATCTGGTGACTGGCTTCTCTAAATCCGTCTGGGGGTGTCACTCAGAACACTTAGAACCAAGATAACTTAGAAAAGTCCATTTCCGCAATTGACCGGACCGGGCATCGTACCTGGAACTTTCGGATTGTCGCGCTATTCTAGAGAATGCCATTGCGCCACCTAGATCGTCACATTATGTATTAAGGGCTGCCTCGTGTCTGGAACTTGGCTAACACGCTCCCGCGTCTCGTCAGTCTATTGTTTCAAAATGTATTACCCTTCAAATGTATGTATGCCGCGGTAATTGGTCCACGTGAGAAAAGTATAAGCTGAGAAAAGATTAAGGTACATGTATGCTAAGATTCAGTACGCCTTAACTAATTTTGAAGTAGGTAAAACATTGAACTGGCTTAGTAAAAAAAGAAGGTACTCTTAAAGTTTATTACACGTCGTGGTCTCCGTAGCTTTTTTTGTTAGCATATCAAAATGACCTGATTTCAGATCAGAAGAAGTCCAAAAAAATGTAACCGATTCGCATCACACCTAGTTGTTTCAACGCGGATCTATCACACTATGACGGCTGCATAATTGCTGCTTCACGCTCCGTTTAAAAGACTATAAGAATCAGGGAATACCTGTGCTGGAAGAGAATTACAGCCTAATGGTTTGGTAGATGTAAGATTAATTAATTGAATGGCCGTGACCAAACCGATCCACAACCATTTAACAGCCAGTGTCAACCCTAAACAATTCTCATTCGATTTTCCGCCAATGTAAATTCGATAGAAACTTTCTCATTTCAAAGAGAAACATGAGCAAATCTGGCCATTAATTATTCAAGAAAAATCTTGAATATCGCGCCTCACTTGCCCGCCCCGTCAAATTATTTCATTCTTTAATTTGTTACGCGTCAGTTGTTCGCCCGCCCATTACCGTTTTGGGTTTTGGAAAATACTACCAAGTAACAGTGGTATAAAGAAAAATGTGTCTTTGTGTGCTAGGTAGTTTCTCAACCTTTGTAAAATACGTCCTTTTTACAGGTTGCTATAACCTCTAATTAAGTTAACTGACCCGGAAAGTTGACTCACCCAGTGGCTCATTTGGTAGAGACCCCTGTCTTCTGATTCAAGGGTCGTGGTTCGATTTCCACCTACACACATTCATGTGATTAATGATAATATGAAGAGTCTGTTATTCCTGGGTTTTGTAATTCTAATTTAGTCGTACCTTCGTTGCTATAATACTTATAATACAAGTGCTACTAATTTAGGGATCGGAGCAATGTAAAAGTATAGTCTTGTCTGATATTTGTTTTTTTTAGTTCAAAATTTTTAAGGCACAATTATCTTAGGTCTCAAGCATGTTTACATAGCGACAAGCGCTTTAAAAGTACTAGAAACTACTACATCTGTGGTGTGTCACAATACTATGATTCGATTTCCAATTAATGAACAAGGTCTGTGTAGAAATAAAGACTTCTAGTTATCTACAAATAATCACCACACGTACAAATACACAATATGAACATATGTATATGTTAAAAGCGTTTTATACATAATCCAAAACGCTTCTGATCCATTGAAACCAATATCGCATCGATATTGATCGATCAAATTTTCGTGTTACCGCGAGTCCGATACATCTTTGACAAGAAAAATGGATGAAGGATACTTTGGTATGTGGAAGCAGAAAGGCGATTTACGGGCCTGCAGTCCAGTTTTGTAACACCACACATTACACTGGACCTTGCGACCTAGGGATAGAGTTTAAATTTCGATGAAAATGTATGTGTTGGACCGTAGACACAATGATGGATTAATGGGCGCTGGGCTACACTCGAGTACAATTTAAACTGGTCTAGAAGAAGGCGAAAACTTTTAATGTACTGCAATCTACCTGTGCTAAGTACTAAATGAATGGCCAGTGAGTTGGCGAGTACTACGATACTTTTTATACAGGATGTATTTTTTATACAGGATCTTTTTGCTGGTAAAATGCATAGGCAAGGAGAGAGGCTCCATAAGTGTTAATCACATTGTTGTAACTTGTAAGTCTACAGTAAATTTAAATCGAGGACAAAAGATATGTCTTATATATAGGATACTGTGTAGAAATAAAATTTACAAGTAGATTCGAGTAATCAGGACGAGGAATCACTGTTATTTCTGTTCGTACAATACATCATCATCATCATCAGCCTATATCAGTCCCCTGCTAGGCATAGGCCCAATGTTGGCCCTTTCGATCGATCCTGGGCTTCTCGCATCCAGCACTTGCCAGTCGTCCTGCGCAAATCGTCACTCCACCTGGCCTGTGGGCGTCCTACACTACGTTTGTAGAGACGCGGTCTCTACTCCAAAACACGTTTACCCCAACGGTTATCGGTTCTGCGGCTGATGTGGCCAGCTCACTACCACTTCAGCTTACTAATCTGGTGAGCTACACAACACACTTTAGAACAATGCATTTTAGAACAATTTCTGTTTTTATTTATAGAATACGTAATTAACAACTTGCATAAAATTTAAGTTCAATCAGAATACTAAAATTGTGTAGATATAAACGAATTAATTTGCAGATAGATAATTACCATTTTACATAAACAGATACTCTAAAAACGTAGCATACGATATCACAGACCAGTATCTTACATACAAGTTGCAATCCACATGCTTGTATAAGGGTACACATAGCTTGGATGGATGTCTAAGGAACTCGTATAAAAGTCTGGTATGTATGCGAATTCGCGGCATTAGTCTTAAGAGATGGATATATATAAATAGTTGTACCACAAATACAGATAGGTAATACATAAAGCACAAGTCAAGAAATGGAATTACATAGAAACAAAGTGCGCTAACGCTCCCAGTAGCGCTTAATGGCGTGGAACAACCTCCGCTTAATGTTCCGAGGGCACGGAACACACTTTGTTCCGTTGTTCCGGACGGAACACGGGCGTTAGCACGTGGATTTTTACGAGTCGGCATAAAATTTCACTTAAAGCCACATACGCGATGCCAATTTAGTTTGTTGGTTTAGACTTTAGTTCATTCTGTATGCCGGAGGCGTCCGGTTACTCGCGTAATGGTTGATCGCAAGCCTTTGTGTCCCAAGGTACCCAGAGTTTTTCATTTTATGGTACGTATAAAAGGGGACACTTACTTAATTACTCTCGAATTTCATTGTTTTATTCTAATGACGAGATCATAGAAATGAAAAATTATAAACGGACATATTTTTATCTCCAATTCGAATCGTAGGACCAAAACTACGAAAAGTAAACTTTTTTCAAAAATGTTAATGTATACGTTTGGTACGTCGTAAATATCGACGTACCAAAACGACGTATTATAGGTAAAATATGTGAAACAAAAATTTATGTACCTAACAACTTATGTACCATATTTTTGCAAATAAATTGATTTGATTTGATTTGATTTTGAATCTCTTTCAAATCGTATCGAACACATCACCCCGACGTCGCAGTGGTGTTTCTCAAGGGTGAAACTTTGCTTGTTATCAAAGAAATATCACAACATATCTCCCAGCTTTTATACGGGAAGTTTGGAGTACAATCGGGTATTGAATCATTGACCGCGTGAACTTCCCAAGGATAGACAAGTAAAAAGATAGCATGACTGTCGAAAAATACATAGTTTATTTTTTCTTTATCAGCCTATCGCAGTCTACTGCTGAACATAGGCCTTTCCAATAATTTTTACGCTTTACCCATAATCGCCACGTTGGGCAGGCGGGTTAGCGACCGCAAGGAGCTATGCTCCTCGCTCCGGTGACGCTGCTGCCCGTCATCGGCCTGTGGCATTTAGCTACGCCTTCAATCGTGATGGTTAAACCGCCACCAGCCAGTTGCCAGTGCGTCTCTTGTTATTCAACAGGATGCACGGGCAGGTGAGGGTGAGCGAAAAGATACATACATACATAGTTTTTTTTAAGATAATAACAACCGGCTTTTTACGAGGTATTTTACACGTTACAATGCATCTGGAGTGTTTAGAGATGTATCGCTATCGTGAATTCCTTGGAGACTCTTTTCGTAAGCGGGTTTTAAGTTGTCATCAAATCATATAAAGTTGTATGCTCCTTTTGTAGCGTGTCACATTATGCCCGGTAACATGGTAAAGTTCTACTGATCGGTCAGTAAGTACCGATCATACCTTTAGGTACAAGTACTGCGCACACTTTTAAAGCCATTTAAAACGAAACCACTGATAAATTCGCATAAAATTAACATTAAGTAATTGCCCACGTCCATTTATCAAAATTACTTCGGTGAGTAAAAGTTCATTAAATTTCTAGTTCTTAAACAAACTCTTAGCTTAGCAGTTTCGCAGAAATCCTGAAGTCTTGAAAGGCTTTTAAAAAAATATTTGCCTACGCCTGAAAATTAATTAGTCAAAAATAGTAATTAATTTTCAAGTGAAGTTTGGAAATGCACTATCTAGATAACATGCTAAGAGGAAAGAGATAAGTGTAAAAGGAACATGAGGGATATATAAATAACCCAAGACACGTCACACTGGGCGTCGTATAGGTCCAAACTAAGCCAAAGCTTGTACCTACTATGGATACTAGACAACTGATAAACTTAGATACTTTTTTCCAATGCAAACAGACAGTATCATGCACACTAAAATGTTTGTACTTACTGTGCGGGGATAAATAAATTGTCAAATATTCAATGGACCTTTAACTCTTACTTTACAACTAAAGTATGATCACGATTTTTTACATAAATAGAATCTATTTAAGTAAAAAATCGTGAAACTATATTATCTGATATAGCGTGGGTACTAGTGAACGAAAAAATATATCTTAATTAATATTATAAAGCTGAAGAGTTTGTTTGTTTGTTTGAACGCGCTAATCTCAGGAACTAATGGTCCGAATTGAAAAATTATCGAGGAAGGCTTTAGGTTATATAGCATCACGCTGCAACTATTAGGTGCGAAGAAATAAAGGAAAATGTAAAGAAAAAAACGGGGAAAAAATAACTATTCCACGCGGACGAAGTCGCGAGCACAGCTAGTCTAATATATTTTTCGTCAAAGGTCCTACAGTCTGCAACCTCTATCACAATGTACATCTAACTTACTCATGATTTATTTCGTTTCGTAAAACACCACTCACAATTTATATCGACCCCAACTCCCCTTTTATTTAACTTACCCCGTAAAAGCTTGGCTTTGAATGACGTGAATATTCTTCTATTTGTTGTCTATTATATTAGATTTCTCAATTTGTAAGACGCCAGCTTTAGATGAATAGAATTTACGTGGGGGGATGAACGGAGGGTTCTTTACTGTTTTTAGCTCGACTATTTATTTATTTATTTCATTCATTCATCTATTTAAAGTCAATTATACCATTCCTACACACAAAAAGTATTCTAAATAAAAACAATTGTTATGAAATAAAGTAACACATTCAAAATAATATTACAGCATTAGCCCACATTTAAAGAACTTAATGCTTGTAATAACAGAAACCAGTCAATCATTACAGAGATTTGTCTGTTTGTATTGGTCTGGGTGTTAACTATGTATAATGTATTTATTTACAAAAAAAAAGTATCTAAGTAAGCTTATCAGTTGTCTAGTAACCATAGTAAAAATTTCGGCTTAGTTTGGGGCTAGATGGCGATGTGTGGCCTAGCGTGGCATGTCTTGGGTTATTTATTTGTACTTCTATAAAATAATTCTCTCATTATTATGAGATCTTACCAGAGAGAGCCAGTCTCCAACTTTACGATTTTTGTAGTGGTGAACTAATCAGTTACCTTTTAAGGTAACTACTAGCTACCTAAATAAGTAACTCAACAAAATGTGAGTCAAAATGGCCACTTTTACAAGCTTCGAATGCGACAAGAACTGTTCCCACAAATGCAAATTAGGCAAACAGACGTCGACTCGTGGTCTAGCTTTTAGCTAACTAGTGTCTATTCGTATTGCCTCACGCTGTTGTATACATTGAGGCGTTAGTATGTTGGCGCTGCGCCCGCTGCCGTTAAGAACAGTTAATGTACCGCATATTTAGTGAACGAGCTCCGGGCCTAAGGCAGATTGCCCATCGCAATCGTAACAGACCATATCTACTGCTGGTCACTAGAACTAATGTATGCACTTAAATATGATCGTACATACAAATGGTTTGATTTTTATTATACGTATCATAATATGATGTAAGGGAACCCTTATCTTTTCCCTCCAACAACTAGAGAGGCCTATGTCCAGCAGTGGACTGCGATAGGCTATTGATGATGTATCATATAAATTTTGACTCGTTGGTTTATTGGTTGCAGGATCCACATCACTACCGAAATCACCCGGGTTTATATCTCAGGTCGGACCAAAATCGTTACTGGGATTTTCTCTACAGATATTACTCACAAATCAGAAAGCTGCACTGTGCTTTAGTTAGGAAAGCAATAATATTAAAATTCAGACACGAAACATACCTAAACTTACTTTATCATCTGGTATGAGCATCTACATAAGTTTTATCCTGTTTTATGCTCCAAATAAAACAATTTCATTTAATTTCATTTTCATTACAACCAAAGTGTGAGAGTGGCCGCACACGGACTGCTGAAGCAGTGGACAACCGACTGCTTGAAGCCGCGACCGCGCGATGGACTAATAGTCATTCATACGCTGCCGTACACACGACCGCTCGAGCAGTCGCGACCGCTTCTATAGTTCACCGCGCGGTCGCGGCTTCAAGCAGACTGTCTCAACTGCTTGATATAGTCCGTGTACGGCCGCTCTTAGACTATCTTACTATTTATTTTAACAATGCTCATTATAAGATAGATAAATTTTCTTAGAAAACAAAGCTCATGAAATTTGAACCTAATTATCCACTTTTCAGCCGCCGAAAAACAATCAAGCGTTGTCTTATCAATAACAACAGCTAAGACTTTTCAAAAAACAATCTAATTTTAATTTCGTTAAAACACAGCATCTATTATTTTATTTCGTTTAATAAATCCCAGAAATTTAATGTAAACAACATATTTTTCTAATATCCAAAGCACACCCGTCAAAACATTATTTAATTAAATTAGAAATGGAGCTTGAAGCCGACGACACGGGCCTGTCAAATTGCTCTAGATTAATTTTGATTCATTTTGTGTTGCCACCACCTGTTTCTCAATTTAATTACGCAGAGTTCGTTGATAAGTAGCTATCTCGTTTCACATGATTCCAAGAGACGAGTGCTAATTAAATTCTTTGGAAGGCACACCTATAATGATTTCGGCGATCATGTTTAAGCATTATAACCTGAAGTCGTAGAAAATTCAACGAGCGAAACCCTTAGAAGTTTGAGATAATCACGTCTGATATAGTTTGTCGGATAAATCGTGTTTCATTTCAAATGAGCTATATTTAGATGTTCATTCAAGATTGGTATTATTTTGCAACTAATTACTATTTGAAACCATGAAGATGTAAAATATTCTGTAACTATTAGCGGTTTATGTGCTCATTTTAAGATTTACAACGTGCAGTATATGGAATTGTCTTAACTATAACACTAAGTTCTTATACTAAAACAAATAAAAATAGACCAAGGAACATATACCACAAAATACATACTTTTGAAATAATTCATATTTTATGGACCTACAAATTGATCATAAAATTGCCTGTATTTCGCGTCCATATTATATTAAAACGCCTATAATCACTACACAACTGCGTAAACGTTTCGGATACGCGCTAAATCTTTATAATGACCATTCACTTGGTGATGATGACGAGACCTCTTTGTATATTCTAGAAATAATAACAGTCTTGAATTTTGAAAATGCTGGAACTCATCAGACAGTTCCCCGATATTACATCGTCTTAGCCCAAATACTACCTGTTGTCTTACACATCGTGCTATTACGAATATACCCCCTGATAGTTATTTTGAAAATATATTTCATGTACAGAATTGACTTCTCTACAGATTTATTATAAGTATAGAAGATAGATTAAAAAAATATTTACTAAATGATTTTGTTGATCAAAAGTAACTCTTTACAACTTGCCTCGTACTAATTATTTTAATTAATTAGCTATTCATATTGTAAGAATGTTTAAGATTGGGCGTTATTGAATTTTTTAAATTAAAATTTGAATTAAATGTTGGCGGTATAACCATCATAATTGAAGTAAATACCACAGACCGATGACGGGCAGCAGCGTCACTGGAGCGAGTAGCTACGCCCTGCAATCGCCAACCCGCCTGCCCAGTTTGGCCATTATGGGTATACTCCAGATGTTTGCCCTAAGTGGCGAACATGGGCTATGTCGATGACTTTGGTACCCTGTCGAAACACTTCCTTTCGCATTCGATCCGGAGGCCATTCAGTGGCATCCCTATGCAGTACTTGTGATAGCAACAGTGTCAGCGCTTAAGACATCAAGTGCAATTGGATTGTATGGCTGTGACCACCATCTGTCGAGCATGGCAGATTGTCAAGGCTGATCCGGCATCGAATACGTTGTCATTACTGTCTATAATTGTAGGTAAAAGTCATACAATGCAAGAACCGCCTACTTACACTGTACAATAGATGTCCATTATACCAAATTTTTTAAGTCAACTGTATGGTGAATATTATGTCTAAAAATTTGTAATCTAATTTCATGTAATTGTATATCAAATAAGACATGCACTGTCATAGCACCATCTAGGCCCAAACTGAGCCGAAGTATGTACTAAGGGACTAGATAACTGATAAACTTACTTTTAAGCTTTTTGTAAATACGTAGGAAGTACCCAAACCAATACAAATAGGCTGTTCATGCACACAAATGTTTAAAGGTACTGTGCGGGAATCTAACCAGCGACCAGTGGTAACCTTTACTACCACTGAACCAAATTAGACGTCGATGTTCTCAAATGTTCCGATTTTTATCTAAAACCAATTCTCCCAATTTGTAAATATTGAATGCTGTATCAAACCATGGCTAATATAACCAAATCACGATCAGGACATCAATTCCAAGTTTCCCTCCTCTCCCAGCCGTCAAAACTGTATAACAACCGTGCCGTCCTGATTTATTCAAGCATCTCCGGATAAATTTAAGGCTCGATAGAAATTTTAACGTGCACTTCCACAAGTTCACGCTGAAACGCTTAAAGTTCCAAAGGCACGCTTAGCCTTAACCTGGTTTTCACGTGATCACGTCATATACATAAATTGCGTGACGCACACGTGACGAGGGTTCCAATCTACGTGTCACATCTTAAGTTAAGCCGCGGGTTGCACCATTAATAATATATGCCCGTGTTCTATAGCTGCTTTGCTGAATATAAATTGTGATGGCTGCCGATTAGGGCTTTGGCTAAGGGTTTCAATGCCGAAAAGACGGTTGGAATTAAATGGTTTCTGTTAGCAACATACTTGTAACCACATTACATTAAAAAAGTTCAATATAATGGCAGAATGTAGGATCTTAGGGCGAGTGTTTCGGTTATTATTCCATTACCGCAATGAATTGGGTCTCTCTTTCGTAAGGTGGCATACAGCTTTCGTAACTACATAAAAAAAAGGACATTCGATATAAAACATTATGTGGGATAGGGTAAAGTGACGTATGAAAGAAGAGGCCTTATACTCAGCAGTGGGTGGATGTGGGCCGAAACGATGATAGAATATATTATCTAAACATTACCTACTTTTGGCATTATTGATAACATTAATTAGTACATTTTCTCAACTTAATTAACAAATTCCATAAAACCAAATATTTACTATGTGGACTTTAAATTAGCAGTCAGAAAACTGACACAAAATCTAAAATAAAGCATAGTTTGTAAATTAAAAGTCAGTTCTCTGAAGTAGCAGATTATTACACGATGTATTTTCTCATCGCCGTATCTCTCTTACCTACAGATTTTTGGGAAAAATAAACAAGTAATTTCAACCAATAACCGGTACCGATCTAAAGAATATAGAAAAGCCTTACTAAGACCGGCTATCAGCAAACTTCCTTAAAAGTCCCGCTATTTCTTTGCCTCCACTCCACCAATGACCAACCAAATAAAACGATTCCATATATTTTGACCTCGTTATTAGTTATAACGAAACTTTTCCGATCCTGGTTTTCGGTATACAGTTGTGCAGTTACTAAACTTCATAAAATATCTTGGCACATGGAAGGAATGGGCGCTATTGAGAAATCTAGTTTGTGAGCAACTTGGCTGAAAGTACCTACCCACCGTTGTTTTGTATTTCTCTCGGGTTCTCTCTTTGCTTTTGAGTATTTCTGATGAAGACGACTTTTTGGTTACAAGTCCGTGAAACTTTGTTTTACTTTATATACCTATAAACCAACATTCACCTGCAGAAATAAGTGGGCATTTAAGTAACTTTGGGTGTGATATATGTGCAAAATAAAATAATGTCACTATTTAAGCAACGTTCGAAAAACCGACAGAAGTCCATTTTAGTCAATCAAGAAACGACTACTTAATTCAACACCAAGTTAGCAGGCAAGCTTTGGAAGAATACTCCGAACCTGTGGTAGATTAACAATAGGTACAATTATTAATTGTTTTAGGCGTATTCTATACAATGATCATTTTGAATTTGATTTTGACTTACTTATTTTTTTGACACTCTTTGCGATCTCGCCAAACTATTTCTGTGCCATCATGGTACTCTTACACTGCTGTTAGGAAAAGCTTAAAAACATTTTCTAACTTAAAAACATCTACTAGTAAATGTTTACTAACGTTTCTAAGTATTTTCTAACAGCAGTGTGGGAGCCGTCACCTACTGAGCAAGTGCATTATTCCCGTTATACTTGCCTACATCTATACTTGCGCCTGCTCTGGTGCGCTATTATGTACCAAATATACCTAGTATATCATCTTTCATATCCGCTATAACCTAAAAACATCACAAAACTTTGTTTATTATGGATAAATTTCTACAACGGTCATCAAAAAAGTTCCCTTGTTGCCGCGTCTAACTGAGGCAAGCAAATGTCTAGATAAAGCCAACTGAAAAGTGTTATTCTCAAATGCATTGGCAGTTTGTGCAAACTCTGACAGCGTTCGCGCCCCGCCCGCGCCAGTTACAATGATAAATATGTTTATTTACTTTCTGCTCTTTCGCATCGGTTCGGATGGAAGTATCGATAACATCTTAACACAGTTCTCGCTTCTATCTCGAATCGATTGTAGCTCAGATGCCATATCTATTCCATATAGTACGTTATTTAGGTCAAAATTATTTAAGGTTTTAGATTCGCAGCTGATAATTAGGAAACCTTGTATTGGGATGTAAGGGAGCCGAATAACAAACGAGGCGCTGGCAACCGATTGGTGGCAATATAACCATCACAATTGAAGGCGTAGCTAAATACCACAGACCGATGACGGGCGGCAGCGTCACCGGAGCGAGAAGCTCTGCGATCGCCAATCCGCCTGTCCAGCGTGGCGATTATGGGTATATCCTCCAGATGTTTGTTCAAGTGGCGAACAACTGGAGAAGCCTATGTTCAGTAATGGACTGCAATAGGCTGATGATTATGATGATGTATTCATACATATTTTCCGGCTGTCGGTATGCAGGTTAGCTCTGAGGATATTATTTTTGAGCTAATTGAGATAACAGCTTTTGTTATTTTGCTTTTCCTTAAGATCACCATCACCATCACAGGACGAGTGGTGTTAAGGTTCGTCTTTTTCAGATCCATAATACGAGTATTTGCACAAACGGCTTTGTTAGCATATTTACATAACATTACTAAAATGTTCTTGTGCTCGTTTGAAAGCGAAAGCACTTTAGTAAATTAACTTTCCTCTCAAGCAATTTCGATCATGAGTTTACATTCACGACGTTCTCCACTCCAGATCGAACAAGGGTATCTCTGACAAAATAGTTACAGTATGCAATTAAATTAACATGATCCCGATTACACTGTTCGATAAAATAATCGGTGCTATCTTAGTCGACTTATCTTCGCGGCAGTTTAAATTTCACCAGAAATCCAGGACTCAATTTGGATTTCGACTTGATAGTACTATCTGCACTTAAGTAATTGAAACGACCTCTAACTGAATACGGCCAGAGGACACGAATTAATGTAATAAGCGATGTCTGGTCCTCGCAAAAAATGTTTTAGGCAAATAGCCGTTGGATATGTCAACAGAGCTATCGACAGCAAGCCGGCGGATATAAAATCGTGTATGAGTTCGGAAAAGCGAGGGTTTTTTTTCAGAAAATCGGTCGGACAGATGGCATTTCGGATGAAACTATAGATACAAATGGATGAATTCATTGGAAGGAATGTTTGTCTACGCTGAGGTTTATTAGTGAGATATCTCTCTGTGAAACAAAGTCAAATGAATCGATACGTACGTGTACAGGTAGGTACCTAAGTGCAATAGCATTGTAAGATATAGCTTCAGATACATTTCACCATACTTTAACATTTACAAGTACCTAACCTTTAAATTTAAATTTCTATGATATCTTAACTAATATTATAAAGCTGAAGAGTTTGTTTGTTTGTTTGTTTGTTTGAACGCGCTAATCTCAGGAACTACTGGTCCGAATTGAAAAATTCTTTTTGTGCTGAATAGACCATTTATCGAGGAAGGCTATAGGCTATATAACATCACGCTGCAATTATTAGGAGCGAAGAAATAATGGAAAATGTAAAAAAAAACGGGGAAAAAATAACTATTCCACGCGGACGAAGTCGCGAGCACTGCTAGTAATAAATACAATTGACATTGTATGAATATTAATTGTAAAGTTGCCGAAGGAAAGTAGATTTTTATCCTATTGTGTTAAGTAATGTTGTGGAAATTAAATTTCGTTTGGAAATCATTTTTCTTTATAATAATCATCCATTTTGTTCTTAACAAGTTCCATCTTCCTGATGTTTGATAACCAAACCACTCATATGAATGTTTGGTGACCCCATCACCACCACTCATATAACATTAGGCTTAAAAAATATGAAATACTAACCTGTTAGCAATTAAATTTCGTCACAACCAATTTTAGTATCTAAATAATTATTAGTATTAGTTAGTTTGAATACGAAATAATTAATCTAAACTAATATTATAAAGAGGAAAGATTTGATTGTTTGTTTGTTTGTTTGTTTGATACGAATAGGCTCCGAAACTACTGGACCGATTTGAATAATTCTTTCACCGTCGGATAGCTACAGTATCTGCGCTGAACATAGGCTATATTATATTTTTAAAAAAGTTAGGGATCCGTGCTAAAACTCCAATAATGTAACCCAAATTTACCAAAAAGATTTTAATCTACAAAAAAAGAAAAGATCTTACATACTGACGTCTCTTGCCAACGTTCCCATAGCAACCTAAACTGTTATGACATCTAAATAAATAAATTCTAATATGAAATCGTACTTTCACGTAAAAACTACTGAAAGGATTTTGATGAAACTTTACAGGAATGTTATTTATGCATCAGATTTACACACAGGCCATAGATTACAAGGGTATCATACATTTTAGAATTTACAATTTCGGCAAAATATGTTACATACTTTTTGAAATGACCATAGATACTGTCATTTCTTGAATTTGTCAAAGAAATTGTCATTCTGACATGACAGGTACTGACATCGAAGTAAATACGGAATTATCGGAAATTCACAACAAACAGTGATATAAATTTATGTGAACCTACTTTCAGGATAAAATTCTTCGGAAAATACTATAAGCGAATTGCTATAGCTAAAAATACGACCAACTTGAAAACACACCACCGGTGTTTCTTGCATCAATGCTGCTATCAGCTTGGAGGCTCCTCAATTAGCAACAAATCGGAACAACATTTAGGAATAGTGCACAGTCGAACAGATCTAGCATAATCCGTGAACAAGGCATCCTGAATCATAGCGCCATGAAGCTATAAGAACCCAAAAAATATGAATGCATTCTTTTAAGGTTTAGGAAGGCTCACATAGTGAAAACTGCGATCTGTGCATGCATAATAAATATTTTTCTTTTCTAATCCGATGTTATAATTTCTGTACCCTATACTATGTAATAGTAAGTATGTATGTATTTTAGCCTAATAGTTTTAATTACGCATGGGGTAGGGGATGTGAATTTGTGTTCGACCCACGGTTCGATGTGAGGGATCGGCCTTTCATTATTCTTCGATTATAGAGATCTATGTCCAGTAGTGGACTATAATAGGCTGATGATGATGAATTACGCATGTCGGAAGAAAATAGCGCTATTAAAGTAGGTATTGCTTTTTGGTCGGCATCATTATCGCTAAATCATTTTTAAGGTAATTTCATGTAGGCACTAAGATGAAAAATGCCCTAGGTTTTGAGTTTACGGCAAGTAACTGGTCAGTTGCCACTGCCATGCTTTTTTTTTACCTTGGGAATCCCTTCGGACCTTCGGTGTCTGCAACGGATGCAGACACCGGTGTGCAGTGCCAAGTTATCCCACTAAACCCCACGGTGACCCACCATCGCCGCCAAGCCCAGGGGAGTCTGGATCCTCAGTAAGCGACTCTACCGCGGCTCCCCCGGTAAGGCGGTGTGCCGCACAACGGCTCGCCCTCTGTGCGCGTGAGCGCGCACCGGGAGCATGCTCGGTCACGAAGCACGCCTCCCAGCGAAACCCGTACCGGGCGCCGGACGATCCCGTGCCCGATGCCCAGGTCCCAGCGGCGGAAAAAGATGTTCATTCCGCCGCTGCCTTCTACGGCCACGGCCGTTCTCGCACTATGCCCTCTACTGCCTGCCCTAAGTTAGAGGGACACGCGGAGCACGGCGTGTCCACCTACCTACCTGGCCCCACGGCCACCACTACACAGGGCCACAGCCCTACATTCACACACGGCCCTAAGGCCGATGGGTCGCAGAGGATAGGGAGAGACTCCTCTTCCTCTGCGACCCTCGCCGAACAACCCAGCGCTTAGCGCTGGTGCCGCCAAGCGGCCCACCTCTGCCGGCGGGAGCGGGACGAGCGAGGCTCAGTCCCGCTGCCTGCGCCGCCCACCTGCGGCCCACTGGGGTCCCTCTTTGTTCCGGGTCGTGGGGGCCCGACCCGTACTAAGCCCCCCCGGTACGACAAGCCGAGGACCCCATCGGGGGGGGCTCCCCCACGAGCTCCGGAAACCCTACTCACCGGCAGAAACACGAACCGGAGGTCATTTGGCTGCGGTATTCTATAGGGTGGAGGTCCTTCCCCGGACGGGCAGCTCAATTTGAGCGAAGATTCGCTATGCCCTACCTCTCTTAAAGTCATCAGTGTTTAAAAGACGTCGCTAGATATTATATTATTCATCTGAACTAACAGTTAAGTGAACCTTAGCTAAGAGCCACCTGTTCCTGAACAAAGGGCATCGCTTCAAATCCAACCAGAGGCCAACATGATGTACATCTCTACATGACCCAAGGGTTAACGGGTAGAGAATGCTCCTAGCATTGAATTTCGCCTTTTGTACCATTTTGTGCAATATAATCAAACGTATTGAGTTTACGTTAACTGCATCACGTATTGCGTCTGTTATTTGTGTCAAACCATGTTCAGATTTCTCAGCTTTCGAATCGAATATATCTTCATTTTGTTTCTAGCATCCATTAATTTTAGCTTTGTAAGCGTGTGTATAGGTTATATTAGTTAATAGAAAATATGAGAGGTCCTTCCTAAAACACCAACAATGTATGAAATGTTTAGCTGAAATAATTGATTTATCCGAAGCGAAGCGAGGAGCGGGCTGCTAGTATTCCATAATGTGATTATTCGAATTTGATCGAACAGCGTTGCCCATTAGTCAAATTAATATTGCAATCTACATCACAAACGATCGCAAAAAGCACAACGGTATATATTGAAAGGAATCCAGATTTCTCTCCGTACAAGAATCAAGATTATTTTAATTCTCAATACATTTTATTTCAAGGGACCGTAATTTCTACGGGGGCGTAGTTTCGACTGGGTCCATCTCGGCACCTCGTTTGCCGATAAAAGGTGAAATTCCGAGTCCTAATGACAGAATTCAAGCTCAGTCCCGCCATTAGTGAAATGGCTCAACGTCAGATTCTTTTATCGTTAAGGTTCCTACGAAAAAATCCATGAGTCCGTGGGAAAATGTAGTAAGATCGTGCCGCGGGATAGCTTTCGGATTCCGTATATATAATATCTGTACAATATTTTTAAATTACCTATTAGGTAATGGGAAGTTATAACTGCCTCGTTAGTCTATTGGCAAGGGCGATATTGCCATCACGATTGAAGGCGTACCTAAATGGCGCACGCCGATTACAGGCAGCAGCGTCACCGCAGCGAAGAGCTACGCCCAGCGATCGCCATCCCGCATGTTTAGCGTGGAGATTATAGGTAGATTCTCCAGGTGTTGGCCCAAGGTAGTGAATAACTGGAGACGCCTATGCCCAGCAGTGGACTGCGATAGGCTGATGATGATAATGAATAGCTTCACGCCGACCCAGCGTTTACAACTATATAAAGCACAGATCCAGCCACATATGGAATACTGTTCCCACCTCTGGGCTGGAGCACCCCAGTATCAACTCCTTCCTTTTGACCGAATCTAGCGTAGGGCTGCTCGTGTTGTTGATGACTTCACCCTGTCTAGTCGTCTCGACTCACTGGCATTGCGAAGAGACGTCGCATCCATGTGCGCTCTCTACCGCATCCATCACGGATAAAGTTCTGAAGAATTGTTTGCTTTACTGCCTGCAGCCGAGTTTCTTCACCACACCACAAGTAACCGATTGCAATTCCATCCTCATCATCTTGATGATTGGCGATCTTCCACTGTACGCTTTATGAGGAACTTCTTGCATCGCGCTTCGGTTTTGTGGAACCAACTTTCTGCGACAGCCTTTCCGAACAGCTACGACTTAGGAGCTTGAGAAACGAGCGTACTCCTATTTAAAAGGCCATCAGCGACCCCAGAACTTGATTTGAGTTGCGGGTGTCCATGGGCGGTGTTGACTGCTTACCATCAGGCATCACATTAGTACGCATGCCGCCGCTTGCATAAAAAAAAAGCTTTGGACACCTACAAAAAGACTTGAGTCCCCTCACCCATAGTGACGCGTTTGATCACGTGTCACGCGGCTACGGTTGGACCCGCGCCAGCGTCGTGTCCCGCGTACAGGATAACGGGATATCAAGCTTATGCAGGGCTTACTCGGACAACTGGCCCGCGATTAAACATTCGCTAGCGGGACTAGGAGGAATTAATACGGTTTGTAGTTTTAAAAAAGTGTTGTGCTGTCTGTTTTTGGATCGCGATTAGAAGATAGAAGACTGTGTGACAGAGATCGCTTTTGAGACTGCTTAAGTTTTACAACAAATGTCTATTATACCTTATTTTAAGTCAACTGCATGGTGTGCAATAAAGAATATAATAATATGTAGTCTAAAGACCTGTATTCACAAACGTTATTATGCGACGCGCGGAGTGCCCGAAGTCCTATAAGTTTTTGGATACCTGTGCGTTCGTGCGACGCATAGTAACGTTTGTGAAAACGGCCGTAAGTTATTAATGTTGGTCTTTCAGCCAGTGCTCATACGAGTTTGTAGTGTAGAGTGAAAAGTAGTACCTACTTACTACTTTTTGGGTTATCTTCGTAGCAGAATTTATAATTTTTGCCGAATGTACCGCCTAATTAGACAACGTTAAAGGCTCTACCTAGATGTATAGTTACAATATAACTTGCAAAATGTAGAAACACTATAAAGAAAACATTGTAAGTGTATTTTAAATAGAAAATAGTACAACTATCGAGTTTTCTAGTTTCCTATCAACTTTTGAGAACAAATGATTCAATTTCAAGAAATTTTGTGTCACCGAAACAAGAAGCTACGCCCTGCGATCGCCAACCCGCCTGCCCAGCGTGGCGATTATGGGTATATCCGCCAGATGTTTGCCCTAAGTGGCGAACAACTGGAGAGGCCTATGTCCAGCAGTGCACTGCAATAGGCTGATGATGATGATGATGATTCAATTTCATTTGTGTCCAATGATTTGTAAGTGATTGTCTCGAACCATGAAATATGAATACTATTTACTATTCTAACTTTAATTAAACTCCCCATCAAATAGGTTTTAGGTTACAAAACAAAACGTCCTAAAGAGATATTCAGTACTAACGTAGCATATCCTTCGAATTCCTGGCAATTTCCAACGACTCCTCACTTTCCGGGTCTTTGTACGTCCCAACTAACTACGAGAGTGTTCCAGCTCGCTTCGTTTCGGTCTAGGTTTGTGGTTAAGCCATGTATACGTGGCCGACTCTGCTGAGTCTAGTTGTTACCGGTATTATGGGCAGATGCAGTCAGCTTTATGTTGTAAGCTAGCTTTAGGAAACGACTTTGTCACTAGTTTGTCACTGAATATGTTAAATGTGCAACGAATTTGATGAGAACAAAATGCATTACATTCTAAGCTTTTCGTTGCCACATTTAGTATTCCATTGAAGATGGATTTCAATGCCGGCATCATTTTTTTATGCAAGAGGCGACAGATGAGCAAATGTGATGCCTGAATTATAGATACCCAGCACCCAACTGATCTCAAACTAAGATTCTTTCTGGCAAATCTATAGTACTATATGAAGCTAACACCATCTTTTTAAAACCTGAGTACCTAACTATATACCGAAATCAAAAGGAAACTCGTACGTGTTAGGTAGATTAGTGATAGCAAATGTATTATTCACTACTCTAATTACTTTGATGCTTGTTTACGGAGCCTCAACGCCATTAGCTTAGCACTACCTCTCAGCTACAGACAACATGGTGTGAACAATATTTTTTTATTTGGGCCATTTGTCTTATATCTTAAATATTATAAAGCTGAAGAGTTTGTTTGTTTGTTTGAACGCGCTAATCTCAGGAACTACTGGTCCGAATTGAAAAATTCTTTTTGTGTTCAATAGACCATTTATCGAAGAAGGCTTTAGGCTATATAACATCACGCTGCAACTATTAGGAGCGAAGAAATAATGGAAAATGTAAAAAAAAAAAACGGGGAAAAAAATAACTATTCCACGCGGACGAAGTCGCGAGCACAGCTAGTATATAATGAAATGGCAGAAACACAAACAGTTAAATACTTAGCTAGGAAACCTTAAAGGAATTCAATAAAGAGAGTTGTTAGAAATATTAAACGTAACTTATCTACAGGGTTGGAACAAATTAACCTCAATGAAAGTTAGACAAACATATCCCTTGCAGGCGGGCTCCAAGGTCTTTAGCAACGGAACAGTATAAAGATGACTTGCAGTAAGTAATGGCCAGGGATGTCTTAAATCGTATGTTAATTCATATAGTGCTTATTAGAGCGATGGTGCAATAGTAGTAAGTATGTTAGCGTAGCTGTCTCGCTGACTCAGGTAAGAACCATCAGTTCAAACGCCCCCACGTATCAAATTTTATCCTGCACACAAATTTGAACGCACGTTAATTCGATGCTCTTATGGTGAAGAAATACATAGAAGGAAATTGCACGCCTGTGAAGAAACTCTCATCATTATCAACAGCTTATCGCAGTCCATTGCTGGACACAGGCCTATCCAGTTGTTCGCCACTTAGGGAAAACACCTGGAGGTTATCGCTTCGGTAACACTACTGCCCGTCACCAGTCTGTGGTATTTGCCTACGCCATCAATAGTGTTAGTTATACCGCCACCAGTCAGTTGCCAGAACCTCATCTGTTATTCAACAGGATGCACCACGGTTAGGTAAGGGTGACTTGGAGCGAAAAGATGGGTCGTTCTCTTACACCCCGTTAAGATTGTCTAAAGTCGAATAAAACTCTGGCTACAATTCGATTAGAAAAGTATTGGCATAAAAGGCAGCATAGCGCTTGCAATAGACCAGTGATGTGATTGATCTGGTTATTTTTCCGTTGCCGCAAGCTTGGGCCTCTTTTTTGTGCCGCGGGATAGCTTTCGGATTCCGTATATATAATATCTGTACAATATTTTTAAATTACCTATTAGGTAATGGGAAGTTATAACTGCCTCGTTAGTCTATTGGCAAGGGCGATATTGCCATCACGATTGAAGGCGTACCTAAATGGCGCACGCCGATTACAGGCAGCAGCGTCACCGCAGCGAAGAGCTACGCCCAGCGATCGCCATCCCGCATGTTTAGCGTGGAGATTATAGGTAGATTCTCCAGGTGTTGGCCCAAGGTAGTGAATAACTGGAGACGCCTATGCCCAGCAGTGGACTGCGATAGGCTGATGATGATAATGAATAGCTTCACGCCGACCCAGCGTTTACAACTATATAAAGCACAGATCCAGCCACATATGGAATACTGTTCCCACCTCTGGGCTGGAGCACCCCAGTATCAACTCCTTCCTTTTGACCGAATCTAGCGTAGGGCTGCTCGTGTTGTTGATGACTTCACCCTGTCTAGTCGTCTCGACTCACTGGCATTGCGAAGAGACGTCGCATCCATGTGCGCTCTCTACCGCATCCATCACGGATAAAGTTCTGAAGAATTGTTTGCTTTACTGCCTGCAGCCGAGTTTCTTCACCACACCACAAGTAACCGATTGCAATTCCATCCTCATCATCTTGATGATTGGCGATCTTCCACTGTACGCTTTATGAGGAACTTCTTGCATCGCGCTTCGGTTTTGTGGAACCAACTTTCTGCGACAGCCTTTCCGAACAGCTACGACTTAGGAGCTTGAGAAACGAGCGTACTCCTATTTAAAAGGCCATCAGCGACCCCAGAACTTGATTTGAGTTGCGGGTGTCCATGGGCGGTGTTGACTGCTTACCATCAGGCATCACATTAGTACGCATGCCGCCGCTTGCATAAAAAAAAAGCTTTGGACACCTACAAAAAGACTTGAGTCCCCTCACCCATAGTGACGCGTTTGATCACGTGTCACGCGGCTACGGTTGGACCCGCGCCAGCGTCGTGTCCCGCGTACAGGATAACGGGATATCAAGCTTATGCAGGGCTTACTCGGACAACTGGCCCGCGATTAAACATTCGCTAGCGGGACTAGGAGGAATTAATACGGTTTGTAGTTTTAAAAAAGTGTTGTGCTGTCTGTTTTTGGATCGCGATTAGAAGATAGAAGACTGTGTGACAGAGATCGCTTTTGAGACTGCTTAAGTTTTACAACAAATGTCTATTATACCTTATTTTAAGTCAACTGCATGGTGTGCAATAAAGAATATAATAATATGTAGTCTAAAGACCTGTATTCACAAACGTTATTATGCGACGCGCGGAGTGCCCGAAGTCCTATAAGTTTTTGGATACCTGTGCGTTCGTGCGACGCATAGTAACGTTTGTGAAAACGGCCGTAAGTTATTAATGTTGGTCTTTCAGCCAGTGCTCATACGAGTTTGTAGTGTAGAGTGAAAAGTAGTACCTACTTACTACTTTTTGGGTTATCTTCGTAGCAGAATTTATAATTTTTGCCGAATGTACCGCCTAATTAGACAACGTTAAAGGCTCTACCTAGATGTATAGTTACAATATAACTTGCAAAATGTAGAAACACTATAAAGAAAACATTGTAAGTGTATTTTAAATAGAAAATAGTACAACTATCGAGTTTTCTAGTTTCCTATCAACTTTTGAGAACAAATGATTCAATTTCAAGAAATTTTGTGTCACCGAAACAAGAAGCTACGCCCTGCGATCGCCAACCCGCCTGCCCAGCGTGGCGATTATGGGTATATCCGCCAGATGTTTGCCCTAAGTGGCGAACAACTGGAGAGGCCTATGTCCAGCAGTGCACTGCAATAGGCTGATGATGATGATGATGATTCAATTTCATTTGTGTCCAATGATTTGTAAGTGATTGTCTCGAACCATGAAATATGAATACTATTTACTATTCTAACTTTAATTAAACTCCCCATCAAATAGGTTTTAGGTTACAAAACAAAACGTCCTAAAGAGATATTCAGTACTAACGTAGCATATCCTTCGAATTCCTGGCAATTTCCAACGACTCCTCACTTTCCGGGTCTTTGTACGTCCCAACTAACTACGAGAGTGTTCCAGCTCGCTTCGTTTCGGTCTAGGTTTGTGGTTAAGCCATGTATACGTGGCCGACTCTGCTGAGTCTAGTTGTTACCGGTATTATGGGCAGATGCAGTCAGCTTTATGTTGTAAGCTAGCTTTAGGAAACGACTTTGTCACTAGTTTGTCACTGAATATGTTAAATGTGCAACGAATTTGATGAGAACAAAATGCATTACATTCTAAGCTTTTCGTTGCCACATTTAGTATTCCATTGAAGATGGATTTCAATGCCGGCATCATTTTTTTATGCAAGAGGCGACAGATGAGCAAATGTGATGCCTGAATTATAGATACCCAGCACCCAACTGATCTCAAACTAAGATTCTTTCTGGCAAATCTATAGTACTATATGAAGCTAACACCATCTTTTTAAAACCTGAGTACCTAACTATATACCGAAATCAAAAGGAAACTCGTACGTGTTAGGTAGATTAGTGATAGCAAATGTATTATTCACTACTCTAATTACTTTGATGCTTGTTTACGGAGCCTCAACGCCATTAGCTTAGCACTACCTCTCAGCTACAGACAACATGGTGTGAACAATATTTTTTTATTTGGGCCATTTGTCTTATATCTTAAATATTATAAAGCTGAAGAGTTTGTTTGTTTGTTTGAACGCGCTAATCTCAGGAACTACTGGTCCGAATTGAAAAATTCTTTTTGTGTTCAATAGACCATTTATCGAAGAAGGCTTTAGGCTATATAACATCACGCTGCAACTATTAGGAGCGAAGAAATAATGGAAAATGTAAAAAAAAAAAACGGGGAAAAAAATAACTATTCCACGCGGACGAAGTCGCGAGCACAGCTAGTATATAATGAAATGGCAGAAACACAAACAGTTAAATACTTAGCTAGGAAACCTTAAAGGAATTCAATAAAGAGAGTTGTTAGAAATATTAAACGTAACTTATCTACAGGGTTGGAACAAATTAACCTCAATGAAAGTTAGACAAACATATCCCTTGCAGGCGGGCTCCAAGGTCTTTAGCAACGGAACAGTATAAAGATGACTTGCAGTAAGTAATGGCCAGGGATGTCTTAAATCGTATGTTAATTCATATAGTGCTTATTAGAGCGATGGTGCAATAGTAGTAAGTATGTTAGCGTAGCTGTCTCGCTGACTCAGGTAAGAACCATCAGTTCAAACGCCCCCACGTATCAAATTTTATCCTGCACACAAATTTGAACGCACGTTAATTCGATGCTCTTATGGTGAAGAAATACATAGAAGGAAATTGCACGCCTGTGAAGAAACTCTCATCATTATCAACAGCTTATCGCAGTCCATTGCTGGACACAGGCCTATCCAGTTGTTCGCCACTTAGGGAAAACACCTGGAGGTTATCGCTTCGGTAACACTACTGCCCGTCACCAGTCTGTGGTATTTGCCTACGCCATCAATAGTGTTAGTTATACCGCCACCAGTCAGTTGCCAGAACCTCATCTGTTATTCAACAGGATGCACCACGGTTAGGTAAGGGTGACTTGGAGCGAAAAGATGGGTCGTTCTCTTACACCCCGTTAAGATTGTCTAAAGTCGAATAAAACTCTGGCTACAATTCGATTAGAAAAGTATTGGCATAAAAGGCAGCATAGCGCTTGCAATAGACCAGTGATGTGATTGATCTGGTTATTTTTCCGTTGCCGCAAGCTTGGGCCTCTTTTTCACTATCTATCAGGAGAGGTGAAGCCACTATGTACAAAAATATAATTACATTATACAAAAAAAATATAATTACATTTTGTATTACTATTTGACAATAGGTATTGAACTATTTCGTAATAGGATGTGGGTATTAATCCCATCCTGGCCAAACAATAAACTGCCAAATACTCCAGTTTAGCAGTTAATGCTCTCTATTGAATACTTTACTGTGCCTCCGAGAGGGACTAAGGGAGTGACCCCCGCCCACTCGCCAGTCGAGGGTTATTAGTTGTTACGACTATACTTTGCCGAATTTAGTTTCATGTTAAAAGCGGTTTGAGTGAAATTGTTTTCTATTTATTGTTTGTAAATATTAATTAATAATTACTTTGTATTTTTTGTCGTAAACCCTAATCAGACCCCCTAATAACACTCAAAACGGACTATACTTAATCACTGGTAAAATTGTAGGGTAGAATGTGTGAATATGGGGAAAAACGTTTATATGGGTAAATGGGTAATAACTTAAACAATTCAAGGTAGAAATTCTAATAATCATGTTGTAAATAATTTGACTGGCCTGATGGCCCATTTGGTAGTTAACCGCCGTTTGAACCGAGGGTCGTGGGTACGATCTCGACCCGGAAAAAACATTCGTGTGATGAATATTTGTCTTTGTTCCGTGTCTGGGTATTTGTATTTAAGTATTATATTTGTGGTAGGTACCTTCGTTGTCTGATACCCATAACACAAGTGCTAAAGCTTATCTAGGATCGGAGCAATGACTGTGATGTTGTTCTTAATTACGAAAAGCGAGGCTAATTTGTTCTTTCACGATGATTCATAGTACATTGATCTAGCCCCAAAATAAATAGTGTTTGTTGTAAACATGGAACAATGACTCTCCTTACAGAGCACCAAAATTACCTACCTTTTCGATTTCATTAGATACTAATTTCAGACCTTCTTCGATACAAAATTGTTATTAATTCCTCTGAAAATTCTTCAAGAAGACGTGCCATAAGATAGGTATAACCTTTTCAAACATTGACGTTTCAAATAACAAAAAAAATAATTCCGAAGAATAGGCAAAACGATTAGCAAGACCAATAATTCATCAAGATATTAAAATCAGGCGGCCTTTTCAGCCGGAACAAACACAATAGCGTTTCCAGTTTTTAATTAAATTGTAATATTCATTCTTGGTCTGCTTACCGACATTTATCTAAGGACAAAATTCCGTCTAACAAAGGGCCCTTAGTCAGATTAAATTTCCGGCGGGTCCACTCCTGTCCTAGTAGGTATGTCCTTTATTACCCGTTACAAAAGGGCCTCAATGTAGCACTAGAAAATTAGAATCCCTCTCATTCATCCCCCCTTTGGTTTGCGTTGCCCACTTCGCTGGAATTTGGAGTTGTATCTACGTGTGAGCGGGTCGCTGCGATAAATACAGTAAGTATTGATACATGATCGAGTATCTGTTAATGATACGACTAAGTATGCCACTTGGAAT
This sequence comes from Conogethes punctiferalis, assembly GCA_031163375.1. Classification (NCBI taxonomy): domain Eukaryota; kingdom Metazoa; phylum Arthropoda; class Insecta; order Lepidoptera; family Crambidae; genus Conogethes; species Conogethes punctiferalis. Next base: position 5,830,640 of record CM062093.1, read on the forward strand.
GTAACAACTGTTTCAGCTAAAATGAGAATGCTTTAATGAAATTATTCACGGTAGATAATATTCCTTCGCGTACTAAAATGTTTGGTAACTTGTGCCGAAGTGGAACTCTCTACCAGCACAGATCCCATACTATAAAAGTGCTTCCACCTTCTTATACAACAATTCGTGTACAAATTTGGTGTGCATGAACTTGTCTGTTTGAATTGGTCTGAAATTGAGGTCCCGCCCGTTTTCAGCGCGACTTGGGTTTCCTTCCCCGCTTTCTATCAAATATCGGATCTAGGTGAAGAGAAGGCACTATACTGAGCAAATATACAGAAAATATGTATATTTAAAGAGTTACAATTAAATCACATCGTTACGAAATTAAATCAATTGTAGAAAACTGTTGGAAAAATAAATAAACTCTGATATCAAGTTGAGTATTTTTTGATCATTATCATAATTTATATTCCGCATATTGAATCGATGTCCGCGCTCATTACTCACATTAAAATGTTGGTAGCAATAATTAATATCTGACTCAGGTTGCTTAATTATTTACACATACAAAAATAACATACGAAAACATTTTAACGCAACCGGGCAACACAGAGAGGTTCATTTCAACCTAATAAAGTGTTTAGTGGCAGTTCGCACGACGTTAGAAGGTCCCAAATAACATTGTCGTGTGTTACATCCCATTCAGACGCGAATACGACCCAACTCGCGCAATAAAAGTGCGAAAGATAACTGCATGTGGATCCGTGAGATCCGTCAAAGCGTACGGATAATGGTTGTAGTAATTACTCTCCTAAAAGCTGGGTAAGGTACGTGATTATGTGATATGAAAATATTTAACACGACCCTATAATGTTGTGAGGCTTCCAGAGTTTTAATTGAATTTGTTATAGCCTGATATACCGGTATATGTTATTATACTTACTTATTTCTTGAAAAAGCGAAATTGTTTAACATAATTCGGGTCAATTTATAGGAGTATTTGTGTTTATTTACTAGAAATTTGTGTAACTTGACATCAATTAGACGCTTCAGGAGGTCGGTATGTCTATATCTACCTCGTGAATGTGTGAAATGAAGCGACTATCTAGTCACAAAATATACGTAGGTATACGATAATTGTAGAACTTTGTATAAGGTCATCGATGTAGCTTACCGGATTAGTAAGCTGAAGTGGTAGTAGGCTGGCTGTATCAGCTGCAGAACCGACAAGTGCTGGGGTAAACGAGTCCTGGAGTACTGTTTCTCTTCAAATGTAGAACGCCTTCAAACCAGGTGGAGTGACGATATGCGCAAGGTGCCTGGCAACTACTAGATGCGAAAAGCCCAAGATAGAGCCAAGGGGCGAACAACTAGAGAGGCTGTGAACTGCGAGATATTGATGATGATTATGACGAATGAACAATAATAATGTTACTAACTAACCTCACTTTTCAAGAATACCATGGTTGACTTTACTCAGGATCCAAAAATTTAATGGATCCAAAAATACTTCTACAGTTTTTTTTTGTGAGAAAACTAATGAAAGAAGTACAGGGGCGGACTGTCAAACTTACAGAGTACCTATTTATTAGTAAGGAAATCTTACTTACATATCTCGGACGCCCATATCTTTTCCCTTCTAAGTTCAATTTATTAATCGCTATGGCCAATTAAACGGAGTTCTCTTATCGAGTTCGGTTTACGTTCACCAAACGGTTTTTATTTTATCTGTTACACGCCATTTTTTTTCCGCAGTAAGGCACCGTTTAGAGCTTAACAACCTTCCATTGAGGTACATAACAGGGAACTGGCTCATCGCCTCTCTCAGGTAACGCGCCCAAATTGTCCAGACCCCTCCGACTTTACGACTTTTCAACTATTTAAACCATGAAGGGGTGTCAGATAAAATTGGCGGGGTAATGGTGCTAGCGCCAGCGATTCCGCCATGGACTGCTTCCAAATCACATCACATTTGAATAGCAACTGCAGTTGGGCAATAGTCGGTTAATGACTTTTATCGATCTATATTTGAACGGTCTCTAAACGGGCCGGAGCGGGCCAAGGTTTAAGTGGGGTGTTAAGTCAAATTATCGTGATTCATTTCTTTGCTAGATCACAATCGTAGGCAGTTTCACTTGTTTTATGTTCTGTATCCTCTTATTTTCTGGCATAAAGTTCTTTTGGATAACACGTATAAAATCCATGTTGTATTAACTAAAAAATATTACACACATCTATGTTTCCTCGTCATATAGGTCTTAAGGGAGACTTTTGAGAAAGAAGTACAAATTATCCCTTGTCTATATCTACATTATGTATTGTAAACTGAAATTCTAGCTTTCCATTGTTATTTATTTATTAAAATTGTAATATAATATCATCGTAAGAAAAATATTGGTTATGTATGTGTTTATGTCAAGGATTGCAGGTTCTTTTTGGTAGAAACTAAAAATAAAAATTTCTCTACAGCCAGATTCGGAAAAGTATAATTATATACGATTACAATATGTTGTTTCACTTAGTGTATAAGAACGAATTAACTAACTACTACTACCAATTAAAAACTTAAAATATCTAAACCTAAACTGGCTGATAAAACTTCATTCGTTATACTTTGATTCATCAATACGAGTACTTTTAAATTGCAATAAATTTAAAGAAATACTCAACTTACACGTTATTACCGAACGAACACAAGTGTTGCAGTCAGAACCGTCACTCCATTCCACCCCAATTTGAAAAAGTCGGAACGAGCAATCACTCTTTGATTGAGACACGCCCCGGTTCATAATTCCGCTGACAGACAACTTTGTGGACACGTAGGGATCGGCCGTCATTCATTATAATGGCTTGGCTACATCTAGAGGCTTTGGCGATTATTCGTGTTAACGTGGTAAGCGTGAAGCGTTGTATGAAACACGAAGTATTCGGGCGAAGACAATGTATTCCCCAGAATAATTTACGCGGAAGCGGCACTAAATAAATAACCCAAGACATGCCACGTTGTGCCACACATGGCCATCTATCCCCGAACTAAGCCGAAGAGTGTACTATGGAAGGTAGACAATTGATAAGCTTACTTAGATAGTGTTTTAAAATAAATACATATTTTACAAAGAAAATACCCAGACCAGCACAGTCATTGTCATGCATGCAAATGTTTGTATTGTGCGGGGATCGAACCCACAACCCGTGGCTCAGAAGGCAGAGTCACCACCAAATGAGCCATCGGGCTAGTCAACAGGCGCGAATCAAAGGTACCTACACGATGTATCGCCTATACGATGTTTCATTACCGCCTGACACGATTCATCGTCTGCTAATCTAGCAGTAGCAAAACAAGAAGAATTCATCACAATAATAATTTGTTAATGAAATATAATATTTAGTACTATAGAATATTTATTTTATATGAAATAAATTTTGTGTGGAATATTTATTACACGAGTACGTTTTACGAAATCATTATTGTACAGTTAGGCATCGATAATGATTAATGCATTAATATCAGTGGAATTTAATATAATAATTATGTTTTCCTATTTAAGAGCATTACATACTTAAATAATAACTCTTTTAGCACTGAAACGTAAATCCCCAAAAAACAGGTGCTTTTAAAAGCACTTTGTTTTATAATGAAATAAAATAATGTTGTATGTATTTCTCACTTAAAAACTATTTGCGCATTGAATTTCGATTTAAAATAGGTATGAATATAATGGTTTGTAGTAATAATAGTCTTTTGATTGAAGTTCAGCCACAGTAGCCAATTTCCAGTACCAAAGTATTATAACTGTATAATAGTTTTTAATTCGTAAATTGTCACTTTACCCCTTCTTTTAATTATCCTCTACCCAAAGGTTGCCTGGAAGAGATCGCTTTAAGCGATAAGGTCGCCTAATTTGTACTACGATATGTCTTTGTATCTAGTTAGATATAGTATAGAGTTATAAGTCGATTGTTTCGTGTGCAATAAAGAATATCTATCTATCTATAAATAAAGGTACAAGTTGGTAGCGGGTGACATGAGGCAGCAGCGGACGACATCTTGCAGAGACACAACTGGTTTCTATATATTTCTATGAAATTTGTCGCTAGCTTCGTGCCGCTAACTACGAAGGGAATTTCATAGAAATACATAGAAACCACTACTGTCGCTGCGACACATCTTTCGCTGCCAAGTTGTACCTTTAGAGTGTGCTAAAACACAGGTGTGGCAGTGATAGAGAAGCCTGGGATAGAGAAATGCAGAGAAGGCGTACGTTCAGCAGTGGACGGACCAAGGCTGTTGATTGATTGATTGAAAACACAGGTAAGTATACTCTCTTTTCCTTCATTCTCATTATCGAATGGGATGATAATATTTAGACATCCAAAAACAGGATGTGCTAATGGATTAAAGAACAATTAGGTGAAGGATTAAAGCTTTCCCATGCATTGGGCTGTATCACCGAAGATTCGATTCCCAGTCAGATTAATTTAGGAAATTTACTTCTCACAGGAGACTGTCATCATCTAGCACTGATAGTTCTAAGGAAATGCTTAGTTTAAGACCAGATGGTCGCTGTGAGTAGTCCGGTGCACTTATTTATTTAAAACCATAGCGTCATAAGTCGCCAAAGTTTATTATCGAAGCGTCTAGAAGAAAACTAGTAATTTTATTACTACTTCAGTATTTATAGCGCATAAAATTACCTCGCTTTCTAATACGTTTGAAGCATGAAAATCACAATGCATGCAATAAGGTATAAAGTCCAATGGCTCGTGAGACGTTAAGCGACGCTGCGCCGAAACTAATGCAATAAAAGGAAGATGAGTGAATTTCGATAGAATTGGAACTCTACGTGCGATCGTCGTAGGAAGCATGGGTGATTCTCAAGTTACCAACTTTGTCTGAATTTTGTTCCAGGTGAATTAAGTTGAAAAGTGCAACTTAAGGTAGGTTGATAGATAGACAGATTTTCTTTGACATTTTGTCTTCCAGACAACCTCCAGGTAGAGGAAATAATTACATATCAGAGGATTAAGTCGTGTAAAACTCTTTTCTAAAATGAATTTACAAAGTATATACCTAGTTAGTTATATTTAATACATACAAAATCAATAACTTCAATTGTATCGGTTCCGAACAATTATTTGTGCTCTTGTAGGGATCCCTTATCTTTTATAGTAATAAATATTAAAGCCCATCATATTCATGGAGTAAATGTAGCTCTCTTAAGGTTCAAATAATTGGTGAAATTGGCAAAGTACCTATTTTCCCTTTACCTATTAAATACAAATATTTCCTCTTTATAATATTGCTACAGATAGGTAATTTTCTAGATGTCTGTACTTATTTAGTCTAGACTAAATTACCTAAGCGGTAAAACGATAACCCAATATTTTAAATATCTCCCTGACATGCTTCGTCTGTCGTCATAGCGACGATTTCACTTTTCATTTAGCATCAGACGAAATTGTAACAAAGCCGTTATTAAAATAGATACTTGCCGATTGTCAATTGTTCAGACTATAGGTAAACCGTTTATCTTGATTTTTTAACTTTGATATCTGTTAGTTACACCACAACAACCGTAGTTGGTAGGAACATCCTACCAGAGCCATGTAACTTATGTCTAGGTCTCATATTCTTATTCATTCATTTATTTACAACCATCTTCGTACATCATTAAAAATAATATACCCTGGTAAACGCTGCCGTTTGATTCCTGATATTTAAAGAGAGGTAGGCCATAGCAAACCTTCGCTCGAATTGAGCCGCCCGTCCGGGGAAGGACCTCCACCCTATAGAATACCGCAGCCAAATGACCTCCGGGTCGTGTTTCTGCTGGTGAGTAGGGTCTCCGGAGCTCGTGGGGGGTAGGGTTGGGCCGGCATGGGAGTGGCAACTGACAGGTTACTAACCAGTTACTTGCCAGTTGTCACAGCGATTTGGGCTTCTCTTTCGCTTTCCATCGGGCGTAGGAAAGCCATTATGTCGAGCTTATATATATATAAAAAAAAATATTCCCTTAGTCGTCTTCTACGACATTCACGAGATAAGATGGTATGGTTCTATTCTAAATTGGGAAACCACAACATATAAACGAGTTCTGATTGGACACCGCCTTTAGGCAATCGTCGCGTCATGTTGGATGCCTTAGGTCCTATCGTGTAGGAGTTTTTTTTTATGTTAGCTCGACATAATAGCTTCCCTACGCGTGATGGAAAAGCCCAAGTCGCTCTAACAACTGGCAAGTAACTAGTCAGTTTCCTGTCACTTGTGTGTGTATCAGTCAACCCGAACCCCCACGAGCTCCGGAAACCCTATTCACTGGCAGAAACACGACCCAGAGGTCATTTGGCTGCGGTATTCTATAGGGTGGAGGTCCTTCCCCGGGCGGGCGGCTCAATTCGAGCAAAGATTCGCTCTTAAATTATGTCTTGGCGGCCAGTATATAATTAAAGTTATGTTCTTCGCGTCATTTTACTATATACTAAAATACCTGTCTAACGCTAACTGTACACATATTAAGCTCCGACTTACGAGTTTCCCAGTCATTGTGTATTCGCTCCGCCACAGTTTTGTCCCCGTGAATAATACCGCGCAGAATAAAACCGCCGCTCTATAAATCCGCCTTAACATTAATAGCTTATAATTCAACGTTATTACGGCAGCCACGGTCTCTCATTAGCAGGATCCAATCTTTCGTAAACGCGCCTCGCTCATTATGTAGTTGTTAATTGGCACAAATTCTACTTAGATACTTGAATGACGTGTAGGTCCTTTTCACGGTACGAGTAGGTATTTATTTTGTCCTTTGTGAATATTGTGTGAAAGCGAATTCAATACGTTTCTGGTTGTCTGCTATTGGTTTATGAAACTTTATATACAATATTTATTTTGTAATTATACATTTATAAAAAACTTTATGTAAAAGTAAATTATGTCAAAGTTCTTGTATCAGATTTTTTAGCAACTTGGAATATATTTTTAAGTAATCTTTGGTGACACTAAAACATTATTTAGGGATTAAGAAAATGTGCTGTTTACGCATTTGTTTCGTAAAATTATTGGTGGACTAGCATTACCAAACACATTCTAGAAAAAAAAAACTCCAACCTAGTCTAGGTTAGAGCGCCGCAGAATTTAGCAAACTCTCCATAAAGTTTCAAAGAAGAATGTTACATTTTATAGACTTCATCTCCTGCAGGATATAAATCGTGCAAGTTATAAAAAAATACGATGACAAAAATATTTAGGTTTACGAATTCGTTGATAAATTCCACTACTGTTTTCCCTATCGAAAATTCGACAACCATTTCCGTTTAATACATCAATTAAATGTCCAGCTTACCGAATTAACTGCAGCCATCACAGCATTGGCGAAGCCGCTCCCACACTCTGGTTACCAGCTCATTCTGAAACAAATGACGTCATCAATTTAATTACCAATTTACTATGCGGAAAAGTCAATCAAATTTACAATTTTAATCAAAGATCAGCGTCTATGGCTTAGTAGTTAAGGCTGTTTATTTTCATACATGAGTCGTCAGTTTAAGCCCTCTACGTAGTTATCAAATTTGAAATTCATATGTCCGTGAAGGAAATTCTAAAGATGTGTGAAGTTGACCGAATGAATGTAAGGAATGTAAGGGAGCGGCCTATCATCTTTTCGCTCCAAGCCAACCTCACCTGCCCGTGGTGCATCCTGCCTAATAACAAACGAGGCGCTGGCAGCCGACTGGTGGCGGTATAACCATCACAATTGAAGGCGTAGCTAAATACTAAAGACCGGTGACGGGCAGCAGCGTCACCGGAGCAAGAAGCTACGCCCTGCGATCGCCAACCCGCCTGCCCAGCGTGGCGATTATGGGTATATCCTCCAGATGTTTGCTCTAAGTGGCGAACAACTGGAGAGGCCTATGTCCAGCAGTGGACTGTAATAGGCTGATGATATATGATAGACCGAATGAACTTGGCCATTGGCTTGTCTTCGTGGCCGAGGATTCATCACCCTAATTTATGGTAGGCTTTTATGATTGCTGAAAAGGCTTGAGCCCCTTGATGGGTGTGACGTTGTTTCAGAAAGGCAAATCCAGTTGATCACAATTTGAATAAGTTCTAAAAAACACAATAGGTACATGTTTTATGGTCTTCTTATGAGTTAATATCTAGAAAACAATTTTTGAAAACGATAAACCACAACATGTTTTCTTTGTCAGATTATCAAAAGCAAAGTTTTAGGTGAACGCCAGCTATTCGAAAAGCCACCATTTTTAGGATTCCGTAGCAAAAATGGCAAAAACGGGACCCTTATAGATTCGTCATGTCTGTCTGTCTGTCCGTCCGTATGTCACAGCCAGTTTATTCCGAAACTATAAGAGCTACATTGTTGAAATTTGGTACATAGATGTATTCTGTTAACCGCATTAAGATTTTAAAATAAAATCAGAAAAAAATCCAAAATTTTCGGGGTTCCCCATACATAGAACTGAAACTCAAAATTGGCCCAGCGTGGCATGTATTAGGTTATTTAGGTATTTATAATAGACTGAGCTCGTTGGGGTCTGCCGTCTGAGGCAGACAGCGCTGGCGGTGTCAAGGTTGTATGAGTTCACCTCAGGACCCTTGGCACCGTCCCCATAGGCGCATGACGAAAGGGCCGGGGTTTTTAGTGGGTATTCCCTGCCTCCCTTCCATCTTGAGGCAGGGCGAGTCCCACATAACCCGTCGCTCCCCCGAGCGGCGGGTATGCCTAAAAGCATTTTCCCCGGCTTAAAAAAAAAAAGGTATTTATAATAGACAGTGTCCATTAATTAAATGAAAGTTGAATAATAAACTGTTTTATTTACTAACACAAGTTTTGCTGAAGCACTTAAGTGCTCAGTGCCGTTCTAATTGGCTATAAATAATGGGCCTATTTTATTAGTTACGCCTAACTAGCTGTTATTGTTTGCCAAATGTTTTATTCATAGTAATATTGTTAGTCTCTAGGTTTTTACTTCTTTATTACTAGGCATAGATATAACTCAAAGAATAATTGAATACTGTGTACATTATTATAATAGTTAAGACTGCTACTGATATTGGCAACGGTTTTTTGTAAGTCCCAGGTTGGGTCATCTCGATAATAAATATCGTAATATATTTTTGTTTTAATGTATAAAAGATATTAAAGCAAAGATATGAATATAATAATAATACATTATTAAAAGGACACTTAGAGAACAAGAAAGTAAGTGATACTAAATTTAGCAGCCCATGAGCGATTAACGGCATAGCCTTAACGACAAAGATGAAATACATAATTTATTTATTTAATGTATAACAATGTTTCAAAATATGAATAGTTCTTGAATGGAGATTTGTGATTATAATAAACGAGACATGGTCGGCCACCAGTCAAGTGTTCAACAACACAATATAAATGGCTTTGGATGTAACTTAAAACCGAACGTTGTGAAAATATTAGGAGAAGGCCCAGAAGTGAATATGATGTATCAGCTTCCAACAGCTGCTTATCCGGGTTTCAAAAAGCAAGCTTACAAACTTCTCAAGGGCTATGCAAGGGCTGGGCAAGTGTCCAATCACTTACCATCAGGTAACCTTCCTTTTGCCACTTTTGACATAAAAAAGTAAACTAGTCCTTTTCACTGCTGCGTCCAAATCGCACCACGCCCTCTATGAATGTAATTCAACCCTAGTTGTTTTGTATAGATGTGCCCCGCCCCGCTGGCACCCGCTGTGTGGCCACGACTTAAACGGCGGCCTTGTTTACACGACGCAAGCGCAGCCTGACTCAGGGCACGCTCAGCTGCGACCGGACGCCCTTTCTAGGGCTGCCAAAGACTAATATTACCTAATAATATATCTTACAACATTTAAAGTGTAAATAAATATAGGTACCATTGGTGAATTAATATGAAAATCATGAGATAAAACACATTTTACAAGAAATATTTCACTTTAGTCGTAATTCATCTACGAAAACAGAACCGTGACGATAGTATTTTGATTTATAGCGATGGAAGCGAAAGAGAAGCCCAAGTCGCTATGACAACAGGCAAGTAACTGGTCAGTTACCTATCAGTTGTCACCGCCATGGGGGTCCAACCCTAACCCCCACGAGCTCCGGAAACCCTACTCACTGACAGAAACGCAAACCCGGAGGTCATTTGGCTGCGGTATTCTATAGGGTGGAGATCCTTCCCCGGGCGGCGGCTTGATTCGAGCAAAGATTCGCTATGCCCTACCTCTCTTGAAATGTTTTGGGTAAACTTGCAGTGTCTGGTTGCACAAAAGAGGATGAATACTAATTTCTATAATTTTTACTCCACTTCCCATCAAGCCTACAAATCCGTACAAACTTCGTACCCTAAAAATCAAGAATAGTAAATGTTGATTTTGAGGCAAACATTTGTAATGTAATATAGCCACTTACTTAAGCAATGTAAATTCTAAAAACAAAAGTCAAAATAACGAAATATAATTTCTAAAAAAGAAACAAAAATACATAATATTCTAAATCCGCACATTTAATCATTGGCCTATTTCGGGACCACTTTAAATAACATCGACAGCCCTATTCGTAGAACGCGATCGAAATTAAAACCACCGCCAAACGAAACCGTGACTTAAACACGATAGCACAAGTCACAAATTCGGTCATCCTAATCGGCAATGAGACACGTCTACCGCGACAAATAGAACGGTCTCAGTGGGGCAAACGTCCAAGTCCATTAATAAAATTGAATCAGACGGACATTCCGCAGTACAATGCGTGCACGTGTGTGGATAAATAAAACTCGACATGTCGGGGAATGCAAAAAGTGGACGAGTTTGGGCCTTTGGATCGTTCAGCAGCTCTCAAACTGTCGCTTCTGATGTTTGACATCATCATCATCAGTCTATCACAGTCCACTGCTGTCCAGTTGTCCGCCACTAGGGGCAAACATCTGAAGACTTTGCCCATAATCGCTACACTGGGCAGGCGGGTTGGCGATCGCAGGCGGAGTCTCACTCCGGTGACGCTGCTGCTCATCGACGGTATTTAGCTACGCCTTCCATCGTGATTGTTATACCGCCACCAGTTGGTTGCCAGAGCCTCGTTTGCTATTGAGCAGGATGCACCACGAGCAGGTGAAAAGACAATAAGTCCCTCCCTTACCTCCCTTGTAGCTTTTTACTATGACTTAAATCACCACTTAACTAGACTGTCGGCGATGAATCAGAATAAACTAGATTTTTACTTAAGTAAGTGACACAGCATAGTGGCTTTCCCTTAGCGAAATATAAGTAAGCCCAAGTTGCTCTGGCAACAGAAAAGTATCCAAATCGACACTTTTCAATAGCAAATGTCGATTTTTAGTTGCATTCCTATAGAATAATTCTATAGAAAAATACTATAAATTAATTCCTATAGAAAAATACTTGGTTTATAAGAATAAACCAAGCGTAAATAAGTATTTTTCGAGCTTGTGTGATGATGGTATCTATGTCTCCCAGACCATTCGTAATCGTCACCTTGTCCGCTGATTTATCTTAGAACATCAAAGAATTCGCAGAAACCTTGCTTTTTGCCTTTCATATCCCATCAATCCACTAAACTCAGTTTACCGATTTGAGGTCTACACTAAGGACGGGCAGACTGTTCCAGAAGTCACGTTCGATCGTTAAATGAAGTCTGTCCACGGCGTCTTAGTAATAATAATCTTACTTATAAGAAGTACCTTTATGGAAGCTCATGGGAGTTAGGGTTGGGCCGGCAAGGCGGTGGCAACTGACAGGTAACTGACCAGTTCGCTTCGCTTTCCAACAGGCGTAGGGAAGCCATAATGCCGAGCTACTATAAAAAAACCTTCCTAAATAAAGTGGTGAAAAAGTTTGACAGACGTTGAAGTAATCGTTTCCGTTTGGAATCTGACACGTTGATCGATGGCTTTGGCAGGAAACGGACAGATGGATGGCATAGCATCCGATGACTTCCACAAATTGTGGTCATCGAGATCAAATTCAAACATCGAACCATTTTAGGGCTTTGATTTTATAGATTGGCTTACATTTAAACTATTATCTAATCATCTAAAATAAAGAAGCGGTGATTTAACCAACAGTTTCATGTCTCCAAACTTTTTACTATAGTTTTGCTTGCCGAATTAAAATGCTAACAAAAGCTACAGATACTGTTATATGTATATTATTAAATATGTCAACCTGATCCAGGTAGATTCTTCTTTACTTGTAGATTTCTACAGAAGAAAATAAATTCACTAGAAGATTTCAGACAATGTCAATGTTATCATACCTTAAGATATTCTTATTAAACTGTTAGGAATAAAAACAGCAGACCACTATCTAGATACACAAAGTACCGATACATAAGTTTGACAGGCTCGGTGGCTCATTTGGTAGTGACCTCTGCCCTCTGAGCCAAGGGTCGTGGGTTCGATTCCCGCACAGTACAAACATTTGTGTTTATGAACATGTCTGTTTGTATTGGTCTGGGTGTTTTCTATGTATAATATGTATTTATTTACAAAAAAAAATGTATCTAAGTAAGTTTATCAGTTGTCTAGTACCCATAGTACAAGCTTCGGCTTAGTTTGGGGCTAGGTGGCACTGTGTGGCCCAGCGTGGCATGTTGTTTATTTATTTATAAGTATTACTTACCTACTATTAGAAATGGTATCATCTATCTATCCAAACAAACTTTCGCGTTTATAATATTAGTAGGATAGGAAGTACCGATCTACATGGTGTTAACAATTTGGAAACCGTGTCGGACATCTTTAGCATACAAGTCTTACTACACAATATTTGCGGCATAATTCACGACATAAACACCTGAATAATTTAAATAACATTTCAGTAGGTACTCCCAGCGACGGAGCATCAATCTTCGGTCCAGCGTGGCTCCAACTCACGGCTCATAATAAATGATATTTTAACTCCCCTCCATATTCTGCTTTAAACTACCTACGGTTTAATAAAAACGGTTTTTTTATTATTTTTAAGCCACGGCTTAAGTTGTGTCATTAAAGCGTTGGTGGGTCTTCTGGGCTGAGGTAATATTATAATGGTGAAAATTGTATTAATGTTGATTAATTTTTTAGGTATTTTGGTTAGAAATTTAGGATAGAAGGTAATATCTAAATATATAAAACTCAAACGTGACTGACTGACTGACATAGTGATCTATCAACGCACAGCCCAAACCACTGGACGGATAGGGCTGAAATTTGGCATGCAGGTTACGTAGGCATTCGCTAAGAAACGATTTAGATCACTTCTACCCCCAAGGGGATAAAATAGGTGATGAAACTCAATTCCACATGGACGAAGTCGTGGGCATAGCTAGTTATTTAATACATTTGTCATTCCTACTTCTTATAGATCAGGTAATATCAATGAGTGAGGAAATCTTTTTAGGCAAATTTCAAGAATATTTAAAATTACTTCACATGCATTTGAAAATCAACTAATAAGGTAAAGTTGTGAATATTTATATCCCATTTAAGATATAATGAAAGAGAGCTAGATTAAACTTTATAAAACTTAGAAGCAAACCTGTATTTGATAAGCATCAAAGTGTTGAAATAGAAACGTCGAAACGATCGAAGTTGATAAGTTAATCGAGAACATTGAACGATTTTCGATTAACTTATCAGCTTTTACCCGAATCCAGGTACGTAGGTACCAACTTCATTTGTGTCTGATGAACCCTAGTTTCAAGTACTATATGCGAAAATTATCTAGACAGAACCCTGTAAACGAATAACCGCGTTGTTTGAAATTACAAGACGCTGTACCAAGCTGGGCGGGCACTCAATCTCGCGACATTTTTAAAATGCTAACGGAATAAAGACAAAACGGCGGGCGCTCCCAGCCATCATTTTTATCACTTTGCCTGGCCAACTTTAATAAAGCAAACATCGCAAGTGAAGTATTACATTTTTATGCACATGCCTTATTTTAATTTAGAAGGAACGGCAAGTTGCTCTAGGGCTGCCAGACGTAAATCGTTACCTTTGTTGAGATCTACTTGGCTAATCTTCGAAAAGAGCTGTATGAAATAGTAGAGAGACGCCCACGCTTCGGGTATTTCAGATAAATATTTAATTGGGTTACATTATTGGCGTTTTAGTAAAGATCTATCTTTTTAACTAGAATCTTTTCTAGCAAAAATATAGGCGATCTATCTTTCTAACTAGAATCTTTTTTAGCAAAAATATAGCCTATTTTATTCATGGTGAATGTAGCTTTCCAATGGTTAAAGAGTTTTTGAAATCGGCACAGTAGTTTTTGAGTCTTTTTAATTCAAACATACACAAACACAAATATTTCCTCTGTATGATATTAGTCTAGATTTTAGTTTAGGTAAAATTAAAGTAATCACATTTAATTATAAGGTACTCGTATAGACGTATAACGTCATCCAACAATATATTTAAACTTAAAGTATCAATGGAACTTGGCTTCTCTTTTTCGGGTAGGCAGCTTTGTGCTACTTGAAGTGCTATTGTCATCCTACAGATACCGGCTACTAATTCAATTTTATTAATGGATTTGGGCATTTGTCTCGCCATCTGGATGTTGAGTTTACTGGGCTATAGTTACCTCTTTGTTTGATGTTTAGGGTTCCGTGTACAGAATATATATATACATATATATAACTATTGTCTATCGCGTGACTCGCCGATTTTCCTTAAACGAAGCCTCAACATGAAGCAATCATATTTTGACAGCTACAAAAAAAGTATATCAATTGACGTGACAGTTCGCATTCCTATTGGACTCAAGTAAAAAGTTAAAATAACCTTCATTCGTTTAGGTTTTCTAAAAAAAAACACTTACATATCGTCAAAATTACATACTGCTACAGGTTGGGAAAGCAGCATTCTATCGAGAACAAATCGTCAAGAAAAAGGAAAACATTATCATCTCATCTATTATTTATATGTATTCATATATGTTCTCTAAAGTTACGATGGCCTCACTCCTGTGACCGCTCTCCACTCTCCTCTCGTGCTCATGTCATGCTAATCATTACATCATTATCTGTACACAAAAAGCTGTGAGCAAAATTTCATCATTCTCGAATGAAAAGTAAGAAGCGTGGAAGAGTAACAAGCAAATTCACTTTCGTATCCACAATATATATTAAGTTAAGATATAACCGTTCTCCATAACAATTGATAATTGAAGATTCGCGTCACAACAAAGCAATAAAACGGTACGAAATTCATACGTCTTATTAAGTTTCGTACGCAACAAACATCAGCATATTTCCGCGCTCCCAAGACGGCGAGCACACGCTACAACGCAACAAATTACATACACTTTTGCATATGTTACACAGACATTGTTTGCCAATTTAGAGCCCCACCGCGGGCTATGTTTTGAGATAGAGCGTGCTCTTGACATATTAGGGCGAATACGCATCTCCTGTGACGTCATTCAGCCTTTACAAACGAGGGTTTAGCGAGATAAACGGTAAATGGCACGTACGACGCGACGGACGCCACTATTATGATTGGTCCTTTTTTGACGTGAAATGTCAACTGTACCTATTAGAAGACAAAATTAAAAAAAAAACATTTATTTCTAAGTAAGTTAATCATTTATTTGCTCAATGTGCCAAGTGGTCTTAATTTACGTATGTACGTATGCAAAACAAACATTTACCAATTACTATGGGTATGTCAGTTGTCTAGTACACATAGTACATTAGTATGAGACTAAATGGCGCTGTTTAGCCCAACTAGGGATGTCTTTAGGCTAAGGTATTATACAACTAGTTCCGTTTGATATGCAATAACAAAGGTTAGAACATGGTAAGGAATCAAATAATAGAAGAATTCTTTTGCAATATTTTTATTTAGTTTTTTAATGTAAACTAATTATTTCCTGGAATCCTTTTGTATGAAAAATATAAAAAATAAAATCAATGAAAAAAGTTAGGTTAAGGCGACAAGTAAAATAAATGTTTGAAACACCCATATCTAACCCGCCAAAGTAGGTACAGACGTATCTTATTCGACGATAAACCGCCCTTAGGCGTTGTTTTGATCGAGAGTACCTAATATGATTAAAGGAGATGTTTCAAAATGTACAGAGCGTTCGCCCACTATGTATACTTTGCCTAAAAATACAATTACTAAAAACATTTTCTTATTCAGCGCCTATAGAAAAGAAGACTTATTTAACGTTAAAAATATAATTTCCATTTGATTTTCTGTTATACCTACCCCAAATGTGTAGTAAAAAAATGTATCGTGCTATTGAATGCAACTTTGTGAAGCTTTTGAAGTATATTCCGACCAACAAAATGAAAAGGAACAATATAAAATACAACATCGGAGTTTCCCAATACCAATAAAATATTTCAACACCACCACTTTCGTGTACCTACCTCCATTTCATAAAAGTATTACGTTACCGTGATCTCGACATATTTATTGAAAACAGACATACAAATTCTTACTTTATCCGTTCTGTGACGTCGTAATAAGGTCACGTCACGACTCGCCGACAAAATTAAAATAAATTTCTCTTCATACGAATTATTATCCCTGGGTAAAATGTTTAAATTTCGGATTCCGTAAAGAGCGACCTTTTTATTATATCTGGAAAGTACAAATTCGGTTGCAATATATTTTTTTTGTAGGAAAGTTCCGCTTTTGTGTAATCTGCGTAGAACAAAGATTGAGGGTCTACAGTCTACACGTGGACTTGGAACAACGAAGGATAAGTAAGTACTACATACTGGCGTTGTTATGATTAATAAAGTTATTACAGTAGGAAGATTGTGTTTTAATAAGCTGGATAGCAGAGTTTATATAAGTGTTCGATCACAATGTTTCGCGTAAGTAGGTATTGTCTTATTTTCAACAGTGTTTTTAATGGATTCCATCGCTTGGTGGAAAGCTGGAAAAGAGGTCAAGTCGCTCTGACAGCGGGCAGATAAATTGAGTTTCCAGTCAGTCATCACAAAGATGCTGACCCGCAATATGTTTCTTAAAGGATCCCATACTATAGAAAACTGTAACTGTCTACAGCACCAGTCGGAGTTACCAAACTTTTTAGTGCTTTTCAGTTAGAATACTTTCTCATGTAGACTTATAAATAGCAATATTTATTTCGACATCCATGGTTTGGTCCATGGTTACCATCAAATGGTTTCTAAATGTTTAGAAGTATCGCATGAACAAAATCGCGGCCACGGCTAGTATTTAATACAACATTGACCTTTACAATAAAAAAGAACAGCCGCAAGTACTGACTATATACTGATATACAAGCATTACTTTGAATCCAGAACGATGTTTGTACGGCCCGCCCACATTTTTAAATGCCCGCGCGCGAAGATAAAAAAGTGAAACCCACAATTTGCCCACACGTTTACAGCAGCAATGAGAGCGGGCTAAGGTACCGGCATAAAAGTTCTCATTACGAGCCGTAAGGTCGAGCACCGGCGTCAATGGGAGTCTACGGAACCCTGTTTATATCACAATAAAACTCCGTTTACGAGGGACGCAACGCCATTCTGTTCCGCGGCACGCGTCACTTTCCTCTCCGTTCTTAAAGAACAGCTGGCGTGATGGAAAATGTTGCTGGAACATTTTTACAACCGCTAAGTAACAAGTATATGCTGAATTTTTAAGGGCTTTTACCGAAATAAAGTTTGGTGGAACGGGGCAACGTGTTTGTTAAGTTGCATTCTTCACATCATCTTCTAATGAATTGCCACGATTATTTCGATTTGCATCTTAAATTTTTGCTCCAGAACCCTATTTGTGTACCGACATTATGGGTTGTGGCCAAACATACCATATAAAAAAAAAGGGTTAGGTTATTTATAATTTCCCTTTTTCTCTAGTGAATGGTAAGTTCGTAAATAGGTATCTATTTACGGCAAAACGCTAGGTTTGAACTGAGATCTCTAGGGAAGAGATCGGTGACTTATCTTAGTGTAGTATACCTTCAAATTAGATATCTCAGACTAAAATTGTACACCTTTTGAAATGAAACCTACAAATAATAAAAATGTCGTGAAAGATGAAATTAGAAGAGAAGTTTAAGACAATAAAGAGTTTTTTTACGATCTGCTGGGAATTCGACATCTGAAGTTACACGATTATTTTTCACTGGGATATTTGCCAGTTGACGTATGGTAATACTGTTTACCCTTTACAAACGTACGCTTCTGGTCGCTTTAGCTGTTCCCAAGAAGATAACAGGCCAATTTTAATTTCATTCATGAAATAGAGAGTCTGCGTCAATGTTTTAAATAAACATTTATCAATGGCTGACGCTTCGTTTCCGGTTTGACGTTGTGAAATATTCGTTACGTGACTTTCAAAATTTTGGCAAGTCTCGCGTCGGCGTTGCACGATTTGATCTCGTGAATTACCGCACCAAAGACGTTTCAGGATTTTATACGGAAATTCATTCATGATTCTTTCGAAAAAATATTTATAATAGGTACTGTAAATCACTAACTAGTATAAAACAAAGTCGCTTTTTCTGTGCCTATATTTCCTAAATTCCTAAGTGCGCTTAAATATCTAAGACTACGCAACGAATTTTGATGCGTTTTTTTTAAGTGATTAGATAGAGTGATTCAAGAGGAAGGGTAATGTGTAATGAATGAAATATCCAAAGCGTAGCGAGGGCGGGTCGCTACTATAAACTGCCCCACAGACAAGAGCAAAGCTCTTAAAAGCACTGACTCTCTGGCCTGATCTATAAGAATCACCCGGTGCTAGAACCGCTCTACCAACATGATTGAGATTTGAGGACTTGAGCATAGGAAAGCCATACGATATGATATTTTGAATAAATTGTTAAGATCTAGGATTAACATTTTTTTTTTAATAAATGAGCCAAGACATGCCACAACATGCAAAACATAGGCGCGAGGCAAGAAGATCCTCATAAAGCGTACAATCGAGGATCGCCAACCATCGAGCTGACGAGGATGGAATTGCAATCAATTACGTGTGGGTCGGTGAAGAAATTCAGCTGCAGGCAGTAAACCAAACATTTCTTCAGAACATTCCCCATGAATGCACAAAATTGTTTGTACTCTCAAGATCGAACCTGCTACCACTGTATCAGAGGCAGTGTTTCACTACCGCTGAACCAACCCGTCGTAACAAATGATGCTTTCAATGTAACATGTTAATGAAATATCTTCGAATATGTTTATGCCAAATGAGGGTAGCGCAGTGTTCAAGTTTAACCCATTACCGCCCACCGTACACAAGCAGGTACACCAATAAAAATCGCGATAGTTTTTGTAATTGGCAACAAATCGATAAAAAACTACTTTGACGGTAAAGACATAAGTACAGGTAAATAATTTGGATAAAATTTAACAAGTTGATATTTCTAATTTGTGAGGGTAAGTGGCTATTTATTCAGGGTTGAATTGAGAGCGCGAACTGGTAAGCAATTTAGTTATTATTTTTAGGTTAATAATGATCATACATAACAAAACTTTTCTAAAATAATAGTTGATATACTATTTTATCTAATAAGTAACCAAAACCCGATGTAAAGTATTTAATTTACAAAAAAAATATGTTTTTCTTCTACTGTACCTGAGCAGGTACAATGGGCAGATGTATATTATTATTTATATTTATTTCAGGAATAAGTATTTCATCAAAATGACCCACAGACTAAGCTTTTCAGTACAAAAACATTATATTCAATGAGGGTTTTCTGAAAAAAATAAATCTACCAGATGCCACCACATAGGCAGCAGCATCAAATGTAACGTAATTTGTTCATTTTGTCATGGCATTGACATTTACATGGCAACTGACCAATCACATGATAGCCGGACTGTAAGGCTACATGACACCATCTATCAGATATTTCATTTTGAAACACCCTCATTGGAAGAGGCAGTTAATTATGTCATTGCTGCAGAAGATAATGATATTGATTACGACTTTCTAATTGTGCCACTAGAATCTGCTGCAATAATTGACAAAGAGGAGGGTTCCAAAGATGATCTTGTGACACAGGTACTGCTGAGGGATGTTTCAGGGACTGTAGAAGTAGTACAATGTGGAAGAGAACTCTCAGACGGTGATAGCAGTGATGATGAGCCGTTATCGACATATACGTCGACTTCCCCGATAAAAACCCCTTCGAATGTCTGGCTTCAGTCACAGATAACCCTGTTTGGCAAAAAACCTTACCAATTAATTCTATGACGCATAATATAAGTAATGCCATTGAAGTATGGTTAAATAAATCTGTATACCGATATAAATGGATGCATGCTAATGATACTCTTCGAGTAGCTTTTCGACAAGCAAGCTTGCGATTTGATAGAGTCGAACAGAGTCTTTTGTATGCAGGTCAAAATAATAGGCATGATATGGCAGTTTCGGATGTTTGGCGTTTGTATACTATTTCTTGAAAGAAAAAAGATTCTGCATTTATGGACCAGTTGTCATACGAAACATCGCTCGGGCTTAGTGTCGAACAAAACCTTCAGGAAACCGTTCTTCATCGAGCTAGGAAGTGGATATTGATCGTTAAAATAATGGACATGGCCCGAAAGGACCACAAATCCACTAAGATGCGTCATATGCCCCAATAACGTGCGTTGGAGTTCTCAAAAATACTCAAAAGCCCTTTGTGTGGTAAAACCAAGTTTCGGCATATTTCACACTTGATCTGCCCATTGTACACGCTTGGGTACACCCCTCTAACTTGCTGAAAAAAACTTTTTTCAGATTTTTTTAAATCGTATCCTTCTTTTTCGATTTCTTTTATTACATAAATAAAGCAAAAACTTTAAAAATATTCTTAGTTTTATTTTGGGCGTTAATGGGTTAAATGTACCCAACTGGTATGTACTTGTTAAATTCACCGATTATCTTGCAGGATAGCGCCTCGGGCTTTAACCAAGATTCTCTGTATTAACACAACTGGTATAAAGACAGTAAAGCAATTTTGGTCTCTTTTTTTATAGTAGCTGATCTGATTTAAAAGTGGACACATTTTTAGACACATAATTATAGAAAAATCAGTATCTCAAATCTTTTGATAACGACTAATACGGTTGATTACGGTATATTAACCTTAATTTTCAAAAGTACCTGAAAAATCATGTACCTACCTATAACATAAGAATCAGAATTGTAATAGATTAATGTCTATTCTTAAATAAAAATTTTACGGACTATTTACGAAGATATACCTAAACTTTTTTGTACGAGTCAATTAGAATTTAAAAGATGGACACAACTCAAAAGTTCTTATTTATTTATTGATAAGGTACACCAACAGACATTACATAATATACACACAAAAAATACATTATCGTAGAAGTTGTGTATGCCTACTAAGATGTGTACTCGACATTCATAAAATTACGTACAAAACCTATACAAAAATCCAATAGATCCAAAGAGTTAAAACAATAATTACTACACTGGCATTCCCCAGTACTATGGCTCACATCCAACTGCACGAGAAGTGTGAATATTGCGAACTGTGTCAGCGTACGGGCACATCGCGAGCAGAGTGAACAAACGGTATGGTCTTGTTAATTTGCTACACACTGCTTTTATACTCTGCCAATCAGGTGCAGCATTACCAATTCAAAACGTTTCAGCCAATCGTACACATTGAGAGGCGAAAAAGTTATTCAATAACACTCTGCCATTGGTTGTCGATTACGTTGTTCAACTTTGGCATTTGCAGTGTTATGTGTACACGTATCTGATTCGTGCCAATAATTAGCTACGCTTGGATCAGTATTAATGAAATTTCAGCTGATTATTATTGTCATTGTGATCTTCATTAAGCAAGCGAGGAAAATAATTATTGATTTAATAGTCATTTGAATAAGAATCCGTGGTTTCCGGAATTAGTCCATGTCATCCCGTGGATGTAGTTGAAGACGACTAAGGGAATATCAGGAAACATAATTATAATAACACCTGGAAAGCGTAGTGAATAAATCCCCCAGAATTGACAATTGTCATTGGGAGAGTCGTATGCCCAGCAGTGGACTTTTGCAGACTGATGATGATAATGTTAATAGACATTTTAGAATATATCGTGAAATTATACGAGTACACATCTATCCAAACGGGGTTTAAGATTCAATGTCATGAAACAAATAGTACCAACTTATTATTTTGTACAGCGTCTGAATACTAATCAACACAATATTCTACAAAATATTATGTTCCTGCCACAATTTTATCTGAATAACATCTATTAATAGTACACTCATTAGTGTTAAAAATACACAAACGCCCACGAAAGACTGCCGCCATGTTTTTGTAATAATTATACACTATATCTATGTACCTACTTATGTTTAAACTTAACAATGATTTGAACCATTTGGGATTACATTCCTGTATCATACAAATCCCTTTAATCGGAGTAACCGAGTACCTCAGTTTATGTTAACCTCGCCCATAAAAATACATAATGTATATGGAAGAACATACATCTAACAAGAGAGATTTAATAGGTGCTCCGTAAAATTCAATTACGTGACTTACAAGAGACTTTATGTCGAGTTTTAGAAACTCGACAACATTGTGTCCCTTAGTCGAGACTGAGATGTTAGGTTACTGCACAGGGTTACTGCTTTGTCCACCACTTCAACGCAATGTAGGTACTTACACTTTATTTGGATGCATGCTTGTAATAAAATTAGATGGAATATTGTAGAGAACAATAATTTTAACGAAATAAAGATCCCATAACTTAACTCGTAAAATTTGTTTATGCAATAGGCGGCAGACGAGCAAGTGTGATGCCTATAAGCAGTCGACACCGCCCATGGCAACTCATATCGAGTTTTGGGGTCGCTGCCGGTCGTTTAAGAATACGCTCGTTATATTTTTACTAAAAGATTAGACATTGCTTGTTCAGGTATGTTTCTCGATCTTTTAATGTTTACTAAACTCACAAAAAAGACTCTGGTATTATTTATTTAATCTTTATTGCACAAAAGGTCTGAATGTCGTATGGCATTCTCTAGTAAGTAGTCAAGCATGAGACGGACCAGAAAATATAACTAATAACTGCAGCTATTATTAGTAGACGGACTTCTAATACGTACGATACAATACTATACTTCATACTTCCAAATGACACGACAGACACGATACTTCATGATTCCAAATGCAATTAAAATACAGAAAATATAAAACCACCTGGAGGTACCACTGGCGACTTTTTTTAATTTCAATCTGTCGCTATTAAGTACATTCGCAAAATCCACTTTCATTCATCCGTTTCGGACAAAAACATCTTTCTTAATATAGCTTGTCATTCCAGAGATTTTTAATTCCAAAACCTGTCTTTGGAAAATTCGCGACGTCGGGCGGAGGACTTGTATGGAAGTGGGTGGGGAACATCCCCCACTTTGCTTCCCCCCTCCATCCCAACGTGATGTCTGGAGGTGAAGGGCTCACTGAGCTTTTTGAAAGGGCAAAGATTTCTCTAACGTTGTTACTAGGTTAAGGTTCCAACGCAACATTGCGATTTGATATGATAAAAAATGACATGGTACCACATTTCATTTTTTCTTCATAAGCTTTTTGGTTTCTTTAATGTTTTTCTACGAATCCTATTTCTTTTGTTTTCCTTCACTTTTTCTAATGTATCTGTGTATCAAATGGAACTGCTGATATGTAAATATTTTCCAGCTGCTCGTTTAGCTGTACATAACGAAACGTATGACTAACATCAATCATATGGGCCCTTATATAAAACATAGTACGAGAGCTTCGTCTAAATATATCTTATGTGGCCTTCTAATATAGATTTTGTTTAAATGAAATACCATAAGGAGGCACTTTACTCAAAGTAATTTAAATATTTTGTATGTATTATTATATCCTTTTGAGTCTATGAGGGGCAGCGCAGACGACAGACTACCCACATTTTTTGCAATTATAATATGCAGTAACACGACGCGCAATTGCAAACGCGGATATTTCACGGACTCAACGCACACGACGCACATCTTCGAATATTCTGTCGGCAGACCTAGACGCTCTTTTTAAATGTCTCAGACGCAGACTCTATCGCACAAAAAGTGTGCCGTCTGCGCTGCACCTAATGGTACGTTACACGTGTCAGTCAGGGTCAGGGTGATAGTGACGCAATGTAATGCCTGAAATCGAAAGTGTAACTTTATATTACATATGAACGTTGCCGGTGAAGAAGCACATACATCCATCAAAGAAATATCTTTCCTTTTATTAAAAAAAAAAAAAACTTTAAAAATCCAATGTCACTGACGTCAGCCGAATCGTCAGAGGCGCTGAATGAAGCAGCACTCCATAAGATCCGATCTCCGGCGTGACAATTATTTTCGCGTCGTGACGTCACGGCCGCTCTACATTCCGTCGTCTGTTAGCAACTCAATTATTTAAAAAGCGGTCAAGTTCTTCTACACGTGTTATCTCGAGTTCCGTAGCTGAGTAATTATCATTATATGTTTTTATAGAAGTACTGCCTGCCGCTTGATGGAAAGCGAAAGAGGCCCGGCAACGCACAGGTTGCCAAATCAATCACTTGTCAGTTGCCACCGTCTGGCCTGTACAATTATTCCAGCTGTAACAGACCCTGAAACACGACGAAGTTGATTTGCTCACGGATGTTTCGCAGAGTGTACGATGGTCGCCAGCCAGGTGGCTAAACCTACCACCGGCAGGGAAGCTGAAATCTCAAAAAAAACCTTAGTCGACCCAACAACATTTAGTGGAAGAAATGGGGCGGTGATTTGGATTATTTTTTGTCGCCACAGGCAAACTTTTTACTTATTTTATAAAAAAAATGCTGTTTTTACTATTACAGAATCTAATATGCAAAGCCAAAGGTTAGAACGCAATTGTCTATAACGTGACAAACTTTGGAACAGTTCCGCTATATTGTCAACGAACCCCAAACAAAAATACCCCACTCATTTCAGTTGCGTTTATCTGCGTTCCATTCGTAAGTACTCGCGCGCCCCTCAACTCGGTTAGGTTATAATGACATAAAGCCTTGAGCACGTGCGAGCCACGTCATTTGTATTATTCTTATAGTTTACGTTGTTTTTGCTGTCGTGTTTCCACTGCGAGCCAAGAATGTAATCCATTTAATAGGTTTGTGAGCGATGTATCAACATGGGTTTTTTTAGTTTTTATTTTGTTTGTGTGGTATAAACAAGTCTTGTGTTAGAACAGCCCCCGTATTCACAACACTTGACAGATGGAAACGAATTAGAAATGCTTTGTCTTTTTCTAAATTGATACGATTTGACAGTGACAAAGCATAGTTACCGAATTCGATACCAATGCTGAAGTATTGTATATAGGGGGATAGGCTTCTACTAGCCTATTTAAATACTTTATTGCACCATAAAGTTGACTTAAGACTAGATAAAGTATACATTTGTTGTACAATTTAGGTGGTCTTGTCGCTATAAACGATCACTTCTAGGCAACCTTTGAGTAAAGAATAGCAAGATAGAAAGAGTGATTTAAGGTAAAGATCATTGACTCTTAATTTGATTATGAAACTTTTAAGATTTTTATTTGAACTTGGCGCTTTTTATTTGCCGTTCATTTTATTTTTATTGTAATAAAATTCTGTGCTCTGGTATAAATAATGATGCTAACCAAAAGCCTTTTCATCACCTCCAACTAGAAAAAAATCCCAAAAAATAAGACGGACGTAAAAAAAAATCTGCCTTCGATCGGTAATCAAACTCCTACACAAAACGCAAGGGTTCGCTCAGTCAATTATTACGCCCCTTTCTGAAGGGTTCTCAAAGTCTTGTCCGTTACCATAGTGACGTAAGTCGTACCGTCAGACAAGATGAAGGGCAGCCTTTGTTTGTCAATAAAGCCGTTAATTATTAGGTGCAACGTTCCAATAACATTACACTCTAATTGGCAACGGTCGTACGTTTGGCTCGTTAAGTGTCTAATTAACCGGTGTTTGGTTTTAGCAATAGCCACTAATATTAGTATAACCGCTAATGATATATGTAAGGGAGTCTATATCTTTACAAGCGAGGAGTTACGCACTGCGATCGTCAACCCGCCTGCCCAGCAGAGTAGCGATTATGGGCAAAGACTCCAGATGTTTGATCAAAGTGCCCTATGGCTGATGATTATGAAAATATAACTTATATTTATGTGACCTACTCATTCCTTCGTTACATTTACTAGGTAATAAATTTCAAATGTTAAATAAATTTTAGTGTTAACCATAACAGATTAATTTAATTAAACATTGTAATGATCATTAATTTAACACTCTGTAAGCAATTACGGGCTTGATCGCGTAATTAAGTCTGCAATTTAATAATATTTTTCATTAATTCCGTATCATTTGTTTTATTGTCTTTTCAGTTTTCCAGCCCAGTTGTTTTTAACCAAGATAAATATATCGTTCCTGGAAACGAACATTAGAAAATACACTTGGATATTTTGGGTGTGAATAAGTTGTGAAGAAGAGGTTTCTCTAAACTGAAGTTTTACAATACCAACGAAGTATGACTACTTCGTTCTATCTTGATATGCACTATAACGGGATGTAAGGCAGGTCGGCCTATCATCATTTCGCTCCCAGTCAACCTCACCTACCCGTGGTGCATCCTGCCGAATAACAAACGAAGCGCTGGCAACCGATTGGTGGCGGTATAACCATCACAATTGAAGGTGTAGTTAAATACCATAGACCGATGACGGGCAGCCGTGTCACCGGAGCGAGAAGCTACACCCTGCGATCGCCAACCCGCGATTATGGGTTTATCCTCTAGTTGTTTGCCCTAAGTGACTAACAACTTTAGAGGCCTATGTCCAGCAGTGGACTGCAGTAGGCTAATAATGATGCACTATAGTGCAAAACCCGTATTCACAAACCGCGGAGGTACAGGTACCCAAAAACCTATTCATTGACAGCACTTGAGTACTGATCGCCATTGAAAATACCTTACTTTGCATAGTGTTGTTAGTTTTCATAAATAATTATTGTTTGTGAATACGAGTTAGCCACACGTCAAGCGCCAATTAGGCTTACCTAGGCTATTCTATCATGATACACCTTTGGTACCTATCATGATTCCTTCTTTCAATTATCCTAAACCCAAAGATTGTCTGTAGGTACCTTAATACGAGTATATTTTATCATTGTGTCTAGTTTTAAGTCACCTGGTATATAATAAAGTAGGTATATCTTTCTACATTTCTGTGGTTCGCCCATAAAGAATACCCACTGGAACTTTGATATATGTCACCTGTGAAAAACACTCTCACGGCCCTCGCAAAACTAAAAGAAATATCTCTCAAGAATCTCCCCTTAAGTGTTCGGGACGATTTTTCTCAAAGTTCCACAATTCATTGTTCGTGATTGAACGCAGGTCGCTCAAAATAAGATAAAGTTTCGCCCGTTTACGTATTTGAGGGGAAATGGTATTATGTAACTGTTTATTCTACTTATAGGTTTACAGTATTTAGGCAGCTAATCGAATATAGTAATACAATCTGCGTATAGTCCATTCAAAAGAGCATCAAGGCTCTCACTTTTCCATTTTGAGCTGGGTGACTGAGACCAACAGGTTCATTTTAGTTAATGATACCTCTACGAACGACCGAAATACCTTTTTTTTTTTATTTTTTTTTTTATTTAATTCTAAGAAAGCATTTGACCACAATCACACCTGATGTTAAGTGATGATGTGGTCTAGGATGGAGCATGCTTACTTAGATAAAGCCTATTCACTCTAGCCTTAAAAGCCTCCAAGTTGTAACACTCAGGAAAGACGTCAGCTGGCAGAGAATTCCATATTTTGGCCGTCCGCGGCAGGAAGGAATTAGCAAATCTCTTTGTACGGATGAAAGGTATGTCGACTACGTGAGGGTGGTAGGCCAACCTACGTCTTGTATCCCGATGATGGAAAGGAGCCGGCGGAATCAATCCATGCAGTTCCCTTGCACATTCTCCGAAATGTATCCTATAAAAAACCGACAAACATGCTATGAGGCGGCGGTGATTAAGATCATCCAGCTTATCTTCTATTAGTGATGGATCACCTACGATCCCAATTGCACGCTTTTCAATCGAGTCCAGGGCGGCCAGTTGGTATTTGGCAGATCCATCCCAAAGGTGGCAGCAATACTCCATCCATCCTAAATCTCAGGGTGGTGCCAGAGCGAAGTTAGAGTGAAATTGACTAATGGACTAGTAACAGTCTTAGATATAATACTTGTCTGTTCTATTAGGAATGACTTTGATAGCTAGAATAAGACTAAACTACTTCCTTTCCCAAGATCCCAACACAAACATAAAAGACTGCTTGTTTCCATACTCAACAATTTCACTAGGTATATTAGACTAGGAAACACTTTGTCATCTCCATTTCACGGACAAATAAATGGCTCCGAGTTATCGGTTACCTAGCTACACGATTCCCGGAAACTTCCCACCGGTCGTAAAGGAATATTTGCTTCGCACGAGGCGTACACCGTAGTAGGGACCATCCAACGGGCAGGATTACCGCTAACTACGAATCGTGTGATCTACCTTTGATTCAATGGTAGTTTACCTTTGAGGCTCGTAGCAGGCGGAGCGCGGTGCCTATTTGCTACGACGACTACGAATTTATGCTACGATGTGGGAGTATAATGCCATTCGAATGTAGTTGGTGTCTCTTTATGCGGCGACATTGCGCTTTATGCCCTAAATTGGTATGAGGCTTACTGAAAATTGGATACATTTTAGATGGAATACACATTTGGGTAGACTCTGCGTTGACCGTGCCTTGGTACCGTACAGTTTGACGTACGTCAGTCACCTTTCAAAGAATAAAAACTAAATCAAAATCGCTTCAACCGTTCGGCAGTTCCGACGCTACATCCAGACAGACATAAACATATCATTCATATTTCTTGAACATAATTTAGGAACTAGTCTTCATGACGAGCTAATATTAACGAGTAACATTTAGAAAAATCAATCACGTGTGTTAGATTATTGGCTAAGCCATAATAATTATGTTTACATTCTCTAGAAAAGCATATTTCCATATTAAAACTTGTCAAATAAATAATATAAATTCTATTATTCTTACTTCAGAGTAGTATGCTACGAATCCATCCAAGTACGGAGGTGCTTAAAGTTTGTCTAAGTAAACTGGCCTAGATTTTGTGGTGAGGTTCGGCTCCGGTGTAAGTTGAAGCTAGTGATGGGACTCAGTTTTTAGAGCATTCATAAAGTGACGCTACATATTCGTTTTTATTTATTTATTTATTACATAAACAACTGTTTAAAATTAAATAGAAATTTTCCCACAAATCTTTTTATATAGTTGGTCTGTGGCATCAGGCAAGAGTCTCTAAATCAATGAATATATTAAGCTTAAGTATAGCCCTCTGTCCTGCTCCCGGTGTATGTCTTCAGGCAAACTGTTCAATAGGTATGGTAACCGTTTCTTTAATGTTCTATCACCAAAGTAGTTATTTACTTTAGTTACCTCAAATTTGCCCCCAAAGATTGGAAGAGCATAAGGGCGCGTTTCGTCCCAAATGGCCGCTAAGCTGATTCACACTATTTTCACTACTCTTTCACGCAAAAAATACTAAATGGCTATGTTTTATAAGTACCTATAATTACGCTGGCAGAGTCGAGGGCAGTAGCTAGTTACTATTTAGGAATATCAGTAGTTAAACAGATTAGGTTTTTGGTTGAAACTATAACATGACCTCTTAATCATATATTGTCGTACTTATTACCTACGTTTGTCAGCGCTTGCCTACCGATGTCTATAACAGTGACTTATATCGTTTAGCTAAACTACACAAACTTACCCATTCTATTTTGCTATTAACAACCCATAGGTTGTCTTGGAAGTAGTTGGAAGAGACGGCTTATAAATTGTACATTAACAGGGATGTTTCCAGGGTCAAAATAATAACATTATTATTTATACCGTATTTTAGTTTATAAAAATAGATTGGACACATATTTTTTTCTTTTTTCATTTAAACAAAGATACAGGCATCAAAATGTAGGAGTGGGGTGATTCTTTGACGTCACGCGTAATTTTAACGGGCTATATCTGTGTCATATTTGATCTAATTTACAAATGAAAAAATACGTGTCTTTTATTCTTGAACAATCTAAAAGACGGACTTATTACATTTTTTACGGCAACAGGCCTATTGTACACTTTTCGTAGTTCAAAGTTTATTGGTGTGCAATAAAAAGTATCTACCTACCTGTCAGTAAGTCAAACAAATCATTAACCCGGCGTCTCTTTCGCATCACTATACGAAGCCAACGCGGCAGTATCTGGGTGCTTCTGCTTAGGTATGCAACCTGTAGTCAAACATAAACTCGGTGAGTTTTAGTGAACTCGGCCCGTAAGCACTTTGGGGGAGAACAAACTGCTTATGTTGCATTTGAACAGACCGCGGGATATCCCTATTGTCAACATTTCAAGTCCGTGGCAAGAGAAATGCTATGTTAATTTATAAAAAAAAATACCTAAACTCTAATAGGTATATACTTATAATAAATCTGTAGTAGAGGTCAGTTCTGTACATGAAATATATTTTCAAAATAACTATCAGGGGGTGTTAGTGATCGATACTGATGCCAAAAATGCACTCAGTAAAATTTTCGCCTGTCTGTGTCTGTATGTTCGTTATACATAGAAACAAACACTACGTGATGGATTTTAATGAAACTTGGTACAATTATTCTTCAAGTATGAAGCCCAGAAGTACCTGGGCAGTACTTTTAATTATGCTTCAACCAATAGGAGCAGAGCTGGCTCCCGTTTTCCCAACGGGAAGTGTTTGAAGTGTGTGAAGACATTTTCATATGTATGTTTGACCGCGCATCACGCGGAAACTACTGGAATTGAATGCGGTTTTCGACAATGTATTGCTAGAGGTCTAACTTAAAATTAAGATACCATTTTATGGAAGTCCATTATTTTTGAAACCGCCGCGACGCCGCTGGCACAGCTTGTGTAAATAAGGAGGAAAGCACTGTGCTTAACTATAAAATAACATTATGGAAAGACTTGGTTGATATGTGACCGTCTGCTTAAAACTGACAGATTTGTTATCATATACTCGTACATAGGTATAATAAATATTCCACTTATCTATTTCTCATGTTCGTATTAACCTGCTATAAAAAAGAATTGTGGCGTTCCGAACGACACCGCGTACGGTTCATAGTATATTTATAGCGAACTCCAGAAGTGAATGACCGTTTTATTGTATACATCATAAAAGTGTGCGCAAAGAAATTGCTAATTCTCATTTAGGTATCTACAAATATTGGTATAATACAAAGATGCTTTGAAATAATAATAATACTTTTCTGACAGCGGCCATCTTCAAGAAAACTAGCCCATGCTGGTTATTAAAGTCCTCTGTTCCTTGACTCCCATAATCCAACAAAACAAAAACATCAGCCTATTGCTGTCCACTGCTGGACAGGCTCCAGTTGTTCGCCGCCTTGGGCAAACACCTGGAGGCCGTACCCATAATCGCCACGCTGGGCAGATGAGTTTGCTATCGCAGGGCGCAGCTTCTCGCTCCGATGAAGTTGCTGCCTGTCATCGGGATCGCATGATTCAATGGGACAATAATCCGGCACGAGCTAAGAGAGATCACCACGGCCCAACTTTACATGCTTTTAGAGGTATCGGGGCATAATTATACCGCCGACGTTCTGACTCCGGGGCGACTACTTGAATGATTGCTTTACAGAAAAATCAGTAACCATTTGGGATCAAACTGGGACCTCTCGGTTATCAAGTGGCACTTGCGGCCACTAGTGGAACAAGGTAGGAATTTAGAACTAATAATAATTAAAATTTATAACTTAAGCCACACAACACCATCTAGCCCCAAATTAAGCCGAAGCTTGTACTTTGGGTACTAGACCACTGAAAAGCTTAAATACTTTGTTTTTATAAATGAATACATATACATATACTTTATACATAGAAAACACTTAAACAGACATATTCATGCACAGAAATGTTTGTACTGTACGGGAATTGAATCCGCGACCTGTTTGTCAGAGGCAGCTTTCATTCCCACTGAACCGAGTTGGTCATCAACTATTTAGAAAGAATGAAGTAATGTTTGCCAAGGACTTTGGGAGGTCATATTTTGATCATAAAAATGTTGAGATAGCGTTCCGTTCGTAAATGTGTTGTGGACGTAATAAAAGTGCACATCATATTTTTGATATACTTACTTCAGCGGAATATGTTTACATTTTTGCATAAGATTAAGAGATGACAAATTTATTGTTATAACGATGATAGAAGTGTGTGTGTAAGACCTGATGAAAAGAAGTTTCCCGGAATTTGAGGACATAGTTTCAAAACTTCAGTTTCAAATATTTCTTCTGAAATAAGGGGCGTTGGTGTGATAGCCATCCAGGAATTTATGTGTCGAATATTTAAGGTTTTTCTATGTTTGCCTATTAATATTGTATTGGAGTCTAGATTTGTACTACCATTATTCATTCTGATCCCATAAATATATAATATGAATAAATATCAGACAGCATCATACACATCGCTCAGATCCCAAAGTAACTAATTTAAGAATTGTGTTGTGGAGGAGTACTTTTAAAAACAAATATAAAAACATTCAGACACGGAACAAACGCATATGTTCATCACACGAATATTTGTCCTCGGTGGAGATCCAACCCACTACAGTTGGTTCAAAAGGCAGGGTTCACTACCAAATGAGCCACTGGGCCAGTCAAACATCACATAATTATTGCGTAATTTAAATGTCTAATCACTATTAGCTTTGTTTAAGTGGTAAGCAGTACCCACTTCCTGACGAACCTGTTGCAAAGTATCAAAAGCCCATTTAATTTACGCTTCGAACTGTGTAGCTTTTATACCGGAGCTCGTAAAACTAAGTGCACAAGCTCTTCATTATCTCGGGGCTAGTGAAAGTCCGCAACAGTTTATAAAAAGGGGGCGAGGGTTATAGGACTTCTTCCGCGCCACAAAACTTGTAACTAGTTCGGTCTTGTTATAAGGTCCGAAATGTTATCTTTTCCTCAGACCGTGTCTGTTTGGCCGACTACAAATGATAAATATCGTTCAGAAACGTGTGTGTGTTTATTTGCATTCTACAGCGGTTTTGGTCGTGAAGCGGTTTTGTTGATTTGTTTTACAATTTACAAGTGCAGTGGTTTTTCTTCCTTACGACTTTTAATGATTTTAACTTACTAACACTGTAGGAAAAAAAGAAGTTTTCGGTGAAGACGCTTAAATATTATCTATATTATACATATATACATATTTTTTATTCACCATCATTATCATCATCAGCCTCTCACAGTCCACTGCTCGACACCATAATATCTCTTCGTCTCTCTTAGTCTAATCGCCATTAGCAATTCCATCCAGACAACCATTAGATTAAATATGATAAGAAAGAAACGTCGCATCAACATTTCGTTACGCCAATGTTTTTAATTGAAAGTCCCCTTTTTCCTAAGTTACCTTCTGCCTTTAGGTATTCTATCGCGAAACTATTAAATTGGCTTAAACCAGACTTTGTCATACTAGCCAATGCGAATTTTAATTGAACGCAAAATACCGCCACGAGGATATCTAAATCTCATTAACAGCTGAACAGTCGATCGGCTAATTAAAATGGAAGTTAAAAGTTTTCATAGTTAGTAACTTGTTTAATCTACGGTAGGTACGACTATAATGTGAAGGTTCGTTTATTCGGCGTGGAGTTCGCGAACTGGCCGGGCAACTAGCGGAATTGACCGGGATCACCTGGGTCCGAATAATCCGTTGGAAAAGTTTAGTTTTCATTACAACTGGGGTTATACACGACTTTGGTTTCGGGACTGAAAGGGTTTTCGGGTAGGTGGATATGTTCGCTGCCGTGACTATGAATAGTGCAGAGTATTATATGTCTATATGGGTACTGATATATCTCTCTTCACTAATGGATATTATTTTGCTTTCCTTCGAGGTGACCTAATTTCTCGAATTGGTTGATCTTTAAGGAAAATCGCCAGAGATGTCATAGTTTAATTAAAGCGTATATGATTAGGTAGGGCACTCTTTGTAATGAGTTTGTATCTGTTAAGGCTGTCATAAAGCCTTATTGACAGGTAGGTAGGTAGTGGTGGAAACAAGGATTTCAATTCCGGGTCGGGTCTGGTCTGGGCTTTTCGCAAGCAATTACTCAATAGCAGTCCTGAAGTTAAACATGAATGGCTGTAAAGTCGATTTAGAAATTGTGTAAGCAAAGAAACAGTAGTATTAAACCTTTTTACACATGCACAACAACAGCAATTTTGAGTTGTCAAGCAAACCAAGTGTTAACGAACAACTCAAGTTTGCAATTTCTGCTTTATGGCTTTTAGAGTCCTAGCTTTATTAGTATTCACTAGCCATTTAACGTGTAACACACAAAAATATGTTCTTTCTTAGATAATTGGGTGTATAGTCTAGCTTAGGTACATTTACTATACTGATCGACTAAGTTAGAAACCTTCATAGACAGAGCCTTCAGAAATAGGTATACTTTATTTATTTAGCTGACTATACACTGTATAAATTATCCGTATATAATTCAAAGTAGCATTATAAAATTTACCTATTTGTTTACACTAACTGGCAATTTATAAAACACTTTTGATGGTTAATTAGCGGTCCACATAGTTTGAAATCGCTCGTTAAACATCAATTACACCTTACATTCTAGTTCGACATTGTACTAACGCATAAACAGCTTTATTATGCGGACCAATAATAAATTAATATTGTTATTATAATAATTCAAACGCGACTACAATGTAGACACAATATAAATAATATCTGCAGTGAGATACACAATTTTAACCCATTTCCTGTCCACTGTCCAGACATAATAGAAGTTTAATTGTTATATTATGTGTCGCTACATGTGTGCTACATGTATATCAAATGTGATACACGGGACAGGGAACCTGTCAAATAACCCAAAACATGCCACCCTGGGTCATTATACCTGACATACCTATTAGATATTGACAGCATCTTTGGCACAATGACGACGGGCAGCAGCGTCACCGGAGCGAGGAGCTACGTCCTACGATCGCCAACCCGCCTGCCCAGCGTGGCGATTATGGGCATATGCTCCAAATGTTTGCCCTGAGTGGCGAGCAACTGGAGAGGCCTATGTCCAGCAGTGGACTGCAATAGGCTGGTGATGATGATGATTGGCACAATGGTTATAGTGTTAAATCTAGGACGTGAGTTTGAGAAATGTTTGGTGTAAATTGATTAGTGAATTTACTTATATACACCATGTTTAATACAAGGAATGACGTAACGTGCGAAATTTCGCCATTTTAGAACGCCAAATGATTCGAACACAATTGCTTCTGACATTTCAGTTTCCAGCTCGCTTCTCGCTATCCATCACCCGTGGGACAAGTGCCTTACTCTTTTTTTTTAGCTGTGACTTCATGGACCAGTGAACACGATGCAATACTGGCATGGCCCCAAGCATTGTCACCACCAGACGCACACTGTGTGGAAACTTTATGCCGATTAATGCGGATTAATAAATATTACAATACAATTCGTGACACTGAAATGATGTACTGAATATCTTTTAATGAAATGAAGTTAAAGAATACGCTTTTTTACATAAAAAGTTAAAAAAAAACTCGTGTACGATTACTTTGTTGTTTATCTGTCTGTCGAGATCGTTTTCACAGGAACGCTTGGAGGTATAAAGTTTAAATTAACGACAAAAACCTGTTTGTGTCCTTACAGCGTAAAAAACACGACACTTTATTCTCCATTTTAGGAGTAAGTTTCCCATAATCCATATATCTAGGGCTCTGGTGTAAGAGAAAATGTATTCCTGACGTTAAAAAAGACGTGAACGTTGGACGTGAATAAGATCAAATATATTAACCGTCTAAAGAGCAAATAATCCCAGGTTGTTTCACGATAGAGTCAATTTCGAAAATTTTATAAATTTCTTTGGGTTTGATGTTTAAGAAAAGTTATTAGTCTTCTATGAATAATTACATAGTACTCAGTACAATGGAATATCTTACTATCTGATCGGATGCTACTATCCCATCTCCAGTTATGGTTTTCCTGGCGCCATCACGCGCCATAAACAGCACCTAGCCCATTTTGTTTTAAAAAAGAACGGCTGTTATAATGTGTAATTATAGGAACACAGCAAAATAAATAAATTTAAATAAATAACCCAAGACATGCCACACTGGGCCACACAGCGCCACCTAGCCCCAAACTAAGCCGAAGCTTGTACTATGGGTACTAGACAACTGATAAACTTACATACATTTTTTTTGTAAATAAATACATTTATACATAGAAAACACCCAGACCAATACAATTTTTTTACTTATTCATTCATGAATTATAATCAACGAAAACATTGTACCTATGTTATACTTATTTTTGGTAAAAAAGAAGGTTGTAAATTAATATCGTATCCCCAAATGAGTGGTTTAACAACGGTGCGGTATTTATAATACTCGTTATAATGATGAAATTAAAAACTCGTACCTACTCTTGTTGGCTTTGTTACAAATTAAAAGCAGAAGCTTGTTTTGGCGCATTTATGAATTTAAAAGCTATGGTTTTATCATAGGTAGAAGAGAGTTCCCTCGATACAATATGTAGGTAATGCGATGATTATAATCTATACCTAAACTATGAATCTAAATATTTATATAAGTCAAAGGTACAGTCCAGTACGCACAGCCCAAACCACTGGACGGATCGGGCTGAAATTAGATTTTTTTTATACAATATGGGTTTACGCTTGACTGCAATTCACCAGATGGTAGATATATAATATATGACGTAGCCATCCGATGAGAAATAATTTTGATCAATTCTTTTCCCAAGGGGTAAAATAGGGGATGAAACTTTATTCCATGCGGACGAAGTCGCGGGCATAGCTAGTTATATTATAAAGATGAAAAATGAGAATGGGCTACACCTACTCGTATAATATATGAAATATATGACCAATTTTGTTTGTTACTTAGAAGTTAGTTGGTTGACTTGACAGTCTACATCCCGATTGTCTATCCTTTTTTTAAAACCAACTCTTTACCAAAACACAAAACTATGTAGGTACTTTCCATTATCTAAGAAAAGGCTAACGTTATATAAGAGGCATAAATAATTCTACGCCATAAAGGGCCGTGCACTCAGCTCGACAAATCCGACGGAACCCTTTATCCAATCACAAGCGACACGGATCACTGGGCTTGCCCGCCATAGAGCAAACATCCAGTGGAAATGCTTTTTACTGGGCTTAGGGACACACTGACCTTATTCCTTGTTCCTCTTATTCCGTGCGGTGATGTATAAAGAATAAAAAATCATCGCCCGATCTCTACCCGGGGGTGTAGTAAGAGTCAAATAAGGGATTTTGAGATTTCAGTTTCTCAAACACGCGCCGGATTGTGATTGTGGGCTCCTAACCAGACCACCACACATATCGTAGAGGAATGTCCCCTCCGGCGTTTTCCTGGCGGAATGTGTGAGCTCCATGAACTCGCTCCATGAACTCGCTCCATGAGCTCGCATAGAAAAGCCATTCGACATGATGATGATGAGGTTTAGTATGAGTAGGGCTTACCCGCCTGCCTGGCAACCACCGTACATTCGGCGGAAAACCCGTGATGTAACTTCGGTCGCGTTTCGGCAAGACGGTGCAGCAGACAAGCCTATAAAACGGTTACTTACCCTGTAACATGGGCTTCTATTTCGCTTTCCATCAAGCAAGGGGAAGTTGCTATGCTATTTTTAGCCGATTTCATAATTTGTGGTTTGTATCAGCCAGTTTTAATTTAATGTAGCAATGTGATGTATTGGTATCAAATCGTATATCTAAATTGACAGTAAAATATCAAACGGAAACTAAATAATATTTGTAACAATTAAATGCTTAATCAAAAACCACGTGAGCCGGAAAACAGCAAACAAAACATTTGTACTCGGCATCAAATTGGAAATTGCAGTGTCAATCAGCACTGTTTAGTTTGAGTGGGCACATAAATTAATGCTTAACATGATGGTACGGTCAGCAGAACTATATTAGACTTCCTAATAGGTAATATGGAATTTTAACAGGACACACGCAAGATAATTCACAGACGTAGACTTGAGAAAAATGGCCCGGTCAAACTAGGGAAAACTAACTAGGGAATATGCTTAAAAAAGTCTTTTATAAATAGGTAAATGGGTAGCGTTTGACCACAACTCCTCTGATGTTACGTGACGTAAGAGCTTATATACAATGGAGCGCGCACACCCAACAAAAAGCGATTCAAGACTTAAAATCGTACCAGTCGTCCTGACTGAAAATGTTGTAAACTGAAAAAAAAGCTGAAAAAACGTTGTTATCCCCGTTTTTTTAGTGTGTTTCTGTGCAGTGCACTGAGGTTTCAAATGTCCAAATTTGTTGCAATTAAAGCATCGGGGTCCTTTCCCCTTACGATTCACTCTCGTCTTGAAAATCTGAAGATTATATCTATCGAGAAACACGGATTCTGGTGAAGAGTTCCATAGCTTAGTCCGCACTATAAATGTAGAGGGAAAGCGCTTTGTGCAAGATTTTGGAACGTGCACCATAAATCGTGCGTGTCCCTGCTCGTCCGATGGTAAAACGGTGCAGGTGGAATTATGTCAAATAACTCCGTTGCACACTCTCCGAAACGCGACGGTGATTTACTAACTTGTTTGTATTTTACTTATTTATTTATTAAAAATATTAGTTATTTAGTTTACATTTTTACACATTATGTAGTTCCTAACAACTAACATGGGAAAACATACCATGAACAATAAAAACAAAATTAAATTTGGTTAATAGGTATATTATTAGGTTATATTACACTTGAGTAATGTGAAGTCATATTACTCATAGGATGACCATAATAATTATAAAAGAGATATTTTATCTGTCTTTGTGTTTCTGTAAGAAAGACAAACCGATAAAAAATACTTTGCATAAGTATTCCTTTAAGTAAATATTATACAACGTCACATACATTCAACCTTTACAAAGGTAGGTAGGTAGCTTTAAGCAATCTTCCTTCAACTGATTTAAACAGAGTCGTGTAATAATTTTCTTTGCCGACCACACCAGCGGCAATCACTTCATTTGCGTTTGTCAAAAGCAGATTTTCTCTTTTGGCCAAATATAAACGGTTCGAACAATACTTTGGACGGCCGAAACAAAATATACCTACTGGCTATGATTGCTTCGCAAATAAGTTTTGCGGACGAGAGGCTCGCCTTTGGTTAAAATAAATTGTTCCGTTGTTGACAAATTTGACACTTTAAATACACAAAGTTATTTTTAAAAGAAAATGAACCCGTGAGTTTCAACAAATTAAGTGTACTTTGATCGTGTGAAATTTCTTCTTTTTAATCGTTCAAGTTATTGTTTAATTTTTGATGACTTTAGTTTTGTGAAAGGTTAATAAATAATGAAAAATAAAATGGTTTCAGGTCAAACTTGTCGAGTAAATAATAATATTATACTCTAAGAAAACTTATTTTTCTAAGTAGGTTGTTTTAGAAGATTTTGGTATTCAGGAGGGAATATTACTTTGAAATCAGACTGGCGTGTTTTTAGAAATTAAGAGGATATAGGCATTGTACAAATCAGTACCTCTAAAATTTCCATTGCCATCATATTTTAACATACGTAAATTTATCTCCACATTTATATTATAGGGATCCATTTAATTACAACCATGATAATCGATTTACTATTGTTACTGATGGATTTATTAACGTTACCAATTGCTAAATAACCTAAAAAATTATACGGCTCATGTATAGTGCAGTCAATGAAGCGAAAAATACGGCCTAACCTCCGAATTTTTTTACTGTGATCCGATTTGCATGAAATTTTGGAATTAGGCTCATCTTACCCTTAATTTCAAAAGTGAAAACGATCTGGACTCCGCCAATTATTTTTAAGGGGTCTAAATGACCCCTTAATGGAAAAATTGAGTTTAAGCCATTTTATCGCTAGAAACCAGTCTAATAGTAAGTGTTGAAATTGTAAAGTGTTTTCTAATACAATTACCTCATATTAAAATCATATTCAACCCCTTGAAAATCTTACAACCCAAGCAAACAACCCCTAAATTGAAAAAATCACAAAAATATT
Source organism: Conogethes punctiferalis (assembly GCA_031163375.1). NCBI lineage: Eukaryota > Metazoa > Arthropoda > Insecta > Lepidoptera > Crambidae > Conogethes > Conogethes punctiferalis. Next base: position 5,870,843 of record CM062093.1, read on the forward strand.
TTGGTATGACATAAAAAGATGTAAGTAGAGAGTAAGTAATATTTTCATCATCATCATCATCAGCCCGTATCAGTCCACTGCTGGACATAGACCTCTCCTAATGTTCGCCGCTTAGATCGATTCTGGGCCTCTCGCATCCAGCACTAGCTAGCCGCCCTGCGCAAATCGGCACTCCACCTGGCCTGAGGGCGTCCTCGCCCCTCCAGAACTCGTTTACCCCAACGCTTATCGGTTCTGCGGCTGATGTGGCCAGCCCACTGCCACTTCAGCTGACTAATCCAGTGAGCTAGTCGGTGACTTTGGTTCGCTGTCGGATCACCTCATTTCGGATTCGATCCCGCAGAGAGACGCCGAGCATAGCCCTTACCATAGCTCGCTGAGCAACCTTTAATTTGTGGACTAGCCTTACAGTTCATGTCCACGTTTCGGCTCCGGACATAGTGGCAGCTTCATAGAGACATCTCATAACTTGGATGTGTCGCCAATGATTTCACATTGCTCCAAATATTCACACTCCGAAATGTTCAGTTACTAAGTAGAAAAAAATATGATAAGTTTTTGGGCCATAACTCCTTAAATTTTCATGCTATCACAATTTATGAAACACCATTGTAAAGGTAATTAAGAGAGCTACAACATCCTTTATTGCAATATATAGTGAAAAACCTTGTTTTAAAACGGTGAAGGGTGAAAGGGCTTAAGAGAGGCTGTGATTGCGCTGCCACGTGCTCTTTAAACAATCATATCTCCGTCAATTTTTATTTGATAGAAAAAACAAAAAAACCAAATTGTTTGTCAGAAAAATACCTAAATTTTTTATCCCAACACTTTTATACGTATCTGTCGTCATTTTTGAGATATTATGAAAAAAAGGTGGGATTTTTAAAAATTTGAAATTCTCGATTTTTTTTCAATCGTGACTTTTTTGAAAACTATGTGTCCTAAAGCAGCCAAACTAATACAATCTATAAAACTCTTCATAATAAAGTTAATTCTAGGCGGAATATGAATAATTTTAGTTTTGGTGGAAATGGCACTTATTTAAACCCATTGATTGAAAAGAAAAAACATTCGATGCTCCGCTTATTTGCAATATAGCTCACTTATTTTACGTGCAAAAGACTTTTGATAGTGCTCATTTTAAAGCTTATTTCAAGCACTACAAAACTCTTTTTGATTAGAAAGCATAAAATGCATTTGCTCGCTGCTAGATGGCATTGACTACATCGATGAAATTTCAGATAAAATAAAAAACGGCTTTGATCTTAAATATCTAGTTTAATTTTGCACTTAGAATACTTTGTAAAATACCAAATTGTTCATTTTTTTACCTGCTACAATTTTGTTCCTTATAAAATTTTCGATAAAACGTATATTTTTGGAGATATTTGAAAAAAACTGATGAAAAACGTGAAAAATTTGCGAATTTTCAATTGCCAATAACTTGAAAAGTATTAGATTTTTCGAGAAACTTTATAGAAACTTTTTTGCTTAAAATTAGATCTTCAATCGATATCCGAGGTTATTTTGAAAAAACAACCATTGACCCCCAAGAAGGGGTGGCAACCACCCCCAGGGTGGTGGCGGAGTTCAAATCATTTTCACTTTTGAAGTTAATGGTAAGATGAACCTAATCCCAAAATTGTATGCAATTCGGTTCACAGTAAAAAAATTCGGACCTAAAATGCTTCATTGACTGCACTAGTAATAAACAAGCTTAGGGTAATTTAAGGCCGCATTAAAGTGACGTAACACATGATTGGACCAATTAAATAAGTACAACGATTTATCTCATGTTTTGTTCCGTCAAATGCTGGGAACTTTGCCAAACGGCGGGATAAAATATTATTGTCATATGTACAAGGAGTTTGCTTCTAAACCGAACGTGTTTTTAGAAATAGTAATATTAAAATTATTTTACACGTAAAGTTTTCTAAGGTTTTACCAAAAAATCTTTCTACAGAATACCTTAACGAAGTGTCTTGACAACAGAAAGAATGATAAAAGAACAAAATAGAAGGAGAAGTGTTAGCAAAATATATTCTTTGACTATTCCGGGGACTCCTGGTTTATGAACCAAGGGTTGTGGGTTCGATTCCCACCCGAGACAAATGTTTGTGTGAATAAAGTAAATAATTTCATGTGTGATAAATCATTTGTGTTTGTTCCGTGTCTGTATTTGTAAAGTATTTATTTGTGGTACCTTTGTCGTTCTGATACCCATAATACAAATGCTCAAGCTTTACTGTCACCATTGAATTAATTTAGCAATATGCTACTGTGAATACAATTATTATCACACATGAAATTGTGTTGTCGTAATTTATGACTTTTAAATCTAATTTCAGAAAGAATCTAATAGCGTACTCGTGTGACTAATCATAATTAGAACTTCTTACGATTTCTTACATTATTTATGCCTTTCAGTAGCCATAAAAAATGTCATCGCCTGTTCGCTTGTTTATGAAAAATTTTATATGACGGTCGTAAAATCTCCTATAGCAGTTATTAAGGCGACAAGAGTGAATTTTAAGGGGAATATGTTTTATTTTTAATCAATGAAATGATTAATTTTTGGTTTCAATAACTTCGAGGAATGCCTGAAGGTCAAAACTGCAGCTCGTATAAATGAAAAAAAAAACGCCATACACGCACAGATCACCTGACTTTAAACTAAGATTTTCCCTTCTATAATGAGTACCAAATGTTAAGGACTTTCAGATCAGACCGGACATCAAACCCGATACGGAACTGAGAATCGTCTTTATAACGACGTCCCGATCTTTACACATTCTCTCTAGCTAAATTGCTTTAGATATGTTAGCCTATTATAAATAGGCATACCTACTATTTATACGCAAAGGAAACATGTCGTTTACTTTCCTCAGAACAACAAAAAAATACCAGATAATTATAATATAATGATGTAGACTCATTAATTATTGCGTGTCTGAAAATAATAATCCTATTCATATTTTCCTATCATTAGGCTACTACGACGTAAATGTGATTCTAAATATAATACAAGATTTAAAAAAAAACCTACCCACGTTTCCGGAATGATGTGAAAAATGCAAGACGGAACGTGTAGTTTATAAAAAAAAGCGCTAAATTTATACGAATGTATTGAGATTTTATGTTCCGGTGCGGACCGCTGCGCGCCGCAACAAATATACATTTCATCTAATGAGCTCTGCCGCTTATGATGCGTAGTTTTAAATATTTCAAGGTTATGAAATGCAGTTCTATACTATCGCAAAGTAAATGTTTAGGTAAGTAGGTTTGTACCGATCCCAAAGTAGTAGTATATACTACAGTAGGTACGGCACAGTAGCTTTCCTTCGCCTGATAAATGCATGCTTGCTGCTACCGACGGTAACCAGATCGTCAGGTTTTGGGTTGGTTCCTTTTGAGGACCCAAACGATTTTATGGCATTCAACTCCGAATGCAAAATGACTATCAAAAGGCTTACTTAGTAAAAAACGGCCAACTGCGAGTCGTACTCACGCACGAAGGGTTCCAATATGACGCAAAAAATTGTGTGTTTTGTATGGGAGCCCCTTAAATAATTATTTCATTTAGTTTTTTTTTGTATTTTTGTTATAGCGGCAACAAAAATACATACTTTGTGAAAATTTCAATTATATAGCTATCCCGGTTCTTGAGATACAGCCTGGTGACAGACAGACGGACAGACAGACAGCGAAAGTCTTCGTAATAGGGTCCCGTTTTTACCCTTTGGATACGGTACTCTAAAAAGATATTTTGTATTATATTCTAAGGGTAAGCATATCGCTCTCGTAACTAAGTAATTACCCTTTCATTAAAAACATTAATCATTAGTAAAGACTAATAAAATAACGCAATTCCGCACCCATAACTTTTGCAAATGTGAGCGTCATAGTAATTACAATATCATCAAAATCATATCAAAACGCGAGACGAAGCATGTTTCCAAGACGGATATAATGCACACTTAATATCGTCATTCATCCAAATATACCGTCTAAATTTACCATCCATCCTTCAGTGGACAATAAAACCCGGCATCGAAGCCCAACAATGTAAATACCATCAACTGGACCGCTATGACACGACCCATCAAAAGTTAACGGCATCGTTACGCTGATCAATAAAGCTATTTGGAGTGCTTGAGTGTGCATCCGCCTTTACGAGGTACAGGCCATACTACAGACGCCTTAATGGCCTAAGGCATCCCGATGACCTTAGAATAGCGTAGTTTTTTAGAACGAAATTATAAAGGAACCAAATATAATATTAATAATAATTAAAATCATTTATTTTCTCTCATATAAAGGCGCCTAAGACTAACAAGTTCTGACCTTAGAGAACCAAACTCAGACCCCTGTCATCGTGTAAGACTGGTGCCTGAAGTAGGTATTAGATAAACCTGTATTACAGGTTTATCTATGTGTTTTACGTATCTTATTTCTGAAGTGGATCCACCCCATAGCTAAAAGGAAGATCATAATCCGAAAAACACTGTGTTTATGAAAGTTCAGCGACACATTACAAGAAACTGAGTTCAACAATCATTCTTTATAAAGATAAGAATATATAATACTAGCTTTTGCCCGCGACTTCGTCCGCGTGTTTAAATTTATACATACAAAAGTTTTTTCCCGCTAACTCCCGTTCCCGTGGGAATTTCTCAAAATACAGCCATAACTAAACTTTATATTTACTAAGGTACCTGCATGCCAAATTTCAAGCGTCTAACTTAAGCGGTTTAGATTTTTCATACAAAAGGATTTTCCCGCTAATTCCCGTTCCCGTGGGAATTTCGGGAATTCCTTTCTTAGTGCACCCCTACGGTACCTAAGCTACGTCCCTTCCAAATTTCAAGTGCCTACGTTTAGCCGTTTGGGCTGTGCGTTGATATGTCAGTCAGTCAGTCAGTCAGTCAGTCAGTTTCTCCTTTTATATATATAGATAAGCAATTAATTATCTGGCGCTCTGTAAAATATTTATAGGGATATATTTATGGGTTTTAAACATGACTGAAAATAAAAATGTATGTATTTACATTCCTATAGTAGGCTCTGGTTTTTAGGGTTCCGTAGCCAAAATGGCAAAAACGGGACCCTTATAGATTCGTCATGTCTGTCTGTCTGTCTGTCTGTCTGTCTGTCTGTCTGTCCGTCCGTATGTCACAGCCAGTTTATTCCGAAACTATAAGAGCTACATTATTGAAATTTGGTACGTAGATGTATTCTGTGAACCGCATTAAGATTTTAAAATAAAATCAGAAAAAAATCCAAAATTTTTGGGGTTCCCCATACATAGAACTGAAACTGAAAAATTTTTTTTTCATCGAACCTATACGTGTGGGGTATTTATGAATAGGTATTTGAAAATGATGTTGAGGTTACTAACATCATTTCTTTCTAAACTGAATAGTTTGCGCGAGAGACTCTTCCAAAGTGGTAAAATGAGTGTCCCCCCCCCCGTAACTTCTAAAATATGGGCATGATAAAACTGAAAAAAATATATCATGTGTATCACTATGAAAACTACTAACGAAATTTGGTTTGAATGAAATCTAGCCAGTAGTTTTTTTTTAAACGTCATAAATCAAATTACCGAATTTTTTCATTTCATTAACTCCAATATAATAAAACGTAAAGAAAAACATTTATTTAGCTGTATGGTGGTACGGAACCCTACGTGCGAGAGTCCGACTCGCACTTGGCCGGTTTTTTTATATGAATGGCATAGGTATTCCATCTATAAACCATATAGGTACCAAAGTTTCGTTGAAAGGCAGAATGCGAAGGAAAGTTTTATCCAAAATACCTAAATTCACAAATTCAAACAATAGTTTTGTTATAACATCTACCTGTAAAAAGGTTCAGTTATTCTGTGTTATAGAGCTGACAACGTCGCACGAACGGAACTTCAAAAATCAGGTATTTACACGGTTAAAAAAGATAGATAATTTGATATGGGAGTAAGCCAGGCCATATCTGGGACACTATTGGAGACCACAAGTCGGCAATTTTAACGTCCTTCGGGCTCCGGGAACCGGGATACTGGACGAGAAAGAGGGAAGAGCCCTAGGGATAACAAGCGAGTTGGGTTCTGTCAGTAAAACCCCACCGGGGTGTGCAGTCATTTCAGAGGCCTTCCGGCCGGGCTGTCGGAATAGGTATTTTATGATATTTAAAAAAAATAATAGCTCTTCTGATAGAGTATAAGGCACAATAGCCTATCGCTAAGTATCGTATCCAAATACGTAAGAGATGTTATAGTAGAATACGCAAACATAGGAGACTTCTCTGTTTCTCTTTGTCTTTTTTTAATTGACTACAGGCTGATTTGGTTGTGACCTCTGCTTTTTTAAACATAGGTTGGGTTCAATCCCCGCAAAGTAAAAACATTTGTGTACATGAACATATCTGTTTGTATTGGTCTGGGTGTTTTACTATGTATATTATGTACTTATTTACAAAAGTTTAAGTAAGTTCATCAGTTGTGTACCTACATTTTTCTACTTTTTTTATAAGAAGAGTTTTCAGGATGACCTCGCTCCACCTGTTGGTAAGCGGTCGTGAGGTCCAAAAATTAGGTCGACAGGCACAATAGAACAAAACCCAATGCATCTTTCGCCCTCACCTTGAAGGCTTACTGAGATGCCGTTTCACGCCCCGCCCAAAGAACCCAGGATTGTAAGAGGCAGGAAACACATGAGCTGGAAGGGCATTCCATGACTTAATGGCACGGGGCAAGAACTTTTACCTCTAGGAAAAATTAAGCTACACAGCTAAACCCCAGTGAGGCTCGAGCGTCGTCATAAAGCGTTGTAGGGAGACTCTCTACGTACTATGGTAGTAACGCTAACTAGATTAATCCATCCGAAAGCTTAACCACTCGTTGTTAATCGATACTACACATACGTTAGAGTTACGACGATTTTTTTTTTTTTTAAATATTAGCTCGACATAATGGCTTCCCTACGCCTGATGGAAAGCCAAAGAGAAGCCCAAGTCGCTGTGACAACTGGCAAGAAGCTGGTTAGTTACCTGTCAGTTGCCACTGCCATGCCGGCCCAACCCTAACCCCCCACGAGCTCCGGAGACCCTACTCACCAGCAGAAACACGACCCGGAGGTCATTTGGCTGCGGTATTCTATAGGGTGGAGGTCCTTCCCCGGACGGGCAGCTCAATACGAGCGAAGATTCGCTATGCCCTACCTCTCTCTACGATGCTAAACCCGCCTAGATTTAAACCGAAAACTGGCACCGAGACTCGGTCCCCACGTCTCACCCAATTGTTTTCGTTCCGAACGTGGTCGCATGAGTTACTACGCGACAGATGTGTGTCCACATTCCAGATGGTCATCGCGCCCGGAATAGACCCGACGCGGTTAAAATCACACACGCACACGCAAGCGTCTTCATGTCCGTTTGTAATGCGGCTAGGTTTTCGAATTCGGATTACTCATGGTTAGGGTGTTACCAGACCATTTTTTTTAACCCAAGACATGCCACGCTGGGCTACACATCGCCATCTAGCCCCTAACTAAGCCGAAGCTTGTAGTATGGGTACTAGACAACTGATAAACTTACTTAGATATTTTTTTTTGTAAGTAAATACCTACATATTATACATATTAAACACCCAGACCAATACAAACAGACATGTTCATGAACACAAATGTTTGTAGGTGTGCAGGAATCAAAACCACGACCCTCGGCTCAGAAGGCAGAGGTCACTACCAAATGAGCCATCGAGCCAGTCAAAATATCCCATCGATCGACGATAAAATTAATTCAGTCGACGTGGACCGATAATGATCAGATCAGAATCTACCGGTCGACGTCGACCAATTGATTCTTCCATCGATCGGTCGATTGGTCTGGTAACACCCTTACAAACGTTGTTTCATATCGCCCTAGGTTTTTTTTTTGTAGTGGCTCGACATAATGGCTTCCCTACGCCTGATGGAAAGCGAAAGAGAAGCCCAAGTCGCTGTGACAACGGGCAAGTAACTGGTCAGTTACTTGTCAGTTGCCACCGCCATGCCGGCCCAACCCTAACCCCCCACGAGCTCCGGAAACCCTACTCACCGGCAGAAACACGACCCAGAGGTCATTTGACTGCGGTATTCTATAGGGTGGAGGTCCTTCCCCGGACGGGCGGCTCAATTCGAGCGAAGATTCGCTATGCTTGTATATATATAAATAGGTTGAGGTTTAAGAAGCGAATTTTAATGCCACGAATCGTTTGAAGCTACTACTATCATCCTACGCGTGATGTCACGCTTATGTGTTTTGCGTAGTGTTCTGTTTGCCTCGTGTAAGAAGATTCGAGACACTTTAGAAAGTTATATTAAACCTTGCGCTTATAAAGAAGTACAGCAGCTTCGCTCGCGTTAAATTCGAGGTGAATGCTCCATATAAACTTCCACCCTCCATTTTAGGAAAGTTGGGGGTTAGAAAGGAAAAAGTAGCCTATGTAGTAACATAATAATTATAATATTTTTAAGTGGAGATAGTTGAAGGGATGGACTCCACTTAAAAAATCACGTCAATTCGTCGCTTCGTTTTGCCGTGAAAAGAAATACAAACATACAGACAGACACACTTTCCCATTTATAATATTAGTATGGATATAATCCAGATATTAAGATAGTAGTATAGTTAACAATATTATCGCTGATAGCTGTCTCTTCCGGACACCCTTCAGATAGAAGACAATGGCGTTATGTCATTGGTTTCAGATCAAAATTGTTGATGTTTTGAATAATGTGGCCTAAAGACTATTATATGATTTGCTTAATTTGACACTTTTGAAATTATTTCTCTATTATTTTGCAAAAAAAAAAATGAGTTCTGACTTCCAAAGTATGTTTTTAAAGCAAATAACTTGCAAAATCCAACATTGTCAACCTTAATGTCCTACGTAGATCCATTTATAATAATAATAAAATAATAAAATCATTTATTAACAATTATACAGCTACAGTTTATGTTACTATAAATACTGCACTAGGCTCGCAGGCCTGTATCGCAGTATCTAATGGTGACTAAATTTTAACATTAATTTTATATGTGTGTGTGTGTGTGTTTAAGTGTGTGTGCATGAGAGAGAGAGTGAAGACTTTGATTAAGGGACGGTGATTGATTTGCTGAGTGGTATTTAGGCATGTAGGTATTATCTCATTCCACTAAACATAATACAGGCTATATTTGTACTAATACAATTTGGGCCCTCCTTACTTGAATAAACAATTATTATTACGTACATTTGTGCATCAAGAGATGGCGTGTACCCCTCCCAGTTCTTTAGAAGGTTTGCGTGGGGGCACAGGCCCAACACGTAGGCCCCTTGAGACGATTTAATACGTGTATGTGGGAAGAGATACACTTATTATCATACTGCTCAGTTCTCTTTACTTTCCGAAATGTGACGCTCATTACATGCGAACGATCTCTGTGATAAAACAACCTTTATGATTTTTCTTTGTAGTAACACAGCAGCAACACCGAACAATAAGCCCAAGTCGCTACGTTAACAGACCAGTAATCAAATCAGTCGCCGCCGCCATGATGGCCAGTAACATAGCTCTCTACACTGACTGATCGGTATCACGGACTGGTTCGGTAACCAAAGTCACTTTATGGAAGTTTCGGCGCACGGTGGTTGCCAAGCAGGTAGAGTAAACCTAACCACTAGATGAAATGCTGAAACCTCAAAAGTCCCTTAATCGAACCCTATGACACCTACATCCGGAAGAAACGGGGCAGTGACAAAAATAATACAAATCACCGCTTACTAACATTAATTACGTTGTATTATACGCCAAGGAAATGTATCGTTGCGATCTCGACCCAAATAAATCACACAACTTATTATAAACAAGACGAACATTTTGTCTCTTTATATCTTCGTGAATACCAAAATTCCGACGACATTAATAGTACTTACGTAATAAGTGTGATAACTGTATATAAATAGATATCACGGTCGAATCAACAAGGAGAAAATGTAACTGTTTGTGTGTGCGTACTTATTTCTCGTATATTCACATCTCAAAGGAAATTCAGTTTTATTTCTAGTAAATTACCTTTCAGGCACAGTAACTGTGGTCTCTCACAAATTTAATGCACACAGCCGATCTGCGCCCAATAAAATTACTATTTTGGCACTGGTTAACAAGAGAATCGGGATCTTGTGAGATGTATCATGATGGAAATTCTGTACCAACGACAGATTACTGTACCTACTGGTGTGATGTAAGAACAATTAGCAGTTCACAGTTAGGGAGAAAAAAATCCTTTTCTTTTGCCGCTTCGAAACTTTCACTAAATTTATTCCGCAACAGTTTGAACATGTATTAATTAGAACATAATATGATTACATGTAGTGTGTTCATGTATAGAAGAAGGTCATAGACCCAACAAGCAGCTAGAAGAATGGGGCCATGCCAATCTTCTTGGGCTGCATGTAACTAATTTGGAAGACAGGGTCTTCTTTAGAACGGTTTCGCACTACGTCTGATCGAAATCCGATCCGAACCCATGAAAATATAATAAGTACGAATAAAAACTATTTCTATGATAATTTACACACTAGATACTGCAAATTGAAGAAGAAGAGGCCTTGGGGTTTCTGGATTTAAAAGACCACCCCATCTCATCCCAAGGGTGTCGTAGAAGACAAGTGAGGGAATATCTGGAAACAGGCAGCGTTTACTTGGGTACAAATCTATTCCAAACATCTAGTTCCAAACTAAGACGCTTGTATGTACTATGGGTACTAGACAACTGATACACTTACATAGGTACTTTTTTATGTAAATAAAAATATTACATAGTAAATGCGTCAGTTTTTCCGAACAGCTACGACTAGGGAGCCTTCAAGAAACGAGCGTACTCCTATTTGAAAGGCCGGCAGCGACCCCAAAAATCGATTTGAGTTGCGGGTGTCCATGGGCGATGTCGACTGCTTACCATCAGGCATCACAATTGCTCGTCTGCCGCCTCTTGCATAAATAAAATATAAATCCCCCCAAATGACAATAATTGTCAAATTGGAGGCCTATGTCCAGCAGTGGACGTTTGCAGGCTGATGATGATGAAGAAGAAGACGGGTATTTATCTTAGAATAATGACGTACGACTGAACCCACAAGATTCATATCGAACTCCACGCGCCAAAGTTCCGAACAGCGCTGTAATTTTAAGTCGCTACGAAACGAGGCTATCGAAGTGTAGCAATTGCAAATCGACTCACGCTCAGCGGAGCGGAAAGACAAGGATGTATTTAAATTAATTTCGACGAGTCAACAGTGGAAGGGCGGGCGGTAACTCGGCCGGTAGTGCGGGCGACGGTGACAAACATTGGCCACGTTTCGGAAACAATGATAAATAAATAAATAAATAAATAACCCAAGACATGCCACGCTGGGCCACACAGAGCCATCTAGCCCCAAACTAAGCCGAAGCTTGTACTATGGGTACTAGACAACTGATAAACTTACTTAGATACTTTTTTTTTGTAAATAAATACATATTATACATAGAAAACACCCAGACCAATACAAACAGACAATATGTTCATGCACACAAATGTTTGTAATGTGCGGGGATCGAACCCACGACCCTTGGCTCAGAAGGCAGAGGTCACTACCAATTGAGCCACCGAGCCTGTCAAATGATGAATGGTGCTATCACACTCCGTTATTGGGATTCGAATCCGGATACTAAGTATGTCTGCGTTTCTATTCTAAATACTATGCAGCAAACTATGCTTCGTTTTTTCTAGTATTAGAAAAAACACTGAGTACTGGTAGAGGATGCCTTTGTGACATTTAGTCCGCCTTTTATGCACTACTTAATTGTGCAATAAAGATAAAAAAGCCAAAAAATAGGTATAAACTCAAAAGGCTTGCTTTTTGAGCACATCTGTCCGTAACTTTGAACTCCTCCTACGCTGACGTCGGTCGCGCGTCATAATATACACTGATTCTATGAAGCATTGCACTGCAATGCTTACAATTTGTCTACCGCTAATGATAGTGGGTGCTTAGGTGATAGGCGAAGTGAATACACTATGCCGCACTACTATACAAAATCATCATCATCAACATCAGCCCATAGCAGTCCACTGCTGGACATTGGCCTCTCCAGTTGTTCACCACTTTGGGCAAGCACCTGGAAGCTTTACTCATAATCGCCATGCTGGCCAGGCGGGTTGGCAATCGTAGGGCGTAGCTTCTCGCTCCGGTGACGCTGCTGCCCGTCAACGACCCATGGTTTTCAGCTACGCTTTCAAGCACTATGGCTATGCCGCCACCAGCCCGGTTGACTACTATAGAAAATAATTGTCTGGCGACAACAAAAAATCGTGACCCCCTATACTACAGAGCGGGCTAGTCCTGAACGGATTACCCGAGTCTCAGACCGGTCCGGTATTACATGTTTAGTATAGAACTTGTGTGTTTACGTTTCAGCGCGATTGAGTTAGTTGTGCTTGTGTTACCCTGTGAGCGGGTAGACGGTTTGTGTGCTGTGCTATTAGATGCACACAGTGTGAAGCGTACTTGTGCTTGGGATTGAACATTCTTCATAACACCGCTCTCTGCCTACCAACAACGATTGCCTTAAGGATAATCTCCTTGTTTTTATGAAACCAAAGCATACTCAAATTTATATCTGTATAATAAAACTTCTAAGGATCCCTTCATATTATCTTCATTACTTAGTCGCTTTGTTAATTTCAAAGTAACGATTGTACTAAAAAACCTTTCTTGGTTGAACATTTCTCGGAAACGGTTACTAAGTGTTCGATGAAATGTAAAAGTAATCTTTTTGCTTGGTAAATTTTTAAATAGATTATAATTTCGTAATATACCTATAGCCATTTCCGTAGCAAAGTCGACTAAAGGAACCGTTATAGTCCCTTTGATGTATAGCGTTGTTTAACCTTAAAATAGATGCTATATTTTAAATTAAATGGGCCACTGTCATCTTTGAATTTCAGATTTCAAACACATTTAATTTAAATTTTATTAAGAGAGGTAGGGCATAGCGAATCTTCGCTCGAATTGAGCCGCCCGTCCGGGGAAGGACCTCCGCCCTATAGAATACCGCAGTCAAATGACCTCTGGGTCGTGTTTCTGCCGGTGAGTAGGGTTTCCGGAGCTCGTGGGGGGTCAGGGTTGGGCCGGCATGGCGGTGGCAACTGACAGGTAACTGACCAGTTACTTGCCCGTTGTCACAGCGACTTGGGCTTCTCTTTCGCTTTCCATCAGGTGTAGGGAAGCCATTATGTCGAGCCACTATAATAAAAAAAAAAAAAAAAAAAAAACATTTTGTTCTTTTATCATTATAGTATGTACCAGAAATGTTGATAGTATAAAAGAAGTAGTGGAAGACTGATCCCGAAAAGCAACTGAAATCATGTTAGGGGTATTTTGCCGAGTATTGATCACCCGGGTGGTTAAATTCTACCCGGTTGACTTTTACGACACTTTTTTTACGAGATGATATGAGGCGTTGTTTGATAATGTTTCTTTAACAGAAAGAGCTTTAACTAGAAAAGCATTAAAGATATAGCTTGAATACATCTACATACATCTACACTAATATTAAAAAGAGGAAAGATTCGTAATTTTGTATGTTTGTTGTAATGCATAAATTCGAAAACTACTGTGTCGATTTCAAAAATCCTTTTATTGTGGGAACGTTACGTTCCCCTGAGTAACATAGGCTTAGTGCTAGAAAATATTAGGGATCCTTACCTACTAAATGTTTATCTGAAATACCCAAAGCGAAGTGAGGGTGGGACGATAGTTGTTTAATAATTGGCGACAAAATAACTCCACCATTTACTTTTTACCACCACAGTAATTTTCCGTTTTTCCTTGTGCTCATGCCTACAGCTGATTGAATCCGACCTCGCTAAACCTCGGACTAGACATTCAAATTAACTGCTCGCATAAACAGAACGGTATTAGCTATATGCCGCCATTAATAGTCTCCGGTGAAGTCGATAAATAACAATAACAATTATGTAAATCAGACCGAACTCTCGGCGATAAACAAATTCATAGTGAATGAAATACGGTCGCGTCTAAAACCATTTCGCCGGTTGTAAATCGCACCGTTTGATAATTTCGTTTGTATTAGTATTGGAATTAGCCTATTGTTATGATTGCTAATGATTGCTGCTATCCGGTTGAGGGTAATTAAGCGAGAGAAAATTCAGTTATAAATTTCTACCCCTTTTCGTCGTTAAGCAAATGCTGCCACTTTGAAGTAAACATGTCAAAGAGGGTAGGTGTATGTATTGGAACAAAGTTATTTGGTAAAATAAAAAACAATCATATATACCTATTTTGGAGTGGCTATCCATGTTTTAAACATCTTTCAAGAAGTGGACTTACCTGTAACAAAAAAAAATATATCATTACAACAGTGTCATATTTCTAAAGATATATAAACACAAAACATAACTTACAATAAAACAACAATATAGGTAACACGTACACGCGATAATAAAAGTTTTTATCCATTATTATGGTAGTAAAACAAATCTTATTCCAGAGCCTACGATAGTGCGCGTCAACCAACAAAAACCGATTCTCTCTCGCCTTGAAATCTGAAGATTACTTATATCTATTGGAGAACACCGACGGCAAGCGGCGTTCTTAGTATTGCCATGTTTTATCAAAATTATTTTGGAATTTCCATATTACTTACACAAAACCAAAAATAATCTAATTTGGTGCTGTCATTCGAAATTTATTCGTACCTACCTACATACGTTTAGAAAATCCATTTTTATTTATATCTACATAGCGCACCCTCCGGCGAATAAAGCGGTTATTGCAGAATTGCTATTTTTCAGGAGAAGCAAAAAACCGAAATCGGTGAATATCTCTGAAACTATAACTTTCAAATAAATGCTTTTAACTTTAATTGAAAGTAGATTTTTGATTGTACATAATATTTAAAAACTAAATTAATTTAATGGGAAATTCATAGATAAAACCTCAAAAATATGTAATACCGCATAACAATAATATTGTTTTTATCGTATGGTGACATTACCACTTTCTTCTCGGCAGCCTTCTATCAAAACTGCCCGCGCAACGAGGCATTGCGACAGTATTCGTTAGTTTTTGGTGTCTATTCTATTGTGAGTAATAACTTCTTACCACTTTATTCGTGTGAAATTAAAAATAGGTTTATATCGTAAGCGTTGAATACTATTATATTCGCGGATCATTCTACGTAAACCATTACTGTAACAAGTGAATGCAACAACATTAGAAATATAGTTGTTATTGCTACATTTGTGTTTTTTTAATTTTATTATTAAATAAACATAAAAAAAATATGAATTACAACTAAATTAACTCTCATTAAGTCTAATTCCTATCAAAATCAGGTTTTTCAGCTATGATTAGACCACAGCACATCGAAATACTTTACGGGGTTTGGGTTATTTTGGAGTCGTTTTAAATTTTGGTGGCCACTGACGGAAGTTATAATGTTCGAAAGAGGAATTCTATCGGATTTTAACGAAACTTGGTACAAATATTCTTCATACTCCTGGGCAGGTTATTGTATACTTTTCATCACGCTACAATCAATAGGAGCAAAGCAGTAAAGGGAAATGTTGGGAAAACGGGGGAAATTTTGTAGTTTTGGCGTGATGTGCATTCAAAAATACCTGTATGTTTGAATGCACATCACGCCAAAACTACTGCATAGAAATAAATGCGGTTTTTACCAATGTATTGCTAGAGGTGTAACTTAAATTTTAAGTACCATTTTTTGAAGTCTATTATTTTTAAAACGCGATATCCACGCGTGCGACGCCGCTGGCACAGCTAGTCATTAACAAAAACTTCAATTAAGTTGTTTCTGGTTAAATAAGATAAATATAACCACCCAATCTTGTCTTACCAATGCTTCAAAACCTTGAAAAAGTAATCATCTTCATGAGTCCACAGCTGGTAATAGGGCTCTCCAAATGTTGGCCACTTTGATCGATCCTCGGCTTCTCGCACCCAGCCAGCGCACTTGCCAGCCGGCCTGCGCAGATCGTCACTCCACCTGGCTTGAGGGCGTCCTACACTACGTTTGATGAGACGCGGTCTCACTCCAGAACTCGTTTACCTCAACGGTTATTGATTCTGCGGCTGATGTTGCTAGCCCGATGCCCCTTTAATTTATTAAATCGGTGAGTTGTGGATAACTTCGGTTCTCTGCCAGATCACCACATTTCGGATAAGACAGAGATACCCGAGCAAAACCCTTTCCATATGATTGCTGAACGATCTTTAGCTTGTGGACTAGCCGTACCGTAAGTGTCCACATTTTAGCTCCGTATGTCATAACCGGTAGAACGCACTGATTAAAGACTTTCGTCTTTAGGCACTGTGGGATCGACCATCTGAAGCCTGACTATTCCTAATCACCTCGTCCTCAAAGCTGGTTCCACCTAACTGCAATGTCTGCCCGAGGTATACCTACATATTTTTGAACAACTTTGAGTTCCGGTAGAGCATGTTCATTGAATATGACCTTGGTTTTGTCCAAGTTTATCCGTATGCCGATGCGCGCAAAGGAGTCAGTCAGTTCATTCAGTATTTCTTGTAAGTCCTGCAGCGATTCTGCCATTATGACTATGCTGTTTATATTGATGACAGGTCCTTTCCAGTTCAGCGTTTTGAACACATCCTCCATTACATTAGTGAACAACTTGATCCCATTCCTAGATGCAACGGTATAGGCCTTGTATACTAATTCTGTAATTGGATGCACATAGTGGCGGCTTCATAGATCACTGTTACTGTCTCATCACTGCATGTATGGATGCCAATCTACGTGGCATCGCTGCAGGGACTCCAGAATAGACCAGATTTCAACCGAAGTCAAAGGCTTTCTCATAATCTACGAATGCAAGATACAGGGCTGATTATACTCTTCTGTCTTCTGTACAGCACTGTGTGGATGTGGTCTATGGTGTCGTATCCGCTCCGAAACCCAGCATGTTTCGGCGGTTGGAATTCATCAAGTATTCGCACAAAACGGTTTGTGATCACTTTTGAAAACAGCTTATAGACAAGGCTTAGAAGGGAAATAGGTCTGTTTCGTCTCCCTTTTTAAAGAACAGAACAAGCACACTCCTTAGCCACGCGTTCGGAGTTCTCCATTCAAGCGTTAAAAAGTTTTGGAGCTCCCTCAGTACGGGTTTATCTTCCGCTTTTACAAGCTTTGTTGTGACGCCATCCTCTCCAGGGGCTTTTCCATCTTTAAGCTGCCCAAGAGCGATCTCGATTTTGTCGATGCTGAATTCTGGCAAGTCTTTGGTAAAATGGCGTGTTAATGTGGCTCTCATATCCTCATTTTCGGGTCAGATTTATGCGAAGCGTATAACCAGCCAGTCTTCCACCTCTAAAAGAACTACCGGCTTGGAAAAAAAGTAATAAGTAATGTAGTCAATCAACAGCCTTGCTTCGTCCATTATTGAACGTAGGCCTCCTATAATTCACGCCACAATTCTTTATCCCGGGCGTGTTTCTGTTCAGCCAATGCCAGCAGTTCTTTTAAGGTTATCAGCCCATGGATTGCGGGGCGTCCTAAATCGTCTGCTCCACCTATTGTTGGATAGATATGGTCAGCCCACTGCCACGTATTATGTTCGTTTCGTTTCCTTATTTATTTGCAAACATTTTTTAAGCTAACTGAAATTCTCCAAAGCGCAATAACTTTCAAAGGCATATCAATTAGTTAGTATACAATTAGGTAATGCAATAAATTATTGGAACAATAAAATTTCAAATAGGTAGGTAGGTACATCATACGAAAAAATCTATTTTGTTTAAATCATGGTCAAGTCAAAAGTTAGTACATAAAATAAATAATAATAATCCATCATAATTAACAATAATTAATACAGAACATGTTACTCTATTAAAATAAAATAAAATGTCAAATAATGTCATATCAAATCAAATAAATGTCAATCCGTTGCATTCTGATTCAAAATAATCCAAAATTTATAAAAGAAATGTTGTAAGGTGTCAGCAAATAAAATGACCTCATAGTGCCAATCTTTCAACAGGATAAGCATTGGTCTTTCCACAGCGCGTTGAGGGACTAAAAAACTTGTGGAATAGTCTTCGCGTAAGTGTCCACATTTCGGAACGTATGTTAGGGTGACTTTTGATCCTTATAATGATCCTTTCAAATGAAAATAAAACCCTATGTTTTTCCAGAATTGAGCACATTCGATTCCTGAGTGTGGCAAACGAGTTTCTAAAGTAATTTACATAATGCAGTTATTTTTCTTTTTAAAAAAGAAATTTTTTTTTTGTCACAAATGCTCTAGCTCAAATATTAAGAGCACTTTTCCTTCAGGCGTTGTCCTAAAATTTAAATGCCATTATCTTCGTTCCAATATTACTTACAGAAAATCTTATTTCATTAATTTGTTAGTTAAGGATAGTGCTACACAATATAAAAATGAACGATGGCGGCTAAAAAAACGACGCCAATGTCAATACAAAATGACCCAAACTTTTCGGACATTGAAATAAAATTTTTACTAGATAGTGGTAAAGAAGTGTATGGGAATGTATGGGAGCGACCCATCATCTTTTCTCTCCATGCTCCAAGCCAAGCTCACCTGCTCGTGGTGCATCCTGCCCAATGACGAACGAGGCCCTGGCAACCGACTGGTGGCGGTATAACCATCACAATTGAAGGGGTAAATATCAGACAATAATATAATATCAGACAATATCACATACATTGCTCCGATCCCAAAGTAAGTAGCTTAAGCACTTGTGTTATGGGTATCAGAACAACGAAGGTACCACAAATACATACTTAAATACAAATATAAACACCCAGACACGGAACAAACACAAGTGTTCATCACACGAATATTTGTCCCGGGTGGGAATCGAACCCACGACCCTTTGTTCAGAAGGCAGGGGTCACTATTGAGCCGCCGAGCAAGTCAAACTAAAGTAGTAAATGCTACGGCCCGATGACGGGTGGCAGCGTCACCGGAGCGAGAAACTACGCCCTGCGATCGTCAACCCGCCTGCCCAGCGTGGCGATTATGGGTATATCCTCCAGATGTTGGCCCCGAGTGGCGAACCACTGGAGAGGCCTATGTCCAGCAGTGGACTGCGATACGCTGATGATGATGATGAGTGTAGGTATGGCTATGTGTATGAAAGTAAAAACGTAATGTTTTTTTTATTGCAATACGTACAAATAACGTATTAATTTTCGAACGCAATATTTTAATGCAGCATTATGAAACTGAATTTAATGCAGTAATATATTATTACGACTCTATAATCATTATTTTATAACAAGAAGAATAGCATAACTTAAATTTACGATTCACCCGTTTACAAACCTGAGTAGTAACAACCTATTACAGCTTACGCGCCGTAAATTTTTCACCCGAATAAAGTGGTAAAATCGAATACTGATTTTGCGCTTGGGAGGACTATCCCGAATAATGTCGCATTGAATCAATGCGGACTAGACTAGTGAAGTTTTGTACGGTAATATTTGATTTCTACTTTATTCTCGTCTAATATCTTCACATTATGTTTCGTAGAAAAAAGTGGTTGTGTAGTATAATTCTAATAATATTGCATTTAAAAATATGAAAAAAATTCAGGCGATGGGTTAGGTCACATAGAGGCCAAAAATCAAAAAACATTAAAAAAGTGGTAATCGTCGATAACCGCTTTATTCGCCGGGGGGTACGATAGATAGATGGAAATAATACTAACCATACATATGACATCAATTCTAATCATCGGGCTACCTACTACTCAAAAAGTCAAACAAATAAAAATCGTCCAAAAATAACCACCACTAATTTTCACCAATCACTATGAAGGAAATGTCGGGTGAAACAACGTGTCATTTGAATTGGAACAAATGGAATCATGTCGCAGATTGTTTTAAATATCTGACTGACGAGTGGTCTAGTGGCTGGGATTAAACATTATTAGAATACTAATTAGGATTTTTAAATTAGTAAGTATTATTTACAAAAAAGGTGAGA
The DNA here is from genome assembly GCA_031163375.1 of Conogethes punctiferalis. Taxonomy (NCBI): domain Eukaryota; kingdom Metazoa; phylum Arthropoda; class Insecta; order Lepidoptera; family Crambidae; genus Conogethes; species Conogethes punctiferalis. Next base: position 5,890,922 of record CM062093.1, read on the forward strand.
CAACAATTACGGTTGTGCCGAAACTAGCTTAAAATCACTTTGAATTTGGTTTAATAATTTGTTTATACTGGCACAGTTACTTATATACCAAAGGAGATACGTACTTATTTAGGTATTTTTCACTTTCGGTTAATCTTTGTACAAAATAAAACAACACAGTTCTAATGTGAAGAACTTTTGTTAATTTTCTTTACAATGTATTGAGAATGAACCTGTAAACTACCTTACAATAGAATATAAAAGCTGTTTCTTTAGAGACATGCATTATCTATATAGAATCTACTAGTAAACATTTTCCAACAAAAAGGACAAATTCTCAGCATATAGACATTTTCACGATATCTCATTTCGGCTGACGACTTTCAAATATAAAGTAAGTTGGTATTTACAATGCTTTAGCATCGAATAGGGTGATTTTTTTTACAAATAAAATAATTGGTCCGGCCAAGCGTGGTGACTAATGCAAATCCCCTAAATGACAAATATTATAGGGAGAAGCCTATGTCTATGCCCAGCAGTGGACGTTTATGGGCTGAAGATGACGATGTGACACTTTCAAGATATCGTCTGACAACTTAATTATAAAGCAAATTCGTACCTACAATACTTTAGCACCGACTTACTTCCTTACCTTCTGTATTTAAATAAAATCTTTAGATTGACCTAATTTTTGGACCTCACGACCATCGTGAGGCCTGATTGTTCTTCTTATAAAAAAAGTTTTTATTTCGTTATCATAGATGCAAAAAAGTTCATCTCTAGGTCTACGGTCACTCGAGCCGCGCGGCCGCTCGCGTCATCTACGAATAAACGCTAGTACGCACTGAAAATAAAATATTATGCGATCGCATTCGAAACGCATGGACCGAAATAGCGGCGTGTGTCACCGACCAACGTGCCCACTCTGTCTATACTATATAATTGAACCACAGCGTAAGTAAATAACCAGCATTTTTTTATGACAGAGGACGATTGGGCCTGAAGGTGACCTAATGGTAAATGATCACAATATACAACAGCCTAGAGGTACCGCAACACCAGAGGAGTGACAATATGACTTTAACCCGTCGACTTCTCAAGACACCTGGGTGTGTGCAAAAGGCCGTACGCGATTTTCGTACGACCGGGTCAGTGTTCGATCATTCGACTGTCTATTGCAACAACTATCATCATCTTTTACCCGCATTTACCACTACTTTTACCTAGGTACCTACTACATCTTCACTTTCACCAATCGTCTTGAAAGTAAGCTAACTCCAAGGGGCATAGACGGCTGACACAAGCCAATGGATGCGAGAAGCCCAAGATCTATTAAAGTAGCATAAGCTATGTTAATAAACGAGGTACTGACAACTGACTGGTGGCGGTATAACCACCACAATTGAAGGCGTAGCTAAATACCACAGACCAATGACGGGCAGCAGCGTCACCGGAGCGAGAAGCGCCCTGCGATCGCTAACCCGCCCAGCGTGGCGATTATGGGTATATTCTCCAGATGTTTGCCCTAAGAGGCGAACAACTGGAGAGGCCTATGTCCAGCAGTGGACTGCAATGGGCTGATGATGATCATGATGCTATGTTGTAGGCCTATGTCCAGCAGTGTACTGTGTTAGACACTAGCCTATCGTTATCACTAGATAACGATGAAAGATAGTTAAGTTTTTCATGTTTTTATTAGTCAATATGAACTAACTTATTATTCATGATCGTTCTTACCTTAATTCTATCCATCACGTAGTTTGGTAAGCACTTGCACAATCACAGTTTTTCACAACCGTTTTTTTAACAAAGGTGCGACCCGATCTTTAAATAAAATGTTTTAACCAAAACGTTACTGCGGGTTAACTGTTCAAAACTGTTGACAGGTGTCACAATTTGAAGGTTATTCTCTATGGTTTAGTTACCTTAGTACTTGATCGTAAAAAAGGCAACAAAAATAAAAATACGATCTCAAAATAATGAAATAATATAAATTCGTTTTACATTGAAAAATAAATTTTTATCTGCCGAAATCGGAACTAACGGCCGTCCTTACAAAGTCTGATTTTTGTCAATTTTTGTTACACGCTAACGCCCTCATGTCAATGTCACCCACAAACCACTACTTGTCAGTCTGGACGAAGATGTAATACTGATTACATAATACTCTGTGGCAAGACAGTACCTCTTTGACATTCAAACTGTCCGTCATAAAGTGTCCATCATAAACGGTGGCTAAATAAAATCAACTGAGCGAGCATTGCTTGTAGTAACTGCATATGTCACTGTCGTCTATGCGACCGATGGCCACACGTTACGATGCCGACATTTGACATTTACTGTGTTCATCATGATGATCAATTCTTAGTTCAAATAGATTGAAATACTGAACGCGTTCAACCAAAAACACGAAATGGTCATCCTCATCAGGTTGCAAACGTCTACAGTTGATAATAGGCCTGATCATCATCAGCAGCCTATCGCAGTCCACTGCTGGACATAGGCCTCGCTTCTTTGGGCAAACTCCAGCTTTGGCTTTACCCTTAATCGATATGCTGGGCGGGCAGGTTAGCGATCACAGGGTGTAGCTCCTCGCTCCGATTACGCTGTTGCCCGTTATCGGCCTGTGGAATTTAGCTACGCCTTCTATCATAATGGTTAAACCGTCACCAGTCGGTTGCCAGAGCGGCGTTTGTTATTCGGCAGTGCGCCACGGACGAAAAGATGATAGAATGCTACCTTACATACCAACAGGCTTCCCCTAATGACATTAGGGAGTCAACATAATTAAATTATATTTAATCCGTATTTCGGATTATAAAAATATATTGGATACGTATTTTTCCTTTATACATTTAAACAAAAAAATAACAAAGATACAAGGTATCAAAATGTAGGAGTGGGGGTCTTCGACGTCACTCATTTGTGAAAAAGCTCCCAAAATCTGACGTCACGCGTCATTTTAATGGGCTAGTGTTTGTAATTTTTGGTCTAATTTACAAATGAAAAAATATTTGTCTTTTATTTTTGAACAATCTTAAAAACGGACTAATTACATTTTTTACGGCAACAGGCCTATTGTCCTTTGGGGGTTTGCCTTAGTCACCCGTTTCCTGATATTCTCTTAGTCATCTTCTGCGACACTATAGTAATTTTGAATTCTTCGGAAATTTGATTATGAATACAAATCCAAATTTTCAATTATATCGAATTTTACAAGTGAAAATGTGCAAACAGCATGTGATAGTTACAAAATAATAATGTTCGCAACATTCTCTCGTAACGCGTTCCGACGCTAACTGCCGTCGTATGCACTCATTGTAAACTAAACTGTTCGCAGACGATAAACTTCGTACAGCAATGACAATCAACGTTAGTGGCACGAGTTTGGACACAGCATGCCTGTAACGTGGCATGCCACATTACTTTGTAACTTGTGCAACCATATAATACTTACTTTTCTTAGCATTACAACACATATTAATGGGTGAGTATGACCCATTATGTATATGTTTTTTGCAAAACATACCTTTATCTATTAGATACCTCATCATCATTCTATCACAGTCTATTAAGTGCTGGACATAGGCTTCTCTAGTTGTTTGCGACTTTAATCGATGTTGGAGTTCTCTCAACCTGGCCTCAGTCAGGGCATCCTACAATTCTTTTGATGGCATCATCAACATCATCAGCCTATCGCAATCCTCTGTTAGAAATAGACCTCTCCATTTGTTCACCACTTTGGGCAAACACCCGGTCTTTGCCCATAATCGCCACGGCTGGGCAGACGGGTTGGCGATCGCTGGGCGTGGCTCCGGTGATGCTTCTGCGCGTCATCTGCCTGTGGTATTTAGCTACGCCTTCAATGCTGATGGTTATACCACCACCAGTCGGCTGCCAGAGCCTGGCTTGTTATTAAGTACGATGTACCACGGGCAGGTGAGGGTGGCTTGGAGTGAAAAGATGATAGTTATACCACCTGTACTTGTATTGTATTGTTGACCTATATCAAATACTGTCTAATTATTATGTTTACAACCTTTTAAATTTATTTTGTAAGCGCTTTGGATAAAAATATGTTAGCTTATAAAATGTTTGTGAATAAATAAATAAATAGGTCGCCCCCTTACCTACAACCCATCCTTGACGGCATACTCCCTAATGAACTTATATTGAGGATATATTTTACCATACTGGTAAGTAAGTATTTAAAGCAATAATACCTACTAAAAATACTTGCCGTCCTATCAACAAAACCGCTTTGAATTTTACTTCTCGGTCTTCAATTCAAAGACTTTTTAGACATAAGAGAGAGAGCTAAAAGCAACATTTAACGTATTAAATTGTATTCAAAAGAGATTTTCTATGGCTGCCAGAGTAAACCGCACTCGGTACAATCGGCTTAGGACTCCTTTTAAGCGACAGGGGACTAATTATATTATTATGAAGCTACTAATTAGCATAAAAGAGACAAACCATTAAAGGATTGTTTGAGGCGCCGCCCACCTGACGTAATTGCGACATCTCTCCAAATTGAATTTCAATGGAATATGTACGAATTAGGTACTTAAGGTAGTCTATCACTGAGAATATTAGCGTGTAGGTAATGTAATATTATAGACTAGCTGTGCCCGCGGCTTCGCCCATTTTAGGCAAGTGGGGGGTCAGAAAGGGGCAAAAAGTAGCCTATGTTACTCTCCATCCTTTCAACTATCTCCACTTAAAAAATCACGTCAATTAGTCGCTCCGTTTTGCCGTGAAAGAAAGACAAACATACAGACAGACATACTTTCCCATTTATAATGTTAGTAAGTATGGATGTAACGTTAAGTATTACAGTATTACCTCTCTAAATGACGAGCATTCGCGCGTACTATAACATGAAGGGGGATTTGACAGCAGTAGTTTTTATTTGTACCCAGGTAAACGCTGTTGCTGATTTCCTGATACTTAGTCGTCTTTGCAACATCAACGAGATAAAATGGAGTAGTCCTATTCTAAATACGGAAATAAAACGGCAAAATAACATTACACATTTAATTTTGAGTATTATACAATGTACCTATAACCCTTTTGCACCTGAAATTTTTCTTCCCTCTTGACGAGCATTTACATGTTACGTAATAATAAAGATAGTATCTTGATATTAGGTACACATCGTGTTAGTGTACGCAATGTAATGCTCAGTTTTTGTCGTTAGCTGATAAAGTGTCATACAGCAACGTTACATTAATTTGTTACGTTTATCAAAGAATAAAGAAAATGTTTCATTTTAATTTTAATTTTATCTAATACTGGATCTTAATTAGTCTTCATACTTATTTGAAACAGACAGACATATTATTATAACAAGTAAACGTAGTTAAAACTGTTATGTCTCCTGATGGCGGCTTAATGTAATAATTTCCTTTGCTTCAAAATTCGAGAATCAAATATCGTCTGAAATAAACGACCCCGTCGAAGATGTTGGCGCAAAGACGCAGCCAAGTTTATTGAATAATTTTGTATATTTATGAACGGAATATTTTATATCGCATAAAATAATACAATTATGATTATAATAATACCTGCGGATGAACTATGTACGTATTAAGTAATTCATTGCATTGCCTAAATGGGGTCGTGGTAATTTATTATGTTAAGTTACTTGATCATAAATACCTATACTTTTATATACAGTAACAAAATATTGATTTTTTATTATGAACTTTAATATCATTATTTTAATAAATTAACAAATTATTGTATTTACAAGATAGAGTACCGTCAAAATTAGTAAGTTTGATGCTATTATTCAATATGGAAAAAAATATTTTTCAAAAATCTGTTGTGTTATATAATATTCAAATAGTTAAACCACTTTCTAGTTGGTATAAGATTTATTACTATTTCGTATGAGTTAAAATTTCTCAAAAGTTTATTGTACGTCATGAGGTATGATAGGTAATCATGATGGTAATCCTTTGATTAATAATTTGGTAACTTTTGTAATAATTCAAAAATAATCATGCAAATTATACATAAATTAACATTTTCTCATTTACTTCAATAATGTGATTGTCTTAGCCTGCGCACTACGTGCCCCCAGTTATAAAGGCTCCTATAAAATCCCGTTCGCTTTAGTATTAACGTCACGCCTATTTCGCAGATGTCACGGGACAGGCCGGGATCTGCGACGTGACGTTGTAAAAATTAAAAAAATATTGCCATCGCGTGAATTTTATGTGAAATTGTAATAATAGGGATTATACGAACACTGCTCGGATGGAATATTCTGAAGCTTATGGTTTTGATATACGAACGTCAATGTCAATGGGCGATGTACTTCCAATTAACTCCTCGAGCCGATATTCAGATCACTCTGGAAACACATACGACTTCGATAACTATGCTTTATTACCTACTGCGAAACTGTTTAGGTTAAAAAAGGACAAAGCATAGATCGCTGTCTAGTCGAATACGATTATTCGACTATGTTTCCTAAGTGTTTTGTATCCACTAATAAGATCCTGATTGTATTTCGGTCAAAAATTTTTTTTTTAGTGTATACCTTCTCTCCACACTTTATACGCTTGTCTGAAGAGTTAAAAGAGATAAGTAGATGAAAACAGTTTCCCTAAGTGATTAGACAATAAAGATGTGAACTGTCAAGTCAATTGATATACTTTTGTGTCCTACCTAGCTGTCAAAACATGATTGCTTCAGATAGTTTGTATGGCTGTAGGGAAAGTTATTTCACATATTTTTCGGATTAAGGTAAAGTACCTACATCAAAGAATAGGTAATATTATTATGTGTATTTTACTTTTTTGTGTGTGTGTTACAATTATATCTATCATCATAATATAATATAATATTATGTATCTATCATTATATTATAGGTACCCATCATTATAACAAATTCAGTATGAAGTATTCAATGTATGAAGATAAAAAGGTTAAAATACGCTCTGATAAAAATACCTCTTATATGTCTACTTAAATATACAAACACAATAAAACCCAAATATTTTCGACAAGCTCTTAGCACAAATACAGCAAGCTCAGACAAACCTTTGAAGATCCTACATCTGTGAATGCTTGACAAAATTATTCAAATAATTGTAAGGTAGCAAAGAGTAATTCATGTAAAATACAAATCATATTATCTGTTCTTCATCTCGCAGCCTTTGAGGCAAATCGGCCGAGAATGATACTTATTCACCCTCCCACGTTTTGTGAAAGGAATATTCTATCGTATCAAAAAGATCTATTTGTGAGTGGACGGTTTATGAAAACAAGCGATAATCTTTGCAAACCTAAACAGGTTTGCTCAACAGACACTAAAGAAGTTGATTGCTGTCGTGAGTTGTGGCCGTCGTGACATGAAGGGCACGTTTTATTTTCTTATTTTTCTACCATCATCGTCATCATGTCATCTACCTAAATCGGATTCGGCAACGACGTCTTCTATTCATTCCGGGTAGAATGTGGACTGCCACAAAAAAAGTGCACCAGCTCTGATTTGATTAGCAAAACCAACATTCGCGTTTTCTATACGAGAGATATAAATGTTGTTTTTTTTTATTTATGGTATAAAATCATAGACCCGTCCATCGAATGATCTTTTTAGATTGTTATTTATCAGACCTCTGAGCTCTCTCCGTTCGTATAGAATTATCGTGTCATCAGATTATTGAGGTAAAGAAACAAACGGGTGCACCACACTTATGCATTTAACAATCTTTTTTTTATAGTCGCACGACGGCTTCCCTACGTCTGATGGAAAGCGAAAGAGAAGCCCAAGTCGCTGTGACAACGGGCAAGTAACTGATCAGTTGCCTGTCAGTTGCCACCGCCATGCCGGCCCAACCATAACCCCCCACGAGCTCCGGAAACCCTACTCACCGGCAGAAACACGACCCGGAGATCATTTGGCTGCGGTATTCTATAGGTAATCGGTATGCGATAATCTGTAATGTATTGTTATGATCGTTTAAACTTTAAAGTTGATTACTGACTGGAGAAGAAGAATAATTTTATAATGAAACATATAGCTACAAATTGCCCCAGGATCACATAATCTGTGTGATATCTACCTCTAGATCTAGGCTGAAAGAGAAAACGGGTTATTTATTAAGTAGTTATGATCAGATTTGATCAAACAACCCTCCGGCGTTAAAATACCAATTAAAGTTTCTTAGTTTTAGACTAGCGAAATTAATAACTTCAATGCCTGTAGGTGATTGCACACATTTCTAAGTTTGACTTTCAATATTAAAAACTTATCGATCTATTGTCAATTTAATTACGGTCTACGTTTGAACGTGGTTTGAACAAACTAAGACGATCATTATTAAATGGTTTTAAACTAGAATGAACGGAGTAGTTTGTAAATCTGCAGACTATGGAACATCTGCTCAACTGCTGGATATAGGCCTCTCCAGTTATTCACCACTTTGGGCAAACTCCAGCAGGGTTTACCCATTATTGCCACGCCGGACCAGGCAGGTTGGCGACCGCAGCTCGTAGCTCCATAAGCCGATGACTTGATGATGCTATTAGGATGCGGTAGGGTGCACCACGGACAGGTGAGGGTGACTTGGGACAAAAAGATGATCGCTCCCTTATATCCCAATTGCCGCAATAAGCGAGTTAAATAACAGAAAGTGCATCTGTGCTTGCGCACATTATGCGATTTTGTCTCTAAGCAATTTTCTTTCCAGAAAAACGCAGACATCGACTACAGCGCTATAGTAAAGTATGGAAATAATTACCTCGCCCTTATTGGCGAGGCCAGGGTCGGAACACTCGCCTTATCACTATTCGCACTTAGGCCCGAGCCGGCACTGCCGCTGAATAGAAATGGGCGGAGATGCGCCCCAGGCCGACGCATGCCCGTCACGGACGCGACCGAATCAACGGGAGATTGCTCTGCATTTGTGTAAGTAATCGTCTGTTCTATTATTTTGGTTTCGTGGGTACAGTTTTGTGGCTTTATTTTTCGCCAATAGAAAATCTAGTTGAACTGCCTGTCGGCGTAAAACAAAGACAGCTGGTTTGCTCCTTTTATTGGTTGGCTCCTTGTATAAGACAGTGTGACGATTTGCGCAAGATCGATGCGAGGGACTTAAAATCGATCAAAGTGGCGAACAAACTATGAGGTGCGGCCTAAAAGAGCCTGGGGCTCTACTACAGAAAACGAAAACGATCGTTCGTTGACCGGATCGCGTATTTTTGCCCCATAAATCCCTCTCATTTGTCCCTCCCGTGTTCGAATTTACGAACTAAAATTCGTCAACGTCGATTTTCAACAATTTAATTGATATATTAGAACACGGGAGGGACAAATGAGAGGGATTTATGGGGCAAAAATACGCGATCCGTTCAACGAACGATCGTTTTCGTTTTCTGTAGTAATGGGCCCCTGATAATGATAAACTACAATGTTCTTAAACGAATCCGGATCAACCAACACCAAATACGGTCGTCCGTGAAAAGTTTAAATTAACACTATTACATTTATCTACCTAGGGCTTATCGAGCGAAGTTTAAACAGAAACAAAATGGCTGAATGCCAGAACCGTTTCCGTTGAAATTGGTTCTTGTTCCAACTTCAAGAGGGGACTAAGAAACGGTTACTGTATCGGATTTATGATGTTATGTAACTGAAAAAGGCTTTTTTTCATTGTTATAATCAGATCATATTTAAAAATCTTTAAGTCAAGTGTAGGTATGGGGTGCATTAACCGGTCAAAACGTGTCATTTTTTATTCGTAATGGGTATGCGCTTGACCTTAACTAGTCTGATAGTAAGCGATATTGAGATCTACGACAGAGTGCGCTCATTCATCGAAAATCGGTTCAACTTTACATTGAGAACCAACCTAAAGCTCAAGATATGAATCATGGGGAACAAGGAACCCAGCAATGAATTCCTCAGTTTTGCTTTGGCTAATGAATCGTGCTTTTATTAGCGAATTAGTTTGTTTATTTCTTCTTATGTTTATTACATAGTACCCAAAAACTTTGTATATTATCATCGTACAAAAAAGCTGAACTTAAAATGCCTCATCGACTTTCCCCGCTCCTTTCAACTACGCAAGTAAAAAATCTCAAACATGACCGTAGGGAAAACAGTGGGCTAGTATTTTTTCTTCGCTCCGAGGGAGACATAAAGCGGACTGGCTTAATTAGACTCCCTCCCCGGACATCGGGACAGGACCATTTTCAATTTGACGGAATATTTAATTAGCGACTTTTCGTAATGGGAATGGAGTACTTTGTGTGTTTCTTAAGTCAATTTTACAACACAAATATAGATCATATTGGCTTTTTTCTTTTCGTAATAGAAAAATCTGTATGTCTTTTTATATAGAATAGAATATAAAATGATTATTGGAGTCATATACAAGTTGCATATAGTAGCATAGCACCATGTTAAGCTTATCATCACTTGATGGAAAGGGAAAGAGAGGCCCCAGTCGCTGCGATAAAAAATAGTTATGTTACTTAATTTGTTTACATACAGCCTTAACGTCTATTACATACGATTCACAGTGCCTCGGAGGCAACTAATTTGTTTACTGTTGTGATAATAGCAACATTTGAACAAAGTTTCTATCATTAAAAGGAGTGAATCTTGGGTCAATCGGTATTGAGATTTAATTTTTTAAATTCAAATACGTTTATTTTCCTTCACAATTTAGGCAAGCTTAAGGTTAAATACAAACAAGAAAATTACATTACATTAGTTAGTTAACCTCCCAACTCCGAAACAGTAACAACCATTTTTTTAACATTCGCTAGCAAGTAAAACAAAAACAAACAGCAAAAAAAAATATTATACATACAGACGAATTGAGAACCTCCTCCTTTTTTCGAAGTCGGTTAATAAAAAGCTAGCCATCCTAGGAGATACGAGACGATTAACGAACATACACTCAAAATTATAATAACTCTCTTTTCGTCAGCAGTCAAACATTTCTATTACGAAAAATCTTGCTCGAATTTTCAGATAGAAACTCTACTAATACTCGTATACGAGTATGTAAACCTTTTACTATAGGCACTGACGACGAAACACATACAATGCAAATGTAATTTAATCTGGTTGTACATACTACCGAAAGTTGTACTACAGCTACGCTCTACCCACAGCCTTGCGACGTCTTCCAATTATATCCTAGCAAGGAGAGGTCTTGATTGTAATATCCTTAACATCTGAGACGCCTTAGCACTTCTGAGAATGCTGCGCATACGTTGTTCGATGGTGCACGGATTTCGACTTGTAGGCGATCAGATGTCAATGACTATTGAATTCAATGTTACCTATTGCATATTCAAGATATGTCTAGATTTCGGTAGGAAATAGTACTGTGAAGTCGGTTATTAAATCGTACATTTGCCGAGCCGTCAGGCTGTGGAAATGTTAGCACGCGTATTCTCTGCTAATAAATAAATATCAGACAACATCACATACATTGCTCCGTTCCCAAAGTAAGTAGCTTAAGCACTTGTGTTATGGGTATCAGAACAACGAAGATACCACAAATATATACTTATAAATACAAATATAAACACCCAGACACGGAACAAATACAAATGTCCATCACATGAATGTTTGTCCCGGGTGGGGATCGAACCTGAAGCCCGTGAAACATCGAGCCAGTGTTTCATGAGCCTGACTCCAGTGTATGTCCAGCAGTGGACTACGATAGGGACCGTGCACAAACTGTAGGTGGCAGCACTACGTAGTGTAAACTAGGGTAAAACATTCAAATTGATGACACCAGTTGGCCGTGCACAAACTATAGGTGGCAGAACAAGTAGTGTAAGCTAGGGTAAAACATTCAAATTTATGACACCAGTTGGCAGCACCATCGATGTGCACGTTCCCTAATATGCTGATGATGATGACGTTCGAAGTTCAATGAGTCATGCAGTAGTAAGAACGAAGTTACACTTACAACCAAGTACTTCGGTAATATCGATATTCGCTTCGCTCTAAACGCGTGGGCGGCTATTGTTCTGACAGTCGCGAGTGTCGCCACCTGGCGGTCTGCCAGAGCGAATTTGGAGCCGGGACCGATCCACGCCAATACGCTTAATAACGTGTATCGGTTAATCAACCCGAAATGGAAGGTTACAAATGGAATCTGACTGCGGCAATTCCCAGTTGATGGGTGATTTCGATATTTCAGAGACGTCGAAGCGGGGGAAACATCTTGTTGCGATCTATATCTGTGTCAATTAAATGTTGTCGTTATTTTGGTAGCGTCGGATTCGTGTTAGCGAGTCGTTAGCTGTGCCACGATATATCGGTAGGAGCGATATAGGTAAGTAAGTATCTAGAGCCGACGATCAATTTCACAAGCGAAATTTGGTAAAGAACCTTTTGTCTATCTGAAAATGAGCTGACGAAACCATCTGCTCATTGATCTGGCATCGACTAGCTCGAAGGCTCATTTGGTTTGATTCCCGCACAATACAAACATGTGTATTTAAGTAAGTTTAACAGTTGTTTGGTACCCATAGTACAAGCTTCGGCTTAGTTTGGGGCTAGAGGGCGCTGTGTGGCCCAGAGTGGCCCAGAGTGGTTATTTATTATTTATCTACAAGTAGTTTATCTATAAGTGATCCTTAATTCTTCATTGCTTGACACCGTTCCCCTTCTTTTAATTAATTATCTTCTATCACCTAAAAAGCCCTCAGTTCGACCAAATTGGCGAACAATGGAGAAGCCTATGTCCAGCCAGCAGTGGACTTCGATAGGATCATGATCTTTCATGTTCATCAAATGTTGTTACAAAGCTGCAAACCATCTGGACAACATTAAACAGCTACCAAATAAAAAAGACTAATCAAAATCCTTTCAATCCTTTAGAATCCACGATAGACACCCAGATACGTAAAAATAAACCTTCCTGCGTCTGTTAAAAAAGGAACTTTCCTAAGCAATTGTTTGCACAGAGTGCACTCATACTAAAGTGTCTGGTTTACATACGGATGTTCAGAGGTATTTCCAGTCTCAACTTCAGTTACGTCACGTCCGCAGTAACAGGGCACACGTGACCTCACTGCGAATATGTGACACGAACCTTCTAAACGCCACCAATCCAATCTGAGCTCTTTATTTGAACGACTGGCCGGCACCGCTAAAGGGCGTACGGGTCAAGATAATTTGGCGGGATGACTCCGAACGGTGATTGTTGGTTATTCAGGGGTAAACTGTAATTTGCTACAAAGCGTGTTACGGTCAAACGCTGCGTAACGCTCGGGAGAAATCGGGGATTTTTTACCTTAACCTAAAAGTCGGTACAGGTAGGCATATTTTAGTTTTCTTGGAAATTGTGTTCGTCATTCTTAATACGTCAAATAAATGCTATACTACAAATAAGCACACACAATGCCACGTAATGTAATATCAATTGGGCCATATACATAAAATTTTATTTGGTTCCAAAGTATTTTCTTGTACTATGTGTATACCATGGCTTACCGCCCGCCCGACGTGCCCATCAAGTTGTACACGGGACGAGCTGATGAGGGCGTCTTGGCGGTTCGTGTGGCTGGATACTGGGTGGACCTTGCTAAGATTGCCATCGACACGAAAAGAAGAAGAGCACAAAGACCGGGTTCACTTTAGTCTTCAAATCACCTGTCAGGCAGTTAAACTCTACCTAAAAAGCTGAAATCCTGCCAAGTTCCTTATTCGATTCTTACAACATCGTATCGTAATCGGTGATTAGTATCCTTTATCCGTGACTACCTACTGTACAGTCAATGTTACCTAAAAGTATCTACTTTTCACTAACTAATATTATAAATGGGAAAATGTGTCTGTCTGTATGTATGTCTTTCTTTCACGGCAAAACGGAGCGACGAATTGACGTGATTTTTTAAGTGGAGATAGTTGAAGGACGGAGAGTAACATAGGCCACTTTTTGTCCCTTTCTAACATAATAAACACTTCTGTGACACACCTACCTACCTGAACACGGGCGAAGCCGCGGACACAGCTAGTTTACCTATAAATGCGAAAGTTTCTTATGTATGAATGCTTGTTACTCTATCACGGAAAAACTACTGAATGGATTTTGATAATTTAGTTCATACACCAGATAAACCTACAGACTATGATTTATAAGAATGTTCACGCAGGCAGAGTCGCGGCAAGCAGCTAGTACTTTAATATTAAAGGGCATTTTGGAGGGATAACATGTTACTTGAAGAGCGTAGGCAATTTAAGAGAAATATCCCTCAACGACCTTTCGCCTCGAGTCCTGTCTGTTGTTACAAATTAATGAGCTAATTTGTGTTTTACTTTCAACAAAAATGTTTACCTTTTAAATGGGCATCTCACATCACGTAATTATCACAATTATTCAGAGTTCATAAGGAACGGTAAGTAGGTTCTTGTCAAAATTAATTAAGACGTTTTCTGTTTTGATTACGAAGTTTGAGTTTTGAAAACACTACGTTATTTGTGAAATAAAGGTATTGATTGAAATATTCGGCGTCTTATTTAGACGTAGAGGTCATTGGTTCAAACCCTATGGATTTTTAAAAATGTCGGACATAGATAGACATTCTAAAAAATATTTACAAAGAAAGTTACTTGCTAGTATGCGATTTCTGCTCGACAACCTCCCGATAGAGATTTTTTTTTATAAAAGCACAGGATTGTTGCCTTCGCTTGATAGAAAGCGAAAAGCGGCCAGGGTGGTGGCAACGAACAGCAACGAACAAGTAACGAAGACTATCAATTGTCAGTTACCACCGCCGTGCTGGCCTGTAATGCCTGCCATACACGCCGGAGAGGTCCACCTGTGCAGGTATACCGCAGGTCGTTCCGGCCGACCTACGGTATACCTGCACAGGTGGACCTCTCCGGTAGACCGTAGCGTGTATGGCCGGTATTAGGTTCTAGTTATACACCGACTGAACCCAAAACGCGTCCGATGACATTTTCCGGGTGTTCTACCGATGTAAACCCCACCAGTGATGGAGCTATCAGCGTGTCAGAGTTTTGGTCTCACAATATATAGTCGTTTTGTCATCGACTCGAGAAGAAGAAGAATCCTACCACTGACTAAGAAGCCGAAATTCCAAGAAGTACGTACTCGATTCTACGATACTCACAGAAAGAAATGAAGCGAATTTGTTAAAATCAAACAACTCAAATAGGTTAAGGCTTTCCAGGTTACCTTTCGTTTTCCCACCTACCTCCCACGTAATTGATCTGACAAGCTTTTATAAAGGTCCTAGGTACCTACAAGTTATATTAACAAAATAACAAGCCTTATTTTGGTATGTACCCACTGACGCTCGTTAAACGAATTCACGCTCCATTAGGTATTTCGTTACATCAAAATTATTTTGCAAATACATTCGATAATTAAGTTCATGTAACCTCAAATGTTAATAATAACAGGTATTTATTAATTTGCGAATGATTCCAGGGATGTCCAATGCATAGATGAGAATTGTTTCATATTGCATTGAATAATCCATAACCCTTGTGTGTTGATTTTTAGAGAGTGTAAGACCGGCCGTACACGGCAGCTCTAACTGTCTCTTTATGTAATATCTTATCTAAAATATTACAGTCCTATTCCACAAATAATTAAAAATGTGTAGGTTTGATTGAATTTATGGATGGAAGTGTGTTACTCTTTCATGCGAAAAGTACTGAACGATTTTTTTATTGTAGCTCGACATAATGGCTTCCCTACGCCTGATGAACAGCGTAAGAGAAGCCCCCCACGAGCTCCGGAAACCCTACTCACCGGCAAAAAACTTCACAGTAAATTAGCTCATGCCTACATTAGATTAAGGCATAGGCTAGAATTTATAAGGATATTATCACTATTATATATTTCTGATAATCACGCATAATGTTGATAGTAGCTACAAACATTTTGATTCCGTAAATCTTTCTAATAATTATTTTTGTGGTTTCTTGACCTTATTCATTCTGATTTCTAATATACCTACAAGACATGCAAATATGACTGCTTGGTATGTAAAATTAGTTATGAAAGGTAACAAAAGAATATAGTTTGCCATATTTTTAAAATAAATTGTATCAGTCGTAGGAATCTACTTTATCATGTAGTACTTACTCTTAGTAGTCGTAGGAATGTACCTACTTGTCATGTTCCTGATCCCTTTAAAACACTATGGAACCCTAAAAACCAGCATTAATTAACTAATTCAAGAATGTGAACATGGCATTTTTCTCATAATATTATTTAAAGTAAATATTATCGTATTATGCATGTAAAAATCTAAATCTAAATATCAGCACTAATGAATCAAAAAAGGTCAATTACTGTTTCATTGTTTCATTGAATGTGAGATAAATACCTAATTAATATCTATTGTATAGGTGACCTAGCTAATCGCGGTCACAAATTAGTGTAATAACCCAATGCCATTATGCAAATTAAAAGTGATTACATAAATTAATCAATGTGTTTGTAAACTAACATTAATTGTTGAAGTTATATTGCCCTTTTATCGCTTTGTCCTAATAAATGACGTAAAATTGTGGCACTGTAACATAATACTCTATTGGGGG
Source organism: Conogethes punctiferalis (assembly GCA_031163375.1). Taxonomy (NCBI): domain Eukaryota; kingdom Metazoa; phylum Arthropoda; class Insecta; order Lepidoptera; family Crambidae; genus Conogethes; species Conogethes punctiferalis. The sequence goes on from CM062093.1 coordinate 5,907,465, forward strand.
TGTAAGCGAGCGACGCATCATCATTTCGCTCCAAGCCAACCTCACAAACGAGGCTCTGGCAACCGACTGATGGCGGTACAGACAGCGCATCATTGCAGGCTGATGATGATGATGTTATACTGTATCAAATGGTATTTTTAAAACACCAGTGCTCAAATCTAAACACATGATTTAAAAAAAATGCTAAATATCTGGCTGAATGCACTCATTTTGACGAGCTAATAGAAAAAAAAAGAAAATCTTGGGACGCAATCGGAACAACGCTCTGGAAAAATGAATCTGTTGGAATGCTTACATAATTTGAATACCAACCGTTTCGTATAATTATTCCAAGATTGGCAGCCCTGAGTGATCACAATCGACTGGTTTCGGCCAGTGGATTGTTTTTCAAATACCTCTCAATTAAAATAACCGGAGCGTCCGGACGCGTCCGAGTGGTTAGAATTTTTTGCGAAACATAAATAAAACAATGCATTTTTGATTGTATGTATGTGTAGACATACCTACTATAGAAATACCCGTGAGTAAAGAACATCTAAAATAATGAGAGAATACAAAATAACAAAAAGTACTAGCAGCTGTTTTTTTTACTTACCCGTTTATACCTTAATCGATCAAGCAGTTATTTTGATAAGTGTCTCAGTTATATTGGTTATACACACCTCAAACATTATTAAATGTATAAAAACAATTGTTATGCGACAAATTGTTTTTATTGATATGGTATGTACTTAAAAAAGACTTTAGCATTTAGTATTTTGTGCGAAATACTCTGGACTAACGATAGTACTAGACTTAAACTAGACCAGATTAGGTACTAGATTAGACTTAGATACTTTTACAATTACGCAATATTCAACCGCAAATCTGGCTACATTCCTATGAAAACATTATCTTCAAACATCTGAATACTTCATAGGGTTCCCTCACAATTCGTGGCGCTAACTCCTAATTTCCGTCGTTGCAGAGCAAAAATGTACATCTTGCGGGTTCCCGCTAAAACATTCAGGCGCGCTCATTGTTTTTATTAAAAGCAAGCATGGCGGGCTTTTTGTTCCTCCCCCGTTAGAATTATCATAATTGTGCCTTTTGTAAAGCGCGATTGTCCGTCGGCCACAATGTAGCCGTTGCGATAACCGAACAAAGTGTTTCGAATCAATTGTAACCCTTTCAATTTGGACCCACATGGCTTATGATAAGATTATCGTTTCGATGTTCTAGGTAGAGCGTAAATAAGAACAATGTTATTGGCGACAAAACAAATCAAAATCAAAGGTTATGCTAATTATAAATCCAACTAAAAAAAAATCAGTGGCGTAATGGGGCCGTTGAACGAGGACATCAAGATAATAGAATAGTTGTTAATTCAATGACACATAAACAAAAGAATATAAATAAAACAGCCCACAGTTAAACATGACACTGCAATAACACATGCTCAGCATAAATGTCGCCAACAAGAGGTAAATATACCTATTCATTAGAGATTATTTTCTAGCCTGAAGTTCGTAGGTTCGAATCCCACTCGGGACAAATAATTAGGTTAATGATAGCTAGACTGATGGGCAGTTCTTTACAGATCTTACCCATATTACAAACCCGAAAATGTGTATGGATGGATGGAAGTAAAGATGGCAGTTTGTTACTTTTCCGCGCAAAAACTATTGAACCTATTCTGCTGAAAGTTTGCAGTAATGTAGCTTATAGGTACATATGCTAGTTTCTGCCAATGGTTGACTGGTGGTGAATGCCTATGTGGCATTAAGACCGCGTTATGTACACTACTTTACTGTGTAATAAAGATTAAATAAATAAATATGTTTAAGACATAGGCATAATTTATAAGGATATTATCATTTCACATATCACTGAAACTAACGCAGGTAAAGCCGCGGGCTGCTCGTACGAATATATCAAGTAATTAGTACTTGTAGGTACATCCTAAACACATACCTTCCAACAAGCAAAAGTTAGGTTCCACTTCGTTTCTTCCAAAACTAAACTAAGTATGTAACAGTACAACTAAGTACACAGACACAACGTTACGCTCCAAACACCCTTTTATATTCGACAAACGTCGCGGGCATTCCTGAGACGGGACGTATTCGCGGGAACTCGACTTAAATCTCTTACACTAAAATAATAGAGTTGGAAAATAAAACGTCTTTGTTGACGTTCGCTGCAAGACACACAGACGTGTCGGCTGGTGAATACGTGACAAGTAGGTACAATACCTATTGTTTTTGGAGCTTAAATGTATGGTCGGGTAAGGTATGAGGTGATTTTTATTAAACTAAGGCAACGCTCGTAATTACTCTGGTGTTGCAAGCGTTTAAAGGTAGCGGTAAAATCAGGCGGGTCGTAGGCATAGAACATCAAAAGCTTTCTCATTTGCACCAATACATAGTTAATGCGATTATTAATAAATCAAAATATATACCTACAAGAACTTTTAGCACAATATAGTTGCATTTGATTTAAATGATGCTGAAACGTGACCTACTGAAGTATACATTTTCAAGATACATAACCCTAAACAGCTTAACCCGAGCAAATCTAAAGGAGTCTCTTTTACAGCACATAAGCCCTAGAAGGGTCTCAAGTGCGCTTATTAAATGGCCACAAGTTCGGTTACGTGTCCATTTGTCCGGAAATTGGCGGTTCACCGAGTTTTGAAGCCTTGAGTCGCGGGTATAAGTGAATTGGCCGCCGGCGCGTCTATCCGCCATATTGGAATATGGAATCCCTACGTACTGGGTTGCGGCTTTTATTACCCGAGTTTCCCCGAACGAAAAGAGTTGCCGATATCTCCCTCTTGATAAATTGTGTTGTTTTCGCCAAGCGTCGTTGTTTGTTCCAGCGGTCATGGTTAGGTTTCCGAACGCGCGGGCCGTTTGGCGCGAAAACACTAGGCGCCATCTTCTATTTTCTGTCTGTGGCGGGACTTTTATGGTTGAACCAATTTTGTTTGAGCACGTTTCTTTGTAAGTATTACCACAGGTTTAAGGTTAATAGAGGGCTGTAAAGTTTTTGGTGAGATTACCTGTCTGTATCGCGAAAGTAAATAACAATGTTTTGGGTTGCCGAAAGTCAGAATGAACATTAATTAAGAATAAAAAATATCTCACAATTTAAAGGCGCTAAGGCTATTACTATACTAAGGCTATTGTGCAAAATAGTAAAAGTTAAATACCAAAACTCTAAGAAAATTCGCAAAACTCGCAAGTAAGTAACACATTATGAAAAGCACGCAAGTTTGCGTGTCGTGAGCGAAATTAGCGCAAACCACGCGATACGCTTTACGAGAGAAATAGGGTACCGTGCCGTCAGACAGAGAACCATTGTCTTGAAAATTTCTATAGGTAGGTAATACCTAGTATTATTATAGAATAATGAAAACCATTAGGTTTCCCCTGATGGTATACTATAAAGAAGCATAAGTCGTTGCGCAAACACCTGGGCCTTCAAGGTGATTGCGACAGGCACGGTGGGTTGGTTTTATTAAGTATGCTTGTCGACCTAACATTTGGACCTCACGACCGCTTATTATCAGGTGGAGTGAGGTACTCCTGAACGCTCTTTTCAATAATAAAAAAGCAAGCATCCAGACCAATACAAACATCTGTTTGTTCACATATCTATGTTCATGTACATAAATGTTTATACTGTATGGGGATTGAACCCCCGACTTTTAAGTATTTCAGCATTGCCTGCTGCTGAACCAAACTGGTTTTTTCAAAAAATTTTATTTTTATATTGGCTCGACATAATGGCTTCCCTACGCCTAATGGAAAGCGAGAGAGAAGCCCAAGTCGCTGTGACAACGGGCAAGTAACTGTTTAGTTACCTGTCAGTTGCCACCGCCATGTCGGCCCAACCCCAACCCCCCACGAGCTCCGGAAACCCGACTCACCGACAGGAACATGACGCGGAGGTCATTTGGCTGCGGTATTCTATAGGGTGGAGGTCCTTCCCCGGACGGGCAGCTCAATTCGAGCGAAGATTCGCCATGCCCTACCTCTCTTAAATTATTGAAAGTTGTATGTACGGAATCCCCAAATAGGCAATATCGCTCGCGATTCCCTAACGCGATACTTTAACGCTTTTCACAGGCTGTAAATCTAACAGATTTTCACTCCTGCTGTTAAGAAGGGAAGCTTCGAAATAAAACGGTCGGTAACATTATCATCACAATTTATGGGACCACTGTGTTCGCTTTAAAGTTGTCATTGCTGGATATATTACGCTTCGTTCAATCCCTTATAAAATTAGGGAATCTGCGAATTTTCTCGCAGGTTTGAAAGAGTTCTGGAAAACATCCTCAATAATCATTTTGGTTTTTAGTGACACATCGTAGTGGCTCGCGTGATGGAAAGTGAAAGAGAAGCCCAAGGGTTGCAACTAATTAGTTACCAAATCAACTCAGTCATGTATCATCAGCCAGCTCATGTGTTTCCTTCCTCTTACAATCCTGGGTTATTTAGGCGGGGCGTGAAACGGGATCTCAGTGGGCCTTCAGGGTACGAGCGACAGGTGCGGTGGGTTTGCCCTAATGTGCCTGTCGAAGTGTCGACTTAACATTTGGACTCCGACCCCTAACCATAAGTGGATTAAAGTTATCCTGAACGATCTTTTTATAAAAAAGAAGTAAGTTGCCGCTATGCCGACCAGTACCTATGATAGTTCTTGCCTTACAAGCAAGCAAAGCCAGTTCAAAAGTATTTGGTGCCCGCTGTTCCGCGAACATTCAAACATTGGTTTCCGGATTTAGAATAGGACCACTCTATTCTATCCCGTGGGTGTCGTAGAAGACGACTAAGGGAATATCAGGAAACGGGCAGCAGCGTTTACCTGGTTACATATAAATCCTACTGCGGTCTCCAAACCGCCTGCCAAGCGTAGTGACTAAGGCTAGAACCCCCAAATGACAATTCTTATCGAGGGAGGCCTATGTCCATCAGTGGATATTTGGAGACCGATGATGATGGTGACCGCATGGTTTTGTTGTCCCCGTCTGATTAGTCCATACCCTTACACAAACTCCAATAATTTCAACAGGTACGAGTAGGTACAATAAAATTTTAAAAGTCACATATCGCACCCCCCGGCGAATAAAGCGGTTATTGCAGAATTGCTATTTTTCAGGAGAAGCAAAAAACCGAAATCGGTGAATATCTCGAAAACTATAACTTTCAAATAAATGCTTTTAACTTTAATTGAAAGTAGATTTTTGATTGTACATAATATTTAAAAACTAAATTAATTTAATGGGAAATTCATAGATAAAACCTCAAAAATATGTAATACCGCATAACAATATTATTGTTTTTGTCGTAGGGTGACATTACCACTTTATTCGCGGCAGCCTTCTATCAAAACTGCCCGCGCAACGAGGCATAGCGACAGTATTCGTTAGTTTTTCGTGTCTATTCTATTGTGCGTAATAACTTCTTACCACTTTATTCGTGTGAAATTAAAAATAGGTTTATATTGTAAGCGTTGAATTCGCGGATCATTCTACGTAAACCATTACTGTAACAAGTGAATGCAACAACATTAAAAATATAGTTGTTATTGCTACATTTGTGTTTTTTTTTAATTTTATTATTAAATTAACATAAAAAAATATGAATTACAACTAAATTAACTCTCATTAAGTCTAATTCCTATCAAAATCAGGTTTTTAAGCTATGCTTAGACCACAGCACATCGAAATACTTTACGGGGTTTGGGTCATTTTGGAGTCGTTTTAAATTTTGGTGGCCACTGACGGAAGTTATAATGTTCGAAAGAGGAATTCTATCGGATTTTAACGATACTTGGTACAAATATTCTTCATACTCCTGGGCAGGTTATAGTATACTTTTCATCACGCTACAATCAATAGGAGCAGAGCAGTAAAGGGAAGTGTTGGGAAAAAGGGGGAAATTTTTACCTGTATGATTGAATGCACATCACGCTAAAACTACTGCATAGAAATAAATGTGGTTTTTACCAACGTATTGCTAGAGGTCTAACTTAAAATTTAAGTACCATTTTATGAAGTCTATTATTTTTAAAACGCGATATCCACGCGTGCGACGCCGCTGGCACAGCTAGTCATTAATAAAAACTACAATTAAGTTGTTTCTGGTTAAATAAGATAAATATAACCACCCAGTCTTGTCTTACCAATGCTTCAAAGCCCTGAAAAAGTAATCATAATCATGAGTCCACAGCTGGACATAGGGCTCTCCAAATGTTGGCCACTTTGATCGATTCTCGGCGTCTCGCACCCAGCCAGCGCACTTGCCAGCCGGCCTGCGCAATTCGTCACTCCACCTGGCCTGAGGGCGTCCTACACTACGTTTGCTGAGACGCGGTCTCACTCCAGAACTTGTTTACCTCAACGGTTATTGATTCTGCGGCTGATGTTGCTAGCCCGATGCCCCTTCAATTTTTTAAATCGGTGAGCTGTGGATAACTTCGGTTCTCTGCCAGTTCACCACATTTCGAATAAGACAGAGAGACCCGAGCAAAGCCCTTTCCATATGATTGCTGAACGATCTTTAGCTTGTAGACTAGCCGTACCATAAGTTTCCACATTTTAGCTCCGTATGTCATAACCGGTAGAACGCACTGACCACCTGAAGCCTGACTATTCCTAATTACCTCGTCCTCAAAGCTGGTTCCACCTAACTGCAATGTCTGCCCGAGGTATACCTACATATTTTTGAACAACTTTGAGTTCCGGTAGAGCATGTTCATTGAACATGACCTTGGTTTTGTCCAAGTTTATCCCTACGCCGATGCGCGCAAAGGAGTCAGTCAGTTCATTCAGTATTTCTTGTAGGTCCTGCAGCGATTCTGCCATTATGACTATGCTGTTTATGTTGATGACAGGTCCTTCCTAGTTCAGCGTTTTGAACACATCCTCCATTACATTAGTGAACAACCTTGGAGAAATCACATACCCTTATCCCATTCCTAGATGCAACGGTATAGGCCTTGTATACTAATTCTGTAATTGGATGCACATAGTGGCGGCTTCATAGATCACTGTTACTGTCTCATCACTGCTTGTATGGATGCCAATCTGTGTGGCATCGCTGCAGGGACTCCAGAATAGACCAGATTTCAACCGAAGTCAAAGGCTTTCTCATAATCCACGAATGCAAGATACCTACAGGACCGATTATACTCTTCTGTCTTCTGTACAGCACTGTGTGGATGTGGTCTATGGTGTCGTATCCACTCCGAAACCTAGCATGTTTCGGCGGTTGGAATTCATCAAGTATTCGCACAAAACGGTTTGTAACACATTTGAAAACAGCTTATAGACAAGGCTTAGAAGGAAAATAGGTCTGTTTCGACTCCCTTTTTGAAGAACAGGACAAGCACACTCCTTAGCCACTCGTCCGGAGTTCTCCATTCAAGCGTTAAAAAGTTATGGAGCTCCCTCAGTACGGGTTTATCTTCTGCTTTTACAAGCTTTGTTGTGACGCCATCCTCTCCAGGGGCTTTTCCATCTTAAGCTGCCCAAGAACGATCTCGATTTTGTCGATGCTGAATTCTGGCAAGTCTTTGGTAAAATGGCGTGTTAATGTGGCCATAGTATCCTCATTTTCGGGTCAGATTTATGCAAAGCGTATAACCAGCCGTAGAAGTCTTCCACCTCCAAAAGAACTACCGGCTTGGAAAAAAAGTAATAAGTAATGTAGTCAATCAACAGCCTTGCTTCGTCCATTATTGAACGTAGGCCTCCTATAATTCGCGCCACAATTCTTTATCCCGGGCGTGTTTCTGTTCAGCCAATGCCAGCAGTTATTTTAAGGTTATCAGCCCATGGATTGCGGGGCGTCCTAAATCCTCTGCTCCACCTATTGTTGGTTTTACGGCAGATATGGCCAGCCCACTGCCACGTATTATGTTCGTTTCGTTTCCTATTTATTTATTTGCAAAAATTTTTTAAGCTAACAGAAATTCTCCAAAGCGCAATAAGTTTCAAAGGCAATTACATATCAATTAGTTAGTATACAATTAGGTAATGCAATAAATTATTGGAACAATAAAATTTCAAATAGGTAGGTAGGTACATCATACGAAAAAATCTATTTTGTTTAAATCATGGTCAAGTCAAAAGTTAGTACATAAAATAAATAATAATAACCCATCATAATTAACAATAATTAATACAGAACATGTTACTCTATTAAAATAAAATAAAATGTCAAATAATGTCATATCAAATCAAATAAATGTCAATCCGTTGCATTCTCATTCAAAATAATCCAAAATTTATAAAAGAGATGTTGTAAGGTGTCAGCAAATAAATCGACCTCATAGTGCCAATCTTTCAACAGGATAAGCATTGGTCCTTCCACAGCGAGTTGAGGGACTAAAAAACTTGTGGAATAGTCTTCGCGTAAGTGTCCACATTTCGGAACGTATGTTAAGGTGACTTTTGATCCTTATAATGATCCTTTCAAATGAAAATAAAACCCTATGTTTTTCCAGAATTGAGCACATTCGATTCCTGAGTGTGGCAAACGAATTTTCAAAAATAATTTACATAATGCAGTTATTATTCTTTTTAAAAAGGAAATAATTTTTTTTTGTCACAAATGCTCTAGCTCAAATATTAAGAGTACTTTTCCTTCATGTGTTGTCCTATAATTGAAATGCCATTATCTTCGCTCCAATATTACTTACAGAAAATCTTATTTCATTAATATGTTAGTTAAGGATAGTGCTACACAATATAAAAATGAATGATGGCGGCTAAAAAAACGACGCCAATGTCCATACAAAATGACCCAAACTCCTTCGGAAATTGAAATAAAATTTTTGTTAGATAGTGTTAAAGAAGTGTATGGGAATGTATGGGAGCGACCCATCATCTTTTCGCTCCAAGCCAAGCTCACCTGCCCGTGGTGCATCCTGCCGAATGACGAACGAGGCGCTGGCAACCGACTGGTGGCGGTATAACCATCACAATTGATGGCGTAGCTAAATGCTACGGCCCGATGACGGGTGGCAGCGTCACCGGAGCGAGAAGCTACGCCCTGTGATCGTCAACCCGCCTGCCCAGCGTGGCGATTATGAGTATATCCTCCAGATGTTGGCCCTGAGTGGCGAACCACTGGAGATGCCTATGTCCAGCAGTGGACTGCGATAGGCTGATAATGATGATGAGTGTATGGCTATGTGTATGAAAGTAAAAACGTAATGTATTTTTTTGCAATAAAAAACGTATACGTACAAATAACGTATTAATTTTCGAACGCAATATTTTAATACAGCATTCTGAAATTGAATTTTAATGCAGTAATACATTATTACGACTCTATAATCATTATTTTATAACAAGAAGAATAGCATAACTTCAATTTACGATTCACCCGTTTACAAACCTGAGTAGTAACAACCTATTACAGCGTACGCGTCGTAAATTTTTCACCCGAATAAAGTGGTAAAATCGAATACTGATTTTGCGCTTGGGAGGACTATCCCGAATAATGTCGCATTGAATCAATGCGGACTAGACTGGTGAAGTTTTGTACGGTAATATTTGATTTCTACTTTATTCTCGTCTAATATCTTCACATTATGTTTCGTAGAAAAAAGTGGTTGTGTAGTATAATTCTAATAATATTGCATTTAAAAATATGAAAAAAATTCAGGCGATGGGTTAGGTCACATAGAGGCCAAAAATCAAAAAACATTAAAAAAGTGGTAATCGTCGATAACCGCTTTATTCGCCGGGGGGTGCGATATGTAGTACTAGCTGTGCCAGCGGCGTCGCTCGCGTGGATATCGGGTTTCAAGAATAACGGACTTCCATATAATACCCATCTATACCTTGTGCCTAAGTTTTAAGTTAGACCTCTAGCAATACATTGGTGAAAACCGCATTCAATTCTATGCAGTAGTTTTCGCGTAATGCGCGTTCAAACATACAGGTTTAAATTTCTCGCGTTTTCCCAACACTTCCCGTCACTGCTCCGCTCCTATTGATTGTAGCGTGATGAAAAGTATCCTATAACCTGCCCAGGAGTATGAAGAATAATTGTACCAAGTTTCGTCAAAATCTGTTCAGTAGTTTTTTTTTCTATAACGAACATACAGACAGACAGACAGACAAAAATTTTACTGATTGCATTTTTGGTATCAGTATCGATCACTTATCACCCCCTGATAGTTATTTTGAAAAAATATTTTATGTACAGAATTGACCTCTCTACAGATTTATTATAAGTATAGATGAAAGGTTCTTATAGTACCCTCGGATGAGAAGGGACGGAGGGGGCACAAATGAATTTCGCAAACAACGAAACCACGGAACATTGTTCCAATTAATCCATGCCTCGCGTTGCTCTGACACTGACGAAATGTTTCACCCGAACGAGGCTTTTCCGCATAATTTTGCCGTGTCACAGGAACTATAGGTCCCAGATGAGTGCTATTATTAAAATGGTATCCTTAATTCTTCATAAGTTCGAAGATCTATAACTGTTAGTATCATCAAGTAGAGAGACTACGGATCATTAATGTTCAAGGTTAGTGTAACAACGTTTACTAGGCTGAAGTTACAGTGTAGATGGTGCAAGGGGTGTTTCGTATTCGTGCGGCATTTCGTAGTGGTTATCGTAAGAGTCGGCATGAGACTTCTTGGTTCTTCTTGACTAAGAGACTAACAGCCGTATTTACATTACAAACGTTACTATGCAAAGCGCGGTCTCATAGTGCCCAAAATACTATAGGATTTTGGATACCTGTGCGTTCGCGCGACGCATAGTAACGCTTGTGAATACGGCCGTTCGGCTTGTCGATCGGTGGCAGAGTTTTCCCGTTTAGCTGGCCTGGTCCGGTGACTAATTTCCTTTCCTTCAGAAGAACGATGCTCACGCAAACAATTATGGTTGTTCCGTGTCTAGGTGTTTTTATTTGTATTTAAGTACATATTTGTGGTATCATTATATGTGGTCTTCTTTGTTCTAATACCTACTCGCAGCTTAAGTGCTTAGATAAGCTATTTCCTTTGGAGTTATAGCTATGTATGTATGTGTCTATATATGGGCTGTCTAAATTTAAATAATAGCTTTAAGATAGTGGATGAAGATAGTTAATTACTGCTTTCCATTACGCAGGTAGGTACTCTATAAGAGTGATCCAAACTTCTCAACCCCACAATTTACAATATTCATCACGCAGCACAATTATAACTTGACTCATCTAGGTCCCAGACAGTCTGACAACCCGATATCTATCTTGACATTACGCCTCCTACTATGCGTGCTCGACAAACAATGCTTTGATTGCCTCGAAATGAGGGCAATCCCTATATCTGTCTCTGTCACTCATAAGTCTAATCCCGTACGCCTCTCCCTCTCCCCTGCAATCACTCTCACTGGCCCAATGATATTTGTGTTCGATTATAATTAAACGCATGTCCTCTTTCTTTGAAATGTCAAGCCGTCTTTAATTAAAGAGCGCCGTTTAATAATAGATCACTCCCTTATTGTCTGAAAACTCGTCGTACAAATAAAATGAAAACTTGAAATGAATCTGCTTTGTCCGTTTCGTGTATCCTTCGTCATATTTCATCGTAGCTCATTTGCCACCCCGCTATTTTGGGAGGCAAATGTATAGTTAATTAGCACACGGAGAATTAGAGATGAGTTCGAAAACGTGTACTGGATAATAAAGAAACGCTTAGGTAAGTTTCAAGTTCCCACGTCTGCAAATAAAGTAATATAAATGATAGCCCAAGACTTGACACACTGTATACCCACCTATATGTTTAGTTATACTCTTATACAATTGCGCAATATGCTTCCTTTTTATATTACAGCCTGTTCCTATAAATAAGTACCTAACTGAAGTGGGTTTGCTTAGACAAACATCAAATAAACACGAATTCAAAATAAATCGTCACAATACTCGTAGACGACGATATTTTCACTTTGAATTCACAACCACAATCCGTACAAAAAGCTAACTAGAATTTTCATCTAATTGAATAAAATGACTTGGAAAAAACCTAATACGAAATCCGACTGCAAAAATTAAACAGTTTCATTGGGACGGAGAAAATCAAAAAGTGTGACTGGCTTTTGTACAGTGTTGTATCAATTCTATCGATATAATTTTAAAGTGGCCTTTAGAAACTAGATTAAAAGTACCCCATGATAATTTTAAATAGGTCATTCGTTATTTTTCGTGCATCTACTTAAGCCCTGTAAAGTAATATCTAAATTAATTACCGGAATATATTAAAATAGTTTGTGTTGATGTCTTATATTTATTTCCAAATTATTTCCAAATTCTTCCAGATTGATAGTAGCAGCTATCTCTTAGTGTAGGCCTACAAGCAAAAATTCTGAAAACCAAATAAAAGTCTTTGTGCCTAATCGTATGTTTGAAAAGGTCAAATATATTTGATATCGACTTTTTAACGTAACACGTAAACCTAAGTGATGCAATTTTGTTTACCTTCTTCTTCATTTGTTTGTTTACTCTCTTTTCATTGTTATCGCGTTTCTTGATCAACTGATCTATACTACTAGAATTTGTAGAACCTAATTAGGCTAATACGTCAATGATATTACTAAAGTCCAAAGTGTTATAAGATGTTGCATGCTTCTCTAATAAAAATAATATAAAATCTCTATTTGACAGTATGTCTTAGATGGAAGTATTTATCAAATATTTCCATCGACACCTCCCATTTTGTCGACGTCGACATTCGCGTCACTAGCCCACGACTCATTGCTCGTGACGGCCGCATAAAGGTTAATTATTTTCTTGAATGGTTTTTCCCCGGGATAAGTTGAGATTTAAAACTGGTGCGGTCTGAAAGATTATTTTCTGATTCATTTTTTGTGATTGTTCGCAGCTTGCCGTCTGGTGTTTGTCGATTGGTTTTAAACCATTGTTAAAACCACTGCAGTGTACAATATAGAACGATTGGTAGCACTTTAATATATCTGTGTAACGTAAGTATGTCACACATTGACCGTTTCTTATTTTATTTATTACTTATATTGTATTTATGACCTCAGTAGCGCATTAAGAAAAGCATTCGCCTAAATTGATGAATAATGAAGAATCAACATCTTAGTATAAGTACCATGGATAAAAGTTGGGGATAAACTGTTAAAGATTTAAGCCATATTGATTACAAAGCGCGTAGAATGAATGAATTAATTTTCATAATATTTTATTAATTCGTTCATTAAACCGTTTTCACTCTCAGATACTATCATTATTAATAGCATCATCAGCTAGCTGTTCATTGCTGGTCATAGGCTTCATCAAAGTTCGCGAAATATATATGACGCGAAAGTTCAACATTTTCTTTTCTTCACATACCAAAATTCATCAATCACGTTGTCTGCAAGCTTATCGTAATGTAAACATTTTTCGGTGTTAAACCTGTGTAAATATGATAAAACAAAGAAGGAAAGACAAAGTCTAGAAACAATCCCCGCTGCCCATTGTTGCGTAATTCTCAAACGAATCACTTAAATGCCTATTTACAATTAAACACTTTCAAATCACTCCGAGCCGCTTCTTATTTCTTTTCGTGGAACGGGGAAAGTTGAAAAATGGCTAAAAGTTGGAAATAAAAGTGCTTGCCTGTTCACTCCCATCAGAATTAATTCCGTTTTGTTGGAAGCTGTTTGTTTGTGCACGATGTGAAAGTTACTTGAGTTTTTTAAATAATAAATACCTTTTACTCCCATTTACGACTAAATTGTTAGCGTGAAGGACAAACTTTGTTTGTAAGCGTTTGGAAATAATTTAGATGTCTTAAGTCGTCTTTTTTCATCAATAAACCTTATTTGGTTTTGATTTTTACAAAAAAACTGTCAATCGATGTGATGTGACGTCACTTACGAGTACTTACGTTACATTATGTATCCTGGTTATCAATCTGATAAAAAAAATATAGCCATTTTATAAATAAATTTTAATGTTCAGTAAGAAATAAATTGTTTATTTTATATATTAGGTATTATCTTCCACTGTGTTTCTCTTTGAACACTCACCGCACATAAATCTGCTCTCTGCGTGGCCTAAAGGTTAACTGGTAGAGAATACTCCTAGCATTAAGTTAGCCTTTTGTACCATTTTGTGCAATAAGGTTTAAGTAAATAAATTATTTCTGCTTAGTTTGAAATATAATTTTATGTTTGTTTCCCTAATTTAAACAGTATTTTTTTTAAATTAAGACTAACCCTCTATTCATATGTACAAGGTAAAATAGCAGTTTACCTTTTAGTTGCGATAGCAATATATGTAATTATGTCATACACGCGTGAGCGACATCTCTGCTACCAATCCAAACGTATCCTCAAATTCACCAATGCCCGATCATTAATAAAGCTCGCAAGTGACTGTACAAAGAAGTTAAAGCCGAAGCAAGTAGGCACTTTCTTTAATGAAATATCAAGCAAAAGCCGTGTGACACACGTTGCCTGCAGCGTTATTCCATAATTAAATCCTTCCAAAGTGGAGGCAAAACTGGAAAAAGCGCGGCGCAAAGAAACCAAGTCGTAACCCTTAGGGCTGGCCAAAATTCAAGTAAAACAATAGCAGCACTTATTCAGCCTTAATGTCAATATTTTGCGTACAAAGAATATATTGTAATGCATAAGCTTGTTTGTGATTCACTCGGTTCCTTTTAAATCACATTTGCAGTTCGATACGTCTGAATTGAATCGTAGAGGAAGACCGCAACACAAAAATGTTTTGTCATGTTTCTCAAAAACGTCACAGTTCATTATTTTCTCCTTTGTTTGAAGCGACCAGGTGTTTATTCTGGTAAGGCCATTGGGAGATTCATAATATTCCATATTAGCCGGTGTGAAGAACTCTAAACCAGATCTGTAGAGCAAAAGTGAAAAAAAGGCTTCTTTAACAGGGAATGTCAATCTGCCAGAGCCTTACCACTTATAATATAAGTTGTACATATTATTTATGGGACATGAGGCGGCTGATAGCGATAGGAAAATATCTATCGGATTGGTTTAATATGATTTTGATTTGGGTTGTCTCGAGAAGTAAATTATAAAGCAATAAATTTCATATAGGTAATACAAAAAAAACGAAAGTAAGTAGTACGAATAAATAAGAGACAAACAATATTTACTCGTAGTGTCAACCCTATACACAGAATCCGTCATAACCTACGCCCTGTGAGACAACTTGGAAACTTGCCGAAGAATATATTAAAAGTTTATCAAAGCTCTAAGTTCCATTTCCTCGGAGCGTCGCGAGACCGCGCGGTGGGGGGGAGGGGAGGGATGTACGAGGTGCCCCTTTGGAATTGACAGTCCAAACCCTGGAGCTATTAATTTGTACCATTGGAGTTGGTTCGGTTAAATTGACTATGCATTCTGATTAGGTCCATTTGGCACATGATTATGCTTTTACTGGCTAGTATAGTACTTATAAAACTCCGACATATGTAAAGTAACTTCTACTTTGCAAAATACTTTACTAAATTAGTAAAAAACTCTCCCATGTTCTCACTTATAATATTTTTTATTCAGATCGTGATTTTACTGTCTTCGTTTTCAGTCGGCTGTTAGTAAAGTCACTTAGGATTTTCTAAATTGATATAGATACTTAAGATTACGATAGCATATTATATGTCGATTATTGATGATGATGATGAGAAGTCTAGGTCTTACAGACAGATATTTTTATTGCTAAAAATACAAAAACTTAACGAAAAATTGCAAACGACGTCTATGTCAAGTGGTACAATTTAGGCGGCCATATCGTTAGTAATCGATCACATTCAGTTAAGCTTCAGGTAGAGAAAGTGTAATTTTCTGAAGCGAGGCAATGCCGTGCAAACTGTTTCAATAAATGACAAGTTTTCACACCAAAGAAAGGTGTGCGTTTGCTTACTACCAGGTAAGAAAACAATGGTTAAAAAAACCTAACCAAACTCATGAAAGACTATTCACACAACTCGCCTTCGACTCTACGACATATTTCGTCGTTTACGACCGTTTTGCACGTTGTAAATATTTGAACAGCGCGGAATCGGTTAATTGGGCCTGACGTCTAATCGGTTCCGCCGGTATGTTCAGCGGATTTTATGGTCCGCCATAACTTTTTACAGGTTCATCTCCTGCGGACGGTAAAATCGAAATGTAGCCAAAGTAAATTAATAAAAAGTAGGACTAACTTTCGTAGTACGGCGTCCATTATACACAAGTGTATTTGATCCGTGATTATAGCTATATCAAGGTAGTCAGACGTTGTATAAGTCTAACCTAAGTGTTGAATATCATTTCAAGTGACGGTACAAACTTGTGTGTCATTATGTAATTTCAGAGCTAAAACGTTTAATCTGTACTTTAGGAAAACTTGAAGTTTTTCAGAATTGAGAAATATAGGTACTCTAAAGGAACAGTAATTATTCTAGCTACTACAATCTATTTAGTAGAACGTTCACAAACCTTCACAAACGTATAGAAATCATTGTTATAAACTGGATCTGTATAAAACAAAAGTCAAAAACTTGAAATTCATTAGTTATTATTTTAACGTTCTTTCCGTCGAAAAGTCGCAAAAAGTCCAGCTGCAGGGTATCAACCGTTGTGATTAACTACTTACGGTTGTATTTTACTATAACAACCGACCGTAGAAACGATGGCGAGTAAAAGTTTTGGTTTTATTCTTGTCTACACGCCATGCGGGTGTTTGCTGAAAAAAGAAATGCTTACAAACTGAAACCTACAACTGAACTACGCAAAACTTTCGCGAACTGAAAAGAGGCAAACAAGAATTTGTACTTTAGGAAAACTTGAAGTTTTTCAGAATTGAGAAATATAGGTACTCTAAAGGAACAGTAATAGGCTTGTTTCCTTAAAAAATTTAATTAGTCCGTCTTCTAGATTATTCAAAAATAAAAGATACGTATTTTATCATTTATAAATTAGACCAAAGATTACAAAGATATACCCCGTTAAAGTTTCGCGTGACGTCACGCCGTGCAGCATTTTGTCGCACGGCGTGACATCAAACACCCCCACTCCTAAATTTTGATGATTTGTATCTTTGTTATTTTTCGTGTAAATGAAAAAAGGAAAAATACGTGTCCAATATATTTTTATAATCGAAAACACGGACTAAATATAATGTAAGTATTTTGACCCAGGAAACATCCCTATTATTCTAGCTACTACAATCTATTTAGTAGAACGTTCACAAACCTTCACAAACGTATAGAAATCATTGTTATAAACTGGATCTGTATAAAACAAAAGTCAAAAACTTGAAATTCATTAGTTATTATTTTAACGTTCTTTCCGTCGAAAAGTCGCAAAAAGTCCAGCTGCAGGGTATCAACCGTTGTGATTAACTACTTACGGTTGTATTTTACTATAACAACCGACCGTAGAAACGATGGCGAGTAAAAGTTTTGGTTTTATTCTTGTCTACACGCCATGCGGGTGTTTGCTGAAAAAAGAAATGCTTACAAACTGAAACCTACAACTGAACTACGCAAAACTTTCGCGAACTGAAAAGAGGCAAACAAGAATTTATAATTAACAGCTTTTTTCTCATTTTTCCGTCTAGATTTTTCATGTGTGAATATTAGTAGCCGGAATAATATAAATTGCTACTGGTTGTTACGTTTAAAATGCTTAATGATAGTCGTATAAGAAACCGAGTGGTGGCGGTATAATCATTACAAATTGAAGGCATAGCGAAATATCACAGGCCGCTGACTGGCAGCAGCTTCACAGGAGCGAGAAGCTACTACCTACGATCGCCAACCCGCCTGCCCAATGTTGCGATTACGGGGAAAGAGTCCAGATGTTTGAACCACTGCAAAATACTATTTCCAGCAGTGGACTGCTCGTGTTGGACTATCGTCTCATAATCTGATGGGGATCTTCCTGTAATTCAATACGACCGGGGACAAATCAGGCCTGCGGCCCACGATTTCACGTTCTGATAAAGGGTAAGAAAGCCTATGATATAACATCAATTAGTACTATTTCTTACAGAACGCAATATGATTTTAGTACTATTTCTCAGTCTATTATATATATAGTAGTATATATACTTAGTCGCATTGAACGAGCTAATTTAGTTCAAATAGTGCGTCAGAAGACCAAACGTTAGTCGGAAATGTTCCGACAGGCTCGAACACAACGCCGCTACTAAATTATTCAACTTAGTACTAAATGGTGAAGGCTTATGTATAAACGTTACAGGTTATTTTTCATAGTTAAGAGGATGACGTAAATGTCCTCCCATTAATAACATGAAGATATAACGAAAAACATAAATATTCGAGTAGGCACTTGTAATAGCATTGACGCGCTTAAAGAACTTGAGGAGACAGCAGTATAGTGAGATCATTTATAGTAGAATGTATTTTATATTATGTATAGTGGCACAGTATAGTGATTTCTACCTGATGAAAAGTGAAAGAGCTTACTATATACTGCCTACTACTGGCAACCGACATGTAACCAAATCATTCTCTTGTAATTTTCCACGTCCATGCTGGCTTGTGAAATTGCTTTTTTTATTAAACCACACCCGCCGATTCTATGTCAGCGCACGGAAAAAAAAACAAATGATTAAAAACCCAGGATCATTATAAATTGAATTTCACCTAGTCATTAGGGACGTCAAAGACTAGTATCAGAATTTACAGCTTGTACATATTTTTTATGGAAAAATAAATGTAGATAAGTACTTTAGCACGTAATTTAAGCTAAGCAGGCTGACCAACACTAGGTATTTACATAATCCCAATGTAAGGCAAAGTATAAAAATGTTGTAAAGCACGCCGCGAAATCCTGTTAACTTGCATGTGCATAAATTTAAATTTCTCATCAAAATATGCATAATGATTAAAAAGATATACCCACTAGCTGTAATAAACTAGATCGCTTGCATACCTTGTTAAGATAACAACCATACTACCTACACTGCAGTTTTGTTTGTTATTTAAATACGTGAGATAACGCTTTAAAAGCCTTCCCATCGTATTTGAATAACTTCAAGACATGCCACGCAGCCCCAAACTAAGCCGAAGTTTGCACTATGGGTATGAGATAACTGATAAACTTACTTTGATACTTTTTTTTTAAATAAATAGGTACTAACCATACATAAAAAGCACCCAGCCAAAAACAAACAGACGCATTCATGCATACAAATGATTGTACTCTGCGGGGCTCAAACCCACGACCCTTAGTTCAGACGGCAGAGATCACCAATTGATTTTTTGCATTGGGCCGGTCAAATATGTTATAAATAACCACTGTAATAGCATCTAGGTAAATTAATAAATTATTACTAAATCCCTCTTGTTACGGAAAACCTACAGACTAAAAGAAACATAATTTTTTCACTATGAAATTGATCATCATATTGTACACAAATGTTTATTCTTCCATCGGATGTAGACCGAATCCAAACATCCCAACTCTGATTGCCTATAAGCAGTAACTAATCTCAGATTAAACAAACAACAGCTATTACGTTCGTAACGTTATATACTTATATCTAGATTACATGTTTGCGCAAATCACTGGTATCTGAGCAATAAAAGCAAGTTTGCCGCAACTGTTCGGAACGACCTGTTCCTACCAATAACGACTACAAACTGTCTTAAATTGAAAGTATAACTCGGTCATGCGATCCTAAGAATGTGCAAGGAGGCGAAATCTATAGGCTACACGGCCGCCCTTCGTGAAATTATTGCAGGACCGACGAAAATGGGTCAATTGCCTCCTGCGTGCGAGCGAGAGGTTCAGACCTATAGGAGGGAAGAAAGGGAGGGAACTCTTAATTCGTTCAGGTGACGTCACGAGGGTTTTAACGGGTCCGTTCGTTTTCTTTTTGTGTGCTATTGTTTTGGTAGGTTCGGATGCTGGAGCAAGCTCTCGCTCTATCGTCCGTTTCTGTGTCGTAACATAAATAGATACAGAATGTCTGGATAATGTATGAGCTAAGTTGTGATTGCCTATTCCATGCTGATGTTATAGTTCACAGTTCACATTAAGCTGTGTAATATCGTTTGATGACATGTTGTTAACATCACAAGGATGACTGTTTTATTTAGATACGAAGTAAATTATCTTAGTCATAAAATGATCTGTGAATAAGATAGTGAAATACATTTACTTATTAAGCATACTTATTTGTGTTAAAGTATTATAGAAGAAATCAAATATCATAGTAGTACTACAGATTTAGCCTTTACCTATCTCAGAACGGGCGAAAACAATAAAGCGTCTTTCACCATTCAACCGCTTTGTAAGAATTTGGTCGCGGTAGGTACATTTAGCTTTTCTATTGTGTCTGGTTTACCCACGTACTAAGTGCTGCGATATTTTAAAGTTAACACTTAATTGGAGGCTGTGATATACGTGTATTATTAAGAAGTACAAAAAGCCTGTACCTATTAGTAACAAAATGGTTCATCGTTCATCACCTTCTGTACCCACGCGATCATTGACGCACCGCGTTCACACGGCAGAATCAGTAATGTGTCTCCGTTAAGTTTATCGGTCGCTTTGTGTTTTATTCTTGTTTTTTTCTTTCCCGATAAGGGCGAACTTTGCGAAGGAAATGAGAGAGATGAAACAAACGACCCCTCTTTGATCTCGCGTCTGTTTATTTTGTTATAATCAGCGGAAGACGCTCTATGTGGTTGATGAGCCCTTTGTATATCATCTAGGCGACAATTTGCGAGGTCGGTAGACGATTGACGGAGGCGGTATTTGCATTCTGTTGGTTGGTTGTTTTTCAAGCGTAATAGAAGCGAGACGGATCGTCGTATGTCTTGTGTTAAACAGTTGCCATAGTAAATTGGCAAAGCGTTACTTTAAAAAGAATAGAAGGTTCATGAAAACTCTTAAACATACTTTTTACTTATGTAAAAAGTAGGGATAGGAAGTAGATACAAATATATAATATGACACTTACATTTATGCGATTTCAATTAGGACACGTGTTTGGAATCATACAAAGAAATCATACAAAAAAGAAAATACCAGAACTAAACACATAAAAATAGTACTTATCCATATATGTACCTACAGAGCAAAAGCTTTGCTCGAAAGTAGATTTGAACATAATCCTAGATATATAATGTTCAAATCTAGGTAAATTCGTAAAAGAACAAAAATACAATCTGATTCCTTATCCTATTGATGATTGCGATATTGTATAATCCAGTGTGATTTGGGGATTTAAAAAGAAGAAGTCCATTCTTGACCCACAAATCAAACGTACACAAATAACTTAAAACAATAACAATCTCTGACGTTCACCGCCAATCGATACACCGGTACAAGTCACGTTCAAAACCTAAATACATTCTTTAGACAAATAAAATTCCATAATAAATTTGGCGTGCGTACTATCAACGAACAAAGGGTACCGTTCCTATCCAAACCGCGGGACGTGACTTGAACCAAAATCAGTTGTGACGGCCTCAGGCTCGGTTTATTGACAGTTGGGCAAAAAATGGCAGGGTATGAACGTCAGCTGCCCCTGTGCACCAACTAATAAATCTTTTGCACGGGATAGGCTCGGAGATAGATGGAATAGTGGGCTGGGAAAATGCTGGCAACCCGCGGGCTACTTCGTCCCATATATCTCGGACGGTCCGCATAGCCCGATAATGAGGCTACTTTTAAGTGGGTTACTAGTAACTGGCAGGAGGGATAATCTCTCAAATTAGTCTATTTAAGTGTCCTATAAAGTATTTACTAACGGTTATCTTCGAATTTGTCTGTGTCGATTCAGACGACGATTGATCGATGGCTAATACGTCTTCATTAACCAGAGCGTTAGAGAATCGTTATACTGCTCAATAAATTGAATTAACTACAGCGTATACCTACCGATGAAATGTTCTAATGTACAAATGGTCTGGTTTTCCCCTGTAAAGTATATTAAGAAGACGACAAACGACAAAAAGGGACTTCCCTTATTACTTAACTACTTAGAAATGTGACCTAGAACGAAAATAAATAGTAAATACGCATGCTGAAAACGTCACCCCTTACGTTTTATTATGTATTCCTACGTATTTGTATAAATGTGTTCAACATAGATTGTAAAAAGAGTAACTACCGAGTTTCTTGCGGGTTCTTCTCGATAGAAGATACATCAAATCACGTGACAAGAGACATATTCAGAGCCTATCCAGCAGTGGACTGCGATATTCTGATGATGATGTGTGTTCGATTACCTTTTCAATGAACGCAAACAGTTACTTATTACATAAAAACCACATTCAATTTAGGCCATTTCCCCAAATGATTGCCAACGCAGTCCCCCGGTCTATAAAGCTGATCTCTCCGAGCTAAATCCTGGCGTACGTGTTGCGGTCCAGCTAATGCCATGTTATCCCCATTTGTAAATCATTCACGTCGATATTCCGCGCTTTACCGGCTAAACCTTTGTGTGGGTACTGGGTACCTAATGGATTTCGTTCACGCCAATCGTTGGCTTGTCAGGAGATTTGGGGCTAAAAACAACTTTCAATGAGGCTTTGTTTCGTTTTCTGGATCGAGATAAAAATAACTTCAGAAAAAAAATGAACCTAACATTTATCATAATTCATTCGTATATAATATATGTTTGTTCAACGCTCTTTGTAAATTACTCGACTGTCTAGGTATAAATACCAGTAATACCTACATAAATAACCTAGGACATGCCATGCTAGGCCACACCGCGCGATCTATTCCCAAATCAATCCGAAGCTTGTACTATGGGTAAGCCGAGGTAGGCAACTGATGAGCTAATTTAGACACTTTTTTGAAAATTCATAGCAAACTCCAAAACTAATACGAAGACACAATATGTAATGTTTGTACTGCGCGAGTATCGAACCCACTGTGTAAAAGGCAGAGTTCACTTATCACAAAACCAAACTACCTATATCTGTGACATACAATATTTAAATGAATACATAAAATATGTAGTCAATTGAATTGAAATAAATAATTTTGTTGTTTTTAACAAAAATCATGCATCAGTTTGATTGGGATTATTTTCAAAGTATCGTTTTCCACCACAGTGCTTTTAACATTGGTTTCAGGGTTCCGTACCTGAAACGGAAAAATGGAACCATTAAAAACAAATTAAGCCAATGTAAAAAGCACTATAGTGAAAAACAACATTTAGTGAAACTACTAGATATCACTTTGTTGTCCGGTTGTCTATCGAAAACCGATTTTAAAGGAACGCGTGAAGATATCACGCTGAAATTCATTATGTAAGGACTTTTCTAAATTGTCTCAGATCTGGGTGTTCTTGAACATGCTCACATAAGGAAATATCTTAGTTTGAGAGCTGTGGTTGGTGTAAATTATTGTCTGGTGCATTTTTATTAATTGTTTGGGTTTTACAAAGCTATATCATAAGGAAAATTCTTAATTACAGTGTTTTACGCAAAAATGCGTCACCATTATGATGATGACTAAGTTTTAAATATACTGACTACATGTAAGTATACCTTATATTAAACGAACAGATCGTAACATTGACATTGAGTAATTTTGTACTTAATGTACCTACTCATATTATTGTTGTGTACCTACCACGTACCTACTCATATATGACTATCGTACTCATTATTTATATAATTAGATTTTCCCACATTCACTATATAACAAAAACATTGTACACTCATAAACCTATATTCGTCACGCCTGTCGAAGCGTTTCCTTAGTAAGTAAAAGGTATTTTAGAAAATGGTATAATAATCCTACTAATATTATAAACGCGAAAGTTTGTTTGGATAGATGGATGGATGTTTGTTCCACTTTCACGCAAAAACTACTGAACGGATTTTAATGAAACTTTACAGGAATATAGTCTGTACATCAGATTAACACATAGGCTATGTTTTATACGAATATTCACGCGGGCAGAGCCGCGGGCAGCAGCTAGTACAATATAATACTAAGAGCGTAATGGACCCGTTGGAAGGGGAATACCTAGAACGAAATTCCATGACCAAATAAAAAGTGTCCCAAAAAAAGGTAAAATACTAAGTACCTACCCTAAACTGACTCGCCTGTATGAAGAGATTGATGAATGTGGACGAGGCATAGTTTGTGGACGAGGATCGTAGCAAATGGAAGGCGTGGTCTCTGCCTACTCCTCTGGGCCCCCTATATTTTATGTATGTATGTTATAATAATATAATAATGTAATTATATTATTTTTTTTTATAGTAGCTCGACATAATGGCTTCCCTACGCCTGATGAAAAGCGAAAGAGAAGCCCAAGTCGCTGTGACAACGGGCAAGTAACTGGTCAGTTACCTGTCAGTTGCCACCGCCATGCCGGCCCAACCCCAACCCCCCACGAGCTCCAGAAACCCTACTCAGAGACAGGAACATGACCCGGAGGTCATTTGGCTGCGGTATTCTATAGGGTGGAGGTTTGATTATAATCAGTATGAAGATCAGCCGATACCAAACGTTGTAGTATGCGGACTTGCATATTATATTCATATTGATTACTAGCTGTGCCAGCGGCGTCGCTCGCGTGGATATCGGGTTTCAAAAATAACGGACTTCCATATAATACCCATCTATACCTTGTGCCTAAGTTTTAAGTTAGACCTCTAGCAATACATTGGTGAAAACCGCATTCAATTCTATGCAGTAGTTTTCGCGTAATGCGCGTTCAAACATACAGGTTTAAATTTCTCGCGTTTTCCCAACACTTCCCGTCACTGCTCCGCTCCTATTGATTGTAGCGTGATGAAAAGTATCCTATAACCTGCCCAGGAGTATGAAGAATAATTGTACCAAGTTTCGTCAAAATCTGTTCAGTAGTTTTTTTTTCTATAACGAACATACAGACAGACAGACAGACAGACAAAAATTTTACTGATTGCATTTTTGGTATCAGTATCGATCACTTATCACCCCCTGATAGTTATTTTGAAAAAATATTTTATGTACAGAATTGACCTCTCTACAGATTTATTATAAGTATAGATTATGAGCCCGACCAAACTATCGGCCTATGTAAAGTCTGTGGTTTGCGAGGGCACTAAACCGACCGACTCTTCGTGACGTAATTCACAAATTTCACACGTCGAGTCGCGCGCGCTCCCCCAAAGCCCAGGACAGTGACAATGATAGCCGGCAACAATCGCATTTTTACACCCCCCATAAATATTACCCGTTTATGGTTTTATGATATTGAATGGTTAACGAGTGCCGTACTAAAATGTTGCGGTGCGAGTAGCTACACTCGTTTTTACGGCGCCTATGAAAATGTTTGTTCGATATATGCGCTCATTTGGCTTCAAAATTGGTGATAACGTTTTTATATGTAATAAGATAAAGTGTTTGAGAGCGAAGGTGGGAATTAAAGATTTACTGCTTTAGTATTTGACTTTGTGAGTTATTTTTTTTTTTTTCGAAATAAGTTTCCGCTTGACTGCAATTACCCTAAGCGATTTCTTGGGCAGCGGAAGGTTAGTTTTGTCTAAGTTGAATTACAAAAAAAATACTGTATAAATAAACATAACTAATAATTGATAAACATCAGATAAAACACTTTATATTTTTGTTTGCACTTTAAGCACTGAACATTTCAGAACACCCACACACAATTCTGATCTTCGGTTGTACGGTGCAATTGACTTCAATATTATGACGTTTTGCTAGGTGTCAGTCCTACATTTATCAGACTGCTGAAGTTTAATAGGCGATTAGAAAATTAGGACTTTATGATACTGCTAAACTTATGAATGGCTGGGATGTAAGGGAGCGACCCATCATCTTTTCGCTACAAGCCAACCTCACCTGCACGTGGTGCATCCTGCCGAATAACGAACGAGGCGCTCGCAACCGACTGGTGGCGGTATAACCATCACAATTGAAGGCGTAGCTTAATACCACAGACCGATGACGGGCAGCAGCGTCACCGGAGCGAGAAGCTACGCCCTGCGATCGCCAACCCGTCTACCCAGTGTGGCGATTATGGGTATATCCTCCAGATGTTGGCCCTAAGTGGCGAACAACTGGAGAGGCCTATGTCCAGTAGTAGACTGCGATGCGATGATGATGATGATATGAATGACTCGTGAGCTAATTTTTTTACATAACAACAGTTTGAAAGAAAGAAAGAAAAAATAAATGTTAATTGGGTACCATAAAAATACACAGTAGTACAATAAACTTATAACATAAAGAGTTACCTAGGATGACTCTCTTCAGCATGTCGCGGTGACGGTAAGCGTTGCGACGCTGGTATTCTGCGGATATTCTGAGTCATTTAATTAAATTATAATCGTAAAGGGAAATCCCTAGAATATATTATGACGATGTCGTATTAAAATATAATAAGGAATATACGTATTACCGCAGCAGACTCATGTTTCATATCAGCAAAGCAAGTCAGTGCGTTGAACCTACACAATGACATCATACTAAAAAGATAAATATGTGAACGCTTGCGTGTACTTCTTAGGATGGTAAATACGTAATTGTATGTAATTCACATTATATTTATTAATAAACTACTTAGGTAGTTGGTACACGACAAACTCGGAACATGAATAATGTCTGGTACGTGACTAGACGCTAGTAGGTACCTAAACCGTTGTAGCTTCAACTTCCGACGTATTATGATTGCATGTTATCGCCATTTCGTCATAGAAGGTTGACGTTTCTGTATCATGTCCGCTTTTGAATTTCAATCTTGTGTCTAGGGTTGCAAGTAATATTTATTTTCCATTCTAAGATTTTTTATAGAAGCACAACTGAAGTACCTATATAAATAAATAAATAAATAATAAAATAGGGGATGTAACTCTATCCCACGCGGATGAAGTCGCGGGCACAGCTAGTCCTAAATATTATTATTATTATATCCCAAGACATGCCACTCTGGGCCACACAGCGCCACCTAACTAAGCCGAAGCTTGTACTATGGGTACTAGACAACTGATAAGCTTACTTAGATACATTTTTTTTTGTAAATAAATACATTTATACATAGAAAACACCCAGACCAATACAAACAGACATGTTCATGAACACAAATGTTTGTACTGTGCGGGAATCGAACCCATGACCCTTGGCTCAAAGGGCCATCGAGCCAGTCAGATATAACTGTAGCCTATACAAACAAACCACGCGTTATTAAAGAAACTAGATTTGCTTAGACCAAACTACTTTAATCTGAAACCAGGTTTGGCCAGTAACATACACACACAGTTACAGAAACAACTCACCGCTCGGTACCTTAAAGTTTCAGACAGTTTTAACGTGGGATCTTCTTTACCTGCACCGATCGGACCCGACCCTTTATTCGAAATGGCAGCCTGCTTCTTTATGCGCTTGCCACGTTTACCCTTATCCTGATGAACATTAGTCCTTATAATTGAAATTTGCGGTGATGGAAAAGAATACAAATCACCGCCTCATTTCTTCACGTGGGTGTCGTAAAAGTGACTGAGGTACTTCTTGAGGTTACAACTTGTCAGTCGGTAATTGAGCAAGATTCAAATACAGCGCAAAGTAGCGAAATTGGAGAAACCAATATCCAATATTCGATATTAATATAGATAAAACTAGCTGCTGCTCGCGGCTCTGCCCGCGTGAATATTCGTATAAAACATAGCCTATGTGTTAATCTGATGTACAAACTATATTCCTGTAAAGTTTCATTGAAATCCGTTCAATAGTTTTTGTGTGAAAGTGGAACAAACATCCATCCATCTATCCAAACAAACTTTCGCGTTTATAATATTAGTAGGATAGTCGATGTCGATGATAAAAGAATTCATACTAAGTTCTTCCCTTATTTTTATTCAAATATCGAATCCTCAAAGTCCTATAGCTTCAGAGGATCTGTTGCACAATAAACTACTTAAATAAAAATGGATCTTCGAATGTTTGTGTCAGCGGAAATAGCAAGAATCGTAAGTTGATCAATTTCCTTGGTAGTTGAATTACTTACGGAATATAACCAATAGTAGTTGAAATGTTACTATTATATTATTTAACGCAAATTCACGCCCACAATATTTGAACGACTGCACCAATTTGGATGATTCTTAATTTTTTGTATTCTTTATTCTTAGAACATGTTTGCGTAATACAAAAATTCCAAAAAAAAAATTACAACATGACGATACTGAATATTATGCTGAGAATAAAAGACCACAATGAAATAAAAAATATTTTATAAAGACTTTAACTACTCGACGTTGATAAAAATTCGAGTGATAATTTGTGAAAAGTTACTGACACTGGGCGTAATGAAATGGAAATAATATTAAAAGATAGACAATGGAAATACGAAAAACTTCAGTCGCCAACGGTAACATTTATTAAAAACCAGATTTCGTATTCAAATATTAGGGTTGAAAAGAAAAGTCTGTTTTTATTAATTCGCATTTTGTTTCTAAATCTGTGTCGCCCGTCTGCCCTATGAATCAGTGTGGGGGGTGAATGTGGGAGGGGGGAGAATGTTAATGATTTATGTTGTTGCTCTGAGGCGCTTGCTCATCCGTCTCTTGATAAATGTACCTTACGCAACTTAGGACATCCTAATGCATGTGTCTCTTTTGGCACTGATACTCCTGCAGAATCTGGGTTCAATTGCCACTAACTAACTACTATACTATAAATACTCAGATGATGAAAATTATCCCGGCGATATGGGCGCTTTTTCGCTTTCCATCAGGCGCGGGGAAGCCACTATGCTATGCAAAATACATAAAACAATGTCATTTCATACAAGACGAGATCAGGGACCCTACTACAGACAACGAAAACGATCGTTCGTTGAACGGATCGCGTATATTGCCCCATAAATCCCTCTCATTTGTCCCTCCCGTGTTCTATTATATTAATTAAATTGTTGAAAATCGACGTTGACGAATTTTAGTTTGTATAATCGAACACGGGAGGGACAAATGAGAGGGATTTCTGGGGCACAAATACGCGATCCGTTCAACGAACGATCGTTTTCGTTTTCTGTAGTAGGGCCCCAGATCAAATAAGATCATGCATTTAAGAATGTTGTGAATGAAATGGGGGAGCCCTGGTGACCTGTAATACAGGCTTTTACTAAGCCTACATCAGGCACCAGCCTCCTACAATGATGGGGTTGCTTAGCAGCAATATGTTTAAACCATGTTTGAATTGTAATGTATAATATCCCTTGTAATTGTGGAGGAAATAAATAAAATATTATTATTATTATTATAATGTTAATAATTTAGTGGATCGATCATCGATTGATGACATTGCTCGCTTGAAGAAACAACTGGTTGACATCGTTTTATAGTTTTTCCAAACCGTTCACAATACCGATGATATCAGCCAATTGATCTTTCCATTACATATAAATATTAGATATAGAAATAAGAAATGTTTGTCAAAGCCATGATCCTTGATTCAGAAAGCAGAAGCCAGTACTAAATGTGCCATCGGGCTAGTCAAAAAATATAACTAACTTATTCCACCCCAAATAATGCACATCTAACTAATGTAATAGTCATAATGATAAGTATATTACATTTGATGCGCATTTGAGTCTTCAATAACGCCTTGGAATCAAATCTAATAATATCACAATGAATCATTAGAATACTTACAACTCACCATATGCAGGCAACACTGCAGCTGCATACTGCCACACTGAATAATTCAGTGTGACTTCACATTGAATTACTGTTGCTTAGTTTCAATTATAAAATAAATAACTACTTAGTACCTAATTTCACATTTCGTGTCTTTGAAACCAACAAAAAAGTGCCGAAACGTCTCACTTGTTTCACACAATACAACAGTACAACAATCCCGGAATTACTTGCAGCGTATTCAAATTTTCAATAACGGAATGACAGTTGACGGCAGTAAGATAAATATGCAGAGGGTCGGGTCGGTCATAAGGACCTCCACTAAATCTTGCATACCTACCCTCATCAGACGGGGAACATGCGGGCAGCCTCCGGGATATAAGATTTTATGCTGATTAACCATTATCGTGATGAAAGTACCCTTTTTTAGCCCTAACTTTGGACTACCTGACAGTTGGTGCGTGAATTATGAAATTAGAATGAGGGAGTAAGTTATTTTAGTAACATTATATAACATAGGGATGACGAGTATTTTAGGCAGTTTTTTTTTTGGTATTGTACGAAGCTTATATGGTCACTATTGCAACTTTATTTATTAACGGGGTTTTTAATGCTATACCTGATTTTAAGACTCCGATATTTCCGCAGTGTTATCAAGGACATGATCATGGGAAAATTTAAGTTTTATGCGTTTAGGTGTTATAGGCAGACATATCTGACAACCCTCTGTCTTTACTTGTACGACAAAATTCCCGTTAATAAACATAGTTACTTATCTTTGTTCAGAAGACTTTTAACTAGTTATACTACACTTTGTCTTCGTTACTAGGCCTATGTCCAGCAGTGGACTGATGTGGGGGTATCATCATCAGATGATGATGATTATTGATGATACTAGACTTTTGTTGGTATTAAGGCGCTATCGTAATGTCATAATGTCGGTATTATAGGAATAGTCATCGATGTCTTCCAGACAATCTTTGTTTTGAGAATCGGCGGTCCCATTAAATGACATTTTTGAAGTATTTTTTAAAATATTTACGTTTCAGTTTAATAAGAAGCCATTAGCACTTCAACAATAAGTCGGTTGCAGACCAAACGGGAGATTTATAAAGCATTTTAATTTCGCGAGGTGAATGAGCGAGACGCCATCTTAGCTTTAATACCAGTCTTAATCTGATTCCACAAAGCAAGTTGCAGTCGTTTGTTGCTCCATTCACACTGGCGTCGTGAGATAAGCAAGATTAGCGGTAAAACCTAAAAGTTGGGACTTGGAAGCTTCTGTAATACCTACCTTTTTTATATAGTAGTTTATCATGGTGGGAGTGGAGATGTAAGGGAGCGACCTATCATCTTTTCGCTCCAAGCCCACCTCACCCGCCCGTGGTGCGTCCTGCTGAATAACAAACGAGGCACTGGCAACCGACGGGTGGCGGTTTAACTATCACAATTGAAGGCGTAGCTAAATACCACAGGCCGATGATGGGCCGCAGCGTCACCGGAGCGAAAAACGCCCTGCGATCGCCAATCCGCCTGGCTGGCGATTATGGGTATATCCTCTAGATGTTTGCCCTTAGTGGCTATATCATCATCATCAGCTATATCAGTCCACTGCTGGACCTAGGCCTCTCCCAACGCCAGTGACTAACAAAAAGTTTATTTATTGCGTCTAGTTTTATGGAAGTCTAAGTCTTAAAATATCAGTAATCGGTTTTGTTTGCCGTTAGAGCCTTGTAAAATTAATTTGTAATCCCCAAATTATTTAAGCAAGTCAATTTTCAGCAAGAACTCAAATTCTCAAGTATGCCCTTTATTAAATGGAGGTGGTACAGTCGCCAAAGAAGGTTGTTGAACAAATTTAAATCCCAGTTTCATAAACCGTAAAAGTTTGTTAAGCTACTTTCGTTGCTGGCTGTAGATTAGATCCTAGTTAGTATTTTCGAAAATGTAAACAAACTGAGATTAGTGAGCGAAAGTTTGTATTCCAGATCAAATGTTTGCATACATTTCTGTAGTGATAAGGGCGGGGTTAGTTTTAATAGGTTTCGTTGGACTTTCATTTCACTACACTCGAAGAGTACGTACTTAATATATAGTGAATATTTTTTATGCATATTATTTTATAATGTGCAAAAAACAAACTAAGTATATTAAAGATTGTTAATTTTAAAGTAAGTTGTTATAATTACTTAATGTTACTGAAATATTTTTTTGGCTCGCCCAGTGGTTGATTGGCAAAGAATGTCTCACGACGTTAAGCCCGCCATTCGTACCCTCTTGTGCAATAAATAAAAAACACAACGCGTTTATTTGGCGCAAAACACAAACATTAAATGGAATTGGCAATAGATAGCATAAATTTACAAGCTAAATATACAAATAAATAATACATTCTTAAACTTTTTGACATTGAGAGAGATGTGTTGGTTGAAGTCTAAAATCTCACAATTACCTACCTACCAGTTACACGCGTTTTATATTCTCAGACAATAAATCTTTTGTTTGTACGACATCAAATTTAATTCCGTAACTTTATCTCCTCTAATTATCTGTCGGTACTAGTGCAAAATTTGAATACCTACTAACAAAACCCCTAAAACAATAACCTCCAAACTGAACATCGTCCACTTGTGACTTTGCAAATCTCTTAAGTACAATCAAGCGCACATTGTACAAAGGGTAAAAAAAATCAATAAATTACGTTCCCATTCAGAACGCCCGAAGCGAACCGCTTTTCACATTTAAATATGGAATCCCAAAAAGACGGAATGGAGGCGCGAAGCCTTGAGCCGTCGCCGTTTCACGGACGAAACAAGTGCTTGCTCATTTTAATATTCCAACTTCCCCCGGACCATAGCGTCATTAGGCGACGAAAGAAACGCAGCGGGGGAAAGTGGGGCAACAGGGATCTCCCTTAAAAACCCGCCACTCCATTGTTGTATTTTTTGTACCTCCGAGCTTTCCCTGTAGGTACAAAGAATTCACTTGTTATAAGATTTTCGGTGATTTATTTTCGTGTAAACTCGGCCTTAGGTTGGAGATGCGTGCTGCGGAATATCGTTAGGCAAAAGATAACTCTATAAATCATTATAGGTTCTATCTTTTTTCGGTAAATTGCGGCGTAAAATTATATCATATTGCTTTATGATTTTGTGAATCATTTTTGGTCTTGTAGATTTCTAGAGCAGCCACTAACATAAGCAGCCATGTACATGAGTCATCTATATATATATATATAAAAGGAGAAACTGACTGACTGACTGACTGACTGACATATCAACGCACCGGCTAAACGTAGGCACTTGAAATTTGGAAGGGACGTAGCTTAGGTACCGTAGGGGTGCACTAAGAAAGGAATTCCCGAAATTCCCACGGGAACGGGAATTAGCGGGAAAATCCTTTTGTATGAAAAATCTAAACCGCTTAAGTTAGACGCTTGAAATTTGGCATGCAGGTACCTTAGTAAATATAAAGTTTAGTTATGGCTGTATTTTGAGAAATTCCCACGGGAACGGGAGTTAGCGGGAAAAAACTTTTGTATGTATAAATTTAAACACGCGGACGAAGTCGCGGGCAAAAGCTAGTAAGTTATAATAAGAGTATTGTCGTTTTGGTACTTTCTTAAAACCGGAGCAATTACCTAATTACTAACATTCTGTAGGTAAATGTGAATCCTAGGCATTAAATTAACTAGAAAATGCGTTAAGAAAAAGTCTTCAGAATGTAGCTCAACAATGAATAGTTTGTCACTTCTGTATTACGCATTCTGTCAATCATGCGCAATCAAAACATATCTGTAATAACCAGGTATTATTCTATAAAAAATCCACTTTTCAATTTAATTATTAACTCACTAAACTACGATATTAAAATTACGTATATAATAAAGTCCTTTATTCCTCCTTATCGGTCCGCCACATAGTCTTTATAGGTCAATGTACAAAAATTTAACCTAATTTATAACAAATCGTCTTTTATCAAAAGTGTTGTTCAAATTATATTCCGCTCGAATTCTGAGAGCTCAAATTAACAGCGTCGTTTGTAATCAATAAACTTTTGTTTATAATTACTCTGCAAATAGTACCTACCGACGAGTCTCTTGCCAAAGTATTTTTACAACAGACAATTTCGCAACAACTGAATCATTGTAAACTTGCAAGAGACTTGTTGTTTCCAATGGGAACGGAATGAAAGTTGTTTATTCCAAATCATTAAATAATAGCTTCGAGGAATGAAGTCTATAGTTAGTACATGCTTATGATGAATTCGTGTTTTACCTACTTAACATCGCAAAAACAACTACTTTAGACTAGGATGTGACCATTAAATAATGTTTTAACTCTAAAGGAAGATAGTTATTAATCATAATTAATTATTATTATAAAAGTATCTAAGTAAGTTTATCAGTTATATAGTACCCAAAATACAAACTTCGGCTTAGGTTGGGGATAGATGGCGATTTGTGGCCCAGGGTGGCATGCCTTGGGTTATTTATTTATTATTAAATATCTATAGAGCTTACGAACAGGCAGTTATGAAACCGATGTTTCCTTCTATTTCGAAGTTCTGACCGACGTCCCTTTGAACGCCCAAGTAGCCTCCAAAAAATAAATCAAAATGTATCAACTTAGTACTAACTCAACAGTCAGCTTCCGCATAACAAAGTTTAGATACGCCACCAAAATATGGCAACTCCTTAAATTATGCATAGCCGGTGTTTTTACGGATGTGTAGAGCGAGAGACCGCAACTGCTCGTTATTTATATCATCCGAGTTGGGCCCAGTTTGACAGCAGTCTGATTTATGTAGAACGGAATTTGGGGTGCGACTGTACCGTCCTCACTTAAAAGGCTACTACCGGTGGTACGGGCAGAAGACTTCTGATGGACATCTATAACATAACTATAATGTAACGGAAAGACTATGGGAAATCAAAATGCGTCTTTTCTACCGTACCATTTTTACTACATTACACATTTGATCATTATTATATAGTATGCCGTTCTGTAGCTTATTATATTCTTCAAAGTTATGAGGGACTAAATAATTCATACCAAATCAGATAGATACTTCTCCAGATTATAAATAACAAAAACTTTCAATAAATCTAAGACATATTTTGTGCTCTGTCGTCATCGAAAACAAAGGGCACATAAAATAATAGCAATGAACTTGAAATACTAAAATACTCTACTAAATTTCACTTCGCGCGAAATAATACTTCAAAGCCTTGTACCATACAAATTCTAGTTCAATTACGAATCTGAAATCTATTGATACATTCCTCAACGCTTTATAGCAATAACAATAATATAAAATCTATTTGATCATCTGCTTTAAATAGCTTTAGAATTTCCTGTATTGAAAATAGCAAGACAAATCAGACAGATCTTACGAGAATGCAATGAGTGCCTAATAAAATGTGTATTAACGCTTATTACTTGAGTTATTAACATTTCTAAATGCTATGCGATGTTTTGAGCCTGTATTCGGGAGGTTTGTAGATGATACACCCTAACTATGTTAACTCGATACAAAATGCGCATTTAAAAGTATAGAGAAAGAGCTTTTGTAGAGAATGGTAAGATTTATAATATTAGTCTAACTTATTTTTAAGGAATCATTCACGGTAACAATTAAGTATTGCATTTCTGATCTTTGACTTTGGTTCTTTTCTTTTGCAGAAGTCAAATCAGAGGGACCTATTGACATTTCATTTGTTGTAGCTCCAATACAATTTTCAGCAGTAGGTATGCGAATTCCAGCTAAGTTACTTTGACTGAACGAATGAGATGTTTAGTTAACTACCGGCTAAAATGGACGCACACCATAAATGCATTATTGTTATGGTGTTCCTGTTCCACTCCGACCATAAATCAGCCACTTGTCAAACCGAGTTCAACTTCCCGATATAAATTACGGTTACCGCATCTGTTTCGCTCTACAATCAAAAACACATTGTCTGTCTTTTGCGGTTCGCTGTGTCTGCTATATAATTTTACAAAATTATAAATAAATTGTTTTATTGGATTGGAAAAAAATTTTTTTTTTGTCCTTCTAAAGTCTTCAATCGGGTATATAAAATCATTAGTAATATAATTGCTGTACCTATGGGCTGAAGTGATCACTTACCATCTTCAGGCCTTCAGGCGCGTTTGCCCCCTCTGTCTTAAAAATGTACCACAAATATAATGTTCAAATATTATTAACATCCTTGCTTCCTGTGTCATAAAAAAACAAAACTTACCAACATATAAAATTACTATATTAACAGAAAAAAATTCAATCACATAAAAAATTGTCCTGAGCGGGAATTGAACCCATTTTTCGAAAATTACTCGAAATTCAGAATTCCTTACCACAACTTTATCTATCAGTACTAGCTAATTAGTAAAGAACCATCCTAGGGAAAACGTAGATTATCCCAAAAATATTAATAAGTCAAGATTCTCATCTGAAGTATTTTCGAAACGGACGAGGTGAATCATATTGGCTCCTGCACAGATCTGTAGCAAATGTGTCGAGACAAATTTGTACATAGGGCGCAGACAGCTTGACTCTCGTGACGTCACGCTGACGTCACATGCGTGTAAAATATTCGCAACGCTCACTCTCCGTGAGATTTTATGTCCTACACACCTGTTAGTGTTGCAACACCATAAAATGGAACTCGTTTCGCCTAGACTCCCCTAAGGTATTATTCACATGTAGAAATAGTTTTACCATCTGGCAACTTTCAACTGAGTGTTTATTAGTGCTGCTAAGTAAGTGCAAAGCCTAAGAAGGGTATAAGAAAACTTCCAGTGTTGCATATAGGAATGATGTTTAGAAAAAGTTTTGACCAAGAGTTTATTATTATATGACGTCACTATACGAATAATAATAGTTACGCCTCAAAAGGTTCTTAGAATGAATACGCTTTATCTGACTTAGGTTTGCCTATCTTCGCATTAGGTAAGTTTGCAGTCAAATAGGTAGTTTGTTAGAAAACAAATATATGTTTGTTTTGGTCAATGTGCAATTTAAAAAAACTGTTGGCAGTGTCTCGATGAAGAAAGTCCGGGATAATGAAATATGGCGCGAACTAAAGGCAAACGTTCGGCATTGATTTCTTTTTTAAATAATTTCTAAGATTTTAACTTAAAACCTGTAGACCTAAATTTTAAGAAAAACATATACCACATATCATTACGTGGCTTTTGATAACAGGCTTTTTAGTAAAACTGTGCACTGTTCGCAAAACCGCGACAGCTTTTAAAAATACGAAGCTTATAAAGAGCCTAATTCCCAACTCTTCAGTTTTGCAACTGAAAACTCCGATGCAAGCAATACGTCGAAACCCCCAAAAATTTCAAATGAAAATAAAAAAAAATTCCAACCCACCGCGAAAAAGTAATAAACTCGCTAACTCATCACAAATTTTCACCGTGCGCCATAAAATAGTTTTACGAGGCCAAAATCTAGTTACGTATTACAAATGTGCCGCCGTGATGGGGCAGCAAGATGGAACTTTTATTCATACCGCACTGCGTCAACTATAGAATGGGATAAAAAGGCGCCAAAATTGCTTTCAAACTGGGGCAATTCAGCGGGTGACTGTTGAAATGAAAATACGTCGAGGTTTTATCGATGCTAGTAAATAAACATACAAATCAGATAACATAACAAAACTTTGTTCCAGACCCAAAATTAGTAAATAAATAATCCAAGACATGCCTCTCTGGGCCACACAGCGCCATCTAGAGCCAAGCTTAGCCCAAACTTATCTTAAGATAACCGGCATTGTTGAAGATCAGAGGCCACTTAGTTCCGAGCATACCTATATGGTTATTAGCACTGTAAAGCACGAAACACAAATTCCTAAGAGCGATACACACAAACATGGCGGATCCTATGTATTTTATTGTAGGTGGAACAATAAAACGTGGGACGTTTAAACCTACGAGCGAGTAAACGGCTCGTTAAAACGCGTGTTAAAAGTCTAGCGAATCTTTATTAGCCACACGTGGTTTCGTCTTGTTAATTCAACGGATGTGATGGCTGTAAATCAATTGGAATTATTATAAGATTGCTTTACATTCTAAGTTCCAGTTAATAGCTGTGTGACAAATTGGTCCTTTGCGGTAACAAACCTACTTTCTCCATGCTAGCTTAAAGTTCGCCTATAATGTTATTTTGTGCAGTATGTAAAGGAAATGTCAGTTTGACATTTATCGTAGCTTTTCAGCGTATATCCTGATTCCGGAATCCGACGCGCAAATTCTATACATAGGTAGTTGAGCTACTTCCAACTTTTGTATTAGTCCAACAGTAAAATACCTACCACAACTCATAGCTGTATATCATCACTTGCCTCAATGCGTCTAATTGAAAATAAAATCTACAACATGTGAAATGTCAGCGTCACACGCACGACAAAACAACACAAATGCATGACGAATACCACACAACTGACACAACGCAATCTATTTTAATGCTCTTTTTTTCTAGAATTTCTTCTTTCAGCCTTGACTCGGACAGTGAATAGCTCTTTGTTTCACATTTGAACAAAAATAGATCTTAAACTTTATGATTAATGTACCTGAGTTTTTAATTTTGTTATGATTATGAAAACCAGTGTTTGAGTGGACAGCAGTGGTTGCGAGAATTGAACGCAGTTAATATAAAAAGGAAGTTTTTGGTTTGTTTTTCAGAGGATAAAACGTATTAGGTACTATATTCACATGATATTCCTAAACAGTATTTTAATTATCGAAATATATTTTAACTAACCATAATTGTAGCCATCTTGTACGCAAAACTTTGATCCATCCATTATGAAGTTGAATGAACAATAAAAAAGGTAATTACGAAACAGATTAAAACATTTTCTTTTCCTTTTAATTACTTCCGAAAAGGTAGAGGTACGATAAGCCCGGCTATTTGGAATTGTCTTTCTTTTTTTATTTGGTTAAAGCATTTTAGATGATAACGCTTTTAAATAAATGTCTGTGAAATAAAAAATTGTGGCCAGTTGTGAAGTAGCACAGTGGCGTGTAATGTTCGTATAATCTATCAAGTATTCTTCTATACTTACTAGGCAATCTTGAACAGGAATGCATGTAGTGATAAATGTAAATGTACACTAATATTATAAAGAGAAAAGATTTGTATTTTTGTGTGCGTACGTAACGTACGTAACACTATTGTGCCTATTTCAACATTTCTTTTACATTAGCTGCATTCACTCTACCTATATTTTTTTCTAGAAAAGATTAGGGACTCTTACTAAAACGACGTAAATAATGTAACCCAAATAGAATGTTTAAATCTGGAATACCCGAAGCAAAAGAGAGGGCGAATCGCTAGTAAACTTATAAAGGACAAGAATTTTAAACTTTAATAAATTCTGGAATCTAATTTTATTAAGCGCATGTTATCGATTTTATATTGTATTGTTTTACGTTTCGCTCTCATTTGACACCCAGTAGGATTTAATAATTACAATTCAAATACATAAGCTAATTAAAAGTAGACAATGTCAATCAAATAATTATACACAATTATATTGAATAGAAAATTAAATCTACAGTCTAGGTACTTTTGCTTTCATAATCTCAAACGTAGTAAAGTCGTTGTGCTTCGGTTTTATAAAAAAATACGTAGAAAGATATTTTCAACAAACGCTTTACATACCGAATATATTTTTATTTCATTTTCCTTACTTTGAATTTCGTCAGAGAAACTAAAATTCAAAGTGGAATAAAAACAAGCGGTCTTAATGCTACTTTTCATCAAAAGACTTTCTTTATATAACATTGTTAAAGAATGTATTTTGAGAGAACTTTTGTGCGCGCCAGTACCAAAGAAATGTCCCGGTGTCGGAGACAATAGAGGTCAGCACTGTCGAAACTCAGTGGAGCACATTACGGGCCGAGAGTTGGCAATGCCTGTGAAGTCGACGAAAAGCAATCGATACTTTTTGCTGAATCTCAATCCTGATACGAAATTTAAAAATAAAAACTACGCTTTTTCCGGTATTTTTTTTTTGTTTATTTTATGGCTTTGCACTTTGTTCCCGTTTCGTACAACAAATATTTCACCGTGTTTCAAATAGAACTTTTTGGTTTTGTGTTTTTTAATCTTATCAAGCAGATAGCTAAACTTAGGATGTTCTACTCGTATTCTGGCAATGCGGCAGCAAATAAAGGTATTTAAATTTAGATTACTTAGATTTTATTTTGAACATTTGTGTTTGTTCCATGTACGGGCTTATCATCACCAGCCTGCTATGCTTGATCGTTGTTCTGATACCTATAGCACAAGTGCTTACGCTACGCTACTTTCATTGGGAACGGAGGAATGTTAATGTCTGATATTTAGATAGATGTAGATATTCTGTGGGTAGTCACAGATGTTCCATTAGCAAAAAAAAAGGTATTACAGACGTCTTGTAAGCGATCTCTTCCAGACAACCTCCAGGTAGAGAAAGTGTAATTTATAAAGAAAGGGGCAACGTTGTGCAAACTGTTGTTTGTGACATATATTTATTTATTCAAATAAAGCTACGTCACTACGTCAGAGCTTGGATCGCGAGTACAGTAAAACAGTCAATCGAATGCCCTCACTCAGTGTAAATAACAGACGATCACTTCGAACAAATACATCGAAATTCGCTTCAAAGGCAAAGCTGAACATTCACTATGAACAAGTACATCGGTGTACAGACACCGCGGATTATACGTAAAGAATAGGAAATTTAGTCCTTATTCCAAACACTTTAAGAGCGCTACAAAATTCAAACTATCAAAGCTTGTGTCGATGCTCGGTTATATTCAAAAGTAGACCTTAACACATCGTCATACGTATCAAATGCATCTATATTTATTGTAGCTGTACAACGAACTAAAATAATTCATAACTCTTTTCGATTTCTACGCTCATCATCAGCTGGGCTTTGTCCCAGTTTCGACTTTAGCTATTACTTCGCAGTCAGGAGTTGTCTGTATTCATAACCTTGAACCAAATTACTACAAGACTGGTGATTATGCGATGATGCAAGTCTATTTGTATGACAATTTGATAGGAGATCAGGATTAGACTTGGTTACAGCTTCGGAAGTCGTGACCGAAAAGTAACTCTGTACATAATTAAATTAAATAAAGAAATCTCTTTATTCATATAGTCTTCAGACAGGCACTTATAAATCATCAATATATGAAATTAAAAGAATTAATAGACAGGGATCATTATCATCAACCTAAGTTCACTGGACATAGACCTCTTCAATTCCGATTTTTCAATTCACGACTTTGCCCGTCTATTTGGTAATATTAATTGTTTCCTCTAAAGATAATTTGGAAGAGCTAGTAGTGGTAAGACCGCCTAAATTGTACTAGGTAAGTATATTAAATTTGCAATGTACTTTCCTGTAATGTTTGTGTTTTGCACAATATTCTTCATTGATTCCTATTGATAGTACATATTCATTTGATCTATCCTGTGGTTTTTATAAGCTCTTAAGTAGGTACCAGCATTCCAGAAACAACTAAATGGAATAAGTAACTACTTACCTATGTACCAAATTTTACAACAGTAGCATAATACACAGAACCAATCGCTGTTATGATATCAGAAAATAAAAACGGTAAGTAGATATAGATTTTTTAAATCCTTAAAGCTTTATGGATGGCTCGGTGGCTCAATTGGTAGTTACTCCTGCCTTCTGAGCCAACGGTCGTGGGTTCGATCCCCACCCGGGACAAACATTCGTGTGATGAACATTTGTGTTTGTTCCGTGTCTGGGTGTTCATATTTGTATTCAATATATATTTGTGGTACCTTCGTTGTTCTGATACTCATAACACACGTGCTTAAGCTACTTACTTTGGGATCGGAGAAATGTATGATTGTGATGTTGTCTGATGTTAATTATTTATTTTTACGTCTATGTGAAAACGTTCCGTCGGAGACAAAAGAAGGTCGACTTGAATCCACATTGGCAGTGGATACAATACATCTGAGATTTGGCTCGGCAGGAACGCTCGGCACGCCGACTGATAGACTGATAGATAACACCCTATGAATACAGCAGACTAACACTTAAAACAATATACCTACTCCGGATAATGTAAGCAGTTGTTATATTTCATCTTTCAAACAAGCACTTTTTACATCAGCTTTTTTGTCGACTCATAATCCATCTAGAACAGATGGTACGCGATATGAGGAAGCCCAGATAGTTTCGTTGTTTATATGTCTTTCTTTATCATACGATATTCTATGTCTGACAAATAAATGATAGTAGGGGATACCGGGTACAAAAGTAACAAAATGCTCTATATTTTTATCCAATGGGCGAAAGGTCACTTTGCCGCCTTCAGATGATAGTCAAGACACAGGACTTTACTTTTATACCCGGCTTCCCCTACTTTGTTGAGGAACGGAAAGGGAGCAGCTCAATTTAAATGAAATATCTATACTTATAATAAATCTGTAGAGAGGTCAATTCTGTACATAAAATATTTTTCCAAAATAACTATCAGGGGGTGATAAGTGATCGATACTGATACCAAAAATGCATAAAAATGCATAATATAAAATTTTTGTCTGTCTGTCTGTCTGTCTGTATGTTCGTTATAGAAAAAAAAACTACTGAACAGATTTTGAAGAAACTTGGTACAATTATTCTTCATACTCCTGGGCAGGTTATAGGATACTTTTCATCACGCTACAATCAATAGGAGCGGAGCAGTGACGGGAAGTGTTGGGAAAACGCGAGAAATTTAAACCTGTATGTTTGAACGCGCATTACGCGAAAACTACTGCATAGAATTGAATGCGGTTTTCACCAATGTATTGCTAGAGGTCTAACTTAAAACTTAGGCACAAGGTATAGATGGGTATTATATGGAAGTCCGTTATTTTTGAAACCCGATATCCACGCGAGCGACGCCGCTGGCACAGCTAGTAAGTAATAAAAATTTAATAACAGCATTTTTAGCAAAAAACTGAGTTATTATGGTGACAATGGGGCCAACTAAGAAGTACAATAAAAAAAGAAGCCCTTTTAAATAAAAAAGAATTTTCCAAATCGGTTCACAATAGGCCTGTTGCCGTTAAAAACGTAATTAGTCCGGCTTTTAGATTGTTCAAAATTAAAAGACACGTAATTTTCATTTGTAAATTAGACCGAAAATGACAAACATATAGCCCGTTTAAATTACGCGTGACGTCAAAGAGTGGGAGTTTTTTCGCCACTGAGTGACGTCAAAAACCCCCACTCCTACACTTTGATGCCTTGTATGTATCTTTGTTTTTTTTTTGTTTAAATGAAAAAAAGAAAATGACGTGTCCAATATATTTTTTTAATCTAAAATACGGACTAAATTAAATGTCATTATTTTCACCCTGAAAACATTCCTATTCTTAGAGATGTGGTAAAACTCCTTTTTTTGAGTACCTAGATTAATAACTAAATATCGTTAAATATCAGGCCACCTTTCATCAGTTGCAGTTAAAAAGACAAATCGTAACCTGAAACAATTTGGTATAATGTATAATATTGCTGCTTTCTAGAATTCGTATTCACATATATTTCTTCAGCGCGATTTAACGCACGACATTCGCAAAGCCGCTATCGACGGCACCAGTGTAAATAGACGATCACTTCACTTCACCGATGCGGGCGTTAAGTAAAATGTGCCATTTGTATTTTGTAGCAAACGTGAATGTCCAAATGAATGCAATAGATAGATTTAGTATCGTTTACGGAATGAAAAAAGAATTAATCACATTCGTTTTTAAAACGTTACTATACGACGCGCGAACGCTCAGGTACCCAAAAACCTATTCGTAGACACTTGAGGGCCGGTCACCATTGTGGATTCCTTACTTCGCATAGTGTTTTGTGCGTTAGTATTGATAGTATTGTTTGTGAATACGAGTAGATAGATAGATACCTATCCAGTTTTTATTGGCAACATTAATTCATTAATTAATAGGGTCATGTATTAATAGCGACTTCCCCCAATGATTGAGCAGGCGGGTTGGTGACCGTAGTTAGCTTTTATTTTTACCTGGGCTGGCTGCTGCCCGTTGCCTAGTATTCCCTTAGTCGTATTCTACGACACCCACCGGTTGAAATGAGGTGTTCCTATTTGAAATTCGGAATCCACACGGACAGACGAAAATATTAGCAAAGGGAAAATATCTAAAGCACTAACTGTCGTTTCAGTTTTCCATCGAGACGAGCATCGAACACTAGACCTTTCGCGAGTATGCCATCGCCGTGCCAACGATGTCACCGTATTCTATTATCATATGTTGCCTGTCACATAGCTACACAAAAATCGTCTGTAGCTATTTATAAAACGTGACTCAGTCGAAATTGGCATACGCGCTCAATAAATTACTACAACTTTTTCCATTGAAAAAAGGCCTATGAAAACGCAATAAAACACAATTTAGTTTCATCAATCACGTGGAAAGTTCAATAATATCTTTTACACAAATGCAGTTTTCAGTTTCATTATGATTTATTGTCGAGATTTTCGTTATTGCGAAATAACTGCTTTTATTATACTCTCGACATCAATTTTGGATTTTATTACCATTTGGATTGAACAGGTTTGTTCCGAGATCAG
The DNA here is from genome assembly GCA_031163375.1 of Conogethes punctiferalis. NCBI lineage: Eukaryota > Metazoa > Arthropoda > Insecta > Lepidoptera > Crambidae > Conogethes > Conogethes punctiferalis. The sequence goes on from CM062093.1 coordinate 5,951,697, forward strand.
TGTTAATTTAACACTGATCTTGATCGAACTTTGATCAAGATAAATTATGGTACATAATAATTCTTTATCACGCATTTACGCGATGTACACAATAGTAGTAGGATTTTTTAAGTTGATGTTTTAGGTAGGTACCATTACCTAAAAACTCGAGTGACGAATGAGTCGGATGATTTTATATGTGCGTTAAGTAAACATATAAGTACCACATTTACAAAAACTTAATTTTTTCGGATCGTCCCTAGAAATGCTGAAAACCCGGACTTCCCTAACTTCCCGGACTTCCAGATACGTTATCCAGAATTAATATACTTACTTAGGAAGACTACCTACGTTGTTTCTACAAAGAAGCGTAGACAACCTTATCTAGATAATACATAGGCCGTATCCAGTTAGCACTGCCACGACTATCACAAATACTTATAGCTATCTATCTTTCCGAATCCACGAACTTCAAACGCCCGGTGTATTTAATATGCAATAGCAAACTAGTTTTGCCGTGCCAAACTACTCGGCGATTAAACCATTTTCTGATGATACATTGATGACATATCTATTCTGTCTCGCGCCACTGTATATAATTAAAACTAGATTCAAATAACTATGTCATTATAAGTGCAATTCAAATAGACATAATTTATGTCTACGTGCTGGTTTTTCAGTCGCCGGATAACGTTTAACCATGGACGTATAAGTTTATTTTGTTTGTACGTCCATGCGTTAAACGCACTACGTTAAACACTGAAATAAGAATAAATTAGACTGTCAAATTGAGGATATTTATTGACAATTATGATCATGAAAGTTTTGCTTACCTTTTAATATAAAATGTGCGTTCAAATTATTAGGAACATATTTTAATATCGTTACAGTACCTATACGTCACAAATATTTTTGCAGAATGATATAAAATAAGTATATCAATATCAGTATAAAGTACCTATTTATTTAATACACAAAACTGTGTTGTGAAGTCGCATCGCAAGAATTTAAGTGCTCCCACGATGCATCGCAAGAACTTGCGAATTGATTTGCATCGCGCATTCCAACGATGTTCCCCGAATCGCGAAGTGAGACACTTTGCGGCGCTAAATCGCAGCAAAACGTGCGGATTCGCATCGCATCGCAGTTTTTGTACCTACCTACAGGCGCTAAGTAATTATTACCTCTTATATCTTTAATGCAAACATTGCAATAACAAAAAGAATATACTCAAAAAAAATCAAAACGTTCCAATGATGTTCTTTTAAAATTACATGTGACTATTTCATTCATATCTAATATCTTCCGTGGAAAACGCGATCATAAATTGAATGCCAAATAAGATCTAAATATTTTCTACAATAAACTATTAGGTACTAAATTATTGTAATAAGCACCACTATTACTACACTTTACTTGACCTATGGTGAACATACTATTTTGTACATAATAAAACAACAAACGGAGCTACTTGTCCGTCCGTACGTGACCTCATTTGCGAACAGAAACGGCATCGCGACAAAACTAGCCCGCGTTGTTGCCAAAAAACTTTCCTTCGACAAATGACAATTGTATTTTTCATGTTTACCATAACTTTTTGCCATTTAAGCACTATAGATTTCTCTGTCCACATTTCTACTTCTTGTAATCCTAAATCATTGATGAAAATAGTTTAGTTGTGAAAAAATGTGATCTTTTTCTCGCTGAATGCGTGAAAATATTACACATAAATGTAAATTGGGAATAGGCAGGTTTCAGGTGCTCTGAGGGTAATGGAGTCCAAACTGTTGAAATTTGCTTCACATGTCCATCACGATTCTTAGAGTATGATAGGTAATTTGCTTTAGTTGTGACCTATGCACATGAAAACTGCAATGCCGGTCTTTAATAAACATTGACAAAGGAGGGATTGTAAAAAAATGGAAACCAATATTACAAATAGCACTACTGCTATTTGTAATAATATGTATGTATTATGGTAATAATTTGTAATATGTATTTGACCCCTACGGGTCTAAGGCCAAAGATCCAAATGGGTAGGAACTCTACTTAGTCTCTATTCAATCAGGAAAGTACAGTTGGCAATAGATAGTCTCACTAATAAACATTGAATTATAAGGTGTAAGGGAGCGACCTATCATATTTTCGCCCAAGCCAACCTCACCTGCCCGTGGTGCATCCTGCTGAATAACAAACGGGGCGCTGGCAACCGACGGTATAACCATCACAATTGAAGGCGTAGCTAAATACCACAGGCCGATGACGGGCAGCAGCGTCACCGGAGCGAGAAGCTACGCCCTGCGATCGCCAACCCGCCTGCCCAGCGTGGCGATTATAGGTATATCCTCCAGGCGTTTGTCCTAAGTGGCGAACAGCTGGAGAGGCCTATGTCCAGCAGTGGACTGTAATAGGCTGATGATGATGTTGATGAATTATAAATGTTTATATTTTATTCAATTAATAATATTTTCATATTTTATAAATTTCATTCAAGTTGCGCTTAATATATTAACTTTATTAGAGAGCTTCTACTAGCTACCGTGGTTAAAAATCTGCCTGCCAAGCGTGGTGACTAAGGCAAGTCCGTCCAAATGGCAATTATCATTTGGAGGAGGCCATGTCCAGCTGTGGACGTCTACAGGCTGATGGTGATAGAGTTGGTCTCGTGATAGCAAATGCCGCCTTATTTGCACTTTGTCTCTTAAAAATTCAGTCAGGACAATATTGTTATAATTCTACATATCTTTATTATATCTTTCCTAAGTCCTTATTGTCAAAGCTACCGAAAATCGCCAAACCGTCTGTACGATCCAGTCTAAATAACTACTGGCTTATTTCCCTTTTGATCCCGGGATCTGCTTAATATTATGCGCCCTGATCCAATTTGCTGCAATGTTTACCGACAAAGGATAACATTATGTATAAACCTTTATCTGAAACTACGTGAACTCAGTAAAAAAAACCGTTTCTTGCACTCGAATTCACTATGGAGCTCAAAAATCAAATGTGCTCTCTTATTTAACCAATATTTGATGTCTAGGGTTAAAGTCTAATATTGTGGGTAGAAGGTTGGCTAGCCTAGATCCTGCCTCACCTCGCTGGTAGTCTAGGCTAGCCAACTAGAGTCTAGCTATTAAAAAGGTCCGACGCGTGAAGGTTTCTTTATAAAATACTAGCTTTCCGCCCGCGACTTCGTCCGCGTAAAGTTTTTTTTTCCAAAATAAAATTGTGCCTATGTTACTCGTGGATAATGTAGCTTTCGAATGGTGAAAGAATTTTTAAAAACGGTCCAGTAGTTTTTGAGCCTATTCATTACAACCAAACAAACAAAGTTTTCCTCTTTATAATATTAGTGTAGATTTGATGTTTTTTCGTTTACGTAATTCAAAAAAAATCTTACGGTTGTGCACTATAGATACATAAAATGGCACTGTTTTCTTCCATTCGTAGTCGTAAATTAGACTAAACAATCATATTTTGTGATGTAGGACCCCTTTTTATTTATTATGGATCAGTTGAATGTGAAAAATAAATGAAAGACACGAAAAAAGAAAATAAATCCCAAAATCAAGACACGCCAGAGCGTGTCAGCCAAGTTCCGAAGAGAATATAAAGAAAGGTACACACACACAAAGCCACAAAGATTGTAACAAAACTCGTATATAATAGTTAGCAGTGGGAACGAATGTTAGCAAAAGCATCTATTGGAATTAAGCCGTCGCCACTGCAATGACATAAAACTGCTAAGCCACCTAAACAAATGTAGCACAAAATCTGCAGTTGAATTTCAGATCGTGCATCCATATTCATAGCCATTGTTCGAAACGGAGTCATATTGCCGTCAGTGTACATTTCGAGATGGCAATCATTTGTTTTTGTTTGTCATTGTTAAAGTTTCGCGCTGTCCTTTGTAACGAGGGGCGAAAAGTGTGGGAGAAGCTTAACAAAGAATTTATTACGAGAGATGAAAATGATTATAATGATTCAAGAAGGCAGAGTTGTTATCTCTGTCAAAATCACGAATAAAATTTATTATTTTGGAATGGTAATTAGGTACATACATTTTTTATAATTGAAGATGTTTTAAAATAGGAAATAGGTACGTATGACGTTTTTTACAGATTTGTTGCAAATTTTAAGATGTCAGATTTCTCAAGCGCCATACAACTTACATACAAACCCTGTTTTGTGTAAGAGGGACAGATAGCAAATAGAGGGAAGGGATTTGCTTTAGACTTTCTCTATTTTTCTTTTTGCTGTGCATAGTGCATAATATATTTATCTATTTTATGGTAAATAGGTACATACTCGGAATCATTTTAGATCTTTAGGTATTTGGATATTACAAACTTTTGCAGTTTTGGCAACCATTGAGCAAAGACACAAGTTTTTTAAACACTTGGGTAGGGTAATTGACAGCCAAGTCACTTTACTCATTAAATACCTGTCAGCTGATCTAACACGCCGTAATCTTTTCAAAATAAAATTAGTATCTTGGAATGTATGTGATTGATGTCTACTACTAATTATTACACTACAATAATTCGTGCATGTTGAAAGTTATGATTCAATAGTCGTTAATCTGGTCTCGTTTCTCTAGAAAATCTTGTTTTGCTTCAGAAAAGCGTCCTCAAACAATCTTCCGTGTACACCACATCAGGATAATTTGAACGCGAATACTATTAACTTGTAACTACAACTAGGTAACTAAGTAAATACATGGGTAGGGGGAACTGAGCTCGCGACATGTGCTTTCGCTTATTTAGACAAGGAACAAAGCGCGTAACTCGACTCACATTATACAATATACATACATACAAACCACGCCATCAATCAAAATTTGTAATTGCTTAAATTAAATTTGTACCTCCATTCAAATTATGATTGATTTAAATTGCGGGACCGCGGACCCTATTTTAATCACAATTAGGATTGATTATGATTACAAAAACTCGCTGATATTTTTAATCAAAATCATCAGAAGTTTGAAATTGTTCTTAGTTTAATTTAAATACATTTTTATATTTCAAATTACCTACTCTATTCAAATAAGATGAACCGTTCATTTTCACACATTATTTACTGCAATACAATACAGATTCAGATGTCTATACAATATATACCTACACCTATTTATGCCTGTAATGTTTATGTTTTGTGCGTTTCTATCTATTTATTGTTTGTCTAAATAAATGGGGTCACAATATAATGAAAGAAAGAAAGAGATGATATCGCCAACGTATCGTCAAGTAACACAAAATACGTGAAAGATTTCGAAAACAATGTGAGTCTTCACTCTTTGCTTGCACTAAAATTTGGGTACATTGTAAATGTACTCGTAGCTCTGTAAATCTTACAGTTGAATTGTCTCTTGTGCGCTCCTCGTGTCCAAACATAAACATACTTACGCAATTTTATTCCGCTGTGAATGTTATAAGTAACGCTAACGGTATCTTTAGCAAGAATGGTCTCCTTTTAAAATGGAAATTTGGAGATAGAGGTTTAGTAATTTTGGGGAAGCTTCAAACTGTGACATCCTACCTTCTACTTGGTAGATGCCACGAGGAAGTCTGAAACATGTGAGGGCTCGATATTTAAAAAATACTCCAGCGTCACTGTGATTTTGAATTGGGAACATGTACCAAATCTATTTCAAACGAGACAAATTTAAATATTCTTTCCACGCATCGGTGGCAAAATAAATTAGCCGTTAACTAACTAAATAACTCAAATTAATACAACTTTGAGCTGTCTTACCTAATCAATTATCTTTTTAATCATAAATTTGCTTAAAAACAAAATGGACTTATTCGCCCACTCCTACATTTAGGTATTAAAAGATGATGTTTTGCCCACATTTTTATGGATGCAAAATTTTATTAATCATTTCATGCTTTAGTAGTCAATCTTCATAAGGTTTTAAAATGAAGCTTCTTATAATAATATTAAAGATGAAAGAGCTCTCCTTCTTGTAGTTTACGGCTCCATAAAAGTTATCATTATTTTTCGTCATACTTTACTCGTAATCTTATACAACTTCAAGTTCTTGTGTTCTTGTTTTACATTTTCAAACACTTAAGCTTTAGAATGTGTTAGGTTTATTGTGTATTGTATTATGAATACAGATTGATTCAAATATAGGTATAAATACAATGAGATTTGATTTAGGGGTACGTTTGGTATATATAATTTTATTATATTCTTTGTAATAGTAATATATATTTTATTTAGATAACGTTCACTCGTAGTAAAATAAGTAGATACATAATGTTCAAAATTTTGTTATGTCAATACAGTACACAATGGTGATATTAATGCCGAAAAATAGTAACCTCTTGACATAGTCGTGCTATTACTGAAATCTTCAAACAAAATGACTTCTTCATTATCATAAAGATGACGACACAAAAGGAATACGAGTAAACAATCTAGAAAAAGGTAAATATGCACCTAAAAAACATAATTGGTAGTTTTTCGTACAACAGGGGGTTTAAAAAAGATTTCACATAATTACATTCCTTAGATAAATAGTAGGTATTGCAGGGTCTTAGATTTAAGTCGTTATTATTTTAAACAAATCTTGATAAACATAAATGACTCACCTTTGCCAAATCTCCCAGACGTACAAGCACAAACAATATTCAAATGGGTTCAAGTCCACTGTATCACTTTATATGTAAACAACCACCATTATGGCACATCTACATCTGAATGATAATGGAACCTCCCAGTTTCTTTCAGTTACTATTCACAACCTCTGGGGAAATTATATGGAGGTAAAGTTTCACAACAACATTCGCAAATTTCGCATCGACGTTTGTAATGGGAAAACGTGAACACCAGAACAGGTAAAGAATATTTACATAAATACTTAAATTCTCCTATACGTCGACATCGTAAATATATTTGCTTCTAATCACAACTTACAACAGAATTACAACCACTTTGATTCATGATAAGTCTTTATGTATGAGCCAGGGACGATTCACAATCTGCGTTTTTCATTTATTTTATCACAACCATCATAGATCTGTCTATAATCTACTGGAAGGTTATCCATACTACGTCTCTCGACTACATACTTTAAGATTTCAGACTACGATAGATTAAAACTAATTGTCATTCACAACACTGAAGAGGTAAACATTGATTTCATCCAATTCACATGGTCGTAACTTATCTTTCTCCTTGAAGATAACTCCGGACCGCACAACAGTCACATCACTAAAACTCACGTTCGAATTCCATTTTTGACAACGGGTTTATGTTATTGTTTTTGGCACAGTCAAGTTTTCGTCAGTTCCCATGTTTTCCACGTGAATCGTAACGTGGCGCGTTCGCGGCACTAACGGCACTGAGCACTCCGCTAAAGATGATGCATTTATAAATAGTTATATATCGAGTCGGCCCATTTCACTAGCACTCGACGCACTCCGGGATGACCGGGAATGTCAGGTGATTTCGCAGTTGTCAGTGAAACTGTTTTTCGGTTTCCCGGTGCGACGTGTGTGAGGTACTGTTTGTGCTCTGTTACTAGAGGCACGCTTCCACACTGCAACTGCTGAAAGGCGAAACCTGTTGAAATAGGACAGGGTGCTGCGTGTGAGCAGGACGGAGCGCCGTTTCCCGACTCCGGGCACGTTTTCAGCCGCTTATTTTGCTACGCACGCGTGTGTGCGTGAAAAGTTGCGTGGTACGAGCCCCGAATCGGTGTTAGTGAGTTGTGGAAAACTCTCTTAAGGGCGCCTTCACAAACGCGCGGGATTTTCTCCGCGTATTTTTTTCGGGATCCCTAATTAATCCTATTGAATGTTACATGAGGAATGTTTACGGTAATTTTGTTCGTAATGTTATTAACTGCTATAACTGCTATCTGTCTGGTTCGTTTTTTGTGTATATATCGATTTATTTTATCATCGTCTATTATTATTATAAATTTAGCCTTTTCAGCCTATTATTTCATAAAATCCGATTACAGTGCTGAAAATCATTATACCATAGCAGTTGTTGACTAATCCCTCTGTGACATAGTTTCAAAAACTAGGTCACGGTCCCAAACTCTAAAACACACATTCCCCATCAGTCCAAACAGTTGAGGTTCCTGTCAAAATCCGCAACAATTATAAGAAATCGAAGGTGTCGTTGTGTTAATCAATTTAAAGTAACATCAAGCTCAATATAAACAAGGGAACACACAGGCGCACTTAATCAAATACCACGCAGTTAGGCTGAGAGCACACGATCCGCGGAGGCTGCGGAGGAGGTGAGATGACAACACGCAGTGCGCACGCAGCGTTCGATACACACCCACGGCCCCACCGCACTCACACCCGTCAGAAATCTATACCGAAACCCCCCTTGACAGTTCTCTACCGATGTACCCTTCATTATATTGGGAATCAATTGACAAATGGGCGCCTCGCCGTGCCACGCTGCACGCTACCAAGGACAAGCTTTGTTTATCTTTTTAAAAGCCTAATGGAGAGAACTCCACGCGACCTTACAGCATCCAAATTAATTGAATGTACAAGGGTACAGATGTCGACCGTTGGAGCTTGTTTTGTATCCATTTTCAATTGTTTCGGCAGTTTTTCTTGAGATGAAAGTGAATTGAAATGTTAACTTTCATTGTGAAGTCTCGTATTTAGCTAATTTTGGTTTAATGTAAAAGCTGACTTTTCAAAGTTAGTTCGTTCAAATATTTTCTATAGAACTTGGCTAATACGCTCCCGCGTGTTTAGATTTTATTGTAAAAAACCAACGTTAGGAAAAACATCTTGCTAAGAGGGTCAAAATTGAGAAACTTACCTATATAACCTTATTTCTAAGATAAGCTCTATTTATTTTGGACTTCCTCCTACATCTATACCTAAATATTACGAAGATCATTAAGTCTTTCCTTAATGTTTTTCTTACAATAAGTACTTAGGTCGGGTCAAATTCATTACTTATTAAGAAGGTATTTGTTAGTAAATAATCCTAATAGTTACATTAGGTATGTATTAGGAGTTCAAAATTAACGTAACAAATAAAAGACGGACTAATTACAATTTTTAGCCATAAAAGCCTATTACCTCCATAGACGAAGTTAGCGACGAATTTCATAGAAATGTAGAAACCAGTAGTGTCGCTCTGCGATATGTCGTCCGCTGCTGCCTCATGTCACCCGCTATCAACCTCAATGGACACAAAAAAAAAAGAAAAAAAATGATACCGTACATGAAGAAACTGGCACAAATAAAACAAGTGCGCATTCTTTTTTAAAGGACGATACGTGATGAACGCGAGATGTGTTTGTACTTGCTCCGTGGTTTGTACCCATACTACGTTGTTCTGCGCCCCTCGCTCACACGGCTGATTATTATGCGGAATGAAATACAAACAATAACTTTTGCTTAATGTAACTGTTTGTAGCCTTCTCCCTTACGCGTGACCTACACACGTAGGTACCCGGTGGAATTTCTTGTCGTGGCATGTGTGTAAAGAGATCACAGTTCAATGAAACACAACATACTTTTTTAAAATGATAACGACATCTTGTTTTACTCCAGTCTGGCGTGAACTGGCGATTGATCGGGAGGAGTAGAGAACACTGGAGGAGGCTGGGGACCTTTGCCCAGTAGTGGGACAATAGAGGCTCGAAAAAAGAAACAAAAAAAATACATCATGTGCATTTCAGAGCTTTAGGTACTAAGAAACCGTCTTCGAGGCGAGCACGCCCTGCGATAGCCAACCCGCCTGCCCAGCGTGGTGATTATGGGTAAATACTCCAGGTGTTTGCCTAAAGTGGAGAAGAACTAGAGAGGCCTATTTCCAGCAGTGGACTGCGATAGGCTGATGATGAATAAGAAACCATTAAATCTTTGCTTACTATGATTGCCTTTTTGGGTATAGTGATTACTGATTACCTACTCTTACAAGTTACTATGAGAACGAATGCGTAAGTAATCTCTTAAAATTTGGCTCCATTATTAGGTACATAATTTACTTTAGCCCCTCTTCCGCCTTTAATTAAGTTGTAAAATCCGGAATTATCCTTTTTATATTAGGGGGAGCCGGCACGAGCCAGCGGGTCATCTAATGGGAAATGATAGCCGTTGCCTAAGAACATTCGCCATACCAGAGGGGTCGAAGCACAGAAATATATCTATGAATAGTAAAGAACGCCCGTGTGTGCTCTAAAACCCAACAATTAATCCATATACATATAACTCAAAGGTGACTGCTTGACTGACATAGTTAGGGTAAAGGCACCAGTGGTCAGCCTCAAATCGGCTTTTTGAAGTTTGAATGGTCGGCATTTCTACAGGTTTAGATGGATAAACAAACGCATTACGTGGATTGATTAAACGTTTATTAAAGATTCAAAATAAGACATAACAAAAAGCAATAATATTCTTTGTTGTAGTTATATTTAAATGAAAAGTAAAAATGGCACTTTTTTCCAGTAGTCAGCCGCCAAAATCCAATAATCAGACACTACTGCTCTCGCCGACAAATTTGAACGAGTATTTCTTTTCCCCTCGATCCCTCACCGCGTCTGTCGTGTGATGTAGTGATCAATGAGTAATCAGAGTTTCTATTTAAACACTCGCGATTTGTTAAAACGAATATACCTGATATTTACGACCAATAAACGACTCAAAAGGCTGGCCACTGGTCCCCGGCTGGCCACTGGTGCCTTTACCCTATCTATCAACGCACAGCCCAAACCACTGGACGGATCAGACTGAAATTTGGCATGCAGGTAGATGTTATGATGTAGGCGTCCGCCAAGAATGGATTTTGATCAATTCTACCCCCAAGGGGATGAAACTTTATTCCACGCGGACGAAGTCGCGGGCAATGCTAGTAGAATATCGCCGTCATAACCTCGCCACAATAAAACACCGTCCCATTTCTTCAGATTTCAGCTTCACAGACGGTAAGGTTTGAAATGGGTGAAAAGTTGCCGAGATTTAGTCGTTTACATTATAAGTATCACAAATACATTACTCTATAAGTTGTATGGCGCCAATGTAACATTCGCGTTACATTTTACAAAAAATCTCTATCAATAATTTTAAAGTTTTACAACTCAAAATGGTTATAAGATATAAATATTTTAAACGTTATTGACCCAACATTCTACAAACAGACAGACAGTGTTTGCATCGTAAATCATCCCGGAATCGCGGGGTAAAGTGGCTGAGCGAAAACAATTTATTCCGTTTCCGGAATGCGCCCTGATTATATGAAGTGTTGCCAAACAAACGGAGAGGGTTCTTAAGGTTAGTCTAAGATAAATAAACTACTTATATGAACAATTGCGTGGTAATTTTAAGTGGCGCGGGAAAAAAATTAACAAAATTACAATCACCTGACTGCTTTCAGATCCAAAGGGCTATGTTTCAATCCGCTACCTAATTGGACACGCGTGTTTAGTCAAAACGTTCAAACAAACAATTAAATGTCGTCATTCAATGAACGCGCTAGTCAATGAATTGAATAGGAGATTTAACCATTTGACTGCGAAATACGAATTTCGTGAATCAGAATCACTATAGTGTAAAACAAAGTCGCTTTTCGTGTCTGCCCCTATGTATCCATAGATCTTTAAAACTGCGCAACGTTTTTTTATTCTTCTTTTTAATAGATAGAGTGATTCAAGAGAAAGGTTTACATGTATAATTCCAAAGCAAAGCGAGGGCGGGTCGCTAGTTATTAATTAATAAATTATAAACATGTCTAAATCTCTAAAACTTAAGATATCAGAATAAGAAAAGAATTAGTAGTTGGGTATTATCAGTAGCGTCGCTTGTCTGTCGAACTGCGAACCTGACTAGATGAGGTTCTGTTTTAAAGTCTTTGTAACAACTTTGTAATTATATTTCCTTAAGTTACTGATTATGACATACAGCTAATGAAAGTGGTCCGATTAACACTCATAATTTGAAAAGAGGAATGAGAAAAATGGGATGTAAGGGAGCGGCCTATCAGCATTTCGTTTCAAGCCAACCTCACCTGCTCGTGGTGCATCCTGCCGAATAACAAACGAGGCACTTGCAACCGACTGGTGCCGGTATAACCATCACAATTGAAGGCGTAGCTAAATACCATAGACCGATGACGAGCAGCAGCGTCACCGGAGCGAGAAGCTATACTCTGCGCCAACCCGCCTTCCCAGCGTGGCGATTATGGGTATATCCTCCAGACGTTTTGTCCCAAGTGGCAAACAACTGGAGAGGCCTATGTCCAGCAATGCTGATGATGATGATGAATTTGAAAAATTCCACTTGACTTACTTGACTTATTGTCCTATGTCCCCTGGATGGGACAGAGGGCGTCCACAGTACGTCGCCATCCCGCGCGGTCTTGAACTTCGCGTGTCACTTCGCTTCAGGTCATTCCTATCGCCTCCGCTTCTGCAGCGATAGTCCGCCGCCAGGATTGCTTATGAAATGGCCAGGAATGCTGGTCGCCCGGAGAAAACTTACACTGAACACTATCAAATCATTTGGCGAAACCAATAATATTCTTGTTAAAGACGCCTTAAAGAATTCTAACGCGTTTTACTAGCCGTCTCCCGTAGTCAATTAATGCGAATGTACGAATTGTCACGGTGCCAAAGGAGTGAATGTCTTTGTTCAAATAATTAGCGTAACAGAGGATTCTAATGGACAAGGCCACGTTATAACGATAAAATAAAAAAACGAACGATTGGATTCTGCTTCGGTCGCATACGTGAAAACATGAAGAGTGGTCGGTAGTTAAAGTGTAATAACAAGTAGACACCTTTTTAATGAGCATTCGTCATATTTAAAATTTGATTTTTCTTTAAAGGCGGTCGCCAGTCAGTTGGATAAACCCTGAGAAGCTGAGTAACTGAAATCTCAAGAAGTGGCTTGGCGACTCTTTCGACCCGCAGGAAGAAATGGAGTGGTGAATTGTGTTCTTTTCTGTTATCACTCGGAAGAATCGCACGTTTCACTACCCTCAAAGAATCTATCATTAATATCTCATAAACATAGAGTACAATTAGATGAGGTCCGCGAGATTACTGGATTTAGAATATGACCACCCCATCTCATCCTGTGGGTATCGTAAAAGACGACAAGCTTATTCAAAAATAAAAGACGTTGTAAGTATCTATTTTTTCATAAATTGTAAATTGGCCTAAAAATTACAAAGATATAGCCCTCTAAAGTTACTTGTGACGTCTCACAGTGTGGCATTTTGTCGCACGGATTTATCAAGTACCTAAAAGGTCAATGAATAGCCTGAAACCATGCCACACAAATATAAAACTTCTGTATAGTTATACATAATCCAAATAGTATAATGTGACCCAATCGGATTTCACCGGAGCGCAGAAATTTCTTCGTAATCGATTACGAAATTGGTCACAAATCGACAGACGCTCTCAATACCCAATTCCATTACCACCCTTTTGAAATAAGCGGCCCAAATCGTCCTACGTTTTTGTAAATAGTCATCAATGGAAACAATTTCCTCGTTTAGAATTGTTTTATCCAAAAACTCGCGCCATTATTTATTTGGTCCGTGGCGGGTGGCGGAAATGGGTCAGTGTCGGGCAAAAATAAAAATGCCCACTTGTCTCCCGGATAGTGATGGGGCGAGCCGCTCTTGACTGAATCATAGTGTACCGTTTTCGTACCAATTTCGTATAGTTGTGTACGGTGTTTACGAACTCAAACTCAAGTATTAATTTGCACAAAATTAAGTAGTACTTAAGGTCTTATGCTATATTATGCTTGTCTCACTAAAATTTGCTCGTTATTTAGCATGCAATTCTTAATTACAATAATTTCTTAATCTAATAATGTAAACAAACTGTATTTAATTTATCGAAGACTACTTGTCAAAGAAATAAGTATAGGTATATAAATAAACGAATATAATAGTAGGTACATATTATATTGGTTTAGTTAGTATAATTAGCCCTATTGACAGTGGCAACTGACAAGTACCTAATTGATTTTTCCGTTGCTGCAGTGACAGTATTTATAAACTGTTCGTACCTACTTTCCACGATTTATTATCCATGTGCATGAGTGGCAAAGTGTGAGATAGCCGTTGACTTTTATACGAGTACCTACATACTGCGATATCACTTACCAGGCAAACGCAGTCAAGCGCTAACCCATTTCGAATAAAAAAGACATATACCTATATTTAAGACTAGCGACCCACCCTCGCTTCAAACTAAATATATTATAGCCTATGTTACTCAGTGATAATGTAGCTTTCTAATAAAAAAGAATTATTAAAATCGGTCCAGTACCTACTTTTTGAGCTTATCTTTTCTATCTAAATATATAAAAGGAGAAACTGACTGACTGACATATCAAAGCACAGACTAACCGGCTAAACGTAGGCACTTGAAATTTGGAAGGGACGTAGCTTAGGTACCGTAGAGGTGCACTAAGAAAGGAATTCCCGAAATTGCCACGGGAACGGGAGTTAGCGGCAAAAAATAGTATTGAACCCGTGCGAAGCCGGGGCGGGTCGCTAGTTCGTTATATATGTCACCGGAAAATAGTAAGAATCGTAAGTTGATCAACTTCCGAGGAAGTTGATTAACTTCCGGAAAATAATTAACTTACGATTCTTGCTATTTTCCGGTGACATATACAAAAATACAAATCTTTCCTCTTTATAATTTTAGTGTAGATAAAGTGCTATAGATATTTTATTTGTTCGAAACATATAGATGTGAGGTCAATAATACAGGTTTCATCATGTCGTACCTTTACGGTGTACAATACCAGCCACTTTGTTTCCCCCCGTAAAAAAAATACCAAAATTAGGTACGACTACTAAAGAAAATTAATGTTCTCTCATCACTATTCCATAGTGCGTGCCCTTTTCATCTCCACTTAGGCAGAACTAAGAGGAACGAAATCGTTTGGTGGCCGGTTATTGTATTTCAAAGGCCTGTTTACATCGGTATTATAAGTAAGTATTGCTTTGTGTCATAATTGAAACTAAACTTCATGTTTACATGAAGTTTTTCAAGTCACGAAGAAACATGAGAATATTTATAAGGCACTAGCGACACGCCATAATTTCGCTTCGGGTATTTCAGTTAAACATTAATTGGTTTCCATAAATAGCGCTTTAGTAAGGATTCCTTATCTTTTGTAGCATTAAATATAGGTAACTTATATTTGAGGATGAACGTAGCTTTCCAATTTCCAAAAAAATTTTGAAATCTGCATAGTAGTTTTTGAGTTTATTCATTACTAGCATTTACACACGCAAAAGTACAAATCATTCCCCTTTATTAAATTAGGGTAGATTTGTTTAAAGTTAAACAGTAGATAGGCCAAAGAGAAGTACATATTCAAAATTTATGAAACAGACTTTTCTAACTGACTTGTGAATATAAATTTAATATAAAAAGCTCTGACTTCATATTGACCTATCTAACATTTTACAATTGCTGCACTATAGTTCAAGTCACGTGTTAGCGCACACAAGGCCTTTCTATCCTATATCCATTCCTGTGGGGTCAGCATCAAATAATAACGAGTTAGGATATTCCTTTCAATTAAATACTTGAAGGAACAAAGCCACCTGCAATGCTCGGGGGTTTAATAACGCAGCATCACGGACAATGACAGAGCGCGCTAATATTGTAAGGAAGAAAATAGTGTCTATTTATACCGGCTGGAGAGTAAACATAGAGGTAAGGTAGAGACGTAGTTATACGAACGGTTCTGTACATTGAATTTTTGCCTAAAGTTTGACATTGAAGCTTTTCTAAGCTTGCAATGTCAAACTATAAAGAGCTTTTTGTTTGAGTTCAGAAAGTATAGCGAATTAACAACGATTCTGTTCTAAAACATAATCTTTTAAAGCACAGATGATTTCGTTTCGTATCATTCTTCTTCTATAAGGATTCGTTCCATTGTATTAGGACTAACGTCCTATCTTACAATACAGAACTGTCACTTTAATTTCACTGATAATACCTGACTGTGATGCTGAACCCAATAATAGCGTATATATTACTGTAGGATTCATTCAAATCCTTTCAGTTGTTTTTGCCTGAAAGAGTAACAAACGTCCATCTATTCATCCATCCAAACTTTCGCATTTAATAATACCTTTATAATAGGATAGTGACCGCGGAAGCTTAAAATAGTAAGAAACATTACTCCGAACAAATAGTATTAGGAGACACGGATCCCAGAAAGAAAGTTTAAACTTAAGTGAGGTCATTTGCTATATGTCTGAGGTCTAGAGCAGAGCATGAGGTTGCATGAATTTTAAAAACTGAAATAAGACTTTCCTTTAACTTACTACTAAATTTTTGGAATATTTTGTTAGCACTTTCCTGTGATGAAAAATTGGGTGATATCATAATCTTTCTTACATTTTACCCTCTGACTACAGCCATACCCAATATATATGACGGAGAATGAATGGAGAATGGACCCAGTATACTGTAGAGGCTTTTTGAGATTTCACCTTCTCAGCCGGTGCTTGGGTTTACCCGATAACCGCCATCTGGCATCCATTGTGTTGTGACGATACTGGCCCATCTCTCCTCCTTCATCCTGCACACGTAGCCTACCCAATCCCAACAGCCTACGCCTAGCAACAGCCATGCGTCATCAACATCATCGTCATCAACGTATCGCAGTGGACACATTGCTGGACACTCTCCAGAGCTCGCGGGGACTCTCCAGTTACTCGCCACTTTGCTCAAACATCTGGAAGTTCATAATCGCCACGCTGGGCAGGCGGGTTGACGATGGCGGGGCGTAGCATCTTGCTCCGGAGACGCTGCTGCCCGTCATTGGTCTGTGGTATTTGGCTACTCCTTCAATCGTGATGATTATCCCGCAACCAGCCGGTTGCCAGAGCCTGGTTTGTTATAAGGCAGCATGCACCACGTGCTGGAGTGGAAAGATAGCTCGCTCCCTTATGCTCTTACAGGCATACTGTGCTACTACTCGTATATGTATAAAAAAGGTAACTAGGTAACCGTTGTATCGGGATGTCGTATTGGAATCACGTTTGTCGGTCGAACGAATCAATTTGTAGACTAGCAAGCGATTACACGCGTCAGCGATCGCGCCATTTCACCACTCGGCTTCCACTCAGCACTGCTTTGTCGCTTGGGATTTTACATTTTATACGAATCGTATTGTTAGTCGTACTCAAATCAGATATATGTAGTCGAAAAACTCCATATTTTACATAGGCATTTGAAGTAATATTTTTGGTGGTGCCTGATAACTAATACTTACTTTCCATATCATGAATAAATACTTAAATATTAAACAAATTATTATATCTACATGAATTCCATAATTGAAAACTCGTGTTATGGAAATCAGAAAAATTAAGGATAGTAATACTTATTTTAGTTACATACAACTAATAAAATTGTTCTACAAGTTATGAACTGTACTATAAAATAAATATTTACAGCTTTTCATTTTCTTCAGGAGCTTTTATGTAAGTTTCAGTTGTTTCTAACGCCATCTGTGGTAATGGCCATACACTAAGTACGCAATGACATTCCGAGCTCTATGACCCCAGTTTTTATATAACGCTTTAGGTAGAGGGCTCTTAAAATACATAGAGTGTAAACCTACTTTATCATAATTATTATAACATTAAAAAATTAAGTCGGATCAAGCATTATGCAGTAGTGCATTTTGAGTATTACCGAAACCAGAGACTTAGTTAAATGTTCCTTAAGTCAAAAATTGTGGGAAACCAATCAAATGAGGCATCAAATATTTGTCATTATTTCTTTATTAATGGCTTATAAATAAAAACTGCAGGACATAAAGCTGCCTACTAGGCTCTCCTACATTGCGATTTTCGAATGGTTCGAATGAATGCGGTTTTAAATGGCGCTCCTACAAAATATGGCTCTTACATTATCGTACTAAGGTTCATTGCTGTTTCTGTATGGAGCTTATGACGTATGTCGTGCCTATAACGACAAATAAATACTTGTTTAGTAAGGCGGACTTTATTGTTTGTCGGTATAAACAAGTCGAATCATGATTTAAAAAATAAAAGCATCATAGTTTTCAATAAGTGTATATTTTTAAACAATTTTTCAATGAATTTCCTAGGCTAGGCTGTGTATAATTTAGTTAAAAAATATATTAACTAACGTAATTAATGTAATGTGAATTGTGAATACATGTATATTTTTTTATTTAACAAACTTTTTTATACGGAGCCTCATGTCTTCATGGTATGTTAGTGCTTTTATATAAACTTATATTATTAAGCTTGCTTATAAAACTTACTCACTCATGGTATGTCAGTGGTTTTATATAAACTTAAGCTTGCTTATAAAAATACTATAAAAAAAATTGTAAAAATCACAAAATCCTTACTATCAGGTACCTCACAAAAGATCATTAAATATACATTTTCAGTTATATACCTAGTCAAATTTAAGTGCAGAAACATTAATGATAGAAATGAAAAGTTTTTTATATAAAAATGTACATAGGTACATAGATTAGATTGGTATTATTACAATGAGCGAAGATCTAGATTATTTAATATTGCAATTTTATCCTAGCTGCACTCCTAAGACTTTTTAGGGTAGAATTTTGAGTTTGTTTGGATTTACCAAAACCGAAAATCTGCGAATCCTTTGTTTTGAATAAAAATTAACAATGCATTATTCTATCCGATCCTACGCTCAGTACCTACTGTTCTTAGAAAGCGATTTCATTTATTTATTTAGTGTTAAAAATACTGTTACAAAATACTGCCTAACAGGATCAGATGCCTTTAGAACCTGGTCAAGAGTGAATTATCCACGGGCAAGTCACTTGACCACAAATGTTGTACTTTATAAAAACCAAATACACATTCGACAATCTGCCACTTATTGACAATTCAGTAACTACTTACCTAAACAAACTACGTAACATCAAATTCGCACAAAGCAGTCCATTGTTCCACAAACTGCATAGATCAACACTGCTGCTCGTTCACGTCATGACTGCGATTATCAGGAAATATTTTTTTTTTTATAGTGGTTCGACATAATGGCTTCCCTACGCCTGATGGAAAGCGAAAGAGAAGCCCAAGTCGCTGTGACAACGGGCAAGTAACTGGTCAGTTACTTGTCAGTTGCCACCGCCATGCCGGCCCAACCCTAACCCCCCACGAGCTCCGGAAACCCTACTCACCGGCAGAAACACGACCCAGAGGTCATTTGGCTGCGGTATTCTATAGGGTGGAGGTCCTTCCCCGGACGGGCGGCTCAATTCGAGCGAAGATTCGCTATGCCCTACCTCTCTTAATAAAAAATCATGTCATTACACTGATTTAGGATTACATATAAGTACTTCAGACTTCAAAAACGTTACATAATGTCATACGTCTTAAAATTAAAAAAAAAACACCTAATAATCTTCATCTTCTCCGCTGTATTCAGGGAAACAAAACTTCCCCACTCTTACAAATTTCTCTGGACACAATTCCGTCTTGATGCCCTCTCTCCTCTCAAGCTCTGGCATTAACAATTCTTTGCCAACACTGTCATCTTCTGAAGACACGCTGCTAGATGGGGTAGTCCCTTCCACAGGTTCAACGAGAACCTCCAAAGTTAATCCTTTTGGAGGCACCACGAATTTTGATCTCAGCGTAAAACATTCAATTCCGACTACCACAGTGCACAGAACAATTGCTATTTTCAACGACGCCATTTTTACTTTTGAGAACAGTTTTTTTTTATTACTAATTAAGTCTTCTCCCAATGACTTATAATTGCAGACTGAGGATGGACAGGGAATAGCATTCATTATATAATTGACATTTAATTTCATATCGTGTTGTGATTCATACTTAAAACATGGGATGACATGTATTCACTCGTCGTAGGATTATTATTGCGTAAGTGGTTAATACTCGTAGTTGATATACGCAATGAATGAGTAAGTAGGTATAACGCAAAGATTATTGAAACATGTCTGTTTTAATAATCACTAAAAAAATTGAGATTAGAGCGTAACCAAAGCTAGGAGCTACGCGCTGCGATCCCCAACCCGCCTGCCCAGCGTGGCGATTATGGATAAATCCTCCAGGTGTTTGCCCAAAGTGGCGAACAACTGGAAAGGCCTGCAATGGACTGCCGTAGGCTGATGATGATGATGAAGAAGAAATTAGAGACGGTACGCCCGAGGAGAGACTTTGGCTCCCTCTGCGTTTTCTACAGACTTTCTCGAGGTGAGTGCGTCGATGAGCTGTTTAGGTATCACCAGTATACTGCACTAGGTGCTCGACGCCGGGGACAAGGACAATTTTTTTTTCATCTAAAAGGAAATGCATTAAGCACCTTCACTGAGACCACTAGTGGGACTCACACATCCCAGAATGGGAGAGTATGCCATCTAAGCCCCTTGTGTCGGCAGTGGGCAGCATCTTATACTTACCTACTTAAGAAAAAATTGTATGCTCAAACCTAAGCACAGTCATCCTTTCCATAATATAATGTTAGGCAGCTATCCGCCCAAAGTAGATAGATTAAAGACCCCCGCGTAAATTATTTTTACAGTTGAATAGTAATAATAAGTGACGGATTTTCTCAGGTGCAAAAAGCGCCACGGTTACATTCTCCTGACCAATAATTATGACGTCGTCGTCTCAATAACTCTACGCTTTTTAACCGACTTCGAAAAAAGGAGGAGGTTCTCAATTCGTCTGTATGTATAATATTTTTTTTTTTTTTTTTTTTTTTATGTATGTTCACCGATTATTCCGTCAATTATGGATGGATTTCAAAAATTTTTTTTTCGTTCGACAGAAGACACTTCCGAGGTGGTCCCATTATCACCAAGTCAGGATCTGATGATGGGATCCTGGAGAAATTGAGGGCAACAACCGAAAATTGTATGGTCATATGGTGTTTTTGTTACGTTATCATATTCTACTCAGGTATATGCTTCCGGGCGTCAACATCTGGTGCTGATGATGAAGCCACAGAACTCCTTAACGGTTAGGAGTTAGGGAACAGTACTTACATTGGTCGATAGGAACTAGGTAGTAGTATGTACTTATGCAGGGCTAATAGGGAAGGTGATTTGGCAAGTGATTTGCTTGATTCTAGATCACAAAGTCTTCACTTGACTTAAAGCAAAATTTTTCATTCCTAAGTAAAACTATTAACGACATTAATTAGCCCTTATTCAAGGTCGTAGCACATTAACGCAACTAAAAATAGAAAAATAAAATTATTTTTAAAAAAAAATTAAACCGACTTCAAAAAAAACACAAACGACCAAAACTAAAAAGCGATAAATAACGTAAGTAATTCTATCCTTAATACATAATTATTTAAATACATATTACAATTATCACTTATTTTTGAAGTCGGTGCCAGCCCAACAAATAAATGTATCTATATTGTCGTGGGGATTTGCCGGCCGCGCGCGTCATACAACAACAGTCTACGTTAGGTACCTAGAGGCTGGCACCGACTTCAAAAATAAGTGATAATTGTAATATGTATTTAAATAATTATGTATTAAGGATAGAATTACTTACGTTATTTATCGCTTTTTAGTTTTGGTCGTTTGTGTTTTTTTTGAAGTCGGTTTAATTTTTTTTTAAAAATAATTAAAGATAATAAGAGCGTTCAGGATGGCCTCACTCCACCTGATGGTAAGCGGTCGTGAGGTAATTTTTGGGATCCATTAGGTACATTTAAAAATTAATTACGAAACACGAGTCACACTTATGGGACTCAAACATCACACTACATTAACTAAGTATAATAATAAAGATATTGAGTAAGGAACCTTACACGACTTTGTCTAGATTTCATTGGGTACTTTTTAGAGATAAACAAGCAGTTCCATCGATACTTGGCAACTTTTTTACAAAATGTTTTTGGTGCGATAACTATTTACGCTAAACTATAACATTGACTGCTGCAGTGGACTGATGTGGGCTGATGATGATGATGACATTGACACCAATCAAAGATTTCACTTGGATAAGATGGAACTTAATTGTAGTGAAAGATCTAGCGCTAATTTACTTGAACAGTAGGTAAACCAGCACATTCCTACTGAAATGGAAAACCTTATATGGACATAGGATTGTGACCGGAAAGTCCGCTGCGACAACTGAAATCATGCAATTTAATGACTCAAATAATGTGTTTTTCAGCTCATCCTATGAATATTGGTATTTATAGCTTAAGGATAAATAAAGATAAATGTAGGCACGTCTAATTTAAGCTCTGCTTGTTATTTCGTTTAATCACATTTTAAAGAGGAGGTCCTTAATTCGATTGATTTTTAAAGACGATGCTTGTATAATATGTCGTTTGAATGTAGGATAATCATCATTGAATCATGAAAATTCGTACACCTGGAACATCAGAAGTCTTGCCAAATGTCGTTAAGTCTGATGAGAATTTTTGTTGACCTTTTGACGTGATTGTCTAACAAAGCATCTAGTCTACGGGAATGAAGTTGCTAGTATAACTTAACTAATCCCTTTAAGGTGTTTTTCTCTTACTCCAACTAATACCAAGTAGTACTAATTTTTTTTATGTTAATCAACTTCTGTATTTATGGTTTTAGTACCTACGACTATTATAGAATATTTCTCATGCATTAAGATTACCTAGACCTATTTTTGAAAATTGTCATGCATGCTAAAATTTCTGATGAAAACGTATAAAAACATAAGATTCAATTCAGGTTATCAGTTTATTAAACATGAAACATAATTACATAAATAACTTCGATGCTAAAATTACCAGTCTTCAATTTAAATAATACCTACTTATACTTAAATACACCAAGACATCATTTAAGTCAATTTCTTCTATCATAAAGAACAGTCGGAAAATGTAATGTGACACATCACTATGAAGCCTTTTCTTAATTTACAGAAGACTTTGTTAAAGATTTATTAACTTTAGAGCTAAAGTTTACATTTTTATGACTGCAAAAATTTGGATTTCGATAGTTCCAGAAACACAATAGAGAATGTGTCATCATCATAAGGAGTGCAGCAAGGAGTTCCACAGTTTGACGGTAAGCGCTATAAATTGGATCATGTAGCTGGCCAGATGACAGAACAGGAATTACCGATTTGTTGCTGTAACTTCCATTGTGTATTTCACTGTTTAACATAGCTTTTTCACGTGTCACTAAAAGCTCTTTGTATTTCCTTCAGGCCTTGAAGTGGTCACAATATTCACAATATAAATTTTTTTGAAGGTTGAGATGTTGAATTATTATTGTAGTATTTCTATTCTCAGTCGTAATCCGGAAAACAGAAGCCACGGCGCCTTACGAATCCCTCGGCACAGATTCCCGCGGTGATCCCGAGCCTGCTTTCTACCGTAGGCAATCCAGGTTTTTGCTTCCCATCCTTAACGTTTGCCGGCGTCGTCTTAACTTTTCCTTCGTCTCCCATATTCTTGAAAATGTCTTTTATCCTCTTGGCGATGACGTCGTCATTTCTTCTATGGTGTGGTTTGTAAGGCTTGATTAAGATCTCGATGGTCAGACTCTGCGATGGTATCTCGGTCCGTCCTGTCTTGATGATGTGGCCTTCCATAACAGCCACCAAAAAGCACAACGCAAATAGACAAATATACGATGCCATTGCTTATAGTGCTTCGATGCTTCTGCTACGAAGGGAAGACAGTTAATGTGATCGATAGATGAGAAACGAAGAATTTATACGATTGTTTATTCCTTAATTTGCCTTGGAATCCCGTTTTGCGTTAGTTTGTATCATTGGCCAGTGACTAATTGTATTGACGCCATGCACTAATGCGTAATGTCTAGATGTTCGTCAATCCGTACGTTTTGACGGGATTTCGTAATATATGCAAATTACCTGGTGACAAAATTACAAGGAAAAAAACAAAAATATCTTACTAATGGTAGGAATCAAAGGTGTGATACTACACCGGAAAATATACCGACCCCACTATTTGTATCAAATGTGAGCGAAATCCAAAATCACATTGAACAATTAGCAGGATGCACCACGAGCAGGTGAAGGTGGGTCGTTCCCTTACATCCCATTTAAATTTTTTTCTTCATTCTTTTTTCCAAAGTCAAGCTATAAAACCTTGAACCTTACATACCGAACCACCTGTCCTAAACGCCTTAAACAAAATACATAAAATTAAGCTATTCCCGGGTTCAGCCATTCCACTGACACATTGACTGGCTCGGTGGATCAATTATCAGTGACCCCTGCCTTCTGAAACAAGGGTTGTGGGTTCGATCCCCACCAGGGACAAACATTCGTGTGATGAACATGTTGTGTTTGTTCCGTGTCTGGGTGTTTATATTTGGATTTAAGTATAAATATTTGTGGTACCTTCGTTGTTCTGATACCCATAACGCAGTGCCTAAGCAACTTACTGAGGGGTCGGAGCAATGTATGTGATGTTGTCTAATATGTATTATTTATATCAAAAATACAGCTGTTTTGCGTAACAAACATCCATCTTCACAATCCTTTCGCTTTTATCTGTTGGATTTCACCAAAGCCGCTAATGCTAAGTCCAGTTAAATTAAAGCCAATTTATTTCAAACGCTATGCCCACAACTTACCCAAAATAAATTCCAAAGAGCCGATAACGATATTGTATTTATTTACTAATTTTGTAAGTGTAGTAAGTTACATAAACTTTAATATGCCTGCACTTACCTTAAATATATTTGTAACCAAATTAAAAGCAAATGCTCACAAAACTTATGACATGATCATAAGTTTTGTTTGTAAATACATAAATGGATAGTAGGTAAGTGTAGATGGTATTAAATGAACTTAACGTCAATGGAGTGGGTACTGTTTAGATACCACGAGCTTTTTGAACTATGAAAACGAGTAGATTACGCATTACCAATCATTATAACTTAATTGGTTAAGAAGGATATATTTAACACATCAATCACTGAAGTCTACACTTATCTGAAGTGTGAAAACAGAGCCGTGTGTACCTACGCATTACCAATCATTATAGCTTAATTGGTCAAGAAGGATAGATAAATTAACACACCAATAACTGAAGTCTACACTTATCTGAAGTGTGAAAACAGAGTAAGAGAGGTAGGGCATAGTGAATCTTGAAATGAAATCATTAATACAAACACTAATAAAATGACTCTACCGCTGTTCCGGCCGGTTTGCTTATACCGAGAAAGACCGACAAGAAACTCGATATTATTACGATCTACGGTCGATACGAAATACGTATTACAATTTGTAGTATAACTATTGTTTCATCGTCAATTTGTTTATCAATTAATTTACAAAAATATAGATGGGCTGCAATTCCACTGAAGCGGAGCGATTCACCAATTACATAGCTTGAAATCCATGTATGGATTCCGCAGGTTTACAGTTAAACCGGTTGATGGGAGCTCCACGGTGATGAAAAGGCTCAATGTCAACCCACATGTATTTGACCGGTTCGTTGGCTTCTTTGATTTGGCAATGACCCTGCCTTATAAACCGGTGGACATTATTTTTTGGAGGGTGCTTGAACAGGAAAGATGATCAATATATGTATTGCTTTTTTTACACATGATGGGGCTTAGTGTAAAAATGTGATGTTATTTTGTGCTCCAAAGTTCGGTGACCTGATCGTACTCGTATAGAATCTCGTAGCGTGGACGACCGGCTATGTACCCGATGTAGACTTGAAACCTTACGGGATGATTAAATAACAGACTAAGAGAAGAATATAATATAGAAATTAAGAGAGGTAGGGCATAGGGAATCTTCGCTCGAATTGAGCCACCCGTCAGAGGAAGGACCTCCACCCTATAGAATACCGCAGCCAAATGACATCCGGGTCGTATAAATATACAATAAATAACCCAAGACATGCCACACTGGGCCACACAGCGCCGTCTAGCCCCAAACTAAGCCGAGGCTTGTACTATGGGTACTAGACAACTGATAAACTTACTTATATCTTTTTTTTTTGTAAATAAATACATATTATACATAGAAAACACCCAGACCATAACAAACAGACATGTTCATGAACACAAATTTTTGTACTGTGCGGAAATCGAACCCACGACCCTTGGCTCATAGGGCAGAGGTCACTACCAAATGAGCCATCGAGCCAGACTTGACTACTTACTTGACTTAGACTTCTCTTTCGCTTTCCATCTGAAGCAGGGAAGCAATATGTCGAGGCAATATAAAAAATCCAGTGTATCCACGATAGCGATGCAAAGAGTTCAGAGGAACACACTAGTTGTATAGTAACTTCGCCAATTTTCACTCGACTTGCAAGGAATGGACCTGGTAAAGGGGTAGTTAGTAATAACTTAAAAAATATACGAAATACTGACTTTGTGTGGCATAACAGACATGCACGTTATAGTTATGATGGTCCAATGCAATGAAGTGAAATACCGAATCTCCAAATTTTGTAATATTTTTAAATTTACAAATTAGGTATGATAAAAGTTTGGTCAATCAGCCGATGAGCTTGTTTATACAACAAGCTCATCGGCTGATTGACCAAACTTTTTGTTATATAACATATTTGTTTTATAATTAAGTTTTAAAATTATTTATTTGTTTTGTCAAATATCCCAAAGAACGGGAAAATATGTTTAACATTATCAAGTGGAAATAAAATAAGTATCAGATAGATAGATACTATTTATTACACAGAAATTACAGAAAAACATATTACAAACAAAACATACACATCTAGGCGGTCTGAGCTATGATATATCGATAAAACGTTATCTTGTTTATATCTACCTTTAGCATAATAAAATATAAAACAGATTATGTTAAATTTATCGCTTCACACGATGATATTATCCGCACACGAATTACAAAACAAGTTTTGTATTTTTAACTGGGTCTCAGACAAATTTTAATATCAACACGAGAAAAGCCGGTTTACCTAAAAAATAATAAACACCTAAAATTGGCTCCAAAGCAAATTTATAAGGATAATTATTATATATTAAAATATCATCTTTTGTTTAACTTTCCTCTACTTAAACTTTGCCTGGACGAGATCGTTTATAGCGATAAGACCGCTTAACTACCTGTAATGCACAATAAATGTCAGTTACGAGTATATACCTACCTAGTTTAGTTGTCCGTATGGTTTCCGGATTTAGAATTGGACTATCCCATCACATCTCATGAGTATCGTAGAAGACGACTAAGGGAATATCAGGACACGAGCAGCGTTTCCCTGGGTACAAATAAAACCAACTGCGGTCAACAACCCGCCTGCCAAGCGTGATGACTATGACAAATCCCTCCAGGTGACAATTATCATTGGGGGAGGCCTATAGGTCCAGCTGTGGACGTGTCTGCATGCCGATGATGATGATACCTATTTTTGTGTGGGACTCACTCCTCCAAAAATGGGAGGGCATACCCACTAAACCCCCCTGTGTCGCCAGTGGGCATCAAGTTGCAGGGACACGCCGCGCCGGGTAGCGCCGGGTAGCGCCGAAGCATACGGCCACATCCCTGTCTGTCCTGGTCAGAGATGATAAGCGGCCATGATGATGATGACCTAGCTTATATAACATTTATACCATCGATATTCACACAGACAAAGCCGGGGCAACAATTAGTAGATACTGCTGCACACGGCTCTGCCCGCGTGAATATTCTCACAAAATATAGCATGTCTATGTGTTAATCCAATGTCCAAAATCCGTTGTGTGAAAGAGTAACAAACATCCATCTCCAACCAAACAAACTTTCGCATTTATAATATGTAAGTATTTATATCTAATTATTATAATATAATATTTATAGGATGCTAAACTTAATAGAACGATGCGATGTACAAAAAATTAAACAACGTATAAGTAACAACTATATATTTATTACCAGCATATAGACACATTCCACGAAACACACAATGAAATAAATAAACGTATAAAAGATTTAACAAAATAATTAGGCATAAATAACGATTGATTCCTTTGTTTTCTATCAACCTCCGTTCTATGAACTACTTAAATAACAATATTCTTTACATCCAAACTACTTACGGGTTCATTCAGTCTTCAAATGTTTAATTGAAACGATTCACAAATGTGTTTAAAATTCACAATTCGTTCTGAAGTTAACTCTGTACTACGTTTTAGTAAGTACGTTTATCAAGTTTGCGTTTTTACGTTAAGAGTAAAAAAATACCTACATAGAAACTGTCAGATTCTCCCATTCCTCAATAGCAGCAGATAACACTGTCATACACATAAAAATATCGTTTTATAGGACTTCCAGCCCCCTTTTTTGCAATAACACATGTTAATACATATAATAATGTTAATATTGTTGATCAGAAATACTCTTCTGCACATCAAATTCAAAAATGGTAAACATACCATCAATGATAATGAATACACTACTGCTCTTGCTACTTAACTATTTATGTCTCACAAAACACCATGATCTCTAAACGTCTCATAATCCTCGGAATAACAACAGACTGCCTTATGTAAAGGTGTCTAACTTCAAGCGACACGCATACACAAGCTGATCATTTCTAAAATGTCGCTCTCATTAGCGCCAGCTGTACGCAATGTATATATGTATATTTTTTTCCATAAATCATTAGTCATACTAATCGGAGTCGTCTGGAAAGCAGAACCCTCCGGTCCTCACATACCCAGCCGGGCAGATGCCACCCCTGATCCCAAACCGTTTTTCAAAGTCAGGCACAACATCGTCGTTTTTCTTGTCCTTTCCTTGTGTGGTAACTGATGAAGTAGGCACTGCAACATCGTGAATCTTGCGACTCAATCTCCTTCCCTCTGTTTCTCCAAAACTTTGGTCTGAATTAGATTTTATTATCACTTCCACTGTCATTCCTTCTGGTAATGCCTCTTCTACGCTTTTGATAACACGGCACTCGGCTACGTAGATTATGGCAAGCACTAGAAACAATTTTGCGGCCATTGTGTATTTTTGTTGAAATCTCGGACAACCACTTGAGATCTTGTCTGTACGCAAGCGTAAGCTGCAATGTTCGTTGTGTCGATTGAATCTTTTATATAGCTGAGTAGAGGGACTTGAGGTAAACATTTGATCACTGTCATCGTATCGGGGTCATCAAATTTATGAATCATTTGTTACAGGATAATGAGGTATCACCTGTCGCCTTATAGGGCTGATTTAGGATGGAAAAACCGCGCACGCGTGCATCAAAATGTACCTCCTAATTAACGCTAATTAAATGAATCATTCCGCGGTGGACTTTAATGCAATTCACGCCCATGTTTATACTCGAATTCGAATGTTTTAACATAATATGACATTAGTTAATTATAAACATGATATAATTTAGCTCATTAGATATTTCAATGTAGGAAATTGTGTTAATGAAATTTCGAATTTATTTGTCACGGAATTTTTGTAAAAAAATAAGTTTTTTTATAAACAGGTCTCGAAAGGTCACTGGAACCTTATGGATGGATAAGGATACTGGATCAGAAATTATTACTGTGTATGTCATGAAATTAATCTGAAGCTGCCCTAGAGACAGACTGAGCGGGGATATATCCCAGTGCATTGGAAAGCACATTCAATATTTAGTCCTGATCTCTCTCTCCGGTCATGTCGAAATTTTGTCAAGAGATATTAATATTTTTTTTACTACAGGCAAACCTATCACTCGTCCATCACTCAGACAATCTTACGCTAAAACTTTTATTTTAACCTGACCTAGAATCAATCCCGGTATTTTCCACGCTATGCTCAATATATTTCACAATATCCCAACGAAATCATCATAAAAGTACTTACCTGATGCATCGCAAAATAATAAAAACGTGTTATCTTCCAAATTGCCTGTCAGTGGTCAGAAAATATTCATATACGTTTAGTAATTTAATGAGACACGTATGATATGATAGCCATTGCATAAGCATCTCGTATCCAATGGTATTCTGAATGTTTGTTGTTATTAGTAAGTTTACCAGTTGTCTATGTACTATTACAAGCTTCGGCTTAGTTTGGGCCAAGATGGCGTGTGTGGCCCAGCGTGGCATGTCTTGGGTTATTTATTTATTAAGTAATATTTGTTTATTATTCTTCCGTGGCAGAGTAGCTTATAACATCATCACATACATTTACACCCATTGTACATGGGTACATAGTACATTTGTGGTTTGATATGACGAGTCGTATTGCTCATTTGCATTCTAAAAATAAATTAGCGTAAGTAATATGGGGGAAAACAAGACTTTGCTTACTTTTGGAAAAACATAGGGGGAAAAACATAATGTTAATCTTGTCTGTGTTTTTTACACTACATAATGTGATAATTTTCTTTCCTATTACCTCGGATCCATGTATCTTTGTTTAAGTTAGACATGTGTTTAACGGCCGTATTCACAAACGTTACTATGTGACGCGCGGACGCACAGTGCCCAAAATCCTATACGTTTTTGGGTACCTGTGCGTTCGCGCGACGCATAGTAACGTTTGTGAATACGGCCGTAAGTGCCTAAGTTTTAAGTAAGACCTCTAGCAATATATTGGTGGTGTTTTCGCGTGATGTGCGATCAAACATACAGACAAAAATTTAACCCGTTTTCCCAACACTTCTCACGACTGCTGTTCCTATTGATTGTAGCGTGATAAAAAGTATACTAAGTATAACTTGCCCAGGAGTATGAAAAATAATCGTACCATATTTCGTTAAATCCGTCGAGTTGTTTTCGTTTTTAAAACGAACATACAGACAGACAGACTGAATTAAACAAAAATTTTACTGATTGCATTTTTGGCTTCAGTATCGATCACTAATCACCCCCCGGTGTTATGCTGTAAACCTTCCTTTTCAATCATATCTATTAAAAAAACCGCAACCGTTGCGTAGTTTAAAGATCTATCACACATAGGGACAGACACTAAAAGTGACATTATTTATTTTATTTTTATTGCACAATTACAGGCGGACTAATGCCGCAAAGGCATTCTCTATCAATCAACTATTGGGCTAAAACTTCCATTTTATACGTCCTTATAGTACAAAGCTTACTTTGACTTTGTTTTATAATACCTAAGTATGTAGTGATGATGTACTAGCAAAATTAGGTCAGGAATGAAAACAATTAAGTACAACAACCAATGAATTTGAACATTGAACAATTAAGTGCTTCCCCGATACTTCGAGTATTCGTCATATTGTAATTATGTCATACCTCATACTTACTGTGAAATGATGCTTGTACGGCTATGGAACTCTTTGTCAGAGTCTGTGTTCCCTTATAATTGTAGGTAATTTTTCAAAGAGAGAGTGAAACGGTTTTTGCTAGTGAGCGCGCTCCATCGCAGGCACTAACCGGCACCATCTATCCAATTACTTACAAAAAAAACCACGCGGATTGTATTAAAACGTACCTTCTTTACTACGTAGACTGCAATCTCTTTTACATTACATCTTTTTGATTAACATACATTACATAACGTCACGCCTTTCTCCCAGAGGGGTAGGTTTTACAGAAACCACGTCCTTCCATTTGCTACGAATCTGGCATACAACTTTTGCTTCGTCCACATTCATCAATCTCTTCATACATACATGCTCATCGATTTAGGGTACTTAGTATTTTACCTTTTTTTAGGACACTTTCTATTTGGACATGGAATGTCCTTCTAAGTAGGTTTTCCCCTTCCATCAGATCAATTCACGCTCTCTTTGAGTAAACAATAACATTCAATTCATTATTCCCGAGTGGGTTAATCCCTGAGGGTTAATCCAATTGTTGCAATTGAACCTGATGAAGGTACAAGAAGTTCTAAGAAAATTGCTCTCGTCACAATTAAGTAGTTACAAAAACAATAACACAAAAAAAATACCAGTAACACGATACGGAAAATTAGGGCAATAACGAGTGACTTCCTTTTTGCATTTATACCGTTAATTTTTAATGATTATTTTCCTGTTGCAAAACGATTCGTTTTAAATAAAAATCTGATATACCTAATCGTATTCCATTCTCGAAAATTCGCGGTTTTCACATTTGAATCGAACTGCTTATTGGGCATCTAACCATCATCGATCACATTTTTAATGTTTCATTCTGCCAATTAAAAGTCATTAGAAATGTAGAGACAGTGCGCAAGTCGTTTGGCCTTTCAACACTATGTAACAGTTTTTTTCGTATCCTGTACAGTTTACTTGTACAAGTTACTTCCTTTCCTTGTAAGCCCTCCTTTTCCATAAAGTCAACTTAGTACTATTATAAATGCGAAAATTTATTTGGATAGATAGATTAACGGATATATTTTTCAAAGAAAAGTGCATTCAGTATGACCTGACTCCGCCTGATGGTAAGCGGTCGTTCAGAAGTTAGGTCGACAGGCATAATAGATAAAACAAATGTTAACTTTCGAATCCGAGTCGAAATTGGTGTCAATTTGCAGTGTTGCAAATAGCACCACTGACCGGAAATCAGAACCTGTGGGACACCTAAGCCGAATGCAGTTCAACACAGTACACATTTCAATGTAATAAGAGGTCATCACAATTAAGAAAATAACATTGGAGCTTTATTACCCATGACAAACAATCTAATAGGTAGGATCCATAATCACATGTTTTATTTGTCGCCGGCTGGCTTACGTACACAAAAACACAATGATTATATAAAATTACGAACGAACAACTTCATTACATTAGATGCACGAATATTGACTTTGCTCTTTATTAGTATCGAAACAAATTATTATATCAATGTAGATGATAATTTAATTACACAGTACACCTGCCTTTACATGAAATAGCATAACATAATTGGGGCCTATTCTTTCATTAATCAAAATAATGGCTGCTTCCGGCTCGTAAAATTTTTCTATTGCTTATTTTAACATGTCATACAGTTTCCGTCAGCCGTGGCCAACAGTCATTGTAGACATCAATTATGAAGAACTTATTAGTAATATGGGTGTGCATCGTGAGCTTAAGTCACAATGTTACAGCCAACATAGATATTTGTCCTGATCTTTCAATTGATAAAGCGAATGTGCAACTGGCAAAATGCATTAGAAATATGATAGAAAATGTGAAATTAAATGAACCCTTGAAAGAGATAACTGCAGTGAATTTCGATCCAATTTTCGAGAAAGCTTTTTTTCGCGAAGTCAAAGAAATACCCGTAGTCACAAGGTCATTTCTTTGGCACAAAAATAGTATTACGAATTCTTTTTACATCATCAAATGTCGTAATTTTGAAGAATTGCAAAATGGTATCAAGTATCTCCAGCAAGATGTTTTTTGGAACCCCAGAGCGAAAATTGTTGTAGCAATTGAAGATTTAAAGGGAGACCTTCAACAATTGTCCTATCTGTTGGCCGACGCCAATGCTTATAATGTTAGTGTTATAAGTCCAAGCGAAATTGATCTAGATATTTATGTTTTTAATCCAAAATTAGATAATTGTGGAAAACCACTTGATAAGAGTCTCCGGTTTCTGACTCAGTGCTCATCTTTAAATAGTTCTGTAAAGTTATTCCAGTTCAAAGAAATGGTTCCACTTAATTTTCGAGGATGTAAAGTAACGGTCATGTGTCATAATTTCTGGCCGTATGTTAGTTACGATAAATCAGAAGTCCCAGGAATATCTCAATATCAATTGCAATTATGGAGTGAATTTTCAGGAGTGCAGATTGAAATAATAAATCATCCAGAAGAAGCATTCGGAAGAGTCGACCGTAACTATACTGCTACTGGAATGTTGTTTTTCTTACAGAAACGCAAGATTAGCCTTGCCATAGGTGGATACTCCGTCACATACGATAGAGCTAAAGCTTTTGACTTTGCATATCCATATAAGATAGACTGTACTAGAGCTGTAGTCTTTCGTGCTGGATTCCTCAACCACTGGAAAGCTGTACTCCACCAATTCAATATCTACGCTACTGTAATCATTTGTTTGTTTATTATCTTTTTCACTTTAGCCGTCGTACAGTTTTCTATATTTGAACAAAAACGGAAGGATTTCGTACGAGACGTATTAATAGTGTTTGGATATTTTTGTAGTAATACGAGTAGAAAAAGAATCAACACAAGAAATTCTCTAAGAATGATCATATGCAATATGTTAATCTTCTCCTTCCTTCTAACGTTCTTGATACAGGCATATTTGCTTAGTGCAACTACTCATCCTATCAAGGAGTATCAAGCCAAGCAACTGGATGAAGTCTACTCAGAGTATAAGCCTTTCTATAATTGGGATTGGCAAACAACATATGGGCAAAATAAAGCAATTCATTTAGACTGCCGCAAAATGATAGACTGTTTACCATTAATGAGGAAGAGAAAAGATCGGAAAATATTTACAGTGATGTCTGAAGCGTATTTTCATATAATTTGTTGGAAATACACGAACGACTATGGTGAGCCGGAGTTTTATCAAGTGTCTGAGCCAATTGTGGCTTCCATGCGCACGGCCTACTTCCGGCGTGGAAGCTCCTTGATCGACTCCTTCAACAAAATGGACCACATTACAACGATGAGTGGTTTAGCATCAAAAAACTACAACGATTTAGTGTATCAAGAGAAGAAGAAATTCTCAAAGAAGCGGGTCATATCACCAACAGCCAAAAACCTTCATGACTTCCAAGAGATATTCTATATACTCTTTCTGGGGTATGCTTTAGCAACTGTTGCATTTATATTCGAAAATAAGTCGAAAATTCAATACCTGAGATCAAAATTGTTTACCTGGTACAATTAATTGAAATCATTGATTACTACTGACATCATTCTTGTTCTAATAAATGCTTAATACAGTACTCTCCTAACTGGATTTTGGTCACAGAGGCCAATCCCCAAGGAGACTAACCATACGCAGGAGATAATAAGGTGCACAAGTGCTCTCTCTGTTTCTTTACTCTCATAATTTTTTTCTTAAAATTAAAATTTGATAGGATGATAGGTCGACCCGACTCGATAGAGATCATCATCATCATCATCATCATCAGCAGCCTATTGCAGTCCACTGCTGGACATAGGCCTCTCCAATTGTTCGCCACTTAGGGCCAACATCTGGAGGATATACCCATAATCGCCACGCTGGGCAGGCGGGTTGGCGATCGCAGACGTAGCTTCTCGCTGTGGTATTTAGCTACGCCTTCAGTTGTGATGGTTATACCGCCACCAGTCAGTTGCCAGCGCCTCGTTCTTTATTCGGCAGGATGCACCACGGGCAGGTGAGGTTGGCTTGGAGCGAAAAGAATGATTTATCGCTTCCTTACATCCCTAGGATAGAGATCAGGCTCTAATAAGTAGTAGCCCAATGGAATAAGACATTATATTTGGAAAGCTTGATGTAAATAGTTCTGTATTTTTATGTATAATTATGTATGTTTGTTATGGATAGGAGCAATAGAAGTGACGGTTGAATATCCAAATCCACTTGCATCGCATTGTTTGAAAATCGACGGCACTTATTTTAGCTACCCTCAGAATACCAGCAACATTACGGAACATGATATCCGTAGTGGATGAAGCCCTCCGAAGGCTATTCATATAAAAAAATCTTCTTCAATTATTGTTAAATACCTATCTACTATTGAACGGTTCTTAATATCTGAGAAGATTTTAAGCCACCCAGTACCAGAACCAGTGGCCATGCTGGCTGGCTTTTTAGAATAGAATAGAATAGAATATATTTATTGCACCATGTTTATAGATAGTTCACATACAAATTTAGATACTAAAGCCTCATGAACGTTTTGAAAAGAAAATAATATTACCAATACATTTACTTAATAACCACACAAGGCTGCACGCCGCTACAGCTAGTCTATAATTTAATATAACAACAAGAATGACGTTTTGGTGTTTGAGTCAAAATTATTTATAAATGTAAGTAGGTAATAAGTATAGATCTATTGTATAATTAATTTATGACGTTCTCATAACTATCTGTATATACATAAAAAATAACACGGGTGACCAATTTTCCTTTCATTAAAGTAGCTTGTATTTACTGTAGTTTGTTGACATGGGAGAAAATTATAATCCAATGTGAAATAAAGCCTGTTTTTTCATTAATCATGATAATGGTAAGTTCTACCTCATGTCTTCTTTCTATTTTATTTTTCAATTTCCCTTTCTTACATAGCCGCCGTTAGCTGTCGGAATCAGTCATTGTCGAAGGCAAAAAAATGAAGAAAATATTATGTGTGTATATTTTTATTGGCTTCTGTGACATTGTTGCAAGCGAGATAGATATCAGTTCAAACCTTTCAATTGATAAAGCGAATGATAAAGTAGCTAAATGCATTAAAAGTATACTAGAAAATGTAAAAGAAATAGAATCTTTGAACTCCATAACTGCAGTGAATTTCGATCAACATTTTGAAAAAGCTTTCTTTCGCGAAATTACAGATGTACCTGTAGTAACAAGGACATTTCTTTGGCGTGAGAATAATGCCATAAATTCTTTTTACATTATCAAATGTCGCAATTTTGAGGAGTTGCGATTTGGAATGAAGTATCTCCGACAAGATTTTTTTTGGAACGCCAGAGCCAAAATTGTTATAGCAATTGAAGATCTAAACGGTGACCTCCAGCAAGCTTCCTATCTTTTAGCCGACGCTAATGCTTATAATGTTAGTCTTATAAGCCCAAGTGAAATTGATCAAGATATATATGTTTTCAATCCTGAACTGGATAATTGTGGAAAACCACTTGGTCAAAATCTGGAGTTTCTTACTAGGTGTTCATCTGTAAATAATTCTGTGAAGTTATTCCAGTACAAAAAAAAGAATCCATTTAATTACCGAGGATGTAAAATCGCAGCGTTACTTAATAATTACTGGCCGTTTATAACACCCACTAAATCAAAAACCATAGGAATATCTCAATATCAATTGCAATTATGGACTGAATTTGCAGGAATAGAGATTGAAATAGTAAGGTATCCTTATGACGAAGAATTCGGAAGAGTCAGCGAAAACTACACGGCTACTGGTATGCTACTTTTATTACAGAAACGCAAGATTACCATTGCTACGGCTGGTTACTCTCTCACTTACGACAGAGCTAAGGCTTTAGATTTTGTTTATCCATATAATATAGACTGTACTAAGGCTGTAGTCTTCCGAGTTGGATTCCTCAGCAACTTCAATGCTGTTCTTGTTCAATTCAATTTATACGCAACTATAATAATTTGCGTGTTTACCGCCTTCTTCGCATTCGCCGTTATACAATTTTCTATATTTGAAAATAAACGAAGAGATGTCTTAAGAGACATCTTGTTGGTGTATGGATATTTTTGTAGTAATACAAGTAAAACAAAAATTAGAACAAGAGATTCTCTCAGACTGATCTTATGTAATATGTTGATTTTTACTTTCTTTATAACGTTTCTACTACAGGCATATTTACTTAGTGCAACCACCAATCCTATCAGAAAGTACCAAGCCAAGCATGTAGATGAAGTATTAACTCAGTTTAAGCCCTTCAGGGGTTGGGATTGGCAAACGTCTTTTGGACCAACTAAAGCTATGAACTTAGAATGTCTCAAAATTAAAGACTGTCTACCGCTGATGAGAAAAAAGAAAAATGAGAAAGTCTACACAGTTTTGGCCGAAACATATTTTAGTGCAGTTCATTGGCAATTTATAGATGATGACGGCGAGCCAGAGTTCTATCTAGCGATGGAGCCAATCATGGCGTTAATGCGAACCGCATATTTTCGGCGTGGAAGCACCGTGATCGAATCCTTCAATAAAATGTATCACATTGCAATGATGAGTGGTCTTGCGGGTAAAAATTTCAAGGATTTATTGTTTCAAGAGCAGTTGCAACATGCTAAGACCCGCGACAAATCGCCCACCGCCGCAAGCCTTCATAATTTCAAAGAGATATATCTAGTACTATTTTTGGGGTATGCTTTGGCAACTATTGCATTTATAGTGGAAAACAGGTCCAGATTTCGACATTTTAAGTCAAAATTAATATCTTTCTACAAATAATAGGTCCTGTATATTCAGTGTGATTCATATTATTCTGGCTTTACGAGAGTTGGACAGAAGCTTTAGTAAGTAGTCTCTTGAGTTCTTAGCTTAGAAGTATATAGGTTGCAAGTTCCCTGTTAGCGCAGAGGTCCAAATAATTCTCAGGCTCGTACCTACTCAAAGTTTATTACTCACTAGGTTGATTGTGTCAACTGGGGCTGCTTGTGGAGAGTCCTTCAAGAGCTAGGTGTACCGGGCCATCTTATTGCCTTACTACGTACCCTGTATGCATCAAGCCAGGGGGTCGTAAGAGTAGACAAAACAACTTCAAAACCCTTCAAGTTTCAACAAGGAGTACGCCAGGGATGCATATTATCACCCGTTCTATTTAACGCCTACGGAGAGCACATCATGAGGCTTACATGCGAAAACTGGGAAGGAGGCATCACTGTTGGTAGCGTAAAAATTACCAACCTGCGCTACGCCGATGATACTACCCTTCTTGCGGCGAGTGAAGCGGAAATGGTTGCTCTTCTGGACCGAATGGAGAGAATCAGCATGGAGATGGGACTTTCCATAAACAGGTGCTTCGTATTCCAAGACTAAGGTCATGGTGGTTGACAGGTCTGCGAAGTTGGAACTCACAGGTGCTTTGGACCTAGAAACAGTGGATAACTTTATTTACCTGGGTTCCAACATTAGCAGCGATGGTTCGTGCGAGAAGGAAGTGCGTAGGAGAATTGGTATGGCTAAGAGCGCCATGTCTCAGCTTGAGAAAATCTGGAGGGATCGCAACATTTCCGTAAAAACTAAAACAAAACTGGTACGGACTCTGGTCTTCTCGATCTTTTCATATGGCGCCGAAACATGGACCCTGAAAGCAGCAGACCGCAAACGCATCGATGCTTTTGAGATGTGGTGCTGGAGAAGGATGCTTCGTATTCCCTGGACAGCATTTCGGACAAACGTATCTATACTGCGGGAACTTAAAATCTCTTCGCGACTGTCTTCCGAGTGCCTACGCAAAGTCCTAGAATATTTCGGTCACATAGCTAGGAAAGACGGTGACAACCTCGAGAAGCTTATTGTGACCGGGAAGGTAGATGGGAAAAGGCCTCGTGGTCGCAGCCCCATACGTTGGTCCGACCAGATCCGCTCCGCACTCGACTCTTCGGTTCACCACGCCCTCCACGCCGCCAAGGACAGAAACCGGTGGAGAAAGACCGTACGAGAGAAGGTGTTTCGCAAGGGAGGTCACGACCCTCATTAATGAGGAGTACGACGCAAGGAGGAGGTTGATTGATTATGATAAAGTGTGGCAGCCTGTACAATAAGGCCTCGTTTAGGTTAAGCGCACCATAGCAAAGCACAGCTCAACACAAGGCAGGGTAGTTGAGGCAGACAAGCGTCTACCATCCTATACGCTTCATCCCACGTCCCTGCGTGCCTACGTTAATCTCGGATGATCCGTTTTATAAAATCTGCTCTGCCCTGCACAGCGTGAACCCACCCCGCCTGTGTCTCAGCATACTCTAAGCCCCAAGAAGAAAATGCCCGGCACGTGTCGCATTGTGCATCATTTACATTCAGCCCTGTTGGGACGGGAAGTGAGCAGGGAAGTGGAAAGCGCGAGAATGTAAACAGATGATTCGCGTTGATGCTGTCACTGCCGTTGACATTGCCCCGCGCCCTCTATTGTCGGTTTTTTCGCGGGGAAGTCAAAGGACGGTAACGCGAACGCGAGCGAGTGTTTACATTCATCATTCTCGCTCAACAAAAAAATGTAATGTTAATATTACCTACATACATAGATATCATTATCATTCAATATCATAGTCATTCAATAAAGAAGTAGAAAGGCTGAGTGTGAACACTCGCTCGCGTCGACGTTGCCGCGCAAATATTTAGAACAGCGTTTTACCGCGACACGCGATGCGCGACACTCTTAGGCCTAGGTCGCTGTAGTAACGGACAAATACCCAGATCAATCACTAAGCTTGTCACTTGCCACCTCCACGCTAAATCTCGCTCGAAGTCACTTCACGGGTCATCGTCACATCCCTCATCGCCTGCAGGTGAACCCATCCCACCACCTCTCTGTCCCACGGGAAGATATGGGGCAACGAATTGTATTTGTTTCCTACACCGCAAGGAAAACGGCCCCTCGGTGGGGACATACCTATTCTCGTATAGGAGTTAATGATGACGCTACCTTAGTCACGATAGGTAATGTTACTGCAAACACTTTGTACTGTTTATGTTTGTTGTGTCAAGAGTTTGTTGTTTTTCCGTAACATTAACTTGTAAGAACATTTATAATTAGTCTTCAAAGCATTTATTAGCTGAGATGACGAGTCACATGGTCATTGATTTGCATTCTAACATGTATGTATTTTAACGCGGGAAAAACATGATTTTACTAATAGGTATGCATTGATTCACCATCAGCTTATTGCAGTCCACTGCTGGACATAGGCATCTCCAGTTGTATGCCACTTAGGGCAAACATCTGCAGGATAGATACACCTATAATCGCCACGCTGGGCAGCCGGCTTGGCGACTGCAGGGCGTAGCTGCTCGCGCCGATGATTATGCATTGATTATTATAAGTTTAAATTGTAGGTACTTAGTTTTGGAATAATTAAGAGGGAAAATCCAGCAATAATAATAAATGTTCTTATCCTTATTCGGTCTTGAATTTATTTACACCTATGTGATTATTTCCTTTTCCAAATTACATGCAATGCCGTAATTAAAGCATTTTAATCAAATAAAAACAAACTGCTGCTTTTTGCTGTTGCAGAATTCAGAATTATGCAATTTGAAATATTAGCATAATTTGAACAATATTGGCTAACTCGACTTTGATATTTAGAGCTATTATTATAGTAAGTAGGTTAGTAGGTAACCTATTGTTCCTATCCTATATAATAAAAGAACACACAAAGACAAATTTATCAAGAATACCAGAAATGCATCCATCTTTGAATACTTACTTACACAATTCTTGTTAAATATTCAAAGGCACAACCGTACTATTAAACATAATGTTCACACATTTAGGATTTGGTTTTAAATAATATTAAAATAAAATAAAAAAAT
Source organism: Conogethes punctiferalis (assembly GCA_031163375.1). Classification (NCBI taxonomy): domain Eukaryota; kingdom Metazoa; phylum Arthropoda; class Insecta; order Lepidoptera; family Crambidae; genus Conogethes; species Conogethes punctiferalis. Next base: position 5,992,737 of record CM062093.1, read on the forward strand.
AAAATAAAGTTTATTTAACAACCCTAGCATTACATATTTTCAATTGATGGACTCTAAAAATTAAGGTTGCGTCCAGAAGAGTCTAATACACAAAGGTTGCTGTGATTTCTACACTAGGCTAGGCCTGTCACGTAGATAATCATTTGTCACAAGGTTACACTTTTGCGTTGCGCGACCAAAATCAAAAGTAACTTATTTAAAATAGGTACAGGTAAGTATGTGAATGTGTAGTGTACGATTGTGTAGGTAGTGTATAAGTGTGTGTGCATGAATGAATGAAATGAATGGTGTTTAAGTGCCTTTATATGATTCCATAATAAATGATATTTGAGTCAGTACAGTGTTGCCTGTTAAGCCCTACGATATGTATCTTGGGATCGGTATTATCGGTAAATTCCACTTAACAGGTTACCTATAAAGAAGATCTTAGTAAGTTTTCTAAATCGGCATATGAAAGTGAGGTAATCCAAGCAGAGAGTTTCTGTTTTATTTGGGACATTGTACAGTGTTTGATACAACAGAGAGATTGCACTTTATTGTATATATATGGGTGTAGGAATCTTCCAAACCTCCTGGCATAACTCGTTTTAACAGTTGGCTGGGGAATCCTAAATACTCGTTTTTCCAGCATTCTATCATAATCAACTGAGCGAACTACTTCGCGATGTACACACGATACTGCTTTGAGTATGAATAGTCCACGCACGCTAAGAATTTTAGAGTCACTATAACATAACAGTGAACATAAAGCCTAGTTCTTCATCAATCAAGTTAATGGTTATTATCTTTCGAGGTCGTAGAATGTCTCTATCGCTTACTTTGTCATTTAGTTTCATAAATGGTTTGGTATTAGCCGTAGAGCTCGTAGACAGCAGTAATAAATATGAAAAAAATAATAAGAGTGTGCATTTTCATCGGTTTAAGTGACACTGTTATGAGCAAGATAGACATCAGTTCTGATATTTCAATTGATAAAGCGAATGAACAAGTGGCAAAATGTATTAAACATATAATAGAAAATGTGAAAACAATTGAACCCATAAACGCCATAACCACCGTGAATTTTGATGAAGATTTTGAGAAAACTTTCTTTCGTGAAGTTAAGGATTTACCTGTAGTAACAAGGTCATTTCTTTGGCGCAAAAATAATATGACAAACTCCTTTTACATCATCAAATGTCGTGGATTTAAGGAGTTGCGGATTGGTATCGAGTATCTCAAGCAAGACTTTTTTTGGAATGCCAGAGCAAAAATTGTTGTAGCAATTGAAGACCTCAGTGGAGACCTCCGTGAAATGTCCCATCTTTTAGCTGACTCGAACGCTTACAATACCAGTGTTATAAGTGCCAGCGAAACTGATCCAGATATTTACACTTTCAACTCCGAATTAGATCGCTGCGGAAAACCAATCGGAAATAAACTGGAGTTTCTCACACAATGCTCTTCTATAAACAATTCTGTAAAGTTCTTCCAGTTCAAAAAAAAAGATTCACTCAATTACTCAGGATGTAAAATAACAGCATTATATAACAATTTTTGGCCTTACGTTAGTGCAAAAAAATCAGAAACCCCAGGAATATCTCAATTTCTATTGCAATTATGGAGTGAATTTACCGGAGTACAAGTTGAAACAATAAAATATCCTGATGACGAAGCATTCGGGAGAGTCCGTGACAACTACACCGCTACAGGAATGCTGAGCTTATTACAGAAACGCCATATTACTGTTGCCACAGGCGGATACACGGTCACCTACGACAGAGCTAGGGCCTTTGAATTTGTTTATCCATATAATGTAGACTGCAGTAAAGCTATAGTCTTTCGTGCTGGATTCCTCAGCAATTGGACCTCTGTACTTATTCAATTTAAATTGTACGCTACTATGATTATTTTTTTGCTTTTTATATTTTTCACTTTCGCCGTCATTCAGCTATCCATATTTGAAAAAAAGCAAAATGATGTCGTAAGAGACGTCTTAATAGTGTTTGGTTATTTTTGCAGCAACACAAGTAAAAAGAAAATTAAGCCCAGAAGTTCTGCTAGATTGTTTTTATGCAGCATGTTAATTTTCATTTTCTTTATAACGTTTCTGGTACAGGCATATCTACTCAGTGCCACCACTAATCCTATCAGGAAGTACCAAGTCAAGCATTTGCAGGAAGTATTATCACAGTATAAGCCATTTTTAAGTTGGGATTGGCAAACATCGTTTGCGCCAAATAAAGAACTCAAGTTTGACTGCCTTAAGATGAAAAACTGTTTACCGCTAATGAGAAAAAGGAAAGGTGAAAAAATCTATACAGTTTTGGCCGAATCATTCATCCATGCAATTTACTGGCAATTTTTTGACGAGTATGGAGAACCGGAGTTTTATCTAACGATAGAGCCAATTCTGGCGTTCATGCGAACCGCTTATTTTCGGCGTGGAAGTACCCTGGCTGATTCTTATGGTAAAGTGTTTCACATTTCAATGACTAGTGGCCTTGGGCTTAAAAATTTCAACGATTTAGTGTATCAAGAGAAATTACAACATACAAAGACGCTACATAAATCGTCCACCCCCAAAAGGTTGCAGGACTTTGAAGAGATCTTCTTCGTTCTCTATCTGGGCTATACTTTGGCAACTGTTGCATTCATATTGGAAAATAGGTCAAGGTTTCGGTATTCCAAATTAAAATTAATGCGCTGGTGCAAACAATCGAACGATGATGTAGCATGATGATATTCGAAGAACGTTTCTGACCCGACGGCTCATCTAATACATAATACTCGTAATAATAAATAACTCAAGCAAGACACGCCATACTTGGCCTCACAATGTCATTTAGTCCTTAGTCCCAAACTGTAGTAGCTGCAACTTGTACACTAGACTACTGATAAAGTTACCTAGGTACTCAGATACTTTTTTGTTAATAAATACTTACATACCGGGTGTTATATAAGTGTACCTACCACTCAGATCAATACAATCGGTAATGTTCATGCACACATATCATGATCGAACCCAAGATCCCTGATTCAGAAGGAGAGGTAATATCAAGTTAACCATCTAAGCCATCGGGCCCGACAATTCATTTCAAAAAAGTCATTTGTTGAGGCCTTCCTTAACTACCTACCTAGGTATGTCATACAAACTCGGCCCACATACCACATGTCATGAATATGATATGTTTTTTTCTATGTCTGGGTATTAATCCTATTCTATTTGGGGATGTTATTGAATAGGATGTGTGTGAATAATGATGTGATGTGTGGTCGTGTGTTAATAGATAAAAAATATAATCATTAAATCTACATGTTAATGTATATTAAATTTATGTCAAACAGTTCGTGAGTCTGGCTCTGTGGTCTGGCTAAATACTACTCATAATAAACGGTTGATCTACTAAACTACGACTTATTTAATTATCCTACGTTTCTATTCGATTTCTGCTTTCTTAAAAGCTCATTTAAATTTAACATTAGGTACATTTATATTATTGGCATAAAAATTAAACATGGAAGTATTCGTAGTACTTATTACTTTCATGAAATTAAATGATAAAATTCTTTCAAAGTTTCCGAATCCGGATTGAAATTGGCATTGCGAATATCTCCGATGCTCTGTACCTATGCTCTGCACTAAATAAAATAGATTTTTCACCTCTGTCCCCCGGTCCATGCCTCTCATTTATTCAATTTAATCTGATTAAGTATATTGTATGTTTTTTAAGCTATTGTTTTAATAGGTATGTACCCTTAAAATGAATAATTTTGATTTATTGTAACGAAATCATTAATTTGATGAACAAATAAACTTGCGTAAAACGAAGCAAGACTGTCAAAATAAACGTCACTGTCAAAACTCAAATGTCAAGCAAAAGATCGAGTCGAGTCGAGTTCAGCATTTCATCTCAATAATCTAGCCTTGTAATCGTAGATTTGTTCTCAAAACTAATTAGAACTATGATCTCATAATTTTCTGTTTCCGTGTTTAGTATTTGTGAATATATTAGAGTACAGTTAAAAATGCAACAATCTCCATTTGAGAATATATTTAATATAATTGGTGGTTTGTCGGAAGGCAACGAAAAGCCGATGAAACATGGATTTTATAATGCTTTTGCACTATTTATATTAACTATATGCTGCGCAGCTGTTTATGTGCTATTTTTAATTCTCGAACCGTTCTTTAAACCACTGTTTTGGGCTTTATTAGTCGGTTCGATTCTACACCCCTTTAAGTATAAACTATCTAGAAAAATTAAGTCATGGTTCGAAGATTTGGAAAAATGCAATACCTCTGTGATAGTTGGATTAATGGTGATTCCCATGAATGTGGTGAATTTCGCGTCAGACACCGTGGGGCACCAGTTCAAGGAACATTACAAGGTAAGATTTTGGTATTGATACTAATATTAAAATTAATAATTATTTGGACCATTGCCTTTTAAACGAAAACGTACATACTTACTCTTATTTGGTAGAATTGTTTATGTACCAGTGTAACCTTAAAGGGTCATCTTATAGGCTAGCATGGTGATGTCAACTTACAAGTCTTCTTTCGCTTTCCATCTGGCGATGGGATACTACAATGCACCTATTATTTACCTACAATAAAACAATTTAAGATTTATTCGCATTCAATTCTATTAAAAATATATTAAATTCTAGTAAAGTTTTTCTTTAATTTTGATTGATAGTAAAAATTAAAAATAGCAGAAGAAACTAAATAGCATTAATTATTTGTGAGTGCTTTTTTGAGGCCTACATAAAATTATTAATAAGCAACCATAGGTGTTTCACTATTATACAAAATTCTCTATAGGTTTGATGCTCTTTATTGCACACCAAAATTTTATACATTAACTTGTGAGCACCTCTAAATTTAATACAAGGATTAATACAGGATTCAAGCAGAAATATTTAAGCCATACAATATGATGATGATGATATCCTATTGCATATCAAAATAATTTACTCGGAACTTTGCAAAGTAACTAAACAGTTGGTGTACAATTTAGGTGGTCTTATTCTTATAAGCCATCTCTTCCAAACAATCTTTGGGAAAACAGCAAAATAATGAATACTGGTGTCCACATTCATCCAAAAATTCCAGTAGTAATCTTAGTGCTTTTTGAAGATACAAATACAAGTTATTCTTTGATAGCTTTAATTTATCATGTTCACACAAAATAAAGCAACATGTGAAGACGTCGCACCGTAACACAAATGAGATTCCCAATGTCAGGTGGTGGTACGAACCAGAAAAATGGGATGTATTGTGGCTCAAAAGGGCTACGGTATACAAATCTTAACTAATATTATAAAGCTGAAGAGTTTGTTTGTTTGTTTGTATGTTTGTTTGTTTGAACGCGCTAATCTCAGGAACTACTGGTCCGAATTGAAAAAATCTTTTTGTGTTGAATAGACCATTTATCGAGGAAGGCTTTAGGCTATATAACATCACGCTGCAACTATTAGGAGCGAAGATATAATGGAAAATGTATGTTCGCGCGCAAGGTGAGCGCGGAGTGTTAGTCAACGCGGGGGGCGGGGGGAAACGATACGCGACCGCGATGGCCCGCGCCTCCCCGCACCGCCCCCTCTCAGCCGCCGGGAGCACTGGGACGACGGGAAGCGGAGTCGACGACGGGACTCGGACGCAGATGCAGCTGCCACGCGCTCCGAATATAATCCCTCCACAATTATCAAAGTTTCAATGTAAAAACAATGGGGAAAACTATTCCACGCGGACGAAGTCGCGAGCACTGCTAGTTTACTCATAAATTTGACTTTGGACCACATTTCGCCAATATACATATCAAAAACTGTAGGACGTCATAAGAAATTGCGCCATTTCATAAGCATTTACTCACCACATCGTGCGATGTGGCTCTCGTGAATGTTTTAAAGTTATTTATTTCATATTTTTCTTTCAGACTGTAATCGCATTACTGTCCGCCATATTTGTGATGCCGTGGCTGTACAACTCGGTGCCCAGGAGCTTTGCCTGCATTTTCTGGCAGATATGCAGCTTCGTCGGTTTCTCCACTACAATGCTTATAAACTTATGTAGTTCCTACATTGTAAGTTTTTTTATTACACTGGTAGTGGCGAACAACTGGAGAATCCTATGTCCAACAGTGGACTGTGATAGGCTGATGATGATGTACATTCTATGTTCTCAAGTCAGGTTGAATGGTCTTGATCAATAAACAATGACTCACATATCAAATATAACAATATAACAACAAGTTGATGTTAACAATGTGATCCAATATTTGTTCAAGTAATTAGGTATTTCATTGATAAAGCAGAGGTAGTGATAACCAGCCTAAACTTACTGTTAATGAATACATCATGTATTCTGATCAAATAAAGTAATAAGTAAATATCGGGTATCAGCATGATATAAATTGCTTCAATCCCAAAGTAAGTAGCTTGGGCACTTGAGTGATCAAATGATAACAAAGGTAACACAAATATTTACTTGTATACAGATACAAACACCCATTTCCTGCATCATGCAATGGTTCTTCGGCATAAGCTTCCATCTGTGACTTTGCTGTATGGATTTGACTTAGGCACCTTTAAAAAAGCGAACCTACAAATTTCTCAAGGGCCGACAATGCACCTGTGCTTCCTCTGATATTGTGATGTCTATGGCTGAAGTGATTACTGTCATCAAGTGACCTTAGTGACCCATGTTGCCCCTTATATCATAAAAAAAAACTCAGACACCAAACAAACACATACATTGATTCAGCACATGAATGTTTGTCCCGAGCATGAACCAATACAAAGTACCTTGGGCTCAGAAAACCCAAATGAGCTACCTAGGAGAAATTTAGTTTTAAAAATATATATACTTCGTTTCAGACACTAAGCATAGCTGTGGCGTACTTCATAAGCGTGTACATTATGTGGACGCCTCAGAGAGCTGGCTTGTTCCGTGGCACGTCACAGCTCCTGTGGCTTGTGATCACATGCTTCCTGGCCAGCTTGACTGGTTCATTCCAAGTTTACACATTCGTCGTATTACAAGCCATTTGTATTGGAGGGTTTGCACTGGAGGTATTGGATGTTCATAAGAAGATGTTGATGTCAGGTAAATTGCCATTTCTGAAAAAAAAATAGGTGTAAAGTATGTTAAAGCTTTGATTCGTACAGAGACTCCCACATCTGCCTCTTACACCCTAAATAAATCCCATAAATGTTCTCCTATGTGATTTCTGATAATATAATTCAGTGCGTTCTAAGAGTGGTCTTTATATGAACTGCCCATGGTGCAAGGCTTTCATACGCACGAATGAACGTTAATCTAATACCGCACTTGTGCTCTATAAATTAAAGACAGATTTTTACGACTAACATTATCTTCCATAGATCCAGAAGCGTCGATGGTAGTAGCCATACACAAAGTAATCACAAATGGCCACCAAGTGGCCAGCCAAGTGGAACAGAAACCGCCAGAGGAGACCCAACCGATTACCGAAGAGTCTTCTCCAGAGAAAGACTCCCCCTCCCCGATCACTCCTGATAATTCTGCTAAAAGAGGCAGTTGGACTAGTACTGAACCAATTCAAAGCTCGCCGAGACACGCGAAAATGCTGTACAAGACGCGAACGCTATCGGCTTTGCCGTTATCGAATACGAAAGCGAAAACGCCATTCGAGAATCGTCTGATCGCTTCATTCAAACAGAGATCCTTGGATGAGAATTACATGAGAACCACATTTGATAATGACGAGGAGACAGCATTGTATTTTAAATTGTTGTTCTTTGGGTGTTTCTGCATGCTTGTGTGGAAGCACATTTGGCTGTTGCCAGTGATGCTCGTATTCCTTGCTATTTACGTAATGAAGAGGCTCTTGGACTACTTTGGTGTGTGGCTGTTCTTTGAGAATCAATACAATAATGTTATGAACAAGATAAAGTGCTGGTGGAATGACAGGTAAGATCGTAACGTGTTTAGATTAAGTTACGCATTTCGCAATGAGATTGGCTAGTATTTCTAATCTTATTTTAGCTAATAAATGATGTCATATCAAAATTAAAATTCAGATCAAGGGTATCAGAACAGCGAATGTATCACAAATAAATACTTAAATACAAATATAAACACCCAGACACGAAACAAACACAGGTCACACGAATGTTTGTCCCGGTTGGGAATTGAAACCACGACCCATGGTTCAGAAAGCAGAGGTCACTACCAATTGAGCCACCGAGCCAGTACACTGTACAAATGGGGTGACCACGCCATTTCTAAATCCGGAAACCGTACTAACAATTTATTACTACCTATATAACTTATTTATTTTAATTTGCAGACAATCAGCACTGATTCCGGCGCACATTCGCGGGATCGGCAAGATGATGTCCATCTGCAACAGCCGCATCAGCGAGATAGCCTACGGCTCCGTGGACACGGTGTCCACATGTATCGTTATCATGGGACTTATCTTCTTCCTCACCGTTGCAACGATATTTATATGCATACAGGTATAGAAAATGGATACGACTTGGGGACCCCCAAACAGCGAGCCTAGAAATTTTCGGCGACGAACTTATGACTTCTCTGATGTTGCGGTGTCAATGGGCTCAAGTGTTCACTTACCATCACTTAATGGACCATCATGCCTGTTTACCACCTGTGTAAAAAAATCTGCGGCTTTGGGATTAGCTACTTGATATTTTTTATTTTGACTTGTTATCAATAGAGTACCCCATCAAAGAAACCTTTTTGGATTCTTCATAATAATAGCTTCATATAAAACTGCGACATGCAGGTGACGTCATACGCATATATTACGTCTTACTAAGACGTAATATATGCGTCGTGCATAAGACGGTCTTAGTTTGTGAGGATAAACCTTTGGGCAATCATGGGCGGCCAACTGACAAGTGACTTTGTTACTTGTACGGACAAGTGACTTTGTTACTTGTACGGACAAGTAACCAAGCACGTACAAACAAACAAGCACGGCACAAGGCAACGGTGCCGCAGCGACTTAGCCTCTCTTTCGCTTTCCATCATGCGACCACTATGCTACGCTATTATAAAGATGCAAGGCGGGCTTAGGTTCCCAATACAAGTCACCCAGTTCTCCAGAGGAAATACTTAAAATCGACCTTCGACTATCCTGAATACGACATAAAATATAACCTATTACTTACTGATACTGTATTTTTCTTCCAGATTTATTCCGAAGCGATAGTCGTAGTGCAACTGAGCGGCAGTCTCCTGAACAGCACGTTTGTGCAGAACAGCGAGCTGCACGCGTACCTGCCCGAGGGCTGGGAGGAGAAGCTGGACTCGCTCATAGACAACGCGTACACCTACGGCAGGGAAGGCATATCCACTGGGGTCAGTAGCATCTACCTACACTATTTATTTATTTATTGGTACACAAAACAGAGTACGACAATACATATAGGCATAGTCTAAATATACATATATAACTTTATTTTATTTATTTATTTTATATATAACTCAAAGGTGAATGACTGATATAGTGATATATCAAGGCACAGCTACTAATTCAACCTTAACTTCACAGAGTAACGCACACATTGCGTCTGAAAATTTGAACTTATGGTTGAATTTGTTATATTCAGTTTTGGAAAGACGCTTCGATGCGCTTCCAGTCTGCGATGGTAGGTATAAATTGACTTTAATAGTTTATATGCAATTTTCCTCATTTTTATGATGATGATGATGAGGTAATGATGAATAAACTTCTTTAGTGCATGACAATAAGATATTATGCACTTTGATTTCAATATACGTTCTTTTGTTACTATGATGAAGAAATTAAACAAAAGAACACTTATAGACAATATTGTGCATTCAATACACCCTGTCGGGTGTATTTTTGTAATAAGGTTACAATTTTGTTTAAACGCTTACTACTGGATACATCCATAACAGATAACAGGATATGTGAGTACAAATTTATATACATAGAGCATTTCGTATTTGGTCCATACAGCGTAAAATAATAAAGTATTATTTTTTTTGTCATAAACACAAATTTCATGACGCACCATTTTTTTGGATACTGCTTTATCGCAGTACATAATGGATTAACTTAAGTTGGCGGGCGATATTCCCCGTTTCGGAAAGCACGTTAAACTATCGTCCTATCGCATCCATGTTTGCACATACACTATTTTATTTTATATAACTAAGTTTACGCCACCTCTGCATACCTTATACATAATTTCATCCTTGTATGAGGTTGACATTCCGTTGGAAAAGAAAGATCCATTACTACCATTACTATTCCAAATTATATATTGAGAATATCGACAGGCTCGGTGGCTCATATGTTAGTGACCTCTGCCCTCTGAGCCAAGGGTCGTGGGTTCGATTCCCGCACAGTACAAACATTTGTGTTCATGAACATGTCTGTTTGTATTGGTCTGGGTGTTTTCTATGTATAATATGTATTTATTTACAAAAAAAAATGTATCTAAGTAAGTTTATCAGTTGTCTAGTACCCATAGTACAAGCTTCGGCTTAGTTTGGGGCTAGGTGGCGCTGTGTGGCCCAGTGTGGCCCAGTGTGGCATGTCTTGGGTTATTTATTTATTATCAAAACTAATTCACTGGCCCCGTGACTGATTTAGTACCCCTACCTTCTGAACCAAGATTCGTGGGTCTGATCCCCAGCTGGTGAAAAAAACATTCTTGTGATGAACATTATTATGTTCATTCCATGTTTGGGTGCGTATATTTGTACTTAAGTATATACATTTATGGCACCTTCGTTGTTCTGATACCTACCCATAACACAAGTGCTTAAGCCATTCACTTTAGGATCGGAGCAATGTATGTGATGTTGTCTGATATTTATTATTTATTCCACATAGGTGAAGAGCATCCTCAAAGAAGGTGACCCAGAGAAGATAGCCCGTGTTGAGCAGCAGATCTTGGAGATATGGGACCGAGTGTACCAGAGCTGGGTCTCGGGCCACTTCGCGTCGCAGGTCGGGCCGCAGGTCGACGGCACTGCCATACAAGACTCGTGGGACAACTTTGTCAACGACGTGTCCAATACGCCTGGTAAGGTTTTAAGATGATGTCGTTTAATACAGTATTTTATTGTATTAAATTGTAAACAAATTGTATATTTGTTTTTTGATATAGAGGTCAAATAGACCTAACAATAAATTATTGATCGATGGCGCGTAGGTATCAAGAACGACTGCTGTGCTACTGAGTGCACCTAAAGTGCTACTGAGTGCACCTAAAGTGCTACTGAGTGCATCTAAAGTGCTACTGAGTGCATCTATAGTGCTACTGAGTGCACCTAAAGTGCTACTGAGTGCATCTATAGTGCTACTGAGTGCACCTAAAGTGCTACTGAGTGCACCTAAAGTGCTACTGAGTGCACCTAAAGTGCTACTGAGTGCACCTAAAGTGCTACTGAGTGCACCTAAAGTGCTACTGAGTGCACCTAAAGTGCTACTGAGTGCACCTAAAGTGCTACTGAGTAACACTTTAGGTGCACTCAGCTAAAGTGTTAATCCATACACCTGAGTGCCTACTCTCGACCTAATTTTGACTCTTGTAAAACTCTTGTGAAGAAATTTTATTACCAACATAATATTTATAGTTATGTAGGCTATACATTGTCGTGATAGACTATTTTTAGGTCTCAGGGTACCATCTTTAGGGCGCTTTGAGGAAGGGACCGGAGTTTATAGTACCGCTTACCATCAGGTGGAGTGCGGTCATCCTGAAAACTCTTCTGATAAAAATAAGTCGAGAAGCAAGTGGATTTGGGCCGCGATGAGTCTTTGGACATGCTATTTTTTGTAACGCTCTATTTCAGAAGCCACTCTTCCGATCTTCAGATACTCATGTATTTCATATAGGTACATAATAATGACAAATTTATTGTGTATGCAGTACCGTCGCGTCCAAGACACAGCTTTCACCGCGCTTATCAATTTCTTCTGGAAAGTAAGAGCACTTGACAAGGATTTGCCCAACGTTGGGATTTATCGTATGTTTTTCTTAGAAGTAGACTTGTGATTTACCTAAGATATGTACATACATCTACGGATAACATCAGTCATCGCATTTTTATGAAAGACACTGTATATCTCATCAAACCGGTTTATTGTTACATAGTGTCCGTTGAAAATCATTTAAGATGCATGGTGTCAGAGTGCACATTATAGTTCATTCGCGTTAAGAAAATTAAAACGCTAGAAATTATAATTTCTAGCGTTTTAATTGGCTAGTGGCCGGCAGTCGGTGATGAGTCACTATTTTCTTAACGCGAATGAACTATAGTAACTACTTATTATGATCAAAGAACAGTTTTTTCGCATAATATAAATTTGCCATTTCTACATATCAATGTAAAAATTAACTTATAATTTTTAAACTTATGTAATTATAATTGACTTTTCTACCCTAAGGTTGTCTGGAAGAGATCACTTGTAGCCATAAGGCCGCCTAAATTGTGCAACAAGTGTCTGTTATACGTATTAAGTCAATTGTATGGTGCGCAATAAAGAATATCTATTATTGCAATATCTATAATTTCTACATAATGAAAGTTGTCATTTGTTGCGCTCGCGCAGATGTCTTTGATGGAATTTTCATCAAAAAGCGAGCTAACAAACTTCTCCACAGCCGGAAATGCAACGGTGACTCCCCTGGCTGACGAGCTGTAGTAATCACTTACCATCAGGTGACCTTAAGGCTCGGTAAACGGGCCTTTTGTCATAAAAAGGAATAAAGAAAGAAAAATCGTTAAAGATACTTTGACTTAGCGTAACAGTGTTGAACAGTGTTTTTTTATTATTATTTATTTTAATGACGTTACCAGGGCTGTTCGACTACTCGGGCATAGTGGCGTGGGTGCAGGCCAACGTGGGCACGCTGAGCGCGATCGCGACCAGCGTGTGGGCGCCGCTGGCCAGCAACGTGTCGCTGCTGGCCGGCTCAGTGGGCGCCTTCACCTCGCTGCTGCTGTGCGGCGGCGGCGCTATCATCAATATGTTCATCAATTTGGTGAGCGGCTCTGTTCATCATCATGACGTCACCAGGCAGTTAACAATACAAACAGACATGTTCAACATAAATGTTTGTACTGTGCGGGAATCGAACCCACAACTCTTGGCTCAGAGGGCAGAGGAAGGGAGGAGGTATCGAGCCAATCAAAACTTAATGTACTCAAAATAAAACGGCAGCTAGCCTTTTTTCACTTGTACATTTGACTCACAGATCGTGTTCTTCACAACCCTGTTCTACCTGCTGGCGTCCAGCAACGCGCTGTACAAGCCCGTGGAGGTGATCACGCAGGTGCAGCCCAACTTTGGGCCCAGGCTCGGCATCGCGCTCTCTGTTGCCATCAACCAAGTAAGTGCCATTTGTTAATAGGCGCGTCTTCACTGCTCGGTTAGTGTGGACCCCGGTCGAGGCAAACGCGCATGCTACCGCGGACGAGCGTTTGCCAGAGCACCCGACCCATCGAAAGTCGGTTTTTTTTTGTTCGAAGGCGCCTCGGGCCCCGCGTGGTCTCGTGCATTTTTTTACGGATCGCGCATGCTCCGCGTTTATCTTCGAGTACGTGCGAGCATTTTTTGTCAGGTTCAAGCATTTATGCACTTTATTGTAATAATTTAAATAAAGTTTATTTACAAGTGCGTTAATAATATCCTCTCCGCTGCGCTCCGTTCTGTCTGCGCTTACCCTTAGTCGTTTGAACGAACAAATTGGCTCGTTCTTGCCGCGCGCGTCAGGCTCGCGCAGATACGGCTGCCCGCTATGTGTAGACGCGCCTAATGATGGTCTGATGAATATCCCTGGTTGAAGTATACGTAATTATATTAAGTATACGTATAAAGACTAAAAAACGTATTAATTTAATATATTTTGATTTAATACCATGTCTTTTAGGTATTCAGAGCATCCTTCAAAATGGCCCTATTCTACGGGTTGTGGACGTGGCTGGTGCACAACTTCTTCGGTGCGAAGGTGGTCTATTTACCTTCTGGTAAGTCCTTATAAATATACTTTGTACCTACTTGTTTTCTTTATACTTAGCTTATGTCTTATGGCTTGTATAGCATCATCCCTTTGCTGGACAAAGGCCCCGATTCCCTCCACCCTTCGGGATCCATCGCCAATATTCACCTATTTTCTAGGAATCCGTCAAAATTGTTTCGCCACCGTTTCTTGGGCCTTCTTCCGTATATTTGAAAGTCGGGCTGCCATTATGGTAAGATGCTCGTCTACCTTTTTAGGTCTATCCGGAAAATGTGACCCTCGCTCTCCCATTTACACTTGTACATACATATAAGTAGGTACTATGTAAAATATTTGAATGCTTCAACGTTTTTCATTCATTAAAGCGATCATGCAAACTTAGATATATGAAGAGTAATTAGCATAATCTTAGTCATCTCATTGATGTCAAGTTCATTGAACTGACCAATCGAACAGATAATTGCGCATCGCGTTCGCGGAATTATCTCCGGATGATATCTATACGCGACCGGTATGACATTTTTACTGCGCGCAATCACGCCAGCTCCGTCACACACGAAATGTCAGTGCCACTATAATAATAAGCAAAACCACATGTCACTCTTTGTGACCGACGAGAATGGACCCAAAGTACGTCCTGACGATTCTCTTTCTCCTAAAAACGTCAGATGCCGTCAGAATCAACTTCACGAACTGTCAAAGCCCCGATTGGGTTTGCGCCAACAATCTACCGAACGATATTGTGTACACCTGCTCCCAATTAGCAAACAATGTAAGTATTAAACGCCTTATCTGTTACCTTTCATTCAAGAGTGAACGTAGAAGTAAACAGTATTCCTTGTTTTAGGACCATATAATACATCTTAAGGACTACTACACAGATTACATCACCAGTGTGACTGTGCAGAATTGCAGAAGTCTGCGTATAGTGCTTGACTGTCCCATGCTTCAGCGACCTTCGCAACTCCAAAGGTTTAAAGTGAGGGACTGTAACAGAGTCGAATTTGTCTCCTTATTGAGTACTTCCTTAGTGCAAACACCGGCAGAAGTCTTCATTGAAAACGTCAAGGAAATAGTATCTTTGCCCAGGAGAATCTTTAAATCGCCTGTTACGAACACTGAACTGAAATGTTTAGGAGGGACTACAATGAAAAAAATACGCATTGCGAACAGCAAGATAAACGCAATCAACACGCGAGCGATATATAACGTTACAGGCATCAAGAGTATCGAATTCGAAAACGTAACTATAACGAACGTTGAGTACCAAGCCATAGAAGCGATCATGGGTAACAATAACACGTTATTTTCAATGAGCAATTGCAAAGTTGAGAATTTGCAATATAAAGGTATCACGGTTAAGAGTAAATCGATAGTCATAGACGGAAATACATTTAACGACTTTATTGCTAACGTGGTCAATGTAACGACAGATTTCTTGCAAATGACGGGCAATACAATTAGGAATGTTTACTCTAACGCTTTGTCTCTGAAGTATGTAAACGCGGATATATCAGATAACAGTATCAGTTCGCTCAAAACAAATGCGCTCGCAGGTCTCAAGTGTGTCAGGAAACGGATGAGTAGAAAATATTTCAATTTCTCCAGAAATACGATTCTAAACGTGGAACCTTATTCGCTTGCATTTGATTACCCCAGTTGCAAGTCAGCCGGAACTACGGTCAGCGTTAATAAAAACAAAATTGAATGCAAATGTCGCAACATTTCCTATTTGACTTCGTCTACATCGAACGTCGAGTTAAACAACATTATTTTAGACGCAGCTAACAACAATACTTGCGTCTCTGCTCCTTGCGTTCTCCCTGTGGAAGTGGTCAAAATGTTGTTGGGAAGCGATATGTGCCAGCTAAACTTAGACCCACAAGTAATGTGCCTGCTCTACACAGACAGAAAGAACAACGATAGAAATGCAGTGACCACAGACGAGGATGTCACCGAACCTACCCCGACGTTCTACTTGATAAGACAAGCGAACTCGCCCAAAGGCGACGCTAGCGCAGCCATGACCGCGATAAACAAAGACGATCTCCTAAGAGACAGTAACTTGAATATGACCAATAGAACGACGATTAAAGTCGTGTTCGATTCGTCGCGGGATTTCGTCGAATCGTTGCGTAGTACGGGGACTAATAGGAGACCAGTCGAGGAGCCTAAGTCTCCCCCTAAAGAGGAATATGTGAACCGTTGCGTAGGGACCAATTGTCGGAGCAACGCGTACGACAGACAGAAAGCGTTAGATTTCTACAAATATGTCTATGCGCAACTACGACCGCCTAAACAGAATGATAATAATAAAAAAAAGAAAACTTAAATATTCTTGTGTATTAATGAAAAATGTTAATGTTTTCTTTTGTTTACTTAATTATGATATTGGAGATAATAATTTTATTCGATGGATAATTGTAATCTTACTTTATATCACTCCACCTAGAGGCTTACTTTATTGACCTATACAAATAATAATTGTGATATAAGAATATATTGAAATATGTATAGTAAAATGTTTATGATTATGTTCTTTCATTTCACATTTTCACATAAGACCTATAGAAGTATATGCGAAGTCACTACAACATATAACTTGTTTATTAATTATACATATTTTAGTAAGCTAGATTTCTCTTTTATTTATTTATTTATTTATTTATACATTCATTTTATACATCCCGGCTCACAGTCTCCCAAAGCGCCAGGATGCATCAATAAGTCAAACACAATAAAATAATGTACACACATGCATAAATTCGATTATCATCACAAATGTCAATATTCAAATATGTCGCAAAAATAAATGTCAAAAAAAAATAGAAATCAGTTTAAAATGTCAGTATAAAAATAACAATTAAAATCCTAATATAAGTTAAATAAATTGTAAATGGCAATTCGAATGTCAATTGAACACATTAATATAATAACTTTATAATTTAATTTTCTCAATATATTCAATAAATTTCCTAATCAATAATCCAAAATGGTCAGCAAATAAGTCAATAGAATAGTCATGGTCGAGCATGTCCCCGATGAGATGTAATGCGCGGGTCGTGGGTGCATGCGCAGCGTACGCGGTGCGCGCCTGCGGCCGCCGCAGCAGGCGCGGGTGTCGCCGCGGCGCGACCGTCCCCTCCTTATCCCTTCTTCTTTTCTTTTCTTACTATAATATAACCATATTTTTAGTGCTCTGTTGAATAGGTCTTTTAATTAAAAATATTTAGAAATAGCCAAGACAATTATTTTAGTAATCCCTTTGCAAGAAATTAATTACGAAACGCATTTTTTTGAAATAAGCTGTGATCATCAGAACGCCTTGAACATCCGAAAATTATACAATCTTGGGGAACAAAGAGCTTCTCTTGTGAGCAGTTTTTTTTTTTCGAAATGACTACGATGAATGCCAGGGCGGCCTTGTCATCATCACCGGACTGTTGGGGGAGCGGAAGGCTCTCACCACTTGCGAACAGCGGGCTAAAAATTGATAGTAAACAAACAGGACATTTTCTGCATACATATGTTTTTGACAACCGGCAATAGGGACTTGCACCGGAGTAGTGAGAACCGGAGAATCACCGGTGATTCATCGGTAAAAGTAATCGATTAAAACTAATCGGTGATTAATCGATTAAACTCCGGTGATTGTATTGTATTTATGAAGATTTAATTAAAGTTAAAAACATTAGATAAATAAAAGAAAGATTCATTAATCAATAAGTATTTTAATTATTTAACCACATTAATTTAAATTATTTACGAATTTGCTTGAATCTTATCAGATTAATAATTATTTCAGTCATTAACTGAAAACGTTCTTGTTCTTTTATATGATTCATTTCACTAGCTATCAATCTTCCGCATAATTCGTTGCAACGTGCATGATCTATATTTTCAGTTTGAGTTCCAGTTTCATTTCTTCTGGTATCTTGATTATTTGAAATATTTGGTGGAAACTACTATAGAAGTGCATTTTTATTTGATGACAAAATTATTGTACCTCATTTTTTTCGTAAATCTTTTTCCTTGGATGGACCTGGATTCGGCCTATTAGAGCTATTCGTAAACTACCAGTTTTTCATCAAAAATATCTAATAAAGTAGCCATCCGGCCTTACAATAGGGAATATGCATAAAAAATAATTTCATGTATTTACTAATTTATCGTAAAATACATAAAAATATACTACGAACAGTGAAAACAAAATCAAAATTGGCTGAAAATTGGGCGAGATACAGTCGTTGAAAGTGAATATATATGTCTCTCTCACGCGAAACAGATTTTTCTATGGAGTTTGTATGGCGGGCACGGTACGTGACGTCATCCGCCACGTCGGATCTCTCTGTCTAAGCAATAACAAACACAACACAAGTTTCGAACTTACTTTGGGGCCAGCTCAAACAGTGTGATTTGTCCTCAAATATTAAAAAAAAAATATCTTAATTATTTTTGTAAAGCTCCGGTGATCACCGGTGAATCACCGGAGCTTTACAAAAAACCGGTGAATTCAATCGGTTGTCAAAATTTCGCTCCGGTGCAAGTCCCTAACCGGCAACCATGTTTTTTTAATGCGTCCTTCATGTTTTTATTCCGCCGTGTCAAAAGCTGTCATAGCAATAGTTATTTTAACGTTTCGTTGCAATTTCGGTGTCTTTTTGTTTCTTTTCTCTTCCATTTTCTTTTTTATTATTTCTGGGTGTTTATATTTGTATTTAAGTATTTATTTGTGGTACCTTCGTTGTTCTGATACCCATAACACAAGTGCTTAAGCTACTTACTTTGGGATCGGAGCAATGTATGTGATGTTGTCTGATATTTATTTATTTATTATTTATTTATTTATTATTACTTTGGTTAATGTGTGTGTGTTGTAATGTGTGTGCACCAAATAAATGAATTTTCTTTCTTTCTTTCTTCTTTCTTTACCATAGTTTGATTCCAGTTCTAGCGGCAGTGCTGGGCGCTGCGCCGTTCCTAGGCCCGTACTTGGCGGGCATCCCGGCGGCGCTGGACGTGTGGCTGCAGGGCCGGCCCATGTCCGCGCTGCTGCTGCCCATCGCGCAGGCCGCGCCCATCGCCTTCCTCGATGCCGCCGTCTACGCGGAGATCAAGGAGTAAGTCCACTTGACACTGGCAGCAAAGCGGCTACAGGCAACGCGTGTCGCGCAGGCGTAACACATTAACTAAACATGTCTGTTTGTATTGGTCTGAGTGTTTACTTACAGAGAGAAAAAAAAATCAATCAAAAGATGGAAATTTTACTAAAAGCTAAAGATTTAACAGCTTACATGTTTTTATTTTCTTAATTTTTCATTGATAAAATTTTATCTAGTATCCGCACATATCGTTTGATCTAATTAACACATTGTATATGTATTTATTTACTAGAAAAAGGTATTTATTAAGTTTATCAGTACTCTAGAACCTGCCCATAGGACGAGCTTCGGCTTTGTTTGGGCCTAGATGGCGCTGTGTGGCCCAGTGTTAGGTGTCTTAGGTTAAAAAAGGCTCTTCAGTCAATTTTATTTACAAACATGTTATTATTTACAGTGGCGGCCACCCTTACGTCACAGGTCTGGCCATAGCCGGCGGCATCTTCTACTTAGGGCCCGAAGGCGCCATCCTCGGCCCGCTGCTCCTCTGCTGCCTCATGGTGGTCCTCAACCTGTCCTCCACCTTCCTGAGGGACACTCCGTCGGAGGAAAGAGCCGCCCTGCACTCGCGCGTCAGGTAAACTTTAAAATTGTACTACGAATCTTGTTCAGTTTGTTTTTTATTTGTGAAGAACGGTGTCGTAATACGAATGAGAAATTTCACTTTTTTTTTGTAGCAAAAAAAGTTATATTGATATAGTCATTCTGGCAACTGTCGGGAAATGGTTGAGCTTTTGCACATTGATGCGGTAACTACAACCCCCTTGGTCTGCCAAGAGGCAAAGGAGACGTTAAATTTAAAAAAATGTAGATCTGCTACTTTTTATGTCAACTAATGTTGGATGGGATTTCAGTCTTATGGTAAAAAAATGTTTTTACTTATAGCAATAGTAAACCATTGGTATTGAGCGATGCTACCGATTTAGTATAACGAAGATTTTATATTTGCTTTCATTTGAGGGGACTACATGTTAAGAGTCTCGAGTTACAAATGAGAGCTCGAGCCTTTTTGTAAGTGACAAGACTCGTGACTTCTCACAACAATAATACTCGAATCTTTTTAAATGTAAATTAAAAAGAAAAGCGAGCTTTGTATTTCAATTTCAATAATATTATATAATGTTTGTAACTGGTGCTTCTAGGCTCTAATTACTAATGCATAAAGGCTACTTTTCTATGCCACTGTTCTAAGGTCGAATATATCCCGTATTATCGCTTTATCGGTGAATTTGCCATATACTTTGTACCCTTATGGAGTCTAAATAAAAGAGTCGCAACTATATACATTAACCTTCTGATATGTTTAAGACCTTTTAAAATCCAAGACCCTTGGTTTAACTATAACATCTAAAAATATCCGTCTTAAGACTTTAAAGCTCGTTAAAAAGACTCTAACCTCAAGACTTGTTTTAGTCGGATGCTTCCAAAAAGTGGCGAATTCCATACCTAAGATTAGAACTCTGTAAACTCGAATTCTGTTCAAAAATACTGTTGAAACACCAAGCTGTCAATATACTTGTGACAAGCGGTAATTACATTTCTAGAGTTTTTAACTTTTTATATAAAATATGTAAGGTACTAAAAGATGATTAAAAAAAACAATATATAACTACGAATCCATCCATTGTTGTTACTTAATATTTATGATCTTCAATTAATAGGAACGTCAAAATATATACTACCTTACATAATGTACTAAACAGTCTTCCTATTTATATTCAAACTTCTACCTCATTCATTATTACTGAACTTATTGTAAATAATACTTATTTATCGTACAGTCAGAGCCACATTAAGTATCAATGAGCAAAAAATTCTCTAATACTCAGAATTACCAGTAAGTGTCAATAATTGTTTCAGAAAAGTAAAAGAAATGTTCTTAGGTCTGATATCATAGGCCAGATAAAAGCTATCTACAAGTAGAATATGGTAAAGCTACCAGTCTTATAAAATGTAACATCGCCAAGACATCATTTAATGTTATTTCTTACTGAATAAATCATGACTCAGAGAAGAAATTAGGCATATTATCAATTTCAAGACCCGATTTCTTCAGACGACTGATTCCTGCTTTCAGTCTGTTAAACTTTATCCAACGATTGAAAAATTAGACCTAAAATAACTTAATGCGGCGCCTACTGTACCCATTAATTATATTCGTGCGTGCCTAAAAAAAGTTTTGTTTATATACTCATGTAGAAATTAATATTCTGTTGATTTAGGTCATTATTGGGATTGTTTAAATAATAAGGTGTGTATCGTGGAAATATATTCGCTTGTGTATTTTAGACGCTTTTATGTGTTCTTACTTTTGCATTTTTTGGACGAAACATTCAAAGCACCATTTCTATCATAGTTTGTAAAATAAACGATTTATGCTTAAGGTAAGTACAGTTTTTGGTGAGCTATTAAAGGGTAATATATTGCTAACTAATCGGTGCATTAGGAATGCTTAATTTAACTTTAATTTAGTAATATATGTTATCTATTTATTTGTTTGTATATTTTACTATCTATGCACTTTTTATATCACTTTTATACATGACTAGCTTTTGCCCGCGACTTCGTCCGCGTGTTTATACATACAAAAGTTTTTTCCCGCTAACTCCCGTTCCCGTGGGAATTTCTCAAAATACAGCCATAACTAAACTTTATATTTACTAAGGTACCTGCATGCCAAATTTCAAGCGTCTAACTTAAGCGGTTTAGATTTTTCATACAAAAGGATTTTCCCGCTAATTCCCGTTCCCGTGGGAATTTCGGGAATTCCTTTCTTAGTGCACCCCTACGGTACCTAAGCTACGTCCCTTCCAAATTTCAAGTGCCTACGTTTAGCCGTTTGGGCTGTGCGTTGATATGTCAGTCAGTCAGTCAGTCAGTCAGTCAGTCAGTCAGTTTCTCCTTTTATATATATAGATACACCATCGCATTTTTTTTAAATAGCTTAGTCTCCATCAATCAACAAGTCTACTAATTAAGTTGCATTTATTTCAACATAAACCAGTCGCTTGTAAAAGTTTGAAGAATTTATTAACAATGATGCACAAATTACAAGAAAATAAAAAATAATGTTAATACATATTTTAAATTTAATAGGAACGGGAAGGGATGGGGCTGTATTTTAATTCAACTAAGCATAATACAGTTGCCCTAAAAACTAATAAACCTATTAAAAAAAACCTTATTTTCAGTGACAACATTTGCTTACAAGGCCCTTGAAGGGACCACGAAAAGGGTCCTCGACCACGATCTAGCTCGGAAGAAATACTTCCATTTTCAGTTCATGTTTCAGTGTGTTCAGGCTTCATAGGATTGTTATACTTATCTACTAGCTAGCTTGTGACAGAATCGACATTAAAGTTGCACTAAAGATCATGTAGGTATCATATTAAATGCACGTCATGAACACTTATTTTCTTTAATCAGGATATTTACTTGTTTAGTCTGTATGCGTAACTGCATATTCTCAAGTATGCCGTATAGCTTTTATATGTTTAATGAGTATAGCAACATAATATAACAAATGAATGTTTCTTTACAGGCTCGGTGCTTATCTCTGATGGGCTTGCATGGAGAACTAACTGTGTATGTCAATTTATATCATAAGTCATAATGTTTATGATCATGACAACTGAACAGCGACAGTTCATGACAAATGAAAATAGATTTGTGGATAATCTTTTGAAGGTATGTTGAAAATATACATTTACTAAGCTATCAAGGTAACTTTTTTATGTAACTATAACTACTATTACCATTATGACAAAAGTTAAACATACCTTCTTCATCAAAAATCTAAGTTTCCAAGTAGGAATTTGTGATACTTTTATAAGATATAATTTCATTACTGATGTAATCGGAAGTCATTAGCTGTCCAGTTGTCATATCAATTTATTTACTGATGATTAAAAAGGATTAACATTTAGAATATAATATATCAAAACAATAAAAGGATAGGCATTCATTAACAATTCAATACACGCTGTCGTACACTTTTGTTCAAGCCTTAATTAATTGAATAATAAGATCCGAGTCAAGTGAAATTAATGGCATGTATTTTTGTATTTTTTATGTATATTTTATTTTCCATATCTTATATTTTAATGTGATGGGGATGATTAAAAATAAATAAAACATATTGCTTTACTAACTCATTACTAAATGATCTTATTGACAACAGGTTCAATCAGCCAAAAATTTGTACACGAAAGGAAAAATGGTATAAGTAGGTACGACATCTTACAAATTATATTACGATCTAATAACTTTTTGTCATTGAACTGAATAAAAAAGTATACTTTTTACGAGTAATGTCTGTCTTTATTAAATATTTACATTATTATACTTATATAAATATATTATATAGATATTAAATATTAATTTAATAGACTGAATGTGTTTTTGCTAACCGTGCTAGAAGTATATTTTTATTCGTACGCATAGTATTTATTTTTTGTATTGTCCAAACATGTTTGTTTTCAATGCTAGAGTTATTTGCATAGAGATTATTGTATGTAACATAAAGAATATTGTCTAAAGCACGGAGCAAATTCAAAGAGGAGACCGCCTGAACTGTGCATTGTGATTGCCAATAAGGTCCGGAAGTCATCACCTCAACATCATCAGTGGGCGTGGCCTATTAGTCTGCTCTAATAGCTGCCAGTGTTCAGAAGTGCACATAAATAACCTAAGACATGCCACGCTGGGCCACATAGCACCATCTAGCCCCAAACTAAGCCGAAGCTTGTACTATGGATACTAGAAAACTGATAAACTTACTTAGATACTTTTTTAAAAATAAATACATATTATACATAGAAAACACCCAGACCAATACAAACAGACATGTTCATACACACATCTCTTTGTATTTGCTCCGTGGTGTCAAGAGTGCGATACGTGGAACAATAATCAAATCATGCATGATAGGTGACGTTTATTTATTCTGTAGCATTTGTAATAATTTAATATAAAAATGGTGCTTTATTTATTAACTTAGTAGCGATATTAGCTATATATGTATGTTGTGTTGTCTTATGAATTGTGATGGATCATAAAGTTCATTTTCTTGTTACACTTGCAAGATGTTTTATACTTTTTAGTATAATAATTTATTCGAGTGACGTAATAGTAGGTATTATTAAACTATGTACGAGTATTAACAAATAAATAAATATCAAATCTCCTAATTTGGGATTGGAGCAACGTAGGTATATGATGTTGTCTCAATGACGGTGTTTCGAAATTATATGCCCGATAAATGGCGTTATGTTATGTAGCCTGTGGTTCAGCTCTCATGTGATTGGTCATTTGTTATTTAAACGTCAGTGCCATGTCAAAATCTACCAATCACGGATTTGCTGCGTATGTGATGCAAACTGTGTTTTTTTTTTAAACCCTCAGGAATAATTTATGCAAGTACATATATTCAAAAGTTCAATTCAAAAGTATATTAACATTTTGCAAGTATTAACAGTATATTTGAACTGGAAAGTAGGTATATATTTTATTATTATAAATATGATGTTTATATTGTCTTTGCCAATGAGCTTAGAGCTCTTATTTATGTATGATTTGAAAAGTCATAATTTTTTTATTATGTGAAAGATTGTTATTAATGTGGATTTAAATTGAGATCACAGGTTGGTATGACCGACTTGCTATACGACCTAAACAGTAGAGTAAGTGTACAATGAGGTCTCTCATTGGTGTAAAGTTCTAAATTTTATTTTTATATCGTATCCGGCATCGTCCTTCTACTATAGTTAAATCAATCACGTGTAAATCGATGTTTCACAGCCAATATAAGCTTTCAAAACATGCTACTTTCAGGTTTTGTGCATGCTTTGTTTACCTTATTTCTCACACAATATACACTGTCCCGTTTTAATGATTGTTTTCCGCAAACAAAATAGACCACGCGGCAATATCATACCACGCGGCAATCCGTTGTAAATTAGCCAATTTTTTACACATTTTCTAATAGATTTTACTTTCCAAATACTATAATTTTCCTATGAGAAAACAATTATTAATAAGTGACGCTACATACGGCTATATACAAGCGGCTAATACTAACAATATGGACGAAGCACAGTATTATTAGTTACAATGATTAAATCATTGTGTCATTTATGATCATCATTTTACATTCGAAGCCATCACAGATTTTACAATAGTTGTCCACAAAATACATAATAAGACAGCACTGAGAGAAACTACATGTAAATGTTGTGACTACTCTATTGAAATAAGTAAGATTAATATAAAAAATGTCTACATTTATGTATGTCGCAGCTGAATTGTAAAATACTCCTGTCTAACGATATGATTAAACTAAACATGTTTGAATAAGTTGTTATAAGATTTTAATTGTCGTAAGGTGTTCTCTCACCGGAAACATGCGCGTGTTATTACAGATTTGAGCATTACGAGTACATCAGCGAGGAAGGAAAGGTGAGAATTGTAATACACGCCCTAAAATGATATAATAATTATCTTGATACAATTTATAAACTTCAATAGCAAAGTTAAATTATTTACTGCGTGAAACTGGCAAAATTAACCAATTATTCCACTGAAATGAAGCGGAGATGACATGTGTGATTTGGGCAACATCATTGGTAAATTTTGATATGCCTTAGCTTAGCTTCGTGCAGTCAAAACACTCTTTGCGCTCGTCGGCCAAGGAAGTAGTTTTGTAATCGAATCTACACTGTCACATTACACTTAAATGTTCCCGGTAAGAGAGCACCTTAAGGCATAGCGATTATAAGATGTTCTTCGTATATGCTCATAAGTACATGTCATTATGACTTGCTGCTATTTTGAGAGAATGTGGTCCATACTCACGGGTGAGGTTTTAGAGAGGTTCCGTATTTCATGTAAGTTAGTCTAAGATGTGTTTTATACTCCAGTCGCGATAGTCATGACTGCTCAAGGTATAAATAACGCACCACAAAAGTGGCGCAAAACATTCAATAAAGCCCTTACCAGTTCTTCAAATGTCGTCCAAAGATTAATTTAGATGCACTAATATATTGTATTGCAAATATTAACTATTAGTTCGTAATTACAACACGCTTATTTGCTATATGAACTGAAATAAAGATAATGATTTGCAGTTTTATCTTTTTATTTAACTGTTATATTTATTTAAATAATAAATTTTAT
Organism: Conogethes punctiferalis; assembly: GCA_031163375.1. Lineage (NCBI taxonomy): Eukaryota > Metazoa > Arthropoda > Insecta > Lepidoptera > Crambidae > Conogethes > Conogethes punctiferalis. The sequence continues at coordinate 6,019,064 of CM062093.1, forward strand.
CTGATTTTTTTATGAGCTTTTCTTATCGCTAAAAAGAAATAACTCGGTAGATACACTCGTTAATAATTATTTCTACAGAGTTATTTCTTCTCACTCCAAAAATTGTTTTTGTTTTTCAGTGTCAACAGTGAAATTTTTGATTTATTCTAATCCCCCATCTAATTGCCTTGAATGAACGTTATATTGTGATTGACAAAATAAAACAACAAGAATACGTACGTATTTCTTTATAATACTATTTCTTCCAATAATTTCAACACGGGAATACCTACAATAAGGCTAAGTTCAATAGTAATCCTGCGCAGTACCGCACCATCATAAATGGACTTGGCCTTAAGTAGAAAAATTCGTAACCATATTAAAAACATTAACTATTTGGTTGAGACTAGTCAATACGCAATAGGCAAAGATCTTAAGCTTTGCTGCAAATCAATGCAGGTAATATTGATAGGTTATCTGTTTCTCCAATTCTGCCGGTGTTATGTATCTCCCAGTAGTATAAGCTACGGTAAGGTGAGGTTCAGTCACGACGATCCCGTTGTCCTCGAAGGCTCCCTTCCAGTCCGTCTCCAGCCACAGGAACAAAACCACCTCATCCACAGTCACCTCCACGGTGTAGCGATACTCCTTCTTTGGAGATCGGGTCTTTGTGACGGCCGAAACGTTGATCTGGAAGTGAGAATTGCTTTTTGGTAGGAGTTGATAAATGTAGGGTACAAAGGAGAAGCTTGGAGACACCTGCGTAGAGCGGCGTATGTGATGTTGCAGTAGCTCATATCTACTCTGGGACCTGAAACCTACGCGTTTAAAATAAATAACCCAAGACATGTCACTCTGGGCCACACAGCGCCACCTAGCCCCAAACTAAGCCGAAGCTTGTACTATGGGTACTAGACAACTGATAAACTTACTTAGCTAGATATTTTTTTTGTAAATAAATAATACATAATTATTATACATAGAAAACACCCAGACCAATACAAACAGACATGTTCATAAACACAAATGTTTGTACTGTGCAGGAATCGAACCCACGACCCTTGGCTCAGAGGGCAGAGATCACTACCAAATGAGCCATCGAGCCAGTTTGTTAGAGGGGACGTGATTAGTAGAAGCTAAGAAGTAGATTGCCTCCCGTTATAAAGACAGAGAGCGAGTCCCTCCAACGACGACATCTTTTAGAACGTATCACTAAAAGTTCGCTGAGCTAAGTAGCATGAACCTATTACCTATATGTATATCAAAGGACACGAATAACTACGTATTGTGTACCTAGGATATTGTACGAGTTCATTGTCAATCCTCAACGATGCCTTCAATATCAAGTGAAAGTTTAGTGACGTCATTTCATCACTCGTCGCAATAAAAAAGCTTGCAATTTACGTCAGCCCGGTCACATGCCGCTGTCAAAGCCGTACGCAGAAAGATACAATTTCTTATGAAATGCTGACGTAAAAAACAAGGAGATGCAATTATTTGTGAACTTTGGGCAATACACCAGGCGATGTCGTTAACTTATTGATTGTAGGTATTATTTTGTTGTTCGCTTCTGCGATTTGTTGCGAAAGAGGAAAATTTTGATTTAAATTCGAAAAATTTATAGAATGCACTGTGTTGTGCTCATACAAATACAAATACAAATACAAAATTCTTTATTTACACATAAATAGGGTGGTTACATATACAATGTAGGTCTTACAGAAAGTGAGCATCTTATTCCTATTTAGCTACTATTGAAAGAGCATGTAAATATCAGTAGTTATAATACTGAGGTAACACTACGCTAAATTTATAAACTAATGTCATGTAAATTAAAATTAATTTACTCATCGTTTTGCTTCCAGAAACTCCTTTACGGAATAGAACGTTTTTTCTAAAAGCCATTTTCTTAACGCAATTTTAAATTTATGTGTGGGAAGAGATTTGATATCATTTGGTATTTTGTTAAATATCTTAATGCACATTATGTAGCAATTTTTTAAAAAGCGAGTAGTGTTCGGTGCAACATTTAATATTAAATTATGTGTATTTCTGGTGTGCCTATTTGTATGATTATTTGCTGCTAAGAATAAATGTTTATTTTTTATTACGAATGTAGCTATCTCGAGAATGTAAGCTTTAGTTGTTCAAATTTGTGGTTCACCTTCACCACTGACGCCAGTTCACTTCTAAACAAGGCATTAAAGGTATAATATAGGTACATACCTAGTCTTACACTGTATAAAAATACAAGTATAAAAAATACATACCTGAATATTAGGCTTGGCCAAACCCCGAATCGATTTCAACGGCTTCGGAAAGATATAATTGTACGGCGTCAAAGGAATCCCTTCGCCTTTCAGAGAAAACCTCAAGAATATATCGTAAGTGTTCTGATTCCACAAATTGATTTGGAATGGTTGTCTCTTTGAGCTGAGCGCGGGAGCGTTTCCTTCATAGGTAGAGGAAGAGATTGGTTCTAGGCTGCCCCATTTGAAGACGTCCACGACAATGCTTGCGTTGATGATGGGCACGAACCGATCGTTTAGGAGATAAACGTCGACGTCCCCAGTCGAAAGCAGTCTTGGAGAGACAAGTACTGGTGCGAAGAAGTTTTTGGCGAAGTAATGCAACATTTTCCATTTTCCACCGTATTCTGTAAACGATGAGTTTTTAACAAGTGGCTATTAAGCTTCATAAGTCGCTTCGCTTATTTAATACTAGCTATAGCCCGCGGTATTGCCCACGTGAATATCATATCAGTGATATGTAAAATTAACATATCCTTATGTGTTAATCTTATGTAGGTATAAGCTATATTAATTAGTGTGAACTATCATTAAAATCCATTCAGTAGTTTTTGCGTGATGGAGTAACAGACATCCAACCAAACTTTCGCATTTCTCTTATTAATAGGAGTAGAACGTAGGATGCCAAACCTTGAATATCTTCTAGTTACTAACCGATTCCTGCCCACGAAGGCGCCTGCCATATGTCATTCAGCTGCCAGTACAAGGCACCCATAGTGTACCAATTATCTTGGCTTTGCCGATAAAATTCTGTCTCTGTTTTCTGCGACATCGCTTGAGATATCTGAAAATGAAATTGAGAATGAGTAAATGTAAATGTCGCAGTCATCTGGTTGAATCTCCTATTCAATTGAATCGCTAGCGTGTTCATTGAATGACGACATTCAATTGAATGACTAGACCGAACGTTGACTAAACACGCGTCACTTAACGTCCAACTAGGTAGCGTATTGAAACATAGCCCTTTGAAAAGAGCGGACGTAAAAGCAGTCAAGTGATTGTAATTTAGTTCATTTTTTTCCCGCGCGGCGTTAGTAGTCACTAAAACAAATATGGCGTCGAACATGATCACCTGAGTGTTGATATTTTTTAACCGACTTCGAAAAAAGGAGGAGGTTCTCAATTCGTCTGTATGTATAATATTTTTATTTTTTTTTTATGTATGTTCACCGATATCTCCGTCAATTATGGATGGATTTCAAAAATTTTTCGACAGTTCGACAGAGGACACTTCCGAGGTGGTCCCATTATCACCAAGTCAGGATCTGATGATGGGATCCTGGAGAAATTGAGGGCAACAACCGAAAATTGTATGCTCATATGGTGTTTTTGTTACGTAATCATATTTTACTCAGGTATATGCTTTCGGGCGTCAACATCTGGTGATGATTATGAAGCTACAGAACTCCTTAACGGTTAGGAGTTAGGGGACAGTACTGACATTAGTCGATATTAAACTAGGTAGTAGTATATACTTATGCAGGGCTAATAGGGCAGGTGATTTGGTAAGTGATATGCTTGATTCTTGATCGCAAAGTCTTCACTTGACTTAAAGCAAAATTTTTCATTCCCAAGTAAAACTCTTAAGGACATTAATTAGCCTTTATTCAAGGTCACAGCACATCAACGCAACTAAAAATAGAGAAATAAAATTATTTTTTAAAAAAAATTAAACCGACTTCAAAAAAACACAAACGACCAAAACTAAAAAGCGATAAATAACGTAAGTAATTCTATCCTTAATACATAATTATTTAAATATTACAATTATCACTTATTTTTGAAGTCGGTGCCGGATAAACAAATAAATATATATTGTCGTGTGGATTTGCCGGCCGCGCGCGTCATACAACAACAGTCTTCGTTAGGTACCTAGAGGCTGGCACCGACTTCAAAAATAAGTGATAATTGTAATATTTAAATAATTATGTATTAAGGATAGAATTACTTACGTTATTTATCGCTTTTTAGTTTTGGTCGTTTGTGTTTTTTTGAAGTCGGTTTAATTTTTTTTAATTTGATTAGATTTACTTTAAACTGACTTATACGTAATAAAATAGTGTGACAGCATGGATTTACCTATTAATACGCCGCCTCCGGATACTTTTAAAGAAAAATTAAAAACTAAACATTAAACAGTCGGCTTTTACCCATTCAACGACTATGCTAAAATGACGTTCAGTCAAGACGTTGAACGTTTCATTCAATAACTTGACGAGTTGACCTTTAGGCATTCTATTAAATGTCGTCATTCAATGAACGCGCTAGTCATTCAATCGAATAGCAGATTCAACCACATGACTGCGACATAAACATCATTATCTTTGATACAATCAGCAGAAATAAGCAAGTTCAATCATGAATACAAATAGCATGTACGTACATAGCATCGGATATCCACTCCGGCCCATTATTATCATTATCTAATTCGCTGGCCTGGTGGGTCATTGATTAGCTCAGTGGCTTATTAGGTGACTCTACCAAGGGTCAAGGGTAGATACGATCCCATCCGGGACAACAACCCTTTAACCGCCAAGGTTGGAATAATGCGACAAATATTCTCGAGCTGATTTCGCCAAGGTCTGGTTACGATCTACTTACGATAAATACGAGTATATGGCGAAAAATGCGCTCGAAAATATTTGTTGGATAAATCCAACCTAGGCAGTTAAAGGGTTAATGTGATGAACATTTGTGATTGTTCAGTGTCTGGGTTCCTTTGTGAGCCTGATCTCCATGACATATGTGATCAAACTTCGGATCAGATCAATGTTGGTATTTACTAATTAAAACTATACAGCGTATACGCACCTGGCTGTAGAACACAAACTTCTCAAAGTACTTCGGATCATCCTTATCCAGACGCAGTCGTTTATTCAATTGGTCCTCGATATAGCCGTAGCCATTCGGGCTGTGTTGTCTATGCGCAGAGTACTCGCTGTCCAAACTAAAGTCACTCTGGTTCTGCGTGGCCTGCCGCATGGTGGCCAATGATGGCATGCCTTGCACTCCATACTCGGAAGCGAACCGTGTAAGAGGATAGATATTCGCGTCCCAGTTGTCAGCTAAGTAATTGTAGTAATGGGTGTCACCGTAATGCGGATCGTAAGGGTTCTCCGCGATGTAACCGTCCTGTTCTGACTTCAAGCCGTTGGTAGGACTGGACACCAAGTACTCCCGATTGTCTGACTTTGCGACTACAGGCTTTATGGCGTCTACATAGAGTTTAATGTACTCCGCCTTGTATTTGTCGAATTCGGACTGGGTGTCGTACCAGTTTCCTCGGAGCGCGGCCTCGTTCTCGTTGTTCCCGGCCCACAGGGCTATGGACGGGTGGCTTTGAAGGTTGATGATGTTTTGTTCCACTTCCAGTTTGACGTTTCTGAAACATATTTTACAATATTGAAGACACGGTCGCTTTAAGAGTGCCGTGTCTGTAGAATAGCAATGTATTATTCTATGTATTAATGATTTCATGGGAATGTAACACCTACATACCTACCTAAGTTCAGAAATGTACCTACGTCTTACCTTGGTATTTTGAGTGCATAAGATAGTTAGGTAACGGAATATTTTATAAAATATAACATATTCTTTTGCTCTAATAAAACTTCCTTTAGGGAATGCTACTAATTCATGTTTCGGTCTAAGCAAAATTTAGCATAGGTATACCGTCACCGGTGTTATGTACTCAGAAATAAAAAAAATAATACTACGACCTGACTCACAGACTCACTTATACTGAGGGTCGGAAGTGAATAGTTAATTGAGTGTGCAAGGTTCCTGTAGGATCATATACCACAAAAAGGTATTTCAATAAGAGACTGTATCTTCATGAAAACATCCAATATCACCAGCCTTCGGCGAAACACCCATGAAATTCACGGCGTGTACAGTATAATACCAGAGACCAGCAAATTACAAGTAAACAGGAACTGTACGGTATTGTTGACCACACGTCGTTGGCTTCCAACTTGTACCTAGTTTCTTTCGCTTTCCATCTAGCAACAAGGAGCCACTATGCAGGGTTACTATAAAAAAAGTCTTACTCAAGAAACTCGTCGTCAGCAGGGTACATAGAGCAGGCGAAGGGTAAGTCCTGCCACACCAGTATGCCGAGCTCGTCGCACAGCTGGTAGAAGGAGTCGTCCTCGTAGAGCCCTCCGCCCCACACTCGCAGCATCGACATGTGAGCCACTTTGGCAGAGGTTAAGAGGTCCGTCACTGGAAGATTTGAAATTTGCTTTTATTTATTCATGTACTTTTTTTTTTTATAGTGGCTCGACATAATGGCTTCCCTACACCTGATGGAAAGCGAAAGAGAAGCCCAAGTCGCTGTGACAACGGGCAAATAACTGGTCAGTTACCTGTCAGTTGCCACCGCCATGCCGGCCCAACCCTAACCCCCCACGAGCTCCGGAAACCCTACTCACCGGCAGAAACACGACCCAGAGGTGATTTGACTGCGGTATTCTATAGGGTGGAGGTCCTTCCCCGGACGGGCGGCTCAATTCGAGCGAAGATTCGAAATTATTATTTTGTGTATTATTTATATATATTATACATATGTATTTATTTATTTATATATTTTTATTTTTATACATGTTGGTATAAATTTACTTATACGAGTATAATATAATTAAACAGTTTGCACGACTTTGCCCCTCTTCAGAATAGCACACTTCCTCTACCTGAAGGTTGTCTGGAAGAGATCGCTTACTAGCGATAAGACCGCCTAAATTGTACCACTTGTTGTCTGTAATACCTTGTCTATAAATGTTTGTATTTTGTGCAATAAAGAATATCTATCTATCTATCTATTATATTAACCGACTTCAAAAAAAAAGGAGGAGATTCTAAATTCGACAGATTTTTTTAAATGTTTGTTCCTACATTCAACGAACATCGTAAACCCATTTGAAAAATTGAAATGTTGTACCTACTTCATAGTTGGTCCCATTGTTACACCATATTGAAGTCGGTTGTTTTTTGCTAAAAATGCCGTTATGTAATAACGCCATTTTTTTCAGGATTTTCATTATGTTTCTCTAGGGTCTCTCTATGATTTTTCTTCTTTTTTATTTACTTAGCACTAAGTATAGTGCTAAGTACCTAAGCCTATATACTTACTATATTCTCTATCATAGCCATACTCCGGTAAGATATGCTGCGGTATCCAGTTGGACCCCTTCATAAACAGGGGAACTTTGTTGACCTCAAAGTGAAAGGTCAGACCTTGACCTGCCGTAGAATTGCCTGAAAATAAAGGATTATTTAAATCCTAAAAGTACAATACAATAGGTATAAAATGACCATGGCAAAAATGAGGTCTCCCGCCCGTTGTCAAGCGACTTCGGCTTCCATTCCAGCTTTCCATCAGGCAAAAGGAAGTCGCTATGCAAAGCTTATAAAAAATCTTTCGGCATTTTAGCTGAGGCCTTCACAGACCAAAAGCCCGTAGTATTTTTCCGGTTTGCCCCCTTTATTTACGCCTCTGCCTTTATCATTAGTCATAAGACCGAATATCCTTTTAAAATCCTAATCTATTGTGTCGGGAAATATCAGGTTATTACTATTCTTACTTCTGGCTCGATGGCTCATTAGGTAGTGCTGCCTTCTGAGCCAAGAGTCGTGAGTTTGATTCCCGCACAGTACCTACCTACAAACATTTGTGTTCATGAACATGGCTGTTTGTATCGGTCTGGGTGTTTACTATGTATAATATGTATTTATTTACAAAAAAAGTATCTAAGTAAGTTTATCAGTTGTCTAATACACATAGTACAAGCCTCGGCTTAGTTTGGAGCTAAATGGCGATGTGTAACACGGCGTGGCATGTCTTGGGTTATTTATTTACTAGGTTATTACACTATTTACAGACATTACGTAAAGAAGATCACCTAATTTCTCCGAAGCGTCTGCCTGGACCAAGTCGACGGTACGGAACCCGATGCGCTTGCGCACCCGCGAGTACTCCGCCTGCCCGGGCGTGTTCACCATCACCGACAAATCGTACAATGTCGGCTCACCGTAGCCATTGGGCCACCAAAGCCTCACTACGTTCTATGAAAAAAAATTACAGTTACTTATATTTGTTTACAGATATATCATTATGCACGGGTCAAGTGCAGTGTATTATGCAGTTCATTAATCCTAAATTAACCTATTTATTAAGGTCGGGTTTATACCTATAAAAATAATAATCTATTTTTTGCAGGCAACCGTACCTTTAAATGTTTCACCAAAAATTTATTATTTATCTAAGGCATAATAACATTCAAAAAGCTGATAACTTGTAAAGGTTGTGAAATAGGTATTGTAGATTATGTCCATCGTAGGGGACTCAGTAGGGGGAATGTACAAACAACTTTATCTACTTACACGTTCGTAAGTTAAGTAGGTACCTACTTAATATTATTTCGGTGTTGCTAGAGAGTAAAAATAAGCAATTCATCATCTTGAGATACCTATTATCGGTAGTATTAAGAATGATAGATAGGTGCCAATCATAAAAAAGATAGCAACATTTTAATTTCAGCCATTCGACATCCGTAGCCAGAATAATATTAACACTGTGACCAGGAGACATGGCGAATACGCCCAAAAAATATTGTTAGATTTTGTGGGCATATAGCCGAAAAGGGAGTGAATGAAAGGTAAATTGAAGGGTTGCGTGGACCCCAGATAATAGGACATGAGAATGAAGATGATGGCTTAAGAGAAGATCAGGCATCACACTTGCTCGTCTGACGACTCTCGCATAAAAATGGGGTGGTTCTAAATTCGGAAACCACACGGACTAATAAGAGTAGTTCTTACCTCACTCAAAATCATTTCAATCTCAGCCTCTGCAGTTCCATCGTCTCTAGTAGTGAGCGCCAGAGTCCTCTGGAGGACGTCCCGCTGCCCTCCCTCGAGGCTCAAACTGGTGCGGACTTGCACGGAGACATTCTTGGCTACTCGGCTCGACTCCAAATGTGAGGTAACCTTCAGATGCCAGTAGCCATCGACTTTTTCTGTACGTGTCGTCACGGTTCTTATAATGACGTTGTTGTAAAAGTCTATCTCCGCGTTTTTCCTAAAGAAATGATTGTCAAATCGTGTTAATTTAAGTAGGTACTCGAGCATATAAAGACGAAGAGAGCGTAAATATCTTTGCCCAATCTAGGTAGATCGAGCAAAGATATTCGCACTCTCTTCACATAAAGGTGGATGGTGGATTTTATAATAAACGCTTATTCAAAACTTCAAAGGTATGTTGAATACACAACTAGTTAAACCTAGAAATACGATCGTGATGCTTGTAAAGGTAATCTACATCTATTATGAGATACGTAGTAACTAAATTTTTAGCGTTTTAATAATTTGAATTTCTCGCTATTAAGATTGATTTAGAAAGAATCAGGAACGTTTGGAACTTATTTTTATAAGTATTTACAACCATGATTAAGAGTTTCTGTTAAAAAACTGCACCAGACATGCCTCACGAGACAACAATTGGTATTCTATTTAGTAACCTTTTCTGCATCTTTTGTTTCCTTTTCGCAAACACCATTGGTAGGTATCACCAGTGTCTTCAATATGAGTATCGTATCTTTGTATTTGATTTCTCTACAGGTGCATACAAGAAGATTATCAATATAATTGGATCCAGGGTACTTAAGGACATACCAAAGGCCGACAGAAGGGAACGCCGGCCCCCAGTCCCAGCTAAAGGAGGCCTGCATCTTCCGGAGCTGGTTGGCGTGGCACTCCCCGTGGTACACGTCCGGGACGCACTCTGGAGCGGTGAAGAACTTCTCCGAGCGAGCTTTGGCTTCTAACACCGGTGATGAGAACTTTACTCGCACTGTGTTCGGACCCACCTGTAGGTAAGGAAATTGGCATCTATATAAAAAAAATGTGCTATTGTTGCTGCGATCGCCAACCCGTCTGCCCAGCGTTGCGATTATGAGTAAAGCCTCCAGATGTTTGCCCAAAGGCGAGGCAACTAGAGCAAAAGAGGCCTTTGTCCAGCTGTAGACTGCGACAGACTGATGATGATGGAGCTATTGTTGTACTTACTTACTATTGGACCCGTACCTATTGGATCGTGGCCTCATGATACAAGACACTATACTTCCCTAACTTGAGCCAACTCAGATCAGTTGACGATCTGTAGTAGTGATTATTATTATTTGACTAGCTGTGCTCGCGACTTCGTACGCGTGGAATAGTTATTTTTTTCCCTGTTTTTTTTTACATTTTTCATTATTTCTTCGCTCCTAATAGTTGCAGCGTGATGTTAAATAGCCTAAAGCCTTCCTATATAAATGATCTATTCAACACAAAAAGAATTTTTCAATTCGGACCAGTAGTTCCTGAGATTAGCGCGTTCAAACAAACAAACAAACATACAAACAAACAAACTCTTCATCTTTATAATATTAGTTTAGATAAGCAGTTTGGTTCAGTTGTAGTAAATGCTTGCTGATACAGTGGTCGCGGGTACGATCTCTGCACAGTACCTACAAACTCGCATTCACACTTTAATTCCGCTGTCTTTTTGCCTACATCTACGGTCGCTGTCTGGCGCTAATACCTTTTGCAGTCCACTGCTGAACATAGGACTGTCCATTTGTTCGCCACTTGGGCTATCATCTGGAGGTTTATACCCATAATCGCCAAACTGAGCAGCCGGGTTGGCGATCGCAGGGCGTAGCTTCTCGCTCTGGTGACGCTGCTGCCCGTCATCGGTCTGTGGTAGGTATGTAGCTACGCCTTCAATTGTGATGGTTATGTCGCAGTCATCTGGTTGAATCTCCTATTCAATTGAATCGCTAGCGCGTTCATTGAATGACGACCTTCAATTGAATGACTAGACCAAACGTAGACTAAACACGCGTCACTTAACGTCCAACTAGGTAGCTGATTGAAACATAGCCCTTTGAAAAGAGCGGACGTAAAAGCAGTCAAGTGATTGTAATTTAGTTCATTTTTTTCCCGCGCGGCGTTAGTAGTCACTAAAACAAATATGGCGTCGAACATGATCACCTGAGTATTGATATTTTTTTGATTAGATTTACTTTAAACTGACTTATACGTAATAAAATAGTGTGACAGCATGGATTTACCTATTAATAAGCCGCCTCCGGATACTTTTAAAGAAAAATTAAAAACTAAACATTAAACAGTCGGCTTTTACCCATTCGACGACTATGCTAAAATGACGTTCAGTCAAGACGTTGAACGTTTCATTCAATAACTTGACGAGTTGTCCTTTAGGCATTCAATTAAATGTCGTCATTCAATGAACGCGCTAGTCATTCAATTGAATAGCAGATTCAACCAGATGACTGCGACAGTTATACCGCCACCAGTCGGATGCCAGCGCCTTGTTTGTTCACTTCAGCTTACTAATGCTGAATACAGCAGGTGACGTTGGCTTGGAACGAAAAGAAAGAAGAGCCGCTCCCTTACGTCCCCCAAGTCCTTTTAATTCCTAATAAATTCGCTCCATTGAATACAGGTATTAGGTACATAGAGACAAAAGTCAATAATTTTGCCATGAGTTTCGTTGATCAACGCAATTACCTTTAAATGCGGTTTGACGTCGAATACGTATCTCAAGAACATGTTGTTTGTGTTCCCGACCAATTGGCCGTTTACTTCCACAGTGGCCACTGTATCCACGCCGTGCAGGGTCATGTGAGCTACTGAGGCACCCAGTTGACCCTCATTCACTGCAAAATTAATTCATTAATTATTTTATTATAGACTAGCTGTGCCAGTGGCGTCGTACGCGTGGATATCGGGTATCAAAAATAACGGACTTATGCCTAAACTTTAAGTCAGACCTCTAGCAATACATTGGTGAAAACCGCATTCAATTCCATGCAGTAATTTTCGTGTGATGCGACAGCCAAACCACGCACTTTACCGGTTGAAATTCAAAGCCCTAATTTGCAAGTCGTATTGACCTCAGATCATAGAATATAATGATCTGTCGCATTGACACAATAATAAGGGAAACTAAAATTCAGCTTCTTTTCCGCTACATTTCGTATTTAAGGCTACTTCCTTCTCTTCAATAATTAATTAATTAAAACTAGTGACCTTGATAATTAAGCGTGAAAGGTCCAAGTTCGATTTTCTGATGTCAGTATTAATGAACTATGCGACGGCATCTGAAACCAGATGACGATCTGGTTTCAGATGCATAATATTGATTAATTTGGTTTTATCCGTTGCCACAGCGACATGGGCTTTTTTTGAAAGTGCAGAGAAGCTACTGCTTGGCTACTATAAAAAAGGTATTTCTAGCTACTTCCAATATGTTTATCTTATTAATTTCTTCGGTCTTACCATTAAATAGACCAGTATACGTCCATGTGTCATAGGCCACCCATCTGGTCAGCACGTCGTTGTACCCCTTGAGGATGTCGCCGATGACGCCCGCCTTCATCAGGTCTGAGTATACTCCGCCAGGTACTGTTCCTGGTACTCTGATTGCTACAAATAATAAATAAATAAAGAAATAAAAATTTCCACGCTAGGCCACACAGCCCAGTCTTATTTCAAACTAACTATGTCGAAGCTTGAAGGTACTATAGATATTAGATACTAGACAACTTAGATACGTTACGATACTATTTTTTAAAAATAAATGTAGGTAGGTGCATATCAAACATCCAAACCAATATAAACAGACATGTTCATGCTCACAAATGTTTGTACTGTGCGGGGATCGAATCCGCAATCACTGAGTCAGTCAGAGGTAGCGTTTACTACCACTGTTCAATATAACCTACAATAGATTATTGTACCAGGGTGATTGGTGAGAATTTTCTGGCGCATTTGTTTATCGAAACTAAATATATCCTACTAGCTGTACCCGCGGCTTGACCCGCGTTCATGTAATAGGCAGCCTATAATGTTACTCTCCATCCCTTCAACTATCTCCACTTAAAAATCACGTCAATTCGTCGTTCTGTTTTGCCGTGAAAGAAAGACAAAGATACAGACAGACAGACAGGCACACGTTCCCATTTATAATATTAGTATGGATGTTACTCAGTGATAATGTAGCTTTCTAATAAAAAAAAAGAATTATTAAAATCGGTCCATTACTTTTCGAGTTTATTCGTTACATATAAAAATACAAATCTCTCCTCTATATTATTAGTGTAGATTTAAGTGTTAAACAACTCTTAATACTTAAATGTTGAATGTAACAATTTTAATCAAAATCATTATCATGATTACTTAACTTTTAGTACTAGGTATTTTGTACCGTTAGATAACTAAACCTAAACCTTAAAAGTAGTCCCTATCAATCTACCTACATATACATAATTATCTTATGATCGCGTCAATTCCATGGGAGGTAGGTACATTTATCATATCTGTACATCACATTATATCAACAAGCACTTGAAGATACCTACGATATTCGTAATAGAACACTTGATATTTTTATTTTCAGAGAAGTTATGTGCATTTTACCTACTTAAATGAGTTATTTTGGAGCTACAAGATACCTACCTAATGCACGCATGGAATTTCTATCGCAACAACAAACTAGTAGGTACTATATTATGATACTATAGTAGGCTTGTTTGGACCTATCTATGAAAATACTATTTAAATTAAAACCTGCCCTAAATAAAATATGCGTAATGTGTGTATAAAAACTTTTACTAAAATAGGATATACAAAATCGCCATTCAAAACTATGTATACCTACCTGATTGTGGACAATTTGACATATTTGGGACTTACATTGATTGCTAATAATATGTACCTATTAACAATGCTATCGTGCCATATTAAATAACGCACAAGTAAAACAGTTTCCTACCTTTGCTAGTTATCGGGAAATTACACATTTACAGGTTAAATTTACAGTAGTTAAAACATAAACAATTTATTTCGAAAGCAGTTCGACACTCACATCCATTCTTGTTTTCCAAAGTCCATGTTACTTCCTTTGAAGATGAGAGCCTCAGAGTTTGCACTACACCAAGCACTTGACTTACTTGCACACTCGCAAACACTAATACTATTATTGGTAACGCCTGCATACTTCACAAGTCCTAGAAAGAATTGTAACAAAGTAAGTGTTATTGTGGAGTATAGTGAATCCACACACGCATTGTTATATCGTGTCTACTGATATGGTCGACCAATCGTATGCTGTTTGGTCCATACGTCGGTAGGGGCGAGCCACGATTTAAATGGTCCCGATATCGATAAGAAACTAATATTAACTCATTATTAACTTTTTCCTTTTAAATTCGATGTCGTTTATGCCGTCATCAATCCTTACTTACTTACTAATACTCGTATTATAAATACGTAAGTAACTCTGTCGGTCGGTACTGTTCACGCCGAAACGATTGGACCGATTTAAATGAAATTTAGTACACAGACAGTCCAGATAGCCTGAGAAAGGACATACTGTTAATGCGAACAATGTGTTAGAAGGAGTTGAAAAGGAATGATGAAAATCTGCACCTATGGTAAAGTGTATTATTCTAGAAGCTTGAAACTTATTTTTTAAGCTCTTGATTCGGCATTATTTAATATGAAATGACGAAGTCGCAGGCAGGGTACGTACCCCTACCTAGGAATAATAGGAAACTAGGTATCCTATGATTTGTTTTACAGAAAACGGTAATGTTATTCCAATCGTTAGTTTCATCGATGTTCACTCACAACACTTTTTTAGCTCAAAAATTATCTTTGCTCTGAACGTTGCGATGCGTCATGTCGAATTAGATGGATTTATCGCCGTTCCTTCATTTCTCGGTTGTTGCATACCTACTCGAAACCGAGCACAGTTAGCGACACATCTAATCAGATACGTAGGTACTTACAACAACTTAAGTACTTAGTAAGTATGTAGGCACAGCAACAGTAAAAAAATAGAAGACGCATTCGATTTTAAGTTACCATAATATGGCATGTTTGCCCAAAGTGGGGAATACCTGGAGTGGCCTATGACCAGCAGTGGACTGCGATGATAATGATAATATGGCATAATTGTAAGTAGATATAACAGATTAGCTACCGTCTAACAGCAGATTTCGTAATAAACTCAAATAATATGAACGATGTGACGATGACTGTATAGGATAAAGATATCTTCTGATCGTGCCAGGTCCATAGGAAATAGATAGGAGGTCTGCAATAAAGAATTTGAATTAAATATTTGAAATTGTAATGAAACGGTTTCTATTCTATTCTATAACCTAGATCGACTCTCACTTTTTGATCTACAATATAATTTATCTGAGGGAATAGGTATATAAGCACTTAAACATTGAACCATGTCGTCAGTCGGCCTCGTAGCTGCCGTAGGGTAAACACCAGGGAACATATGGTCATTTATGCATTTGGGTTGCAGGTGGCATACACAGAAATTCACTTCCAATCTTAGTGGTCTTCCGAGACCTTCTTCGAGAAAGAGCAATTTTTAGGTATAGGCTGTTGTTCCACTTCTTCCGTTGACTTAATCAAAATTGCATTGACAGTTCATTGTAGAGTTCCATAGTGTTTCTCTAACGAATAAATTAATCAATTCCCTATTAACTTCTTCATTAATTATAAACGAACACAATTATTTATAAAGGCTGGATATAAATATTGCGGGTCTCATTATTGAAATTGTGAAAAATACGGCAAAAATTATTAGACTCCGTTCAGATGATAGGTAAGTTGCGTGCGTTGAAGCGCGCTGCATGTGCAACGGCGTGAACAAAATTAATATAAGTAAGGTTGTAAACGCGCGCTATCAAAACGCGCGTTGAAAGCTTGTCATCTGAACATACCCTTACATTTTATTGTCACAAGAATTGACATAAATTGATTGTGTCAATCAAAGAACAACTTTGTGCTTTGACAAAAAATGTTGAGATTAAGAAAATCTTTCTGATTCGTATTGGAAATGGAAAGGATGACATTATTTGAGGAGTACAGACTGGTAGAAAGGAGTGAGACAGAGGTGAACGGAGCTTGGAAAGGTGAAATTTGCAACTTAATGAAGATGCCTAGTATTACTGAACTTTCGTAATTATTCTACAGTTAGGTACTTTTTTACCCGCTTAAATCCTTTCTCGAAGTAGGTAAATAGCATATTTACGCTGTGTCTTCCTCAAATACTTGTGAGGTACTTAAAGCCGCGTATGATTAAAAGCGTAGGTATTCATAAACAAAATCTATCATCATAAACATATCAACGGATAATACTCGTAGAATATTTTGTAATACCTACAAATAGTTATCTGTATACCTTTATAAAGTGCTAATTCGTGAAAACGCTTCATGTCAGTTCAATGTTATGGGTCGATGTTTTGTTAATATTAGTTAATAGATGATTTTGCCAAGTCTTCAATTAGATAAGTGTTCGTTCATAGAAGGCCGGTGTACGCAAATAATTATCGCTCTACCAATTCAACTGTCTCACACATTAAGGTCATGTGCGCGAACTTTAAATGCTTGCAAAGTTATTAACGTAAGGTCGAAGTGTTTACTTTCATTGGTATTGCACAATAGACTAAGCCATATGCCTCCTTCAGTGATAACAAGGGCTAACGTTAGACCAAATAAATAAAATAGACTGAGATTCACAAACTGAAACTCAAAAATTATCTCTAATCATGCAGATTTAAGAATATGACAAGCGCTTAAGTTAAGAATACTCTAACGCTGTATTCGGAATGTAGCTAATATCGATTAGAATCTGCAAGAAACTCGATAGTTACCTACCTACTCTTTTCAATGACATTTTTCTTGCAATTTTATCATAATTTTTTTTTGCTGTTTGTGTACCTACTGTGCAGGCGGTCTTTCTGATGTTATACAGTAACCAAATATCAGAATACCAGGGGCCCATCAATTCCGCTGCCTACCATGAGGAAAGAGCTCTCTTTAAACAAGGCTGTGTAACTCTTTTCTCTGATCATAGCACGAAGGTCTGTTATAATAAAAGCTATTCCTCAGGAGCGCACCTGCTGCTGTTCTTCATGGCTTTCGTATTCGGCTCTTTCTGCACGTTCTGCTTCCACATGCTGATGTACCTGTTCGACGAGAAGTGCGTGCTGTTCCCCAAACTTCTCTCCCTGACATCCCTGAAACATAATGTGATTTATGAATTCCTTCCCGTCGACAAGGAAGCTGCTGATAGTAAGTACTTACTTTCTTTATAAATTAGGTTGATTGAATACAAGACACGTTTATAAATATATGTTAGGAACCTATCATCTTTTCGCTTCAAGTCACCGTCACCTGTCCGTGGTGCATCCTGCCAAATAACAAACGAGGCTCTGGCAACCGACTGGTGACGTTATGACCAGCACGGTGGAACGCGTAACTATTAATACCACAGGCCGCTACGCCCAACCCGCCTGCGCGTGGCGTGTTATGGGTAAAGCCTTCAGATGTTTGCCCAAAGTGTTGAGCTACTGATTGAGTGAAGCTAATGATGATTTGAAATAATCAGGATATACTAGGACAAAACATTTGACCAATTTGACTTCATCATGAGAAACTCGTCTTAGGGACATGACAAAATGCAATATGTGTAAATTAACATGATATTTTCTTTATGAGAACCTTGAAAAGTTCGGTATTTTTTATCAATTTTAAATTCTCTATTATCAAGATATTGCAAAAAGAGGATTTGGATTTTTAGACTAATGGTTTATAGGAACAGACTTGCACTTACGTAAAGTGGCAATACTTTCTCCGATCTAGGCGACGAAGCGTTACCTGCGGCCTGACGTTTCCTCTTGGTCTGTTGTAAAGGTATTATAAGGCATATGCTGTGCACAATTAGGCATTCGTTCTAATGATAGCTGGTTCACATACCTATATCTTGCCAAGCCAAAAGAACCATTAGCGCAAGTGTATCCATGAAATGGACCGAATATGTGAATGTTCTTGATTTTGCAGTGCTCCCACTGGACTTCCTGGGTACGCAGTGGATTGAGAAGAGCGCCTGCTACCTGCCCACGTACGTGCCGCTGATCTCCGGCATCTTCGGCCTCGTGTGGACCACCATGTTCCTAATGTGCTCCACCGGCAGCAGGACACTCACTGGGTAACAGCTATTTTTTATTCAATATGAGTTTAAGCGTGACTGCAATTCACCTGATAGTAAGCGATATCACGTTCTACGATGCTCACCTGGCAAAAACCGGTTCACTCTCACATCGGTAGATTGTACGTCTGGAGGATCCTAGCAAAGAGATCCATAGCTGCTCTTAGGAAATCATGTTTTCAACGGTTCTTGGGAATCCGCTTCCAGCTTCGACTTTTCCGAATGGATACGACGTGAGCACCTTCAAGCGAGGCTTCAATTTCTCAAGGGCCGGCAACGCACCAGTGACTCCCTGATGTTGCGGTGTCTATGGGCTGAAATGATCACTTACCGTAGATAACTTTTAAGCCTTTAAAAAGCACCCTTTGTTAAAAAGCAAAATCATGTTTATCCCGATTGGGGATCGAATTCACGACACTTCAATTCAGAAAGCCCCTGCCTTCTGAACGGAAACACAACTCACCCAAACAAGCCACTAAATATAACATATGTATGTAGATATGCCACTTATTGGTCCCTTTACATGAATATCATAAAAATAAAGCAGGTATTTTTCATATTATGCGCTGTAGTAGCATCGTTATTAATATCTGCCTGGCTGTATATGCGTTTAATGAAGTGACGGATATCAAGATGGTTTATTGATTACGGCAACCTTCAGAAAAGCCCGTGGTTAAATGTGTTTAAAATTAATACACAACACCTATGGTTCCCAATCTGTAATCCCTGCAACCCATTACGCACTCTAAAAGATACTTTTAATCACTTGACTCACAGAAAACGAGTCAATGAAACTGTTCCTATGCATATTGTTTGCCTAAGACTTCCAAACAAAATTATGAACACACAGAATCGTAAAAATATCACACATAAAAATATAGATTACCTATCGCTATAATAGATATCGCGTGTTTGGCATTTTCTTTGAATTTCGCATGGCCACTTTTGGGGGTATGCGGGAGACGTAACTCATTTATCAAGTGATGGGCCAGTCAAAATAAAGTTAGATGTACAGGTTTATATATATATTTTATTGTTTATAGGAAGGTACAATTTACACTTCTTATATTCCGAAAGAAATATAAAGAGTTATCGCCATAAATTATCAAAACTACAAAGTTCTTCCTTGAATAAGTTGTTATCAACAATTTTAGGCAGATGTGGTTCTCAGTAAGAAAAGATTGAGAGCCGATGACCTCTTGTTTCCTCGAGAAATTCCCCATACGCTCGTAGTTAGCGGGTAATTGCTTTTATTAACTATACTTCCTGGACACGGCCGAGGTACCAAAAAGGGCCAGTGAAAGTCGGCAGGAGACAACGAACTGTTAATGAAAACGTTGAGTCACTGTGTGATAAAATATAACTTATTATTTTAAGTTTTGAGTCCGCGATTTGCGGAAGTTGATTCTGTGGAAAATATTCTATATTTAGCCGCTATTTTTATTGACGAACCATAGTAGGTTCCTACCTACTAGGTATATTATGTTTTCACTGGTAAGCCGATGCCTAGCATTCTATGAAATTAAGTGTTACCATGCCTCCCTTATGATATACTTATAGGTAGGTATATTTGTAGAAATAAACGCTTACACAAATAGGAATTTCCTTAGGTGGGGCGTGAAACGGCATCTCTGCTGTGGGCCTTCAGAGTGAGGGCGACAGGTGCGGTGGGTTTGTTCTATTATGCATGTCGACGTAACAATTGGAGCTCACGACCGCTTACCATCAGGTGGAGTGAGGTCATCCTGAACACACTTTTTTAAAAAAAGGACTAGTTGGTTTTTAATTTCTTTATGTGGTTGCCATTAGGTTGCAGCGGCCCTGGCGCGTGTTGCCGCCCGTGTTCATCTTCTCCCTGGCCATGGGCTTCCTCTGCACCTACTCCTCGGCCGTCACGCACTACGGTCTGGACGAGCTATGTAACAAGCTTGGTGAAATCACAGGAAGCTCCACGTAAGCACAGTCTTGATAAAGCGACATTTAAAAAGATTTATATAATAATAATAATAATAAATTTATTGATAACATTTTCCATTTACAATAATTAGTGGCCGGAGTCGCCTTTTAGGCATAAAATGCCTGTAAAACTTAAACTAGGTAATATTAAGACTGTGTATCCTGTGTGTGTTTTTGTTTGTGTGTGTGTGAGTGTGTCTATGTGTGAGAGAGAGTGTGTGTGTATGTGTGTGTATTCGTAAGTGTGTGTGTGTGTTCTTTTACTTATTATTTTATTTTACTTTAAATTTATGTATCTTTACTTCTTTCTTTATGTATTTACGTTAACAGTTAAACAAATTAGACCCTCAAACTTACAAACAGTGACAGAAACACAAATGACACTTATTGGCAGTATAACTACCATAATTTCTTTTGCCGATGGCCAACCCGCCTGCCCAGGCGTGGCGGCCAAACTAAGAAACGTTTTTCCAGGCTCCTTATTCAGATAGCTATGTGAAAATAGAAATTACTAGGTACAGGTTAATGTTGTGAGTAGCCAACGTGCACGGAGACTGAAGTTGCCGGTGATAGGCAACTTTCTGATTCCGGGCCAGTGCAAGGCTTAGGTAGTTTTTAAGGTAACCTACCTTAAAACTACTGATTGCGAGCACTAGAGCAACGAGGCAGGATATATCCAATTGTTTACCTACAATAGACCAGATAATTATAGTCATCACTTTGATGTGTTTCTCAGGTGGCATTCTTAGTTGTGACCTTACCTAGAAAGGAAGCTGATATTATTTTTAAAAATTAGTCCACGGTATCCACCTGCTGAAAAACAGCAACCAGTGCTTGTAGACTGGCTGACAGTGACCTTGGCAGCAAGTAAAGCGAGTACGGTACTCGTAATTGCAACTTGCTTTGCGCAAGCGCAGCCGCATCCTCAAGTTCAACTATTACACTAACGAGAGCAAGCTATGTTGTTATAACAAAGCCTATTCATAATGCCGGATTCGGAAACTTGAAATTTCCAAGACACCAAAATATCAAAATCGCATTTATGAACCCGCCCAAAACCGCTTCATACAAACAGCTGCTTGCTGAAGTGAAAGTAAGTCAACGCGTGATACACCACTTAACAAGTAGGTGGAAAAAGTAATGGATGTCAACCTTCGTGGTTAGATCTGACGGACAGAATAATTCGCGGTTCGCTTTGTAATCTCGCCTGGGCATTATTTAAGAATTCTTTTCGGCAACTTATCCGTAATCTAATGTTTTAGCTAAACCAAGTTAAATCAGTCTTTTGGCTACGATTATAAGAAAAATTGGCATTGAAAAGAGTAACTATCGAGTTTCTTGCCGGTTCTTCTCGATAGAAGCTGCATTCCGAATCCGGTGATAGTTTAATTCCTTTTAATTTACTGTTTTGACGACAATAAGTGCTTGTCTCAAACCTAGATGAATAAAGTGGTTTGATTCGATTTGGTTCTAGCTTTGAGCAGTTTACATATGGCATTTACCTATGGTAGTCACCTGTCAGTTGCCACCGCCATGCTGGCCCTTCATACAATGCTTCTTAACGACCCGTTTAAAGGATCCCATTTTAAAGGAAGAAAACACATGTACTGGAATTGAGTTCCACATTTTCAAGACGCGGCATAGATAAGAATTGCTGCACTTTTACTTTGTAGAGTTTTGCTTTCTTTCTATCATAAGTCTTAAGCACAGATTACATAGAACAGCTACGCTTGTTGACCGACTGGCAGTGACCTTGGTGATAAGCAAACCACTCGTAAGGCGTGAATGTCGGGTGCGCCCGCTAGCTTGCGCAAACGCAACTGCACCTCCAAGTTCAACTATTGCATTAAGACACTGGTTTAGTGATACCATATCATCATTGACTGCCTTTGAACTTTAGTGATAATGTATAAATATAAAAGAGTAGATGTTCATTACTTGTCATCATCGTCAGCCTATCACAGTCCACTGCTGGTCATAGCCCTCTCTAGTTGTTCGCCACTTCGGACAAACACCTGGATTTAGCCATAATTGCTACTGCTGGGCAGACAGGTTGGGCGTAGCTCTTGCTCTTATGACGCTGCTGCCCGTCATCGGACTGTGGTATTTAGCTACGGCTTCAATCGTAATGGTCATACCGCCACCAGCCGGTTGCCTCGTCTGTTATTCAGCAGGATTATTCAGCAGCACTAGGGGCAGGTGAGGGTGGCTTACATCCCTTACTTATACCCTTATTTTCTTACAATATACCTACACATACCTGCACACAAATCTCCAGTACCATGGAAGGTATTTTTCCCGTCTTAAATTGCATTGTATATCATACTACCTACTTTTTCCTACGCCTGACGGAAAGCGAAAGAGAAGCCCAAGCCGCTGTGACAACTGGCAAGCAACTGGCATGCCGGCCCGGCCTAGATGGTGATGTGTGACCCAGCGTGGCATGTATTGGGTTATCATTATCTTCAGATGCACGTACACGGTGAACGTAGCGACCCTCGCGTACGAGCGGCGCATTCGCGGCGTGTACCAGGCCATCCGGCTGACCGTGCTGTCGGCGTGGCTGCACACCGTCTGCTGGCTGCTCTCCGCGCTGCTGGCCCTCGCCAGGGTCATACTGGCCGTGGACTTCCAGCTGGTGAGGGTCAACGTGGACCTTATCGGCAACATCGACAAGATCATGGTATGTGGTAGATGTTCCTTTGAATATCCTATCAGTGACAGACAGTAACAGACAGGGGCGTACAATAGGGTAAAAAAACCACGGGTCCCCAGCCACAGGGGGCCCCGGTCAGACGAGAATCCGATCTCCCAATATTTATTACCTACCATTAGTAAAAATAATTGAATTGGCCACGAGATAGTCACACAACTGCTATACTGACTGACCGTTTTGCCATCGAAAACGATTTCCAAACGGCAAAACGGTTTGTGCGAGTTTCCAAAAACTCGCACAAAGATTCATAGTCCGTCCGTCCTCTGTATATTCATAGTCCGAACGAATATGGATGGCTGGCTATAGAACTCTTTCTCTCCGTGTACCCCGATACATATAACCTTTAGATTTTCGAGGCAAGAGTGAATCGGATTTTTCTGGGTGGGCACGCTCCATGATGATAGAATGATGACTCTTAACCTTGACAGCACTTCTAAGTCTTTATTTATATTATCTAAAGGAAAGCGCCCTATGTCCTCGTTATAGTGCTGTGCATAAATTCCCAATTTCCCATGACTTAAATACACACAGCACATGACATACAATACATAGTATTATGACGTTGTAGGAACGCCATGAGAAACAAATCCATACCGTGTCACCGGACTTGTGGCTACACAACGAGCGAGGGTCGGCGACGTCGATACCCCTCGGCGGCACCACCCACGTGCACTTCGACGGCCGGACCTTCGCCGGCACGCAGACCGACCAGCCCACCGAGGACGTCGAGGTACTTTACAGGGAAAGCAGCGACATCCTATTCGTAACCAACGTTAGCCCCATCCAATCACAGCACGCTCTCCTCCCCGACGAAAGCCACAGACTAGCACGCATGGCAGCCTACGAAAACACACCAAAGGAAAAACACTTCATAATCAAAATGGTCTACGATCTCCTACTTAACATGCCGGAGTCGGGATCCGCTTCTACCTCCTCTATAGTAACCCTTTCCGAAGACTCTTTCGAATCGGAAAGCAATGTACGTTCAGTCGTCCGACAATTGGGACACAGTAAATTAGATATATTCGATACGAAAAAGGCAGTCAGATCGCGAATGATTATAAATAAAGAGGAAGCTGAAGAAGTGGCCAAACAGATTAGACGCCATTTGCACGAGAGACAAATAGTAAGGCTTCAGGACGGAACTGAGCCTACGGCGTCCACATCGCGTGGCGATCCTTTCTCGCGACGAAATACTTATGAAAACGAATCAGTACTCAACATTACTAAGGAGATGAAGGAAATTCTTGAATCTAAAATGGCCACAACAGTTAGTATTAAAGATGCGTCCGCAAGAAAGTCGAGTTTGAAGAGTACGTACGTTCAGACGGAGCAAGCAAAAGGGAAGGTTTCGCAAAAAGTGCAGATTTTAGAACCGAAAGACACTGATGAGTCGGCGATGAATACTGATCAAGATGTTGACAAAGAATCTCAAACGAATAAAAAGAAGGAGAAGAAAGAATAGTATACATTAATTAATTATTCCGATTTATAGTAAACTGGGCTACCTGAATCCACATTGCCGTACTACGATTTTATTCGTTGGTAAGTAGCTTTGATAGTTATATAAATAAAATTGTAAAACTAAAATTTTAAACGGTTCGATCCCACATTTGTCAATCATTTTAAATATTCTGAAACATTTGTAGGTGTGGAGAATATTTTATTCTAGTTTAAAATCGTACCTACTGTCCCAAGTACAAGAGAATAACGTACAATGTAGGTGACCTATCCAGTAGCTTGCGAGTTATTAAGAAAAAAGTACCTAACACAGTAGCAAATGCACTTCATGTTATGGTTTTATCATTCTATTTAAAAAATACTATACATTAAATAAATCCTTTGACCCTTCGACTACATTACCGTAGCAGCTAGTTAAACTAAAGTTAAATAAGTTCTGGACGTTTAACTTAAACGATGACACCATCCTAGGCGCTCCCATAGGCGCTTAACGGAGAGGCCGGGGTTTTTAGTTTTAGTGGGAGGCAGGGAATAGCCTCCTTTCCACCTTGATTCAGGGTGAGTCCCACATACCTCGTCACTCCCCCCGGGTATACAAAAAAAGACGTTAGATACTACTCATCATTGCTAAAACAGTGCGAAATAGTTCTGTGACAAGCAGCAAAACAACTTACGTAACCCGACCCGCTCTGTCTCGGTTACAAATTGAGATGAACATGAACTTGACTCAGTTACACAACGGCTTGGAATCCGAGTGCACGAGTAGTAGTTAACAGCTGATACCGCTTTTTGATTGTACAACAGTAGCGTGAATACCTACATCATACAATATTAAGTATACTCGTACTTTTTGCACTATTTTGGTTATTATCTGACACTTAGAAGATAGGTAGGTACACTTTCGAACGAGGTCAAAAATCAAATATCATTTGTAGAATCTTAGGTAGTTACTAGTTAATATCCTCGAATATCCACCTTTTAGCGGTTTTTTAACTGCAAAATTATGAATTTTTTTATACCACTTTTTATACAAAATAGCTACCGGTCCGCCTGATGGTAAGCGGTGGTTACCGCAGCCTATGGATTCCATTTCTGGTAGTAATACCGTTATTGAACTTCGATTCAATTTACCAAATATACAGGAAATAAAGATAGATTAACACAAAATAGTAGCAGACAAATAGTCACGGTGTTTAAATGAATATAAAACTTCATCAATATCATCAGCTTATCGCAGTCCACTGCTGGACATAGGCCTCTCCAGTTGTTCTCCACTTGGCAAAGACCTGGTAGCTTTACCCATGATCGCTACGAAGTGCCGTGACTAGGGCGGTGCCAGCAGTGCCCAGGCCCAGGGCGCAGACCCTGGAGGGACGCAGAAATGACCAGACTCCATTTTTCAGGGGCGCAGTTTTGAAAGCTTGCACCGGGCCTATAAAAAGCTAGTTATGGCACTGTCGCCACGCTAGGCAGGCGGGTTGGCGACCGTAGCTTCTCGCTCTGGTAACACTGCTGCCCGTCATCGGACTGTGGTATTTAGCTATGGCTTCAATCGTGTTAGTTATACCGCCACCAGTCGGTTGCCAGATAAAGCTAGAGAATATAAAACTTACGCGCGTTTAAGTAACCTAACATTGCGCTAACCTTGCGCTTACCAACTAAAACATAGGTACACCTACCTATATAGGTAAGGTGGATGCCATAATGTTGTTAGTTGACTGTTTGCCCATTAAATTCCTTCAGCCCGTCTAGGAGTAGTGGATGTTTATAGTGCATCGCGACATTGACCCCGTGCGAGTGTGCCAACTAGCATCCCATCGCTTGCATCACTTATAACGTTACAAGATCGGACGATCACGTATTACAAGTATTTCTCAAATATTTGAATAATCATACAGAAGTTATATGCTCTATCAATTTACTTAGAATCATGGATATGTGTAAACAATAGAATACTTTCGTAACTGCAAAGTTATTTTGAAATAAAATATTTAGTTGGTAGGTACTTAAGAAGTATTTGAGTAAAATAGTTGTAAAATACTATTGATTCTTGACCTCTTGAACCCTCGAAGAGGACCGGTTTTAAATTGATGGCATTTATGGATTAGGCGCAAACTTACCAATATCGTAGAGATTACAGATAATTATCTTAATACTAGGTAAAAGTATCTGCCTACCATTATGTAAGATAAAATCAAAATATCTATTATACAAATATATTATACAATATATTAAATATCTAAAAAAATATTGTAAAAGATTAAATAAAACAAAAACAAATTCTTAATAATTTTATTCACAATGAAACAAACAAATGTAATAACACAAATGACTTCGTTTTAAATAATTATTTCATATAAAAGCTTAAACCCTTATAAATAATGCTCAAAGGATCTCCAATTCTCCATCCTATAAGGACACCCCAATCAACCTATATATGTACCTATATTCTGTCGTATGACAGTTACCAAATTATCTGCAGTCAGTCGAAAATGTATTTACTACAATAATACAGTTTTGACAAAGAAGGCATAATTGAAAGTGTGAAAAATAACTCAATTTTTCGATAAAATAGTGTTAATCAATACCGTAAATATATACAATTTAATTTAATGCAAACTTTCTTAAATCCCCTATTCAGTGAGAATAAATTTGTTACATATCTTGTTTTGTTCTCATTCTTAAACAAAACGCTATAATCATAGACCCATGTGTTCATCTATACAGTGTTAAATACCTCATTTGCGCTTCATTACGTCAGATAATTACTATTTCGCTACTGTGAAAATAGCAGCTAGAGTAAAGAGACCAATTTACATACAACTCAGGTACAGTTGCACACTTCCATCCTTTTGCGTTTCGCTCTCACGAATATTCTAATGAGGCCAGACAATTGGCATAGTGACCTACCTTCTACATATGTTGATAAAATTATCTAAGTATACCTTGATCTACTTAATGTATAATTTATATTTGTGGAATATATTTTGAATAGAATTTTCTCGAGAATTTCGCGGCATCTAGTTTCTATGGAGGCTAGGCAAGTGATCAAGAGATATGACGACAAGTGTACACGCAAACACATGTACACTTACTGTTTCTTCACAAAATTGAAAGTTACAGCAGTTCGACATGAACGGAAAGAGATCAAATTAACACGTTGAGCGGCGTAAAAACCCACCCTTTTAAAATATTTTAGCTCGCCCCTAATTTTTCCCCGGGGGACTTAATTTTTAAGTACCTAAGTCTTGAGACCAACAAAACTATATATAATACATTAACATGTTGATAATGTAAATAATACAGTTGGCCCTTTTCTACATTAAATGTACGGAATAGCATGCCGAAGATGTTGACAATAGATTCAAACCTCGTTATTTAACATCTTTTGCAAAATAATTTTCAGATTATGTTCATTTTACCAATCTTGGTCTGAATCTATTTATTTTATCTATCGTTCAGCTGCTACGTACTGTACATCCCCAAAATGCAACTTTTCCCAACAAAGAAGAGTAACCTTTGAGTCCCCTACCCTTACACTTATTCACGACTCTTTACAGCCAACCTATACTTATCCTTATTTACAAGTGACATTTACATAACCTAGGAAATCCCATTGAATATGTACAATCCCATTCTAATAAGTAGACATACTTTTTAGTGTTTCATGATGGCAATGATTGAGAGACGGGCACTTAGAAGATGTTAAAGTGGTCCCAAAACGTTTTCCAGGGATAGATCAAAACACATTAATTTCTATCGTAATACCTACGCAATTACATCATTCGTCTTCATAATCCATTGCCTGTTCGTGAATTAGACTTGACTTATTGTCCTATGTTCCCTTGATCGGATCTGCCCTATCAAAGGGTCCGAGGGCGTCGCCATTCCGAGCGGTCTAGAGCTTCACGCTCCAGGTCAGTCCTACCGCTTTTGCTTCTGCAGTGATCGTCCGCCCTCTTTGCTTAGGGCATCCTTAGACTCCGCAAGGAAAACAGAAGTCTAGGGCTTGCCTCAGTCCCTTCGGAGTCCGTGTCCAATTCCACTGTCAGCTGTGCCGTGAATTGTTGTTAAAGTGTTAAACTTGTTGACTGTTCCAACTTCCAACCCTAACTAAAGCTAAAAAGGTTTAAATAACTATGTAACTATGTCCTACGGTTTGCTGAACAGCTACGTCTTTTGAGGTAGTTTCCTTAGCTTGATCCAGACGTCGCCGTCGGCTTGTGGCACCAGGCTTGAGACCTTCAGCTTCATGGGGACCAGTGTCCTCTCGTCCAACACTAGTTCGTATTCCCGGAGAATCTTGACTAAGGCCATCTTCGACTGAATGTAGCCTTGTCGGATGCCTGGAATAGAAGGGCTACTTTGAAAATGGTATTAAGACGCAGCTATTTAGTTTTTGTAGTCTAGGACAAATGTAGGGATGTACATATACATTTTCTTTCTAGTGAAACGATCGCGATGAATATTTATTATAAACCAACCGCGCCCCATTCTCATTGCAATTATTTTAATTTTTCTCGCCGTAAAAACCATCCTTGAACTTCAACCAACATTTTGAAAAAATTGGGCAAATTGGTCCAAGCTTTACTGAGATAAGCGCTTACCAACACTTTTAGCGATTCATTTTTATATTAGGTATAGATTATTATCAATACCTAAGGCTTGCTATATGAATTTCTTTTTCAAAAATTTCGGTGAAATATACCAAGATTTAACTCGTTATATGTAAATAATTTACATTCTTAAGTACTTTTGACTTTAGGTTTTAGATGCCATAGTTGATGAAACCTTTGTAACCTTGTTGGTATATAAATATTCCTAGCTTGAATATTAGATTTTTGTTTTCTAGTAATCCAAGAGAGTACGTAAATATCAATATTTAATTAAGACCGTTTTAATTCATATCCTCACGGAAACGATACGACCTAAGCAATTTTTAAATAGCTATATGTGTATAAGTAATTCTCAAAATATTCCACTGAAATCACTCTCTTAAGTCGTTCCCTCATTGCTGAGGATCGTGATCACAAGTTGATCTCACAGCCCTAAGCAACTGTCTCCACTTGTCTCTTAGACACATTTGTGCGTTTGGCGGTCCATGGAATTCTGAGCATCCGCCTCCAGCACCACATTTCGAACGCGTCTATTCTCTGCCTCTCTCTTTCCAGTATTGTCGTCCATGTCTCGACTCCGCACGTAAAAATGAAGAAGACTAGGTAAGGCTCTTACCAAGCGCATTCCAATGACATATTTGGGAAAAAACTGGGATAACTAAATAAACTAACGTAGTTACTAGGATAATATCACATACCCAGAGGTTGTAAGACCTTTGACATCTAATGATAACAGAAGCTCTTGGTATTTTTATTGCATATTCATTAACTAAGTAATACATTAGAACTATAAGATAACCTCAATATAGCAGGACGGATACACCATGGCCCTAGGCGAAGGTCGCTGTTGCAAATCTATTGCAATGATCATCAACCGATGACATTTTCCATCAGTGGTTGAGGTCAAGGTGCAGTAGGAAATCCGCAATACTTACAAATTGATTATAATAATTATTACCTATTTCACAAATTTATTTCCCATAATAGGTATAATGTAGGCATAATTTTCATGACAAACCAAGTCAATGATTCTTTGTGTAGGTACGATATTTCAC
Organism: Conogethes punctiferalis; assembly: GCA_031163375.1. Classification (NCBI taxonomy): domain Eukaryota; kingdom Metazoa; phylum Arthropoda; class Insecta; order Lepidoptera; family Crambidae; genus Conogethes; species Conogethes punctiferalis. The sequence continues at coordinate 6,049,237 of CM062093.1, forward strand.
TTTGTCATTATCATTTTAATCTTATTTCATAAACTAGCTGTGCTCGCGACTTCGTCCGCGTGGAATAGTTATTTTTTCCCTTTTTTTACATTTTCCATTATTTTTTCGCTCCTAATAGTTGCAGCGTGATGTTATATAGCCTAAAGCCTTCCTCGATAAATGGTCTATTCAACACAAAAAGAATTTTTCAATTCGGACCAGTAGTTCCTGAGATTAGCGCGTTCAAACAAACAAACAAACTCTCCAGCTTTATAATATTAGTTAAGATTTATTTTCCTCACCCACTATAGGTAATGTCCGTACCTGAATAAACTATGATTTTTCACAGAAGGACTCTTGAACAGTAGGTGGGTATTTCTAATGATATGTGACTTTGTCGATATTTGTTTGTTTGGCCTACAATCAGCCGTTGCGACTGCTGAACCACCAAGCAGTTAGACTAAATAAAAGATACGCCAAAACATACCTAAGCATTTCCTTGGCCCTTCGCCGAACGGCATCCAATGACACGGATGGAATCCAGCCTTTTTCTCCGGCGTAAATCGCTCCGGATCGTATTTCTCAGGGTCCGGGAAGATTTCCGGGTCCATGTGGATGGATTCGCAAGGCACGAAGACGAGGGTGCCTTTCTCTATCACCAGGGAAGTGCCGGGGACCTGGTAGTCTTTGGTGCAGCGCCTGAATATCGCGCGCATTGATGGGTACATGCGCATAGTTTCTGTAATAAGGAGACAGTTGTTATAAATATAAACTCAGACCAGGATTTTTTAGGATGCGGCTTATGGGAGATTTTTAATAAACAAAAATAAACTATTAAATACTAGGTATTTATATTTTACCTAGCTGAAAGACTTTGTCTTTATGAAAAACTAATATTTATTCATTTTCATATTTTCATATACCTACATTTTCTTTTATTAAATATGCTCATCAACTGTGTCTAAATTATTATTTCTAGGTGTAAATAGCGTCCGGACTAACCTCTAACAAATAATATATGACATACGAATATAGGTAACGCCCGCTACAAACCTCCACGCCACCAAAGAAAAGACATATTTTTATTTATTCATTCATTTATTTAATCTTTATTGCACAAAGAAAAGATGAGACACATAGAACCCGAACTCTAGGACAAACCTATGAAAACTTTCTGAACGCAACTTACTATACTTATTATGTAAATAAGGTTGAGGTGAATAACATACTAAGGTCAGTACCTACTGCTTAACATTGAGTAAGTCGTTAAACTTTTACACTGTATGATTATGGTTACATTTTAGTCAAATTCCGGCTTGCAGTACCTACCCATGGAAATAATTCAGTACGACGTGATTCAATACGTTTAAGACCTTAGGTCACATTTTAAAAATGAACTGTCAAATCAACAAAAAAATATTTATAAATAAAGCCTATTCTGTGCCGTTTAAAATTGAACTCGTTACCGGTATGTGCTTCCTCCTTCCGCCTCAGAGTCCATTCAAAAGAAGCATAATTGTTCACACATCTTACAGGATGAAATGGAACTGGTAACTGACTGGAAGCCAAAGTAATACAGTGTCTTAGGATCACTTTTTAACTGACTATTAGGAAAATAGATGGCACTAAGTTGAGCCATGAAACAACCACAAAGTAGGGCACACATCAATTAATTTACTATTAATATCAGACATCATCACAAACATTGCTCCGATCCCAAAGTAAGTAGCTTAAGCACTTGTGTTATATGGGTATCAGAACAACCACAAATAATAAATACTTAAATACAAATATAAACACCCAAACACGGAACAATCACAAGTGTTCATCACACGAATGTTTGTTCCGGGTGGGAATCGAACCCACGACCAGGGCAGGGGTCACTACCAATTGAGCCACCGAGCCAGTCATGGTGCTCTATAAATGGACTCATCGTCTATGATAAAAGACCCAAATCATGATGATGACGATAAAAAATTAAATGAGTATACTGCACACCAACTAGGTAACTGGTTTCGAACAAAGTTTTACCTTTTATTATGAAGTACTGACTTATGATGACTGGAAATAGGTATTGACTGAAATACTACTACCAATTTCAATTTAGAAAAGTACTTCCCATTAATTGACCAAATCAAACCGCAAAGCGAACCCTGAACCTTACATGTTTTACGCGAATATCTTGCCTAACGCATCACCAAGGTTGATATACCTACTTGGGGCGGCGGGCGTTACGTACGATATTATTAACATAGTTTATTAACATTTAATATTGCAATATGAACGTAGCGTGAACAATTAGGCCCTTTTGAGTTCGTAATATGTTTGTGTATTATAATAGGTATGTAATACTACCTGTGCCCGCGACTTCGTCTTCGTGGAATAGAGTTTTAGCCCCTATTTTATCCAATAATATAGTATAGTAATAGTGGAATTGACCAAAATCCTTTCTTAGCGGATGCTTACGCCGTGACATCTATCTGCATGCCAAATTTCAGCCCGATCCGTCCAGTTAAGGCCGTCGTTAGGGCTATGCGTTGATAGATCACTGTGTCAGTCAGTCACCTTTGAACTATAGGTACATATAATATAATAAGATAATACTGAACTTTAGACTACTTTTAGATTAGAGTATCTTTTAGGTTTCATAGTGCCTTTTCAAGTGACATTTGAATGACACGGATTTTGGTAATAATAACCGGTCAATATTGCAAGTCTATGCAACTCTAATTAGTAGCTAACAATATTTTAGAGATAAATCGGGAAAATGTAAACTGGAACTTTTGCGATCAAAACCTTATGTGCTTTTGCCAAACGGAGTGCGTTTTAGAAGGGCAAACATTTTGCGATTTGAATAACACTACCTATACTGAAGAGCTTATTAACAAGATAACTCATATTTAAATGTGCAGCAGCGTCATAAACCTTGAATGATTTAACGACTCTTAAAGCTAACTGAATGTTTGTTTAACCTATTCATTATGGATATTAAAGTATAATACCCGTCGTACTGCAGTGCATTCAAACAAAACTATCAAACATTTTTAGCTTTAAATAAAGAAGTAGGAAAATTCGTAAGTCCGCCTTTTGTACACAGTTTAATTGTGCAATAAAGATTAAATAAATAAATAAATAAGTCCTAAAAACCATTTTAGGTTAAATATAACCCATAAGACCCTATTCAAATTCAAAACACGCTACAAAATGATAAAGTAGGTACAAATTAATTAAACACTGTAACTAAATTTCGACTTTTTAATTTAATGACATATCGAACTTTTTAATTAAATAACGACCTAACTCAAATAAAGGTAGTGGTCTATTGGACCAGTTTTCACAACGAAATGACGATCCGAGACTGCTGCTGCTAACCCATTAACGATTTTTCTGATAGGTATCACAACAGAATAATCTTTCCTCATGTAATACAGAAATTCCAATACATCAGGCATCACATTTGCTCGTCTGCCGCCTCTCGCATAAAAAGAGCATTTTTTGGGTTTCATAATGCTCTAAATGACAGACACAGATGGGCACGTACCTTCGAGCACCATATTGAAGTAGACCATCTCGTTCTGCGCCTCGAAAGTGCACTGGCCGTTGTACTTGTCCAGTACCCTGTTGACTTCCTCCCTGACCTTAGTCTGGATGTGAGGGTTCAGGGCCAACTGGTAAGCGGTGAACTGACCTGCCGAACCAAACGTTTAGTTGAAATAAAGTAACCATACTTTCATTAATGTTTTCCAAATATTTATAAAAATAAATAATTACCTGTTGTAGCGGAAGTTTCATATCCTGCGATCATATACAACATAGTATTGGCTGCTAAATCGTCCGTAGAGAATGAGAATCCATCAGCATTTTCGGTGTCATCTAAAGATACAGTATTAAGTTTAGGAGCAAATATTCGTATAAGCGGGTCGTGTACCATAATATCATTGGATCCAAAAGCCTAAGAGAAAATACGAGATAAAGATATCTTTTTAAAATCTCTTATCTATATCCATGCACAAAAAATGCTCGAAACTTAAAATTTAACATCAAAAAGTAAAATCTCTGATAAAGAAGGAAGATGAAAGATCATATTTGCGACGAAGTGTTGTGATTTGTTGATCGCTTAATGACTGTAGGGCATTATAGACGATCATGACGTAGCATCATAATACGTAGAAATTATTATAACACACGTATATTTAGACTTCATCAGGCAGAATGTCATTTTGATGGTCTAATTTAAAAAATAAGAATTGTTTGATGGTTTAGGTCCATCAATCCTTTTCGATTGTTAGCCTTAGTCGATAACCTACAACCTAATAATATATTTCCTAAAAATACCTTTCTCGGCCTCAGTTTGCTTCTTTAAATCCATGAGCGCCTGTAGGAAGTCGTTCCTCCTGTAGGCATTCCTGAGCCTGTGGTCGACGGTGTACTTGACCAAGCCATAGAAGAAGTTCTCAACGCGATCGCTGATGCGTTTAAACTGCAGTTTGTCGAACGCGTCCGGCGCAATGAACGAAAACGCACGGATTATGGTCCTGAGGAATTCGGTAATAATAATAACACTCTCTATCTATCTTCTGACTGAATTTCGGCCACAGTTGCCAATCTCCCAAGAAACTGGCTAAGTAAATAGGTGATATAAAGCGTGTGCACAAACACAGATGCACTTTTCGTTCCTTTAGGTACTCTCGTAATTCGGTGGGACGATAGTTCGACCGGAGAGAGATTAGGCGCACGGCAAACGATTTGACTTGCTTTCCACACGCACAGGTGTATCACCGCCAATTTCCTGACTGCGGAGCTGCTACTGAGTAATTTCTTTACAGAAAAATAAGTAGTATTTTTTTTTTGTATACGGGACCTCCCTGATATAAGGCGGCATCTGCGACCACTAGACTAACGAGGCCGTCAATTCGGTAATAAATGTTATCTTCTTCAATTACCTACGTAACGCAAAGATATACAGTTTTTTCTTATATATGTCAACCATCTAACTATGTTTAGATGGTTCACATTTTCTAAACTTCGTCTGCTAAAGGAGCTTTCAGGATACAGTCAATGCACTTTAAAAACATTGCGTCATAACTTAACGAACATTATCTCTTAAGTATCTAATCCATTGATTAAATCAATGGCCTAATAAAGAAGAATATAAAACAATTCTTAAAAATACAGCTTATTGTGTGCAGCGTGCTTTAGAAAGCAAGGACGACATAACAATTATAAACACAAACAACTTTTACTATATGGAGAAAACAAATTGAGATCGTGAATCATCTGCGTCGTTATAGTACTAATCATCACCATCATCATCATGAGCCTTCCAGACGTACTAAATGATTGTATAAAATTCCCAGACGTGTAGGTATTGTCTAGGACTAATGAAAAAAATCCCAGTAGCCCTACAGTAGAACTGCTTGGTAATACTAAAGGGAACAAAGGAATTTCATAAAGACTGCTAACTAATAATAATGCCAAAAACTTCTCAATGATAATTATCACCTAGACCTGTATTACATAGTGCAGTATCTTGCATCTTAACGTGTCTTAAATGCAAGGCTAGTATGTGAAAATATAGGTATGCAATAAAATTATACTTTTGTACTCACCAATACAGAGACGGAGGATTAAAGTACTCACGTCCTCTGTCATAAAATTCGGAATCGGTTTTCTTGAGACCGTTACATTCCAAACCGAATCCGATGTTTGCTATAATCTCCATCGCATACCTCCCGTACAACTCTGAGAAGTTTACAGATTTCCCACTGGAGTATAGAGCGTCAGCATACTCTCTAGACTCGCAGGCAATCTTCTCCACAATCGGAAATACAGTCTTCAACTTCACCGGCGAAAAGGAAGGAGATATCTTGACCCGCAACTTCTTCCACGTCGGCCCGTGTATGTTGAACAAATTGCCCGCTAGCCGGTCGCCCACCCCTCCGGAATACGTGCCTCGGGACTGAAAGAACTCATAGTCTCTGATCAGTATGTTCTTTGCTATCTCCAAGTCGTTGACGCACAGCACCGGGCGGTGGAAACAGTACAGACCAACGTACGGCAAATGCTTATACTTGAAGTAGGCGTCGCAGTACGGCTGGAAGAACTGCTGCCTCCTTTTGATCACCTCCTTTATATTCCCGAACGGAAACACGGGCTTCGGACTAAAAACTCCTCTCTTAGACCAATAGGTGAACTTGTATTTGTACCACACGTATGTTAAGACTAGAGCACAAATTGCCAGAGTGAAGAATACCGCCATTTTTTGATTTTAATATTTTATTTTTATATGGTCACTTAGTTTTTACGTGGAATAACTAATTTGTCCATTTCTTAAGCAATGCACTTGGGGCCGCGTGCATAGGCCGCGCCGACGGTAGCGACTGAGATGCCGAAGGTTGACTACCTCTGCGCTGGAGCCAACATTTCAAAATACATCAGCACTAAGGTCACACACGTGAACGCAGACTTAATACGAATTTCGACAAAACCAGCTTTTACTACTTTAATGAGACCAAATATTAAAAACGGCGAGTCAATATATCCTTCCGAAATGTAAGAATCGGGAACAAAATTGTTTGTCACACTCATCCGTGCTCTTAACAGGACCAAGAAAAAGATCCAGGTCTAATTAACTCCTAGAAAATATTTTCCGCTAGGAATGAGTCTTCCGCTGCCCTATTTGTGTGGCCCCCCTTAATTACCTGTACCTACATTTAAATAAAAAAGAACCTTTAAAAAAAGCTGGACAAATCTTTTTCGACAAAATATGAAAGAAAGAAGAATTAAAGTGTAACTAAAAAGATCGAAATGTGTGTACATGGACCGACTAATACCATCACAGTTCTGAAATCAATGATTGTAAGATGTCAGCGTCTTGCCTTTATCCCTTCAAGCCACATCAATCACTTGGAATTGAGAGAAAAAATAGTTATTCCGTGTTCTATTATTACATTGTTATACCCAGCAGATGGTGCATTGAAGTACCTATAATAAGTAAGTGTTTAGACATATCATCATGCACGTCGTCGGTCTATTGTTTAAACTATTCCTTTAATTAATATTATCAAAAACTTATTTACAAACAATATGTTTCATATTAAATATCCAATGCAACAATATTAAATGTATTTGAATTAGGTGCTACTTATCGGGTACGGGACCCAGCGGGTGGTTGGTGCGGGGGCACCTCCACTCGCCTTGCACGGGTCCCCGTCGTTGTCTGATGGGAGTGGGCTGGCCCTCCGGGCCGCTCCCGTCGCTACCCTAATGGGGGGCCCTGTCGGGCCTGCTTAAGGCGGGCGGCGCTTGTGGTGTCATGGCAGTCTTGGTCCAAGGTCCCATGATACCACCCTTTGGGCGCACGACGGAGGGACCGGTGTTTTTAGTGGGTATTTCCCGCCTCACTTCCATCTTCCGAGGCGGGATGAGTCCCACATAACCCGCCGCTCCCCCGAGTGGCGGGTATGCCTAAAAGCATTTTCACCGGTGGAAAAAAAAAAAAAAAAAAAAAAAGGTGCTACTTATCGAATAAGGGTGGAGTGACGACGATATCACATAGGTATAATAATGGAATACCTGTTTTGCTGCCAAAATAGTCGTTTAATAGGTTATTACTATTTTAATTTTCTTTGATTGATTCTTAAAACAGTTACAAATTCAATTTACAAACGGATTTCAAACGTTTTATTCATTTTTAAAAGATGCTATTATATACTTTGAGACATGTTTCTCTCAAACTCTATTTTCATCAGAAGTGCGGAAGATTTCACATTCGATTTCCGGCCATGTTAGTTTCATGGTACTTGGTGTTTTCTAGCTTGTACCTAGCAAAGCACCACTTCAATGGATAAACAGGTAAACTGGATGAAGACACAAAACCTCATTATCTATGTATACTGAGTTATTTTTATATTAACAGCCATTGCTATTATAGGTTCAAAATAAAATGCGTAATTTAAAACAGCAACCAAACTTTTAATTACCAGGAAGCATTCTTATATTACAATTGTGTATGACGTTATCTTATATATTTTAAACACATTTTGGTATCAGCTTACACATATTACATATAGATATTAAATAAAATACTTTAATATACCTATTATATTAAAGAAGACTTCATTTCTGCCTATTCCCAAAAGAACTATCGGTATCGCAATCACCTTTTATTACTTGCCGTCTCAACTGTACCAAATGCTGAAGATATTCAGTAGGCGTTCTTCCAGGGCTGCTATTGCCATTGCTATGATCAACGGTGTAAAAATCAGACAAATAGTTCTCATACTTATTTACAGATGCCTCCAAGCTATTACACGAATTCATTATTTCATGTTCTAAACTTCTAAAACTATTCCTTGGATGGCACTTAAACTTAAGCTTTTCTTCAAGGATATTCTTTCTTCGGCGAAATGAAAAATTTGATACTTCACGAGATTCAGCGCTATCAGTCGACGTAACTTCTTTGCTGCTGTTTTTCGATGAAACTTGTGACCCCACATTTAATTCAAATTCTTTGTCAAGCCCAAGAAATTCTCTGTACAATTTTGCTTTAGCCTTTGCATACTTTGCTCCCCTGTAAACTGGCGTATAATTCCTCCCTAAGCTTTTGGTTTTATTAATATTTTCAAAGTCATTAGGGCTGTTGGCTTTCTTCCAAATAAACGACTCTGTTTCGGCTTTACTAGATTCCGTAGAATCCGAATATGAACTTCTATGTGAATCCAGTCTTACTGCGTCTAACTTTTTATGAGTATTACTATGCGATTCCGAACTTTCGTTGGCATCAGAACTTGAATTGTTTTTATTTTGCCAATCCCAACCCGTCTGTGATGCAACAGATGTCGCAGATGGATTGCTATCATCTTTGAATTTCACTAACCTTTTTGTGTAATCCACAACGCGAGGCGGTGAAAGTATAATATTGTATGGATAAACGTTTTCATTACGTCCCAATATCATGTCTTTCATTTCTTCCGAATGTACTTTTCGTGTATAATCTACAATTACACGTGGCAACTCTAATTCTTCTGTATCAGGAAAATCGTCAGTATGTTGTCTTTGAAAGCCTGATAGCTTTTCAGTGTCAATTTCATTCGTTACATTTTGTGCAGCCATTACAACTTTAGTATCAACATCACCGTTCTGTGGTAACTCAATATTTTTATTGAAATTTGGATCTATCGTATTATGGTTTGTTAATAAATCAGGAGTCATATTTACTAATTCACTTTTATCAACACTCTCTTTTGGAATATCTGATTCATCTCCAGATGTTTGTGATTCTGAATCCGCTGGATAAACTTGAGAAATGTTGATGCTTATTATAGGTGCAGTAGTTTCATCTGTACATACATTTCTTTCCAAATTTTGCATACACTTACATGTCGTACGTCTTTTCCTTCTTGGCGGAGGCACGATTTGAGTTTGAGTTGTACGATCACACTTTCTTATAACATCAGTCATAACAAATGAGTTTTTATGAGTTACTTTCTTATCTTCAGTTATAGTAGATCTATCATGAAAATGTAACATACTGTATTTAGAACCTACAGCAATTTCTTTACATCGAGGAGTAAGCGGTATTGTTTCAGTAGCTGCATCTCTACGGTGTATGTACAAATGTTTGTTTTTATGAATATAGTTATCTAGATCGGTTTGCACATCAATACCTTGATCTCTCACTCGCGTCACCATTTTCCGAGTTTGCGTATGAGCGGGGATACCTATCCTTCTTTTATTTCTAAGTGCTTTTTGGCTTATTTCTATTAAGCGTTGGCGAGCATTAGTACAAATTTTTAGTTCACTTAAAGGTTCCATGATTTTTTTGTCTATTACAGATTCTACTTTGGCAGCTGCTTGTGAAGCGGCTTCTTCTTTCTTTTTTATTTTATTATACAGTCTCTCTGTAACTGATGCTACTATTTCAGCTCTTTGGCTATCATAGAGTATGGGAACTTGTGAAGATTTAGATTTTTCTGTATCTTTAATATCGTTTATTTGGGCCTCGCTATGACTAGGCAGTACATGAGTGGATGGCTGCAATTGGTCTTTCTGCATTTTTTCTACAATCGGCAAAATTTCTTGTGATTTGTACTGACGACGTTTGTGCCTAAGAGGAGCAATGACTTTTAAGTCACTATTGCTTTGAGTTCTTTCTAACGCGGGGCCGAACAGCTTATCAACTTCCTTGCTAATTTCGGTTTTTATATCGATCTTGATATTTTTATTATCCATAGCGTTGATGACATCCGAACTCCCGCTCGCTACTGATGAAGCTGTTGATTCTGATTGAGCGTCGGTCTTCGGATGCAACAAATTCATAATGTTACCTATGGTCGCGGCTGTCTCGCAAGTTTCCGAAACATATTTGTTCGCCTGGTTTGTATTTAATCTCCAATGATTGTCGTCATAGAATATTTTTCCTGTTTCAGGTACCTGTAATTAAAATTTAAAGATGAGTTTTTTTCCTTTAAAATTTATTGTAATGTAACTTATCTATACTTATAATAAATCTGTAGAGAAGTCAATTCTGTACATGATATATATTTTCATAATAACTATCAGGGGGAGGGGTGATTAGTGATCGATACTGATGCCAAAAATGCAATCAGTAAAATTTTTGTCGGTCTGTCTGTCTTTCTGTCTGTCTGCCTGTATGTTCGTTATAGAAAAAGGAACTACGGGACGGATTTAGACGAAACTTGGTACAATTATTCTTCATACTCCGGTGCAGGTTATAGTACTTCTCATCAAGCTAATATCAATAAGAGCAGAGCAGTGAAGGAAAGTGTCAAGACTTGTGTTGAGTGTATGTTTCAGACTCACGTATCGTATAAAGTTCCTGGTGAGCTCAGCGACGAGGTTGTTGAACTGGGCCTGCAGGGCTAAGCGGGAGCTAGCGCCGGCGAGGGTCGGGCGAGGCTGCGGCAGCTGCCGCGCGCGCGCCGCCCAACGCAGCGTCGACGCAGACTCGCCGTAGCAGGCGACGCTGGGGGACACGGCTAGGGAGTAGGGAGAGAAGAAACGATAAGAGAAGCTTCCTTCAGGGCGAGGGCAGGACAGGCGCGGTGGGTTTGTCCTATTATGTCTGTCGACCTAACATTTGGATCTCACGACCGCTTACCATCAGGTGGAGTGATGTCATCCTAAACGCTCTTTTTATATAAAAAAGCTACTTTCCTAGCTATAGCTATACGCTAGGAAAGTAGAGACAAAGTAGAAAAGAGCGCGCCATAACCCCGAATGCCCTCGTAGTCGACTTTAGGAAAGCAAGACCCTAACTAAGCTGGTGAGATATACGGCTAATACTTACTAGCAATAATAAATGTGCAGGCCCCGCCAGTAAAGCAGTCCTTGAGTAACCAAGTCAGCGCAGAGTCGCGATACGGCACGAAGCGCCCTCGGCCTCTTCCGCCGCCCACTGCACATCACACGACAAATTCAGAACATGCTTTGTACAATCCTTAAACAAACAATACCATACCATCTTCTTTCAAGTTTCATCATCATCAGCCTATCGCAGTCCACTGCTGGACGTAAGTCTCTAGTTGTATAATCGCCACACTAGGCAGGCGGGTTAGCGATCGCAGGGTGTAGCTTCCGCTCCGGTGACGCTGCTGCCCGTCATCGGCCTGTGGTATTTAGCTACACCTTCAATTACGGCAACCGGCTGGTGGCTACACCGCCACCAGCCGGTTGCCAGAGCCTCGTTTGTTATTTGGCAGGATGCACCACGGGCAGGTGAGGGTGGCTTGAAGCGAAAAGAGATGAGATGGGTCTCCCTTACATCCCTTTCAAATGTATTAAACCTCATAAGATGGTGAATAAGATTCTGACGACCGTTTTGGTGGGATATAAAGGAGCGGCCTATCATCTTTTCGCTCCAAGCCAACCTCACCTGCCCGTGGTGCATCCTGCTGAACAACAAACGAGGCGCTGGCAACCCCTTTAGGTTCAGAATGTCCAATTCCCAAAATGTCCAACGGTTTCAAAATGTCCAATTCCCGAAATGTCCAATTCCCGAAATGTCCAATTCCCAAAATGTCCAATTCCCGAAATGTACAATTCCCAAAATGTCCAATTCCCAAAATGTCCAATTCCCAAAATGTCCAATTCCCAAAATGTCCAATTCCTGAAATGTCCAATTCCCAAAATGTCCAATTCCCAAAATGTCCAATTCCCGAAATGTCCAATCTAGTGTTATGGTGAGTTTGTTGAATAATATTATGAAATTTAAAAGTAAGGTAATAATTTTTTTTTATAGTGGCTCGACATAATGGCTTCCCTACGCCTGATGGAAAGCGAAAGAGAAGCCCAAGTCGCTGTGACAACGGGCAAGTAACTGGTCAGTTACCTGTCAGTTGCCACCGCCAAGCCGGCCCAACCCTAACCCCCCACGAGCTCCGGAAACCCTACTCACTGGCAGAAACACGACCCAGAGGTCATTTGACTGCGGTATTCTATAGGAGGAGGTCCTTCCCCGGACGGGCAGCTCAATTCGAGCAAGAAGATTCGCTTTGCAAAAAGGGGACCCTTATAAATTCGTCAAGTCTGTCTGTCTGTCCGTCCGCATGTCACAGCCAGTTTATTCTGAAACTATAAGAGCTACATAATTTAAATTTGGTGCGTAGATATATTTTGTAAATCGCATTAAGATTTTAAAATAAAATCAGAAATAAACGCAAAAGTTTCAGTTCTATGTATGGGGAACTCCAAAAGTTTTGGATTTTTTTCTAATTTTATTTTAAAATCATAATTCGGTTAACATAATACATCTACGTACCAAATTTCAATAATGTAGCTCTTGTTTCGGAATAAACTGGCTGTGACATACGGACGGACAGACAGACGGACATGACGAATCTATAAGGGTCCCGTTTTTGCCATTTGGCTACGGAACCCTAAAAACATACGGTCGAATTGAGAAACTTTCCTACTTTTTTGAAGTCAGTTAAAAATAAAGAAAAACATTTATTTAGCTGTATAGTGGTACGGAACCACGTACGGAACCCTACGCGTGCGAGTCGAACTCGCACTTGGCCGGTTTTTTTCAAGGGTGCCACACATTAACCCAAATATTCATATTATTTATTTAGAAATAATTCAGAAATCTGGTATGGCATTACTATACCACCAAAAAAATGTTTAATGATAGGGCACATGATAGGGTAAACCGTATAGCTATTGCCCACATCACATCACATTTAACTACGAAAATTAGAAGTATTTTAATATCACTTGTTTCATAAAACCTAAATTAAGAGAGGTAGGGCATAGCGAATCTTCGCTCGAATTCAGCCGCCCGTCCTCCTCCTATAGAATACCGCAGTCAAATGACCTCTGGGTCGTGTTTCTGCCAGTAATTAGGGTTTCCGGAGCTCGTGGGGGATTAGGGTTGGGCCGGCATGGCGGTGGCAACTGACAGGTAACTGACCAGTTACTTGCCCGTTGTCACAGCGACTTGGGCTTCTCTTTCGCTTTCCATCAGGCGTAGGGAAGCCATTATGTCGAGCCACTATAAAAAAAAAATTATTACCTTACTTTTAAATTTCATAATATTATTCAACAAACTCACCATAACACTAGATTGGACATTTCGGGAATTGGACATTTTCGGAATTGGACATTTTGGGAATTGGACATTTCGGGAATTGGACATTTTGGGAATTGGACATTTTGGGAATTGGACATTTTGGGAATTGTACATTTCGGGAATTGGACATTTTGGGAATTGGACATTTCGGGAATTGGACATTTTGAAACCGTTGGACATTTTGGGAATTGGACATTCTGAACCTAAAGGTGGCAACCGACTGGTGGCAGTATAACCATCACAATTGAAGGCGTAGCTACATACCACAGACCGATGACGGGCAGCAGCGTCACCTGGCAACGTCGCGAGCAACTGGTGAGGCCTATGTCCAGCAGTGGACTGCAATAGGCTAATGATGATGATGATGACCGTTTTGGTTGGTTTGTTTTTGATTTACGGATTAATTTAGAAAACTAATCTTTTTTTCCTGGGACCATTTTGTAAGGCAAACATTTATGTATTATACATAAGATGCTTTAATGTTATTTATATATTAAAGATGTAAATAAGGTACCTAAAGCAGATATGACGTTGCTAAGGGCCACCAGAGACTTGTTGATGTTAGCGCCCTCTTTCTGCCGCCCTCCACAGCCTTCCCAGCCAGCTTTCTCACTAAGTCAACATTATAATATTAATGTAGGTATGTCATATATCAGATTAACATACACAGATTATAATATAAGAGAGGTAGGGCATAGCGAATCTTCGCTCGAATTGAGCCGCCCATCCGAGGAAGGACCTTCACCCTATAAAGACCCGGAGATAATTTGGCTGTACCGCAGCCAAATTATCTCCGGGTCGTGTTTGTAAAGATACCAGTGAGTAGGGTTTCCGGAGCTCATAGGGGGTAAGGGTTGGGCCGGCATGGCGGTGGCAACAGACAGGTAACTGACGACACAGCAACTCGGGCTTTTCTTTCGCTTTCCATCAGGCGTAGGGAAGCCATTATGTCGAGCTACTATAAAAAAATATATATTAATTAATTATATTATCAATTTATAGGTACTTCACTGATATCGACTCGGGCAAAGCCGCGGGCTTCAGCTAGGAACATAATAAATTTAACCAAAGTCTATTTAACTATCACGAACTAGTTTACCTACATAGTAAAATCTAATCCAGCACTAGACCTAAGCTCTATCTAGCCTATACAGTTGCGCGTCATGTTTCCACTTTTGAGGTTTCCGACTAAGACATTAGTTGGATTACGCTGCAACCTTCATGACGATCAATTAACAGACAGGTATTATACTGAAGCATATGTTTGTATAATACGATGCAATATGTGGCAATGACCTCTGGCAATGGCCCCGTAATCAAAGATATAAGAAGACTATTGACTTATGATGATTTACACTTTTCAATTCTATAGAACCACAAGTGTAAAGTAATATTGACAGTAGGCAAGTGACCTCTAAAAGAAGAGGGCAAGCGTTGCTCATAAAATAAATAAATAAAAAATAAATAATAAATATCCCAAGACATGCCACGCTGGGCCACACATCGCCATCTAGCCCCAAACTAAGCCGAAGCTTGTACTATGGGTACTAGACAACTGATAAACTTACTTAGATACTTTTTTTTTTTGTAAATAAATACATATTATACATAGAAAACACCCAGACCAATACAAACAGACATGTTCATGCACACAAATGTTTGTACTGTGCGGGGATCGAACCCACAACTCTTGGCTCAGAAGGCAGAGGGCACTACCAAATGAGCCATCGAGCTTGTCAAAAATAATATTATTGTAATAAAAAATAATATTGTAATGAATACAAATAATAGTTAGTTTTTTTGCCTATGGTCAAGGTGTTCATCTTTGACCTTAAAGTGTTCCATCTCTATTCATTGATGTTCCTTCCGTCTTCCTTAAATATATAACCGCTCGCCATTGACCTATATTTATTCCATTTTTTGTATCGTATCTATTTTGCTAGAGAAATATGTATGTTCTTCGCCGAAGACACTACTTATTTTCATACTACACCCTTCTTTAATTTAGTTTGTGGATGCCGTGTCTCTTCAATCTCTGGAGACTATCGTTGTAGCTCTGGCTCAGAATCTGAATGGACAGGGCCCTACAAATAACCGTGTTCCGTATCTATAATCTATATATACTTATAATAAATCTGTAGAGAGGTCAATAATTCTGTACATAAAATATTTTTTCAAAATAACTATCAGGGGGTGATAAGTGATCGATACTGATACCAAAAATGCAATCAGTAAAATTTTTGTCTGTCTGTCTGTATGTTCGTTATAGAAAAAAAAACTACTGAACAGATTTTGACGAAACTTGGTACAATTATTCTTCATACTCCTGGGCAGGTTATAGGATACTTTTCATCACGCTACAATCAATAGGAGCGGAGCAGTGACGGGAAGTGTTGGGAAAACGCGAGAAATTTAACCTGTATGTTTGAACGCGCATTACGCGAAAACTACTGCATAGAATTGAATGCGGTTTTCACCAATGTATTGCTAGAGGTCTAACTTAAAACTTAGGCACAAGGTATAGATGGGTATTATATGGAAGTCCGTTATTTTTGAAACCCGATATCCACGCGAGCGACGCCGCTGGCACAGCTAGTATGAACTAAATTAACCCGCCAGTAGTCGCGCATGGGTCGAAAAGACCCAGAGGTGCAGAATTTGATCCGTAATTCCTTTAATATTACTTTTTTTACCTTGTCGCGCTAGATACCTTCAAGTGACTATATTGTGAACTCGTACCTCCTACTTCAGCCATTTTGCCTGCGGCGTTTGAACAGGATGGACGTTTCAAGTGAGTATGGGTCGTTTAGACCCTTACGCGACGGTTCATGTAAGTGTTTTTTGTTAATTTTAAAAATATAATTTATTATTATTATTGATTACAGAATGTCTCGTATGCGATTAGATGCCGTGATCATTGAATAAATATTATATGAAGATGAAATCGAAGGAGAAAAATGATCGGAAATCGAAGATTACTTAGAAATGGATGAACATGATTCTAATTCTTGTCAAAGTTCGGAAGAGGAATTTACTGAGTTTTTATCTTCAAAGTTTTTACCTACATCAGATAATTTATTTCTCAGAAGAACTGATCTAAATGATACATACCAAAAATTTGTGTAATCCAAAATTGATAATTTTATAGGACTTTTTTGTCATAAATTTTGAAGCTGATTGTTATAAAACTATGATAGTCTAATTGTTTATAAGTTTTTTTTATACGAAGATAGTCCGATACTGTTATATAAACATAATTATAGTAGTTGAATATTGATAAAAATTAATAATTTCATATGTTTTCTAAAGTGAAATGTTAAAAGTAACTAATTTCTAGCACATTTTTAGTAGTATAGATAAAGTTGATTGTACAAGTAAAACAAATAGGGTATTTGACAAATTTTAAAAATCATTTTAAATTGTTCTTTGTAACAAGTTATGCACATTCCCTTAATATTTCCGGGAAATATTCTGTATTAAGGGTGAAAATCTATTTTAAAGTTCGTATTTCTAGAAGCGCGGGGAAAACGCTATATTTGAATTGACGCCGGTCACGTGACTTACGTGACGTCACAGGCAATTAAGAAGAGCATATTCGCGGCTGAAACACAAATCGTGCAGAGCCAAAAACTTCAAAAAAAAAAAACAAACGTCAAAAACAATCCGTCAAAGTTCGAATTAATCGACGTGATTTAATCAAATTTTATAATTTAAATAGTGTATAAATCGTGTGTGTAGTGTTAGCTCGACGATACCTAAATTCCATTCAAATAAAATCAAGTGTGAAGATCATTTTGATCTACGAGTATAACCTCAATAAACAAGTTACTCGCCTGTGACGTAGCCAGAATTGTGACCAATCACAAAGCGTTTATTGTCCTTCATAAAGTTTAATAAAATAGTACATTTTGTTTTATGAAATATGCAATTAATATACATATTTTTGCCTAAATTAAAGTGAATTATGTTATCTTATGCTATTTTCTATAAGGATGACCAAAATTTGCGGCATTTTTTGAATGTTGTCAAATACCCTATTAAAATGTCAATTTACATTACTTGTTTTATTGTTAAATTTATAACAAATACATTACTTTATCAAAAAATATATGTCTTGTGATTTAAATCATCCATTTTATATCTGGGTCTTATCGACCCAGCGCGACTGTTGGTGTCCCAAATTGAAGCGCGACTACTGGCGGGTTAATAAAGATTGACCTAGACGAATCCGGAATTCGCACACACATACCACGCGTTCTTGTAGCTATAGAACGATCGTTTTTTTGTTTGATCGATTGTTAAATTAGGGCCTCTGTCTATCGGGATGGGAAGACAGCCTTTTTTCTCATCACTGTGTTCATCTGGAGGGACTTATGAATTTCTGCATTAGTTATAAACATAATCCTATATAAAATTGAATTTTAAAAATCTGTGGTCCATGTTACCTGCCGGCTAAATCAGCCAGATGAAGAGTGGCAGTCGGCGTGGCTATTTCCAGCAAAGCGTGGGAGCGGGAGGAGGTGAGGTTGCGGCGTGTGGCGGCCGTGCGGCGCCGGCGCGAGCCCTCGCTCACCAGCGACAGGAGCGCCGAGACGTCGGCGATGCCCACGCGCCGGAGGTCTGCAAACATGAGGACGGTGAAGTACCAATACCTTTCAGACTATAAAATGATAGTACAAAAACACTGCTCTGGAAAGCTTGCCCCTCTGAAACCATCCCCAATGTGCTGAGTAAGTTTCAGGATTCGCTACATGATCAGCCTTTCGCAATTCACTGCGTGAGACTGATGATGTGGCCAATGATCTACCACTTAGCTCGATCCTGGGCTTTTCTTACGAAACTTTGTTACTCCACCTGGCCTTAGGGCATCCTGCGTTTGCCGAGAAGCGGTATCCACTTGACCTGGGCTGATACCTATTCCCGCCCAGATTCAGAAACTTTGAAATAACATGTTTTTCCCGCTAGCAGGTCGCTGTGTCAGCCACTCACTCTGCACGTAGGGTCCCCGCTCGGGGTGCTCGCGCACGCGCAGGTCCTTGCGCGCGTTGCCGCGGCGCCGGGGCAGCGAGTGGCACGTGGGCGGCGGCGCGCACTCTCCAGCTAACAGGTCGTGCACACGTTCGTTGTAGATCTCCAGGAAGCTAATGAGAAGAAAGGAAAAACTCGTTTAAGGAGAAAAAACACAAGCTCGGTTAAGATAGGGAGGGCATGGCGAATCTTCATTCGAATTGAGCCTACCGATTGAGAATACCGAAGCCAAATGACCTCCGGGTCGTGTTTCTGCCGGTGAGTAGGGTTTCTGGAGCTCGCGGAGGGTGAGGGTTGGGCCGACATGGCGGTGGCAACTGACAGGTAACTGACCAGTTGCTTGCCCATTGTTGTACTATAAAAAAAAAAAACAAAAAAAACACAGTTTTTTTTATTTATAGCACTGAACTTCTGGCACTGTGGGTAAGTCAACTGATATTAAGTATCATCATCAGCCCTTCGCACTGCTGGATATCCTCTCCAATTGATCGCCACTTTGATCGATCTTGGGCTTCTCGCAACCAGCACTGAAGCCATAAGTGTGGCGGTAGGTAAAGGTTAAAAAGCAGTGCTTTTTAGCCGACGAAAACACGTGACGTCATTAAATAAATGTTCTTTGGGTATGTATATACCTATTTGGACATTGGACAACCAAAATTGCATGCGTCTTTGGGCACGAGCGGCACGGCACGTTTACAACCGCAAAGGTGACCTGCAGGCGGCTGGACGTCGATATATCATACATCAACAACTAGCCGTTAGTGTGTAAAACTCACTCATACACAAGTTAATTCAGGATGCGACAGCCAATGTGGCTATTTATTAAAGAACAACGAGATAACAAACAGAATCTCTAACTAATAGATACAAAATCACTATACTTACCTATTACCTAACTATTAAAAGCGTTGTCCTAGCGTGGTAGGAAAACAACAGCAGTTTGTAAAATAGCATCATTGCGTATGGCTTTTGATTAATACCCTTTAAATGTCGAGGTCCAGTTGCCAACTGATAGTTGGTGAACCCGCTTTACCGTGGTTAGTAAGTTCAAGGAACTTGCGCATACCACCAGTAAAATGGTAGTGGCTCCTAGATATGGAAGAAGATTGTTGTCTATTCTGGAGCTCCGCAGTAAAAACCTTCAGCACCCATTTCGTTGATAAATAATAATTAGTGTTGTTATTTACATCTCTCACCATACCCGCTAAGCTATTTTGCCGGCTATAAGCTACTTCGAATATCACAGACAATGTTCCTCAAGATTTTAAACTAATAGACGTTTGTTAAGATACCTATTAATACAGATAAAGGCAGCATAAAAGGCTGGCATTAATGAAGTATCATTGGATTATCCGTGTTATGGCAAAACGATCGCGAACCTAAGAAGGCTTGGGAGAATCGGATACTTTTTTTTTCTAAATGAATACGATGATGGCCAGGGCGGCCTTATCATCATCAACGGACTGTTGGGGGATCGGAAGGCTCTCACCTCTAACATCACCGGACTGTTGGGGGAGCGGAATCATCACCGGATTGTTGGGGGAGCGAAAGTATACTCCGAGTATTATGAGTACATAGTATGGTACCTTTCACGGCACAGGGGAAGAGGAGAGGAGGAGAGGATATCCGGGGTCTCTTAACTAAAGTTTGCTTTGGCTGGAAACCTTTCATAAGGACCTTTAAAAACCTAACTAGCGTAACTTCGGCTTACAAATCCCAATCAAAGATTGAGACAGGTCAATGTACTAAGGCAATTGCCATTATTTTAATGAGATTAGTCAATATTAGAATTGCGGGTGTTCGCAACGTCCATGCTTGGAATACTCAAACCGTGACATAGAGGTGCCCAGTCGCAGGCCTCTCGTCCTTGCACACATCGCGTGGCGTAATTTGACGCATTTTGTAAGATCCGCATAATTTATCTGTTAACTGTTTGTAGACCATGGGTGTATTGGTCAATTGATGAAAATACACGTCAGCAAACATTATTTTTTTCATAGCTCGTTGATGGAACCCGATTTCGTCATAAGCTTTCTCTTAGAAGCTGACAGGAATATACTCTTGTTCTGAATATGGGTGCTAAAAGCAGGGCAAAATAATGATTTTCTTTTAGAAATTTCCTTGTATCAACTTTTTCCCAAAATCGGTAGAAGAGCGCATACCTAATTAAGTACAATTTAAATGAAGTCAAAAATGTAGAGTCGGTTATGAAAGTCTCTTTGCCTTCTTATGAACACAAACTTAACTGACTACTTATTAACTATTATTTAATTTCTTAGTTTCTAGTGTTGCTGTTTGCATTCGCAGTGAACGTTCAAATTAAAAAATGCTTGTTATGTTCCAACACTGACATGTTAATTGGAAAAAAGTACTATTTTTTTGCAAACTCAAACAAACACTGCGAAGCCTGACTCCACTAAACCTTGACTTTGCTAACTCAAATCGGATAAGAGAAAGTTTCTTAACTACCTACATTTCTCAACTAACAACTCGTTGTCACGATCAACGGTGATTGCATTTTAATGAAACACCAAAATTTGCCGAATGTAAACTACGTTTTAATATGGAATCCGTACTTATTTAATTACTGTGTAATTAATGTTTTCAATTTATCATGATGATCCACGAAGCAGGCTTTTGCATAGACCATAACCAAGTTTTTTTTTAAATTGTTGTTGTCGATTATTATATAAATTTTAGGGTTTTGCGGTTAAAAACCATAAGGTTTTAGCTGTAGCCCAAAGACCATTCAAAACGAGTGACCAAAAGTTGCCAACCCGATGGTTGGACGTTTTAAATAATTTACTTAATTAAATTGAAATTGAAAAGACCATTTTTAAAGCCATGACTATTTCAGTAGATAATCCTAAATTAAGGGATTAACTTAGACCTCTAAAGAAACCATTTGCTATACCAATCCGACTGTAAAACAACCCAAAACCCTACACCGCTTCATGCACAAGTAGCTAAAACTCACAAACTAATAAAAACAAATCCAAGAATTCAACAAACTCGTAATCGAAAGGAAACGAACAAAGCTCTGATTGCACTATACAACTTTACGAACTTCTGTGGCTGTAAATGTATAGTGTGTTGGTAGATATAGAGGCGTCAATGATACTGTTCCGATTGGTGTTCACGTAATTTCAGTGAATAACAAAAGCCTGTAATCGCTTTATTAGGGAGCAATACAATGGGCGCTCGAGATCCATTTCGCCTAGTTTCCCTACGCACCTAGTAAGAATTAAATTAAATTAATAAATCTTTATTTGCACAGTCAAATCGTCGAGTACAAAATTATGGAATTTGAAAATAATGTGATTCTACCGCCAGATTGGAATGTCTCTTCTACCGAGAAGAGCCGGCAAGAAAAACCTTATTCAACGCCAAAGCTATGTTTAAAAATAGTAATAGTAGTCAACCATTGCTTTTCATACTATCAGTCGTACACGAATATATCATTAAATCAAATACTAACTGATTTTGACTTGAATACCTTTCATTATCGTACCTACCTGTATAAAATTTCACTCAGATCAGCTTATTATTTTGCGATCCACACCTACACACTTCAGAATTGGCATCCAACCGCGATATTTTCTCTTCTTTAGGCTTAAATGTCCTCCGACGCTGAATTCGGCCGCAGTCAAGCGTATAATATACACTATAATATACACTAGTTCTACGAAGCACCTCACTGCAATGCTGTCGTCAGCGCAGATGATTGACAGAGTTGCACTGCGATGCTTCATATAACTAGTGTATATTCGTACGCTCGTGAAAATCAAGCCGGAAAGCTTCGTAAAAGCGGGAATCCTCTAGAAACCCCCAGCGTCTGACAAAACACCGGTGCTCATGTCTATAGATCTCAACTGATGATTTACTCGATGGCTTGAATAAGAGGTCAAACGGCTCTCCCTGTTTGTAACAATAAATGATAGCACAATATGCAAAAACCAGTTTAAATTGATTTTATCGAGCGATTGGTGAATAAGTTCGCACGTTAGGTGGCGGTATTGGATAGCGTGCGCGACTGCCGATCGTAACTCGTCGAGACACCTCGCTTGCCACACAACACGACCCTAACAAAACTGCCTTCTAAAAGTACAGTCTACCCCGAAAACAATTCAGCAGGGCTATTCACAATGCATTGAATGTCATTCATTCGTTGTAGGACCTGACTAATGTCAAATTTGAAGGAATGTCGTGGAATATTCCAAGAAGGAGGAATATTTTCAATTTATTTGCATCAAGGTTTCGCATAATTAAAAATAGGGAAAACTAATCTACATAGATTTACAACCATTATAGCCCCTTAGTTAAATCTTCTTGGCTTGGCTTAGTTTGCAGTAGACCCACCTGTATGAATAATTTTCGTATAAATTGTAAGATCGAACCTATTTTAAAAACTTATAAAATCATTTTTATGTAAAGTGATAGGTATAAAAAACATAAATTCGTAAAACATAGGTGTTCATTCTTTTTATAATACAAGCTTTAATTTAAACAAAGTAACTACCTACCAGATGACAACCTTGGGCGTCTCTCACAACAGACAGATCCGAAACAATTTATTAAATTATGTTTGCAAATTTTACTCGACCGGAAGTCCAACCCCAATTTACAAACTTTCGAAATGATCGGCCAAGGTCCTCAATTCGACTTTAGTCTAGTTGACATTTTAGTATATAGATCCATACATATTTTGTACATCGACAACCAATGCAAGTTAAATCTATCATATTCTTTATAAAGCAGTATTTATTTACAGCCTTTACAAGTCTTGGCGGTAAACTGTACCAAAATTCGTGAAAACCACAATAAAAACAAATCAATTTCAAGCCTATTTCCATGATATTTCAATTCGGCTCTACGAACCATGCATACTACAAACCTACCTTGCCTAATCGTATTCTATACAATAACATTTTCGATTAAAAAGCGACAGAAATTCTTGTTTTCATTTAAATTATTTTTATTATAAAATAAGTATAAAATAACACAAATTTAAAAAAAAACTGAATTTAATAAACGCATAATAATTAATTGTTACATTGCTTTAAAAATCACTAGCTCTAATCTGCAGCTTTAGGCGCATGAAAATCCGTAGTGTGTGATATTATAAGTAGGTACCCTTATAAATAAAAGCTTGTGTGTTCATGTATAGGTATGAGCTGTATGTGTCGTATCATTTAAAATAGTTAAGTACCTAAGTAGTGTACGCGTGAAAGGGTAACAAACATCATTTCATCTATTCAAACATACTCTTGCATTTTAATACTTATTTTACTTTAAGATTTTTAACAGACTTCAAAAAGAAGGAGGTCCTTAAATCGACAATTTTTTTTGTTGTAGGTATGTTTGTTACCACATAATAATATCTCCGATAATTGTGAATCGATTTGAAACATTGTTTTTTCTTCGAAAGAGTGTGCTTCCTAGCTGGTCCCATTGTCCGCATATTAAAGCCTTTTTTGCTAAAAAATGCTGTTAAATATCTCTGTTGCCTATTTGTTGGATAATTGGATATATTAGTGTAAATGTGTATTTAGCCAAATAAATAAATAAAAATTACTTTAATTTCCAAAATCCCTTACAATAAAAGATGACGGGGCTGTCCATGTAAGTCAGTAGACACTTGTGATGGGAGTGCCTCACTCTATCCAGGGGTTTGTATCTTCGATTTAATACGATCTGTGTTCCTAAGTTAGCTCGTAGTACATACCTGAGATGCGCCTCAAAACAATGTGTCAAGTCAACTCAATTCGCGCACTGGGCGGGCGGCGTGGGGCGGGCGCGCGCTCGGCCTCCCGACTGTGGGCTTCGCAGTCAACTGTGAAACCTTACTAACGACTGCCAACTGTCCCAGCCGCACACTGGTATCAATGTAGCCGTATTGTAATACGGCAGACCCATTGTCTAATGTACTTACAAGTACATAATACAATGATAGACAGGTACATAGGTCGTATGTAGTGTAAAAGCGCCTCAATTAAAGCTTATTCTTATATCCCTCTTATCCCTTTCAATTAAAATGTTCTGACGACAGACTATCCGTGACGCACTTTTTAGTCTGTGAAAATAGAACCTATGCAATTATATGCAGTAACGCACACGACGCGCAAAAATCTGTCTCGGATATTTCACAGACTCAACGCACACGACGCACATACCCAGGGACCTAGACGCTCTTTTTAAATGTCTCAGACGCAGACTCTATCGCACAAAAAGTGTGCGCCGTCTGCGCTGCACCTAAAAGATACTATTACGTCTGTGAAATACGATCCACACTATTATGAGTAGGTATATGAGTCATATTTTATTGGAGAAATATGTACCTAACTAAAATTAATTACAATTTAACAACAGATTCAGTCATAATGTTTTACAGAAAGTTGGAATCGTAGATTTAGCTACGTAATTTTTCCGTTTATAAGATAACATACAGTTATTATTGAATAGAAAATTTTATAGGTACCTACATAAATATTGTTGGAAGCTAATATTCGCGATACGTTATATTCTGTGTAGGTATAATGAGTTTATTTAGACCACAAATATTCTACAAATCTACTACATAACATACCTACCTAGTCATAAAAAAAACAAATAAATAAAAACTAAACCTAAACTTAACTAATATGTACCTACAAACATTAACATTGCGTTTCAGTATTAGATATGATAGCTAATAGATTACAAAGATCTAACAAAAAATGTAATGTAAAGGAGCGACCCATCATCTTTTCGCTCCAAGCCAACCTCACCTGCCCGTGGTGCATCCTGCCGAATAACGAACGAGGCGCTGGCAACCGACTGGTGGCGGTGTAACCATCACAATTGAAGGCGTAGCTAAATACCACAGACCGATGACGGGCAGCAGCGTCACCGGAGCGAGAAGCTACGCCCTGCGATCGCCAACCCGCCTGCCCTGCGTGGCGATTATGGGTATATCCTCCAGACGTTTGCCCTAAGTGGCGAACAACTGGAGAGGCCTATGTCCAGCAGTGGACTGCGATAGGCTGATGATGATGATGAACAAAAAATAGCAGAGCGATTATTGCAGTATGATGCTGTAATGCGGTGCTACTTTTTCATGCACACAAATATTTGTACTGTGAGGCATTAAAACTGTGATTAATGTTTCAGTGGTAGCGTTTACTACCACCGGTCAAGCAAATTGGTCGTCAAAAACAAACGACCTTATTAAATGACGCCATAAAACAGTTTAAATCGGTTGTCTTGTAATATTTAGTTATTGTCGGTGTTCGATTAAGTCGGCACTAGGCCCTCGGCCGGGCAAGGCCGCAGAGACACGCGAGCCGCCTTCGCAGTTCGCACCCCCCTTATCTCGGCCGCATCTGCCACGTGTCGTTAGCACGACATGCGTTTCGACTAGGGTGGGAAATAATATCGAGTATTTTACACCAGAGGGCCCAAAACGTAGCGAAAATAATTGGCTGATTAACGGTCGCAGGTTTGATCCCCGCACAGTAGGTACAAACATTTGTGTGCATGAACATGTCTGTTTATTTTGGTCTTTTCTATGTACATATATGTATGTATTTATTTACAAAAAAAATGTAAGTAAGTTTATCAGTTGTCTAGTACCCATAGTACAAGCTTCGGCTTAGTTTGGGGCTAGATGGTGTGTGGCCTTTCGTATCCTGTTCGTGGAAGTTTGGAGATTCATTATATAGGTATATCTATATAAACTAAGTAAAGGTTATTTGATAACCAGATTCCACAATGCAAGTCCAGATATTACCCGCCAAAAAGGATCGCACCTCTTCCACTTGTCCGGTAACTCGTAAAATATAAGTGTAATCTTAGCTTAGCAATAATTTCATTTACTCTAGTAGTTACCAAGCATTGATCCTTAATCGTGTCAGAATGGTCACAACACTATTTTCAGCACGAATGTATTCCGGCTTATTGCTAAGATAAGAATTGGATTCCGAAGCACGGGTAAGATTTTCTTACCTTGGGTGGTATAGATTGAACCCAATCAAATACTATCATCTACCTACTTACCTATTTCATTATGGGCGAAAGTTTTTCAAATCAAATCAAATGCAATCTTTTTTCAAATTCGTTATCTTGAATCAAAAATTCGAAAGGAAAAGGAAAGAATAAAACGTGTAAGTCATAGTCCCAGATTGTACTGGAAAGCGATTTATTTAGTGGGATTTGCACTAGTCACTGCTGTGCCTCGGTGACCGCAGTAGGTTTTATTTGTACCTAGTTTAACGCTGCTACCCATTTCCTGATTCCCTTAGTCGTGTTCTTCGACAATAACGAGATGAGATGTAATGGTCCATGGTCCTATCCTAAATCCGGAAAACACACCGACGCAGTGACAGTGGCGAACGCAATTTTTTAAATCGCGATCATGTTAAGAAGTGACATCCATCATTGCCTTTAATGGATATGCTACATCCACGGATGTTAAATTTTGTATTTACGGAGGCAATGAAATATTTTAATCTGCGGATATATTTAAATAACAGAAATCTTAAAGGGTTTTGGGAACTTTTTCGAAAACGTCTGTTGTTTTAAAGATAACCTTTTGTCGCGAATACATTGGGATGCAGTGTACCTACTAGACTGAAATTCCATTTTGTGTGTTCCTATATCGTCGCGTGTCAGGCACCTATAGTGCCTTCACACGGAATGCATAATAGCAAACAATAGAATTTACTCTCCCGCAATGAAAAGCTGACACGCCCAAAATACAAGTCTGCACGTGAATTATGACTACGAATATTTGAAGTTTTTAAGACGCTTTGTGATTTAGACGCCATGGTTTGATTTACTACCTATACCTTTTTGTAGATGCAATGTAGATCTAGGTATACACTATACTTGTTGATGCGACTTTGTTTTATACTATTTAATAATTATGTTGAACCATCGCACCAACCAGTGGCACAACTACAGGGTGGCATGTCGGCAAAATGCCACGGGCCCCCAGCCGTAAGGGGCCCCCGGTCAGAGGAGAATCCAAACTCCCAACATTTATTATTACACATTTAGTGAAAATCTGATGAATTTGCCACGGGCCTCAAATGGTATAGTTACGACACTGGCACCAACCTGACTGTGAGGTCGCCCGGCTGCGCCTCGGCCAGCGTCCTGCACAGCCGCGGCACCAGCCCTGGCTCCGCCTCGGTACCCATCATGGTGTGTGTCTTGCCCGTCGCGCTCTGCCCGTACGCCAGGACGCACGTCGAGCTGCCTCGCAACACGCTCGCGATCACCTCACGACCGATCGTGTCGAATACCTGATCAGATAAAATCTATCTATCTAACATAAATATATAACTATATGCATAAACCGGTGAATCCGTCACAGATCACATCATAATCAGCCTATCGCTGTCCTCCACTTTCTCCACTTTGGGCAAACATATCTAGGACGCATTACCTATAATCGCCACGTGGGCAGGCGGGTTGGCGATCGCAGGATGTAGTTCCTCGCTCCGGTGATGCTGCTGCCCGTCGTCAGCCTGTGGTATTTAGCTACGCCTTCAATCGTGATGATTATACCGCCACCAGTCGGTTACCAGAGCCTCGTCTTGTAATACGGATGATGACAAGGTATGAAAATGAAGAAAATAATTAGTCCGTCTCTTAGATAATAAAAAAATATAAGACCCGTGTTTTTTGTTTTGTCGAAATAACAAGAAAATACTTAGATATAGCGCATTAAAGTTACGGAGTGGGGGCTAACTACGTCACGTTAGTAGAGTATATTATTTGGCATGTGACGATGCACAGCATCTGTGGGAGAGTGCGTCGACTTCCGGTTAGCGATTTACCCGCCATCTATGACAGTATTCTAAGCTTAAAGAGTAGATCAATTGACTTACTTCCGTTTGGCGCCATTTTTAGTCACCTTTGGGGCAGTGCTTGCCCGGTATCCTCATAGCGTCGTCAACTTTCGTACAAGCAACATCATAAGCAGTAACTCTGCTCGGGATTCATCCGAAAGTCGTATAATATCTACATATTTAGT
Organism: Conogethes punctiferalis; assembly: GCA_031163375.1. Lineage (NCBI taxonomy): Eukaryota > Metazoa > Arthropoda > Insecta > Lepidoptera > Crambidae > Conogethes > Conogethes punctiferalis. The sequence continues at coordinate 6,077,853 of CM062093.1, forward strand.
AGATATTTAGTGATTTAGTGACAAAAGTGTAAATTTAATTTTTAATCGATTATTATATTTAAAAATTGCGTGAGTGTTCGTGCTTAAAATCGCGTCAGTGATTATTTTTTAAAATCATGGACGAAAGTGAGTCGAGTGAAAACGAAGTGTTTATGATGGTCGTCGGCGACGACCATTCGGTCGCCGGAGGAACCGCCGGGCCGGTGCCTAGCGAACCGCCACTCGCGGAACCACGGACACGGAGAAAGCGCACCAGGTCGCCCGGAGAGGACTCCCTGGAGTCCGGGGAAAAGAGGTACAAACAAGGTATGTCGAATGACGATAAATTTAACATTCTTTTAAACCAAATGAGTGTGTTAACAAATATTTTGACCAGTAGCGGCCCTCCAACCAAAATTAACGAAACGGTTGTTTTAAATCAACCCGAAGGTTGTTTTTTACAACGCCCTGACTCAATAAAACAAGTTAACTCTGAGTTAAACATTGGGAAAGTAACTACAATTTTGAAAGATCCTAAAATTCCTTGCTCTGACCCCATTCGGGTTAAGAGGTTAGAAGAACTACAAAAGTTTAATGATTTAAATTGGAAGGAGGTTCGTTACTCGGAAATATTAAAAGTACATTGTGCCCGACCTGGCTTTATAGAACTTGATGTGAACGACGAATTACGTCAATTTTTGAGGGGCAAAGACCATGTAGCTCCTGTTGAACGATCGTTAGCAGCTATTACAAATGCTTTATTGTTACAACAAGACCACCTTAAGCAACAACTTCAAGAGTTTGTTAACTGGGCCGCTTGCCCCGACACTGAACTTACCCCATCGAATGTATTCGATAAGGTGTCCGACCTGTTCAATACCAAGTCAAAGTTCCATAAAGTTAGCGAAGATATAATGCAATTGGTTTGCGGCAAGCGTGCCGAGTGCATTGAGACACGTAGGGATCGGATTTTGTCAGAAATACCTAACAAGAATTTAGTCGAGGGACTCCGTAGAATTCCACCTAGTTCTGAATTCTTATTCGATAGACCTGCACTACAGTCTTACATGCATAGCACAGGCGGCTTAGATAAATGGATTCGTCCTTGGTTTAGTACAGATAACGAAGCTAAGCGTCGGACAATACCTAAACAAGTTTCCAGGCCTGGGACGTCGCGAGATGCACCTTCCAGATCCTTTCGACCTGAACAAAGGCAAAGGGTCTCGAAACCAGAGCCTAGCTCGTCCAAAAGCAATAATGCCAAATTCAGGAAATTTAATCGCAAGGACCCGCAACCGAACGATAAGAAAAAATTTAAATGACTCTCAGACGAAGTTTCACGGGGGCTGTCTCCGAGCGTATCGGAGACAGTGGCTGGCGTATCAGGCTCCGAAGGCTATCCTGAAAATGATATCAGGGATGCGTCTGCCATTTACCTCCAAGCCTGTGCTTGTCCCACCAACACAGTGCAACCTTCGTCGGTTCACCACCTGTACGTCACCTCAGATGACCGAGCAAATCGATATTCTGCTAAAACAGAACGTGCTCGAAAAACCGGAACAGGGTCGACTGGGAACCAGTTTCTTCTCAACCATGTTTCTTCGCAGAAAAAACGACGGCATGAACAGACCTATTTTCAATCTCAAACGTCTCAATCAGTACATCGTACCAAAGACGTTCAAACTGATCTCGCACTTCCAGATCCCAAAGTTCCTTCAGAAACAGGATTGGATGGTGAAAATAGACCTGTCATCCGCGTATTTCCATGTGCCAATAGCAAGCTATCATCGCAGGTTCTTGAGATTGGTTTATCGCGGAGAAGTGTATCAGATGACCAGTCTTCCCTTCGGACTATCTTGTGCACCAAAGAACTTCGCGACAATAACGAATTGGGTGGCTCATCTGCTCCGGAAAAAAGGTATGAGAGTATTGATATACCTCGACGATTTTCTCTTAGCCAACCAATGTCGTATAAAGCTACAAGAGGAGGTAGCCACAGCCGCCCAGCTTCTTCAACAATTAGGGTGGACAATCAATCACGAAAAATCGGTGATGGTCCCCACGCAGGAGCTGGAATATCTAGGCGTGAAATGGAACACAATGAAGAATTTCAAGGCTCTTCCTCAGACGAAGATGACGTCAATACTAACTGCATTAGAGTCTTTAAGCAAAGTAAGTTCCATGACACTAAAGGAATGCCAGCAGGTACTGGGTATTCTCAATTTCGCCAGCTTTGTAACACCGGGAGGAAGACTGCGCTGTCGCCATCTTCAGAGATACTGCAGGAAACTCCTGCATCAGCAAACCCGACATCAATCGAGGGTCCCCATACCAGCAGAAGTAAGGTCAGACATGAACTGGTGGCTCGCAACCACAAACCAGGCTCTTACTCAAAGTCCATTGCACGAAACGTCGGTCCAGCACTTTCTGACCACGGATGCTGCAGACTTTGGATGGGGAGCCCAACTGGACGACACCAAAATATCGGGCCGCTGGAATCATTATCAGGCGAATTGGCACTGCAACCAGAAGGAAATGCACGCCATAATATCGGCAATACGTCATTTCAAGCACGTATTAAAAGACCGTCATGTGATACTTCAGTCGGACAATCGAACTGTAGTAGCCTATGTTCGAAACGAGGGGGGGACACACTCGAGCCCATTGCTAGAGTTGACACACACTTTATTCCGCTTGTTGGACCAATGGAAAATAACGCTCTCTCCGGAATACATCCCAGGACGGTTCAACCAGATAGCGGACAGTCTGTCCCGAGGCAAGCAATCTGCGGAATGGCACCTACAACCAGCAGCGTTGGTAAGGATCTTCCAGAGGTACGGAACACCAGAAATAGATCTTTTTGCTTCGAGTGCCACGAAGGTGGTACAAACCTATGTGTCGAAAGATTCGAGAGATTCTTCAGCTCGCTTCTGCAACGCTTTCAGCAGGCAATGGAGTTACAACCTAGCGTGGCTCTTCCCCCCACCGTCTATGATTCCCAGGGTTCTACACCATCTGAACACCGCAACAGGTACGTTCCTCTTAGTAGCACCACTTTGGCAGAAAGTGTTTTGGCTTCCCGATCTACGCCGGCGAGCTCTAGCTCGGCCAATGAGAGTGGAAAATCTACATCTCGTCCTGATAGATCGAACTACGGGATTGCCGCCCCCGCAGGTACAGAACATGAAGCTTTTAGTATGGAAAATTGGGGGTGGGCAGATAACATAACAGATTGGACAGATGCTGAAAAATCTTTACTAAAAAGTGGATGGAGAGATTCAACTCTGAAAACCTACAGACCAGCGTGGCGGCGCTGGACTCTATGGTGCAGAAGACATAATCACAACTATAAACACCCGACCAGCAGCTCTTTAGCAAGGTATTTGGCCCATCTTCATTTAAATGAAAAATTGTCAATATCTACAATATTAGTACATAAGTCTGTTATTCTGACATTAGGTTTACCTGTAGAAAATCTGAATTCGCATTTTTTGATTAAACATATTCTCAAGGCCATATCCTTGAAACAACCTAAGCCCGAAAGGCCCCCCGTTTGGGATCCTTCCGATCTTGTAACCTGGTTGAGTACACATCCACCAGCCAGATTGTCTCTTTTCGAATCATCACGAAGACTAGCATGCATTTTACTTTTAGCTTCAGGTCGAAGGGTACACGACCTAACATTACTAAGGGTTACACCAGAAAACTATCAAGATAAGGGTGATCATATAATTCTGTGGCCCATATTTGGCTCTAAAACTGATACTGCAACTTATAGACAATCTGGCTGGAAACTGAAAATAAATTCTGATAATAATATATGCCCAATTTTTTGGTTGCGTAAGGTTATAGAAATAGGTGAGCAGAGAAGAACAGCGGAGTGTAACAATGCTCTGTTTGTTTCCATCTTGGGTGAGCCAAAAGCGGCAACCCGTACTCTTATTGCTAACTGGGTTAAAACGGTGCTTAAAGACGCCGGTATAAAAGCATCCCCAGGCAGTGTGCGCTCCGCTGTCGCGTCTTTAAATTGGTGGGATAATTTACCTATTGATGAAATTCTCTCGCGTGGTAATTGGCGCAGCGAAAATACCTTTGCAAAGTTCTATTGTAAAGAAGTTAAAAACAGAGTCAATTCAACCACAAGTAATGTCCTAATTAATAATTTCCAACCAATTTAATGGACATTTAGATAACATTTTGCTACTATTATTAAGTGTAATAAGATTGTGGTAATAATAAATATCTAAATAATGTGAATTAAGTAATTAATATGTAACTACAATCATTGATAAAGATAAATATAAAATTATGAAAAAAATATAGTTTTTCTTGTCCGAGCTAAACAGCGAACCTTACTATTAACTAGGTATTTATAAAATGTAATTCAAATCAACATAACCATCTTATAGGTTCTGTTCCAGATATATTTAGTTGTCGATCTCATCACATAGCGTCATCGTGCAGTCACCAGGAGCTAATAAACACGTCTCTCACAGATGCTGTGCATCGTCACATGCCAAATAATAGTACAAGTTTTACAAAACAATAAAACTTGTATTATTGAGCAGAGACGATGCACAGCATCCAATTAAGGTCTCCTGGTGAGAGACTTCTATGAGGATACCGGGCAAGCACTGCCCCAAAGGTGACTAAAAATGGCGCCAAACGGAAGTAAGTCAATTGATCTACTCTTTAAGCTTAGAATACTGTCATAGATGGCGGGTAAATCGCTAACCGGAAGTCGACGCACTCTCCCACAGATGCTGTGCATCGTCTCTGCTCAATAATACAAGTTTTATTGTTTTGTAAAACTTGTACTATTTTGTACTCTAACGTGACGTCATGTGACATTTAAAATCAATGTATCTTCGTAAGTTTTTGAACAAGAGGCAAAATAAAAAATACGTATCCAATATTTTTCATTAATCTATCTGATGGACATTAAATTATTTTTTAGTCATCATCCCAATTCGGCAGAATGCACCACGGGCAGGTGAGGGTGGCTTGGATGGGGCGAAAAGATGATAGGTTGCTCCTATACTCGTACGTACGTCTCACACGTCATATAGCCGGATAGTTTATCAACTCCAATCAAACCTCTTATTGGGTCTAACTAACCTTTTCCTGCGAAGCATAGTTGGGATGGGTAGCGCACACAGCGCTGTCGAAGGTGTAATCGGCGAAGTACCTGCGCACGCGCTCGCGGCTGTCGCCAGCGCCTGACACCGACACCTGCGCAAACGCACACAAGTTGTTTATTTTTCAAATTTTATTAAACGTTGTTTTTGTTTATGTACATAGTAGTATTTAGTTCATTTATCTATTCTCTGATTTATGATAAATCTAATTGAATGCAAAATTTACATCAATTAGATTCTTTGCAGACCCAGACACCTCGTGCAAACTGTTACTTAGGTACCTACAAAATAAATCGGGGAATAAGTATAGTTAGGTACTTAGGTTAAAAATCGGGGAATAAGTATAGCAGATATAGGTAGGTACCTAAGTATAGTTAGATTTGAAAAAAAATCACGAACTTACTTTAACATTTGTGATTGTCACTGTGTTTTCATCGACGACGCTTACGACCGGTGTTCGTTCTTTGTCAGACCTAAGCTCTCTGTAAAGGACAAAAACGAAATCGAATCAAATGGCTTAGTCCAAAGCTGTTGTATGGATCTTTGTGTATAATCCGGAACAAGTTTGATCTGTGACCTGAACTAGGTATCTAGTAGGTATAGGTAAGCAGTGGGTTATCAGAATACCTTTGCGATGGCCCGAAACTTTGGACGACTGAGAAGCGAAAGTAAGTATATCCATTGTTAGTAACAATGACATTGATTTTAAATTTGAAATGATCGTTGTTCAGACCACTCCAGAAGATAGGTAAAAACAACTCAAATCCTTACCTCTCGGTGAATGGACGAACTCTGATTGCTAACTTCACATTCGACATTCTTTGAATAGTTTTGCTTACTGCGTGCCTACTTGAAGATATTTCACTTGTACTTTACATACTTAAAAATTCATTATTGACTAATTAGGGGATAGAACACTTTAGCTTAAACTTTAAAGATTTGCCTGTGATTATTTAAGATTGTTGATTATTATTATTAACAGTAATACCGTTTTATTACTATTTTATCTCATTCGTACACCACTTCAGAATGAATAATTTATGTCGATACGAAAGTTTCCGATTGCAGTGCTATGTTACAGCGGACCTGATGTAGACTAAGTTATTTTGGTCATCACACACGCTTCCTGCAGTTAGGAAAGTGTAAGAAACTATAAATAGAATAGGTGTCTGCAGTCCAAAACACAGAAATCAGTCGAAACCGTTTTGTCAATGGCGTCCTTACTATTTTCATGAATTAGGTAATAAGCAAATTGATCTACTAAATTCATAAATTTTATGAATGCAAGAGGTAGGTAGTTACCCTTCTCAGAAAGTACCTTACTTATTATTCTATATAATTTCTCTCTCAATCATCATCAACCTTTCGCAGTCCACTAGGTACAACTGGATATAGGCTTCTCCAATTGTTCCCCACTTTAATCGATCTTGGGCTTCTCGTACCAAGCCCTTGCCAGCCCAGCCATCTAACACAAATCGTCGCTCCACCTGGCCTGAGGACGTCCTCCCACACTACATTTGCCGATACGCGGGTATCCATAGATGGTTCCCAAGGTATAGCTTAATATGATTTATTTACCTGTAGTAAAAATGATCTGACGAATGACCTGATTATTTTCCATTGCCACAGGGACATCCTCTTCTCTTTCACTTTTCATCAGACGAGGCGAAGCCACTATGCTTTTACTTAAGAACTATTTTTATAAGTAGCATCGGTAAACTTCGTCTACGTAGAAGAGCAAGCTACACCGAAATGAATGCCAACGCTATAAGATATAGACTTTATTGCCTTACGTTAAGATTTAAACTCTACAAAAACTGCGTATCATGCTGTCTCGCTCATAAACATCGAACATCCGCATCCACCAATAGCAAACATACAAATTTCGCGCGCATTTGCAGAGCATTATGAATATTTTTCTCACTTTTTAAAAATGAGGCTTCTGCGCAGGTACATCGGTGTAGGCCCCAATTTTTTTGTGTGTAAGTAGGTTTTTACCTAAATAAAAAAATATTCTGTTTGAATTTTTTTATCAATACAATTAGCCAAGTATAAGTAGGTACGTGCTAAATTTAGATAAATATATTTTTATCACCTTCCAAAATGGGTGAAGCACTTTCATATGTCTCCTTCAAGGTCTACCTGACTGAAAGTAAGTAGAAAGTAAACGTTTTAAAAAGCTATTGTCATGCACTTCCGGACTACAATGACCCTGCGTACTTCCACCTGTTGTCCTAGATGCAAAAAAAAATAATTTTTCCTTTGCGTGCACGGAAATTATAGTGTATCGGTTGACCTTTTTAGTACCTATCACCGCCAGATGATTTCGAAATATATAACCATCACGATTGAAGGCTTTGAATACCACAGGCCAATGACGGGCAGCACCGTCACTGGAGCGAGGAGCTACACCCTGCGAACGCCAACCCGTCCGCCCAGAGTGGAGGTTATGTATATAACCTCCAAGTGTTTGCCCATAATGACAAACACCTGGAGAGGCCTATGTCCAGCAGTTAAACTGCGATAGGCTGATGATTATGAAAGACTTGACAGCATGGTCTCAGACCTTAGCCGTCCTTGACCTTAGCCGGTTCCCTAACTAATTATAAAAAAAACTAAAACCGTCAAAGTCAGAGTGACATTATAAATCCAAAGGCAGCCGTCATGTTACAATTATATGGATGTCGGGTTCTAAATAGGTAAATATCGATATCTTTTTAAGTAGGTACCTAATCGCTTATCATCATCCGGCTCGAATCATTTCACATTGTTATTTGTTTAAGCTCATTAGTATTGAATTTTTTATTTATATTTAGTCTAATTGAAGACTGGCTCGGTGGCTCAATTGGTAGTGACCCCTGCCTTCTGAACCAAGGGTCGTGGGTTCGATTCCCACTCGGGGCAAACATTCGTGAGATGAACACTTGTGTTTGTTTCGTGTCTGGGTGTTTATATTTGTATTTAAGTATTTATTTGTGGTACCTTCGTTGTTCTGATACCCATAACACAAGTGCGTAAGCTACTTACTTTGGGATCGGAGCAATGTATGTGATGTTGTCTGATACATATTTATTTATTTATTAATTATGTCCTTTTAGGATATATTTGCAGATTCTATGGTATTTAAATAAATTGGTCGTTTGCTGCCTGTGTAATTGACAAATTATTTGATGTGAGTTGAAGCATGGGCTTGGAAATGGCAATTTAATTTGATGTAATGTATCTCTTATAACCGTACAGTGGTAACAACTGAAACATTAAAAAGGAAGTATCGATAAATGATAAAATTGAAGTGTCGATATGTTAACGAACACCCCTTCCCACTTTCTAAAAAAAAATATTGTCATTTTGTTGTCGATGTCGATCGAATCGAGTTTTTGACTTTCCACAATCTATCTACAATCTCATTTTAATGATAATTCATTACGAGATAAGGCAAAAATAACAACGTTTCTTGAATATCTAATCTAATATAAGGGTAAGTGTAACAAAAGCCTAATAAACCAAGTGTAAGTCAATTCCAAAGTATGTCGCGTCGCGGATTCTGATACCGCCTTACATGGTACTAATTTGTGTTTTCTCCATCTCTCGTTCTTTACCTGTTCGTAAATTCATTTGTAGTGATTTCAACACAACTCTTTGACCACGGGTATCTATTGTAATTTAAAAGATTGGAGGTGTTGATTTACTTGTATTCCTGGGGACCGAGAGAGTCAGATCTCATTTCTAAAGCGAGTTATTTAAATATTCATCAGTGACTTTTTATCTACAGAATTATTTAAATAACAATAGGCTGTATGGAAGACAAAATCTTCGTAACATAGACTTTTGTGCCATTATCACTTATCTTTTCCTTGAAGATGCTAGCTAGAAGTCTGTCGCGGGCCTTTTGGGGAACACTGCGTTTGGAGAGGAGATGTTTTGCATCAGATCCTACGAAACCACTTCCAGAGGCCAGTGAAAACGTTGATTCTGTCCAGGTAAGCCTTTGCTTTGTCTAATCATATGAAAATTCAGTGTCTTAATAAGTTAAAATTTTATTACCATAATAACAGTATTTAACTATTGTATTTGGGTTGTAACATACTCATTACAAAGTATCTGACCTGATGACCTATCATCCTATCCTTTAGTTGAATTATTAATTTGAGTGGATAAAATGACATTTCATTCTAGATTTAATGGAAACTAACCTCTCAAAGTTCTATATTTTCCAATGTTGAATGAATATTTGACAAAAGTAACAATACAAGGTGTAATATGTCTTTCGTGGTTTGCTCGGACACCAGGGACTCTTCCTGAAGTTGTATCAGTGACACTAAACACTAGTTTATATTAAATTTTATTGACTATAGTCAGACAATACACTACTCCCGACAACATTCTATTTCAACTGAACACAACTGCAACATCACACATATTCGACAGAACACTGTTCAGATAAAATATTAACTGATATTTTGTCAAAATATTAGACTATAATCAAGTAACATAACAATACAAATATCAGCACAATACTTATGGTTAGACTACACATAAACTAAGCTAACTACACTTATAATAATAGGTAATCTTATTTGTTTTGCTGTTGCCCATTCATACTGATACCATATTTCTCTTTGCAGGCAGAATACTTGGATAAGGATATCTGTCTCCTTGTAGATGAGAAAGACAACTTAACTGGAACAGCCACTAAAAGGGAATGCCACAAAGTGGGCCCTGACGGCAAGGTCCTTCTCCATAGGGCATTCAGTGTATTCCTATTCAACAAAAGAGGAGATATGTTATTACAAAGAAGGTCTAGCCAAAAAGTAAGTATTACTAAGATTGTATTAAATGCTTTGATAGTGATGGATGAGTACCCATACTCCTGTATGGTAGAATATGGCTAAAAAACAATAATTTACCAATTGTACCAGGCATTAAATCTGTGTCTAACGACTCTTTACCAGACAATTCAATTACTTTTCATCCTGCAATGAGAGAGACCCGGCAAAAAACATGATACTAAAACTAAAATGAACATATAATAGCACTCTATGCCACACAATTTTGTGAGCTATTTGATTATGTTTAATACAATAGAAGTAGGAACTATGGGCTCCTTTCTGCAACTTGACAACTATACAAGTTAGACCTATAGCAATACATTAGTGAAAACCGCATTTAATTCCACGCAGTAGTTTTCGCATGATGTGCGATCAAACATACAGATAAAAATTTCTCCCATTTTTTCCAACACTTCCCGTCACTGCTCTGCTCCTATTGATTATAGTGTGATGAAAAGTATACTATGACCTGCCCAGGAGTACGAAGAATAATCATACCAAGATTCGTTAAAATCCATCCAGTAGTTTTTTTTTCTATAATGAACATACAGACAGACAAAAATTTTACTGATTGCATTTTTGGCATCAGTATCGATCACTAATCACCCCCTGATAATTATGTTGAAAATATATTTCATGTACAGAATTGACTTCTCTACAGATTTATTATAAGTATAAATAGATTAGCACTTTGTACCATGATAATATCATAGTTCAAAATGCTAAAGATATTTTTTTTTCAACAGGTCACTTATCCAGATTACTACACCAATGCTTGCTGCAGCCACCCACTATACATAGATGACAAACCGGAGGAGATTGTTACTGCTGCTCGCCGTAAACTCAACCATGAACTGGGTATACCCCTGGACCATGTAAGTTTAGCACATTCATCTTTAGAATGGTTATGTAGCGACCCCTTAGCGACACTCACTGCGGGAAGTAGCGCATCATTACATAGCCAGTCCTGGGGCCCTACAACAACATTCGAAAACGATTGTTTGGTGGTCGGATAACGTATTGCACCAACAGATCCTTCCATGTTCTTACCTATAAACGAACTTTGACATATCCACAAGAGATAGTGGTTCCTTTTTAATGGCACGCGATCGTTTTTTTGTTCATTATACTGTTACTCTGATTTATAACATTTAGTAACAATTCAAAAATACGCTATTACAGTATTAATTGTGTACGTATTGGCCACAGATGGACCCTGCGTTGTTCACGTTCATGACGCGGGTGCACTACCACGACCCCGGCGACGGCGTGTGGGGCGAGCACGAGATAGACCACATCCTGTTCTTCCAGTCCGACGTTAAGGTCAAGCCTAACTCCGATGAGATATCCGAGTACTGCTTCGTCCCGAAGAACGAGTTTAACGCGTGAGTATTAACTAGCTAGCAACAGCCCGGGGCGTTGACCGTGTGAATGTCAAAAGCTGCTTTAAATTATAATATTATGATCTGGTTTCATTATCGGTCATAATATATAAACCTAGATTTATGTTAAAAATCTTCACCATATTATATTTAATAATGATAACACCGTTCAAACCAGTCCTGAGTATCTGAAGACCCACTAAATTGGTACAATATATAATATGTACGAACTATTTTAAAAAGTAGTATCAGCAAAGTTCGTCTATGCAGAAGAAAAGATGAAGCCAATTAAATACTAATGCCAACACTATAGAACTATAGACCTTATTGCGTTATATTAAGATTTTAAGTCAACAAAAATTGATCTCGCGGTCATAACATCAAGACTGCGAGTACCGAACATGGCGCGCACACATTAATAACAAACGAATAAATACATTTTGCGGAACTTAAAGGATGGCTAATATGTTTTTCCGACTTCTAAAAATTTTAGTCCTATCAACGTGGTATTACGAGTACTGTATAAACCTTCCAATGATAGCTGGATCTGTTTGCTTGTAGATTTCTACCGACTTTGGAGGGGCCCATAACGCCGTGGTTCAACATGATCCGCCGGCACCGGCTCAAGCTGTGGTGGGACAACCTGCACCGCCTCAAGGAACTCACGGAAGTAGATAAGATACATAAATTCGATGATAAATAGTTGTTATACAGAACTTAAAACCTGGATAAAAATGTATGAGGCTTAAACAACTATAGAAACATTTTAAAATATCCAGCCACGTGCGAGTCGGACTCGGACGGACACGGTCACATAGTAAGTTTAAAATTATTAAAAATACATGTACATGAGAAACATAAAAATTCTATGTCCATTTTTGGGTCTCATACATTTTTGTGATTAAGAGTAGTTTGCGTTTATTATTGCATTCATTCAGTATAATATATGCAAACTACTGAAACTATAATATTATTTGAAGAAAATGAAAAACGTATTAGATATTGGTTTGTTATATGCTTCTGTAATGTTTTCATCGGTAACATTATTTTATTTATTGATTTCAGTACATATTTTGTTGGTGTTTCTATTTACATTTTGTTTTGTCTTAGATTATTCCTTTATTAATTAAATTTATAATCCGTAAATTATTATAACATGTTTTGTTCATATTTATTGCTAGGTATAGTATTCGAATAATAATTCAAAATCGTATAGTCTGAATCACGCATTTCTATTAAGTCCCGCAGCTAAAGTGATATTTACTTTTAATGAATAAGAATTAAGTAAAGAATTCCCTTTTCCAAAGTTTAATAATATTTTTCATCACTGTTTATCGGTTACGTTAAAGTAATATTTAAGTTCAGTTTTCGCTGTATGGCAATAGTAGAAATACCTATATATTTTGTAGATAGCAATAAATGCTGTATAATTATTGTAAAAATGGGTGCTTATAACATTTTTACTAAAAAAAATATAATATTTTATGTGATTATTCTGTTTTATTCCATCGTGTACACAACACTGTAGTTGTGTACAGGGGAATTATGTAGTATCTAGTGATAAATTTTTAAATAACAGCCATTTATCATTTACACTTAATCGAATTACCTACTTGAGCTTGTCAGACATTCGTTGTGTAGATGCGCTATGTCACTGACCTTGAAACCACAGTATATCGTTAACAAATGCATTCGTCACTTATACCACCGACACGTCCCGTGTGTTCTATTATTTTTACACCAAAAACACGCCAGACTTGTTTTGAATGTTAAGTAATATTTCTCAAACTAGGCCAGATTTTCTGTTCAAATTGTTAGAAAATAATTTTTAACATCGTAAAATAGCAATATCCGTTTAATGATTCAATCAATGCCATGGACACGCGCCGCGTGTTCTCTGTTTTTCCAACTCGTAGTGCCAAGCGTCATGAAAAGATCACGGAGTTGGTGAATGTGTTAAGTACTTTATACCTTTTCGGATGTCTGTCTCCTTACAGCTTCCAATGCGGAAACATCAGAACATCTGCAGTGCTGGTGACATACTTGGATCATGAACTAGATTTACCGAAGAACTTCTACCAATTTTTATTCATAAATAGGCTTCAACAATTCATCAGAACTGTTAGCATCGGAGGCAGAGGAGGTGTACCTCCTAGCGGGGCGGTATGACGCCGTCATCCACTGCAATGTGCGGACCTGCCGTATCTTCCTCTTGCGGAACAACTTCTTCTTTGGGCCCTTGGGCTTCGACTCTGTGTCTGTGAGGGATCGAAGCAGGTACGCCTTGCACAGGATAGGGTTGCCTGCATGCAGCCCGTTTCTGTAGGCAGTGTGGAGGTAGCGAACTGCTATCACTTGGAGAATCTGTATTAGAAAGGAAATTGACTCAGCACTTTCATGGTTTGCGTGAAAATTGTTGTGGTCGAAAGATAAATTAATGAAGTGAATCTATATAGTGGTAACATCGCCTTGTGTCTTGGGGAGCGATCACGAGAAGATCTTATGGACTAAGAGTGTTTTTGTGTTAACCAGAGATGAGCTATGCTGCGAAGATGTGACAGCCATGCTACTTGACCGTTTTTACTGGTGTTGAGCTATGGAGCGTGGCGAGTATGATATACCGCCGAAGAAGCACACCACTCACGACCATCTTACTTATACCATGCGCCCTTCTAAGTATATAAAATAAAACATAGCTTTGAATTCATTTCCATCAGTGCCATCATAGCACATTTACCAACTAATATGATTGGTGGATGTCAAACGTATCCGCATGGATGGCAGCATAGCAAAAATTTAATACGAGTATGTTTATCAGTTGTCTAATACCCATAACCCAAGCATACCCATACCATTACCTACCCAAGCCTCGGCTTAGTATGGGGCTAGATGGCGATGTGTGGCCCAGCGCGGCATGTCTTGGGTTATTTATTTATTTATAATACGTCGCGCTTTCACACGTGCTTCTGGAGACGGCAGCAATAAGCTTTCTTCCTGGAGTACCTAACCACTTAAATAAAACCTTGATTTCGTTTGATTTTGGAGATTCTGGCAGATTGGCCAAAGGATACTCAATGGGAGTCCATTATTTACCATCGCAATGATTATCAAAGACATGACAGCGTTGAACCGCCACGATACGGTCATCATCTCGCTTATCAACTTTTCTTCGCATCCATCCTTCCAGATAGTCAGCTGCTTCTGTGAATATTAAAAAAAAGATAAAGGGCACGTAATTTTATACAGGTGTCTTCTAAAGGTCTGGTTGGCGACCACCACGTAGGTACCTACTCACCACGGCATGGAAATGGCAACTGACAAGACTGTATCGACTGACTTGGTTCCATGTCCGTTGCCGCAGCGATTTGGGTCGCTCGCTATCCATCAGGCGCTGGGAGACAACTATACCTACTGTGCTACTTTGACTGGCTAGATGGCTCATTTGTACTTTGTAGTATTTGCACTACTTCGATCCCCGCAACATTTGTGTGACATGACTGTTTGAATTGGTCTGGGAATTTGGTATGTATGATACACATGCATATATTTATTTACAAAAAAAAGTATCGTAAGTAAGTTTGTCTGTTGTCTGGTTTATCTTACTCATAGTACAAGTTTCGACTTAGTTTGGGGCTAGACGGATATATGTGGCCCAGCGTGTAATATCTTGTTTTTTTTTACTATAAAAAAGGTGCTATTGCATTAAAGATATTGAAGCAGTTTCGTTATTTACTTAAGATTATTGTGTTTGAAGTTATTACCGTAGGATTATACTTGTAAATGGTGCCCATTTTGGTAATCCCATGGTGAATGCACGGCCATAGCGCGTCCATCGAGCAACAGCTGTACGGCACATTGTCTGCTACAAACTTACGACTGGTTCTAGAAAAATACATCGTACTTAGGTATAAATTTAGCTTTAAAGGTAAGTATACCTATGTAAAATGGTCGTACAAATTTATCTTTCACTAGCTGTGTCAGCGACTTCCCACGCGTGCATATCGGGTTTCAAAAATAACGGACTTCCATAAAATGGTGCCTAAGTTATACGCGTGTCGATGGCAAATTAAGTAATGTTGGTGAAGTGATGACGCCAGGTTCAACACCTAGTTGACAATCACAGTTGCTTACGGCCGTATTCACAAAAGTTACTATGCGTCGCGTGAACGTATAGGTACCCAAAAACGTGTAGGATTTTGGGCACTTTGCGTCCGCGCGTCGCATAGTAACGTTTGTGAGTATTCATAGGCCGTTAGGCTTCTCCGTTTTATCTGCTCCGTGGGCCGAGCCACTACTAATTTATTGACGCGGTTCTTTCAAAGCTATCGATGAATAGCGTTGACAACATGATGATGATGTTATGGGAACATTCAACACATCAGCAGCACTCCACTTGACAAAACCAAAGCGATACTAACGAAGCTTTCGAGTCAACATTTCCTCCCGTGGTGTACCATGGTATGTAGAACCACTCTTGGAAGCTCACGCGACCGCAGCAGTGGAATCTCGTCTGCAGCCGGTCGATGGCTACTTTGGAGGGCAGGTGGCTAGCGTACCGTAGCATCGCTTTGGTTATTCCGCCTTTTATCTTAGCTGAAAACGCAACAGACCTGGTAAACATACCTACTAGTAAGTAGGTACTACTCACTCTCTCCCTTACCTACATTATGTTTTTGATTTTAACTACCTACTTACACAATTTATATTGCTACTTAAACTAATAATATTTAGTTTATTTTTGAACAACAACATTAGGGACATGTGCGGAAGACAAACGTCGGTCGGTGTGTCTCTTCGATCGATAGATAGGTACGTGTGCATCGTTGTCAAACTCGAACAGTTCAAACTAAGTCAATCCACCTACACACTTATAGATTGTAAAGTTAAGAGAAAGAAAGTATTATGTTACTAAAATTGGTACCTCTTATTATAGTCGACTGTAGTCCTGAATAAAACATGATGGCGAGGAAAACGATTATCATAACAATCAGAGCCCAAATATAATAATAGAGTCCGTTAGTTACATTGTATTCTCTCTTCGGCAAGCCAGCCTTGAACAATTGGTACAAGCCATACAGCTGAAAAGAGCTTAAATTTAAGCACCTACTTAACTAAAAAAATAGAACAATGTACAGGAAGTTAGGTGAACATCAGCCAACCTACTCTATCTGTATCGAGATATGTCTCGCCCAGGGTGGTAATACCTATTTAAACCGGTATTTAATAAGTACATTAAAGAAATAAGTAGGTATATTATCTCTCTCCTTGCCTCAATAACTACTGCAATAACAGATCCAGTTGCAATGATAACTGGAATTGCATTTCCATCTGGCCAGCAAACGAGGTCAAGTAGAGTCCCCTCTTCACTTCTTATGCCCTCCGATGTATTGACCAACCAAATCAGATAAAATATAACCACAGGCATGCATGCCATTAGCAGCATTCTTAAATTATTAAACGATGCCCAAGTCAAATACATTTTACAGTATCAGAAATTATGGATCAGGTGACCGAAAAAGTAAAATGCCCATGTAAGTAGGTAGAAGCAAATACTCCTCTCTCAGCTGAAGGTTCAAGAGTAGTTTGTATGATTTACATAGGTAGGCACATTCACGTTTCCTTACATACTGTAGATCTACGATAAGTTTGATATCTCGCAATGGTTTTGAAAGATCACTATTTGACGACAATTGACATTTTAAACCGTGTGTTGATCATATCTAAGCTGTAAAACTGCTATTTCTTCTGCGTTAGTTTTAATTAAAAATAAAAGTCATAAAAATGTCAAAATTGTCAAAGTCACTTTGACATAACGTATGAATGAACTTGACAGAATGATCGCGATACGAAAATAAAGTTAAATTTTTCCTAATAATTTTAAAATTGTTTTTAATTTAACATAACATTGAGTAGTTAAATGATTTTAAAAGAAAGTGACTTGAAATTACTATGAACGATCAAACTTCTCTTAAGTTATGGGTGATAAAATTTTGTCTGAAAGTCATCTATCCAAAGTTCAATTACCAAACATTTCTCGTCTTCCTTGCAATAAAGTACAGGATTAATTATTTCAAAAAAGTTCTTCAACAAAAAGATATGAATGGATTTTCTTTGAAACCTGTACCACCGCACGTTCATCGAAAGCTCATTCTAGATTATCTGGAAGATAACTTGCCAGTCTTAGCGCACAAATGTATTGTTATCTCAAGAGAGGAATTCATACAACTTAGTAGTGAAAATTTATTCTACATCGACAATGGCGTATTGTGGCTTGCGTTAAAATTAACTTCAAATTCTAAAAATAAATATGAGCACAAAAATGATAAAAATGGGAGTATTCTCAGGAACAGTCTCAACTTCATGACGTCAGAAATCCATAGAAAATTGTGGAGTGACACACCTTTTAACAGTTTGGACAATGTTAAAATAGTTCCCATTGTTGGGTCAAAGCTAGTTGATGCAAACATTGCTCTCACAACCGAGAATGAACACTACAGCTTGCTATCAGCTTTTGGCCTGAATAACTATGAAGACATAGATGTATCATTCCACCCAGTGCCTGCCTTAGAATGTGCACCGAAAATAGCTTCAACAGCAGAAGTCAGCCTTATAGTGAATGATTACTCTTACCTCTCAAATGATTTTACCAAAGAGCTTCTCAGCAACTACTTTGAACTACCCAAGTTAGTAAGTGTAAATGATGTCTTCAGCATAGACCTAACTCCAAAAAACACAGCTAAATATCATTACAAATATTTAGATCTAGTCGAGAATACTGCCAAACTGTATTTCAAATGCAATAAATTAGATGACTCTATTACATTGAGCAATGATGGAAATCTTACACTGAAAAACAATATTATTAAACCATATTTTATAGTTAAAGGAGTTACTCAATTAGTACTAGGAGATAATATACATGTTCTGAAGCCAAAGGATGAGTTCTTCAATATCCAAGACAATGTGAGAAACAGAGTATCTCTGTTCAGCTTGTGTCCATGTGGCTTGAAGCAAAAATTTAACCAATTACAAGAAACTATTGCACCATTCATTACTGGAGAATTGAGTAAGGGTTTTGATATTTAACCCTAGATTACTAACCTTATTTTACAACGCTTATTACTAACCTTCGTCGTTTCGACTACGCCGTATAAAAGGGAGGCTTCTAAGGGTTTATGGAATGAAATATTTATATGTGTTTTAAGTATTTATTTCAATAACCATTTGTTAACATGCTTACACCTTTTTTAATTACTAAAATCACATTTTTATTACTTCGACAGTCTTTTAATTGAGATCAAAGTTTATACTCCTTTGAATATTTTTGTTTTTTAAATACTTAAATCTTATTAACTAAAAAAAACAAAGACTTGAAAAAATATTAAAATATTAAAATTAAGCAATAAAATCAACAAAAAAAAGAAACGGTTTAGAAAAAAACTAAGAATTGATACATTTGTGACAAATGTCAAGTTTGTGTTCACGACTCATGGTGGGTCGAACGGCGTACACAGGGCCCCTACACAAAAAACACACCCGTACGCCGCGCGAGCTGTGGGTCGACTGAGATTAGCTGGAATCTGAAATGCGTACGACGACGCACTCAAAATTTATACCGCTTTTTTTGAGTCCGCGTCGTCGTTTTGACGAAGGTTAGTGATCTAGGGTTAAGCTTAATTTCAATAAAGAAATTGCCACAAATTCAGTTGAATAATTATTTAATTTATTGGGAGAGGCCTATGTCCAGCAGTGGACTGATAAAAGCTGATGATGATGATGATAACTTATAACAGGTGGTAACTGACAATTATTTTCCATTTGTAGACACAATGCTTTTGTAGCACTAAAATTTATTTCATTTTCCAGATGACCTATCCTCTTCCATGACAAGTCCTATCATTCCAATGCTTCTCCTAACCGGCTCTTTGGGATCAGGCCGCCATTTACTGGTCAAAATACTGGCCAAATATAATGGTGAGTTCAGTTTGTTTTGGTTAAGAAATATATATATTTTTTAATTCCCCATTGTTTAAGATGTGAAAAAGTTAATCAGTCATTTTTCTAAGGTCCAGAGGTCCAACTTTATCTCCCTATACACCTCAAACAAGTTCTTATAGAAGTGAAATTTTACAAAGGACAGGCAATAAAAATGAAGAAGACAAATCAATCTCTGCATCAATTAAAGAAAGCTATTTTTATGTGCAGGTATGAATTGTATGCCAGTTGACTGCAATGATCTTCAGAGCTCTACTGCAAAGCAGACAGAAAGCAAGATTAATGGTATGGTCCAAAAGGCAAAACTTGCTGCCCCTGTTATAGTTTTGTTGGACAACTTTGAAGTAAGTAATATACTTGCTTAATGGAAACAAGCCTAAATATTTTATATGACCTCATCACCACTGTCTATATCACAGGTGTTTGCTGTGGATCCTGAGAACAATGAAGACAGCAGAGTAATGGAGTATTTCATTAACACAATCACAGATCTCTACCAGAACTACACAAAACACCCAATAATATTCATTGCAGTCACAGAAAAGGTAGATTTAAAACCAAACATGTTAAGATTATTCCTAGAAAGAATACACATTCCTCGCTTGAATTCTCAACAAAGGCTGGAGATTCTGCAGTGGTATGCATCAGTGATGCAGCTCAGCATTGATGGGGAGGAATACAACAAAATGCAGTCATTTAATCTCAATACAGATGTTCCTTGCCTTACTCAAAATACCAAAGATGTTTTACAAAGGGTGGCTGCAAAGACAGAAACATTCCTGTATGGGGATCTGGATACTCTTGTTCATTTTGCGCTTAGAGAGTCCTATTTGAAACAACACAATCCTTACTACAAAGTTAGACCGAATCCTGACCTCCGACTTGTAGGGGAAGAAGATTTTACATCAGCTCTCGGTAATATCATTAGATTATGTATGGAAATTATTATGTTATGGATTCCTTAAACTTATTTTATTGTCTGTTAATTTTGTAGAGTCAATTAGAACCCTGCAAAGTCAACATTTAGATGCGCCGAAAATACCAAAGGTTTACTGGGAAGATATTGGTGGATTAGAAAAGTTAAAAAAGGAACTTTTGAAAACCATAGAGTTTCCTATTAAATACCCACACCTTTTCAAGAATTCTATGCTTAAAAGATCAGGTAATAAACAAAAAACATTTAATGAAGCCTCTATTTTTCATGTCTTTACAGTCTTATCAGTAAATTGTTATTTTCTAGGTATTTTACTGTATGGCCCACCAGGTTGTGGGAAGACATTAGTAGCTAAAGCTGTAAGCACAGAACTGAATGTAAGCTTTCTAAGTGTAAAGGGCCCTGAACTGCTCAATATGTACATTGGACAATCAGAGGAGAACGTTAGAAAAGGTTTGATTGTTTATGATATTTTTTGTTATCTAAAGTCTATCTATATTTACGATGTGTGTGAAATTAAATAAGGGGAAGCTCCTATTTTAAGAGAAAAAAGTTAGCTTAGCACAGAATAAGCCTCCCCTCTGTTCATATAGGGGTGGACCAAAAAAAACTGGGATTTATAATTTATGTTTAGTACTAACTTTTTGCCCTGATGTAAGCCGAGGACGAACGGATATGACAAAAAAATAGCGGTCCGAGTACCGACGTGGGCAGGGAATCCTAAAAAAGGTTAAATTTCGAGTCAAATTAGAAGGCTGTTGGTTGATGTAAAACGGGCCTTAATCTTTATTATCATAACTACTTATATGTCGTCATTCTCATATTATCAGTTGTTTAGTACCCATTGTACAAGCTTCTTCTTAGTTTAGGGCTAGATGGCGCTGTGTGTTATTTATTTATTATATACGAGTATTCATTGTGACTAGTATTCGAGTCAGCGCGCGCGTCGTCGCCGTGCATCGTGTTCCTGGACGAGTTGGACGCGCTGGCGCCGCGGCGCGGGGCGGCGGGCGACTCGGGCGGCGCCAGTGACCGCGTAGTCAGCCAGCTGCTCGCTGAGCTGGACGGCGTGGCCAGCGGGGAAGGTAACCCACCACCGACCAGATACACACAGGACATGTAGCCAATACCCAATAAATAAATAAATAAAAAATAACTAAACTAACTAGATCGGCGCAGTGACCCAAGCCGAGTCTTGGCCTCCAATAAAAAAAAAAATTATTTCAGACAGGGTCCATAATGTTAGTAACAATTAATCTTAAAAACTATGTTAGTAGGCAAAATAATAATTTATTGTATTGTCTTTGGCGAGCTGAACGTAGGTCCAATAAACCTGACAGTGGTCCGCTACGAGCGCTCATCTGATGAGGTTCGCGATGCCTCCGAAAAAGGGTTGAATTGAGGTAGGCCTTAGCTCAATAACGCTGCGCCGCACGCCTGAAAAGTAGGCGGTACACCTCGGGAGGGAGTTTTTTTTTTTTTTTTATAGTGGCTCGACATAATGGCTTCCCTACACCTGATGGAAAGCGAAAGAGAAGCCCAAGTCGCTGTGACAACGGGCAAGTAACTGGTCAGTTACCTGTCAGTTGCCACCGCCATGCCGGCCCAACCCTAACCCCCCCACGAGCTCCGGAAACCCTACTCACCGGCAGAAACACGACCCAGAGGTCATTTGACTGCGGTATTCTATAGGGTGGAGGTCCTTCCCCGGACGGGCGGCTCAATTCGAGCGAAAATTCGCTATGCCCTACCTCTCTTAATAGTAGTGGAGTAGTGGTTTCCTCCAGGTACGACGTCACTGACCACGTGTGTCCGCAGACAAGTGTCATCGTCTTCCTCGGGATCGCTAATCGGAGCGCAAAGGGTGTCCGGAAACCACACTACGACTCAGTGCGTGTGGGAGTCCGGGGACCCTCGGACCCTAACCTGAAATAACGACCGAATTTAAATTTCCAAGGAAATTCCTTTCATTTGCAAAATAAATATCACCCAACTTTAATCATGACAACGCAGTTGAGACTTTGAAAGTTATGCCTAGGGAATTCCCCTAATTTTTTTCTGTGGTTAGGCAGTCTTGTCGATTTGATGAAAAGCGGTCACCATTTTTTGCTTTGTCCCAAGGCCCTTAGTTACCTAGCTACGCTACTGCTACGACTATGGCCGTATCTCAGAAATCCCGGAACGGGCAATTTTACAAAAAAAAAATACCTAAAGCGAATCGAACCCGGAGTTTTAGGTGATATTATTAAACATCATCTTAATTTTATTTTCAGACGCTGACACATCGAGCTTCGTGTTTGTAATGGGCGCCACAAACCGGCCGGACCTCTTGGAGCAGTCGCTGCTACGACCCGGCCGTCTGGATAAACTCATCTATGTGGGCCCTTATAGTGGACAATACGAAAAAACCTCCGTCCTCAAAGCTCTATGTCGGAAGTAAGCAATACTCAACTAGACTTCTTTTATGATGGACTAGGTTTAGGTATAGTGTATAGTACTCAGAAGTAAGATCATGCCCCTCCTATTCACAAAAATACTCAAACGGATCCGGAAGGTATACTTGGTCTTTACTGTAGTAATTATTAACGGGGTTATTACAATATACTTGATAAGGTCCCAAATAATATGTACCGTGTCCTATTTCTAACCTAAACAATCTGTCTGTCAAGGCTTTCCGTAATGGATACTTACCCCATAGACGTACCATAAGTGGTTATTAATCAGTCTCAATTTTTTTTTAAAATTTGTTACCACATGAGTAAAGAATGAAACCCTCATTCTTTATCTGAAAAAAAACCACTAGATGGCACCACATAAAGGGCAGGTCCAACTGTTACGTGATTGGTTAATTTTGACATGGCTCTGACATTTACATTGCAACTGACCAATCACATGATAGCTGGATCGCAGGTCTGCATAACGCCATCTAACAGATATTGCATTTTGAAACACCCTCATTGTGAACCGATTTGGAAAATTATTTTTTTTGTTCGAAAGAATGTACTTCCTAGTTAGTCCCTTGTCACCATATTAAAGTCGGGTTTTTTTCCTAAAAATTCTGTTATTATTACAAACATTTGTGTGCATGAACATGTCTGTTTGTATTGGTTTGGGTGTTTACTATGTATAATACATACATATTTATTTCCAAAAAAAAGTATCTATGTAAGTTTATCAGTTGTCCGGTACTCATAGTTCAAGCTACGGCTTAGTATGGGGCTAGATGGCGATGCGTGGCCCAGCGTGGCATGTCTTGGGTTATTTATATTATTATACCTACAATCTGTATTTTTTGCAGCCACAAGCTCCGTCCCGAGGTGAATCTGGAAGACGTTGCGTGCGCGCTGCCCGACCGCTGCACCGGCGCCGACCTGCTGTCGGTGGTGTCCACCGCGCGCTCCGCCGCCGTCAGAGGTCTCGTCGACAAGTTACATAAGGGTGAGTATCCATGTGGGCCCGAGTAGTGAACTCTGAGGCGCAATCCACTCACTGGGGTGTAACGGTGTGGTGGGTGCAGCCCCACCATTGCACGAAACCGCGCGGAGAGCCTTTGCTCCCTGAATAAAATAAATTCAAAACGAAGTTATAGGGGGTTGAAAATGGCCTGAACTATTTCGAGAAAAGGATGGTAGACCGTGCAGCTTTTTTGCTCGCAATTTCTAAAGCCCATACCTATTTGAATTTATTATTTTTGCTGAGTGGAAGCAGAGCGGTTACGTGTTTTAGTTTTATTACGACAGTTATATTTTCTTTACAGGTTTAGTAAAAGAGAGCGAACTTAGTCCCGAGTCCGTGGTGCTGGGCGTGTCAGAGATGTGGCAGGGTGTGGAGTCGTTCCGGCCTTCGGTGACGGATGAAGAATTAGCCTATTACGAATCTTTGCAAATGCAGATGTAATATAATTCAATTGTTATTGGTGCGAATATAAACTACTTTTACAAAAAAACAGGTTTTTAATTTATAAGACACTTTAATTATAATAAAATCGGCACTATCAAAGGCTGTCTCGGTGTATTAAACGAGAGGCTGCCGCACGGGAATCGTCCAAGAATCGCCCTGCAGTTCATTTCCAAGTCGTTACGAAATGACGTTAATCTCATATAAATTACAGAATCTTAAATTACTTTATTATCTACATACCTATCTTTACGCATTGTTCAACATTATCTGTTTATACATGGAATGACTTGATTAATGCTGTAGTATTTTATTAAATAAATATTTTATTTCATTTAATATCCAAGGAGTTGCGAATATTACAGGTACATAAAATAAAAGTAACTAAGCCGTGGCAATAAAAAACTTGCAAAACAGTTTGATATACAAAAAAACTTGTGGTGTAGTCTATGGTTTTGGTTCCGGTGTCGTTCAAAAGCGATATTTAATTACATGCCATAAAATAATAGAATTCTACAAACAAATGTCATAAACTCATAAAAATAGTAGGACCAACATTTAGATATAGTTAAAATAAAGTTTACTTAAAAGTTGCATTAGCCGAACGACTAAATTAGATTTTTACAAAATAAAATACGTTTCAAATTATCAGATAGCAAAACTGTAACTAGTATTTGATCGTACGCATTATCTGTCAAAATCCAAACATAGACAATCTGTCACATCGTTGTCGAACTTCTTTCCGGTTTCAACATGGTGAGTAGCTTTTGTTGAAGATGTGAATTTTGTGAAAATAATAATTTTCCGCTAAAATATCGAATGCCAAAGTGTTACTACAAAGCTAAATATCTATTAGATTTTGGTTATATAAGTTTCCGTGGTTATATCTTTTTACGTGCGAAGTAAAGTCTCGACTATGCCTCGTGGTAGTGCGTGTATTCACCGATATTTTTACAATTTTAGCCGCCCAAAAAGGACACAAAGGCTTCGGCCAAGCAGCCGCAGAAGACCCAGAAGAAGAAGGAGGGATCCAGTGGCGGTAAAGCCAAGAAGAAGGTAAATAAGTGCATGTCTCTAAAGTGAGGTTATGTGAATGTTGTAGACTCGTAAAGATGCAACGATGGGACATCATCTTTTCTAAATTCCCCTGAATCGATTATCATCATCAAAAAAATCTATAAACATCGCTTAGTAAATGTAAATTGTTTTTATTTCTCATTTAGTTTTTATGTACTTCAAAACAATGCCATGTGATTATACTTTTTAATCTTGAACTCTGTGAGAGTAAAATCTGATATATTGAGGCTGATGGCATATACAGAATATAAAATTATTAAAATCCTAATGCCACAAGTTTACTTACACTTTCCTCTTGATGTTTTGCAGAAGTGGTCCAAAGGAAAAGTCCGTGACAAGTTGAACAACCAGGTGTTGTTTGACAAGCCCACATATGAGAAGCTGTACAAGGAAGTCCCACAGTACAAGCTCATCACCCCCGCAGTGGTTTCGGAAAGGCTGAAGGTCCGAGGATCACTCGCGAGGCGAGCTCTCATCGAACTTAGAGAAAAAGGTGTGTATTGCAAAATATTAATATTGTATTCTAATTCAATGCTGGGAGGTTTTGCTTCCTTTGCAGTTCCTTCAGGATAATTCCCCTAATCTTTTTGCCTAATTAGTTGATTAGACCAGGTTGTTTTCGGCAACTTGTGTGTATGCCTATTTAGTTTGTGTGTGTAATCGTTACACCTAAAACAAGTTAATTATTATAGAATATGACATATACATACATGCCACAATGAATACATTGTACCCTACACTCTGACCTATAAGTGTATTACATAGGTATACCTGAATATAGATTCAGAAAGCCTATTTTGGCTAGGATTAGGAAACTTTGAATGGATGTCAGACAAGTTTGACATTAGTTATTGTATTAGATTAATGTAAAATACTTCTTCCGTCCCTATTGCCATTATCTGGGGTCGGGTCTGCTCACTCTACTGGCATAACTAATTTCAAATTATGTTTCTGAATTCTAGTGGAAATAGGCTTTTAGAATAGTAAGTCATCTCCAATTTACTGTAATTCCAGATTAATTAAAAAGTTAATTGGAACATGTAATGGTTTCAAAATATGCTCTTATGATGATTATTTTTACTTGATGAACCATGAAGGTTAAAAGCTGATATATTGAGTCTGATTTCTAAGATATTTCTTCACTTGTCACTAAACTGTGTACTGGAAGTGTATAATTAACCTATTCAATTGCTTTCAGGTCTCATCAAGCAGGTCGTCCAGCACCACGGACAGGTGATCTACACGCGGGCAACCAAGGGCGATGACCCCGTTGCGTAAGGTTATGGATAAGTTCTAAAAATAAAAAAAGCTAAAAAACTTTTGCATTTTATTTTTCACTTTTTATACATTGCCTTGATTACCTAATACATATTTTATCATACATTCTTTTTCATATTCAAAAGGATATCAATGGATAAAAATGATTAACTATTTCGATGGCAAAGTTTTCTTAGGTTTTAAATGAATTTTGAGATATACTCTAAAACATGTGTTAGATTCTTTTTAACTAAATGTAAATTTATGTCTAATTTACTGTTATCGCACAGCCATTTTATGCTTTTCATCAAGATCCAATACAGCAAACCTTGCTGATGGATACTGTTCTCTGACGCGA
Organism: Conogethes punctiferalis; assembly: GCA_031163375.1. Lineage (NCBI taxonomy): Eukaryota > Metazoa > Arthropoda > Insecta > Lepidoptera > Crambidae > Conogethes > Conogethes punctiferalis. The sequence goes on from CM062093.1 coordinate 6,104,699, forward strand.
TCTTTGAAATTGGTAGCATGCTCTTCATTTGCTGTTTCTACCACAACATTTGCCTGGAAAGTTATAAAACATTAAACTTTGTAGTTACCTACCTACAACTATTCAAATAGATACAAAAATTTATACTAGAATAGGTAATATGAGAAGGGATGAATCTGATAACTATAGACTGCAGACATAAAAAGTCTGAAAAAGCAATAATCTTTTTTTAAATGACTGATAGCCATGGTGGCCTTGTGAATCATCACTGGAGTTGGGTTGGAAGTGCATGCTGCCTGGCTACGTTCACACGGCGACTATTCGATTCGATTTCTATTCGCGACGTCTATTCGATGCAACCTGCCGCCAGTCGTTGAGTGCACACCGACATGGATCCCCGTGTTCCAATTCTTTTATATTGGTATTTGAGGAGGAGGTTTCGGCTACGACTGGCGGCTGCCTGCCCCCACGTGCGTCTCGTGTACGAGAAACCAGTTTGTCCGTGTGAACTTCTCAACGTAAACGCAAGCGCCAATGAGTATCGCATTCGATAAAATCGTTTCGATAATCTCGCATTCCCGGTGGTAAGACCCTACGGTATACGGTAAAAAATATGTCTCGAATAAGCGATTTTCTCGTATAGACGCCGTGTGAACGATTTTAAAAATTGCTATACAAATTTGGCAGTCACTACGATATTCGATAAAATCTCGTATACGATATACGTGAAAAATGACTCCGTGTGAACGTAGCGACTGCAGGAACAGACTTGTCCCCACGGATGGAATGGCGCGCGCGCGCGTTATGCTTCTTTACTTGTCAAACGAAGGCCATTCGTGAATAATAGTCCTTTTCAGAATTAGTTCATTTTTGAATTAGGTAGGTAGTCCTAGTTTCAGACTTGGGTGCCATTTTGCGAGTTAGGCATTATAAGTACAGACGTACCCAAGTGCTGCCAACGTCGCTGTGCACCCACATCTGCTCGGTGACGAGGCTCTTGAGCATGGCGTTCTCGTCGGCGATGGTCTTGGCGAGCTGCTCCAGCCCGCCGCGGTGGTCGGGCACGGCGACGGCGAAGCGCAGCAGCCGGCCCGTGGCGCCCAGCCCGCGCTGGATGGTGCGCGACAGGCGGCCGGAGTCAATGTTGCCGCCGCTCAACACGCACACGGCTCTACAAAGCCATATTTAAAGAGGTAGGGTTTAGTGAATCTTCGGTCGAATTGAGCTGCCGGACCGGGAAGGATCTCCACACTATAGAATACCGCAGTCAAATGACCTCCGGGTCGTGTTTCTGCCGGTGAATAGACTTTCCGGAGCTCGTGGGGTTAGGGTTGGGCCGGCATGGCGGTGGCAACTGACAGGTAACTGACCAGTTACTTGCTCGTTCGCAGTCGCTCACAGCGACTTGGGGTCCTCTTTCGCTTTCCATCAGGCGTAGGGAAACCATTATGTCGAGTTACTACAAAAAATAAATTGGTAGGGAATGCACACAATGTTTTTTTTAAAGTTCTGAATCTCTTTCGAAGGCCAGTCAGCAGATGAGAACTGGATATACCTACCTACTGTTTATCTATCTGTAAGGCTGGGTACATTTGCAAATCTATGCAAAATAAAAAATTTGTTCGCGCACGTTCGTTGATCCAATACGATTATGGAATATCGCTACAAGTCTCTGACGCAGAGCACAGGACTTTTCAGGAAATTCAAAAACAATGACTATCTTTAAGCCAATTTATAGGTATGGTACTAACCTTGGTAACTAGATGTAGGTAGGTATATTATTTGTGTCTCTCTAAAAACGTAAGTATGTTGTAAAGTTTTTCCTCAACGTCAGCTTCTACAAAGGAATTGCTTTTAAACACATGACTCATATAAGTACCGTTTCCCGCGCAGTTCGGGCACGAGTCCCTGCATGACGGCGGCGACTGCGCAGACGCCGGCGCCGTCCACCACCAGCCGCTCGCGCTCCAACACGCTGATGATGGCGCGCGCCACGTACGCCTCCTCCACCACTAACTGATGAACATTAAACCAATAGATAACGTGTTAGTTACTTAGTACCTTTTGACAAGGTTTAAAAGGTTTAGGTATTTGCCCGTTTTGGCTCGCGGCTTCATTTTAAGCTTATTTAAAAAAAAACAAATTTCAACGGTAGGTAGATAACTATTTAATAAATATCAGACAACATCACAAACATTGCTCAACATATCAGACAACATCACATACCTACATTGCAAAGTAAGTAGCTTAAGAATTTGTTGTATCATGGGTATCAGAACAACGAAGGTACCTGGTACCGACCTGGTGGTAGGTACCACTAAGTATAGGTATACCTACTTAACAATACACCCAGACACTGAACAAACACATGTTCATCACACAAATGATTGTTATTCCGGGTGGGAATCGAACCCACAATCCTTGGTTCAGAAGTCGGGGGTAACTACCAATTGAGCCACGCACCGGGCCAGTACCTATATTTGAATATTCAATACAGGTATTATTAAAAGCTTTTTAGGTGTGTGTTGAAGTTCCTGCCTGAGCTGTAGTGCGGGTAGAATGGCGACGTATTGTGATACTGACTCTGACTCACATCAGGGGTGGTGACGACCACTCTGCCAAAAGTATCACGACTAAGAAGAAATGTGGTAAGATGGAACTTGCCATCCTGTCGAGCCTTCCTTTGAGTGTGGCGAAGGCGTTGGACCCCGCGATGGAGGCGCTGAGCCCGTCGGCCAGGTTGGCCACCACCGGCACGGACACCGGCCGCCCTGCTTGCAGGGCTTTCATCATCTTCGGCACCTTCGCACATTCTGCACCCTGGGTCATTATAACGAGAATAAATTAGAAGGTAATGCACATCCATGTTACTACCTACTTAGTGTACCTACATTTCACTTTAGTCTTTCTCTAGCTATTAATCCATATTATAGCAAACCGCGTACACGCACTAGCGCCACCTAGTTGTTTTCCCGCAAAGGAAGTCTCGCGGGCGCGTGCCTAGCCGATACAGCTAATGTCCGTATCCGGAACGCGTGTCCGTTCTGTTCGCCACCCGCCGCCTCGTCTCTCGGCAGCGCGCGCGCTATACCTCGGTTTTCTTGTGTTCATGCATGACTGTGCCCAACACCCTTAACTATCTTATGAATGTGTACCCTAGTAGCATTTTTGGTTGGCATTTGGTAGGGCCACATGCATGTTGGTTGTTGGGCAACGGTTACATTTGGCCGCATGTTTTGCTGAAGGCCCAACAACGTAGGGCCTATATGAAATCTCCTATGGAGGGCCACATATTGTTTTTCTGCATAGGGCCTTTTATGGGAATCATACATTCAAACAACGCCATTGGGGTGGTGGTTTGGTACTTCCGGGTAGGATTATTATGTTTATATAATACTCTCACTGTACTCAATCACATTTAATAACAGTAATGCTACATAGATTTTGTAATATTGGTTATAAAATTAAATGTATTGTAAACAGTGACAGAATTATATACTAGAATTAAAACATTGTATATGTCATACAATCAACATTTATTTAAATAATACCATATGTGCATTCACACAAAATTTAAAAAGAACATGAACATGTAACATCTTATAATACTCTATTAATTATCACAAATGTAATGCACAAATGATTTCAATAAAAAAGTTAAATTATACCTTATATAAGACTAATAATTATGACAAATGGAATACACACTAGATATTAATCTATATAACAAAAACTATCAATGGCATAAGTTTTGGTCCACAAATTGAATGCACACTAGATAATCGGTATCACAAAAATTAGATAGAAGAAAACATTTTTTATTCAATGTAGACGAACAGACAGTGACTTCCTTAGAAGAACTTATTTTTACTTTATATATACCTAATTGACTGCTTTCAATGGGTATTTTGTAAAAGTCTGTTTTATCTAAAAAACAATCACAAATTAATGAGAAATTATAACTATTATCAATCTCTTTTATAGTTTTAACTCTTAAAATATCTCCATTTTTAGTATTAAAACAGGAATCAATATTAATAATGCAACCATTATCTAAAACGATTTTAGTTATATATATGATCCACCATCACATTCAACAACATTAACATGTTTTGGTGTTTTTAATAGCGACCGTGAGTCTGTTGGCAAGAATGGATGAAGAGGATGTAATAGTTTTAACAAACCATCCAAAGCAGAGTGAGAAATATTGTGCTGTTGTGACCAGTTAACAAGAGAAGAAGTTATCTCAATATGTTTAGATTGAGATTGAGCTTTACCTTTTTCCAAATTAACGTTTACATTGGTACTGGCAGATGTAGAACTTTCAGTTAAATTATTTTGAGAAATGACATGATCATCATCTGCAATACTTAACACTCGTATTATTCTGTTTTTTATTTTATTTTTATGTCTTCTCGTTGTCCTAGCTGATGTACCAGAATATTTTTGTCTGGAGTTATTGCCTATTTCTTGCCCGTCTATTTTCTCGTCCTCCGTCCCGGTCTCGAGCAAATCTAAACCAGCTGGTTAAAAAAGATGTAATTTCAGAATCCGTCGCTTTTTCAGCTAACTTATTTTTGCGAACTGCATCTGTAATGAAAAAAATACGTTACCTATAATACAATTTATTTTCTCGAAAAATTTAATACATAATACATATATCAAAAACGACTAAACCGATTTAATTTTCCGAAATTAAACATTCCATATCTTTCTCCAAATGTGTGTGTTGTGCCAGTGAGCGGAGTGAGCAAATCATGTTGATTTGTAGACTCAATTATATAGGGATATAGGTAAGACTACTTACTTATGATCACTGGAATCAATTTTAAATTTTTCAGGCTGGTTTTATCATTTTTGCCAGTCTAGTTACAATTTTATAGCCAGTTCTGAAGCAAAAAGTCTTTGAAGTATCCTTCTTGTAATATTTGCCACGTTGTTACCGCCAATAAAACTTAAATAAGTAACCTGAAAGTAAAATGTAGAATATCAATATAACTTTTTTATAAGTGTTCTCCATTTGATTTGTATACCTTGGTCACTTCACTCTCTCAGTCAGTGATTAATAAAATAAAAAAATCAATATTTTATACATGCATATCAATTCTGAGTTTCTCCTGCTATAAACTATACAGGTACATACCAGATTTTCTTTGTTGTCATCATTAAATTCGAGCCACAATTCAACATTGCTTAGATCTTCAAAAGATGTCATAGGCAGGGTTATCTCATCAGGTAAAGAGATAGTCAATGCTGCAGATGATGATGATGTCAATCTAACTAAAATATCATTTTGTGTAGCCTTCAATTCTTTTATGTCACTCTGGATACTGGCTAAGTATGAGGCAATCAATTCTAAAATAAAAATACACATTAAAGTAACACTAAATTAATTTTATGAGTCCTATCAAACTTTTAATATGAGCAGTTATGGTACCTACCCATACTAGAATCATTAATTTTATCAAATGCTGATGGTTTTGATCCTGTACCGGCTGTACCTGTAGGTGTCGAACATAGGCTTCTGTGAGTTAGTGGAATATCTACAAATAAGAAAAAATTATATCATAACAAATTAAATTAGAAAGCAAAAATTCTTTTGACTTACATGTATTTAAGATATAAATTTTTCATACATTATAGAACTTTCAACATTTGTTGCTGAATAAAAATACGCTATTTGTGGATCCACATTTACTTCTGTAGTTTAAAATAATCAAATGGTAACTATCTGATAATGGTAATTTATTTATAGTCATTAAGGCCTTAACAACTGAATTACCTTCCTATAAATTAGATTATTATTATACTTATTATGACCATAATTACCAGGTAGCAATGATGAGTTAGACTTCAATGTTTCATCTCGCCTCTTTGGTGGATTTGTATATACAATATGTGAGTGATTTTCATCATCTTCCGTGTCCGTGTCACTATTGTGGAATATACTATTAGGTTTCCTTTTTCTTTTTGCCTGCTGTGTAGAATCAGACAGTAAGTCTGACTCACTTTCGGCCTTTTTACACTTCTGTCGCGCTATTTTTAAATCATCTGAAAATAGATTGTTTTAACCTGTTGATCTTTCTTGTATTATAGTCTATACTAATTAATATTATAAAGCTAGAGAGTTTGTTCAATAAACTCAGTAAGCACTGAACCCACCAATGTATAGGTTAGTTATTTCTGAAGGCTATGCAGATTCCTCGGGTGTTTTAAAATTATCATAGCAGACTTACCAGTTTCATAAAGAACACGCTTTACAGCATGAATGGGCCAGTTTTCGTCAGGCGAGTCTTGCGACATCAAACATTTATTTGCTAATGGTAGGGGAGCCCAAGGGGGGATTTCGGGAGTTACTAAAGCGCGGCAGATTAACATATAGGGAGATACCTTGTACCCGATTAAATACTTCCAACAAACATGAGTCCCGTAAATGCGGCCGCCCGTCAAGGATAAAGGATCAGATTAGTAAAAAAAAGTTGATCATCAGAAATTCTTGAGCGCGTCAGATTAAGGTAGGGTGAGTTAGTTACATGCTAAAAAGTATATATTCCACTAATCTGACAATTTCCGATTGTCGATAAAAAGTTACTGGGTTACAAACTTGTAAAAAAAAAAGCGTCATCTCGACTTTCTCGAGCGTGGCTAAATTTTTTTTTATTTTGAAGGAAATAATTCAACGTTCACAAAAAATATATAATCTGACGATTTCCATAAGCCGAAGTAAGGAAAACTAATTAATAAAGTTTAATGCGTGCAGCTACGTAATCCCTGTATTCCCCACTCCGCGTTTCTATTCCTCTCTCACTTTTTCTCTATCTATGACTCTCTCACTCCGTCCCCACTCTGGTTTCTGTTGCCATGACGCCATGACGCCAAAGATTTGAAAAAATAATAAAAAAAAATTTTCAATTGTCAGATTAGGCGAATCCCTCTAGATAATCGTCAGATTATGAGACAGCACGTCTAGGGTATATAGATGAACCATATATATCTTAATCTGACGCGCTCGAGTATTTCAAAATGGCGATTTTTTTTTACACAGTTTAAAAATGGCCGCGAGTTTGGGTCACATCCAAATCGTCAGATTATTATATAAGCGCTTTTTTTTAGGTTCACTTAACACCCCCTTAGAAAATCTGACGCGCTCGATTAAGTTTTTTTTTTTATCGATTTCAACCCTTACGTATGACTACCCCCACCATGGAAACAATCAGATTAACATACGTACATCTTCCAAAATACGTAAAACATTTATGCTATCAATATCTGACGCGCTCCAGTATGTCCATGCATCGGTTTTTTTTTACATTTTTGAAAATTTATAGCCGCTCTCCCCACCAATGAAAGTGTATATATTATATAACATTTTTTTCTTCTAATTATCTAAGCTTCGCAATCGAATAGGTCTGTATAGTGCTCGAGTAAATCCCGATTTAGCATCCCGGGCTCCCCTACTATAATTTATATGGTGGCCACAGACACTCCTTTTTCCGTGGCGTCAGCCAGCTTGATCTGACTATGCCTAAGGCACTATCTTCAAATTCAATTACTTTAAACATTATTACCTTACCTACTTTATAAATGTACAACGTACATAAAACTACGAACCACAATAATTACACAACAAACAAAAAGAAAAGTCACCACAACAAAAAAAATGGCGGTGCTGCTTGCTTGGCTTGCCGACTGTCAACAGTGTCAACTCCATCCATAGACCAATTTGCGCGGCGCGCGTCCAACCGCGCTATACTGCCGATCGACACCCCCTCCCCGCCCCGCATCTCGGCACAAATCCGATGATTTTGGTTCTCGTTGGGCCAATACTAATTACATGTTTTGTGATATGACTAACTATAATCCAACAATGTTCCTACCGTGGGCTACTTGTCATTTATTTTTATTGGGCCAACTTTTATTGACGTGCCGTTGAACCAACGTTATACAGCCAACGGTAACAAAAAGTGTGTTGGGCCACTGTTGGTAATAAGCTCGGCATAACAACGTTGTTAATCTTCGTAGGGCTAATAGTAAATTAAATGTAGGCAATTTAACTAACCATATCCCACCAATTTGCCTACCGTAGGCGAATTGTGGCCAACCAAAAATGCTACTAGGGTAGTGTGTACTTGTGTGTGTATTGCGACGAATAAACGTCAAATACCAAACAACTCCCTGATCTTTTACTTCTGTAAACCCAAGCAAGAGAGTCTCAGAAGTGACGCCCAACGAAATAAATCATAAGCGCGTCTCAGAAGTGGCGCCCAACTAAAAATCAGCAGTCATGCCGCTGACCAGAAGCAGAGCGGCCAGCTTCGGCAACAGGGATGATGCAATAGACGCATTCCCCACTCCCCTGCTGCCCACGCCGCCGCCGCCGAGCAGCGAACAACAACGCCAAGATGGCGCCGGCGCCGACACGACTTTTACGGCGGAAAATATGGCGTCGGTGATAGCCTGATACTGTGAAAGCATTGTACCTACAGCAAAGTTGATATGGGTGGCTATCTTCCCACTGTCGTCAACTTGGACTTTCCAGTTGGTTTGGTAGAAAATTCCTGTGAGCAACTCGGAATAAGGCTTTGTTCACATCAAACGTAGGTAAGTATAGGTAGTCAACCGCCGGCTGAGAGTGCGTTACTGTACGCAGTTTTCGCTTTTCTATCTAACTATAGGTACTTATTCAACTTATAGTTCACACTGAACTGACGATACACTGTTAGGTAGGTACGTCACTACGTACCGAGTCATCACATCACTCGTTGTTACCGACACTCAGTTTGTGTGATCGATGCCTAAAGTCCTCAAACGTAATGTATGATACTAACATAAACAAGACAAGAGCACTTGAGTTTCTTGCAGGCGACCAGCACGGCGGCGAGCAGGGCTCCGCAGGCGACTGGCACGATCACGGCGTCCGCTTCGGGCAGCTGCGTGATGATCTCCGTACCCACCGTGCCCAGACCGGCCATCACCAGCGGATCGTCCGAGCTGAACATGTAGGTAGGTAGCTTTTACACACAAGCAGGTCTGCGCATAGCTAAGTAAACTTTTCATTTACGTCACCGCTCGAGCCTAGTTGTGACTGCTTCGCCAGTTCGCCGAAGTTATCAAGTGCAACTTCAAGCCGTTGACTATGACTGCAAGTGAGGTCAGTGTAAGTTGATCATTGGCAAACAGTTCGAGTTGTTCGTGTATGGCGTGCCTAATGCTTTTTCTTATAGAACTACCTAACCCCATTTTGGACAACATTAGACTACAAAACTAAATAAATAAAAGTAAGTAAATCGTGTTGCGAGTCTGAAAATTCTGGAGATATCGGTTGATCGACATTAAAACTAAGTATTAGACAACAACGCCACACGATGCGTTGACAATGCGAGTACTACCACACCACACCATTGAATTCAAGCTGCAACTTGGATCAGCATCGCTATTTACTCGTCACAATGATGCCGCAGCGCGTCAACCTTATACTCTCAAAACCGGTGCGATATTGCTAGACATAGTCGTCACTCGTCAGGTAGGATGATGCCCTAGCCTGCCCACCGTTAACGCATCGTAATGGCTTCGCTCGATGTCGAACCTCAACAAGATCTGCCTGCTGTCACGATGCACTTTCCTGGCGTAGGCGTAGGCGTCGTCGCGAGTTTCACCGCACAGGACCACGTCAGCCCCCAGTTCGGCGCACCTCTGCGCCTGCGCGGGCGGCGTTCGGTCCGGCAGGACCACTGTCACCTAAGTTAAGGAGCCACCCACAAATTCCGTCACTAGGTAGTCTACAAACACATAAGGATGAAAGCAGTCCCACAAAAAGGACCAGCTATGAACAGGGGAGTCAAAAAAAGTATGTGAAAAGCGCTTCATCATCAGCCACTGCTCGCAGTCCACTGCTGGACATAGGCCTCTCAAGTTTGGGCGAACATCTGGACGCTTTACCCTTAATCGTCACGCCTCGCTAAAATTATTATTAGGTAGGTAAGAACGATCTATGTATAACTAGGTAGCGGTAGGTACATAATTTGCTTATCTTGTAACTAAACCACGCATCTATTATGTCAATTATGTATCAATCAACAAAACAGTAAAACAATGTTATGATACGTCACCGGCACGCCTAAAGTTCCTCCGTGGTAGGCGGCTGCTATGGCCATGTTCCCACTGGAAGGCACTATGACTCCTCGGGCGCATCCTCCCTCTCCTGTCGCCAGGAGGGCATTCCGCACACCGCGTTCAGCACAGCTGCGTAATAAGATTTGTAGGATTAAGGCTATCCTACACATCCTACCTAGTACCTTTCATATGGTTCTATCCTATTTTAATTAGTTATGTAGAAAATAACTTTAACTTTATGCTATACTAGCTGTGCCGGCGGAGTCGCACGCGTGGATATCGGTTTTCAAAAATAACGGACTTCCATAAATAGTTTCCCAACACTGCTCTGCTCCTATTGTTTGTAGCGTGATGAAAAGTATACCTATAACCTACCCAGGAGTAAAAAGAATAATTGTACCAAGTTTCGTTAAAATCCGTTGAGTAGTTTTTGTTTCTATAACGAACTTACAGACAGACGGACAGACCGACAGACAAAAATTTTACTGATTGCATTTTTGGCATCAGTATCGATCACTAATCACACCCTGATAGTTATTTTGAAAATATATTCCATGTACAGAATTGACTTCTCTACAGATTTATTATAAGTAGGTATAGATGTACTTAATTACCTTCCAGTATATTGCAAGTTTTCACATTTTAGATAAATGTTGTAGTCCATATATTTACTTAATTTTGCTTCCTGTAAATACATCCAGCTATTTATACATGGTGAAGAAGATACATTTACTTTAGATATGGTAAACTGTAAAGTACATACGCATAGAGGAGTGTGTATTATGCCTCCCTCTATCCTCTCAGCCGCCTGCTTGATCTCAGTGAACGATAGAATGTGAGGACTTTCCTCCGAGTCCTCCTAAAATGTAAACCACTTTCGTTAGCAGTTTTACTTAGTACCTAAATAAAAATACCTACGTGAGCGAACGGTAACGAAGCAAAAAGCTTCGATCTGTGATTTTTTTCCACGAAAACCATGCCTATCCCTCTATTCTGTTAAGCCTAGTCATCTAAACACTTTTTACAATCAAGTAGGCGCTAGCTGCTCTTTAGGGTTCTTAGTTATATGGTGTAACAGCGTGGACACCTATAGCCTAAAGCTTTATCACGATTTATTGCTTGTAATCAATCTATTTCCTACTTTATAAACAAATGGATGTACATTTTGTTGGAAATGAATGTTTCCATTCTGTTTTACTACTTGAGATTGTTCTACTGTTTGCTCCAGTCGGTTGGGGGACCGGCCACGGAAGGTTGGATGCGAGCGACTGGGGGCTGTCCGACGACGGACCCGGTACGGATGTCTGGAGAACAGCTGCGAACCGCCTACTTCTGATGATGACGATGATGATAAAATACTTGCCATTTTGTAATGCGATAATTATCTACTAAAATTTTGATACCGGCCCCCGGTGAATGTTTAGCTGCCTAGAGATTTGACAGGATATAATCATTAAAAAAGAAAGCAATGACATTCATAGATATTGGCATCATGGGTCTTGGTTGGCATAGTGCATAATAATAACCGTAGCACATACTAATAATGGAAGCCAAGGGGGAAATACACAACAATAGGTAGGTAATGCTGATGAAACAGAGAGATCACAGCTACTACCTCCTATGTGTTATTAATTCTAGGGTATTCCCTAGTAGCATTTTTGGTTGGCCACAATTCGCCTACGGTAGGCAAATTGGTGGGATATGGTTAGTTAAATTGCCTACATTTAATTTACTATTAGCCCTACGAAGATTAACAACGTTGTTATGCCGAGCTTATTACCAACAGTGGCCCAACACACTTTTTGTTACCGTTGGCTGTATAACGTTGGTTCAACGGCACGTCAATAAAAGTTGGCCCAATAAAAATAAATGACAAGTAGCCCACGGTAGGAACATTGTTGGATTATAGTTAGTCATATCACAAAACATGTAATTAGTATTGGCCCAACGAGAACCAAAATCATCGGATTTGTGCCGAGATGCGGGGCGGGGAGGGGGTGTCGATCGGCAGTATAGCGCGGTTGGACGCGCGCCGCGCAAATTGGTCTATGGATGGAGTTGACACTGTTGACAGTCGGCAAGCCAAGCAAGCAGCACCGCCATTTTTTTTGTTGTGGTGACTTTTCTTTTTGTTTGTTGTGTAATTATTGTGGTTCGTAGTTTTATGTACGTTGTACATTTATAAAGTAGGTAAGGTAATAATGTTTAAAGTAATTGAATTTGAAGATAGTGCCTTAGGCATAGTCAGATCAAGCTGGCTGACGCCACGGAAAAAGGAGTGTCTGTGGCCACCATATAAATTAGCAAATAAATGTTTGATGTCGCAAGACTCGCCTGACGAAAACTGGCCCATTCATGCTGTAAAGCGTGTTCTTTATGAAACTGGTAAGTCTGCTATGATAATTTTAAAACACCCGAGGAATCTGCATAGCCTTCAGAAATAACTAACCTATACATTGGTGGGTTCAGTGCTTACTGAGTTTATTGAACAAACTCTCTAGCTTTATAATATTAATTAGTATAGACTATAATACAAGAAAGATCAACAGGTTAAAACAATCTATTTTCAGATGATTTAAAAATAGCGCGACAGAAGTGTAAAAAGGCCGAAAGTGAGTCAGACTTACTGTCTGATTCTACACAGCAGGCAAAAAGAAAAAGGAAACCTAATAGTATATTCCACAATAGTGACACGGACACGGAAGATGATGAAAATCACTCACATATTGTATATACAAATCCACCAAAGAGGCGAGATGAAACATTGAAGTCTAACTCATCATTGCTACCTGGTAATTATGGTCATAATAAGTATAATAATAATCTAATTTATAGGAAGGTAATTCAGTTGTTAAGGCCTTAATGACTATAAATAAATTACCATTATCAGATAGTTACCATTTGATTATTTTAAACTACAGAAGTAAATGTGGATCCACAAATAGCGTATTTTTATTCAGCAACAAATGTTGAAAGTTCTATAATGTATGAAAAATTTATATCTTAAATACATGTAAGTCAAAAGAATTTTTGCTTTCTAATTTAATTTGTTATGATATAATTTTTTCTTATTTGTAGATATTCCACTAACTCACAGAAGCCTATGTTCGACACCTACAGGTACAGCCGGTACAGGATCAAAACCATCAGCATTTGATAAAATTAATGATTCTAGTATGGGTAGGTACCATAACTGCTCATATTAAAAGTTTGATAGGACTCATAAAATTAATTTAGTGTTACTTTAATGTGTATTTTTATTTTAGAATTGATTGCCTCATACTTAGCCAGTATCCAGAGTGACATAAAAGAATTGAAGGCTACACAAAATGATATTTTAGTTAGATTGACATCATCATCATCTGCAGCATTGACTATCTCTTTACCTGATGAGATAACCCTGCCTATGACATCTTTTGAAGATCTAAGCAATGTTGAATTGTGGCTCGAATTTAATGATGACAACAAAGAAAATCTGGTATGTACCTGTATAGTTTATAGCAGGAGAAACTCAGAATTGATATGCATGTATAAAATATTGATTTTTTTATTTTATTAATCACTGACTGAGAGAGTGAAGTGACCAAGGTATACAAATCAAATGGAGAACACTTATAAAAAAGTTATATTGATATTCTACATTTTACTTTCAGGTTACTTATTTAAGTTTTATTGGCGGTAACAACGTGGCAAATATTACAAGAAGGATACTTCAAAGACTTTTTGCTTCAGAACTGGCTATAAAATTGTAACTAGACTGGCAAAAATGATAAAACCAGCCTGAAAAATTTAAAATTGATTCCAGTGATCATAAGTAAGTAGTCTTACCTATATCCCTATATAATTGAGTCTACAAATCAACATGATTTACTCACTCCGCTCACTGGCACAACACACACATTTGGAGAAAGATATGGAATGTTTAATTTCGGAAAATTAAATCGGTTTAGTCGTTTTTGATATATGTATTATGTATTAAATTTTTCGAGAAAATAAATTGTATTATAGGTAACGTATTTTTTTCATTACAGATGCAGTTCGCAAAAATAAGTTAGCTGAAAAAGCGACGGATTCTGAAATTACATCTTTTTTAACCAGCTGGTTTAGATTTGCTCGAGACCGGGACGGAGGACGAGAAAATAGACGGGCAAGAAATAGGCAATAACTCCAGACAAAAATATTCTGGTACATCAGCTAGGACAACGAGAAGACATAAAAATAAAATAAAAAACAGAATAATACGAGTGTTAAGTATTGCAGATGATGATCATGTCATTTCTCAAAATAATTTAACTGAAAGTTCTACATCTGCCAGTACCAATGTAAACGTTAATTTGGAAAAAGGTAAAGCTCAATCTCAATCTAAACATATTGAGATAACTTCTTCTCTTGTTAACTGGTCACAACAGCACAATATTTCTCACTCTGCTTTGGATGGTTTGTTAAAACTATTACATCCTCTTCATCCATTCTTGCCAACAGACTCACGGTCGCTATTAAAAACACCAAAACATGTTAATGTTGTTGAATGTGATGGTGGATCATATATATAACTAAAATCGTTTTAGATAATGGTTGCATTATTAATATTGATTCCTGTTTTAATACTAAAAATGGAGATATTTTAAGAGTTAAAACTATAAAAGAGATTGATAATAGTTATAATTTCTCATTAATTTGTGATTGTTTTTTAGATAAAACAGACTTTTACAAAATACCCATTGAAAGCAGTCAATTAGGTATATATAAAGTAAAAATAAGTTCTTCTAAGGAAGTCACTGTCTGTTCGTCTACATTGAATAAAAAATGTTTTCTTCTATCTAATTTTTGTGATACCGATTATCTAGTGTGCATTCAATTTGTGGACCAAAACTTATGCCATTGATAGTTTTTGTTATATAGATTAATATCTAGTGTGTATTCCATTTGTCATAATTATTAGTCTTATATAAGGTATAATTTAACTTTTTTATTGAAATCATTTGTGCATTACATTTGTGATAATTAATAGAGTATTATAAGATGTTACATGTTCATGTTCTTTTTAAATTTTGTGTGAATGCACATATGGTATTATTTAAATAAATGTTGATTGTATGACATATACAATGTTTTAATTCTAGTATATAATTCTGTCACTGTTTACAATACATTTAATTTTATAACCAATATTACAAAATCTATGTAGCATTACTGTTATTAAATGTGATTGAGTACAGTGAGAGTATTATATAAACATAATAATCCTACCCGGAAGTACCAAACCACCACCCCAATGGCGTTGTTTGAATGTATGATTCCCATAAAAGGCCCTATGCAGAAAAACAATATGTGGCCCTCCATAGGAGATTTCATATAGGCCCTACGTTGTTGGGCCTTCAGCAAAACATGCGGCCAAATGTAACCGTTGCCCAACAACCAACATGCATGTGGCCCTACCAAATGCCAACCAAAAATGCTACTAGGGTTGTTCCTGTTCATATAATAGGTTTTTTCAGACGCAGTGCTGTCTTATACGGGATGAGGACTTTCCAGCTCCGATGGACCTGAACGATCTGGATAAGTCGGTCGATGGAGGTTAAAATTGTTTAATCAAGTGAGAATTCCTTGTCTACCGGTACTTCCGGTTGCCGCCAACCCTCCTCTCAATCTCAAATGGATTAACTTTGAAGCGGAGTATCTAACTACCTACCACAATTTTATACTATTTATTTTATTAATATTGGTGTTTGTAAAAAAGAAACAAACATTTAATGTGTTAAAACAACTTAAGTAAATAATATAAAAAAACAAAGTGGTAACAAAGATATTTTTTGGTAAATTAAAACATCACACTAAAGAGAAACTCGAATGCGGGTAATCCTTGACCAACTTCTTTTCCAGTTCTCGCGCGTGGTTCATGTCGCTCGTTTCAATCAGCAAATTCACCTGAAACAAATATCAGTATATTTTCAGTACGATATAGATATTGTAACTTTCCTTAATTGCAAGGAAAATAGGTACCTACCCGTTTGCAAAATTTAATGTCCGTTTTTTTAAAGGATGGATGGAAGGAGTGGATTCACGTCGCGGTGTAAAATTAATGAAGGAGTTATGTTACGCCAGTAGGTACCCAGTACCTACCCACTTCTACATACTGAACTCGAGTTAGATTGAGTTTTGGAAATTCGTTGCAGACTCCTTCGTCCAGTGTAACGTCCTTACTTACCAAATAGAGAAAAACGTGGAGACCTACACAGCCTACATTCCCCACAAACGTGTAGGCATAGTTTATTAACTAAACTTTACGATAAGGTCATAATGGTACTTATCCGTTATATGGTGCAAGTTCCAAAGTCTCGCACAACACGTTTCGTCTCTACTTTCATAGTACGAACTATGAAACTCTTTGCCAGGTTCCTTGTTCCCCGAGACCTACAATTTTCCGATGTTCAAGGAGAGAGTGAACCGGTTTTCGATGGGATAGCGCGCTCCATCGTAGATTGTGATATCGCTTACCATCAAACGCAAACCCATATTGTATAAAAAAAAAGAATTACATGTAGGTCCTCCTTCCTATCTACACAGACGCTTGATTTATCTGCCTACATTGACAGATACACAAAAACAAACCACAGTGGTGAAAGCGTCCCGCTTCATACAATCGCGCTCTGGCACGAAGCTCTTGACATCAGCGCCGCTGTCCGTCACCCTATTAAGCAGCTTGGCCATGGCGCCGGGAGACTCCGGCAGCGACGCCACAAACTTGACCAGACGACCCTCGGCGGCCAGGCCGCGGTTTACCACGTAAGCCAAGCGATTGCTGTTAATGTTGCCGCCGGATAATATGCACACCACACTGTAAGCAAATAGTAAGGGACTAAGCCTGGCCGCATACCTACGTTCGGAATTCCGAATTGAAAATCAGTTTGGCAAGTGGTAAGCAGAGGGTGCCTAGTTGCCAGTTGATCAGAGTGGTCTGCTAGGTAGTAGTCTCTTCCAAGTTCCTTGAGGTATCTTGAGGCAGAAGTAAAACTCGATCAGAAGGTAGAATTGGAATACTGTATGATTATTTCATTGAACCACGTACACGTAAGAGTAGCCACTTCAGGTTCGCGTCAAGAATGCTCTACTAAATAGAGTCTACTTAGTTATCTACATATAAAAAATGTTGGGGCGCATGCAAGTAGAACATTTTTGTTGCAAACGTGACTTTACAGATGCACCAAAAAAAAATTTACTTAATCGAGTCCTGTGGAAATCTAGGTGATGGATTTTATGATGGAGGTACAGGCCATCGGGATAACTACGCCGCCGCGGCAATCGTTCCGTAGACCAATATCTCACCTAGTCTAGTTTGTCTATATTATTATGTTAGGTATACAATCAGGCTTCGAGAAAAGAGGCTACTTCTGCATAAAAGAAAAATAATGATGGCAAATTAGGTACTTTTTTCCACGAAGCTCGGGCACTTTTCCTGACAGGATAGCGGCGACGGGGCAAGCAGCAGCACCTTCTACTATCATTTTCTCGCGTTCCATAATATTGATTATCGCACGAGATATCCAAACCTCATCAACGGTTATCTACAACCAAAATGTTTTCGGTTAACTATATTACTACCTACCTAAAGCTGCCAATACACGCAAGTACCCGAAAGGTTTGCCTGAATAGGTCCAACTGTTCAGGTAAACCGGGAGCGTGTTGTTACAGAACTGTGCAGATTTTCACTCAACTTTACCTGACAGACGTAACTGCACAGGCAATTAACCTGTCCGGTACACCCTTGCGTGTATGACCTGCTTATCGTTTTTCAAACTTGCAATGTATTAGAAATAGTTAGGTACAAATAAAATTCGAGACCATTTTGTCCAAATATCCTCGGATAATATTAAACGCGTTGTTACTGGCGATGATCTTGCCCAGGCTGTCTGCTATGGAAGGCACCATTTGAATCATCACTGGCTTCTTCTCCTGCAGTGCCTTCGTCAAGGTTGGTGCGCATGAACATTCTACACCCTAAAATACATAAATTTAATTTAGGTAAGATTTTTTATATGATTGCTACATCTGAAAATGAAATCATCACAATCATAGGTTAGGTAACTAGGTATATCCACTTTCAGGTAGGTATTTAGAACTACTCAATTAGTAAAAGTAAATGGATGTCACAGTTATGCCTATTTCATCAACAGCTTCCGAATTTCATATGAAGCATTTTAAAGGATTCCTAGAGGTGGTTGTTGGTGAAAATGGAAATGAAATAATAAATGGATCATTGTTTCCATACGTAAATCAAGCAATTTGGCTTAAGGCTCTTGACAGCGAGCACTATGCCGGCGACGAGTCCTCCGCTGCCGACGGGGCAGATGATGGCGTCCATCTTGTCCACCTGCGTGAGTAGCTCCAAGCCCAACGTGCCGTAGCCCGCGATCAGGTCCAGCCGGTCCGTCCTGGTACATAACAATGGACAGAGTAAGGAAGGCTAATCAGCCTTAGGGAAAAATCTCGAGGAAATCAGACGATTTGGTTCATCAAGTAGGTAGATACCTACCTATATCGATCAAAAGAAGTTTTCGTAGACTCAGGTAGTTTCCGAAACGAATTGTTAACAAATTCCCCATAAAGTTCCCAAAGAATGGACGTGGGAGAAAATTTCCGAGAGTAGAGTAGAAATTGACATTACGACCGTGATACTGGACATTGGGCTTTGATAAGGATTTTTCCGTTCTATGAGCTATACGAATGATGATTAGAAATTGTTATAATTTACCAAGTAGGTAGGTACTTAGGTATTCATTAAAAGTTAAAACACATACCCATGAATGTAATTAGATCCGATTTCGTTGCAATAGCTCAATGCATGTAGACTAGCGTCATTGATATCATTGCCATACACCTTTACAATGGCAAAGTTCTCTTTATATTTGTGCTTGTCAGCCAGGGGACAGTCCTTGGGGACGACCACGTTTATTGGCACGGACTGCTTGAAGCCGTAGTGCGTCATGGCACACAGATAGTTGCGCCCACCAGATATGGTACAGCCTTTGCTCTTGTCGGATGGCGACATATTCGACAGGACATTGCAGGCACCTCGTGCTTTAAAACTGCGGTTATTTGAAAGAGATTAATAAAAGTTTTGTAAGGGTGCAATGTTAAGGAAAGCTGAGAAACATACCTTCCAGTGTGTTGCAAGTTTTCACATTTGAAGAAAACATTACAAAAGTTTTTGCCGATATGTTTTGCTTCCTATAAAATAAAACAATTGTAGACCCTTTCAATGCAATAGGTAGGTATATATTAGAGAAAAACTGCATGTAGGTAGTTCATTACTATCAACTTACAATAACTGGAGTAAACACAATGTCGTTTTTGATGCGCGTATGAGCGTCTTGAACATCTTGTAGTTTCAATTTAATTTTGCTTATTGTATCAACTGCTTCTTTGGGCTCTCCTCCATCTCCCTAAACACGTGCAATAACAAATTAGACAAATAGGTATTAGGTATGTGACTCGACATTTTATAATAGGTAGGTATGTAATGATCCACTATAGAGATGTACCTAGGTCGGTAGGTAGTTGTCGTCCATATGGTCGGACGACGTCTTGATCTCATCTCAAGCAAGAAGGTCGAAGACGTGTGTAAGAATAAAATTATAGGATCACTAGCTGTGCCCGCGGCTTCGACCGCGTTGTACCCCATTTTAAGGAAGTGGGGGATTAGAAAGGGGCAAAAAGTAGCCTATGTTACTCTCCATCCCTTCAACTATCTCCACCTAAAAAATCACGTCAATTCGTCGCTCCGTTTTGCCGTGAACGTGAAAGAAAGACAAACATGCAGACACACTCTCCCATTTATAATATTAGTATGGATTTATAGGTATTTCCTATTGAGTAAAAGTTATACCTCAACATGTTTCACAGTCTGAATACCATCCCCGAAAATATTCCATCCTGGATCATTTTGCCTTTTCTCTAACTTTTCAGACATTTTTTGAAAATTAGCAATCTTTAATTTTTGTACTTTAAAATAAATTAATTATATACCACATAAAATTTTGCATTATCAAAAATTATGATGGCTTTTGTCAAAATTATTGATGCAGAGAGAATTATAAACCAAAACCAACAAACATTTAAAAAGGATTTACATTTAAAGGCACCTACACATCTAAATAAATTAATGGTATGATAACTCTAAATTTTTTCTTGATAACAAATTTTGCTTTCTGCAGCTGTATAGGTGTAACTTTATACAAACCTACTGTACACCATATTTTTTTACTCATATCTTATTTAGAAATTACTAGACTCTTTGTTTTCTCACACTGTCAAGCAAGTTGCACAATATGTACTCAGTAACCCTTGTAATAACCCCTTGATGTGCACATCAACTCCAGCATTTTGATGATTCTTACATAATAATAATAAATAAATATTAATATTAATTAGATACATGTTCAATAGTTCGTAGATTCTTAAACACAAATACATCAGCCGGAATTCCACAATAAAATTTACATATTTAGTCTGCTAAGTTCTTTGGCATCAAGCCCGTTCTTAGCAAATAATACCATGAAAATGTGAAAATTAAACCCGAAAATAATAATAAATATTCTTATATAATAATAATTTAAACATTTACTATGTTTATAGTCATTTATTGTGCAACAGAATTGCTGAATTTTTAAATAAAACAATTTAATATGATGATAGTAATTTATTGTAATGATAAACTTATAATTAATGAATAGCTAGGGCATCATTATGAACTTCCTGTGCCAACTGTACTTGCAAGTTCAGCAACTTGTTCTTCAACACTACAATGCCCATAAGAACAATATTTTCAGGTTTCAGAGAACCCGAAGACTCCACATTGTAGAAAAACTTATTCGGTTTAGCTTCCCAGTTGAACTCAGCCTCATATTGATCTTCGTCAAGTTCCGTGTGCTCACTCTTGGGCCATTCATCCGGTTTGGGATACAAAGTGTGTCTCATAATATTGTCAGGATCATATTCAAAACAAACTCCTGCTGTGGGGTTCCATTTTGCATGTTCTTTGCCAAATCCTTTCTTGGCATAAGCTTTCAGTTTCAGCTCCTGTCCTTTTCGAAGTTTAATAATTAAAATCTCATCACCCTCCCCATAGTCAGCTTGATCCTCGTCGCGATGGCGTGACGTCGCCGGCACAACCCTCGGGTCGCTCGACTTCAAATCGGCAGTTGTAACATGTCTAGTTTGATCATCAGTACATTTTACATCCAGAGTGAATTCCACACTACACTCTGTACAGAAATCGGCGCACATGCAGTCTCGGGAATATCGAATTTTGTCAACGACGTCATCGGATATAAGAGGAATGAGCCCAATGCGATGAGCGAGGAATTCGTCACTGAGGACTGTTGAATTAGCTTCCAACTGAACCCAATCAATAGCCATTGTTGGGGTTTCAGCAATAAACACTCGTCGCATGCTATTTGCAACGCTCAGCTCTGTGTCTTCTACAACAAATTTTACATTGTCGTCGGTCAATTCATTTATGTGCACCGATGGTTGGTTGGCGTATGGCATTTTGAGAGGTTGTGTATTTTTTTATATTTCAATTTATGTACGTATCACTCTGTTCACACGAAAATCACCAATTTAACATATTCATTACGAAATACAAGTTTAGAATCAACAAACAAGTAATGGAATTACTTCGGGAGCGTTCGCTTCGCAAGAAATTCGCAAGTGACGCGGCGACGAGTGACAAAATGACATAAAAAACCTACTATTTAACCGTCTGTCTAAATGTTGACGTATGTGAAGCGTCGTATTCTGTGGTACACATTCACTAGGCAGTGCTACGACCTTTTAAAAAACAAAAAGTTTACACGCGCGAAATTTAAATTCACTTCGAAATCGTTTTACTTTATTGTTCTAGAGATTACGTAATGCGATTATATTTGTCGTTTTTTAAACATAATATTTAACTTTCTCCTAAAAATGATTAATCTATGTACAACATTGCCATCTAATAACTTATGAAACATAATAAGGTAGTGTAATTACAAAATCATGCAATGTTTATATACGTAATGGTTTCGACGTTATATGAAATAATCATTCTGCGTAATAACCGAAGCAAGGTCGGTCGATTAAGTCTGAGTAAAAATATTACAAAAATTATAAACAGAATAAAAAATGGAAACCTACAAGTGTGATATTTCGGTAAGTTGTCTAAAACTAGTTATCTAAAAAGGTAGTTACTTTTTAATATAACAAATAACTAATTAGTAACAGAAATCGCTGGTGTCTCAATCAATTTTAATAATTAATTCAATCGACATTTTCCTCCAAATATATTATATTAATTATCTACATAAGTAATGAATAATTGGTTGTTATGTCTAGGTGGGCAACGATTAATACAATTTATATCGGACGAAACCACTCGCAAGGGGCATGAAATATTCCATCATGGTTCAATAACCTATGGCCTCATTAAATCATCACTAACTAATTGGATATTTGAGTTCTATATAGTAGATAACGGTCCGAGATAAAGTGACTAAGCTGGAGATGTGGGACTCGCGATCAGACGAGCGGTGAATATAGGGCGGATAGGCTATGTGTGAGAGCTGACGCAGACATGGTGTTCCAGACGGTTGAGTACGACCCCATGTGCGACAAGGAGAACCCTCAAAAGATATCTTTTGAGGATGTCTCCGCCGCTGCATATCGGATACAAAGTGGGATTGTGAAAACGCCATGCGTGGTAAGTACCTTATTTTTTTACACAGTAGGTATAGATCTATAGTTGTTTCCCGTCGCCTGATTTTTTTTTATAGTGGCTCGACATAATGGCTTCCCTACGCCTGATGGAAAGCGAAAGAGAAGCCCAAGTCGCTGCGACAACGGGCAAGTAACTGGTCAGTTACCTGTCAGTTGCCACCGCCATGCCGGCCCAACCCTAACCCCCCCACGAGCTCCGGAAACCCTAGTCACCGGCAGAAACACGACCCAGAGGTCATTTGACTGCGGTATTCTATAGGGTGGAGGTCCTTCCTTCCCCAGACGGGCGGCTCAATTCGAGCGAAGATTCGCTATGCCCTACCTCTCTTAAATCTCTCTGATGGAAAGGGTAAGAAACTAAAATCGTTACGGCAACCGACAAAGAACCAAAATTCATCTGGTCAATTGCCACCACCATGCTGGTCTGTAAGATTATTTTAGCAATACACGGACAGACCCCTAAAAGCGACCAAAGACTTCTCGGATGTGCAGTCTAATGGTGCCGCCTTAACCGTAGGTAAACCCTACCATTGGCTGAAAATCTGAAATCTCACGATGTCCCTTAGCCGACTCTTACGATATCACAAACATGGCAAGAAATGGGCGGTGATTTGTATTCTTCTCCATTACCTACTCATAATATGCGTTATTCTTTTGCGAAAAAATATACAAATGCACGGGTACCTACCCGATTACCTACTAACCTTCGTAGGTAACCCTTACCTAAACTGAATAATTTTATTTACAGAAATCCCACATGTCCACTTCTTTCGGCATGGACATCTACCTCAAAAACGACTTTCTGCAACATACAGGAAGGTAAGTCATTCATTCTCATGTTAATTTAATATAGAATTGGTTCGGGACAATGAATTTATTGTGAAAATAATGACCTACATATATATACAGAAATGCTATATTTTGTTTTGCTATTAACGATACCTAATGCCCAGAAAAAAGTTGGATATTCATTAAAAGTAACCTTGTATATGGCTATTGTTTCATTACCAGCTTCAAAGAGAGAGGAGCTCGCAACGCCCTCCTCCTGCTCTCCAAAGAGACAAAGCAACGCGGCGTGATCTCCGCTTCTCTCGGCAACCACTCGCAAGCGCTCAGCTACCACGCCAACCAGCTCGGCATCCCGGCCACCGTGGTGATGCCCAACGTGGCGCCCATCATGAAGATACAGAAGTGCCAGTCGTTCGGCGCCGAGGTCATCATCCATGGGCACGACATGAAAGAAGCCAAGTATCATGCGATGATGCTGGCTAAGGAGAGGGGCTTGACTTACATCAACGGGTAAATGAGGGTCTGCTTATGCGTAAAACGACTTAAAAGATTCAACCTTCCCTGTCATTAGCCTTTTCCCAAAGGCAATGAATAATATAACTAATCTAGGCAGACTATTTATTTTAAATGGAGAGTCACTAAATAGACTTCAAGAAAAGATTGAGACTGCTTTTTCATTTTCAGAGAACATTTTCTTCACTCTCATATAATAATATAGTATAGCAATATCTTCGTTCTTTTAATTAAATTTCCAAGAATCGTTTTATGATTTATTTTCTAGATATTTTTTATCTAAGGGCCCTGCTATAGTAATCAAAAGCGTTCGTTCGGATTATTGATCGCTAACTCACAAAACGGAGCGACCCGTCCATCGAACGATCATTTTCCGTGATCATTTTATTGTTCGTTCGATTGTTATATGTACATAATTAATTATATTACCAGCAGGGCTATTCGTGTGAATAACCCTCCTGGTTCAATTTCCGGTTTATTTCCGGATTCTGAAACTTTGAATGAACGTTATTCAAATTTGACATTAATTGCACTAAACTAATGTCAAATTTGAACAAATGCGTGCGTTTCCGAGTGAGACCTACGAGTATCCGAACGTATTTGTGGATGGCCCCGCTGATGTCAACCGTTGTCTGGGCACAGGTACGACCACCCGCACATAATGGCGGGGCAGGGCACCGTGGGCCTCGAGATCGTGGAGCAGGTGCCGGACGTGGACGCGGTGCTGGTGCCGGTGGGCGGCGGCGGGCTGCTGGCCGGCGTCGCCACCGCCATCAAGCACCTCAAGCCGCACGTGCTCGTCTATGTGAGTCGCAGATGGAGCAGGTGCCGCACGTGACGCGGTGCTGGTGCCGGTGGGCGGCGGCGGGCTGCTGGCCGGCGTCGCCACCGCCATCAAGCACCTCAAGCCGCACGTGCTCGTCTATGTGAGTCGCAGATTGTGGAGCAGGTGCCGCACGTGGACATAGACAATTATCATTTGGGGGATTTAAGTCATCATCGTTTGGCGGGCGGATTAGTGACCGCAGTATTTTCTTCATGTAATAACCTCAAGTTGCGTCATCATCATCTCTGCCTATCTCAGTACACAGCTGGACATAGGCCTCTCCACTTTGGGCGACCACCTGGAGGCTTTTCCCATATCCGCGCATCCGCCACGCTGGGCATGTGGGATGGCTATCGCAGGGCGTAGCTTCTCGCTCCGGTGACGCTGCTGCGAATCAGAGTCGCGTAATTATTTCCTCCACTAAATCATATACATTTATCTATATTCTACGGTGGTTCTAGGCACATAGGAACATTAAGTAGGTAGTTAAGTATATGAAAAGCACACATTTTATCGTACAAAAGTTACGCAACGGTGGGGGGTATCTGTTTATGTTTGAAACCTATTGCGCCATCGAAATCTTAAACATACAATGATTAATAATGACGTGATTAAACTAAAACATAAAGATAAATTATATCACTGTATTGTATTATTCATCTTAAAATTCAAAATAATAACAACTACGAATAGTAAGCAAGTTTTGCAATAATAATAATGATAAATAGTTTTAAACTGATAATCACGGAATACTATAAACGGATACGAGATTAATACCTATTTTTGTGCTTATTATTCGGATGCGTAACACTTATCTGCAAAAAATACAGTTGTTGCTGCTTGATAAATTGTAATCGATAATACACATAAAGTCAAAGGTAAACCTTTATCTTGTGTACACGTTTGACACGAGCTATTTGAACTTAGAAATATATTAAGGAGTATTTTATTATTATCAATATAAAAAATATAAAACAAATGTAGAATCTCAAAGATTCTCCAACGGATTCTGACGTTTTTTTAGGATCATCAATCAAAGTTTTAATGAAAGATCATTAATTAATAAACTTCTATCAACAAAGTCAAGAGAAAATATGATGATCTTGAAAACAGCAGTTTATGGCGCGCTATCCACAAATTACGTCACACACTTTCATGACTTTTGACCCCTACTCCTCCTTGTCCTTCTCTTTACATATGTATGGTCCCTAAAAGGAGCCCGATATATTTAATGAATGATTCAAAAGGACCCTTTGAAATATCATAGATCTACAGGAAATACAGTAAGCCAGCTTCCAAGGACGAAGAAGAAGAAGGCAGATGAAGAAGTGTGCCAAGCTCCACATAAGTATCTATTTAAAAACAACCCTCATGATAGATTATCTGTTGCAGGGTGTGGAAACAGAGAAATGTCCAAGCATGAAGCTGGCGATGAAGCACCAAGAGCCGATGTCTGTGGAGATCCGCTCGACCCTCGCGGACGGCCTGGCCGTGCCCACGGTGGGCTACAACGCGTACCGCACCGTCAAGAACGTCGTCGATAAAATGGTCAGATTTATTTAAACCTTATTGCACAACAGTATTTATGAAACTTTGTACAGAAAAAGCGAACTTAATGCTGCATTGGCATAGGTACCTAGTATTATTATGACACAAAACATAATTCAAACAAAAACTAATACCTAATTTATTTTCGTTCCAAGAACGGAATCTAAATGAATATCCATGTCTTGTAAAAAACATTGTCCGTGACTTCTATCTGTCCTACCTTTTTGTTAATAAGTAGGTACGCATATTTTCCCAAAATTACTATACCTATACTCGTTTCATTATGTCGCTCCCTAGCTTCGACCCTAGAGGTTTGGAAGTCAGGGAGCTAGCTGACCAGCCTGGATTATTCACAATGCCTATTTCCGTTCGGTTACGGAAACTTTCATTAAATTTTGACATTGGTTGTAACAGAGTAATGTCAAATTTGAATGAATGAACGAAAAAGTTTCCGAATTCGAGCGGACGGTGGCTGGGGCCTCAGGTGTCAGTTTCCTTCAAAAATTTCCTATAGGCCTCAGATAGTAGGTAGGGAAAGCCCTTGGTCCTTGCGCTCTAGGCTTTAGCTATTAGTCTTATGGTACTCAAAAGCTTTGTGCTCCCCAGATCACAGTGAACGAGGACTGGCTGGCGCGTGCGATCCTGCGGCTGGTGGAGCAGGAAAAGTACGTGGTAGAGGGCGGCGGGGCCGTGGGCGTAGCAGCTATCATGGCCGGCCTGCTGCCTGAGCTCGCCGGGAGCAAGTGCGTAACAGCAATCACAGTTTGAATTTGAAGTAGAAAAAGAAAGAATAACATAATAGCAGTTGAATTGATATGATGGGTGCCATCGCTCCCCAGAAGCAGGGGGTAGGGGTATTTGCTCTCCCCGGAGTAGGAGTACCGGCCACTTGTCATCTGCAGGCAGAGATGCGGCCTTCCTATGCTTGGGAGCTACCCTAGTCTTTGCAAGTAACTGCACACAGGAAGGTTTTAGAACGTATGCGCCCAATTTTGGGAAGTGTACCTAGGTAAGTCCCACACACAACGCCGACTCTCCCTGGAGGCGACGTGAAGACACCGTAATGCATTCCCTTGCATGTACATTTATTTATTTACCTACCCATTTTTCAACCTGAGGTCTAGAAAGAGACGATTTGACTATGTCACGAAAACCTCAAGTCCCTTTTCGTATTTTGAATATACTGCAATTTCAGGGTTGTGTGCATCCTATCGGGAGGCAACATCGACACGACCATCCTCGGCCGCTGTCTTGAGCGCGGGCTGGCTGCGGAACAACGATTGGTCAAGTTTAAGGTAAATACTTTAATATAGAACATTTACATAAAATAGGGTAAAAAATAATACTTAATCACATCACATTACGACCGTATAGTCAGATCAGACCACGGAGTACCTATTTGCTTTGTAACTGCATCTTAAGTTCTCAAGAAGTTACTCAGTATGTCGGGAAGTTGACCAGGATGCACCTAAGTCACGACCTGAGTGCACCCCCGTGCATTGAAGGGTACGTACCTACCATTGGTTTTGTGTCTTACCTAATTCATTCCGGTCAAGTCGAAGTCGTCCAATCGAAAGTGAAGAGAATCCACCTGTGCTAGCGCCCACATCCTTATGCACTATAATATCTCCAGCGGACTTCCTTGAAGATTGGCTGCTGAGGCCAAGATGCGGTCAAAAGATTTTTATCCCTTATTAGTAGTTCTTTTTTATTATTATTTAGGTGACGGTGAGCGACCGGCCCGGCGGTATCGCGGAGCTGTGCAAACTGATTTCGTCGCTCGGGGTCTCTATCAAGGACATCATGCAGGAACGCGCCTGGGTCTACGGCGATATCTTCAGCGTTCGAGTAAGTATCAACCGATTCACCTATACTAGTGCACTGCATGTCAAATCCTTTTGGTTAGAAAATCGAAATTGGTTTCGTTTCCGAAGTGTTTTGAATACAATTAGGGCATCCCCGAACATCCTAAATAGCAAACCAATAGACTAATGGCAACTTAACTCAGGATGACTACTTAAACGCCCCCTGGCGTTGAGGGCCATCCGCGGATATAGAACTATATCCGCGGATGCCGCCACTGCGATTGCTCCCTTCTCCCTGGGTCCCTTCCGTGGGACCTGGACGCTGCCGTACTCGCCGCAGTCTACCTGTGGCGAGCCGAGCAGCGGTCGCGGGGCCTCCGGCCAGCGCCCGCCGAAGTCGGAGCGCAGAAAGAGGCCGTTGAGGCGGAGGCGCTCACAGTATGGCGTGAGCGCCTCGAGGCTGCCCCGTGGGGGCGCCGCACCACTCAGGCCATTGGCCCCATCTTGGAAGAGTGGATGCGGCGCCCCCACGGGGTGGTGACGTACCGGCTGACCCAGGTCCTCACGGGACATGGATGTTTCGGCCGGTACTTATGGAGGATCAGGCGAGAGCCTGATCCTCTATGCCGTCACTGCGACAGTGGCTCGGAGGACACGGCAGAGCATACGCTTCAGCATTGCCCTGCCTGGGCCAATGAGCGCTCCGTCCTCGTCACTGTCGTACAGGACCTCGACCTGCCGCAACTCTTGCGGCAGATGACGGCGTCGAAGGAGACCTGGCGAGCGATGCTCGCATTCTGCGAGACAGTGATCTCGCAGAAGGAGGCGGCGGAAAGAGAGCGTGAGGCTGCGGTAGACGCGCCCGCTCTACGCCGCCCCCGGCCCGGGCGTCGCCGGAGGGCATACAACGCATCGTATGCCCTCTGAGCCTCTCCTTCGTGCCCCGAGTGGTGAGTGCGGGGGCGCGATCCACTCATAGGGGCGTAACGGTTTGGTGGGTGCAGCCACACCGTTGCACGAGGTCCGCCCGGGGAGCACTCTATTGTTCCCCGGATCCGGGGGCAGGGGTATTTGCCCTCCTCGGACCAGAAGTGCCGGCCGCTTATCATCTGCGGCTGGCCAGGGCAGGCAGGGATATGGCCGTATGCTTCGGCGCTACCCGTGTCCCTGCAACTTGCTGCCCACTGGCGACACAGGGGGGCTTAGTGGGTATGCCCTCCCTTTTGGGAGGTGTGAGTCCCACACACCATGCCGCCTCCCCCCGGAGACGGCATGAAGGTGCCTAATGCATTCCCCTCTCAAAAAAAAAAAAAAAAAAAGGATGACTACTTAGGGTCTCCACCTCCAAATCCTTAATAGAAAGCCTCTTTTCTATAGTTACGACATGACTTTTTTTATTAAATGCAGGTGAAAGTGGTAGTTGAGACTCGTGGCCCGGAGCATCTGGAGCAGTTACGCGCGAGTGTAGCGCGCGAGTACCGCGAGTACTACTTCGCTGGCGACTACGACCCGCACGCGCGCCGCCACAGCATCGACGACATACTCGACGACGTCTCGCACTAGCCCACTACAGCAGCGGTCACCTGGGGCAGCTGCGCGAGTAGGTACCGCGAGTACTACTTCGCTGGCGACTACGACCCGCATGCGCGCCGCCACAGACTCGACGACATACTCGACGTCTCGCACTAGCCCACCCTCTACAATAGTGGTCCGAATCGCTCGGATCCAACCATCCAAAGAGGTTGAGTTTGATAACGATGCACAAGTATCACTTAACTTCAATTATAGAAATCTATTGGCGGATTACATCCTTTCGCCGGTGTCGGTGAACCCTCTATGTGCCGTTTTAACGCTTGCTAATAGGTAAAATGAAATCTATACAACTAAGTATACATATTATTTTATCTAAATAAAAAGAAAAAATATTTCATAGGATAGGCTACCGACTAATCAATGGACGAAAAGCAATTATAGGATATATCTGTGATAATTATAAATACATTTATTTGACTTTGTATACGTATTTCACTTAAATTTGCTCTTTTGTATTTTGCTGACTCCCACTATCAGGTATAAGCACAGGTATAAGCAACTCGACCTCAGCAATAGTCCAAGGTCCCTACATTAACAATTGAAAATTCGTTCGACATACCTACTTAACTAAATTTTGATGGATCTGCAAGAGATCGACAGAACCACGCGATCCGTCCGTCGAACGATCGTTTCTTTGTTCGTTTGATTATGATAGTAGGGCCCCAGCCATCCGGCTGTAATATTACCTACCCTATATTAGTGGGTAAGTAACCTTATGTATAATATTATATTGGAAGGTAGGTAAAGTTATTACATATAGGTATGAAAGTTTTTTGGATCAATGAATATTGGTTTAAACAGTCACATCAAAAGGACTTAGCTGTATTTATAGCGGAATTAAGATCTATTTAAACACAGTTCCCCTGAATTACCAGCCAAAGCGGACGCAGTTCTAGATTTTATTCTATAAATATGTAAGGTAGGTTTTAGTGCCAAACCTTTGTCTCAAAAATACGATCTAGGTATATTGTGTCCGGCAGTGTATCAAATCTTTACTTATAAAGAATCTTCGTGGATTGTTAACCTACTTTATTACTAATTAGAGATAGAAATGAGACTGTCAGGTCTGACATGACACTATATTTTGAAATAAACTTTTCACTCTTTCCGCATATTAACAAAACCGTGCAGGTAAACCGTGTAATAAAACATTCATACAATATGATAAATTGAAAGTAGTGCAAGAACAGCCATCAATCAACATGAATGACGTAAGTGAGAAAGTTTAATGTATGGTCCGAGTCTCCTCTCTGTAAACTTGGTACCGACGTGGTGCCTCGAGAACCGGCTTTTATCCTGGGATGTAACGGAAACCATGGCTGATTGCTGTATTGCAGCACTATTTAAATAGACCACTTGATTTAGTTAGATGTAGTTTTTTAAAATATTAACTATAACGGAGATTCAAAAACAGCGCGAGGAAACCGCGGGCAAAATCTAGTTTAACTAAAGATATTATTTACTGCACAAACAATAAATACTTACAGGAAAAATGTAATATTGCACACACATTTTAATAGTAGAATACCTACGTAGTAATATAGTAGTAACGTAGTAATATACGACAGACCCCGCTAATCTGGGGCCCTACTACAGAAAACGAAAACGATCGTTCGTTGAACGGATCGCGTATTTTTGCCCCATAAATAAATCCTTCTCATTTGTCCCTCCCGTGTTCTAATATATCAATTAAATTGTTGAAAATCGACGTTGACGAATTTTAGTTCGTATATTCGAACACGGGAGGGACAAATGAGAGGGATTTATGGGGCAAAAATACGCGATCCGTTCAACGAACGATCGTTTTCTGTATTAGGCCTCCTATAGTGCTTATTAGACATTTCCTTAATGCTTCCTAGTTATTCTTTTTTGTTGAACACTTATAACTTAATATTCAGTTCGTATTATAGAATTTGGATTTCGATGAAAACTGTGACCCAAACAATCCACGGAAAATAAGATACGATGACATACTGGCGGCTTCGCGGCGCATCGTCGGCAGCGTGCTGCGGACACCCTGCACGGTCAGCCTTTTATAACTACCCTCCTGCGTTGTTTACACTTTTTTTTACTTCTAAAACCATAAAAAATAACGTCATCATTTTATGCATTCTAGAAAGCACACATGTCCGAAAAACTTGGAATGGAAATATACTTAAAACAGGAATTCTTACAATACACCGGATGGTAAAAACACCTTTTAAGTTTTTTATACGAGTAGTTTCACCATGTAAAAGTGAATGTTAAAAATTAAGGTTCAATTATAATTTGTAGTTTCAAGGAACGCGGCGTACGTAACACTTTGATGATGCTTTCTGAAGAGCAGAAAAAATATGGCGTGATATCTGCTAGTACGGGCAATCACGGCATCGCGATGGCCTACCACGCCTTACAGATGGGCGTGCCGTGTGTGATCGTGTTCCCCAACTCCGCCGCTGTCAACAAATTGAACAAGTGCGAAAAACTCGGCGGCAAAATCATTTGTCACGGCAATAATTTGCAAGAGGCAAGAATATTCGCTCTTAATATGTGCAAGGAAAAAAGGATGTTATACGTCAACGGGTTAGTATCAAACTGATCCATTTCACATCATAGGTTTTCATCCTCAGCTCTCCTGATGTTTTTTAACTATGTAGCGTAGCTTAGCTACTACGTAGCCTACGACGAAGAGCGCTCACTCTACAAAACAGATACCTACTTGATACTTACTTAAAATTCAGAAAATTATAACTATAGAGACTCACCCTCAAATCCCTACCTACCCTATACCAGCTTTCATATAGGCCTCTTATTTAGTCTTTGTTCCCATTAGAGCCAAATTTTCCAAATCAAACTCTGACAATATTTTCAGTTATGACCACCCGAATGTAATAGAAGGGCAAGGTTCCATCGGCATAGAAGTGATTGAGCAGGTTCCTGCTGTTGATGCTATTTTGGTACCTGTCGGTGGAGGGAGCCTTATAACCGGTATTGCAATAGCAGCCAAGCATTTGAAACCAGACACAGAAGTTTACGTAAGTTTCAATTTTTTAAAAGCCGGAATCCAATCGCAGAACTAACTGCAGTAATTGAAATGGTTCTATTTAACATTGTGTAGGTATCGGCTTAAGTACAAAAAGCTATAATGTTCTGAAATGTAAAGTACTAGTATATTAAGGTAGTCTGCTATCTTCTAGAGCTTGCCTGACATTGCATGCCACCGGAAGCTGGTTCGGGGAGCTGCTAAAGACAACTCGATATCTGACTCTACCTGTAGGTAGAGTTGGTAAGCTTTGCTCGCATTAAAATAATAGGTGTTTCGCTCTGGAGTGGATACCGCTTCTCGGCAAACGTAGTGTAGAACGCCCTCAGGCTAGGTGGAGTGACGATTTGCGCAAGATGGCTGGCAATTGCTAGATGCGAGAAGCCCAAGATTGATCAAAGTGGTGAATAATTGGAGAGGCCTATGTCCAGCAGTGGACTTCGAAAGGCTGAAGATGTTAAAATAATAAGTACCTAATTTCAAGAGACCTAATCATTGTGTCATGCAGGGCATCACAACAGACAAAACGTGCGGCATGGTGGAGGCACTTCGGAAAAACGAGCGTGTCAAAATAGAAATAGATTCAACGATAGCCGACGGTCTGGCTGTAAATATGGCTGGAGTCAACACGTTCCACAGCTTGAAGGGAGTCGTCGACAAAATGGTTAGTTGTTGGGTTCCAATCTTTCTGATCATAGAGACGATGAATACCGTAACTTTCACTGATTCTAAACATGACTAAAATACTTTATGCTGTAGACATGAGTCTCCCGTTAGTCATGGAAATTTCATGGCAAAATAACATTTTCAACGTTTTCTACCGCCAAGAACTAGTTTATTATCCGTTCTTTCTTTCCATATCTCTTTTTATACTGTCTAACCAAGCATTTACCCTTTCAAGTAGAATAGTCTGGATCTAGGCATAGGTACCTAAACTAAATATTTTTGACCTACAATCTTGACAATTTTATTTGATAGATTGTAGTGAAAGAGGATTGGGTAGCTCGCGCCATCATGCACCTGGTCGAAGACGAGAGGTATGTGGTGGAGGGTGCCGGAGCCGTGACCATCGCAGCTATCATGGCGGGTCTCTTTCCAAACCTCAAGGGAAAGAAGTAAGTACCTAACTAAGGTTATTAACTTCAAAAATTGTAAAGAAGGCAGGTCCAGGTAGAAATATTTGTAACTCGGAGTGGGTCCAGGAGTAATAAGTATCTAAGTTGGCTTGACCGAATTGACTGAACTTATACTTGGACTCTCTTCCTTCTGCGAGACAGTAATTTCGCAGAAGGAAGCGGTGGAACGGCAGCGGGAGGATAATCCAAACACTCCCGCACTACATAGACGAAGGAGGGGGCACAATAGGCAACAATTCGTCTGCCAATCGCTCCCTGACCGGGCCCTGCAGGTGGTGGCTGCGGAGGCCGTCTAAAGGGAGGGGGCTTGGCCTTCTGGCAGCTCCCGTCGCTTCCCTATAAACTTGCCTGCTATTAAGAGCGGGTCGCGCTCGTTGCGTCATGACAGCCTTAGCTCCCATACGCCAACCGCGGAGTGTTTGACGGAGGTCCCAATTTTTTAGTGGGTATACCCTTCCATCCTAAGGTGGCACCCTACCCTCCCGTTTTTGAAGACAGCGTGACTCCCATATACTTTCGTCGTTCTCGTTCCCCAAGACATGCTTAGGTAATTGAACGAACCTAGTATAAGATACAAAGGTAGTATCAGGATATATCTTCTCTATGTATATTGAAGGAACCCACCTATCTATTATGACGTCAGGGTGGAGTCACGATCCTCAAGGTATTGTTTGACCCACGCCAGGGTGGTGTGCATAATCTCTGGCGGCAACATCGGCACGACGGTGCTGTCGCGCGCGCTGGAGCGCGGCATGGCGGCGGAGGGCCGGCTGGTCAAGTTCAAGGTGACGGTGTACGACCGGCCCGGCGGGATGGCCGACCTGTGCGCGCTGCTGGCCGGCATCGGCGTCACCATGCGCGACTGCGTGCCCGAGCGCGCCTGGGTCAAGGGGGACGTGTTTAGTGTCGAGGTATGCGTTCACATCTTCATACTTTGTAAGTTCCACTTGGGTGCTCGTCGACAAGCGACAATTCCTGAATTCTTTTGTCATCATCATTTGGATGGATTGGTCAAAATCTGAAGACTTTACCCATGATCGCCACGCTGGGGTTGGCGATCGCAGGGCTTAGCTCCTCGCTCCGGTGGTGGTGGTGCTACCCGTCATCGGCCTGTGCTATTTAGCTACGCCCATAAATCGTGATGGTTACCTATACCGCTCTCAGTCGGTTGCTAGAACCTGGTTTATTATTCGGCAGGAATGCACCACGGGTATGTGAGGTGCCTTCCCCACATTCCTGCTGGACAACGATCCTCCACCTCGCCTCCCCGATTAACAATTGTCATTTGGGGAGAAACTACACGAATATACACATTTTTTATGATTATAACGCAATTTCATTGGTCGATAAGTCGATCGTTATCCCATAGGCACGCGAGGTGACGACGAATGAAATTCATCGATCAATTCAATGCGTGCGGGAGTTTACCGCATCGTAAACGTACCTTATCTGTTCCAGTTGCGTGTGATATGCGAGACCAGGGGATGGGACCACACAAAGGATTTGATGGAACAGATCAAGAAACATTTCAAGGAGTACTTCTTCCAAGACATGAGCGAAAGGACGGACAAGAACGCCGGCACGCGCCGCGGGCCCTGCCTCGCCCCCAACCCCGTCTGCATGCAGAAATGAACGGAAATGTACCAACGCGTTGATTAGGAAAGAAATCCAACTGTTGTCGTTTAAATTGAAAAAAAATCGTGAAACTTTATTAACTCAGAACGTCATATACCAAAATAAACAATGTTTTACCTATATTTCGACGTGTTTATGTTATACCACAGACTTACAGAGAGAGACACAGGAACCACTATTTACCTATTTGCAGGAGATTACCTATATTGTAATTTGAGATGTTTGACCTGCGCATTAAAGACAAGTCTACTTTCTGACTGGAATAATGTAAACTGAATGATCCTGTCAAGGAATAATGTGAACCGGGCATTATAGTCTTGTGGTCATGATTATTTCATGTAGGTGTATCGGCTGAAATTAAACTACATAAGTTTGTAAACGTTGTTAATAAACGTTGTATAAATAGGAAAAAGGAGTCCTAATCTCTATTCCAATACCCAACAGGATTAATCAAGTGTAAGACATCCGAGAGCAAAACCAAAAAAATAATCAAATGGAGGCCATGAATGGAGGTTTTAATACAAAAAGAATAGTGTCGTTCAGTGTCGTTTTATTTTTCTTCGGAATCATGAGGACATAGCACGGGGACATAGCATTATTCCATTTGGTGCCTAAATAATTTATACTATCCACCTACCTATTATAATATAATAGGTAGGTGGAGACATATTATGTCACTACTTGTACCATAAACCTTGTCAATTCAACTATCACAACATGTTTTAAAAATACTTAGTTATAATTACCTCAAAAATTATTTCATTCAGTTCAACATTTCAGGACATCGATTCAGATTTCAGTTTTGATTCAGGATCAAGAACTGCTATGGATAAAGAGAAATTAATATAGCACAAATAGAATGATGAGAACATCCCCACTATGGAAACAAAACAACCCTTAGGAGTTGCTCCGGGCGTGCTTGCGAAGCGAGATATAGTTAGGAATACTGCATGGTGTCCCCCTGTAAGTTCAAATTTGTTTAAGTAGTCTACTAGTCTACGTACAGATATAAACCGCACGAAACAAAAACATCATATTATAATGCATATAATTTACAGAAACCGGACATCGAATTTGATCCTTGGTGTGATCCAGATAATCCAAAAACGATATATTACAAAGACATTCTGAAAGCAGCAGCGGCCATCAAAGACGTCATTACGAAAACTCCTGTTGTGGTAGATATCTGTAAAGTTATAAACATAGCTAACCGCTTATATCAAATTGCACATAAAATATTTTGTAGCTCAATATAGCTGAAAGCCATTTCTTGCATGTCAAGGCCAACATGTAGTCCACATAGCCGATTACGCTCTAGTAATAATAATTTTAAAAAAGCTAATATTGTTGAAAATTGCCTCCCACTCCCAATTTACTTTATTTCATATATTTCAGAAATGTCGTTACGACAAACAATTTGCCCTGGATTTGAATTATAAATACGAAATATTTCATCGTACAGGAAGGTAGAATAATAATAGGTATATGATGTACGTATAAATTTTATAAATAAACGTTTAGAAATACAATGAAAGAATATTTTTGCAGTCACAACGAGCGGGGTGCTTTATATTCCCTATTAATGCTTAATGATGACCAAAAGAAAATTGGCGTCATAACAGCCTCCTTAGGAAATTGGGGAATGGTAAGTTGCACATTTAAATAATACTTATTTAGTTGCTTTTTTTTATTGGGAGCAATTTCATTATGAAAATGTTTAATTTCTCTTTATCAGGCTCTAGCTCATCATGGACGCACTCTGAATATTCCAGTGATGGTTGTTTTGCCCACCAACACTCTATTGAACATCGTAGAAAAGTGCCAGGATTTCGGCGCAACAGTGATATTGAACGGAAACAATTTAGCTGAATCGAAAAGACATGCTTTTGTTATGCTTGCTGAGAATGGTAGAGTTTATATAAACGGGCAAGTAACAAATAATGTCATTGACGGAAAGTTGTGAAGTTCTTGTTAGAACTACATGAATAATGATGATGATTGTTGCAGCTATGATCATCCTCACGTCATAGCAGCCTCTGGCACAATTGGTTTGGAAATAATGGAGCAACTTCCACAAACGGATGCCATTTTAGTACCTGTCGGTGGCGGTGCTCTGATCGCGGGCATAGCTGCCGCTGTCAAGCATATTAACCCTCAAATTAAGGTTTATGTAGGTGTTAACGATATTCTTTGTTTGTTGTACCTTACTGTGACTGCAACTGCTTCAGTAACATCGGCATTCTCGCTCATACTCTTAAGGTTAGCTGGTCACAGTTTTAGAGGAATTTCCTCCAAATACTGTTTACGCGTTTGTGGGAGGAATTAATGGTGAATAAACTCCTTGTCGGGTTTTCTTAGGGGACAGGGGGCGCATTAATGACTAGGATTTTAAGTGTTGGCAAAGCGCGTGTGATGCCTCTGGTCACGATCGGTCATAGGTTGTTGTAACTGCTTACCATCAGGCGGGCCAGTAGTCATTTTGCCACTGGTATTATGAAAAAAATTGTAGGACCGTTATTTAGTGTATGTGTGGAAGTTTTTTTAGCGCTACTTGATAACTAGACATATTAGGTGTTTTATTAATATTTTCTTGGATTACCAGGGAATAGAACCTGATAAGTGCTGCTGTTTCTTCAAAGCAATGGAAAACGAAGAACCCTATCGTACAGCCGTAGGCATCAGTTTAGCCGGATCCTTAGCCATCCCTACTGCAGGATTTAATGCTTTTTATACAGCTAAATCTCTGATTGATAAAATGGTAAGAATATTATAATTTCTTGATGTCTAGGTTATTAAGCATTGGTCGCTTTATGCAAACTAAATTTTCTTAATTTTTATTTACATAGGTTTTGGTAGACGATGATTGGATTTCTCGTGCCGTGTTACATTTCGTAGAAAATGAGAATTTGGTTACCGAAGGGGCTGGTGCGGCTAGTCTGAGTGCTCTATTGTCAGTGCCTGACATTCTTCCTGAGTTAAGGGGCAAGACGTAAGGATCGTTATTTTAGATTAAAGTATCTTGTGTGTTAAATGTGGTCTGCTACAAACTATTTCGTAATTTGTATCATTTTTATGTTAAACAGTGTTGTTTGTATTATTACTGGAGGGAATATAGATGTCGTTACATTACCAAGGGCTCTGGAACGTGCTAAAGCTGTCGAAGGTCGAATAATAAAGTTAACGGTAAAATTTGCACTCCAATAAATCGTAAAACCGATAAATTTCATTGTTACTTGAGTTCAATATAGATACGTATTATCATTCAAGGTGACGATCCCGGCTGACGATACGAAACTACAACTGAAGGTGCTCAGCATGATCGCGAACGTGGGGTGCAACGTGCTCCAATGTCATGTTGAAAATGGATGGCTAACTGGCAATTATTTCTATGATATTTACGTAAGACATTTATATAATCAAGTCCTATTTCTGTGCCTGTCCCTTTCCCAGTCTACGTTCCATTCGCTATCCCCGTTTCCTTATATTTCCCAGTACCCTTATCAGTTCCCAATCCTATTCCCTTTCTTGTTACCGTCACCGTATAAGCGTTAGAATTGTTTTCGGACATTTTTGGTTTACAATCTAAAATAAATTATAGTCACTAATCACTAAAATAGTGTCTGTCTATAGGTATGCTTTGATCTTTAAAATTAAGCAACGGATTTTAATGCGTTTTTTTTTAAATTAGATAAGTGATTCAAGACGAAGATTTGTAAGGACAATACTTTCATAATATAGTAGAGAAACACTGATAGTTTTAGGGATGTGTTTTTTAAATACCCAGAAGGGCAGGTCGCTAGGAAGAAATAAATTGCTAACATTACCTGCTGGGAAATGAGAATGTACACGTAGTAATTCTTATTGTATGTAGATATGATAGATTTACTTGTAACATAAGTTAAACGTTCCAGCTCGAACTGATAATAGAGACGCCGAGCTTGGACCGCGCCTGCACGCTGAAGCGAGTTATGGAGCGCTTGTTCCCCAACATGTGTGACTTCCTGGAGGAACCCTTCAGTCCCATACCGATTTGTGCCTGTTTCCCAAAACGATTTCCGTGATACTCTTTCCATTTTCATCTTCCGTCAAAATACAAGTACAAGAAGAGAGTGTGTTTTATTGATTTTCGCGAAATGTAAGATTTTAAACTTTTAAGTTCAATTACAACTAAACTTTTATTAACGGGACTGATAACGACTAACTGATATCAGTCTCGTAATAAATGTCACGGCGCATAAAAGTTTTATTAATGAAATGCTCACTGCTAATTAGGTTGACATACAATTATTTGGTCAAAGTTATTTCATACGTTTACCCCACTGAGATCGAACCAGAGACTTATAACGGGAACGAACATTGTGCCACCGAGGTCATAATACTCGTACTTGATGTAGGTAACGCTTACTTTAATACAACAAAGGACCCAATAATTT
This sequence comes from Conogethes punctiferalis, assembly GCA_031163375.1. Taxonomy (NCBI): domain Eukaryota; kingdom Metazoa; phylum Arthropoda; class Insecta; order Lepidoptera; family Crambidae; genus Conogethes; species Conogethes punctiferalis. The sequence continues at coordinate 6,144,847 of CM062093.1, forward strand.
TAAGGAAAAATGTTTGTTTAATGTTATTATGTTTGCATTAAAGTCGAATGGTGTATTAATTCGTTATTCAATGTTTCCCACAATGCTTTACGTGTGGCATGGCGTTGCCTAAATTAATCATGGTCATCGCATCGCACACCACGGTACCTACTGTTTTTTGTGCATTGACAACCAACACAATAAAAATATAATGTGGATGCCAGAGACTATGTCAATTGTGTATCCCGAGGTGCATTTACTTTCCAGCTTTTCAATAGTTATTACTATTTTACAGTAGGTATGTAACTAGAAATGTACCTACACAGATTATCTCAGTACCTAATAAGAGTAGGAACCCATAATAAACTTTTTATTTGAATGAAAGAAGCAAGAACCACAAACTATGCGCCTTGTCCAAGGCCTTGTCATCTATGACTTATTAATAATTCATTATATAGATTCCTAGAAACATGCTAAACCCGTAGCAAATAAAATTAACAAAAACAAAGAAAAACAATATTGAAGCCAGCATCTCTCAGTCAAAAGATCTTGAAACTACGAGCATTTTATATCAAACACACAAATTATGTCTCGACGAAATGTGAGCAACTCTGCGTTAATTCTTTACCTTTTATACTTATCTAACTTAACTTTCTTATATTCTCCGTAAATATAATTCTTACACATATTGGTTGACCTACACTTAAGGTTTGTCATTTTCATTAGGAAGACTTTGACGAGTTTTGTGACCCAGAAAATCCCAGACCTATAAAGCAATCAGACGTAGTAGACGCATCGAACCGACTGAAGCCACACATCATCAATACACCATGCGTTGTAAGTTACCTAGCAATTCTCTCTATAAACCGTAATATTTATTAGTGTGCCTTGTCAGCCTGAGATCGTAAGTTCGAATCCCACACAAAACAAATATTCAAGTGGAAGTTCTGTATTTGAGATGATTACGTAAGTTATAAAATGATCTGGCTAGTGATTGGTTTTAGGAACAATCCCAATAATAAAGACATTTTTGTTAGCAAATAATAAAGCTGCAACAAAAGAAAAAGAGTTACTATATTGGACACATAGCTATACCTATTAGCTACAACGAGATGGTAACATCAATATACCGACTAAGGAAAGGAAATTTTATTTGATACTTATAATAGTTAACTAAGCACCATTCCAATTTCAGCCATCCCACCAACAAAGAGAGTTTGTTATAAATCTATATTACAAAATGGAGAGTTTACAAAAGTCGGGGAGGTAACAAACAATTTAGTTTTAACAACTGTAATAATTAAAAAAGAACTCAAATAATGAATTTAAATCTGTTTCAGCTTCAAAGAAAGAGGCTGTATGAACGCCTTGCTTCTTTTACCTATGGATAAGAAAAAGCTCGGTGTAGTTATGGCTTCTATAGGCAATGAAGCAGCAGCGCTGTGCTGTCACACATCAAAAATGGGTGTGCCGACCATAGTTGTGATGCCTCACACCACACCCATCACGAAGTTGCAGAAATGTCATAGCCTCGGCGCCAAAGTGGTCATGCAGGGAGGTAACCTGATGGAAGCCGCAAGATACGCTCGAGCCATCGCGAGGGACAAAGGCCTCACTTATATTAATGGGTTTGATATTATTTACTGTGGCTATATCTACATGATGATTGGTAATTTATAACGAGGAATGATTTGTCCTTATTTACCTGGGTCTATACAGGAAAAAAAGAGATGATTGGTTTGAACCAATAAACCGATTCCTTTACTTATCTTTTTATTTTATTTCATAGTTTAATTTTTCAGAGATTACAGGATTACCGCAATATTTCGAGATAGGTGTGGGTGAAAATCTAAGGAACGAGTAACCACGTTAAATTGCATTGTTACAGTCGGGATCACCCTCACGTACTAGCCGGTTACGGCACGGTAGCGCTCGAGATCTTGGAGCAGGTTCCGAATGTGGACGCAGTGCTAGTGCCGGTGGGCACTGGGGGGCTGGCAGCAGCCGTCTGCAGCGTTATCAAAAGTCATAAGCCTAGTTGTCTCGTTTATGTAAGTACATTTTGCACATAAATCTGACTGTAGTCTTAAGTAAAAATTATTTAAATATGTACCTACAAACGAAGATTGAAATATAATTAGGCAATTGATCCCTAGCCCACATTGGCGAAGATATTTATTTTAGAGAATTTTCCATTTTGGTTTCCGCGCGGTGAGTAGCAAATTATTTCCAGATTCCGCTCATTACGATGATTATCCTCTATTTTTTTACCAGATCATTTTAATTTTCAAAGGGTGTACAACCTGAAGCAATGCCAGTATTCTTCAAGTCACTGGAAAATGGCGATCCACTAACTATCCCGGTACAAGCAACCCTCGGCGACGCTATTGCAACGCCAAATGTTGGCGTTAATTCCTTTAGCAACGCTCAAGAAGTTCTTGATAAAATGGTGCGTATTATTTGGTTATCTGCCTATACACTTAGGGACATAGGACATGTGAAAGACCAGCGTCAGGGCGTCTCTGGTCGCCCCGACATATGCTGAGCATTTTGTCCTGATATGTTATTGTGAATGTAGTCATTGTATTTGTTTAAGATTTAATGTAGGTACTACCTAATAGGAATGTCACTGAATTAACACATTTTCTTTCTTTCTTTAAATTATTTTTCATTATCATCAACGTTTAGTATATTTTGTAGTTGCTCGTGAAAGAAGATTGGATCGCTAGAGCTATTCTACACTTGGCAGAGAAGGAAAGATATGTCGTGGAGGGTGCTGGGGCATGCCCTCTAGCTGCGATAATCGGAAATTTGGTTCCAGAATTCAAGCTTAAAAAGTATAAATATCGATTTTTTTTAGTTTAAGCATTTTAAACTGAATAACGAGTAGCTAGTTGATCTAATCTACGTATATTATTGTTGATGTTTTACTTTTTTAGTGTCGTGTGCATTGTGAGTGGCGGCAACATCGACCATGTCACCCTGAATCGATGTATAGAAAGAGGATTATCAGCTGAAGGCCGTTTGGTGAAATTTAGTGTAAATAATTCTAATATTTTATTTCTTAATGGAAGAATAGGAACCATTGATTTGAGAAGAAAAGTGACTTCCTATTATCTATACCTAGTATACCTACTCTACCCACAAGTCGTCTGAAAGAGATCGTTTATCGCGGTGCCATGACGCGGCACAAAAATTGCTATACCTATGGGTAGGTAATAATATTTTTGTATGTTGTTTTAAAATTATAGGTCGGCATAAAGAACAATCTAGGTGCGAATGCTCAGCTGCTGAGACTGCTGGCAAACGGAGGGTACAACGTGGTACGGCAGTTCAGGGACGCTTGGTGGATGGAGGACGAAGTCTACAATGTTGAAGTAAATATATTTACCTAGTAATTTGGCAAATCATGAATCCTCTGGAAGAGGTCATGTTGATGATGAATTCTCTTCTAAACTCCATGTCTTTCTGATAGACATGAAGCAGAAGAGAATAGGTCAAATGTCCCATGAGGGACTTTGACATTTAATTACGATGCGGAATAGCGGAATACGATGCGACTATAAGAGGAGTGAAATATCACTCCTCCTATAGTCGTATTGAGTTACTAAAATAATTATTATCAAACACTGCTCTTTCGAATTTGTCTGGACGTGTAAACTATAGGTAGGTATGTATTTTATTTTCCTAGTATTGCTCAATTCGGCAGTAAACTGTAGGTCACAAGAAACACGGATGCTACCCTTGACCATGCCATAGGCTATGCCTATAGCAGCCAAACCACTTAGTTAACGATACATAATTGGTTTATAGAAAGTCGCAACTCGAGCAATAACCTTCAATAGGCTATTATGGCTAAAAATTATAATTAGTCCGTCTTTTAGTTTATTCAAAAATAAAAGACACGTATTTTTTTATTTGTAAATTAGACTAAAGATCACAAAGTTATAGGCCGTTGAATTTACGCGTGACGTCATGGTCACTCCTAACTTTTGATGCCTTGCAGTATCTTTGCTATTGTTTATTTGAATAAAAAAAGGAAAAATACGTCTTTTATTTTTGAATAAGCTAAAAGACGGACATAATAGCCTATTATATCTAAATCTATTAATTATAATGCCTCAAACATCAAAATATCCTAGGTTCGAAAATCGGATTCGTAAGATCTTACTATAGGAATGAAGACACAAAAAGTGCACCAGTGTTCGCACACGCCTGTGCCCTAAAATCGCGTAGTGTGTGTGTGTTGGCTAGCCTCTGTGGCTAGCCTCTACTAGAGGTCAGAGCCCTCTGCATCTCCTGTCCAGTCCATCCAATGATGATCATCGTAATCAATTAGAAAAAAAGACCAGTTTACTTATAGATTATAACGTTTTTTTTTTATATTCCAGGTGAAACTTGTATGTGAAACCAAAGGCATGGAGCATGCTTTGGAATTGAAAAGAATCATTGAACGAGCCTACCCCTGTACAGCCAATTTTGAGACTGAGCCATTTAACGACAAGAGGACCTGTCCATGCTATGTCAGAAAATCATCAGTGTAGCACACTAAAGAAAGTATTGGGCAATAAATAGTGATTGTAAACATCACAAACTAATGACAAGTAAAGAAATGAGGCTGTTAGCTAATGACAATTGGTAAAATAATGAAAATATGACACATAAAATGGCAATACAAATAACAAGTAACAATATATTCATTCAATAAAGTATATTCTCTCAACAAAAACATAATATATGTCTTCTTATATCACTTAACATAGGTACAAAACAAGTAACTTAGAAATAATGTCCATTATTATCATTCAATCACAAAAAATATACCTCAATATTGTCTTGGGTTCAAACATACAAAACCAGGAATAACTTAACTGAAGTTTTTGTCCATAAAACTGGCCATCTTGATATCTCTTTTACTGAGACCGTTGACATCATGGGATGATAATGTAACCTGTAACAACAAAAATAACAATGGTAAATTGATACCTTAAAAAGTTGTCTGTCCTTTATATGAATACCTTACTAATTATTTTAAGTTTACATGCATTCCATATTTTTGCATAAAGTTGTTCACTTTACGTGTCAGCCAAACTAAGCCAATATTTTGCATGGTTACAAGAAAAATAAATAGCTTCATTGTGCATGGTTTGTGAGTCAAACATTAAATTTAAATTGGTGATCAATACTTCTTGAAATTGAGACATATTAACTTTCCATTAAAGTATCAAATCTCAGCAGTTGAAATAACTTGCATAGTAACAGGAAATTTTAATTAATTAGGAAATCACTAAATAATAATATATCCTTCTGGGAATATAAGGGGTCCTGTTGGATAAACAGAAAATATTACCCTGACCCAGTCAGCTGTGCCATGTAATTTTTGAACTTTTTTATTTTTTGACTGGTGAAGAGACAAAAATAGTAATTTACATATAGGTATTACCTGCAACTTGTTGTAAACATTGAACCACTCAGGATGATGGTCCATTTTTTCTGCCAGAAGAGCTACCCTGGTCATAAAACCAAAGGCTTCATTGAAATTTTTGAACTGGAACTCCTTTTCTATAGCATCTCTATTGCTTTGAAGCTTCCAGCCTCCCTGCAGCAGTGCTTGGAGCTGAGTGTCGCGTTCCTCTTGGGTGAGTTTGTCAGCCTGTTGATTCAACACATGATTTTTTTAATACCATCGCGTTTATAGGCGAACTGAAAAAGCGTCTCATTTCAACTTTTTTTGGACACATTCAAAGGAATTTTTCGCAAATGGATAGGTATAACCGAGTCACAATACGTACCATTTTCCTCTTGCTAGGGTTCGCAGTGGACGTAGTGGAAGTGGCCAAGCCGGAGAGCGGAATGGCATTGATTGCGGGCCGCGGCCGCGCGCACTTTGTCGACCCCGCAGGGTGAAAGTGTATCGCTGCCGAGCCCGCCTTATACAAACTTCGACAGAATGCCATCATACAATGCCCAATTAATATCCAAAAGAAGATTAGATTGGTTATGTCTTTTTTGTATTAAACTACAGGCAAATCATTAAATAAAAACTAGAAAAGTAACCATCAAAAGGAAAATATTTTTAAGTATTTGTATTAAATCTATTTTAACGTACCTAAGAAATGAAAATAAAAACTTGGTATTAGCTGTCAAGTTGCCCAAACTGAATCTATTTTCAATCTTAAGTCAATGTCATAGCGTGCTTTATGGCTCGAGATATTTCATAGATTTGAGAAACTTGACGTGTGGCCGTATGTACTTTGTCCATTGAAGTTTACTTTAATACTTCCATGACTATCAGATTTTCTTTTCAGACCCAAACAAGTTTCTTGTAAATTTCCAAGGTATAGAGTCCATTTTCTATCATGCTATTTCGACAGTTTTAGGCAGGTTGATGTATGGCCGAATGACGACCGGACAGTACATAATGCACAACAGAAAAAGGTATTCCATCAATAGGAACTGATAGGAACACAGTCCTTAAAAAAGAAAATGTCATGTCATAACTTAGTTAACTTACTGGCAGTGGCACCAGCAAGCGTTTACAAATTAAACAGCTGTAGGAAAAGCGCGGGAAACCTCAACTTGAGCGGGCGTCCTATTTCCGGCTTTGATATTTTAAATAATTAATTTGATATATAGGATCAAATTTGTTGCATAGTGTACATATTTAAGTTCATTTATTTATTTTTAGTAGTGGTAGTGTAAATATCATCATCATCTGGTAAGTTTTTTCATTCATTTTTCGTTCTTCATGAACGACCCTGAAGATCCTGGGGGGACAGTCCCCCAGGTCTTCCACACTGTAACTGTTACCCATAATGGGTCTGAAATGGACACGGAAGGTTCAATAGTTGACACCGATGGGTCTGAAAATGCCAGAAATACTACAAAAAGAAAGCGTTGTTCTGGTAAAAAAATATGTAAGCATTGTAATAAAAAGAAACGAAGGCATCATAAATCCACTTTAATAGCTCCTTTAAATGAGATTGATTGTAATTGCGAATGTTTTGCCGATTCTTCTCAACCCATTTCCAAGAAAATTGAAGTTAATAATTCAGATTGTCCACCTCCCGCTCCGGTGTCTGCTTCTCAGACACCTATTCAAGATCCTTTGGCTCCGAACACTTTGGAATCGAATACTCAGCGCACTCCTGTAGGACGAGCATACTATAGTGCTACTGATGTATCTCCATATGTGGTACATGTGCAGAGGGAGCAAACATCTCCCAATGACAATACATATATTCATCCCATTTCTTTTGGACATTTTCTAAAAAAAAACAACATTAGAAATATAGTAAATGGAAGTGTCAAGCGAATTGGTAGAAACAGGGCAACTCTGTCATTTACAAACTTTGAAGATGCAAATTCATTTATAGTCAATGGTGCTTTGAAGAAGAACAGCTACAAAGCATTTATTCCTACATTTAACACAACTCGTATGGGTGTGATACGAGGTGTACCTAACAGTTGGTCTGATGAAGAACTCATTGAAAATATCACAGTGCCAGTAGGAACAGGGAATGTATTAAAAGTGAGACGATTGAAACGGAAGAATGTAGTGAATGGAAAGAGTGAATTTGTTCCGATAGAAACTGTAGTGTTGACTTTTGACGGGCAAATCTTACCTAAGAGAGTATTTCTATGCTACAATGCTTTGCCAGTTGACCTATATATCTTTCCTACTATCCAATGTTTCCAATGTTGTAGGTATGGGCACATAAAAAGCCAATGCAGGTCGACTCCTAAATGTTATAAATGCGGACAAGGGCACTCAGGAGAAAATTGTTCAGTAGATGAGGAGTTTGTTACATGTTGTATGTGTTCGGGCAATCATTTTGCAACCAGCCGTAAGTGCCCTGAATTCTCGAGGCAAAAGGCAATTAAGGAATCCATGGCAAAGAATTGTGTATCTTACTCTGAAGCTATTAAGCTTCATCCACCAATCACCAAATCTTATGCTGATGTCTTAACTTCCATAGCACCTCAATCTCCAGTTCACCATTCCATTCATTCTCCGTCTAAAAATCATCCCATCAGGACCAATTATAAAAAACAAGTAATTTTGAAAAAAAGCCCTCCTAAACCCCTAAGTAAAGGATATGATCGAGCAGCCCATGAAAATCTAACACACGACTATAACATGCCTTCTCCATCCAATGGATGTGGCTATAGTACTGATTTGCCCCTAACTGATATGTCTGTTAAAGAATTACTGATACACCTTATTAACAAGTTAACTCAATCTTCTTCCGTTTCACCGACCAACGCCGCCATCAATTCCTCCGATTTGTTAGATATTTTAAACATCCAATATGGCCCACGTCCCACTAATAATGCAGTGGAATTGCCGTAGCATTTCTAATAAGAAATGCGACTTAATTTATTTTATTAATAATTATAATCCGTTTGTAGTTGCACTACAAGAAACATGGTTAAAACATGATAGTATTTTTAAAATAAATAGTTATTCATGCGTCAGAGAAGATAGATCTGACAGCTATGCTGGTGTTGCCTTACTTATCAAACATAATGTTCCATTTTATCATATTCCCATTCCTGTGCATAGTCCTGACTTTTCAATTATTGCCGCTAGTATTAATAATATATGTTTTGTTTCCGTTTATATACCCCACCCTTCTTCAGATATTTATGATGAAGTTGAAAATATCATTTCTTCTCTCCCTACTCCTCTACTGATCTTGGGTGATTTTAATGCCCAACATTACTCATGGGGTAGCTCAAATAGCAATTATTATGGATCTAGAATTTTAGATATGTTAGATGTAAATAATTTATGTATATTAAATACTGGTGACCCAACTAGGCGTACTCAGCCTCATGAAGCAATAAGTGCTCCTGACTTGTCTATATGCTCTCCTAGTTTAGCAACTTCTTTAACCTGGCATGTGCATACTTCAACACTAGGCAGTGACCATTTTCCCATAATAATCCGTTTTCCTAACATGGTAATCAATTCATCATCACCTAGTTATTCCGAACGATTAAAATATACACTTAAAAAAGATAGATGGACCTCGTTCAAAGAACAAATTGAACAGGAACTGACATCTTTGCCTACAATTTCTCAGTCTAACCAATCTGAATGTGCCCACGCATTAGCTACACTGTTAATTGAAACCGCAAATAAAACTTTCCCATTAAAAAAATGCGGCCCCAGAAAAATTCCTCTCCCTCCTTGGTGGGATAGTGATTGCTCGTCTGCAATCAAGGCGAGAAAAGCTGCGGAAAAAAAGTACAAAGATATTTCTACAGAGGAAAATTATAACGTATTGGCCGAGTTGATAACAAGCACTAGAAAATTATTCAAAAATAAAAAATGGGAAGGTTGGAAAAAATTCTGCGCTTCTATATCACCAGATATCCCTGCTTCTATTGTTTGGAATAACATAAGGAGATATAGGTCTATTTATAAAGAATCAAAGCCTCCCTTCCTACATAGCTCGATAGCCGAAAAGTTTCTTGATAAGTTAGCGCCATCTTTTGTTCCATTAGATATTATTAAGCCATCTATTTTATGTTTAAATTCTGAAGAACGAGTAGGCTTGAATGCACCTTTTAATCTTAATGAGCTTAAAGGCATTTTATCTTATGTGACCGATTCAGCTCCAGGGTTGGATGGGATCCCATATTCTTTTCTATCCCACTTAAATGATTCTAGTTTGACCTATTTTCTTACTTTAATTAATTCTGTAATGTTATCTGGTGTAATACCGCTTTCTTGGAAATCTCAAGAGGTAATACCCATATTGAAACCAGGTAAGCAACCTTTTGAAGCTTCGTCTTATCGCCCTATAGCCTTATCATCAGTCCTTATAAAGATAGCCGAGCACCTTGTTAAAAACAGGCTAGAATGGTTTATTGAAAGTAACGGATTATTAGCCCCTAGTCAATTCGGTTTCAGAAAGGGTAAAAGTACAATGGATAGTATTGCTATATTTACCACAGATATTCGTATTGCTTTTTCAAAAAATGAAAGTCTCCTCGCTGCTTTTTTGGATATTACTGCCGCTTACGATAATGTCGAGGTATCTATTCTTAAAGATAAACTCGAAAAATTAAATGTTCCTTTAATGCTCTCAAATTTTATAGTCAATTTATTAGCAGAAAGGTATATCAGTGTCAACCTTGAAGACTCGACTACTAAATCTAGAGTATTATGGCGAGGTCTTCCTCAAGGTTCCGTTTTGAGCCCTATCCTTTACAACATATATACTTTCGATTTGGAAGCAAGCCTGAATGGTACTGTTAGAATACTTCAATACGCAGACGATTTACTTTTATATAGTTCTGGCCGATCATTAGAAAATCTAACTTCTTCCCTTGATTCATCCTTAAAATTACTCAAACAATGGTTAGAGAACAATGGTTTAGCTTTGTCAGTTTCTAAGAGTTCTGTTGTCTTATTCACAAGAATGCGCACTCCACCTTCTATTTCTATATGTTATGATAATTCTATTATTCCTCAACAAAACGAAGCTAAGTTCCTAGGAGTATTATTAGATAGTAAACTTACTGGTATTCCCCACTGTTATTATATTGCTGCTAAATGTGAACGTTCTATTAACATTCTTAGATGCCTCACAGGCGTATGGTGGGGATCACACCCTTTTTCTTTAAAATTACTCTACAACGCATTGATAAGGAGTGTTCTAGACTATGGAACCTATCTCTTGGAGCCTTGCAGTGTACTTGCTATGGCCAAATTAGATAAAGTACAATCCAAAGCCTTAAGAATTGTAGCTGGAGCTATGAAAACTAGCCCTATCAATGCTTTACAAGTAGAGTTATGTGATCCACCCTTAAAATTCCGGCGACAATATTTATGCGACCGTTTTCTTTTCCGTGTGTTACAGCATTCTAATCATTTATTACACTTAAAGTTACGAATTCTTTCAGATTATATAGAAAATTCTTCTTATTGGTCTCGCAAAGATATGCCATGCCTTGTAATAAGTTACCGTAAGTTTATTTCTTTAGAAGCACCTACCCATAAATCATCATATCTGCCCATTTTTGCCACAGATTTTAATTCATTGATCCACAAACCTAATGTTAATTTAGATCTCAATATTCCAAATGATAACAAAGCTGATATTCATTTTAATCTTATTTTAGCCAGGGATTTTGAAAACTACCATTGTATATATACCGATGCATCTAAACATAATGGTATAAGCCCTGTAGGTGTGGGCGTGTATCATCATGAGTATGGAATCGTAGAAAAGATTAAACTTCCTCCTGAAACTTCTGTTTTCACTGGTGAATGTTTTGGCATCTTCAAGGCTCTTGAATATGTATTATTGTTTAAACTTTCGAAAGCTCTAATTATCTCAGATTCGAAAAGCGCTCTTCAAGCCCTAGAAAAATTTCCATTTAAATGTAATACTATTAATACAGTTATCTTTGATTGCAAAAAGCTACTATATCAATGCGTAAATAGGGGGTATGAAATATGTTTTATGTGGGTTCCTGGCCATAAAAACATCTATGGTAATGTTAGAGCTGACAAGTTGGCAAACGAAGCTGTTCTTTGTGGAGATTTAACCCCATATAAAAACTTTTGTGAGGACTTAGTCCATTTGGCCAAAGTCTATCTTCATAGGACTTGGGAAGTAAATTGGGATCATACCACTCAATTCAAAGCAAAACACTATAAATTGATTCAAAATGAAATTGCATTAAAGCCGTGGTTCTCTAAAATAAGACTTGGAAAAATTGCCACTACCAGTATCATAAGAATGCGATTGGGTCATGTTTGTTCCCCTGCAAATCTAGCTAGATTTCACATAATTGATAACCCTATGTGCGAGTGTGGCGCGGGGATTGGAGATCTGAACCATATATTTTTTAGTTGTTCTAAATATGATCGATCTTCATTTATAGTGAGTTTAATAACTTTACGTGTTCCTTTCCCTACATCGATTATTTCCATATTATTATTAAAAAATTATGATATTTATAATGCCATATCTGCATTCATTCTAAAAAATGATATTAAATTGTAATTTATGTATTGTATTATCACCATATCGTCATATTACATCCTCACCCAATTTCATAAAACTCCTCACGATTCCATATTTCCAAACTCCTTTGATCCTATCAAAATTCCGTTCCGTCATTTCCAATTTTTTCTCCTTGCAACAGTTTTCCCAAACTTTTATCGCAACTGGCATAAGCACAAGCCGTGCATTGCCATCCAACCACAAAAAAAAAAAAAAAAAAAAAAAAACAGCTGTATTTTACAAAACTTTGATTATAATTGATTATAATTCCCTATGTAAAAAAGTGGAAAATGTGCAGTATTTCACAGGAAAAAAATGTTTATTCCCTCGAAGAAATACTACCAGCAAAACTTTTTGAAGTATTAGAAAGAAGCGGGATTTGCAGTCCCAAACAAGTAATAACTTTATCTGTTTGGGATATAAAAAAACGAACTAATTTATCTACTGAAGATATACATTTGCTGAAAACTATAGTAAGCAATAATTTGATGCCAAATTGTACAACTTGTAATTTAGTAGTAGAACTAGAAAGGAAACTTAAAAAAGTTACCACTGGATGCAAAGTGTTAGATGGTGTTCTAAAAGGTGGTTTTCGCAGGGGGACCATAACAGAAATTTATGGTGAAAGTGGTTCTGGCAAAACACAAATTGGAATTCAAGCATCTGCTTACAACTGGAGTACAGGGAGTGTTTATATTTGTACAGAAGATTTATTTCCTGTCAAAAGATATGAACAGATAAAAACCAATCTACCCAACTATAGTTCAAATACAGATTATGGTAAAAACATTTACATAGAACATGTCACAGAACCACAAGATGTATCATCATGTATAAAGGTCCGTTTACCAAAATTACTTTCTAAGACTAAACTGTCACTTATTGTCATAGATTCTGTTGCTGGCCCTTATAGACTTGAAAACGCTAACTATGTTCATAGAGCTGAAGAGCTTAGAGAGCTGGCTGTGGCACTGATAAATACAGCTCAAAAGTACAATTTAGCAGTTGTTTGTATAAACCAAGTATCGGCTGCATTCAATCAGTCTATTGAAGTACTGCCATCACTGGGGCTGGCCTGGTCTAATATGATTAGCACACGGTTGTGGCTGAAAAAAACAAATCAGATTTATAGTATGCCTTGTGTGGCTTCAGATAGTTCGGCTGGAAATGATTCAAATGTGTTTGTAAGAGAATTATCTGTACAATTTTCATCGGACTTGCCTATTACATCTGCAAAATGTATAATAACTTTTAGTGGGATTGTAGGCATTTTATAATTTGAATTGGTAGATATTGTGTTAATTTTCATATTAAAATACTATAATGGCTATATATCATACTGTTTTCTTTAAAATTTACCCTTACAATTTTCACCCCCTCCATTCATTTAAATACCTATTTTGATAGATTTGGACATGGATTTGGATGACATAGACCCACAATAAAGCACATCATGAAATATTTGGGTATTTCGCTATGTAGCCACAACATGATGTGCCCTGTTAAGGTCATGATAAGAATTGTTTGTACATATTTTCAAAAACACCTAACTACTTCACGAATAATCAAGATTCCGATTATTTATTTGCTCATTTACATAGGCTAAACAATGGGACTCGGGACACTTACCCTAAATCTTATTAGACCACCCTTATTTTGAGTTTGGGTCCCCGAATATCGGGTGGTTGTAATAACTGCTTTACACACTAAGTACGAGCTTGAGTGAGAAACAAAAGAGCTAGGTACATAATGGTACATTTTACAATACGTCACTAACCCGGCTGAAAAGAAAGATGCCGGGCCGTGAATAACAGCTGATCGATGTTAAAAAAATAGTGATTCGTCACGTCACTTTGACACTTGCCAAAAATTAGTTTGGTTGGTTCCTTCGGACTGTTGGAATTTAGATAAATTTTTGTCAACTAATTCCAAGCGATATGCTAATATAAAAATTACTAAAATGGCCTGTAATTCTTGTTCTAAACCCTACACATTATTTCGTAAGGAGGTGCATATTCTGTTTTAAAAATACTTTCATTAAAATTTAATGTGCGTACCAAGTAAACGTATTTTTCTATGTTGATTATGTATAAATAATGCGTAAACTATTAATGCTTACAGAAAGGTTGCCCTGGCTGTGGATTCAGTTATTGTTCTAAATGCTTGGATAATAAAGTGTTTTTAAAAAAACTAAACAGCGAGGCAAAGGTTAGTGAATGTTTTACTAGATAAGTTTTACAATATAATTGCGTTTTCCAAGTCGTCTTATTTTATTAATATTCCAGGTCTGTTCGAAATGCAAGCAATCAAATGGTGACGATTCGAAGAAAGATATTGAACCACCTGATGCTTTTTATAAGTAAATATTTTTTCTGAATTATTTTTGTATTCTTAGACAAGTAATATTCATTATATGTTACACCAATTTTTATTGTAGACGCTTTGGAATTATGAGCAATAATGAAAACAACAGTGACAATGCCATCAAAGAAAGCACTGACACCGAAGAAGAAATTAGAAGGAGATTGCAAGATTTGAAGAAAGATAAAAATGATTATCAAAAGGGTACAACAGTCACAACAGATGAAGATATACAGAAACGTTTACAGGCTATCAAAGGTCCTCAGCCAACCACATCAGATGCAGAGTTGCGTCGTAGGCTAGCTAACTTGAAAAATATTCCTTCAGTTGAAGTCCAGAAGGTATTTAAAATAATTAATAATAATAATAATTATGGTTTAGTTTTAGAATGATTTTTAATTTTATGTAGGGAAAAAGTTATTGAAAATATTTTTTACAGCCAACAGTGTTTGTGGCTGACACTAGGACAGAACAAGAGCAGGCAGAGGACTTGATGAAGCAATATTTGGAGCAAGCAAATATTGATACCCAATATCAAGAGGGTTTCAACAAGGAGATAAATGATATTGAAGCAAGAATACAGAGGCTAAGGGGGGCTTCTGTACCTGAACCCACTAAAAATGTTCCTGGCCATACAGACATAGATTCTGAGGATGAAGAAACTATGGTGAAGAAAATTATTGAAAAGGTGAGATTCATTACCTACACCAGATACAAATAAATCTTTATTTGGCACTTTATATGTAGGAATATTAAGCAAGTTTTTTAAGAATATTAAGAATCCTTCCAAGTACTTACCCTATTCCAGTCACAGTAGAAATTTGTATTCTTTCTCTGCCATAAGGCCCCTCGCCCACGGCGACTTTTTGTAGCGATGCTGTCGCGCGTAGCGTCAATACAGACGCGAAGCTGTCGCTAGCTGTGTGCCCTTGCTCACGGGACTAAATTCAGTCGCGATGCAAACGTGATGCGGTCGCCATATTACAGGACGCTTCTGTGTTTCAGTCAATGACTGACTCCATTTTTCACCTGTCTACTGATGTCGTCCGACGCGGCCGCGCGTTTATATCGATACAATCGCGATCCAGTAGCGCGTTGCAAATGCGACTAACACACGTTAGAAGAGATGCTGTCGCTCATTTGCTAAACGATCGACTGCATCGCTACAAAAAGTCGCCGTAAGCGAGGGCTAAGGTGTCAACTATATTAGGTTAAATAACAAGTTTTTGACTAAAGGAAGTTTATTTGATAATTATTTTCAGGCACATGCAGAATCCATGTTGCAGGATGATGATGATGACAACATTCCAACTTCAACAAATGAGCTCCCTTTCTGTGAAATATGTAATGAAGATGCCACAATGAGGTGTTTGGGATGTCGTTATCTTTTCTGTAAACAGTGTTTTATAGAACATAAAGATGATGATGATGGATGCAATAGGTATGAACCATACCAATCTCCAAGACAAAATTGAACTTGACTCTTTATAAACACTACTAATACACATACATTGATCCAATCCCAAAGTAAGTAGCTTTAGCACTTGTGGTATCAAGACAAACATGGTATCACATACATATATTTAAATGTATCTAAATATATTATACAAATCACACTAAAGCTTGTCACAGATGAGAATAAAATCCACAACCCTTGGTAAAGGAGGCAGATTAGCTATACCAATTGACTACCGGGCCAAATGCCTACTACAACTTATATTTCCTAAAGTTCAATTCACATCAGAATACCAAATGGCTTTAACTATTTATTATTAACTTCTGTGCTAAGTGATATGTATGATTATTATAATGATATTTACCATAATGCTAAGCACCTATTAATTTATGCATATTTTATAATAAGAATATTTATATAAAAATAAAACAACATTTAATTTTTGCAATTTAATTTCTTGCCTTTTTCAAACTCTTCTAATATACCAGGAATACATTTTACTAAGTCATTTGTGGTCTGCTTATACTCATTTTCTACCCAAATATCCTTTAGTTTTCCAATGATAGGTCCATACATCTTGCCGGGCGGCACATTATTTTCTTTGAGAATTTTTCCATTTATTGGAAAATGTGGTATGTCCCAATTTGAAAACTGTTCCAATAATTCCTCTTCACCTCTGTACTTCAAAACTTCCCGGACATAGTCAACAGCATTTTGCTGCTTTATTTTTGCATTTAACACAAGTTTTTCATAAGGCCTAAAAAACCAGTTCAAATTATTAAAATAAGAATATTTTAGCATAATTATCAATTAGGAATCAAAAGGATACTATATATAAAGTTAAATAAAGAGGACACTTACAGCAATGGCCTATCTGACACTTTATCTGCTCTGTGCTCTACCAAGAAGTAAGCCATGTCTCTATCATATGCTGAGAACTTTAGCCTGGTGAAGAGTACTGTCACTTCATCCAAGTCATTCAACAAGGCTGCTAAATAACTCATTGGATGCAAACTTAAATGCTCTGCTCTTTTTATAACTCTATTTAGTTCTTCTATGTTAGGATTGGAGGGCAAACCTGGAAACATGAAAAGCTTGATGATAAAAACTATTTAGAATGTATGTTTGTGTTCTTTTTTTATTGTAGCATGATATACTAACCTCTTAGCCTGATAAGTGATATGGGATAAGTATCCCATTTCATAAGGTGTGAGGAAGCTACAGCTACAATCCTGGCCATCCATCAATGGCTATGGATTGCATCTGGCAACTGTTATAAAAATAAGTTAACTTGCCCTTTCCTACTGCGACTTAGCTTCTCTTTCACTTACCATCAGGCGAAAGTAAGAAGTGCCAGAATGTGGTGCTACCATGAAAAAAAATTATAAAATGTGATAATAAAAGTAATTAAGTATTAACATTACCTATGTACTCCCCAACTCCCACATCTAACATTGTGTTCAATAAGCTACCAGCATACTTTCCCAGGAGTGTCTTTTTAAGTTCCACCCAAATTCTTTCACCAGATATATTCTGTAATCCTCCTACATTGTTTTTCAGTACTTTTAATGTGTTTTCTTCATGTTTATCAGGACTTTCCGAAATTTTCCCATAAAACCTAAAATAGCGCATTATCCTCAAATAATCTTCTTTCACTCTAACATCAGGATCACCAACAAATGCTACTCTTCTTATTTGAAGATCTTCATAGCCAAAGAAATAATCATAAACACTACCATCAAAACCTGGAAATGGTCAGACATAGAATATAATTTCAGATATTTATAATCAAATATTATACAATCAGTGGCGGCGCTAGGCGTCGGCGACCGCCGACGGCCTCGCTCCTGTGGGGGCCTCGCAAAAAGTTTAAAAATGCTAAATTTAAAGGTGTAGTTATTCGTATATACCTATTTTCGTACACGTGAGTAGTATTTGGCGAGAGCCGCTCTGAGTGGCCTGCCAACACCACTGGTAAGTGGAGTGTGGGCATCACTATGAAAGTTAGACTGCCGCGCGTGAGAGTCGGGGAATCCCCGAGTAGTTGATTATTTCTGTTTTTAAGCGAATCCGCGTCCGAGGAGGCTTGGAGTAATCCCCGAGTTCTTTTCTTTGTGTTTCATTCATCGTTCACAAAATTCAATCCTCGGTTTTCTTTCACAGACAACGCAATATTATACCTTTTTTATTACTAAGTAAGTGAAAAATTTGTTATTTGTTTATTTCAAAGAAAGTATTACTTAAGTCTTCTTAAGTATACATTTATGGTTATAGTGTTCAACACTAAGTTTTGTGACTTATTTCATATCTATAAGGTAAGTACTTAGATAATACTTACATCAGTCGCATTGGTTCACATGCGTGATGTCCAAATTAAAAAATATTAAAGGGCAATGTCCAAAAATAAATATGAACAATTATAATTACATATTTCTGACTGGGTAATGAAAAAGGCCTCGCAAAGCTGATGTCGCCGACGCCTACATTTGGTCTAGCGCCGCCACTGTATACCTACAATATATAAACTATTTGATTTCAATCACTACCTAAAAACATTGAATTGATAGTAAGATCTCTTCTATTGGCATCCAGTTTCCAATCTGTGGTAAACTCAACTTCAGCATGGCGTCCATCTGTTATCATGTCTATTCTCAATGTGGTCACCTCAAAATTTTCCTTATCATTTATTCTGGGGGTGATTGTCCCATGTTTCTCTCCATTCATATTGATCATCCTCACATTTTCATTGGTGAACATTTCCTTCATTTGTTGGGGTGTTGCTACAGTGGCAAAATCTAAATCTGTAGGCTTTTGTTCTAAAATAAGATCTCTGTAATATTTTGTGTTATAAATTAGTAATCATAATCATTGTAGAATAGATGATGAAATTATGAAGAAATAAAATATTTTATTACCTGACAGCACCACCAGCTATCCGAATTTCATATTGATATTTTTCAAACAAATCTTTGAGGGCCTGGACTTCTGGTGTAAATATACTCTTAAATGCTGGGGAGTCTAGTTTCACCACCACTGGATTTTCACGACATTTTAGATTGGTATCCATTTTCGAGCGAAATCTACGCCTTGTGCTGGATGTTATACTGCAATAAGCCTATTCACCAGTACTATATTATGTAAATGTTCCAAAACGAAATTAAATACAGAAGTATCAAGCGAAGATCGATGGCGAAAATTAAAGATGAAATAAATCAGACAGATATGAGGGTAACTGATTGACAAAAAACAAGATGTGTGTATTATATAATATTAATGACGTCCGGTAATAGCTACCTACCTTACATTTTATAATTCTGTTAAATTATATCTGGTGGTTGAAAAATCAGAATAAAACAAGTGAGTTTCACGACAGAGTACTGTGAGTAGAACTGTACTTACTCTTGAGTTAATTCGAATATTCTTAACAAGTCCTACTATGCTTCTGAACATAACTTTCGGTTATATTAAGGAGTAAATATTCATTTAAATATAATTAAGAATAGTTCAGTGAAACTCGTGATTTTTGATTTATTTTAAATCCATTTCTTTCGAACTTGGACTTGGTTGGCATGTTTTTGACAGCCAGCCAGTCACTCATTTTTTTTTTTTTTTTTTTTTTTTTTTGCTTTTTTTTGGCTTTGTACGGCTTGTACATTAGCCACAGACGAGAAAAGGTAGGGAAACGTATGGATTTTGAAAGGAAGCGAGATAGGATAGGAATTTCGTATGGATCAGAAAAGTTTACAGTAAGAAAAATAAAGTATAGGTGCATGAATTTAAATCTTAATATTGTTAGTGTTTATAAAAATAGATAAAACTGTATATATATTGTAATCGTTCATACATAAAAGGCTAGGAATGGATACAGGGAAAGGCACACGGAGGGAGGTAAGAGAGGACATGAAAACAGAACGATCATATTTTGTGCAAGAAAAGAACATATGATTCAAATCACCCACATCGGCACCGCAGTCACACATGGAATTATCCACAATACGTAAACGAGCCAAATGAACAGGCGTACACACGTGTCCTAAGCGCATCCTGATAAGAATAGAAGTGGCTAACTTATCTAGCTTCCATTTGGAAAACCATGGTTTAATAGGAATATTCGGTTGAATACTTTTATAAAAGCTACCTTTGGTTTTACTACTTTCTTCCCAGTTTTCTTCCCAAGCTTTTTGTAGGGATATCTTAGCTAGAGGAATCAAGTCGTGGCAGAAGTTCTTATATGGGAACATATCACCACATACAATCGCATCATTCGCCAATCGATCAGCTATTTCATTTCCAGAAATTCCAGAATGTCCTGGAATCCACCCAAAAGCCACTTGAAAACCGCTTATGAAGCATTGATATAATAATTTCTTACAATCAATTATAATTGGGTAACAAATATTTGACTTAAAAGGGAACTTGATTAGAGCTTGTAACGCACTTTTAGAATCCGAAAAAATCATTGTTTTTTTAAGTTTAAGGAGCAGTACATATTCTAATGATTTATAAATACCGAAACATTCTCCCGTAAATACCGATGATTCGGGAGGCAATTTAATTTTTTGTGTTATATTAAACTGCTGATGATGAACTCCAACACCTACATGAGAATCTGAAGTATGTTTCGAAGCGTCACAAAACAGATAGTGCCAATCTTGACAGTGTTGTTGGAGATAATTGTTAAATTTGGCATTAGAATGTCTATCGTTTTTAGAAACATTTATATCAAAATTAACGGCTGGTGGATAAATCAAAGCTTCAAAAGGAATAGAAAAAATAGGATGATTAGAACATCTGTGCGTTGGAGCTTCGAGGAATGAAAATTTACGGAAACTGATAACTAAACAGGGTGTAGATTTATGTGACCAATAAGAAGATTTATCTATTAATTCTGATAATTTTTGCAACTTAGCATAGAGAGGATGGTTATAAATCTGTAAAGCTCGGAATAAATACCTATCGCATAAGTACTGACGCCGAAGTCTTAAAGGAGGATCCCCGCACTCCACTTGCAAGGCATTGTTGGGACTCGATTTCATTGCGCCAGCAACAATACGAAGAGCTTTCGTTTGGATGACATCCAATTTTCTAAGCCCCACTATGCTACAAGGTTCCATAAAGTAAGTGCCGTAATCTAGTGTGCTTCTAATAAGCGCATTATATAGTAGTTTAAGAGATAATGGGTGCGAACCCCACCAAACCCCCGATAAACATCTTAAAATATTTAAGTATCGTTCGCATTTTGCAGTAATGTAATAAAAATGTGAAAGACCTGATAATTTATTGTCCAGAATTACGCCTAGAAACTTAGCTTCCCTTTTAACAGGAATAATGGAATTATCATAAACGACAGAAAAGGGTGGTGGACATCGCATTCTAGAGAACAATACTATTGTACTCTTTTGTACAGAAAGGCTTAAGCCATTTGTGTCTAACCATGACTTTAAAAATTGAAGTGAGTTGGATAAAGACGATGACAAGTCTTCTATACTCGTACCCGACACATAAAACAACAAGTCATCAGCATATTGTAAAATATTAAGTCCACCCGGGAGAGAATGCTCTAAATCGTATGTATAAATGTTGAAGAGTAATGGACTTAATACTGAACCCTGGGGAAGGCCTTTCCATAACAATCTTGATTTTTTTGAGCCATCTTGGTGAATTTCAATAGCCCGCTCTGATAACATATTGATAACAAAATTTATAAGCAATATTGGAACTTCTAGTTCAATTAATTTTCTTTTTAAAACTGGTAGTAAAACATTGTCATATGCTGCAGTAATGTCAAGAAAAGCTGCTAGAACAGATTTATTACACGAAAAAGCAAGACGGATGTCAGTAATGAAAATACCGATACTGTCCATAGTACCCTTACCTTTCCTAAACCCAAATTGATTCTGTCCTAATAAACCCTTGTTTTCCACAAACCACTCCAGTCTATTTTTTACTAAGTGTTCAGAAACTTTTGCTAAAACAGATGAAAGTGCTATTGGGCGGTACGAATCCGCTTCACCAGAAGGTTTGCCGGGTTTTAATATAGGAATCACTTCTTGTTCTTTCCATTTTGAGGGAATACAGCCAGTTAACAACACAGAATTTATTACATTTAGAAAATATGCTAAGCTAGAGTCGCTTAAGTGGGACAAAAACGAATAAGGAATTCCGTCAATCCCTGGAGCAGAATCTTTAACATAGGCAAGAACTCCTTTCAGTTCACAAAGACTGAATAGGCCATTCAGTCCGGAGTGATCAAAATTAGGTATTATAAATGAAGTCGCAGTAAGAAGGTTTTCAGGAACAAAAGAAGGAGCAAGCTTATCTAAAAAACTATCTAATAAAGAATCATCTAAAATACGTGGTGTTGATTCATTGAAAACAGACCGAAATCTTCTGATGTTAGACCACACAACAGAAGCCGGTGTGTTTGGAGATATTGATGTGCAAAACTTTTGCCACCCTTCCCATTTTTTTTTCTTTATTAATTTACGCGTATTTTTTGTTATATCTACAAGGGAATCAAAATTTTCAATAGTGGAATTAGTACGATAAAGTAACTCTGCTTTCTTTCTATTTCTAATCGCTTCATGGCATTCATTATCCCACCAAGGAGGAGAAGGCAATTTCCGATTCCGGTTGTTTTTAATGGGAAATAATTCATCTGCAGTATTTAATAACAATGAAGCTAAGGCCTCTGCACACACTGATTGATTGGTATCATTTACTACTGGAAGTGAACCAATTCTACTCTCAACCTTGTCTTTAAATGATATCCAATCAGCATTCGCTAATTTGTATTTCAATCGCGGAGAACTATTATTCCGAATTCGAGCAACTGTTGGAAAAGTGACGAGAACAGGGAAATGGTCACTGCCGAAAGATGAATATAACGTAGACCATGTCAAAGTAGAGGCCATGTGAGAAGAGCAAAGAGTTAGATCCGGAGCGCTGATACCTTCGTGTGGCTGAGTGCGTCGTGTGGGACATCCATTATTTAAGATACATAAGTTATTGCTATCTAAGAGGTCTAAAATACGATTGCCGTAATAATTTGAGTTGGAACTTCCCCAAGCTTGATGTTGGGCATTAAAATCTCCTAATATGATTATAGGCCTGGGTAAATTGCTAATGATGCTATCAAGTTCATTATATATTATAGATGATGGATGAGGGATATATACAGAAACATAAGAAATATTATTTACACGAATGGCAATAATGGAATATTCAGTACTATGGTTAGGGATGGGAATATGTACAAATGAGTATGAATTATTTACAAGTAGAGCTACACCACCGTAGCTGTCAGCCCGGTCTTCTCGGATACATGAGAAGCCCGAGACTTTAAAAATTGAATCTGGCCGAAGCCAGGTTTCTTGAAGTGCAATAATAAACGGACAGAATTTGTTTATCATAAAAATTAAATCAGCTTTCTTAGTTTGAATGCTGCGACAATTCCACTGGATCACCGTTTCCAATAGATCCATTATGGGTATTATTAACATTTACTACTTCTTTAACAGGTATGGCAGCGTTGGACGGTGAATCTAATACATTTGACTGAGAGAGATAATTAATCAAGGCAATTATTAAATCTTTTATTGGAAGATTACTAAGCGACGGATTTTGGTCGCTATTCGCTAAAATATTCTGACTTGGTGAAAAGGGCGTATTATAATCCCTAATCAAAGCTTCATGAGCAGCGCGATCATATCCTTTAGCGGGTTTTGGTGGAGATTTGGGTTTGAGAAAAACTGTTTTTTTGTAAGAGTTAACACCAGGGCTAATATTCGGTGATCCATGTTTGAGTTCATAATTGAAATTTGAAGAATTACGCAAAGGTGTGTTGGTGTTTACTATATCAGCATAAGATTTTGAAATGGGTGGGTGTAATTTTAAAGCTTCCGCATAGGTAATACAATTATTGGCCATAGTTTCTTTAATATTCTTTTGCCTAAAGAACTCAGGGCATTTCCTACTTGTAGCCACGTGGTGACCAGAGCAAAGGCAACACGTAATACTCTCCTCATCAACCTGACAATTCTCCCCTGAGTGACCTTGACCACATTTATAACATTTAGGGGTGGAACGACATTGGCTTTTAATATGACCATATCTACAGCAATTGTAACACTGTATGGTGGGATATATATACAAATCTACAGGTAAAGAATTGAAACACAAAAATACCCTTTTGGGTAGAGTTTGCCCATCGAAAGTAATAACGACCGTTTCTATGGGAACAAATTCTGGCTTTCCGTTAATGAAAGACTTCTTTTTGATACGTCGTGCTTTTAAAACATGCCCAACGCCTATGGGTACAGATAAATTTTCAATAATTTGTTCCTCAGTCCAATCTGTTGGAACTCCTCTAACAACGCCCATTCGAGTGACATTAAACACGGGGATGAAAGCTTTATAACTATTTTGCTTTAAAGTCTCACTATTAAGGAATGAATTGGCATCTTCGAAATTCGAAAAAGATATTGATAATCTATTTCTACCAATTTTCTTTAGACTACCATTTATTATATTTCTCACGCAATTCTTTTTTAAAAAATGACCAAAACTTATGGGGTGAATGTTGCGATTGTCATTAGGCGTGATCTGCTCTCGCTGAACATGAACAACGTATGGTGCCAAATCAGAAGCTAGATATGTAACTCTACCAACAGGAGTCCTTGGTACATTATTATCCGAGATATCATGCACTGAATTTGAAGTCGAAGCAGGTGTATTGGAAGTAATAGGTTCCTTATTTAACACTTGAGATTCAATCGGATCATTAAGGAAACTACTACCACACCGACAACTAAAGTCATCGCCTGAATCTACCAAAGATGATGTTTTATGATGCCTTCTCTTCTTTTTACAATGTTTACAAACTTTTCGTGCAGATGCCCTCTTACGTTTAGTAATAAATTCTTTATTAATACCACCGTCCGTGTCCTGTAAGGAGCCTTCCGTCTCCATACCCGAATTCGAACACGTTATTGTAACAAAATTAGCGACCGGGGGGGGCGTACCCCCCGGGTCGTGGGGCTCGTTCATACGAAAATAGTAAGTTGAAAAAACTTACCAAAAACTGCAGATAATAACACTAATATATGAAATATATACAATTTATATTAAATACACACAAATTCTACTACTTATCTGATCCAAATAAAGATTTTAAGATTAAAATGAAAAAAAGCCAAAAAAGTCGACCGCTCGGCTAGACGTTTCCCGCGCTTTCCCAGTCACTCATTCATTGTCGGTCGACCGACTGTCAAACAAAGTGTCAAATTGACAACCAGGAACTGACAACTTTTTAAAGGGTTTTATGGCCTTGGACACCTGCACTTGGAATATACACCTTGACATATTTCCTTTATCTTTATAGGTACAAATTTGTGGTGTGGGGTACAAATAGCACATAATGTAGTACAAACCCGTGCATGTGCTATATTTTAAATTGGGGACTTAGTCCCGCGATTTTGACGCTCACATTAAAATTCATACATACATCACGAGTCACCGATAGGTATCGGCGATACCTACATTTACGAGTCTTGTATGTTAATAGTATGCGACAGGTTGAAATGGCAGTCTTACACACTAAGGGGCAGCACAGACGACAGACTATCCGTGACCCAGTTTTTTGCAATTATATGCAGTAACGCACACGACGCGCAAAAATCTGTCGCGGATATTTCACAGACTAAACGCACATCTTCGATCATTCTGTCGGCAGACCTTGACGCTCTTTTTAAATGTCTCAGACGCAGACTATATCGTACAAAAAGTGTGCCGTCTGCGCTGCCCCTAAGGCGCGGAGGGAAGGCTCGCCCATTCAACCTCCACTACCTACCTTTAGGTGCGATTCACATCGACCGCCACGGATATATATATGTCACCGGAAAATAGCAAGAATCATAAGTTGATCAATTTCCTAGGTAGTTGATTAACTTTCGGAATATAACAAACGGTAGTTGAAATGTATTATTATTTGGCATGTGACGATGCACAGCATCTGTGAGAGAGTGCGTCGACTTCCGGTTAGCGATTTACCCGCCATCTATGACAGTATTCTAAGCTTAAAGAGTAGATCAATTGACTTACTTCCGTTTGGCGCCATTTTTAGTCACCTTTGGGGCAGAGCTTGCCCGGTATCCTCATAGCGTCGTCAACTTTCGTACAAGCAACATCATAAGCAGTAACTCTGCTCGGGATTCATCCGAAAGTCGTATAATATCTACATATTTAGTAGATATTTAGTGATTTAGTGACAAAAGTGTAAGTTTAATTTTTAATCGATTATTATATTTAAAAAATTGCGTGAGTGTTCGTGCTTAAAATCGCGTCAGTGATTATTTTTTAAAATCATGGACGAAAGTGAGTCGAGTGAAAACGAAGTGTTTATGATGGTCGTCGGCGACGACCATTCGGTCGCCGGAGGAACCGCCGGGCCGGTGCCTAGCGAACCGCCACTCGCGGAACCACGGACACGGAGAAAGCGCACCAGGTCGCCCGGAGAGGACTCCCTGGAGTCCGGGGAAAAAAGGTACAAACAAGGTATGTCGAATGACGATAAATTTAACATTCTTTTAAACCAAATGAGTGTGTTAACAAATATTTTGACCAGTAGCGGCCCTCCAACCAAAATTAACGAAACGGTTGTTTTAAATCAACCCGAAGGTTGTTTTTTACAACGCCCTGACTCAATAAAACAAATTAACTCTGAGTTAAACATTGGGAAAGTGACTACAATTTTGAAAGATCCTAAAATTCCTTGCTCTGACCCCATTCGGGTTAAGAGGTTAGAAGAACTACAAAAGTTTAATGATTTAAATTGGAAGGAGGTTCGTTACTCGGAAATATTAAAAGTACATTGTGCCCGACCTGGCTTTATAGAACTTGATGTGAACGACGAATTACGTCAATTTTTGAGGGGCAAAGACCATGTAGCTCCTGTTGAACGATCGTTAGCAGCTATTACAAATGCTTTATTGTTACAACAAGACCACCTTAAGCAACAACTTCAAGAGCTTGTTAACTGGGCCGCTTGCCCCGACACAGAACTTACCCCATCGAATGTATTCGATAAGGTGTCCGACCTGTTCAATACCAAGTCAAAGTTCCATAAAGTTAGCGAAGATATAATGCAATTGGTTTGCGGCAAGCGTGCCGAGTGCATTGAGACACGTAGGGATCGGATTTTGTCAGAAATACCTAACAAGAATTTAGTCGAGGGACTCCGTAGAATTCCACCTAGTTCTGAATTCTTATTCGATAGACCTGCACTACAGTCTTACATGCATAGCACAGGCGGCTTAGATAAATGGATTCGTCCTTGGTTTAGTACAGATAACGAAGCTAAGCGCCGGACAATACCTAAACAAGTTTCCAGGCCTGGGACGTCGCGAGATGCACCTTCCAGATCCTTTCGACCTGAACAAAGGCAAAGGGTCTCGAAACCAGAGCCTAGCTCGTCCAAAAGCAATAATGCCAAATTCAGGAAATTTAATCGCAAGGACCCGCAACCGAACGATAAGAAAAAATTTAAATGACTCTCAGACGAAGTTTCACGGGGGCTGTCTCCGAGCGTATCGGAGACAGTGGCTGGCGTATCAGGCTCCGAAGGCTATCCTGAAAATTATATCAGGGATGCGTCTGCCATTTACCTCCAAGCCTGTGCTTGTCCCACCAACACAGTGCAACCTTCGTCGGTTCACCACCTGTACATCACCTCAGATGACCGAGCAAATCGATATTCTGCTAAAACAGAACGTGCTCGAAAAACCGGAACAGGGTCAACTGGGAACCAGTTTCTTCTCAACCATGTTTCTTCGCAGAAAAAACGACGGCATGAACAGACCTATTTTCAATCTCAAACGTCTCAATCAGTACATCGTACCAAAGACGTTCAAACTGATCTCGCACTTCCAGATCCCAAAGTTCCTTCAGAAACAGGATTGGATGGTGAAAATAGACCTGTCATCCGCGTATTTCCATGTGCCAATAGCAAGCTATCATCGCAGGTTCTTGAGACTGGTTTATCGCGGAGAAGTGTATCAGATGACCAGTCTTCCCTTCGGACTATCTTGTGCACCAAAGAACTTCGCGACAATAACGAATTGGGTGGCTCATCTGCTCCGGAAAAAAGGTATGAGAGTATTGATATACCTCGACGATTTTCTCTTAGTCAACCAATGTCGTATAAAGCTACAAGAGGAGGTAGCCACAGCCGCCCAGCTTCTTCAACAATTAGGGTGGACAATCAATCACGAAAAATCGGTGATGGTCCCCACGCAGGAGCTGGAATATCTAGGCGTGAAATGGAACACAATGAAGAATTTCAAGGCTCTTCCTCAGACGAAGATGACGTCAATACTAACTGCATTAGAATCTTTAAGCAAAGTAAGATCCATGACACTAAAGGAATGCCAGCAGGTACTGGGTATTCTCAATTTCGCCAGCTTTGTAACACCGGGAGGAAGACTGCGCTGTCGCCATCTTCAGAGATACTGCAGGAAACTCCTGCATCAGCAAACCCGACATCAATCGAGGGTCCCCATACCAGCAGAAGTAAGGTCAGATATGAACTGGTGGCTCGCAACCACAAACCAGGCTCTTACTCAAAGTCCACTGCACGAAACGTCGGTCCAGCACTTTCTGACCACGGATGCTGCAGACTTTGGATGGGGAGCCCAACTGGGCGACACCAAAATATCGGGCCGCTGGAATCATTATCAGGCGAATTGGCACTGCAACCAGAAGGAAATGCACGCCATAATATCGGCAATACGTCATTTCAAGCACGTATTAAAAGACCGTCATGTGATACTTCAGTCGGACAATCGAACTGTAGTAGCCTATGTTCGAAACGAGGGGGGGACACACTCGAGCCCATTGCTAGAGTTGACACACACTCTATTCCGCTTGTTGGACCAATGGAAAATAACGCTCTCTCCGGAATACATCCCAGGACGGTTCAACCAGATAGCGGACAGTCTGTCCCGAGGCAAGCAATCTGCGGAATGGCACTTACAACCAGCAGCGTTGGTAAGGATCTTCCAGAGGTACGGAACACCAGAAATAGATCTTTTTGCTTCGAGTGCCACGAAGGTGGTACAAACCTATGTGTCGAAAGATTCGAGAGATTCTTCAGCTCTCTTCTGCAACGCTTTCAGCAGGCAATGGAGTTACAACCTAGCGTGGCTTTTCCCCCCACCGTCTATGATTCCCAGGGTTCTACACCATCTGAACACCGCAACAGGTACGTTCCTCTTAGTAGCACCACTTTGGCAGAAAGTGTTTTGGCTTCCCGATCTACGCCGGCGAGCTCTAGCTCGGCCAATGAGAGTGGAAAATCTACATCTCGTCCTGATAGATCGAACTACGGGATTGCCGCCCCCGCAGGTACAGAACATGAAGCTTTTAGTATGGAAAATTGGGGGTGGGCAGATAACATAACAGATTGGACAGATGCTGAAAAATCTTTACTAAAAAGTGGATGGAGAGATTCAACTCTGAAAACCTACAGACCAGCGTGGCGGCGCTGGACTCTATGGTGCAGAAGACATAATCACAACTATAAACACCCGACCAGCAGCTCTTTAGCAAGGTATTTGGCCCATCTTCATTTAAATGAAAAATTGTCAATATCTACAATATTAGTACATAAGTCTGTTATTCTGACATTAGGTTTACCTGTAGAAAATCTGAATTCACATTTTTTGATTAAACATATTCTCAAGGCCATATCCTTGAAACAACCTAAGCCCGAAAGGCCCCCCGTTTGGGATCCTTCCGATCTTGTTACCTGGTTGAGTACACATCCACCAGCCAGATTGTCTCTTTTCGAATCATCACGAAGACTAGCATGCATTTTACTTTTAGCTTCAGGTCGAAGGGTACACGACCTAACATTACTAAGGGTTACACCAGAAAACTATCAAGATAAGGGTGATCATATAATTCTGTGGCCCATATTTGGCTCTAAAACTGATACTGCAACTTATAGACAATCTGGCTGGAAACTGAAAATAAATTCTGATAATAATATATGCCCAATTTTTTGGTTGCGTAAGGTTATAGAAATAGGTGAGCAGAGAAGAACAGCGGAGTGTAACAATGCTCTGTTTGTTTCCATCTTGGGTGAGCCAAAAGCGGCAACCCGTACTCTTATTGCTAACTGGGTTAAAACGGTGCTTAAAGACGCCGGTATAAAAGCATCCCCAGGCAGTGTGCGCTCCGCTGTCGCGTCTTTAAATTGGTGGGATAATTTACCTATTGATGAAATTCTCTCGCGTGGTAATTGGCGCAGCGAAAATACCTTTGCAAAGTTCTATTGTAAAGAAGTTAAAAACAGAGTCAATTCAACCACAAGTAATGTTCTAATTAATAATTTCCAACCAATTTAATGGACATTTAGATAACATTTTGTTACTATTATTAAGTGTAATAAGATTGTGGTAATAATAAATATCTAAATAATGTAAATTAAGTAATTAATATGTAACTACAATCATAAATATAAAATTATGAAAAAAAAATATAGTTTTTCTTGTCCGAGCTAAACAGCGAACCTTACTATTAACTAGGTATTTATATAATGTAATTCAAATCAACATAACCATCTTATAGGTTCTGTTCCAGATATATTTAGTTGTCGATCTCATCACATAGCGTCATCGTGCAGTCACCAGGAGCTAATAAACACGTCTCTCACAGATGCTGTGCATCGTCACATGCCAAATAATAGTACAAGTTTTACAAAACAATAAAACTTGTATTATTGAGCAGAGACGATGCACAGCATCCAATTAAGGTCTCCTGGTGAGAGACTTTTTTTTTTTTTTTTTTGTAGTTTTTGGCAATGCACGGTTTGTGCTTCTGCCACTGACGACGGTGAAAAGGTTGGGAAACCTATTGATATAAATAATATTACGATAAACGGGATTTAGGAATATAAAATGGATCAGGAAAGGGTACAGAATCAATTAATATATACAAGTACTATAAAAATCATATCTTAATATTGTTATAATTAATAAATAATGATAAGGACACATAAATATCATACTTATTAATAAATAAAAGACAAGGAATAGATGTAGGAAAAGGCACACGGAGGGAAGTAAGAGAAAACATAAAAGAGGAGCGATCATATTTCTGGCAAGCAAAAAATATGTGATTTAAATCACCTATGTCAGCACCGCAATCACACATGTTATCATCAACTATACGAAAGCGCGCTAAATGAGCAGGTGTGCAAACATGACCTAAACGCATTCTAATAAGAGTAGATGTCGCTATCTTATTTAGCTTACTTCTGAAAAACCATGGCTTCAAAGGAATTTGAGGTTGTATGCTTCTATAATAAGAACCTTTTTGAGTACTTTGATTCCAATCTTCTTCCCAAGCTTTACACAAAAAAGATTTTGCAAGAGAAAGCAGATCATGGCAATAGTTTTTATATGGGAAAAGATCACCACTAACAATCGCATCATTAGCTAATCGGTCCGCAATATCATTCCCTAATATACCACAATGACTGGGTACCCTTGCAAAAATGACTTCAAACCCTTTCAATGAACATTGATGCAACAATTTTTTACAGTCAATAATTATTGGATAGCAAATATTTGTCTTAAAAGGAAATTTAACTAAAGCTTGTAGTGCACTTTTGGAATCACAAATGATGACAGTTTTTTTAAGTTTCATTAGAAGAATATACTCCAAAGATTTAAATATACCAAAGCATTCACCTGTGAACACCGATGATTCGGGTGGCAGTTTAACTTTTTGTATTATGTTATATTGTTGATGGTAAACACCAACGCCAAGGCAAGAATCAGGTGAATGTTTTGAAGCATCACAATAAATATAATGCCAATCATTCCAATTTTCATGTAATAACTGATTGAATTTAACATTAGAATGTTTGTCGGTTTTGGAGATATCCAAATCAAAATTAACTACTGCAGGTAAAATCAGAGCTTCATAGTCTATTGAGAACATTGGGAGGTAGGGACATCTATGAGTTGGAGCTTCAAGGGAGGTGAATTTACGGAAACTAATAACTGCACAAGGGAGTGATTTATGTGACCAATAAGGTGAGGTTTCTATTAAGTCGGATAGGCGTAGTAGTTTCGAATAAAGAGGATGATTATAGATTTGAAGTGCCCGAAATAAGAATCTGTCACTCAAATATTGACGGCGTAGTCGAAGAGGCGGATCACCACATTCGACTTGCAGTGCGTTATTAGGACTAGTCTTCATTGCTCCAGTAACAATACGCAGTGCTTTTGTTTGAATAACATCCATTTTTTTCAATCCCAACATACTACATGGTTCTAAAAAATAGGTCCCATAATCAAGTGTGCTTCTAATAAGGGCATTGTATAAAAGCTTTAAAGAGAAAGGATGGGCTCCCCACCATACTCCCGCTAAACATCGCAATATATTTAAATGACGCTCACATTTAGCAACAATAAAATAAAAATGCGGAAGGCCAGTTAACTTCCTATCCAAAATAATACCTAAAAATTTAGATTCGTCTTTAACAGGAATAACTGTGTCATCATAAAATACAGTGATTGGTGGAGGACAACGCATTCTAGAGAATAATACTACAGAACTTTTAGGTACGGATAGACTTAAACCATTTTTATCGAGCCATGTCTTTAAATTCGTAAGGGATAAGGTTAATGATGAGGATAGGGTTTGAATATTACTGCCAGATATATACAATAACAAATCGTCAGCGTATTGTAATATATTTACTTTACCAAGAAGAGAACTCTCTAAATCGTATGAATAAATATTAAACAGTAACGGACTTAACACTGAACCTTGGGGAAGGCCCTTCCATAAAAGTCTTGATATTTTAACAGATTCAGATTGCACAAGGTCTACACTTCTTTCTGATAAAAGATTAATTATAAAATTAATAAGTAGGGCAGGAATCCCTAGATCTAAAAGTTTATTCTTTAATATAGATAATACTACGTTGTCATATGCAGAAGTAATGTCTAGGAAGGCAGCTAAAACTGATTCATTACATGAAAAGGCGAGGCGAATATCTGTAGTAAATACACCAATGCTGTCCATTGTCCCCTTACCCTTTCTGAATCCAAATTGAGAATTACTTATTAGGCCTTTGCTTTCCACGAACCATTCTAAACGATTTTTAACCAAGTGCTCAGCAATTTTAGTCAAGACTGAGGAAAGAGCAATGGGACGATAAGAATCAGCATTTGCCGAGGGTTTATTTGGCTTGAGAATCGGTATAACCTCTTGCTCTCTCCATTTAGGAGGAATACAACCTGTGCGCATAATTGAATTAATAACATCTAAGAAATAAGACAAACTGGGATCGCTTAAATGAGAAAAGAAGGAATAGGGAATCCCATCAGTACCAGGGGCAGAGTCTTTAACGTTTTCGAGTACTCCCTTCAATTCATAGAGATTGAACGGTGAATTTAAGCCTGATTGATCTAAATTAGATATATGAGAGGTAGCAAAAAAGGTATCTTCTGGAACAAATGATGGTGCAATTCTATCTAAAAAGGTTTGTACTAAGGGCTCTTGGAGGCTTTGAGGCGTGGATTCTTTAAAAGCTGACCTAAATCTTCGAATATTAGACCAAACAGTGGATGGAGAAGTGTCAGGAGAAATAGAAGAACAAAAATTCTTCCAACCATCCCATTTCTTCTTTTTTAAGAGTTTCCGAGTACTGGTAATAATATCTGCAAGTTCATTAAAATTCTCCATGGTTGAATTTGCGCAATATTTTAGCTCTGCCTGTTTCCTTCTTTTAATTGCCTCATAGCATTCACTATCCCACCAGGGGGCACATGGTAATTTTTTGTTACGACTATTTTTAGTCGGAAATATTGTATTAGCAGTATTTAACAATAACGAAGCTAAAGCCTCCGCACATATGGATGAGTTCGTATCAGTTACCTCAGGAAGAGAATGAATGTTTTCCTCGACCTTTTCTTTGAATAATTGCCAATCAGCATTTGCAAGTTTATATTTCATGCGAGGGGAACGTTTACTTGGCGATTTAGATGTAGATGGGAAAGTAATGAGTATAGGAAAATGATCGCTACCAAATGTAGATGTAATAACTGACCAAGTCAAGGTGGAGGCTAGATTAGCAGAACAAATGGATAAATCTGGGGCACTAATACCTTCGTTTGGTTGAGTACGACGAGTAGGGTGTCCAGAGTTAAGAATACATAAATTAGCGTTATCTAAGAGATCTAAAACGCGGGATCCGTAATGGTTCGAATTGGAACTTCCCCAACATTGATGCTGCGCATTGAAATCTCCTAAAATTAGCACTGGACTAGGTAAATCATTAATAATATTATCAACTTCATCATATATGACTGTAGAGGGGTGAGGAATATATACAGATACAAACGAAATATTATTTACACGAATGGCAATGATAGAAAAATCACTACTGTGACTAGGGATGGGAATATGTACAAATGAAAAAGAATTTTTAACAAGTAATGCTACACCACCGTAGCCATCAGCCCGGTCTTCTCTAACACAAGAGAAGCCAGGAATTTTAAAAAGGGAATCTGGCCGAAGCCAGGTTTCCTGTAGTGCTATAATAAACGGGGAGTACTTGTTGATCATATAAATTAAGTCAGTTTTCTTATTTTGTATACTTCGGCAATTCCACTGGATCACTGAATCCAACTGATCCATAATTATTAATATTATTATCACATAAAATATCCTTAACAGACATGGCAGCGTTGGACGGTGAGGCTAGAAAATTTGTCTGAGACAGTGTATTTATTAAAGTAATGATTAAATCTTTAATTGACAGATTATCTAAAGACGAGGTCTGTTGGTCGTTTTTTAGTAAAACACTTTGACTCGGGACAATAGGGCTACTATAATCCCTAATTAAGGATTCGTGACTGGCACGATCATAGCCTTTGCCAGGTTTATAAGCAGACTTAGGTTTTAAGAAAACAGTCTTTTTATACGATTTGTTATCGGGAATGTAGTGGTTCTGAGAATTTGACTCATTCAAAATACGCGGGCTATTGGAAACATGAGCAGGAGAAGAAGTAGCAATAGCTGCATATGTCTTGGAAATGGGCGGATGCAATTTCAGCGCTTCAGCATATGTAATGCAGTTGTTAGCCATGGATTCTTTTATGGATTTTTGCCTAAAGAATTCAGGACATTTCCTACTAGTAGCTGTGTGATTGCCAGAACATAAACAACAGATGATACAATCCTCTTCTACTTGGCAGTTTTCACCACTATGACCTTGGCCACATTTAAAACACCTGGGAGTGGAACGGCATTGACTCTTAATATGCCCATATCGGCAGCAGTTGAAACATTGGATAGTTGGGTATATGTAAAGATCAACAGGCAATGAATTAAAACATAAAAACACTCTTTTCGGAAGTGTCTGACCATCAAACGTAAGAATAACTGTTTCTATAGGTAGATATTCTGCTTTACCATTAACAAAACTTTTCCTCTTTATACGCCTAGCCTTTAGTACATGACCGACCCCCATAGGAACGGTTATGCTTTGGATAATCTCCTCCTCAGACCAATCTGTAGGCACTCCCCTAACTACGCCCATACGAGTAACATTAACGACAGGTATAAATGCCTTGTATTTATTTTGTTTCAATTTCTCATTATTTAAAAATAAATTCGCATCCTCAAATTTTGTAAAAGAAATAGAAAGTCTATTTCGGCCAATCCGTTTTAAACTGCCATTGACTATATTCTGCACAGAGTTCTTTTTTAAGAAATAACCAAACGAAACCGGGTGAATGTTGCGATTATCAGTAGGTGATTCTTGTTCTTTCTGTACATGAACAGTGTAAGGGGCTAGATCTGAAGCGACATATGAAAGTCTACCAATAGGAATTCGAGTTGTAGTATCAGTATTAGATCGGTCATGTACTGAATTTGGTACCGAAGGAAAATCATTGGAATTGGCAATGTTATTATTTTGAATTTCTTTATGAGTATCGTTGTGATAACTATTTCCGCACTGACAATCAAATTCATCTCCTGAGCCTGCCATAGCTGAAGTTTTAAGATGCCTTTTACGTTTTTTGCAATGCTTGCATACTTTACGAGCAGACGCTCTTTTACGTTTAGCCTTGGAATTTTCCGTAACAAAACCTCCATCCGTGTCTTGTAAGGAGCATTCAGTCTCCATACCAGAGTTTGAGCAAGTTATTGTTACATAATTAGCTACCGGGGGGGCCGTCCCCCCCGGATCTTCGGGTTCGTTCATGCAAAATTACAAACTTAAAAACTCACCAGATTTCCGTAGAAAACAACACAAATAAATAAAATATATACAATATACAATAGAAATATACAAACTACACGACTTAACTGATCCAATTAAGATTTAAAATTATAAATGCAAAAAAGCCAGAAAAAAGTCGACCGCACCGCTAGACGTTTCCCGCGCTTTTGGTGAGAGACTTCTATGAGGATACCGGGCAAGCTCTGCCCCAAAGGTGACTAAAAATGGCGCCAAACGGAAGTAAGTCAATTGATCTACTCTTTAAGCTTAGAATACTGTCATAGATGGCGGGTAAATCGCTAACCGGAAGTCGACGCACTCTCTCACAGATGCTGTGCATAGTCTCTGCTCAATAATACAAGTTTTATTGTTTTGTAAAACTTGTACTATTTTACGCAATAGATTTCAGTTAGTTGATCAATTTAAGTCCATGAAGGGAATAGCATTTTAATAACAGCGATTGCTGATTAAAAAAATCCCATTGGTTGGTAAGGAGATCATCAAGATGCAAGCTTTATCCTTTACGAGGATTGTCCACCACCAGCTAAAAGTTAATTCAATAAGCATGGACACACTAGGTCATACTTGTTTATCCACATACAACCTAAGTTACAAGTATGAAAAATCGGTAAAACTAGTATCACTAATTAGTTTAAGTAAAATAATAAACATTATACCCAACAAAAATCGTTTACTTTCATTTGTTTGCCTTATTACAATGCACATTACAATGTTATAAAATAAGATACACCTTTAGTTACCTACTTTGTAGTACTTTAAATGTATTCATTACTTTAAACAAATAATTGAATCCATGACTTCTTTATTGATTAATACAGGGTTTTGTTACAAATGCACTCTTCTTAGATAAAAATCTACTGTCATTTGCCGCCCATTAAGCTGTTCATTCCACTTGAACCTTGCTGCAGTTGCTTTATCATGTTGTGCAGGCCAGACATCCCACCCATTTGCTGGAGAATGCGAGGGTCCATCATTTTTGCCATTTGTTGGTTCAGTTTAGCCATTTGAGTTTGATTCACATTCTTGGATATATCTCCTCCTTTGAATAAACCTTTGATGCCACCCATTTTTTTAACTACCGCTGCAAATTTAGTGTATTGTGCAATCAAGTCTTTAACATCTTTTTCTGTGACTCCAGCTCCCTGCGCAACTCTCGTGACGCGTGTCGGTTGTTTCGAAAATAGTTTGGCGCCATCGCGATGATCTAATTCGCCTTCATTCATCGAGTCCATTATAGTCATAAGACGCTTCAATCTGGCCATTGATTCCTGCTCACTGCCCTTTGACATTAAATCTTGAGAAAAACCTGGGATCATTCCCTGCAAATTGAAAAACATGTCTTATTGGTTAACAATTCAGGGTAAGTTTGTTTTGGTTCATAGCAAGAAAAATTATGGAAAGAGTAACAATAGATAACACAATATAACTTTTTCTCTAAAGGTGCAGCAGAACTCTAAAAATGTTTATAAATACATTTTTAGGTATATTCCAGTGAATAGATCAAATAGATTTTGGGATACAAAAGTTATAAATACCATTATCTGTGAGAATGGCCCCATCTTCATGATGTTTTGAAACTGTTCATACATAGCTCTCAATGTGAACTGTCCATGTTTCAGTTTCTCTAATAATTCATCATTATCATCGAGTTTGAGTTCATTAACTTTGTCCAAGAGCCCTTCGATGTCTCCCATACCCAACAGTTTGTTAATAAATGGCTTAGTTTTAAAGGGCTCTAAATCATCAATGTGTTCTCCTGTTCCAATAAAGATGATAGGACTCTGAGTAGCTGCAACCCTGTAATTAAAATGTATTATTAGAAAAACATGATGATGATGATGAAGTTTAGAAAAACAGTTTAGTCAATTGTGTTAAATTTATTTCAACTGAATGAAATAAAAAACAGTTTCAATAAAACAGAATGTTTTTGAATTCATATTATGTCAAATCAAGTGATTATAATCTTATTTTTTGTATACTTACGCTGACAATGCTCCACCACCTTTTGCATGGCCATCTAACTTGGTAATGATCACTGAACCGATGTCTACTTTTTCCTTGAAAGCTCTAGCTTGTGCTTCACAAGCCTGGCCGATAGTGGCGTCCATCACGAATATTATGTTGTCTGGTTTCTGTATAAATAAACAATTATCATAAAATTTTCATCTGATGTTCAACAAGTTTAGCTTAATTTAATAGCAACTTAGGCTACTGATCATACAAAAAGCGATGGCTCTTTATAGATATATATCGTAAGATGTTATGGTGTCACTTTATGGTCCTATAATGAGAAAATTAAACTACTCCAAAACTCTTTTAATTTTCCTTCAGTAGCATTTTTAATAAAAGTTGTATAAGCCAGTAATAATTATGAGCAATTAGTATTTAGTGTAAAGTACAAAAAAATTAATGTCATGATACACAAGGAGTCGAAGCCTTCAACTTGAAACACGACTTGAAGGTGCTGGCAGAGTCCAGGGAAGAAATTTTGAATGAAGGAAATAAATTTTGATTAAATGTGGACAAACTAATTGTAACATATGCAACACAACTGTAAACCTACCCATGTTTCGCAAATGAAGATAATTTGAATATAATACTGAGTATTCACTTACAATGGCATTTGCAACTGCCAACATCTCCTCAAACAGTGACTCCTCCTGCTTGTGGCGACCACTTGTGTCCACAATGATCATCTCAAAGCCTTCTTTCTTGAACATGTCCACACCAGTTGATGCTATTACCACAGGGTCTACTTCTGTGTAACTGCATAGAAACATTATATTTATTAAAATTTATTCCTGAATATCGTACAAGTACTTAGTATGTAAGGCTTAGTACTGTAGTATAAATAAAAGAATTGCAGTGAATAAAGTTAAACATTTGATCCACATATTATATCATAACCTTTTCTAAAACATTATAATTGTATGAACTGAAAATACTATTCTGTAATCAGCTATCAACATACAGGGTAAAGGAATTTAAGAGAAATAGTAAAAAAATAACATATTAAAATTAAAACTTCATGATAGAAACCAGTTATATTTTGCTTGATAACTCGGAATATTAATTTATTATGTACATAGTTAAATAGAAAGGCTTCTTTAAAGTCTTACCTTCCATAGAAGGGTATTCTGGCTTTGGTGCAATTCTGTTTAACCTGATCATAAGCACCAGCTCTGAATGTGTCGGCACACACTAGACAAGACTTCCAGTTTTTCCTCAAGTAGTGGTATGCCAGTTTGGTACATGTTGTTGTTTTACCCGATCCCTGCAGCCCTACGAACATTATAACGTTGGGCTTGCCTTTTATTGGTTGGTATGGTTTCACTCCAGGATCAACTAACTGTAAATAATATAAGAAAAAACCTTAAATATACACAAAACACAACATTCTGTGAAGTTTGAATGCAGCAAAATACAAAATATCTACAAAAAAAAATGTCGTTTTTAATTTACGCCAAATGTTGGTACATAGAGGGCATCGAAATTACTTACTTTAACCAATTCCTTGAAGACAGCAGACTGAATCATCCTCCGCTTGTTGAGCCCCCCTGCCATCTCATCAAAGTCAATGACTGCACGTACATTTTCTCGGAGATTTTTTACTAAACGAATATTAACATCAGCTTCTAATAGCGCTGCACATATCTGTTTCAACATAGAGTTCAAGACCTGCAAGGTAAAATCATATTATGAGGTAATGTGTGCCAAGTTAACTATTACCAATTTCGTCAAATATGGTATACTTTCAAGTTTCTACTTACATCTTCATTAATAATAGTAGCCCTGCTAAGGGACTGTAAAGCGGTGGTAATTTTCCGACCTAAATCTGCTAAAACCATCTTGGAAAACTAGACGTACTTTATGGCAAAAATATATTTAACACGAACACAATTTATTTACAACACTAAGTACAGCAATAGCCATACAAATTTTGAGACATTTTATAACAGAATTGTATCGTAGAAATGCTAAATCAATAAACACTTTCTATTTCAATATTTTTCGTTCGAGGTAGCGAAAAATGACAATAGTGGTACACGCACACACGTCAAAAGACACACAACCGCCATAGACAAAAGATGAAGATAGATGTCAACGACGTCAACGTCATTCAGTGCTGGTGCAGACTGCAGTCGCACAGATTAAATAGGTACCTTGCTGTTTTATGGGAAATGGAATGTCTGAATACGCTTGAAACCACGGCAACTACCAACGATATTTTAAAAAAATACGACTTGTCAAGAAAGAAATGTCAAAAAATTCGCTTTGTAATCGTCTTCACATTTGCTGAATTGTGTGTTTTCAAATAGAGTTAAAATAAATTATTGATTACACGAACCTGTAATGGTAAGTTTAAAATAAAGCCCTTCAATGTAAGGCCCGCGTTCTATGAAAAAAAACAACAAACAACTTAAATGATATCAACATTTTAGGGCCAAAATCAGTCTGGCGGAGGCAGCGGAGGAGACAAAAAAGATGACAAAGACAAGAAGAAGAAGTATGAACCCCCAATCCCGACGAGGGTTGGCAAGAAGAAACGCAAGGCCAAGGGACCCGACGCCGCCCTGAAGCTC
Organism: Conogethes punctiferalis; assembly: GCA_031163375.1. Lineage (NCBI taxonomy): Eukaryota > Metazoa > Arthropoda > Insecta > Lepidoptera > Crambidae > Conogethes > Conogethes punctiferalis. The sequence continues at coordinate 6,185,578 of CM062093.1, forward strand.
CCGCAAGTGACGCCGCATACGCGTTGTCGGTTGAAGCTGCTTAAACTGGAGAGAATCAAGGACTACTTGCTGATGGAGGAAGAGTTCATTCGCAACCAAGAGAGACTGAAGCCGCAGGAGGAGAAAATCGAAGAGGAGAGGTCTAAGGTATTTGCAAATTGCATTGTGTAAAGCAAGGTTGCCCGATTAGGGTCACCTACCTAGGTACTCGAAGTTTGATATATGACTGGACTGCTGTTACAGGTTGATGACTTGCGAGGAACACCCATGTCTGTTGGAAACCTGGAGGAGATCATTGATGACAATCATGCTATTGTGTCGACTTCCGTGGGTAGTGAACACTATGTGAGCATACTATCCTTCGTGGACAAAGACCAATTGGAGCCTGGTTGTTCTGTTCTGCTTAATCATAAGGTATGTAGTTCTAGTGTTATTGCTTCTATAGAGTCAGTAAAAAAATTACTGACTCTATAGAAGTGACAATGTGAAATAAATAATAATAAAGTAAATAAATAACCCAAGATATACATGCCATGCTGGGCCACACATAGCCATCTAGCCTCAGAGTAAGTGGATGCTTGTACTATGGGTGCTAGACAATGGGTGGGTTAGGTTTAAATCTCACAAAATAGATGATTATATGATGAATATGCTAAATAGGTACTATAGTCATCAAGTTGCAAAGACCAGTTATATCAATACTACCTATTATGTGTTTATTTCTGTTTGTTTTAACTGTTCAATTATATTTATTTATGATACCTTAATTCAGACTCCATAATGCATACTATCCTTAATTTTGATACTTGGGGCAAATGTATGTCTGATATTTATTTAACTATTGTGTCTTTAACTTTTGCCATTGTGTCTCCTATTTTATACTTTGTGAAACAACAAAGGCAATGAGTTGTACTGTTATGATTTGTTTTCTTGTATGGTTGGTACATAAAATAGACCACTTGTAAATAAAGAAAGAAATATACTTGTGAATGATTATTATTTTGACTTAGACTGCTATCCACATGTCTTAAAAATTTCATGACAATTTGACCCTTTAATGTAACTCCTTTAAGTGGGATACATTATGGATGCCTCCTTATTTTTTAACATCCTACAGGTGCATGCAGTAGTAGGCGTGCTTGGAGACGACACAGATCCAATGGTGTCTGTAATGAAGCTGGAAAAGGCTCCTCAGGAAACCTATGCAGATATTGGAGGATTGGACACACAAATACAAGAAATTAAGGTATTTGCCTGAAAACTGCTATTGTTTAATTAATTTTCTATTATTATAACATGATCATTATATTGATCACAGAGTTAGACAATTCTTTGCATATTGAGCCCAGCACTCCACACTTTAATTGTATCCTCATTTACTGACTTCAACTTAGCTAGTAAAGCTGTAAATAAAATATTAATAAATTCTATGTTTCAGGAATCAGTGGAGCTTCCTTTAACTCACCCTGAGTATTATGAAGAAATGGGCATCAAACCTCCTAAGGGAGTTATCCTGTATGGTCCACCAGGAACTGGCAAAACATTGCTGGCTAAAGCTGTTGCTAACCAGACATCTGCTACATTCCTTCGTGTTGTGGGATCTGAGCTCATCCAAAAATACTTGGTAATATTTTATGCATATGTACCACAGCATCTTAACAGATGATTGTTACAGTGGCTCATTAATGACGTAGCATGCCCCATTTTCTTTTGTGTCTGAGCAGTCCAATGGCTGCACATGTTTTGCCACACAAGTCGGTTTATACATAATGTCTAAAAAAAAACACTTCTACAAGAAAGCATTATGTGAAGCAAAAACATATTTGTGTACATTTAAATTTACATTAATTATTGTTTACTCTCAGGGAGATGGCCCCAAACTAGTAAGAGAACTGTTCAGAGTGGCAGAGGAGCATGCACCTTCCATTGTTTTCATTGATGAAATTGATGCTGTAGGCACAAAACGGTAAGGATTCATGTTAGATTTTTACTTCTTCTTTTTGCAAATTCTTAATGTCTGTTAGAAAAGAAAATTACATACTACTTGTATAAATGAAATAAAATGAAATTCCCTTAAACATAATCTTTTCTTGCGTTTTTATATTTCATTTCATTTCTATATTTTTATTTTAGTTATGACTCAAATTCTGGTGGTGAAAGAGAAATTCAAAGAACTATGTTGGAGTTACTGAATCAGCTTGATGGTTTTGACTCCAGGGGAGATGTAAAGGTATAAAATAGTAATTTATTTTATTATTTGGGATATTAAAAACTAATTAGACTGCAATCTAACATCCTTTTTTTATTATTAGGTTATTATGGCCACAAATCGTATAGAGACATTGGATCCAGCTCTGATTCGCCCTGGCCGTATAGACAGGAAGATAGAGTTCCCCCTTCCTGATGAAAAAACTAAAAGAAGAATCTTCACCATTCACACCTCAAGGATGACACTGGCTGATGATGTCAACCTTTCAGAACTTATAATGTCTAAGGATGATCTGTCTGGAGCTGATATCAAGGTTTGTATTAAATGCTGTTACAAATCAGGAAGCATTTTTACAGACAATATTAAAATTGTCATCATCATCATCAACCTATTGCAGTCCACTGCAGGACATAGGCCTCTCCAGTTGTTTGCTACTTAGAGCGCACATCTGGAGGATATACCCATAATCGCTACGCTGGGCAGGCGGGTTGGAAATCGCAGGGCGTAGCTTCTCGCTCCAGTGACGCTGCTGCCCGTCATCGGTCGGTGGTATTTAGCTACGCCTTTAATTGTGATAGTTATCAGTCGGTTGCCATCGCCTCGTTTGCTTTTCGGCAGGATGCACCATGGGCAGGTGAGGTTGGCTTGAAGGGGAAAAGATGATGGGCCGTTCCCGTACATCCCAGTATTAAATTTAAAGAAATAAACAATTATTATTATCATTTCCATCCATTGACAATTTGCATAATATTTTTCAGGCAATTTGTACTGAAGCTGGTCTGATGGCGCTCCGGGAGAGACGCATGAAAGTAACAAATGAAGACTTTAAAAAATCGAAAGAGAGTGTTCTCTATAGAAAGAAGGAGGGCACGCCTGAAGGGCTCTACCTATAAATTAAAGCTTTTCTTACTCCTGGCAGCATTTTGTAGGAATGTTCTCCTCACAGGATGAAAAGAGAATATTATTAAAATGTCTTCAAAGTGTTACAGGAAATTATGCAATTAAAAAGTATCTATGTATACATTGTTTTATTAGTACTCCTATAAATAAGAACCTATAAAGTGGAAGTAAACCTATAAAGTTCCGCAGGTGTCGAACAGTTGACTTAGAATTTTATTCCAAATTGATGTTAATGGGTCTCGACAATAGAACGATAAAATAAATACAATTCCATAAACTTAACTCAAGTTCGAACCCTAAACTGCAGGTAGCTTTTAAGCGAATTTTTCTTACATGATGCATTACTGCACCAAAATAGGGACTTGCACCGGAGCAGTGAGAACCGGAGAATCACTGGTGATTCATCGGTAAAAGTAATAGATTAAAACTAATCGGTGATTAATCGATTAAACTCCGGTGATTGTATTGTATTTATGAAGATTTAATTAATGTTAAAACATTAGATAAATAAAAGAAAGATTCATTAATCAATAAGTATTTTAATTATTTAACCACATTAATTTAAATTATTTACGAATTTGCTTGAATCTTATAAGATTAATAATTTCAGTCATTAATTGAAAACGTTCTTGTTCTTTTATATGATTCATTTCTCTAGCTAGCAATCTTCCGCATAATTCGTTGCAACGTGCATGATCTATATTTTTAGTTTGAGTTCCAGTTTCATTTCTTCTGGTATCTTGATTATTTGAAATATTTGGTGGAAACTACTATAGAAGTGCATTTTTATTTGATGACAAAATTATTGTACCTCATTTTTTTCGTAAATCTTTTTCCTTGGATGGACCTGGATTCGGCTTATTAGAGCTATTCGTAAACTACCAGTTTTTCATCAAAAATATTTAATAAAGTAGCCATCCGGCCTTACAATAGGGAATATGCATGAAAAATAATTTCATGTATTTACTAATTTATCGTAAAATACATAAAAATTTCGTAGTATACGAACAGTGAAAACAAAATCAAAATTGGCTAAAAATTGGGCGAGATACAGTCGTTGAAAGTGAATATATATGTCTCTCTCACGCGAAACAGATTTTTCTATGGAGTTTGTATGGCGGGCACGGTACGTGACGTCATCCGCCACGTCAAATCTCTGTCTAAGCAATAACAAACACAACACAAGTTTCGAACTTACTTTGGGGCCAGCTCAAACAGTGTGATTTGTCCTCAAATATTAAAAAAAAATAATTATTTTTGTAAAGCTCCGGTGATCACCGGTGAATCACCGGAGCTTTACAAAAAACCGGTGAATTCAATCGGTTGTCAAAATTTCGCTCCGGTGCAAGTCCCTACACCAAAACTGAAGAAAGTATCAAGTAGATATAGACAGCAGGTAATTTGCTGGAATAAAAGTTTTATGGGGATGATGTTTGTTTTCCTTTCTATTCCTTGCGTTTCTTGATAGTTCTTTGGAGGTCACTAATTTGCATTTCCAAAAACTTATTTCTTTTTTTATAAACATATTACGGAGCATGACATGAACCCACAAAGCTACCATTGAAAAAAAAAGTCTGAAAGGTGTACTGTCAGTGTCAGTCTTCAATCAATCATTGTTACGCTTGGTAGTCCTGCTAAATTCGATACACCTGCAAATTCAGAACAAGAAAAAATATTGCAATACGATTAGGTACTCGAAAACCTAGTCGAAAACAGTTGGACAAAAATCAACCAATTGACTCTTTAAAATAGCCGTGTTGTTTTGTTTTGTGTCACATTAATCTGGGTTTTAATCGTCAAATTAAGTGACAAGGCAAACTCTTGTGGTTTCTTTGCTAAAACAGTGTGATTTACAAACAAATAACAAATTATCGACAAAATGTTAGCTATGCAAAATATTTATGAATGAGTAACGCCGGCAGTGACACGGAGGAAGTGACCGAGCACACAGCGCTGATGGACGGGCATATCGCAGAAGCGCGCCCCGACAGGGAAATCGCCGAGCGTATCGCCAGGAAACGGAAAACCAAGTCCGACTCCCAGCGGTCGTATGGGGTGAGCGTGAATCAGCTTTGATACCAAGCGTTCGAGTGTGACGTGATGAGGCGGCCGCCCACTATCTAATCAGATAGGCAATATCGAACTTATTTGCATCTTTTGCGATTAAGTTTATCGTCAGGATATTAATTAGAAATCTTATTTTATATACTGAAGAAACTTCTTCGACTAAAAAGTATATTATTTAAAGTGGCTCTCATGTTTATGTGGGTCAACTTACTTTCTTAGTGCTTTCAAACATGTCTTATTTTGTTTGATGTGACTAACACAATGGTACAGTGATTCACAACTTGAAAACTAATACTCTGACTGCTCAAAGTTACTTGTGTCACATTTATTTAATTGAATTATTAAATTAAAAATACTTTTTAGAGTGTGGAACAGACCGAGGGTGGTGGTTCCAATGCGCCAACTAGCTCTGGGCCGAGTGCCGCTCCCGCGCCTGCCAGTGCGGAGTCCCAACTGGAAGAGCTCGAGCTCAAGTATGGGGCACGGCACGTCATCAAGCTGTTTGTGCCGGTCACTCTGTGCATGCTAGTAGTTGTGGCTACAATCTCCTCTATCAACTTCTACTCTGTCAAGGATGTCTACTTGTAAGTATTTATGAATGTACCAGAAAGACAATACTGCCTACTCATTTGTAATAAAGAGTCAATTTTTTTCTAGGTATTTTAATTTTAATAATTATAAGTGTGAATAATCAAAATTTTGACTTTAATTGTTTGTTATTAATGACTTAGAACTATCTTGTTTACAGTTTGTTGTGTTTTATGCTGAACCCCATCCAACATGGGAATTATTCAGCCCCACATGGATCATACACATTTGTGTTTGTTCCATGATGTGGGACTTTAGATATTTACTTTGATATCGAAGTGTGTGATGTTTGAAATTCATTTCTTAACATGCAATAGACTTTCTAAATACTTAAGATTGATAATTTTGAAACCACACAGAGCATACACTCCGTTTCACGAAGAGAGCCCATATGCTGTGACAAAGGTATGGAACGCCCTGGCCAACTCCATGATCCTTCTGAGCGTCATCGCGCTCATGACTGTCCTGCTGATCGTACTCTACAAGAAGAGATGCTACAAGATCATCCACGGCTGGCTCATACTCTCCTCCCTTATGCTGCTGTTCTTGTTCTCCTACTTGTACATAGAGTAAGTAATCCCCATATAAGTCTTTCTTATACAATTACAATTCACTTGTTAGTACAAAGTAGTATGCTTTCTTTACTATACTTTTTTAATTGATTTTCTTTTGGCCAAAATTAAAAACACTGATATTCATCAACTTAAATTACATACCATCTAAGCTTGAATAGTGTCTTGAGAACATTGAACTTGAGATTGTTTTGTGTCTACACATCTAAAGTTTGATGTTAAAATAATATTAATGAGAAATATAAAACGATGTCGTGTGAAATTATAAAATTTCTTAATAATCATAATCTCTTCCAGAGAAAATTAAAATACGTGTATGTAGGTAGTTGTTATTACATTATGTGTTTTTTATTTGTCTACTAAACACAAACATTTATAACTAAAACTATGGACACTATTGCCAAATTGCCACTCAAGATTGTAGACGATGGTGTATCTATGTTTTTCTAACTGATGGTGATATCTTTTGAATGAAAGAATACCCAATTTTTTTATTTGATTTCAGAGAAGCTTTGAGAGCTTACAATATTCCAATGGATTACATAACACTAGTATTTGTGATGTGGAACTTTGGTGTGATGGGCATGATTGTGATCCACTGGAAAGGCCCTCTGAGGCTGCAGCAGGCCTATCTCATTTTCATCGCAGCCCTCATGGCCCTGGTGTTCATCAAGTACCTCCCTGAATGGACAACATGGGCTGTCCTTGCAGTTATATCAATTTGGGGTATGCACAACGCCACATACATAATTAATATAATTTTCTTTACTTTTATGACATTATTTTTTTCTTATGCATTTTACTGACCTTGTGCCCAGGGTCTTCCCTAGCCTATTTTATTATAATATGAATATTAATTTATAATTAGTATTGTGGTTTACTGGTATCACACAATTTTGCTGATTTGAAACATACCTGTTGTAAGTATTGATATGGTGTAGCGGGATCCTAGCATAAGTATTGTATAATGCTTGCTTCATAGTACCAGGCTTTAGATAATTTTAATGTAAAAAATTATGCAATAAACATTTGATTTACTTTTTAAATTAATTGTTAATTTTCACAGATTTAGTGGCAGTGCTGACACCAAAAGGCCCACTAAGGATTTTAGTTGAAACAGCTCAGGAAAGGAACGAACCAATCTTCCCTGCACTTATTTATTCCTGTAAATATATTTTGAGTTTATTATTTTTTAACTGCACAATTAATTTATTACTGTAATTTGAACTAATACTCGTATTGTATGTAAATAAATTACTATACTACTAGAAATACTCTGGAGAATACACCCCAGTCAGCGCAGTGCTCGATTAGTTTATTATCAACAGCTACTACCACACTGATTGAATGATTAGACAAGGTTTTATGTCATGGTATCCGTTCATCAATTGTGAATTGGTGTTGTTTGGTGTTAATAGGCCTGTTGCCATAAAATATGTAATTAATAATAAAGTTCAAAAATAAAAGACACGTATTTTTTCATTTGTAAATTAGACTAAAAATGACAAAGATATAGCCCGTTCAAATTACGCGTGATGTCACAGAGTGGGAGCTTTTTCGCCACTGAGTGACGTCGAGTGGGGGGTCCCACTCCTTAATTTTGATGCCTTGTATGTTTGTTATTTTTTGTTTAAATGAAAAAAAAAAATACGTGTCCAATATATTTTTATAATCTAAAATACGGACTAAATCTAATGTAAATATTTTGACGCTGGAAACATTCCTATTCTCTGGCACATTATCTATTTATAATCGATTATTTTGATTATTTATGGGAAAATTGACAAATGTTTTCGTTTCAGCGACGGTGATGTACTGCCTGGCCACGACCACCACCCCCGGCGCGGGCGAAGGTGAGCAGCGCGCGCGCGAACTGCGACCCCTCAACCCCCACGGTCCGTCTGCCGCCTCCTTTGACCGCGTGCCGTCCCTTAACTCCTCTGGAGCCTGGTCAGACTGGCGTGTTTGAGTGGCCACACTAACGCTTTTTCTGTCCGTTGACCACAAAAAGCTTAAAACCGGGAAATCGCCCAAAAATAACCGCAAAAAGCGCCTGTGTGGCCAGGACCTTACTTATATTATTATTGTTTTTAATATTAACAACCTAATCAACAGCACTTTATTTTTATTAATGTTTGCCATTTAATTTAGACCCTTTTCTGTACTTCACAAGGAACTAGCGGAACCCTTATTGATTCACTTTTAACCTGTTCGACGTGATCTAGATTTCCATTAAATACTTACATAAGGTACCATAAAAAAAGACCAAAAAAAAATTTTATCTATAAAAATTTCATTTGTGGTTCAACTAGGTACCATATGTAATTGTATGCTCGTCTAGATAACGCGTTTTACTCGCTCGCGCGGTCGGTTTTTAGAGCCATCGCGCATATGCATGTTGTAGGAATATATAAATAAATAATTAGTAACTATATGACTTGAGACCCTCAAGATCATGGCACTACAAAATGCGCGAGTGAAAACGCGTCATCTAATGTGGGATGTCCGTCATGTTGATAATGTACGGTCTGCTCTCCGCGTATCCACAGGCGCGCGGCCCAGCGAGGCGGAGGCGCGGCGGGCGTCGGGCGGCGACGCGGGCTTCGACGCGGCGTGGCAGGCGCGCGCGCACGACTCGCGCGCTCACGCGCCGGGACACGCCCCCGCGGGACACGCCCCCGCCGCCGCGGGACACGCCCCCGCCGCCGCCGGACACGCCCCCGCCCCCGCCGCGCAGCGGCTGCGCGTGGACGGCACGGCGCCCGCGCACTACACCACGCGCGTGGAGCGTCCGCAGCAGCCCGTCCTGCCCGACGAGGAGAGTGAGTACCTGTGTAGACTGCACACGTTCTTTTTTTTTATAGAAGCGACATAATGGCCTCCCTACGTGTTACGGACAGAACGACCTGTCCTCTTTTATATCCATTTATGATGTAAGTAGTTTTATATATAATTTTGTATTAAGAAGTGTTTTTTTACGAGTATGTTATGTTGCTATGGTTTTGATATATTGTTTTTAAGTTATAGTCGTTATAGTTATACAGTCCACCTGCGGCTGTACGAAATATAGTGTCTTGTGGTTTCCCAGTGTTGTTGTTTGATTCCACACCCTCGACGCCAGCTCCAACCGCAACACTACGCCTGATGGAAAGCGAAAGGGAAGCCCAAGTCGATGCGACAATGGGCAAGTAACTGGCCAAGTAACAGTTACCTGTCAGTTGTTGCTAACCCCCCACGAGCTCTGGAAACCTTACTCACCGGCAGAAATACGACCCGGCGGTCATTTGGCTGCGGTATTGGAGTGAAGGTCCTTTCGATGAGCTACATTGCTTGGCCGCCCCATTTTTATATTTGATTCCCTACTGTCCAGTCCACTGTGCATCACTGGGTGGCTGCGCTGCAATTCAAGTTACCAGATAAGTACAAATAATTACAATTTTTCACCTTTTTGTTACAGAGGGTGTGAAGCTTGGTTTAGGCGATTTCATATTCTACAGTGTGTTGGTTGGCAAAGCGAGCTCATACGGCGACTGGAATACGACCCTCGCGTGCTTCGTCGCTATCTTAATTGTGAGTACAATTTTCACTATTTACTTTTGTTATTGAGGTTGTGCTATATCTATTTTCCCGAACAGAAATAACATATGAGTTGTAAAGGAAGTGAATGACATGAATTTATGAATGTTTCCTTATTGCCACACCAACTGTGCCCCATTTCTCTCAAAAGCAAAATCGAGTCATCATGCTGTCCTACTTCAAAAATAATTCAATGAATCAATTCATATCTCAACAGTACAACCATTGGTCACGAAGGGTTTCCACTTAAAATATGAGTACCAGATAATGACATGTTCCAGAACACCCAGACCTGAGACAATATAAAAGTCAATTTCCTAAATTTTCCCGACCTGGGATCGAGCCCAGAAGCATACACCAGGGCCCTGAGTATGGGACGTTCAGTTATGTGGGGTTCACTCCTGTCTAACTACGAACCCTAAAGGTTCCTATAGTACGACAGGCAGCGATACCTCGGTAGTATTCTAAGATCCACACCACAGAACGCACAAACGTTGGACTGGACCAATGATGGTTTAGTCTAAGAAAGACCGATTCGCAAAATTACTATGTGGTCTAGAAATTACCAATTCTTGAAAAGTACAATTCTTAAAATGACTGATTATTCAATTCTATGACAGTACGTACGTATGTATCTAGTTATATACCTAGTTTGAATAACTATACAATATCGCTTCTCTCAGGGGTTATGCCTGACGCTGCTGCTGCTCGCGATACTGAAGAAGGCGCTGCCTGCGCTGCCCATCTCGATCACGTTCGGGCTGATCTTCTACTTCGCCACGCGCTGCGTCGTCAAGCCCTTCGCGGACGCGCTCGCCGCAGAGCAAGTGTTCATCTAGCTGGCGCCGACAGGCAGGGAGAGGCTCGTTTAAAGCTACAGCCAGTACCGGTCTTAGAAGTACCAGCGCTATGGGCGAACTTTCTTACCTCCCTTCTGCTCCCCTTCGCGGTAATCCTTTGCCTGCCAAGAAACGGTCAGACGGGACACAATAGAAAATCTATTGTTACCGACGAATTTAAGCGTCAACGGGTTAATGAAGAAATTAAAGTAGTTTCACAAGACGAGAGGCGCCATTTTCCGATCCGTCACGCGTCGCCCGTATGTATCAGGCGCCCTAGGCGTTCGCCCAACCGCGCCCTACTTTAACGCCGCAACTAGCTATATAGCACGGAGCAAGTACAAAGAGAAGTTGTAAATAATGATTTCTATGAAATAACGTGTAGCAACAACGACATCTATATCCACATTACTACAATATACAATAGTACCCCTTACTAACAACAGATGGCGTTGTACCTTCCGCGTCAAGCAATCTCCATACATTAGAAAATTGCTTCATACAAAGTTCTATGGAAAGCCTACAACACACATGCGAAGTTTTCACCACCACAGAACAATATGACAAACCAAGACCTTGACGACAGATGGTGCATTGCTTACAAAATAATTCAAAACTGTGGGTAAGTGCGAACACTGGCAGCTACAAGAGGAAAATAGTTATATATAAGTAGTTGTGGCTACATTGATAGGCGTGGTCAATTTATAGGTCACGCCTACTCATGAAGTGATGCATCAGGTCTAGTCGGGAATCACAGTGCACACAGTTTGTTAACCTCGTAATGCCCAATGTCCTTTTAGAATCCAAATCCCATTGTTTTATCTATTGTGTCTAGTAGTCTGTCTGGTCATTACGACTTTAGGCCATCTGCTCATTGTACTTGCTCTGTGGGGTACACTATTTATAACAAACGGTATTCGTCGAATCTTCAATAAACTTAAACCGTCATAAACATAATAGAATCGAACCTGCCAAAAGTATGGCATGTAATCTGGCTGCAGGATGCCACTATCAGATGCTTTATAGCCGCGGCCCGCTACACAAGAGGAAAATCATGAAGCCCATGTTTGTTTAACATAATTAAACGAAGGAATGTGACATTAATAGTGTAGTTATTGAATGTCCAATGCAATGCAGATAAGATTGTTGAAAGATTTGACAGACTTGAATATATCTACTCATTTATTAACCAATACTAGTAAAATTAATTTGCTGCCCTGTTATTGTATTGTGAAATATTGAAGTGGATTTTCAAATAAGTAAATCATATAAATTCCATTAATATGTGGTACACTTCCTAAAATCACTCTACAATTCTCAAAGGATGTCCTGTCATTCTATTTATTTTTTACGTATAGTGTTAACGGTAATATTATAAAGTTTGTGATAATATAATAAAGAAATCTGATATTATATTATTGTAGGTTTTGTTATAATACCTAATATCCATTTAACTATCAGTCTTTATAAGTGCAGCTCCTCTTACCTTTTAAAGACTAGAAGAAAGTAAATGTTGACATTCCACTAGCAAGTAAAAAAGTAGATTTCTCAATTATGTACCTGGCACTCAGTACCTACATAACACTTACTACCTACCTAGTTCGGCAGAAGCAGCTTACTCGACTCATCTACACAGTATACCTACCTAATATGTATAGAAGCCTTATTAGTTGAATTTAAGTTAATGAATTTTGAAATTCAGTACCTATCTAAATAAATCTTTTTATACTAAAAGTTGGAGTTTTATTAAAGTACAACACTATAACCTTAACCATACGATCAAATAAATAAACCTAATGCTTGTTAAAGTTTACTTTTGACTTGATACCACGATACCATCGACCAATATCAATGCTTCATCCAATAAAAGTAACTTTATTTAGGCATGTGAAACATTCTTTGAAGAAAGTAAGGCGTTATGAAAGTAACAAATGAAAACAAAAGACATAGTATAAAATCATATTTATTGCTTATAATATGTTGACATATCGCCCAGATAAATAAAATGAACAATTTAAAACATTCAAATATTATACCAACAAAGTTAAAGTTAATAACAACCATTACAGTCCTTGATTTGTCTACGTTGTGATGTCGTCATAATAATCGTATCCTGCAGCTGCCTGTCCCTACACTGTACACACAATTAAAAGGCTCGAGGCAATATTGATACCATATCATTTCAAGCTTGCTTATAACACTTTTGGTTATGGATGTACTGCAAGCACAAAATAATTTTGCCTCGGTACTTCGGCTACTAGAGTCAATCAACTCTGGGTCTGTTATCATAGATTTATTATCATGCGAAACCCGAGCTAATGAATTACTAATAATTTTATCCAGATCGAACAATGAGATACTTTTCGAGTATTCTTCGAGCAAATACGTTATAACTATTGTAACGATATTATACTACGCGCGTTTAGAATAATAATGCTTAGTACTAGCGCTGACCTGCCTGACCATTAGCGCGACTTTGCAACCAAGTTGTAAATAATGATGTAATTTTGTAGACATAATTTATAATAAATATTCAAATATCATTTTATTGCACTTAATATGACTGAAATAACGGTAACAAACTGCTGAAAACTAGCATAAAAACAGATCTAGTAAAAGTCAAAATTATGTACCATATAAAATACATACAAATGTATGATAAACACATATTACAACAATCTTCTACATAACCAGAAATATCACTAATACAATGAAAATGTTAAAAATCACACAATCATAAAATTTGGTCCAGGACATGTATACTACTTATAAAATCGTGACACAGAATATCACATACAATAATGTTGGGAGTATAAAGACCTTTATAAGACGCGAGAAGATACATGTAATTTTATTAACAAGTGCTGTTATATTTACTTGACTTTTATGTACAATAAGTTTGTATTGAATAAAGATCTTTTTACACCCTACCTACACAGGAATGTTACGTTCAAGTACCTAATAAGAAACAAATAGGTAATACACATGACGCTTGCAATAATATCAGAAGGTTTCAAATAAATATCAGACTCGTTAACCTTTTTCGCTTTACAAAAGTTGTAATAGTGATCGAACATAAGCGGTAACAATGTTAGCTAATTATTTTAATTTATAAATGCATCATAACCATCATGGAATGTTATAATTCGCTTTTGAATTGGGAGGAATTGTTGTTTCTTCAATAATATCTCAAAATAAACAAGCACCCTACCATACGGGAATGACTGTCACGGCTACCGAAAGGAATAGAAACACCATTAAACCTATTTGTGTGCACTAAATTACTCCTAAATGTGACTTAAACTTTACATGAAAATATCTGAAGAGTAAAATTGTTCTGTGGTAAATACAACAATGGTCATAAAATGATCGAAATACTTTTATATAAAGTTCCAAAAATATTTATAATAGCCAAGGTTGATCGAAAGCAAAATCATACACAAGAGATCATTAATATGGAATGGATACTGAAAACAGCCCACACTCTTTTCTAGTAAGTTTAGTTAAGCGCAAGAAATAAACATGCTTATTGTCTTAGAGGTCGGCGAGAGGGCCGATCGACACCCCTTAATGTTATAAAAGAAAAAAGTATATGGGGCATAACCCCAAAGAGTTTTATTTGAAGCAAAACAAAGAAAAAGATTTATGTAATTGCAAAAACTGATGCAAGACGACAGAAGTACACGATAACATAAAATATATACTGTATAGTCTTCCATCAATCTTTAGACTTAGCAACAATACCCTTGACACTCGTGAAATTTACTAAAGCAAAAAACTTTTTTGCTTTGTACATTTTCTGAGGTTCATTCCACCACACTTTAACGAATTCACAGTTCTGTAAAAAGGTAAGGCTGTGAACCGTTTCAAAATTAATTAACATGTAATTTACAATTCGGGATTAGGAATTTCCGCTGGCCCCCCTTTCTTGATCACTTTCAATGTTTCTTTGTTCGGTTTAATAGTATCTGAAGGTATCTCTTCCGTAATGGGTATTTGTTTCGGAGTGTCAGCTTTCTTCTGCTGGGCCGGTTTGGCGGCGGAGGGCGTTTCTACTTTGATTTGTGGTTTAGGTTTATCCTGAGTGGGTTTTGCGGATGGCGGCGCTGGTTTCTTTTCTACTGGTTTCTGTGTTGCCTTGGGTTGTTGGGTTGTGGTAGAAGGCTTTTGTGTTGTTTTAGGTGGTGGTGGTGTAGTGGTAGCAGGTTTGGAGGTGGTGGTAGCCGGTTTGGGGGTGGTGGTAGGGGGCGGGGGCGTGGTTTTGGGCGGCTGCTGGGCGGGCTTGGGCGGGGGCGGCGTTGTCGTAGTGGGAGGTTGCGTTGGCTTGGGCGGCTGTTGCGTTGGTTTAGGACTAGGAGGCTGCTGTTTGGGTTTCGGAGGTGGCGGCGTCGTCTTAGGTGCTTCAACCTTGGGTGGCTTGGGAGTAGCTTGAGTATTAGGAGCCTCCCTCTTCACCTGAGCCTTCTGCTGTTCGGTCGATGTGAAAGCTTTCTTGAAAGAGGCTGGTGCAGGCACAGAAGCTACGAAATTTTGACCATGGGGTTGACCAATGTACACTTTGTCATTGAATAAAATTGCATCACTGACATGAATCTGTCCTTGGTTATGGTAATATGATTTTATAATATTTCCGTTCCAATCTACATGGATAAGTCCACTTGACTCTGGTAGGATAGTCCCAAAACTCTTGAAATGTCCAATCTGTAACCAACCAGAATATATTTTGTTATCATGAGACATTATTTATTATTCTATCATTAGACAAAAAGTGATTCACTCAACTAAGTAGGTACATGAGTTTTATGTTGATACAGACAGTGCATTACAAAGTCCAAACAAATTATAATTAACTTGATAAAATTAACTGTTTAGTATAGACATTGCAGCTGTCAGCTGCTACTAAAGACATTATCAATGTAGATAGTGATAGTTCTTATATTTTGAAATCATAATTATATTTTGAATAAATGTGTGGCACCTTAGACCGATTATGTTACCATGAAACATAAAGTTGTGTTTATTACACTTTCAAGGGTACTGCCGTGACAAACGCATGAACGAACTGATAACATAAAATCATTAAAAAAATAAGTAATAGAACACCCTGTATATTATTTTAAACTAGGCAAAATATTATTCACAGTTGGATATGTATTAACTATAGTATAAGAGTCGAAATGCAAGTCACTATCTGTCTGAGGTAGGTAGGTATGTGAGGGGCAATAAGCAGTATAATTACCTTTTAAATTATTAAGACAGTTTCTAAAAGTTATCCTGAGATTTGATCTCTTTTATCTTTTTATAAATACATCATGTTCATCTTGGTCAAGGCGCAATCTACGGTGATCATATAATATGGATAATCGTTTTATATTGAACTGTAATTTTTTTTGGAGCCGAATATAATTGTGTAGTTGCTCACCAGACTTACGGCCATAGCGGCAAATCTAAGGAAGGTATGAGTATGCACAAATACTGGTGCTTGCACCATGTAATCTACACTAAAAAGTTTTATTATTTTATATTAACAACTATAAATCTACAATAATATTTATGGTAAAAATATTTTTGCTATAGTGTGTGCAGGTATACCCATATTTGATAAAAATATTGACTGTGCTGTGCTACATATGTGTTGTGTTCCCAATTCCCAAATAAACATTTTTGAATTCAATTCAAATCAAATTGTTTATGCCTTTCATGAATGTTTACAAGGTGTGAATTACAATTATTCCAGTGCATATGTTGCCCAATTGGGCATAGCCTAACTATGAATTTGTACTTACGCCATATATAACGTCCTCAAAGAAGACGTGCGGGTACTGCTTGTGGAGGAACTGGAAGGCGTTCTGGGCGAGGAGCATGAGGCGCAGAACGAACTTGCGCGCGAGTGGCGCGGCGGCGAGCGTGCGCGCCAGCGGCGGCGCGTCGGCGTGCGCCGCGTACAGCGCCACCTGCAGCCCGCCGCCCGGCAGCGCGCGCACGTTGTCCGGCGTGCCTGCGCAGGAAGCAATTTAAACGCCTCTTTTTTGTATTTTTTATGAAATAGGGGGTAGACGAGCATACGGTTCACCCGATGGTACCTAAGTGATAACCGCCGCCCATGTACATCTGCAACATCAGGAGTTATAGCTGCGCTGCCGGCCTTTCGGAAACAGGTATACTCTTTTCATGAAGATCATCGTCATCATATCGTATGGCTTAAATATTTCTGCTCGTATCCCTACACGTTAATGTCCAGTTGACGAAGCCAATCTGACGCTGCCGGAGTGGGTTCATGGAGCTCTCGCATTGCGCCAGGAAATCGGCGGAGGGGACATTCCTCCACGATATGTATCATGGTTTGATTCGGAGCCCCACAATCACAATAATCCGGACAGATAGGTATACGACTCTCTCTCTTATCTGTCCGGAAATACCGCTGGCGACAAAGCATTCCATAGTTAAGTTGTGTAGGGCAGAAAATTACGACAAATGGCACAACCACTTCGAGCGAACAGAGTCTATGGGTGCAAATCTGGTGCCACTTGCCAAAACAACCTAATATTCGCAGAAAAATATGTCTATATCCATTTTGTTCAATATTAACTCCCCATAGTATGTATATTATATGCAGCCAAGACATACAACATCTAGATAGTGTTACCAAACGGCAATTTCTTATTTACTTTTCACGAGCACCGCCCGACGTCGACGCCGCGGCGCACCGGCTGTACAAATACAATTTCAAAACTCTGAATCAAATTTGCATTTATAATTCGAACGTCTAGCTGTGTCTATACCACTATTTAATTATACAATGCTTCTGCTCAGTATCACGGGCATCACATTTCTATTCTCGCAGTATGTCGCGCAATCGATCCACGAGAGCGACATCAACTTTCGAGTGGAGGCCGGCGCGCGAACATGCTTCTTCGAGAAGGGCCGAGCCGGCCAGATGATGGAGGCCTACTACCAGGTGCTCGACGGCCAGCACGGCGATTTGGACATCACGTTCGAAGTGATCGACCCGAACGGCGTTCAACTAGTGTCCGACTACAAGAGGGACCAGAACTCGATAATCATGGATCTGGCCACGGACGGCGACTACGTTTTCTGCATGGATAATAGCTACAGTGTTATGAATTCGAAGCTCGTTTTCGTGTCTGTGGTGATAGAGGACAAGGAGGGGGAGGGCGAGGCGGCGGTGAGCGTGGTGGAGGGCGGGCAGGAGGCGCAGGAGGTGGTGGAGTGGGCGGGCGTGGACGAGGCGGGGCAGCCGTACTACGTGGAGGTGCGGCACATCGGCGCGGCGCTGACGCGGACGCTGCGCCACGTGGCGCGCGCGCGGCAGCTGCTGGAGCTGTACGCGGCGGGCAAGGCGAGAGACTCCTACGTAGCTTTCGAGGACACCTTCATCGTCGACGTGTGGTCGTCGTTCCAAATTTGCTTCATGATCGTCGTCGGTTTAGTGCAAGTGTACATGATAAAAAAGCTATTTAACAAATCTAACTCCAGTGTTTATTGAAATAATATTCAAAGAAGTATAAGTGATTAATAAGTCTTTTATTTTACCTGGAAGACCTGCGAGGAAAACTTCTGTCTGTCCCTTCTTGGGCCCGTTGAGGTAATACTTGATCAGTCTTAATTTTCCCGTCTCAGCAATTACGATAAATTCGTTATCTGGTGAGACCACTACACCGTTGGGGAACCATAGTTTGTCCAGGAGAACTTTACTTTCGTTTTTGGCAGCATTGTACTGCAACAATCTGGAAACGAATTTGTATAGATTAAAAACACAACAAATGATTTACTTATTCTTTGTAATAATGTAATAAGACAACTATAACCATAGATCATGAGAAAAATGGTGTAAAATGGAATGCACTAATATTAAATTTGATCATCCTGCCTGTGCATAAAAAATCTCAGATAGGAAATATTAATTAAGTATTATTATCTAATAGATACATTTTATTACCTTCCATTGGGATCTGCCAATAATGAGAATGCTCCATCCTGTAGAGCGAAATCGGCAGAAGAGTCTGTATAATACAGAGTGCCCTTGCTATCAAGAGTAACAAAGTTGAATAGCTTAGGAACCTGTCCTTTAATCTCGACTTGTGGCGAGACGAGCAGAGTTTTTTTATTTGTGTCCAAATTCACAGACCATATGCCATAGTATGCGTCCGCCACATACATAACATTCTTATCATCTATTATGAAACCTAAAGGTCTTCCGCATTTGTGTTCTTCTTTAAGACCAGCTAAAACAAATATGATTCAGGATTATTGTATATGCATTTGGACAATAACAATAAAGATACAAAGTAACAATATTATGACTACAATTGCAACAATGTGCAGTACGAATGAGCTCTATTCAGCTATTTTTGTCCAAATGTTATCCATATGAGGACATCCTTGCATTACATAACATAAGGAGAGTGGAGGGGGTCCAAGAAATGTGATATACACAAGGTAGAAAGGGGGCCTACAAAAGAGACCAGCTGTGACAAAAAAGGGTGGGGGTCGACAATATAGGATGGCCTCTAGTAATTGGATATTTTCAGTTGAAACCCTGAATAATGTATCAACAGTCAAAGAACTAAAAGCTTTATAAAAAAAGCTATACTAAATTAAAAAAAACTGAAATGGTATGAGAACAACTTTTAAATAATTAATTCAATTCATACATTTTAAAATAAATTACACAACACAAAGAAAATTCTTTACAGTGAATTTTTACTTTTCTGTAACTTACCGCAGGGCTTCCCAAGTTGAGTGACAAATGTGACATGTCCACCAGGTGAGAGCTTAACGATCTCGCCCGTGGCCAAGCTAGTGTACACCTCTCCTTTATGAAGCTGGAAGCATTCAGGCCCCAGCAGCTTGTTGGTGTACAACTTCTCAATATTGTTCAGATCATTGTTCAGTGCTAATGGTCCAACCAGTGGCAGAGTGGGCTCCAGACTAAAATAGTGTACTTGTTAATAAAATACCTTATGTGAAATATTAAACAAACTCTAGTTGATAGGTACTTAGCCATGAAATAAAAATTCATTACCATCATAAAATTTCAGAACTAGATTAAACAACTGAAATTTAAGTTCTTCACAAAGTTGTACATGGAAAAGGAATAATCTGCCACTTCATAAGCTTTGAACTTATGAAGTGGCAGAAACTATAATAAATTTATATTTAAACTATAAGAACCCTAGTGGTTTTATTAAATGAATAAGTTTATAGATAATAGGTACTTATACATAAACACTCACTCAATTTTTGTAAAGGATGTGTATGGAGGCAAATTTGGGAGCAATACAATAATAGCTGCAAATATAATGAAGTATATGAACAATCGTAATAATCGTTTGATAAGACCGAAAATTAACCCCATTTTTAATTATTCCTGAAACAAAATTATAGAATTATTGATTATCAGAATAAAAGTTTTTAAATAAATGAATAATTATAGCAACAAATTTATATAGTAATAATGAATAATGATAATTATCATTTACTTTGTTTTTGGAATCAAATTAAAGAATTAACTAGCAGCAATTATTAATGATAGAATTTTATCGAAAGGCGATGGCGAAATTTAGGCACGACTCACCAAACGATTATAGGTATATATTTTTTTTTTATACCACTGGGTGGCAAACAAGCCTACGGCCCGCCTGATGTAAATGCTATTCGAATTATAAATGAAGATAATATTATTCAATAGTTCAAACAATACATTAGCTATATATACGCGTCGACCTACCACTGGGTGGCAAACAAGCCTACGGCCCGCCTGATATAAATGCTATTCGAATTATAAATGAAGATAATATTATTCAATAGTTCAAACAATACATTAGCTATATATACGCGTCGACCTACCTTTGAACTCTGATACCTATACCCGGTCGCTTTGGATAAATAAGTTGAAGTCAATGTAGATTTAACACGGCAATGTTTAACTGTTTACTTTATAAATAAAATAACTATTATTTATGTTTGAAGCAATAACGTTCATAGAAATACACATTAATAATACGTACCTCCCTTCCACCTAGGTAAATAAATGATAATTATTAGCTAATTTATTTAAAACAACGTTTTCTCATTAGCTACTTCGATTGACAAGAGCGAATGTATGTCATTCATTTGACAACATGACATGACTGTATCAAGAACAATACAGGTTATAGTGTAGTGTGTGTGCAGGTAGGTAAACGGTGAAGGAATAGAGTTACCACCGACTCTAAAATGTCTTTTCTATCGAATATCCATATAGATTTAATACTTGTTCAATATTGTTCATATTTGCTTCCAAGTTCCAAGTATTTGCTTCCATTTGCAAGTCTTTTTTCCGAAAACGAGACGATTTCGTTCATTTAAGTTTCGATTCAAATCGTTTTCGCTAACTCTCGTGTAGGAAATATTCTGAAATCGAGTCTGAATCGTTTATTCTCAACGAGTCACACTCGATCGGGTCACACTGTTACTGGTTGAGAAAAATATTCGCATCGAGTAACAGTGTGGCTCAAGTATGATTCGTTTCGAATATTTATTCTCATATAATAATATAATAACACATATTTTAAATAGTGTTATTCGATCGGAAAAAAAAATCCAACGAACAGTGTGACCCCATGCGAATGTTTATTCTCATCTAAAGACTGGAGTGTGAATAATCTCACTCTTTCGGAAAAACCAAACTCAACAAGCAACAGCTTGACTCAATCTGAACTTATTTTATTAAAAGGTATTACACGGCCGTCTTAAGTATATTCAGCGCCGGGGTGCCGGAATCAACCTGCGTCCGGCCCTGAGGTATTATTTAAAATGATGAAATTATGTAATCCAAATAAGTAAGACTGTTCACACTCCAGTCTTACCAAATGAGAATAAAAATTCGCATCGGGTCAGACTATTACTCGTTGAGATTTATTTTGCCGATCGAGTAACACTATTTAAAATAAGTGTTACTGGATGAGAATAAATATTCGCAACGGGTCACACTATTACTCAATGCGAATATTTTTCTCAACCAGTTACAGTGTGACCCGATTTGATATTATGTGTGACTAGCCGAATAGCAGATGTGAGTGATGATGTTACTTATAAAACCATTACCACACTAACGATTTTTGTTTGTATATTACGTAACTACCTTTAAAATACAAGACATGGAAAATGGCTATATTTATTAACTAAGTAAGTAATCAAAATGCAATTAAAACTGGAAGGGGATAGGGCCCAAAGAAAGCAAAATTTACTCATAAAATGTGCGAACCGATTCTAATTTCGGTAGGGCCTTTCTGAAATAACTACAGTAATCTGTATGAAGAATAATAGAAATAAATATTTTCTTTCTTTTTTTATTATTCTTTTTTTTGGCGTCGCGTCTATACTATATGTGCAGATATTTTACTCCGAGCGCCCCACGGACGGTTCATAGGTCACAGACAAGTGTAGCGACGACAATATCAGACGGTAAGGAAATTATTGATTTTCACTATTTGAAACAAGTTATCGATAAAATGGTGCAACTCTAGCATGAGTGAAACCTAGAGTGAAACGTCAGCAGCAGCGTGTTGTCTTTTTCCTAATTTGACGTAGCGTTGTCATGTCACTGACCTCATAATTTTGCGTTTTGTAGCATTTGCAAAATGTGCTTCAAAATTATTATGGTACTGCGATGATGTGGCATATTTGCAATAAGCGTCCAGTTGATGATTTTCTGAACATCTCGCTCCATTGTTGATAAGTAATCTGTACTTTCAATTATTTTAGTTCATTGGCATTACAACTGTCTGGTCTCAACCGCATCTGGTATTTTAATTTTAAAAAAGCAGTTTAGGTTATCTATGGACGGTTGTCGTTCATTCATTCTTTTCCGATCTGTCAAGTAGCCATTTTGGCCGTGTTTCTCGTCGCTTCGAAGAGAAATAGAATTTATTCAACATGGGTCACGCAAATATTTGGTATTCTCACCCTCGTAGATATGGACAGGGATCTCGTTCGTGGTATGTATATGATTCTTACCATATTATAGTTTACTTGATAACCTAGCCTAGATTTGGTTTGAGCACGTGTTAACGCGCCGTGATTGTTCATTACAGCCGAGCCTGCTCCAACCGACATGGACTTATTCGTAAATACGGATTGAACATCTGCAGACAGTGTTTCAGAGAATATGCACATGATATTGGATTTAAGAAGGTATGTTTATCACTTCCTGTCTCCTAATTCTTGCATTTGACGTGTTGTGTCTGCTCTGTCATTTCATTTATGGGGAAGAAGTTGCATTAGGTACCTACCTAATTTATTAATTATAATGAATCGATATTTAGAACCAACAACTAAGCAATTTCAATAATAATTAATGCTGGTCAACATATTTGATTGAACAAAGTATATCTTAAATTGACTCAAAAATAAGTTCAAATACCTAGGTAATGGTTTTAATTCTATTTCATTGTTTGAAATTCATTCATTTCGGATAGCCACTGTTAGTGTACATACACAGAAAATACTGCAGTCATAAGAAAATAGCCACACCAATATTAGGTACTTTTAAATATAACCCTACACTCTGACCTAATCCAGCAAATTGTAAACAGTAAAAAATGCTTAAAATAACAGATTCCACAATCAATCTGTGTATGTACCTGTAGTGTGATATTTCATAAATTATGTCAATTTAAATGTTTAACCTGATAATTTCTTTGTTTCAGCTGGACTAAATGGTTTAGACTAATAAATTGTTTAAAATATTTTAGTGTTTTCTTTTGACATTCTTCATACCTAGTATAAGTTCTTATAGTTCATTCGCGTTAAGAAAATAGTGACTGACAGGTCACTGACAGGCCACTAGCCAATTAAAACGCTAGAAATTAAAATGCTAGAAATTATAATTTCTAGCGTTTTAATTGGCTAGTGGCCTGTCAGTGACCTGTCAGTCACTTTTTTCTTAACGCGAATGAACTATAGTAATTCTTGGTAGTTTCATTTACCATATGAAAGGTCCACTGCAATAATGATGATTGTGCAAAAATAATTAAAATTGTTTTGGTTATTTTTACTACTGTTCCAATTTGAGCAAAGGCCTCCCCCAGTTTACTCCACTTATCCTGGTTGCCATCAAGGTCTTGCCAGACCAGACAAAAAGGATCATCTCTAGCCATTTATTAAACACTGTTTTTTAACTTAAGCCTAATATTTCGCAACACATCAAGCCAAGGACATTCATCATTATTGCACTGGATCCTTCATGTTTATGTAAGATGTAACTACATACTTAGCAACTAAATTTAATAAAGAAAATAAAAGGAAAGATACTATAGTCTGTTCACCGAATCTCGCTCGCAAAATTGTATGCAAATGAAGGGGACGGATGACCGCCATAAAAGGTCAGGGGGCGTCAAAAATGGTGAATATCAAGATGGCGGGACCACGCCAGGTTTTTCGAATATAATATTGAAAAGATTTAATACCTACAGACTTTCTTTTCTACTAATTCATACTTTCACAGAAAAATTCTACACAAAAATTACCAAAATTTTGTATGGAGTAAGTGGCGCCACCGCCACTTTGATGTCAAAATAGCGGGACCACAGCTCAGTTATTAAAACACATGTCGTAGTCTTAATTAGTATACACCACATTTTAATACGATATAGTACGACTATGTTTGAATCATTATAAATTCTTAAAACTGTAATTTGAATAAATAAAAAGTATTTCATATTTACCTATAACTTTGCGCCTACTGCAATTCTATGAGCAATCAAATGACGAACTGATACTTTTTGTGTGATAAAATTCTGATTTAATTAAGACTATTGTATTAAATCAACATATACATATTATTCGAAAATCGGGGGGCTTCCGCTATTTCTACGATAAATTTTTTCTAACTTAAAGCTGAATAGCTTAATTATGTACCTAGTAAAGTGATAGGTACCTATACCTTCGTCTAGGTATGTATTTGAATTAAACCACAATTTTGTTTTAAAGTTATTTATTAACCAATATAAAAGTATAAAAATAACAGCCCTAAATAATAAGATTTACGTTACAATTAGAGTACCTAGGTAACTTTTTGTAGCCCTTCCTCTTACGAAATTAATAACAACCGAACATACATACCTACATATTTATGTAGGTATGTTGTATACCTACTTACGTAGGTAAGCTCCATGTACTGTCGAACGTCGCAAATATGTTTAATTAAATCGTGGCCACATCGTAGAATTTGCCCATTTCATGAAATGTTCACTGTCCGTTGGCCATTATCATAATGTGCCCAGGCCAGATTAATGATAAGAAATCGTTCGTCGATAAGGCCAGCTAGACTGCTATTTTATGAAACGGTCAGTCTTATTCGACCATATCGTGGAATTATTTCATTGACTACTGGTAGAGGCGCTGTAAGCGCCAGTGTTGCCATATTAGCATATTATTTTATCTCTTCGCATATCAAAAATTTGGGTGAAACAACGAGATTTTTATAAAATTCATGTAATTTTTAAAGCGGGGGGAGGGGGGCAACCATAAGTACACTCTGTATCACAGATCTGACACAGTAGGTTAGGTTAGGTTGGACTTGTGACCCTTTCTTACGATATGATCAAACGTGGGTGACCATTGACCAAATCGCTTAACGTTTATCGTTTGATGATTTGGTTACCATTAGTTGGCCACTTCATGAATTGATCAATTCGTCGATTTGGCCACGACATCTACACAGATAATAAAGATTCAGATTTTTGCCATCGGAAGGTACCTACTTTATTTGTGTTCTTATGCACTTACCAATACCTACAATATGTACCTACCAATGCAAGTTGGACCTACATTTGAATATCTATAAACTGATTATGAACGAAACCATTGGGATTAAGGAACTTAGTGTCTTTTTCGTAAGTAGACAAGTGCCTAATGCCTATTTCTAACGATGGAAGGATGGAACAGTTCATTTTACTACTATCTATATTCACTGAAGTCATTATACTTTATTATTGTTGAACGGCGAAGATCCCAATCGGATGTTTCCCAGAGTTGAACCGACTCTCTGAAATAAAAAAGAATAATAACTTAACTACCTACGTGTTTATTCAACTTGAAGACAAGGTTAGTGGAAGTTACTTTAGGGTAACGTAAAAGCATTCCCGACGTAAAAAAAAAAGGTAGGTAGGAGGGACTGATCTGAAAAAGATAGCCAAGAGCAAAATATAATATGACTTGCATGGAGGCTTGCATCACGCCCCATGTGGCAAAAATTTTTGACTAATATCTTTCCGACCCTCGGAAGGCCATTGCACGTACAATGTCATTTTCGTTCGATTCGTACTTAACGGAAACTTTAATAGACGTTCATTCAAATTTTACTATCAAATGACTTTGATAAAGTTTCCGTATCCGAATCGTAGTTGAAAATGTGACTTAGCAAATGCAGATAAGACATTATTGAAAACATAAGGTACCTATTTTACATGACTGTGAATTTTCTATTTATGCATGGTCTACAAATTTACCTTGGGGGTTAATACCTAGATAGGCTATTCTACTATACTATTATAGTTAGGTATTTCGGATGGATAATGTACCTGCGTAACGCCAGCCAGCAATGACAGCAGGCTACGTTGCGGTGGGCGACAATGCTTCTTGCCGCCTTCCGCGCAACATAGGTTGGGGAAACAGTCGACACTGGAGCTGCAGCGCTGCGGGAACAAGTCTTGCTTCGGCGGCGGGGTACACTGCAGGTATTGCTCCAACATTCTTACCGCTAGTGAAGTACAAGTTCATTATGTTAATTATGCAATAAGTACCCAGGTGGCCTAGATATCATCACCTGACTTTGGGGAGCGGAAGGCTCTCATCCCTAAAAATCTCTCATTTATGTTTAATATAGGTAAGCTAAGTAGCAGTCGCGATGAAAACTTCGCATGTGCGTTGTAGGACTTTCATAGTGCTTGTGTGATTGCTTGCCGCAGCAGGTACATGGGTAAATCGCCATCTGTTGTAAGCAGGCGGAACTAGTGATCATATGTTATAGCGATCAGGCGTTAGTAATCGCTACAGAATTAGAAAAGGTCGGATAATTACGTCCGTCAATTTGGTTGGCGATGGGCACGAGGTCCAGCCGCGCCTTGGCGGTGCGGCAGTAGGAGCGCGCGCCGTCGGGGCAGCACACACGCGGCCAGCAGTCTGCGTCCGTCTTGCAGGACTGCACCTCGAACAACAGCTCGCCTAAGGGGGTCTCCGGACACTCGCGGGGAATCACGCCCAGCAACGCTGCACAGCATAGACCAGATATTCTCAGTGTTAAACTTATTATTCCTTAATCTTAGTCTGGAATCGGATCTATTAATAAATAATATAAATAACCCAAGACATGCCACGTTGGGCCACACATGGCCATCTAGCCCCAAACTAAGCCGAAGCTTGTACTATGGGTAGGTAGCTAGTAGGTACTAGACAACTGATAAACTTACTTAAATACTTTTTCGGGTCGGGACTGTTCACAAAGCCTATTTCCGGTTTCGGAAACTTTCTCATTTTTCGCACTGGAAGTGAACACTGTCAGGAAAGAGATAGGCTAGGAAAGTGTCGGCTGGAAAACCACCCTAACGACCTTGCAAGTCAGCTGTCCAACATCAGCTACCGCAAACGCCTGAAACGATCTGATGTCCAAAACCTGGACACCAGATTCTCGAACGAGTGAGCTCCTACTGAGGAGCCACCCCGAATTATAGATTCGTCATGTCTGTCTGTTCGTCCGTATGTCACAGCCAGTTTTTTTATGTTCAGGGTTGGTATAAGTTTATAAGAAAAAGGAAACAAGCTTTTCTAAAATTAGTGAATAGAAATAGGTTTCATACGTTGATGCGACTTGGGTGCGGGCTTCGGGCGCGGCGCCGCCACGCCCTTGACGCACAGATTGGCGCAGCACACGAAGTCCGGCCCGCTGCTCGTGCGACACTGCGAGCTCTTCTCGCACGGGATCGGGAACAGCATCAGCGGCGCCTGCCCCGCCTTCGGGCACACCAGCTTCTGCGACTTCCCTGCGCTCCCATCCACGTTATACTCGTAAAATGTAGCAGTGTTGCGTGTGTGTGAGTAAGTTACGTCAGCTGTTATGTCAGAGCCTACAACAACAGGCCTAGTTCATTATCAAACTGTCGATTGACCTTACGATCGGAGCAGTTGCGTTTTATGCAGTGCAACTATTTTGTAATTGGTGAATAGGTAAGTGTAAGTTTGTGCTCGTTACTTAATGAGGATAATAATGTTCAAGTGTGGTAACGGTCATAATAGGTGGGTATTTCGACATTATACTTGTCTGCTAAGTTAGCAAGTCCGTTATGGATTCTATATTCTTAAATTTCTAAGCTATCAAAATATAATAAGTATGTGGAATCAGTGATCGCCGATCGTAATCCGATTTTTTGTTCACTGCAACGATAATAATCAAGGTATAGGTCACTTCACCATCATCAACACTGACTGAAGTTTGAACATAAGTCAATTTTTTTTCTAGAAGACATTTTTTTTCTTATCATGAGTGTGTAGGAACAGACTTGTAGCTGACCTTCTCGTACCTATATAGCATTTGCAAAAAAAAGCTTAAACATAGAGTTCATTATTTAAAAGAAGGGCCTAGGTACACCAATAAGTAATTATTACCCAAGATTCGAAATCAATACCTACACCAATAAGTAATTGTTACCCAAGTTTAGACAAATCTCTGTAGATATCTGCCTACTAAAACTTTAAACGGACGACCTCCTTCCACAAGACATAAGGTTACAAAACGAAGGCCATCCTTTTCTTCCTCGCAAACGAACGTTTCTGGTGGTTTTCATCAGCCACTGCTGTGTTCGGCGGCATCGAGCCTAATTAAGGCACAGCATTATACACATTACACCTACTTATTAAGTAGGTACATACCTACTGGTCAGCTGCTAGTGCGTTCCATGCCTAAAAGTAAAGAAATGATGTCGAAACTTCGATAAAAAACTGTGTAGGTAGGCCATCTGACTAAAAAAATGTTTGTCTACCTGTTCTGGATGAAGTCTTGGCAGCGGTAGCCTGTGTGGTCTGTATGGGCAGCAGCTGCAGGAAGGGGCGCGGCGGCGGCGTGGTGGTCGGCGCGGGCGTCGTGGTAGTGGTCGTCGTCGAGCTGGTGGTGGTACTCG
Organism: Conogethes punctiferalis; assembly: GCA_031163375.1. Lineage (NCBI taxonomy): Eukaryota > Metazoa > Arthropoda > Insecta > Lepidoptera > Crambidae > Conogethes > Conogethes punctiferalis. The sequence goes on from CM062093.1 coordinate 6,214,508, forward strand.
GTGTTGTAGTTGTAGTGGTGGTGGTAGTGGTGGTGGTGGTGGTGGTGGTGCTGGAGGTGGTGCTGGTGCTTGTGCTACTGGGCTCTACGCTACTCGCGTCGTTGGTTCTACAATCAAAATCGTGTTCTTTGAGAGGAAAGTACCAGGGTCCACCGTCGAAAAAGGTGACGGTGGTTGGGATACGAAGATACGATTCATTGACAAGAATATCTATCATCTAGGTACTGATCTTGGGAATAAGTAGATCGTAAAAGAGTGATGTCTTAACTCTTAAGTCTAGTAAGTTAGTGTGACTGCGCCTCTACGGTAAGGGATTAGTTTAAACCATAATTTGAAAATATAGTTAGATTTTTGCAATGAAAGACATCAAGAAATTACTAAATCGCTGAAAGTTTTAGAATCATGATCTGAATTTTTTTAAGATCTACCTACCGACCTACCTGCTAAAAAAAATCATGAAATTCGTGTGACGTAGGTAGGTACTTTATGAATGGCCCCGTATGACATAATTATTCATTCTTTTTAACAATTTCATTTTCAATCTCCTTCTTCAGGCTGATGATGATAAAATACGAAGCTAATGAAAAGAATTTACCTACTCTAACAAAGAGACATCACAGATTTATTTGATTCAACACCTATGTAGGTAGGTACCTACTTCTTACTAATGCAATAAAAATTGTAGAACTAACGACTTACAATGTGCTTGTAAATAAGTATAGTAAAGTTTTTAAAAATAGCCTGCGAAAAAATGCTAATAAGTAGGTTTACATTTACAAATGAGCATTAACAACGAATATTAAAAAAAAAATGGATGTAAAAAAGTGCGTTCAATGTTCACCGAGAGTGCAGAATTGCAGGTGATATATTTTATAACTAGCTGTGCTCGCGACTTCGTCCGCGTGGAAAAGTTATTTTTTTCCCCTTTTTTTTTTTACATTTACCATTATTTCTTCGCTCCTAATAGCTGCAGCGTGATGTTATATAGCCTAAAGCCTTCCTCGATAAATGGTCTATTCAACACAAAACGAATTTTTCAATTCGGACCAGTAGTTCCTGAGATTAGCGCGTTCAAACAAACAAACAAACAAACTCTTCAGCTTTATAATATTAGTTAAGATATGTAGGTAGGTATGTACTTAAAATTATAGAGCGCAGTATCTTACACCTACACCCGTACCCGTACTGTACCCGGACCCATCACACGTGTAGGTAGGTAAATGTCAAAAAGTGCAAGTGCAAAAACCATGGAAGTAATAAAATATACACCTCATTTATTCTGAGATGAACAGACTTTAATGCTTATAGGGATATTTTCTATATACCTAAGTAAGGGTAAGGTAAGATCTTCGTAAGCTTACAAAACTTACATTCAGAGCTAAGGGCTATCGGCTATAACAGTGGCATGGACTGGGTAGGATGTAGCGAGCGAAATACTATATTAACTACAAGAAAAAAGATTAAATCTAGCAACTCTGTTCCATCATCCGCATAGTTACCTATAGATTTAGGTGTTTAGTTTTAACCAAACGTACGTAGCGTAGTTAAATCTTTGGTAGTTCATTCATTGGCGTCGTTATCAATTAATGAAATGTTATGACAAGTAGAATAACTATTTAGGAAGCGATTTACATAACATCCGTAGTACAGTTATATAACGTAAGGCACCTACCTAATGAAGGCCATGTAAAATTCAATTGCAGCTTAAGGCACGCCAATTACCGCGTGCACTAACGAATTATTGAATATCATTATCTTTTAACAGTAGGTAGAGTAGGTACTTATATGCACCAGGCGGCCTTAACCCGTACATTTAGGTACCATTCACTTTTATACACTTACAGGAATAGAAAAGAACATACGGTTTGTATTAAAGTAAGTAAGTAGCTACCTACGTATGTAAAAATACAGTAAGAGCCTTGTCAAGTGTGAATTTGTTCCGCTTATAAGTCATACTTCTACCTAAATAATACAAGGGTCCTGTACCTGTACCTAGATGTGGTGCCTAGTACCTGCCTAACTGAATCCATAAATGAAGATCTAAAAATAAAAGAAAGGAAAAATGTCTCTATATTCTTATTAGAACGTATTAAGATATCTAGTGCGCAATGATGCATATTGTAAAATAATAAATGCATATTCAAAAGGAAAGAGGTAAGTTGTTTGCCTAGATTCAGCGTAACATATACGAAACGACATATTTTTGCTTTCATTCGTATAAAGATTTACTAAGCAGTTAAATGTCGCAAGACTGGAGTTTGTTACGACATGGAATGCCTGCCAATCACGTAAGTAGACGATATTATACCTAGTCACCTACCCCACTACTTTATAGAACATTTCTTCCTATAAATAAATAGGTAATAAGTAGATTACTTCTACTCTACCAAAGTTATATTTATTAAATTTACATTATCAATCTATTACCAGTAGCTATGAAAAGAATTACAAAATGCTTCAAAGGTCTGAAATGCCAATCGTTTTCTCTATCTGATATTTGAGCTGACTTTTATTATTGAGTCAGCAAATTTTGACATTTCGGTCCCAATGATCAATTTCATAACGAAAATAAATATTATCCATCGAGGCTTGGGTATAAAAAAGTGATCGCAGTCATGGTCAAAAAAGTGGTCATGACTGATCACTTTTTACCTATTGTATTTTATTTGTAATACTTATATTTTTTATGAGTTAGGTGTTCCATTGTTATTTCATGTATATTACTTATTTATTAATAGATATGCGAGTAAATCGCTGTCTATTTAATGCATTCACGCACCACTGCCTGCAGCCGCAGCAGCCGTTGAACACATTTAATGAGTGGTCGCCTAATACTTACTAGATCTAATATTACCACAGTCTCATATTACAAGGCTAAACACAATATTTTATCATAAACCTACCTACAAACTTTTATTGAGTGTTCTAGTTGTGTCTGCGATTTCATACATTGTTCTTTATGTAGGTATGTCCGTGGTCAGGGCCGTCTCTACCAGGGGGTGCTAACTAACAATGAAATTAATTTAATCCTATGTGCGAGTGCTAAAAGCGATGTGATAAGGTAAGGTCTTACCGCTGGGGCGCCGGCGTGGGCGCGGCGACGCCCTTGGTGCAGAAGCCCTTGCAGCAGAGGTGGCTGGCGCCCATGACGCTGCGGCACTCGGCGTGCTTGCGGCACGGCAGCGGGAACAGGTCCAGCCAGCCGCTGGTCGTGCGCACCGCCGGGCACGACAGCGACTGCCCGTCAGCTGTAGACAATCCCTTTTAGTTTTGCTTTCGTCATCATCATAAGCCTATTGCAGTCCATTGCTGTTGTTGCCTCTACAGTTGTTGGCTACTTTGGGCAAACATGGTTATACCGCCACCAGTCGGAAACCAGAGCCACGTTTCTTTCGGCTGGTTGAACCACGGGCAGGTGGCTTGGAGGCGGAGCGAAAAGATGATAGGTCTCCCTTACATTCCAGTTTTGTTAGGTAGGCCGCAAACTGGACGCTCGCAGTGGAGACCGGAGGCTGCTCGCGCAACTTGGAAGAAGTCATCTTTTTTATAGTGAATAGCGCCGTAGTTACCACCGCGTCTGCCAACGCGGCCTAAAGGACCACATATACCTACTTCTTTTATTATTAATGTTATACGACGCTGCTCTCACCCAGCAAAAAGAAACCACCACCCAATAAAATGCAAATGGGCTTTAAATATTGCTCTACATTATTTTACATTGGCGTTAAAAATAAGCAGTTGTCAGCAAGGTGGTTACCGTCGTCAGACTGGTTGTTATTCATCCGGGCCCGGTCCACCCTCGTCTATACCAGTTAGGTAGGTATACCACGTTTGTTGCCAAATGATTAAAGTAGGTAAAAGTAAAGTAAGTGTTGGTATGTGTGTAAAATACTCTGTATAATAACTTCTGTCCATTTATTACGAAATTCATTGATCAATGATTGATTACATTCCTATGTTATGTACGACACATTCTCTTGGAGACCGCAAAGCTCTCGAATGAGCTTCGTCCGTAAGTAAGTACCTACCTAAATGTAAGGTAGGTATAATTTATTTGGTCAAATTATAATTTATTATTTTTTAACTCGTCGCCCTTGACTTTAACTACAACTTTCAAATTAAGGCACATTAAAGCAATGATATTTTTTTTTGTATTGGTTTGATCTGTTGATCTCCCCTCCCGTATTTGGACCATGTACCATTAATACTCGTAGTTTACTCACCTGTGCCCGTGGTACCAGGTTAGGGTGCGTCCACATCTGACGAATGCCCCGCGAATGCGCGGCTGGGTTTTCGCGAGCTTGTCCGCGAACACAGTTTTACTCCTGCGCGTTGGCAAGGAAGCTACGCGCCCACTCGCGAGCTGGTCACGAGATTCGTCAGATGTGGACGCACCCTTAGATAGGTGCCATGATATTGGGGTTGTTGGTGTCTAAATAGATTTATAATTTTATGGGTGTAGCATAAACCCATAAAATTATAATGAGTTACGATCATTTACGTAAGCGATAATGTAAACTCGTTTTAATTACGTAGTATGGTCCTTTCTCGGAATATTGGTCTAGCTCTTAAATAGTGAAATGAAATGCGTCAAAGTGACGATCACATCATTCCAAACCATTTGAAGTGTGTCAAACAAATAAACATAATCATAAATTTGCTTACAAAATAAATACTCAACTGTAGAAGGAAAAGAAATAGAAATAATTATGGTGCTAACGAAGGAGGTAGATCTTCCTCAATATGCAGATTTAAATGTTCGCGAGATAGATGTTTCGACAGCAACGCTAATGTCTGCCGCTCCGTATCTTGGGAAGTCTTGCGAAAACGTCAATAACGAGTTCATATTGTGCAGACAGGAAACAAACGACCCAAGACCCTGTCTGGAGCTGGGGAAGCGGGTGACGGAGTGCGCCATGGGCGTGTTCAAGAGGATTAAGAAGGATTGTCTCGAGGAGTTCAAGCAATACTCTCTCTGTATCGAAAAAAGTTCGGGTGACTTTGGTTACACGCATTGCCGGAAGACGCAGACGGTTTTCGACGACTGCATGGCGATGAAGCTATGCATGTACCGGCCGGAGTTCGGGTACTTCTGCAGGGCGCGCGTGCACTCGACCACGAGCACGGCGCCGCCGCCGCCGCCCTGCCCCTGCCACCCCAGCGTGCCGGACCCCACGCCCTCGCTGCCTGACTGCAAGACGCGCCAGCCCGCGCGCTTCTCTAGCCGACTCTACTGGATCACCGAGTAATTACCCTGTTCTATTTATACTGCTTACTATTCTTATAGTAAAATACCTATCTCTATTTTATAAATCTACAATGTTATTTGGCCGAAGAGTGCTGCTTAAGCCTTTATATGTTATGATTATGAATAATTGCCTTTCATTAAATTAAAATTTAACAGGATTCTCGATTTATAAATGTTTCACATAGGTATGTTATGCATTCCCACTTGAATAGCAACTAAAATAAGTACCTACCTACTTACTTAGCTTTAATTTTGCAGGCGTCCTACACTAGATATGGGACGATAGTCCTACATGACTGGCTCATTCTTAGTTTTAATTGAGTACTTACAAAGCAAGTGGATGAACGGCACAAATCAATGAAAGCTTAATTAATGTTATCCCTATCGAATGAAAGGGCCTAATGGTCTGGAATTAAACGGTTTGAACATTGGCTGTAGGTACACGGTGTGCCTGTAGGTACACGGTACACCTACACCTCATGCATAATAGTTTTCAGCAAGATGCGATAGAATCGCGACGTAGCTACATCAATCAACTCAAGAAGCAAATCATAGTTAATGATTGCGGAGGGTTACGTGAACAGTTGGGTGTTTTTGTGTCAGACAGCACAGATCACAAATAAACAGCCCGGAAATTGCAAGCTGTAGTTTTTAACATTTCACATAAGGTGAATGAAGTAATAGACAGACAAGCATATCTATTATGTATTCCAAACGGAGTGAGGTAGATTTATGCTACATTGTTACAGCTACATTAGTTAAAAGCGTTAGTTAGGTACTAGTAGTGTAGGTGATTCAGAATGTTGATACGGACAAAAATACAAAATTTGAAATTGGTGCGATTTTACCTACCTACTCATTCTAAATTGTTTTAAAGTTAGGCTTATTAGTTTTAAAGTTAAATATCTAAGGCATTTTATAGGACTCAAACCACAAACTTGTCATGATTGATGACGACTTGGGCCGAGACCTCTGACCTTTATTTGTCACGGCACGGTTGTAACTAAAATGTTGTTATTAAGAGAGTTCATAAAGTGTATTTTATCCATAGACTCCCCGAGATAGGTAGATATGTTATGGACCAAGTGATAAATGGAGCATTATATATAATGCCCGGGCATTATGATAAATGGCCAATATTAGAAGGCAATTTGATAATAATTAATAAAATAATCAAATTGACCGGGCATTATGAATTTGGTTTATCACCTTTTGGGCAGAGTGATAAAAACATATTTAATAACTATATCGCAGTCTCCATTTGGAGTGTTACCCCTCCTGGTCCTCTGTAAGGCTCGCGTGGGGGCACAGGCCCAACACTCCTTGAGATAATTTAATATGTGTATGTGATACTCAGGCCATACATAATTACTGATTGCTCCAAGATTACACACTTAGTTAATACACGGCAAATGCAGCACTATTGCATAATGATGGGAACTAAGTTATAGGACTATTATTTAATTGACAGGCCCTGTGTACAGGATAACTGGGCCATTGGTGTAATATAACGGACGTTAGCCATTATTTTTATAAGGTATGGAAGTACCTAAAGGGTGAAAACGGAACCCTATAAGTTTTCAAATTATGTATATCTGTTCGCTATAATAACATGATGATGTTGCAACCAATATTAAAAACATAATAAAATAAATATTCAAGGGGGCTTCCATACACGCGATCGTTGGCCAATACGACATTAAATTCTAATTTGTATTTGTTAAAACGTGATAGATCAAAATAATATAGCTACTACACTACAGTTATGTACAGTTGCACCACGTTAATAAGTCCCTTCGGCAAACATTGTATGTAAAACTAAACAAAAACATATTTTAGCGGATGCAGCGATCTCCGAATAAGTGATTATAGTTCATTCTATAGTTACGCGCGCGTCACTCCTCCTTGCTTTATTATCAAATTGCCCAATTGTCAAGTAGCAGTGCAATAATGACCGGGCAATATGATAAATAATGAAGTTTAGATAGTAATTATCATTTTGCCCAATAGAGCTTGACATTATTCATAATGCCCGATCATTATAAATAATGCCCGCATTAATCACTTGGTCCATAACAGATACAAGTCAAACTGAAGAACTATAGCGGCTAATTTGAAGGAACTTGTAATCTGTCGGTTGAGGTTAAAAAACTTAGTTATTATTCTAAGTACCGTAAAACGGGGTCAATAGAAACGCAGGGGTGAATAGACACAAAATCAAAAAAGTTTTTCTACCTAATGTAGCCAACATTTTTCAAAGAAAAAATATTACTAATTCGTATTTTTAGAAAACGGCAGTATATTTGTTCTTGAAATAGCAACACTGAATTGTCATTAGGTTTGGCCAACATATTAAAAAAAGGTTTTGAAGTGAGCTCCTCGAAAGCGCGTAAAACGAAGTCCTGAAAACTTAATAGTTTTTATTGTGAAAAGGAGTGTTTTGTGTCAATACGTCTTGATAGATATCTCCTTTAGTTCCTCGGAACGAAATTAATGCAAAATTAAGTGCATTTGTGAAGCAAATTCCGAAATATTTGTAAAATTGTAAACATGTATGCTTTCTATTTTGAAATGAGGTTAATAGATACGGGGAAGGGGCGAATAGATACGAAGTATGGGGTTATTAGATACGTAGTATGGGTTCAATAGACACGAGAACGGGTTCAATAGAAACGAGAAAGAGGTGAATAGAAAGATATGTGCTAGGGCTGCTACATATTGAAATATGTTTTTTTGTACGATATATAGAGGATTTAGATATTATATTAATGTAATGTAGGTTCTTGAGTTGCTTTTCTCACATACAAACTGCCATAATTATCTGCCAACCCGATAGGGCCGTTACTACTGCTTAATCGTGATGTGGACTTTCAACTATTTTGGGAAAGTGCCATCCCTACCGTTTTTTTCTATTCACCCCATATGCCGTTTCTATTGAACCCATTTGCGGGTCAATAGAAACGACACACATTTTTGCATTTAGTGCTGTAATTAGTGAATAAATTGCAATTTAGATGGTTATAAATCATTAAAACAGCTTCGAGACATAACATAAGCACAATACTTGTTGTTTGGACTAATAAAAATATCCTTAAAAATAAAGTCAAAGTTGAAAACCGTGTCTATTGACCCCGTTTTACGGTAAGTTAAAAAATATTGACCTAAAATACCTAGGTTATAGAATCTAATTGAAGGCTGATGAACCTAATCGCCTATGAGATACATTTCTCCCCGGTGAAACAATAAAGATAAAGATAAAGATAAAGATCAATTTATTTACAAAAACATGTGTGTACATATTACATTTGCATGAATATATTTTAGATGTCAGTAATTAGTTTTAGTTGTGTCAACATGTCTTGCCAATATAATTATGGCGTGTAAAAATTCGGGTTAGTGATATTCTTGTTAATACAATACTAGATTTTTAAAATGCAATTTTTATGTAATGTCAGAATTTAAAATTAAAGAATAAGGTAATTAATCAATAGAATAAGGTTGTACTTACCTACTTGGCCTGTATTTAGATACCATTTTGGTAACGAAGTAAAAGTATATCTGTCACCGAATAATAGCAAGAATCGTAAGTTGATCAATTTCCTAGGTAGTTGATTAACTTCCGGAAAATAATAAACGGCAGTTGAAATGTATTATTCAACGTATGTATTTTAGTAAATTGATCATTTTACGGGGTCTTGCCGTAAAATCATCCGACGAAGGTGAGGTGAACGTTGATTGGTTCAATGGCTCACGTGGTGTTATCCCGGCAACCAATCAGGGAACAGTGTATTAAGTTACGGGTAAAATGTGCACCGTTAAAAAGTACATTGAGCAACGATTGGCCCATTTGAGGACGAGTTTACTTGTGTCAAAATCGTAAATTATTAAATTACTGCCAGGCTACCGTAAGTTGATCAATTAACTGAAATCCATAGCGTTAAATAATACATTTCAACTACGGTTTGTTATATTCCGAAAGTTAATCAACTACCTAGGAAATTGGTCAACTTCCGATTCTTACTATTTTCCGGTGACATATCCGCTAGGTACAAAATAAGTAACTGTTACATTAGTATCTTTCAACCAAAAGACATTACTCGTTTCACCTGCATAAGTGCTATAATGTGTTACCTACCTACTTAAGGTACCTATATGGTTGTTACGAACAATAGGATAAAATTAAGATTCTTAAGAATCTTAATTTTATCTTAGGAAAGGGCTATCCTATATACATGAGATGTACCTACCTACGAAGTACGTACGTTTGTTGAATAGGCTATTATGGCTAAAAATTGTAATTAGTCCGTCTTTTTGCTTATTCAAAAATAAAAGACACGTATTTTTCCTTTTTTCATTCAAATAAACAATAGCAAAGATACAAGGCATCAAAAGTTAGGAGTGGGAGTCTTTGACGTCACTCACTCCTGTAAAAATATGCCTCACCGAGTGACGTCACGCGTAATTTCAACAGGCTATAACTTTGTAATTTTTAGTGTACCTACTTTACAAATAAAAAATACGTGTCTTTTATTTTTGAATAAGCTAAAAGACGGACTAATTACAATTTTAAGCCATAATAGCCTGTTGGATACCTAATACTAATTATGTTACAAATTATTTTATGCCAAAGCCATTATGTAGGCACAAGTTACTTGAATAGTCTGATAAATAGATTTATTTAAGTAGGTAAGTACCTACAACAAGGCATATAAAAAGTTATTGTTTCGGTGGTCTTCGAATTTTTAGGTTGCGCAATTCTACCTATAGGTCACAGTTTACCGGTACATTGAAGATTAAATGGTCATATAGATTTCACTAGACAACCTTGGTTAATCAATGATTCAATTTGTCCTTATTCTAAATGAACTCAATGTTATTAATCCCAAAGTACCTACCTACTTACTAATAGGTATAAGTAGGTAAGTAAGATGTTTTCGCGACTCCGCCAGACAGAAGGTTATGTTTTTGGGAGTATGTTGGTGTGTAAGTAGGTACATAGGTATATGGGCACGCCTCACGCCCCGAAGGACTCGATGGACTTTAGCTTGAGAGGTGTCGTTAGATTCCTATTTATCTACTAAAAAAGTATCTTTATCAAAATAAAAAAACCGGCCAAGTGCAAGTCGGACTCGCGCACGTAGGGTTCTGTACCACTGATTGAATGGAAAAATTAGGTAATTTGATTTATGACGTTTAAAAAAAACTACTGTCTAGATTTCATTCAAACCAATTTTCGTTAGTAGTTTGCATTGTAATTATACATCATGTATTTTTTCGGTTTTATCATGCCCACATTTTACCGCTTTGGAAGAGTCTCTCGCGCAAACTACCTATTCAGTTTAGAAAAAAATGTGAAAATGAAACCTCAACATCATTTTAATCATACCTATCCATAGATAACCCCACACGTATAGGTTTGATGAAAAAAAAAATTTTGAGTTTCAGTTCTATGTATGGGGAACCCCAAAAATTTTCTGATTTTATTTTTAAATCTTCATGCGGTTTACGGAATACATCTACGTACCAAATTTCAATAATGTAGCTCGGAATAAACTGGCTGTGACATACGGACGGACAGACAGACATGACGAATCTATAAGGGTCCCGTTTTTGCCATTTTGGCTACGGAACCCTATAAACCGTTATTTAAACTGGTCTGACGCAAGTGAAGAAAAATACATAATCTGCGCATAATGTATTCTCCATAAGTATAGGTACCTCTCGAAAGAAAAAAAACTAAGATAATGGGCCTTGAACTACATATTTTTATTAAATCCATTTGACGAAAGTGAATGCGGACCTACTAACCTACCTACATAATAGATACCGAGATATTGTAATCGGTAAATCCTTTGTATTGCGTGCATGGTCACTGTTTAAGGCGGTAGTACCTAATACTAGGATCTGTATCCGCGTAATGTAGGTACCTAATGGCTTGTACAATAAGCTGCAATGAGTGCATCGTAATAATAATTTGCGGGCTCCCACGCAACGCATCACAAGAACTTTCGAATTGATCTGTTTGTTTTTATATCAAAATCTAAATGTGAACTCATGACATTGAGTTTTTTCATTGCCAAATTTAATATTATCTAATCGGTAGGTACCTTATGCCCTAAAAATAGACACTGTTAAAATTAGGTATCTACTCTTATTTAAGCGCAGGAGCGGATATGGAGGTAGGTATGTAGGTAAATATAAGCTAATAATTGCGTGAGATCCGGTGCAAACGCCGGCATTTATCTTTAGGTATTATGCACTATATTATGAAATATGTATGTATTCTTAAGTTTCCATTCTAAAATCACCAAATGTATTTTCGGATTATGATGGAAATCAAACTTTAACCATATGGTATACATAATGTACCTAAGTAAGTACCTATTCGGTAATTTTATTTGTAGAAAAGTTAATAGAACTGATTTTTTTCATCTATAAATTATTACCCATTACTTGGCCGTACTTTATGCTTAAAGTTTATGCAATATTGGGGAACACGGACCTCGACCGGTCTGTTACATGCGTTGACCCGATGCAGTTCGACTGGGTTTTTCTCCGGAAGATTATAGGTATTAAGACATACCTACATTAAGACATGTATGTAGGACATGAAACGCACAACGTTATTTACATACAAAAGTATATTTAATCGCCAGTTGTACACAGCAAGCACACCGTTCTAAAGTTTTAGGGTTTGAAAGATTCTTGATGCACGTTTTAGATATTAGGTATTGCTTGATAGTGCTTGATATGGCATAAGTATTAATTCACTGAATATTAGCGATTATTGGTAAGTAGTTAGTAACTACCTACATACTGCTTTCCACTTACATAAATAAATAATATAAATAACCCAAGACATCGCCATCTAGCCCCAAACTAAGCCGAATATTGTACTATGGGTGCTAGACAACTGATAAACTTACTTAGATTCTTTTTTTGTAATTAAATAAATACATAATTATACATAGAAAACACCCAGACCAATACAAACAGACAAGTTCATAAACACAAATGTTTGTACTGTGCGCAAATGAGCCATCGAGCCAGTCAACATCTAAGTTTATTGCACAATTTAGGAGGTCTTATCACTGTAAGCGATTTCGCTAGACAGCCTTTCGTTAAAAAACAACTGGATAGAGAGGGCAAGTTATTCGTCTATAAAGTTATACTTAACATCCTAAGAAATAGGAGTACCTATTAAAAAAATGTAAACAAATAAAAAAACTTACCTGAACTTAAGAGTCCGACTGTAAACAAAAGTATTGCTAAAGCTTCCTTCGACTGCATCGTAGATATTCGTTAGTTTGGCAATTTTAAGTAATAAGTGTTCGAACTAATTCAATTAAGTAGGTACTATTGATAATATCACATATAATCACAAACAGTTTACGAATGGCACATAATTATGTTATTAAATAGTGAGATTGGTTGGTCGGCGTTGAGCGTTGCTGCCGGGAGCGCAGTGGGCACTGCTGCGGCGGCGGCCGTTGCATAACCCCGCCGCAGTTGATACAGATTATCATTTGGGGGACACCAGTACTTTCGCTACACTTTATTGCTTCAACGATTATGATCGCGCAGTCACTATTCTCCTTCGAATGTCATACTGATATCCGCTTGTTCAATCTTATTTACGCGCCAACCTCATTTACCTGCTTGGAAGTAGGCATAGGTAGAGAACCACTTGTTATGTGTGGCCGACACTAAAAGGTTTTGCTTGCATATCATACCTCTGTATAAATGTAACGAATTTTAAATATTTTTTTTTATCTATACTTATAATAAATCTGTAGAAAGGTCAATTCTGTACATAAAATATTTTTTCAAAATAACTATCGGGGGGTGATAAGTGATCGATACTGATACCAAAAATGCAATCAGTAAAATTTTTGTCTGTCTGTCTGTATGTTCGTTATAGAAAAAAAAACTACTGAACAGATTTTGACGAAACTTGGTACAATTATTCTTCATACTCCTGGGCAGGTTATAGGATACTTTTCATCACGCTACAATCAATAGGAGCGGAGCAGTGACGGGAAGTGTTGGGAAAACGCGAGAAATTTAAACCTGTATGTTTGAACGCGCATTACGCGAAAACTACTGCATAGAATTGAATGCGGTTTTCACCAATGTATTGCTAGAGGTCTAACTTAAAACTTAGGCACAAGGTATAGATGGGTATTATATGGAAGTCCGTTATTTTTGAAACCCGATATCCACGCGAGCGACGCCGCTGGCACAGCTAGTACATAATATATTACAATAGAAATATTTATTTTAACTCTTTAGACGTGGGTATTCCCTGGGGCGTGATTTACCAGCAGGCTAATAAATAGTGCCTAGGCTAGAGGGCAAGGACCAAGGGAACAGCGGGCGCAACTCTTAGGTTAGAAGAGTTTTATAGATAGCTACGATATGATATTTAAAACTATGTATTTGGATCATTTTAGGAAAATATGTGCGTCAAACAAAAATGGCCATATTTCTTCTGTACTTTTAACTTAATTAGTTGAATGTTTAAGGCAGGTGAAAGGCTGTATGGGACGCATATTCTATGAATATGGGGTATGCCCAGCGCGGTCAGAGCTCAATATCGGGCACTGGCCATTCCAGACAGAATAAATAAGTTATTTTTTTACGTTACTGCCCGCTGTTAGGTTAGGCCTATATCCTTGACAAAAATTTATGGTAATTAAGCAGGTAATATAAAAAAAACATACAATTTATAAAACGTTTAATTCATCAAGTAATGACTTACATTTGTCCCTCAAAATTTTAACAGCTTCAATAAAGATGACATTGGGTGGCATAGCTCCTACTGACTCCACATTAACTGCAAAAAAATTATGAAATAAGTATAATGTATTATTAGGATAACTTAGACGTCAAATATTTATTAATTAATTTAGAAATACGTACAAATAAAGTGATCTCTGATTCTGCTCAAGATTACGGCATCTTTAATTTCTTCATATCTGTAGACATTTCTGCTGCAAGTGTCATATCGTGCTTCTTGAACAAACGCCCGACCATCGGAATCAATACCGATGACACCAGGCGAAAAGCAACTTTGGAGGAGTGTTGCCTGTCCACCGCTCACTTCTCTAGTCAGCGTGATGTCGGGCAGCAGTCGATACGAGGCAGTGGCTAAAATAAGATAATTAATGTAAAAAATATGAAAATAGTAGGTATGGAGAAAAATTCAACAGAATTGAGGACCTCCTTCGTTTTAGAAGTTAGTAAATGTAAAAGAATTAGTAAAACTACAAACATGACGAAAACTCATGTTTTCTGTTGGGTTTTAGTAGGTAGGTACTGTAGGTAGGTTGTGTAAAAAACGCTTTTCAGAGTGGCTAGACTGTGATAGGGATTATCCCTAGACTAGGCTGGTCTTTTGTTGAAGAATTTATTAAAATAGTTTTAATGGCCAAAATATGTTGTTGTATTTAAATGTCTATCAATAAGGACAGGGGATCCACCCATGAATAACATTATGTCATATTACTCACGGCACAGATCTACTTTATGTAGGTATGCAGATAATAAGCATATAATCCTATTTGTTTTAAAAAAAAACTGTATCTCGTAAATTTTTTTCACCATCTAAAGTAATATATTTGTCTATGATAAACATGTAAAAATATGAAAGTATTTTTCATGCATATTGATGATGATGAACTTTAATACTAACCAACTGGAGAAAATTTGGCATGATCTTTTCCAATTCCCTTGACTGCTACTAAGTGGAGGTCAAGCTCATGCCCTGGCCTCATTTTAGATATCAGAATGTCGCCATGCACTGGCCCAACATTTGCCTCCTTGTGAACAGATGCTTGATTGCCGAGGGGGCACCATTTCATTTGGGATGAGTACACTAAAAAAACGGTAGTTTTGTTAGGATATTAATACGTCAATCGCGCCGCGGTGTGCGGGCGGGCAACTGCGGCTGAAGTTTGGGAGCGTTTGTATATGGAACACTACACGACGGACGCGGTGTGGCACCAATCACCGCGTTTCCTTGCCATCATAGCTGATACAATGGGGCAGGACAGATAGGACAAATTCGCCCTGAAATATAAAAGCGTGCTTAGTTGTTGGTAGTACAAGATTCCTTTTAATCTTCTACTGCCAACAACGCACATGCCATTTAAAAAGACTGCCATGCTGTATTCAATTTGCAGAGCTTCTACAAATTCCTAAGTGACCATTGTCCATGATCAAGCCATGGTAATGGCTGCTTATATGTTTACATGTCATTTGGTTAAAATGATAGAATATTTTGTGAAACTTAATTTCTACAAACCACTGTGATTTTCATACAGGTCCTCTGGCCGGAAGGAATCTTTTGGTTGCGATTTATGATTTGTGCATTTAACTTTAAGGGAGAACTCTAAAGTGTTAAAATCGGTGCCTTCTGTTGCATCTGTAATAGAAATGATATGTGATCATCAAATTCTATTCAAAAGTAAAAACTAAACAATAAATTATATACCATAGTTAAATTATACACCAACCTTCAGGTCTATATTCAAATAAGCGAGGATCTGCTTTCAACGGAATCAATCCAAGACGATGTGCCAACACTTCGTCTTGTATGATTGAAGTATTATTCTTGATCATAACTTTTTCTATGGCCATGCTAGGTACCTCACTTAACATCAATCTTCTGAATGCATTAGCAAAAGCTGGTTGTACTCCAATCAAATCAAATTCCATTTCAAAGTTATCCATACGTACAATAACAATGTTCATATTTTTAACAAACTTCTTGAAATTCCACTTTTCATCAGCCATCCCTAAGTCATCAGGTGCATTCTGTAATAATTAGTATCACATAAAATTAACAAATTATGATCTTACGATCAAGCTTTTCAGCACCTTATTTCTTAAAAAACTCAACTATGACCTTTAGAACAGTTTTTCTCTAAATTATCTCTACCAACTCACATATATATATATATATATATATATATATATATATATATATATATATATATATATATATATATATAGGTATATAGTTAACTAGCTGTGCCAGCGACTTCGTCCGCGTGGAATAGTTTCTTGGGTAGTGATTTTAATGACCCCCAGTGCCTGGCAGCTGGCAGCGGCGCGGCGCAGATCTCGGCGCGCTTTATATACCCGCGCAAACGTACAGCAGGCTCGACGTAATTAGTTAAAAGGGCGTAACTTTTTTATTTATGGACCGATTAACATGAAACAAACACTAAATGTTAAGGGAAGCTTCCAGCAATATATTAGTGAAAACCGCATCTTAATCGGATACGCGGTTTCTGAGATTAGCGTGCACAAACATACAGACAAACAGACAAAAATTCCAAAAATCAATGTTTTGGGTACTATTGCATTAATAAAGGCCTCCCATAATATTTTTTCACATATATCTTCCATGTACAGACAGCGACTCGTTACATTTTTATTATATGTATAGATATTTAGAGAAATCTCAAGACCTTTAACAGACAACCATCTCTACCAGCGATAAGACCATGTAACTTGTACTACATTATGATAATGTTATTGTTTAAATTCCCTTTCATTTCAAGTTCACAGCTAGAAAGGAATGTGTTAGTCCCAATCTCCTTGCACACCCTTTGCGACACTCCAACCGGATAGGTACCTAGTTGTCTTTGAATACAAACATAGGAGGTACTTTCGATTATAATGTCTGAATAACTGAACTGAATGAAGTAACTGATCTTACCTTAACACGAAATTCTTCGAGCAAAACTTTAGGTCTTTTTTCTAATTTAGGCATTTTCAAAGAAAACAATATACAATTGATTCTTGAATTATTAAATGAGTGTATCGTAAATTAGCAGTACAATAACAAAAATAACCTCAAATACAACGTGATTATGACATTGACAAAATGACATTGTTTTTTTTAAATAATGATTTTAGGCCTGGTATCTCCATTCAGCCATGTGATATTGACTTGCCTTCATAAAAGCGATGTCCGTTTTTAGGGTTCCGTAGCCAAAATGGCAAAAACGGGACCCTTATAGATTTGTCATGTCTGTCTGTCCGTCCGTATATCACAGCCAGTATATTTCGAAACTATAAGAGCTACATTATTGAAATTTGGTACGTAGATGTAGGTATTCTGTTAACAGCATTAAGATTTTAAAATAAAATTAGAAAAAAATCCAACATTTTCGGGGTAGTTTTTTTTTAAACTTCATAAATCTAAAAGTTGCTCCACCGACAAGAGCAAAGCTCTTAAATTTAGTAGTAGTAAATCTAATTACCTAATTTTTTTCATACAATCAGTGGTACGGAACCCTACGTGCGCGAGTCCGAGTCGCACTTGGCCGGTTTTTTTACATTTGAAAGAAATTAAGTTTGGTTAAAAAAAAAAAACCTAGGCATTTAGGCCCTGTCCGCACAGCGATTTTTCACCGCGCGATTTTTTTTCCGCAATTCTGTAACTCGTGCAACAATAAAGAAGTATCCGCACTGGCGATTAAAAAATCGCGCGGAAAAAAATTCTGTGAATTGATGCAAAATGACCGCGATTTTTTTCCGCGCGAATGTTTTGTGCAATATGAAGTGGTACGGGCCTGTCCGCACTGCGGAAAAAAAATCGCGCGATCCGCTCAGTCGTAAACTAACAGCGCAAGGAAGATGTCGCGCGCTTCGTCTCCCGCCCTTTCATTGCCGGGCGTGCAGGATGATACACCGAAACCAGAAGATGATGAAATTAACATTGAGCAGTTAATCACACTTCTTCATAGAAGACCGCCCTTGTGGGACAAATTTGATCCAAGGTACCACGACAGAATATTGAAGACGAGATTATGGGAGGAAATATATAGAGACATATATTTTACTTGGGATCATTATAGTGTTGTTGAAAAAAAACACAAAGGTGAGTAAAGCTAATAGTTTATTAATTTGCCTAATAAGTACTTTTCAATTAGGTATTATTATAAAATACTCATTAGATGTTCACATCGCGCGTCGTTTAAACATCTTATTTGAGCTATTGATGCATTGTTCTTTATATTTTTTCATATTGCCATGAGATTGACCCTCTCAATGAATCAAAATATTCTGAAAAATATTGTCTGGTTTCAATACTGGATATTCGTGATCTCACAGGAGTAGGGCGTAAACTTTGTAACTTTGTCCCATAAAATTTTTCCTTAAACCGAATTCCATCATGTTTGCGTACGTAATTATGTAAAATGCAACATGCTTTAATTATTTGGTCGCAAGTTGTTAGTTTTACATCTAAAGGTCGATGTAAAATTCTCCATTTATTAGTAAGTATGCCAAATGTGCATTCTACAAATCTTCTTGCTAGTGTGAGTCTGTAATTAAATACTCTTTGAGTTATAGATAGGTTTCTTCTGGGATATGGGCGCATTATGTGTTCTGAGAGAGCGAAAGCTTCATCTCCTACAAAGACATAAGGCATTTTTTCCCCATTCTCATCTTTTGGTAGGTGATTTGGTGAAGGAAGCATCAACTGATCCAATTCAAGCTTTTTCCCGAATGCAGAATTTTTGAAAACGGTAGAGTCACTACTGCTACCGTAGGCTCCTATGTCAACACTGATAAAGTAATAATTTGCATCAGCTACAGCCATCAAAACTAGTGAATGATATTGTTTGTAATTATAAAATTCAGATCCCGCGTTGTTAGGCTTTTCGCACCTAATATGTTTTCCATCCACCGCTCCCAAGCAGTGTGGAAAGTGGGCTCTTTTATGGTGTCCTTCAAGCTGGAATCCTCATCTCTGAAACCTGCATGAAAACGAATTTTGACTATGCCAAAAAATAGTCATGAAATAGTCATAAATAGTCGCCAAGTAAAAAAAATAGTCGCATTATAGTTTCGGAGTTATAGCTATAGGTTAGTGAGGATTCTGGCTTGACGTTCAAGCTGTAATCCTCACCTCTGATGCAAGCAAACGGCAAAGTCTATCGAATTGGTTTATGTTCCAAAAAATAGTCATGAAATAGTCGCAACGGCATACCAAATTTCAGAACTAGTCGTTAAGAGATTCCAGAGATATAAGGGTAGGTTGGTGAGGATTCTAGCTTGAACATTTGAAAACTTCAAATATCTCCGAAACGGCTACGATTTTCGATTTGAGTTTTTGCCAAAAAATAGTCATGAAATAGTCGTCTCCAACGGAAATAAATTTGAGCTGATTTAATTTGAAATTAAAAAGTGTTAATTTTTCCCTACATTTCTATGGAGGTACAGTCGTGTACAAAATGTTTACTTCATTTTATACTATTGTAAAATATTTCGCTTGAACTATAATATTTCGTCAAATTAGGTGTTTTCCAAGACTAGTGACTAGACCGAGTGCTATTATGATTAAACAAATAAAAACAAACATTTATAATTTTTGTAGCTATTTTTATTTAGTACAATTTAAAGCTTGAAAATGCGTACATAACATGTTTAAATTAAAAATAAATATAATGTTTATATCACAGCAATTAGTTTTAATTCCAAGCAGTAGTTTTCGCGTGAGGCGCGATCAAACATACAGATAAACATTTCTCCCGTTTCCCCAACACTTCCCGCCATTGCTCTGCTCCTATTAATTGTAGCGTGATGAAAGTATACCATAACCTGGGGAATATGAAGAATAATCGCACCAAGTTTCGTTAAAATCCGTCTAGTAGTTTTTTTTCTATAACGAACATACAGACAGACAGACAACAATTTTACTGATTGCATTTTTGGCATCAATATCGATCACTAATGACTCCCTTATAGTTATTTTGAAAATATATTTAATGTACAGAATTGACTTCTCTACATATTTATTATAAGTATGGATAGAAGATAACTTGTTATAAAATGTTTACTCAGTTACGAAACATTTTCTAACATGAAATAATTTTTAACACAATGACATGTGATTAAATGTCTGCTAACGTTGCTAAACATTTTCTAACGGCGCGGCAGTGTGGGAGCACCATTAGTGTCTTCCCACAATCATCGTCGCGGACATTTCATTGACTTGAGTATTTTGCTTGACAGTCACGCCATCTAGTAAGTGTTGTGGAACTAGCTCTAACCATTTTAAAAACGCATTGCTGTGATATTAACATTAAAGGTATTGCTGTGATATTATGTGAAATATATGTAAAGATCAATAATTAAAGCTCATAGTTATTCTTTTTGCTGGGTGGGAACAGGTCGGTAATTGTGTATTATATGTACTGATTTCAGATTTAAACAAGTTTTGTACTAATATGCAAACTTTATATTATAATAAATAAAAATAGCTACATAAAAATGTTTGTTTTTTTTTGTTTAATCATAACAGCTGCCATGGAAAATACCTAATTGAACGAAATATTATATTTTAAGCAGAACATTTCACAATAATATCAAATGAAGTAAAACATTTTGTATACAACTGTACCTCCAAAATTGTAGGGAAAATTATAACTTTTTATTTTCTAATTAAATCAGCTCAAATTTATTTCCGTTGGAGACGACTATTTCACGACTATTTTTTGGCAAAAACTCAAATCGAAAATCGTAGCCGTTTCGGAGATATTTGAAGTTTTCAAATGTTCAAGCTAGAATCCTCACCAGCCTACCCTTATATCTCTGGAATCTCTTAACGACTTATTCTGAAATTTGGTATGCCGTTGCGACTATTTCATGACTATTTTTTGGAACATAAACCAATTCGATAGACTTTGCCGTTTGCTTGCATCAGAGGTGAGGATTACAGCTTGAACGTCAAGCTAGAATCCTCACCAACCTATAGCTATAACTCCGAAACTATAATGCGACTATTTTTTTCACTTGGCGACTATTTATGACTATTTCATGACTATTTTTTGGCATAGTCAAAATTCGTTTTCATGCAGGTTTCAGAGATGAGGATTCCAGCTTGAAGGACACCTTTTATGGAAAAGTTCGGCAGTTTGGTACCAAATTGCTTCGTCTGGTTCAGGCATGTATAAAGGTTGTAAACATGACCATAGTTTTGTACACGTGTCTTCTATAATTTCGCCAATAGTAGAGATGCCAATCATATATTCGTAATACAGCGAATAGTAGCTATTTCCTGAAGCCAAGTACCTGCAATATTAAATACAAACGGTTAAAAGTTATATAATAAGTTACCTACTATAAAATTAAACAGTTCATCTTTTACAGGGGCAGATATACAAAAAAAATGGAAGAACCTTAAGGATACATATTTCAAGGAAGTAGCAACTGATAAAAAGTTGGTTTCGGGTCAAGCCAGAAAGAAAAAAAAAAGACCATACATACACATGGGAGCACTTTCATTCTTATCAACTCAAAAATCTATGAGAGATTCTACAAATAATATTGCTTTCTGCACTAAAAGTGATGTTGGAGATCTTAATCAATCCGACGAAGACACTGACTCAGAAGTATCACGAAATAGAAAACTGAAAGCGAGCATGCGTAAAAAGACTAAAACTAAAAGTCAGAATTATAGCGACGATGAACTATTGAAATTATTACAGGAGAAACAATATGACGAGGATGTTTCATTTTGTGAAATGATCATACCAATGCTCAAAAATCTCTCAACAGAGCAGAAACATTACGCTAAAATTGAAATTCTGAATGCCCTTAACAGAGCAACTAAATTTTCACCACAAAATACTACGCGGCCTGGAGTCAGTCCCCAATCATCATCATCGTATTCATCTTACATCCCAAACACACCTTCACCCTATCCAAATACTCCATCGCCTTATCCAAATACTTCATCACCCTATCCAAATACTATCAGTCCGTCTTCTTCTACCCAAAATTACCAATACACACAATCTTTTGCTCAATCTTCGCTTGATCCGTCTCCTCAAACTCAGTACATGCCATCTCACATTACTATAATTTCTCAATCTCAGTCTGATCTTTCTCCTAAAACTCAATACACACCATCTCAGAATTCTACAAATATTACTCAATCCCCGCCTATCCCGTCGCCTCAAGCCCAATACACGCAGTCTATCAGTTCAGATTATCCAAATACTTCGTTTAATCATTCTTCATGTGTACAATACCAGCCATCTCGTAATGCTAGTATCATTCCGCAATCTCCGCCTGATCCTTCTCCTCAAACCGATTACACGTCAACTCGCAGTACTCCAAACATTATTCCAATTACTTCAAATTTTTCTTCATATGTAATAAAGGGGAATGTTTCTGATATGAAAGAGTTCCTTTTATTTAAAAAAAAAAAGTAAATTACTGTTTGTTATATCATCATCTTATTACTACATAAATCTGTGATTATTCCAAATAGGTATGTAGGTACTTTATGTCGTTATTCATACGTACGGAGTAGAAGGGAGTTTTAAAATGAAAGATTTTGTTATGTTTGTTTAAAAATAAAAGTTAATTGTTGTCTAATAAATGATTCTGTAAAATTATTCCTTAGTTTTATTTAGCTAGCTCTTAATAAGTACAGAAGCATCTTACCTTATAGTAATCGAAAGTCTCTCTTCAGCAGAAATTGCTTTTCTCCAATTTGTATCTTGATAAGTAATGACCGCACCAACTAGTCGTAGTAAATTATCGAATGATATTTTACTCATTCTGTAATATCCGAAGAACTTTTTACTATATTTTCGTAGCTCTTGATATTTTAAGTAGAAAAATCCATTCATAGGTCTCAGTGCCGTAAAGGGATGAATCCAGTATTCTTGGCATCTTTTGATAGCTCTATTTCGTCGCCGCCGCCGTAGTATCGAGTAAATTAAAATTTTTCTTCTGTCCATTGTACACGTCCGTTTTAGCCGGGAACTCCATCGAAATGACAAAATACGCGCGGAATTTTATTCGCAGTGCGTATATAATGTGATTCCGGTCGCGGAAAAAAAATCGCGCGAATTAAAATCGCGCGGTGAAAAATCGCTGTGCGGACAGAGCCTTAAATCCAAAGCCGTAAAACTCTTATTTAAAAAAAAGCGATTTTATTCCATCTGTCAGTTAATGTCATTATTTATTGTGATTGTGAAAGAAAGAAAATAAATTACAGTTCTTCTACTTAGATTACTTACTATTCAAATTAAATTTAGTTTAATACCCTGTCAATATAATAAAATATTGTGATTAAAAATGGGTAGCTTGGACAGAGCAGTGCTCACTGGATTTATTTGCAGACTCTGCTCTGAAATGCATCGGGTCGTGCTTCATATCTATGGTGAAGAGGGTATTCGTTTGTGTATCTCGGAGAAAATCAATAGATATCTCTCAATAAATGTGAGTTAGAAATATAAATCATTCATGAAAATCCTATAATAGAATTCTATGTTAATATTACTAGCTTTTGCTATTGAATAGTACCTAACTGGATATCTAAGATTTATGTACTTATAATGTTACAGGTATCACGTTCGGATCCATTGCCTAAGACTATTTGTAAAAACTGCTTAGAAAGATTGGAGAACCAACATAGATTGGTAATGCGCATTGAGCAAGCAGCAAATCTTTTAAAGGGGCAGAGACGGGCACGATTCAACAACAATTACCAATTAACAAGTTAATTTTCCGTATCATTATTATTTAGCTATAGTTCGCTATCTTAAGTGTATATGAATGAAGTTAAGTGGTTGATAAGGGCCACCTTGGGTAGGTGGTCAAAACAATGCTACTTGTTTATGGTAACTTTGATTAGGTTAAAGGCTTATTACATCAGTGTGGTGTAATAGGATTCAGGGAGTAAGGGTCCCGATTTAGGGCGACCGGGTCGACACGATCTGCCTTGCTCCCTAACCTCAACGGTTTCCCTAGAAGGACGACCTTTTTTTTGCTCTCCAAGCAACTGAATGGAAAAAATTTTAGTTATAATAATCATCATTCATAGCAAAAATAACATCTTCCGATCTTTGTCAAGGTATTCCCGAAAGTCAAAATTAGTTGTTGCGAGCACTTCCGTGACTACTTCAGCAACTTTTTGGTGTTTCAAAGATTTTATACGTGCAACTCTCTCGGCATTCACATATCAACTGATTTAGGGATAGATATACAGTGTAGTGTAATAAGAGGTGGATGGGACAGGCGATGAAATGAGGTAGAAAGGTCTGGCTCGATGCTGGCAGGCTTTGTCTGAGTCTCACACATAGGCGGCTCTGGGGGTGTAGTATCCACATTGTGGTCGCTTTTACTCTGTGTTGGGGTAACAGCGTAATTTTGGCAGCATCCGGAGTGACAGAGCAGCCCTGTTTAAGGAGGCACTGCTTTCCTCGCTCAGCCGGGGAGGGGGCTGGAAAAGGTGCCCTAAAAAAAGTTTACCCTATATCCTTTAAAGTGTAGCTGCCGCGGCTGTCCTTGCATCACATCAGTGTAATAAGCGCCACACTAACTAGGGTCCCCGCCCACCCGGTATTCAGTGCCCTGAATAACGAGTGGTGTAATAAGCCTTTTACCTGTTCGTCTGTATATATAATAAGCTGGTCACCAAGAAAATGCCACAATGACATTATCTAAACAGGTTAACTATATATCCTGTATCTTTTTAACAACAAACTATTGAACAAATAGATATGTATTGACTAGTAAATTAAATTATTGCACTCATTAAAGGCCTGTCATAAGGGCTTATATAAGTATGTATATGTCACCGGAAAATAGCAAGAATCGTAAGTTGATCAACTTCCTAGGTAGTTGATTAACTTTCGGAAAATAACAAACGGTAGTTGAAATGTATTATTTAACGCAATGGATTTCAGTTAGTTGATCAATTTACGGTAGCCTGACAGTCATTTAATAATTTACGATTTTGACACAAGTAAAATCGTCCTCAAATGGGCCAATCGTTGCTCAATGTACTATTTAACGGTGCACTATTACCCGTAACTTAATACACTGTTCCCTGATTGGTAGCCGGGAGAACGCCACCTGAGCCATTGAACCAATCAACGTTTACCTCACCTTCGTCGGATGATTTTACGGCAAGACCCCGTAAAATGATCAATTTACTAAAATACATACGTAAAATAATACATTTCAACTGCCGTTTATTATTTTCCGGAAGTTAATCAACTACCTAGG
The DNA here is from genome assembly GCA_031163375.1 of Conogethes punctiferalis. Taxonomy (NCBI): domain Eukaryota; kingdom Metazoa; phylum Arthropoda; class Insecta; order Lepidoptera; family Crambidae; genus Conogethes; species Conogethes punctiferalis. Next base: position 6,239,802 of record CM062093.1, read on the forward strand.
AAATTGATCAACTTACGATTCTTGCTATTTTCCGGTGACATATACAACAATTCAAGTTCTATTTCCATAATACCAAAGTTAAAATATAGTTAGGTATTTGACATTCATTATTTAGTTACATTATATCTATTTTATAACTATTATAACATTGATAGTTTATTAATTACAAGTGAAGCTAATTTGGGCTGGTTACCTGGTAATAATTAATAAATTAGGTGTCATTGTGGTATCTTCTCAACATGTGTTTATTGCAAAAAAATTAAGATTGTTTGTTCATTTAAAGCAAAAAATCATTGAGAGAATATCGTTTTATCAGTTAATATCATGTCCATAGATATAACTTTGTTTTTGTAATTAAAACATATTAATTAATTTTTTTATTATGATATTGTGGTGTTTAAATATTTTTTTATGGACATTATATACTCATATTCAATTTCATTAGTCTCCTTGAAAAGCAATGCCCATAACCCAAGTTTTCAGATTAATTGTTCTTTTAATATTGTCACAAAAAAGGTGACAAAACCGATATTAACAACTACAGACCAATTAGCCTTACTTCACATATATATAAATTGTTTACAAGAGTTATACAAAACCGAATATCGTACCAACTAGACCAACAACAACCACCAGAACAAGCCGGATTTCGCTCACATTACTCCACTACAGACCACCTTCAAACAATAAATCAAATAATAGAAAAATTCAACGAATTTAACAAACCCTTGTATTTGGCTTTCGTTGATTATTCCAAGGCATTCGACAGTATCACACATAGTGCCATATTTAACGCTCTCTATCGGCAGGGTATCGATCCCACTTACATAAAACTCCTTCAAACCATTTACAATCAAAGTACAGCTGACATCCAACTGCATACAACAGGCCCGTCCTTCCAAATACAAAAAGGAGTTAAACAAGGAGATCCTCTTTCTCCTAAACTTTTTAGCAGCACCTTGGAAGAAGTTTTTAGGGTACTATCACCTTCCTGGAGAGAAAGAGGAATTGAAATCGGTAGCAAACAGCTAACGAATCTTAGATTTGCAGACGATATTGTCCTCTTCTCCAAAACATCGGCTGAACTAAAATTGATGCTAGACCAACTGAGTGCAGCGAGCCTTGAGGTTGGACTGATGATGAATAGGTCAAAAACAAAATTAATGACCAATAGCACCAAGGATAGGATTGCAATAAATGGAGAAACAGTGCAATATGTCGATGAGTACATATACTTGGGCCAGATAGTCTCCTTCGAAAACAGGCAGGATAAAGAAATCCTTCGCAGAGTGGATAACGCCTGGAAGAGCTACTGGTCCATGAAGGCGTACATGAAGGGTGACCTTCCCATGTCACTTAAGCGCAAACTCGTCGACATTTGCATACTGCCCATTCTAACCTATGGTGCACAATCCTGGTCACTTACCGAAAATCAGAAGTCCAAACTCAAGGTTTGCCAAAGGGCAATGGAACGGAGCATTTTAGGCATCAAGCTCATAGATAAGATCAGAAATACCTCCATTCGCTCGCAAACCGGAATCGCCGATGTAGGGTATAAAACAGCCAAGCTGAAGTGGGATTGGGCGGGCCATGTGTGCAGGATGAAGGAGGAGAGATGGGCCAGGATCGTCACACAATGGGTGCCAGAAGACGGCTACCGCCGAAGAGGGCGGCCCCGGAAAAGATGGTGTGACGATTTGGTCCATCAATCAGAAGATTGGCAGGCTCTAGCTTTAGATAGAGAACTTTGGAAGGATTTGGGGGAGACCTTTGCCCAGCAGTGGGACAGCACAGGTTGATAAAGAAGATAAAGAAAGAATATTGTCACAGAAAATATTAAGTTTCATTTATTTGACATGTCAAAGGTCCCTATAGTTCTGCTTAGGATGATGTTAGGGAAAATAGGCTTCAGTAAATAAAGGCATCTGGAAAATTACCAAGTTCTCTGGTTAACATAAAAATGTTGTTAGAAACCTCAACATCATTTTAGGTTTGATGAAAAAAAAATTTTTGAGTTTCAGTTCTATGTATGGGGAACCCCAAAAACTGGATTTTTTTCTGATTTTATTTTCACATCTTAATGCGGTTTACAGAATACATCTACATACCAAATTTCAATAATGTAGCTCTTATAGTTTGGAATAAACTGGCTGTGACATACGGACGGACAGACAGACAGACATGACGGATCTACTATCTAGACTTCTAGCAATACATTGGTGACAACCACATTTAATTCTATGCAGTAGTCTTCGCGTGATGAAAAGTATACCTACTATAAGCTGCCCAGGAGTATGAAGAATAATTGTACCAAGTTTCGTCAAAATCCGTCTAGTAGTTTTTTTTCTATACCGAACATACAGACAGACAGACAAAAATTTTACTGATTGCATCTCTGGCATCAGTATCGATCACTATCACCCCCTGATAGTTATTTTGAAAATATATTTCATGTACAGAATTGACTTCTCTACAGATTTAATATAAGTAAGTATTGATGCAACCGAGACAAAACTGGGATGATGAGGAATATGTAGCAGGAACATCCAATAATGCAAATGTTGGTACTTGGGTGACAACTATATTTTTAATTCTTTTTACATTATTATTATTACTACATATTACATAAATTGGGCTTTAAATATATAAAAAAAGAATTATTGCACAGTTCCATTAGCTAGAAGTTTATCAATTCGTTGTGAATTTTTGTGTATTATAATTTTGAGATCAGTAATTTTATCATGTTTCTCCTCTATGTCTGCTCCTAATTGTTTCACTTTAGCATACAGTGGAAATAAAGAGTCTTCGTTTGCCCTGAAAAAAAAAATCCTTTATGTAGGGTTATACACATAAAATTGTCCAAATATTTCGTCGAATATTGGACTCATTTGTTTAGGGAAACATGATAAAGAAGCGAAGATGTGGTCGTCTTTACAATCTACAGTAATGACTAACTCCGAGACTTCGATGTTCAACGCAACGCATCGTATGGGTAACCTATGGGTATGTTCTGATGACAAGCGTTCAACGCGCGTTTAAGTTTTTATTCAGACCATACACATGCAGCTATTAAAACGTGCGTTTACAACTATATAGGTACGCGCGCTAACAAAACGCTTAACACCGTATGATCAAATTCTAGTGTCTAAAGGCCCCAGTACACAATGGATTTGAAGTGAAGTGTGCCCGAAAAACCGACAACTTGCCGATTGCGCGCCACGATCGACAATTGTCTGCCACTACACACAATTACCCCCTGTACACAATGGTCATGGCCTGTAGTTCCATGCCCCACATAAGCAAAATAATTTCTACATAATTAAAATAAATATATTTTTTAGTAAAGCTTCACATTGAATGCCTGTAATTGAGTTGACACTTACCTAGTTCGAATTTAATTTAAGCAAAAAATTTAATGTTTCAGTGTAAACTTGTTGGTTGTTCTAAATAAATAAATAGTGGCCCATCATGGCCGATTGTGTACTGGGGCCTTTACGCAGATGAGCAAGAACATCGGTTATTAGGAGAAGACAAGGAAGATTGAGACAGTAAAAACTTTAGGTACATACGCTTTTTGTTTGATCAATTCTTTAGAGGTTTCTTCGTAAGTTTTAGTCCATTGATTAAGTTCTTGACGCATGACTTCGACATCCTCTTGTATATGATCCATGACTTTGCCCAGAGGATTAGCTACTCGCGACAACGCTTGGATGTCGAATCGTACTTGTTCTATTTCTTTATTCAGAGCATCCCTAGCTTTTTTTGCACCAAACTGCCACTCCTTATTAATAAAAAGGTAAAATTAGGATGGCCCTCAACACAAACAGCATAAATCAACAAGGCGCTTGGCGACGATGGAATCACAGCAGAGGTTCTAAAAGCGGATGGAACACCTGTACTTAAAATGTGTGCTTCAAGCTGGAATCCTCATCTCTGAAACCTGAATGAAAACGAATTTTGACTATGCCAAAAAATAGTCATGAAATAGTCATAAATAGTCGCCAAGTAAAAAAAATAGTCGCATTATAGTTTCGGAGTTATAGCTATAGGTTGGTGAGGATTCTAGCTTGACGTTCAAGCTGTAATCCTCACCTCTGATGCAAGCAAACGGCAAAGTCTATCGAATTGGTTTATGTTCCAAAAAATAGTCATGAAATAGTCGCAACGGCATACCAAATTTCAGAATTAGTCGTTAAGAGATTCCAGAGATATAAGGGTAGGTTGGTGAGGATTCTAGCTTGAACATTTGAAAACTTTAAATATCTCCGAAACGGCTACGATTTGCGATTTGAGTTTTTGCCAAAAAATAGTCATGAAATAGTCGTCTCCAACGGAAATAAATTTGAGCTGATTTAATTTGAAATTAAAAAGTGTTAATTTTTCCCTACATTTCTATGGAGGTACAGTCGTGTTCATAATGTTTACTTCATTTTATACTATTATAAAATATTTCGCTAGAACTATAATATTTCGTCAAATTAGGTGTTTTCCAAGACTAGTGACTAGACCGAGTGCTATTATGATTAAACAAATAAAAACAAACATTTATAATTTTTGTAGCTATTTTTATTTAGTACAATTTAAAGCTTATTATTTTTATTATTATAACTAGCTGTGCCAGCGGCGTCGCTCGCGTGGATATCGGGTTTCAAAAATAACGGACTTCCATATGGACGCTGTTAAGCATTCGTGTGTTAACCCACAATGAGCTAGTTTTGAGTAATCAGCTATTCTTTGTTTTTGAGAACAATCTTCTTTTTCCGCTCATTGTTAAAAAAATATATATGTTATGTGGTATCATTTTTCTTGTTGAAATGCATAGATTAAGAAAATAAATGAATATATTACAATAAATTCATTAATAAATAGAAAGAGCATAAAAATGGTTGATGCTTAAATTACTGAAGGGTTTATTACAAATTAGCATTAATGTGTTATGTGCCTCGACACATAAATGCAAAATTCTGATTTGTTGTTTTAAAATGAATACTGGGGTCATTTTTAGAAAATGTAATGAAATAAACTACTAACTACACTCAGCGTCAAAAAAATCGCACCTTTTGAAAAAAATACTTCAAACAACTTTTAAGCCCATTAAGACCCAATTATTTGGTTGGTTTTTGGTATCGTTGGAAAAGTAATGAAAAGGGGTATACAAAAACAATAAAATTTATTTATTTTTATTACTGGAATACATGTGAAAAAATACTTTTCCAAAACCATAAAAAATTTCAACTAAAATTGATTAAAAAAAAACAAGTAAATAATTTTTAAAAAAATACAAAACAGGGTTAAAAGTGACCTAAAATGTAGTGTTACCCCCCTTTGCTCTGATAGCAGCTTCCATGCACTTCCTCATGGATCTAACCAATTTTAACACCCATTCTTCCATCACGGCACCTTCGAGTTCCTGGAGTGTGGTGGAAACGGAATCACGAGATCGAACCCTACTCTTTGAATGGCCTAAGAGGTGCTCTATGGGGTTTAGCTCTGAATTTTGGGCTGGCCACTGCGTGACAGAGATCCCAACCTCTTGAAGGTATTCACGCACAATCACTGCAGTGTGAACGCGGGCGTTATCGTGCCTTAGCTGAAACTCTTCGCCTCCAAAACCGGCGTATGGGACCACATGTTCTTCCAGGATCGTTGTAATGTACCGGAACGCAGTCAGCGACCCTCACCCGCGAGTAATTTGAGTCCGAGAGACGCAAAGAAGTTCGGTTTTGCCGTCAGCCGACATGTTGCCCCAGCAGAACATACAGGACACGACGCCGTATTCAACAGTCCTGGATACCCAAACTTGGGTAAAACGTCCTCCATGTTTTCGATATACTCTCTTGCGTCTATCGTAGCAACAGAGGCACACATTCATCTCGTCTGAGAAGACTACAGCCCTTCATTGGTCAAGAGTCCAATCAACATGGTCGCGAGCAAATTTCAAGCGACTTGTCGATGGGCTGCCGTTAATTTTGGACCCCTAGCAGCTCTGTGCGCCATTTCCTTCTCCTCCCTCAGTCTTCGTCTGTGTCTACACACACTTACGGTTCTTCTGCGTGCTGTTTGAAGCTGCCTGTTGTAACTCAAAGGCATTTGAGAACCGATTTCGTAAACACATTGAAACAAGAAAGCGGTTGGCTCTCTCCGAAATGCAGTGAAATCTACCAAACCCTTGGCTATGGATGTAGCCACCGGTCTCCAGGAACCGATGGTATACTTTTCGAAACCAAAAACGGTTCAAGTTCAGTTGCCAACCGACTTCACCCTACCGCATACCTGATTGAAGCAGTACAATCATTTGACCAGCTTCTTCAAGTGTGGAATCCATATTCAAGCTGTGTTTCTGGTGACAATTCTTTCATTTTTTTTATTTTATTTTTTTTATTGCTTATTGGTGGCAGACGAGCAAGCGGCCTGTCTGATGTTAAACAGTAACCGCTGCCCATGGACATCTGCAATGCCAGGGGCACAGCAATGCCGCTACCTACCGTGAGAAGAGAGCTCTCTTTAAACCTCGTTTGAAAAAGGACATGTCGTAGCGATCAGGAAACACCGCGGCTGGGAGGTCGTTCCAGAGTTTACAAGTACGTGGCAGAAATGAACGCTGAAAACGAACGGTTCTGGAGGTAATTGTTTTCAGGTGGTACGGATGGACCCTGCCGCGGCGTCGAATAGTGCGATGGAAGAATGGTGTCATCGGCATGACATCAAACAACTCCTCGGAGCACTCCCCATGAAAAAGTCGGTAAAAGACGCAGAGGGAGCTAAAGTCTCTCCGCTGATCCAACCCTTCCAATTTGTCAGTGAGATCGGGATCATCAACAATTCGCACAGCACATCGTTGGAGGGCATCAAATGGGTCAAGCTGGTATTTTGGGGCGCCTGCCCAGAGATGAGAGCAGTACTCCACATGAGGCCGGACTTGGGCCTTGTACAGTACAAGCCGCTGACTCGGTGTGAAGAACTGCCTCGTTCTGTTCAAGATACCCATTTTTTTGCTTGCTAGTTTGGCCTTGTCCTCCAAATAACGCCCAAACTGGACTTTGCTGGAAATTTCCATGCCTAAGATCCCGATACTCTCGGACACAGAAAAAGGTACTCCTTGAAATTGGGGGGCCACGACAAATGGGTCCTTTTTAGCGGTGAACGCGCACACTTGTGTCTTTTTCGGGTTAAAACGAACAAGGTTCCCTTCACCCCACTCTGAGACCTGCTTAAGAGTGTCCTCGACTTCAGACACAAGTAGTGCCCGTCTCTCTACAACAGCGTTACGAGGGACATTCTGAAGACTGGTATATCGCGCATCCCCTGTGCTGTCGTCCGCGTAGCAATGTAAATTTGCTATAGCCAGCATATCGTTTATATGCAGGACGAACAGCGTAGGGGACAGCACAGAGCCTTGTGGAACGCCAGCGTTAATGGTTCTGGATTCGGAACTAGAACCGTCGATAACAACTTGTATGTTCCGGTTATCCAAAAAGCTGGCGATCCATTTGTGTAGTCCCTCGGGAATGCCGTACGCCGGAAGCTTTGAAAGTAAGGCTCTGTTCGGCCGTTTGGTTTAGTCATTTTTCGCGGACAATAGGTACGTCATAAGCCCTCGGAGCCCTATCAAAAGCCTTGGCGATGTCGAGGCTGACTGCAAGAGCCTCGCCTCCACCATCCAAAGCTTCTGCCCAGCGGTGAGTCAGGTACGCTAGGAGATCACTAGCTGAACGACCGTGACGGAAACCGTACTGATGGTCACTTATAAGCTGGTGCTCTTCTAGGTAATTTCATTTTGTCCTTCTTAACTTGTTTGTTAGCAAAAACCCCCAATTGAATCGGTATCGACCTTGTTGTACACATTAAAGTTAGCGCAATTGGCGGACCTCAAAAATAACAAAATGACCATATTTTTTAAAAATCGCAACTGTGGCGTCAATTTTTATTTTTATGAAATGAAGTGATGATTTTCTTAAAGCTTATTTATTGAGCTTTCAAATGATACCAATATTGGTAGGGGTACATATGCGTATCAAAGGTTAATACCATTTTGAAAGTTATTTTCGCGAAGGTGCGATTTTTTTGACGCCGAGTGTATTATATTTTGTATTGAATTTAGGGCTGAACTGATCTAAACTTTACTTCCCACTCCCTCTTTTCGTCATTATAATAAGAATTTAATGAATTACTAAACACATCTAATTGTATTTAAGTCAAAATTGAATAAAAACTTACGTGTCAGTATGGTCAACAAGCCGGCTCAATCCTTACCGCCCCGTCACCGTCGCAGCTACCCGCACTCGCCCAATATTGCATTTATGTTCTAACCCACGTTCCGATATACGCATTTTTATGTTAACCGCAGTATAACACATTATTGCTTTTTGTTGTAATGTCATTACATTTTGGCAATAATAATGCAAGGCACTTACGGCATAAATGCTAAATACAAAACTTCATTTAGAAATAAGCAATAACATTTTTTTTACTCTAGAAAAATCTGCGAATGTTTGTAAGTGAAATGGATTGCACCATCGTAAACCTTATGATTTAAAGAATAAGACTGCATTCATAACTCAATACCCGATTTTTTGTGGGTTAACACACGAATGCTTAACAGCGTCCATATAATACCCATCTATACCTTGTGCCTAAGTTTTAAGTTAGACCTCTAGCAATACATTGGTGAAAACCGCATTCAATTCTATGCAGTAGTTTTTGCGTAATGCGCGTTCAAACATACAGGTTTAAATTTCTCGCGTTTTCCCAACACTTCCCGTCACTGCTCCGCTCCTATTGATTGTAGCGTGATGAAAAGTATCCTATAACCTGCCCAGGAGTATGAAGAATAATTGTACCAAGTTTCGTCAAAATCTGTTCAGTAGTTTTTTTTTCTATAAGGAACATACAGACAGACAGACAGACAGACAGACAGACAGACAGACAGACAGACAGACAAAAATTTTACTGATTGCATTTTTGGTATTAGTATCGATCACTTATCACCCCCTAATAGTTATTTTGAAAAAATATTTTATGTACAGAATTGACCTCTCTACAGATTTATTATAAGTATAGATACAGTGCTAGCTTCGGGAGCGCTCGGCCTCATAGTCTCCGTCCTTTATGGTGCCCCCGCACTGCCGTTAGATAATATTTGTAAACATTTTCTAGCATACATTTATATTTTATTTTCATCATCATCATTATCAGCCGTAGGGGGTCCACTGCAGGACATAGGCCTCCCAAAGACTTCCACAACGACCGGTTGCAAGCTGCCCACATCCAGCTCCATCCTGCGACTTTTATGATGTCGTCAGTCCACCTCGCTGGAGGGCGTCCCACACCGCGATTCGATCCGCCTTTTGTGCACTATTTCTATTGTGCAATAAAGATTAAATAAAAAAAAAATTACTAACAGATGTTGTCAATAAGTGCTCGTACACTGATGAAAAATGTTTACTAACATTTAATTCTGGCATTTGCTTACTTGGTTTTGCGTTCTGAGGGAGTGTCTATACAAAAATGGAAGAAGAATTGCCCATTAGAATAGCTTTTAGTTTTGTTTACAAAAGAAGAAGCGATCTTATTGGATGCGCCAAACAAAATATAACACTTATTTTATTTTGTTACTAGCTGTGCCAGCGGCGTCCCACGCGTGGATATGGGGTTTCAAAAATAACCGACTTCCACAAAATGGTACCCAGATTTTAAGTTAAACCTCTAGAGGTTGTTGGATTGCTAGCAATACATTGGTGAAACCGCATTTAATTCCAAGCAGTAGTTTTCGCGCGAGGCGCGATCAAACATACAGATAAAAATTTCTCCCGTTTCCCCAACACTTCCCGCCACTGCTCTGCTCCTATTAATTGTAGCGTGATGAAAAGTATACTATAACCTGCCCAGGAATATGAAGAATAATCGTACCAAGTTTCGTTAAAATCCGTCTAGTAGTTTTTTTTTCTATAACGAACATACAGACAGACAACAATTTTACTGATTGCATTTTTGGCATCAATATCGATCACTAATGACTCCCTTATAGTTATTTTGAAAATATATTACAATTAATATATTTTGAAAATATATTACATTAATGTACAGAATTGACTTCTCTACATATTTATTATAAGTATGGATAGAAGATAACATGTTATAAAATGTTTACTCAGTTACGAAACATTTTCTAACATGAAATAATTTTTAACACATGTGATTAAATGTCTGCTAACGTTGCTAAACATTTTCTAACGGCGCGGCAGTGTGGGAGCACCATTAGTGTCTTCCCACAATCATCGTCGCGGACATTTCATTGACTTGAGTATTTTGCTTGACAGTCACGCCATCTAGTAAGTGTTGTGGAACTAGCTCTAACCATTTTAAAAACGCATTGCTGTGATATTAACATTAAAGGTAAATGTGAAATATATGTAAAGATCAATAATTAAAGCTCATAGTTATTCTTTTTGCTGGGTGGGAACAGGTTGGTAATTGTGTATTATATGCACTGATTTCAGATTTAAACAAGTTTTGTACTAATATGCAAACTTTATATTATAATAAATAAAAATAGCTACATAAAAATGTTTGTTTTTTTTTGTTTAATCATAACAGCTGCCATGGAAAATACCTAATTGAACGAAATATTATATTTTAAGCAGAACATTTCACAATAATATCAAATGAAGTAAAACATTTTGTATACAACTGTACCTCCAAAATTGTAGGGAAAATTATAACTTTTTATTTTCAAATTAAATCAGCTCAAATTTATTTCCGTTGGAGACGACTATTTCATGACTATTTTTTGGCAAAAACTCAAATCGAAAATCGTAGCCGTTTCGGAGATATTTGAAGTTTTCAAATGTTTAAGCTAGAATCCTCACCAACCTACCCTTATATCTCTGGAATCTCTTAACGACTAATTCTGAAATTTGGTATGCCGTTGCGACTATTTCATGACTATTTTTTGGAACATAAACCAATTCGATAGACTTTGCCGTTTGCTTGCATCAGAGGTGAGGATTACAGCTTGAACGTCAAGCTAGAATCCTCACCAACCTATAGCTATAACTCCGAAACTATAATGCGACTATTTTTTTTACTTGGCGACTATTTATGACTATTTCATGACTATTTTTTGGCATAGTCAAAATTCGATTTCATTCAGGTTTCAGAGATGAGGATTCCAGCTTGAAGCACACCTTAAAATCGTGTAAAAGCCCTTTATTTCCATGTTATTAATTAAAAACCGGCCAAGTGCGAGTCAGACTCGCGCACTTAGGGTTCCGTACCACCGATTGAATGAAAAAATTAGGTAATATTTGATTTATAACGTTTAAATAAAACTACTGTCTAGATTTGATTCAAACCAATGTTCGTTAGTAGTTTGCATAGTATCATAGGTATATTTTTTCAGTTTTATCATGCCCATATTTTAGAAGTTACTGAGGGGCACACACACATTTTACCACTTTGGAAGAGTCTCTCGCGCAAACTATTCAGTTTAGAAAAAAATGATGTTAGAAACCTCAACATATTTTAAAACACCTATCCATTGATACCCCACACGTATAGGTTTGATGAAAAAAAAATTGAGTTTCAGTTCTATGTATGGGGAATCCCAAAAAATTTTGGATTTGGATTGGATTTTTTTCTGATTTTATCTTAAAATATTAATGCGGCTTACAGAATACATCTACGTAGCAAATTTCAATAATGTAGCTCTTATAGTTTCGGAATAAACTGGCTGTGACACACGAACGGACAGACAGACATGACGAATCTATAAGGGTCCCGTTTTTATCATTTTGGCTACGGAACCCTAAAAAGGAGACAACACCTTATAATTGAAGAATTTACTATAGCTATTTTCGAAAGTTTAACCTGCCAGTGCTTAGCATAATGTGGAATATGAAAAGGCCTTTTATTCTATCGAGACCTATGTTCTGCGATGCGGTCCTGAATATCGGTACATAGCAAAGTTGAAATGTTTGTACGAGGGTTATTCCACCGTTCACAGAAGTGGGCCGGGGGACATCGTCCAAAACTATTCATGGCAGCAGGGCCATATTGACATTTGCTTATTCCGTAAAGTTATACATATTTCACTGTACATGCCACGGTCAATCTAGTTTCATGTTCATTTTAGCGTTTTTTAGGCTTTGGTGGTAAGTAGTACCTACACTAGAAATGAGGAATCCGTAGACGATCTAGTCACGGACACAGCTCAGAAGATTAGGAGACAGAAGTGGCAGTGGCAGGGCACAGCACAGCTCGAAGAACACGTGGCCGTTGGAGCACAAGTTATTGGATGAATATGATTCTAATAATGATGATGAAACTTAAGGTCTCATAATCATATTTATATTTTTATTATGGTCTTATGTCTACTGATACATACAATTTCCGTTTTGCCAGACATTTGAGAATATTCTTTTTGCGACTCTAATATTTGCTGCACCAAATGGCCATGTTCATTGTGAGACGCATGTAATTGTTCATGATCTTGTTGTAACGTTTGAGTGTCGTTTGAATCCTTTTCAATAATAACAATACTTGCGTCTTCTTCCTATAAAAAATGAAACATTAACTTGGACCAAAATTTAATAAATGAACATGTTTTTATTTTCATTCTGCTTCCATTTTTTGACAGGCTCGGTGGCTCATTTGGTAGTGACCTCTGCCCTCTGAGCCAAGGGTCGTGGGTTCGATTCCCGCACAGTACGAACATTTGTGTTCATGAACATGTCTGTTTGTATTGGTCTGGGTGTTTTCTATGTATAATATGTATTTATTTACAAAAAAAAATGTAAGTAAGTTTATCAGTTGTCTAGTACCCATAGTACAAGCTTCGGCTTAGTTTGGGGCTAGGTGACCCAGCGTGGCATGTCTTGGGTTATTTATTTTATTTTTATTTTAGGTAAAAATACTCGCCTCTTCATTTGGAGCGTTTTCGGTTATTATGTTAACTTTACCCACTACAATATTCTCAGCTTCGATAATCATATTGTCATGTTTATCCCTTGGTCGTGGAGCTCCTGGCCTAGAAGACGATGGTCGAACACTTGGTGGTCTTATTATAGTTTTACTGGGTGATTTTGTAACCGAAGGATTGGAATTTATTTTTTCTTCTTCCTTATAAAAGTCTGGTTTCTTTGTTATAGCCGTAATATCAGGAGAGATCATACTGTTCAGAATGGTGTCTCCTTGACCATGATGATCCTTTTCTGTTACATTATCATTAATAGTTCGTTTTTCTGTTAATGGTTCAACAGGTTGCGAATATTGGACATCAATTGCAACGTCACGGTCTATTTTATCGTGCTCTTCGGCGTTAACATTTTCAGCTTCCATCAAATCTTGAGATGATAATGACGAATTTAGACCATTTTCAACAATTGTATACGAATTATCAAGATTACTTGGTTTATCTAATCCTGGATTAGTCGCCAATTCTTCTGTTTCCATTCGTAATTGATTTTCAATATCCGTTTTCAGCACTTTTTTCTGATCTATTACGTCTAGGTCCACAGCAATATTTTCTATTAATCCACTTTTGGGATCCTGGAGGTTTTCAATTTTTTTCTTTTCAATTGATGGTTTTTTAGAAGTGAGTAGCTTAGTATTTTGTGTTGTTTTTTTTGGAGGAGACTCCGTTTTAGATGACTTTTCCTTTTTTGTCTTAATAATATTCGTTTTTTCTGGATCATTTTTACTAGAAGATCGTGTCCCTGGCTCTTTTTTGCTACCTGTTAACCTTTCACTACTCTTTGATGTCAATTTATTAGATTCATTTGATTTCTTGGTTTGTTTTAAAGATTCTTTACTTCGTTTTTCGTCGGGTTTCGTTATCTTACCCTCTTTGAATTGTTTCACTGCTTCTTCAGATGAAAGGTTTTTTTCGAGAGCATGAGCTATACATTGTAGTAGTTCGTTGGTTTTGTCCGGTTCTTGTCCAGCTATAATTTTGGATGCTTTTACTGCTAGAGTTTTACCTGTCGTCAAACCTAAAATGTATAGGTATATAGTTTTACTTAATAAATGGAGTATATATATATATATATAGTTTTACTTAACATTGGAATTGCTCGCAGCCCTGGTTGAATTAAGATATTTTAATCTCCGTCCGACAAAATCAGCACACTATTTTGCTATTGGCAGCAAGTGGAAGCAGGCCTATGTTCAGCAGTGGATGTTTGCAGGGTGGAAGTGGATAAATGTTGTAAAATTGAAACATGAAAAAAATCTGCTTATAAAAGGGATCGGGAAACAAAGTATCAAAACTATAAAATATTCCAATGGTTAATGGACTCTGTGTTAGAGCATTTTATTGAAAGGTTTAAGGCTAGGTTGATGTATCTACATCCAGGGAGACTTACCGACTACAGTAATAACTTTGTTCAGAAACACTAGTTTATTTTCTCTCTCTTTCACATTATCAGATACCAATTCCTCCTCATCAAACAAACCATCAAAGAATCCCGTAGTTTTTAGTACCTGAAACGATACAATTACGAATAATTAATTCCTGATTATACAACAGATAAATAACATGAGTATCATATATAGGTAATAGACGTCTATATAGTTTGTAGTTATATAATTAAACTGTAGGTATTTATGGCTCATTAGCCAACGCATTCGTTGTACGTGTGTGTGTGACCTACAAACGGTCTGATCGACCTAACCACCTTCTAATTCTTTTAAATTTCTCCAATACATTTTCAACTAGATGTAGATTTATATCCTTCCAATAGCCATCTAACTATTTTTTGGAGAAATCTATGCAGTAGGTAAGTAGGCCTAAATTGGTTCAAACAGATCCAGCTAGAATTTAACAATTATTGTTTTTACACTTTTATGATGTAAAATTATTTTAAAATGTATGTAAGTTATGTAATGTATATAAGTATGTATGTAAAGTACTTACAGAAGTCACAATATCATGCAAAAACCGAAAAGGTGGTTTTTTCAACAATTTCTCCGTGAGTGGCGGACGCTTTACGAACTTGCCCAGGGATGACTGTGTTGCTTTTATAATTTTCGGGTCTATGTCTTTTTCCATGGCGCATATTTTAAATATTTAACTTATATTTTCAATGTTTTTACAGTAGTCGAAAGATAAAGTTTAGAACACAGAACTTTAATTCGACGTAAACTGAATTCGCAGTAAAATAAAAATGTCAATCATTGTTTACACACAAACGTTGTCATGGTAACCTAGATGAAACCGTCGAAGAGCCGTTACGCACTTTCGACTAGTCGCTGGCGACTCGGTCGCCGGCGACTGTGACTTACTAGAGTTTAAATAGGGCCTTGCGCACTTAGTCGTCAGTCGCCGCGTAGTGTTTTGGTCGCCGAGAGACTGAGTCACTAGCGACTAGTCGACAGTGCGTAATGGCTCTAAAGGCCCTAAGGCTGTGGTTGTCTCTGTTACTAAGGACCCCCCATCAGCGGCGTAGCGTAGTGGGTGCGGGGGGGGCGGCCCGCCCCGGGCGGCACTTTCTAGGGGGCGGCAAAATTTCACAAACTATAATCTATCCATACTAATTTAAATAATAAAAATATTTGAACCATTTCATATTTTTAACGGAACTACAAATTCCGACCGATTGAAAAGAGCATGGAATTTTTCATTACTTATTCTGTAACGGATTCGGGGAATCCCCTTTTCTTTGAATGATATTTTGTAGTGACTGCTGCCAACACCGTCTACGACTTGCGGGGATTGCGCGTATTTTTTTTATGCTTGGATTGCTTATGACTAACAAAACAACAGCAAGAATTACTGACAGTGTTGCCGTTCTTACGTCCGTCCGTCGCGACTTAGTCGCTATCGCTAGATCTAGCGGATTTTATATATGTTTGGCGAGATAAAATATCGTTTTAGCGAGAAAAAAATATTTAACTACCTACTTCTAGCATCATCATTATCACCAGCCTATTGCAGTCCACTGCTGGACATAGGCCTCTCCAGTTGCTTGTCACTCAGGGCAAACATCTGGAGGATACGCCCATAATCGCCACGCTGGGCAGGCGGGTTGGCGATCGCAGGACGTAGTTTCTCACCTGCCACGTAGCTTCTCGCTCCGATGACGCTGCTGCCCGTCATCGGCCTGTGGTATTTAGCTACGCCTTCAACAATTATGATGGTTATACCGCCATCAGTCGGTTGCCAGCGCCTCGTTTGTTGTTCGGCAGGATGCACCACGGGCAGGTGAGGTTGGCTTGGAGCGAAAAGATCCCGGACGCTCCCTTACATCCCACTACTTCTAGCGACTTTTGTAAAATATATTTTATTGAGCAATATTTACAGCCCTTAATTCATTTTTTTTGCGGAGTGGGATCAGGGTGGTTATTGTGAGCCACAGCCTTTACAAATGAACAACCTTATCCAGAGGAGAGAGACATCAAACTCAAAAGTAAATTAGGTAACTAGACGTAGCTGTCAGTGTCACCGTAACATTATACTGTCATAGTCAACCTGTCAACGATAGTGCGTGACTGACTTCTGAATTGTGGCGATAAGTGCTGTCCTTTGTGGTTGATTATTGTCCCCTACGGCGTTTCGTATTGTTTCGTCAAGCGTGATATATCCGGGGGGGGGGGGGGGGGGGTGTTGGTTAATCTGGCGACTTTTAATTTTTTAAAACGGCAACACTGATTACTGACGATTCAAAATAAAAGGGCGGCAAAATTGTCTTCCGCCCCGGGCGGCCGACACCCACGCTACGCCGCTGCCCCCCATACACTGGCTGGGTGGCTGGCGCCTTTCGAACGTCCGGCGATGAGCGGGCGATGACGCTACGACGACGCTGTGGTCGACGCTATGCCGGGCGCCGAGTGGACTCTACTAGTGGCTGCTGCGTTGGCTGCGTGCCGCATTTGCGCAGCGCGGACTTGGCGTCGTTCAACTGAGGCCTGCGGAGATGCGCGGATAACGTAGGAATTCCGTGATACACGATGGCAGTAAACGCCGCGCGGGTGTGGGTTCGACGCGTCGCCTGTACTGCGCAAATGCGGCGTTCGGCAGCCAGTTCGTCAGTGTCGTTGATGCAGCGTCGACTAGGGATTGCAATCCGGTATAATTTTCAATTCGGCGGGATTTCACCGGATTGACGCTAATCCGGCCGGATCCGCAGCTGACTCACCGGATCCGGTAGGCCCAAAAACACGCCGGATCCACCGGACCGGATTGCAATCCCTAGCGTCGACGTTACCGAGACGCAAGATGGAAAAATTAAAAAAAAAATTATTGTGATGGTGATGATGATGATATTTTTCTTCGAAAGGGTGTACCTACCTACTTCCTAGTTGGTCCCATTATTGTCATCATATTGGTCAAAAATGCTGTTATACGGTAAAATCTTCATCAGTCGAGCACCCCACGGTCACTCGAAAATTATAGCATGCACAAAGCCCAAAAGATGGAATCGAAAAAAAAATATATGTACTATATAGTACATATAGGCCTTGCCTCTCCACAGACACTGCATCGCCTGGGACCGACTGAATCCGCGGGAGAGACAAATCAGTACGCGCGGAGTCGGATCGGCTGCAGGTGCATGACGGCTGGCACCGAGCCGGGTTTGTATCAGGTTGTCCTTCCCTGTTGCTATATCTTCCGTTGAACAGCAGGAGGACCACGTGCAGGCGAGACAAACGGGACACGGAGATGTAATTCATGCCCTCCTCCCATATATGTATGTATTTTGTTTACCTCTAACGACAATTTCTAGTCCTAATCATCCTAATCAATAGTCCTAATCAATTAAAACAACCTCCGGCGCCGCCGCATATCATTTTGGTCTATGCCCGTACCTAACATTATTCTAAGCACTTATCGTAAGGCGCTGGTGAGTAGCTGCGTTGAGTAGGCAACGTAACGCGGCAAAAGTTTCTAAAGAGAAAATCAAGGGACGAATTTATAGAACATTGCTCACACCAATCCATCAGTTGCTTTGTTATTGATTACCTACCTAACTGATGAATCCAACCTTGCTCCAAATGTTACTTTTTTTTTAGTTTGCTGGGCACTTTCTTTAAAGCAGTTATTACACCACCCGATATTCAGGGACCCTAACTCTGAATAAGTGTGGTTTATTAAGATTTAGGGTAAGGGTCCCGATTTAGGGCGATCGGGCTGCCTAGCTACCTACCTGACTGCTCTGCCTATCGCGTAACGTTATAACACTAAGGGCGATTATCGCATATCAACTCAACTGATTTAGGGACCGATTTTCAGTGTAGGTAATAAAAGGCTTATTACACGACCCTTAATTCAGGGCACTGAATACCAGGTGGGCGGGGACCCTATAGTTCATTCGCGTTAAGAAAATAGTGACTGACAGGTCACTGACAGGCCACTATAGTTCATTCGCGTTAAGAAAATAGTGACTGACAGGCCACTAGCCAATCAAAACGCTAGAATTATAATTCTATCTCTCTTTCTCTTTCGGGCCCTGTCCGCACAGCGATTTTTCACCGCGCGATTTTAATTCTCGCGATTCTTTTTCGCGACCGGAATCACATTATATACGCACTGCGAATAAAATTCCGCGCGTATTTTGTCATTTCGATGGAGTTCCCGGCTGAAACGGACGTGTACAATGGACAGAAGAAAAATTTTAATTTACTTGATACTCCATCAATAGCTCAAATAAGATGTTAAAACGACGGCGATGTGAACATCTAATGAGTATTGACACAGTATTTTTTTATAATAATAATTGAAAAGTACTTATTAGGCAAATTAATAAACTATTAGCTCTATTCACCTTTTTGTTTTTTTTCAACAACACTATATTGTTCCCAAGTAAATTATATCTATATAATATTTCCTTCCATAATCTCGTCTTCCTTGCGCTGTTAGTTTACGACTGAGCGGATCGCGCGATTTTTTTTCCGCAGTGCGGACAGGCCCGTACCACTTTATATTGCACAAAACATTCGCGCGGAAAGAAATCGCGGTCATTTTGCATCAATTCACAGATTTTTTTTCCGCGCGAATTTTTAATCGTCAGTGCGGCTACTTCTATATAATATGCACGAGTTACAGAATTGCGGAAAAAAAATCGCGCGGTGAAAAATCGCAGTGCGGACAGGGCCTTACTCCCTGAATCCTATTACACCGCACTGATTCAGGGTCAGGGTCCCTAAATAAAGTGTGGTCTAATCTAATAGGCCTTTAAGCGCCGCACTAACTATATAGGGTCCCCGCCCACCCGGTATTCCGTGCTGGTGGTATAATAAGTGCATAAAGGCCCAATGTGAATGATGTCCCTTGGAACATTTTTGTAGTAATCTTTGCCTAAGTCTAAACACTCAGTTTTTGACTTTTTTGCAGGCGAACACCTGATCTTTTTCGCTGCGAAAAAGAACAGCTGTTCGCTTTACGGCCGCCATTTTAACATACGAACAGCGCCTCTAGCACCGCTAATAGTAATTGATGTAACTATTTCACAATAAAAATCTTGATTGTAGTTGTAATCAGTTGAAATCGACCAACGATTTTTTTATCGCAATATGAACTGTAAGACAAGACGTTTTCCGTGATGTTTTGGCCATTTTACTTTAACATTATTTACATTGTAAAATGTCCTTGGTTTTGGCCCATGGTTTTGGCACGCGGGTGACATTGACATGAGGGCGTTACTGTGAAACAAAAATGTCAAAAATCGATGTCAAAAGCGATATTTCTTAAGAAAGAGGGCGCTAGTTCCGATTTCGGCCACGCGCCAATAATTCACGACAATCGACAATCACAGATTACATGAATGAATAAATTGTACGAATGAACGGATGTCAGTCAACGTGGCCACTTGAGAAACGTCAGTTTTCTTCCATCGAACAAGCCATTTTTTAGACGCAAGCGCCTGAGTGAAAGTATTATCAAAGTTTAGATACCAATTCAAGTGCTAAGAACTTTATTTGAGAGTAAATTTATCGTAGTAATTGATTCAAGATCATGCCTCCTAAACGCAAAAAAGCTACCAAAACCGTAGGAGTAAAGAAAAGGAAACTTTTGACACGAAAAAGGATAAAACGCGAAGTGAAGCAAGAAATCACTCAAGATCACAGTGATGAACAAATTTGTGACTCTTGCAAAGAGCCTTGTGTTCTTTATGATGGTGCCTCAAGATGTAATAAGTGCGAGTCTATCATGATAGACATAAATCAATTGAGAAGTGGGGTAAGCTTCAACAACTTGGCTTGTGCCGTAAAATTATTAACTCCTGTAGGATATTCATAAACAGTGCGCAGGAAGCATTGCCTGTCCTAAAGTTGTTCAAACTCAAACATTTATTTGCACAGAATAAGTTTATTGATATTGTCCATGTTAATTAACATCTATGTTGATTGCACTATATTGAACTATACATTTTAAGCCTCCCTTAATGTTTATACTTTTGTATTGAATTTGATCGAATTTATATATTACAGGCTACTATCAAATGTAAACAATGCACAAAGGTATATAAATTCAAAAAAAACTATAAGCAGCATCTTTTGAATGAACATTCCAAGACACCAGGTAGTGTGTCCTGTGGCCAGTGCCACGTAAGATGCCCCAACAAGGAAGTTTTAAAGAGACATGTTGAGGAGACCCATAATAGGCCGGAATATGAATGCCCACAGTGTAAAAAGACATTTGTAAGACATTCTCATGTGTTGAGACACATGGCCCAGAGTGGCTGCGATGGCACCGAGGTGACTTGTTACCCGTGTGAGGTATGTATTCTAAGTAATTTAGAGTGAAGCTTGTGTGCGGATGAGCACCTTGTGCTCTATATTTAAATTTTTTCAACTTATTTATTAGGTGAATCAATCAATATTAGCCTCTTTTCTTCTCTGAATTGATTTGTTTGTAGTGTATTGTTACAGTATGTCTCTCAATTCAGTTTGCCTCCGGGCAAAGGCCTCCTCTAGCTGTTTCCATTGTAGTCTATCGCGAGTTACTCTCCTCCAGTTATCTATTAGTTACAAAATAAGTATTTTCTCCTTTCTTTAATACAAAAAAAAAAACAGAGTACAAAAGTTCCAAAGTTTTGTTGCACAGAAATGTGAACTTAACAAAAAACAAACTTGCACCTTAAAATGGTGTCGCCCCAGCCCATATCACTGCTCATCCAATGGTGGAATGGCCCAGAGAATTAAATGAAATAATTTTATGACACATTCCTCAAAATATAATTAGTAGAAAATAGATAGACAGTGACCTAGCATTTGCAGCCTTTCAAGACTTCATCAAATCAATGTTATGTTTGTTTTTTTCAGATATGTAATGCAACATTCACTAGAAAGGACAATTTGGTGGTTCACCTGCGTTTTCAACACATCCTTAGGATGCATTATAATTGCAAACATTGTTCATATGAAACCAAGAATTTCTCTAAACTCATCAAACATTGGCAGGAAAATCATTTGGGTAATTACTTTTTTGAATTGCATGAAAATGTCATGATGATATTATATAAGTAGGTACTGATTTTTTTATTTATTTAATGGTACACAAAGCAGGGTAAGAAAAAAATTACAATTCTTGGTAATCATATTAAGTGAAGTAAAAAAAGTGACAAGGCTAGGTTGTACCTATACTCTACATATATTAGAATGATGATGTGTATGTCACAGGCAAATTCTATAATTCACTCGTATACAAACGGCGTCGGCAGTTTGCAAATTGTCATCGCATCAACGTCGACATGGTTTGTGTATTAGGGTGACCATGATAATAGAATTGAAACAGGGTTTTCAATCATTTTATTTAGGTATTTAAGTTTAACCCTCAACCACTGACGTGTTATTTTGTTACACTACCACTGACGTACGTATGGTATACGTACGTTACTTTGAAGACGTTCTAATGCGTCAATTGAGCGTAACTTTGGTGAATACTGTAATCTACTTATTTAGACACATTCAAATGAAAAAGGAATAATAAAAAAATTGAGATAATCATTATAGAAAAATATTTATTAATCAATAACCACTGAGGTAACCGAAGTTATATAGACATTTTTTAAAAATCAACACAAAAATATTCTCTAACAATAGGAACTTCTTTTTTGGTTTTAATAATTACTAAAGACGTCTCGAATTAGGAAAAAAATCATAAATAACATAAATTACAATATAAGGCACTTTTTAACAACAATTGTTACAGGTCGACTTAGAGTACTGCAAGCAGACAGGTTGACGACAAACTTGACAGCCGTAGCGGGTTTTGCGATGTTTCAGTTTGAAACATATATGACAATTCACTTGAACACGTACTATTTTAGATGTAGATGGCATAGAAGAAGTATTAAGCCGCTTACGGTTCATTTTATCTGCCGACAAATATTTAAAAATAATTACACTAACACTGACGCTACGTACCACATACGTCGGGTGGTCAAACTCACCTGCTTAGGAGCGCGTCAGGCGACCGCTTCCCGCCGCCGCACACGCGTCACTGGTAACTAGGAAACTACCAAAAAGGACGCTCAGAAATTCCCGCGCAATTTGAAGTGTTGAACGAAAAACCGTTTGGGTGACGTACCACATACGTACGTCAGTGGTTAAGGGTTAATAATAGAATATTATTAAATTATTGACTATGAAAATAATTTTGTCGATGAAATAAACATGAAATTGAAACTGAAACCAAACAAAACCTGCACTAAATAGTACTGTGTGAGAACATATTCTCTCTTCATCTTCATCATCTTAGGATACTTACACATATGTACATAGTAAACTTACCAAAAATTACCTATTAATTGAACAAGATATTCCGTGGTAATAACAAAAATAAATTCAACAATGTTTCTTTGTTTCACATATTCTGCTAAGCTTAAACAAGCATAAAACCATTAGCGAAACAAATAATTTACAAAAATCAAAATACAAAGCATTTTATTGCAATTTTCAGTTCCACTTTACCAGATTCCATGGACACCCTAGCGTTTTTATGTGCTGGATAGCTCGATTTTAGAATTTGAGAATTATAGAATTTGCCTGCTACATGTACACAGTGTGAAAAGCAAACATCTACTTACAGAAGTAAACACCATAATATATTATGGGACTAAATACATAAATTTTATACCTATAACATTAAACTATACTTGATCGCCAACCAGCCTGCCCAGTGTGGTTATGGGTATATCCTCCAGAAATTTGCCCTAAGTGGCGAATAACTGGAGAGGCCTATGTCCAGCAGTGGACTGCAATAGGCTTATGATGATGATGAGAGATTACTATTAAGCAGTTCTGTACAAGGCTGATTTTAATGATCATATTACATTTCAGATCCCCAGAGATATGAGTGTGACATTTGTGGTAAATCTACTTCATCTCGGACATCAATTGCTAAACATTTGGAGATCCATGGGGAGAAGAAATTTAAATGCGATATAGTAAATATTATGTTTTTAATTATAATATTTCAAGGTTTTAGTAATAATTAATTACCCACCATCTTAATGAATAATAGATTAAGAAGTTTGGTATTTTATGGTAGATGCTAAATAAATATCATATGAATACTATTTCAAACTAATTAATATATCAATGGCAAAATTGTTTGATAACTTGTATGTGGTTTAATTTTTAATTCTTTGTTTTTGCTGACTTGGATATATTCTATGGGTAAGTTTTGGGTTCTTTGGAATATTGTTTTTATGGAAAATCTTAAGAAAATGTCCTAATGTTTTCATAGAATCAGCAAAACACAACTTCGGTGAGAAATCTCAAATACTTCCATATTGAAAAAAAAACGAAATTGATTTGCGATTGACCGTGCTTCGCCTATTGGTAAGCGATATCATAGCCCAGAATTTAACGCGCTCACCCAGCAAAAACCGCTTCACTCTCGCCTTGGGGGAACATGGGAAGATTATATCTCTCAAGGAATAAGGAGTGTTTTTGAACTTTGATTTGACTCTGTCCTCCACACAATATATTTAGTTGCTTCATCATTAAGCATCTAAGAAGGAGCGGATGGTGCCGTGTGTCATGGTCAGATCAAATTATAATGCTACTAGGACTCACTCTCCACCAAAGCAAAAAAGAAGAAAAATAATCTAATTGATTGATGTTTGTTCCAGTGTGGGTACCGTACGTTCACGGCGGAGGTCCTGAAGCGGCACGTGTTCACGCACGTGCAGGACAAGCCGCACAAGTGCGACATCTGCGACCAGTCGTACATCCAGCGCAGCCAGCTGCTGCGCCACCTCGAGAAGCACGCCGGCATCATATGTACGACGTGCCACCAGTCCTTCGGCTCCAAGTCCAAGTAATGTGTCATTATGAATATGATTTACTAGCTGTGCTCATGACTTAAGTGTGGAATAGAGTTTCATCCCCCATGTCAGCCCCTTGGGGGTAGAATTGATTAAAATCTTTCATAGCAGATGCCCATGTCAAAACATCTACTTGCATGCCAAATTCCAGCCCGATCCGTCCCAGTGGCTGTGTGTTGATTGATCACTATGTCAGTCAGTCAGTCACCTTTGAGCTATATATATTTATTTAGACTTATATGAGTGCGCGTGTGATGCCCCTGGTGTTACAGGCGTCCATAGGCTATAGTAGCCGCTTAACATCAGGTGGATTGTAGGCTTGTTTGCACTCCTTGTGGTATAATAAACATATTGACGGCGTCAGTGCAGGACCTTCTAAATGCAAAAAAAATATTTTGTTACAGAAAACAAGTTAAATACATTTTTTTTGGATAAAATAGAATTGCAGTTACAAGGTCCTACACTGACGCCGACGATATGTAAAAAAAAATTAAATTTTGCTCTTTTATCGGGGACCTGCTTGAGAGTAGACATATCATCATACACTTTTGTGCAATTTAAAAAACATTATGCACACAAATTGCATATCAAGTCATAGCTCAGTATTATAAATATTTCCTGCTGCAGTATTTCGAACATTTTATTTTGCTCTTTGTTCACCGGTTTGATCGATCTTGGCCTCTCGCATCCAGCACTTACCAGCCCTCTTGCGTAAATCGTCACTCGTTTGCCGAGAAGCAGTATTTATTACAGAACACGTTGACCCTAATAGTTATTGGTGTTCACAATGATTTATTCAAAATATTTTGCAAAAATATAATTTGATGATTGTGTTTTCAGATTAATAATTCACGAAAGAACTCACTTGGGACTGCAGCGTCTATTGTGCCCGTTCCCGGAGTGCCCGCTGTCCAAGAAGGAGTTCTGTAATGAGGCCAGTCTAGATGCTCACGTGGCATCGCACTTAAAAGTGAAACGTTAGTACTTATCTAAATGTAATTTTAATACTTGTATGTATGCATGACATTATTTTGCTGGTCCAGTATTTTCAACTCAAAATATAAAATAGTAAGATAGAGTTCGCAGGCGGAGTCGGTTTTTCCTTTGTTTAGCTTTCTGACTGTCCCCGTCAATGATGTCACCTCTTCTTCTTTCCTCTTTTAAGACAGTACTAATTACATCGAATCATTGATCTTATATCGCAGGTTTCTCGTGCGAGGTGTGCAACAAAGGCTACCACTCGGAGTTGAACATGCGGCGGCACATGGCGACGCACCGGCTGGACCGGCCGCGCCGCTGCATGTACTGCGTGTCCGCGCGCGCCTACATCCGCGGCGAGCAGCTGGTGCGCCACGTGCGCAAGCACCACCCCAACCTGTTCCACAACCACCTCGCGCACGTGCGCCAAGTGCTGGTCAGTGCCGCTACACTACACTACACACGCAGCCGCGCGACACACCATCACACACTCGCCTCACTGCTACATCCGCGGCGAGCAGCTGGTGCGCCACGTGCGCAAGCACCACCCCAACCTGTTCCACAACCACCTCGCGCACGTGCGCCAAGTGCTGGTCAGTGCCGCTACACTACACTACACACGCAGCCGCGCGACACACCATCACACACTCGCCTCACTGCTACATCCGCGGCGAGCAGCTGGTGCGCCACGTGCGCAAGCACCACCCCAACCTGTTCCACAACCACCTCGCGCACGTGCGCCAAGTGCTGGTCAGTGCCGCTACACTACACTACACACGCAGCCGCGCGACACACCATCACACACTCGCCTCACTGCTACATCCGCGGCGAGCAGCTGGTGCGCCACGTGCGCAAGCACCACCCCAACCTGTTCCACAACCACCTCGCGCACGTGCGCCAAGTGCTGGTCAGTGCCGCTACACTACACTACACACGCAGCCGCGCGACACACCATCACACACTCGCCTCACTGCTACATCCGCGGCGAGCAGCTGGTGCGCCACGTGCGCAAGCACCACCCCAACCTGTTCCACAACCACCTCGCGCACGTGCGCCAAGTGCTGGTCAGTGCCTCTACACTACACTACACACGCAGCCGCGCGACACACCATCACACACTCGCCTCACTGCTACATCCGCGGCGAGCAGCTGGTGCGCCACGTGCGCAAGCACCACCCCAACCTGTTCCACAACCACCTCGCGCACGTGCGCCAAGTGCTGGTCAGTGCCGCTACACTACACTACACACGCAGCCGCGCGACACACCATCACACACTCGCCTCACTGCTACATCCGCGGCGAGCAGCTGGTGCGCCACGTGCGCAAGCACCACCCCAACCTGTTCCACAACCACCTCGCGCACGTGCGCCAAGTGCTGGTCAGTGCCGCTACACTACACTACACACGCAGCCGCGCGACACACCATCACACACTCGCCTCACTGCTACATCCGCGGCGAGCAGCTGGTGCGCCACGTGCGCAAGCACCACCCCAACCTGTTCCACAACCACCTCGCGCACGTGCGCCAAGTGCTGGTCAGTGCCTCTACACTACACTACACACGCAGCCGCGCGACACACCATCACACACTCGCCTCACTGCTACATCCGCGGCGAGCAGCTGGTGCGCCACGTGCGCAAGCACCACCCCAACCTGTTCCACAACCACCTCGCGCACGTGCGCCAAGTGCTGGTCAGTGCCGCTACACTACACTACACACGCAGCCGCGCGACACACCATCACACACTCGCCTCACTGCTACATCCGCGGCGAGCAGCTGGTGCGCCACGTGCGCAAGCACCACCCCAACCTGTTCCACAACCACCTCGCGCACGTGCGCCAAGTGCTGGTCAGTGCCGCTACACTACACTACACACGCAGCCGCGCGACACACCATCACACACTCGCCTCACTGCTACATCCGCGGCGAGCAGCTGGTGCGCCACGTGCGCAAGCACCACCCCAACCTGTTCCACAACCACCTCGCGCACGTGCGCCAAGTGCTGGTCAGTGCCTCTACACTACACTACACACGCAGCCGCGCGACACACCATCACACACTCGCCTCACTGCTACATCCGCGGCGAGCAGCTGGTGCGCCACGTGCGCAAGCACCACCCCAACCTGTTCCACAACCACCTCGCGCACGTGCGCCAAGTGCTGGTCAGTGCCGCTACACTACACTACACACGCAGCCGCGCGAAACACCAATTATATCAATTCTCTAGTATCCATAGTATAAACTTTGGCTTAGTTTCAGACTAGATGGCGCTGTTTGTTCGGTTATTTATTTACTGAAATAAAATACATAGGAATCTTATTGTATGTATTTCAACCATATCCTTATTCAGGGCACAAGCGTCGCTGTGGACAGGGTGAAGAAGTCGGAGGTGGAGCTGGTGCTGACGATGATGGACACGGAGTCGGAGCGCATCCTGGACGGCTACGGCGGCACGGACGTGCTGTACGGCGGCGTGCAGGACCACGACGCGCCCGCCGCGCCCGCCCTCGCCGCCGCCGCCGCCGCCGCCGCCGCCGCCAAGGACACGCCGACCAAGGTATTCGCTTATGAACTTTTTTTTTGCTTTTTAGGATTCCGTACCAAAAGGGTAAAACAGAACTATTATTACTAAGACTTCGCTGTCTGTCTGTCTGTAATTCTGTATCTCATAAAACCGTGATAGCTAGAGAGTTGAAATTTTCACAGATTATACAATTTCTGTTGCCACTATAAATAAGAACAGATACTAAAAACCACATATAATAATTATTTAAGGGGGCTCCCATATAACAAATGTTGAATAGGTAATGGCACGGAACCCTTCGTGTGCGAGTCCTGCTCACACTTGGCTGGTTTTTTATACTCGTTCTAATAGAATAATTCATTATATCTAGAAGACCATCAGCATATTAACTTTTTTAAACGCGGATATTTGAACAATTTCAAGTTTTAGAGAGTCATGTTAAAGCGCATGGACGTTATCAAAAGTGCAGTGAAAACATTTTGACATGAAATGAATGTTATTAAAAGTGCAGTGAAAACATTTTGTCATAAAATTCTAGTGCAGTGAAAACATTTTGACATGAAATTCTAGATTTTAGAAATAAATGAATTGATACATACTCTATATTGCACACAAAAATGTGAATGATAAAACAGTTTAATAGATATGTAAAAAAATCATTAAAAAAAAATTATTGTGGGGTGATTATTGTTGTAATAAACAGTTAATGTATTTTATTTCCAGACTGAAAATAGTCCCTTGATGTCGGAGCAGGAGCTCGAGGATAATCTGAGGATGTTGTTGTCACAATTGATTGATCAGGATACACTGGAGTGCTTTGGGTGGCCGGATGAGACCATTGATACTGTAAGTGAAAAATTTACTGTGATATTTTTTTTTTATAGTAGCTCGACATAATGGCTTACCTACGCCTGATGGGAAGCTCAAATCTCTGTGACAACGGCCAAGCAACTGGTCAGTTGCCATCGCCATGCCGGCGCAACCCCCCACTAACTCCAGAAACCGTACTCACCAGCAGGAACACGACCCGGAGGTCATTTGGCTGTGGTATTCTATAGGGTGGAGGTCCTTCCCCGGGCCGGCAGCTTAATTCGAGCGAAGATTCGCTATGCCCTACCTCTCATTACCTAATTAATTAAATTTTAATAGAATCATCAACATCATCAATCTGCAGACGTCCACTGCTGGTCATAGGCCTCACCCTCATATTTATACATAGGTATATGAATTGATGTCGGCATAATGCAAGAGGCGGCAGACCAGCAAATGTGACGCCTGATGGTAAGCATTCAACGACGCCCATGGACACCCGCAACTCATATCGAGTTCGGAAAAACGGTCACAGAAAGTTGTTTTCACAAAACCGATGCGCGAGGCAAGTTCCAATGCCAACGAGTTGAAAATAATTTTGAAATTCGTCTGAATATTGTTTTTAACAGGTTGTTCGGCTGATGATGAATAGTCCGGCAGTTATCACGTTTTGATTCCCATAACCATTGGTTTGTGCGCGTGCGCAGGTGTTGGAGAAGGTGATCGTGCACTGCGGCGCGCGCGCGGCCGACCGCTCCCGCTGGACGCGCGTGCAGTGTCTGCGCGAGAACACCAAGCACCTGTTCCTGTACGCCGTCGAGGACAAGAACATCGCGCGCATGCTCGACACGCAGACCATCGACCAGATCGTGAAGCACGTGCTCGCGCAGGTCGCCGACGACTCGTAGCGTCCGCCCCGGAGTGACCTGACTTGCTACTGAACCGACGAGGACAAGAACATCGCGCGCATGCTCGACACGCAGACCATCGACCAGATCGTGAAGCACGTGCTCGCGCAGGTCGCCGACGACTCGTAGCGTCCGCCCCGGAGTGACCTGACTTGCTACTGAACCGACGAGGACCAGCACATCGCGCGCATGCTCGACACGCAGACCATCGACCAGATCGTGAAGCACGTGCTCGCGCAGGTCGCAGATCATAGGTTCCCAACGGGCGTGGGATTGCTCCCACGCCCCCAGAGATTGCTCTCTGGGGGCGCTGAGGCTTTTCAATGGGACTGTGGCGAGTGCAGAC
Organism: Conogethes punctiferalis; assembly: GCA_031163375.1. Classification (NCBI taxonomy): domain Eukaryota; kingdom Metazoa; phylum Arthropoda; class Insecta; order Lepidoptera; family Crambidae; genus Conogethes; species Conogethes punctiferalis. The sequence goes on from CM062093.1 coordinate 6,269,641, forward strand.
GTTACGGCAGTTAAGGCGGTCGTGAAAATAAATGTAGAGATTACTGTAAAAATCATCAGATATTTTTTTCTACAAAAGCTTTTTCGTAACTCTTATAACTCTCTCTCTTTTCTTTATAACAACAAGACTGCACGTCCGCCGCGTGTATGGCACTAGCAAAATTTATTTCCAATTCTAAGAAACGTGTGTATTGCAACGTGTTCATCATCATCATCATCAGCCTATTACAGTCCACTGCTGGACATAGGCCTCTCCAGTTGTTCGCCACTTAGAGCAAACATCTGGAGGATATACCCATAATTGCAACGTGTTATATGGTGTTTATTTGAAATTTTTTATGAATATTTTGTAACTTATAGTATAGATTTAAAAAAAAAACGACATGCGCTTTTTTTACCATTGACTGCCTGCCCACTTCTCTTGTTATAGAGTGTGTTGAATGGTAAGCGCCTATTCAAGGTCTATGTACCACATATACTATTAAACTTTTTATGTATATGTACTTTGAAACCTTCGATTTTCGAAAATGCTTACATTGTAGAAACTCGGAGACTATGATCATTTTCGGACAATAATGAGCCTTAATAAATTTAATGGCCTTAGGTATCAAATCATATTTATGATCAAAAACCTATGTTAAGGTAATTTTAAGATATCAAATAATTGTTAAGACATTACTATAATACTTTAATGGCTGGGCTCGTAATTTGATATATTTTTCCATCAAATAATTTATTTTATGGTTTCAAACTCACACTTTTGATATGGAGATTAAACCAGAATAGTCTGTATCACTTCAGAACAGTCTAACCTATGTGCAGTGTGAGCCAATATGCATTTTTATTTCTATCATTTATTTTATTTTTTTATGAAAAAGAAAATCCTTTCGATACAAGATTATTAAATAAAACTAACAATACTTTTTTACTCGATTAAATATTCATTATTGATAGATAACATAAACAAACAGCCCTACTCTTAACCCTAACTTGTCATAATAAGTCATAACAAGTCATATTTAAAGTCAAACCTATCAATTTTACAGACAATATTGTTTGTCTGTAAAATTGATTAATAAATATGTCTATTTAAAAATTACTAAATATTTCACGTTACAGAATTTAAAATTCATCGTGCGAAAGATAAGTTGAAGTTAAGTTAAAACTAGACTAGATATCAAAATATGTTATCGCTTAAAAGTCTGCTAGATTGTTTTTAAAAAAAATTGAAGGGACAGACATGTGAGGAACATGTGAAAATTCTTAAGAATAATTTAAAAAAGCGATTTTGCAGTTTGTTCAATCAAAACATTATAATAATAAAACGCATAATAATACTGATATAGCTATTTTGTCGTATTTAGAAACTTTGGTTAGTTATGTTAATCCTTTAAACGCCAGAGACGATTATACTCGAAAATATCAACACATTTTCTATAGTGTCTCATTTCACGGCGGACAAAGAATTGAAAATTTTGTGTTTGTTTACGTCTATTTCCGAACGTAATAGAATAACATCGTTTTTATACAATTTTTCTGATGTTAAAAGCGTTTTATTATCACAAACCGTAAAACATTTACTAATAGTCGTCATAAGTCCTACTGAAATACTAGTTAAGTATGTACAAAAAGGTGTTAAAATTACTGATATTATTATTAGTGTATTATAGTGATATGATTATGTTTGTTATTCATTGCTTAATTTAGAATATTACAGCTGAGCCTAACTTCTCTCGATAGATTTTTATTTCGCGCTCTTAGTAAAATAATAACTTGTAGCATAAAACACTAAAAGTCCGTTTTTTACACAAGTGCATTTTTCCAAAATTGTAAACCAAATCGTTATTTTATTAAGAGTAATCTGCGCTAAAACAATAAAAAACAATGGCTGTGTCTTAATTTCTGATATTATGAGAGAGCTTCATTAATGATCCTCTGTGCGATGAAATGTGGGGGTTTTCCGTAGTGATCGAGGGGGGTCCTATACTCATACGCAGGCGACGCCACTACCAGCACGGCGTGGCGGAGTATAGAACATGTGTGGGATAGGTTGTCAGCTTTCTTTTCAATTGCTCTGAAAACTGGACACATCTGCAAATGCACCATCAGATCTTTCTTCCTAAGGAGGAGCAGCGCGTTCCTCACGGCAGCCGCGCCCACCACGGATGGAACCTCGGTGCACAGACTCTTGTCCACCATTAGCCCCGCCATGCAGAGGAAGGTGGCGGCCACCTCGATCTCGCCAGGGTGCTCCTGGTCGCACCACCAGGAGAGGTAGGTGATGTACTCTTGAGGTATTACGGGTTGGCTGGGGAATTTCAGTTTATCCAAAACAACTTTCTCAGCAGCCATCAGAATTTCGGCACTGAAGGCCTGGTTGGAGCACTTGGCCAGACTGGAGGCGGACAGGCCTGGGCCGTGTAGCTTACGGGCGATCCAGTAGCAGGCCGCGCCGATCACCTGCAGCTTGTTCACTCGGACCAGGCCGACAGACAGCACGGAGTCCAGGTACCAGATAGCTGTTTGCACTATTGTTGGGTTTCCGACAAGACTGTTGATTTTCATGAGCCAGTTGATGACACACGAGCGCATGACGCTGGATATCGTCGGCGCTATCCGCTTCTCCTCCGCGGCCAACAGGTTCTCAAACATGTCTGAAGCGTAGTACCGATACATGCATTCCATGTACGACCTTTTCCAAAAGTCTGGGGTCATCAACCTCTCTTGCAACGGTTCATTGAAATGCAATCTCCTTCTGACTCTTTCCTCTCCCTCTTTCTTTTGGTTCTTGGACAACGGAGATATCCCCTGCAACTCCCTACTATGAGGCCTCTTCAAACTCCTCTTGATATTCTTCACCCTGCTAGGTTCCAAATTCTTCACTGCTGGCGTCACCGCAGTCCTAGTTTCTCCCAAGAAATTCTTCTGTTTATTTTCAACGAACAATTTAAGCCCTTCAACCTCCGTATCCTCGTCATCGCTGATAATGATAACTTCGTTATCTTCGTTTCCACGATCATCTTTGAATACTTTGAAGTCCCGGTCCAGTTGCTCAACTCTCCTTCCGAGTGTGACGTATCTTCCATCTAACTTTTGTTTCACTATAGCTTTTACCTTGCTCGGACCGGGTAACGCTAAATTCGCTTGTGCATTTATGGTCCTCAAAGGATGTCTTTCGTTTACTTCTTTGTGCATTATATTATTTTCTTTAGCTACTTGCCGTTTCTTGTTCTCCACTAAATGTTTTGGCAATGCCAATATTGTGAAGATTGCTTGAAATGTTAGAGGTATATTAGATAATATATTATTACTGTTGCCTTATCGTCATCAATATGTCATGTTATCATCAATGTGTTATGTCTCTTTTTTTGGTGAAGGAAAGCTAATATCAAAGTTATTACATATCATATTGGATGTCTATATTTTTCAATAAGTTAATATTATTATATTAGGTATATGTAGTTAGTATATTTCACTTTATTTTATTACGCACTATGTATTATTGGTTTAAATAACAAATGATTTTAAATAACAGTAATGTATTAATTTCTATCTCTTAAATCATGTTATATTATTGTTTGTATTTCCTTTGTTTTATATGACATAAGTACCTATTGTGCCTTTTTAAAAATAAATTAGTAGGTATGTAGTACACGAAAACAATTTGACCTTTTTATTCGTAGTGGGAATGTCCATGCTGTTATAGTTATACCTTACCATTGGCTAGGCCATAGGAACGTGCTACCGGTGCTATAGTGCAGTCAAGTGCAGTCAATTAAGCATTATAGCTCCGATTTTTTTTACTGTGAACCGAATTGCATACAATTTTGGGATTAGGTTCATCTTACCATTAAATTCAAAAGTGAAAATGATTTGAACTCCGCCACCACCCTGGGGGTGGTTGCCACCACTTCTCGGGGGTCAACGGTTTTTTTTTTTTCAAAATAAATAAATAAATAACCCAAGACATGCCACACAGGGCCACCTAGCCCCAAACTAAGCCGAAGCTTGTACTATGGTTACTAGACAACTGATAAACTTACTTAGATATATTTTTTTGTAAATAAATACATATCATACATAGAAAACACCCATACCAATACAAACAGACATGTTCATGAACACAAATGTTTGTACTGTGCGGGAATCGAACCCCCATCAAGCTCAGAGGGCAGAGGTCACTACCAAATGAGCCACCGAGCCTGACAAATAACCTCGGTTATCGATTGAAGCTCTAATTCTAAGCAAAAAATCTAATACTTTTCAAGTTATTGGCAATTGAAAATTCGCAAATTTTTCACGTTTTTCATCGGTTTTATTCAAATATCTCCAAAAATTAAAATCATTATTATGAAGAGTTTGATAGATTGTATTAGTTTGGCTGCTTTAGGACACATAGTTTTCAAAAAAGTCACGATTGAAAAAAATCTAAAATTTCATATTTTTAAAAAACATCCCTTTTTTCATAATATCTCAAAAATGACGACAGATACGTATAAAAGTGTAGGGATAAAAATTTAGGTATTTTTCTGACAAACAATTTGGTCTTTTTGTTTTTTCTATCAAATAAAAATTGACGCCATTGACGGAGATATGATTGTTTAAAGAGCGCACGGCAGCGCAATCATAGAGCCCTTTCACCCTTCACCGTTTTATAAAAATGTCTTTTACTATATATTGCACTATAGGATGTTGTAGCATTCTTAATTACCCTTTACAATGGTATTTTATAAATTGTGATAGCATGAAGGAGTTATGCCCCCAAAAACTTATCATATTTCTTACTACTTAGTAACTGAGAATTTCGGAGTGTGAATATTTGGAGCAATGTGAAATGATTGGCGACACATCCAAGTAAGAGATGTCTCTATGAAGCTGCCACTATGTCCGGAGCCGAAACGTGGACATGAAGTGTACAAATTAGGTAAAGGTCGCTCAGCGAGCTTTGGTAAGGGCTATACTCGGCGTCTCTCTGCGGGATCGAATCCGAAATGAGGTGATCCGACAGCGAACCAAAGTCACCGACTATTTCACCACTTACTATTAGACTGGTTTCTATGGCTTAAACTAAATTTTTCCATTAAGGGGTCATTTACACCCCTTAAAAATAATTGGCGGAGTTCAGATCATTTTCACTTTTGAATATTAATTCCAAAATTTCATTCAAATCGGATCATAGTAAAAAAAAATTTTACTATGATCCGATTTGATGAAAGATTTCCGATTGCGGAAGTTAGACCGTATTTTTCGCTTCATTAACTGCACTACTACGCGTTATTCGTCCATTGCTTACTACGCCGTCGATTTTTTAACATTATTTCATCTATCTATATCTATACTTATAACAAATCTGTAGAGAGGTCTTAAATATTTTTTCAAAATAACTATCAGGGGGTGATTAGTGATCGATACTGATGCCAAAAATGCAATCAGTAAAATTTTTGTCTGTCTGTCGTACATACAGTATTCGTTTTCGTGTTACTACTGAACGGATTTTAACGAAACTTGGTACGATTATTCTTCATACTCCTGGGCAGGTTATAGTATACTTTTCATCATGCTACAATCAATAGGAGCAGAGCAGGGACGGGAAGTGTTGGGAAAACGGGAGAAATTTATATCTGCATGTTTGAAAGGGCATCACGCGAAAACTACTGCATGGAATTAAATGCGGTTTTCACCAATGTATTGCTAGAAGTCTAACTTAAAATTTAGGTACCATTTTATGGAAGTCCGTTATTTTTGAATCCGATATCCACGCGTGCGACGCCGCCGGCACAGCTAGTATATCATAAAATTATGACAAAATTCCAAGGAATCCCGACGAAATGTATGGCAATTTAAATGAGTTCCGCCCAATATTCAGCCCCCTCTGATACCCTCATAAGCTCGTCCCGCGTACAACAGGAAGGGCACGCCGCTTGGTGAGGCATGGTTGTTTGAGGGAAGAACCCACAAGCAAAGACCAGGTCGGATATAAATATATCCACAAAACCCCATTTCCTTATTCCTGCCGACCTGCGCTCGGAGACTGTGAGCTCGGTAATCCGGTATATTTTAATTACTATTTCCTACGAGGAGGTACCTACATACAGCTACCCATAGACCAATATGTACATGCAGCTACCAATCACCTGCCTTTTGCCACTTTTGCGCCTGAGCAATGTGTCTTTCGGGTGGTATATGAAATAGATTTAATTTTAGAACCGTAGGCGTAGCGTAGGTAACTGAGTAGGGTGCGTCCACATCTCGAGAATGCGAAAAAGCGGGCGGTGTGTGGCACACCGCCCAAGCCGTTCGCAAACGGCGCGTAGGTTGCGGGCGGCGCAGAAACGGCGCAATCGTGATATGTGGACGGCTGGACGCATCATAAAGCAAAGAAAAGTCGAACGATACGTTATTATAAAATCGAGACCGCGCTCCATTGGCTTTTAGTTCTATAACGGACTTCGTGACAATTGGAGTAGCACCGAATCGCTAACCTTCGAGTCGAGTGAGTACCTACCTAGGTCAATCTGGGCAGTAACCACAACTATAATAGTCTATCAGCCTATCGCAGACTGGAGAGTCTGCGAAAGGCCGATGATAATAGGGTAGTTTCCAGTTCGATTGGCTGGAGCTTGGCTGACACGCTTTCGCTTGTCTGGATATATAAATAGGAGAATGTATGATAAAAAATGGGCCTTTTCAAAGTTCTTTAAAGCTTCTTTTTGTTACAATTTTAAGTAAGTACAGAATATATTGCGTACACTATACTTATGTATAAAGTTTTCTGACAGTTATCAGTAGGTAACGGAACGCAACCTGTCCATGGCATGGACGTCTGATTGACAACCAGTCCGCTGGTGAGACATCTGACACTGACAAGTAGAGTTGCCCCTTTAACGATACATAAACTATCGATAGGTAGTTGATTTAGAATACTAGTAAAACAGCAATGCTGTTTCGAGCAGGGCTTGGAATACCGGTAAAAATATGGTAACGTTACTTTTGCCTCGCCGAGGTATCGATACTTTTTTAAGTAGCGATACCTAAAGTAGCGGTAATTTTTAACGTTAAAAATTACCGCTACCTTCATGATGGTATCGGTAAAAAGTATCGGTAAACGTTCAAACGTTACTTACTTAATTTTGGATTAAATTCATTCTCTGTCTCTATCGCTCCCACCCAACATGGTCTCATGCGTCTCGTGTCGCGAAGTTGCCGCTCTGCTATAGGTAACCGTGCGGAGCGGCAACGCAGCAAAGTAGCGTAATAAGTATCGTTACTTTTACCGGTAACTAAAGCAGGTATCGATACTTTTAACGTTATATTGCGGTATCGATACCTGAAACTTAACGTTAAGTTTTCGTTCCGGTAAAAATTACCGTTATAATTTACCGTTAAAATTTAGTATCGCTACCGACTTACCGGTAATTATTTTACCGGTAAAAAAAGTAACACTATAAATTAACGTTACTTACCGCTATTATAATGTTAAATTGGTAACGTTACCAAGCCCTGGTTTCGAGAGACCAGTTCATGCTATGGGTTCTATATTCCCATTAACTTTATAAATGCATTTTAATTCTAAAGTCAAAAGTGTAGAAGTTCAAAAACGTCGAAACCATGGTTTCACCATTATACTATTGTTCTAAGTACATATGTATATATTTACATTATTGTGTATCAATTCCAGAAAAATAATTTCGCATACAATACACACCTACTCGTAGTAATTTATATTTGATAAGATGACGTATATGTATATCGATATGAAGCGACACGGCCGATATATACAGCACTAGTGACAATTCATACCCAAAGTGGCATTGGTGATTGGATGGAGTTTGGATTTGGAACTTTGAAGAGTTATAAACTTTATTTGGCAAGCGTACATAACAGGATTGTTTCTATTGCAATAGTCACATAATATTTGTATAATCATTTTCCAGTGATGTCTTCAACCGTTCCGCTTGTTGTAAGATTATTAGCCTCATCAGTTTCTGCAGCCAGCAGGGCAGGCAAAATAGTGCGCGATGTTATGAGTAAAGGAGAACTTGGCATAGTTGAAAAGGTTTGTGGTTTTTTTAATTGCAGCCAATAAGGAAGTAAACGGACTCGCATAATACAGGAAGTGTATTGTGTATATAATTGTTAATTTATAAATAATTCTTATAGATTTTGAATGCTAACATTCGTTTCCTGGTTTCACCATTCACTTTTTTATTGCTAGGTTCGATGTGTACAATTATCGACAACGATATTCGTAAAATTATTTGCAGGGTAAAGATGACTACCAAACAGAGGCTGATAGATCTGCACAGAAATGCATTATTGCATCACTAGTTGCACAATACCCTAAACTAAACATAATTGGTGAAGAAGATAATCCTGACAATGAAGTAAGTTTACTACAATAATGTCTGTTTCTAATATTTTTTTTATTAAGTCACACATTTTTGTGTACAAACAAATTTTCACCAATCAAGGTTAATAAATAATTTAATATCACAAATTCTATAGAGTTACCACCTGGCTAGTGCTGGTGCCTACCTATTACAATGTATATGTACACTTGTGTGTGAATATATTGGGGCTACTGATACTGAACTTGTTTTCATATTATTTTATTAAAGTACTTATGGTTGGTTATGTCATTTCTTGTATCAATATTAGACAGATGTTCCCAACGATTGGATTGTGGTGGACGCTGACAAAGAGGTGCTTGCTCTGAGCTGTCCCACTGATTTGCAAAGTGTCAAAGAGGAGGATATAGTTGTTTGGGTTGATCCTCTTGATGGGACATCAGAGTACACTCAAGGTAATACATGTTTCATATTATTTATTTTATTTGTTTTCCCTTTAAGGCCCCAATCAGACTAGCATTTACCTACTGAATGTATTTCTTCAAAGTTAGGTGCATTGAGCACCATAATCTAAACACACAGGAAATGCTGTGCATGTCAATTATTACAGGCAAAGACATTTCGGAAATTGCTATTGTGATAGGGAAATGCCTTGGTAACATACACATGACATACTTTTAAATGTATAATATTTTTTAATATTATATCTGTTGATTATTGTATTGCTTTTGTATGGAAAATTTTAGGTGCCCTCATGTTGAAGAGGAATCATTGGGAAAGATGGAAAATGTATTTAATGCATCCATTTATTAGTATGAAGTGGTATTTAAGCTTACTGCAGTCCAACTATGGTAAATGAACAAAAGTTTAGAGGTGTTAGAGGTATTCTAGAGAAGGGATGTTAAATAGTTGTTTATATGGACATACATATATGTTGCATGCATTGATCATTGCATTTATGATGATAGTAAGGATTACCATGATATATAAAAATATTTAGGTACACAAATAAATAATTGTCTGGCACTAATATTTAAAGTCTCATGATTGAATTCATAAATTCACTGTTTATCATAATTGTATAATAAATCAGGTTCATTGGTTTTGGAATAGAGAGTTTATATAAAATAAAATAGTTATCAAAAGGTGTTTCAGTAATTATAATTGTCCATCCTTATGATTTTTTAACTAATTGCAAAAAGGTACTAACTAAACTAACATCTTCCTGACTTGTATTTATATCTGTCTGACGTACATATCTTGGTAAAAAATTGTATGATGCAACAGGCATATAGTGTTTTTTTCTCTGTCCATACATTATTTCTAACTTCTCTGCAGGTTGCTATGGTTTAAGCACACACAATTCTGATTATCTGATTAACTATATGATTGTGATAAGATAAGTTAGAGGCAAAATAAAATTATGTAGGTACCTACCTAATGGCAAAGTGCACTTCCCTGAAAAAAATCTTTCTGAGCATCTAATTCTGCTTGTAGTATGTACAGTCGGCTGTAAATATAAACAATACATTTTATTCTAATGTCAATGTAATATAATGAAATCTTTTTTATGTAGGTAACTGATAGCCTTTGCTTTGGACTGAGTAGGTGATCATTTATTTTTCAGAGGGAAATTTTATAGATGGACAATAATAAGTAAAAATAATGATAAAATAATGTCACATTGACTTCACCAAATCAGTTGTAGTCCGGCTATTGATGTGCTTAAAACTAGAGGTCATTTCGCCGCTGTCGCACTGCCATCCTACAATTTGGAATGTTGCGAACAGCAAGGCGCAGGGACAGCACTTTAGACCAAACCAGGGCCCCTACCATCAAAATCGAAAACGATCGTTCGTTGAACGAATCGCGTACTTTCGCAAAATAAATCCCTCCCATTTGTACCTCCCGTGTTCGAATATATGAATTAAATTAATGAAAACCGACTTTGACGAATTTTAGTACGTATATTCTAACACGGAACGGACAATAGGGTCTAAGATCTAGGTCTCTAGGGTGCAAAAGTACGCGATCCGTTCAACGAACGATCGTGTTCGTTTTTGGTGGTGGTGTGGTGGCCCTGGACTTAGCCAGACTGCGGTCTGATGCCATCGCGATGGGGCGGCCAGCTGCAGCGCGGTAACAGTAACTACAGCATAATAGTTAAACTATAACGATACTCATTTCGGTATCGTTAAGTAGCTATGTATACTCTGCGAAAATTTCATTTAGATCAAGTTTCACATTACCTAGTTAACAATTTTCTTCTCCAATCCGCACTTATGGTGTTGTTGGCTGTACCTACTACTCGAAGGAGAGCAGAATGGCCACAGAACCTATTTTATTAATTAATTACCTAACTAATGCTTAGCTTTAAAATGATTGGTGAGATAAAATGTAGTTTAAACTTTACTAATTTACAATTTGCATCTTTTCTGTAGTTGTTTGGGTTTGCTTTTTTGGAAAATTTTGTAGGTCTAGACCCAGTCAAAGCCAATAGTTCTGGTCAATGACTGTCTATCTATGTACCTAGTGTATATAACATATTTATTTCTATATAACTAATTATATGTTTTGTGTTATCCATTATTATATAAATACTTTTCTAATTAAGATTGCGCAGGCGAGTGGCTTTTGATGCGTATTTTAAAAAATACTCAGCTCTGCTACCTACATATAAGCTCTGTATTGTCATTTAAGAAAACGCGGGGTGCTAGGCGTCGGGTGAGACAGATCGTTGACAAAAACACGGCGGCCCGGTACGCGTAACGCCCCTCAGTCGTCTTAAATGAGAACTAATAGTTTACATTTCGTGTAGGTAGGTACTACTTAACAATCCGAGGACTAGTCAAGTCCACATTGTCCTCCGTGGGTACATTTTCAATGCATCAAAGATTATCTGTAAACAAAAGTGACTCGACTGTGCAAGCATTAAACCTTTATTAGCCTCTTTTGTATGTCGTATAAGAACTTTAAATAAATATCGGTACTACTCATTGTTGTTACAGGCTTTTTAGAACATGTGACTGTGTTGATCGGAATATCAGTGAATGAGAAGCCGGTTGCTGGAGTGATTCACCAGCCTTACTACAAATCTATCATTGCTGGCGAGAAAAAGATCGGCAGGACTATATGGGGCCTCAAAGACTCGGGTGTGGGGGGCTTCACGCCCGCCCCGCCTCCGGACTCGTTAATAATAACAACCACGAGAAGCCATTCGAACAGCTTAGTAGAAAAGGCGCTTCAAGTAATGAATGCCTCGCAAATAGTTAGGGTGGGAGGTGCAGGATATAAGGTACATGTCCAACCATTTTTTTTATTTATTTAAAACTGTATTATGTAGAATAACTTTTATACAGTACCTATTTTAATATCCCAAACATGAGTTCCTCATTTTTCTTTAGATAGTAGGTACACATCTTGTTAAATCTACCTCGACATTAATTCAACGTTTAAGAATCCGAGTGAAAATGGGCATTGTGAATGACCCTGCTGCGCCGGCAGTCTATGTACGTACATTGTACAGTCAGTAGTAAAATGGAGTCATTTGCTGACTGAAGAATAACTCCAATTAGTTCTATATCAAAAAGTCAAATATAAAAACATATTTCAAATACCTACTTCGCTTGCTCGATTTTGAATCACAAAAATAAAGTAAAACAATCGAGCCATCCATTTGGCAACTACTGGCTCGCAAAATAGGTCAACCATCAATATCAATTATCTATAAACCTTCCATGCGTTTAAAGGCTAAACTGTTCGGTAATACCGAGGTTAATTGTTCCAGGTTTTACAATTACTGGAAGGGAAAGCTTCTGTTTACGTTTTCGCTAGCGGCGGGTGCAAGAAGTGGGACACGTGCGCTCCTGAAGCCATCCTCAGCTGCGCGGGCGGCAAGCTGACGGACATCCTGGGCAACTGCTACAAGTACGGCGCCGCGGAGGGCCGCCCCAACAAGACGGGCGTGCTCGCCGCCGCCTCCACGGACCTCTACTCCTACGCGCTGTCCCGGATACCGCAGGAGTTGAAGGACGCCTTAGCCAATAAGTAAGCTATCGGATAAGGCATCGGTCGGCATAAAGTATGCTCTCAGTTGTATAGATTTATACGATAAATCAGGCAACATTTGACAATGTAAATAAATAAGGTTGTACAACAACAAAACTGTTTATTTGGTAAATAAAAATGTGTAACATAAAAAACGTTTTTGGTATCTGTCGTAATCATAATAATAACTAAAATTGAGTACTTAAAGTACTGACTTATAAAATAAATAATACATCAAATTCACATGTCACAAATAATACACTTATTTTAATTGAATTGAATAGGTACATTTATATTTAAAGGTTATGGTATTATTGAGGAACATAACATTTCAAATCAAATAATTTGTGCTAATATCATTATTATCAATTTGCTTGGTTAATAATAAGTCACTTATCAGGCAGTATCCACATATATAAGAGGTAGTATGGCTGAACAAATTAACATGCTATGCTTTTGAAAGCTGTTAATTATGTTTGTTTTTTTTATATTCATTCTAATTGCTATTTGTAATATATAACAGGGTTATATTAGTTTTCTTTAGGTACTGGTCACTTTATCTAGGAATGTCAATGATTGAATCACATGTCACGATTACTGGTGATTAAAACTTAAATTATTTAATTAAGTAGGCGTGCAAAGTCATGGCCATGATTTACCGACAAAACGTACTAGCTATGAAAGCCTTGAATTCAATAAAATTCTCAGGCGACAACAAGACACTTGTTTATAGTTTGCTCTTGGGCTTCTGTAGCAGCTGTCTCAACTCGCGTCTAAGTATTTTTCCCGATGGGTTCTTGGGGATCTCGTCGACGAAGCGCACGCCGCCGCGCAAATATTTCGCAGACGACACCTGGTAACCAGAACAATTGAAGGTTATCATCCGTCGGCAAGGGTCGTCGTATCGTAATCGTTGATAATGGGTATCTAGGTAGGTATATCTACCTATCTAAATGAATATTATTATTTCGACAACACTGGTATATTTATTGCGATAAGAATTTATGATGTAATGGGCAATAATAATATCCAATCAACTTAAAGTCCTTACTTAAAGACTTAGTCCTTAAAGGGATGTAAGGGAGCGACCTATCACCTTTTCGCTCCAAGCCATCCTCACCTGCCCGTGGTGCATCCTGCCGAACAACAAACGAGGCTCTGGCAAACCGACTGGTGGCGGCAAAACCATCACGATAGAAGGCGTAGCTAAATATCACAGAGCGATGGCGGGCAGCAGCGTCACCGGAGCAAGAAGCTACGCCCTGCGATCGCCAACCCGCCTGCCCAGCGTGGCGATTATGGGTATATCCTCCAGATGTTTGCCCTGAGTGGCGAACAGCTGGAGAGGCTTATGTCCAGCAGTGGACTGCAATAGGTTGATGATGATGATGAATATCCAATCATACTTTCTAAGTAAGGTAATCGTGGTAATTGAATGTTGCAAAAAAGTGGAATAAATCTTTCACTTTGACTTTCAATTTTATCGTAAAATAAATCGTAGACACCTGTCGCAATTAGCCCGTATTCGCAACGTCTGTTAGGCCTACTCCGAAGTGTATAACCGAAGTTTCGGTTATACCTACAGATAAACCACAGCTAATACCTACTAGCCGAGGTTCAATATACCTACATCAATCTTGTTTCGGATCATACACAGACAAGATCCATACAAAAGGTTTGCGGCTAACGAGGTGTAGGTAGGAATTCTTATAACGTGTTAAAATTACTGCGAAACGATCATCGTAGACGATATCGCTTACCATCAGGTGAATGAGGGTTTCTAAAGAATAGAAATCCACCAGATGCCAACACATAGGCAGCAGTCCAGCTGCAACGTAATTGGTTCATTTTGACATGGCACTCACATTTACATAGCAACTGACCAATCACATGATAGCGTGATCACAGGCAAAACGCTTTCTATCGGATATTTCATTTTGAAATGAAAAATATTCTCATTGCAGTCAAGCGCGAACCCGTTTTTAGGGTTGTCTGTCTGTCTGTCCGTCTGTATGTCACAGCCAGTTTATTAATTTGGTGCGTAGATGTATTATGTTTACCGCATTATGATTTTAAAATAAAATCAGAAAAAAATCCAAAACTTTTGGGGTTTCCCATACATAGAACTGAAACTCAAAAATTTTTTTATTATCAAACATATACGTGTGGGGTATCTATGGATAGGTATTTTAAAATGATGTTGAGGTTTCTAACATATTTTTTTTCTAAATTGAATAGTTTGCGCGAGAGACTCTTCCATAGTGGTAAAATATGTGTCCCCCCCCCGTAACTTCTACAATATGGGCATGATAAAACTGAAAAAAATATATGATGTGTATTACTATGCAAACTACTAACGAAAATTGGTTTGAATGAAATCTAGACAGTAGTTTTTTTTTAAACGTCATAAATCAAATTAACTATTTTTTTTTCATTTAATCAGTGGTACGGAACCCTACGTGCGCGAGTACGACTCGCACTTGGCCGGTTTTTTTAATATAAAAAATAGGATGCTTTTTTTTATAGTAGCACGGCATAATGGCCACTCTACGCCTGATGGTAAGCGAGAGAGAAGCCCAAGTCGCTGCGACAACGGGCAGGTAACCAAGCCAGTTACCTGTCAGTTGCCACCGCCATGCCGGCCCATAAGATGCTTCTTCACGCCCCGGT
Organism: Conogethes punctiferalis; assembly: GCA_031163375.1. Taxonomy (NCBI): domain Eukaryota; kingdom Metazoa; phylum Arthropoda; class Insecta; order Lepidoptera; family Crambidae; genus Conogethes; species Conogethes punctiferalis. The sequence goes on from CM062093.1 coordinate 6,284,705, forward strand.
TAAAGGATCCTATATCGAAAGAAGGAGGAAACACATGTGCTGGCAATGAATTCCACATTTTAACAACACGGCAAAGGTAGGAATTGCCGAACTTTTTTGTACGCTTTGTGTTTTTTTTAATTTAGTTCTAAGAAAGGATTTGACCACTATCACACCTGGTGTTAAGTGATGATGTGGTCTGTGTGCGTCTGTAACGCGTAAGTGACGGTACCTTGGAGGCGACGTGTTCGACGACGTCCCGCTCGCTGAGCGCGGCGCCGGGCTGGCGCACGACGAAGGCCAGCGGCACCTCGCCCGCCACGTCGTCCGGCGCGCCCACCACGCCGCAGTCCGCCACGCCCGCCAGCTGCAGCACCAGCGCCTCCAGCTCGGCCGGCGCCACCTGTCCCACGGACAAATCGTGACGAACGGCGGCCATGGCGCAGAGGCGAATTACAAGCGTTTTCAAAGTGGAGCGCCATGCATCGGCCACGCCAAGCCTGCGCAGCGAAGACGTTGAAGAAGCGCAACGATTTTGCCGCGGAGAGGAGCGGAATCTATTCGTTTCTATTCTGTTACTGTGTGTAAGTACACGCCGCTCACTCGAGGCGGAAATGTTGCTCAAGCACGGCGTGTACGGTGCGCGTTACGTGTTGCCGCGCAGCGACGTGTTCGCAGCGCACACGCGCCGTATTTGCTGTATGGCCGTTCCGCTTTGAAAACCCTCGCAATCAATCAGTCAGTGTGGCAGCTCACTAAGAATAGGGATCCAATCATGTGTCGAGGTTGGGGTATTTCTACCTACCGACTGGCGGCGCTAACTGGATCTTGGCCGTGTCGTTCTCAAACATGGTTTCAGAGCGAATGTCAGAGGGGCGGAGTTGAATTTAGTCTTTTACTATGCCTATCTTGAGGCGGTGAGTTCGACAGAGAGACAGATAGATTTTTCTAGCAGTTATGGTGAAATTAGTTTTCTTAATTTTTTCGATGATTTTATCTTCGTATTGTCATAATTCTTCAAATTTTAGTCAATTGCCCATTCTACACAGACTGCTTTAAGCATAGATATTTTGGGATTATTTTGGGTATAATTATTAATTATACTCGCCTCATCATCATCATCATCAGCCTATTGCAGTCCACTGCTGGACATAGGCCTCTCCAGTTGTTCGCTACTTAAGGTAAACATCTGGAGGATATACCCATAATCGCCACGCTGGGCAAGCGGGTTGGTGATCGCAGGACGTAGCTTCTCGCTCCAATGACGCTGCTGCCCGTCATCGGTCTGTGGTATTTAGCTACGCCGTCAATACGGATGATGACAAGGTATGAAAATGAAGAAAATAATTAGTCCGTCTCTTAGATAATAAAAAAATATAACACCCGTATTTTTTGTTTTGTCGAAATAACAAGAAAATACTTAGATATAGCGCATTAAAGTTACGGAGTGGGGGCTAACTACGTCACGTTAGAGTATATTTTGTACTCTAACGTGACGTCATGTGACATTTAAAATCAATGTATCTTCGTAAGTTTTTGAACAAGAGGCAAAATAAAAAATACGTATCCAATATTTTTCATTAATCTATCTGATGGACATTAAATTATTTTTTAGTCATCATCCCAATTGTGATGGTTATACCGCCACCAGTCGGTTGCCAGCGCCTCGTTTGTTATTCGGCAGGATGCACCACGGGCAGGTGAGGTTGGCTTGGAGCGAAAAGATGATGGGTCGCTCCCTTACATCCATAATTATACTCGCCTATTTTCGTGTTTTACCTGGAATCCTTTGTACTTGATGAGTTCCTTGAGCCGGTCGACGATGTAGACGTCGCCGTCCTCGTCGTAGTAGCCGATGTCGCCGGTGTGCAGGAAGCCCTCGGCGTCGATCATCTCGTCGCTGGCGGCGCGGTTGCCCCGGTATCCCTTCATCAGCAACGCCGTCTTCACGCACACCTCTCCTTCTTTTCTTGGACCTAATTTTTTACCAGTTTCCAAATCTACGATCTAGAAAAAAAAACCGGTTAAGTGTGAATCGAGACTTCAAACACAAAGCGAGAGCATGGTAAAAAAAAATATTTACAAAAGAAAAATATATTTTGAGATAATATTTTCCTTTACTTGTGCTAAAAGGCTGATCTTGCCTATTTATAATTACTAATCTGTAGCGAACTTTGGACCTATGCAGATAAAACAAAATGTAGGTACCTACAGTTGGAAGGTAATAATCACTATAGTTTCACAAATGTACATATCATATCACGGTGGATGATATGTCAAGTTAGTTATATTATTAGGTACCTTTAATTTCAAGCCTGGACCTGGCTTCCCGACATGGCCCGATTTCTCCCCTGTCATATCTACACAGCACGCCATGGTCGCTTCCGTAAGGCCATAGCCGTTTTTGATGAACTTCAAACCTGTCCTGAATATGACAGAGAATACAATAATTCATTATAGCGAAATCATAGCATTTAAATTTTTTATCAAAATAATTCATTGAAATTGGGTCATATTGGAAGTAACACCCATAAAGCATTGTAGGTACTGTTCCCATGTTTTGTAAGAAGTATTTCAGTTTACAATTTAAAATTCCTAAACACTTTTACTTTGTAAAATGATTCAATTTTCAATCTGAATTGAATATAATAATAAACAAACCTTTCTGAAATAGATTTTTGTAAATCAGTTGCTAGAGGGGCAGCACCACACCAAACTTCACATAGAGATGACAAGTCATATTCCAGCACCAGGGGGTGTTTAGCAAGGAAGACTGCTATCGGTGGCACAATTGTGGTCATATTAATCTAAAACCAAACAACAACAAACTAATTAGTTGGCTTAAGTTAATCTATGATAATTGAGTTAAAGTCAAACAGAAATCCAAAAAGATATACATTTCTTATTGCTGTTTTGTATACTTGTGAGAAAGATTGAGTTATGTTTGCTATGAAAAGGTTGCTATGAAAAGACTTACTTTATATTTCTGTATAGTTTCCAAATATTGTCTTTCATCAAACCGAGTCAAAAATATCAGCTTCAGACCTGAAGCCAACATTGTGAGTGTGGTAACAAAACCATAGCCATGGAACCATGGAATCAAGGATAGTGATGATGTGATTTCACTGTTATTCTTCAGGGCAGAGTTATTAAAAACATATCTGAAACCAATCATTTGAACATCAGGCATTAGGGCAATTTCTACTACCATTAGGTACTAAAACTACATGGTAGGACATTAGGTACCTACTACTATGTGCTTTTAGTATAAATTACCTCATGTGGACTGTAGATGCAAGAATATTGACATGTGTAAGCTCTACTCCTTTAGGCAACCCAGTGGTTCCTGAAGAGCACAGGATGGCAAGAGTATCATCTCTGCCATTCACATCAACTAGAGTGAAATCATCAACCCCAACATTTTCACTCATCAAGCTGTTGTACATCAGTGCCGGTATTAACTCATATTCTCCGAACATGATAATTTTCTCAACAAAGGTGATTCCTTGGCATGCATCATATACATTCTGGGCAGGCAGTGGTGAAACAAATATAAATCTAGGCTTCACTATTTGCAACATATGAGCTATTTCCCCTGTAAATGAACATTCATGTATTAGAGAAAAATCATAGGGTTAAATTTCAAGGATCCAAGTTATTGTATGTGTACTCACCAGGTGTGTATGTAATATTAAGCAGAGATACTGTTGCACCATTGAACATAACAGCAAGAGCTGCCACCATAAATTCAAACCTATTCTCACTGCTGAGAGAAACCACATCATCTTTTTTCAGACCTAATTTCTGCAAAGCTGCAGCTAAAGTTATACTTTGTTGCAATAATTCTCTACATGTCATAGATTCTTCTGTATCAGCAGATATCTACAAAATTAATATATTTAACCTATTAACATCAATGTAACAGTAACTTGTTATATAGATAAAAGATAATGTAATTAATTAAACATGTATAATTACCAAAGCAACATCATCTCCGCCTTTCCTCAGCTGATCAAACATGAACTGGCCGTAAGACAAGTGAGCCGGGATATATTCTTCTTCAGGCCCAATGACCACATTATTGTGGATTGTCACAGACATTTTTACCTGTGTTCACTTCTCCAGATAATTAATTGTTACTTTGAGTGATTTATTACGTTTTATTTGATTAAATGCTGACTAGAAACTGAAATAATTATCACACAAATTATCTGTAGCTTATGATAAGCCTTTTATGCGGATAGAGGCAAGTGATTAATAACTTTCATTGTTTCATAACAGAAATATACGTTTCTTATAAGTAATTTCCTTCACCGATTAATGGAATATGGACAAATTATTATAAATATTGGATATTTTTTAGCGAAATCTTCCATATAGCAATTCATAACCTAAAACAATAACATTCAAAATGTCACTGTCAAATAGCCACTCAATCGACCAGACCAAAAATCCATGCCATAAATTGAATAGTTTGCTTGCGTAAGTACCTACTTGTACAAGATATGATCAAATATTGTTTACGAGTAGTACACCAGACAGAAAAAGAGAATTATATTAATTTTATTCAAATCCGTTATTTACGATTCGGTTTTTGTATTAAGACAAACAATCTCGCTAATAGGTATAACACTCGATTTCGTGCATTTCCAGACGCATTGAGCAGAAATTGAGAATCAGATTTTTGAAAAATTTCACTTTACACGCACAGTAATTTTTTGATTTAGCTCTAACGAGCTTGCATGTATTAAGTTTTAAGCTCGGTAATTCGTTTTAAACATTATGTAGGAAACCTCGATAAAATCTGCATAGGTAGGTACGTATTAGTTATTTTAAACAGAGGGCTTACTCCGTTGTGTATTACCGAGGTTTCGGACTGTTTCGAAAATATTCAGTTATCCTAAGGGTTGTTAGCTATCGCTAAGACTACTCCAGGTTTAATAATACCTACATCAAACATATCCTGAATCATATACAGACAAAGATCGATACGATAGGTGTACCTATGGCTAACGAAGTGCTTTATTCGTCATAACGTGTTAAAATATTACTCCTTACCGAAACTTCGGTAGTAAACTTCGGAGTAGGCCCTCTGGATACGTAATGATTTTTTGAGACACCTGTGTATGCGATTTTATGATAAGTTAGAGTTAGGGTATCCTAGCAATGTGGTAGGCTAGTAGCAAGGTATTTATGAACATGTTTTGCAGGTTTATAGGATTCACGGCGCTTAAATTGAAACCGTATTTCAATTTTTTAAATTTTACTTACGTACCTATCTAATAATAATGGTTTAGTTAACTTGGCCTAGTAGTAGGACGTCTAAAGGATCACCTAAAAATATAAATGTACTTAGCTACCTACTTATAACTATTCCTCATAGTCAATTCGGCATGGTACGGTACGGGCCCCTTAGTTACTAAATAAGTTTTATCTGTTTTGTTCTTACATGCAACAACAACGAAGTCAGCGCATGAGTACAACTAAACCAGATAAGAGTATTATTTTATCATCCAGTTCATCACAGATGCATTGGCAAAGACTCGCGGGCATTGTTGTTGATCTGTATCCGTTATTCACGCGTTTGTTAAGCTATTCTTTGGACATTAGGTAGGTACTTAATTGTTGATTTAGTGGATTACTTATTCATTCAATGTATACTTACTTGTATTTATGTTAATGTGTCCATTTATGTGAATGTGTGACTTGAAGTGAATACTTATCTACATAGACTAACAACTGTGTAATATTTTTATTAATTAACTGAACTGGTAAGTTTATAGTCATTCTGATTAAGGTCGGTAATTTTATATTATTAACGCTTGGGTTTTTTTAGTAGTTTCTTACATAAGTATCATTCATTAGTAACTTAGATATATAGCTATGTTACGCAGCACTGTAGTTTTAGCCGGTGGCCTTCAAATAGGTAACATTATTCTAATATCGTTCGTCGTCATGGGACGAGCGGGCTAATCACAATTCTTATTGAAGGATTTCTTTTTGAAATAAGATGGTTTTGTTCAGTCCAGTAGGTATTCGATCGATACGAATTATCAAAATTTTCGCCAATATCAGAACTCTCTCTTGAGTTTAATACTTTATGTAGGTACCTATGTTGCGTATATTCCCAGAAAGTGTGAGAAATGCGAATCCAATTGTGAAGTCTGTATTGGATTCGAACTCGCTTCAGAAGGCTAGGCTCGCAATAAACATGGAAATTCAATGAAACCACCACTTCCAAGTTTAATTAAAAAATAAAATCGCTTCTATTTCATAGCTTAAAAGTTAATATACATGTACCTATTTAACTTTGTGGCACACTACCTTCAAAATAGTTACTTCTCAGCCTAATGGTTGACTGATAGAGAATGCCTATGTGGCATTAAGTCCGCCTTTTGTACCTACAATACTTACCTAATTGTGCAATAAATAAAGATTAAATAAATAATATATGTAGTATAAGATAATGGTGGTACCACCTATCTTTAAAAGACTGGTAGGTATACGTTCATTTTCATACAGAAAATTCGGGATTTAATTAGGGGGGTCCCCCGGGGACTTGCGCCACGCCGCCCCGGCGGCGCCCGCACGCCTTTACCCCTTGCACCCCCTGGTAGAGACGGCCCTGGGTATAGTAATCATTTTAACATTAGGTAATGTTCTTTTCTTAAGTAGATTCATTAATTAAAAACTCAAAATGAATTGAAAAGAAGTAGATAGGTATAATACGTAGCTTAGAATAAATCTATGGACTGCGCACAGTGGGTAGGACACCAACCCACTGTGCGTAGTTTGAATCACTATTTAATTGGGCTCCTACATACTTGTAGTTTAATTACTTAGGTATAGGTTGTAGTGTATGAAACATGGCATCACCGCAACTTCTACCTACCCAGTTATAAGCTATGGGCAAAATCTTAATAGGTGTGTTCATTTCGCAGTACATATTGGGGAGTGAGTGGTCGATAAGATGGTGTCAATTATAAACAACGTGGTATATGGCGGCCCGGCCTACTATATTCCCGCCCACCTTAACTTCGGACAGTACATCCTGGACAAATTCAGAGAAACGTGCAGCGTTGAAGGAGACAAAATTGCTATGGTATTGTATTGTATTTTGTATGTTTTTCAATTTTAATCTGTAGGTTTTGTATGGTTGCCACGTAAGGCATAGGTATACCTACGTGGCAACCATACACCCATATCTACCACCCTCTTTATAACAATAAGAATAGGTAATCTACCCTCACCGGAGTGCTGAGCCATATACCTACATAACGAGCGATATATAATTCAAAGTATAACTTACAAGCTTAATAAGTAGGTATAATACACCATAATAACATGTCCATAAAGGCAGGCAGCGAACTTTCTAAAATAACGAACATTTTCAGGTTGATGGTGAAACCGGCCAAGAGACATCTTACAAACAATTGCTGCAAGAGATTGTAAACATTGGAGCCGGTTTAAGGAAATTAGGAATTAAGAGAGGAGACGTAGCAGCCCTGTGCAGTGAGAATAAGTTCGAGTACCTCGCGGCTGCTCTGGCGGCCGTATGCTGCGGCGCTACCATCACGCCACTCAATTTGCAGTACACGAAGGGTAATAATGATAATCATCTACTTACTTACTTACCAGGTATAATGGACGAAGCCCAATCTGCCCATTTCCATTTCAAGGTGTAATTCATCGTCCTTTCCATGAACTGTAGTAACTAACTATAGTTTGAGTTCATTTTCAGGGTTCCGTACCCAAAGGCAAAAACGGAACCCTATGATTAAGACTTCGCTGTCCGTTCATCCGTCCGGCCGTCTGTCCATCACCAGGCTGCATCTCAAGAGCAAGACAGTTGAAATTTTCACAGATTATTTCAGCTGCCTATATAACATCTACCTACTACCTACTTAAAAATAAAATAATATAGGTAAATATTTAATGAGGGCTCCTATGTACAACAAACATGATTTTTTGCCTTTTTTGCTCCATATTAAAATCAGCCCTTCATGCGCGAGTCCGACTCGCACTTGGCTACAATTACTAGACATCTGATTCATCGAAAGAACACTTTTATTTCAATCTTGTCTTTCTGTTTTAGATGAAATGACACATGTGCTGAACATATCAAAACCAAATATAATGATCTGTTCTGCTGCGGCAATTAAATTGAACACGTCGACATTTAGATCGCTTCCATTCATCAAGAAAATAATTCAGATAGACGGTGCACCGACGGAAACGGGAGTGCTATCTTACAGGGACGTGATGGTGGCGACTGATGCGGATCAGTTCGAAGCCACCGACGTGCAGGGCTGGGCCGACGTCGCGTACATCCTCTACTCGTCGGGCACCACAGGCTTGCCGAAGGGAGTCCTGCTTACACATTTGAACGTACTGGCTTCAGCAGCCAACTTTGAGTAAGTTTTAAAGCTTAGCTTAGACAGCCTACATAATTATGACTATGTCTAATTTTCCTTAAGTAAAGTCAGATATTTTTGAGATATCAAGACCTACATAAATCGGTTGCAAAGCTAATGGCAATTTGATATCTTCGAAGTTGATTGGACAAGCTGAAATCAGTGCCGTGCATGCATGATAATTAATCCATAGCGTCCCAAATCCCATAGCATTTTTATTTCTTCTTGTTTACATTGTTTTCATAACATTTTGTACTGTGCTCTCAAATAAATTGCGATAATAACTAACTCAACCCAAAATAAATAGTGGTCCACTAGCCTGATGTAGATAACTCACCCGACCACCAACAGATCTACATGACTAGATTCCAATAAGCAAATAAATATTTGAGTTTGAGTTTGAGTCCAGTAACAATGTTATTACAGGAATTCGAAACTGGACATGGACCTAAAGATGCTCACCGTAGTGCCTTGGTACCACGCTTATGGTTTGATGAGCACTATCAACTACCTCATCATCAGGAAGCAGATGGTATATTTCTCTGGATTTAATCCACAAAAATATTTGAAAGCCATAGAACAATACAAGGTAAGCTCTATGTGTATGTGTAGGTATCTATAAAATAAGTACCTATCGCCAGTATTAGGTAACCACCCCCCTGAATTCTTAAAAATGTTCAATGCACAATAAAATTATGTCTTCGTAGCAGGTAGAAGTACACACATGGTTCTGTAATTACACATTTACGCCTACTTTTAGGAGAGTAAGGGTCGGTCTAGCTAATGGCAGTTCTAAGCCACAGAAAGAGAAAGGGCGGCGGAAAAAGGCGATTCCGTGTTGCCAGATGAGGCCTAACCCTAAAGCGCCTTTCTTTGTGGCTGTAGTTATACTAATTGTATTAATCTAAGTAGGTAATAAGCATATTTTAGGTATATATCATTGTGGCTCTTAATTTTTGAGAGTAGGTATAAGTATAGGCAGTCTCACCATTTCGAATTGGCATGTTAATATTTGAGTATTGTTACCAGGTGCATGTGTTAGTGGCGGTTCCACCAATAGTGGTGTTCTTGGCGAAGTCCCCGCTGGTGCTGAAATACGACTTGTCATCCGTGTTTGCGGTGCTGTGCGGTGCCGCGCCGCTGTCCTCCGAAACCATTGACGAGGCTAGAAAACGGTCTGAAATGCATCTAATTATGCTTATAAAATAATTTTCAAAGTTTGGGTATTTAGAGGCTAAAGGTTTCTATCCGTTTCTTATAACTATTGAATTTCATTGTACTTAAAGCTTGAATCAGGAAGAGTGGATGTGCGCCCTGCGGCATAGGGCGAAAGAATACTACCGAGGTATCCCTGCCTGTAGTTAGAGGCGACTGAACGGGTCTCAGGGGTGGTGTCACATTTGGAGGATCTGGGTGTTGCGATGTCCCAGAAAAGTTTGACTCTAGATTAATTTGAGATCCTACCGATTTTGCTTTTAGATTACCAGGCTGCATCGGAATATTCCAAGGTTACGGTATGACGGAGACTTCCTTGGTAGCTACCATCGATCTGGATTTCGAGAAAAGTAAACCAGGCAGTGGCGGGTACCCTGTACCTGGCTTTAAAGTTAAGGTAAGGAATTACTTTATTTTTCTAGTTCCAAATGTAGGTAATGTGTGTACCAAATAAACGTATTCTACTTATTCTAAACTGAAAAATATCTTTGCAGAGATGATCCAAGTATGATAAAACTTTTTACCTATAAGTACCATACCAACCCCAACTTTTCATGATCTGGATAAAAAAGATACTTAGGTCCGTTAATTTTCGATGGCTTTAGTGCGCATCGAAAGATCTCTATTATTTTTTAAATATCATGTATTAGAGCTGACTGCTATCATCATTGAAATAATAAAGTGTAAATCATAAAGATATGAAATGTTATCTGAGTATCGAACGGTTCCAAAGAGCCTACCTACTTATTTGATAAGTAGAGATATAATTTGCACATCAATTTTAAAAATTGCAAATTTATGATGAATTGCGGTCTTGGTGGTCCAATGTTTAAAAGCTGTTCGACCCCTGTAGAGTTAATTTACTAGGTCTATATTTCTCTTCGATTCCATATTATAGGAGTGTAGGTATGTCACCGGGCAATTGTAATTACCGTTAGATTATAATCTATCTTGCGAGATTGTATTTTCTTTTTGTATTTACCCTCTTTTTATGATTTTGGCGCTCCCCTGAAACTCCGGCCCTGGGCAAGTGCCCCTGTTTACTCCTCCCTAGATCCAGCCCTGCATCTCACCCTTTATTTTTGAACTATCCTTTACCCTAAGGACGTATAGAAGAGATCGTTTATAGCGATAAGGCCGTAAAATTATTTTAAATTGTGCAACAAATGGTGGAGGTCCTTCCCCGGACGGGCGGCTCAATTCGAGCGAAGATTCGCTATGCCCTACCTCTCTACGTAGTTTTAAGTCAATTGTATGGCGCGCAATAAAGAATATCAATGTTTACTTAAAATATCTTCACGTAGGTAGTAGACATCGAAACTCGGCGTCGGTTGGGCGCCCACCAAAGCGGCGAGATTTGCCTGAAGGGCCCTCTGGTGATGAAGGGCTACGCGGGCAACGAGGCCGCCACCAGCGACATGCTGGACGACGAGGGCTACCTGAAGACTGGCGACATCGGCTACTACGACGCCGATGGCTGCTTCTTCGTTATCGACCGCTTGAAGGAGCTCATCAAGTATAAGGGCTATCAGGTAAAATTATTGCGACCAATACATTTTCGTGTAAAATGTCATGTCTTTTGTCGCGCGTGTAGAGCATAAGACCTGCGGGTCTCGACACGTCCAACTCAACAGCTTAGTCATGGCTGGTCATGCCTCGATGGTCATGGCTATCCTTTAGAGTTTGGCTACCAGTAGTTGACAATTACTATTCGCAAACTTGGCGTATCGCAAGAGTAAGTACCTACTACTAACTACGAATAGGTACCTACATATTTTCATTTAATGCAATAAAACAATTATCTAAAATTAAGATTATGTTATCCATGTCATACGTTTGTTAGGTGTACAATAAAAATAATAGATAGTCATTCAAACTCAAGTAGAACATAGGTATCTATTGTAACATTATACCTATTACTTACATAATATATTCTGGGATAAATAAAGTTAATAGATACTTATTTATATCTAAAGTCCGAAGTCTTCAATTCATAATTGATTATTTAAAATTAGTTAGGTTGGTAGGTACAATCATTGTTTAAAAGTAGGGGAGATAGAGTCTGTTTGTGATTTTAGTAGGTAGGTAGGTATATTATCTAGTTATAAAAGCAGCAACCATTGCCAATGCAGTCATATCATTCATATTTCGATACTTCAAACAAGCATAATGGAAGACCCGTGCACTGAAGTGCACTGTATGCACATTCTAAGGTTTATCACGACCAAGATACCATGGTCCTCGAGCGCAATCACGGAAGACGGAGCGTAGTTCGGAAGTAATCTGCTCGTATACCTATATATGGTACTCGTATCTCTACATAGGTGCCCCCCGCCGAGGTAGAAAGTGTGTTGCTGGAGCACCCCGGCGTGGCGGAGAGCGCGGTGGTGGGCGCGCCCAGCGAGGAGGCCGGCGAGCTGCCCACCGCCTTCGTGGTCGCCAAGCCCAACGCCACCGTCACTGCTAAAGATATTATTGACTTCGCTGCCACTCGGGTAAGTTCGTCTCTTATTATTATAGTAGCACAGCAATCAGCATAGCGTGGCCTAATGGTAAGCGAAAGAGAGACCAAGTCGCTGCGCGGCAATTATCTATATTTTTGCCTAATTATCTTATATAATATAGGTACATAGTTCTTTGAGAAAGTGATCGATACGTAAAGGGGGGACCTGTATCTCAAATGACTTGACACTACTTTCTAGCCTATTGTAGGTACCTAATAATAAGAAGAATCTGTCGATATTAATGAAAAGACCTCTCAAGACGCACCAAATCACGAGTAAGTAGGTACCTGTTAATGATGGCGTACACATTAAGTAGTCGTCTACGTAGTGGTGGGAATGGAACACTGCAATCAGATTGCTATTTTTATTGAAACCAAGTAGGATAAACATATTAATTACCGATGTATTTTTATTTCCAGTTATCGCACGCAAAACGACTTCACGGAGGCGTAATATTTGTAGACGCTATCCCGAAGAGCCCGACTGGTAAAATCTTACGGCGCGTGCTCAGGCAAACGCTCAAAGACAAATTGAAAAGCAAATTGTGAAATATCTATAGTTAACTAATATTAGCTTGTTCATAATAAAATTGTTATACCAATTTGTACGTTACGTTACCATACTCACACAATATTACCTACCTACTTTACAATAGTAACCTTTACTACATTTGACGACTTTGCTTCGGTGTCGAAAATGCAGCAATCCTAAGGTTGTGGGTTTGATTCCTGGGCGGGTCAAATTAGGAAATTGACTTTTCTAAATTGTCCCTGATCTGGGCATTCTGGGACTTCTGGGAGACGCAAACCAGTCATCATATTGTGCTCGTAGTACAATAGAAAACCATAGGATGAGATCAGTGGTTAGTCGAATTGTCTTGATACCTTACTATTATTATTTAATTAATTATTTATTTAGAATTTAGATTACATAATAAGCATATAAGTGTGCACTATCATCATCATCAGCCTATTGCAGTCCACTGCTGGACGTAGGCCTCTCCAATTGTTCACCACCTAGGGCAAACATCTGAAGGATATACCCATAATCGCCACGCAGGGTTGGCGATCGCAGGGCGCACTGATAACATGACAAAAGTACCTTCAATCATGCACAATATGAACATATCCAAACGGATCGTGTACCTACCAACACTGACACACGGAACGATTTCATAGCTACTATAAATATCTCGCAATGACTCACCTGCCTGCATGGCCGCAGAGAGCTGCCGAGAACCTCTTGGGAAATATGCATTACAGTCATAAAAAGACATATAAAAAAAAGTTTTAACTACCTACCTACCTACTGTTCATAATCCTCTCAAGTCTTAAACCAGTAGACCTAACCTAATAGGGAATATGCATGAAAAATAGTTTCAGGTATTTACTAATTTATCGTAAAATAGATCAAAATCTACTACGAACAGTGAAAACAAAATCAAAATTGGTTGAAAAATGGGCGAGATACAGTCATTGAAAGTGAATATATCCGTCTCTCTCTCGCGAAACAGATTTTTCTATGGAGTTAGTACGGCGCTCACGGTACGTGACGTCAACTACCGCATCGGATCTCTCTGTCTAATCAATAACTTTAACGCTTTATAACTCGCTTAATAGAAAAGATAGTTAAAAAATTCTTCGATATTTATGTATCTGGAAGACAAAAGATCTCAATAAATCCATAAAAAAAAGTCATGCATATTCCCTATTAATCTCGCTGCACTCTCGATTCATGTGATCAGACTCCATGACAATTCAAATACGTAAATAACAATTAATAGGTATTATCAAAGTGAGTAATAAGTATGAAAAAATATACAGAATGAATAGAACAGATTTTGACTCCAAGCATCCCTGTGAGTTATAGCTGTTCGATTCCCTAAGTGCTTTTCATGTAGGTACAGATAACTACCTAAACTAAGTATATTAAATTCGATGCAAAGTGGAAGATATATTAGCGTTCTTTGGTCACAACTTTAGAAATGAGGGCTCGATAGAGAGCTGGGTGATGCAAGGCCGTGAGATTCCGTGGTCAACCCTCAACCCGTTGGACCGATTAAAGTGACTGAAACCGACAGAGAAGAAGTGCTGCAGCCCTGAACTGAAAGTGACCGGAGAAGCTGAGTCGCAACCCTGCTCATATACCGCCACGACCACCTTGCGAAGAGTGCCCGACTATGAAGAAATGAAAGTAAAAGATTAGACTTCATTATTCATGTTGCAACTGGGGTTTCCTTACTTTCTTATTAGGAATGCTAGATAATCTGGCAGAAGTGACTAGATGATGATGAATCTTAACGGGTCTCATAACGAGTTGGCTTGAGGAAACTCCAAAGGTTTCTTTTGAAGCTTACAAGAGACAAAGCTAAATTGATAAGCCATTCGATTTTTGCAAGCAATATACGTATTTCAGTATGTCTATTAAAAATAATAGCCTCCAACATACGCCACCATCTCATTATTCAGACACCCGGCCGTCACGTCACCTGGTCTTGACAAGGTGTCTAAGGGCCCTGGTCGCTTGTGGCATGATTGATTGTACATGGGACAATACGGGCAGGGACCCGCTACACTACACCCACCATATTACAACAATCCAATTATCTCTAATGGACGAACTCCCAGAGCTCCCATGGACGACGCTGGCATATTCCGAAAATTGTTTTACAAATTGTCGTAACGTTTTTATTGAAGTTTATTACTTTTTTTAGTAGGTAAGTTAAATCCAATTAATTTATCATACTAAGTAGGTACAAACGCATAGTTGCTGCACATATTTTCAATGGATCCCCCCTAAATCCAACTTGTGAGGACAATATTAAAAAATTAAATTTCTTTATTGGTAGATAAAGAGCGTAAGCGCAGACCAGCTTAAGATAGGAGTTCGGCAGGAACATACGACAAGGCCAGCCAAAGATACGTTGCTGAATATAAATTTACAGCTTGGTAGTTATCTATGTAGCAGTCCGAATAAATGTGCTACCAAACCAATCTAAAGATTATACTCGTAGAAGAATCGTCAATTGATGGAAGAATCGTGATGATTGTTCAATAAGAATAAAAACGACCGATCCACGTCGACCAAATTGATTCTTCCATCGATCGACGGACGATCTATTGGTCTGTAACACCCTTAATGGTACGTACGGTCAGCACCATAAATCGCTGAACACTTTAATACCATGTCAGTGTAAATTTAAGTTCATTATGCTTATAAATCACTTGGAACCAGATGAATCTGTTACTTATATATTTCACAAAGTATTAAAGTTTCGGTGACTTTTGATGCTGACCGTACCATTCTATTTTAAATAAACTTGGCGGTCCATCGAACTATACCTAATAGAACCTACTTCCGTAAGTGGGAGGTTTCATCATTATCAACCAACAGCCAACAACCAATCTAGACATAGGCCTCTCCATTTGTTCGTCACTTTAGACAAACACCTGGAAGCTTTACCCATAATCGCCACCCTGGGCAGGCGGGTTGGCGATCGCAGGGCGTAGGTAGTTCCTAGCTCCGGTGACACTGCCGCCTAAGCTAATTTAGAAAAAGACCCGGGGATCTTCCGATCTTCAGCACTTTATGCAAACACCTTGTAATTGAACAATGCATCATTTATGAAATTAAAAACACCTAAGTTTACGGAGCCTTTGCCAACCATTCACCGTGTACAAAATAAAGTCAACAGTTATGTTAGGTAGACTTGTTTCCTTTTATACATACCTACCTATACCTAGCTTAAACCTAATTTGTAAGAAGCTTAAGCATACGAATTGCAGTAAGAAAGTTTGAATCCTTTTACGCTAATCTCCGTTACACTGCTGCAGTGCAGTCTCAATCACGATAATCACATTACAGTGAGGAATTTTATTATAGTGAATAACACAATAGGGATGTTTCCAGGGTCAAAATAATTACATTATATTTAGTCCGTATTTTAGATTATAAAAATTTATTGGACACGTATTTTTCCTTTTTTCATTTAAACAAAAAATAACAAAGATGCATCAAAATTTAGGAGTGGGGGGTCTTTGACGTTACTTAGTGGCGAAAAAGCTCCCACTCTATGACGTCACGCGTAATTTTAACGGGCTATATCTTTGTAATTTTTGGTCCAATTTACAAATGAAGAAATACGTGTCTTTTATTTTTGAACAATCTAAAAGACGGACTAATTACATTTTTTTACGGAAACAGGCCTATTATTGATTGTCATTGAGTAAAAACCAACCAGAAGTTTAGGATATACCTACCTACATTGCCCAACTAATTCGTGTCATTTGGCCTCCTGTCGCCCAATGGAAAGCGAACGAGGCCCAAGTCGCTGCGGCAACGGACAAACAATCAAATCTGGCTATACGGTTTTTATTATTATTTCTTTTACCTATCCCAAATCACGACCAGTAATTTCACGGGTGTTTCATTGCTTTCCGTAGGTTAATTGTACCAAGTAGGCGGGTATTACCTACGGTAACATATGTAACATGACATTGTGTAGGCTAAACAAACCACAACACAGGGTCTAGAAAATAATTTGCTTGGGCAAAAAACTTTATCAAATAAATAGGTAGGTATAATGTGATGAAACTTCATCAGAATGCTGTATATTGCATGCAGTTTCAAAGCTTAAACATAATTGTATGGGTACGTACGTCTTCTTCTTTATATAAGCACATTTAAAACGTATAGGTACGCAACGCTCAGATGTATGTAAAACTAAAAATGTATTCCGGTATGTTTGTTTATAAACATAATAAATGTAATCTTTCAAATGTTTCTTTGAAACTCGTTAACTTTATTTTAGTTCATCCGTCATGTAATGATTTTAAACGATAGTGGGAATCTTCGGTAGGGCATAAAATGTAACATTCCTAAATCCGTGACGTGTGCGGTGGCCGATCGGCTTAGTGCGCGGCGCGCGGCGAGTCCGGGCCACTCCGCACTCCGCCGACCCATCCGCGAATACCACACGCGCCATACGCTCACATACAAACAAACTTTGTTTTACTTTTTTAAGTGATTTAGTATGTTTAACGAAAATATGTAGGTGAGATAGATCTGGCACGATGTCGGTGTGCGGCCAGACGGAGGAAGACAGCGGCGCGGAGGAGATGGGCGCGCCGGTGCGGGACATTTACGAGCAGAAGGCCGTGAGCAAGGTGGTGCGGGTGCTGACGGTGCTGGCGTACCTGCTGTCCGTGTCGCTGGCCGCCATCCTGCTGTCCGTGTACTACGTGTGCGTGTGGAAGTCGCCGGACCTGCCGCGCGCCAACGACACCCTGGACCGGAGCGCGCGCCACGCTCGCCTCCAAGCCGACACCGGCCTCCACCTCATCGCCCAACCGCTCCTAGCTGCTGGTACGTCCATTTCCCGCTCATCTTACACACGTTGACTGTTCCCATAGCGAACAATACTTTGAACAAACCTTACCGGATACCTTTTAGGGGCGGGAGCCGATAGCTATCATCCTAATTAATTTACAAAACAAAGCACACGCCACACGTAGCTAAGTGGCCCATCTTTACCTATTCAAGAACCTAATATTTCTACTAAGTATTAAGGCCAATACCTAACGAACTGCACATCATTAATCAGTTTCTTCCCAATCAGATACCTACGTTGTAAATAACTGAAAGATTAGGGTAGACTAAGAGTACCGTTTGCAGCCCCGTACCTACATATCTTTCTACCAAGTTAAAATCTCGAAATTTTATCTGAAGCCACTGCCACATAATTGTGACAATAGCTTATGCCCGTGTGACGGAACATCAGTCCAAGTTATATGTATAGCACTTTAGATGGTAGAGTAGGTAAATGCCCAATCTTCGAATACCAACGCGAGAGCCATGTGTGTCAACAGAAAATTGGTACCATTCAAATGAATAGAAAAACTTAAATGCCAAGAGACCACAGAAGCTTTTGTAAGTTCAACTGGTGAGAATAGGTGTCAAAACTTAGGAATTTAAACTCCTACAATACAATCTACCTACGTACAATCTAAGTACAACCAATTTCAATTGATATTAGTTAAAATCTTACAATTCTTTATTTCGTAATAGCAATTAGTGACAACACAACATACCAATAACTAAGTAAAATAGATAAATGTAGATGGCATGGTACCTATCTCCCTGAACACCGACTAGTTTTAGTACATGTAGGTAGGCATTATGCACCTACTCCAGGCAAATGAAATTTGATTTGATTTATGGTTCCCGTTTTGGCTATTTTATGTGGTTGACCTCCTGCGTATTGGCTACATAATATGTTCCTCATTTTATTTGAAGTTTAAAACATTTTTCAGCCAAAATACAATAACACCGTTAAATCACACACTCGACGAGCCTATGAAAATCCAATTTACCTGCAAGTAGGAAGGAAACTCTAGTAAGTGCGAAGATAAACACGACAGGTTTTATGTAAGACGTCGTCTGTTACTTTGAATAGGCTTAGAAGACGTGATGTTTTAAAGGTAATTTCCAGAGGACATTCACAACAGGAAGTGCACAACAAAATGTTATCATTTTGTCTAATAGTAATATGATCCTATTCGATAACAACTTTAAAGAACTTTTGCCTTCAGGGTCGTTCGTACTGATAAAAGACTACAAAGGTGATGAAGATGTAGGTATAAATTGGTGTTTATAATTATTTATGGTAACCATTTATACGTACTAGTGACACATAGAAGAGCTTACTTACACATCTGTGCTTACTTACTACGAGTATTCACGTAGCCAAATATTAAGGAATCGGATAAACGTGGGATATCTGCCGTTTATCTACGTATTTAATTTATTATGGTACAATTGAACTTGACTAAAAACACTAGGAATGTATTTAATTATGTAAATCATGCAAAATAATACATAAATATTTTTCATTATTATACCTAGATACATTGATGTTCTATTAAACTTGGTAGGACTCGTAATATAGTGATTTGTTTTACGATTTAGGCAGTCTTATAAGCGATCTCTTATGGTAGAGCATAGTTAAAAAGAAGGGATGAGATGAGCTATCAACCGATTCAGAAATTGGTAAAAGGTAATAAATCTACCTACAAAAACATGCACTTTTGGTCGGCTGGCGTGTCTAATGTCACGCACAATTTCTCGTGTACCTACCATTGCAGCATGCGCTTTCTATGAGCCTTTATTATCTAACTAACGTTATCGTCCCGCTACGCCCAGTGGTATGTTTTGTTTATAACCATTACCTATTTGAGCTTGCTCGTCGTGCTGTAGAGACAGCTAACGAAGTCGAGTTACGAAGTGAAGCCCTGTCAAATAAGCCTGCGCCGGGACGCTGAGAGCCTACGTCGTTAGCGCGGTGCCGGAGCCTCCGCGAGTGCCCCGGCCCTCCGCGACCACTTGTATCACATCAAACATGACATTGTACATTTTTAGAGCCCATTAAAAGGTTTGTAGGCGCTTCGAACTTCCATGTCCATAATTTAAAAAGCATCATAGAACAATTTCTTGGCATCTGAGTGGCTCGGTGGCTCCATTGGCACCCCTGCCTTCTGAACCGTGAGTCGTGGGTTCGATTCCCACTCAGGCAGGACAAACATTAATTTGTGTGATGAACTTTTATGTTTAAAAAGTGTGTGTTTGTTTTCTATGTATAATATGTATTTATTTACAAAAAAAATGTATCTAAGTAAGTTTATCAGTTGTCTAGTACCCATAGTACAAGCTTCGGCTTAGTTTGGGGCTAGATGGCGCTGTGTGGCCCAGCGTGGCATGTCTTGGGTTATGTTTGTTCCGTGTCTGGGTGTTTATATGTATTTTATATATAGTTTTTTGAGAGAGGTAGAGCATAGCGAATCTTCGCTCGGATTGAGCTGCCCGTCCGGTTAAGGACCTCCGCCCTATAGAATACCGCAGCCAAATGACCTCCGGGTCGTGTTTCTGCTGATGAGTAGGGTCTCCGGAGCTCGTGGGGGGTTAGGGTTGGGCCGGCATGGCAGTGGCAACTGACAGGCTAAACAGTTACTTGCCAGTGGTCACAGCGACTTGGGCTTCTCTTTCAGTTTCCATCAGGCGTAAGGAAGCCATTATGTCGAGCTACTATAAAAAAATGGATTTAAGTATATGTATACCCATTTGTAGTATCTACCTTCGTTGTTCTGATACCCATAACAAATGCTTTGAGATCTACATACATACATACTATACTTTAGGATCGGAGCTAAGTATGTGATGTTGTGTGATATTATTTTATTTATAGTGAATATGAATTCTATGCATGTTTTTGTACATTGCATATCTATTTAATTTATTCCACATACCTATTGTATTGTACCTACTTATCCAAAGTTTTCTTTACCTACAGAGAGTTCAAACGCGCTCCGCTAGTCTCCTCTCTGCACTCTCTTTGTGTTACATCATTATTATGTAGGTACGTCCATTTAGTTAAATATTAACGGTCAATACGATGCCAGCGTTGCATACGTACTTACTAGATGTTATTGTCAGTCAGTAGATCGTCATAACTCTTATGGCCGTATTCTCAAACGTTACTATGCGTCGCGCGAACGCACAGGTACCTACCCAAAACCCAATAGGATTTTTAACACAATCTACCGATAAATAATAGTTAAAGGGTAAGCATTATGTTACAGATCAGAACCTGTCGAGATAGATTATAATCTAACGGTGGTTACAATTTTACGGTGATATAGGTACCTATCTACATTTTCAAGCATTATAGGGCTCTTTACTTAAATTGAATGTAACGTTACAAGTTGAGGTATAATATGAACATTATGTAGACACGAGGGGTTTCTGTAATCCAATTAGCTGTCTAACCCAATTGTGTCCAGAACTAAACATCGTATTACCTTGTTCCATTGCTGACGTCATTCCAATTAATATCTACTAGCAATAGCATTCACCATGCCCAATATTTGTTCAACATAGAGCCGATCATTATACCTACCTATAATGCTAATATTGTTTGTGGTGTTTTTTGTGATTATGGGTTAATTTGCTAACTGCTTTATTTCTTTGCCTGAACAGTAATCATAATCTGGGGCATTTGGTTCGGGTTTCGCTTGCAACCATTAGACCCGGGGCGTAAGCGTAATCTGCCAGTTCTCTTCGTTGGATCTTGGCTGACACGCTCTCGCGTGTCTTGATTTCACTACGATATCAGTATTTTATATATCCTCTTTGATAGGTAGGTATTACTTAGATAATGATAAAATTGTGTATGATTATATGGGCCACCACGCCAAGTGTGTGCCCGTCTGCCCGTTGCTTTGACTTATGATAGAGAACAACCAACTAGGTACTTGAGGGTCGGCGAGGTGACTGCAGTGTTCAGAACCTAAAAAGAAAAAAAATAAACAAGAAAGCTCTATGCATATGCACTACGCTGAGCATTTTAGTGTATTTATTTGGTAACATACTTTACATGCTAGTATTTAATATTATTATAATTTAGTGTTTAGATTTAAATGTAATTTTGTTACCAAATAAACAAATTTTCTTTCTTTCTTTCACTACGCAACGTACAATTTAAATTATACGAGTATACTAGATAGGTACTATTATATAAAATTCTACCTACCTAGGTACTTACATTTTACAAACAAATGTGCGCTGTCGTTTGTTAAACAGATTAGGTAGAATACCTACGCCATAATAGTAGTTGCCGTTCTATAAAAAATAGTAGAGGCCAACATTCATTTTTTGTATTATGTAACACAACACGTCAATATGACTGTATCCTGCCGATTCCTGTCTGATGATAAGTAAACGATGAAATCCAAAAAACATGTAAGCATGCAACGTTTAAAAATATTGTAGGTAATAGACTAATAGTGCAAGTAGGTATAAGTACTATGACGGCCTGCATAAGTGTCGCTTCACGCCCCGTTCAGCATCGTAGAGGAAAACCTTAGTTCACGATGATTTCGTACACGCCGTCTGACACCTTATTGCCTTCTTCTTACCTTACCTTCGAACTTATAGTGATGTGGCTGTGTAATAATAAAGCGTTTAAAACACCATACATTTAGGCAGATTTGACTTGTCTAACCGGTGGGCATCGTATTGCGACAGAAAAGAAAAATATACCTAATTAGGTAGGTATGAACAGGTTCGATTGATTTGAAAGATACGGAAATCTACAAATCAAATGTTTTGTAGGAAGATCTACAAGTCATTAAAAGTTAAATTTGGCACTTCAGAACACAAAAAAAAACATAATTTGCGAGCTATCGATTTGCGCTTAGAGTAGAGAGCAAAGGAGGCGCGCGCCTCCCGAGCCGCCCGCGCCCGCCCGGCGCGGCGCGCGCTGCAGCCGGCGGCGCCTCGCCTCGCGACACCCGTCCAATAACCGCTGTCACAGTACCCATCAACATCCTCCGATTAACTTTATTTGCGTATTGTTACTTGCGACCTCGCCGGACACAAATAACAAAGTCCCGGGCCCCAGGGCGCCCCCGACCCGACCGATCGTGCCACCCCCACCGCGAGTGTTGTGTGCGAATTCGAGTGCAGACCTTTATCAAGCGGGGCGGTACGCTTATAAATGTTCACTTATAATAATACTGTTTTGAAATCGCCGCGATCTCGTTACCTACCGAAACAATGAAAATTCAGGGACGTGCTCGTGACAGACGAATCGCGAACGTACAGCTACGTCAGAGGAACTGGAATAGATCAGCACAAAGCGTGCTCGAAATTAAAGGATAAACAAATGAAGACCGACCCGCGTGCGATTATAATGAGGCAGCAGTCCGCATCAGGAGGTGTCAAGCGGCAGACACCGGCGTGACCCGGCGTCGCGAGTGGCCCGCGGCGCATCGTCGAACTGGGGCATATCAATAAGTGTGCCCCAGTTACCTGGATTTGGCGCGGAGGCGAGCGGGCGGACTGCGGCTGCACTTGGGCTGCGGGCGCCGGGCACGATGTCGGGCAAGTCGGGCGCGTCGGGCAGCGTGCGCTCCGTGGCCGGCTCCGTGCGGCTGGGCACGGCCAGCGGGCACGAGGTGGTGCTGGACGCGCTGTACGAGCGCAAGCGCGACAAGAAGAGCGTGCGCGTGCTCACCGTCATCATATACGTGTTCTGCGTCTCGCTGGCCGCGATCATGCTCTCGCTCTACTACGTGTTCTTCTGGGAGCCCAAGGACGCGCAGTACGCGCAACGCAAGGTGGCACACACTGTAGAGAAGCAAACCAGCACCACACCAATGCCCACATGCTTTATGCCCTACACTGGTAGGTCACACCACCGACACGCTTCCTTTACCGACTCACTTAAAACCCGCCTAATGCTATTCTTTTAACATAGAATCTAGGTATCTACTTACAGTCAGTAGGTACTTTACATCAACCTAATTATCAAGCAAATAAATTTAACTAGCTTTTGCCCGCGACTTCGTCCGCGTGTTTAAATTTATACATACAAAAGTTTTTTCCCGCTAACTCCCGTTCCCGTGGGAATTTCTCAAAATACAGCCATAACTAAACTTTATATTTACTAAGGTACCTGCATGCCAAATTTCAAGCGTCTAACTTAAGCGGTTTAGATTTTTCATACAAAAGGATTTTCCCGCTAATTCCCGTTCCCGTGGGAATTTCGGGAATTCCTTTCTTAGTGCACCCCTACGGTACCTAAGCTACGTCCCTTCCAAATTTCAAGTGCCTACGTTTAGCCGTTTGGGCTGTGCGTTGATATGTCAGTCAGTCAGTCAGTCAGTCAGTCAGTCAGTCAGTCAGTCAGTTTCTCCTTTTATATATATAAGAAGATATAGAATGACTTATATGGCCTGCAAAAATCCTGCTTTGCTACTATTCGATAGGTAGTAAATAACATTAAACATTTGTCTACCTAGATGATTAGGTACCTACCTACTTACTTTATATAAATAATTTTACAAATCTTTAAACTTATAATTGGGAAATTAGACGTGCATTAAACTAGGGATGCAGACAAAAACCATGGATAGTAGTAAAAATACTGTAGTTATCGATTCATATCTTCATTTAGAACCTACATGCAAGTATTAAATCGACAAACAATATAAACAAAAGAATAGCTGAACCTATTATAATCATTAGTAATAATGAAACATAATTAGAGCCAATTAGTCGCTTTACATAATAATACCTACATATTTAGGAAATTTATCCAGGCTATATAAGATATAAGAGCTAGAAGCAAACTTTACAAAAATCACATACCTAGTTAGCTACTTTACATGCAGCAACATAAAATCTACGGCAAGTTCAGATATTAAAACACCTAACTAATTAGGAATAGGTAGGTATGCGCCCCACGTCCACCTGCAGCCCAGCCGCAACTATGCACCATGATGCACTTATCTACACGTACCTACCTACCTATATTTTACTGCGAACTTTACGATCTGTCTATATTATAGCTTCCGTTCATCTTCGAATAATAAATTACTCTAGTAGTTTTGTGTGGTGATGGCGACCGTAAAAACAATTTTCACGATACCTACTTAAGAAATATATTCTTTGCCATCATTATTTTTATAGGTTTAACCATGGTAATTGTACAGGATCATTTCTCTCCTCTACCCGGTACATAAATAAAACTTATTAGTTCTTTAACTAAAAAAACGTAAAGCTAATGTAGGAAGCAGAAACAAACACAGTCTTGTAAGTCGATTGAGATTTAAGTGTCATAAACTCAATCTTACGTAATATTGACGATGTTTCGCATAAAGTTTACGGGATATTGGTTAATTTAAAATATTTTACTTACGCTAGACGCTACTAGCAGTAAAAAAATTTCAAACATACCAGAAATAGACATTTCATCTTTTATGTGTTCATCAACAATGCACGCAGGCGTTATACATATACCTACCTAACTCATTCATCAATAGGTAGGTATAACCGTGGGCATAACTATGGATAGACGTAGGAACTATACTCATCCTAATTATCGCCTACACTTACGAGTATCTACCTACTTAATGTTACGATTATACGAATTTAACCATTAATTAGTTTCTGCTTGTACTACAAGTGCCTAAGGATGAATGCCCCGTAAGCTAGAACACCCAGACCCGAATATACCTACTTAGTAACTAAAGTCGTTTCCTAAATTGACACGACTCTAAGCCGGGAATTGTACCTATCTGGTTGGATATATTTATTTTTCTATCATTAGTACATTATAATGTAAATGCTAGATAAGTAGATGGTATTATCTAATAATGTGCTCACAGGTGGTATTAGGTATCTATTGTGCTTAATTAGAGGAGGTAGATACTTAGGTACTCTACTTACTACTACTCTACAGACTCTACTACTACCTACTACTCTACGCTACGAGTAAAATAATGTCAGTAATCTAAGATAACGGCAAACATAACAATTAGAGATGCGCCGAATATTCGTTTGATATTCGGTATTCGGCGTATTCGGCATTTTTTCCACTATTTGTATTCGGCCGAATTATTTGGTTTTAGTGCCGAATACATCTAAATTTGAATTGAGTATTTCTATATCAGTATATTTCTACATAACATGGAATAAAACTAAAAGACAAGCTTCTTTGCTAATATATTGTTTTTTAGAAGTTAAATAAAAATTGCGAACAACGTATTAAAAAGCTAATAAATGAAAGCAGTTAAACGGCTCAGTCAGGCGGCATGTATGTTTGAACCTGTTTACGTGGGGACGCAGTGAAATGGTAATACGAATAATTTGGCCGAATATCCGGTTCGGTAAAGATTGAACCGAATAGCATTCGGTATTTGGTTATTCGGTGAAACCACTATTCGGCGCATCACTAAAACAATATACCTAACTAAACTAATGCACCTAAGAGTATTCAATACTATTCATATAAAAATACTTTCAATCAGGTACATAGCTACTATCTTAGATGCGTGTTCGAAAACTAACAAAAGTATTAGAATAAAAATAAATGGGTAAGTTAAATAGGATAATTAACACCAAGAAAAAAATAGTCGAATTGAGAAACTCCTCCTTTTTTTGAAGTCGTTTAAAATCTACAGCAGCTATACATAGTAAGTGGGTACCCTACCGATGCGTGTAGTGTAGAATCACTTACAGAACAGCTTTCGTGTGTGTGTGATTATACAAGTAGGTACCTACGTCTGCAATCATGATTTGATTGAACTTTGACTACGTATAAGTATTAAGTATCTACCTCCAGTCGAGTGGCGGCGGATCCCGGCGTGCCTGCAGTGCCTAAATATAGACCCGTGGCTCGCACCAGTCAGCGGGTACAATGGCCAGAACCCGATCGCTGATCGTGTTTGTAACACATAAATCACCAAACGATTTCAACTGAATTGCTCAGAATAGAGCAGCGTAGATATACTTATGTGTTAGTACTTTCCCAAAGTGGATTTCATCGGCCACTGGGTCCAATCTGAACGCAGATTAATGTCATATTAGGTACCTACCTAACTGTGGACATCTACCTACGGGGAATAAATAGATAAATAGGTAGAATATAAAAACAGTCTTTTAATTATTATGCACAAATTTTAATAAGTATTATATTATACCTATATCTAATTTTTTTTTTCTTTTAAATATAGGGATAACTTTCAATATTTATTCCGGATGGGAATCGATCCCACGGCTTACGGTTGAGAAGGCACCAAATGAGCCACCCGGCCTATTTTATTTCCTACCTACTAAGTATGTATGCTTAAACATGAACATTGTGTTATGTATTCCTCTATGTAACATCTTAGCAGGGTAGGTATAGACTAAAGAGTAAGTTTGTAGGTATCTACTACCTACGCCTACGAGTAAAACAGCTATAATGTACTCTTATACTACGCATTGAAGGGATAATACCTACCTATATACCTAGTAGCCCTACACGATGACTATTCTATCGTTTAGTATACCTTATCAGTCAGTACAATGGTGTCGGGGCCTAGGTAACATAATAGTTAAAAAAAACATGCAATGAGGGTAGAGATATACCTAGCAGGTCCTACACGATCACGGTAGTGTTTCCTTCTACATACTTTAAAAAATTTTCGTTCTTTTTTTCTTTCATTTAGATATCGAGAGTGTTGCACAGCTTTTGCTATGTTGAATTGTTTAAGTTGATGTTGACACGTTAATATGAAACATTTTAGTAGGTATAGGTGTACCTAAAGTGATTGTCAACCAGGCGGATATACCCTACTTACTAGCAGTTGAAAAGCTGAAATCTCAACAAGTCTCTTAGTCGCTACTTACCTACGACACCCACGCGAAGAAACCAGACAGTGATTTGAAATAAGTAAGAAATAAGAAATCTGCCGAGTGAGGCCCACGGACATTTGTGCCACAATAAGATGGAAAAAAACCTTATACCTAGAACCTATTCCTATTTTTTTTATATACAGTTAATATGTTATGAGTCTCTGAAAGTTAGTTATTAAAACTATTTTCACATCTCATTACTTTCTGAACACATTACCTACCTACTGCCCTTATTCCGGTGCACAAACCCAAAAACCTGAAGCGCCAGTTGTTGACAAAAGAATATTTCCTTTCCAGGAGGAAGCAATACCACAGTGAGCGAGAACGTGACTCAAATACTAGCCAATATCACCGACAGCTTCTCAAACGTGACGGACGCGGCCGAGGGCTCGGGCGCCGCCCTCGGCGACCTGCCGGACGCGGCGCCCTCCGCCCTGCCGAACGCCACCGCCGACAGCATCGGCGACGACAACGGCGGCGTCACATGACCTCCGAATACGACACATAAAGTAACCACGTGCAACACAAAAAATACCTAGCAAAAAATTGATTTTAATATCAAACGTTTTCCAAGTTCGCGAATGAAGAGCTAACGATTTCGGAATTCTGAAACAGAAACACCAAATTTCTATGAGACTATGAACAATCGGTTACTTGCTCACTTGTGTCAACAACCCCAATGCAAGATCTACCTAACTATTTTTAATCATACAGATTTATGTTTTTATGTAGGTTAGGTATGCGAATTTACTTATTGTTACAAACTTCTTAAAATCATATACCTATAATTATTATCAATAGTTTATGTTAAGGGAATCACTTACAATGTTGATCGTTTATGATAGGTTTAAGTGCGTAACTACAGTGTTTAAAACGATTTTATCAAGCTTATCTAGTAAGTTTGAATACTAATAGTTCAGCTTTGAGGCAAAATGGTGATCTCATTAAATGAAATATTCATGTAGATCAAGTGTAGGTAATAGGCATGTACGAATATATATAGATCTAGATATTTAAGAGGATATAATATATTTGTACATACTTATAAATAAATACTCACCAAACGTGTCCATTAAATACTCATTACCTAAGCAACAGATTTTTCTGTATTTATTCTAGAAGCTAAGGATATAATTTGTAACATTGTTAGATACAATTTAATTATATTTTCTGTTTTATAATTATTTTGTTTGAAACATTTTCAGGATTCCCATCCCTTTAACTATGAAAGAAGACGGCAAAAGTAGGTAGGTATTATGTTGCTCTAATTGCTTCCTTCAACAGTACAAACTTATATAACTACAGTACCTACTTACCTAAACATTATATTATAAAGTTGCGCTTTGCTGTGTTCTTCAAGCTGTAATCCTCATATCCTGTAAGGATTCATCAATAACAAATGAAATATCCGCGTCAGACATTTGCGCGTCATGTGCGTTACTGCATATAATTGCAAAAAAGTACGTCACGGATAGTCTGTCGTCTGCGCTGCCCCTTAATTAGTCTATTTCGGTTAAGTTGCGATTAACTCCCTAATAATCATAAGACAATGGTACCTACTTAATAGTTGGTAGGCCACATACATACTTTCCGAATTCAATGCCAACTTCGACTTTCGATTCAGAAGCTTTCCTGTACGTTTATTTAAATTTGACATTAATCTAGCAGAATAAATGTCAAATCGGCCGGGGGCTCTATTGGTAGTGACCCCTGCTTCCTAACCGAAGGGTCGAGGGTTCGATTCCTATCCGGGACAGACATTCGTTTGATGAACATTTGTGTTTATTCATTCCGTGTCTCGGTGCTTAAATTTGTGATACTTTCGTTGTTCCGATACCTACCCATAATACAAATGCACAAACTACCTATTACTTCCATGATGTTGTATGCTTCAAGCTGTAATGGGGCCGTCCATTAATCATGCGAGGCTCGAGGGGGGATAAACCTAAACGTGATGTAGTATGGGGGGGTAGTGTTGAACCTCACCATGGGGGGGGGGGGTGTCACAATGTTTCGACAGTTTACAATCTGGCGAGATAGATCATAATCTAACGGTTTTTACAATTTTACAGTGACATGCATAAAATAGTATTGCATCGGTGCCTAGCCGGGGCGGATCGCTAGTAGTATGATAGTATCTAATAAAAGACGTAAATGTAAAGTTAAGTGTAGGTATTTATTATGTGCGGTCAGTCGGCGCCGGTGACGTAGACGTGCAGCGCGCACGAGCTCCGACGTAGAGTAGTAATAAAAGACGTAAATGTTAAGTGTAGGTATTTGTATTTATTAAGTGGGTCAGTCGGCGCCGGTGACGTAGACGTGCAGCGCGCACGAGCTCCGACGTAGAGTAGTAATAAAAGACGTAAATGTTAAGTGTAGGTATTTGTATTTATTAAGTGGGTCAGTCGGCGCCGGTGACGTAGACGTGCAGCGCGCACGAGCTCCGACGTAGAGTAGTAATAAAAGACGTAAATGTTAAGTGTAGGTATTTGTATTTATTAAGTGGGTCAGTCGGCGCCGGTGACGTAGACGTGCAGCGCGCACGAGCTCCGACGTAGAGTAGTAATAAAAGACGTAAATGTTAAGTGTAGGTATTTGTATTTATTAAGTGGGTCAGTCGGCGCCGGTGACGTAGACGTGCAGCGCGCACGAGCTCCGACGTAGAGTAGTAATAAAAGACGTAAATGTTAAGTGTAGGTATTTGTATTTATTAAGTGGGTCAGTCGGCGCCGGTGACGTAGACGTGCAGCGCGCACGAGCTCCGACGTAGAGTAGTAATAAAAGACGTAAATGTTAAGTGTAGGTATTTGTATTTATTGAGTGGGTCAGTCGGCGCCGGTGACGTAGACGTGCAGCGCGCGCGCGGCGGCGAGCGCGGCGGCGGCGCGCGCGGCGCCCAGCAGCGCCCCGCAGCGCTCGGCGTCGTAGCGCCCGCACAGCACCGACACCGACATGTTGCACGCGCTGCCGCCGTACTTGTTCTGATTGCACTCCTGCAACAGACACATTCGTTCATTATCAGCCTATTTTATTATTTATTTATATTATCGGTATATCCTCCAGAGGTTTGCCCTAGGTGGCGAGCAGCTGGAGAGGCCTATGACCAGCAGTGGACTGCAATAGGCTGATGATGATGATGAAAACTTTATTGCACACAATGGTACAAAAGGCGTACTTAATGCTGGGGGCTTCCTCTACCTGTCAGCATGTAGATCATGCAGAGAGCAAATGTGTGTGCCCACCCACCCAAACGCAATCCACTGTGTAAATAGGCCTGTCAAGTTGTTCATCACTTTGGGCAAAAACCTAGGAGGCTATACCCATAAGGTGCAGCACAGACGGCACACTTTTTGTGCGATAGAGTCTGCGTCTGAGACATTTAATATGAGCGTCTAGGTCTCTACAGCTCTGCCGACAGAATGATCGAAGATGTGCGTCGTGTGTGCTGAGTATGTATGAAATATCCGCGACAGATTTTTGCGCGTCGTGTGCGTTATATAATTTCTGCATATAATTGCATAGGTTCTATTTTCACAGACTAAAAAGTGCGTCACGGATAGTCTGTTATCTGCGCTGCCCCTAATCGCAACGCTAGGCAGGCGGGTTGGCGATGGCGGGACGTAGCTTCTCGCTTAGGTGACGTTGCTGCCCGTGATCGGCCTTTTAGCCGATTTATACCGCCACCAGTCGGTTGTCCGAGCCTCGTCTGTTATTCAGCACGATGCACCACGAGCAGGTGAGGGTGGCTTGGAGCGAAATGGGTTCCTTACATGCTTACATCCCTCATTTACCTACACTTCTTTACACGGTTTTATTAGGTCGTCCTGTATGTACCTAATTAATTATGTAATGGAATTTAAGCTAGGTAACTTATTTAACCAAGGGTTTCTGTGTATTTCTAGTGTTTTTAAACTATTAAATTATTTTATAAGAAAATAGGTTGAGCTTGACCTACAACTCGCCTGATATTAAGTGACGTTAGAGCCTATGAACCTAAGATGGAGCCCGCTCGCTTTCTATTGCCATTCTTTTATCACTAAATAATGGTAACCTTTTTGCAGGTAAATAAATGATAAATAATAAGAACCACATACCTGCATGAGATTACACAGCTCTGAATAAAAGTGAGGGTATGTAGGCGGCTGGTAGAATATTATATGCCGAATTCCTTTTATCCGAAATCTGCGAAAGAAATGTACTCTCTCCGAGTACAGTAAAAAATGTGCCTCTGTGTGGAAGAACATGTCCCTTGCTCTTGCTATTTTGGAATCCTGTAAAAGATATTCAATATACTAGATTAATAAAAGGTACATAGATGTGTAAAGTACTTACATAGTCACAGAAGATATTGTACACAATAAAAAGAATTTCAGTTTTATTTTATGCGTATTAAAGGAGGCCTACGTTCTACCTACCAAGGCTGTTGATTGGTTGACACAAAAAACGAATTTCATCTATGATTTTCACCAATCATTTTACAATATGCTAAACTAAATACAACTTATTAAACATTAACTTTTATTCTTGGATTTTACTGAATCCGACAGAGTATAATAACTGAATAAAAAAGTTGTTATCATTAATTAAGAAAACCAATTAATAATATATTACCTTGGAGTATTCACATATCTGTACAAATCCAATGTCTTCCTTTTTAAAATAATTTCTGATACGAACATAGTCGAAATAACTTGGAACATATATTAGTGTATGGCTCATCAGTGTATCTCTCTGTTTTGGCAGCACTTCTTTGATAAAGTATTCAAATCTGGCGTCTACTGATGCCAAGGGGCTGTCGGCCTGAAATCTATTAACCTATTATGTTAAAATGATTATGAAAATGGTGTTAAATCTTAAAATATTCAGGTAATTATAAAACAAAAATGTTATTGTTGTTATTGATTTAAACTATAGATATATAAAAGATAGAATACCTGTGAAATATTTGTGGTATTTGTAGAATAACTTGCTGTATTGCGCCAGTTTCTACAGGATTGGCCACAATCACTTTGCCAGCATAATTGAAACATTTCCTATTTAGTACTGATTTAATTTCGGGTAGTGAAACTGAAGAAAAGATTAACGATTGCCTGAAAAGAACATTACATGTAAAATGGATGTGTTACCAGAAGATATAGCTCATGGCGCGTCCACGGAGTTCTGACCCGGAAGGATTTGCGCCTGGAGGGAAAGTCGTTGAGAACACTCAATCCTGCTAACAGCTGGATCCAGTTAAAGTTCCAGATTAGGAGAAGACACTTACTTTGTGGCTGAATAAGTCTCCTGAGCTTTTCACTTTTATGGGGTCACTATGCGGATTTCTAATCATCATCAGCCTATCACATTCCACTGCTGGACATAGGCCTCTCCACCACTTTGGGCTAACATCATAATGGCCACGCTGGGCAGGCGGGTTGGCGATCGCAGATTTCTAATACAACATTCAAAATGATACTAACCTATAATATTTAGACCAACCATTCACAGCCCACATCCTAACTCTTGAAAAATCAGTTCCATGAGTCTTTTTTGGCTGCAAATGGAAGTGATCCAGGACATGCAACAAATGATCCCAATTTTGCATCATGAACACATCAGTCTGGTCCATGACTAGAACTTCAATAGACGCCAGGAAGTCATAATCTCTCTCTTCTTCACCCTCAGCTCCAACAAGCATTCTCAAACCCAAAGGAGATGCAACAATAATATCTGACGAATAGAAATCAGTATATAGCTGGAACAGACATAAAATAATCATTATTTATTAGTACAATTTTAGTTTGGGACAAAATAACTAAATGGCTCTTTACTGAAAGACGACTCTGAAAGGCCATGACTAAATTGTGAATATTTTTTGACACCCACACATTTAGATGAAACAAAAACTGTCAATTTTGCAATTGTTATTATTACATTAATAATTCATAGGCTAAAATAGATCTAAAATGTAATCTGAACATAGATAAATTGTGAAACTGCTGTGTCAACACTATTCAAGTACAGGCAGTTGTAATTACCTTCAATGTCTTCTTTGTTAAAGTCATGCCGAGACGAAAGGTATCCTCGGTATTACCACTAAAGAGTAATTCATAATCCTCTGGCTTTGGGTTCTTCTTGGGCATTATTAGTTCTCCACCCGTAAAATCATCTTCAAATCTGTTTTTATTTACAACTTGTCCTGCTTCTTTAGGCACTAAGATATCCATTATAGTTTTGACTACTCTATAGGCCGCATCTTTGAAAGGAACTATAATCAAAACCTGAAAAAGGAATATAAGTAACATAAAGATATAGGCCTTTTCTTTCATTTGTAACATCCATTTCACTTCTCATTTGTGTAATAAGATTTCTTAAGTGAGTTATGTACTAGTTGAAAAAGAAAAGAATAATATTATACTAGAATTTAAAAATAATCTGTTTATAATTATCTCACCTTAGGTCTCACTAATCCTTGATCCCGGTATTCCTCTGACAGGTCTGACTTTTTAGAAAGTTTTGCATTATGATGTATTATTTTAGACCTTGTTTTCAACATATGATTAACCACATGCAGGCAATATATATACCTAATTTCGTCGGCATTACTAAAATTTCTATGAGGGTAGAAAAGGTCCTGGTAATTATTTATTACTGAAAATAATTCTTTTTGTAAGGGTGTAAAAACTTCGGTAAGTTCTAAGTCTTTTTTTACCAAATTCTTTTTGTTTGCTGAGACTATATTACCATGTATTTGTGATTTAAGATGCAATTTACTAAAATCAACACTGTTTACTATATGTGGTATTGCACCAGGTGAGGCATAGACTTTTTCTTCTATTATTGAAACTGTAGGTTTGAATTTCTTCAATGCTGTAGCTACTGGTTTTGGTATGGAAATTTGCATGTTACCGAGGACTGGCCATAATTTTACAGTTTTCTCAACAGTTGGTGGGCTGTTAGACAAGGAAACCAGCAAGTCATCTCCCAAGTCAAAATGAAGATGTTTAGTGAATGGATCATCAACTTGTTCTAATTCATCTTGAACAGTTTCTTCTGGAATGTTCTGAAAAATGACACATAAACCCTTTTTATAGCACTCGATAACAGCAAGCAATATTTTAACAAAAATTTTTATGAAAAAATAAGTTTGAACACTTTATACTCAAAATTAAGCCAGATTAAGTTAGATTAGCTCTTCAATCTGTCCCCACTTATACCACAAACATGGACTTAATTTGAGAGTAAGTTTTATGTATTGTTTATTATATTTATAAAAGGCTTACTCTTGGGTTTGTTGACGACGAACGAGGTGCTGCTAGGAAAAAAGTATGACATGCATAATCTATATGCAGATATAAACTATTTTATTTTTTTATTTATGCTTATATTGTGTCACAAGGTACCTATTTCAAAATCATTGTTATTATTACTGTAATCCAAATGTTGCAGGAAAATTAAATAATTTGTTTCTATAATCTGTATAGTGGTGACAAATATCAGTGGCATAACCACAGTGAGGCAAATCGGCAAATTGCTACAGGCCACCAACCATGGCATTTCAATAAATTGTTTTTTATTTATTTTTTTCGATTTCTATGCCGCTCATAGTGCCCCTAAGCCTATACTCCAACTTGCCCCCAACCCTACACTCTGACCAATTAATCTGACCATACATAAATTTATCACACATTCAGTAAAAATCCAATGAATTTGCCATGGACCTTAGATGGTATATTTACGCCAGTGCAAATTATAGAATTTTCCTGTGACATATACATAAACACAGTGACCCAAATCAGTTTAATAGCCAGCCGCTTAGATATTTTATATTTATTTATTACAGTAAGATTAGATACCTTCCCATTCTCTTCATTAATACCTTCTTGCCCTCTCAGATCATCTCCTGTGTCAGTCTCCAGGCCTATGTCATCTGCAGCATCCATGGGCTCATCATTATCATTACTATCATCATCTATATATTCGTCCCCCGTGGTACTGTCTTCATCACTATCCACTTTCCCTCTTTTTGTACTAAAAGTTGATACTAACTGTCCATAAATATCTTCTTCCTCACTTTCTGAATAATCCTTTTCTTTCTGTTGGAATTTCTTCTCCAATATCACTTTCTTTGCAATTTCTTCTTCCACTTTTTGCTTGTTTTTATAACGATTGAAAATTGCTTTTTTATTCACACTTTCTTTTGCGCCCTGATGTTTGTTTTTATTTTTAGCTTTAGGCTTATTGCCTATTTTTTTTCTTTTACCAAAAAACTTTTTTCCTTTAGGCATAATGAATAATACTTAGTTTAACAATTAACATTAAAAATATTAATTATTATTATTATTTATAATAAAATCGCTGTTCAAAAGTAGTCAATAAAATAAGAAATATTTTCTTAAACACAAACATTTAATTTAGAAGAGTACACACTAGAAGATAGTGGAGGTGCCAAGCTAATGTTGTAAAAAATAGCTCCTCGGGTTATTATATTATTTAAGAAATGCTTAATTCAACAAATTCTCAGAATATAACCTCAAGATGAAAACACCTGTTTGCCTGTTTCAAATGTCAAATGTTATGTCAATGTCAAGTATTTTTTTTTAATAACATATATATGGCCAGGAAATCATACCTACTGTGCTTGTGCTTTGTACATAATCAGTAGACCATGGCTTGGTAACGTTACCAATTTAACATTATAAGTAGCGGTAAGTAACGTTATAAATAAAATAAATATAAATATCAGACAACATCACATACATTGCTCCGATTCCAAAGTAAGTAGCTTGAGCACTTGTGTTATGGGTATCAGAACAACGAAGGTACCACAAATAAATACTTAAATACAAATATTAACACCCAGACACGGAACAAACACAAGTGTTCATCACACGAATGTTTGTAACGGGTGGGAATCGAACCCACGACTCTTGGTTCAGAAGGCAGGGGTCACTACCAACGTTAATTCATAATGTTACTTTTTTACCGGTAAAATATTATATACCGGTAAGTCGGTAGCGATACTAAATTTTAACGGTAAATTATAAAGGTAATTTTTACCGAAACTCAAACTTAACGTTAAGTTTCAGGTATCGATACTGCAATATAACGTTAAAAGTATCGATACCGGCTTTAGTTACCGGTAAAAGTAACGATATTTATTACTCTGCTGTGCTGCGTTGCCGCTCCGCACGGTTACCTATAGCAGAGCGGCAACTTCGCGACACGAGACGCATGAGACCATGTTGGGTGGGAGCGATAGAGACAGAGAATGAATTTAATCCAAAATTAAGTAGGTAAGTAACGTTTAAACGTTTACCGATACCATCATGAAGGTAGCGGTATTTTATAACGTTTTAAATTACCGCTACTTTAGATATCAATACTTTTTTAAGTAGCGATACCTCGGCCAGGCAAAGTAACGTTACCATATGCTCATATGCTGGGACCAGATCACCAGAATGATCTAAATTACAATTTTGGCAAGGGTTTCCCACGTACTTTTTCTCTATAGACGTACATGTAAGAAATAACACTAAGAAATAATAATAAAACGTTTATAAGAAGACTCTTAGATTTCCATCAATAACGTGATAAATAACCTTCATGCCAAAAGGAAGGAGTGCGGTGTGGCTAGCAGTTCATTATCAGCCCTTATTTCCGGCCCCACTACAGGGCATTGGCCACTTCTCTTGATTGCCATTCACCACGGCGCCGCGCTACACTCACCCAAGTTTTCCCCGCCACTCCTGTACCTAAATCATCTGACCATCTGGAGGGCGGACGTCCGCGACTTCGCTTACCCTGCCTTGGCCACCACTGTAAAGACACCTTTGCAAGACACATTCATTGTAAAGCCTCCTCATAAGGCACTACGGAAGTTTGTTGTCCTTAAAAATATCAATGATGGCTAGGTACAAAACACTAGAAAGATGGCTAAGAGCTAATGCCAAGCAAGAGCCGATTAAGAAAAAAATATGGAAAAAGCAAAACATCACGTCTTCTTTCTTTTTTATGTCAAATTGACATTATCAGAAAGAAGTGTCTGTGTGTACGTTTCATGAATTTCTTTTAAAATTAATAGGACATAATTTTAAAGTTATTTATTATTTTAAAGTTGATAATGGTACAAAAAAAAATGACGATATCATTTGATGTTACTCAATTTTTATTTTCTTTGGATTACCATCGAATTTGAATAAAATTATGCTATCACGACCTCAGTACAATGAACGGGCCTAACATAACAGTGTCGCAAAATATCGAACTGTCGAATCAATGCCATAGTGATAGCAGACAACCTACAGCTTCAGTGGCAGTGGGCGGAGCGAAGCCTGCTGGATCGAAAGACAATGGACGTGACGGTTCCGACGACGGGCATGATCTTAAAGGAAAAATGGAGTCTCGGCTGTTATCTATGTGGAATAACGTGAAATTTGGATGGACTGTAAAATTAAAAACAAATTTTTCAAAGGAATCCCCAGTCTGGCTCTTAGGTCGGTGCTACCACCGTAAGTTAAGTCCAACAGGCTCTTTAGAATCTTCAACAGAGATAGGTACTGAAGCTACAGCACAACAACCAATAGAACAGATATGTGGAGAAGGTATTGAAGGATTTAAATCAGACTTTATTAGCAAATTATGGATGACTTATCGGAGAGAATTCCCAACAATCTCTGGTTCAACATTTACCACAGACTGTGGATGGGGATGCATGCTCAGAAGTGGACAAATGATGTTAGCTCAGGCCTTGGTATGTCATTTTCTTGGCAGATCATGGAGGTGGATACCAGAAAAATCTATACAAAATGCCAGAGAATTTCAAGAAGATTGTCTTCATCGTATGATAATTAAATGGTTTGGTGACAAGTCTTCAGTTAATAGTCCATTGTCTATACACCATATGGTGAGTTTAGGTGAAGCATTAGGTAAAAAACCTGGAGACTGGTATGGTCCTGCATCTGTAGCACATTGTCTGAAAGCTGTGATGGCAGCTGCTTCTAAAGAGAATTATGAATTTGACAGTTTAGAAGTGTATGTTGCTCAAGACTCAACAGTTTACGTCCAAGATGTTTATGCCAGCTGCCAACTGCCAAATGGGACTTGGAAATCTCTCATCCTTCTAGTTCCTGTGAAACTGGGATCCGACAAATTCAACCCAATCTATGGACCCTGCCTAACTTCTCTGCTGACTCTGGATTTCTGTATTGGTATAATTGGTGGCAGACCAAAACATTCATTGTACTTTGTGGGATATCAAGACGACAGACTTATTCACTTAGATCCTCATTATTGTCAAGAAAGTGTAGATGTGTGGCAACCAAATTTTTCATTGCAAACCTTTCATTGTAGATCACCTAGAAAAATGCCACTTAGCAAAATGGACCCTTCCTGTTGCTTAGGCTTTTATTTGGCAACACAGCATGATTTGGAAACATTTATTAATATTATTTCATCATTCCTAATTCCACAAGGAGTCTCTGCCAATTTCGAATATCCTATATTTACATTACACAATGGGTCTCGAAGCAGCGTAATGAATCCACCAAACATTCGATATTCTATCTATGAAACAGAGCAAAACTGGGTGACTCCAAATATGCATGATAGTGATACTGATATGGAGTCAGAAGAGTTTGTGCTTGTGTAATATGGCTCGGAATGTTTGTAATGTCACTAATATTTGTTGAACAATCTTGTTACTTAATTGTAAAATTATTACTTATAATAGTAGCATAAAGCAACAGAAAATGTTACTAATTAGCCTCTAATCTGATATTTCATATAAATAATAACATTATTTGTAGAAAGAGTCCAACACATTAAATATGTAAACATTGTTGTACAGTCAATTGTTTATCAACTCTACAACTAAATATAAAACTTTCTCAATCAATGATTTCTAGTCGAAAATGTTTCATTTCTGTACTCACCTATTCTTGGCGCCTATTCCTATGTAGTATAATCTTGTAATTATTTATTGTAATCATTATTATGAAGGAAAACGATGTACCAATAATAATATTACTATGATGAACCTAGATGATAATCTTTTATTTGTTAACCTCAATGATAAGTCACTTTCCTAGCTGAATGACTACAGTGGTTAATCAATCTCCAAAGATACTAGCCAAATATGCATGAGCGATATGGAATTGGTACATTCGAAACGACTTCAATTAGATTGCGCTTTCTCCTTGGAATAAGCGTAAGAAAACACATTCACGACGCGTAATGGATGTGAAATTCGTACGAATGTACCTGCCTTCTTTGAGGGCAACTTTCATTAGGTACCTACCTACAGTTCACTTTACTTCATACACACATTCCATCATCTAGCTAGGTAGGTATTCAAACAATAAAGCTTTGGGATTCAAAATAAAATAAAAATGAAATATATTTCCACAATCCCAGATATTTTATTCAGTAAGTTGTGTAACAAGACAAGGGTTTGTTTGATAAGTGAGTACCTACATAATTATACTTTTAACTTCTATAAACCAAGGATGAGTCAGCCATGTATTGAGATAGTAGGGGAAGGGTAGGTAGTAGTAGGCATGATGATATGCTCTTCATAAGGGCCATTATCGATCAAATCAGAGAAGAGGCGAAATTCTGTTAATATGCAACTAAATAACTAAACACTGTTCCTTAGTCTGTTACTTGCTCGTCTCGCGACATCGTCTTTGCTTAATTCAGTAATAAACATCGGAGCGTTGACGATGGACCATAACATAACCCAGATGAAGACAACTAAACTGTGCTATGCCCTTCATCTCCGCAAATCTTGTCTCGTCTCTGCTTTAGTGGAGGACACATGGAAGACTACATGACTAGTTATTCTTGATTGCATCAATGAGATCATAGGCATTTATGTGTATGTTAAGGCTAAGTTCACATAACCGTGTGGTGCTGGTACAAGACCAAAGTAAAATATGGTTATTATTTAGTTAGCATTATCACACAGTCATATGAACCTATTTGATTAGCGTAACAGTATGTGGTTCAAAACCATCAACATCTGATCAGCAAAATTTAAACCCACAATGGACAAATTAATTTTACAAAAGCAAGACAATATTAAAATATCAATCACTTTTGGAAGTCTCCAGTGCCAGTCGGCAATAGAAGCAAATATTATGTAGATAAAATGAATAATGCAAGTCTGAACTAAAACAAGTAAATTTAAATAGGATTCTTTCTATATCCTCACATAGCTTATTTTCCACAAAAATTCG
Source organism: Conogethes punctiferalis (assembly GCA_031163375.1). Classification (NCBI taxonomy): domain Eukaryota; kingdom Metazoa; phylum Arthropoda; class Insecta; order Lepidoptera; family Crambidae; genus Conogethes; species Conogethes punctiferalis. Next base: position 6,325,268 of record CM062093.1, read on the forward strand.
CATTTTATGAAGGTTGATAATCAAGTATCTTACAACAGAAAAAAGTAAATAGTTATTACTATATTACAATACTTCAGATAATGGATTTCAATTTTTATCTTTAACTGGAGGTGGATGTCTTATAAAATAGTGAACAGCATTGTACACGAGATGCGGTGCTACATTATGGAGGGGGTGTACCCTGTTCAGCTCGTTACTTTGGTTACCAACTACAAATGCATCCCCAATTCCGGTCCCATGCTGTGCTACTGATAATCCACTGAGAGTGTAGCAGGTATGATAAATATCTCGGAACCTGAAACATACACAAAAATTTCAATAATCTTCTTAATGTGTTATATTCTGTTGATATCTAATACAGTGACCATTACATGTTTATTTTGACCATTAGATATTAAAAAAACAATTGTTTAAAAGTTACTTACTTTCCAGGTTTGTCAATGAGACCACCTTCACGAGCCTGACAACACACCATAATATACTCTTGTAATGCTCCTTGGTTAAACAGGACATCCTCCATTATTTCTTTACTTCCTGAAAAATAAAAATATTTCTATTATTGTGTACATTGCTGTCAAAAAAATAAACAAATGTGTAAGAAATAAGAAATTTTCTGCTGGATAATGAACAAATATTCTACAATAGGTGATAAAGATGTAATTATTTATTTATTTTGCTGAGATGAATTACCGAAATACATGTAACTGTATATTTACCTTGTGATATTATGGCACTAATAATGGGAAAGGCTGCTCCTTGCCAGAAAGAATAACAACCATCCACTAATTTGTTGGTCCGACCTTGAAAACCTCCTTCAACTCTCATTTGTCTATTTACACACCATCTGAGCAATGCATCAATGTCACACAGAGTGGTCCTATTCAGCAGGGCGAGAGCTGCTAATCCACAAAAGGCATATCCGCCATGTGCTTCCATTCCCGGGCAACCAGCAAAGCCACCTTCATAAGTTTGACAGCTGACTATCCACTCTGCTGTCTTGTCAAATAAAGCATCAGTGTATGTGTTAGTTATTTTGGCTATACTAACTGCACAGTATGCACCTCTGATGTCTTGCTCGCCCCCCTTGTGAAGGGCAAAGGAACCATCCACCTCCCTCACTGTCCACAAGAACTTCTGGAGTGAACTCCTGTCGATTGAATCATATGCCTCATCTGTACCAATAATACTCAGAGCATTGACTGCAGCATAAGTGGTGCCGAGATGCGGATGTTGTCCTGGTCCTCCACCATAGCCTCCTTCTTCATGTTGGCAGTGGGCCAAAAAGTTTACTACTTGGGACAGAGTTTTGGTATCAGGCATTTCATTTAATAACCACAGGGAGTGCAAAATCCAATAAACAAGCCAAGTCCTACTAGCATCCAAACATTCATAACTTTTAGGCAAACCCTTTAGCCAACTTTTGAGCACAGTTACATGTGCACTTCTATTAAGTAATGGTAAATCTAGATCCATAGCAGCATTTTTTTCAAATTGTTTATATATATTCATTATCATTGCTTCAACATCAACCTGTGAAACCAAATAAATGTTAGTATGTATTCGAAGTTACTATAAATATTGCAATACATCTACCTACTGTGTAGTGTCCGGATAGAGACAGATTATAATACAGAAAGAAAGAAAAAAATGTATTCAAAGTGTAGTTCTTCAAATTGGTATTCCATTAGGTAAATGTAGTATAAACACAGATTCATAAATTGTATTATCGTAGATAATGATAACTAATGTTTACCTGATCTGCGGAAGAATCGGTGTTAATTTTTTCACTGTCATACTTTTCACTAACAATATCACTGTAACATCTAATTACATTTTCCATTTTCGTTACCGGGCGATAATTTATTGATTACGAAAACCTAACTGATATGGTACAGGGCTTGACGACTATAAATAACCCGTAACCTTACCGAAATACCGACGCACTAACTGAGCCAAGTAATTAGAACAGATAAAACAATCACAACACAATAAAAATAGAAGCAATAATAATCTTAGTTATTTATTGCCAGTGATCCATAAATAAAAGTTATTGTCGAAATTATATTTTTGGACCACTAAATTGCTTATGCACTTCGCAGTTACAAGGTTGAAGTTAAATTATTACATCTGGATCAACATTTTACAGATTTTCAACAAACAAAATACATACAATACAAATTGTCAAATTGTAAAATAACCTCAAAACTCAAAGGTCTCAAAATTTTATTACTTTTTTGTGGTGTAAATACTCCTTTGTATTTTGTCTATTATTTAACCATGTTAAAAAGCTAATGATTGTCATGATTGTCATCGGTATTCCATGTCATTCATGCACAAATTTTATTGGAATAAAACCAAATATAATTGGTTTTGTCTTTTCTTCATATCAATTTATTCCAATAATAAATACGTGCAATGCTCTCTATAGCACGAGTACTACGGCCAGATAAATTTGATACCGAACCAGGCACTCCGGCTGCTGAACTAAAATACGAACATTGGAAACAGACGTTTACCAACTATCTTTCCGAAGAAGCGGAATTGGAAAAAGTAACCGACGGTGTCAAATTAAAGGTACTATTGAATAATGTATCTTCAAATGTGTATTCCTATATACGAGAATGTAAGGATTATTCAACTGCTATAAGTATCTTAGACAAACTATATCTGAAATCGAAAAATGAGGTTCATGCGCGTTACAAGCTTATGTCCACTAAACAGAAACCCGATGAAACTGTTGCTGACTATTTACGCAACTTACAGCAGTTAGCTTACGAATGTAAATTCAAAACTGTCGATGCAGAAGAATACCGGCAAGAATACATACGTGACGCCTTTATAGCTGGTCTGTTTTGCCAAGAAATTCAACAGCGCTTACTGGAAAATAAGGAAATAACTTTAGAGGACGCAACAAATCAAGCGATTTCTCTTGAAATGGCAAGAAATAATTCTAAAGATTTTGGCAACAAACCTACTGTGATGGAATTCAATAACATTGATGGCCAAACAGAAAGCTGCTCTAACTTAGCCGCTGCACCGTCGCGCAAACATCGTTGTTTCTTCTGTGGTGGAGGTGTTCATCAAAGAGTAAAATGCCCTGCTTTTCATGCCACTTGCGAGAACTGTAATAAAACAGGTCACTTTGCTAAAGTTTGTAGAGGTGGCTCGAGGAACAAACCCACTAGCAATGCTACAACGGGATCTGAACAACAGAATCTTCAAGCAATTTCAGCAGCGTCTCCTACCAGTTTACAGAAAGCGATGGTTTCTGTCACTATCAACAATTTCAAAGCCGACGCTTTAATCGATAGCGGAAGCTCTACTAGCTTCATTGATAAAAATTTTGCTCAGATGCTGAACCTTAAACGCTATCCTTGGAAGGAAAATGTAACATTGGCATCGAAGAATAACACATCGTCAGTAAACGGAGTCTGTTATGTAACTATGCAAATAAACGAGCATATTTACAGACGAAAGCCTCTTTACATACTCGATGCGCTTTGCTCAGACGTAATCATTGGACATGACATATTGAGTGATCACTCCTCTCTTGAGGTTAACTTCGGGGGTCCAAAGAAACCACTCAAGATTTGCAATGTCATGGAGGCATCTGTACCAGAAGTTTCACTATTTACAAAAATTATACCATACACACGTATACATGTAAAACCCATTGCAATAAAATCAAGAAAGCACTCTGACGCTGATGTGCAGTTTATCCAGGAGGAAATCAGTAAACTTTTGAAAGATAAGGTTATCGAGCCTAGCAACTCACCGTGGCGAGCTCAAGTTCTGGTTACTGGCGGCACAACGCACCGCAAACGACTTGTCATAGACTACTCACTAACTATAAACAGATTTACTGAATTAGACGCCTACCCCTTGCCGAACATCGAATCAGTTGTGTCAAAGGTGGCTAAACACAATGTATTCAGCCAAATCGACTTACGAAGTGCCTATCATCAGGTACCTATACTGAAAAGTGAGAAAATGTATACTGCTTTTGAGGCTTGCGGAAATTTGTATCAGTTTACTCGAATACCATTTGGGGTAACCAATGGAGTTGCTGCTTTTCAAAGAACCTTGAATTACATTATATGTAAAGAGAATCTGACTGGTACTTACGCCTATTTGGATGACGTCACGGTTTGCGGGAAAACAAATGATGAACACGATCAAAATCTGAAACGATTCATGGAAGCTGTAACTAAGTACAACCTTACATTGAATGAAGAAAAGTGTGTCTATAGGCAAAATTCTATCAAATTGTTGGGCTATAGGATCCACAACAATACTATCCAACCAGATGAAGACCGTCTCAGCCCTTTAATAAATCTGCCTATCCCAAGTGACTCTCAATCCCTAAAAAGAGCCCTTGGTATGTTCGCCCATTATGCTAAATGGATTAGAAATTTCTCTGCCAAAATCAATCCTCTGTCAAAAGTTACAAAATTTCCACTTGACGAACATGCGATCGACTGTTTTCAAAAGTTAAAATCTGACATAAAGAAATCAGCCCTGACGGTAATTGATCCAAATGATACATTTACTGTAGAGACAGACGCCTCGGAACACTCAATTGCAGCTTCTCTCTCACAAAATGGCCGGCCAGTGGCTTTCTTCTCTCGGTCTCTAAACGATTCTGAACGCCGTCATTCTTCTATCGAGAAAGAAGCGAGTGCTGCAGTTGAATCTTTAAGGAAATGGCGCCACTATCTCATTGGAAGACGCTTTCTTCTAATAACTGATCAACGCTCTGTGTCATTTATGTTTAATCAAAGTCATAATAGCAAGATCAAGAACGAAAAGATTGAAAGATGGCGACTTGAATTATCGAGCTTTAAATACGACATTATTTACCGTCCTGGTAAAGAAAATGTTACTGCTGACACTTTATCACGTGTGTGCTCGAATATCAACAGCAGTAATAGATTGGATGAGTTACATAGTATAATGGGACACCCTGGCATTGTGCGAATGACTCACTGGGTAAGATCTAAAAATCTACCATATACAATAGACGATATTAAGACAATGACTTCACGATGTCGCATTTGCGCAGAGATCAAGCCAAGATTTACCAAGATGCAAGGGAATCTCATAAAAGCGATTGCACCATTTGAGAGACTTAATGTAGACTTTAAGGGACCTCTACCTACCAACACCCAAAATCGCTATATCTTGACAATTATAGACGAGTACTCAAGATTCCCTTTTGCTTATCCATGCAAGGATTTGTCTGCCGGGACCGTCATAAAATGCTTTTTGGATTTGTTTTCCACATTTGGTGCTCCACAATACATACATTCTGATCGAGGGACTGCATTCATGTCTGAAGAATTACGTCGTTTCCTAATATCACACGGAGTCGCATGTAGTCGAACTACGCCGTATAATCCACAAGGAAACGGTCAAGTTGAGCGTCTTAATGGAACTTTATGGAAAACGATAAAGTTATGTCTTAGATCAAGGGGGCTAGATACGACTTGCTGGGAACAAGTTCTACCGACTGCTCTGCACTCAATTCGCTCCCTATTGTGTACTTCCACTAACGCTACACCCCACGAGCGATTTTTTAATCATCCTCGTCGAACAGCAAATGGAGGGTCCCTGCCAACGTGGCTCTTGGAACCAGGCCCGATATTGATGAGAAATAATCATAAACGTTCGAAATACGACTCAGACGTAGAAGAAGTCGAACTTCTAGAAGCGAATCCATCCTACTCTTATGTGAGATTATCAGATGGCCGCGAAGCTACCGTGTCAAATAGACAACTGGCTCCTCTACCCCCATTATCACAATCAAGTGATCAACTTGAACCAGACCATGATCATTTGGAGGGTGCGGAGGGAGAAGATGTACCAAACCTTCAAGCTGAACCTGTGCTACCTGAAAATATTCCAGATATTCCAGCTGAACATAATGAATTACCAGCACCCCGACGCTCTAACAGAGAGAGACGAGTCCCAACCCGTCTGCAGGACTACGAACTTAATTAACTCTGACGGGGGGTGAATGTGGTGTAAATACTCCTTTGTATTTTGTCTATTATTTAACCATGTTAAAAAGCTAATGATTGTCATGATTGTCATCGGTATTCCATGTCATTCATGCACAAATTTTATTGGAATAAAACCAAATATAATTGGTTTTGTCTTTTCTTCATATCATTTTTATTTGTTTTTGGCTCTGTATGACCTGTTTTTCAGCCACAAATTTAATGCTAGGTTTACACGCGTGGCACGCAGCCCGGCAAGCAGCTTGGCAAGCAGCTCGGCGAGCAGCCCTGCCCAACACACTGCGCACGCACGTGCACATTCAAACAGTCGAACAGCCCGTTCACATGCTTGTGTTTGTGCCCGTTGAATGTCGTATTAAACGCGAGCGTGTAAACGCGACATTTGATTATAGCATCGAACGTGAAGCAAAGTGTCAGATTTTTTTTTTCTCCTAAATGACTACGATGATGGTCAGGGCGGCCTTGTCATCATCACCGGACTGTTGGGGGAGCGGAAGGCTCTTACCCCTAATGTCAGAAAATATTTGGGTTTAACGTAATAACTAAAACAGCATTAGCGCAAAAAGCCTTATTACACCACCCTGAATTCAGGGACCCTAACTCTGAATAAGGGTGGTCTAATAAGATTTAGGGTAAGGGTCCCGATTTAGGTCGATCGGGCTGCCTAGCTACCTGACCGCTCTGCCTATCGCGTAACGTAATAACATTAAGAGCGATTATCGCATATCAACTGATTTAGGGACCGATATTCAGTGTAGTCTAATAAGCGCCGCACTTAGGGTCCCCGCCCACCCGGTATTCAGTGCCCTGAATTTAGGGTCGTGTAATAACTTCTAAAGCCAGGCATCGAGGTAAAAAAAAATATGACATGACAATCATTGTCAATGTCAGTCATATCTTTGCTCAGCGAATTTCGCATTCTCTTGCATCTCGTCACAAACTTTATATATGTATTGGATTGTTATTAATTTAGTATTTAGTTATTAACGCTTCTAAAATGATGCCTGGTAGAATTGGCAATTTACCGATAGCAGCTGAAAATCCGTTGGGACTGTCTTGGCATGATTCAGCCTGGATTCCTTTACTAAATCCCTCCAATATTATGGAATATTTTTCCGAAAGATCTAACCCATTTTTCGACCGTACATGTAATAATGAAGTGGTAAAAATGCAGCGCCTTAGTATGGAACAACTACAGTAAGTACAATTAAAAAAATTAAAGAGAGCTGCAATCATTTCTGGCATCCTCGCAAATAAACAATTCCTTATCATTCTTCTGCCTTTAGTCTCTACTCTCTTTTCCTATAGCATGAAGGTTAATATTATTATAGAAGACCCAGCTATAATTTCATTGCCCGTAAACAAAAGGCATGGTCTCATAGCCAGTTTCATTAAAATGAAAAAAGAAATAATGTAATAATGATATTTTAACGGTTACAGGAATATGACTGGCTTAGAGTACATTCTACTGCATGTCCAAGATCCAATTTTGTATGTAATTCGGAAGCAACACCGTCACAGCCCAACCCAAGCTACCCCCCTAGCAGATTACTACATCATAGCGGGGATTGTGTATCAAGCACCAGATCTGGCTAGTGTTTTAAATTCAAGACTGGTTAGTATAATTATATCTGCTTTACTTCGTTGAAAAAAATTTCCTAGGTACCTATCTATGTTTGTTTTGTTTTGTATACCTTGTTTCAGATGAAACAGAAACCAGGCAGCATGTTCCTTTAAATTTTTATATTTTGTGCAAACTTCAATAAATCAACAGTCCTGATCCATCCACTGCTATACATAGGCCTCTTTAACTTGTGCTGATGCTATTAAAATATGTTTTTTCAGTTATCAGCAGTTCATCATTTACAATGTTCATTTGAAGAAACAATGTCATATTCAAGGTATCACCCTAGCAAAGGATATTGGTGGGATTTCAAAGCCACAAAACCAGGTTTGTTAGCATTATTATAACATTTTTGTTGAATTGGACTGTAAATATAATTGGTGACTACTGTTCATTTTTATTTCAGGATTGCCATTTAATGGTACACAGTCTGCTCCTAAGGAGACCACAAGTACACCTAAAGAGGAGCCTTCTACTTTATTCCAACGTCAGAGGGTAGACATGTTATTAGGTGAACTAGTAAGGCAGTTTCCATTACCTGTGACACAAGCAAATCCTAATCAGGTATGTTCTTATTGCTATAAATATAACAATACCTAGAAGATCATCTTAATCCATCCTTGACAATGACAAGGCCAACTTAGGTATTCATCCTTCACTATGATGGAAATCACATCTAAGGAAAAATCTTGTTCCTATAAGTACTGACAAAGAACTTTGAGAAGAGTTTAATATTTGTTTATTTTACAGACTAATGGTGTAACAGTTAAAACTGAGAACACCAATGACAAAAACGAAACCAAATCTTCAGATAGCAGTACTGTAGGAAACATAACTATTAAGCAAGAGCCTATTGACCCAAGCAATTCAGATATCACCAATGGAAATATGCAAGGTCATGTCGACATAAAAACTGAAATTAAACAGGAGAACATGAAACCACCACCTGAGAAGAAACCACGGTTGTAGATTTTGTAAATATTGAGTGTATTTAATGGGGTCACAAATATGTTAATTAAATCAAATAATAATAATTCATATATTTCAGGCAGGGCCCATTATAATGTTATTAACAATTTTCCTTACAAATAGTGTTAGTAAAATAACATTTATTGATTAATAAATACACATTAACTGTATTTATGTATTGTCATTTTGCCTAGACTTTTGCACTATTTGCAGGTATGAACCATTACATTCTTCTTGAATATTGTAAATATTATCAATTTTTTCTTCCATCATAGTCCCATTAACACACAATTGGCAATTTATTCTTCTAGAATCCCTGAATGCTTCTGTAATGTTTACTTGATTCTGTTCACTGAAAAAACCATATCCCACTTAATGTTATAATCATTTAATTTCTTTCTTTAAATAGGATTATCTTTATTTCACCATTTATATAAATAATTAAGTTTTTAAAGATGTGAAGCAGAATTACAATAAATATAAATATATGTATCTGAAATATTTTTTTTTACTTACCGTGATAAACCTTGATTAAAGCCTATTTGTAGGCCAAATTTTAAACCCTGCATATAACCTATATTGAAACTAGATTGGAATGTAGTAGTCTGACCATCAGAAGCGCCATCCATATAACCCGCCTGAAAATGAATTCATATGCTCGTCAATTACAAGATAAATAATAGTAGATTTATTCCAAATTGTGAGTAGGTAAACTAGAGAAATTCTGCACAAAATTTATTAAAACAGATTACTAACCTTTACTATAGGCTCAACAGAGCGTGACCAGGTTTTAGAAGAAATGTTAGCATTTTCTTCATACATTATTATAAGAGCATCCGTTCTTTTACACAGAACAAGGCTAAACGAATTTATTTATTTTTCTGTACAGAAAAGCGCAACAAGTACACTCACTGCATTGCATTACATATCAACAAACAATATTATTTACCTAGTTCGATTAATTGCTACACTGTACACTGTACTGCTGTGACAGCAGCAGTGCTGTCACTGTCAATCCAGCAGTGACTGATGAATAGCTTTTTTTCGTTGTGAAATTTTATCGCCGTATAAAATGTAGATTTAGGCTTTCATGGTTATCCCAGGCCGTCAAAATAATATTTAAAAAAAGTTAGTCTGTCAGTCAGGTCAGTTGAGTCGGTTCTGTCACTCTGTCAGCAGTGTCAGCTATCGGATAATCGGTTAATTTTTGTGATTGTATTATTGTACGCGCTACGCCCGTTTTCAATATCGATTTTGAAATTTTATTACCTACGTTCGTACCAAATGTGTAGCAATAATAATTATTATACTAGATGAAAACCCGGCTTCGCTCGGGTGAAATTTGACTCTTGACTCTTAAGGGGCAGCGCAGACGACAGACTATCTGTGACGCACTTTTTAGTCTGTGATGCAATTCTAAGCAGTAGCGCACACGTCGCGTAAAAATCTGTCGCGGATATTTCACAGACTCAACGCACATCTTCGATCATTCTGTCGACAGAGCTGTAGGGACCTAGATGCTCTTTTTAAATGTCTCGGATGCAGACTCTATCGCACAAAAAGTCTGTCGTCTGCGCAGCCCCTAATCAGGGCTTGGAATACCGGTAAAAATATGGTAACGTTACTTCTGCCTGGCCGAGGTATCGCTACTCAAAAAGTATCGATACCTAAAGTAGCGGTAATTCATACAAATTACCGCTACCTTCATGATGGTATCGGTAAACGTTTAACGTTACTAACTTAATTTTGGATTAAATTCATTCTCTCTCTCTCTTTCTCTCTCTCTCTATCGCGCTGCGTTTCGTATCGCGAAGTTGCCGCTCTGCTATAGGTAACCGTGCGGAAAAAATATTATACATAATATTAAGCCCCACCCGACAACACGACATCATCCTCCCCCCTCCCGCGCCGCATACCTCGTAAGCCGCAGACGTGCCAGGTTGCGCGGGAGGGTTTCCTGATTAAGAAAGAAATAGCACCCGGAACAAATATAGCCCCGGAGAAGACGCCCGGGCAGAGATCCGAGGATCGAGGCCCTCAGAAGAGGACTTCAAGATCCGGAGTAGTAACCGTGCGGAGCGTCAACGCAGCAAAGTAGCGTTATAAGTATCGTTACTTTTACCGGTAACTAAAGCAGGTATCCATACTTTTAACGTTATATTACAGTAGCGATACCTGAAACTTAACGTTAAGTTTGAGTTCCGGTAAAAATTACCGTTAAAATTTTGTATGCCGACTTGCCGGTAATTATTTTACCGGTAAAAACTACTACTTATAATGTTAAATTGGTAACGTTACCAAGCCCTGCTCTTAATACACATCTAGGTGCAAAATGTAGGTAGATATTTCTGTAGACATCGGTGCTCAAAGAATATTAAATATAGGTGTGTATAGCATTGTACCTTGTGTTTAATAACTTCTACCGGTAGTAAATAAAACTGCAAAAGATTTTACACAAATTATTTTATTTTAAATCAACATTCAAAAGAAACTAAGACAACTAAGACTAAATTAACAATACATATTTTTAACGTTTACTCTCTGTAAGTCTTTTTTTAAGCACTCGGTCTTTTTCTCTACTTTAACAGGTAGATAAGTAAAAATTAAATTGCGCTTCTTTATTCAAATCGGCTAAAGCAAAAATTATATTAGGAACTATTTAAATTGTAATTTTACAATGAGTACTTATCTGAAAATTTGGCAAAACTTCATAAAGAAATATTCTCTATTATACATCGCAGATTCCTTATCATAAAATAATATAACATTTTATACTAACCATAACCTTACCCACATAAGTTGAAATTTAGTTTTAGTTTCACATAGGTAATTCGTTTGGATCACACACATCATGCCGAAAACCGCTGGTCTTTATCTGGCCCAGATGGGCCAGGAATTTCTGCACACACAAATTTATCATATCCACTGATGACCTTGGTTTATCTTCATTTAGAATAATAATCTTCAAAATAATACGCATATGCACATGTGGAAGCCCACATTTCTCAAATTCAATGGTGTAAAACCACACATGTCATTTATAACTTCCTTTAATTTAAGTTTAAAAATTCTGACAAATATATCGGGTCTATGTTCTTTTTAGTGACTTGTAAATTATCTAGATTTCCTGCCAATTCGGATGGCACATAAATATTATAAATAAGCCTGGTTTACCATACTTGCATACAATTGCCGAGTGACTTACCATGTTGATGGCAATAATCATTTTACCAATGCCTTGACCCATTTCACTATCATTATTGTATAGGCTATCATTGTATCCCCGGTTATACAAATTGACAATAGAAACATATGAAATAGTTTAATGTCATACGTATATGTCGTGGCCAAATCGATGAATTGATCATTTTATGAATTGGTCAACTAAATGGTAACCAAATCATTAAATGACAAACGTTTAGTGATTTGGTCACCCACTTTTGACCATATCGTAAAAAAAGTCACAAATCTAACTTAACCTACCCTACTGTGTTAGATCTGTGATTAAGAGTGTTTTTATTGGTTGCCCTCCTTCCCCCCGCTATAAAATTACATGAATTAAATTATTATTATAAAAATATCGTTGGTTCACCCAAATCTTTGATATGCTAAAAATATGCTAATATGGCAACACTGGCACTTTCTACCGGTAGTCATTGAAACAATTCCATGATATGATCGATTAAGATTGATACTTTCATGAAATAGTTTCAGTGCGTCTAGTTGGCCCTATCGGTATACACACATGGCCGTATTGTCAAACGATTTCTTATCATTGGTCTGGCCTGGCCACATCATGTTATAACCAATGGACAGATGTGGCCACGACATATACAAATAGATGGTTGTACTCATACTCGAAATTATCAAAGGGCTGCTACTCAGTGCTGTCACCGTTTATGATACTTTGCCAAGTCCCAAATTCCCGGGACCTGTAACCTGCTTAAATATTTACATTTCTTCGGGTCTGCCCATTTCATAATGATTTTTGTCTCCTCTTCTTCTAAAGAAATAAAATCACTGCTGACTGACAGCAGCTGTTTTTTCGTTGTCCAAAGAAACATCATCAGACATCAGTGAATCTTCGATTAGCGTCAGCTCTTTATTATCAACCTTAAAGGAGAAAATAATATTAGACAAATATTCAAATAATAATAATTATAGTGTGAATGTATGTAGGTGTAGGTATATTCTCCCACTTCTATCTGGTAATAAGTATTATTTTTCATTTTAATTTACTCAACATCAACTTACCTGAAAGTCATCACATACATCTTTGGATATTGTAGAGGTAGCTAGTGATTTAAGATGCAGCGGGAGCAGTTTGATTTGTAGGAAAATGGTTGTTTACCAAATGCAAGGAGACCCGGCTGTTAACAAAAAGACATAGGTATCGTCAAACAAATAATAATAAACGAACACAGAGACACAACCAACGAAACAGTATTTGAACTATGTACTTACGATTTTCGGCATGATGTGTGTAATCCAAACGAATAATCACTACATATGCATGTGGGAAACTAAATTCCAACTGGGTTACCTATGGTTAGTTTTCTATGAGGTTGTTCTTTTTGTGTTTTTTGGCTATGCAAGGTTTGTGCTTCTGCCACTGACGACGGTGAAAAGGTTATCGTCACGTAAGGTTTATTCGGTCTAGAACAAAGAGAAACTCTAACTAAACGTCTCAAAAATTTTCAAAAACAATAATTTCGTAAAGAAACGTCAGCGACTGACGAATGTTGACGTTTCGTTTTACATAGGCACATGAGTCATAGTCACAGTTGGATACTTTTTTGGCGCGACGAACGCAATATTGAAATTAATGAAACGGAACGTGCTTCATGTCAAAGATGGCGACAGCGGTTTGTTCGATTGTAAATTCTCTTTAAATACGAATTTAGCGGATATATGTTGTCGACCCGAAATCAATATTTTTTTTTATGTTTTGTTATTCATTTATGGTTTCTCGACGAAATTATTAACATAGAATGAAACGGAACGTGCTTCACGTCAAAGATGGCGACAGAGCGGATTGTTCGATTGTTGTTTGTCAGTGTCATCGGAATTTAACGAAATTCTCTATAATACGAATTTTGCGGATATATGTTGTCGACTCGAAATCAATATTTTTTTATGTTTCGTTATTCTTATAAGGTTTCGATCGAGTCTACCGTACCCCCTGGACGAAATTATTAATATAGATTAACTAGTTCTCTAAATAGCTAATCTCAGCTCCAACACTGATCAAAATGTTGGAAATAAAGCCATTGAGGTTGGAAGTTTACAATTCAATAGTCGAAGATTTTAATAAGTTAAATTCTTTTAGTCGCAAAGCAGAAAATGAATTAAAAAGAAAATACAAAAAGTTAGTATGCGCTTTAGTTTTATTTAGATTTTTGGTAAAATGTGTTATCTGTAATACCTACCTACTTACTAATATAGAAGTTATTATTTCCAGTTTGCCACCTTCTACGCTGGGTAGTATAATATCTCTATTGGTACAAAGATCCATGAAACAAAATTATAGAAAGTCTCCTGTTGTATCCAGCAAGTATCACAATCTCTATGAAGAACTTATGAGAGATAAAAATAGGGGAAGTATCATAATGCAGTAAGTATTATTGCAACTTTACAAAAAGTTGTTTGTGAAATTATACAAACACAAAATTCTATCCAACTTCCATTCTCCGAAGTCAAACAACACAGTAGAAAATTTGGTCAGAGTGTAGGGTTTGTAGATTTATAGTTTTGATACTTCTTAAAGTTTAGTCAGTTGATTGTGTTTCTTTCCACATCATTGGTGTTCCAGTTTCAAAAATAAATACTTAGTTATAATCTAGATTTATTTGTTTTAAAACAAAAAGAAAACATTTTTGGAGCTTAGTGTGGTCAAACATAGGCACATTTTGTATTCTTATTCTATTTAATCTTAGAAATTAGAATCTGAAGGTTTTTAAAAACTCATCATTTGCTGTTACATTAATAATTAAGCCTTTGTCTATACAAAAATTGCAAAAATTATTATTTGATGGTCAGCAAATAACTAACTTGCTTCTGATGTTATTATTATTGTTTAAGTTCTTTACCAGTTATGTTTGTCTTTCACAGATTGTCAGAAAATCAAGGTGTGAGCCCTGCTTTGTTTGCAAGATCTCTTTTGCAAAATGTTTACTCTGATCCTTTGATAATTAAGAAGTGCATGAAAGATACCAGTGTGATAGAAGATAAGGACTTAGCATATCAAGTATTCCTGGTAATCATCCAATTTTTAATTATGGAAATATCAAAAGGTTTTCAACTTTGTTTTGTTTCTCATAAGAAATATTTCCTGTTTTAGGGTGTAATGAATGACAATCAGTATGGCCCTTATGCTGATATCATAAAACAGTACGTAAAATTTTTAATATTGTATAATTTAGCTTGTGTTCCATATAAAACATCACTATTAAATATGAAATTGATTACAAATCATAGAATTGCCTGCAGCATTAAAATGCTTGAAATTTTCATGAAATGTTACACTAATAAATGGCCATGACATAATGTGCCTTGTCCAGATTAATGAGAAGAAATGGTTTGATAATATTTTTAATTATACACAACTAGCTAGCTGTTTTAGTTGTTTCATGATTTTTAAGTCATGAAATGATCAAGTTATGATCTATCATGACATTGAATTTCTGTTTAGATCACTAAAAGTGCTGTCAAAATGGCCTGGGAAAACAGCTGTTATTTTACTCAGTGAAAAAGTGAACAATTTGTTAGTCAATGAGGATGGAAGTGATAATATAATAGTTGGTGATGGAAAGATAACACTACTCTACAAGATTTCGCAACAGAGTAACTGTATATATTTTCTGTCTAGTTAAACATTACTGATAACGAATATAATCACCAAAAACCTCCTACACGTCAGGTTTTTTAAAAAATATATGTAGTGAAAATGTGTGACATACGACCGAAGTAAATGCATTTCGACCCATTTTAGTTTCTTGTTGAGGGTAGATACTAAAATAAATGTTGATAATCGTTTATTACGATTGTCATTTGTCATTCAACTCGCTTTCGTGAGTTGTTCTTGTTGAATTCGAGTAGCTCTTTTACTTTTTTTAGTTACAAATGGCTAAAATCGCTAAACGTACTTGTGTTAATTCTCCAGATTCATTTTGTTTTATATTCAGCTCGTTTACAACTTCTACACAAAGAAGAGTAATCAGAGAAAATGTTAAGATGTTATACGAGAGTTATTTTGGTTTTACTAACGGTCACCAAGACAAAGAATGGGCACCACACCGTTTCTCTGTTACGTGTATTACAAATTTAAGTAACTGGATGAATGGAAAGCGTTCTTCAATGCTATTTACTATCCTAATGATCTGGCGTGAGCCTACAAGCCTTGATATGGACTGTTACTTTTGCTTAACAAATATCATGGGCTTTTCAAGAAAAAACAAACCTAAATGTCGTTAAAAATCCATTTCCTGCATTCCCATTTGGATTTTATCCTGCAAAACTTAGGAGCTGTAAGTGATGAACAGGGCGAAAGGTTCCATCAGGACATCCTTGCTATGGAACAACGATACCACGGACGATGGGATCCAGGGATGTTGGGAGATCATTGTTGGTTCCTCATTAGAGAAACTGACCTGGATTATAGAAGAAAATCGCCATATGCAAAGAAAAAATCCACCTGATTTTTGGTTTTTGACTTTTACTATAGATTTAGTCGGGTTTCTTGTAATTAATAAATAAATGTTTGCAATTAATTGTTTTTTTTTTTAAACTTTTTACATCACCAAACCACAAAAATACCTTGAAAATAGTAAAAAAAAGAATGTACATTAACAGAAAATCCTGACGTGATGGAAAAATTTGGCCATCGGATTTGGCTTTAGCGATATCTGTTTAACCAGAATATAGTACTCAGCTTTCTGTTGCGTCCCATACCAATTTTTTTGTAGAGTAGTGTAATCTGTGCAAGTTACCCTAATACTGTAATCAACCTTACATTGCATTTTACAGGTCAATTGGATTAGAATATGAATTAAGGTTAGAAAGGGAATTAAGATTAATGAACATAACATTTTCTGATGAGAATATACTCAGATCAAGAGGTTATGATAAAACACCAGACTTCAAACTTGATGTGCCCATTGCGGTGGATGGTTTTATAATAAATTGGGTGGAAAGTAAAGCTCTGTTTGGTGATGAGGAAAATCATTCTGGTTATCTAAAAGAGCAGTTAACATGCTATTGGAATAGATTTGGCCCAGGCCTGGTGATTTATTGGTTTGGGTATTTAGAGACCCTAAACTCAATGCCAGAGGTCAATAATATGTTTATATTGAGGACAAGTTTTCCAGATAAATCCAGCATTACCCAATATAAATTTGACTTATAAGATGTAACTTTTTTATATTAATAAATGCATGTCATTACAAGTAATATCTATTTTATTTTATGCATGTATGTATATCATATAGTTGCTGTTTTGCATAAGGGGCAGCGCAGACGACAGACCATCCGTGACGCACTTTTTAATCTGTGATGCAATTATATGCAGTAACGCACATGACGCGCAGAAATCTGTCGCGGATATTTCAGACTCAACGCACATCTTCGATAATTCTGTCGGCAGAGCTATCGCACAAAAAGTCTGTCGTCTGCGCAGCCCCTATGTGTTGATTCTGTAAATAAATAAATATCAGACACCATCACATACATTGCTCCGATCCCAAAGTAAGTAACTTAAACACTTGTGTTATGGTTATCAGAACAACAAAGGTACCACAAATAAATACTTAAATACAAATATTAACACCCAGACGCGGAACAAACACAAGTGTTCATCACACGAATATTTGTCCCGGGTGGGAATCGAACCCACGACCCTTGGTTCAGAAGGCACGGGTCACTACCAATTGAACCACCGAGCCAGTCAGATATCCGTAATCCGATAGATAACCGTAAATATCAGATCTTACAAAGACCATTTATTTATTAAACTTAAATACACAAAATGCGAATTTAAAATGCTAGGAAAATTCTCTTCCGGTCAAACTTTAAGTCATCCAGCGAGCAGGGTTGCCAGATCAAAATTTTGACATACGGGTATATAATCAAATAATCGGAATCCGGGAGTTAAGGCAACCCTGCCAGCGAGCAACTGTCAAGACGACAGCTATCGCGCACGCATCAATCAACAGCAAAGCAAAAAAAAAAAACGCGAATGTTACGCGCGCATAGGTACTCGAAACATTCGATAGGATATTATCATGGAAGTATTATAGTCTTTTTCAGATAGGATGGGTACGCTGACACTTGGGATTTGAAGTTTATAGTCATGTGGTAAAATGAAAATCGAAGGTAAAAAATCGATTTTATGATTTATCGATTTCATTTTGTATGGAGAGAGAATCGATTTCGGGATAATTAAAAATAGCATGATTTAATAAAAAAAATATTTATTTATCATCCAAAATAACGTAAAACTGCATATCCTTTATTAAGAAATTTAATTATTTAATAAAATTTATACAATAGTTGAAAAATCGTAAAGCGATTTTACGATTATATCGGTATTATAACGATTTCAATGTTTCAATCCCTATGAAAATACGTTTCAATTTACGCATCAAGCATTACTGATAAAAAAATATTTAATGTATTACATTTCTTTAGTTATGTTTATTATAATGATATTTATGGTTTCAAATAAAATTTAAAGTAAATCTCTGTTATCATGCGTTATAAACAAAGTGAAAACACTTTCAATTTTGATGATTATTTGTCATTTTGTCATAGAAATTGCGTAAAAAGGATTCGTTGACAAGTGTCACTGATGTGTCATACCCCATTTACACTCTCGCTTCGCGATTCGCCTCGTGCCTCGCCTCGTGGTTCGCGCCACGCCCCCCGAAACGAGCTAGGTGTTTACACTCTCGTCACGAGTTCAGTTGTCTTTGAGCTCGCGACAATGGAGGACGTCGAAATGTTAGCGGCAACAAGTCATGGTTTATTGAACTACACACATTAAATACAAATAAAAAAGTAAAATGTCTTATGTTTTAAATCAATTAAAGGTCTATTCATTTCATTTGTAATGACAACCTCTTCCACGCATCGTTTACTTTTTAGTTCATTTTATGGTATTTATTTTTGGGTTCCACAGAATAGGCTATTATGGCTAAAAATTGTAATTAGTCCGTCTTTTAGCTTATTCAAAAATAAAAGACACGTATTTTTTTATTTGTAAATTAGACTAAAACTTCCAAAGTTATAGCCCGTTGAAATTACGCGTGACGTCACTCGGTGAGCCATTTTTACGGGAGCGAGTTACGTCAAAGACTCCCACTCCTAACTTTTGATGCCTTGTATCTTTGGTATTGTTTATTTAATTGAAAAAAGGAAAAATACGTGTCTTTTATTTATGAATAAGCTAAAAGACGGACAAATTAAAAAATTTTAGCCATAATAGCCTATTGGTTCCCTTTGAAATGCTCCAATAAATCTAAATGTTTCCTCATAAGACTAATCCATTTTAACGACCTGCGCGGCACAACGCTGAACCGCGAATGAAGCGAGAGCGCGAGTGTAAACACCCCGCTCGCGTTCATCGCGAGGCCCTTTGACTCGTGACCAAAAAACCGCTCGCGACGCGAGCGCTGCGAGTGACGAGGCGAGGCGCGAGGCGAGGCGCGAGCGAGTGTTCACACTCTCGCCTCGTCGCTCGCCTCGCGCCTCGCCTCGTCACTCGCACGCGAGTGTAAACGGGCTATCAGCGTACCCATCCTATCTGAAAAAGACTATAAGTAGTTACTTATTACTTCTATGGCTAATATTTATTTTGGCCTTTCACAAAAATTTGACTTCTGCGCAGGTATATCGGCGTTACTAATATGTGTGGTACTTAAGTACTATTATAATATTATTTTGATGAATATATAAAGATAAAATTTTATATATATTTATATCATTGGTATATAATAATGTTTTTATTGATGTAGGAAAAGGAATTTTGTATGACAGGGGATTCGAGATGAAGCAGGAACAATCATACAAACAAAGGGCATGCAAAGAATATAAGGTCAACATCTCTAACTATAGATAATAAATAAATGTTACTTTTTTTTTTAATATTGGGTTTTACGGCTCTGGGAGCTCGAGCGTGCCCTTCCAATTGTCAGTGTTGCCAGATCTACGGAAAAGTCATTCATCAATGTCAAGCTATCTTTGGGTAGCATTCATTGCTATGCAGACGACAGCACTGTTCACGCACGTTATTTCGAAAGACCTACAGCAAAGCAGACCGAAATCGAGGTGAAGAGGAATCTTCTTGTCGCTGAGCTCGACGGGGTCCTGGACCTCATTTCCGAATGGGGTGCCAGCAATATTATCGAGTTCAATGCCAAGAAAACGCAAGTGTGTGTATTTTCTGCAAAGGTGTCTCGTTTCCTTTCCTATCCCACTCTTCAGAGCTCCTCCTTACCAATACAGGATAGTCTTAGCATCCTTGGCATCGATGTTCGTAGCAACCTAAATCAGCGGGATTATATCGAGAGTGTCATAAAAACTGCGTCCCGGAAAAGTGTCATAAAAACAGCATCCCGCAAACTCGGAATCCTGAACAGAGTGAGACGGTTTTTTACTCCGGTGCAGCTCTGTGTCCCTCAACACACAAGTTCGTCCGTGTGTGGAGTACTGGTCTCGTCTCTGGGACGGTTCTGCAAAGTACCTATTGGAGGCTCTCGACAGGTTGCAGCGACGTGCTATCCGTATTGTTGGGGATCGAGAGGTGACTAAGACTCTACAACCTCTTCAACTACGTAGAGACATTCCATCCTCTCCCGAGCAACACGTGCTGGACAGCGTTGTCATCCGCATACCATACAGGCAATAGTAGTTCAGTTCCTCGTTCCTGCTCCGTGCCATTAAATCATGGAATGCCCTTCCAGCTCATGTGTTTCCTTCCTCTTACAATCCTGGGTTCTTTAGGCGGGGCGTGAAACGATATCTCAGTGGGCCTTCAGGGTGAGGGTGACAGGCGCGGTGGGTATGCCCTATTGCAGCGGTTCTCAATCTTTTTTGGTGACGGAACCCTTTTGGATAGCAAAATACTTGATGGAACCCTACAATAAAACAATAAATAAAAATAATAAATAAATAAATAACCCAAGACATGCCACGCTGGGCCACACAGCGCCATCTAGCCCCAAACTAAGCCGAAGCTTGTACTATGGGTACTAGACAACTGATAAACTTACTTAGATACATTTTTTTTGTAAATAAATACATATTATACATAGAAAACACCCAGACCAATACAAACAGACATGTTCATGCACACAAATGTTTGTAATGTGTGGGGATCGAACCCACGACCCTTGGCTCAGAAGGCAGAGGTCACTACCAATTGCGCTACCGAGCCAGCCACAATGGTTTTTAAGTGTATTTTTTATTAATAAGCATAATTAGATGTAACAGTTACTTATTACTTACTTACATAACAAGTATAATAATAATGAATAGTGATACGCCGCGTCACAATGGTCGACTAGAGAGAGGTGTTTTGATTTTTTTTCTAACTTCTTGCGGAACCCAGACAGGGGTATCGCGGAACCCTAGGGTTCCGCGGAACACACTTAGAGTATGGCTGCCTTATTGTGCCTGTCGACTTAACATTTGGACCTCACGACCGTTTACCATCAGGTGGAGTGAGATCATGAACGCTCTTTTTATAAAATAAAAAAATAAATGTGCAGGCCTTCAATACATCATTTCAAATGATATCTCAAAAGTGACCGGGACCAATTTGTAAGCTTCCCCCCCCCCCCCCCCCCACAAAGAAGGTTACTTTCTTTTCAAAAAGGTTACTTTTTTGAAAATTTTTGACATGACCCGACTGGCAACACTGCAACTGTCATTTTGCGACTGTCATACTGTCATGAGTGTCATGGCGTAGGTTACTATATCCCAATTTCCATTTACCTACATTACATGAAAATAAAACTAGTCTGCAAGCAAAAATTTAGGTTTAAATCGAATTTAGCCAATCATTGACAATGGTTATAGGTGCATTTCCTATTGCTAAATTATCCGTTCTTCTTGTAAAACAGATAAGTAAACCCATTGCCAATGTCTGCAAAGAGCGAGCCAAAAATAATCCCTTTTTTAGGACTTACATTTGTATGCCTCCAGCTCAGTGTATGTATTATTATATTGATCTTTGTTTACTCTTAACCGTCGATAGATGAATATTTTTATTTATGTAATCATCACTAATCGTTTCAGTTTATAACTGGTGTGAAGTAAAAGCAAAAATGTGGATTCTTAATCTTGGAAGACCAGTGAATATCCCGGTTCTTAGCCAGGAAATGGCTATCGAACTGGGTGCAAATCTTCTGGGTGAAACGGTGATCTTTGTGATTGGTGCTGGACTTCTTGTGTTTGAGTATAATAGGTAAGTTTAAGTGGTATAAAAAATGCACATTATTTGTTCTGTTGTATTGAATTGAATATTTTAAACAGATTGCTGATATATACTTTTGTTACAGGCAAAGTAAAAAAGAAACTGCTAAGGAAGCAAAGAGAGAGCAAGAAATGAACCATATTACAAGTACTATAACAGATCTCTATTTCACTGTACAGCAACAGCAAACACAGCTTCGTGAGATGGAGAGAATCATTCACTCTATTAGTAAGTGTCTGAAATATTTTTATATTGCTTCAATTTGAAATTAAGATGTGTTTGCCACCCATTCCAGAATAGTCATCTAGTTCTAGAGGCTGCTAAGTAATTCTAGTGTCTGAATCCATAATTCCTCAGTTTATATAATTATATTATATAAAACACAATTTATAAATCTGAGAAATAAATAATATGACCGAGTTTCATTGTCACAATATATAAAATATTTTTTTCATTATCCAGCTATAACTTTGAATGCTAATAATGTGTGTATTAAATGTTGATTTTGTTGTCCATGACAAAACAAGAGGAGCTTTTCACTACCACAAAAATTTTAATAATTCCAATATCATTTAGAAGCAGAAAGCCGATAGGAATAGGAATATCTACATGTTAATAGGCAAAACTTAATCTTAACTAACTAACCCAAGATAAGTAATAAAATGTATTTCTTAATTTACAGGTGGGGTGAAGCCTGTACCCAGCGTTCAATCTCCTACAGGTCCTTCTACTCCTCCATCAACACCACAAACCAGCCCTAAACCACAAAACATGAACAATATGAAATCTCAGGACGAAAGTTATGTAACTACAAACACTCCATATCCAAATAAGGGAATAATACTCCAGTCTCTCAATTATATTCAAATGGATGTACTAAGTTCTTTGTTTCATGATACTAGAGTTGACAATATAAGGCCCAATGGAAACAATGTTGAGGAAAATACACAAAATCAATTGAGACGTGAACCAGCATTTTTATCAGAAACATTATATAACATAGAAAACAATTTTAGAAGTTTGTTTTAAAGTAGTATGTATGTAAGCATTATTTAACTTAAAAAGGGTCTTTATTTCATTGAAAGGCTTGACTAGATTGAATTGAAGGAATTCACTTACTTCTTTATATGTATAAAATATTTACAATTTCTTGAGATCATCCTACAGAGATGTGATAGAATCCATGATGTAGGCGCATTTGCATAAAGTATACATTTTAAAGAAATACATAAAATACACTCGGAGATGTGTAATGTGAATATTTTTTAGTCACATTTTAAATGGAGCTGTAGTGTGTAGGAACTTTCTGCAATTTTATTTGTTGATTATTTTGTAAATGTTATTTAACACACTGGAATCTGTGATTAATTAAATTGTTATATTGTCAGTATTATTTGTTTATTTAAAAAAAAATTGTAACTTGACAATGCTTTACTGTGTTCTTGCTAGGTATTCATCTCAACAACTACCTGCACACAATATAATGGTTAAAGTTGTATATCTACCAAGATATTTGAAGGTTGATCATTAAACTTAATAGGGTGTACAAATAAAGTACTAAAAATAAATTATCCAAATAATTTATTGTAACTATTATTCCAACCATTCAGACATATATACACACTCCTGTGGAGTTATCAGTCCTGTTGAGCAGCACTTGTGTATCAGGGGACAGACTCCACATGGCACCTGTACCAGGCCTGGAGGTGGTATGAGAGGTTCAATCGCTCGGTATAATTTACTTCCATCGGGGTACACACTGCTTTCTGCTTTGCCATCATAAACTAATGTGTTTAATATTGTTATCACATCTTCTACTTCTAGATTGACCTGAAAAAATATTTTATTTAATTATGTACCTAATTTCCCTGGTCTTTAAACAGCTCTGAAAAAAAGTCTCTAGTAATTTTTTTTTATTTAGTTGACTTTGGTAAGATTGTTCATCAATATCATAGATCAACTAGGTATAAATAATAAATAATTTAACCCATCAATCATCCTGTGCACACACTTTTAGGACATATAATTTATTAACAGCTTTAAATAGAATAATATTATGTTATCCACATCATCTATGGTTGTAGGAATAAAACATGTGTCAGAATACATACATTGCTGATACCTAAATCTGTAATATACTTTTGCACTTCAGCTGCTGTAGCGTATGATTGAGTTCTTCCTATTATAGGGCCCCTTGGATTGTTTTTGATTTTGTCTGCTCTTTGTTGCAAGAAGCGGTGGCACTGACGGTTCAGAATATCTACAAATTCTGATTCAAAATCCTGATCCTGATACCATGCTCCTCCAGACACAGAACGGTCTGGCTCTAAATTGTATAGCATATACACTTTTTTCTTTGATGCCTGAAGACAAAAACATTATATTAGATTGTATAAACTTAAGGGGTGAAACAATGAATATTAAACCATTTACTTAATAAACCATTTACTTACATTGACACATTTTACAGCTTTAATTAGTTTCTTGCTTTCAAGACTCTTCAACACTTTTGTTAATTGAGTGTTGGCTAAGTTTGAACGAACTCTGATGTCTCTAATCCATATTCCCTTATTACCAGCCTCTTCAATTAAATTGAAAACAACTTTCTCCTCATTGTCTGCACCTTTAACTGCCTGTTTACTTGACTGAGCTTTTAACCTGAGAACAAATTACATTAAAGAACTAAGTGATATTAATAAATAAATACATGGGTTTTGGAATATTTAACAATATAAAATCAAAATTTAAATAATTCAATACTCACTTGTATACCAAAGAACCTCCTTGATTATAAATATCAAAACAACCTTGTTGCAATAACTTATTGATTGTTGCGACTAGTTCAGCAGATGTAAGTTCCGGTAAAGCTGCTAGTATGTCTTTATCTGTAATCCCTTTGGGATTTTTTTTTGCAATATTGAGGACTTTTTCCTTTAAATCATCTTCGTTTGATTCACTCATTATTTCAATGTCCCTACACTCTGACCTAATGTTCAATGCGTACAAGCTTACCTAACGCATAAATGAACAGATTAAGTACAAGTGATGATAATGGTACTTAGAGAATTTTAGGTTAGGAAATGAAAATGTTGCTGGATTTTTTAATGTGATAAATTTTATATTGTGAATTATATCACGCGCGTAGACGCGGAGATTTCGCCAATGTCAAATATAATTCTATCTATATTTTTTGTTTGCACACTACGAAACCGACTGCGAAAACAATGCAAAAACTTAAAACTTGGGCAAAAAAAACACTGGTTAAGTGAATATTGACACTGACATCTGACATTTTTTTTTTTTTTTTGCTTTTTTGGCTTTGTACGGCTTGTACATTAGCCACAGACAAAGAAATGGCTAACGAAATGAAACGTATGACATCTGACATTATGTTTTCTCTTGGATTTTTTAATTATTATTTAAAAAGTAGTTATTACACGACCCTAAATTCAGGGCACTGAATACCGGGTGGGCGGGACCCTAGTTAGTGAGGCGCTTATTATGTCGCGTTTACACGCTCGCGTTCATTACGACATTCAACGGGCACAAACACAAGCACAAGCATGAGAACGGGCTGTTCGACTGTTTGAATGTGCACGTGCGTGCGCTTGCCGTGAACGGGACGTGTGTCGGATTTTTGAACACATTTCAAAGGATAAATAGGATGTTCATAGTCTTATGTTTTGTAATATTTTTAATATGTACCAAATAAATAATTTCTATTCTATTCTAAATGTGCTTGCGCCCGATTGCTTGTTCACACGCGCGCGATCGCTTCAGTATCTCGTGTACGGTGTACCTTCGCGACGACATGCTTGGCATGGCCTGGCGCGTGGCCACGCGTGTGGACAGCTTGTATTGGCGAGCCCAGCCCGCAGGGCTGCTCGCCGTGCTGCTTGCCAGGTTGCTTCCCGAGTAGCGTGGCACGCGTGTAAACCTAGCATTAGACTACACTAAATATCGGTCCCTGAATCAGTTGATACGTGAATGTCGAGAGATTTGGACGTATTTACATCATGCCGCCGAACTACTCACTACCAACTATCGAAACATCAAAAAGTTGCTGTAGTAGTCACGGCAATGCTCGCAACAACTAATTTTGGAGATAGGTATATGACAATACCTTGAGAAAGATCGGGAGATGTTATTTTTGCTATGAATGATGATTACTATAATGATGATGATTATTATAACTAAAATTTTTCCCATTCAGTTGCTTGGAGAGCAAGAAAAGGTCGTCTTTCTATGGAAACCGTTGACGTTTTGCTCCGTTTGGTCATATTTATATAGGAAGTAAAAAAGAATCGAAAGTAAAATAAAAATAAACTAAAATCTGGTAATCCTGAACACGCATGACCACACTACGCCATGGCCGGCGCGACACTGAGCTCCCTAACCGCCCTAAGTGTTATTACACTACACTTTCGGCAGAGCGGTAAGGGAGCAAGGCATACCGGGTCGACCCGGTCGCCCTATTTCAGGACCCTTACTCCCTGAAACCTATTACACCGCACTGATTCAGGGTCAGGGTCCCTGAATAAAGTGTGGTCTAATAGGCCTTTAAGCTCTGAGCACAGATGATTACCCCCTCTGAGCATAACATGTTTTTTTTTCGATCAATGGTTTGCATTCTACAAATTCCGCCATGGCTGTAATCATAGTCCAAGAAATTATACAAAAAAAAAAATGTCATCAAATGTCAGTTGTCTTGTCTCTGCACTGCCCCTTTGTAATGTTTTGTTTTACGAAAAGGGTTAAATGTACACAAATGTATATTGGATTATTTTGTGACTAAAATGCGAAGAATAAGTTCCTGGAAATGTTTAATTATCCTAATTATTAGTACTATATGTGTATACATGTATTATTCTAAGATAAACATTGATTCGAATAGTTTTATTAAGAATAATGTTTTGGTTATAAAGTTAGTATCATTTTAATTTTCAAAACAAATTACATTTAAATAATATTATAGTATATAAATTATAGCAAATTACATTGTACACTGTACATAATTTAATTTATGATAATAGTAAAAAGTTCTGTTATTATACTTGCTAAAACATTAATCCAATATACCTATATATGAATATTTTTATATTTTTATTATTATTTGATTGACTGGCAGCTGATTTATTTATTCTATTAACTAATGTCAAACAGTTATTATCATCATGTTTATGAACTAGTGTACATTGTTTACTACACAATTAAACTATAATTATTAAAATTTTTATTACACTTTTGATATAAAATACTTATTGTTTTTTTAGGTCTGACCAACAGGCAATTCAAAAAACAATTGAAAGAATTGTTATCTCAATTGTGGTCTGTGACTTACGGTTTAATGAATCATTAAATGTTGTAAAATCAGCATTACTTTTCACAAAAACACCTATTTATTTTGTTATATTTACTGATGACATTTTGAGACCTAAATTCAATGAAACTCTGAGACAATGGAAGACACTCACGAGGAATCAGCTGGACTTTGAATTGCAAAGAATACATTTTCCAGAAGCTCATGAGGAAGATTGGATGAATCTGTTCAGTAAATGTGCCGCTCAGAGGCTTTTCATTCCCGTATGTATATTTTGATTTTGATTTAATTTATCAAAAATGATTGTAGTTATGCTTTGAATGAATATTCATTTAATTAAAAGAGTTGCTATTTATGTTTGATAAGGATTCAGAAATCTTTATAGATTCAGATAGTCTTTGGCTGTGAAAAGTGTATCTTAAGCTCCGAAAGTCGCTATAATTAATGTATCACAGGTCACAGGTTTTTTTCTTAATTACAGAAACTGGTGCATCACATAGATGCTATGATATATGTTGATACAGATACACTGTTCTTGGGTCCAGCAGATGAATTGTGGCATTACTTTTCAAAGTTTAATAATTCTCAAATTTCTGCAATGACACTTGAAGATGACAATCCTAATGTGTCTTGGTATCCTCGGTTTGCAAAACACCCATTTTACGGACGTTACGGTAAGTTTTTCTAGTGTAGGTGGCAGCTTATCTAGTTACCCAAATGAGTCTGGTCTGGAGGTTTTAGGCCATAATCTCCATACTGGGCAGGTGGGTTGGCAATCAAGATATCTTATGCTTACCTATTATTTACTAAAGTTGCATGTTCATTTGTCCTTTGTAAACCTTTCAATTGTTGTACAGCCGAAGTTGGGCACAAAACAATAACTTTTTAAAACTTCTCATCAGGTTTAAACTCTGGAGTGATGCTGATGAACTTAACCAGAATGAGGAGCTTTGGCTGGGTTGATTATGTGACACCCATCATGCTGAAATGGAAGTTGTATATACCATGGGGTGATCAGGTATACCATTTTTGTATACTATTTGAAGGATAATACAGAGTTCCATAATCTAAAAATATGTTTAGAAGTAAAATATGAGCAGCATTAGTCATGGTCATAAATATAATGTCACAAGAAATTTTATCACTCTGTAACCCCCTTAAAGATTGGCTATTGTAACCGAAATCATTTGGCCATAATCCATTGGTTTATAACTATATTCACAAAACTCGAATTTTATACAGATGATGAGGAGAGAAATTGAAACTATTCTAACCAAAAACGATTTGACTTTCCATGTCGAAAACTATAAGGCGTAGTGTGTAGCATAACAAATATTTTGTATGACACAAATCATCCAAACACGACCAGACTGTGTAGCTTGTGTCACAGTCTGTCAGCCTCAATTGCCTTGCCTTGTGTTGTGCTGCCTGCGTCTCAGCATACACATAGTTAGCCTAAAGTCCTTCCCATTTGTTCAGACATAATGTCAAGCCCTAAAACATAGTAAAGTTATTTGAAAAAAAAAAAAAACATTGTTATGTGTTTAGTGTGTCATTTGTATAATTAATTAATAACAGACTTCAAAAAGGAGGAGTTTCTCAATTCGACTGAATATCCTTGTATGTTTGTTATCACATATCCCCAAGAATTGTGAACTGGTTTGGCAAATTCTTTTTTTGTTCGAAAAGTTATACTTCCTAGTTGGTCCCATTGTCACCATATTCGTATTATCTGTATAGTTTATTATTATATTGGTGTTAATCTTGTTGGTTGTCAAATCACTATCAGTACATAGTATAAAACAAAGTCGCTTTTTTTTCTGTCTGTCCCAATGTATGCTTAAATCTTTAAAACTACGCAACGGATTTTGATGCGATTTTTTTAATAGATAGAGTGATTCAAAGGGAAGGTTTATGGGTATGTATAATACCTACCGAAGCGAAAGCGAGGGCGGGTCGCTAGTAAATAAATAAATAAATATCGAAGACGGTTTCATCATCATCATCATCATCAGCCTATTGCGGTCCACTGCTGGCCTCTCCAGTTGCTCGCCACCTAGGACGAACTTCTGGAGGATATACCCATAATCGTCACGCTGGGCAGGCGGGTTGGCGATCGATATACGAAAAACCAAGATGGTCCATCGGACCGCGGTCCCCGAGCACGATCACCTAGCTCGGCGGAAGTACTTCCACTTTTCGTAGGGACAAGTCTGTGCCTACAAGGTGATAGGTCGCTCCCTTACAGAAGTCGGTTTGTTTATGTTTAAAAATACTGTTATTGTTTATTTAACTTACAGGACATAATAAACATAATATTCCACTACCACGAGAGCGCGGTGCTGGTGCTGTCGTGCCGGTACAACTACCGCAGCGACCAGTGCATGTACGGCGACGCGTGCGCCGCGGCCGCCCAGCGCGGCGTGCTGCTGCTGCACGGCAGCCGCCAGGTCTTCCACAACGACAAACAACCAGTGTTCAAGGTGAGGTCTTGTTAACACAAGGTAATCCTTTGGGTAGTAAGTCGCCTTTCGCATTTATACACTGACTAGTGAATCGAGAGAATCCTCGAGATTTCTGAGAGAATTCCGAAGGCGGAATAGGTTAGACATAATTTTCTCCAATTAAGCTAATGAATGGATCTGTTGGAAGGGGAGGACCTAGAAGGGCATTCCATGACCAAATAGAAAATGGCGTAAAAAAGATAAAACACTAAGTACCTACCCTAAACAGACGAGCATGTATGAAGAGATTGATGAATGTGGAATGTGAAACAAAAATTGTGTACTAGGATCGCAGCAAATGGATGGACGTGGTCTCTGCCTACCCACATAGGCTAGGGAGTAGTTTTTCCCTCTGGGGGAAAGGGGTGACGTTATATTATATGTAGGTAGCGGCATTGCTGTGCCCCTTGCATTGCAGATGTCCATGGGCAGCGGTTACTGTTTAACATCAGACAGGCCGCTTGCTCGTCTGACACCAAAAAGCAATAAAAAAAAATGTATACATGTATGTAAGCTAATGTCCTGTTTGGAGAAATTATCTTTCTCCTAATTACCTTTTATTAAGTGCACTAAATCAGTGTCCGAAGTAAAAGGTTTCTGAATCACGGGATTCGGGATAAAAAAATATTATGTAGGTCAAGTGCGTAAAGGTAAGAGCACACTTATACGACGACCCTGCTCCCACTCGGCAAAAAGAAAAAAATTAAACATTTTTTGCACTTTAGATTAGACATATTTTACATTGGCTTCATAAAATAGCAGATAGCTCGTTGTCAGCGAGCTTACCGCTGTCGGACTGCTCGGTGCCAATCAATGTGAAATATATCTATAGAGCAATATTTAAAGCCCTTATTTGAATTTTATTATTTTTGCAGGGTCGGTCGTATAAGTGGGCCATGACTTTTTTTTTTTTTTTTTTTTTTTTTTTTTTTTTTTTTCTAGAGGGGAATGCATTAGGCACCTTCATGCCGCCTCCGGGGGGAGGCGGCATGGTGTGTGGGACTCACACCTCCCAAAATGGGAGGGCATACCCACTAAACCCCCCTGTGTCGCCAGTGGGCAGCAAGTTGCAGGGATACGGGTAGCGCCGAAGCATACGGCCACATCCCTGCCTGCCCTGGCCAGCCGCAGATGATAAGCGGCCGGCACTCCTGGTCCGGGGAGGGCAAATACCCCTACCCCCGGATCCGGGGAGCAATAGAGTGC
The DNA here is from genome assembly GCA_031163375.1 of Conogethes punctiferalis. Taxonomy (NCBI): domain Eukaryota; kingdom Metazoa; phylum Arthropoda; class Insecta; order Lepidoptera; family Crambidae; genus Conogethes; species Conogethes punctiferalis. The sequence continues at coordinate 6,356,382 of CM062093.1, forward strand.
CCCCCGGGCGGACCTCGTGCAACGGTGTGGCTGCACCCACCACTCGGGGCACGAAGGAGAGGCTCAGAGGGCATACGATGCGTTGTATGCCCTCCGGCGACGCCCGGGCCGGGGGCGGCGTAGAGCGGGCGCGTCTACCGCGGCCTCACGCTCTCTTTCCGCCGCCTCCTTCTGCGAGATCACTGTCTCGCAGAATGCGAGCATCGCTCGCCAGACCTCCTTCGACGCCGTCATCTGCCGCAAGAGTTGCGGCAGATCGAGGTCCTGTGCGACAGTGACGAGGACGGAGCGCTCATTGGCCCAGGCAGGGCAATGCTGAAGCGTATGCTCTGCCGTGTCCTCCGAGCCACTGTCGCAGTGACGGCATAGAGGATCAGGCTCTCGCCTGATCCTCCATAAGTACCGGCCGAAACATCCATGTCCCGTGAGGACCTGGGTCAGCCGGTACGTCACCACCCCGTGGGGGCGCCGCATCCACTCTTCCAAGATGGGGCCAATGGCCTGAGTGGTGCGGCGCCCCCACGGGGCAGGCCATGACCTTTAGTCCAACATCTAAATGATTTGTTTTTAAATCGGATTCCGTTGTTTCAGGCAATATACCGAGCAATCGATGAACACCAGGTAGGTACGGATCCTTCTACGACGTTACTCAATAGCATGGAGAAATATTTTTCCGAAGCCACAATTCAACCTTCCAATTGTGGAAATTTGAAGGATGCCTTTTTGCGAGTTCCTGTGAAAACATTAAATGATATGTACTCAGTACCAGAAAGGTAGTCACTTCTTGTTTTTAGACAATTGTAACATGGTAATCTTATTGCCTTTGAAGATTTTATTTTTATATATGTTTACATTTAACGTTATTTTCAAGTTATTGTTACCTCTTTATAAATCTCAATAGAATTACGATAGATGTGTTAGAATTTCGGTTCGAATTTATAATTTTAATTTTAACTATAGTTTATAATTTCAAATTTATAGAATCTCTTAAAACCTAAATAAGTCCGCGGCCGATGACCACAATTAGCCGCTCGAATGCTGAGGGTGGCTATGGCAGGGTGTATTGTTACTTGTCACCCGAACCTTGTTTTGGTTTCTATCTCAACACATATGTGACGATCCCTATATTTTCATGATTCTTCTCGTGAAATTCTACAAAACACTTTAATAAGACTTGTAAATTTAGCCTTGTATGGATACGCTTCACGTAATTATCATCCATCCGTGTCCACGCTTTGGATGCTTACAGTTATCAGTAAGGAAAATCCGTAAAACCTTTGCATGTCGTGCATAGTTGCGTCCCCGTCGCGACACGGACCAATAGACGCGTATTCGTGTTATTCTGTATTTTATTTCTTTCAATATTTGTATTTATAAGCTTCTACGTACTTAGTACGCAGGTACGTTTAAACCCAAGACTACAGGTATTATTTAGTAAGTAAACATTTTATAATTTCCACTAAGTAAGTAGGCTTGGTTGTAGGTATTAAATACATAAGTAAAAATAATTATGGCACAAAAATATACTCACAAAAAATTCTGTCCCTAAATAAAGAATATATATTATTATCTACTTTAGCCGTGATTTCCATTATGTCAATATAAATAAATAAATTATTTCCTACCCAATGCAAAGTATGATTGTAAAAGTAATTGTATTCTTTAAATAAAAAAATCTATTACCTACCCTATTACGAAATTATTTTGTTGAAAAAGAAAAGGTTTGATTGCCATAAATTATCACAAAGCTTGTTGACAATTTTTCACTCGATTCGTTGTATGGGATTCACGTCTCACTAAAATTCATTATTGCGTATCTGACTTAGTTTAAGATTTTATATTTTTTGTAATATACATAATAATGCAATTTGCATTTAAATTATTGAATACTTATAAATGTTTCTTAGATGTCCCTAAAACGTTGATGTGTAATAATTATAATAAGTAAGTATTTCTTATCTGCCTCATTTATTATTTAGCATTTTTAGTTATTGTTTTTTACAATTTTATTTTTTAAATATTATACGTTATTATGAGAAATTGCAATTGTTTTTAACTTTGATTTCTTCCAAATAATAATTAATCAGCTATTTTTGTTGATCAGGGACATAAAATATACATAGGTACACCTATTCCCTAATCCCAAATAGCGAAAGACTCGTCGGATTTATAAATTACACATACTTTAATTCTATGGACTATGATTTAAAAAAAAATCCACATACACCACTCTGTTGCAGTTTCGGGAATAAGGAGGAATCTCGAGGTAATAGGGAGTCACCTTCATAGAGTTAGAACGTGTTTTGTGTCTGCGAGGGGCGCGGGGCCGCGGAAAGGGCATGCGAAACCTGCTGTAACGTCGTTCACACAAAGACGACTCGTTTTTTCCAGTGACTGTTGTAAATATCCGTGCACACATACTTGAATATTTCAAGGACTTAGCCTTGTGCCATTATTATATTTAGATGCTTTTCTGTTTTTCTCGTATCGGAAATATTACCTACTTTAGATACGGAATTCAATAAGTAGGTATGCTTTGTCCCTGACCCTCTCAAGTCGTTTAGGTTGGAAAAGACAATGCATAGTTACGGATTACGGAAGATGAAACGTCTTTCCTATACATTTTATATTGTAGATGATTTCTTAGACTTCAACTTAGAGATGTTCCAGGCCTTCATCAATATCTACCTATAAGCCCACAGCAAAGGGTCACAGACAGACTAAAAAAAATTGCTAAGGGCCTATTTTCATATTTATCTCTTATATTTTGGCTTGATTATTATGTTTAGGTACATCATGTCTTCCAGTTTCTAAAATGAATTTATATAAAAATATGTTGCTCAGACTCATTAGCTACAGAACAAAAAAGTTGCATATAAGTCCGTCCAGTAGTTTTGAAGATTAGCGTGTACACAAACAAACAAAAAACAGACAAACGGACAGTTTTTTTTCTTTTTTGTTCTGTTACCGTTTCTTTACCACCCCAAATTTCTTTGTAAAATACTAAAATTTAATGTACGAGTGAATAAACACGTTTTATTAAATTACCCTTTAATTGATATAAAAATTTTGTCATGCCTATAGGTCTACACGTAATAGGTAGGTACATGGCTACGTGCCTAATCGATGTTCATAGGTAATTACCGGCTGTTATAGTAACAATAAAACAATGATTGCTTCCCAGGTATAACTAAACTAAACAATAGATCTAGCAAAGTAGGCACCAACAATCGCAACGTAAGCACAAGTTTTACGATCTACTTGTGTTTACGTCACGTTTGATTTCATATTTGTTTTAATTTATCTTTATAAAATACATCGGTACAAAGGAAAGAAGTAAGTACAGTCGGAAGCGTAAATGCATTATCACTTTTATTAAAAAACCGAATTTGTTATATGATTTAAGAATGGAATGCGCTATACTTAGATCTACTTTTGCAGCTGACCGTACCTACATTAAAAAGTACCTACAATCATTACATGTTTTTCTAATATGTATTCTTTGTCAAAACAAGGTCGTTACTTTACAAAACATAAAATTATTTCGACTTATAGATTTAGACAAAACACGCAAATAATGATACAAAATTTCAGAAATATGTATTGTGATAGGTATTACATAAAACAATGTTACAATGACTTAAGAATATAATTCTCTTACGATATCCGAGCTGGCATTTCAAAACATATTACATCTTTTTTACCATTAACTACTTCCCAGTGCACCTTCACCGATATTGAGGGATAAAAATCTAAAATGGGAAACGAGTCCTTATACATGTATGTCGTGCCCTTTTTAACGGGACATGCAGCCTTTTCACCACTTTCGATGAAAATTTTGTCGCAAATACTATTCCCGTCAACGCCCACGAACGGTAGCGGCACTCCTAACACTTCCGCTGACACCGTATTCTTTAATTCAGCAATGTCTTCATCTAAAAAAATATAACATTTTATAACCACGAGCAAATCATTGTCTCCCAAACGGTTGAACCGATCTTGATCAAACATAGTTAGTTATGTACACGCTCAACTAATAGACCTTACAAACAAAAAAGAAATAAACTAAAATCGCTTCATCCATCCGGGAGTTACGATTCCACAGATAGACAAACACGTCAAAATTATAACACCCTTCTTTTTGCAACGTGGATTAAAAAGATATTACTGCTTAAAAACTTTATTATTGCAAAAGAAGTGAAGAAAACACTATGATCAAACATTATCGTTCACTGTACAATCAAATAAAGGATTTCTGTTTCTGTGCACATCTTTTAATTTACCTACTTATAAGAAGATTACGAAATCGAGATCAACGAAAAACGATCTTTATTGATCTTCATTTCATAATTAAAAATAAATTTTAAATTATCAGCATTAATTCTTACCGGGCGTAAACTTTATTGCAATGTGTTGGCTGGTACCCTTTTTGAGTTTGCACGGCGACTTCTTGCACGTCAGTTGCACGTTCTCACTCAGGTTTTCATATTTTTTACCTACAAAAAATGGATGAAATTAAATAAATTTGAAGTGTTTTGTTTTAATTAGAATGTAGGTATGTACAAAAAATACAACAAAAACCTTCTCACATGAGTTAAATATGTTAAACTTATAATAATTAATAATGTCCTACTTTATGCGATGAGTTTATCTCACATACCCAAAAGATACCCTTCGTATTTTTGATATACGAGGTTACGTGTCTATATAAGTTTATGTAGGTTATTATTAGAATTAAATAGAGTTGTTTCGGGTTCGTGGTTGGTTATTAATGTTATTATTCGTTCATCCTTTATTTTAATGTATGTCCTATCTATCTACCTACCTACTTTGAAACTGGGTAAATCATCACTACATAATATTATAAACCAAAGTCGCTTTTTTTCTGTCTGTCCCAATGTATGCTTATGTCTTTAAAACTACGCAACGGATTTTGATGCGGTTTTTTTAATAGATAAAGGGATTCAAGAGGAAGGTTTATGTGTTATAATCATATGCATAGTGCACCCGCGCGAGGCTGAGGCGGGTCGCTAGTAATAAAATAAAGTACTTTTCTCATACATACTTAACCTAGTGATATGATTTTCCACGGCCAAGCTTAAGTTACTTTTTATTGTTAATTTTTTTTTCATTCATTAAATTTTTGACACAACGCAACTTAGCATTAGCTACAGAGTTTTTAGCAATACATCAGCCGAGATCCGCGTCATTGTTCACTAATGTCGATTTTTAAATTTAACTCATGTTTCCATTTTTTGTCTCATATTTCGTTTTGCTAACCAAAGTAATAATATGATAAAATCATTAGGTAGGTATTCTTCACACTAGCTTTTGTCGGACATTTTCCCTCTGCGTCACTGGCTCACAGCATTAAGATTAAGTCACAGAGAGAATCCTTCTAATTAACCTATTAAATGTGAAACTTTGTTTTGATGGATGGATAATATTATTGGACGTATGTATATTAGTTACTCTTTCCAGCGAAGCCTACTGAAATAAATGAGTTACAGTAATATAGCTCATACATATAGGCTACATACTTATATTATTAGCCTATGTGTCAATCGTGCACCTAAGCACGGCTATGAGTTGTTATATTATTATCTTAACTAATATTATAAAGCTGAAAAGTTTGTTTGTTTGTTTGAACGCGCTAATCTCAGGAACTACTGGTCCGAATTGAAAAATTCTTTTTGTGTTGAATAGACCATTTATCGAGGAAGGCTTTAGGCTATATAACATCACGCTGCAACTATTAGGAGCGAAGAAAAAATGGAAAATGTAAAAAAAACGGGGGAAAAATAACTATTCCACGCGGACGAAGTCGCGAGCACAGCTAGTTAATAAGAAAAATAAAATAAAGGCTTTCCCTGCGTCGATATCAATTTGTTTTAGAAAGTCCTCATATCGCGTGTCTGCCAGTTTTTTATGTACGAGTAAGTAACGTAAAATTCAGAGTCTATAACTTTATATTTTCTACAAGATTTCTTCAACTGATATTTATTTTTAATCGAATCACATAACAGAAGTAGGAGGAGGTAAATGTTAAAAGAGTGAGAGCGTACGTACCTACAATAGCGTGAAATTTCATAATGCATAATTTTGTCACCCGTTCGTAAAATGCAGTCGGTACCTAATCATCGATGTGATTTAGAATGATTTACTACGCCGAGCGTGGCGTGCGCGTGCGATCAAGCGACACAAAACAAGGACGCAGAACGGTATTTGGTTTTTATCAGACCCGACCGACTTGTGCATGTTACCTACATTCATAGGTTTGCCTGTAGGTGGTCACAACAATGAAATAGATGAAGTGTTTGTAGAAGTGACTACTTGGAACCTAGTGGTCGTTATTATAGAAATGTTTAATTACATGCCACCGCACGCTGCTTTCAGGTCTAGGGCTGACGAAACGCTTTATATTGCTCGTCTCGTTATATGTGTAGCCACATGTTCCAACATACATATTTACGTAAATACAACATAGACCCCTATAACGAACATGCGAAGTTTTCATGACCATTTAGCATATATTCGACAAATTATGATGGTCTGTCGGACCGCGGTTCCCGAGCACGATCAGATAACGAGGAAGTACTTATAATTTCGTCTACATATGTAAGTATAAAATCAGATGTAATGATGATGTAAAATCAGTATAAGATTAGGTCTTAAGTAACCTAGAATCGTCAAACCTTCCTATAAACTTTTATTTGTGACTAGCTGGGCACACGTGGGTATCGGGTTTCAAAAATAACGGACTTCCATAAAATGGTGCCTAAGTTTTAAGCTCTAGCAAAACATTCGTGAAAACCACATTCAACATACAGATAACTCCCGTTTTCCCAACACTTCCCACCACTGCTCTGCTCCTATTGATTGTAGCGTGTTAAAAAGTATACTATAACCTGCCCAGGAGTATGAAAAATAAATCGTACCAACTTTCGTTAAAATCTGTCAAGTAGTTTTTGTTTCTATAACGAACATACAGACAAACACAAACATTTTACTGATTGCATTTTTTGCTTCAGTATCGATCACTAATCACCTCCTGATAGTCATTTTGAAAATATATTTCATGTAGGTACAGAATAGTCCTCTATAAATTTATTATAAAGTATAGATATAGGTAACTTTCGTTCTACAGCTAGTAATTTGTTTAGTAAATTATATAAATTCATATTCACGATCAATTGATAAGTAAATAAATAAATAACCCAAGACATGCCACGCTGGGCCACTCATCGCCATCTAGCCCCAAACTAAGCCGAAGCTTGTACTATGGGTACTAGACAACGGATAAACTTACTTAGATACTTTTTTTTTGTAAATAAATACATAATATACATAGAAAACACCCATACCAATACAAACAGGCATATTCATGAACACAAATGTTTGTACTGTGCGGGAATCGAACCCACGACCCTTGGCTCAGAGGGCAGTACTCACTACCAAATGAACCATCGAGCCAGTCACTATTATTCATGGAACTAGCTTGTTACCTATCTATTATTCATGGAACTAGCTTGTTTTGAAGTTATCTTATTTCATTATTCATGACAGGACTACACGGAAGCCATATTGAGTGGGTATTCTTTGTATGGTTATAAAAAGTAGATGCATGTATAATATGTATATCAGTCAGGAATAATAATGATAAAGCTATTTTATTTCTTTCTATGGTAGATCTTTATGGATTTACCTACTAGCTGACCCGGCAGACTTTGTACCTACCATTGGTTATTCACATTTTAAAGTTTCCCTGTCATTTTTTTATTTTTTTCTTTCAGAACCTTCTTCTGTCTATCAAAGACAACAAAAAAAAGTGAAATTGATCCAGCCGTTCACCGAATGATGGCGTGACCAAGGGGAATTAAAGATTCATCATTTTTATATTTATGTAGATAATTACGTAGATACACCTTAAACCGATTGGCTACAAGTGACTTCTGTAGTCAATATTTTTGCATTTAATTATGCTGTATTCATAAACCTTTATAAAAACTAACTAACTCTTTTTAAACCAACGTGTGTCCGAGATTGTTTGATGGTCTTCTAAAAATAACTTAGGCGATACGTCGTTAGTGAAGTAACTAGCCATCTTACCGGGCGTCCCTGAACGTGGCAAACAGTAGGTACCTAGTAATAATTATCTTAAACAACTATGTTATAAATATAAATCACAAGAATTTCATTTAAGCAATGCATCTAACGCAAACAAATATTTGCTTTTTTTTTTAAAGTGGGATGGTCTGGCTAGTGGTTTAATGTTGGAATCCGTTTAGTCGCTCGTTCGTGACCCTGCTTTCTGAGAAGGACGAACAAGTTGATGGTGAGTTTCAATCCCATGCAGAAGAAATATTTATTAACTTAAACTTCTACTTCTTTTTGAGTCGTTTTAAAATACCTAGCTGTTATTATTTAAGATTGCAGGACATTATTTAAAAATATATATTCATATACCTATAAATAAGGAGTCAAATAAGGAGTCTGTATAATAGTTATGTATAATTGTTTGTTAAGTTTGATGTTTTCGTATCTGGGCACTATGTAGCCTATGTAGGTGATTAGGGGCACAAATGCTTCGGTGGCCTTATTTCACCTATTCACTTTCGAGCATTTCTGTTAGGACATTAAATCTAGGCTGATATCTAGGTCAAGACTTATTGAGTATACCTACCTGTATATTGATATTATATTGTAGGTATACCTATTACTTATTTAAAGCCGCATATCTCTTAAACAAAAGTAATTGGAATCAACGAAATAAAAATTAAAGTAGACGCAAGCTACGGTACGTCGGGAAACAAGTAATAACCATGAGCCAAGTTAGATCTGAGCTAGGATAAAATATTTAATATGCTCAATTCAGCTCAATGATCGTATGACTCACGACCTTACTAAGATTAAATATTTAAGTAAGAACTTAATTTTATAGTCTACACGACCTTTGGTAGTTTCCGGTTAATTTAAGACCAATTAAACATGTTTTAATACTAGATACCTACACCTAAGTAATATCATTATTTATGTGGACAATCAATTTCAATGATAACGACTTATTGGAAAATAGGGTTATGCTAATGTATTAAACGGTACCTACGGTAAGCAATAATATATAGGTATACATATACATATAATAGACAGTTAATTAGTCCCCTACTAAGGGTCCGTTAAATTGTTACATACCTAGGTAGGTACCTAATTCCATAAAACAATAAATAGCAATTAGGCCATGTAATAATACATTTGTTATACATATACACATGCATATTATTATATTGACTTAAATATATGAATGAATTTTATATGACTCTAGTAAAATAGGTACCTAATTAGCTATACCTATAAACATAACAAACATACATTAGAATTTGAAATTCAGTTCCTACCTAAGCGGTCCGAATTTATCCTACAAATTCAATCAGGTTTTAAATTTATATATGTATTATTTAAAATAACAAGACTCGTAAATTGATCAACTTCCTAGGTAGTTGATTAACTTCCGGAAAATAATAAACGGCAGTTGAAATGGATTATTTAACGTATGTATTTTAGTAAATTGATCAATTTACGGGGTCTTGCCGTTAAATCATCTGATGAAGGTGAGGTGAAAGTTGATTGGTTCAATGGCTCACGTGGTGTTATCCCATCAACCAATCAAGGAACAGGTATTAAGTTACGGGTAATAGTGCACCGTTAATTAGTACATTGAGCAACGATTGGCCCAACTGAGGACGATTTTACTTGTGTCAAAATCGTAAATTATTAAATTACTGCCAGACTACCGTAAGTTGATCAATTAACTGAAATCCATTGCGTTAAATAAGTAATACATTTCAACTACCGAAAGTTAATCAACTAACTAGGAAATTGATCAACTTACGATTCTTGCTATTTCCGGTGACATATATACCTATGTATTTAGGAATCAAAACCGATTTATTAGTAGTGATTAAAAAGTTGGAAATTGACAATGTCTACTCGAAAAATAGCCCCATCCCATACTACGGAGTACGAGTACCTTATACTTAGTAGGTAGGTACTACGAGTAGGTAGTTAGGTAGATAATATGTTTGGGTTAGCATTAAATTATCGTTTTATAGGTATTTCTTCTATTTCACCATTTTTCTATTCAGTACAATTCATATAACGTACCAAACTAAAACTTCAAGTTAGATAGGTGCTCTTAATACTCACAGAAGCAAGTTATTTAATTTTGTTACAAAAGCATCGATGCACCAGTAACCAAGGTGTGCCATAATGTAAGACGAGACGAAAGCAGGTCGCCAACGACAAACCGACTTATGTAAAAACAGAACCCACTTATTGCGCGTAACGCAAGCTCATATTATTTAGAAGGCGTGATTTCATAAAATGATTTGCTAAAGTTACTTTTTTATTTGTATTGCATCCAACTTGACAATCTGTTTACAGTTCGACAACAATAAATCACAATAAGTTTCACAACTCACTTAACTTTTACGAGTAATATCGCGACAGCTATGAGTTAAATATAACGTTGCTTGTATGGCGCCGATGTCGCTAACTCACCGGGACACTGGTTGACGGGGGTGGCCGCGCAGTAGGCGAGCAGGCACGCGAGCACGACGGCACCGCGCAGCGACATGGTCACGAGTGGTCTGTGAGACTCCGGGACGAGCTCCGCCGACAACTCAAAAGGTGCTCAGCTCACTGTTCACGCCGCGCTGCACCACTCACCACAGTATACATACCATTCCAGTAAACTTATCATTTCTACTTATTAAGACTACCATATGTTATTCTTAACTATAGGCTATTATGGTTAAAAATTGTAATTAGTCCGTTTTTTAGCTTATTCAAAAATAAAAGACACGTATTTTTTTATTTGCAAATTAGAAGTAAAAATTACAAAGTTATAAACCGTTGAAATCACGGAATATTAAACACAAGTGTTTAATATTCCGTGGTTGAAATTACGCGTAACGTCACTCGGTGAGGCATTTTTACACTCCTTACTTTTGATGCCTTGTATCTTTGCTATTTTTTATTTAAATGAAAAAAGGAAAAATACGTGTCCAATAAATTTTTATGATCTAAAATACGGACTAAATATAATGTAATTATTTTGACCCCCAAAACATCCCTATTGTTGATACGATTATCGTGAAAATAAAAATGAATGATCCCCACATTTGGTTGGGGCAACGAAACAAAGTGTTCAATGGACTTAATATTGGATCTGTCTATAGCATGATTCTTTCTAGGCGAGAACATTAGCGTAGGTACGTTATTATTCTCCTGTACCAATACCTATTTAAATATAATAGAAGATTCACGCGTCTATGATTAATTTCTAACAATTCCTTCGGTCTGAATTTGAAACGTCAGGTAGACTTAAACTATTACAACTAAAGTATTATGGTTAAACATAGAGTAATCGTAGATCCAGTCGATAATTTTATTAAAAAAAACGAATGTAAACTTTAGTTAATAACTAAAGTTACTTATTAGTTAATAACTAAAGTTTACATTTTAAGATTTAGTTAATAACTAAAGTTTACATTTTGTTAACAAATTGACTTCTGAAAAATTTTGAGCGAGCACAGAACCTGTACGAAGATGTCTCATTGCAATTTATACAATTATAACAACAAAATGCTTTTGTTTCTAGCAACCATCTACTGTTCTATTCTCTGCGCCATAAGGTATGTAATGAAGTGATTCTAGTGTTCTTTTAACCATGTAAGTAGATGTTGGTCATCTACTGAACTCATAGGGATTTAATTATCTAACGCGTATCTGTGTAATATGATGGTAAACCTGTGTTGTAACGGACTTTAGACTTGTTGTGTTTGTATCATGATTGATTTGAATGATCTGATTGACTTACTACCTACGTAAGTATAATAAATATTTTGTTATAGAGACAGGTACGTGTACCTACTACCTACGAGTAAAATGCGAAGAACCATCATTAAATTAGTTAGGGGATTGGTATATTGCACTTTGTTGCATGTAATGCAATGATTAGTGTTTCAAAATCGAAGTTAAAATGCGTAGCTTGAAAACACGGTCGTGTGAAAGGTAGCGAAATGATACACTCAAGTGCTGGATAATTACTATGTGTATTCAGTACAATCAAGTAATTTAACTTTATACCCACTCATCCATATAGGTACTCAGTAGGTACAACAGACAAGAAAAATAAGGCAAAACAACAATTATTCCATAAAGTAGGTAGGTACATAAGGCTAATTCACCTTGCAGAAGGGCTAGAAAAAGAGAATTTAGAACAGCGATTATGATCAAGTTAGCAATTAAATTGTCTTTCGTGTTCGTTTAGGTACACGCGATTTGCAAATAGGTAATAGATATTCACTGGGGATTAGTTAAGTATCTACTCCATGCTTATGATCAATACAATGATTTGAATGAAGTACGGAAAGTTTAAGTATATATACAATGGGTATTTAGAGATATTTTTTATATTAAGTTATTGTAATGAATATCCAGCATTTCACAAATATGACCATCCTGCAAGGACTTATGTTATAGAGACTATCTATAACAAATGCAAACGTAGAAGTAAGCACTGAGCAAATGCTAATGTCCATTACAATGACTGTCCCGCGTGGGAATTAGAGTCGGTAGATACTTCTTGCTTCAAAAGGCAAGAATCATTACCAAATTGAGGGACTAAGATAAAGATATTACTAACCTATAAACTCAGCTTATTTCAGGAAAAATAAAGAAAAAAGAAAAGTAAATAAAGAACCATGTATTGTGTATAAAATAATAATGTACACTGATACAAAATTAATGAAATGAAGTTTTAGCAAGTTTACCTCACCACAGAACGGGTGTGGATGGCTAACATATACGGCAACACCTATATCACCTACCTCCATCTGTCAAAATTTTACGAATAATTTCAAATGGGTCCAATGCATTAGAATATAATTATTATATTTTTTTATACAACTAAAGGCGGATCCAGATATGTAGGTATCATTTGCCCGATCAGATCACCGTATCCGTATCGCCGACGCGTATCATGATTGCATATGTGGACGGGTGATGATTCGCGTATCGTGATATGCGATCTCGACACGCCGTTATGCTGATACGGATACGATGATCGGATCGGGCAAATAATACATGTCTGGACTGGACCCGCCTAACAAAAAAGCCTACGGCCGCGCCCGCCTGATATTAGCGGTCACCGCAGCCTATGGACGCTTGCAACACAACACTAGAGGTATCACACGCGCGTTGTCGGCCCTACATTACAAATATTGACTCGACAGACTGGGTATCTAGATCATCTAGATGAGCGGGTTTTAGCACGAGGGCACAGTCACAATTCGGTTGCACGCTTTGTCTTCTTGTAGGGAGGTTGTGTTATTATCGTCGCCCGCAGTGCCAGGAAACCTCTGTAAAGGTCAAGGGGAGGCTGCCGCGCGCAGCAGTTTCTGCAGCCTGCTCTGAGTCTGCACCAGCACCGAGTAGCAGAGGACTTGGTCGCCGCGCTCGTTGTACACTCGCCACCGCAACCACCCTCGCTGGTTCTGAATCAGAAGCTAACTTTGAGTCTTTGATTCAGCGGTAGTGAACGCCGCCTCTGAAACAGTGTCGTGGGCTCGATCCCCGCACAGCGCAATCATTTGTGTGCATTAACATGTAAGCTTGTATTGGTTTGCTATGTATAATTAATATGGTACCTAATTAGGTATTTATTTACAAAAAAAGTATCTAAGATGACTACTTGTCTAGTAAGTACTCATTGTGCAATTAATTAGATGCATATTATATGCATATTTATTAGATGCATAGATTTGCAGATTAATGAAAAATTAGGCTTTGTTTGAAACTAGATGGCGCTTATGTGGCATGTCTTGGGTTATTTATCATTTATATATCTACAGTTTTCGTTTCGACATACGATATCGTTTTATTGATAAGAATGCCTGAAATGTACAATAGTTTTATGTCAACTGTAGGTAGGTACGGTGTGCAAAAATGAATATCTATCTGTCTATCTCGGTAGCTAGACTCGTCTACAATACGCGTACCGTTCGTACTGGTCACCACCACCACTCACAGTGATTCTATATCAAAAAACTAACTTTAAATTTAAACAAGGAAATACAAGACACATCCTTACTTGAGGAAGTTATTTTGAATACCTTGATTCTTATGACATGCGATTTTATTAACTTGGTTGTTTCCTTTTCTAACAAAGAGACGAGGTTCTGTCTTTATTATTAACCTTTTTAAGAATTGTTGGTAAAATTAACTAGCCCGGTGGCTCAATTGTTAGTGAGCCCTGTCTGCTGAACCAAGGTTCGTGAGCTCGATCCACATTTATGTTTGTTCCATATTTGTGGTTTGTGGTACCTTCGTTGTTCTGATACCCATAGCACGAGTGCTCAAGCTTTCGTTGGAATCGGAGCAATGTAATGTTTAGTAGTTCTCATAGGTAGACTCGATACAATTATGTACTTTCATTTCAATTGTATCTGCATTTGAAGGGTAACAACACATTTTACATATAGTTTGACTCGTTGACTGCCATGGCGGTCGCCGGTGACCCCAAAACATTAAAGCTTTTTCTATTGTGTATAGGTTCTCACCAAGACCAATAAAGAAAATCAGACAATATCACACAGGTACCCCTACATTGCTCCGAACCAAAGGGAAGTAGAACCTGTAACCTATCGGCACTCAAATAAATATGTAGGTATAACCTATACCTACATAACTGTTGCGTTAATTCCTAGAGCAATTTAAGACTCACCAAAGCCATCTGTGGCGGCAATGACATGACGCTGGTCAGGGAGGACAAAGTGTTCGCCACCACTGAGCAGGTATCCGTTTCACACCGCTCTGAAAACATTATTTTAAATACATAAATAAAAGACACCTTTATTCCATGATAATTATCTTATACACTCTTTTGGTTTGAGTAGGTACGATACACATTGGATTTTTATCCCCATCTATAAATAACCTTTTCTACAAGCCTCAAAGGCTTTGCTACTATGAAAATGAAACTAGGCCCAATTTTCTGTAATGGAATGACTGGAGATCGTTTTTATCCACCGCTTGTCTGTGCCTACATACCTACTTACTATAAGTACCCAGTTGGCATAGGTACAGATCATTAAGGTATGAATGCGTACAAGAAAACACTGGTAACTACGAAAGATGTAGGTAGGACAGGTAGACTAGACTAGTACCTACCTACAGTGCTAACATTAACACTAAATAGGTATATTAAGTAGATACCTACAGTAGCGTAGTTTAATAAAAATAATAGTTATAGTAGTAAAGTTCTTAAATAAAAGTACCTAGGTAGCTACTGCCCGCGGCTCTGCCTGTGTGAATATTCGTAAAGTTTCATTAAAATCCGTTCAGTAATTAATGCGTGAAAGAGGAACAAACACCCATCCAAACAATTATAATATTAGGTACCTAGTAGGATTATGTTCTTAGGTACATTTTTATATCAACTTAGGTAGATACATACCTATTTAGGTAGATACTACCTACGTGACTGGTGAACATTATCATTCTATCTGCCGCTATATTTCCGTTCTAACAACAAAGCTCATAAACAAAGCGTATGAAGCCATTGAATTTAATTCGGAGCACGTTTCGCGCTGGACAGGTTTTTTGGCATTCATTCGTGCAGGTAATGTAATCTCATTTTAGACTTGTCATACTGGCGATGACGTAGGTAGGTATGCAAACCACAAAGAAAATGTAGGTACTTGCGGCTTGCGGAACTTAATTGTGCGCCAAAAAAATAAACACTACTCGCGTACGGCGACTTATAATTATTATTATACTTCATTTGACTTTATGGAGATTCAGATTTCCATAGTTTGTGGCCGATCAAGACGCGCGCGGCCGACGGAAGATGCGCGTGGCATTAGGGTCTCCCCACATTGCCTCTTGGCTTTTGAGTTGTTCGAGAATTTGAAAGGGTGCGAGTTTCCTATTGGCGCAGATGTTTAGATATTTTTGCCTCTCATATTCAAAGATGTGACACTGCCTTAAAAGGTGGTCAACATCTTGTATTGATGTTCCGTCGCACGGGCACAGGCCATTGTCGCAAATCTTAAATCTCTCTAGATACGCCTTGTGGTACCCGTGGCCAGTCAAAAATTGTGTTAGCTCGAAAGCCAATTCTACATGCTTTCTGAACGTCCCGATGTCACTGATAGAAGAGAACCATTTCTTCGTTCCCTGACCTTGAGTAAGAGTATGGAACTCATATTCCCATTCTGCGTGGATTCTCTTATTAGTTTTTTGGGATAGGAGATTGGGAACTCGTTCAGCACTGCAGGAGATTTACTAGTGGCAGCGCTCTTATCGACGCGGCGGAATCTGCTAACGCCGGTCAAAAATAAGTGTTTAATGCCATTCGCATCGGCTCGGGCCGGACAACGCGTCGCGAGACGGGCCGACGACACGGTGAAAGTGTATGTAAGTAAAATGGTGAATGGTGGAAACGTAGAATGGTGATACGGTGATACGCACTCGGTTTAAGCCGATTCCGCGTCGATAAATGTGTGGAGACCCTTATGCTAAGATGTGCAGCGACACAGGTACACGCTGTGTAGCCAGAGCAGATTTAGTAAAACATGGATCATCCGAGACCAACGTGCGCTACTATGCAGGCACGTCCCTATACATACCTACATACATGCCAGTCCCTGCTTCTCGTTATATTGCTGGCTCAAATCGACCGTAAGACAAAACAATGGCGAAAGTCTACTTTTAGGCCCTTCAAAAACCCTTCAAAATATGTATCAGTATACTAATAAGTCTGAGCGCCGAAGAAAAAATAGGGTGATCTGTTTTACAAAAACATCGGTCTTGGTCTGGCAGCCTGAAGATCAGTGGCGTAGGTAGCTAACTATAGTTCATTCGCGTTAAGAAATAACTCTAATTATTAAAAAAACAAAATACCCGACTGCACACTGCATGTCTTTATCCCGTGGGACTTTTAGGATAAAATGTATCCTATGACACTCCCGTAATCAAGACAAATCTAACGATACCTCATACATCAAAATCCATCAAGCCGTTTAGGCTACAGGAGGTCACAAAGGAACAGACATACATACATACTTACATACACTCCCATAACATTACCCTCCCTCTTTGGCAGTCGGGTAAATAGTGACTCATCACCGACTGCCGGCCGCCTAGCCAATTAAAACGCTAGAAATTATAATTCTATAGGGGCTTAGCGAGGCAGTGCCCCGGGGCCCTCAAGCTCAGGGAGTCGTCGAATCCTTACCGAATGAGTGAGGAGTGAGAGAGTAGTGAGCGAGTGATAAAAGCTAATTAGTTTAGATAGCAATGGTGCCCCGATATTTTATTTGCCCTAAGGCCCCTGGTTACTTAGCTACGCCGCTGCTGAAGATTGTGGTTTGTAGGATCAAACAAGCCAGTGTATTTTTTCAATCATGTGGTAATACTCAGTCAACTTGTTCACTTCTATTTTTTCTGGCTAAACTAATTGGGGCTATAGATAATTAGGGCTTTAGGCTCTATTCGTCTTAGTTTCATAACTAAATAATAGAATTACCTGGAGTAACTTCAGGTCTTAAATTGACAAAGTTAATGTTTATCACCACGTCCTGGCCGAGTTTTTGGGACACGAAACCTGTCAAAAGAAAGAAGAAGAAATATTAGTTATTATTTACCGATCTATCTCGACTTGCATGGACACCTACAAATACAACGTGTTTATATGGAATTCCCATACCTAACTCCGATTTTTGACAAGACCATTGCACATGAAAATACCATAACATCCACAAAAATCTCCTTCGGGCTTCTAGTCTTGGTCTCTGCTCTAATTTTTTTAGGGTTACAGCCAATATACCTATTAGTAGAAATGAAAGTGCAGACTCAGCCACCAAAAGTATTGCTTTCTCCGACATTATTAAATGATTATCTACCGGGTAGATAATCATTTAATAATCTACCCGATATTTTATCTTACGCTAAAAAGTACATCCGAGAACGAATGCGCAGAAAATGGACTTCCGAATACTACCTACCAACATCACAGGGCTTTTTTACTATTTTTAGTTAGATGTAGGTAACTAGTCCTAGAATTATGGGAATTCCATATAAACACGATATAGGTATAATTAGTGTATTTTAATTATTTAATTATATCTTCGATATTTGAAAGCTTCTAGAGTGTAATCGATAAGTTATAAATATGACGATAACAAATAAGTAAGGTCTACGTGATGGTTTTACCACAAAAACATTCTTAAGACTTTAAGTAGGTAGGTATAAGATTATCAGATAATGCAATACGTAAGCCTGTTTACTTACCAGGAATGAACTCTATACTAACAGGCACCGTCTCACCAAGCGTTACTAAGCAAGGCAGTCTCGACAGACATCCTTCAATATAGACTGAGGTCAGCTCGTAGGCCGAACCTGAAAAACCATAAAAATAACAATGTTGAAGCAAGACTCAGTAGTTGTAAGCTAGGCTGAAGGCAAGACATAAATATCTCCAAGGTAAGTTCCTAGAGGATCCTAAGAGATCGATCAGGCCAAACTTGTCTCAAAATCTTGTTCACAAAATTTTAGCAAAAATTGGTTATCCTATTCTATCCTAGTCTATTCATCTATGATATAAGAGAAGCATTTTCAGCGAACGAAGTCGCTGGTACTAGATTACAATGAACCGGTATCCTACTAAGGTACATGAGGGTATTAACTATTAAGGCCTGTCCTAAAGTACCTAATCGAAACCGTAAATAAGAAGGTACATACTTACTATAATATATTATATATAGGTATCTATTACTTACTTGTATCGGTATCTATGAGTAGATGAAACGGTATTTATTTAGTAATTGCACAATAATGTTGTAAAAGTTGATTTGATTTATTTACCTACTTAGTCTAATTGTTTATATGTATATCAAAGTGTTGCATTACTGCGCCCAATCTTATCGCCATTACAGTTATTCTTCTTTTATCGCAGAAGCATAAGTAGGTACCTAAACATAAAAACATTTATATCTGTGTGTAATCATCATCAATGAGTTATTAATTAATAGACTGAAAAGACGTAGTTAAGTAGCTACTTAACTTAAGTAGCTATTTAGTATACCATATTAAATTACTTATAGATAGGATTTCTTAATAAAATTTGATTCTCAACAAAATATAGAAATGTCGTTAGGGGGATTAAAAAGATCAGTATCAGTAGGTACCTATTTAATAGGCAGGCCACATCGCTCGCAGAACCGATGATAAATGGGTATGAAAGGTTCTCGAGTGGCTACCGCGAGAGGGAAGACGCAGCAGGGGAGAGCCTCCTATGAGATGGACTGACGACTCGATTGAGCCACCGGGGATCCTTTGGACCCAGACTTCTCAGGACCGGTCCATATGGAAGTCATTGGGGGAGGCCTATGTCCTACGTTTATGAGATGTAGGCTTAATGTAGGTAGGTACGAGTATTTCAATCCGTTAGATACCTAGTCCAAATAGTTATAGTTCATAATAGTTACTTAGGTAGCTAATTAACGATTAAAAGAGTTTTGCTGCTAAAATTACTTACGTAGATGGATTGTTTATTACCCGTTAACTAATCTATTGCCTTATTTATCAATTATCAATCTCAATATATAAGTAGTTAATAGGTAGGTAAGTACTTTGGTTAGAATTTTTTACATATTATTAACTAGGTACCTAATTAAAGTTAAACACACTTAGTTAGGTATAAACGGTATAAATTACCAATATTTTTAGGGTTCCGTACCTCAAAAGGAAAAAACGGAACCCTTATAGGATCACTTTGTTGTCCGTCTGTCCGTCCGTCCGTCCGTCTGTCAAGACCCTTTTTCTCAGGAACGCGTGGAGGTATGAAGCTGAAATGTAGGTATATCAATTACTCAGGTCTACTGTCCCTTGAAGCTGTGAAAAAATCAAACTTCTAAGCCAACGCAATCAAAAGATACAGCCGTTGTAAGTTTATGCCGCATAATATATATTTTTTTTAATAATTTTAAACTTACTACTCAATTCCTCATAAACGCGTAGAGGTATTAAATTGAAATTGATACCAAATACTCAGTTCTATAATACCTTTAAGCTGTAACAAAATCAAACTTCTATGTCAACGCAATCAAAAGAAACAGCAATTTAAGCTGCATATTTTGAAACTCGCAAGTACTCGCAAGGGAATCAAAACCTAAAGGGTACTTCCAGTCGACCTAGAATCTTGAAATTTGGCTTGAAGCAACGTTTTATAGCACACATAAAGGAAAAATTCCGAAAACCTTAAATTTTTAGTTACATTACAAAATATATATTTTTTAATAAATATAAACTTATTACTTTTTTCCTCATGAACGCGTAGAGCTATCAAGTTGAAATTCATATCAAATACTTAGATCTAATTGGGATGATGACTAAAAAATAATTTAATGTCCATCAGATAGATTAATGAAAAATATTGGATACGTATTTTTTATTTTGCCTCTTGTTCAAAAACTTACGAAGATACATTGATTTTAAATGTCACATGACGTCACGTTAAAGTACAAAATATACTCTAACGTGACGTAGTTAGCCCCCACTCCGTAACTTTAATGCGCTATATCTAAGTATTTTCTTGTTATTTCGACAAAACAAAAAATACGGGTCTTATATTTTTTTATTATCTAAGATCCGTATTGCCTTTAACCCGTGAAAAAAAAAATTCTAAGTCAACGCAAAAACGCAAAACGCAAAAGTACAACCATTGATACCGCATATTTTGAAACTCGCAACTACACGCAAGGGAATTAAAACCTAAAGACCACTTCCCGTTGACATAGAATCTCGAAATTTGGTAAGAAGCAATAGCTTACAGCACAGGTAACAGAAAAATTCCGAAAAGCTTAAAATTTTAAGTAGTTATACCACCGATTGTCGTAATGAACGAACTTTGTAAACCTTGCAGGTTTGTACGGAACCCTCGGTGCGCGAGTCCGACTCGCACTTGGCTGGTTTTTTTTATCCTAATTACATTTAGGTAATTCGTATTTGACGTAAAGTGACGAAAGTATAATAGCACAGTAAGCTTTATTTATAGGTATGAGGTAATGAAGATAAGGAATTTTAAGATAAATAGACATTTGTACAGGTATTTATTTTAGGTAGGTGTAACGTTAAACATTGTAAATAAGTAGTACATATATTTACCACAAGTCCTAAGTAAGTACCCTACATCAGTATAATATTTGATTAACTAAGTGGACATCTAGGTAACTAAATAATTGAATATGCTTAATGTTATGCTAAGTAATGTTAGTTAAAATTATAAACTTGTAAGCCTATTGTAAAACTACCTACTAAGGTACGAGTAGGTATAGGTATACAAATTGCTTAAATTATAATTATCCGATTATTAGTTTTGCGTCTTCTCTAGGATTTACTTTGTAGGTAGGTACTTTGATTGCTATACCTATCTACCTAGTGTACTTACACCATACTTATGGTAGGTAGGTATCCTGTCTGCTGTCTGATGGGTACCTTGCCTAGGTATGCCACTATGCAGTTATTTGATCTGAATATCTCTGAAGATCTTTTTTTCAACAATATTTTTTATGATTGGGTGTTACATCAATATAAACTCAAGACACTATTAGTACCTACCTAGTAGGCAGGCAACCAAAAGAGGTAGGCCAGATGCACCAATCGTCTCCTTAAATAATTCCAAAATATGGTTTTCCTTAGAAGATAATCGTAGGTAGATATTAAAGTATCTAATAGTAGTAGTAGGCCGAATAGGTGACAATGGAAGAAACCATAAGGTCTAAAGGTGAGAAGTAGGTAGTCTTTGTTAGAAGTTTGTTTAATCCTGAATTTAAAGTCCTAGGCAGATTGATACAATAAAGAGATATTATCAATCCGATACAAATAAATGAATTGTGATAATCTTACATAATACCTACCATCTCAAGTATCTAATGCTTTTTTTACTTAGTGGGCCAAGGCAGTCCCGAACAGTTGACAAACTTACCACAGTCTTGAAAAATTACTGCCGAAGCGTGTGCAATTACAAATATCACCAACAAAAACAGTTTCATCGAAAACATCAGTGGCCAATAAATATTTTATTTTACTATACAAACAAATATTGTCCAAGTTTAGCGAAAGTTACAAGACTGAATTAGGTAGATACGGATTGTAAAGTAGGCAACGCCTGCCTTGTCCTGATAATCAAAATTGAGATAACGTTGAAACAGTTGCATTGAGTGATTATCGTTTTACAACTAATTAAGTATTTAAGATTAATTACCAACATTGGGTAAAACAAGCAGAGGGTCTTTCATTTTTATATTTTTTGGCCCATTAGCCCCGTTTTTTCACTATTTATAATATTTACATACCTACCTAGGCACCTACTTACAATGAATTTTGTGTCCATTTTCACGTAGGTACCCACAGCCTCCTAAACTAAGATTCACCAAATCTAGGGGACGCTTCCATATTCATTTTGGAACCTAATGTTAAAGCGTTTTCTGAATGTAGGTATTTTAGATTCTTAATTATGGGCCATATTAGTCAAATCAAGCATTAGCGAAGATCAGTATTAAAATACAACCCTAAGGTGCAGCGCAGACGGCACACTCTTTGTGCGATAGAGTCTGCGTCTGAGACATTTAAAAAAAGCCCCAACCCCTTAGTGGTCCACGCCTCCAATTACCACGCTTTCGAGGAACTCCGCGGCGCACGCCGCCGCCCCCGCCACGTCCTCTTGGAGGCCGACGACCCCATCACTCTAGGCACTCTAGCCATGACCGCCGCGCCGCCGAACAACTCGCGACAAACAACACTACCAATCAACCGTCGTTCCGTCCCCGCCGGCGGGGACTCCCGTCGCGTCGCCCCCCAGCTTTCGCGCCCTTTTCTAGATACCGGCCCGCGCCTGGTCGTTTTTCTCCCCAAACATACGTCCGTAGGGCATCTCCCAGCAACGCCCTGAGCCGAGGCTCGAGCCCCACAGGGGGCGCCCTCAGCGCCGTTGCTTAAATTTTTAGGGGTGAGAGCCTTCCGCTCCCCCAACAGTCCGGTGATGATGACAAGGCCGCCCTGGCCATCATAGTAGTCATTTAGAAAAAAAAAAAAAAAAATTAAAAAGAGCATCTAGGTCCCTACAGCTCTGCCGACAGAATGATCGAAGATGTGCGTTGAGTCTGTGAAATATCCGCGACAGATTTTTGCGCGTCGTGTGCGTTACTGCATATAATTGCATCACAGACTAAAAAGTGCGTCACGGATAGTCTGTCGTCTGCGCTGCCCCTAAACCAAACGAGGTAACAGGATAAGCAGCTAAGTTTGTGTTGTCTGGGCTGGGGATTAAAAACAGCTGGTGTTATGAAAAAGCCTTATACCTACTAAGTTAGGTAGGTAGTTAGGTACTATAATATATTTATGATCCATCAAGTGGTTGATGTATAGGTAAGTAAGTACCTACTGTAAATGATGAGGTTATAAAAAAAACCGGCCAAGTGCGAGTCAGACTCGCGCACGTAGGGTTCCGTACCACTGATTAAATGAAAAAATTAGGTAATTTGATTTATGACGTTTAAAAAAAAACTACTGTCTAGATTTCATTCAAACCAAATTTCGTTAGTAGTTTTTATAGTAATACACATCATATATATTTTTCAGTTTTATCATGCCCATATTTTAGAAGTTACGGGGGGGGGGGGGGGGGGGGCGACACATTTTACCACTTTGGAAGAGTCTCTCGCGCAAACTATTCAGTTTAGAAAGAAATGATGTTAGTAACCTCAACATCATTTTCAAATACCTATCCATAGATACCCCACACGTATAGGTTCGATGAAAAAAAAATTTTTCAGTTTCAGTTCTATGTATGGGGAACCCCAAAAATTTTGGATTTTTTTCTGATTTTACTTTAAAATCTTAATGCGGTTCACAGAATACATCTACGTACCAAATTTCAATAATGTAGCTCTTATAGTTTCGGAATAAATTGGCTGTGACATACGGACGGACAGACAGACAGACAGACAGACAGACAGACAGACAGACAGACAGACATGACGAATCTATAAGGGTCCCGTTTTTGCCATTTTGGCTACGGAACCCTAAAAAAATCAAAAAGTTTATTTGGGAACAATAACACATAATATCAGTAGTAGGTCAGTATCATAATTTTAAGCTTTCATATTAAAACAAAAAAGACATCATTTGAGGGGCATGATTCGCTGAAATTGATGGACAAGGTGTTCAGTAGGTATCGGAAATCGTGTAATTTTCATACTTTATTAATTTTCTTTTAACACTTAACTACTTTTCTATTATTAGTATAGTATTTTTTGCATGATTTTGGTCAATTCTGAGATTTATTATCTCATTACGTTTCAACAGAGCTTCTTCTTTAATAAAACTGCTACTTTATAACTTCCAATCTTTAGAAAGTCACAACTCCTGTTGTTGATAGCGGTAGTCCAAAAAAGGTTGTGAACCTTTGCTTAGCATAATGATGAAGTGTTTAAAGTCATATACCTATCACTTGATTGGCTAGTGGATTGAGATAATATTTTTATGACGTGTTTATAGAGATTACATCATAAAAACAAGAACTTTCACAAATTGACTGACTGAAATAGTGATCTATCAACGTACAGTCCAAACCACTGGACCGATCGAGCTGAAATTTGGCATACAGGTAGATGATATGACGTAGAGTCCGCTAAGAAAGGATTTTGATCAATTCCACCCCCAAGGGGATAAAAGTTTGTATGAAACTTTGTCAAATTGAAGTCAATCGTGCTGAGACTTTGCATGTATATAGCTACTATGTATTACTATGACGTAGGCATCCGCTAAGAAACGGTTTTGATCAATTCTACCGCCAAAGGGATAATATAGACTTGCATGCATAAAGCTACTATGATATAGGCATTCTCTAATCCCTAAGAAAAAATGTTGATAATTCCACTCCTAAGGGGATACAATTTCACTATTTTAAATCAATACTTTACGGGTTAAATTAGGGAAAGAACTTGAAAGACCGAGGAATATAAACTCACAGCCCTAAACTAGGTACTGCTTACTCTCAATAAATGGCGTTACTGGTCAAATTAAATCTAAATAAATAAAAGGAGAAACTGACTGATATATCAACGCACAGCCTAAACGGCTAAACGTGGGCACTTGAAATTTGGAAGGATTATTAGGATTTGGACGTAGCTTAGATACCGTAAAGGTGCACTAAGAAAGGAATCCTCGAAATTCCCACGGGAACGGCAATTAGCGGGAACATCCTTTTGTATGAAAATCTAAACCGCTTATGTTAGACGCTTGAAATTTGGCATGCCATGGCACCTTGTAAACTTAAAGCTTAGTTGCAACAGCATATTACAAAATTTCCACGGGAACGGGAGTAAGCGGGAAAAAAGCTTTGTATAAAAAATCTAAACCACGTAAGATAGACGATTGAAGTTTGGTATGCAGGTACCATAATGAACGTAAACCTTACTTGTGTAGCGACATGTAGCAACATCTATCGATGTATACATCGCTACAATACAGAATCCTACAACGCGCAAACGAAATTTTCATCACGACTCGCTATTTAAACGAAAAACTAAGATGGTCCATGGACCGCGGTCCCCGAGCACGATCACCTAGCTTGGCGGAAGTACTTCCACTTTTCGTAGGGACAAGTCTGTTCCTACACTTGCAACGCTATATTGCAAAATTCCGACGGGAACGGGAGTTATTGGGAAAAAACTATTTAAAAATCTAAACACGCGGGCGAAGTCGCGGGCAAAAGCTAGTAATAGTATAAAATTTTGACCAGAACACGTCAATAGGCTGGTTGTAGTGTTTATTTTTTGGTGTCTGCTTTAATTAATATTCATGGAAGTATTAGTAACTTGTACGTAGTACCTACCTACATAATACTTCCATGCTAATGTTGTCATAACATAAAACCCAATTTAGCTATACCTATTTAAGATGAATGGGATACTTGCTTAGTAATTTATTTAAATATTAATATTCCTGTGTGACGATATGCGCAGGACGGCTGGCAAGTGCTGGATGCGAGAGGCCCAAAATCGATCATGGTGGCGAACATTAGGAGAGGCCTATGTCCAGCAGTGGACTGACACGGGCTGATGATGATGATGATGATTCCTGTATGTAATGCTACTGGAAGGTATCTGTGTGTAACATAGTGCAGAAATTAAAAAAAATAAAAAATCTTTTTAAAACTTCTAAAGTGACTTATTGTTTGGCTGGATAGTTTATGGGCCAAAGCTGTTAGTAATGACAACTTGACAGTTCGAGTTTGACATTGATTGACAGTAACTTTGTTTATTTTTGTCGTGGACTCGTGTGTGGTTTCTTTTACTCGACTCATTGAATTCCTCGTGATAAACTATTTATGTTCATAGTTTAAGTGAATCTGTTAGATAAAACAATGTATAAAACAATATTTGGAGAAATACATTTTAATAAAATAAAGCCACTTAAAATCACTTTAAGGTTACGTCATAAATTACAACAAAACAGTGAAACGCAAGATGTAAAACTTGCCAAAGATGTTGTTAATTACATAGAAAATAATTCAGAGTATAATGATATCAAAGATAAATTGCCAAAGTCATTATTGAAAAAGTACAAAACTCCAGAGAGCATGTATTTGATCAACAAAAACACTGCAAAAAGTATTAGCAAAACGCTATCGAAACACATAAGCGCAAATACTCCACTTGTTGAAATAAATCCAGGGCTTGGAATATTAAGCGAAGAATTGCTTCATAATTGGAATAATCAAGTTTATATGTATGAGACCTCAAATCATTTTGCACACCACATAAATGTGAGTAGGTACTTATTATAAGTAAATAATTTAACATCTTTAATTCTGGTATCTTCCCATTTTAATATAATGATGTCAGAGGTCCTAAATCTGTTGTGTTGATGAACCAAACTACTAGGCCCACACAAACCACGCTACACTCCTAGCTATTTGAGATTATTTTAACGGCCGTATTCACAACCGTTATTATGCAACGCGCGAACGCACAGTGCCCAAAATAATATACTTTTTGGGTACCTGTGCATTCCCAGACGCATAGTAACGTTTGTGAATACGGCCTTAAATATACACAGTAGGTACATGATTTATTAGTTACACTATGTTAGTATGACTGGCTCGGTGGCTCAATTGGTAGTGAACTCTGCCTTCTGAGCCAAGGGTCGTGGGTTCGATCCCCGCACATTACAAACATTTGTGTGCATGAACATGTCTGCTTGTATTGGTCTGGGTGTTTTCTATGTATAATATGTATGTACTTATTTACAAAAAAATGTATATATGTAAGTTTAACAGTTGTCTAGTACCCATAGTACGAGCTTCGGCTTAGTTTGGGGCTAGATGGGGCTGAGTGGTACAGCGTGGCATGTCGAGCATTAAGTTCGCCTTTTGTACCATTTTGTGGAATAAAGTTTAAATAAATAAATAAAAATGTCTTGGGTTATTTTTACATTATAATCTGCATTTTTTTGCTTGATTCCTTGTAATCACATAAATTATGGAATTATGCTTTTCATTCACCTGTATGTAAATATATGTTTGTCTGAATCTCTCCTTTCAGTACTAGTCCTCATCATCATATACCGGTTATCTGAACACCCATGTTCCCCAAATATTCAACACTCTACTGTAGGTTCTTAAACTAATTTAATTTTTTATCAATTATTTTTCAGACTGTATTACAGAAATTTCCACAAAGAACAACTTATAAAGTGGCTGACTTTTTTGGAATGTGGAAATTAGCATTTAAAGATAAAATAGACAATGGAAATAGAATAAAGAATTTATTAGGAAATTTATATACAAATGATGAAGGTACACACAATAAAGCTGTATTAATTTTTTTATAGCTTGACGATGAGATGAGAAATAATTAATAAATAAAAATGATAATTGTTTATTCTTAAAAGTAATATGGTACATTCTATCATAACTCTGTTGCCTATAGTAGATTTAACTATTTTACAGACAGGCTTCAGTCTTCCCTAACTGTTGACATAATTTCTTATGAAGTTTGAGTTAAAAGAGATAAGATTAAAAAGATAAAATCCAATTAATGTGTATATGTTTAGTGTATATGATGAAAGAAAAATCATCCTTGTTTGTCTAATCTCTGTTATAACTAGTACCTAATTAATAATAATAAGTTTCATATTTACTATCCATTTTTTTGAATTTTCATTTTATTGAATTTATTAATTTATTTCATTTCTTATCAAAATAAGTTCTGAATGCAGTTTTTTTCCAACAGGTAGAACAGTAAAAATAATTGGCTCCATGCCTGGACTCTTTTTCATTAAACATCTATTGAATAACATTATTTTTCACAACATACATAATCAACTTGGTAAACCTGATCTTTTTATCACAATGCCTAGACACCATTATGAGGTAAACATTTTATAGATCTCATTTAACACTTTAAATTCTATTGGAACTTTTATCTACATATTACAGTAACACAGCCATCAAATTATTTATTAACCAGTGAAAGTATGTAATGAGTTTAAAAGTTTAAATAAAAAAAGAAATGTGGTCTTTAAGTTATTAATTAGCTTTGAACAATTTTTGTAATTCGTTTATACATAATTATGGTATAGTTTCTTACAGATAGCCAAATTCAGTTTAGTAAGCACAAGACCGTTCCAGCAATGTTTCAATTATTCTTTGATTATAAAATATTGAGTACTGTGCCTAAAGTACATTTTTTGCCTTGGACTCATCTGCCTACAAGCAAAAAGACTTCAGTGGTATGTGCTTTTATATACTTACTTAAAAATTATTGTAACTTTTAATTTTATATAAAAATTTGGATTATCATTTCAGATGGATGAATGCTCTTTATATCTCGTAAACATAACTCAGAAGGAGAAATTGCCCTGTCCCCCTGAATATTTACCACTTCTGTGGTATTTCTTCAAACCTCAAACATTTTCAAAAAGAACGAGAGTTATCCCAATGTTAGAGTAAGTATTGCTCCCTAAACACATACAAGTGGCACAGTCTGGTGTGAAGAAACAATTTTCAATATTTTTCACCCAAAACCTTTCAAAATGGTTTTGACAAACTTTATTGATATGAAAATAATGATATGTCGAACATTTGATAGCCCGTTTACACTCGCGTGCGAGTGACGAGGCGAGGCGCGAGGCGAGCGACGAGGCGAGAGTGTGAACACTCGCTCGCTCCTCGCCTCGCGCCTCGCCTCGTCACTCGCAGCGCTCGCGTCGCGAGCGGTTTTTTGGTCACGAGTCAAAGGGCCTCGCGACGAACGCGAGCGGGGTGTTTACACTCGCGCTCTCGCTTCATTCGCGGTTCAGCGTTGTGCCGCGCAGGTCGTTAAAATGGATTAGTCTTATGAGGAAACATTTAGATTTATTGGAGCATTTCAAAGGGAACCAATAGGCTATTATGGCTAAAAATTTTTAATTTGTCCGTCTTTTAGCTTATTCATAAATAAAAGACACGAATTTTTCCTTTTTTCAATTAAATAAACAATACCAAAGATACAAGGCATCAAAAGTTAGGAGTGGGAGTCTTTGACGTAACTCGCTCCCGTAAAAATGGCTCACCGAGTGACGTCACGCGTAATTTCAACGGGCTATAACTTTGTAAGTTTTAGTCTAATTTACAAATAAAAAAATACGTGTCTTTTATTTTTGAATAAGCTAAAAGACGGACTAATTACAATTTTTAGCCATAATAGCCTATTCCAGGGACTGAAAGCGGTTACGGTATAAGGTTACGGTACCGGTATAAAATAAGTGTACCTTAATAAAATAAAGGTAAGGGTATACCGTTATTCAACCGGTATAAAATATCGGTACCGAAAAGCCGCGACGTTGCCAAACGGCTGCGGATTGTTGGCAACGTCGCGTGCGATGCGTGGAGCGTATCGATCGACACCGGCAAAATATTCTTCCTGACATTGCTTATCTGTCCGTGCATAGCACGCGAAAGACTGCCTGTGCATGGCACACGCGAAAATTCTGGTCAGTGATAGAATGAATGTCGTCTCACTTTTCAATACAAATAATATTTTTTGATGTTGTCTGATATTAAAAATTTTTTTTTAAATAATTTTGTTTATTATGTTTAGATACTATTTATATGTATACCCATCACAATTTTAAGTAGTTATTTTGTTTGTAACTTTATTATGTATCTAAAATATATACATAAGTAGGTAATAAGGTACCTATGTGCATTACTTCTTAGTAGTTAGTTTTTAAAATTAGTTGGTAAAATTATTGACTGGTATAGAATGCCACACGGCATCAAGTCCGTCATTTGTACTTTCATCATCATGACGATGATGATGATAGTATAGTTTTCTGACTCGCCCAATGGTTGACTGGTATAGAATGCCACACGGCATTAAGTCCGCCATTTGTACTTTAATCATCATCATGATGATGATGATGATGATGACGATGTTATAGTGTTCTGGCTCGCCCAATGGTTGACTGGTTGAGAGTGCCACACGTCATTAAGCCCGCCATTTGTACTTTCATCATCATCATGATGATGATAATGATGATGATATCGTTTTCTGACTCGCCCAATGGTTGACTGGTATAGAATGCCACACGGCATTAAGTCCGTCATTTGTACTTTCATCATCATGATGATGATGATGATTGTATAGTTTTCTGGCTCGCCCAATGGTTGACTGGTTGAGAATGCCACACGGCATTAAGTCCGCCATTTGTACTTTCATCATGATGATGATGATGATGATGATAGTATAGTTTCTGACTCGCCCAATGGTTGACTGGTATAGAATGCCACACGGCATTAAGTCCGCCATTTGTACTTTCATCATCATGATGATGATGATGATGACTGATGATGATGACGATGTTATAGTGTTCTGGCTTGCCCAATGGTTGACTGGTTGAGAATGTCACGTCATTAAGCCCGCCATTTGTACTTTCATCATCATCATGATGATGATAATGATAATGTTACCGTTTTCTAACTCACCCAATGGTTGAGTGGTATAGAATGCCACACGGCATTAAGTCCACCATTTGTACTTTCATCATCATGATGATGATGATGATGTTATAATTTTCTGACTCGCCCAATGGTTGACTGGTATACTCGTAGAATGCCACACGGCATTAAGTCCGCCAGTTGTACTTTCATCATCATGATGATGATGATGATTGTATAGTTTTCTGACTCGCCCAATGGTTGACTGGTAGAGAATGCCACACGGCATTAAGTCCGCCATTTGTACTTTCATCATCATGATGATGATAATAGAGAATGCCACACGGCACATAATGTTGTAGTTTCCTGACTCGCCCAATGGTTGACTGGTATAGAATGCCACACGGCATTAAGTCCGCCGTATGTACTTTCATCGTCATTATGATGATGATGTTATAGTGTTCTGGCTCGCATAATGGTTGACTGGTATAGAATGCCACACGGCATTAAGTCTACCATTTGTACTTTCATCATCATGATGATGGATGATGATGATGTTATAGTTTTCTGACTCGCCCAATGGTTGACTGGTATACTCGTAGAATGCCACACGGCATTAAGTCCATCATTTGTACTTTAATCATCATCATGATGATGATGATGTTATAGTGTTCTGGCTTGCCCAATGGTTGACTGGTAAAGAATGCCACACGGCATTAAGTCCGCCATTTGTACTTTCATCAATGATGATCATCATGAGATGATGATGATGATTGTATAGTTTTCTGACTCGCCCAATGGTTGACTGGTATAGAATGCCACACGGCATTAAGTCCGCCATTTGTACTTTCATCAATGATGATCATCATGAGATGATGATGATGATGTTATTGTTTTCTGACTCGCCCAATGGTTGACTGGTATACTCGTAGAATGCCACACGGCATTAAGTCCGCCATTTGTACTTTAATCATCATCATGATGATGATGATGTTATAGTGTTCTGGTTTGCCCAATGGTTGACTGGTAAAGAATGCCACACGGCATTAAGTCCGCCATTTGTACTTTCATCAATGATGATCATCATGAGATGATGATGATGATTGTATAGTTTTCTGACTCGCCCAATGGTTGACTGGTATAGAATGCCACACGGCATTAAGTCCGCCATTTGTACTTTAATCATCATATGTTATGGTGTTCTGGCTCGCCCAATGGTTGACTGGTAGAGAATGCCAAATGGCATTAAGTCCGCCATTTGTACTTTCATCATCATGGTGATGATGATGATTGTATAGTTTTCTGACTCGCCCAATGGTTGACTGGTATAGAATGCCACACGGCATTAAGTCCGACATTTGTACATGATGATGATGATGATGATGACGATGTTATAGTGTTCTGGCTCGCCCAATGGTTGACTGGTAGAGAATGCCACTCGGCATTAAGCCCGCCATTTGTACTTTCTTTGAGCAATAAAGAATACCTACGACAACTGATAAAAAACGGACCCGACACTTGATAAGTGTGAACAGAGGCGCCGACATCCGATTAAAATCCGGACCCGACACCCGTCAAGTAGGAACGGGCTCTTATTGGTATTAGAACAACGAGGGTACCACAAATACATACTTAATTACAAATATAATTTGACACGGAAGAATCACAAATGTTCACATGAATGTTTGTCCCGGGTGGGGATCGAACCTACGACCCAAGGTTCAGAATGCAAGAGTCCACTACCACTTACAACACTACCAATTGCGCCACCGAGCCAGTCATTCTCAGAATAGTTTGTCTCCTCTCCCCGTCTCTTTCATACCGAAATTACCTTTATTTTACGGTACCTGAAAATTTCGGTACCGGTATAAATTTAGATATCGAAATATTCCGGTAACCGTTATATTTCGGTATGACGTCATACCGAAATATAAAGGTACCGTAATTTTTCGGTTATTCAGTCCCTGGCCTATTCTGTGGAACCCAAAAATAAATACCATAAAATGGACCAAAAAGTAAACGATGCGTGGAAGAGGTTGTCATTACAAATGAAATGAATAGACCTTTAATTGATTTAAAACATAAGACATTTTACTTTTTTATTTGTATTTAATCTGTGTAGTTCAATAAACCATGACTTGTTGCCGCTAACATTTCGACGTCCTCCATTGTCGCGAGCTCAAAGACAACTGAACTCGTGACGAGAGTGTAAACACCAAGCTCGTTTCGCGGGGCGTGGCGCGAGTCACGAGGCGAGGTAGGAGGCGAGTCGCGAGGCGAGAGTGTAAATGGGGTATGACGAGTGTGTTGTGTGACTTGTGTGTACTATAAATAGCATTTGAGTTGGGACTCCATTTCCTTTTATAATTTAAATAAATTACAGTATCGAGTCACACTATGGCATGTATTTTAAAAATCTTTTGCACCCCACATGCTGTTGCTAACGGGCGATGAAATTTTAAGAGAGGTAGGGCATAGCATATCGTATCTTCGCTTGAATTCAGCTGCCCGTCCGGGGGAGGACCTCCACCCTATAATACTGCAGCCAAAGGACCTCCGGGTCGTGTTTCTGCTGGTGAGTAGGCATGGCAGTGGCAACGACAGGTAACTGACCAGTTACTTGCCAGTTGTCACAGCGATTCGGGCTTCTCTTTCGCTTTTCATCAGGCGTAGAAAAACCATTAATTCGAGCTACTATAAAAAAAAATGCGCCTTCAGAGTACTGGGGCCCTACTACAGAAAACGATCGTTCGTTGAACGGATCGCGTATTTTTGCCCCAGAAATCCCTCTCATTTGTCCCTCCCGTGTTCGAATATATCAATCAAATTATTGAAAATTGATTTTGACGAATCGTAGATCGTATATTCGAACACGGGAGGGACAAATGGGCGGGATTTATGGTACCAAAGTACGCGATCCGTTCAACGAACGATCGTTTTCGTTTTTTGTAGTGTTCCGAACTACTGTTCGGAAGCAACCTATTAACTGACTGACTAACACACTGTATTATGAGATTTATTCATTACAGGCAATGGATTCCAGGCTGTGGAGTATGGCTAATTTCAGGGCAAGATCCTCCAGACACAAATAAAACAATAGCTCCTGGACCTGATGATGCTCAACTTCCTCACATGACTATATTTACAGAGTTTGGTGACCTGAATCTTGGACAGAAGATAACTGTTTTTAAGAAGTATGTACCATTTATCGATTATTCCCCATACATCCCATTTTAATTTGTGTAATAAATATACATAAATCTCACACTACACTTACCATCATGACCGGAGCACAAAAGATTTCGTCTTCACACTGTGCTTGGATGATGAGAACTGCATAGTTTCCCAAATGCTGCTCAACCCCACTGAATTCTTATGTTTACCTCATTTTTGATGATGATACTTGTGTACCACCTGTATTGTTGTTTGTAAGTTTATCTTGTTTGTAAATAAAATCCCTTACAAATAGAAAGAATACAGCTATGTACTTATTTTTGGTCACATGACTTTATGGTATAAAATACTGTTTTTCATTGCAGATTTGTATCTTGGCCTGAATTCGAGTCATGTACATTTAAAGTTACTATGGAAAGTAACTTACCCAAATTTGTTTTGAACCTAGAAGATGGAGATAAGGATAACATAGGGACTCCCATCGACGATATTGAAAATTCTGATTCTGAAATTGAAACATAGCCTAGAATAAAATGGTTATTCAATTTGCTAATATGGTTTTTATTTTTGATATACATAGTAAATATTGGTGATATGTGGAGCGCTATAATGTCCTTATAAATCTGCTATATTACTGAAAAGTTTCATATCAGTTTAGTAGCAGTTTTCACATGAATAGTAAGGATAGGTACTATTCGCGCTTAGGTACATAATTGATCGAATTTTAAAATTGATCATCGGACGCTGATTTAAGCTCCTGTATCTTCATCATCATCATCATCAGCCTATTACAGTCCACTGCTGGACATAGGCCTCTCCAGTTGTTCGCCACTTAGAGCAAACATCTGGAGGGTATACCCATAATCGCCACGCTGGGCAGGCGGGTTGGCGATCGCAGGGCGTGACTTCTTGCTCCGGTGACGCTGCTGCCCGTCACCGGTCTTTAGTATTTAGCTACGCCTTCAATTGTGATGGTTATACCGCCACCAGTTGGTTGCCAGCGCCTCGTTTGTTATTCGGCAGGATGCACCACGGGCAGGTGAGGTTGGCTTGGAGCGAAAAGATGATAGGCCGCTCCCTTACATCTCCTGTATCTACCTAATCCTTTCGTTTTGAAAACCAAATTAAGAGACACACATACCTATCACACAAGCGTGTCAGGGTCTTCTCGATATTTTGTTACTTTTTACACTGTGGTGTGGAGGTACCTACACAATCCCCCTAAGGCGCACACGACGCAAAGGTTCTGGGTTCGATGTCTAGGGCCTAGAAGTAGAAGATGGCTGCAATCATTACCTATAGGCAAGTTTTATAGTACTAAGAGTGCGTTCCCACAGCATCAATCACACATTCTCCCCTTATCTCCTCTACAGTTGAGTGGAACAATATCAAGATTTTATGTTAGCTCCGCACGCATCTTATGGGGCTTTCTCTGTTGTAACAGATGAAGGTAGGTATAATAGGAATAAAACCTCACGGACTGTACCGTAAGCCAAATTAAAACTCTGCTCTGAATACCTTCTTAAGAATTTAAGATCATCGACAACCCAGGATCGTATATCCTAGCACAGGAGTACAAGGGGGCCACGGCCCTAAATAAACGAAAAGAGGAATACCTTACCCTTTTTATTGCAAAAAAGCAGTATAAAAATGTCTTATTTAAGATCATCGACAACCCAGGATCGTATATCCTAGCACAGGAGTACAAGGGGGCCACGGCCCTAAATAAACGAAAAGAGGAATACCTTACCCTTTTTATTGCAAAAAAGCAGTATAAAAATGTCTTATAACTGTGTTAAATTTGCAACTAGGATAAAAGACAGTCACTTGTAGCATTTCATAGCCCAGTTCAGGAACATACCCAGTGCCGTAACTACCCAGCCTTGGGGTTATTCCCGTTCGTCCCACTAAGCAAATCCAATCCTTATTGCATCTATTTGTATCGGTTGGCTAGTACCCTTAGTAGGTACAAGGTCTGCTTAGTTTGGGACTGGTTGGCTATGTGTAATAATCAATAGAATAGAATAGATATACTTTATTGCATACCTACCATACAATCAACTTAAAACAAGTAAAATGGACATTAGTTGTACAATTAGGCAGCCTTATCGCTCCAAGCGATCACTTCCAGGCAACCTTAAGGTAGAGGATAAATTAAACAGACAGGGTGAGGTGAGCTATAGACTGAACAGAAATTGATGATACTAAAATATAGATATCCTAGTTATTTATTATTTATTCAAAAAAATGAGTTTAGGATTGGATTTGCTTAGTGGGACGAAGGGGAATTCTATAAATTAATTAATTGTTCCCGTTCGTCCCTCTGATATTGATAGTGGGACGAACGGGAATAACCCCTAGAATTTTATGCGCCCGGTGCGAGCTTTCAAAACTGCACCCCTGAAAAATGTGGTCTAGTCATTTCTGCGCCCTGTGTGGATGTATTGTAACTATTATATGTATCAGATAGTAAATAAGGTTGATAATAAAACAAAGCGTCTTTCTATATTGGGTTCTCTGGTAACCCGCGAAATTTTATTACATTAGGTACATAATATTATCAGAGATCCAAAATAATAATTCTTACATAATAAATATAAGTTCCAATGTCTATACAGATATCTCAATAAATTCCAATAACAATACCGATATGTAAACCGTAAACATAAATTAAGGAAGAAAAATGTCTTTTCTAGATTAAGCTAAGTTACAAAATTAAACGTAATCCGTTATAACGTTTATTAAATAATTCTGTTTAATTTCATCTTATTTCATATATTAACTATTATTAATATTGCTTTAGTGGATCAACCTACTGAACTTCCAATTTTAATTGCAACCGATACAAGTCGCTATGAAAGTAATACTTACATACATAATTACGACGTGCATTTGTGATGGGGATTTCATTAATCAAATTTAAAAATATTAAGTAACAAAACAATATTAAAATATATTCTCACGCTAATAATAATAATTAAACGGGACGGGGATGACCGCGTGGCCTAGGCACTACTGACTGGTAAACCGGAGAAATGCTTTAAAGGGATTATTATGTAGCTGATACACTGTTCATTTCTATAAAAAATGGTACTTTAATTTTTTTTTCTGTGCGAAATTAAAGATAGGCAGCCCCGCCGCGTCGGGCAGCAATAGTCTCAAGAGCACATCTCGTCTACCCTACCACTTTATTACGGAGATGCGGATGGCGTGGGAGTGCCTAACTAGTCACGAATACAGGATACAAGTCCCTTACTCGATGATATACCAGTCACAGTGTACCTTTAACTTTAAGGAATTAAAAAGTATTACATATAACGGACAAACATACTACCCATTATGACTAGTGATCTGTCCGCCTGTCTTCGCGCTGGCTATACATTAATTTATTCATATATACA
This sequence comes from Conogethes punctiferalis, assembly GCA_031163375.1. NCBI lineage: Eukaryota > Metazoa > Arthropoda > Insecta > Lepidoptera > Crambidae > Conogethes > Conogethes punctiferalis. The sequence continues at coordinate 6,394,005 of CM062093.1, forward strand.
CATTAAAAGATATTCACAGATATTTTATAATATTAGCTTAGAACGTCCATGTAAATAATATAAAATATTATAACTATATGTTACCACCACCCTAATATTTACAAAAAATGACAAAGACTTTACCTACTACTAAATAAGTACAATTACATTAAATAGTAAGAGCACTGTTATAAATTTTGGAAATGTCTTTCATTGTATGATTTATTGTTTTTGGGCGTTATGTAATTTAAAGCAGGAATATCCATTGAAATTTCATTGGTATTCTGTTGGTATTTGGTAGGGTTAGAAGACTTCTGTATGCTTGAATTAGTATGAACATTTAAACTGATAGTATTCAAACCATTCTGTGGATTAACACTTGGACTTGAAACGAAATCTGTCCATTCTTCATCATCTGCAAGCGATGCCTGTTTCTTTGGTAATGCCTGTTGTTGTTTCGGTTTGCTGGATACAAATTCACCCCAAATATCATCATCTGACGTCAAATTATTATTTGTTAAAATTTTCTGACTATGAACAGGTGAAGCCGTTTTACTTTGACTGTTAGAATCATTTTTCAAAGATTGAAGACTTTCAACAGGGTTAAATCTCGATAGATCTTGTAAATCTATTCCTGGATTTGGCCAATTTATTTGCGAATAACTTTCCAGTGATAGAGGCTCCAGTATTTGGCTCGCCTTTTGATGATTTTGTTTGGTTAAAGCGGGTGTCGCAAGAGAAGGCTGTAACACACTAGTATTGGCCATTGGGACGATATTAGAAGGTACCGAATGTGAGTTAATAATGGGAGTGTTATTTACTTTTCTCATTACATTCTCAATTGGTATGGTAGACAGTGATATGTTTTCAGACTTTACTTTTTCAATTTTTGAAAACACTATATCAAAATCGGTCATATTAGTTGATATTACTTGGGAAGTCGAGGCTGTATCCTTGCTTTCACTTTCAACTTTAGTAATATGACAATCAGATTTACTTTTAAATGTAGGTAATGCAGACTGAAACATTTCGAATTCATCATCTAATTTATCATTTGTGTTGGATTTCAGTTTATTTGCTGTAACGGGATTTTTGTTTTGATAGGATGGAGTATCAGTACAAGTAACGTTTTGCGGCATAGACTCTTGTTTTTGGTCGATAGATGGCACGTTGGACATGAAGTCTGAAAAGTCGTCAAACGTTTCTTTTACTTCACCAGGGTCAGGCCAATTTAATGTAGGCATTATAGGTTCCAATTTTATTGGTTGAAGTACTTGTGTCGCAAGAGTTATATTAGCTTTGTTTGTTGTATCATTTTGTTGTTCTTTTGGCTGCTTATTCGTAGTGGACTCTGGTGTTTTATTATCAGGAATACCTCTAAAATCTTGAAATTCCCAATAGTCATTATCGTTTTCTGAATGAATTGATTGGGAAGCAGTGTTATTCTCTGGAACCGCTTGCGGTAACAGCACTGTTGGAGTCGGCGTGTTGTCATAATGAATTGTTTTTGATCTTGGAATTTCAGAATTTGTGGGTGTAAATATGTGAGTATCTGGTAAGTTAATCTGACGCATTGGTTGAATATTTATAGTGTTGGAATATATTTTTTCTGGTTTCGTAGGCATAGCAGCTTCAAATACATCCAAATCCGTTGGCCCTGTCTCAACAACTGTATTTTCCCTATCCGTGTGACAAGCTGAAAAGAAATAAATAATGATTAAAGTCCAAATAATCATAATTATGTAAAAGTTACACAATTTGATTCCTAGATTTATTTTGTGTCCCCTTCATTTCATCTAATCTAATTTCTTTATTATTATCTATTACTTATAATAAATCTGTAGAGAGGTCTATTTTGTACATAAAATATTTTTTTAAAATAACTATCAGGGGGTGATTAGTGACCGATACTGATGCCAAAAATGCAACAGTAAAATTTTTGTCTGTCTGTCTGTCTGTATGTTCGTTATAGAAGCAAAAACTACTAAACGGATTTTAACGAAACTTGGTACAATTATTCTTCATACTCCTGGGCAGGTTATAGTATAGGTACTTTTCATCACACTACGATCAATAGGAGCAGAGCAGTGATGGGAAGTGTTGGGAAAACGGGAGAAATTTTTATCTGTATGTTTGGCATCACGCGAAAACTACGGCATGGAATTGAATGCGCTTTGCACCAATGTATCGCTAGAGGTCTAACTTAAAACTTAGGCACTAGGTATAGATAGGTTTTTTATAGAATTCCGTTATTTTGAAACCCGATATCGACGCATGCGACGCCGCTGGCACAACTAGTCCTACTTAAATTAGAAATAATAAATAAAAAATGCTTTGTTTTTAATAGAAATATTTTTAAAAGAAATCAATGCCCTAAGAGCCGTTACGCACTGTCGACTAGTCGCAGGCGACTCAGTCGCCGGCGACTGTGACTTACTAGAGTTTAAATAGGGCCTTGCGCACTTAGTCGTCAGTCGCCGCGCAGTGTTTTGGTCGCCGAGAGACTGAGTCGCCAGCGACTAGTCGACAGTGCGTAATGGCTCTAAGTGTAATAAAGATCATCATATGCTTAAAAACCATAGTTTATCTTATACAACTTTATTAAATACTGTGTAGTATAATTAAATTACATTATTGAATTTGAATTTTCACTTTATAATAAAATAAGCATTGCCTTCAATTGGTATTCGAGGAAACATCATCAAAGGTACAATTACAACATTAATACATTTAATGGTTGTCATCAGAGTAAGAAGTTAGGTAACAATGTAATACTTACCATGTGAGAGCAAATCGGATATCTTGAGGGTGGAATGATTGTGAGCCATTTGGTCTAGGGTGGCCATAAGGTGTTCTAAATCTAGGAGTAGGGCTTCGGCATAGGTGACTATAGGAATGTAGGTATAGCAGGTAAATGTGTAGGAAAGTATTTGTCCATGTGCAAGACATGCAAAGAATAATTACAATAATGAGCAAATATAAAGCATTTTAAAGTATTAAACATTCTTATTAGCACCATAAATTAGAAACTTGTAACTATAATGTATTCATGTGCAAGTGCTTATAATTTCGTTCAATAATCCGGTATTAGCTTTAACTAAATATACATAGATGTATTTTTGAATGGACCTTCAATTTAATAGGGATAATAGCCGACAAGTGACACTTTATTGTCTATTTGTGCTGTTGCTTTTCTTGGTTGGTGTGGTAGTGTCAAATCATAGCCCAGTGCTAAACTTAAGTATTTTCTTAAACGCATACTTACACACAATTTTTTACCTATCATAACATTATTGGAGCGTAATATATTCAATTGTATTAAACGTAGGTATACAAAGAGCTGATCACAAAAATAAATGACCACTTTTTAATTTGTTTATGTACAAGTAAGTCTTTCTTTCAACTATCCTCTATCCAGGGGCTTAGCTACCGCCGTATCTATTATACGGGGCGCCCAGGCCATGGAGGCCCCCAAAGTGCAAAAGCAAAAACTAATAAAACCTTCCCAAATTTTGTGACAAATCTTTCCCTTCCTAAAGCCCCCAAACATTTTTTTATATGGGGCCCCGCCAAAGCACGCTACGCTTCTGCCTCTATCCTCCTAAGGTTGCCTGGAGGAGATCGCTTATGGCTATAAGGCCGCCTATATTGTACAACAAATGTCTACTATACCTAGTTTTAAGTTAATTCTATGGTGTGCAATAAAGAATATACAAATAAATAAATAAGAATCACTTTGCGGCTAGCGGTATTATAAGTATATTGCGGTTGTTATGACTAGTAAGTGTCTGTTAATAGGTAGGTTTTCATTGGTAGGTAGGTTAAGTGGTCATTTGTTTTAGTGATCATCTGTACTAAGAGTCTTTTGATTTTTCATCATTATCATCATATCAGCCGATCGCAGTTCGCTGCTGGACATAGTTCTCTCCAGTGGTTCGGCACTTTGGCCAACACTTGAAGGATTTACCCATAATCGCCACGCTGAGCAGTCGGGTCGGCGATCACGCTTGAAGGCGTAGCTAACAAGCGTGTTGGTTATACCGCCAACATCGGTTGCCAGAGCCTCGCCTGTTATTCAGGAGGATGCTTGGAGCGAAAAGATAACAGGCATTCTGATTTTTAATACCATTAAATAAATTCTACATTTTACAATAAAATACTTACATTCTTGGCCATCTGCAGTGAAAGGGTCTGACCAAGTTTTATTTGTTGCCTTCTCAGAATTGTTAGTTTCACTTTGAGGAATATTTGACTGTCCAGTTTGTTTTTGCGGCTGCAGTGGCGCTGCACTCAAAGTAGCTGCATATTTCGGCATACTAGTGCCCCATTTAGGTCCAAACAACTGAAAAATGTATTACATTAATGGATAAGGCTATGTTAATGTTATTAAAGTAAGTTTAGTACTTGATAGATTATTCTGTGGGTTGTCCATGATTGGTTGGTCTTACAGTAGGCCATTGTGTATTAGTAGTTAGGAATGAAACATTTGAGTTACTTCTGGCTAGGTGCAGGAGGATTTCGAAATACTTGCCATAGAGTCTGCACAGAATAAATTGTTTTTATTCATTGTTTTTTTATAGTACTTAGCTCAACATAATGGTGTCCCTACTCCTGATGGAAAGCGAAAGAGAACGCTAATCCAAGTCCCAAGTTGCTGTGACACTGTTGTCACTCATGCCCGTGCATGTAACTGGTCAGTTACCTGTCGGTCGCCACCGCCATGCCGGCCCAACCCTAACTCCCCACGAGCTCCAGAAACCCTATTCACCAGCAGTAACACGACCCTGGGGTCATTTTGCTGCAATATTCTATAGGTCTGGAGGTCCTTTCCCGGACGGGCGAATAATTTCGAGTGAGGATTCGCTATACCCTACCTATATTAGTCCTAGTTGTTAGTGCTCATGAGTGGAATGCAAGAGATTTCTAATGCATGCCATAGAGTATGCATGCAAGGTGAGAAAGAATCTAACTACAATTAATTTGCAGAAGGAAATGGACTCCTCAAATGCTTGTATCAACCAAGTTATCAACTCACTACTTTCATATGTTGGTTGGTTGTGAGCCCGAATTTGTGAGTAACCTTGTGAGAATGGTACTTACAATATTCCTGGAATCAATACACAATGCCTTCAAAAGGGTTTTTTGGGCTAGAGAATTATTCCAATTAACTATATATGGTTGTCTAATATCAGTTTCGCGTAAGTGGCCCCATGTTTCGCCTAAGGAAACTTCTAGTTTGCTTTCCAACATATCGCCAGTTCCTTCAATTTCTTCTTGAAAAATTGTATGTATAACTTTGTTTATTCTTTCTATAATTTGATATTCACTATCAGATGACTGAAAATTTAGGACAGATACTTCATCACAAGTCTCTGAAGGAGCTTTATTTACAGGCATGTCATTAACACACTGAAACTCATCAAAGTCTCCAAAATCATCATCAGCTTCATTTTGATTTTGAAAAAGGTTGTCTGATGCTAGTATTGGAGCAGCATTTACATCCTCTCCAAAATTTGCAGTAAAGTCTCCAAACTCTTCATTTTTGGATGCATCATTTTGCCAAGGATTTTCAAATGAACTATCAAGAACAGACTCTGTAGGTTTAACAGAACTCGTAAATTGGAAATCATTAAAGTCATCAAATTCATCGAATTCACTATTTTTCATGTTTTGGTCTAATGCAATTTCTTCAAGGCTTTCTTCTTGTCGGTTAACTATTGTTGCAATAATATTACTCTGGAGGTTGGTATTTTCAATCTCATCAACTGTATTCATACCACAGGTTTGGTTTTCAGAATGATCAACACCCTTCTCTATGACCAGTTCCTCAGGGAGTGTTTGTGTTTCATCTATATGTACAGGAATAGACTCTTCTGCAATATCTCCATTATCAACCTCTACCACATCATTTTTCAATTCAAATGTAGGTGGGGAACTATCAGCTGGAATTTCATCTTGTAAAACTGGTTTGATTGCTTTTTCACTTTTGTTTGTTTCAATGTCTTCATTAATATTCTTTTGTGTACTGCCTGTAGACTCTACATCAATCTTTAAATTTAAGTCTTCAAGGATATCATCTTCTATTGTTACTCTATTGTTGGTTTCATCTGCCTCAATACTCGCTATTTCAGTACTTGCTTTGGTTGCTGTGTGTTTCTTGTCATCTTGAGACATGTCAAACTCTGGACAAGTTTTGGTTGTGGTGGATTTGAAATGATTAAAACTAGAAAAGTTTCCATAATCATAATCATTACTTTCATCTTCTTCTTGTGACACTGAAAAATTTTATTACATAATTTTACATTACAAAATTATTTGTTGCATTATATTGACATAATTTTATGGGCACTATTATATTAGTTCATTATCCTCAAGGTAACCATCACATTGAATATATCGTCGCAAAAGTTATAACATTCCATAAGTCCGAAAATAGTCAACATGACTTTTTCATGTCATTCAATAGAGAATCGAAAGATGCATCTATAGACTTTATCAAAAACAAGGGTGTTCATCAATTGAAGTGTTTTATTTTTAAATCAAAAACATAAAGAATGTAGTATTACATGTGATATTGAAAAGCCATGGTTTTTAAGTGCTACTGAAAAGGCGTAATTTTTTAATTACATGATGTTAAAACAAATAAATTATATTAAATAATAAATTTATTTAGCAACAAAATACAATACAGAGAACAAAAGATAGTAAATAAAAAACATCCCCTCAGTGTGTGTGCTAATGTATTTACTAATTTAATATTATTGTTGTCTGGAAGAGATCGCTTACTAGTGATAAGACCGCCTAAATTGTACTACTAGTTGTCTGTAATACCTTGTCTATAAATGTTTGTTTTTGGGGCAATAAAGAATATCTATCTATCTATTATTCTTCTCACATTATATAACTGTCACTTACTTTCCTTATTACATATACATCTAAGCTAAGCTTACACAATTTTCATTTGGTTCTAAAACTAAAGAATACAGACTCACAACAGCAAAATAAAGTAATACTTTATCATATACTAACATACCTATAATATTGCAAATTTACCACTATGCATTTACAGATATTCAAGTATGACTCCTTATCAAAATAATGTATGTAACATAACATTGGACTTAAAGTTTGATTTCTCACAGTTAAAGATACTTCCACAAGGACTCCTAATTATTGAAATTTTGTGTTTCTACTTAAGTTTTTACACTTTATGAATATATTTTTAAAGAACATAACTTACAATGATAATTCAAATCAAAATCTTCTTGGTCTTTATCATCCTCGCATTGTTCTGGTGGTGGAGGAGTGCTACAAACGAGTGGAGGAATCGACATACTTCTACAGATGTAAATCTATTTAATACAACACTTGTATTACGAACAATTTTACACAACTGGAATATAGTAAATTAAAATGTAATTTTATACAACATCGATAGACCGCGGAATAAATAAAATAATTATATTAGCCATCGAAAAGAGGACAGCTGTTAGTAATTGACAAATTCTGGCTGTTACTCACACACCAGTCAAAAATGACGTCTGACTGAAATAGCCCGTTTACACTCGCGTGCGAGTGACGAGGCGAGGCGCGAGGCGAGCGACGAAGCGAGAGTGTGAACACTCGCTCGCGCCTCGCCTCGCGCCTCGCCTCGTCACTCGCAGCGCTCGCGTCGCGAGCGGTTTTTTGGTCACGAGTCAAAGGGCCTCGCGACGAACGCGAGCGGGGTGTTTACACTCGCGCTCTCGCTTCATTCGCGATTCAGCGTTGTGCCGCGCAGGTCGTTAAAATGGATGCGTCTATGAGGAAACATTTAGATTTACTGGAGCATTTCAAAGGGAACCAATAGGCTATTATGGCTAAAAATTGTAATTAGTCCGTCTTTTAGCTTATTCATAAATAAAAGACACGTATTTTTCCTTTTTTCAATTAAATAAACAATACCAAAGATACAAGGCATCAAAAGTTAGGAGTGGGAGTCTTTGACGTAACTCGCTCCCGTAAAAATGGCTCACCGAGTGACGTCACGCGTAATTTCAACGGGCTATAACTTTGTAAGTTTTAGTCTAATTTACAAATAAAAAAATACGTGTCTTTTATTTTTGAATAAGCTAAAAGACGGACTAATTACAATTTTTAGCCATAATAGCCTATTCTGTGGAACCCAAAAATAAATACCATAAAATGAACCAAAAAGTAAACGATGCGTGGAAGAGGTTGTCATTACAAATGAAATGAATAGACCTTTAATTGATTTAAAACATAAGACATTTTACTTTTTTATTTGTATTTAATGTGTGTAGTTCAATAAACCATGACTTGTTGCCGCTAACATTTCGACGTCCTCCATTGTCGCGAGCTCAAAGACAACTGAACTCGTGACGAGAGTGTAAACACCAAGCTCGTTTTGGGGGGCGTGGCGCGAGTCACGAGGCGAGGTACGAGGCGAATCGCGAGGCGAGAGTATAAATGGGGTATAAGCAATGAATGTCATGTCATGTCATATCAATCCATCGCCATTTTTATTTTCGTTCAACAACAGTTTGCGAAGCAAACAATATTTTAATAGGATTATTTGGCTAAGTACAAAACCAAAAAATCCTATTAAAATATTAGGAGGGTAATTGAACGGAAAGTTTGTTCGTTTATAATTTTCTTGATTTCTAAAATGCTCTCTATTTTTACATTCCCGTACCGTTGTTGTAGAATTGAATTAATGTGAACAAGGCCTAACACAGTAATGACGAGATCTGTGGCAGTGTTAATAGACCAATAGAAGACGTTTCACCTAAACTTACCCTCTTTGGTCAATAAAAAAACGCCGTATCGGTCGGTCGGCGTTATTATTAGTCGGTTTTTGTCATATTTAAATAATTTTACTACTTCATTACTGACAAATATAACATAAAATAGTAATTATTGTTTACAATTATAATATAAAAGACGTGTAGTTACGAAGGTAAGCACTTTAATATTAATATCTTATGTCTCGGTTTGTTACTTTGTGTCAGCTGGTTAATGTTTAAGTACTTCTTTCTAGCGATATGTAGTCTTTCGAAACATTTCATTAATTAAGGTGCTACGGATCGACTGTACATTCTATCCTGGAAAGCTAAATTCCTTTCGAAAGTATTACTTTCAATGAAAGCCCTGTCAATAACCTTTGACATGTGTCACTGCTTACGTGTCAGCTTGCACCTAGTACCTTCATTTTGTAAAGCTGTTTTCCATAATTTTTTAGATAAAATAGGAACTTCTATCAATACATACGTTTTATCGGCATTGTACTAAATCATTTCTTACGGCTGGTTACATCTATTAGACTCTAAATGATAACAGTGCCCAACATCACATAGGCGAAGTTCCATAAAATAATCTAATTGGAAAAATAATCGGTATATTATTTTACTTACCTACCTGATTTTCCGGAGAATAATTGTTTTGTAAATTATTCTTATGTAGAGCTTCTGATATGTTTAATATGCTTAGGACATATAGCATTCTAGTTCTTCCAATATTTCTTTATCTGGTATAAAAGTTTCATGTTGACTGTAATTTGCAGAGTAAGTGGCTGGTGCAGATCCAATGGAGCTGCAGGCATGGCTGGTGTTGTGCGGGGTGGGAGTGGCAGGCGTGGCGGCAGTGTTGCTGCTCATGGGGCTATTCTCGGCCTCTGGCACTAGCTATGAGGAGGCCATAGCCCAGCAGCGCAAAGCCACCACTGAACTTCTTTCATTAGCTGACAACAAAAACAAGGCCAAAAAGACAAATAAAAAGGACAAAAAGGAAAAAAAGGTATGTTCAACTTTTTTATGTATGAGCTAATAACAAATGTCAGTACTACCCACTTCATAGCATGTATAATTATTTTTCAAAAACTACATGGAATTAAACAATTATATTACAATGATGAAGGCCGAAATATACACAGAAATGCTACAAACCTCACTATTATAAATATTCTTCAAAAATCATTAATTCACACTCAAAATCTAGTACACTTCCAACACACAGCTGTTATGGCATGCAAATTGCATATGCAGTGCAAAAGATTTATAGGATCTTTATTTAAAAAAATTCAGTATCCTTATTTTTATGTAAATGCAAAGTCCTCAATCAGTATCAGCTACCTATTCACCCCTTAAAAGATTCCCTAGGTCTACCAGACACAGTGTGTTTAAGCAGTAATTTGGATATAATTATTATTTTTGCTATCATTTTCTTTTTTTAGTTGGCAAAAAAAGAAAAGAGCAAGGAGAATACTGCAGCAGCGACAGGAAGTGACTTGGAAAGTGAAGCTCCTGCTGAAAGTGGATTGGAGGATGATCCGGTGCCATCTGAAAAACCACATGTGGAGTTCTGTCCACCTGTGGTTGTTGATGTTCCAAGGGATGTAAAAGGATATACTGTGAAGGTATGATTAAATATAAATTGTCTATATAATATAATAATAATATGATAACAGCAATTATTGTATCTTGGTTTACATCTCTTCAATACTTTGGGCTCTTTAATACTCTATGGGGTATGAGATCTAGCTTTTTAGATAATATTTTTTTGCTTATGCCTGTATTACTAACATTATAGTGGCAATACTTAGTCCAATTAAACAATTTCACATAAGTCCCTGAAATGACTCTAGATTGAACAATAATAACAGTGTTGCATCGGCTGATGATGATGATGAACAGTGTTGCATGAATTTTAATTGTCCTGCTATTCATGTTGGAGATAATTATATCCAACATATCAAAGATGTCTTCAAAATATGTCTCATCTTAAGTTCCAAATTAATGGTATAGCTGTCATGACTTTTATATATTTATATATCTATGAACATATTATTTCTTTCAACTGTGTTATCAAATATTGTATTCTATTGTTAGCTATGTGCTCCTTGTATATTTATATGGCTGTTATTTTTAGTATGTACATACCTTGGAGCTTGAATTCTATTTAGTATCCTTTTATTATATTGTGTCTGGGACTATGTTCGCAAGTACTTTAAGATAATTATGATTGGTAATGTGTAATAATCTATTCACATTTTCTACATTAAATGGTTTTTATAGATTTTTTCAAAGTCATCAGAAAATGCTCATCAATCTGAACAACTTAGGGGTATCTTAAGTGTTCAACATAAGACAACTAACAAGAAATGGTTGTCAGGCAGATATTTTTTTCCAATATGCCATTTTCATGTCTTATACATAGTTTATATGGTCTACTATCTGTGCCGGCGGCGTCGCACGCGTGGTAATCGGGTTTCAAAAATAATGGACTTCCAAAAATTTTAAGTTAGCACTTTAGCAATACATTGGTGAAAACCGCATTCAATTCCATGCAGTAGTTTTTGTGTGATGCACATTCAAACATACAGATAAAAATTTCTTCCGTTTTCCCAACATTTCCTTTGACTGCTCTGCTCCTATTGATTGTAGCGTGATGAAAAGTATACTATAACCTGCCCAGGAGTATGAAGAATAATTGTACCAAGTTTCATTAAAATCCGTCGAGTAGTTTTTGTTTCTATAACAAACATACAGACAGACAAAAATTCTACTGATTGCATTTTTGGCATCAGTATCGATCACTAGTCATTCCCTGATAGTTATTTTGAAAATATATTTAATGTACAGAATTCATCTCTACAGATATATAAGTATATAAGTAAATAATTATTATAAGTAAGTATAGAAGATAGAAGATTGTGTTTCTGCATCATTGTTCCAGTTTCAAAATTTATTTGTAGCCTATATGAAGCCCAGATTTATTATTTATACAATTTAATTAAAATCCATCAACTGCAGTTCCAGAGATCAGCATATAGGCAAATACAGTCATATTTTAAAATTCTTTGTATATTGACCCCCTTAATTGTTTTGTAAAAATATTCCATGTACAGACACACTTTTTTTACTGTTTTATTGTATTTACAATAGAAGCAAGACTTGTGTTATACCTATGTCGAGATGTATTTGAAAGATTAAACATAATGTCAGTAGTAAATTATATTGTTAAAAATTCCTACACAGTTGTCAACTGAAGACAATTACCAAACTGCAATATTGTTGCCTACACGATATCAGGCAGTTTGGCTGAACAATGCATTTATTTTATTGAAATGTAACACATTAACTGCCTATTAAAGTGGTTTTTATTGATGGTACTATTGAAAAAATTTGGTTCTTAAGAAAATGCATATAAAGTATATTTTATAAAATAAAATAAATTTTATTGGCATTGATTTATAGTTACACCTACAAATCATTAAATAAATAATATGCCAGTTGACTTCTCTTTTAGATTCTTATCTTTAGACTTCTCCATTAAAGAAACATAGGTGAAAAACTTAGTCTGTTGCATTAATATTCTCAAATTGATACAATTGTGTACATTGCAATATAGTATACACTAATATCTGTACAGATTCGCAAACGCGGTAAGGATCCTAAGGTTAAGCCGATACTGTTAAATAAAGAGGATCCAAGCTGCATTAGCGATCCCAGCACGCTGCCCTCTACACCTTCTGTCTCCAATCATTTTGAGGAGATGCACCCTAAGGACGAGTTTGAATTGTTGCAATCTACACTGGCTATTGAAAAAGTGAGTCCTCCCGAAGAAACTGGTAATCAGCGCCTGACGTGTTACCCCAGTTGTCCCACTAGTTGACTCATGGTCTTTTCGAAATTATGATTTGGTTTTGTGTGATTTTAGCTTTGTATTATTTTTATGGAAATATGGTTATATTTAAAGTTTCATCTTACTCATATATTTCATACATTTTTGTGCATGTAGCATCCTATTATTTTTCATTTATATGCAATGGTTTATCGCAATACATGCATGTATATTTATATACACATAATTCACAAACACTATCAAAGAAGGCTACAATCTAAATGACCCCCAAAGTCAATGTGATATCACTGAAAAACTATAATTTATGTTCACATTCTTAAAATATTCATGTGTTTTGATACATCATTAATTATGATAACAATCAAAAACACTAGCTGTTACAATGGCTCTAAATAATATCTTCTATTTCTAGACATTGATATTAAAATATGCTTTTCTGCATGTAAGATGTATTAACAATACCTGAATAATATGTTTAAATATCATTTAAAAATATTAAAGGACAAATAATATGATTCAGATGATGGTACAATACAATTAAATATCAGTGGCTACTGACAATAATTGAGTTTGGAGCTAATTACGAATGACCTCTAATAAATATCTAATAGGGTATTTGACAAATTTTAAAAATCATTTTAAATTGTTCTTTGTAACAAGTTATGCACATTCCCTTAATATTTCCGGGAAATATTCTGTATTATGGGTAAAAATCTATTTTAAAGTTCGTATTTCTAGAAGCGCGGGAAAAACGCTATATTTGAATTGATGCCGGTCACGTGACTTACGTGACGTCACAGGCAATTAAGAAGAGCATATTCGCGGCTGAAACACAAATCGTGCAGAGCCAAAAACTTCAAAAAAAAAACAAACGTCAAAAACAATCCGTCAAAGTTCGAATTAATCGACTTGATTTAATCAAATTTTATAATTTAAATAGTGTATAAATCGTGTGTGTAATGTTAGCTCGACGATACCTAAATTCCATTCAAATAAAATCAAGTGTGATGATCATTTTGATCTACGAGTATAACCTCAATAAACAAGTTACTCGCCTGTGACGTAGCCAGAATTGTGACCAATCACAAAGCGTTTATTGTCCTTCAAAAAGTTTAATAAAATAGTACATTTTGTTTCATGAAATATGCAATTAATATACATATTTTTGCCTAAATTAAAGTGAATTATGTTATCTTATGCTATTTTCTATAAGGATGACCAAAACTTGCGGCATTTTTTGAATGTTGTCAAATACCCTATTAGTATCATCCTGATCAGAAGCTAACAGCATGTCATCCTAGACTTGTAAATAGATCTTTTACATGTCAAAGTTAACTACAAGAAATTTTACAGAAACCATTCATTTAAATCCAAGTTTTAGTAGGTAAGAGTCCTCTAATCATTTATACTTCATAACATAAACCCTTATTGTAAGATGATATTGTTTCACAGTCATATTCGGTCGATAGTTAACTAGTTAATGTGTAGGTACTTGAAATTAGAAGTTTTTTTTTTAATACTCTAAACTTCTCATTTATATAACTGATAATATATATTTTATTTTAGGCGTCAGAGAAGAAAGAAGAAGTAGTTGAAAAGAAGGAAATTAAGCCTACCAAAGTTCCGAAAGGCAGTAAGTTGTCTCCGAAGGTGGCCGCTGCCGCTGAGCCTGCCCGGGAGGAGCCGGCGCGCGAGCGGCACAACAGCGGCGACGGGCCCAAGGACCAGAGAAAAGGTTCGTGATGGTTTTAATAATGCCTGCTACATTAATTTGCGCAAATAGACCAATAAGAGTATTGGTCTTTACAGTTTAAAAGCTCACGAAAACTACGTTAAATGATTATATATTGCAGAAGGAAGATTTAAATATTCGTCATTGTATAAGACTTATTCATTATTACTACAATTATGATGTAACTATTTAAAGCTTACACATAAGTTGCAGAGCCAAATCATATTAATCATATTATTTGCTGTTCAAACTAAAAGTTTGCATTCTCGTACAGCGGCCAGTTGTGTAGTACAGTAGAACCATTTTATTCTATGTTTTATGCCAATTAAGTATAAATGCCAAAATCATTGAAATGTGGACCTTATTGCGTTACTTTATTTAAAATCAACAAAAAAGTGAGTCTCTGCTAACTTGTAAATTAGAAACTGTGTCAAACTGTCACGGTGAGCACCGAATACGAATATGGCGCTCGTAGAGACCAACAGCATACGAGGACGTTTCGCGCGTATTCGCGGAACATTACTATTAGCGAAGGTTCTTCTCTCTCCTTCCAAAGTTTAGACGACTGTGCGGGTATATCGATGTAACTTATTAAATTGGTACTACTGTATCTGTATTTGAATATGGAACATGATTGTTTTCATTAGCTAAGAAATCGGAAAAGAAACCAGCAGTCGAGGAAGTCTTGGAAACCGCTAAAGAGGAGCTCGTGCCGCCGCTGAACGCGCCGCAGCCCAGCGAGCTCACCACCGACAAGCTACTGCGGCAAGCTCTGGCGCCCGCCGCCGTGCCCCCCTCCGCCCCCGCCCCCGCCGCCGCGCAGCCCGCCAAGGGCAAGAAAAAGAAGCCCGAGCCGAATGTGCTCACGCTTATGGGTAAGTGTCTTGATTGTCGCTTATTTGTTCTGATGTCTGGTGTCACAGCTGAAAGCCCCACATTCTTGCTTAAGGCTCAATTCTCACTGAAGGAGCAACGACCGGCAACGACTTTTTAGAGCAAAATATTTCAGCAGAGCGACGACGCGAGAACGAACCTTTGAGCACCGCGCATTGTGGCGCAGTGGTCAGCCACTTGCTGCTACAACCGCTGCCTCCCGCTGCTCCTTCACTAGAAATTGAGCGTAAAGGGAGCGTCGCAGTGGTGCTCCGACAGCGCAGCGCAGCACTCGATTTACAAATGTATATGTCACTGTACAATTGTAAATACCGTTAGATTATGATCTATCTCGCGACATTGTAAACTCTCGCAAGATTCTGATCTGTGACATGCTTGCTTACAGTTTAACTATTATTTTTCGATATATCATTATTATTATACTGTATCGATCAAAATGAATTTTTTATCAGTCACGCGTTTAATTAGCAACAGCTCTACTTTGAACGATCAGAATCTACGGAAAAATTTGCAATTTCAATTTCACTTTCACGGTAAAATAGGTATAAAAAAGCCCAAATGTTGTTTCTTATTGGTAAGCGTATGCAATGTTCAGCAGCGGGCGACGGCGGCGGCGTGAACGTGGGCGAGCTGGTGCGCGTGGTGCGCGAGGCGGCGCTGTCGCGCACCGAGATACAGATCCTGACGGACGCGCTGCTCAACAAGCACCACGACCCGCTGCCCGAGCACTCCGAGTGGACCGAGGTGACTGCTTTACCTTGACTGGTATCATTGTGTTTTCTTACAGACTACGCCTGCGATCGGCAACATCTGGAGGATATCCTCCAGATGTTTGCCCGAAATAGCAAACAACTGGGGAGGCCTATGTCCAGCAGTGTACTGCAATAAGCTGATGATGATGACAGACTACGCCTATATAATGTATGTAACTAAAACTTTAAGTACCTATTCTGCTACCCAAGACGAGTACCAGGTACTGGAGGCGGTTTGGCATTTTGGAAAAATATGAAGGCTTTAAATTTTATTGTTATGGTTTTATTTTCAGGGACCCAACGATCCTATGCAAAAATTGAAGAAACAACTGGCGGACAAAGAAAAGGCTTTAGCCGACGAGATTGAAGCGAGCCAAGCTCTTCATGCTAAATTGAAAGAACTCAGGTAAAAAGTAGTTTTGCATCATAAAACATTACATTACATGACATACACAATAGTAGTGAGTGTGTTGTCGAGGTGACCAAACAATCTTATGCCACATGTCTGCTGATAATGAAATATTGTTACATACTCTTAGAAATTGATGTGAATAAACTTCTTGGTCTAATATACGACTTTTGTCTTGCGGACATAGAACGCGGTGCTATCGTATCGATGTAATGTTAACGCATTACGGCGCGGTTTACGCTTAATGATATGTTGTTTATGTAATGTGTCAGGGCGAATCTGAACGCCGAGCGCGGGCGGAGTGCGGCGACGGTACGCGCGGGCGAGGCGGCGGCGGCGGCCCACGCGGCCGAGCTGCACGCGCTGCAGGCGCGCCTCCAGCGGCTGCACGACGACAACCACGCGCTCGCGCAGGACAAGCTGCTGGTGAGTGACGCGCGGGCGAGGCGGCGACGGTACGCGGCCGAGCTGCACGCGCTGCAGGCGCGCCTCCAGCGGCTGCACGACGACAACCACGCGCTCGCGCAGGACAAGCTGCTGGTGAGTGACGCGCGAGTGACGCGCGGGCGAGGCGGCGACGGTACGCGGCCGAGCTGCACGCGCTGCAGGCGCGCCTCCAGCGGCTGCACGACGACAACCACGCGCTCGCGCAGGACAAGCTGCTGGTGAGTGACGCGCGGGCGAGGCGGCGACGGTACGCGGCCGAGCTGCAC
The DNA here is from genome assembly GCA_031163375.1 of Conogethes punctiferalis. Classification (NCBI taxonomy): domain Eukaryota; kingdom Metazoa; phylum Arthropoda; class Insecta; order Lepidoptera; family Crambidae; genus Conogethes; species Conogethes punctiferalis. The sequence continues at coordinate 6,411,126 of CM062093.1, forward strand.
GCGCTGCAGGCGCGCCTCCAGCGGCTGCACGACGACAACCACGCGCTCGCGCAGGACAAGCTGCTGGTGAGTGACGCGCGGGCGAGGCGGCGACGGTACGCGGCCGAGCTGCACGCGCTGCAGGCGCGCCTCCAGCGGCTGCACGACGACAACCACACGCTCGCGCAGGACAAGCTGCTGGTGAGTGACGCGCGAGTGACGCGCGGGCGAGGCGGCGACGGTACGCGGCCGAGCTGCACGCGCTGCAGGCGCGCCTCCAGCGGCTGCACGACGACAACCACGCGCTCGCGCAGGACAAGCTGCTGGTGAGTGACGCGCGGGCGAGGCGGCGACGGTACGCGGCCGAGCTGCACGCGCTGCAGGCGCGCCTCCAGCGGCTGCACGACGACAACCACACGCTCGCGCAGGACAAGCTGCTGGTGAGTGACGCGCGGGCGAGGCGGCGACGGTACGCGGCCGAGCTGCACGCGCTGCAGGCGCGCCTCCAGCGGCTGCACGACGACAACCACGCGCTCGCGCAGGACAAGCTGCTGGTGAGTGACGCGCGGGCGAGGCGGCGACGGTACGCGGCCGAGCTGCACGCGCTGCAGGCGCGCCTCCAGCGGCTGCACGACGACAACCACGCGCTCGCGCAGGACAAGCTGCTGGTGAGTGACGCGCGGGCGAGGCGGCGACGGTACGCGGCCGAGCTGCACGCGCTGCAGGCGCGCCTCCAGCGGCTGCACGACGACAACCACGCGCTCGCGCAGGACAAGCTGCTGGTGAGTGACGCGCGAGTGACGCGCGGGCGAGGCGGCGACGGTACGCGGCCGAGCTGCACGCGCTGCAGGCGCGCCTCCAGCGGCTGCACGACGACAACCACGCGCTCGCGCAGGACAAGCTGCTGGTGAGTGACGCGCGGGCGAGGCGGCGACGGTACGCGGCCGAGCTGCACGCGCTGCAGGCGCGCCTCCAGCGGCTGCACGACGACAACCACGCGCTCGCGCAGGACAAGCTGCTGGTGAGTGACGCGCGGGCGAGGCGGCGACGGTACGCGGCCGAGCTGCACGCGCTGCAGGCGCGCCTCCAGCGGCTGCACGACGACAACCACGCGCTCGCGCAGGACAAGCTGCTGGTGAGTGACGCGCGGGCGAGGCGGCGACGGTACGCGGCCGAGCTGCACGCGCTGCAGGCGCGCCTCCAGCGGCTGCACGACGACAACCACGCGCTCGCGCAGGACAAGCTGCTGGTGAGTGACGCGCGGGCGAGGCGGCGACGGTACGCGGCCGAGCTGCACGCGCTGCAGGCGCGCCTCCAGCGGCTGCACGACGACAACCACGCGCTCGCGCAGGACAAGCTGCTGGTGAGTGACGCGCGGGCGAGGCGGCGACGGTACGCGGCCGAGCTGCACGCGCTGCAGGCGCGCCTCCAGCGGCTGCACGACGACAACCACGCGCTCGCGCAGGACAAGCTGCTGGTGAGTGACGCGCGGGCGAGGCGGCGACGGTACGCGGCCGAGCTGCACGCGCTGCAGGCGCGCCTCCAGCGGCTGCACGACGACAACCACGCGCTCGCGCAGGACAAGCTGCTGGTGAGTGACGCGCGGGCGAGGCGGCGACGGTACGCGGCCGAGCTGCACGCGCTGCAGGCGCGCCTCCAGCGGCTGCACGACGACAACCACGCGCTCGCGCAGGACAAGCTGCTGGTGAGTGACGCGCGGGCGAGGCGGCGACGGTACGCGGCCGAGCTGCACGCGCTGCAGGCGCGCCTCCAGCGGCTGCACGACGACAACCACGCGCTCGCGCAGGACAAGCTGCTGGTGAGTGACGCGCGGGCGAGGCGGCGACGGTACGCATGGGCGAGGCGGCATAGGAACTGACAAAATTTTGGCGAACTAAAATGATTCGTCCACCTGCAGTAATAAAAATTGTTGCCTGTTTGATCTAATTTTCATCAAATTTGTTTTAGCTTCAATCGAAACTCGGGGCAGAGGGAGAAGCTCAGGCACAGAGACACCAGATGGAGATACATATACAGAGATTAACTGAGGCAAGTTATTTTTATAATACTAATTTTCTTTTATGTAGTCGAGTCATCTTTAAAATTCTATTGTAATAGACAAGACATTGAATCAATTGCGATTCACGGTTTTTTTGATCATTTTCAGTCGTCTGCATGTTGAGTTGTCATAGTACACACATACGTTATATGAGTATTGTTCCTATCACTGTGCGCAACTTGGGCAAGAACTTACAAGCATTCGTGTTGTAAACAGGCGGAGAGCGGCATGGTCCAGCAAATAACGGGCCTACAGGCGGAACTGAGCGCGCGGCTGGTGGAGGCGGGGCAGGCGCGCATGGACGCGGGCGCGGCGCGCGACGCCATGATCATCGCGCAGCAGCACGCCGCCGAGCTGGCGCAGCAGCTGCAGGTACCCACACACTGCAGCAGCGGCAGGTACCCACACACTGCACCAGCGGCAGGCGCGCATGGATGCGGGCGCGGCGCGCGACGCCATGATCATCGCGCAGCAGCACGCCGCCGAGCTGGCGCAGCAGCTGCAGGTACCCACACACTGCAGCAGCGGCAGGTACCCACACACTGCACCAGCGGCAGGCGCGCATGGATGCGGGCGCGGCGCGCGACGCCATGATCATCGCGCAGCAGCACGCCGCCGAGCTGGCGCAGCAGCTGCAGGTACCCACACACTGCAGCAGCGGCAGGTACCCACACACTGCACCAGCGGCAGGCGCGCATGGATGCGGGCGCGGCGCGCGACGCCATGATCATCGCGCAGCAGCACGCCGCCGAGCTGGCGCAGCAGCTGCAGGTACCCACACACTGCAGCAGCGGCAGGTACCCACACACTGCACCAGCGGCAGGCGCGCATGGATGCGGGCGCGGCGCGCGACGCCATGATCATCGCGCAGCAGCACGCCGCCGAGCTGGCGCAGCAGCTGCAGGTACCCACACACTGCAGCAGCTGCAGGTACCCACACACTGCAGCAGCGGCAGGTACCCACACACTGCACCAGCGGCAGGCGCGCATGGATGCGGGCGCGGCGCGCGACGCCATGATCATCGCGCAGCAGCACGCCGCCGAGCTGGCGCAGCAGCTGCAGGTACCCACACACTGCAGCAGCTGCAGGTACCCACACACTGCAGCAGCTGCAGTTACCCACACGCTGCAGCAGCTGCAGGTACCCACACACTGCAGCAGCTGCAGGTACCCACACACTGCAGCAGCTGCAGTTACCCACACGCTGCAGCAGCTGCAGGTACCCACACGCTGCAGCAGCGGCAGGTGCGCACTGTGTGGTCGCACTGTGTGCACGTGCAAACCACCGGCTTTTTCAATTATCCGAAAGCAAAACCATAAAAGTTTCAAAATGTCAGTCTCGTGATTACATTATAACCCTTGTCGCAGGAATCGAGCCGCGCATGCGCCGACCTGGAGCAGCAGCGGCAGTGCGCGCTGCACGCCGAGCAGCTGGCGCAGCAGGAGCTCCGCCAACTGCAGGAACGACTCAACGGTAAATAATTAACCTAAGACATGCCACGCTGGGCCACACGTCGCCATCTAACCCCAAACTAAGCTGAAGCTTGTACTATGGGTGCTAGATAACTGATAAACTTACTTAGATACTTTTTTTTGTACATAACAAACACCCAGACCAATACAGACATGTTCATGCACACAAATTTTTATACTGCGCGAGGATCGAATCCACGACCTTTAGCTCAGAAGGCAGAGGTCATTACCAAATGAGCCATTAAGCCAGTCAAATAAAAAAATAGTTTTACACTTACGCATATTCTTCCTTTTCAGGGGAACAGATACTCGAGCTTGGGCTTATTTTTTAGCAGTTAAATAAAATTTGTATCTCTTACTTCATAAGTGCATAATTTAATCTATTCTGCAGCCACGTCTGAACTTCAAAATGAAGTTCAACGTCTGACGAATCGCGCGCTTGCCGCTGAAAGCAGCCTTGAGAAATTGAAGGAGGAGACGGAAAAGCAGAAGCAACAGGTAAAAACATTTTTTATAAGTAAATGGATAGCGTTTGGCCGCAACTCGCCTGATGTTAAGCGTTAAAGCCTACTATGAAGCGCATCCACGAATCAGAAAACGCTTTACTCGCCTTTAAATCTAAAGATTATGGACTAATAGAAAACAGACTCCGGTAGAGATTTCTATAGTTTAGCCTAAGATGGAGCTAAGCTAAGATCTTTTGGCTCCTGAGCAGGGAGACGAAGGAAGCGCGAGGACGAAGGAAGTCTGTGCTGACGCTACAATCTTAATATATATTTTTTAATTAAGCAGTGTGTTAGTGCCTCTTTCAAATTATGTAAATAATTGTTATTAGTTGTCCACGGAGCTGTCGTCGCTGAGGGAGCAGCTGGCCGAGCGCGAGTCCGAGCTGGCCGAGCTGAAGCTGATGAAGGCGGCGCCCGCGCACAACGGGCTGCCCGCCGCCGCCCTCGGCGAACAGCACAAGGTCAGGAGGAACAAATTACTTTATACTAAGAACCATGTGTACAATGATTATTATTTACTATCAAAATAAGCGCTCGCTCGTATCGCAAAATAGGCGCTCAGTCGTCGAGTTGTGGAAAACGACCCGATCAAACTAACTATAGTATCATCTAAAGAATACTCCTCAGTTGTTTTGTCACATAGTAAGTTATGTATTTACCACAACAGCGTGGTGTATCAGGTCCAATAAAGGATATGGCGTTAATTGGGGTTTCCACACCGAAAGAGTAGTGATGAGGAAATCATTAAGTTGAACATTGTGTTCAATTCCACTCTGTTTGCGGTGAGCACTATCAGCAAAAACTTCATATGTATTCATTGAAGTCAACATGAAACAGATGGCCCATATCCATACCTTCTGTATAATAATAATCTGTTAAATGTATCAACCTGTTTATAAAATAACGACCTAACACAAAATTCATATATTTGGATGTTGATGTTGAGCGTTAACCAACAAACAATAGCTTTTCTATTATGTCTAGCTTCTCGGCAGTCAAAGTGATAAAAAAAATATTCTATAGTAGTATGTAGGATCGTTTTTAGGGTTCCGTAGCCAAAATGGCAAAAACGGGACCCTTATAGATTCGTCATGTCTGTCTGTCTGTCTGTCTGTCCGTCCGTATGTCACAGCCAGTTTATTCCGAAACTATAAGAGCTACATTATTGAAATTTGGTACGTAGATGTATTCTGTGAACCGCATTAAGATGTGAAAATAAAATTAGAAAAAAATCCATAATTTTTGGGGTTCCCCATACATAGAACTGAAACTCAAATTTTTTTTTTCATCAGACGTATACGTGTGGGGTATCTATGGATAGGTATTTGAAAATTATGTTGAGGTTTCTAACAACATTTTTTTCTAAACTAAATAGTTTGCGAGAGAGACTCTTCCAAAGTGGTAAAATGTGTCCCCCCCCCCCCCCCCCGTAACTTCTAAAATATGGGCATGATAAAACTGAAAAAAATATATGATGTGTATTACTATAAAAACTACTAACGAAATTTGGTTTGAATGAAATCTAGACAGTAGTTTTTTTTAAACGTCATAAATCAAATTACCTAATTTTTTCATTCAATCAGTGGTACGGAACCCTACGTGCGCGAGTCCGGCTCGCACTTGGCCGGTTTTTTCAAAGAAACTCATTTTTGCAAAATGGTTGTCTGGTCGTTATTTTATTATATTTATATTTGCTGCCAATGAAACACCTTTAAAAGAGTTAAAGGCGTTATTAAACTGGTTCGCTTGCATCCCAGGCGGCCGAGCTAGCCAAGGTGGAGAGCGTGGTGGAGGCGCTGCGCGGCGAGCTGGCGCACGCGCAGGCCGCCAGCCGCGCCCAGCGCGACGAGCTCGCCCGGCTGCAGGACCAGCTCGCCGCCTACCAGCACAAGAACAACGTGAGTACACGTGACAACTCGGCGACAACGCTACCAGCGTGACTACTCACTAAGCAAGAAGGAAAGAAAAAAGTATTCAGCGCACTTGAAAAAATACAGGGTTAAGCTAAATCTAAAAACGAACTGATAAATGCGTTCGAAAAAATCTCGTTCGGAAACTAGCACGTTCATTCAAATTTGACATTAGTCTAGTACCACTAATGTCAAATTTGAATGACGTTTTTTTTCGAAAGGGTTTTCTGGAACCACATAATAAGCAGGTCCAACTGTTACGTGATTGGTTCATTTTGACGCTGACATTTACATAGCAACTGACCAATCACTTGATAGCTGGACCTGCCTGGCTGGTTTTCAGAAAACCCTCATTGAAAGTTAGCTAATCCGAGCGGAAATAGGCATTGTGAATAGCCCTGCTGATTACACCAATTGAAATTCATAAACCACTTAATTGAGTCCTGGCTTTAATTTCGGGCTTATTTCAACACTTTATATTAATTTTAATACTACACTTCGTTAGGCGTAAACTTTTTGTATTGAGGGTATCTGCTACCTACAGTGAATTAATTGCGTTTCTTAATCTTTCCTTTATCGTCTAATTAATATTATTTGCATGTTATTATTTATATAGAAAAATAATGGATGTCTTTGTTTGCAATTTTTAAAAAGAAATGATGTTTTTTTTAAGAATAGAGCTTAATATATTTTACTTACGAGATGCACATTATTTTACTATCTATAATGACTAATTGGGCAACTAATTAATTATTCTTACATAAAATATTCAGATGTCAAATTATGCTAACATTTTCTTATATTTTCTTATACTCTCCGTTCAGGAGTTGCGAACTAAAAACTGGAAAGTAATGGAAGCGTTGCAATCCGCCGAAAAGGCCCTCCAGACGAAAGCGCCGAGTGCGTTGCCGGCCCAAGACGCGCTGCGAGTAAGTCCCTTCATACTCCACCAGGGGCTGCCATTTGGAAAGCCATACATGACTATTTAACTTAATGTCATAACTTAATTCACCAATTTATTTTGCTTTTAGTTTCTTCAATTCCACTGAAGAAACTAAAAACAAACAAGTTTTAACACCTTAAACGATGGCAGCCCTACCTTCTATCGCACACTCATGTCTATAACCAAAAAAAGCTGGGACAATAAATATTGTTGCTGTATGTATATTATTCTGCCCATTTGCCAAATTAGCATTAGCCTACACTAAGAAGTAACTAACAAACTTTCAATAAATCTTCGGCCGGCTTCGCTTCCTACCTATAATGTACATTTGTTCGTAACTAGCACTGTTATTATATTTATTTTCATATAGGAATAAGAAGTTGCGATTGGTAAAATTGTTCACAAATCATCATTCATCTTAATTACTATGTAAAGATGGATTCCGACGATCTACTGTGAGCTCACATGTATGTCTTCCATCAACAATATGTACTCAATCCATTGCATGTCCGTGAAGTCGACACTAGGGATGCAACAATGTATTGCGCATCTATTATGTGACCACAATGCAGTTTGTATTATGTCTGTGTAGTGTAATTTACAAGAGTACTGCCAAGTATAGACTACACATGGATAAGTCAATATAAAAATCGATGGCTGCCACATATAACATCTAATGTGTAAGCCTGAATAGAAGATTCGTTGCTATATGTGACCAATGCAGTAAAATGTATGTGTACAAATAAATGTATGTGCAAATAATCATGGAAGGTGGATTCAATTCAGCTTAAAGTTTTCGGGCTAATATCAATGGCTTCGTTAAGATCGCAGTACATACCATATGAGATAGGGTGGGCTGTTTTTCCGAATTTCGAGACCGTGAGTCGAAGTTTCGATTCCCACCAAAGCAAATTAATGCTTGAGCTATACTTTAATAAATGTAAAATGTTGTCTTATGTCGTAATTTTCGTTATCAGGAGGCAATACAAAAAGCGCAAGACGCTCAGTACGAGGAGGTGGGGCGAGTGCTGCGCGCCGCGTGGCCCGGCGCGTCCGCCGCGCCCGCCGGCCGCGACTGGCTGCAGGCCTTCGCCGACAACCTGCGCAAGGAGCTCGAGAGGCGGGAGGCCGAGAAGAGAGACCTGGAGAAGAAACTCGCCGCCGCAGCCGCCCCCGCCCCCGCCCCCGCCCCCGCCGCCGACGCGACGCGGCTCGACGAGCTCCGCGCGCAGAACGACCACCTCCAGGGACTCGTCGACAAGTACAAGAGGATTATAGATGATACCGTGAGTGTTGATACTCGTAGCTTTGTGTTCACACGTCGTCATGGAATTTTCATCGTCCCACATATAAAAAATAGCCTTGCAGGCGTCATCAACATCATCATCATGCTGCCTACGTCCACTGCTGGACATAGACCTCCCCAATGACTATTGTCTTTTGGGGAGATTTGCCTTAGTCACCACGCTTGGCAGGCGTGTTGGCGGTAGTGATGATTGTTATACCGCCACCAGTCGGTTACCACAGCCTCGTTCATTATTCAGCAGGATGCACTACGGGCGGTGAGGGTGGCTTAGAGCAAAAAGATGATAGGTCGCTGCGTTACATCCCTATGATATGGCCCTTAGGCGTCTACTACGACACCAACGGGATGAGATACTGGGTCCACTCTAAATCAGCAAACCATACGCACAGACGTCGATTTGTGGGAAACGGGCCGGTGAAAACAACTAACTGACTGGTGTATGGTTGTGGTACAGGAAGGAGTGCTGAGCCGGCTGCAGCAGGACGTGAGCACGGAGGAGGCGCGGTGGGCGCGCCAGCTGGCCGACAAGCAGCGCGAGCTGGACGAGCTGCGCCTGCGCACCGTGCAGCAGGTGCGCTCTAGCTTGCTCCTACACATACATAGCGATATACCTACGCCTCTAAGTGCTTTGCCACACTAAACAGAAATTTCGTCGCCAAACTTCTGCGGCGGAACGCGAATACATGTTATTGCATATAAATCGCGTCTGCTTGGTCTTCCGCGCACCGATTATCAGTCAGCGCAAGATCAGCATCGTCGTATTACAGGTATTTGTATGCATCGCGTCACATTCAGCGGATAACTCGCAGTGACTCCATCAGAGACCAGAATGTAGGCGCTCTTAAATTATTGCGGAAAATCTCCACTATACATTGCTTGCATTTTAAAGATTGATTAGGAACAAGAGATACTTTATAATTATTAAGTTGTGTTCGAGCAGTCAAACATTAAACGAGATTTGATATATGATTTTATAGGAACCTCTGGCGTTCGCATACTCCTGCATTGAACGATCGTTGCCTACGATCATAGCCGAGGTATACCAAACGACACTCTGTGTGCTTTTGTGTTGTACCCACATGAATACAAATCAAATGTTCAATCTAGTTATTGAGAATGGTGATGATTTCTACTTAAGTATTGTATTTATTTCTTGATGATGTATCTGGTTTCTTTCCGTCTTTCCATTACGTTTGAACTATAAAAGATTAAAGATCGATGTGGGTGATGGTGTCGTATGCGTCATCCCTTCCTATGTTTTAATGTGTAACTTAATGTGTGTCAATAAACAGTCATTTATAAACTTTCCTAGAGAAAGCTACAGCAGATGGTGTTGTTCATTTTAGATGCAGAACAAAATAGACAGTTTACAAGAAGAGCTGCAAAAGTCACAAGCGGCGGGACGAAACAGTAGCTTTGCAGATGCCGAGAGACTCACACAGGTAATAACAGTCACACATAAATGTTTTACATGGTACATTTTATAACCTTTTATGTGGTTGATAATAAAACTCCTCAAGTGGCCACCAGACTAACGAGGCAGTCGTTTATTGTGTGGTGTAATTAATTAATAAAGCATTCGCGATTTTTTTATTTACAGGAAAGACTGTTAGCGGGGCAAGCCGATAAATTTGGCGATGTCTGCAACGGTCCTTTACAGGTACGAACTACCGCATTTGTTTATTTTATTATATTTTGATTCATCATCATCAGCCTACTGGTCATAGACCTCTCCAGGTGTTCTCCACTTTGGGGGACGACCACGCCACAAACATTTAGAGGCTTTACCCTTAATCGCCACACTGAGCAGGCGGGTTGATATTTTAATTGATTTATCTATTTTATTTTTCAGGTCGGATTAGATGGAAAATAACAATTAAAAAAGACAAGATTTCGTAAAGCATTACCGAGGTGTCATTCCTATATAGAAAATGCGGGCACGCATAGGTAACGTATGCACCGCCGAAGCCGCGTCGACATACCTAACTGAATCGTTATTAATCGTCGATTGCCGTTTAACGATGGACATTTAAATAATGTTGATAATATAAAATAAGTAACGGAAAATAAACTAAGTAACAGGTGTAACAAATCTTTTCCACTAAATTAACTGGAATATTAACGACATATGTTTTGTCTAATATGTATGGTACGTAAGCGCATGAAGTCGGCCTGTCCTTTATTTATTTTTTGTTACATTTGACGATAACGTTATAATCTTGTCGCTACATTCAGTTCCAATTGAAACAATGAAAATAATGCTCAATTTAGTATTAACATTCTGTTTCCGATACTATAATGACCATATTTTGTTATTATAGCATGCAATATCGGAACCGTAAACAACAGGTTACCTCGGTAGGTTCATGCGTTAGGGATATGCATTGTAGAATATAGACTCTACCTTAATTTTATGAATTAAGACGCTTGAACATTTATATTCTCTCAGTAAATTATTTTCCGGAATATATTATTTATACCCAAATTAAAAAAAATTACATTTATATAAATGTACAATCCCTGGAATGATTTAACAATTTAGATTGTATGTGTAAGCCAACGCTTACAATACAAATAGTGTTGTAACTTTATATATTTGTAAAAAGGCACAGACAATCTGCAAAACGGACGCCGCATAATAATGAATGATATTTAAATTATATGTAAGCCCAATAATAAATAGCATACCCTTGGCGTCTTCATAAATGCTATTATGAAATTCGTGTTGTTTTGTATCTCGTAAGTCATATTCTGTTATCCTGAAATCCAACTTATTGCTTTGTTGTCGTATAGTAGCGTATTGTCTATTTCCGATGATATTGTTTGAATGAAAAATGCTGAAAATCATTATTAGTCGCCTATGGTGATATTGGGAATTTTTAATAAATATATGCGCGAAAGGCAATTTAATTTTCGCATGCGGCGTCTTTTGGGAAGTAACCTATGTATTCTGGTAATTGCTTTATTGAGATACTTAATACATATGAATATGCATCATAATAACATTTTGTTCTTATTCGCTTAAAATTTTGAATTGTAATGAAAGCATAATGTAGCAGTATTTTAGGGATTGAGTAACGAGTAGGTGATGTGCAATTCATGATTTCCTATTATAAGTTTTAATCGTGTTATAATAATATGTTTTGTGAAATCGTTTGCTAATTAAATTAGTTCTCAATTGGACAAACATTTAGGGATTATTGACAGAATTCATATTCATAAAGGCTTTAATCGAACATGGGTGGCACTTTTGAATTATGATTAAACTTATTCCATATGCTAAATAAATATGTTTAGGGGACATGTAGGTAATGAAGAACAGAAATTACAACGTAATATCAAATGCAGGAATAAAGGATTATTGACAAATTTTAGTATGTACAATTGTTAATTTGACGTAGTTGTGTTTGTGCCGGCCGGTTCAACTAAATTAGTTTGGTTTATAAACTGTTATTTTTATTAATGGATAAATTTTGTGCAATAACTTACGCACTAATTCTGAATACCATATCGTCGTGCGTGATAATGCTTAATCAATGACCCTATACCTAGTTCGATAGAACTCAAAATCTATGTATTTTTAATATCTAGGTACGTATTTCAAAAATTTTAGGTTTAGTATTTTTAGTAATTATTTTATTTAGGAAATCATCACGTCGTCATACCAATATTTACTTCTGTTTGATTTGTTTCGTTATGAATTTATGATGTATCTAACGAACATTTATTCATTTCTCTATTTATTTTCGTGCATTTTACTACGATTTCATCTGCACTTTGATCTTTATAAATATTATTTCACTTACTTAAATGTTAGTAATATAAGGATTCAAATCAAGCAAAAGTATGTAAAATAAACATGTGGAATTCATTATTGCTAACTATGCAATATTGGCTCACTATCTGGAACAAGGTTTGTTCTAGAAGTACAGAATTTAATTCTTAAAATATAGGTAAATTATAAGTAAAACTATGAGAAAATTTTTCTTTTTTAAAGTTCCGTATAAGTTGAACTTAAATTGAAACTTAAAAATATTAAATTTCAGCTGATGTACGGTTATTCTAATTAAATTATTCTCAACATAGTTTTGCAGCTAATATTTTATAAATTTCTATTGAAAAACAAATGAACTAGACTAATTTTTAAGGTTAAATATTAGAAATTTATGAATTACACACAATTGATGGTATAGGGTCTTGAATATGTATTTAGGCTTGTAATAAAAAAAATAAGCAGATACAATAAAACTCATGGAGATAAATAACTAATTATTTTACACATCAGGTAGACGCGGACTTTGTATGTACTGTAGCATTTTATTAAATACGTTACATTAGCGATAAAACTGTGACTGCTATTTAGAAGGAAGCAATGAAAGTAACGCCTTTATTATGCAGCTTTTAGATCTATCGCCATCAGTTGGACTTGAACATTACAATTGTGTTACAAAAAATAATAACTCCAACTAACTATCAATGGAAAGTTTTAAATCGCTGATTAGGTTATTGGAAATTGTCAGTGCGATTAAGAAATTTGACGTCGGCATTCGATCCGAACCGATAGTGATTGATTTACTAGTACATAATAAAGAGACGTGTTGTAAATTGTATGCTGCTACTATTAACATTCAGTTCTGAATAATTTTTGTTATGCAGCTTCCGAGTTATTATATAGTAGGGATTTTAAGGGATGTTATTTACTCTTTAGAATTATGTTATTTATATGAAGTAATTTTTTGTATCTAGTGCATAATCTTTTCTGTCAGTGCCTTAGGGTAAGATTTGAATTTAACTTGCTGACTGTTTAATTTTTAGTAATTAATGGAATCAAATGCTTGATAACGAGAATGAGATATTACCTACCTATAATGAATTATTTATGAGTACTCGTAGCATGGACGAAAATAAATTGTGTCAAATATCTTGGGGATGAAAATAGCAATAGTTGTAACGAATCTAATAATTTGTAAAATAGATAAGTCACTTTGTATGATGATAAATGATAATTAATATATTAGATAAAGACATTATCAAATAAAATAAATATTTCATAATCATAAATTTTGTATTTAATTCGTGCACGGGGCGGAGGCATTAAAATTTCTTCATAAATAATAGTGTTCTGCGGGGTTTTTTCTAATGCCAATTTCGATTCGGAAACTCCTACGTCCGACATAAACTCCAGAATTATGTGTTAAGCAGTTATTAACACCACCCGGTATTCAGGGACCCTAACTCTGATTATGGGTGGTCTAATAAGATTTAGGGTAAGTGTCCCGATTTAGGGCGATCGGACTGCGTAGCTACCTAACTGCTCTGTCTATCGCGTATTGTAATAACATTTAGGGCGATTATCGCGTATCAACTGATTTAGGTTGGCCCAATTTTCAGAGTAGTGAAATAGTGCCGCTATAACTATAGTTCATTCGCGTTAAGAAAATAGTGACTGACAGGTCACTGACAGGCCACTAGCCAATTAAAACGCTAGAAATTATAGGGTCCCCGCCCCACCCGGTGTGCAGTGCCCTGAATACCGGGTGGTGTAATAAGGGTTTAAGTTAGATAATGTCGAGAAAGTTTCCGATTCGCAGGGCACAAATGCGGCAGAAAAATCTCTCTCGGAAACATTACGTGGATCGTTTATTCAAAATCATATAATTAATCGAATTGTCAAAGCTTTCGCCAGCAAAGGAGCTCTTTGAAAAGGTTTAGATGAGAAAATTTGTAAGCACGATCGAGAATGTTTTCTGCGGAGCTATTTACAAGGCTGCCATGTTAACCTGTCGCGTCATCATCATCAGCCTATCGAAGTCCACTGCTGGACATAGGCCTACCCATTTGTTCGCCACTTGACTGGCTCAATTCAACTTAATTGGTAGTGACCCCTGCCTTCTGAACGGGTTCGATTCTCACCCAGGACAAACATTCGTGTGATGAACACTTGTGTTTGTTCCGTGTCTGGGTGTTAATATTTTTTATTTAAATGTATTTATTTGTGGCACCTTCGTTGTCCTGATACCCATACCAGGTGCTTAAGCTAGGTACCTACCTATATCCCTGTCATCTCAACTCTTCGCGTACCTACTCCATATGTAAGTGCGGACTATAGGTAGATATGGCTCTGTCACGAAGTAGGTAAGGCCCCTTCGGCGAACTTTCTAACGGCTATCATCGTAGCCAATTAGAATAGAAAAAAATCCGAACACGGAAAGCCAAACACCCCAATCAAGAGATTCCGTTCCTTTTCTCCCAATATTTTTTCAATTGCTACGTTTCCATAACTTCTAATCTCATCTGGCAGAAACACAAGCCGTGCATTGCCAAATAAACAAAAAAAAAACCTTTGACAATTGATGACATACCTACTGACATTTTGTTGTTTTGTCTGGCTGAGGCTGACTGACATTACGTTCTTGAAATACAAATTCGCCGCGTGCTTGAGGAGACAATCGATAACGATACGAATTTATTACGAGGGTATAGAGACAAGGGAGTTATTAAAGAAAAGTGATATTGAACTGACTAAATATACCTCTGATACAACTGAAACTACCTATTTTGTGAATAGAGGAACTCAGTCGGTTATTGGTTGCAGTGAGTCATCGAAAATGTCAGAAGTTGTTGTAAAAAATATTGACAATGCTTGTGAAACAGCAGAAGAATTTACGAAAGTGTTTTACAAACAAGTAGATAACAGTCGTCATTTAACCTCGAAATTATATTTAGACACAGGATTGCTCGTATGGAACGGCAATGGAATCAATGGCAGCGACAAGATTCAAAAGTTTCTTATGGATTTACCAGGCAGCAACCATGTTCTAAAAACATTAGATGCTCAGCCCATATCAGAGAGCTTGGTATCAAACAAGCTGACATACTTAATACAGGCCTGCGGAGATGTTACTTATCAGAATGAAGACACAAAGAAACCTTTTCAACAGACATTCCTCATTGTTGCAGTTGATGGTAAATGGAAGATAGCTTCAGACTGTTTTAGATTACAAGTCCCGTATAGTTAATGCTGATTGGTAGTGTAATTTGTATAATTATGTATAACAAAATAATATTATTGGTCAAGTTTGGATGATGAATAATATATACCTGTAAGTTCAATAAGTGTATTTATTTCATTATAAATTGTCCCATAACTTGTCTAACCTCATGAGGCCAATTTAAACCATGAAAAAATAGATTTTCTATTGTATTATTGCTCTCTGCATTGGGATCTTATGAATTGGAACCAGTACATTTGCCATGTTGATAAATTTATGGATATAGGTACCTATACATATTAAAATATATTTTTATATTTTATGTCACATAATCGACTGGCTCATGTGGTAGTGACCTGCGGTTTCTGAGTTGTGGGTTTGATTCCCCCACAGTACAAACATTTGTGGTCATGAACATGTCCATTTGCATTGGTCTGGGTCTTTACTATGTATAAATGTTGTATAATTTACAAAAAAAAAGTAAGTTTTTCAATTGTCTAGTACCCATACTACAAGCTTCAGTTTAGTTTGGGGCTAGATAGCGCTGTGTGGCCCAGCATGGCATGTCTTTGCTTAAAATTGCATTAAAATGTAGAATAGTCTCCAATGAAATGATTACAGTTAGGGCAGTGATGTTTGGCTCTTTTACACATTGGCAATAAATAGGGTATAGCACTGAGGCAGCACAACATGCACCATCTGAAAGCAAAAGATATCAGTTGTAGCTTAAAGAATATGTGCGGCACCTCAGCTCTAGCTACTGTGTCATGCCAGTGCATTGTACATGGAGAGGATGCTTCAATACTTACAGTGTGCAGCCACAAATAAAACCAGCACACATATGTGCTTGACGAGTATTAACATATTGCACCTTCGTCAAAACTGTTTCGCCACAAGCTCCACAGGTATATATCACCGGATGGTTTTTTAGTGGTTGTTGTATCACAACAGTTTGCTGGTCGCTTGGCTGTGGCACTGGTTGGGGCTGCGACTCCACTAGAGCACTCACTGTGTAAGGTGGTGGAGGCTCCCGTATGTAATCCAACGTTTCCATTTCTACTCTCATCTCTGCTGGTACATGATTATTCTCAATTAAATTTGAATCAATCCCCACTGTTGTTTTTTCACTGTTTGGTTCCATATTTTTCAAATATTATTTGTAATAGTTCAGGCAAGTCAGATACAATTTCTGAGCTACATAAATATTTTTCATTGTGATATTGCTCTTATCTTCTCTCACACACTCATTGGTAGATATATCCTTCTTATCACACAGATAAATGGTAAGATAATGCTTGCTCATTTTAATGTATGTATGTACCTATAATCTATTGTTAAACAAATATTTTATCCACTTCTCTATAGTAGGTAGATATGTTTACTCATAATAGGTACTTTCTTTTATAGTATAATTTAAAATACATGTCGTAGGTAGGAGTTAAATATAATTAGTATGTAATTAAACACCAATATAAAAATGAAAGCTTTTTTTATTTACTAAGATTACAATATTTGTAAAAAAATAGATACATAGTGCTATTAAGTCAAATTATCATATAAGTCCTCCATTATGTTCTAAAGATGGGGAACCAAACTCATGATTGCACCGCACCCTAGAATTTCAATTTACCAAGGTAAAGGTATTTAAATAGTTACCTAATAATGACGAGGTCCAGCAGGAGGCTGATGGCTGATGTCACCTGCCCTGAACGGGCCCCCAGAGCTCTGTGGCTTTCGGCGGCCTGCGCTAGCGATATTGGCCGTTCTTACAACATGGGGTCCTGCCCATTCCATAGCTCAATTGATGCTTGACAGAGGATCATATTTTAGTGGGTATTCTCTGCCTCCTTTGCATCCTCCTATTCGGGTGGCGTGAGTCCCACGAACTCCGTCGTTCTCCCGAACGTGGGGATGCGTGGACGCATTTTGACTGGCCGAACAAAAAAGTAATTTTTGACTGTTTCTCCAATTAAATAATGGGAGTACAATAAAGGTGGGCAGGTATCATCGTATACACAATATTCAAATTGTGGTAGGTATGTTTCTATATTAATGTACAAGCCTCTATTAAAATAATAATATGTAATAGTAGGGCGAAATATACCCAGTAGGTAGGTACATAAATAGCGCACAATGGCGAACTTTGTCCAGCAGTGGACTGATGTGGGCTAATGATGATGATGAAATAGCGCACTAACTAGGAAAGGATAAAATAAAATTTACAGACTATCGTACTGTCTAGAGTCTAGATTGTACGATAGATATCAGTAGGTAGCGGTCTCTTCCAGTAAACCTAAATTTAGCTATATTTAAATGTAGGTACTGATATTTATTGTTTCGTAACATATTCTTTGTTGTCGTCACCTAATTATAATCTAAACCTATGTAGATTAGTTAAGTAAAATGCGTTGTAAGAATTTTGTACTAAACAAAAGCTGCCTTTTTAGTATGAAACATCGCAGCTCCCGCCTTGATAGAAAGCGAAAGAGAGGCCCAAGTCGCTGCGGCAGCAGGCATGTATATAACTAAATGAACCACTTATTGCACCAACTGGCCTGCAGGATTATAATTAAACGCGTGTGTATCTTCTTGTCGCGCTAAACTATTTCAACGACGAGAGTAGACATATCCTTATACGTATTATCATTATTCAAGGTCTGGTTGACACCGAATAGATAATAACGAGCCGGACGGAAGTGAGCATGCTCACAGCATGAATAAATATCGAATAAGAATATTGATTCGAGCCATGAATAAGTAGCAGGTACCTAGTTGCCTACTTATTTATTTATTTATTTATTTATTTAGAACAACCAACAAGTTTACACTGAAACATGACATTTTTTGCTTAAATTAAATTCTAACTAAGTGTCAACTTAATTACAGGCTGTTACGGCATTCAATGTGAAGCTTTTATACTAAAAATATATTTATTTTATATTAGTAGAAATTATTTTAATATGTGCGCTTAAGAAACTTCAGAGCAGAAAATCTAAATTTACCAATACTGTCCGAAAATATATCAATTTCAGTGGATTTGGAAATCACATTGTATTGTCGCTGCAACCTATTTAGAATTGAGTGGTGACCTAGATTACTTTTTGAACACTGTGTTGAGAAGGGAACAAATTTATTGCGTCTAACCGATTTAATCGGTACATTAAAATTAATTTGGCTCAGTAAGTTAGGACAATCCAGGTCACCCCTAACCAACTTGTATAGGAACATCAGATCCAAAAACTCCCTTCTATCCCGCAAGCTCAGCATACCAAAATGTGACAATCTCTCGGCGTACGATGGCAACTTCCGAGCAAGACCACACTGGAATGAAAGATGCCACAGGAATCTTTTTTGGATTCTCTCTAGGCGCTTTATGTGTATGTCATAGTGTGGCGACCAGACGGGGGAGCAATATTCCAGCCCCGACCTAACAAGTGCATTGAATAATTTAATTTTCGTAGCAGGTTTGAACTCCCTGCAACTGCGAATTACAAAACCCAAAATTTTGAAACCCTTTGAGGCAATATGTTCAATATGTCTATTGAACCTAACTTTTTTATCCAGAATGACCCCAAGATCGCGTATCTCCAGCGCCTCTTCAAGGGACTTGCCTAGCATAAAATACGTAGGAGACAAGGAAGTCTTACTTCTCGAAAATCTCATGTACTGACATTTCTGTATGTTTAGAGACATGTGATTAATCTCGACCCATTGTACAATCTTATCGATATCTTCCTGTAAGAGGGCTACATCATCAGCGGATTTAATTTGTTTGGTTATTTTTAGGTCATCAGCAAACAAATACGCCTTTGAGTGTTTTAAGACCGAAACAATGTCATTTATAAAGATATTAAAAATGACCGGCCCGAGATGTGAGCCCTGTGGGACACCGGAGAGTACCAGGAAAGGGTCAGACGTGTAACCCTCAACCACCACCCTAGACTTCCTATCGGATAGATAAGAAGATAACCATTTAATAAATTTATCAGTAAAGCCATAACTAGATAGTTTGTATAGCAGTATTTTGTGGTCAACCCGATCAAAAGCTTTACAGAAATCTGTATAAATTACGTCCACTGGTATGAGCCGATCAACCGATTCTGTAATCTCTGTCAAAAAGTCTGCTAGATTCGCAGCAGAAGACCGCTTCCGCACAAAACCAAACTGACGATGTGTTACTGAGTGTTTAATGTGAGATGATACAACTGGACAGATAAGAGACTCAAACACCTTTCCTACTGCGGGAAGAATTGAAATTGGTCTGTAGTTTTTAACTAGTTTTTCATCACCAGACTTATAAATGGGTACTACAAGAGTGTCCTTCCAGACACTTGGGAATATGCTGGATTCAAGCGACTTATTAAAAATCTGTGTAAGTGGATATGCGAGGCTTTTAGCGCATCTAGTTAAAAATATAGGCGGGATACCATCAGCACCGGCACCCTTTGCTGCGTCTAGTTTTTCAAGAGCGAGTTGGACCTGTCGTGTTGAAAAAGAAATGCTCGCCATACTATTGTTGCTTGCAGCTACTGGTGGGATATCCAGATTAACCGCAAATGAAGTGGGGGTGCTATATGCTGACTTAAAACATTTTGCAAAGAAATTTGATATTTCATTACCGGTGGTGGCCTTATCGTCATCCAGGTACATTATAGATGAATAATTACTACTGTTTGTTTTTTTCTGTTTTACGTAGGACCAAAATAATTTACTGTTGCCCGAGATGGCCCTCTCAATATCACTAAGGTACTTTTTGTATGATAAACGAATAAGCAAGTTACACCTTTTTTTGAGCGACTGTAGGTACAAATAATCGAGTGGGTTACCATACTTCTTGTATTTGCTACGATATTTATATTTCTCGCGCAACAACTGTATCAGGCTCTTTGTGTACCAAATAGGGTATTTATTATTTTTTGGCTTATGGAGAGGGACATGGCTATCTATAATACCCTTAAGCTTGAAATTAAATGCATCTACCATATCATCAACCCCCAAACAACCCCGCAGTTCCTGGTCCCATGATATAGAATCCAGTTGAGAAATAATGGTTTCGTAGTCGGCTTTATAAAAATTATGTCTAGGTGTATTATTTTTGCTGAGTCTGGAATTGACTGAAAACGCGACAGAGATTTCCAAGCAAGGGTGGTGAGGATCAATAACGCTCAGACTCGACGAGCTCACAGCTGGGCCTGTCATTTCAAAATTACACAGAACAAGGTCCAATATACGATCATTTGCATTGGCTATACCATTATATTGCTTAAGTCCATTTAGATTAATGAAATCATACATCATACTGTGAATGGGGCTATTTGGCGAGCATTGGCTGGGTAAGTTGTTTTCCCAAGCTATTGTGCCTAAGTTAAAATCGCCGACTATAAGAGTCTTCGTGTTCAACTCCATGTTACGATTTGAAGCATGTATAAAATCTGTCATCATATTTTTTTGAACAGGCGGTGGCAAGTATACGGAACAAATATGTAACACTTCTGGCTTACCGTTCACGCGAAGCTCCAATGCTACCCACACATCTTCACAGTCACTTTCGTTGTCCAATAATCTATATGAGGTGATATTTTTCTGGACAGCTATAAGGACTCCACCGCCCTCCCTACGCTTATTATATTCACAGGATTCGCGATCCCTTCTGTAAACAATGTACCGGTCATCGAACAGTTCACCATCATACACCGAGCCGTTCAACTACGTCTCACTGAGAATAACTACATCATAGTCACACAGTAAAAGGTTCCTATAAAAGTCATTTGTCTTACTACGCAACCCCCTAACATTTTGGTAATAAACCGTTATGAAATCCATTTTTATTTCGATACTGATTCAAAACACTCACCAAAATAATACAAGGTTACTTAAGATTACTTAACATATCCTTATTACGAACACACAAAAATTCCGACGTTTCGGTCTTACGCATAAAAACGCGTCCCGCTTCTTTCGTCTACTTACTTTAGAATCGAATCAACAGTGTTATGGAAATTAGAACAACAAATAAATACTACGTCCTACACATTATCGTCCATACTCCAGACTCCAGACAAAATGGACACAAAAATTCCTCCCCAGTTGGTCGCGATGACGCGAAAGCAGTCACTACCAAAATAGTAGGCCTTTTTTGAATAGAATAGATAAGACTTGACTTGCAGGCGGCAGAAGAAAATATAGAGTAGGTAGTAGATCCCTATGAAATTCGCCAATGTTATAAAAATCGGCATTTGATTAGGAATTTATTTTTCATTTCCTTGTAGGTACCTATACCTATTGTATAGATGTAATTGTCATACCTACCTACTGCTTACCTATATAACCACTCGAATGTCGGGCGTTCGCGCTCGCGAGCGCATTCGTCAGATACGTGGACGCATTCTTATATTACGCCGCTACTGGTGGTGTACCTACTACTAAGATAATTTGTGTTAGCAAAATATTATGTTAGCTAGGTAGGTATACAATGAATATGCCGATAATGTGCAGAGTTCAATAACTGCACAATATTTTAGAAATAAAGTTTGACATAGTTTTAGAAATCTAAACAAGAATAATAAATATATCTGGATGTAACATGCTGCAGATAGAGAATTACTGGAGAATTAAGGGAGGCCTTTGTTTAGCAGCAGGACAAAGGGGTTAATAGAAAAAACAAAATACACCAAACATAAACTGTAAGTTATGAAAACTAGCTAATATATAAGTTCGCTAATATGCATGTCCACTGAATCTACAAAATTGGTAATAAATTACAGTACAGTTTATAAATCATTATTCATAAATAGTAAATAAATACTTTGTCATAATCTTCATCTTTCTGATTCAGTCTAAAATGTCAGTCAAGTTATCATATCACCTTCACAGGTGGGCATAGGTACACACCTATGCACGTTTATTTATTTGAATATTCATAATTACAATAATTAATTCATTATCTTTAATCTTATTACAATAAAAAAAACATTTACTAGGACAGCACAGACTAATGTAACTTACAAATTGAATGATTGGTGTACTATCAATAGGAATTAAAAGATATATATGTATTAAAGTCTATTAGCTGCATAAAACTTATGACTGACCAACTGTTGTGCATATTAAATATTGTATAGCTCAACTTGGTGGGGACAACACCGTGCCCCCAGATTATCATATTTATCTTTATTTAGCAACATAAAGT
Organism: Conogethes punctiferalis; assembly: GCA_031163375.1. Lineage (NCBI taxonomy): Eukaryota > Metazoa > Arthropoda > Insecta > Lepidoptera > Crambidae > Conogethes > Conogethes punctiferalis. Next base: position 6,433,483 of record CM062093.1, read on the forward strand.
AACCCACCCATTGAAAATGTTCTCAATATTCATGGATATTTCATCATTTTTATAGAGATTTTAATCCATACTAAATGAAGTTTTTGTAGTACATATTCCTATTTCATTTTAAAGAAATAAATATGGGAAAAACTAATGTATAAATAAATTCCATCAGATTATGCAGTATAGCCACAATAAAATCATTATGAATGTATAATAAAATGACCTATAATGTATTCTATACTTTTCAAAAATGCTTCTTGTTAGGAATGTATTATTGAAACATGTATATGGCAGGACACGAAAGATATACAAAGTGAAACACACAATTTTTTGATTAAATCATGTATGATAATAAAAAAATAAAGGTATATTATTTAATAAAGGAACTAATATACGAAATTCCAGTGTACACCAAATTGTCACATAGAATTGTAATGGAAATAGTAGGGTAAGTCCGTAACTTGAAATACACAATGTAAACAATGGAATACACCCAAATAGGCCATAAATTCATCCGAGTGAATACAATAAATAAGTTTTGCAATGTGATTTAGAATATTTTAAACTATAACTTACTAATAACTGTAGGCTAACATTTGTTACTTTTGCCAATGAAAGTATTACAGTTGGGGCAGTAGTGCTCAGCATCCTTGAATGTATCGAAGCAATAAGGTAAGAGGCCCACACAGCAGAAGGAACAGAACCTGTTGGCAAGAACATTAGTCATTATCAAATGTATGAGCACAAATGATAATTAATAAATATAGAGGGCACATTATAACATACTTACATAGTAATTACACAAATGGATCCAGCCACCAAGTGAGTGTGCCATGCTGTTGTGTAGGTAACTCTGGTTGTCACAACTTTGTTGCAGTTGAAGCAGGTGACGGTGGTGGGCTCCGTGCCGACGGCCGGCGGCAGCACCACGCCGATGGGCACCCCGGGCGGCGGCGGCGGCGCGCCGCCCATTTGGGGCGCACTCGTCGTTACTATTGTGGGAGGGTGTGGATACACTCCAGTAGGCGTGAACTGTTTGATCACCGGAGGTGAGCCTGCAGCATGGGGCTCTCCAGAGGATACTACGAAGCCATATTGTGGATTTCCCACCACGGCAGAATATGGCGGTGGGAGGTCTTCATTTGCCGAAGTTCTAGGACCTTGAAAAGAGTAATCACTTTGTGGTATATTTCCGGGAGCAGACGGACTCGGTCCTTGAGTCGGGTAACCACTTGCCATTGTAACAAAAATACGTATGTGTTCTGGATTTTAACTTTCAGTGTATTCTTTCAAATTGAACTTTTGATTTAGAAAATATGATTACGACTTCTTCGATATCTATTTTACGTTCCAGGAAAATTTCGACAACAACATGAGATCATATGAGTTTAGCTGTCAATCTGTCATTTTAACGCTGTCATTATGACAGCTGACAGTCCAACAAAGTGTTAGCTTTTTTTTAATAATTACGGCCTGGGCGAAGAAATGTCAGTAGCGGAACATCAAAAATAATACTTTTTTTAAATATTTTTATTTATGGTAGCACGTAGTGGCTTTCTCTCGCCTGATGGAAAGCAACAAAGGAGCCCATGTATTACAAAATAACTGATGTACTATGAAAAGGACTAAACAAGCTTATCGTAACATTCTTATATCAAGAAGATCTAAGACAATAAAATCATCGACCTAACTCACCGGATTAGTAAGCCAAGTGCCATGCCAGTGGGCTGGCCATTTAGCCGAAGAACTGACAACCATTGGTTGGGGTAACGGGGGGTAAATGAGTTTTGAAGAACATACATTATAGATACCGCTGTTCATATGGGACGCGATGCGAGAAGCCCCGGATCGAATAAAGTGGCAAAGATTTAGAAAGTTTTTTTCTAATAAAATGTGCATTAAAACTTTATTCTTACCGACCCAATTTCTGCCAGCCGATGGACCATCTTGGTTTTTCGTATATTTCGAGCAGGGATACGGCGAATAGGCACCGTTACATGGTGCAAGTTCCTAGGACGCGCACAGCGCGTTTCGCTTCTACCTTATAGTGCGAACGGCTAAACTATGGAACTCTTTGCCGGGCTCCTTGTTCCCCGAGAGATATAATCTTCCGATGTTCAAGGCGAGAGTGAATCGGCTTATGCTGGGTGAGCGCGTTCCATCGTAGACTACGATATCGCTTACCATCAGGCGAATCGCAGTCAAGCGCAAACTCATTTTGAATAAAAAAAAATAGCGAGTCGTGATGAAAACTTCGAATGTGAGTTGTACGTCTTCCATACAAGTTGTATGGAGCGATTTCATTCTCCATAGCCCCGGATTTCCCATCGCCATCTGTTGTTAGCTGGCGGAACTAGTGACTGCATATTGTAGCGACGTATAGATTGTTGTAGCGATGTGGAGATAGGTGTTGCCACGTGTCGCTACAAAGACAAAGCCATGAAACCGTTTAACAGTTATGCAAATCGACTGAAAAGAATGTAAGTAGGGCGTGCACAGGTTGCTTTGATAGAGACTTTAATTTTAAGTTGTTCCTGAACCTAGCCTACCTACAACAAGGTGATCTAATACTCGTATAATATTTCTAGGTACTCCCCCTTTTTTTTTTTTTTTTTTTTTAGAGGGGAATGCATTACGCACCTTCATGCCGCCTCCGGGGGGAGTCGGCATGGTGTGTGGGACTCACACCTCCCAAAATGAGAAGGCATACCCACTAAACCCCCCTGTGTCGCCAGTGGGCAGCAAATGGCAGGGATACGGGTAGCGCCGAAGCATACGGCCACATCCCCGCCTGCCCCAGCCAGCCGCAGATGACAAGCGGCCGGCACTTCTGGTCCGGGGAGAGCAAATACCCCTACCCCCGGCTTCCGGGGAGCGTTTGAGTGCGCCCCGGGCGGACCTCGTGCAACGGTGTGGCTGCACCCACCACACCATTACGCCCCATTGAGTGGTTCGCGCCCCCGCGCTTACCACTCGGAGCACGGAGGAGAGGCTCAGAGGGCATACGATGCGTTGTATGCCCTCCGGCGACGCCCAGGCCGGGGGCGGCGTAGAGCGGGCGCGTCTGCTGCGGCCTCACGCTCTCTTTCCGCCGCCTCCTTCTGCGAGATCACTGTCTCGCAGAATGCGAGCATCGCTCGCCAGGTCTCCTCCGACGCCGTCATCTGCCGCAAGAGTTGCGGCAGATCGAGGTCCTGTGCGACAGTGACGAGGACGGAGCGCTCATTGGCCCAGGCAGAGCAATGCTGAAGCGTATGCTCTGCCGTGTCCTCCGAGCCACTGTCACAATGACGGCAAAGAGGATCGGGCTCTCTCCCGATCCTCCATAGGTACCGGCCGAAGCACCCATGCCCTGTAAGGACCTGGGTCAGCCGGTACGTCACCACCCCGTGAGGGCGCCGCATCCACTCTTCCAAGATGGGGCCAATGGCCTGAGTGGTGCGGCGCCCCCAGGGGGCGGCCTCGAGGCGCTCACGCCATACTGTGAGCGCCTCTGCCTCAACGGCCACTCTTTGCGCCCCGACCTCGACGGGCGCTGGCCGGAGGCCCCGCGACCGCTGCTCGGCTCGCCACAGATAAACTGCGGCGAGTACAGCAGCGTCCAAGTCCCATGGAAGGGACCCGGCAATCGCGGTGGCGGCATCCGCGGTCTAGGTACTCCCCCGCCCCAACCCAGACACGTTATATGATACGAGAGCTACTAAAAGAGATAGAGTTATGGAGCTTAAAGTCCAAAGCGCGAGGGACGCGGTGCTGAGCTAAGATTTATGTTCTTATATAGTTAAACTAGCTTTCGCCGCACGCTCTTCGCGCGTGCGTGCTCAAGCTAGGTCTGCGACGCTGGACGCTCCGGGCTTCGCCCTACGCGGAGCTCGGCCTGCGGCCTCGCGATACGCAGCTCGGCCTGCGGCCTCGCGAAATTACTTTTCTGGGTTGTACCGTCCGCGTGGGCGGACGCGGTGGGCTTTTTTGTGGTTCGTTGATTCGGTTTTGTGTGGGGGTTCCTTGGGGCGCCAGCCGCTCCGGGCTTCGCCCTCCGCGGCGTTGCTTTGGCGGCTTGGGTTGGCTCGCTCGGCCTGCGGCCTCGCAAACAATTTTTTTTATTAATGAATGAATAATTCTTGGGGCACTGCTCCGGGCTTCGCCCTACGCAGGGCTCAACCTTCGGTCTCGCCTGTTACAGTAGCGTAACTAAAAGAGAGGTAGGGCATAGCGAATCTTCGCTCGAATTGAGCCGCCCGTCCGGGGAAGGACCTCCACCCTATAGAATACCGCAGTCAAATGACCTCTGGGTCGTGTTTCTGCCGGTGAGTAGGGTTTCCGGAGCTCGTGGGGGGTTAGGGTTGGGCCGGCATGGCGGTGGCAACTGACAAGTAACTGACCAGTTACTTGCCCGTTGTCACAGCGACTTGGGCTTCTCTTTCGCTTTCCATCAGGCGTAGGGAAGCCATTATGTCGAGCCACTATAAAAAAAAAAAAAAAAAAAAAAAAGCTTGGGCTCGCTCGGCCTGCGGCCTCGCATAGTTTTTTTTTTCATAAGTAAGTGATTATTCCTTGGGGCACTGCTACGGGCTTCGCCCTACGCAGGGCTCGACCTTCGGTCTCGCGTATTATGGTAGCGTAACTAAAAGTGGATGGGCTCGCTCGGCCTACGGCCTCGCATAGTTTTTTTTTTCATGAGTAGGTGATTATTCCTTGGGGCACTGCTACGGGCTTCGCCCTACGCAGGGCTCGACCTTCGGTCTCGCGTATTATGGTAGCGTAACTAAAAGTGGATGGGCTCGCTCGGCCTGCGGCCTCGCATAGTTTTTTTTTTCATAAGTAGGTGATTATTCCTTGGGGCACTACTGCTCCGGGCTTCGCCCTACGCAGGGCTCGACCTTCGGTCTCGCGAATTACAGTAATGTAACTAAAAGAAGGTGGGCTCGCTCGGCATTCGGCCTCGCAAACTGTTTTTTTTTCATTAGTGCGTGAATACTCCTTAGTACACTGCTCCTGGCTTCGCCCTACGCAGGGCTCGACCTTCGGTCTCGCGTATTATGGTAGCGTAACTAAAAGTGGATGGGCTCGCTCGGCCTACGGCCTCGCATAGTTTTTTTTTTCATAAGTAGGTGATTGTTCCTTGGGGCACTGCTACGGGCTTCGCCCTACGCAGGGCTCGACCTTTGGTCTCGCGTATTATGGTAGCGTAACTGAAAGAAGGTGGGCTCGCTCGGCCTACGGCCTCGCATAGTTTTTTTTTTTTTCTTAAGTGGGTGAATACTCTTTGGGGCACTGCTCCGGGCTTCGCCCTACGCAGGGCTCGACCTTCGGTCTCGCGTATTACAGTAATGTAGCTAAAAGAAGGTGGGCTCGCTCGGCCTTCGGCCTCGCAACCTGTTTTTTTTCATTAATGCGTGAATACTCCTTAGTACACTGCTCCGGGCTTCGCCCTACGCAGGGCTCGACCTGAGGGTCTCGCGTATTATGGTAGCGTAACTAAAAGAGGATGGGCTCGCTCGGCCTGCGGCCTCGCATAGTTTTTTTTTTCATTAGTGGGCGCATACTCCTTGGGGCACTGCTCCGGGCTTCGCCCTGCGCAGGGCTCGACCTTCGGTCTCGCATGTCATAGTAGATACCATAAGAATGTTCGTCACATCAAGTATCGTAAGTATGTTCGTCACATCAAGTATCGTAAGTATGTTCGTCACATCAAGTATCGTAAGTATGTTCGTCACATCAAGTAACGTAAGTATGTTCGCCACATCAAGTATCGTAAGTATGTTCGTCACATCAAGTAACGTAAGTATGTTCGTCACTTGTATGGGAAATCGTGATTTTTGAGATGGCTTTTTTTTTATTCCTGCTAAATTTATGAGGTCATTTGGGGCCTCAATGGAGTCTGTGGACCATTTTTGACAGGACCTCATACTTAATTTTTAAAATATCGCGAATTTACGTTTCGGGGTAAATCTCAGAAATTACCCTAAAAATGGGGTAAATTTTTACACCAGTTCATAGGTTATTAGGAGATCTCCAAAAGAGCCCCCGGACTTTCTTTTCTCAGACGCATTCTTCTGCCCTTAAAATCACTTTGAATTTTTCGAAAACCTAACTTTTTTACAAAATGGCCGCCTGCCCATCAGCCATTTTGTTTTTCCAACTTTTGGTACTTAGTAGTCAATAACAACTATATTTCACACCAAATGGCATTCACAGTTTTTTTTCGCGTCATACAAAGTGGGCGACGAGGACCCCTCGAAGGGACCCCTTTGAAAAAAGTTTGAGCCACCGTTCATCCCAGTGTTGCCAGATGACAGAGATAAGAATAGTCAAATGTCATTTTAATGGGCCCCATCTCTATGCTCCTGGGAATAATTTTTGCGAAATGTCGTTATTTCTATTTTCGACTTTTTCGGGGCATTTCTCAAAAACTACCAAAAATGTCGAAATTATTTTTTTACCTGGTAATACTCTATGACCATACACACATTGGCCTAGTACATTGCACCCAGCTCAAATGTTGCCATCTACCCGAAAATCCATTTTTTAACTTTCATAAACGCGATTTTTTTACAAAATGGCCGCCAGCGCAGCCGCCATCTTGAAAGTCTGTCATTTCATATTTTTCCCATATACTACACTATATATGACGTCGATTGGCATTTTTACTTTTTTCCTGCCAAGCATCTTGGCGGCCAGACAACTCGGCGAAAAAGGCATTGCCAAAAAATTTGTTTTCCCCGCCATGCCGAGTGTTGCCAGGCCACCATGATAAAAATAGTTAAATGTTATTTTAATGGGCTAAACCTGTGAGTACATGACAACTTTTTATTTAAAATATTGGTCCTTCTACTTTCGACCTTTTTGGGCCATATCTCGAAAACTATCAAAAAAAACAAAAATATTTTTTTACTTGGCAACACAAAATGACCCATCGGATAACTGACCAGTACATTGTAATTTTGTAAAATGTTGCCATCACACTGAAAATCCATTTTGAAATTTTCGAAAACTAAACTTTTTCACAAAATGGCCGCCAGCGCCGACGCCATCTAGAAAATCGAAAAAATCGGAATTTTTCCATATACCTGACCATATATGGCAACATTTGGCATTTTTACTTTTTTTCTGCCATTTGCCGGAATGCTCAAACTACAAGCCGAAAAAGGGTCTGCCAAAAAATTATTTTGCCCGCCAAATGCAGTGTTGCCAGAATTTTTCTTCAAAATTACCCTGTGGCCAATACCAGTCAGGGTTGCCATAAATCTGCATATTCTGAATTTGGATACAAGTCAAAAATTTTCCACTCATATTTAGAGCCTTGTGCCAAAAACTACCATGAATTTGGTAGAAATTAAAAAACCTACCAATAGACCGATAAATATCCTACCACCGCCCGATACTAACCAAATCGATTCAGTCTTGCCATCAGCAAGAAAAACCAGTTTAAAAATGAAAAAAAAATTCACGGAACAAAATGGCCGCCAGCGGCGCCGCCATATTGTTTTTCTATAATCTATGGTCACCGGTTGACAGTTGACTATACCTGTGGCGATATTCTAATGAAAGTTTGCCGTTATCTCTGCGCATCGCGACAGTACGACCACGCAAACAAGGGTCCAAAACCAATTTTCAATCCAAGATGGCGGCGCGGACATGTTTTTTTTTAATTTTTTTCCAACTTTTACATATCTCTTTTCCATAGACAATTCCAACACGCTATGCGCCGCTTGGGCATTCTATACATTTTTTGAAACTTTTTTTTCGAAAAACGGCCGCCATCTTGGATTTTTCGAATTTTTTTTTTGTAAAGCTGCTTTGATTAAAAAATTAAATACCCCTAAAAAAAAGTTTTAGCAAAAACACCCCCTAACTACCCGAAAAACACCCCTGATCAGTCAGTGAGTGAGTGAGTGGTAATTTAGCTTTATATATTATAGACTAGCTTTCGCCGCACGCTCTTCGCGCGTGCGTGCTCAAGCTAGGTCTGCGACGCTGGACGCTCCGGGCTTCGCCCTACGCGGAGCTCGGCCTGCGGCCTCGCGATACGCAGCTCGGCCTGCGGCCTCGCGAAATTACTTTTCTGGGTTGTACCGTCCGTGTGGGCGGACGCGGTGGGCTTTTTTGTGGTTCGTTGATTCGGTTTTGTATGGGGGCTCCTTGGGGCGCCAGCCGCTCCGGGCTTCGCCCTCCGCGGCGTTGCTTTGGCGGCTTGGGTTGGCTCGCTCGGCCTGCGGCCTCGCAAACTATTTTTTTTTCATTATTGAATGAAGTTCGCAGGGCTCGACCTTCGGTCTCGCTTATTTTAGTAGTGTAACAAATGGAGGGTGGGCTCGCTCGGCCTTCGGCCTCGCATAGTTTTTTTTTTCATAAGTAGGTAAATACTCCTTGGGGCACTGCTCCGGGCTTCGCCCTTCGCAGGGCTCGACCTTCAGTCTCGCTTATTTTAGTAGTGTAACAAATGGAGGGTGGGCTCGCTCGGCCTTCGGCCTCGCATAGTTTTTTTTTTCATTAGTGCGTGAATACTCCTTAGTACACTGCTCCGGGCTTCGCCCTACGCAGGGCTCGACCTTCGGTCTCGCGTATTATGGTAGCGTAACTAAAAGAGAATGGGCTCGCTCAGCCTACGGCCTCGCATAGTTTTTTTTTCATAAGTAGGTGATTATTCCTTGGGGCACTGCTACGGGCTTCGCCCTACGCAGGGCTCGACCTTCGGTCTCGCGTATTATGGTAGCGTAACTAAAAGAGGATGGGCTCGCTCGGCCTACGGCCTCGCATAGTTTTTTTTCATAAGTAGGTGATTATTCCTTGGGGCACTGCTACGGGCTTTGCCCTACGCAGGGCTCGACCTTCGGTCTCGCGTATTATGGTAGCGTAACTAAAAGAGGATGGGCTCGCTCGGCCTACGGCCTCGCATAGTTTTTTTTCATAAGTAGGTGATTATTCCTTGGGGCACTGCTAAGGGCTTCGCCCTACGCAGGGCTCGACCTTCCGTCTCGCGTGTTACAGTAATGTAACTAAAAGAAGGTGGGCTCGCTCGGCCTTCGGCCTCGCAAACTATTTTTTTTTCATAAGTGCGTGAATACTTCTTAGTACACTGCTCCGGGCTTCGCCCTACGCAGGGCTCGACCTTCGGTCTCGCGTATTATGGTAGCTTAACTAAAAGAGAATGGGCTCGCTCGGCCTACGGCCTCGCATAGTTTTTTTTTCATAAGTAGGTGATTATTCCTTGGCGCACTGCTACGGGCTTCGCCCTACGCAGGGCTCGACCTTCGATCTCGCGTATTATGGTAGCGTAACTAAAAGAAGATGGGCTCGCTCGGCCTGCGGCCTCGCATACTTTTTTTTTCATAAGTGGGTGAACACTCTTTGGGGCACTGCTCCGGGCTTCGCCCTACGCAGGGCTCGACCTTCGGTCGCGCGTGTTATAGTAATGTAACTAAAAGAAGGTGGGCCCGCTCGGCCTTCGGCCTCGCAAACTGTTTTTTTTTCATTAGTGCGTGAATATTCCTTAGTACACTGCTCCGGGCTTCGCCCTACGCAGGGCTCGACCTTCGGTCTCGCGTATTATGGTAGCGTAACTAAAAGAGGATGGGCTCGCTCGGCCTGCGGCCTCGCATAGTTTTTTTTTCATTAGTGGGCGCATACTCCTTGGGGCACTGCTCCGGGCTTCGCCCTGCGCAGGGCTCGACCTTCGGTCTCGCATGTCATAGTACATATAATGCCATAAGAATGTTCGTCACGTTAAGTAATGTAAGTATGTTCGTCACATCAAGTATCGTAAGTATGTTCGTCACACCAAGTATCGTAAGTATGTTCGTCACATCAAGTATCGTAAATAACGTAAGTATGTTCGTCACTTGTATGGGAAATCGTGATTTTTGAGTTGGCTTTTTTTTTATTCCTGCTGAATTTATGAGGTCATTTGGGGTCTCAATGGAGTCTGTGGACCATTTTTGACAGGACCTCATACTTGGTTTTTAAAATATCGCGAATTTACGTTTCGGGGTAAATCTCAGAAATTACCCTAAAAATGGGGTAAACTTTTATACCATTTCATAGGTTATTAGGAGACCTCCAAAAGAGCCCCCGGACTTTCTTTTCTCAGACGCACCGTTCTGCCCTTAAAATTACTTTGAATTTTTTGAAAACCTAACTTTTATACAAAATGGCCGCCTGCCTATACGCCATTTTGTTTTTCCAACTTTTGGTACCTAGTAGTCAGTAACAACTATATTACACACTAAATGGCATTCACACTTTTTTTTCGCGTCATACAAAGTGGGCGACCAGGACCCCTCGAAGGGACCCCTTTGAAAAAAGTTTGAGCCACCGTCCATCCCAGTGTTGCCAGATGATGGAGATAAAAATAGTCAAATGTCATTTTAATGGGCCCCATCTCTATGCTCCTGGAAATAATTTTTGCGAAATGCCATTATTTCTATTTTCGACTATTTCGGGGCAATTCTCAAAAACTACCAAAAATGTCGAAATTATTTTTTTACCTGGCAATACATCATTATCATACACACATTGGCCTAGTACATTGCACCCCGCTAAAATGTTGCCATCTACCCGAAAATCCATTTTTTAACTTTCGAAAACGCGATTTTTTTACAAAATGGCCGCCACTGCAGCCGCCATCTTGAAAGTCTGTCATTTCATATTTTTCCCATATACTACACTATATATGACGTCGATTGGCATTTTTACTTTTTTCCTGCCAAGCATCTTGGCGGCCAGACAACTCGGCGAAAAAGGCATTGCCAAAAAATTTATTTTCCCCGCCGTGCCGAGTGTTGCCAGGCCACCATGATAAAAATGGTCAAATGTCATTCTAATGGGCTAAATCTGTGAGCACTTGGCAACTTTTTATTTAAAATGTTGGTCCTTCTACTTTCGATTTTTTTGGGCCATATCTCAAAAACTATCAAAAAAGTCGAAAATATTTTTATACCTGGCAACAAACAATAACCTAAAGAATAACCGACCAGTACATTGCAATTCTGTAAAATGTTGTCATCACACTGAAAATCCATTTTGAAATTTTCGAAAACTAAACTTTTTCACAAAATGGCCGCCAGCGCCGACGCCATCTTGAAAATCGAAAAAATCGGAATTTTTCCATATACCTGGCCATATATGGTAACGTTTGGCATTTTTACTTTTTTTCTGCCATTTGCCGAAATGCTCAAACTACAAGCCGAAAAAGGGTCTGCCAAAAAATTATTTTGCCCGCCAAAACCAGTGTTGCCAGAATTTTTCTTCAAAATTACCCTGAGGCCAATACCAGCCGGGGTCGCCATAAATCTGCATATTCGGAATTTGGATAGAAGTCAAAATTTTTCCACTCATATTTAGGGCCTTGTGCCAAAAACTACCATGAATTTGGTAGAAATTAAAAAACCTACCAATAGACCGATAAATATCCTACCACCGCCCGATACTAACCAAATCGATTCAGTGTTGCCATCAGCAAGAAAAATCAGTTTAAAAATAGAAAAAAAATTCACGGAACAAAATGGCCGCCAGCGGCGCCGCCATATTGTTTTTCTATAATCTATGGTCACCGGTTGACAGTTGACTATACCTGTGGCGATATTCTAAAGAAAGTTTGCCGTTATCTCTGCGCACCGCGACAGTACGACCACGCAAACGTGGGTCCAAAACCAATTTTCAATCCAAGATGGCGGCGCGGACATGTTTTTTTTTTATTTTTTTCCAACTTTGACGTTTCTTTTTTCCATAGACAATTCGAACACACTATGCGCCGCTTGGGCATTCTATACATTTTTTTAAACTTTTTTTTCGAAAAACCGCCGCCATCTTGGATTTTTGGAAAAAAAAATAAAAAAAGCTGGATCGATTAAAAAATTACACAATCCCCCCATACAACGAAACAACGAATTCAACCCCCTTCCACCCGAAAAAAACCCCTGATGAGTCAGTGAGTCAGTGAGTGGTAATTTAGCTTTATATATTATAGATTTAAATTCTTTTATACAGACTAAAGTGACTTATGTGTGTTATGTATTTAGTACTTATTTAATATTTGGTAAAAATATCTACCACATGAGTTGATACCAGTTTAGGGGTTAGGTTTAAGCATAAATCTTCATTTGGCGGGTTTGAATGAAAAAGTAGGAAACTTTAATCAAGTAAAGTTAGCCTTGGGCGGTCTGAATTCTTAATATCAGAACTTTTATTATTAGGTACGTTATCTTTTATTATCTTCTTCTATATTATTATATATAGCTGTGCTCGCGACTTCGTCCGCGTGGGATAGTTATTTTTTCCCCGTTTTTTTTTACATTTTCCATTATTTCTTCGCTCCTAATAGTTGCAACGTGATGTTATATAGCCTAAAGCCTTCCTCGATAAATGGTCTATTCAACACAAAAAGAATTTTTCAATTCGGACCAGTAGTTCCTGAGATTAGCGCGTTCAAACAAACAAACTCTTCAGCTTTATAATATTAGTTAAGATAAAAGAACATGTCTTGACTGAACGAGCAACGCTGAGCCGAAACCGCTGAAGCGAATGCAACGAAATTTTGCATGTAGGTTACATTTATGACGTAGGCGCCCGCGCGCCCGCTACGAAGGGATTTTTCGAAATTCACCCGCTAAAGGGGTAAAAATGGGATTAAACGGGGGCGAAGCCGCAGGGGCACAGCTAGTATATAATATAATTATAGAATGTCTCTGTGTAGCACTTATTAAACTAAGTAGGTATATAGATAGTCTTAAAACGATTGTTTTAATGAGTAAGTATAATTCAAAACTTGCTTAGTTCACTAAACCTCGATACTAACATTTTGGTTTTTATTGAAACGACCGAATTGTTGGATAATAGTCTGGTTTTGCGGTGGTGGGCCACGTTGAGTAACAGTTCCGCGCGACGCGACGCGCAGTGACCGGACGCGCGACGGCCGCGAGCGCACGCGACTACGATACGCAACCCGACTCGATTGCGACGCGACGCGATCGACACACGAGGATAAATAAATACCCCTAAAAGTTCCTACATTAACGGACAAATTTGAGTGCATACTTTGCCGGACATTCAACTAAGCTAAGTTAGGATTGCACTGTAAAAAGGACTTGTAAAGATAGTGAACGGTGTCGTCGAGCGAATGAAGTAGGTAATGTTTACTAATATTATTATGTAATATTAAGTTATTATTGGAATCACGTTACATAAATTTAAGTATGTAGATAATGTTGTACAACCGTATATTTTTATTTTATCAATAGTTACTAGGCAAGTAGGTATGTAACCGGGAATGTATTTTCTTTACAGTCTGTACCTGTAACAAACATTTGACTAAAGACCAACTTCTAGATTTTCTTTTAATTTTATCTTTGGCGTATCGTAGTTAGTTAGGCACTTTAATATTTAATTTTAAGCGTGATTCATTTCTAGAAGTACCTAATTGTAGTTCCATTCTACATTATACTTGACAAAATATCTAACAAAACATAAGTACTTATTCCTTTGTGCCTGAGAACGATTCGATCAGTTGTCTCATAGTCCTAATGACCTTATCTAAGGATAATCCCGACAAAAGTCATTTGGATTGTCATTGTAAGCAATTTACTTCTATTTTATGTACAGACAACCATACATCAATCTGCCCCTATCTGTTAAATTACCCATTCAACAGGCTGTGGGATTTATGGCAGCTGAAACGCACGAATTTTTTTAGGACACAGATTTCGTTTGTATGCATAATCAAATTTCGACGAATTTATCATAACACTTGAGGTCTGAGCTTCACTTACCTAAAGAGATCCTATTACTAAACTTGGTTAAATTGTTTTTTTTTGCGAATTTGCGTAGAACGTAGTGACACAGATAGGTTGAGATCTGGTACCCTTGCCGGACGAGGTACCTACGTCAAAGAAACTATGCTCTACCAGTATCTCTTACGAAAAGTTCTAAATAATGTAGGTAAGTAGGTACATTACATTACATACATCTAGGAAGGGGCCCACTCGAAAAAGTTGTCTACATTAAAGGAAACTAGTCTGCTCAAATTTAAATTTATTCACATTTACATAATTACTACTTAATTTGATAGACAAACATTGTTATCGCATGTTTGGTATGTTATATATGACGTGCAAAATTTTAAAAAGTACTTAGGTACCTTATTCGAAAACCGATTCCACATTACGATGATTGGTAGTGGTTTTATTTACTACCTTAAGGTTGTCTGGAAGAGATCGCTATTACGATATACTAGTTATTCTGTTTACTTAACTGTACAAAAATAATTAAGTTTGAAAAAATCTTTCTCCACGTTTTTCGTACTAGACGAACTATTTTGCATCGGGGCTCGTATAGCGGTAAGTCTGTCTAAATTTTAGTAGGTACGCTAAGTTTGTAATGTGCTTTCCTTTACACAAAAGTGTTTAATTCAATTAAGAATGCCTATCATTATATCAATATTTTCAGGAATTTATTCGACCTCATTTATATTTCATACCTACACGAAACTGTCTAAAAGAAAAAGGTTAGAAGTTTACGATAAAGGATTTAGTTTGTTGTTTCACCAGTTACTGACGAGACATGTGCACTATGTGGAGTCCATGGGTAAGGCTGGGCCGGTGGGTAGAACCCCCCCGCAGCACACTCACTGCTTTATGCAACATGCTCAGTCCATAATTTGCTTTATGTAAACCATGAGGTTACGATAATACAAATCACCATAGAAGGATAGGGCGTGTATGTATATAACATTTAAAGAAGATAGGTACGGGCCAACCGCACATATTTTTCATGTGACCTAGAATAATTAGCTGCACTTGCACTTTACTGCACGCTGTATGCAATATTAGCGAAACTTGGTGAAAACGATAATAAATTGGTGTACAACCAACACTCGTCGGGTTTGGTCATTAGCTCTCTGCGGAGTCATCACCCTTCAGCGTCCCTTAGCGTCCCTTAGCGATATTATTAGCATCCGCGTGTACATTACACGTACAACAATAGCCATATTTTGTCTAAAGGTTAATGTTGATCGCATGCACATATAGCTGTAACACAGTTTTAACAACTAATACAGCAGATAACGTAACCTGTTTAAATGTTTATCATTGTATTGTTCCAAATAAATAAATTATTATTTATTAATTTACTCCTAGGATATCGTATCATAATATTATGCTCATTATATAATAATATAAATATCTACGTTAAGAAATGGCTAGGGTCCATGAGACGTAATGTAATAAATAACAATGTATGTACTCGTGAATGACACTAATGCGTTGATATCTTTTCTTAGGCGCCGCGAGCAGAGCGCGCTCGTAGTCCTTTCTTGCTACACGTACTACGTAGTCATTTCTTTCTTTCGAATACTAATTTTGACGGGAACACCTTAAAAAGATAGCAGAAATAATAAGGGAGAGGTAAATAACGTTTTTGTTATAAAATAAAATTAGCGTTTTACGAAAAAAAAAAGGCTATTAGGATGAACAAATTGTTCACTTGATGTTCAAAGTATAAGGCTATGTCTGCGCGCGTTGGGTGAAAGTGCGCGTTGAATAATATCGAGAGCGCGTACCTCCACGAAACAGGGCTGCCCCTCGTTGGGAATTACTTTGCTATGTGAAGTGTTCCTTGGGTGAAATATAAATAGATATTATTGATTGCACAAAACACAGAATACTTAAATACAGAAAAGGTGATATAGACATCTTGTGGTACAATCCAAGTGATCTTATCGTTAGTAAGCGGTCTGTTCCAGACAACCTTCAGGTGGAGGAACTATGAACTTACCATTGTCCCGCATCGTAGGCGCAGTAAGACACGCAATCGATTATTACTTGCTTTGTATGATTCCACATAGAGTGAATCCTTTATCCGCACACAAGCTACGCATCGGATCTCGTTTATGTTTCATCACATAATTAGCATATACCTACATACAAGTCTTGAGTATGTGATGAGTAAGATGTGGCAAATAGACACAATTCAATGCGTCAGCATAATTCATGATTTTAACCCGATGTCGGATATCAAAATGTTCTTTAATCTTCCAATCATTTGTATCTATCTACATATAAGTATAGGTGAGAATCAAACTGACAAGCTTGGTACTCCTAACCGGCTATTTGCTATTCTCAATTTAACATGTGACTGTTTGTGGACATGCATAGAATATAACCGCCGTAGCTAAGTATAGCGGGGTCTAGCTGTACTCGTAGTCACCCACCCGCGTGGTTAACGCATCTGTGAAGGAGCGCTTAAGATTTGCCGCCGTAAGGGTGCGCTACCGCTTGCAGCTAAATCACACATGTCATCTCTGCCCAACTTTAGTGCAACAATATAATTTTTTCAGCAGTAAATTTTCATCAATTTACCGCAGCTGCCTTTTTGTGGTAACGCATCCTAAGTCTGTATAAAGCTATGTGGTAAAATATTATTTTCTTGTGCCGCTACTCATTGAGCCAACCCTGCGTGCGCGCCGAACAGCGACGCAACCGGCTCATTGCCATTTGTTTACATTTTAGCCTAAACTATGAAATAGGTTGGCTAAAGGCTTGTTTCATTATCAGGCTTTCATGGTTGCCGTTTCTAAAAGTAAGTCGTGTCGCATCGCCAAAATACAGATATATGTATGTATGTATGTATTACAAGATGTTTTATCATTACTATAGCATATTTTCTTCGTAGTGTCATCATCATCATCAACCTAATGCTATCTACTGCTGGACATACGCCTGTCCAGTTGCTCTACATATCTTTGTAGTGTACATACCTTTATTATTTTTTAATTGTCTTACTTTGAGTGAACCTAATAATGTTTGTCTTATTCTTTGTTCTTAATCTAATTATGTTTTTGTTTTAGAATCAGTCAAGAGGAGAACCAAGAAAAATATAACTGGAACGGGGATTTTGGACAAGACTATCAACAGATAGACGTACTGACTGTGTAGGGGGTGGTGTGTTTGCCTTGTGGAGTGAGTGTCGTGTGGTAGCGGCATGCGCGTGCGCTGGTGGCGCTGCGGCGCCGTGGCGCTGTGCGCGTGCGCGCTGCTGCTGCGCGCGGCCGCGCTACCGCCCGCGACCCTCGGCGACGTCGTCGCTAACGCCGCCAACAGCCTCAATTCAATGAAAGTGAGTAATTTTTTATTTGGCAACACAAACAGACTTTCTTATTTCATTCAAGCCACCCTCACCTGCCTGTGCGCTGTGGTGCAGCCTGCTGAACAACAAATAAGGCTCTGGCAACCTACTAGTGGCAGCATAATGAACACAATTGAAGGCGTAGCTAAATACCACAGACCGATGACGGGCAGCAACGTCACCGGAACGACAAGCTACATCCTGCGGTCGCCATCTCGTTTGCCCAGCGTGGCGATTAATAAATAATAAATAAATAATAAAATTCTTTATTTCTTTTAAAAAGGTTTACATAACTAAAGTAATCGAAGTCACCTTGTAAGCAAACATATGCCTGTGCTAGGTGACTACGCTCTTGTTTAGCTAAATTAATAATAATAACATAGGTACCTAATATATCTAATCTTACAAACAAAGTTTAAAGTTAATTTAACAACAATATTGTGTGTTGTTGAAGCTATGGAATTATATGCATGGCCAAGTATGTGTAGTGTAATGTATGTGTAGTGTAATGTATGTATGTAGTGTAATGTACGCAGAAATGTGATTTATTTTAATTGTTGTAGCAGAGCCTCAGTTTGTTCGTAATTTAATGGTAATAGGTAATCGGTAATAATTTTTTTAGATTCTCGAAATGTTTTACTGTATATACGAGTAATTTTGTTTAGTTTATTGTACAATAATACAGCGCGTTTATTGTACTGCTTGTCAGCAAATGAAGTTTTAGTTTTAATCTGAGGAATCACGTATCTTCTCCTTTTTTGTGTGATGGTTGGGTCGAATGTTAGGGATTTATGTTTATTTAATATTGTGTAAAGCACATAGAGTTTCCGTACCGTCAGCACCTTGCTAATAGAGTACAGAGTAGCTGTCGGAAATCTTCTTTTCTTAAAGTACATGACTTTTAGCAAAGCTCTTTGAGATCGCTCCAAAGCCAGAAACTTCGTTTTAGAAGTACCTCCCCATATCGGGATACAGTATGTGAGAACTGACTGTGCCAACGCCACGTAGATTTCCTTAAGGACATTTCTGGTGGAGCTTTGCCCAGCCACCCCCTCTCCAGGTACCACATGTCTAAGGGTTTTAAATATCCAGATCAGTTTCCTCATTCTGGCAGCGACTTGTTCTATATGAGAATACCAAGTGAAACGCTGGTCGACTATGACTCCTAGGTAGCGTATTTTGTCAGTTTTTTCTATCACGGGGCAAGCGCAGTCAGCCCTACTGGGAACTAAGTCACAAGAGTGAACTTTAAGGACTAGGTCAGGACTCGGTTGTGACTGATTTTGAATGCCAAAACAGATGAAATTCGTTTTAGAGGTGTTCAATGTTAAGAGATTATTCCTCAGCCAATCAGCAACCCGAGCCATACCCTGTTCCGCGCTAGCCTTAACAGAATCCCAATCTTTCCCAGTGAACACAACAGCAGTGTCGTCGGCGTAGCAAAAAATGTGGGCGTCGTTGATTGTCATGTTGCATAGGTCATTAATATAGATCAGGAATAGTGTAGGACCTAGCACGCTACCCTGTGGAACCCCGTACGTGACTGATATGTCTTCACTAGTATGTTTATCTAGCTTCACTCTTTGTGTTCTCTCCGAAAGATAACTCCGGAATAAAGCCAGCGCGGTTGATCTAATACCAAGTCGTTCCAGTTTTAGTAAAAGAATGGGGACCGAGACGGTGTCAAACGCTTTCTTGAGGTCCAAAAAGACAGATAAGCACTTCTGTCCCTTATCGAGCTGATCAGTAACCAATTTACTAAGTCCTATAACAGCATCCTCTGTCGATTGCCCCCTACGAAAGCCAAATTGTGAAGAGGATAGAAGTCGAAACTTGTCAAGGTACCCAATTAGTCGATTATTTAGAACCTTCTCGAGAATTTTCGAAATCGCGGGCAAAACCGAAATTGGTCTGTAGTTCCCTACGTCCTCTCGAGCACCACCCTTGTACACAGGGGTAATTATAGCTTTTTTTAATAGGGCGGGAAATACACCATGTTCAAAGCAAACGTTGACGAGATGTGTTAATATTGGTAGAAGAATGTTCTTAGCAAGTTTTAAAAATTTCACAGGAATATTATCCCAGCCAGGGGCACTATTCGACCGCAAATTCATGAGAATTTTTTCTACTTCATATAGATCAGTCTCTAGTAGTACAAGTGAGTTATTCTGGACCGGTATCGCCTCAACAATTAATTTGATATCTCGAGAAGGTTGTATGGAATGGGCTAGATCTTTCCCTATATTTGCAAAGTAGCTATTAGTGAAGTTTGCCGAGTCTTTCGCATCTGCTTTAATATTAATAAGGTCTGTCCTGCTGTCGGATGATTTGTTGCAATAGGTTAAATTTTTTATGTTTTTCCACAATTGTTTACTGTTTTTAACCGATTTTATAATAAGTTCTCTATCATATTTTCGCTTGAGTTTTTTGATAAGATTGTTACAGTAATTTCTATACCTAATGTATGTGACTTTCAAGATATCATTATAACTATCCTTTCGCAGTTGTTTTTGAAGTTTATTCCGGTGTTTGATACAACGCAATATTCCTGGAGTTATCCATGGTTTAATGGTTCTTTGACTTTTGGGAATAGTAGTAATTCGTGTGTTGGCTCTTAAAGCCTCCTCCAGTTCACCTATCAAACGACACGTAACTATATCGGGATCCTTGCAGAATAATAGTTCAGCGAGATTTCTATGTTGCAGATCTTGTAGAGCTTTTGCATAATCAGTTACAGTTTTTGTTTTAATTTCTAGAAACTTAGATTTACTTTTAGATATTGACAGGAGTGTGGTAAAATGGTCTGTAACGGTGGTTTGCAAAATTGCTATAAAGGCTGAGTATTTCTTTTTGTTGATTTTGATCATGAAATGGTCGAGACAATTGTTTTCTCGTGTAGGTAGTGTGTGACCAGCGAGAATACCATATTCAGATAGGTTATTTAAATAATTAGTTCTGTTATTATATTCATGGGATGTTTCGGTATCTTTTGATGCAATGTTGATATTAATATCGCCGGTGATTATTATATTGTTTAGTGTATTCATGCTATCCAGGCATTTGCAAAGTGAATCCACAAAACCTTCAGTGTTTGTGTTCGATGGAGAGCGATAAATACATATTACGGTATTGTTAAGTACATCAAGCTGTAAGCACGAAGCGTTTGTGAGTTTGATTTCTTTAACTTTAGGATGTAGAGATTTTTTAATATAGGCAACTACGCCATCGTTTTGATTTAAATTATGTGTGGTAAAATATGAATTATAATTGTCAAGATGAGGTATAGGTTTGTTTGGGCTAAGTCTACATTCAGTTAGTACCAAGATGTCAGCTTGAAAGGGGAGGCTAGCTAGAGACACCAGGAAATCATCAAAGTTACAATAAATACTGCGGATGTTTTGGGATATAATAGTAAGGTCACTTTTTTTAATTGTTATATGTGATGAGAGCTCAGAACAGTCACACTCGACTGATCGTGCGATTTCAATACCATCTATCATTTTCAAATTCTGAATAGTCTCACCCATATTTTAGATGTTTAAGTAAGTAGGCGTTTTCATAAGTCGAGTATGCTGTGGATAGTGTATAAGTATAATGATGTAGTAATGAATTTGGATTTAGTGTAAATTTACTGTAATTGATATGTATTGTGCGTAAGTATGTTGACATCATGCATGTGAAGCATACCTGTATCGGGGAGTTCGTTATGTACATGCGAGTTGGCGTTTGAGACAGTAAAGGCGGTAGATGGGGACTGAAATTATTGTTATTACTGGAGTTTAAATATTTGAAAGTGCAATGATCAGTGTGTGGTAGTTGGTGTCGAGTTGATTTCTTATAATCAATTGGTATCATAAATGGGTATAAATCACAATTTAACAGTACAATGTCGTACAGAGCCAGGATCAGAACATACAAAGCCAGATTATATTTTATAGAGTACGAGTCCATATTATGTAGTCAGTTTCCACGCGGTTCTGTTTCGTGTTGACGTACGTTTAACAGTTGCTGTACTTGCTGTTCACTCCTGATTAGGATAATAGGAGAATTTTCATTCTCTCTAAGATAAACCTTTCCATAGGCGGTCCAACAGAATCTGTAGTTTCTAGACTTGGCCAGATCTCTTGCCAAGAAGTGCAGACGAGCTCCTTTAGGTGTTAAGTACTCCGATAAGTATATCGGTGTGTCCTCTTGGGTCTTAAAGCCAAGATGTTTGGCACAGAGCTTGTGTTTGTGTTTAACATTAAACAATTTCGCCGATTTAATTATCTCGTTTTTTAATAAGGTGGACTTAGTTTCTACCACAATTGAGGGGCTTTTGTTAGACGCATTTTTAGGTCGTACTCTGTAGATATCATTAATATCTGACTTTGCTAGATTACAGTCTACAGACCTGGAGAGGCAGATTGTCATCTCGATTAGGTCATCTTTGTTTTCATTAGGCTTTTTTGGGACGTTTTTTATTTCAAAACAGGACTTTCGGCTTCCCATTTGCATTTCCTCTAATTGGTTTTCTAAAATAGTTATATAATTTCTGTCTTGCTTTACTTGCGCTTCTAGCTCATCAATTCTATGCTTAAACTCTTCGTTCTGCGCAGCAAGGTATGAGACTGAGCTTTCGATATTATAGTTTGACAGCTGTATCTCCTTGAGCACTGCAGTCACTTGTTTGAGCTCACTGGCTTGTGTGGCAGCGAAATAGGTCATCAGTTTTCTCATTTCACCCTTAAAGTCATCCATTTGGAAGGAGGGAGATCCATCCAGTTCAGTCCTAGGTCTCTTATGTCGCTGAGACACGTAGCATACTGTAGGACTTCGTATCAAGTCTGTCTCCGACGAGGACCTGTTTAAAATGGCATCTATGCGTTGCATGAAATCGTCCGTGCCAGTGGCTCTCTCCCTCTCTAGGACAGGAGGCACAGTCTCGTGAGAGTGGTCCTGGTTGCCCACGTTCTGCTCCTCGTGTGTGTTTTCCGAATGATCGCTCATAGCTGTTCCTTTGAATAATCCAAAGGCAATACTACAATACGGCAATACGGCAATACGGCAATACTCGGGTACAACAAATTGCTGTAGATAATACAATAGGCGTTAACACGTCGTAGCAGTCGTAGTACTCGTAGAATGACGTAGCTAATTTCGCCGCCTCCGCTCACCTATTCGCTGGTGTAGGGGCAACAACCGCCGGTTGCAACACGGGCGGACGTCAGTTCAAATCCGACGGGAAACAGCAAAAAGTGTCGGGCTCACCGCGATCCGAGGGTGCTCCAAAGATACCGGCGGCAGTCGTGGAGGCTTCAGGGGCGCCGCTGCACTCACTTATTTAAATATTCAAATTAAGCAGAAACACGTCCGTACGGTTTCAAAGCCAAGAGGCAAGAGGAGGAGAGAGCGATTAGAAGTAAAGCCTCTAGATATTCAACCAAAGTGGCGAACAACTGGAGAGGCCTATCTCCAGCAGTGGACTGCGATAGGCTGATGATTATGATGATATTGATGATGATATATCTGTTCACTCCCATTCCGGCATCTTCATACTCCGATGGGAATGGGATCATCGTTGGATACGAACGAGGAGATATCAGCCACAACACCAACGACTCACGTGCTTCTCGATACTTGAGAGGTTATCACCGCCAACTTTCTTACGTTCGGGCTGCTACGCCTAATTACTTGACAGAAAAACCCAGTAGGCAATGTAATAGATTTTCGTAGGCGGCATTTGCTACGACTAAACCAATGAAGCAGGCATACAGTAAGTACCTACCTACTATTTGGCATTGATTGTAATAGTCGATCGCTTCAAATTCCAACATACACCTACGCTTTCGCTCATGATTTAGGCAACCATGTCGATTCGTCGCTTCGATCGAACGGCGATAGTGATAAGCAATAGCTGGTAATTTGGTTTGGACTAAAAATTATACCTGATATTGATTTTTATTGATGATTATGATATTCGTTAGTCTAGTGGTCCTTGCACCGGCTAAACACTAACAGGTTTTAAGTTTAAGTTTCCTGGTCGTAATCACTCAATAGCAACCCGGATTAAGGAAGTCTTGCGTTCGGTGACTGGTTAGTTTAGTGCACTCGAAAGCATGTTTATAAGTTATATTGGTTCTGGAGTTTGAGATGACTTTATACATAGAATCAACAGTTTAACGACCCTTACCTACTTCTCCTTCACTTACTTACTACCACGAGAATGGAAATTAGGGACCTCTATTTATTAATTTAAATAATATTAACGCTTCTTCCAATCATCTTTAGAAATGAGGTTATTAAATAGGAGGGAGATATTCAATCAATTTGCATATTTAAAACGGTTTTAAAAACGATAATGAAGTAAGTATAATAGTGTTCAAATGTGTAAATAGGTAAATCAGAATCGGAACTAGGTTATTAATTAAATTATTGAAGCAGGGTAGGTATATATCAAGAAAACATTCACCTTTCAATATTAAATTACACCAAGAACTTAGATAATTCATATGTAACATTTACATAATCGACTGGTGTCACCGAGAAATTATAAAGTAGGTATATTCTAGCACAACATTCTGTTAATCTAGATTTTCAATTTTTAATATGTACAATGATTGTACAAAGACGGTAATTCAATGTACTTAGGTACCTACAAGACAGATAAACTTGAGTGAGACTATTGGTATGTTACAACAAAAGCGGGACTACGTGTGCTATAAGTTGCGCGAATCTGACTGAAATGGGGCGGAGACAGGTGTGATTGTCTTCTAATTTTTGTCAAACTCCGCCTCTGTGAAAGCGCACCCTAAGATCTTCGTACAGAGAATATAGCGTAAGCAATCCTACTTAATGAATTACCAATTATCACTCCTTAGATGACGCTGAATAAAGCCCATTTACTTACTTCATAACGATATTTAAAAAATCATTAACACTATAATTTGAATTAAAGCTTTAAGTAATCTGGTTTTTGTGGGGCATTGTCGATGATGAATTCACGCAACTTTCTGGAGGCGTAAGGTTACGTTCCAAGTCCACACAAAGCCATTACGACACGTAACATTGCGTCGATCCTGGGAACATGTCCCAAACACTAAGTAGGTAATATGTGGCCGTTGGGAAACTGTGAATGTCCGCATTCGTACGCATCGCATATGTACGCATTCATTTCATTACGTAACTACCTACCTGAATTCGAGAAAAGAATTAATGCAACTGCTTTACACACCGATTATGTTGTAGACACGCGCCATAGATCACTCTTGTGGTTGTGGGTAAATGTCACTTTTTCGCCATATTTATTTATTTATTTAAACTTTATTGCACAAAATGGTACAAAAGGCGAACTTAATGCTAGGAGCATTCTCTACCAGTTAACCTTTAGGTCATGCAGAGAGCAGATTTATGTGCGGTGAGTGTTCAAAGAGAAACACAATGGAAGATGATAATACCTAATATATAAAAATAAACTAATATAATAAATAAATACATTATACATAAAAAAAAATGAAATAAAAATATACTACATAAATATTATAATGTACCATAAATATTAAATAAATAAATATATACATATATACACAAGTATATTAACATAAATATAATTATACAAATATGTACTTGAAACAACATACACAATATAAACTTGGCAAGCAATTAAATGGAATTTTAGAAATTACCTAAGCCGAATCATTTAAGAGGTGTTCTCGAACCCTCTTTTTAAACAAATCTTTATTTTGCGAAGACTTAATTTTGCTGGGCAAAGCATTCCATAGCCGAATGGCTTGTACAGTGAAAGAATGGGAATAGAAGCTGGAATGATGGAGAGGGATAGAAAGCTGCAGATTATTAGAAGAACGAAGAGATAGGTCATGAGATTGGCATAAGAATTGGAATTTATTTTTTAAATAAGAAGGGGCCAAAGGATTGAAAAGAATGTTGAAGAGCAAACAGAGAATTCTGGAATTTCTACGCAGACGAATAGGGAGCCATTTAAGTTGGGCACGAAAATTGGAAACATGATCATATTTGCGTAGTCCAAAGACGAATCTGATACAGTTGTTTAGGAGACGATCAATCTTGTTTAAGAGGTCTACAGATAGGTCGGGATAGCAAACATCAGCGTAGTCAAGGATGGAAGGATATAATATGTATATCGTGAGGATACAGTAGTATAGTGTTGTTGTAATCATTATTGATGTGAACATTTATTGAAAATTCGCAACGAAAATATTAATTCCAGTTTTTACACATTACCATAATCGTGTAAGTAATAGTTTATTGTTGTGCATAACATTTGGATAACTTCATAGTATGCGTCCGCAGGTCCTTAGTCCGCCTGCGACGCTTACACTTACCATCAAGTAGTCGACCCGGATAAGGAAACTTCCTCACATAGTCACATTTACTCTTTCATTCCAATTTGACATTTGTTTCCGGGATTCCTGACAGTTTGCATTGAAAACTAACTACACTAAGGGAAACTTTTGACAGTTCGGATTGAAGACCTACCTGAATTCATGAAACCGTCTCGTCCTAGATGATCTTTCCTATGGCATTGTGATAGGCCTGCTGCAGTACCTATTAAAATATTCGTGTTTGATTATATTATTATTCATCAACTGCTGCTCGTGATGAAAATATAATAATATGTAGGTAGCTCCTATTCGTTTTCGATATATGTTTTTAGACTCATGGCCTTAATTAACTCAATTTATTGGATGCATACTCATCGTATTTACCCAGAAGGTCAATGAAAATCTTAAATGCAGTGCGTCATGTCACGGATGAGGTAACGCGCGTCGGAGCGTCTGTCGGTGTAATGCGGATTTCATAATTGTCCCCGAAACTCGCCAATAATAAATGTTCTAAACATTCAAATACGTGCATTGGGTTTTATCTATAGACGTAAATACCGCTGCTATTGTTCAGCGCTGCGAAAAGAAAGAAAGAACTGTCGTAAAATACGACAGTTATTTCTTTCATACTCATTAATTATAATCGTCTGGTCTGAAATGATATTTGTTTAGTCGAACGTTATTTTCATATTTTACATTCCATCCCATACTAAACAGTTTGACAACTTATATGCTTGTTACACTAATATAAATAGAATTCGTTGCCGGGGCATGTGCTTTCTGATTTGTTTCATAGGTATGGGATCCTTTAAAGGTAGTGTGATGAATGAAGCATCTCACGGGCCAGCATGAGGGCCAGGAATTGGTTTTGGATGCCTGCCCATTGATTTTCCTTTTATCATTATCCATTCACGCAATTTTTGTAAAATGAATGAATATATAAATCTGTATAATTTTTACATGTGTTTACATTTTTGCATGCTGGAGGCTCCATAATCTACACTTGTAAAATTTCGCAGGCTAACGGGATCGTGATTTCCATCGAAGGTTCTCTCAAGATGGTATCCATACCCTGGCCTACATGCTGCATTGATGGGTTTAATCGATTTATTATACAACATGACGAAGCATCGGCCCCGTGGATGGTACACGGTTGCGACATGTTTCCTATATAATAACGCATTCGCATACCTTTTACGGGAGGAATAATTGTATTCTGAAATATTATTGGGTCATAAATATCATCAAGTAGATTGGGTCGTAATCGTAAAATAAATTCATATTAACTGCATTTTAAATAGTTCGAGTGGTAAACGTTCAGTTTGTACACAATACTAGTCTATAAATGGATAGAATGAGATGTAAGAATCTATTAAACACACACACCTGGAGCCAAACTTTTCAGTTTTAAAAGCATTTCTCCTTTTTCCTGTGTTAGGTACTTCAACAGATCATGAAATAATCACTGATAATAGACCCCATTTCCTGTGAAAGAATATTAACAAATATTACATTTATTAGGCACACTTAGGCTACTGAATAAGGTTCCCGTCGAGGCTCTCCCCCGAGACTACAGTATGGGGTGGTCCTTCAAAAAGATTCTGAAGCAGTTTTTAAAGGGTCTGCAACTCGCATGTGATACTCCTGGCGGTGCAGGCGTCCATAGGCTGCGGTAACCGCTTAACATCAAGTAGGCCGTAGGCTTGTTTGCCTTAGTGGTATAAAAGAACCGGCCAAGTGCAAGTCGGACTCGCGCACGTAACCCTCCGTACCACTGAACTGATTGAATGAAAAAAAAAAAAATAGGTGATTTGACTTATGACGTTTAAAAAAAAACTACTGTCTAGATTTCATTCAAACCAATTTTCGTTAGTAGTAGTTTTTACAGTAATACACATCATATATTTTTTTCAGTTTTATCATGCCCATATTTTAGAAGTTAGAAGGGGGACGGGGGGGACACATTTTACCACTTTGGAAGAGTCTCTCGCGCAAGCTATCTAATACATCTACGCACCAAATTTTGGGATGTAAGGGAGCTATCATCAAGGAGATATCATCTTTAATGCTTCTTCCAAAAATAATAATGCGGTTAACAGAATACATCTACGCACCAAATTTCAATAATGAAGCTTTTATAGTTTCGGAATAAACTGGCTGTGACATACGGACGGACAGACAGACATGACGAATCTATAAGGATCCCGTTTTTGCCATTTTGGCTACGGAACCCTAAAAATGAAAAAGTAACATTATACGCGAATCACATTATGTAGCCACAATCAAAAGCAAGAATGTACAAGGTGTAAAGAGACCCTTAACGAAGCTTGAAACTACGCATTCTGTTCCTGTAGCTGAATAAAGCTATTCGATAAAGCTTAAGGGTCCGTACCTCGGTATAAGCAGGTCGATAGCATATCTTTCATTCTTGCGGTTGAATTAGATGTGTAAATAATCGCCATAATCTAATTTGTAACGTCAAAGACTGTTGTCGTATAAAAGGAAATAATTAGAGGTTTTCTAGAGCGTTACCGAAGTCAAGTAGCAGGCGGCTGGCAGTCGTCCTACCTGTGTGGCAGCTTCAGTAAACGGTGTAAAGTAACACAAAAGTGTCGGTAAATTTATTGCCCGTCCTGCACAAACTTGGTCCGTTGTTTAATTAAATAACAGCGGCGCTTTAAGAATAAGTAGCAATTTTAAACTTGCATAATAGTGGTGGACATTATCTGTCTGACTGAACAACAGGGTTGCACTATGGTTGCATTGTATGCGGTTTCGAATGATCTTGGCAAATCTTTTCTTTCGTTAAAGACATAGGTAAATAAAAAATGAAGATACTCGTAATTCGCGAGTTCTCTTTTTCAAAATAATTTTAATGGCAATTTGCTTTGTCATCATCAACGCCCCTAATCATGCATAGTTTTGGAAAGCCTTGATAAAAAAGCTATCACATAGGTACCTATTAGTATACATACATATGATTCTTTAGTAGCCAACCCTAATAAGGCACAAGTCAGGTTCCTCACAGGCAGCGCTTTTCTTGTCAATCAAATAATTATAATGACTTGACTACATTTTAAGAAAACACGCAGGCCCTATTATTACTGCACAAAAGTGTCTGGATAATGAGCCCACACACGCTATATTCCCTCAGTATTATTTCAGTAGGTATCTCTGCTTACTCGTATCGTTGACATAAACATCTGTGAGTCTTGGAGCCTTTTCCAATAATTAGCGTTTTAAGCTTTAGCCGAACACAGATTTTATGATATGTATTTGCAAATGTGTCTAGACCATCATATCTGCCTTACTATAATGCCTATAATGTACGAGTACATTGCCTTAGTTACTAGTGACTGAAATGCTAAATTACTTACTAAATAAACGTTACAATAAAGTGTTGACGTTAAAGAAAAATATGTGGTACATACCTACATACATAATAAATTAGACGCGCCGTGCGCCCATTGTACTCATGAAATTTATAATGTCATTGTGTTCCCCACATGTCGTTATATTGTGATGAAACTTTTGTTCAATGCGTGTAGTACCGGCTTTAGTATAAATTTTAATTGCATTACGTTACGCAGACTTGCAGACTTAATTAAAATATCTTTAACACGAGATATAAAGATTACTTATGGTATTTAATTTCCATAAATTCTGTAGCTTCTGAGCTCAAGGTCGGCTATATGACTATTACTTGACTGCTTCCTTAATGTAGTGGTCGTATTTAGATAGTGCCACTTGCGACCCACGTCACGAGACTCAAGTCTGAAAAAAATTCACTAGTCCGAAACTTTTTGAAAAATCCAAACATCCAGATGTTGCGTACTGAGTGCTTTCGTTATCATTATCACCATCGGTCTCTCACCGTTCCGCTGCTGGACTTCTCGCATCCAGCCATCTTGAGGATATCATCGGTCCACCTGGCTTGATGGATGAGTTCGCGGTAATGAGAGAGAACGGGACTTTCGTTATGCAGAGGCCAATCTCAGAGAGGTACTGTTTGATAAGTCCTCAAGTAAAGCAGTACCTATTGTAGGCAGTGCCGGTTTTAGAATCTTCGTCTGTATAATGTATCTAAAATCTAAGTAAGTTTATCAGTTGTCTAGTACCCATAGTACAAGCTTCGGCTTAGTTTGGGGCTAGATGGCGCTGTGTGGCCCAGCGTGGCATGTCTTGGGTTATTTATTTATTTATTTAAATAAAATGTAATTATTTTGACCCCCAAAACATCCCTATTTGCATCATCCATATAACGGTATCCATATATTCGTTGTATTCGTGTTTCGTGCTCGTCTGAAGCTTACATGAAGTGAGCGTTAGTGAGCGATACGTCGCGGCGCCCCCATATATCGGGCGCCCTACCCTAACGCCGCTCCTGGTTGCAGGTGACGGGCGCGTGGCGGCGGCTGTCGAGCACGGTGAGCGAGAGCGTGGGCCTGAAGCACGCGCTGCGGCGGCTGCAGGCGGTGCCGGCGCGCGCGGCGCGGCTGGTGCACGCGCTCGTGGACCGCATGCGCGTGGGCGGCGGGCCCGTCGTGCACACGCGCCTGGGCGCGCTGCGCGGCCGCAAGCTCGCCACCAGGACCGCCGCGCAGACGCCCTACTACAGCTTTAAAGGGATCAGGTAACAAAATGTCATCGTGCTCCTAACATTCCTTTTTTTTGTTAAGAGGGGAATGCATTAGGCATCTTCATGCCGTCTCCGGGGGGAGGCGGCATGGTGTGTGGGACACACACCTCCCAAAAAGGGAGGGCATACCCACTAAACCCCCCTGTGTCGCCAGTGGGCAGCAAGTTGCAGGGACACGGGTAGCGCCGAAGCATATGGCCACATCCCTGCCTGCCCTGGCCAGCCGCAGATGATAAGCGGCCGGCATTCCTGGTCCAGGGAGGGCAAATACCCCTACCCCCGGATCCGGGGAGCAATAGAGTGCTCCCCGGGCGGACCTCGTGCAACGGTGTGGCTGCACCCACCACACCGTTACGCCCCTATGAGTGGATCGCGCCCCCGCACTCACCACTCGGGGCACGAAGGAGAGGCTCAGAGGGCATACGATGCGTTGTATGCCCTCCGGCGACGCCCGGGCCGGGGGCGGCGTAGAGCGGGCGCGTCTACCGCTCCTAACATTCCTAGCCGAACCGCGTTCTTGGCAGTCTGGCTGCCGCAACCAAGCTGCGACAGCAACTGGATCATAATGGCGTTGTATGGGAACCCCCGCACTAAGTACGGCACGGTTGGCCATATTGTGGGCAGGCTTAATTTGGTGCATGATAGATAGCGATGTGTGACCGTAAGCGTAGCATGTCATGGGTTATTTGTTTTGTAGTGTACCTATATATGTATTAAATTAATAACAGTTGTAGGTATTAGTGGTGCTTTTGTTTTTTTATTTATGTAGTGTATTTTCGTTGCCAACACAAAAGGTTCCTAAGAAAGAAGTAGCATTCCTATCTAATTGCTTTTTCGGCCTAGGTTGATAGACATTCTTATGATGGTAATTAATAAAGCAAGTTGTATCTAATTTACCACTAAACAATTTTAAAATTAACCTTCAAACCTTACAAGGACAAAAGTAAAAGGAGGGATTACACTAACACTACACGCATCTTGTGCCATTATTTCAAATAGGTATGTTCCGTAGAGTTAACAATTTGTAACACAAACGTTGATTGCTGACTATATAGACTATGATAGTGGTAATAAATTTTAAGGTTAGTTTCTCAATAGTCTACGATCAAACCACTTCACAAATATTACTTACGAGTCTGCGGATATAAAGGATATATACGAATATAAGTACCTATTCGCTATCTCCAGTCTAAACCGCAAGGGCGATGAGCGGATACTCGTGTGAATAAGTTACTTACCTACCGATATCTGAAACTGATTTACGAAACCAAATGAAGTTACCGGCTTATAAATATCATAATAATTAATTTAGTTATAAATTATCATAACTAATAAGGTTCGACGACCTCGCTGACGTATTGTGTGTACTCTCTCGCCTAAATTGAGACCCGAAGGCTTAGGGTTTGATTTCCTGTCATGTCAATTTATAATACGAGCTGTACTAAATTGGCTTGGATCCCAGTCTTCTGTAAGATGGTGCTAGTCATCTGGTATTTACTCACAAGGAAAGGAAACCACAGATGATTAGTTGGGTATTGGCATATTCATTAATTCGCTCGACTTATTTACTACCCATTATATTTATTAATTCATAAACAGTACATATCTTTTGTAAATGTTTAATATCTATTCTATATTAGTTTTAATGATGTTACCAAATGATGATACCAAAATGCACTGAACCTTTATAATTTGTATTAATGAAAAAAACATTACGTCATGTTACATTTGCGGTTTAGTGAACTTTGAGTTTTGTTTCAATATAAAATAGCGAATTAGAAATGATTTTACCGTGGTTGCTGGATAATGTTTTCGCCATCACATGTTTATGGTTACACACATTATGCTACTAATGTATTTTGAGGTTTTTGGTAGTGACGATAAGTGCATCCAAGGCTTAGAAGTATTTTGCAATAGTTTGTTGTACAATAATTCTTGGCATTTTTTTTTCAATAAGTAAGCTCTTCCAAAAAAACTTTGGGTAGGTATAAGAGGACTAGAGAACAGGAACCCAAAACTGACACACGAAATGGGTTTAGGTACCTACGACAATCTACTTAAATGTTATTACAAAGTAAATTTACATATACTTACTTACTTATTAAGAGACTGCATTCACTTCTTTGTGAGAACCGGATCTGCACTACCTTGGATTAAGCTCGTAGCTAAAAGTAGTCCGTAGTAGCTAACCATTTAATATACTTAGCAGCATAGCATAATGGCCTCCTGTCGCCTGATGGAAAATGAAAGAGAGGCCCAAGTCACTGCGGCACCGTTACCGCTTATGATGTTATCGTATAAATTTTACATATTCACAGTGGGCTTTTAATAATTATATCTCCTTCTTTTATCGAACAAACAGTTATCACATGCTTAAAACAATCACAGCTATGCCCGAGGACCTCACTATTTACTGGCGCCCTCTGGTGAACACAAAAACGGTAGCCCTCACTGAGGGTGTAGCAAAATACCATAGGTCGATGACGGACAGCAGCGTCACCGCAGCCAAGAGCTACGCCCTGCGATCGCCAACCCGATTGCACAGCGTGGCGATTTATGAGTATAGCCTC
Source organism: Conogethes punctiferalis (assembly GCA_031163375.1). Classification (NCBI taxonomy): domain Eukaryota; kingdom Metazoa; phylum Arthropoda; class Insecta; order Lepidoptera; family Crambidae; genus Conogethes; species Conogethes punctiferalis. The sequence continues at coordinate 6,466,137 of CM062093.1, forward strand.
TAGAGGCCTATGTCCGACAGTGGACTGCGATAGGCCGGTGGGATGATGATGAGGTGTCAAATACTGCCAAATACCTTAGTGGACCATTGGTAGCACATTGTGACCATTTGTCAATTTTCAGATACGCGCAGCCGCCGCGAGGGCCGCTGCGCTTCCGGGCGCCCGTGCCGCTGGAGGCGTGGTCGGGCGTGCGCGACGCGCTGGAGGAGGGCGCCGTGTGCCCGCACCGGTTCATGCTCTTCGACACCTACAAGGGCGACGAGGACTGCCTCTTCCTCAACGTGTACTCGCCCGCCCTCCCTGACACGCTTACCGGGTGAGCTCGCATGTAACTCATTGTTTGGCCCAAGATGGCTCATTTAGTAGTGACTTCTGCCTTCTGAGCCAAAGGTTGTGGGTGCGATCCCCGCTCAGTACAAACCTTTGTGTGCAAAAACATGTATGTTTGTATTATTGGTCTGGGTGTTTTCTAAGTAATATGACTGTTTTGCACTACAACAAAACAGGTATTATGTGTTGAATAAAACACACAGCGTTAGTATGAAGAAAGCTGATGTGAACATGCCTTTAAACCAGTTGTCTATGGCCGAAACTTACCAAATTGTCTATGTTTCCTACCAGTGTGCACCTAACGAGGGTGCCTGTCACTAATGACATCTCATAGTAGTCTTCAGATCACCAGCAAGAGCATTGCTGCAACGCTGTGTGTTTTATTCAACACATAATACCTGTTTTGTTGTAGTGCAAAACAGTCATATTATGTGTCTTCTAAAACACACAGCGTTAGTATGAAGACCTGTTTGGTATCTGCTGGTGGGAAACACAAACGCTATGATGAATATGTTTATAAAAGTATTTAGAACAATTTGTTTATTCAAAATTAAAAACAAATAACAACGTAATTTATTTCTTCTGATACATCCACATACCTTGGTCTATATGAACTACATATTTTGTATTCATATACATATATGTATAATTAATTAAAATCAACATACTTACAGTAAAAGCTGTAGGTGAAACTACTAACAGTTTCTAAATGAAATGAGATCAAATGTCTCAACAAGGATAAGTGCCCTGCAAAGAAGCAAGTTTGTTATAATTAATAAGAAAAATAACAACTTATTTGCATATTAGAATAGCTGGCACAGTAAATAAATACTGTTTGAATTGGTACTAAGTACACTATTCATTGGATGACCATTAAATAATACTCCTTAATTGCCTGAATGCATTTAAGACATTCTAATATTTTCTGGACAGGTAATCAGACAATACCCTAGCCAACTTCTTGAGGCTACAGCTGATCTGATACTGCCTGGTGAGGCATCACTCTTAGCATCCTTTAAGATACTACAATCCAGTTTGCAATAATAGTTCACCATTCTGATAATGGTATGAACAAACTAGTCTTCTGATCTGTACCCTTTCAATAGTTAGATATCCTTATATCATCATATAGGATTCGTATCCTTGATGTGACATCATCTGTCATCACAGGACAAATCTGTTGATTCGGATGCCGCCGTAGCAACCATGCAGAATGCCTGCTGGAATCAGTCTTGAGAGTCAAATTTAGACCCTATAGTAGGTTTGTCTGTCATATCTATTCAATTTTAAGAATATATATTAAGTAAGGTGAGATCATAGACTCTATGACCTGAAACACGAGGCAGAACTAAAAGGCTGCCCATCTAAAAGCAATATTTAGCAAATATTGCAAAAAATATTTAGATATTTAACAAAATCTTAGTGTCCGACACAAGTAATTTTGTTGTTCAGATCAGGCAGGAGAAAATGCTCTCAATACCTGCTGGATAAAGAAGACAATTTTGAAAACTACTTCTGATGCCATACAGTAAGTAGATACAGCTGATTTGTGCATACTGATAGTTCTGTATGCTAGCTTTTATTCTAGTCTAGAAATAATCTTGCTAGAAATTGGGCAATTTGTTAGCCCTCAGGCCATTGAGAAACCACTTGATAATTCCCACACTAAGTCAACTTAATTGGGGAACTGTATGATGTTAAGGTAGATGTCCGCCAACTACTTTTAAGTTTGTTCTCCTATGGATTCAGGGCAACTCGTTTAGTCTACCCTCAATCTTCTAAGTCAGAAGAGACAACATGTCTACTTAAAGAGGCCAGGTGCCCGTGGTGTTCTCTATTAAGACCCTCCGCAGGTCAAGTATTGGCAAAAATTGCCTGCTTCTTATGGTCTGATAACCAAAAGCACTTGGTTCACTCCGGAACAATTAACTTAGTATATAAATTCCTTTGATCCAGTATTAAGGTATTCTTGATACAAATACTAAACTGGGTGGGGGAAATGCCCGTCCCAACATAAGGTCCCATTGTCGGCTGATGGGAGTTGCAAAAAATTTGCAAGCCATTTCTGGAGTTATATACTTGGGTACACCAGCCGACTCTTGTGACGCGAACAAATCTACGTCTGGGACACCCCCACTCTCTGAACATAGCCTCCGCGGCTGGGGGAAAAATGCCACTCTGGTACTTTGCAACACCTTGTCCGGCAGTCTGCAATTTTGTGTAATCTCTCCGGGAGATGGGTGGCTGAGAGTATCATGAGAAGCCTCTCGGTCAGTTTCAGTAATACTAGGGATTGTTTCCCTTCTGATATCTGATTCGAATAAATCATGTGCTCTGTTTAAAGTCATCCGCTGACTTTTTATTGTTGCAAATATAATTATAATTTGTAAACTTTATTGTACAAAATGGTTCAAAAGGCGAACCCAATGTTAGGAGAATTCTCCACCAGTCAATGTCTGGGTCATGCAGAGAGCAGAAAATATGTGCAGTGAGTGTATAAAGAGAACACAGTACTTATAAGCAAAAACCCCACCTATAGTATACAGGGGAGCTGGTATGGTGCTCAAATCTCTGATAGATAACTGCTCAAACGAGGTCCCTAGTCTGCATCCGCTGCATTTGTTATCAGGAAATGAAGCACTACTATCAGTACTATTGATATTGTACTTAATATTCTCTCAGTTAAAGGAAACCAGAGTAAAGAAAATTGGAGACTTGTGTACTTGCGACATCAAGGTCTACTATTCAAAATTATGTAAGTTGTAAAAGTTTTGCAAACTAAATAAGCCCTGAGCTTGTTTTAGTGAACTGTTTGTGCAACTCAATATCTTGTTGATTAATTTAATTCTTTGTTACCTTCCCTAAGACTCCCGAAGTCTTATCTTGTTCTGGTCTAATGTTCCATGGGGAATAGGAATACCTGGGATATTTTAGTTTGTACGAGCTGCTGGCTGTACAATCTTTAGAGGATGATAAAATGATAAATTAGATTTGATTACACGATTTATTTGTTAAAATGATAATTGCTATGAGTACGCGCCGTCGCGATTGATTACGTACTGATTATGCTATATGATATTTAATGCAATAAGGTTAAAACGCTGATGATACAAAATGGACGGTTGTCGAGACCGTACATGCTGCGGGGGCGAGAAAGATTAAAAGATGAAAGTGATAACAAGATGATAAAACAATAAAAACTTAAAAATGTCATGCTTAAGAGTCTCTATGCTTATAAATGTTAAACAATGATATACACATTAACATAACACACAATGTCACTACATCACACACATTCACATTCACTAAAACGTCTGCACACCACTGGTGATGTGGACTTGTCCACGACACTCATGTTGGGTTCACTGGTCATCTTTTTGATGGGCTTCTCCACTCTTGATCTAGGTTGTTCTACCAGCTCGCTTGTGAATTGAACTGGTCTCTCAACTTGAGGGGCTGGTGGCGAGCGCGCTGAACAGCGAAGTGTTATGCGTCTCCTTATCAGTAATATTAGAGCTACTAATATCGCTCCCGCTAGGAGGAGGTATACCACCACGTATTGATGTATATCGTGGGAAGACATCTGATCTGCTAGAACGGTGTTGACTTCATGAGCTTTCATTTCTTCAATTTGCTGACCAATATGACGTAGTTCTTTCTGATGACCTTCGGTATCTGATTCATTTATGTTTTCTAGTGTAGTGATAGGTAGTGATATATTTATTAGGTCATTGATCGGTGGAATCTCGATTTTTACTAAGTCAGGTCTTATGTTCAGATTCGTAACTTGCTGTCTATGCGTCAATATTGTAAAAGCTTCATCTCTCACAATACAGCCATCTCCAAGAGTAATAATACCGGCCTTGCTAAGTTTGAGTGCCGTTATTTGCTGCTCACATATTACTCTCAAAGTACATTGATCACAACAGAAAAATATGTATGTATTTATTTTGCTAAGTTCTACCCATTTGCTCTTACAAGGTAGGGTTTCATATTCACATCGCTGATTTACGAGATTTTTGATGCATAAATTCTCGTCTGATGTCATATGATAGATCGGTTTTTGTAAAGGACATAGAATCATTTCAGAGTGGTATGGTGTACACCCATCCACTTCATTCTTTGATAAAGGTATGTAAGAATCCTTGTGGATGTTGATCGCTATGTGATCTGCAATAGGTATAATTTCAAGCATCTTATCTTGCACTTGCTGTGGCACGGCGACGACCTTGTAAAGCTCAAAGTTGTCCCTGCTGACTAAGGGAATCTGGATTTCAAATATGAAGAATTGATTTGTCATTCTTGCTTTTACTTTAAGTAAATGATAAATGCTAGGCAAGTCTGTTTGAATGTTGTCTATCGGAAGTGCCAATTGTTTTGACAACTGTCCAGAAATGATGTTTAACTCTGCACGAAGTTGATCTGGTGTTAATAAATGTATATTGAATTTGCCATTCTGTATATTCGTAATCATGTCTACCAATGTTTCTTGTATGTTCTTTAAGTTGTTCAGGATGCTGTGAGTGATTATAGATGATAACATAAACTCATTTCTATCTTCTACCTTCTGAAATTCTTGAGCTAATCTGTTAGTTGCTTTTTCTATGCTTATTATATGCTGGTTGAATACTTTATGCTGTTTATTCATGTTTTGCTCAATTCTACTCAGTAGATTGTACTGAGCCTCCACGACAGATGTCTGATTTTTCCATAGAATAGCCAAATGTTTCTGATTTTCTCTAATTAAATTGATATCTTTTTCGTATTTTTGCGCGAAATCGTCATCTAATATCCCGAACAGGCTGTGAGCGAGATACCCGACACCGTTGATAAGCCCTCGCCGGCGGCGCGAGCGTGTGAGTCGCTGACCAAGCAGCATATTGTTGTAGTACTCGAGCTCCGTGGCGTCGTGACGTAATTGCAATATTATGATGTCACATTTGGATGGCTTAATTGTTTTCGAACATAAGTTCTCCAAATTTTGAACATATTTTTCGAACAGATTTAGTCCTTGCCAATACGGGTCCATGTCATAGTAGACGATCAGCTTCCATTGATCTCGAATAAGTTGCATGTTGGATACTTTGTCAAAGTATATGCTCTGACTATTGTTAAGGTTGATTAGGTTGTATGCACACTGAGCGGGTGATACTATAAACATTAGCAACGTCATTGCAAGAGTGACGATATTGCACGATCTTTTTGCTCTAAGTCGTTTGCTTGCAATTTGATCTGTAGTTTTGTTTTCATTATCCAAGGTCGGGTCCGGGACCTTATCAATTTTGCTGTCATTTCTTTCGAGAAGTGTTGATATTTTTGTTATGGGTCTTCTGATGATACCGTTTTTTGTTTTGATTGATACCACACGAACTAAATTGTCCTTGCCCGGGTGAAGATCTGTTATCCTACCCATTGCCCATTTGCCTGGGGGCAGATTGGCATCATGAATGACAACTATGTCATCCTTTTTTACATTGTCTTGATTCCGTTGCCACTTGCTTCTTGCTGTCAATTGGCATAAGTATTCAGATTGCCATCGTTTCCAGGTGTCCGCAAATATTTTTTGAACAAGTTGCCAACGCGTGCGCTCGTCCCTCTCCGTCTCAACGATCGTTAATGTGGGACCACTTGATAGGAAGTGAGATGGAGTGAGGAAGTTGATGTCTTCGGGGTCTTCACTAAGAGCGCAAAGCGGTCTGGAGTTGAGGCATGCTTCCAGTTGTGATAATAGAGTTGATAATTCCTCGTACGTGAGTTTTTGTGCTCCAATTACTCGTCGTAGGTGGAACTTTAGGCTTTTTACAGCCGCTTCCCATAAGCCTCCTGCGCTAGGCCACGAAGGCGCGTTGAAGTGCCATTCGATTTCCATGTCTGATATGGCTGAGAAGAAATCTTGATCCAGTTGATGATGAAGGTTATGGAATCCTTCTTTCAGATGCTTATTTGCTCCGACGAAATTGGTCCCGTTGTCACTGTACATGTGACGTGGGGTTCCACGGCGGGCTGCTAATCGTCGTAAGGCGGCCAGGAAAGCTGATGAGCTAAGATCTGATACCAGCTCCAGGTGTACGGCTTTAGTGACCATACACACGAAGACTGCTATGTAACCTTTCGTGGTTTTTATGCCTCGACCTTTGTTTGATTTTACATCTATGTGACCTGTGTAATCGACGCCGGTATGATAAAACGGTCGCGTCGGGTTACACCTCGCCGACGGTAAGTCTCCCATGAGTTGTGTATGTTTGCTAGGGCTCTGCCTTCTGCAAATGACGCATCCACGAATCCGTTTTTTGACAGCTCTGTTGCCGCCAATGACCCAATATTGCTGTCGTAACCTTGCTAAGGTCACGCGGGGTCCGCCGTGAAACGTCTCTGCATGTGCTTGATCAATCAGCAGATTTGTTAGGTGCCCTTCATGGGGTATGATGAGAGGATGCTTCATGCTATCGTCAATGTTTGCTTGATTGATTCTACCACCTACTCTCAAGAGGTCTTCGCCATCAAGGAAAGGATTCAACGAGAGAAGCTTGCTGTCTCGCTTCACCGTGCCTTCGTTCTTCAAGGTAAGTATTTCATCTTCGAAATATGAATGTTGTAAGTGCTTTATAATAATCATTTTTGTTTGTTTGATTTCAGGTGCAGTTAGATAAGACGACTTCGGCTTGGAACTTGACACCGCGCGCCGCACCCAGGTAAGTATGCGCGTCACTCGCTTGAAACAGCTGTGCCTGTTTATAAGATCTCCAATTACGTCATCGTCGTGACGTCGAGTGGTGACGTTTGTTTGTATCGATTTCTTAACCTCTTGATCCGTAGTGTATGTTTTGTTGATTACAGGTTCTCGATGTGACGGTAACCATGATGGACCTTGCCACCAGAGAAGATGCTTTTTCAAACTTGCTACTGATGTACCACGGCTGGCGCAGTCTGCTGGATTTTCTGCTGATTTTACGTAATGCCAATTGCTTGGTGGTATGACTTCTCTGATCTTCTGTACTCTGTTGGCGACGAACGGTTTCCAACGGCTTTTGTCACCCTGTATCCAGCCTAACACCGCAGTCGAGTCGGACCAACCGAAAACTTTGATATTTTGGTCAGATAGACTACGTTGCACGGTTTCCATTAGTTTTGATAGTAAGTGTGCGGCGCAGAGCTCTAGTCTCGGCAATGATACGCACTTTGATGAGGGAACCAATCTTGATTTTGCTGCTATCAAAACTATTTTTGATTGATCGTTGCTTGTTATCTTGCTATAGATGACACAGGCGTAAGCTTGCTCGGAAGCATCACAGAATCCGTGCAGCTCGACATCATCATGCTCATGACTGTGGAGCCACCTGTCCACCTGTATCTCATTGATGCCTTCAAGGTCAAGTTTGATCTTAGACCATCTTCCTGCTATGTTTGGCGGCAGTTGATCATCCCATTGTAAATTTTGCTGCCAAACTGATTGAAATAGTAATTTCAACTGTGTTGTAATAGGACACAGCCAGCCTAAAGGATCGAAAATTTTTGATATGTCTGATAAGAGTGATCTTTTAGTGGCTGGTTTATCTGTATGTATATTGATCTTTAATTGGAATGTAAATATGTCTTTTTGTGGGTTCCAGTGTAACCCTAACGCCTTCGTTGACTCCTTTTGTTTGAAGTCAAATCCTTCTTCGTTGATCTTGTCTTGATGTACGTTTTGTAAAAGATCAGTGCTGTTTGAACACCACTTTCTTAGATTAAACCCTCCTGATTTGAGAAGGTTAATCAGGTCTTCTTGGACTCTCTTAGCGGCGCTCGTGCTGTGATGGCCACTGAGTAGATCGTCCATGTAGAAGTCTTGCTCTAGGATCTTTGCTGCTTCAGGAAAATTGTGACGCTCATCATGAGCCAACTGCTTTAAAGTGTTCATTGCTAGAAACGGCGCAGCTTTTGTTCCGTATGTAACAGTAGTCAGCATATAGTCTCGGAGCGGTTGATCAGGTGAGTCGCGCCAAACTATTTTTTGATATTGACTATCTTCTTCGTTACAGAGGATGGCTCTGAACATCTTCTCAATGTCTGCTGAAAATGCTATTTTGTATTGTCGCCATTTGATAACTAGTGATAGTAGGTCTGCTTGCAAGTTGGGTCCGCTGTACATCAGATCGTTCAAGCTTTGGCCCGATGACGTCTTTGATGACGCGTTGAATACGACGCGTAATGCAGTTGTTGACGAGTCGGCGCGTTGTACGCTATGGTGAGGCAAGTAGCAACTCGGAGTCATGTTACTGTCGCGATCACATTGCCTCATATGACCCAAATCTATGTACTCTTGCATAAATTGTTTGTAATTTGTCGCCAAACTGTCGTTTTTCGACAATTTTTTCTCTAGCTGATAAAATTGTGCGACGGCCTTCTGCTTTGATTCACCCAGTTTTTCATTGATTTCAGGTTTTAAAGGTAATCGGACAACATAGCGACCATCGTCTTGTCGTATGGTCTCAGTTTTGTATTGCTCTAAACAGTATTGATCTTCTGATGACATGCTATTTGATGTATCTGGTATATCCTCGATGGACCAGAATCTTGATAAATCTTCTAAATCGTGAAGTACGACGTTACATTGATATGATTGTAAGTTGCCACATATGATCCAACCGAGGCGGGACTGCTGCGCAATCGGCTGGTTGTCGTCTTCTCTGATGATTCCGCTTAGGATGATTTTAGAGTAGATGTTGGCTCCGAGAAGTATATCTATTGGACGGCTAACATTGAAGTTTGGATCAGCTAATTGTATGCCCTCTAGGTGTTTCCATGACGGCTTATCAAAGGATCTATTAGGTAAGTTATTGACGAGACTTTTCATGATAATTGTGTCCGTACTAAAGGTGTAGTCGGTATGTATTGATGATGCTGTGATATTGATGACTCCTTTACAGTTGTTTTCCTTGGTGCCGATTCCAAATATAACTCCCTTGCAGCGTTGTCTCGGAAGGCCGAGTATTTGGGCGGCCTTTTCGCTGATTAGGCAAGATTGAGATCCTTGGTCTATCAACGCTCTCATTTTATGATAGCTTCCGTCAGCTGATCTAACTTTGATCTCGGCGGTAGCTAACAGGATTTCAGCTATGCATTCCTGTGACACGTGCGTCACAGTTTTCTGTTGAAACCTTGTATTGTTAGGTGTCGCGCCGGCTTTGTTATTTGATAGGTATGCTTCGTGTAATAAGGTATTATGATTGTTATTACATTGTGCGCATCGTTTGTCCGAAAAACAAACTTTGCCTTTATGATCAAAGAGACAGTTTTCGCATAAATTTAATTTGGATACTGTCTTAAGTTTCATTTCTGCCGCTTGACCTAGAAATGTTTTGCAATGGAAAATTCCGTGATTATCATTGCACAATGGGCATATGCTTTTATAACGTGAAATCAATTGAATGGTTTTCGAATTTGTATGATTGATAAATGCTTTACTTGATGCGCCTGGATGTGCCTTAAAATTGTATGATTTTTTAAGGTCACTTGATTGAAATTGCTGATTGATTCTCGGCGCCTCTTGCTTGCGTCGAGATGATTCTAATGCTGTGAATCGCATTTCCAGAAAGGTAAGGAAATCAGGCAGTGTTGGAATATCTCTAGGGTTTTCTAGGTATTCAAAGTAGTTGTTATGAGTCTCGGTATCGAGTTTCTGTATTAACAGGTGTATAACAAGAGGATCCCAGTTGGATGTATCAATGCCGAGATTTTGAACTGCGTGCAGACACTCCTTAGTGGTGTCGTGTAACTTCTTTATAGCTGATGAAGATTGATGCTGTATAACAGGTAAGCCAAACAGAATATTCATATGCGAACTGAAGATCAATCTTTTATTATTATATCTATGATTTAAAATTTCCCAAGATGTCTCATAATTGTCTGAACTGATATTTAAGTGTTGAATAAGCTTTTCTGCTTCGCCTTTCACCTTGCTTTTCAGATATTGCATCTTTTGGGCGTCTGGGATTGATTTGTTTTTATGAATGGTTTCTACGAACAAGTCCTTAAAGGATGTCCACTGCTGGTAGCTCCCACTGAATACGGGTATGTCCATTTTAGGTGTTGATTGATCTCGATGAGATGCGGCCCACATCTTGCTATTGATTGATTTCTTGATCTCGTTATACCGCTTCTCAAACATATTGTATGTCGACTCGTATTGTAAATCGTCCTTGATTAGTTCACTGTCAATCTCCCAGTGGAGAGAATCCACGGCGTTCCAGCGACCCTGGACAGTACGCAGAGCGTCTTCAAACTCCCATCTCTCGGACAGTAACTCGATATCTATGCTGTTAATTGCTCGTTCCAACTTTTTTGCTTTCTGTACATTTCATCAAGCTTGCTGTGGTTGCCGCTATCCACCCTTCTGATAGATGGTGATTGTTGTTGTTGACTCTCTGCTGCTGCAGTGGTTTGACCAGGTTTAGTAGCTGATGGCCCTGGTTTTGATTGCCATTCAACATTCAAACCACCTATCGGAGTAGCAGGTCTGAGGACCGACTTCTCCTCCTGATCTGAGCTAAGATGTTGCTGAATGATTCTACGACTATCGTTATAAAACACTGATGTCCGCTCGTAATGATTTTCAGTGAAGTAGGAAATATCACGTTCCTCGTACTCACATAATTTGATATGATTTTCTTGGAACTCCCTCCAGTACTGATCTAGAGTGTCCAAGCGTCTCTTGATATTCGATGCAGTTTTTCTTTCTGGACCGTCTTTTTTAAAGTTGATAAAAAGCTTGTCCATTGCATCCATCAATTGATATTGATGTGATACGATGTTTTCCATTATTGATGATTAAAATAGAAAACTCAATAGAAAATAAAATTCTTGATAAAAATGACTGGGGGTTCCTGCGCCCTAGTCACTGATTGGTGCCTAGTGTTCAAATATCCCTAATGTGATAATTGCGCCTTCTCAATCTTCGCGGTGAGACCCGCTGGTGGGAGGCCGGTCAGACCGATTCGCTACCACAAACGAGACACAAAACACAAAGGCTAATTGATGTTGCTGACGAGACGACTGCTTGCCTCTGTCAGGACTGCTGATGATGATGATGCTGATAAGTAGGAATGAATTCACTTACTGCTTTTGATGATACTTATCCAACGCGTCACTTGCTGCACGTGGAAAGTCTGATGAACGAACGGTAAGTCACAGGAAACACATGCACTACGAAACCAGGTCAGGTTATCGAAACACGTGGCCCCGCTTTTCGACCTCACCGCGCGCTGGTCAAAATGCTCGAAGGACCATAAAGATGTACGAGCTGCTGGCTGTACAATCTTTAGAGGATGATAAAATGATAAATTAGATTTGATTACACGATTTATTTGTTAAAATGATAATTGCTATGAGTACGCGCCGTCGCGATTGATTACGTACTGATTATGCTATATGATATTTAATGCAATAAGGTTAAAACGCTGATGATACAAAATGGACGGTTGTCGAGACCGTACATAGTTCCTGAACAGGCTTTAGAACTGACTTTGTTATACACATGCTAGCTCACTCATTAGGTTTCCAGTTGTTCTCAGTGTCTCCGAGACCCGAGTAAGAAGTTTGTCAGAAGGTCTTTCACAAGCTTAATATAATCTAGCCAGGTATAAAATTATATGGAAACCTTGAGGTCATAGGGTCTCCGCAACCCAATTAAATATTGTGGCAAACATTCTTGGAACTGATAAGAGATCCAAGGGGCAAGCAATGAACTAAGGACTTTATTGTCCAGCCACTCATTGGTCTATAAAAAAGATCCTCTCAACTCCAGTTTGAGATAAATAGTACCTAAGAAAAGTTGATAATGCTTGGTTATACAGGAGTTTCACTTGAGGTTAACATTATAAACCTGATTATTGGGAAACTGCAAAGGGGGGTTCCTTTAGTTTGCCCCACTTGCAATGCTCCCCCCCCCCCCCCCTTCCCTCCGTGAGAAGAGGGACTAATTTAGGAGTTCTGTCATCAACTTTTTGTTGTGATCAATCTCTTTATTATGTATTAAGATGTTACACAAATTACTGTTACCACTAATTTATAGTCCTTATTTTGTAATTTATAAACCTCTGCACCCTGAACCTGTAATGTGCTGAGATAGAAACTCTTTAATGCACAAACTCAATGTTATAGGAAGGTACATTAAAAATTGAACATAACTCAATCTAGGTGCACTTATTGCTACCAGCGATCACTTCCAGACAATCTTCAGGTTAGGGAAACAAATAACATAGCTCTGATCAGCCTGATTCTCTTTTCTCCCTCTCGGAAGATGTATTGAGCCAGGTGTGATAACCTGTTGTGAAGTTATAGTAGCCTGTAAGGCATCAATCATCAGTGAAATTGACATTTCTATATGTGAAATGTATAGATCTATCTATATGAGTGCCTCTCAAATTAGGGTTTTCTATTTCCTCTGAATCTTATACTGCCTCACTTCAATGCACTCAGCCCTATAGCCACATATAATTTGCATTGTGGTCTCAGACTTCCTACAAGCCCGCCATGTAGAATCTAACAATTATCTCATAGACACTTCATATTAGAATCTGAATTATTTATTTTACAGAATAAAAAATACAAAAAGTATCATTAACACATCTGAAACCAGGTAATGGTCGCATTAGATGTTCCACATTTACACTATTTATTAAAACATACAGTAGGGCTGTGGTACCAACCAAAAAATATTTTTATATCAAATATTTGGGCTTGTGAAAGTCCAGACATGTAGGTATTTCATGTAATTCTAAATGTAAATGTCTCTGTCCTGAAATATTGTTAGTTAAACCTGCCAATAGGCAGTGGTGGGTAAATAACCTTCACCCTTGTTAACATGGCACAGTTCCATAACAAGTCTAAGACCTACAAAGCTCTCTTGTACTGAAAACCTTTCTACATCGGTCAAACTCTATAGGTGTGCCAGATTTTGCAGATGGACTAAATCTCGTAGACATTCCCTGTTCACTGGCTTTGTCGAAAAAATGGAATGTAAGATTATGAATTGAAATGAAGTGGGGCAGTTGGTTGTACAGATGGATTAAAATCGCAAGTATGTTTAGAAACAGTATCTAAATGTGATAGTGTTAAATATTGAGAGATGTGTCCCAAATGCTGTAGGTATTAAAGCACCAACACGCGGTTCCGAGCCGGTTAAAAATGGTCTGTACTTACAAAATTTCTTGCGAGTCTCGTTATGACGAGATGATGATATGTCCTCCTCATCCTCCGCAGATAAGGGAGATGACAAAAGATCAGAAACCACGCTCTCTGAGCGTTGATCTCACCGTGAATCTCCTTGGGAGATTTGATGAAAAATTCTTGACTTCTTTACCTCTACCGCATGGTTCGACACATTCCGTTTTCATCACGGTATTTCACTACAATTTTGCGGGAAAAACATAAATCCCGAGAAATACGGACGCTGTGTGATTTTATAACACACTTATTTATAAGTTTCATTGTTACTTTTATCACAAAAATAAAATTTTGAAACTTCACGATGTTTAGCCGGCAAAATTCACAAACGCTATGAGATGTCATTAGTGACAGGCACCCTCGTTAGGTGCACACTGGTAGGAAACATAGACAATTTGGTAAGTTTCGGCCATAGACAACTGGTTTAAAGGCATGTTCACATCAGCTTTCTTCATACTAACGCTGTGTGTTTTAGAAGACACATAATATGTGTTTATTTACAAAAAAAAAGTACCTACTTATTTAAGTAAGTTTATCAGTTGTCTAGTGCCCATAGTAAGTGGTCTGTCGAGGTGCTACTTCGTCGCTGACTACGCCATGTATCCCACATAGTATTACTTATGCGTATTTGTTAATCTACATTTAAACGACTATACACAAGTATCCACCATCCACAGTGATGATAGGGGCTTTATCAGAGCGTGTAGGCATTATGGACTTTTTCCTACAATGATGGATGACTCTATCTAGTGAACAAGCCAGCCATGCGATTATATAACTTTCAATCTATCAGATCACAACACAATCACATTACACTATTAGTTACTTACTACGTAACTTTCAAGATTAATTGAATTTAGGTATAATATACATCCTTTGCACAATATAGGCGGTTTTATCGCTATAAGCGATCTCTTCCAGACAACCTTTGGGTAGAGGATAGAAGAAAGGTTGAGGTGTGCTATCAACTGAATCTGAATTGGTTATCATAAAATATAAAAACAGACACAAGTAATAGAGAAATATTATCTTATCTACCCTTCTATTCGTTTGCCTCCTGTAATAATAACTTAACTTCTTATTTTATATACCTAGCTATCCTAGCTTTCATTTAAAGTTTATTCTGAAACAACTGAAGAATAAGTTCTACTTATGTTGGTTCAGAATAAACCTTAAAAAACATAACGAAATATCGGTGGCCTTAGCGTATTTCACAATATTTACCTAAGATAGTCTTAATTGGCACTAAGGTGTACTTGTTTTAGTTATAAGCCTTGACGTTAATGGACTGGACAAGTGGTTTTAATATACTACTTACATTAACTGCACGATGCATACCTACAAATAATAATAACATGCATTATAACTTATATTTTTAGAGTCTACTGAACTGATACCTACTTAAAGGCAAGGAAGTGGCCTCTAATATTCCTGACTTAAAACATAGATAAATTCCATATCTATTGGTATAAGTCGTGGTCGTGGCTATGTCGTAGAATTGCCCACTACATGAAATTATCGACAGTTTCATCTGAAATCTCAATCCGAAGTCCATACCGAAGTTTCGGGATAATTTCAACAATATAGAACGAAACGAATGCTTCAGTTCTATGGACCTTTGGTTATGTATGATCCAATACAAACCTGTCCAAGTTTGTGTAGTAATAAGGCAATAACTTCATTACGGACCCGAAATTTCGGTAGCACGCTTCGGAGTAGGCCTACAAAGCCATAAATGTTATGATTTTTTTAAACTGACATGACACCCTGGGTAAATACCCAGTTACCCTTTTGCCCTAGTTTGGGACTAAATAGTCCCACACTAGGCATAAGCTTGTACCATGGGTACTCGACAACTGATAAACTTACTTTGATACTCTTTTATTCAGAACAGACAATTTCATGCACATAGATGGTAGTACTTTCATTACCTCTGAACCAAGCTGGTTGTCAAATAATTAAAGATCCTTTAACATGTACCGATTAGATACAACCCAAAGCTGGCGGTGATGGTGTGGATCCACGGTGGCGCGTTCACGATGGGCTCCGGAAACGCGTTCCTGTACGGGCCCGACCACCTGGTCGGCGCCGGCGTGGTGCTGGTCACGCTCAACTACCGCCTGGGCGCGCTCGGCTTCCTCAGCCTCGAGAACGACGAAGTGCCCGGCAATATGGGACTCAAGGTGAGGTACCATGCATATAAGCCGGCTAACTTTATAATAAGCCAATGCGGGACATCCACCCCTATTTACAATAAGCCTCGAAGCACTTTGCGTACCTACTTAACCCTTTTCCTGTCCACCGAACAGACACAATAGAATTTTGATTGTTATGTACCTATCAAATATGATACACAAGACAGGGAATCTGTTAAATTAGAAATAAACATGTACGGAAACGGGCCTACAGTGCCAATAAAAATTAAGCTGTAACAAGCATCTGTCATAACAAAACGCGCGGCGCGCGTAAATTCAAACATTTTCCCATACGCACAGTCAACGGCCCCCTCTCCACAATTTTGCACACGGCACTCGCGCGGTCCCTATATAAGCCGCCGCGCGCGGAGCCATCGTCAGTCGTCAGTTAGCTAGCGACCGTACTGGAGCGATAGTCCCTTACAGTCATCCAGTACAGTCAGTATAGACGAAGAAGGAGTGCGATAGCCCCGTCAGTCCACTCTGGAGTCTTAGCTAGGTTCACATTAGATAACTTATAGGCTAGGAGAGCGATAGCCACCTGCGGTCCTCTCCGACGCCTGTTAGGCACTAAGTGTATGACCTAAGTATATGAAACTCTGTATGACACTAAATTGTATGTTTACCTCGCATAATAAACGGACCATAAGGATATATTTGGCGTTTCACTGCACACACCCTTCATTGTGGCGCCCAACGTGGGGCGTCAAGTCGTTAGGACCCTTCATTGCGGGCCCGACGTGATCATCTAGTCGTGAGGACCCTTCATTGTGGCGCCCAACGTGAACATCTAGTCGTGAGGACCCTTCATTGCGGCGCCCAACGTGATCGTCAAGTCGTCAGGACCCTTCATTGTGGCGCCCAACGAAAATTATTTTTTACAATGAGCAACACCGAAGAATAATATTTTGAACTGAGGGTAGCAGAAGAAAAACCATCAAAATCTTTACCTCCGTTACAAATGACGGAACACGCAATTTAGTCAGTTGCTGAGTAAAATGCAAACAACGACCAAGTCAAATAAGAATTTTACTCGATGTGATATGCGATTTTTCGGCGAGCGCGACCACAGTAAGGTAGAAGAATTTGTGACGGCCGTCGAGATATATAAGGACATCGAGCCTATTTCCGACGACGAAGCCTTAACTACTTCACCAGCTGATAATGAAGCTCCATTTACAATCAAGATTGATGCAAGTAATTATACCATTGAAGCAGCTTTAATGCAGGGGGAGGGCCCAGAAGAACACCCTATTGTATACGTCAGTCGACTTCTTACTTCAGCAGAACGTTACACTACTGGAGATTTAGTCTTAGTAGAAACTCATCCAATAAGCAGCCAAGATAAACAATTCTCAGCCAAATTTGCTCCTCGACATGATGGCCCATACCTTATTATCAAAAAACATGGAAGTTCAATATATGAAGTTGCTAATACCCAAGAACCTGAGAAACCAATAGGAAGATATCATACATCTGCAATAGTGAAGTTTGAGAAACGAAGCAATGCATCACCATCCCCAATTCTGCCGATTAGAGGACGAGGTCGCCCAAGGATTCCACGTTCGAAATCCTGATACTCATAACGGGACGTCAACGAGTATCAGAGGGGGAGATTGTAACAAGCATCTGTCATAACAAAACGCGCGGCGCGCGTAAATTCAAATATTTTCCCATACGCACAGTCAACGGCCCCCTCTCCACAATTTTGCACACGGCACTCGCGCGGTCCCTATATAAGCCGCCGCGCGCGGAGCCATCGTCAGTTATAGGGGTGAGAGCCTTCCGCTCCCCCAACAGTCCGGTGATGATGACAAGGCCGTCCTGGCCATCATCGTAGTCATTTAGAAAAAAAAAAAAAAAAAAAAAAAAAAAAAAAAAAAAAAAGCCATCGTCAGTCGTCAGTTAGCTAGCGACCGTACTGGAGCGATAGCCCCTTACAGTCATCCAGTACAGTCAGTATAGACGAAGAAGGAGTGCGATAGCCCCGTCAGTCCACTCTGGAGTCTTAGCTAGGTTCACATTAGATAACTTATAGGCTAGGAGAGCGATAGCCACCTGCGGTCCTCTCCGACGCCTGTTAGGCACTAAGTGTATGACCTAAGTATATGAAACTCTGTATGACACTAAATTGTATGTTTACCTCGCATAATAAACGGACCATAAGGATATATTTGGCGTTTCACTGCACACTCCCTTCAAAGCTACTTATTTTTTTACTTTTACAAAATATACATCATGTTTCATGGAACGTTAAAGTTTATTCTGATTTAGTAGTTCAATAAAATGGTTGTGTAAATATATATATAAATATGTACATATAATAACAGATAGGTAAGTCTTTCATCTTCGTTTCTGCGCAGTTTCGACGTGGTAAGAGCAGGTAGGTACTTACTTACCTACTCACCATCACGAACTAATCATGTAACTCCTACAAAAAAACATATCGCAAAATTTCAGCTTTCATACATTGCAAAGGAAAAGTAACAGTGAAGGAAAAACAGAGCAAAGTGAAATTTTCGAAATATTGTTTTTTTCGGTTTTCGTCATCATTCGCATAAGTAGGTACGGTCAATGAATCAAACCAGTAGATTATACCGGTTACGTTACTTAGATATATAGGTGGGTAGGTATAGGATCTATGGTCATCATCATTATTACAATAAGCGTCAGGATATTTAGGTACTAGTGGACCTTCTGTCTAACAAATAATAGTAAGTACTTTGATCAAAAAATATGCTTGAAACCAAACAACTTAGAAAATAATTAAACTGTAGCAAAGTGCTTATAAATAGTGTCTTATACTCAGCTAGTATTAAAATTATTTATAGATAGATTACCACGTTGTTACAAAAATCTTTTTGACGTAATAATACTATTTAGATGTAAAATTTATGCTAAAGCAATTCATAACCATTTAGCACGAATTCGGTGTGACCGGGTCGCCGATATACGTAATCATGTTTGTTAGCACTTTAGCAGTTTTAACGCTTACCAATTTGACCTACCGGCAACGTATTATACTTAATATAACGGCCATATTTTGGCAATGAATAATATAAGGACCATGTTTTAGCTAAGTAGGTACCTATTCGTGTACCAACTACCCCTATAGAATACCGCAGTCAAATGACCTCTGGGTCGTGTTTCTGCCGGTGAGTAGGGTTTCCGGAGCTCGTGGGGGGTTAGGGTTGGGCCGGCATGGCGGTGGCAACTGACAAGTAACTGACCAGTTACTTGCCCGTTGTCACAGCGACTTGGGCTTCTCTTTCGCTTTCCATCAGGCGTAGGGAAGCCATTATGTCGAGCCACTATAAAAAAAAAAAAAAAAACTAGAAACATAAAGGACCAAAAAAATGTATTACACCAACACGAGTCGACAACTCAAAAGTTGGAACTTTTCTTTGGTGGCTGTCGGCTGTCTGTCTGTCTGAACTTAAAAAGTTATAAGTAAGCCGATGATCAATCAATCAACAGCTTTAAAACTGTCGACAGGTGTTGGTATGTTGTCTTTAGTGGAGAGCGACATTAAAAGAACATGTTATCATGAGTTTAGGATCATAGATGTGCCGAAAGCTGATAACGATAGTTCCACTTTCCACAGACGAAGCCGCCGCAACCTAAGTACATATTCAATGAGCGCGAAAACTGTTGACACGTTATGATGACAAAAGTTACAGGTTTTCTTTGGTTTAGGGTGACCCTAATAACATGTTAACATATATGACTTTAGGATCTTAGATGTGCAGAAAACTGATAACGACAGTTCCACTTTCCACAGACGAAGCCCCAAGCTATTCAATGAGCGCGTTTCGGCCATTATCGGCCCGCACTCGTAACCCCGTGTTTCGTTTGCATAATAAATAAACAAACCGTCTGTTACATCACAAGTTTGTCTGTAACTATTTCTTAAAAGCTTTAGTAGGTGAATATGTGTGTCTTGTGATTAATATTGTGTACAGGTACAATTCATAAAATAAAACGAAATCTATGGGTATTGTCAATTCCGAAGCATTACGTTAGTATTATGGGACCGAATTGGCTAATTCATTAGATTTCAATAGAAATTTCATTATTTTCCTAGTTATTATGTAACCTACTTTTATAATCTCGACACATAGGTCATTTTCAAAACGCCTACAAACGAAGGAAATATAGGGACTATAGAATAATATAATACAACAAACAACTACTACTTACTGATTTAATTAGCTTTTACGATCACTATTATGGTCTTCTTCGTATTCTTCATAGCTGAAGGGCTTGGATATCCTGATAAGCATTGGTTGAAGAATTGACGAGCTTCCACACCACTCTGACGTCAGCCTGTCTAGTAGGTACTATCATAATCAATCCATAACAATACAAGTCTGCAATAATTCCTCTTAGGACCAAGTGATGGCGCTGAGGTGGGTTCAAGACAACATCGCGGCGTTCGGCGGGGACCCTAAGCGCGTGACCATATTCGGGGAGTCGGCCGGCGCTGCCTCCGTGCATCTGCATATGCTCTCCAAAGCCTCAGAGGTAATTTTATCCACAACACTATACTTACAACCGGTTAAATGGTGCAAAACTTCAGACACCTTAACTTAGGTATTTGTTTATTTTTAATTTTCGAGGATATTTTATTATGATGATATTAGATTTTTTTGAAAACCTCACCTTATAGTTTTCTTATGTTCTATAGATAACACTGCAAATTTTCCATAAGAAAGTTTTGACTGCCTCGTTAAACTTGCGGTTGCAAGCACCGCCTAAAGACAATAAGGTTAAACTTCCAGTTGGTATAAAAATTGTTTCTGAATCTGGAAATCTAAAGGTAGGTAAGTAAATTATCTGTAAATATAGCTCTTGTAAAATATTTAATAAAGGTAGGTTAAAGTGAACTTGAATAAGTTTTTTTTTTTTTTTTTTAAATTAATTAATAATTTAATTAATATAATTCATTTATTCTCTCACCACAAAGATAATTAGGTCTATGTACGTACATGTTGGCTTAATATTTATGTATTTCTAGGAACTGTAGTGACCTAAATCCTTGTGAGAGACTGGTGCCTGATGGAGGTTTAGGAAAAACCTGTAGGACAGGTCACCAGGGCCCTCCCGCGGATGTTAGACCTTAGCACATATTTGCTGCATTTCAATTTTGCACAAAGCACAGTAGGTGGATCATTCCTTTAATAGTGGAAGAAACAAAAATAAAATTAAACAAGAGAAAAAAAAAAACAACTGAATTTCTTATGTCCTAAGATGTGTCGTGTGTTGTATGTTTTGTATAAGCGTGTGTGTGTGTGTGTGTAGGTCTGTTTATAGGGTGTGTAATTGTGTGTGGGTTTGCGTTTTAAAGTGTGTGAGTTTGTGTTCTGTGTGTGTATGTGTATGTATGTGGGTGAGTTCATGAAGAAAACGTGGGTTATTGTATTATTTAGGAAGGTCCAGGATCTTTTCAGTCTCTTCGTAATTTAGCGCCTTAAGGTAGGTCATTAATTTCTTTTTGAGATGGTATTTATTTAACGGATATATATTTAATTTTTTATTGAATTTGTTATATAAATGTGATGTAATAAGTCATCTTAATTATTTTCATTGACTTGCCGCAAAGACAACTTTTTCAGAACCCTAACAAATTTTCAAACAGGTCGTTACTACTCAAAAATTACAAATTCAATGGACAATAACGAATTGATTACAAAACCTTTACGACAGAAATGACTTTCGCATCTATTTGTACAGATCTTACTCGTAACAATAATAGCTATAAATTGCAACAACTTTTCGTTGTGTGACCTTTGCAGTCATCTTGATTTCAACACACATGGCTTTTAAGGCCTGTCGTTAATTCTATCAATTCAATAGAGCACCATACAACGTGTGCCTTTATGCACGCACCTATGTAACGACCTACTAACAAATTAGTACGAGCTATTATGGATCTACTTAAATACATGTAGGTACCTACAGTTTAATTTAATATCTATCCTAACGAGTTAAGAGTAATGCACAACCTCAGCCCATTAAATGTAGGTTTTCTTCAGAGAAAAATTGATTTTCTATATAGGTACACCAATATAGCAATCCTTAATATATTTAATTATACCAATACTTAATAATATTAATATGATATCCATAAATCACACTTGTACATAATATGGAATAGCAACCAGCGAAAACTTGACACGATACTTGTATCGTGTCCTGTGGCCCCAAACTAAAAGTCCGAACAATGTGAAAAGATGAAAGACAACAAAACATTATAGTGAACAATCTCAACACCAGCAATAGGTACAAACATGATAATAGGTACACAGATGGAAAAGAACGAAGTAAGGGTAAAAAAAAAAAAGTAGGATGTGAGGTCGTAGACACACAAGCCACAAGCAGCCATGTAAAAGAAACAATACTCACAACTGGGCAACGCTTTTTCAGCATACCTCTTTTTACCCAATCTGTAGACGAGTTTCCCGAACTAGTTTTCCATCCTACCAATATTATACAAGGTGACTTTTTAATCACTATCCAAATTTTTTCTGGGCATTAGGTATCGTTAATAGAGCCCATTTCTGCAAAACAAAATAAGGTAAAATTTTTACAACAAATTTATTGTCCCGAACTAATTATAAATTTCACATGGTTACCATTTCGTAGTACTCGCGGTAATACCGTCTTACCTTTAATTCGTACCTTAATTCGTAATACCATTGATATTTATCGTTTTGCGTACTAAATATTTACGCCAGAAATGGTAACCATGCGAAATTTATAATGGATTCTGGACAATAACTTTGTTGTGAAAATATAAACTATATTTATTTTTGCAGAAATAGGCTCTAATAACGATACCTAATGCCCAGAAAAAATTTGGATAGTGATTAAAAAGCCACCTAGTACCTATATGAAAGTTTGTTTGGATAGATGTTTGTTATTATTTCACTCGAAAACTACGGAACGAATTAAAATGAAACTTTACAATAGGACAGGTAATGTAGATCTATCAAACATTAGATTACCTACCACTTGTAGGCTAAAGGTACCTAGTTTATAAAGATTACACTTTATTATCATTACACATATCCGGTGATATGTGTAATGATAATATCTTTATATGTCGTGAGTATCGGTTTATTCACGCGGGTAAACCGAGGGTTGCAACTAGTGCAACATAAGAGATGATGCAAATCATAATGAGTAAGGAATGGAACTGGAATGGGAACAAGATGATGCTTCGGTGTGATGCTCAACGAAACCACTATTAGCTCTCAAGTAGGTGTGTAAGCTGAACATTATCGTAATTTGTTGATGCAGGGTTTGTTCCATGGAGCAATAGCACAGAGTGGGCTGGCGTTGTCGCCGTGGGCGCTGGCGACTGACCCGCGCGCGCGAGCCTTCGAGCTGGGCAAGGAGCTCGGCATCGACACCAATAGCACCGCTGAGCTGCTAGGTAAGTCAGCTGATAGCAGGACACATATACATCGTTCTGACGTTGTACAACCCTTAGGTTAAGCGTATTCTGAGACGCAGGCGACGCAGCACAGCACAGCGCGGCACATGGCAGTTGAGGCTCTGTGGGGGGTTGTGTCGAATCCCCCCGGACTGAGCGCTTGTAGTGGATCACCTTCGGGTTAAGTGGATATTCTCCGCTAAATAAATCCGTCAAATAACTCAGGTGCCCCGTACCCAGGGCCATGGTGTATGCGTAAAGGCATTCTCGATGTTAAAAAAAAGACATTTAGGACAGACGCATGTTTGCGTCCCACGTGCATGCTTAGCCTCATGATGTTCTGTGGCACAATCTTTGGAATGGTAGGTAAGTACCTGTACTAGGAACCGGAACAATAGTTTTATTGTCACTTCTATTTCATGAGATAATATAGGTACCATTGCACACCTTAGTAGCCGGCCTTAGAGACTCATTCGAAGTAAAATGAGGTTTACTTCGCCCGAGGGCTTTGGAGGACTTGGAACTTATATAAAAAACACTGGGTCCCAAAGTTCGACTGGTAATATACAAAATTATATTTGTGTTGCGAAAGAGCATGTTTGTGTAAAGTTTTAAATAAATTTGTAGGGTATGTACACAATCCACTTATGTACAATTATTATAGTGACATCGTTGCACAATGCACAGCGAGTATTGTGTGTGTCATTAATACATTGCTTGCTGTCAACTGTTTGTCTACACTAATATTATAAAGAGGAAAACTTTGTTTGTTTGGTTGTAATGAATAGGCTCAAAAACTACTGGACCGTTTTTAAAAATTCTTTCACCATTCGAAAGCTACATTATCCACGAGTAACATAGGCACAATTTTATTTTGGAAAAAAAAACTTTACGCGGACGAAGTCGCGGGCGGAAAGCTAGTTTATTTATATACTTATTCTAAGTCTATTTTTAGATGAATCGGTGTGGAATCTTGTTATTTATAGATAGAAGATATTGTTCTGAAACAGAACAATTTGAGAACATGACTAACTAATGGACAGTACTTATTTAAATAAATATATGTCTATCTTATTTATTCTTATTAAATGCAAATATAAACTTGTGTTACAATTATTTTCCACACTACGTACCTAAGTAATAGTAAGATAGAACGTTGTCTTATTTTTACGTCAAGACTGTACTGCTTCCATATAAGAAAATTTCTTATCTTAACATCTTCAACGTCTCTACCTTAACAAAGTACTTACCTACCTATAAACTCGGAATATGGTTAAGTTAAAATAGCGACTGACTGAATACAATGTCGTGCTTGTGTCTTTTAAAAATAGTTATGTGTACCTACCTACAGCGCAGTAGGAGATCGTATAAGTTATTTTTCATACACAACCCAGGCGAAGTCGGTGGTTTATATTTAGTTAGCTTACCACTTTGTCATCATTTTAAAGATTAGTAGGATATCACAAGTAATTCTTTTAATCTGTTATGGAATTATAAAGTATACTTACTGCCAGTATATAAGTGGTTTCAATAAGGATACCAACGTATTTGACCGTTATTTTTCGTAGTACGATATACGCTAGGTAAGTGACTACGAAGTTACTTTAAATGCTATTGTAGTCTAATAGCTACGAATATGTAGTAATATTAGCAACAGGTAACTCATTAGGTAAGAACTTTGGCCTCTTCTCAGATCGTAGGTCAATGTCGGTATCTCTGGGTTTCTCAATAAATCTAAGAACAGATTGTTTACTCGTTTGACTTTCAAGAAAGACCCGGTGAGTGAGGACCTTCGATTACTTTTGAATATGATAATGATGTCATTATGTGTAGCCTCTGTAATGAGGGAGAGGTTAAACGGTATTGGGTCTGTAGTAACAGATTTTTATATCTCGGATCATAAAACCAATTTAACGACAAAGTAAAGTGAAGCTTCGAAAGAATTCTCCTAAAAAAAGGTTAAAATAAATATTTTTAGTGATATGGGATCCAACATGGTTTGAATTCCGTGTTTTCTCGATTTTTTCTGGCATGATGATAGTGATGATGTTTAGTAACAAGGAAGTAACCACTCCAACGTGATCAAAGCTAATAGGTATAACAAAATATGGTAAATTTGGGGCTTCTAAGATCTCTTCGGAAACTAAAATCCAAAGAGTTCTTCGATTCGTCGTTCTACATATTTTTCAATGCAAATTATGAAGAGAGATATTGCATAGCGAATCTTCGATTGAATTGAGCCGCCCGTTCGAGGAAGGAACTCCTCCACCCTATAGAATACCGCAGCCAAATGACCTACGTGTCGTGTTTGTGCCGGTGAGTAGGGTTTCCCGAGCTGATGGGGGGTTAGGGTTGAGACGGGCATGGTGGTGGCAACTGACCAGTTACTTGCCCGTTGTCACAGCGACTTCTCTTTCGCTTTCCACCAGGCGCAGGGAAGCCATTATGTCGAGCTACTATAAAAAAAAATTAACTGACACAAGTGGTGACGATGATAACTCTGGAATGGGAGAAGAATGAGCCAATGAGGGTGTTCTGTGATGAGTGTGGTGTTGTCCATCGCAGGCTACCTCCGCGCGACGCCGAGCGAGCTGCTGGTGAAGGCGGGCGCGCGGCTGGCGGGCGCGGGCGGCGCGGCGCGCGCGGACCTGCGCAGCACCGTGGCGCTGCCCTTCCTGCCCGCGCTGGAGCCCGCCGCGCCCGAGGCCTTCCTCACCGCCGCGCCCGCCGACCTGCTGCCCGGCGCCGACGTGCCGCTGCTCACCGGATACAATGCGCAGGAGGGAATCATTCTTTTCAAAAGTAAGTTCCATATGTGTGTAACAATTGGTGCCGCTACCCCTGAATAATTCATTCTTCGAAAACTTTGCCTGTCTAAGGCTGGTTTCAGAGGTTTACGCAGTCCATAGCGCTTGCATCCCTGATGCACAACGAAAAACAAGCTGGGACAGCGTAATTAGTTACCTAGCTGACCCTCACCCTTGTCTGTCTCTTCAGCGGTCAGCGTGACAGCGTGAAAACGATTCTAGTGTAGGTTGGTACCTACTAGGACTAGGCGAGGTATATTAGTGTTACCTACTTTAGGCGGTGTTTGAATCCGATAAAGGAGAATTGTAAAATACCGCTGGCGACGTGTACCACCAATAATATTGAACGAGGTGTTCCTATAACAAATAAATTAAGCGTAGTGCAGAGACATTATACCTACTAAGCCATACCTAGGGGCAGGCATATGTATAGTGAGCCAATTGTGGATAGGTACTGAAATTTACTGAATGTAGTGTAGAGCCAACAGGTATGTATGCAGGCCGAAGTATTAAGCTAATTCTGCTCGAATATACAAAAATAACATGAAGTACAATCAAAAGCAATTGTTATGTAGGTATGTGTACTTACTTATTTTACATATATATGTATAGCAAAACAATAAAATAACCAATAAACCTTGGTCAAAGTAGGTAGGCAAAAGAAGGCCAATTTGATGGTTAACGATAACCAATTAATTTCAATGAATGGTCATCAATAAAGTAGTGACAAGATTACGATATTTGGGCTTAGTTGCACTGCACACGCGTATGTCACTGACATATATAATTCGGGATTAGTGTCAATTTTAAATAATTACCTATTATCGCAGGTAACAGATATACGAGTATCAGTGCACATGCCTACTTATTAATGATAATGTACACAGATTTCACATGACGCGTATCTTAAAAACCTAAATAGCACTAACCCTAATATCGTGCAAGTATACACCTACCTACTGCTTATATATCAAAATTCTGTAATAAAAAATATAGTTTTTGTATAGGCACATTCTTGAACGAATCCGCTACACCGGCAATCTCATCAGAGATTAGGCAAGAACGCAGGTGATTTTATAATGCACAAGTGTATGCGCAAGCCCACTTATAAAATTCATTTTCAGTCAATGTCATAATCTGATGAGACGACAGCTCCATTCGATACGAGAATAAAACCTCGCAGGACCAACGTATATTTAAATGTCTACTTTTCTAGCCCACCATTTCTTATAGTCCTGAGATTATGTCTGTTATATTCTAGGTAATTTACTTTTGGACTGTTTATGTGTACAACATATTATGTATTATTATTTCTATATAAATTGCATTGATTTGCCTGGAACTGATATAATGCGCAAAATAAATAAAAAGGTGCTAGCATGGTAGATTGATTGCGATAAGGAAAACAGTGATAAACATCAATTTCAGATGTTGTAGTAGTGATTGGAAACTATAGGATGTAACTAAAAATTTTAATAAAATTGATATCAGTCATGTCAAGTGGAACAAAACAAAGTGTAGTAAGTAGTTAGTTAAGAGAGTACCTATTATGTAATTCAGAGAGGGAAAGGAAGTGCATGCGGAAGAAGGCAAAATAAAATGTTTGTATACCCACCTATAATGTCCACTACCTCGTACCTACCTACCTAAAAAGGACTATTAGAAACCTACTTATCAGTCGTTTCGTATTCTCCTATTATTGACTGGACTAAGAAAAAGTTGTTTGTAAGGGTCTCAAATTATAGAATCTAATTTATTTTAGTTACTTACTTAAATTACAGGTTAGCAAGAGTTGCGTAGCATTTATTACCTATGCTTCGGCTCCGATTACTACATTAAGTGCGATATTCTGTGCTATCCAAAAGTGCCAATTTAGCGTGGTTAGTGTGATTTTCCAGTCGCCTAGAGCGGGTAATGTGCACGGAAATCCTTCGCGACAGTGCAGCGGGTGGTTGCGCAAGCGAGCGGAACTCGGCGCGCGAAAGGGCGCCGACCCTGCGCCTGCGCTCCTTCCTGTGCCTGTCACCGCGCATGTTCTAGACTAGATTGTAGAGTAATTTTGCTCACCTCCGCGGTACATAGCTAAGTGGTTAAAGCTAACTAAAATAATGTAGCTTTAAACACCAAAATATTTTTTGTTGTTTGTTTCACGTTAGGTACTTAATTAAGACATCTTTTATATTGCCTCCCTACCTATGTCCTACGTCATGCTTACTTCTAACTTTTGCTAAACTATGTCCGCGGCATCTACTTCTATCACAAAATGTAAAGTCAAAACCACACTACAATAACAATAATAGGTAATAAATAAATTTGTAGATAGGGCAACTACCTACCTATGTAGGTAGTTGCCCTATGTTACTGGTGGTCTATACCACACAGTAGTTAAGGCATCATTCATTGACTTTCCGGCTATAAAGGAATAGCTATACTGCATGCTATGTCTTGAAGTATAGTACGAGTATCAGGTAGTTACTTTCAAACATAAGTAGATACACATGTAGTATCAGTCTATTATCTAATAACAACTGAACGACAAACACAGTAACGTATGTCGCCACAATCTAAATCACAAGTGATAGTAATTCCATAATCTTGTGTATTCGGACAATAAACTTATTATGTACCAAACACATCCTTATTACATGATGATAAGATTTGAGTAGGATATATTGAGAACGAATAACACTTTCCAATTAATCTGTGACACATTTTGAACGAAAAAGTATTGAAAATCAAAATTGATAAAAAATATGGGTAAGCTATACCTGTACGCTAGTGATGCTAAAAGCATTTTTATATTTTTAAAATATGACCAACCTTCGAACCAATTAAGAGATTAAAGCCACTCTATCTTAATCACCAAAGTCCGTGAGACATCCCGACATTACTAAAGTAGAACATCCTGTAAACAACAAAATCACTGCGATAAACGGATATTTGGCTGAAAACCGATAAGTAGGTATCGTATTGGGAACGTCCCTATCAAAAGTTGATATCTAGAGCGACAAGAAAAATCACAGTGCATTAGTTTTTGAGATTACAATTCAATAAATCTCACGTAGGTATCTTTATTGCTAGCTATATGAAAACAAGTACTTATGGTAGCTGTATGTCTAGTGCTACTATTATAAATATCAAACTACATTGCTGTAAAACAAGATCTGTTAGATTCAGTGGTTCTCGTCCGTAGCCTCCGAAGCCAAGCTGAGAATGCCTCCAGAATCACGTTACAGGTTTATAAAGCTTCAACGACAAAATTATCGTAAAACACTACCTACCACATCGTAACACCAGCCAAAAATCGATAAGTCCGGGTGTAACCATAACGAAAGATATAATCCATTGCTTAATTGTCTTACGTTTCTGAATCAACTCTGAATCTTTAGGATTAGTCATGACTTACTTTTGAAAGGGTAAGTCCTTATAGTTTTAAACTGAGTCATATAAAACGTTTTTTATGTTAACATACGGATCTCGAACATGAATCGGCTTTGAGACATAAAAGACCTACCAGTTGTTTCGCAACCTCGAGTTTTTATCCATAATAAACATTTTTTTTTGCTTTTGAACTACCAATTAATACGGTAATTACTGATATCAAAACAACCGATTAACATCTAATACCGAAATTGTATTTATTATGAAAGAAATGTTCAGGTTGAAGAGTTATATGTCATATTGTGTGTCGTTATAAATTTGATGTTGATAAATCAACGTGAACCACATTATTTATTCGATAATTTGTACTATACGAGTACGTGTAAGTACAGGGCAATTGTTCCTTCACGATTACATAACGTGGTTGGCTGGATTACATAAGCCGGTCTTCAAACAGTGTGACACACGGTCCGACACGGCCGTAGCAGAGAATTGTTACCGTATTTACATAATACGCTAACACATGATTATACCAGATTCGTGCCACTTTCTAGTTCACTTGTGATATTTTAACGACCTTTCCGTCCTAAAATAAGAAATATTTTGCAACAACGATAAATTGTATAAAAATAAGTCAGTAACTAAGGACATGATATAATGCAATGTAACGTGTTAAATGTTACACAATACAAATATTTTAGTAAAAACTGATATACTAACTAACTGCCTCAAGCTACTCATTAATTTAAACGGTCTAACATTTGGTTGTAAGTATTTTGCCTTATGAATAGACTATGCTAAGATTTACGACTTAGCCTGAATAGACTTCATTCATAGCTGGCATTATCCTACCTACTTACTATGCATCTAAATTCAATAATTTTCGATATTTCAAGTTTCATGGAAGTCAATATGGAAACCGTACGCATTTATCAATAAATATTTTTTCTCATTGTAGGGATGCAGAGGGATCCGAAATTGATCAGCGAGCTGGAGCGCGAGTTCAGTCGTGCCGTGCCGCCCGAGCTGGTTTCCGAAAATGAGGAAGTCACCGCCAATATTACCCGCGCTATCAGAGCCTTCTACTTCCAAAAGCGCCCTGTAGATCTCAGGAACATCGACAGTCTGATCGACGTAAGTAACAACTCTATCAGTAAATTCAGACGCTATTATGCCAAATCTTTATTTTCTAAGACCGTATTCGTCCTAAATAACCTCTTGGACTGACTCCAAAAGATCAAAAGTACTTACTATTTATTTAGTCTCTATGGGTATGTTATGATGAAACTATCTGTATAGTAACAACTTTTACCTAGTCTCTGAGACCAGTCGCAGAAAAGAACTACCTAAGTAATATGTCAAGAAGACTACCAGGAGTCAGGTAGCTACCGTAATTGGCAGTACATGTATACACATACATGTACTGCCAATTACGGTAGCTACCTGACTCCTACATATACACACAGCAAGAAGACGGAGAGCTTAAATTCCAGTATCAAAAAGCATCACAGTCACCTTGGTGTCACCGTAATTTTTATCTATGAGTGTGCATCACGTGTACGCAATTCGCTAACTTTATGCAAGATTCATCTTAATCTTTGCCAATATACCTCTAGCTAGAGTGATATAGTTTTATAGCAGCAGTAAGCCCTTGTTCATAAAGTTCCTATACTTATCCAGCTTTTGAGCGATGCGATCATAACGTTTTAGATTTTGCTCCAATCACTTACCTAAAACACATTTTCAAACGGCAAACTTCCTAACGAAAGTTTCATAACAAAAACGTGTTTGTTGGCGCTCCTGTCAGTTATTCACAGATGTGATGTTCCTGCGGCCGCTGCTGGAGACGGTCCGGCTGCAGGCGGCCAACCGCACTAGCCCCACGTACGTGTACCGGTTCGCGTTCGACGGCGCGCTGGGACTCTTCAAGCGCATGCTGGGCATCTCCCACCCGGGCGCCTGCCACGGCGACGAGATGGGCTACCTGTTCTACTTCAGCAGGCTCAACTACCGGCTCGACGACGACTCCGCGGAGCTGGCCGTCTCCCGCCGCATGGTACAGCTGTGGACTAACTTTGCCAAGACTGGGTAAGTGTGACAATGTGTTCAATTATTTTTTATGCTAAAGACAACGCGCACAAACCACCTACTAAGGTTTATCATATCATACTGAGTACCAGCATCGAACACTTAGAGCCTCAAAATTACGTTTTACCATCTACTATGGGCAACTATTATTAATCTGTGCTATGGGTAGATAACATGATGTTGATTGAGGGCGTTTAATATAATACCTAGGTGCTACCATAAAGCACCACGACGCAGAATAGACAGCTAATTTAACATACTTAATTTAATTATAATGTTCGTTTTCAGGAATCCCACCCCTCCGGTGGACTACGAGTCAATAATAGACTTCAAGTGGTTGCCCGTGAACGACACGACCCACGTGAACTATCTGAACATAGACGGCAACTTCACCCAGCTCGTGGAGCCCGATGCGAGGCGCGTGCGCTTCTGGGACCAGCTGTACGAGAGCTATCAGCCCACCGTGCCATGAGCGGCCCGGTAGAGATGCCTGTGCGGACAGTGAAGCGAGTGGACTTATAGTGAGCAAAGTGATATAGCGAACTCGAGAACGCAAAGCAATGTGTATGCCTTTGCGAAAAACTATAATTTACCTTGTCGTCTTATTTGGAGTGCCCTCATACAACGCAGCGCATGCGACGCCGACGCCTATCGCCCTTTGCTGACCGTTGGCTTGAGATTCCTTTTTGCTAGATAAATATATGGTGTCGAACGATAAATAACTATGTTGACCATAACTTTCTAGTGCCTTTATTGAATACCATTAAGTGGCATCACTAAATCAATGATAAACGTGGAAAAGCCACGAATAAAACGGAGTTCCTTGGGAAACATAATTGTACCTTCCGCGTAAAGATGTTATTGTAAAGACATAATGATCTCAATACCTGAGAAGAGTTTGTCACTGAACATTAAACACCAATGCGACGACTGTAAGTTTACAAAAGGCTTATCCCACTTCTGATTCAGAAGTGGATAACGGAGCCAATATATCAACCATTTTATTAAATTGCATTGTAAATATTAGATCGAAGTAGGTACCTGGTTGTTAACTTTCAATAACAATGGATATTGTAGGTATTATTTTGTTTGCTAACTAAAAGCATTTCACGAAAAGATTACCTACCCTAGATAAATACTTATCTATTTAAATATAAGATTATAAATAAAATTGATGGTTATTAGAATTAAGTACCTATTTAAAACTCTTACATTGCTTTTTATTTCACCCTGTTCAAAACCAACTAATAGGCCATTGTGTCCGTGCTCATTAAATTATGAACAATAATTAAAAATGATAGCGACGCCAATCTATTTTGTCATGTTAGTAATTAAATTCTCAATCTATTTATCACGTGAGTATCTATAGGTACAATTTCTGTAAAGGTGCCCAATAAAAACAAATGAAATAAGCTTGAAGATCCAATTCCTACTGAATGCAGTTATGTATTTGTAATTAAAGTGCTTTTGTCTGGGTTATTTGGATGCAAACAGTCTCTATTCATTATTATCGATACCAGTTGTATCCATAAACAACAAATTATTTAGTTTATTATAGTTAATTGTAGTAAGTGCTTTTATATTTAACTATTTCTTATGTACAAACATTAGGTTTATTTTTTATTCAATATAGGTTTAAACTTGACTGCAAGTCACAGTGACAAGCGATATCGCAGTCTACGATGATGCGCGCTCAACCACAAAAACCGGTTCACTCTCGCCTTGAACATCGGAAGATTCTAAGGCTCAGGGAATAAGGAACCTGGCAGAAGAGTTCCATAGTTTGGCCGTTCGTACAATAAAAGTAAAGGCGAAACGTGCTGTTCGAGTCTTCGTAACTTGTACCATATAACGGTGCCTATTCGCCGTATCCTTGCTTTTCCGATGATGAAAAGGGGCCGGAGGAATCAGGTTAAATAATTCCGTCGCACACTCGCTAAGGAAAATAGGGAACCTGTTATACCATGGATATATGGTTATTCTCCCTAGGCAATAACTTAATCAATATTCCATTCTTGACTACCTCGAGGTAGGTACGGAAACTTCCTACAGTTCTTTATCACTATATTATAACAAACGGCAATCATTGTGCTTGACAATGACTATATTACCCACACATTTGGGGTAGGATTATTTGCTCTTCCCAGACCCGGCGGCTGGTACCTCTTGTCACCTGCCGTGCGGCTGGC
This sequence comes from Conogethes punctiferalis, assembly GCA_031163375.1. Taxonomy (NCBI): domain Eukaryota; kingdom Metazoa; phylum Arthropoda; class Insecta; order Lepidoptera; family Crambidae; genus Conogethes; species Conogethes punctiferalis. The sequence goes on from CM062093.1 coordinate 6,499,771, forward strand.
TAGGGCAGGCATAAAGGGGGTTTAGTGGGTATGCCATGCACCAGTTCTGGAAGTTGTGCGTCCCATACAGTAAGCCGACTCCCCCCAGAGACGGTGTGACGGTGCCCAATGCATTTCTCTCTAGAAAAAAAGTTGCCTACACATATTCTCACCACATGGCAGTCAAAGCCTTATAAAATTCACAAACGTTTAATAAGCTTAGTGTAGTTTACTGTGCTAATTCAAGTTACATGCCTACATATTATAGTACATTTACATTTATATTGATATTATATTAGGTCCATCTTTATCTGCCAATTTTTGCAACTTGCTAATAAACACTTCAGGAACTCGTATGACTTGACGATAATATTGATAACTACTCAAGTTAAATAATAGGTAGGTATTTCATTTTGATAGGACTTCTATACGTATGACTAGTTTCATTTTGGGGTTAAAGAATATAATATTTTATTTATTTATGTAGGACGTATGTAATTGTAAATGAATATCATTAAATTGGTGTTGTTATCAATAGGCTAAAGCCTCATAGTGCCGAACAACTGGATTGGACTATGACAAGCAGTCGACTGCTGGATAGGCTGGTGTAATAATGAAACGAAATAAAAAGTACCTACATAACAAATACAAAAAATATTATATGAAATCAGTACTCAAACTCGGAGGACAAGCTGTAGATTAAAGAACTTTGTAAGTTGTAATCTATTGAACAACATTAATTTAGTACCTATACCTACCTACCTTCACCTACATTCTCCTTCTTTTTGTCTCGATGGCAAGTCAGCCACACCTCTGATGCCCTCATAAGAGCTCGTCCCACGTACAACTGGATGGGCACGCTGACAGGCCGCGAGGTGAGCCATGGTTTGAGCGCAGAACCCACAAGCACAGGTCAGGTCGGACCCATCCGCGAAACCCCATATCCACCTACTTATTCTCCTTAGTCCTTCAGACCTGCGTTTGGACCCGATTCAGAGACCTCCACGGCAGCCACGGTGGTCCACGGCCAGGTGGAAGACTTTCCGTCGATTGTACAAAGCGCTCAGATGGAGGAAGTTAATCCATCCACAGAGCAAGTCGAGCAGTGGGAGGATCCTCCTCGAGCGGCCGAACGCAAATCATAAAGCTGCGACTACTCCTAAGTATACCATTGGTTGGCTATAATAATATAATCATAATACTTACTTAGCCTAATAGATTTTTCATTTTGTTCATATTTTGTCCTACGAGATTTTTCATTTTGTTCAACAAATAGTTAATCGATAAAAATAGTTTTCGATACGAGAAATTGTTCAATTGTGTAGCACACCATCACCTCCCTAATACAAAGGTCATCGCACGATGACAGCCGACGGGCTGTGTGAATGAGACGTCATTCACTCGTCTGGAGATCTCCCTCGCGCACGACTCATTCAGTCTACCCACGCAACTCGTACGAGCGAGGTGGGTGCCGGACATAAATACTTTTCGTCTTTTATTTAAAATTTAATAGCATAAATAAATTAACTACACTTTAAAACTTCTGTACAATATAGTGGCTGTAAAACTGTGTATTTTTATAAAAAGTTGTGGTTATAAATTAATATCAAAGTTATCTTACAACATATATAACAATTTCACGAAACTTTTCCTCCACAGAGCTTGTTGGTAATTGAAAATGTCTAACACAGTGAATAATGGCACAAGCAATGGCAATGCAGACGATACCAACTCAAACGAATCATCGGCATTCTTCAACCTTAAAGAAATGCCTCACATAGTAAGAGCACTGTAAGTACGCCGATCCTACTTGCAGAGGAATGTTAACTGCCTGTTGTAACTTTAAGTGGTAAAACTTTTTACGGTTAACATCTTGAAGATGTTATTGGTACTATTTTTAATTACTAACTTTTTCACGTGATAATTTAGACTTTATAGGTTATGTTTGGGAAATTTATAGCTTAATTTAGGTAAAGTAGCAAAAAGTTAAATTGTTGGCCCCTGCGTCTTGAGGGTTGAAAAAGGTAAGGAAAGTCAAGTCCCATCAATCTTTTTACCGAAATTAATTAAATTTTGAACATAATATACACGTAGATGTACTCACACCCGTAGCTACTCGTGTGTGCATCCGGACTTCCGGAGTACCTACCTAACTCGATTTCTTTTTATTCTCAGAGACCGAAATCAAAAAATACAACCGGACATACTACATGTTATTGGTAATACACCACTTGTGAAGCTCAATGTAATACCTAAAAAAGAAGGCATTCAGTGTGACATGTGTAAGTATTCAATCACATAAACATGATATTTTATAATACACAAATAAAGCATAAACGTGTTTGTCTTTGATTACATAGTTAAAATCGTGAAATTTAATTGATGATTTCGCGGACGTTTGTTACGAGTACGTTCACCGGAAGTCACGTGGCTTTTTTAAGGGCGGCTCTGTACCTACTACCCCGATCGCTGAGTGAAGTATGCATTACTAAAAACACAGAGCTTAAAAATTATCGTAATCTTTCAGATGCCAAATGTGAATATTTAAACCCTGGAGGGTCAGTAAAGGACCGCATCGCGTATCGCATGGTGCTGGACGCGGAGAGTCGCGGCCTCCTCGTGCCCGGCAAGTCCGTCATCGTCGAGCCCACCTCTGGAAACACTGGGATCGGATTAGCCCTTGCTTCTGCAGTTAAAGGTTACTAGTCCTTAATGAATGACTCCATATTGCTTAATCCCTTTATCTAGATCTTCTGAGACACGTCTCTCAAATTACCTACTTAATCTTTTTGATTTTTATCAGATATCATAAAACAATTAGTTATGTTACCTATTTAAAATTACATAATCCCATACAATTTATTGGTTATCGTAACTAATATGATCGACAGCATTGAAAAACCAAGCAGGTTACTATCAATAAAATTAGCACGAGTACGAATAGGTACTTACAGTAAGTAGGTATACGTATACCGATCGTGTTTTTTTTTCAATAATTTTATTTCACTTTACATCATAAAACAGGATATAGGTGCATAATAGTGCTGCCAGAGAAGATGTCAGATGAAAAGGTGAACACATTAATGGCTTTGGGCGCGGAGATCGTCAGGACGCCCACCGAGGTGGCGTGGAATGACCCCCAGAGCAACATCATGGTCGCTCGGCGCCTTGAAAAGGAAATACCCAACGCCATTATCTTGGATCAGGTAAAGATCTTACCCATCATGTATTTTTAATGCCTAACCGTAAGGGCGGTTCTCCATCAAGCGGGGGTATGTGAAGCTGATAAAATTGACCAATGATCGTTATGAAACAATCACACATGTCATCGATAATTTTTGTTAGCCTCAGCTTAGCTCGGCACAACCCCGCTTGTGCCGGACCGCACCGCACCTTAACCCTGAAGTTAAGGTGCTAAAGAAGTTAAGTTAAGTCTAGCTGAAGGGAGACGAAGTCTGTGTGCCAATGGACGAAAAGCTTTAGTCACTTGCCATACGGGCCCGTAATACGATATATTATCGTAAGTCCCACAAATCAAACATGGGTTTATAAAATCAACCACGAACGGCATGCGAGATGACATTAAGGTTATCAATTACTTTCCGCGTTCATAGCAATCTTAAATTACGCCACTGACCTCGAATTTCAGTCAAAGTAGATTTTACAACAAAATTAAGGCGAATATAATTTGAGATTACGCAAGTAATCTACAAAAAGTGTAGATTATAGGCGTTAATGATAGGTAATAAGTGGAATCATCAATCAGTACCTAATAAATAATAAAACAAAATAATAATACATACAAAACTTTATCTACGACAAGTCATCAATGAATAAGTATACAAATTTTTCATAATAAACCGACGCTATCAATGTCTACTAATGACAGTCCATATATTAAAAAAAAGTAACGTCGCCAACCTATATTATAGTCAGCCTAATGTTACTATCAATAAAATATAGTAGGTATTGTGCCCATATTGCGCATACAAAAAGCATAATTTTATTAGCTAGTTAATTTTTACCTAGCGGGACTGCTACTGTGTAATCGCTATGCATTGGTTATCAAAATATAGCGCGTCGGTCTCGCGAAGGATTCCGTAGGTACACACTTCTCTCTATTAGTTTGTTGTATGGGATCATCATCAGTCTATTGCAGTCCACTAAGACATAGTTCTTTCCATTTGTTCGCCACTAAGGGCAAACATCTGGAGGACATACAATTAGGTACCCATAGTCGCCACGCAGGCGGGTTGGCGATCACAGGGCGTAGCTTCTCGCTCCGGTGACGCTGCTGCCTATCATCGGTGGTATTAAGTTACGCCTTCAAATGTGATGGTTATACCGCCACTAGTCGGTTGCCAGCGTCTCGTTTGTTATTCGGCAGAATACATCACGGGCAGGTGAGGTTGGCTTGGAGGGAAAAGAGATGCATCGTATGCCCTCTGAGCCTCTCCTTCGTGCCCCGAGTGGTGAGTGCGGGGGCGCGATCCACTCAGAGGGGCATAACGGTGTGGTGGGTGCAGCCACATCGTTACACGAGGTCCGCCCGGGGAGCACTCTATTGCTCCCCGGAAGCCGGGGGTAGGGGTATTTGCCCTCCCCGGACCAGGAGTGCCGGCCGCTTGTCATCTGCGGCTGGCCAGGGCATGCAGGGATGCGGCCGTATGCTTCGGCGCTACCCGTGTCCCTGCAACTTGCTGCCCACTGGCGACACAGGGGGGTTTAGTGGGTATACTTTCCCATTTCGGGAGGTGTAAGTCCCATGTCACCTCTCCCCGGAAGTGGCATGACGGTGCCTAATGCATTCCCCTCTCAAAAAAAAAGGGCGGGAAAAGATGATACATCTCTTAAAATCGTAAATCAGGAGAACTCTTATAATCGGTTAAAGCATCACGTTTGTAAAAAAATCAACTGTCTTATTATATCATGGTCCATGAGACAACTGACACAGCCTGGTGACAACTGACGGACAGCGGAGTCTCAGTAGTTTTTACAATAGAGTCCCGTTTTTACCGTTTGTATACGGAACCCTAAAACTGATAAAATGTGTTACACGGCGGAAATGATTGATTGAATGTATGCATTATCTATAGTTATACTACCATATCTTACGTTTTATATAGGTATAGGTAACTATATAAGATTACAATAATAGAAAAGCAATATGGTGTAACAAGTAAGTAGGTAACTATGTACCTATATGCATTTATCAATGTTTCATACTGTAGGGATTAAAACCAACTCGATCTCAGTAACTTCATTTATTTACTTGTTTTACTTCACTAACTTACATTCACATTATGCATTGGTACTTTTACACAATTACGCGGGCAGCAATTCTAGGACTTGTGTTCATGACTATGGTCGAACTGCTTGTGTCTGTAAGATCAGCCTTTTATACTGTTATATTGCAATCTCAGCACAATCCACACCAGTGGTGTGGGTTGTCACTGTCACAGAAAAAATAAGAAAATGGTAAGGCAAAGACATTAAAGCGTATAATGCCATATCCGTCGACACTGACACCTAACAGCTCGGCCATCTGACTTGAGATACGTCCTCGTATCAAAAATATATTACGTCTATACTGAATATCTAAATGTGAATATAAATTTTTAATATACTACCGCCGCGTTCGGAAGGTGGATTCTACCGAGAAGAACCGGCAAGAAACTCGGCAGTTACTCTTTTCCATCGCCAATTCTCTTACAATTTGTATTTCACAATGTCGTTGTTCAATTCTACTGTTATACAATGCAAAGATAGAAAGTGAGTTTATATAATACAAAGTTCACTGCAAGTCGTATGCCTCTTTCCTGAAATTGCTAATAAAAAGAAAACTATCTATCCATTTTATAATTATAACGTTACATTACGAATGTATTCTTTGCTATGATTAAAATCTCATTTGTATGGTATGAAAAGGCAGGTCTGAGAAGAGAAGAAAAAAGAGTACATCAATTCATTATTATTTTATGTATCTAAATCAATATCGATACCTAACAGCCAAAAAAGGCTAAGAGACATTTTTCTTTTAATCGACGTTATACCCCACAACAATGTACATCATTGGAACAGTTTCTGCATAGTCATACGGGTTTAGTAACCCTAGGACGAACCTTTTGTTAATTAGGTTCGAAGTCCAAATTTTACGTCAGTAAACTTAATATGGTAATGCATTGAGTGAGCAACTCTAAATTAAATAATTATATCGATCATGAAAAGGTCTAAAATAATTTGTTACTCAATGCCTATTTGTAAAACGAAGAATAAATCAGAGATAAATAGTTAAACGTTGGCTCGCAGTCTCTACAGAGGGAAACAGTCAGCTCTTTGAATGTATTATACCATATAAAGAGATATGAAAACTTTAAAGTTTTGCTAGGGTCTGAAAGACCCTTCATATTTAATTGAATCCTTGCTGAAAATTACAAATATCAAAATATAATTTTCAAAATCATACTACTGTCATTACAGGTTTCCTCAATGCGATAGTGTAGCTTAATTATACTGTATTATTAATTTATATATATCAAGTAGTTATTTATTATATTTATTATAAGAAAGCACAAACAATGTAGCCTTACTAAATTCAGTCAAAGAATAGTTAAAAACGTCTATTGCTTTATCGACTTGATAGAGGTATTCCTTGAGACAATTATTTGTGGTCGCACAATCCTCAGGCTAGCTCAGGACCCCATAAAACATAAAAGGATCTACTGTCCAGTGAATTTTGTTATATTTTTTTCGCAAATGCTTACTTATTAAATAATATTCTAATTTTCCCGAAGTTAAACCATATCATCTCTTAGTTTACTAAATATCAACAAAAAGGTAAACATTCAAAATGTATGCAATTGTTTCTGCAAGATATACGTCATAAAATTTTGATAACATTGTTAACTTTAAGAAATATGCAATGATCTGAAACAGCAATATGTACCGTCTAATTCGCTGAATAATTGTCATTATGAGTTGCAAGTTGGACAGAATGTGCCAAAAATAAACGAGGGCGCAATAGACCTTCAAATTTTATCAGAGAAAGTAAATTCCAAAAGTAAATTTCATAGTACCTTTTAAGACACATTATTAATAACATACATCTAAATATCTCGATACCAAACCAATGCTATAAACGCATCGAAACACCTCTCGCACGAGAAATTGCTCCGTATAAGCTCTATGGAAGGTTTATAACGCACATATATACAAAGTTTTCATCACTTCTCAGCATATAAAAAACAAGATGGTCTATCGGACCACGAGCATGAACATCCAGCTCGGCTACGAAAGTTCAAAGTGCCTACCAACCTTCGTAGGGAGAAATCTGTTCCTACACTTCGAAGGATATATCTAAGAAAACACACGAGACGACGATACCTTGTTAGGTATATATAGTCTGAGAAACAGAAACCGGAAGGGTCATCTAAAGCAATTTCAGAAATCGACTAAGAGAGCAGCTACCTAAAGATTTCATTTCATTCATTTCATTTCTTTTGAGAACGTCGCTCGTGCTCACCGTTCCCAAGTTCATTTGCTATAGTGATGCGACGGTCGCTCCAGCTCACCGTTCGCACCACTATATCAAGTCCGAGAACGTCGCTCGTGCTCACCGTTCTCAAGTTCATTCGCTACAGTGGCGCGACCGTCGCTCGTGCTCACCGTTCGCACCACTATATCGAATTCCTGGCGTTGCTCATGCTCACCGCCAAGATGTCGAGCGTTGCTCATGCTCACCGCTCGACCCGCTCATATGGTTTTATTTTGGTGATCATCGCAGAAGACTTCTGCTCTGCGTCCGTGCACGAGGTGTCCTCGTGGTTGACAGCACCAAGCCACCGCCCAGCTCCGAGGCAGCCTCCACATGGCACCCGTTGTCAGCTCGTGGATCGTCATCATTCAGAACCGATGCAGCAACTGGGAATTTAAAAAAGTCTAGTGTTATCATTTTTCTTAACCAATAAATCCCATCTCTAATTTATATCTTCTTCCTCTTCTATCCCATATTCCTTAATTCATACTCAAATGCCACTGTATGCATATAATAATATGTAATGTATTAATTATTATATGCAAATCATTTATGTATATATGTATTAATATGGGTATATCCTCCAGAGGTTTGCCCTAGGTGGCAAGCAGCTGGAGAGGCCTATGTCCAGCAGTGGACTAAAATAGGCTGATGATGATGATATATGTATGTCTATGGAATATGCACCACTTGGTATACCTATGTAGGCCTATTCCACGTGCCTAATATGACACAGAAAGTTTTTCATCTCTGTCGAATCTGGCTTCCTCTACCTGAAGGTTGTCTGGAAGAGATCGCTATTAGCGATAAGACCACCTAAATTGTACTTTGTTTTTGTTTGTAATGTGTTTTCCTGTAAATTCTGTGTTTTTGTGCGATAAAGAGTTTCTATCTATCTATCAATATTCGTCAACTGGCAGGGGTGTAAGGAAGCGACCCATAAAACCCTCTCTCCAAACGCCCATGGTGCATCTCGCCAAACAACAAACGAAGCTCCGGCAACGGCACGAACATCTCCGGCCCATGACGGACAGCAGCGTCACTGCCCTTAAAATACCTGTTAAAATAAGTTTAATAAATTGAATTGAAATTCATCAACTGGACCTAGCTTTTTTTTATTAAGTACCTTTACTAGCCCACTGCGTAGCATTCCACCCTTTTATTTTAACCAAATATGTACGTACGTATTCTACAATGTCTACATATACCTATATATCACAAATCTGGCTACATGTCAAACTCATACACCTTGGTGGCTATCGGGCTGTGGAACTCTCTTCTTAGGGTATTCAATCCTCCTGTAATAAATTAGCATTTAAGAGATCAACCCGTGACCTTTTCTTAAGTGCTGTCTAAGACTGTCATCTTTTGTTATATACAAACTTTATTTGATGTCTATGTCTGAATATATTATCTATTATATGTATATCCATATATACTATTTATATGTAAGTAGGTATATTATTATATGAAATATATATGTATGGGCATTACTTGTATATTGGTGGATATAATTATAGTAGTTGTTAGAATGCCACACGGCACTAAGTCTGTCATGTACTTCCCTTTTATAATAAAGATTATTATATGTCCAAAAGTCTATATATATATATATATACAATATAGTAAATTTATAATTTACATACAATACACAATATATAACAAACCAAATATAATATGCTTATAATAACATACTCACACAACCACTCGTATTGAGACATTTAGACTCTGCATATACCTACCATATACCTACTATATACCTACTATATCTATAATATATAAAGCTAAATTACCACTGACTCACTGACTGACTCATCGGGGGCTTTTTTCGGGTTGAAGGGGGTTGAATTGTTTTTTTTGTTGTATGGGGGGGTTGTGTATTTTTTTAATCGATCCAGCTTTTTTTATTTTTTTTTCCAAAAATCCAAGATGGCGGCCGTTTTTCGAAAAAAAAGTTTAAAAAAATGTATAGAATGCCCAAGCGGCGCATAGTGTGTTCAAATTGTCTATGAAAAAAAGAAACGTCAAAGTTGGAAAAAAAATAAAAAAAAACATGTCCGCGCCGCCATCTTGGATTGAAAATTGGTTTTGGACCCACGTTTGCGTGGTCGTACTGTCGCGGTGCGCAGAGATAACGGCAAACTTTCTTTAGAATATCGCCACAGGTATAGTCAACTGTCAACCAGTGACCATAGATTATAGAAAAACAAGATGGCGGCGCCGCTGGCGGCCATTTTGTTCCGGGAATTTTTTTGCCATTTTTAAACTGATTTTTCTTACTGATGGCAACACTGAATCGATTTGGTTAGTATGGGGCGGTGGTAGGATATTTATCAGTATATTGGTAGGTTTTTTAATTTCTACCAAATTCATGGTAGTTTTTGGCACAGGGCCCTAAATATGAGTGGAAAAATTTTGACTTGTATCCAAATTCCGAGTATGCACATTTATGGCAACCCCGACTGGTATTAGCCTCAAGGTAGTTTTGGAAAAAAATTCTGGCAACACTGGTTTTGGCGGGCAAAATAATTTTTTGGCAGACCCTTTTTTGGCTTATACTTTGAGCATTCCGGCTAATGGCAGAAAAAAAGTAAAAATGCCAAATGTTGCCATATATAGTCAGGTATATGGGAAAATTCCGATTTTTTCGATTTTCAAGATGGCGTCAGCGCTGGCGGCCATTTTGTGAAAAAAATTGATTTTCGAAAATTTTAAAATGGAATTTTAGTATGATGGCAACATTTTACAGAATTGCAATGTACTGGTCGGTTATCCGTTGGGCTATTGTGTGTTGCCAGGTATAAAAATATTTTCGACGTTTTTGATAGTTTTTGAGATATGGCCCAAAAAGGTCGAAAGTAGAAGGACCAACATTTTAAATAAAAAGTTGTCATGCACTTACAGGTTTGGTCCATTAGAATGACATTTGACCATTTTTATGTTGGTGGCCTGGCAACACTCGGCACGGCGGGGAAAACAATTTTTTTGGCAGTGCCTTTTTCGCCGAGTTGTCTGGCCGCCAAGATGCTTGGCAGAAAAAAAGTAAAAATGCCAATCGACGTCATATATAGTGTAGTATATGGGAAAAATATGAAATGACAGACTTTCAAGATGGCGGCTGCGGTGGCGGCCATTTTGTAAAAAAAACGCGTTTTCGAAAGTTAAAAAATGGATTTTCGGGTAGATGGCAACATTTGAGCGGGGTGCAATATACTAGGCCTATGTGTGTATGGTAATGATGTATTGCCAGGTAAAAAAATAATTTCGACATTTTTGGAAGTTTTTGAGAAATGCCCCGAAATAGTCGAAAATAGAAATAACGACATTTCGCAAAAATTATTCCCAGGAGCATAGAGGTGGGGCCCATTAAAATGACATTTGACTATTTTTATCTCCGTCATCTGGCAACACTGGGATGGACGGTGGCTCAAACTTTTTTCAAAGGGGTCCCTTCGAGGGGCCCTGGTCGCCCATATTGTATGAAGCGAAAAAAAAGTGTAAATGCCATTTACTGTGTAATATAGTTGTTACCGACTACTGGCTACTAAAAGTTGGAAAAACAAAATGGCGTATGGGCAGGAGGCCATTTTGTAAAAAAGTTAGGTTTTCGAAAAATTCAAAGTGATTTTAAGGGCAGAAGGGTGCGTCTGAGAAAAGAAAGTCCGGGGGCTTTTTTGGAGGTCTCCTAATCACCTATGAACTGGTATAAAAATTTACCCCATTTTTAGGGTAATTTCTGAGATTTACCCCGGAACGTAAATTCGCGATATTTTAAAAACCAAGTATGAGGTCCTGTCAGAAATAGTCCACAGACTCCATTGAGGTCACAAATGACCTCATAAATTCATCAGGAATAAAAAAAAAGCCAACTCAAAAATCACGATTACCCATACAAGTGGCGAACATACTTACGTTACTTGATGTGACGAACATACTTACGATACTTGATGTGACGAATATACTTACGATACTTGATGTGACGAACATACTTACGATACTTGATGTGACGAACATACTTACGATACTTGATCATTCTTACATTACTTAACGTGACGAACATTCTTATGGTATCTACTATGACATGCGAGACCGAAGGTCGAGCCCTGCGCAGGGCGAAGCCCGGAGCAGTGCCCCAAGGAGTATGCGCCCACCTGTGGCGCCCACTAATGAAAAAAAAAAACTATGCGAGGCCGCAGGCCGAGCGAGCCCATCCTGTTTTAGTTACGCTACCATAATACGCGAGACCGAAGGTCGAGCCCTGCGCAGGGCGAAGCCCGGAGCAGTGCCCCAAAGAGTATTCACCCACTTATGAAAAAAAAACAACGCGAGGCCGCAGGCCGAGCGAGCCCATCTTCTTTTAGTTACGCTACCATAATACGCGAGACCGAAGGTCGAGCCCTGCGTAGGGCGTAGCCCGGAGCAGTGCCCCAAGGAATAATCACCTACTTATGAAAAAAAAAAACTATGCGAGGCCGCAGGCCGAGCGAGCCCATCTTCTTTTAGTTACGCTACCATAATACGCGAGACCGAAGGTCGAGCCCTGCGTAGGGCGTAGCCCGTAGCAGTGCCCCAAGGAATAATCACCTACTTATGAAAAAAAAAACTATGCGAGGCCGTAGGCCGATCGAGCCCATCCTCTTTAAATTACGCTACCATAATACGCGAGACCGAAGGTCGAGCCCTGCGTAGGGCGAAGCCCGTAGCAGTGCCCCAAGGAATATTCACCTACTTATGAAAAAAAAACTATGCGAGGCCGCAGGCCGAGCGAGCCCAAGCTCTTTTAGTTACGCTACTGTTACAGGCGAGACCGAAGGTCGAGCCCTGCGTAGGGCGAAGCCCGGAGCAGTGTCCCAAGAAGTATTTACCTACTAATGAAAAAAAAACTATGCGAGGCCGAAGGCCGAGCGAGTCCACCCTCTTTTTGTTACACTACTAAAATAAGCGAGACCGAAGGTCGAGCCCTGCGCAGGGCGAAGCCCGGAGCAGTGTCCCAAGGAGTATTTACCTACTAATGAAAAAAAAACTATGCGAGGCCGAAGGCCGAGCGAGCCCACCTTCTTTTTACGCTACTAAAAGATGCGAGACCGAAGGTCGAGCCCTGCGCAGGGCGAAGCCCGGAGCAGTGTCCCAAGGAGTATTTACCTACTAATGAAAAAAAAACTATGCGAGGCCGAAGGCCGAGCGAGCCCACCTTCTTTTTACGCTACTAAAAGATACGAGACCGAAGGTCGAGCCCTGCGTAGGGCGAAGCCCGGAGCAGTGCCCCAAGATTTGTTTATTCATTAAAAAAAAATTAGTTTGCGAGGCCGCAGGCCGAGCGAGCCAACCCAAGCCGCCAAAGCAACGCCGCGGAGGGCGAAGCCCGGAGCGGCTGGCGCCCCAAGGAGCCCCCACACAAAACCGAATCAACGAACCATAAAAAAGCCCACCGCGCCCGCCCACGCGGACGGTACAACCCAGAAAAGTAATTTCGCGAGGCCGCAGGCCGAGCTGCGTATCGCGAGGCCGCAGGCCGAGCTCCGCGTAGGGCGAAGCCCGGAGCGTCCAGCGTCGCAGACCTAGCTTGAGCACGCACGCGCGAAGAGCGTGCGGCGAAAGCTAGTACCTACTATATACCTACTATATACCTACTATATACCTACTATAATATAGATGTCTCAACCTTCACCACACATTATTATACGAGTATATACTCGTCCCAACTCATTCTAAATTAAAGACCTTCGCTTTTGTCGGTGGAGTAATTTCCACTCCTCCCTGGACTCCGCCAGCACCTTCAACTCCCCGTACGTAATGGCATTAACTTTCTCTTTCAAACCCCAATAGATACGATGTCTAAGCAAGTTATATAGATACATACATACTCATATGAGTAACCACTCATAAAAATATATCTCAAAATCTAAGGTGTGTACCTAAGCTCATAGACAAAACCGAGGGAATTAATCGTGTCGTTAAGCTAAACAATAATCCCTTTTTGTCATTTATACACTAGCCGCCCCGGCTTCGCATGGGCGTAACGCTGATGATTTTAAATATGCTACAGAATGTCCCCATATACAATGTTCACAGCCTTCCTGCCCCTAGACAAGACAGACTATTTATTTTGGTAATCACTTTTGAAAGTGCGAAACATAATTGGCTATTTAAACTCACACAAAAAACAGGTACATAATACCCAACGCTCAAATCGAAGACTGCCAGCTATCCGGCCGGCGCCGCCGCAGCCATCATGTTTCATGTCTCTGCGTCAAATCTGTAAAATCTTCGAAAAAGCTCGTTTTAAATACATGCAGTTTATCGCACATTGTTATGTTGCATGAAATGCACGATAAATTTAAGGCACCGAATGGGGAACGGTCAATCCTGTATTGTTTAAAATCGTCCCGCAAACAAGCCTTTACTTCTCGCAAAAATTCAAGTATAAAAATTGTCCCTGTGTGCTATACCTAGGAGACGGATATATACCATCGCTTTTGTAAAATCCTTTTAGATGTTCATACCACAGCACACTACTTGATCCGTCTTGTAGGGTCAGCGTTTACAATATGAAAAAGAAACATGTCCATGTACGATATCAAACTGTGAAATTATTATTATCAGTGCTTCTTCCCACTACGCATATCCCGAATCACTCCGGGTTAAGGAATCTCTGCTATGAAGTAATTCTACTGCCATGAGGGGTGTAAAGTGCACTACAAACGAAAGCTAGATAAATTCTTTTTAATGTTCTATTAGCTGCAGTGATATTTCAAAGGATAATAAGCAAATGCCTTGTATGTGGAAGTTAATTCGAATATTCCATTACATACACAAAATATCTTCAAAATTATTTGATACATGGCTCTCCATGCACTTAAGGGCTTGTCTGCCGATGTGATGCCATCTGATTCTGACTCGAAACAATTTAAAATTTAGTTTAAAATTAACCTAGAAACGTTTTATCATTAAATCAAATATTACACTTTTCGAAACATATTGGTTGAGGTGGCGTTTGACTTTGCTGTGACTATAAATCTGTAAATATTTTCTTTATTTGATTATATTTACTCACGAGTGTGGAAAATTAATCCCTATCTAACTTTCTCTCCAAGTGATTTGATTGAACACGTGCAAGTATAAAATATGAACTAAAACAAATCTATATCCTTTCTATGTGAAAACAAAATTATTATTATGCTGAACTTGGTGCCGAACCAAGCGGTTCCCTTATCTTACGGTATAGTTCTACGTGGCAACTGTACTAATATTGACACCATAATTACACTACAAAAGAAATGTATACGTATATATGGGCGGCAAGCCTTTTTAATTACGGATTTTAGCGTAAAAAGTAACTGTATTGATTCTGTGTTATTAAAATATCGTTGGACGACAACTTCCGATTAGATTTATTCATAGTTGTAATATTTAATTGATATACAATTTTTTTTTAAAATGATTTATGGATGTAAAACATACTTTTAGTAGCTTATGTAATAGTATTTGAACATCGAATTATTTTATAATTATATTAGAAATAATAGATAATACTTTTCAATCACGTGTGTCGCCATCTTCCGGTTTGTAAAATCCAGCATTAAAACTCGCGTTAAAATTAATCAATTAATTAAATTATTACTGTATAAAAATCATAACTATTTTTAAATATCAATTTAGGCATTTAAGACATGTTTTTATAGATATAATTAATTTGCAAAATAAAAACCATTGTAAGTGACGTCACTTCTTGTTCCACTCAAGTAAATTGGCGGGAACTTTTAGTGTGGTGTTACTCTGCTATATAATTATGTTCGTAAATAAATTGTAAATAAGGTGTTACTCTCTGTAAATAATATGATAATATAAAGTGTTATAAAGTAGTAGTCTCATTTCTGCATCCATTATGGAGGAACTTCTTGGACCTGGCGAAGGGCCTTCGCCGGCATATACGAGTTCTTATAAATATTGACCAAATGTAATCCTACAAACCTCATTTTAAAAAAACAAAAAAAATATTAACTAGCTTCAATTTACATACTAGAGTCATGAAAATTTATTAAAAAAAACACCTCGAACTTGTACTCTTCTATCAATATTAATAGACGATACTTAAATAAATTTAGGGTTTCCTTTTCTAAGCTTAAAGTATTATCATCAAGCGCTTACATTATGGTAATCAAAATTTATAATTATCTACTATTTCATATAAGGAGTATAGAAGAAGAAACTTTATTTATTAAGCTATTGAAGCAATTCCTAATAAGTAAATGATAAGAATGTTTTAAAAATAATTTCATCTTGCTATTGTATAAATTGCGACGCCTTTGCAGGGTGCATGTGCTGTACACATAGTTCTTATACCATCCTGTATTGTACCACATGTTTGCAATAAACTATTTTAATTTTGAATTTATTAAGAGTATCAACTTAGTATGACTATTAGTCTATGTAAATGTTTACTTCACCCAGCTCCAAGTTAATTCTATGGTGTGCAGCAAACAATATATCCATCCATGTATCAATAGAATACTATATTTACTGATAAGCAGACTACTAAAGTAAATGTACACGCTTCCCTTGTATAAAACAAGTTTGGAAAAAATTGCTAATAGCTCTCAATTAGAATAATTTAAAAAAATTAATGTATAAAACCGTGTACTTACATTTTTGTGGACGTGGCGAGAAATTAATTCTCGTTTCATCCCTCTTCGGACTTGTAGGGATTAAAACCAACTCGATCTCAGTAACTTCATTTATTTACTTGTTTTACTTCACTAACTTACATTCACATTATGCATTGGTACTTTTACACAATTACGCGGGCAGCAATTCTAGGACTTGTGTTCATGACTATGGTCGAACTGCTTGTGTCTGTAAGATCAGCCTTTTATACTGTTATATTGCAATCTCAGCACAATCCACACCAGTGGTGTGGGTTGTCACTGTCACAGAAAAAATAAGAAAATGGTAAGGCAAAGACATTAAAGCGTATAATGCCATATCCGTCGACACTGACACCTAACAATACGGTGTACCTACCTATTTGAGTATCACGATTCTTGACCTACAACACAAATAATAACTAGGTACAGCTTCCCATAGTATAATGTAATGGTGCTTATTTATTTTTTTAAGTACGGGGATGTCCATTAATTACGTAATGTTTTATAGCATTTCTCAATCCGTAGGTAGGTAAGTCCGCATTCCCGCCGTTCGGGGAAACGATGGGATATGAACTAATGGGAAGAGCGGCACCGTGCCTTAAGATCTTTTTTTTTATAAAAAGAGCGTTCAGGATGACCTCACTCCACCTGATAGTAAATGGTCGTGAGGTCCAACTGTTAGATCGACAGGCATAATAGGACAAACCCACTGCGCTTGTCGCCCTCAACCTGAATGCCCACTGAGATGCCGTTTTACGCCCCGCCTAAATAACCCAGGATTAAGATAGAAGAGACACACCTTCAGAGTGGTGTCATTGGGCCCGGAATGGTCTAAAACTGCCACAACTCAACATTATGTACCTACAATAAAATTCCCATCTTGTTATTCAGTACAACAACCCGTGCAACCCGCTAGCGCATTACGACGGCACGGCGGAGGAGATCCTGTGGTCGCTGGACGACGACGTGGACATGGTGGTGATCGGCGCGGGCACCAGCGGCACCGTCTCCGGCGTGGCGCACAAGATCAAGGAGCGCTGCCCCAAGTGCGTGGTGGTCGCCATCGACCCGGAGGGCTCCATCCTCGCCGAGCCGGAATCGCTTAACGAAAGCGACGTGCAGTTTTATGAGGTGAGTCTACTCGATCACTTTTAGGCTACCTTTAATGAGGGAACAAACGTAATGGCGATGTATGAAAGCGTTTTTTAAAGTGGTCGACGCTGTTGCCGAACGCGAAGGGAGATGTCACGGTATTCGACCCTGTCTTCTCAAGGTTTAGACCATTAGGTCTATTCGATCTGGGGTACGTTTTTGGGAAACCTCCACGAGTGGCTGTCTAATATTAGTCCTTTTTGATCCTCACGGATCCGAAAGGAACACTATTGGACTGGTCCTGGTGTACCCTGGGCAACGGCGGGTAGTAATCTCTTAGGAGATTGCTACCCGACGGCAGATTCCCCTCGAGGGGGACGGTTCTCGCGACCGTCCCGCCTCGGGTGATGCCGCGCGTTGGCGGCGTTGGTTGGCAGTCGTACTCCGCAGCTGCGCGTCTGTGCGCAGCTCCCGTAGAGGTGCTTCTGTGCTCCATTTCTGTCCGACCGGACGTCTACGTCCTGTTGGACTTTTGTCGTTGGTGAGCTCTGGCTCGTAGTGTGTCGGTGTAGCACCGCGGCGCGGCGGGTCCGTCGGCTGCGAATACGCGGTCGGCGGACAGACTTTGGTCAACCGTCGGGCGACCTGTTACCCCTGCCGTGTTTCTCGGCAGGGGCCAGGGGGCTTGCCTTAACCGGCCGGCCCGAGTGGAGACAACCACAGTAAAAAACCACCCCGCGCGGCGGGTCCGTCGGCCATGAATATCGTGGTCGGCGGGCAGACTCCTGTCACCGTCGGGCAACCTGTTTCCCCTGCCGTGTTCCTCGGCAGGGACCAGGGGACTTGCCTTGATTGGCTGGTCCAAGAGGAGAAAACCTCAATAAAAAACCCCAATCCCACCGCTGTGGAGGCTCGTGGCAGGTGGGGCCCGTATTTAGGGGTCGTCGGCTGGGTTAAGGTCGGCGGAGCGGCTCAGCCCACGGGGAACGCCCGCCCCCCGTGGCCGTAAATAGGGTTACCCAGGTACAGGGGTCTCTGCCTGGGTGGACCGTCCCTTCCCCCACACTCGTGGGAATCTTATGGAGTCTCTAAATAATAATTCGTTTCGCAATTTACCTGAGGAATTGGAGGAGGAGAATGCGCAGTTAGGCGCGGAGAGTGCGCTCTTGAGCGCGGAAGGTGCGCCTTCAGGCGCGGTGTTTGAATCCGCTGTTGTCGCGGATGCGACTAGTGACGCGACAGGAAGCCGCCCACCTTCTGAGGCTCTCCTGGCATTAGGGTCATCTTACTTCACCCGGCCCTCTCAGACTGACGATGACACAGACGCATTGACATGTGGGTCTGGGTCCGAGGACAGGCCGATCTCTAGGACGAGTTTCCTAAAAAGAAAACGTGGAGAAGCAACAGGATCCGATTCCCCAACCTCCCAAGGGAAGGGGAGGGGTAAAACGAAGGCCAAACGCGGGCGCGGCCGAACCAGTGCAATGGGAGAGTACATTGGTCGTGCCGCTGCCCTGCAGGAACTGAATAAGTCCAAGAGGGAGCAACGGCAGCTCCAAAAGGATGAGGATGTTGTGGCGGTGAAGCAGAGAGCTCGCGCCGCCAAGGTCAAAGCGGGCTACAATGCGGGTAGCTCAGTAATGAGTGACACGGACATCGACGTCACAGAAAAATCCCCGGAGGAGGTCGCCAAATTAGCATTAGACGACATAGACCATATGGACCTCCTGGTCACCAAGTGCGGCAATATGAAGGGCACCTATAAACAGGGCCTTCAAGATGGGGCAAAGCGTATGAAAACATACATTCGTGAGCTTTCTACGCGTACGTCGTCGGAGGAGAATCACCGACAACAGTCCACGATCATGCGCCTAGCGGCTGAAAACACGCTCTTGCGCACCAACATGGACAAATTGACGGCAAAAGTTGCTCAACTAGAGGCACTTTTAGCAGCTCCCAGTGGTTCTCCGGAGTCTGCTATCACGGATCCGAACATGGAAATGTCCCAACCAACGCCTTTCACGGCTTCTTCACTGGCCAAGCCTCCGAGCCCATTTGACTTTGAGGCCGCTATCGAAAAGGCCATGATTGAACAGCGTGCCTATGTACACACGCTGTTCAATAAGCTCGAAAAACGGCTCACTTCTGAGCCCCGCGTGCGCCCTCCGCTTGCTGCAGATCGCAAGAAGGAGCAAGCCAAGGAGCCTTTTAAGGTCCCTGAAGCGCCCCGTCCACAGAGGACAAAGACGGTGAAAACAGGCAGGCAAACAGAGGCCGCCCCTCCTGCCTCTCTAGCTGGGCCTACCCACACTGCGGCTTCGCCGGCAGTTCCATCCTTGCCAGCGGCTGCTCAACCAGTAGAGGACTTGCTCCTGCCGTCAACCACCCTGGCCAACGAGGGGTGGTCGACAGTTGTAAGGAGAAAAGGAAAGAAAAATACCTCTACGGCTGGTGTTTCTGCCGCCCAGAGCGGTCGTCCGTCGGGTACCATCAAGCCTGCTCCTAAGGCCGCTGCTAAGGCCGTTGTTCCAGCGGCCAAGAAGGTGAAGAGGAAGAAGAACCAGCTGGTTCCCCCAAAAACCTCTGCGGTGGTGGTAACGCTATCCGCAGAGGCCGCTGAAAAGGGGGAAACGTATGAGTCCGTCTTGAGAAAGGCACGGACTCACGTTGACGTTGCCCAGCTTGGCATCGGCGCTGTTCGCTGCCGTCAGACCTTAACCGGGGCTCGAAAATTCGAGTTCCCCGGGGCGGCCAGCGCCGAAGCGGCGGACAAATTTGCGGCCAAGCTGCGCGAGGTAGTGGCTGATGTCGCCAACATCTCCCGGCCACAGAAGATGATTGAGTTGTCGCTGTCCGAGATTGACGACTCGGTCACCAAGGACGAGATTGTTGCAAAGATTGCAGAAGTGGGTGGCTGCGGGCCTGAATACATCAGAGCCGGTAATATCAGGCCCGGTCGCGGCGGTGTCGGCACTATCCTTGTCCGATGCCCCATTCCTGCAGCTAAGAAACTGCTCGACGGAGGACGTCTGTTACTGGGCTTCAGCTCAGTACAGATCAAAGTTTTAGAGGCTCAGCCCATTCGCTACTTCAGATGTTTCGGCGTTGGACACACCCGCGCGCTTTGCCCGTCCTCTGTTGAGAGGACAGACCTCTGCTTCAGGTGCGGTGAGGCCGGACATAAGGCCGCATCCTGCACCGCCAAGCCGAGATGCGCAGTGTGCGCGGCCAGCGGGAGGCCCTCTGGGCATGTGATGAGGGGGAGAAGTTGCACTCCCCCCACTATGAAAGGCAATTTCGGAGTACAGACCCGATCCCGAATCCCGGCTGCCACAAGTCAACCGGTAGCCGAAGGTGGTGCAATGTCCGAATAATGGATCAAGTCGGACATTGCACCTATATACAGGCGAACATAAACCACTGCCGCGCGGCCCAGGACCTCCTTTCTCAGTCCATGGCCGAGTGGGCAGTGGACATTGCCGTCGTCGCCGAGCCCTACTTTATTCCTGACCACTGGATCGGGGATCGTGAGGAGTTGGTGGCCATTGTCCGGAGAGATACGTCGACTTCCCCCCCGCTCACAGTTCTAGAGAGGGGCTTCGGTTTTGTCGCTGCTGAATGGGGCGATACGGTGATTGTGGGAGTTTACTACTCCCCTAATCGTCCTCTGCAGGACTACGAGAATTTGCTCGCACAGCTCTCTGCGCTTGTGGCGCGTCTTGTATCCCGCCACGTCGTCATAGCTGGCGACTTTAATGCCAAGTCGGCGGCCTGGGGCAACCGGGCTGCATCTTGTAACAGACGTGGCCAGGTGACAGAGGCCTGGGCCATCTCAACGGGACTAGTTGTCCTAAATAGGGGCACCTCTTACACCTGCGTGCGACAGCAGGGAGGGTCAGTGGTGGACCTCACGTTCGCCACTCCCGCTCTCGCCGCTCGTGTGGAGGGCTGGCACGTGGCGCGGGTCGAGACTCTTTCCGACCACCGATACATTCGATGGTCGATCTCCCCGCAATCCCGAGTTTCCGGCGTCGCTCCATCCCGCCGTGTAGCGTCTTTTCCTCGCTGGGCACTGTCCCGTTTGGACCGGGGAGCTGCAAAGGAGGCCGCGTTCCTTCAGGACTGGTTCGCGCCCTCCTTCTCTAGTCCCGACGTCGATGCATCCGCCGTTAACCTGAGGGACTCCTTGACCGAGGTATGCAATTCAAGTATGCCTCGGTCCAAACGCCCCACAGCTCGTCGGGCGGTGTATTGGTGGAGCACAGAGATCGCAGAGTTCCGGGCGAATTGCGTCGCCGCCCGACGCGCTTTTCAGCGCAGTCGCAGACGTCGTGCCAGGGACGCTGACACCGAGGCCCGTCTATATGCCTCCTATGTCGAGGCAAGACGGGTCCTCAAGTCAGCTATCAGTGAAGCCAAGGATCGTGGTAGGGTGGAGATGCTCGAGGGTCTGAACAACGATCCGTGGGGGAGACCGTATAGGGCTGCGCGAAACCAGCTGCGCCCAATTGGTCCCCCACTGACCGAGACCCTCGAGCCTGGTCTTCTTGGAGAAGTGGTCCGGGTTCTGTTCCCGGCCCAAGACGCTTCCTTCTCACCGCCTGCTATGCGTCCCCCTGTCGGAGCTGTAGCGCCGACATTGGATATTCCGCCGGTTACGTCGGAGGAGTTTTCCTCGGCCTGGGAGTGTCTCCGGCGAAAAAGGACAGCGCCCGGTCCTGACGGAGTACCGGCACGTATTGTGGCC
Organism: Conogethes punctiferalis; assembly: GCA_031163375.1. NCBI lineage: Eukaryota > Metazoa > Arthropoda > Insecta > Lepidoptera > Crambidae > Conogethes > Conogethes punctiferalis. The sequence continues at coordinate 6,521,768 of CM062093.1, forward strand.
ATTGCGGCCTCCCAAATGGAGGAGCGTTTCCGGGACCTTTTCGGCCAGTGTTTCATGGCCGGGAAGTTCCCGGACATTTGGAAAGAGGGGCAGCTGTGCCTCCTCCGCAAAGAGGGACGTCCACCTGACTCGCCATCAGCTTACCGGCCAATCGTTCTCCTGGACGAGGTCGGTAAGCTGTTTGAAAGGTTAATTGCAGCTCGCATCAAGGAGCACTTGCGGGACACAGGGCCGGACTTATCGGACAATCAGTTCGGTTTTAGGTCCGGGCGGTCGACCATCGACGCCATCGCCCGTCTTCAGCAGCTGGTCAGGGATTCGGAAGCAAGTGGGGAGGGCGTGTTGGCGGTATCATTTGACATCGCCAACGCGTTCAACACCATCCCCCACGCCACCATCTTAGAGGCCCTTCGGTTCTTTGGCCTCCCTTCCTATCTCCAGACCCTGCTGGAGAGCTACCTGGCGGACCGCTCAGTCCAATACGTTGACAGAGAGGGGACTCTGCGCAATCACAGAGTCGAGTCCGGTGTTCCACAGGGGTCTGTTCTAGGACCCCTCTTGTGGAACATCGGGTTTGATTGGATGCTCCGAGGTGCTCTCCTCCCGGGCACGAGTGTCATCTGCTATGCAGATGACACTCTTCTCACGGCCCGAGGGAAGAGCTTTGACGAGGCTGCGCGTCGCGCGGCTGCGGGTGGAGCCTTCATCGCTCGCCGCATAGAGCTGCTGGGGCTCAAGGTGGCGCTCAGCAAAACGGAGGCCGTGTTTTTCCGCGGTCCCCGGATGCGCTTCCCCCGAGATGCCCACATCACGATTGATGGGGTAGAAGTGGCTGTCAAGGCCTATATTATTTACCTGGGCCTCACCCTGGACTCGCGATGGCAGTTTGGCCCGCATTTTAGCGCACTGTCATCGCGACTCCTTAAGGCGGCTAATGCTTTCGCATGGCTCCTCCCAAATTTGGGGGGGCCAAAGGCGCATTGCCGGCGCCTATATGCCGGCATACTACGCAGCATGGCGACATATGGGGCTCCAATATGGGCTCACGCTGTCTCACGCCGGGACAACGTAAAGCACCTGAGGCGCCCCCAGAGGGCCATAGCCCAGCGAGTCTCACGGTCCTATAGGACCGTGAGCTTTGATGTGTCCTGCGTCTTGGCCAGCACCCCGCCCTGGGCCCTCGAAGCCCAGGTGCTGGCCAAGGTTTACTGGTGGACGGCCGAGCAGAGGGCGAGCGGGGATCGCCCTGCTCCGGACGAGAGAGGAGCGGTGCGGAGAGCGGCTCATCAAGACCTGCTCCAGCAGTGGGCCGAGGGCCTTGCCTCCGCCGCATTCGGGCGGCGCTTCTTGGACGCTGTAGGTCCGGAGCTACAAAAGTGGCTAGAGCGGCCGCATGGATTCCTCACATTCCGTTTGGTGCAGATATTGACCGAACATGGCTGTTTCGGGAAGTATTTGCATCGAATCGGGCGTGAGGAATCCACTGCGTGCCACGAGTGTGGGGCGGAATGTGATACGGCTGATCACACTCTAGCCGTTTGTCCGGCCTTTAACGAACCACGAGCGATTTTGATCGGCTCGGTAGGGTCGAATTTGTCGCTCCCAGCCATCGTTCTGTCGATGCTGGGGAGCCGCGCGTCATGGACGGCGATGGCCTCCTTTTGTGAGACGGTCATGTCCCAAAAGGAGGCCGCGGAGCGGGAGCGGGAGGTCGACCCGAACGCTCCTCCGCTCCGTCGACGCAGAGGCGGTTATACTCGGCGGCAGTTCCGCCGTCTGATGCCGCCTGACGGGGCCCAGCGGGTGGTTGGTGCGGGGGCACCTCCACCCGCCTTGCACGGGTCCCCGTCACCGTCGGACGGGAGTGGGCTGGCCCTCCGGGCCTCTCCCGTCGCTCCCCCCTAGGGGGTGAGCCTGTTGGGTCTGCCGTTCAGGGCAGACAGCGCTGGCGGTGTCATGGTCGTATGGGTTATCTCAGGCCCCTTGACACCGCCCCCATAGGCGCACGACGAAGGGTCCGGTGTTTTTAGTGGGTATTTCCCGTCTCACTTCCATCTTCCCGAGGCGGGATGAGTCCCACATACACTGCCGCTCCCCCGAGCGGCAGGCATGCACAAACGCATTTTCACCGGGAAAAAAAAAAAAAAAAAAAAAAAAAAAAAAAAAAAAAGGTCTATTCGATCAGACTAAATCCTTACTCTTCCTTACTCTAAAATTGTACTTTACTATTTATCGTGCATGTGTACTGTATAATCTAAGACGCCAATATACCTAATTCAAAAAGCAACTGTCAATAGTAGCTGTTAGCCGATTGTTTAAGAGAATAAAAATGGAAATAAACATGTTATAGATTTTTACTGTACCAAGATTTAGAACCTCCTTTTATCTAAAAAAGTCGTTGTGGCGTTGATGCGCAGTACGGTTATAGGTGATTGCTTCAATTTAAGGGATCAGAGTCATCGTGAAAGCCGCTCCCGTGAGGTGATGATGACAAGGCCGCCATGACCATCATCGTAGTCATTTAGAAAAAAAAAACAATCATAAAGGCCATCATAGGTATGTCATGAATCAACATTTAGGTACATATGACATTCGCTACAGTAACAATCGCTTCCTGTGATGTTGATAAGCTCCCTGACCATCGTAATAGTCAAGTATCGATGCTATTCTGTGTAACTGAGACCTTACATAAAACCGCATTTTTAAATGAGCGCAAGGTTTACGTCACATAGATCCTAATTATTATGAAATGACTCCAAATTCACAGATCACGACTGCGCGTGCAGTTTCCTAATTTTCAGAAAATACGTTCGATATGATGTTTAAACATTAAGTCGTGTTTTTCTAATCTAATACCTGATATCGAATGTAGGTAATATAATGCAAATAATGCAATACTTCCGCTCTGTTAATATTTCCTACAAACTTATTTGTCCATTAAATACGAGTATGCCTAGGAAGGTATAATGCGTCTAGCCCATGATTTATGTTCATAAAATGAAATAAGTATAAATCGATCGATTAGTGTTATTCAGTTAACTACTTTAATGAAATGTTTACCTTTAGTTAGAGCATAGCCTTATCAACCTACCTATCAAGCGTGGATAGATTACGCCGTGTAGATATGGGTGGTTATTTTCTATTGTACACCTAACAATGGCGTTAGAACTACATAGCTATACTTGTATAGATTTGTTGTCAAAGGTTCATTCCTATAGGATTATGATAACTTTAGGTTAGTGGTAAAGTCCATTTTAAACATCGCCGCAGTCGGGTGGACCTTCCGCTTGTGCTTAGGTAGGTAACTAGTCTAAGGCACCTTTATCATAGATAAGATATATTATTTCGGCATACAAATTAAATGAGTTCGACCAGCATGCAGAGTTCAAAAAAATATATTTTAGGACTGTGTTGTACATTTCATGAAGAAATATCAATTTTAAAGCGAAATGACGCAGGTAAACATATTTAGATATTAAATCGTTCTGGTTTTGATAAGATTTTATATCAATCAATGATTTCGGCCACGATATGTGCATGTCTATCTATCTTGTCACGCGTTGCATTGTGCAATCGCATGGCATACAGAATAGACCTAAACCTACCTATATAATGGTACGACCAAAGCATAAATGATACAATTTCTTTTTTTTATTACATATCAAACGGAAGAATAATGCATAGTACCGATTTCTTCCAGAGAAGCGTTGAATACAAAATCACTAGAATACGAGTAATAAAAGCGTCAAGGTTACTTTATAAAAGGACCATAACTGGCTGATAGTAATAATTACTATCAGCCAGTTATGATAGGCCGCTCCCTTACATCCAAGAATAATTCTTGGATTCTTGGATGTAAGCCTATCATCTTTTCGCTCCAAGCCAACCTCACCTGCCCGTGGTGCATCCTGCCGAATAACAAACGAGCGCTGGCAACCGACTGGTGACGGTATAACCATCACAATTGCAGGCGTAGCTAAATACTAAAGACCGGTGACGGGCAGCAGCGTCACCGGAGCAAGAAGCTACGCCCTGCGATCGCCAACCCGCCTGCCCAGCGTGGCGATTATGGGTATATCCTCCAGATGTTTGCTCTAAGTGGCGAACAACTGGAGAGGCCTATGTCCAGCAGTGGACTGTAACAGGCTGATGATGATGATGATGAGTAATTCTTATCCGCATGATCATTTGTATAGTAGGTATACCTGCTTTGGTACGGTAGGTAATACTACTTCATAGTTAACCAAGTAGGTAGATATTTTCCTTGGTTAACGAACACACCACCAGAACATTATCTTTCATACATTTAAATATTCTGATACATTTGCTGAACGTTTGTTGTAGTTTTGTTTTGATCTTCCACGGTCGCTATTCCTAACGGGGTTTTGCCCTAAATCTAATTTTTGAAGTTCTCCTATTTCGGTACTGCTGCAAACGCCGCGATCACGAAAGAACTTCCAATCTTTCGGGAGTTAATTTAATGACTATAGTTAAGTAGTTATTGTTAGTAGTTCTCAGTTAATTTTCTAAAATCAGAAACTAGTTGTTGGATAACGTGATACAATCATCACTCTCGCGAGATCATGACATAATGTTGCCGATAATTTAAATAAACATATACATGAACTGTTTTTCATACGAAGTATGATAACTAAAAGCAAAATAATTTGCAAGTATGATTTATTTTGACCTTAGTATTGCGTATCGTAGCAACTACTTTGGTCGTTGGGTATACATAGATATAGAACTATGTATTAATTTAATCTGCATGTATAGAATAGGTAAACATTGGTCATAGATTACAGACAGGCCATACCTATTTATTATTGTGTATATTTTAAAGTACATAACGATTATAATGTACCTTAGCTATGTTCGGAAATTCTTCATAATATAGATAGTCTTCATAATAGGTATGTAGGTATTATATGTTAGGAATATGAAAAAAGTGAGGTAGGTCTATCTTCTTCAATAGTGGACACTGGCGTTAGCAATGACTTGACAAATCAATCTGCGTCGTTCATCAATACATAACATATTTTATCGTAATCTCCGTATGAGTAGGTACGGTCAATTGCAAAAATGTATGCAATACAATTGTAGTAAAAAATCGACCTTACTATAATTGACTTAAGAATCGGATGCGTCATTCGCTTTGGTTGCTGACTGTACGTCACGTTTTATCTTATCGTTATGAAAATAATATTTTAATTTCGATCGCCTGACCTTTTTAGCAAACATTCAAATAAATCAGCACATATTCGCGTAATTACTTTAGATCAAATATTTTATGTAGGTAATGAGGACTTTTGTGTTTCCTAGGTGGAGGGCATCGGCTACGACTTTCTGCCTAAATCGCTGGACCGTACTATTATAGACAAATGGATCAAGACAGATGACACAGGGGCCTTAAAAATGGCACGAAGACTTATCAAAGAAGAGGGGCTATTGTGCGGTAAATATTTTTCATCATCATCATTTTTAACAAATATTAATTACCAGATGCAGAATGCAGACTTAGATTGATTTGTAGTTTAAGCGTCTGAGACGAAATGAAACACTCGACCAAAGATAAGTCTTTGAAAAGAAAGAAGTATCTAAGTATGATATAATATTAGTATTATACTTACCTACTTCTTTATAACAGTTAGATGAAATAACATTAATCACTAGAAAGGCATGTTTTGTTTAATATTATAAAATGCGTATGCACTGTGGATGTACATAATATCCACATGTGTATCGAGACGAATCGACACACGTGCAAAACATTACATAGGTAACATTAGGTACGACGTGTGTACTACAACATGGCGACGTGTTGCTTTATGCAATAAAATTGTAGGTAGGTTACTAAAATACTGACGTCAAAACATTGAACAGAAGCACGCCTGACTCAGTCAGCAACGTTTAAGGATAACTCAACATCACAATCTTCTAACCAGAATGTAAAACAATTAAGTAAATGAAAATATTTTGTTTGATTGTTTTAGTTTGCATTACGTTATAGCTTAATTTACCTAATTTTGAACACTTTGTATTTTCATCTTTACCTATTGATGTCTAATGTTCAGGAAGCTGTGTTGTTTGTTTCCAAAATAAATAAATAGTATCCAATTTCGACGTCATTTGGAATTTCAGCGTCTTCTACATATATTTATACATCATGCTACCTAGCTCCCTTTAGGATATTGTTTTGGCACCAATATTGGCGTTTAACATCCTGGTGGGAAATGGAGGTGCCATTGTTTATTTAGTTTCATTTGCCCCTTTCCTAGTTAGTAGGTACAGTACCTGTAAGTACAGTAGTACAACCGGGAGAATGTTTAACCCAATACCAGCTGTATTTTTCATCATCATACCTACATTTGGTACGCCAAATCATGATTTTATCCTTACCATCTTGATAGTTGGACGTCTTCCACGGTACGTTTTGCGTAGGTACAATTGTCTGCAATGTGTAACGGTTTTTGGAAACAGCTGCGACTTTGCCAAATGTATAGATACGACTTGGGGACGATGGATACGACTTCAAAAAGCGACGCTCCAAGTTTCAAGGGCCGGCTACGCACCTGTGACTTCTCCGATGTTGCGGTGTCTATGGGCAACTTACCTCATGTAGCGTTTGCCGGCTCAGTCATAAACAAAGTAATAGGCTTGTTGCCTTGAAAAATGTAACTAGTCCGTATTTTAGTTTATTCAAAAACTAGCTGTGCCAGCGGCGTCGCTCGCGTGGATATCAGGTTTCAAAAATAACGGACTTCCATATAAATACCCATCTATACCTTGTGCCTAAGTTTTAAGTTAGACCTCTAGCAATACATTGGTGAAAACCGCATTCAATTCTATGCAGTAGTTTTCGCGTAATGCGCGTTCAAACATACAGGTTTAAATTTCTCGCGTTTTCCCAACACTTCCCGTCACCGCTCCGCTCCTATTGATTGTAGCGTGATGAAAAGTATCCTATAACCTGCCCAGGAGTATGAAGAATAATTGTACCAAGTTTCGTCAAAATCTGTTCAGTAGTTTTTTTTTCTATAACGAACATACAGACAGACAGACAGACAGACAAAAATTTTACTGATTGCATTTTTGGTATCAGTATCGATCACTTATCACCCCCTAATAGTTATTTTGAAAAAATATTTTATGTACAGAATTGACCTCTCTACAGATTTATTATAAGTATAGAAGATAAATGATACGTATTTTTTAATTTGTAAATTAGACTAAAAATTACAAAGTTGTAGTCCGTTGAAATTACGCGTGACGTCACGCGGTGTCAATGTCACAGCAAAAATGACACAGCATTTTTACGAGATGGAGTGACGTCAAAGACTCCCGCTCCCACCTTTTGATGCCTTGTATCTTTGCTATTTTGTATTTGAATGAAAAAAGGAAATATACGTGTCCAATACATTTTTATGATCTAAAATACGGACTCAATATAATGTAATTATTGTGACCCCTAAAACATCGTATTGTGTTGTAGGCGGCAGCGGCGGCGCGGCGATGTGGGGCGCGCTGCAGGCGGCGGCGGCGCTGCGCGCGGGCCAGCGCTGCGTGGTGCTGCTGCCCGACAACATCCGCAACTACATGACCAAGTTCATCTCCGACCGCTGGATGGAGGCGCGCGGCTTCCAGCCCGTGCCGCCCAACGACAAGCTGTGGTGAGCCCGCTCGCCTACTACTGCTACTACCGGGGCCGTCTCTACCAGGGGGTGCAAGGAGTGCGGTGCCTGCCGGGCGATGCCGGGGCGGCGCGGCGCATGCCCGATACTAAAACGATATTAAAACGCTCACTGAAGCCAGAGGCGCGCAAGCGGCGGTCCGCGCGGATAGCTCCGCGGCACGGACTCGTTACGCAGATGGCTGCGGAGCTGTACGCGCAGACGGTCATCCGTACGGACCCCTCCGTATTACTCTAAAACGCTGCCTGAACGATCCGTCCGGATGTGACACTAAAACCAGCCTTAGGCTAAAAGAATACGGAGACTACATGGGGTCATGCGAGCTCCTTTCTAAGGCCTCTCGGGCTTCGATTATTGAATATTTGCCCGGGCGTCGTCGTCGCGTCGGGCGGTCGAGGCAGACATGCTGCGACGCAAGCCAAACAACGCAGTTGCGTCTTTCAATGTATTTTTGAATAATCTTGGGGATTCCTGACTGACTCGACGGCTCATTTGGTAGTGACCTCTGCCTTCTGAACCAAGGGTCCTGGGTTCGATACCGATTGCTTAAGGTTACCGATAGAATTTTAGATCGAATTTCGTTGATTACCTATAGATATAGGTACTCAACGAGTAGGTATAGGTACTTATGATTGAGTCAAGTAAGTATAAGCCTGCCCAGATCATTCAATGATTGTGACGTTGTAGATAAGTTTCTGAACGATTACGAAATTAAGTAGGTATATGTAACAAGAATATAATTTATTATCATTTCGTTATCTTATTTTCTGTAATTGTTAACTATTATGAATAAACGTCAGCGAGTTCGATTCTGATTACTAACACTTACGACCTTTTGCTCCAGTGATAAGTTCACTAACTAATAAAAAAATATACATATGCATGCATGAACCTTGACTTGTTTAATTAAGTCATTATGCGTTAATTAGTACTCAAATGATATTCATTAATCACTGTTTCAGACAATTCAGTGCCACAGTCTCCATAAATCTTTATTACCTACATGTTATCTATCAATTTTCTAGCTCCTGAAATACCGTCTTATGATTGAAAAGTGTATAGGTTCTAATAGCATTTTTTTGCTATTTTGGGTATTAAAGCATTTTTGAGAACACTATGCTCTATTAGATATTATGATCCACACAATGAAACATTCATGTCATGTTTGTCATCGTACGATTTAGGCACAGATTTAGGTAAAGGCGCATTTTCATTGATTGACAAGTCGGTCGATTCTAACCGTGCGGGGGCTTATCGATCGCATTCAGGATAACGACTAATGAAATTACTTAGTCGATTCCACTCGGCCGATAAAAACATGCGACACCCCACGTGGACCCTATGGCATGTGTTACAGAAATCTCTTGCACCCGACATGCATGCGCTAACGACCAATAATAATGCGCCTATATGCTAGTGTCTTACGACTCGTCTACACACCCATCGTGTTCTAACGATGGAGTCGTGCTTGCATGTAGGTATTGTATCAAAAACATTATTTGTACAGGTGGTGGGATAGGCCAACGCCTGAAGGCCTGGGTAGCCCCGTCCACATCGTCTCGCGCCACCTCACGCTAAGGCAGGCTCTGGCAACTGTCAAGCAAATCCGGGACCCAGCAGTTGTTGTTGTCGGCGAGGACGGGTGAGTAGCTCGTTTGTAATCTACCCTATGTTATATTTATGTTTGTACTTGGCTGCCATAATGTCTAGATGGTTGCTAGTCTAAGAGATTGGGTGAAAAATGTTTAGGTTTCATTCTCTAACATAAAGAAAAATAGAAAAATCAACAGTTATCTACCTAGAGATTTCCAAAAACTAAACCAACTATGTATTATCCTACTTAGTGAAGAATCGCTTAAACTTTTTGGGATGAGTCAGCAAAAAATATACCCTTGTATTGTCAAAGTCCGTTATAGATTTAAACATGTCAGAACAAACACGCAAAAATGTCAAAATTTTACAAGTATCTAGGAAGCTAGATGATTCAATCTAATGTTTTTCATGTTTGTGTGCTTAGTGGTATACATATATATAGTTATATTTTTCTTTGACCACATTGTGCACCAAGAGTAATTGGAGCCACCTCTCTATAGCCAACATGTTTTGAAAATGAACAGAAACATGCTTAGAATAATATTTATTTGCCCACAATCAAGCTATGTGGCGTGAAATGTTAAGTAAACTTGCCTCAGATAACTAATATTGAAATTATGTAATGCCTGGCCAGTCGTATTTGTGCCTACAACTAAACAGTTGTACAACATGGACAAGTTAAACAATATGGGCCCATCGTTACATGCAATGAGCAAAACACTGAGCATGCAATGAGCAAGTAGAATTTTATTATAACGATATTTAATATAATAGCCTAATAGGTATAGTTAATTCAACGGTTTGGTGTACAATATAGTACCTATATCTATCTAGGTATACATGTCATAGGTAAAAACAATCGTATTGAAGCGAACGAAGCTTAAATTTTAAATTGTTAGGTATGTATATCTAACTAAGTAATAAGAAAGTGAAAATGTATAAATCAATTTATGAAATGTTTTTTCCCCAGGAGTATAATAGGCACGTTCACCGCGGACTACGCTCGGCAGAGGCTAGCTAACTTGGGAGTCGACAAAGACGAAAGCTTGTCCAATTTCGCGTCAAAAAAGTATTACAGCTTGGACCTTACGAAACAGCCGCGGCCTACACTCGGACACATCTCCCGATTACTTGACATTACACCTTTCATCATCACGGTCATAACAAGTAAGCTTTCTTTTTTTAGAATTACATTAGTCATAGGTACCTTTAGAATGTAGTACTCAGGTAATGTAAGTAGTACTACTTTCACCATCCATAGACCAAAAGGATTCCAGTCTCGCATTACCTGAACACTACAAACTACCATATCCTTAAAAGTATTATAACTAAGTAAGTAAGTACTTATTTAAGGTACCAGTTGCATATAGAGAAATTTAATTGCCTGGTTACAGCCTTATACGTTAAAAACTGTTAAAATAAAAAAGATATTTGTACTACAACAAAGAAACATGTAGGTATACAACCACACTATGAATAATAACAATTTTGCCTATCTACCTACTTCCATTCACAGGCCTCTCAACTCATGTCACGACGATTAACTTATGGTTAATGCAATTCCATTTTTCTTTTCAGATCCGGAGACTAAAGCTATAATGCCAAGAAATATAATAACTTCTGATGACTTATTAAATATTATTAGTACTGCACCACAGAAGAAAATTAACTGCAATTGATCAGGATATCGCAAGAATTAGCCGATCCCTTATGTTATTTAGTAACACAAGTATAAGTACCTACCCAATGTCAGGTACATAATATTATTGGTTGCGGCTTGGAAACAAGCCACCTATCTATTAGCTTTTAATCTTACCCAGTGAGCTGGTATACCTACCTTATGCAAGATGTGTTAAGATAAAGTAAGACGTTGGTATTGTATGCAATACAAATATAAAAATGAATTAATACATTCCTTAACATGTTTTGGATTGTAATAATTTTGAAATAATAATAAAAAAATTGAAATTTCTACTAATAAATTTCTTAAATAAGATCCTAGTTCTTTCATTATATATTTATCAACCCGGTCCTTTTGATTTGATACTATATCTACTATGTACTATACATAAGCACCTATGGGGGTCTACTAATCGAAGTTGAATGCTAAAGGGCTCGAATATTAACTCGAACGCAGTCTGCGTCTGAGACATTTAAAAAGAGCGTCTGCCGACAGAATAATCGAAATTCACTGGGTCAAGCTAGTTTACACTAAAAATAAAAAAGGCCAATTTTATTCCTTCCCAAAAAAAAAACAAAGTTGAAGTTGTACCTTCAATATCAAAGATAGTTGACATTCTTATTATAAATATATATTGAATTAAGTCAGTATCAGTATTACTTATCATCATTTAAACAACAAGTTAAAAATTATAATATTTAATCATAGTGAAGAGAGTTATTTATCTGTTTAGGACATAAACAGATAAATAAATACCCAACTCACACTAATTTATTGTGAGTAACCTAACCTTAGCTTTAGGTATTTACCTATTGGTAGACTTAACCTCATGTCAAATCACTTTAATTAGTAATTTGTTGATCTTCTGTTTTGTGATGGTTAAAATATGCCCCGGAATAAAGAAAAGTTAAAATATTATCTAGTTATGTAGGTATTCTCTATGTAAAAATATTGATCTAAACACTTATGTGTAAACACAAGACAAGTGATAATAATCATGAGTAAACAAACACAAGTGATAATAATCATACCAATGATACAGTGAATATTTGGTGAACATACATTTATTAATATTTAAATTTTTTTATGGCGATGGGGGCGGGGACTGTTTTGCATTAGCTGCAAGTATGGCTCCAGGGGCTGGATACGGTCTCATCTGATATAATGAACCAGAGGCTGTAGTATCCACTCCAGTCTTCGCATGCCTATCCAACCCAGCATTCCAGTTACCCCTGGGTATATCAGAATAAGCAGCAGGATCCATAGGATCCAAATCATTGTCTTTAACTCTTGGTCTTTTCTTGTCTCTGCGGTGGTTAGTTTCTTTTTCCTTTTCATTTCGACTTCTACGTTTGGCTGGCTGCTGAGGTACTTCCTGGTCAGACTCATCACTACTGTTATCGCTTTCATCACCTTCCTTCAGCAAACGCTCCTCGCGCAGATGGGCAGCACTCTCGGTAGGCACAGCACAAGGATGCGCTGGTGGAAGCCATGATACTAAGTTATTGTGAACATTCCAGTAATAATGTTGACCGCATCCCTCATCATATACTTCCTCCCACCCTTGCGGTAACGGCCACAGTTCCATAGCCTTACGCTTATTTTCAAGATAATTTTCATCCGGTACCAATTTACCTTGTTTCCAAGTTTTCACGCAAAATTTAGAACATTCATGGTAAATATTATTCTTATTTGGGCAACCTTTGTGGCCTTTTAGAGGATCTACGTTGACACCTTCAATTCCTTCCCAGAAATATTCAGCTGTATTGTTGTGCTCTTCTGGCTTGCTGTCGTAGTCTTCAGCTATAATCTCCTCATTAGCTTGAACTGGAACTTGGTCATTAGAAGACTCACTCGAATTGTGTTTGATAAGACCTCTCTTGGCAAGGCGGGCCGCCAATGCAGGAGGTAGTGGCATTTTTGGTCTATAACCTTAAATGGTTTTTAATATGGTAGTTAATATATTATGTCCTCAATTATGATCTCAGTCTCAGGTAAATAAACACTCGCGATTTTTCAGCAATCAGACCAGTCAGCATCACAGAGACTCAATCAAGCTGTCATCTGTCAATTTCTTTTTTTAATGCATGGATATGGACTTACCGGAAATGCCTCATTTTATTTTTAGCATTGGACATATTATACATTAGCCACAGACAGGAAGATAAAGGTTGGGAAATATAAAGGTGTTGGAAAGGATGCGATACCTAGGGTAAAAATATGTATGTATGTTTCAGAAAAGTTTAGTCAGTATGTACATAAATAATCTTAATATTTTTTTATATATTTATTTATTCATAATGCCATAGACTAAAGACTTGCCGGTACCGATAGTAATTATTATACGTGCTATTATAGTGATAGATGTTATGAGATCAGTGACGTCATAGCCGCCCACCCAACAATGGTCTTAAAAATATTTTTGCCTTTTGTCTTATACTAGCCTTTGCCCTCGGCTTAGTCCGAGTGAATTTTCCCAAATCTATCATTAGACCACGACACAACCAGTCATATTACCAGTACAAACACAACACACAGTAATAAATAACACGTATAATAAAATATCCCTTTAAGGTTACCAACCGGTCCAGTAGTCCCTATACAAACTGCCACACATCAAGAATTCTTCAACTTCAGTGTCCAATGCATTTTTGGGGAAAATTGGCGGTAATGAGCAGATTCACGAATGTACCTATAGAATAACGGGGTCTGGGAGTTATGAGAGACGTCCCCATATGGTGACTGGGAATCATACTTATTTTTCACTATTATGACTGGGAAACCTACTATGATGGCTGGGAATCATACTTATTTTTTACTATATAATGTGTGCAGCTATACTCGTAGGTAATTGAATAGCTTAGGTACATGCTCACGATATAGGTATTTGATGTAGGTATACTTACTTTAAAGGAAACCCCTAGCTTGAGACCAGCCGATCGGTGTAGATTGTTTTTCGTATTTATTTATTTATAACTGAAATAAGGTAAGTGTAACAAATTAGCCCAAAAAAACAGCGTTTCGGTTCTACTTTCCTAGAGCGGATACTGCGAAACATCAAATGTTCAAATTGAAGCGGGTTTTTGGTCCATCGGACAGTAATATCGCTCAACATTAGGCAAAAAAAATTAAAAAGAACAAATATGTGAAAATCTACTTTAATATTGTTGTCATTATCTATATGCATAATAATACGTTAAACTGTGTTTATCTAAGTGATTAATAAATAATTTGTGTGTCAATAGTCATACATAACACTAGCTTTTGCCCGCGACTTCGTCCGCGTGGCGTGTTTTTTCATACAAAAGTTTTTTCCCGCTAACTCCCGTTCCCGTGGGAATTTCTCAAAATACAGTCATAACTAAACTTTATATTTACTAAGGTACCTGCATGCCAAATTTCAAGCGTCTAACTTAAGCGGTTTAGATTTTTCATACAAAAGGATTTTCCCGCTAGTTCCCGTTCCCGTGGGAATTTCGGAAATTCCTTTCTTAGTGCACCCCTACGGTACCTAAGCTACGTCCCTTCCAAATTTCAAGTGCCTACGTTTAGCCGTTTGGGCTGTGCGTTGATATGTCAGTCAGTCAGTCAGTCAGTCAGTCAGTCAGTCAGTTTCTCCTTTTATATATATAGATTAAAAACTACTTTGACTTGTTTTGTTCCAAAGCAAAAAGTATACCAGCACATTCTTGAATTCTGAAAATAGAAAGATTATTGTTATTTTTACAAATAAATTAAGTACTTAAAAGTAATCACTCCAAAGCTTTATAAATCGGTTTATCTAAACAACTGCCCCACCTACCCTTACAAATACCTACTACTTACTACTCATTTTAAGCATTTAGATAAAAAATAACTAGCTACTAAAAAGAACTCGGAAACCTAGAGTCAAATTACATTACTAACTAAAAGTCCAACCACATACTTTAACTATGCATTTTTACAACTGCCAAGGCTCAATCAAGCGATCGCAAACTACCTAGGTTCATACCAACTAGAACAATGTCTATTCCAAGCAGTTCATGCGATGGCCTTGAAAGTAGGGAAAGGTTTATCACCTGATAATAGAAGATGTCTTCACTCACCACTGGCCACTGGTGTGTCACTCCGAGACACCTTCGTCGGAAGCACAGCATCATGAAATTCACCAGAGTGTAACAATTTGTGTTCATCTCTCGGAGAACCGTTTCCTTTGAACGGTGTAACTACGTCCATTTCATCTGAGCTCTGTTTTGTCAAACTATTTCTATTTTTATCTGATAATTCAGTTACAGGTTCGGGACTACTGAACATTTCTGTATTAGATGTTTTATTATCTCCTACTATTGTTTCAATAGTAAGACTAGTCGTTGGTGTAGTTTCAAGACTTCCTACGTCAGTTTCTTGCTGCGAATTGGTATCTTCCACTAATGTAGCCATAACAACCTTCTCATCCTGATTGAAATTGTTACTTTCGTTTTCATTGATAGTCATTTCCTTAACAGAATCCACATCCTCACTAAGTTTTCCGCTATTGTTACTTGGTGGGGATACAGACTGCACTGCGTCTTCTCTTTTCAACAGCTTTCTTCTTTCGCTTGTATTATAGCCAAGGGGATGCAAGTTTACCGAAGATGGAGGACTGCCATCTAATGACAGATCCATTGAAGTAAGCATACTTTCATCTCTACTGAGATAATTGCCTCCCTCAGGAACAATATGGATATTTAAAACAGTTTTATTTTTGTTTTGGTCAGCATCTCCATCAATTGATGTGCATGACGGATCATTGGATATGACTAGTGAATTACTGGACGCTGTTTTTCCGGGATGCAACTTGTTCCTTACGAGGAATCCTCTTACATGTGCTTGTATAATTGTTGCGGCGCTGGATAGGGAAGAATCGTCAGTTGACAATGACAGAGATTTTTCTTCGTTAACTGTTTGAAGTACCGTATCCATTCTGCTGATACCTAAAGTTCTTCTTTCTTTATTTGCGTTACCAGGCAAAAATTGCCTTTCATCCTGAAAAAAAAACTAACATAAATTAAAAGAAAACACTGTTGGACGATTAACACACTGGCCACTGCCACTGACCACGCTGCAAGTTGCACGTCCACGCACCTACGCGAGTACTTGCGGGAGTGCAGGGGCCCTACTACAGAAAACAAAAACGACGATATCAATATCAATTAAATTGTTGAAAATCGACGTTGACGAATTTTAGTTCGTATATTCGAACACGGGAGGGACAAATGAGAGGGATTTATGGGGCAAAAATACGCGATCCGTTCAACGAACGATCGTTTTCGTTTTCTGTAGTAGGGCCCCAGATCTGCATCAACGTGCGTAGTTGAGTTTTGTGAGTTAATGACGCGGCTTTGGAATGAAATTCATTTAGAACAGTAATTCGCTAAAGCCAAAATCATGGCACCACGTGCGGAGCTGCATGTTTAACCGCGTTTAGATGTATGATTTGCATTCGCATTCACGCACGCGCTACGCTGCGTGATGAGTGGCAGTGTGCTAATCGCCTTATCGTACTCATTTCAGCTTATAAAAACCAAACATACCTTTTTCTCATCTTCGTCTGATAAATGGTTATCATCATTTACAGCGTCATCAAATGTAGAAGCCCTGCTTTTAAAGAGAAACGTACGGAAAACTTTTTGTATTGTTACTGCAGCTGTTTCCAAATCCATCGAGTTGACATTATCATTTTGGGTAATGTCGGCCGAAATTTCCGATACTTTAGTATTCGGATCATCACATTTTTCTAAAGAAACTGTTTTATCAGTAAGATTTGAATCATTAATAGAAGACTGTGCAACTTGAAGGTTTCGTTTTATCTCATCTGAGTCTTTGTCATTCCCAGACATAATATCGTTTTCAGTTACACTAACAGCAATAGTAACCGCATCTTTAATGTCATCGCTTGTATTTTTTGGAACATTACAGTTTCCATCTTTAGATTTAGCTGTGATCGTATCTAGTGGTGTTGAACTCTCGCTTGCATCACTATCCTCTGAATTCTGTGAGTTAATATCCTTTAAAGATTCATTTGCGCAACTATCTTTTCTTTTACTATTTTCTATAGCCTCATTCAAGACTTTTTCTAAATCCGCTACGTTTTCTAAATTTTCTGTTAAATTAATACCAGTTATCGGTTCTGCATAGTCAGAGTTATTCACATGATTTACGTTCACATCGTCTTTATTTTCGTTATTTTCCAATGATGTAATATTATTTATTGTAGTTATCTCGTCAGTGACTTTTACTACATTCAAATTACCAATATGTGATTCAGGCTTGGCTCCATCTACAAATTGTATTTTTGTTTGGTTCATAGACTCTAGTTCTATGTTCACATCTGGGCGATCACGTACAGAATTAGATTCAGCTATGTTCTCTAACACAGAAGCTGTTTGGGCGTTATTAACTTCTTCATGTATTACTTCAAGCGTGTCTAGAGTTTGAAGTTCAAGCTTTTCTTTTTCGTTATCACAAGCATTATCATCTGAATCTAAAATGCTTTTTGAATTTGTATTTTCGCCAAAGGAATCAATATGACTGCCGATGATAACATCGTTAGCTTTTTCTTTAACAAGATCACGTCCTGATTCTTGGTGTACTGTTTTATTTATATCATTCTCACCATTCGACAGCTGACCTCCAGTACTCTCTGTAAATGTTATTTTTGGATCCTGTAATATAATGACTTCGTCTAGACCTTGTCCTTTGTCATCAGCTGTCTCTGTAACATTTGGATCTACATTTGGATCGATGGTTTTATCTTGTAACAAATTTACATCGTCTAGAGCTTGTCCTTTGTCACCTGCTGTTTCTGGAAATGTCATATTTGGAATGATGGTTTTATCTTGTAACAAATCAATTTCGTCTAGAACTTGTCCTTTATCATCTGTTGCCTCAGTAAATGTTATATTTGGATTGCTGGTTTTCTCGTGTAACAAATTTATTTTGTCTAGGGATTGTCCTTCATCATGATTTGTTTGTTCATGCCGAATTTCTTGATCATCTTTGGAATTCACATTGGATTCTTCAAACACAAAATTGTTTCCGTCTATCGGAGTGGAATCTTTTTCATCCTTTAAAATTTGATTTTCAATATCTTTTTGCTTGTTATGCATTTCTTGAAGCTCTAAGACATCTTTAGCAACATTATTTTTTTCTTCTTTTTGTATTTCAAGTAATGGATTTGCATCTTTTAAACCCCTTTCGGTATCAGTGATTTCTGAACATACATTTCCTTTTACATCTTCAAGGTGTTTATGAGGTTCAGTATTAGATTCACAAGATATTTCTATTTCGGAAGTTTGAGTTAAATCGTGGTCTTGATGTACTGGTTTACGAAAAGATTGCGTAGTATCAACAGAAGGTCGAGACGTTTCAACAGTTACATTTTCTACCGCTTTTTCTTGAAGTTCTTTGTATTCTCGCTGACGTTGTTCTGCTCGCTTCTTTACTTTTTCTTGAGCTCTTGCAATTTTTTGTTCCAAAGACAATACCTTTGGATTGGCTGAAATTTTGAAATAAATTATTTGAAAAAAATAAACATATTATACGAGTAATATAGATTGTAGCTCAGATAGCAGTCGTCACATCATATCAGACTATGATAACTCTGACGCCCAACTGGGAATGGGTATAGCTTACCCTAAGTGTTGCGGAGGTCTGATGGCAGTCGCTCTGTGTAAAAGCTTAGCCCTCGCCAAATCTCTCAGTTTGGGAAGCCGACCCTGAGACAATCGGGAAAAAGGCTAGGATGATGATGATGGAATATAGATTGTAGCTTTCGACGGCCGCGTCACTTCGCTTTTCGCTTGCACATATTTTAGGTGGCAGCCGCTTAGACCCTGATCACAATCTCTTGAGCTTACCCTGGCCCATTTGCTAAATTCAGCGATTTCAATTTTCCTTTTGAATGGAGAATAATAATACTTACTGTTATTTTTGCTCGAGTGTCTTTCCCCCAGATTCTATTTTTTATTATCATATACCAAAATAAATTGATTGTGCTTGATATCTATTTATAACCATAGGTACACGATAGGTTGAGATGGCAGTCGGGGGATGAACACAGCGAGGCGCTAAGAGGAGACATTTCTCTCACTGACGCAGGGCCTCGTGCACGCCATGTGACTTCAGTACCTACTTAACAGGTGCAAGTCCACGTCGACCACAGTTCTAGGTGTAGATTTTCTCATTTTTCTTACTAGCTTCACCATCGTTGGCTTGGCACAGCATCTGTATCATTCTTTAGTTAACATTACAGTAATGATGAACATTTTTTATTTTTCCTTTAATTGATCGCAAAATAACGATATAAAAACTTCCTACCTACTTTATGTTGTCACATATCACTATACAAAACTGCCATCTCAACCTATCGCCGACAAAGAATTGTTCCACCATATTCACCTGGCTTAAATACTAGGTGATTGAGCCCACGAAATACAATAGTTCAGTCATTACATATAGATTTTGACCTGTGAATAATTAATTCTTGGATTTTTTTCGTAGGTCCCTCGAGTAGTTTTTCTTGAATAACTCGGCCATTTCTGATTTTTCAGTAAAACCATGGAGACAAAAATTTTAGGAAAGATTCTTTACAAGTTTGGTCCCTTAGAATAGCGTTATTATTCTAAGTTTGGTCCTTACAGGTTTGGAAATTAAATTTGAAAAAAGCCGCAAATTCAAAATATTATCAATAACCCCAAGGACGTTTAATCTGTAATGTCCTTGATAACCCCATATTCTCTAGACTACAATAAACTAGAAAACTCATTTTTTTTACACTCGACTTGTATCCCCTGGCCAGGAGGTTTAACTCCGCTTCCATAATTTTTTTCTGGGTCAATTCACCTAAAAGGGTCATTAGGTCCAGGTGCCTAAGGTGGAATAATTCAATAAAATAAAAAGAGTAGGAGCAAGCATTTTCATTTTCGTCTTTTCAAGGTACTTAGTATTCTTGAAAATCCACAAGTACTTTCTACTTTAATAAGTTGGTCATGTAGGACCATAGATGGAAGAAAGTTGAAAGCCCTGTTCCAGCACAAGTCCACGATAGTAAGGCTGCCCGTCCACAGAAGCTGAACAAGGTTGCAGAACGATGAGCGAGGAATCTTAACTAATATTATAAAGCTGAAGAGTTTGTTTGTTTGTTTGAACGCGCTAATCTCAGGAACTACTGGTCCGAATTGAAAAATTCTTTTTGTGTTGAATAGACCATTTATCGAGGAAGGCTTTAGGCTATATAACATCACGCTGCAACTATTAGGAGCGAAGAAATAATGGAAAAAACGGGGAAAAAATAACTATTCCACGCGGACGAAGTCGCGAGCACAGCTAGTCAACCAATAAAACTGCATAAAATCTACACTCCTATTCACGTTCCACGTTTCTATTGGTGGATTCTTACTTCGCCCGCTGCTCCTAAGCATCGTTCCGCTTTGATGGCAGCCTTAGGGTGCGATTCCACAGAATCAGGGATGCGCGGAGCTAACAAATTTACCAATGATATTATTCCCCTAACATGAAACCGAATAGGATTGTGATATTGTGAAATATCATTGGTATTTTTGTTGCGCCGCGCCGGTTCCATGGAAACGCAACCTTATCTATAACGATAACAATCTTCTGATAATTGGGATGACGACTAAAAAATAATTTAATGTCCATCAGATAGATTAATGAAAAATATTGGATACGTATTTTTTATTTTGCCTCTTGTTCAAAAACTTACGAAGATACATTGATTTTAAATGTCACATGACGTCACGTTATAGTACAAAATATACTCTAACGTGACGTAGTTAGCCCCCACTCCGTAACTTTAATGCGCTATATCTAAGTATTTTCTTGTTATTTCGACAAAACAAAAAATACGGGTCTTATATTTTTTTATTATCTAAGAGACGGACTAATTATTTTCTTCATTTTCATACCTTGTCATCATCCGTATTCTGGTTGAGATGTAAAATTAAGTCAATCCGAGACTTATGTATTTGCAAGTGATGAAACCAGGACCAAATATTATCATAAGATCTTGTGTTCCTCGGAAGGGGGTATTGGGTATTATTGAACTGAGAGTGTAAAAATATACAACATTATAAATTATATAATGTAGCTAAGAGGTGTTCCTTATTTCTTATCTTAACATTTGGTTACAGGAAAATGTTTCAATGGCAATATTAAAGTATTATGTATTTTTAAATACAGTATACTTATTTTTCCAGAGTCAACTTACAGGGGCCATCTCTAATTTCCAACAGCTTCCGCATATGTTCTGCACAGAACTCGTACACATTGGGTGGATTATACTTGAGAACTTCTGTCGTGAGGCCTTCCATCAATTCTACTAGCCCTGGAGGCATTTTAGGAACAGGTGTCGGCCTGCTATACACCCGGGACGCAGTGACTCTCATCGTGGCGTATAAATAAATCACTGATTTAACAATGCCGCAATGCACTTGGATATCGTTCAAATGAACACTGTGGAATGGGAGCGGCAGCAGGGAGGGTCGAGTAACTCGTGTGTTGTGGCAGCAGTAACCATGGCGAACCGCACTTGAACTTGGCTTCGTGGGCGGCGAGTATCGATCGCTGTACCACCAGTTCAACGATCTTCATTAACGAGTTCGAGGCTAAAACCTATAATAAGACTTCCCCATTTTATCGTCAATGTCTAGGCCACGATTTATTTCACCACACCCAGTTGGATTTTATTATTGACTAGCTGTGCTCGCGACTTCGTCCGCGTGGAATAGTTATTTTTTCCCCGTTTTTTTTACATTTTCCATTATTTCTTCGCTCCTGATATTGAGCGTGATGTTATATAGCCTAGAGCCTTCCTCGATAAATGGTCTATTCAACACAAAAAGAATTTTTCAATTCGGACCAGTAGTTCCTGAGATTAGCGCGTTCAAACAAACAAACTCTTCAGCTTTATAATATTAGTTAAGATTCATCATTGAGTATGCATTTCCATCATAGTCAATAATAATATTATGCATTTTATTTAATATCGAAACTTAAAATATTGATCAGTTACAAAACGTAACGCTTATAGATACCTCATTTTGAGAAATGAAAAACTTAGTAATGTGAAAATTTCTTGTGTATTTCCAATGCAGTTGCGCAACTGAGTATCACTAGGGGGAACGTCAGCGCAGGAGGACAGTGGTGAGACGACGACGGGCGGGCGAGTCGGCGCTTGCTACAAGTCGCCGCGGGACGCCTACTCTTACATTATATATGTACTTAAAGAATTCAATTCATGTGAGTCAACTTTTTTATTTTCATACTGTGTTCTATAATAGTAATTTATATATAATTTTTGCAATGTTAATACATTTTACATAACAAACATCTCCATAGTGTACATACATACATACGCAGTATATACAGAGGCGCGGACGCCGGCCGCCGCCGGCGCCCGCACGCTCTACAAGTGATGATAGAAAAAATTAATCGCTACAGTAATATCATACAAATTAATGACTATTCCCTTACAAATTATCATATCTACTTTTAGCATTGTTCTACTCCAATATGATCAAATAAAACGCTTTAGATTGCCGAGCTGTACGCACGATACATGTATAGTCTCCAGTTCGCTCTGACCGATTTTGCCCAATTAGTGTCCCACTCCCGCCGCTATGTATAAAAATCACACTGCTATAAATTTATAATAAATAAATGCCTATTTACACTATGTAACTATACAAAATGATAGTACGACGAAATTACATTGTTGAATCGAGCGTCTAATTTTAAATTAAAATTTCATACAACGATCTACGGACGAGTCCCGACGCGGCCGGGAGCGCCCCTCTCGCCTCGGGGCCCGTATACTAAACAAATTACATCTTCAAATTCCCTATTAATTTTTGTACAATCATATTCAGCCGAAAGCTGGGTGCCCGATTAATACAATCATCGGTGATCCGAAATGCGTTACAATCGATCATGCATCAATAATACATACAACTTTTAACTTATTTAAACAATTTAACAATATTAAAAACCCTAAAGTAAACTAGTGACCTATGTAAACGTATATAAAATACTAATACGAGTGCACTCGGGACGCGGACATTTCGATAGCACTATAATAATTTGTAATGTAAATCAACACCGAACGGCCGGACCGCGCGCGGCCGGCGAGAGCGCGAGCGAACCGGTCCTACCGACGCAGCGCCAGTCGCACCCGAACGAACGAATCATTAGAGGTACAAAAAATTAATAACGTCATTAACAAAAGTGTAATCGAATAGAAAATATCAATACATAACTGGAAATAAAATGGATCGCAGTATTGTAGGACGCGGATGGAGGCTGCGCGCGCGGGCATCACTTGGGCGCGGCGCCGCGCTTGTGGCTGATCTCCAGCTCGCCCAGCCGCTTCCACAGCTCGTCGCGCTCCTTCTCGCGCTTCTTCTCTCTGCAACGAGCGTGACGTCAGCACAGGCCCGCTTCACTAACACACACAAACGTTACTACGCGTCTGTAGTAACGTTTGTGAATACGGCCCATCAATGTACGTGTCGCAGAGCATGTTTCTTGCTCCCGCCTCGAAAGCAAGAGCAAGCAACATACCCTGTGTAACGTAAATGTTCTGAAACATGTTGCTCCATTTGATGCCTGGTGTATACATGACAGGCCTACGTCCAGCAGTGGACTGATATAGGCTGATGATGATGATAATATATATGTGGCTTTATGCCCAACAACAAAGGACTGCGAGAAGACTTTAGAGAAAATAGGAATCAATGGGCCATAAATTAAAAATAAGTTGATGAATGTTAAAAGTATCTAAGCCCATAGTACAAGCTTCGGCTTAGTTTGGGGCTGGATGGCGAAGTGTGGTCCAGCATGTCATGTCTTGGGTTATTTATAATGCCAATTTGTTATTTAGGGATAGGATAAGCGCAAATAGCGTATACTTTACTCACTTCTGCCTTTCTGCTTTATAGCTAGCAGTGAGCTCATCGAAGAGTTTTGAATTCATCTCCATGAAAGTTTTCAGCACATTGTAGACGAGCGCAATGATGGTCTGGTTCCAGTGCTCCTTGCTGATTCGGTACAGAGCCGGGAACATTATCGGCATAATTACATGATTATTCTCCTCCATCAAAGACATTATATATTCGTTGTTCCAGAAGTACAATGCTCTCTCTGCCACCTGAAAACAACAATGGATTTTTATATTTCTTCTATTATTTACTAAATTGTATTTTTGGTATGTATCATTTTATTCTTGGTCTTTCGAGTATTCCTACCTGAAAATGCGGACTGGACACACATTTTGCTATTTGTCTGAATAAAGGCTCCTGGATTTTGGCAAACTGCGCGGGCTCAATGACGTCTAATATCTCTTCAATCTCACCCAGGAACATCACCTGTAAATAAAATAAAAACAATGTCAATTTAATCAATTGCAAATTAGTAAATCGTCAGTATCATTAGCACCACTATTCAAAACTGCAACCACTCACGCAAAATCGCTCAGAAGTAGAGTTGCAGAAAACCGTTCAATCAAACTAAACTAGCATCACTATTTTAGAGATTTCAAGCTGAGATAGAGCACACAACATATAAGTGTAAGATCCTTAATCTCTTTTTAGCCTGCAATCCTGATATGCGCGCTATTTGGGTTATGGTGTAATCTCACGTGCGCGCTAATCTTCTACGTCTTAACCGATTTTTAATTTTTATGCTAAACACAAAGATTAGCCCACATTTTATTGGAATTCCCTGGTGTGGCAAAATACCAAATCGAGATACCTTGGCCATCCAAGGAACGACTGCTTACCAAAATCAAGTCACTTCCATACCTAATTCGACGCATTGGCAATGCTAAGTTAGTCTTTGTAACCATACGTCCGATCAGATTAGACTTACCTCTTTCTGTGAGCATGTCTTGGGCCAGAACTTGAGGAGGCCGCGCACCACCGGCTCGGTGAGGGTGGCGTCCTTCTCCAGGAACTGCACGACGCAGTAGGCGAGCTGCGCGTGGTACAGAGACAGGCACTTCACCTTGTGCAGCGGCAGCAACACTTTCACCAGGAATTGTTTGTGCTCACTCTTCAACGGTAGAGCAAACCCGTTTATTATACTGGAAACACACAATATTTCATAAGAAATGGTTGCAATCAATAAATATGTTAAGTATTGAGGCCTTAAGAGGATTTACGTCAGGCAGGCGACCGGCAGTATAACGAGTGCCAAAACCTATCCGTTATAAATGGTATATGGAAGAAACGAAGTGTGAATGGGTGGGTAGGCGAGGGTGCTCAGAGATAAGATGAATGGACTGTGTTAAGAGGCAATATGACTGAGAAGGGACTCTAAAGGGATGAATGGAAGAAGGAAACATATTGCGCCGATCCCAGATAATGATGATTAATCATAGGTTTCGAGTCTATTACGGACTGCAGATGCAGTGTTAGGTAGAGCGGCAATGTGTTTCATGGCTATGTAAGCCAATACGGCAAACGACCACAAGCCTGGCAGGCGTAGTGTGCTCGTAGCGAGCAGGTGCCGCGCCCATGACTCTTGGCTATCAGAGTAGCGGGTGTCCAAACCAAGCGATATCGTGGACTTTACGTGATGTCGCTTTGGTTGGGGCTCTCGCAAAAAATAACTTAGTATGGTAGCTTTCCCTCGCCCGATGGAATGCGGAAGAGAAGCCCGTGTCGCTGCGGCAACGAAAAAACCACTTCATTTATTGGTTGTAAGTTGTTACAGCCATAGCACGCCCGGCCGTAAGAAGACACATGTAATATGCTTAAGTGTCTACTTTTATTAATTATAACAATAACAATGAAAATACAATAAACATACCTTCCCAATATTTCTAACAGTTCTCCCACACCGTTAAAATGTTCGGTTTCATAAACGAATCGAAGGAATATATTGTTGATCTGTTTTCGTATAAACGCGCGTAAGCCCAGGAATTTCCCGTAGATGCGATGAAGCACTGTCTTCAAGAAATCGCGTTCTCGAGGATCTTCCGAATCAAACAAATCTAAAAGCTGTTCAACAAAAATGTTATAAGCATATGAGTTGAATGTTTCATAAGCAGCAAATATCACATGTAATCATAATAATAGACATTAAGTAATTTTAGGATGCAGTAATTCTTATATGTATTACATCCTAATAAGGCAACCCGGATGACACTGTTTCTGTATAATTGGTATGAATGAAGTGTTCAATTATTGTCGAAATCTCATTTAAAGTATGGTGTATGGCATTTGATCTTTTTAGATAACTTTTCCATAACTTTATGAACTAGTCAAGTGACATAGGGATATTAGTATCCATTTCATTAAATACATAATGTACAAGGCAAATAAATTGATCAACATACCTGCAATACAAATTTTTGGTCAATGACCTTTTTGCCAATGGTTGGCTGAAAGTCAGTTGACTCCAGGAAGCGCAAGAAGAACTCATAGACTAGTTGGAGATGGGGCCAGGAGGCCTCCAGAGTCGGATCATCTTCCTCCGGATCGAAGTCAGGATTTTCACTCGGCGGCAGAGTGCGGAACAGGTTAGCCGATATCTATGAAAAGAACAGGGATATAAGTTGTCTACCTATACATATACGACTTGATACATAATATAGAGACATGGCCACACATCACGTTACCTAAACCTGTAAAATTACCTACTTTTAACATTAGTTTGTTGAAAACTGTTTGGGGAAAAACTACAGATAGGTACAGGGTAGGTTGGTTTATGTCTCACAAATATTATATTCAGTTAAGACTAAGGACTATTACAGTTAAACTCTATTGCACAAAGCAATGGAACATATATAGTAGTTTATGTATCAGTTGATAGGCATGATTGGTAAAAATCGAACCTGATACTTTTGGGGTAGAGCCAACAAAGTTCATATACTTAAACAATAGATTAACGGCCGTATTCACAACGTTACTACGCGACGCGCGGACGCACAAAAAAATCCTATAATTTTTTGGGTACCGGTGCGTTCGCGGGACGCATAGTAACCTTTATGAATACGGCCGTCAATTCCTCACCATACCATCGGTAATAATACCTATACACGTTAACACGAATAAATAAATTATTAATAATAGTAGGTATGTATGTTACTTAACAAAACAATGATAATTCACGTCTGCATTAGCTTAGCCAGCAAGAAAGTCACAAAAATAATCTGTTGTTTCAAAAATATCATATGTATCTGGCAATCAGAAAAACCTCATCATTATTTGTAACAAGAAATAGTCTAGGGTGACTCAAAGCTTTAAAGTTACTTTAAATAACAGACGACCTCAGTGGGGGTAGAAATTCCGAAGGTACCGGGTTTCAGCCAGGACTCTAAATTATCTCGGGGTCTGATTAACAGAGACACCCTTGACCATGCGATTAGCGCGCATAGCCCGATACATTTATTGTTATAAGTCAATAACACAACCATACATCTAAATACTGTTGTTTGAATGTTAGGTTGGTTTGCATGAACACGAACAGAACTCGGATGATACGATGCGAAATTTTTTTTTTATAGTGGCTCGACATAATGGCTTCTCTACGCCTGATGGAAAGCGAAAGAGAAGCCCAAGTCGCTGTGACAACGGGCAAGCAACTGGCCAGTCACCTGTCAGTTGTCACCGCCATGCCGGCCCAACCCTAACCTCCCACGAGTACCGGAAACCCTACTCACCGGCAGAAACACGACCCAGAGGTCATTTGACTGCGGTATTCTATAGTGGTCCTTCCCCGGACGGGCGGCTCAATTCGAGCGAAGATTCGCTATGCCCTACCTCTCTTAAATACTCTATTATCATTCATTTATGCTCCTAATAATCGAGAAGATCACAGAGGGTCCACTCAAATGGTAAGGAGGGACGTCTATCAAGAAATTAGTCAGCAAGAGGGCTCTTTGTCTTGGAGTCCAGGCGGACTTACGCCTCGTTTAAGGAGATAGAACCGTTGTGCGTTGCGTAAAGCGGCACGACCCGCTGACACTTGCACGGCTCTAAACATCTTTCTTCTTAATAAAGCCCTTGGAAAATGGCGGAGATCAACCATGTATAGGGATGTAAGGGAGCGACCCATCATCTTTTCGCTCCAAGCTAACCTCACCTGCGAAACCGAAACCATTCTGACGCATCACGTCACAACACATCAGACTAATATAAATCCGCCTTAAATAACACATTTCAACTGCCGTTTATTATTTTCCGGAAGTTAATCAACTACCTAGGAAATTGATCAACTTACGATTTTTGCTATTTTCCGGTGACATACATATATATCCTCCAGATGTTGGCCCTGAGTGGCGAACAACTGGAGAGGCCTATGTCCACCAGTGGACTGCGATAGGCTGATGATTATGATGGACCATGTATACCGAAAAGCACGTTAAACCATTGACCCTATGCTTGGCCTTGTCCACGAAAATCGTAGGGGGTGGCACTTAAGGGATGATAAACCCAAAACATGGTAATTGCGATTGGTCGGCTTTACGGCCAACTAGTCATTTACAATATTGTGTCCAACGTTCTGATCGTTTTGTTTACATGATTTTTTACACAAATCATACCAGATCTAAAAAATCATGTAAAAAAATCGAGTGTATAATTTTTTACTTTTATTTCCTTTAAAACCGCTCTAGCTCTACAATGCCAGTGTCAGCATTATGAAATACACCCTGATAATTGGATTCAGTACTGTTATTTGTTGAACTTTGTATGTAGGAGGATCAGCGACATTTACTTTTGTCACCACGTAGCCATTGCCATATTTATAATTAGCTGTGCCCGCGACTTCGTCTGCGTGGAATAGTTTCTTTGGGTACCTAGTGATTTTACCTAATTTTATAAAAATTAAGTTTCAAACTTATAGCTTTAAAAGCATTTTACAAACCTTCACAACCCACGGCAATGGTAATTATAGGAAACAATAGAGCAATTTATTGTAGGTATTAGATGTACTTTACGCGTTTTTTTTTAATTAAGAAAAAGAATAATTTTCTTTTAAGAAAATGCCTCACCTACACCAAATACATACAATATTATGTATTTATAGGCTCTGACCCCTAGTGCCTGGTAGCTGGCAGCGGCGGTGCGCAGATCTCAGAATCAGGAAACTAGAAATTTCTAGATCAACTTAATGTTTGAACCAGCGGTTTCTGCAAAATGTCCGAATGGCTACTTAGCATGTGTGGAATGTTTATACATATATGTAGTATGTGTTCTTGGACTACATTAATTGCATTATTTCAGTTTCTCAAGAATTTCAGTATGTGTCATAGTTTATAGCAAACAGACATTAAGTTTTGTTCGCTGATTACCGCGTGTTTCTTAGCTCGCCGCGAGACCCAAGTTCTTTCCAAGATCCTTGAAAAGATGTTCTTAAAGTAAGTTTTAGGACGACAGTCCTCCGCTCCAGCCCAATCTCAACCTGAACAAATAAAGTTGACCCCGAAAGTGATTTTAGATGGAGCCCAATAGTTGTTAGAACATAATAATTTTATGCCACCAAAAACCTACATTGCTAAGTTATTATCCTCCACACTTCCTCACATCACACACTCATTGTAATTAGGTAAATAGTCTGTCATGTTCTTTTTACCCAGTGAGATGTATTTTTAAATTCATATACACATTTTACACATAATTATTACGTAATTAATAAATGTTACTACCTACTAATATGGTATTAACAAAAAAGTTATACCAGACAAAACACACACACACCAAGAAGCTAAAGCCAGTAAAAGTAAGGCTAATGGGTATAATGCTTGTCATCATCGGTTTCCAAAATGCATTCTCAGCAAAATGATATTTTTATTTAAAACTAGCGACCCGCCCTCGCTTCGGTGACGCTGCTGCCCGTCATCGGTCTGTGATGGTTATACCGCCACCAGTCAGTTGCCAGCGCCTCGTTCGTTATTCGGCAGGATGCACCACGGGCAGGTGAGGTTGGCTTGAAGCGAAAAGATGATGGGTCGCTCCCTTACATCCCCATTAAATATTTATACATACAAACCTTTTTCTTGAATCACTATCAATTAAAAAAAACCGCATCAAAATTGAAAGATCTATGAATACATAGGGATGGACAGACACAAAAAGCAACTATGTTTCATATTACTATGTAGTGATAAAAACCCAATATGACCAACTAAATTGTCCGAACTAGCTGTATTCCCAACTTAACTACACAAAACACTCACCATCTTAATTATCTCTGGATAAACAGGCTCAGTAAGCACCCCACGGCCACCAGTGATGTACTCTACTAACTCATTCAACGTGGCACGTTTAATCTCCTTCCCCTTAAGATCAGCGACAGGATCCATGAAGTCAAATGCTACACAACATTGCCGTAGCTTACGAATAAACAGCTCCTCTTGTTCACTGCTTGCTACATCTGAAATAAACAAAAAGTGAATGTCAAATTGATTAATTATTGTAACTTAACACCAATCATTTTAGTATGAATGAGAGAAATTGTATATGTGAGTTTTTGTTGTGGTTAATGTACCTATTGTCATTGTCCTTGAAAATGAAAAATTGTCAAGTTATACAGATACAAATAAGCAATAACTTCTCGTTTCTCTGTCTTAAAAGTCTTTACTAAATCGAACTTATAAAGTGTTGCTATCTAGCCAATCCTTTTGAAGCAGAGGTTCTATTAGCTAATTGTATGTATTGTCCACTTAAATATAAAAGTGTTTCTCAAAAAAAAATTACTTGCTATTTTAGTTTAGTTTGGAGTTTCAAAAACTTTCAGTCTGTTACAAAACTTATAAATAACTAGTGTGAAAGATGAATCTGATGAATTTAAACAACTCAAAGTAAGCCCCATGTTCAATCTATGATATAAAAATGAATAGCTAAATGTGTTGGTAAGCGCATAACTCAGTAACGCATGGACCAATCTGGCCAATTCTTTTTTTAAATGTTCGTTGAAGTTCAATGATGGTTTTTACAGCGAGAAAAATTCGAATAATTGCTTTGCAAAACCGCTAGTAACACCGCGGGGCGCAGCTAACATATAAAAGTTTAGCCCTTATGTAAGCAGAGCTGACACAGCACTAAATCCCCATTCGCAAAAATGAGGATCTGAATACTATAAAAATCTTTGAATGTATGCCCATCAGCCAACAGATTTATTTAATTTCAAAGAATTTAAAATATCATGTAGATGAATTACTAAAGGCTACAAAAACACTAAAG
The DNA here is from genome assembly GCA_031163375.1 of Conogethes punctiferalis. Lineage (NCBI taxonomy): Eukaryota > Metazoa > Arthropoda > Insecta > Lepidoptera > Crambidae > Conogethes > Conogethes punctiferalis. The sequence goes on from CM062093.1 coordinate 6,552,955, forward strand.
TGACCAAATTCCTGAGTTCCTTATACCTCTAGGGTTACCCCCTAGCCTACCTAGTACCCCATAGGGGGGTGTTATAGCTGACTTTGAGAAAGACCATTATAAAGAGATTTATAAATTTTATTTGTAATTCAATATTAAATATGGATTTTATTGAAAACACCAGATACAATACCGCAGATTTTCCATTTTACCAATAAATTTATACAGAATTTTAAACAGCGTAATTAAAAACAACTTTTTCACAACCCTGCCCACACATGTCATTTTAACTTGATATATTTATATCCTATCCGAACCTATCACTGTTTTTCATTGTTCAATATTTAATAGACATTACAATGTGTCATCAGTTGAACGAATTTGGAGAAGCTCATGCCAAGCAGTGGGACAATAAAAGCAGATAAAAATTGGGAAACATCACCACAATTTAATCTTAACTGACATAGGACATTAACATGTCTAAGATTCCACGTAAGTTTTTAATACACATAACTAAAGACATACTCTTATCTCTATATTGTTTTATAAAAAAAATCACCTGTGGGGGCCAGTTATTTTTGGTACATAATGTACCAACATAAACCAAAGTATTGAAATATTGCAAAACATTGATAAAAGTATGTATGTAGACAGAATAAACCATAAACATAATTTTTTAATAATATTAAGCTGATAGTGATGATGACACTCAGATACAAGCAGATAAACTCACTACAGACAAAATATTTCTTCAATATAAATGTAATGAAATAATGGAACAAAATTCCTACCACATATATATAATATATAAACAATATATTTAAGTAAAATATCAGATACTGCATCATATAATATATGTGCTATGTTTTGGGGTAGGACCAAAGCTTATATCAAGACAAGCACTTAGGAACTCTGAGGAATATACCACCTCTTCTACAATATGCCAGAGAATGATCATGACTGGAGGAATGAAGAGTGTTTACTAAATTATGATGTACTTTTGTGTTTGATAACCTTTGTGCTGCACTAGGGGAGAATCCACATCATGAATGTTGACAATGAATCAAAGTCAGAGAGCAAGACCACTGCTTCAAATGATTCAATAGCACAAAATGGGGGTTAATTTTCTACTTTCATCCTATTGACATAATTGTTTGCAGTTGAACATAATTAATTGGTTATGAGTTTACTACCCATTTGACCTGTACTGTTAACACCTGTACTGAAAAGAATATAATGTAAGGATATATAATAGATTTATAGTGTAATGAAATCTGTCATTAGTCAAATGTTTACTTTGGAAATCATTGTATGATGATTTCACAATCATATAATAAAAATCATTAGTTAATTAGTTAGTGTTCATTCTAAAAACATGTTTCTGCAACCAATTGAAAAATAGATATCTTTTTAAAAAATACACCCAATGTTTTCCTAAAAATATGCTAGAGAATTAGTCATTTAAATAGGGTGCAAAGGTGTTTATTCTTATTTATTAAATACTATTTAGAACCATAATATAGTGGCAAGTTGTTATCAATAGGTCAATGAACCATAAAAAAACAGGAATATATGACATCAAGTAGGTACTAGGTAGTAGGTAAGGTAAATGCGAGAGGAGAGCGGCGCGCGAAGCACGTACCTTTCAGCAGCGGCAGCGCCTGCAGCTCCACGTCCTGCGTGTTGCGGTATCGAGAGGAGCCTTGCGACTTCTTAGTCTTTTTCTTCAGCGAGCGCTTGGCGAAAGGATCAATCCTATCCACAAACGTTCCCGAAGACATTTTGGCGATATAAAAGTGTCCCAAATGACAAAAACGTCGATAGTGATCAATGCGTAACTTGTTTTGGTTCGGGCAGAGTCATGATCCGGCCCAGTCTAGGAGACGAACGCGCACTTCCCGTAAGGTCGTAGCACAATATTAGAGCCTAAACAAACATTCCTTCGTCACACATGACGGTAATGGAGTGGTCACACTCAGGCCATTCTTTATACACTTATGATTCCACAACAGTTACGTAATTTTAAAACGTCTATATCACTAAAATGACACAATAACAAAAAGGAATAATTCGATTCACAAATCTGACTTTATTTTCTGAGGCGTGTCACGAATAGCAGAAGGCAGAAGTCACATATACATACAAGCCTCGTGTAATATCAGCCGGTCAGTCAATGACAATATATTTCTTTCACAATAATCGTCCAAGATAATTGAAGATTTGATAATTAAAACACTTGAAATGGCGATACAAAACTGTTAAAGTTCATATAAGTCGTAATCGAAATCTGCAGCGATGATGACACGGAGCAAAATTTAACATCAAAAATCTATCACCGTATTCTCGCCATCGCTCACCATCCGTTTCGACACTACAACAGAACGCATTTTAACGCTACGCACAAGAGTATTTTGGGATGTTGCACTTTCACAGGAATAATTAAATGTTTCCTCGACTTTTTCCACTACGGGAAACGATCAATTTACAAAATTATAGCTAAAAGATTATCATCACTGGTTTGCTGCGAAAACGCTACACTCGTAGAAAAGTACCTAAATCTGAAAATAGATGGAGATAGAAAATGTTCAGTTGTACAATTTGGTTACTTTTTTAATAATATTATATTCTTGGAAGAAAAAAATGCAATTAATCATTTTTTGATTTATTTTTATGTTTTATCACTTAAGTTATGACAAGAAAATCGAAATAAATCTTAAATATCTTATAAAGAGTACCTATGACTAATGACTTCTTCCGCTGGCGTATAGTAGTCTAGTAGCGTTCAAGTTATTTTTTTAATTGTATTTGTCTATGGAATTTTGTTTTTATCTATCTATTTATATTTACTTATGTGTTTTATTAAAAATTCATGGCATAAAATATTTAGAGATATTTATTTACGTAACCTGCATAAATATTCTCCTTCTCGACCTTTAATTACATCATTTTAGAAGAATTAGTTTATTGTGTGAATTGAGATTTCATTGAACTTTTTAAATAATTACAAAGAAACTAGCATAAATTTGTACTTGTATGCATGTAGAGGCGTAACTAAATTAACTATTCGAAGTATGTAACCCTATAATTTACTCATTTATTATATAGATAAGCCTATTTTCATCTAGCCTCATACAAACTCCTAAGCAGTTATAGCAATGCTATTTATGATAAGATTTCCAACAAGGTACATAATATTTTTGTAACATGAAACAGTACCCTGAATACTGGCTAGGACAATCTTAGTTTCCTTTGTAAGCTTGTTTTGCACAATTTGTTGTGGTCATTATAAAATCATTATAAAAAATAAATAAGTTTAATCCGTTGCTAAAGTCATAATGTGTATGGTTGAGGAGAAAATAAATTTAATTCAATAGTTTGTCTATGGTGCTCAGCCTATGAGAAAGTGGCTTTCTAAAGAATTTTTGGCGTAATCTAGCCTTTTGAAAGTATTGATTTACATTTAATAAGCATTCTAAATATATAGATAAATTGTGAAGTTAAATGTGCAGTGTGGTGATAAGCAGATAGTTGAAAATTAACTGGTGTTCAAGAAATAATATTTTAGAAAGCAACATGGAAGCATTGACAGTTCCGCCATGAATGCAAAATAAATAGAAATTGTGATGTGAAGGTACATCGGAATATGTTTATTTATTTCACGGATGTAGATCATGCACTTATTGTTTAACATTGTTCTGAAAAACAATCGAGCATTGCGTAATGAAGCTACTTTTGATAAACATCACACAGTATCTTTATGAAGGTACCTACGACAACGCAATGAAGAAAGTGCATTTCATTATATTTCATTTCATTAGACACATTATTCTTCTGTAGAATATAACTAGAAAATCATTGGAATAAATTAAATTGTTGTACTTATCATCCTATATCGTATTACAATTGCTTGAAGGTGCCATGTTGTACCCCCTGGAAGTGCAATAAATATCATCATCCAATCAGTTTAACAATGTGTGCTTGTGTTTTACAGACTGAAATTAATGCTTAAAGTGAATGTTTCATTTCGAATTATATGTTTTTACTAACTAGGTTTTGAAGTTCATTTTTATTTCCATAAAATATATAAATATCATCTTGGCACATAGGTACTATAGAAAAAATCAACAAATTTTTATTGTTACTACTTTGTTTCAGAAGGAAGTTTATCAAGATAGAGTAGAATCTTCACAATGTTGAGAGGTGGGCGTGGAGGCCGTCACAGTCCAGAGCTGTACCCTCATACCATAAAGTGCTCCAGTGCTAGTGACACAAGCTCTGCCTACAGTGGCAGTGACACAATGACTTCAGTTCACAGCTCGCTCGACATGGACATGGAGGTGGATTTGTCAGGTCTCCTGGAGTCCATTGTTGACTCGGATGAGGAGGAAGACTTAGAGGAAAGCATGGACAGTCTCACAGTACGTGATGCAGTCCGTGAATGTCTTGAAAAGGATCCCAGTGAGAGAACTGATGAAGATATTGAAATTCTTTTGGAATTCACTCAACACTTAAAAGCATTCACTAATATGACACTCACAGTGCGCCGTGCCCTGTGTGCTGTAATGGTGTTTGCTGTCGTGGAGAAGGCTGGAACGGTTGTAATGAATGATGGAGAAGAACATGACTCATGGTCAGTCCTTATAAATGGCCATGTAGGAATTGAACATCAAAATGGAGAAATTGAATATTTAAATGTGGGCGATAGTTTTGGAATGGTAGAGGCTACTCTTGAAAAACTGTATCATAGAGGTGTAATGACTACACGTTGTGATGACTGTCAGTTTGTGTGCATCACACAAACAGATTACTACCGAATATTGCACCAGGGTGAAGAGAACATAAGACGACATGAAAATGAGAATGGGGTTGTAGTGATGGTCACTGAATTTAGAGGTACTGCTGGTGAATCCGGGCGTCAACAAGGACATGTAGTTATAAGAGGCACACCTGAATATTTGATGCTGCAACTGATCGAAGATAATTCCCGTGATTCCACATATGTAGAAGATTTCCTTCTGACACATAGAACATTCATTGAAAGTCCTTTAGTAGTTGCAAAACAACTGCTTGCTTGGTTCTCTGAGCCTTCTGTACGAGACAAAGTTACTAGAGTAGTTTTGCTTTGGGTTAATAATCATTTTACTGACTTTGAAACTGACCCTAATATGATGGAATTTTTGGAGAATTTTGAAACTTTATTGGAAAATAACAAGATGGAACAGCTACGATTACTTAACATTGCCTGCTCTGCTAAAGCACGCACAAGAAGCGTTACTTTGTCACGTCCATCAAGGGATGAACCTCTTAATTTTACCATAGATGGGGGATATGAAAGAGGATATGGGATTTTCATACTGAAAGTTGAGAAGCATTCTAAAGCTGAAGATGTGGGATTAAAGAGAGGAGATCAAGTCATAGAAGTAAATGGCCAGTCTTTTCAACATGTCAGTCATGCTAAAGCCATGGAAATATTAAGAGGTTCTACTCATTTGAGCATCACAGTGAAAAGCAACTTGTTAAGCTTTAAGCAAATGTTACTGACCCCCGAGAACTCTTCAAGGCACCGTGGCTGTGCCAATATGGTACGTTGGCAAAATGATCCTAGAGCTCGCTTATCTACAGCAGAGTTATTAAGTGATGATCCAATTGTTTTGAATCCTGTTTTTCAATCGCCCACCAAAAAACCACAACAGCTCAGCATCAAAAAGGAACCACAGAAAGGATTTATGACCTTAGGCCCTAAAAGAAGACTACAAAAAGCTTTAATGAAAATGAACATACTCCCTAAAAATACAATAACTGATGGTTTGCATAATGATGATAGCATATTGTCAAATTCTGAATCTCTAAATAAGGCTACAAGCACTTCATTTTATAGTTCTCACAGTAATCCAGATTTAATCTCAATTTGTTATGATGAATATCAAGCTTCTGATTATCCAGAGCATGTCCTAAAAGTTTACAGAGCTGATCAAACTTGCAAGTATTTACTGGTACATAAAGAAACAACTGCTAGAGAAGTTGTGATGTTAACCTTACAGGAATTTGGTATAACAGATCCCAGTTCTAACTTTTCTCTCTGTGAGGTCTCTGTTGCACAGGGTGGTATAATAAAACAACACCGCTTGCCAGATCAGCTTCAGAATCTTGCAGAAAGGATTGGTCTCAGTTCTAGGTATTATTTAAAAACGAATGGGGTTAGCGAAACTTTAGTACCTGATGAAATGGCTCCAGAGCTCCTAAGAGAGAGTGTAGTTCATTTCCTTCAATTAAATGCTGTGGAAGTGGCTGTTCAATTAACTTTACAAGATTTTTGTATTTTCCGCCAAATAGAAAGCACTGAATATGTTGATGATCTGTTTGAATTAAAAAGTAGATATGGTACACCCATGTTATCTCAGTTTGCTGAGCTAGTAAACAAAGAAATGTTTTGGGTTGTCACTGAAGTGGTGAATGAGCAAAACATTGTCAGACGCTCCAAAATAATAAAACAGTTTATTAAAGTTGCAAGACATTGCAAAGAATGTAAAAATTTCAACTCAATGTTTGCTATCATATCTGGATTAGGTCATGGTGCAGTGTCTAGATTGCGTATGACTTGGGAAAAACTCCCTACAAAATATTACAAACTTTTTACTGATTTACAAATGTTGATGGATCCATCTAGAAACATGTCTAAGTATAGACAATTAGTCACTACTGAACAAGGTCGATCTCCTGTTATACCATTCTATCCAGTAGTAAAAAAAGATCTTACATTCATTCACTTGGGCAATGATACCAAGGTTGAAGGCATGGTGAACTTTGAGAAGCTTCGCATGATAGCTAAAGAAGTTAGAACCCTTACAAATATGTGTAGCTCCCCCTATGACCTCATATCACTCTTAGAATTTGGTAAACAACCTCCTTCAACTGCCATGGTAGCTCTCAACCAACTTACCACAGGTGGAGTACAGCAAGGACAGGTCACAGTTAAAAGAAGAAAGAAGTCATCCAATGTCCCCAATCCTAAAAAAATGTTTGAGGAAGCCCAAATGGTTCGTAGAGTTAAAGCATACTTGAATCGAATGCATGTTGAAACTGATGAAGAGCGACTTCATGCTTTGTCACTTGAATGCGAGGGATCTGGGCCGGTCCCTGCTATGCCTCGCAGGCGACACCCATCTCCGTCATTGTCTACAACCAGCAGCGCGTCATCAGCTAGCGAAAGCAAAAAGAGCTTTGCCGTCAATAAGTTTGGCGCCGCTTCGCCTCAAGCCGTAAGAAAACTATTAGCTCTATCAGAACCAGCCAAAACGAGACCGCACCAACCGCGACCGCCTCCATCGGGACCGTCACCTTGTTCGCACCGGCGTGACGGTCCCGGCCCAGGCATATGCTGCCCACGAACGGCACATGAACGGTCACACTCTGACACTCCTACGCCGCTTCCAGTCGATTTGTCAGCGGAGAGTAGCAGTGTGACTTCTTTAGTGAACTTGCCCTTGCGAAAGACTGGCTCGGCCACGTCTAGTGACAGCGGGCACGGGTCGTGCACGGCAGCCAGCTGCGCGCGGCCCGTGCCGCCGCCGCGCATGCCGCAGCCGTACACGCTGGCGGCGCAGGTGGCGCGCATGGACCGGCTCAGCCGCGCCCACTCGCACGAAGGCGTCACGAGACCCTACGATTATTATCATGACACGCCAGATGATGATGATGACGATCAACAAGTATCAGCTGTTTAAATTTTTAATACTCTAAATCAATGTCTATTTATATAGTTCACTGTTTTGTAATCTCACTTGATGAATAGAAAGCACATGTTTATATAAATTTTCTTATATTAATATAAAAATCATGTATGTACTCTTACAGCTAAGTCTAAAGACTGTATAATTAAGATAATTTCCTAGTGTTATATAGTGTAAAATTTCATTGTTAGTAAGCCATGCCTCTAAAATATTAATTAATTTTATTACTTATTATAATGTGACCCACCATTTTCCAGTTTTATCTAGAGAAAAGATGTTTGATGTATACCAACTAGAGGTGACCTGTTGCGTATCTACCATTTGGTATATCTACATTCCGTTAATTGTGTAATATATTAAATAATGTTCATTATTTATATTGTGAAACTTAGACCAAATAATAATTAATGTACCTTTTAACATTTATGACTCAAATGATTTTAATAATTTTATGTTGTAGTATGTGGTAGCTTTGGACCAACAATGGGTTTGGATGTTATTTCTCATGGTAGCAGCTTCAGTTCTGTTTATATCATGGTTTTAATTATTATAATTGTAAATAATAAAATAATATTACTTCAAAATATGTTTGTATTTCATATAACATAACAGTAAGATATCATTACATGTGGTGAAGTGTTATCTAAACTGAGCTAGATAATCGACCTCGAGCGGATGTAGCTCGGGCGCGGGAATGACTAGACTATGCAGCGGCGGCCCGAGGTCAAACTGTTGCATCTCTGCTAGCGATTTTACAATTATGCGCTGGTCTTCCGCTCCGACTCGCGATAAACCCACAGCACTGCTTTCCTTCTTGATAACTGAAATAATTAATAATTATACAGGATATATTTTTTTATCAGTGCACTATTTTTTCCTATTGACAGAACATAATATAAGTAAAATTTTCATAAAGATACGAGTTGTGGTGACAATAATAATGTTCGCATGGAGTGCCGATAGAGCGACCAGACACATCAAGAAACTCCTGGCGGGCGCTTGCTATGCCTAATAGCAACTTGCCTAACCCTGGAAAGCTAAAATTAAAAAATGTCCCAAATGTTTTTAGCTTCGGGATTTCTTCAGAATTTGCTAAATACCTAGTGGTTTTGTTAAAATACAATGTTGAAAGTTTAGGTACTTCCACGGAGCAAACAAGACAAGTTCATGTGTGTGTTTCAGTGTGAACTGACCCATAGGGTCAATTTGTATAGGTACTAGTGCAGAGTCGAAGTGTCTATTCAAAACTGAACATACCAAACAAATTCAACCTTCACTCCACAGCATAATGCTACATAGGTACTACATTATGCCACACGCAAACATGACTCTGAGATTTTAACAAAAAAAAATCGGCCGAGTTGAGAACCACTTCTTTTTTTGAAGTCGGTTAAAAAGACGCGCGCATTCTTCGGAATTAGCTAGATCAACATGGATTGGTCTTTTTTGGCTGGGAGTGCGTTGCACCACGCGTTACACTGTATTTAAAGTTTAGTTCTGGATAGACTCTTCGATGATCTTTGACTCTGCTACATAATATAAATTGACCCATAGTATAAAAAATCCCATATAAGCGTACCCCTTTGGACCAAGAGATCCATGTGTAGATACATAATTTTATATGCTGCCAGGGAAGGTCTCGAAATATTAAGGTGCCAATGAATTGTTTAATTTACCAGAATTAGGTGTCCTTTCGATAATTTCCACTAGTTGTGTTGCTGCTTCTTTAACAGACATAAACTTTGGTTCCATGTATTTTCTCACTTTTTTAGTCAATGACTCTTCAATTGGTTCTTTTACTTTTATATCTGAAAAAATAATTAATTGATTTTGATGGAAATTATTTATGGATTGGTACATCACCAGCCTAAACATAAAATCCAAATTCTGCCTTTTTTTTTAAATGGAGCTATGACCCATAGAGCCATTACACAAAACTGGAATATTATCAGGTTATAATTATGATGCTCAACAAATATTCCTTACCTAGTAAGCACAATGTATGTAAATTTCTAGTAAAATTATTTACAATTTTCTCAAAAAAGCTGTCAGGTTTCCATGTTTCAGTCCAAAAAGGAATTGAAACAGTTTCTCCAAAATTATACAGTTGTAAACCACAGCAACTGACAGCATTCATGATAGATGCATTGTGTATAATCTGAAAAATGAATTGGTTACATATCATTAGCATATATACCTACTATCTTACTTATCAACTTACTACTACTACTACTAACTACTTATCAACACACTATTTTACACCTTTAAAGTCATAGCTCAATAGACCCACCCTAATGCAGGGCCGACCTGGACCAGAGACGCCGCATCTAGAACGCTCTGGAATTCCAGAAGGAGGCATATGTTCAGTGGTGGACGCAAAAATGTTGAGAAGAAGAATGCATCACGGGAATTTAAGGGTGCGACCCATCATCTTTTCGCTCCAAGCCACCCTCACCTGCCTGTGGTGCATCCTGCAGAATAACAACAAGGCTCTGGCAACAGACTGGTGGCAGTATGACTATCACAATTGAAGGCGTAGCTAAACCACAGGCTGATGATGGGCAGCAGCGTCACCGAAGCGAGGAGCTATGCCCTGCGATCGCCAACCTGCCTGCCCAGTATGGCGATTATGGGTAAATCCTCCAGGTGTTTGGATAAGGTGACGAACAACTGGAGAAGCCTATGTCCAGCAGTGGACTGAGATAGGCTGATGATGATAAATGCATCACACAATATGGGAGAAATGGCTTTTCAGACACTCTTGCATAGCTATCAAAATTAAGGACAAAGTCTTTATACAGCAGTTCACCCCACATTTCTGTGCTGACAGTTAAGAAGATGCACAAGCAGGGTCCACAGAACTGAAATGAAATTATTTTAGGGAGCTTGAAAAGAATAAGATGTAACCAGACAGAGTGCACAACAAGTATAAATGGCAACAGCACAGGCAAAATGGCTCAATTGGTAGTGACCTCTGCCTTCTGAGCCAAGGGTCGTAGGTTCGATCCCCACACAGCACAAACATTTGTGTGAACATGTCTTTTTGTATTGGTCTGGGTGTTATCTATGTATAATATGTATTTATTTACAAAAAAAAATTATCTAAGTAAGTTTATCAGTTGTCTAGTACCCATAGTACAAGCTTTGGCTTAGTTTGGGGTTAGATGGCACTGAGTGGCCCAGCGTGGCATGTCTAGGGTTATTATTTATTTATTTAAAAAAATGTAATATAGGGCATGTATTGAGACCCAATTAAGATGTGGGTCTGGCATCAATTTGCAAGACCACAAGCTCTCACTGACTTGGTGTCACATCAAGAGAGACTCCCAGAAATCCCAATTTGGCAATGGGACTAGGGATGGTTTAGGAAAAAAAAAGACATATTAAGTTATAATACCTGTGTTCGAACCCCCAGCTCTTTGGCTCTCAACAGCATGTCAGTGTGTGTGGTAGCTCCCAACGGGTCTCCAACAACCAAAAGGGCAATCTGTTTTTCCTTTGCTTCTTTTATAATTTCATCAATGTAGCTTTCACATAACTCACGATCAGCAATAATTAAGGGTCTTCCATAGTATTTTTCCTGCAACAAAATATTTATGGGTAGTTAATAGAAAATTGTAATGCTGAGACTGCACTGTTAACACGGAAAATTATTAATTGATAAATTGAGTCTAGGTGTTATGGACACCCTTTGCTACATTCCAACCAAGACAGCACGGAAAGAGAACCATTGGTCATAGGGAACATAAAGTAGTCACAAAGTAATATTTTTAGGATTCTTTATTAATTTAACTTACCAAAGTATCTTTTCCAACAGTAAGAATAGATGTATAACCTTCTAAAAAAACCTTATCACAAATTTTTATTACTTCCAATCCTTTGACAGTAATATCTTTTGCATCTCCCAATCCCAGTCCAATTAAGTAAAACATTGTTTAATTAAATTTTATCTTAGAACTTAGCTAAACCATCAACAATCAAATTATACAGGCACGGAAATCCATCCCGAATGAAAAGGTACGTACGTAGGTACACATGGATGGGTCATTTTAAGTTGGTACGTAAACGTTTTTTTTTTTTTTTTTTTTTGTGGTTTTTGGCAATGCACGGTTTGTGCTTCTGCCACTGACGACGGTGAAAAGGTTGGGAAACGTATTGATATAAATAATATTACGATAAACGGAATTTAGGAATATAAAATGGATCAGGAAAGGGTACAGAATCAATTAATATATACAAGTACTATAAAAATCATATCTTAATATTGTTATAATTAATAAATAATGATAAGGTCACATATATATCATACTTATTAATAAATAAAAGGCAAGAAATAGATGTAGGAAAAGGAACACGGAGGGAAATAAGAGATAACATAAAAGAGGAGCGATCATATTTCTGGCAAGCAAAAAATATGTGATTTAAATCACCTATGTCAGCACCGCAATCACACATGTTATCATCAACTATACGAAAGCGCGCTAAATGAGCAGGTGTGCAAACATGACCTAAACGCATTCTAATAAGAGTAGATGTCGCTATCTTATCTAGCTTACTTTTGAAAAACCATGGCTTCGAAGGAATTTGAGGTTGTATGCTTCTATAATAAGAACCTTTTTGAGTACTTTGATTCCAATGTTCTTCCCAAGCCTTACACAAAAAAGATTTTGCAAGAGAAAGCAAATCATGGCAATAGTTTTTATATGGGAAAAGATCACCACTAACAATCGCAGCATTAGCTAATCGGTCCGCAATATCATTCCCTAATATACCACAATGACTGGGTACCCTTGCAAAAATGACTTCAAACCCTTTCAATGAACATTGGTGCAACAATTTTTTACAGTCAATAATTATTGGATAACAAATATTTGACTTAAAAGGAAATTTAACTAAAGCTTGTAGTGCACTTTTGGAATCACTAATGATGACAGTTTTTTTAAGTTTCATGAGAAGAATATACTCTAAAGATTTAAATATACCAAAGCATTCACCTGTGAACACCGATGATTCTGGTGGTAGTTTAACTTTTTGTATTATGTTATATTGTTGATGGTAAACACCAACGCCAAGGCAAGAATCAAGAGAATGTTTTGAAGCATCACAATAAATATAATGCCAATCATGCCAATTTTGATGTAATAACTGATTGAATTTAACATTAGAATGTTTGTCGGTTTTGGAGATATCCAAATCAAAATTAACTACTGCAGGTAAAATTAGAGCTTCATAGTCTATTGAGAACATTGGGAGGTAGGGACATCTATGAGTTGGAGCTTCAAGGGATGTGAATTTACGGAAACTAATAACTGCACAAGGGAGTGATTTATGTGACCAATAAGGTGAGGTTTCTATTAAATCGGATAGGCGTAGTAGTTTCGAATAAAGAGGATGGTTATAGATTTGAAGTGCCCGAAATAAGAATCTGTCACTCAAATATTGACGGCGTAGTCGAAGAGGCGGATCACCACATTCGACTTGCAGTGCGTTATTAGGACTAGTCTTCATTGCTCCAGTAACAATACGCAGTGCTTTTGTTTGAATAACATCAATTTTTTTCAATCCCAACATACTACATGGTTCTAAAAAATAGGTCCCATAATCAAGTGTGCTTCTAATAAGGGCATTGTATAAAAGCTTTAAAGAGAAAGGATGGGCTCCCCACCATACTCCCGCTAAACATCGCAGTATATTTAAATGACGCTCACATTTAGCAACAATAAAATAAAAATGCGGAAGGCCAGTTAACTTCCTATCCAAAATAATACCTAAAAATTTAGATTCGTCTTTAACGGGAATAACTGTGTCATCATAAAATACAGTGATTGGTGGAGGACAACGCATTCTAGAGAATAATACTACAGAACTTTTAGGTACGGATAGACTTAAACCATTTTTATCGAGCCATGTCTTTAAATTCGTAAGGGATAAGGTTAATGATGAGGATAGGGTTTGTATATTACTGCCAGATATATACAATAACAAATCGTCAGCGTATTGTAATATATTTACTTTACCAAGAAGAGAACTCTCTAAATCGTATGAATAAATATTAAACAGTAACGGACTTAACACTGAACCTTGGGGAAGGCCCTTCCATAAAAGTCTTGATATTTTAACAGATTCAGATTGCACAAGGTCTACACTTCTTTCTGATAAAATATTAATTATAAAATTAATAAGTAGGGCAGGAATCCCTAGATCTAAAAGTTTATTCTTTAATATAGATAATACTACGTTGTCATATGCAGAAGTAATGTCTAGGAAGGCAGCTAAAACTGATTCATTACATGAAAAGGCGAGGCGAATATCTGTAGTAAATACACCAATGCTGTCCATTGTCCCCTTACCCTTTCTGAATCCAAATTGAGAATTACTTATTAGGCCTTTGCTTTCCACGAACCATTCTAAACGATTTTTAACCAAGTGCTCCGCAATTTTAGTCAAGACTGAGGAAAGAGCAATGGGACGATAAGAATCAGCATTTGCCGAGGGTTTATTTGGCTTGAGAATCGGTATAACCTCTTGCTCTCTCCATTTAGGAGGAATACAACCTGTGCGCATAATTGAATTAATAACATCTAAGAAATAAGACAAACTGGGATCGCTTAAATGAGAAAAGAAGGAATAGGGAATCCCATCAGTACCAGGGGCAGAGTCTTTAACGTTTTCGAGTACTCCCTTTAATTCATAGAGATTGAACGGTGAATTTAAGCCTGATTGATCTAAATTAGATATATAAGAGGTAGCAAAAAAGGTATCTTCTGGAACAAATGATGGAGCAATTCTATCTAAAAAGGTTTGTACTAAGGGCTCTTGGAGGCTTTGAGGCGTGGATTCTTTAAAAGCTGACCTAAATCTTCGAATATTAGACCAAACAGTGGATGGAGAAGTGTCAGGAGAAATAGAAGAACAAAAATTCTTCCAACCATCCCATTTCTTCTTTTTTAAAAGTTTTCGAGTACTGGTAATAATATCTGCAAGTTCATTAAAATTCTCCATGGTTGAATTTGCGCAATATTTTAGCTCTGCCTGTTTCCTTCTTTTAATTGCCTCATAGCATTCACTATCCCACCAGGGGGCACATGGTAATTTTTTGTTACGACTATTTTTAGTCGGAAATATTGTATTAGCAGTATTTAACAATAACGAAGCTAAAGCCTCCGCACATATGGATGAGTTCGTATCAGTTACCTCAGGAAGAGAATGAATGTTTTCCTCGACCTTTTCTTTGAATAATTGCCAATCAGCATTTGCAAGTTTATATTTCATGCGAGGGGAACGTTTACTTGGCGATTTAGATGTAGATGGGAAAGTAATGAGTATAGGAAAATGATCGCTACCAAATGTAGATGTAATAACTGACCAAGTCAAGGTGGAGGCTAGATTAGCAGAACAAATGGATAAATCTGGGGCACTAATACCTTCGTTTGGTTGAGTACGACGAGTAGGGTGTCCAGAGTTAAGAATACATAAATTAGCGTTATCTAAGAGATCTAAAACGCGGGACCCGTAATGGTTCGAATTGGAACTTCCCCAACATTGATGCTGCGCATTGAAATCTCCTAAAATTAGCACTGGACTAGGTAAATCATTAATAATATTATCAACTTCATCATATATGACTGTAGAGGGGTGAGGAATATATACAGATACAAACGAAATATTATTTACACGAATGGCAATGATAGAAAAATCACTACTGTGACTAGGGATGGGAATATGTACAAATGAAAAAGAATTTTTAACAAGCAATGCTACACCACCGTAGCCATCAGCCCGGTCTTCTCTAACACAAGAGAAGCCAGGAATTTTAAAAAGGGAATCTGGCCGAAGCCAGGTTTCCTGTAGTGCTATAATAAACGGGGAGTACTTGTTGATCATATAAATTAAGTCAGTTTTCTTATTTTGTATGCTTCGACAATTCCACTGGATCACTGAATCCAACTGATCCATAATTATTAATATTATTATCACATAAAATATCCTTAACAGACATGGCAGCGTTGGACGGTGAGGCTAGAAAATTTGTCTGAGACAGTGTATTTATTAAAGTAATGATTAAATCTTTAATTGACAGATTATCTAAAGACGAGGTCTGTTGGTCGTTATTTAGTAAAACACTTTGACTCGGGACAATAGGGCTACTATAATCCCTAATTAAAGATTCGTGACTGGCACGATCATAGCCTTTGCCAGGTTTATAAGCAGACTTAGGTTTTAAGAAAACAGTCTTTTTATACGATTTGTTATCGGGAATGTAGTGGTTCTGAGAATTTGACTCATTCAAAATACGCGGGCTATTGGAAACATGAGCAGGAGAAGAAGTAGCAATAGCTGCATATGTCTTGGAAATGGGCGGATGCAATTTCAGCGCTTCAGCATATGTAATGCAGTTGTTAGCCATGGACTCTTTTATGGATTTTTGCCTAAAGAATTCAGGACATTTCCTACTAGTAGCTGTGTGATTGCCAGAACATAAACAACAGATGATACAATCCTCTTCTACTTGGCAGTTTTCACCACTATGACCTTGGCCACATTTAAAACACCTGGGAGTGGAACGGCATTGACTCTTAATATGCCCATATCGGCAGCAGTTGAAACATTGGATAGTTGGGTATATGTAAAGATCAACAGGCAATGAATTAAAACATAAAAACACTCTTTTCGGAAGTGTCTGACCATCAAACGTAAGAATAACTGTTTCTATAGGTAGATATTCTGCTTTACCATTAACAAAACTTTTCCTCTTTATACGCCTAGCCTTTAGTACATGACCGACCCCCATAGGAACAGTTATGCTTTGGATAATCTCCTCCTCAGACCAATCTGTAGGCACTCCCCTAACTACGCCCATACGAGTAACATTAACGACAGGTATAAATGCCTTGTATTTATTTTGTTTCAATTTCTCATTATTTAAGAATAAATTCGCATCCTCAAATTTTGTAAAAGAAATAGAAAGTCTATTTCGGCCAATCCGTTTTAAACTGCCATTGACTATATTCTGCACAGAGTTCTTTTTTAAGAAATAACCAAACGAAACCGGGTGAATGTTGCGATTATCAGTAGGTGATTCTTGTTCTTTCTGTACATGAACAGTGTAAGGCAGGGCTTGGTAACGTTACCAATTTAACATTATAATAGCGTTAAGTAACGGTAATTTATAATGTTACTTTTTTTACCGGTAAAATAATTACCGGTAAGTCGGTAGCGATACTAAATTTTAACGGTAAATTATAACGGTAATTTTTACCGGAACGAAAACTTAACGTTAAGTTTCAGGTATCGATACTGCAATATAACGTTAAAAGTATCGATACCTGCTTTAGTTACCGGTAAAAGTAACGATACTTATTACGCTACTTTGCTGCATTGCCGCTCCGCACGGTTACCTATAGCAGAGCGGCAACTTCGCGACACGAGACGCATGAGACCATGTTGGGTGGGAGCGATAGAGACAGAGAATGAATTTAATCCAAAATTAAGTAAGTAACGTTTGAACGTTTACCGATACTTTTTACCGATACCATCATGAAGGTAGCGGTAATTTTTAACGTTAAAAATTACCGCTACTTTAGGTATCGCTACTTAAAAAAGTATCGATACCTCGGCGAGGCAAAAGTAACGTTACCATATTTTTACCGGTATTCCAAGCCCTGGTGTAAGGGGCTAGATCTGAAGCGACATATGAAAGTCTACCAATAGGAATTCGAGTTGTAGTATCAGTATTAGATCGGTCATGTACTGAATTTGGTACCGAAGGAAAATCATTGGAATTGGCAATGTTATTATTTTGAATTTCTTTATGAGTATCGTTGTGATAACTATTTCCGCACTGACAATCAAATTCATCTCCTGAGCCTGCCATAGCTGAAGTTTTAAGATGCCTTTTACGTTTTTTGCAATGCTTGCATACTTTACGAGCAGACGCTCTTTTACGTTTAGCCTTGGAATTTTCCGTAACAAAACCTCCATCCGTGTCTTGTAAGGAGCATTCAGTCTCCATACCAGAGTTTGAGCAAGTTATTGTTACATAATTAGCTACCGGGGGGGCCGTCCCCCCCGGATCTTCGGGTTCGTTCATGCAAAATTACAAACTTAAAAACTCACCAGATTTCCGTAGAAAACAACACAAATAAATAAAATATATACAATATACAATAGAAATATACAAACTACACGACTTAACTGATCCAATTAAGATTTAAAATTATAAATGCAAAAAAGCCAGAAAAAAGTCGACCGCACCGCTAGACGTTTCCCGCGCTTTTTTTTCTACGTAAACGTTAAAGTAGCTCTAAATGTTCGTACAATAGAGTCTATAATACAATACATTAAAAACTTGTTGCGACTTTTTCATAACAACTTTACTGCTTGGGATTTTAAGCACTTATTACGCCATCCTAAATTCAGGGCACTGAATACCCGGTGAGCGGGGACCTTAGTTAGTGCGGCGCTTATTACACTACACTAAAAATAGGTCCCTAAATCAGTTGATATGCGATAATCGCCCTTAATGTTATTACCTACGTTAGGCCCTGTCCGCACTGCGATTATTCACCGCGCGATTTTAATTCTCACGATTCTTTTTCCGCGACCGGAATCACATTTAATACGCACTGCGAATAAAATTCCGTGCGTATTTTGTCATTTCGATGGAGTTCCCGGCTGAAACAGACGTGTACAATGGACAGAAGAAATTTTTTAATTTACTTGATACTACGGCGGCGGCGACGAAATAGAGCTATCAAAAGATGCCAAGAATACTGGATTCATCCCTTTACGGCACTGAGACCTATGAAAGGATTTTTCTTCTTAAAATATCAAGACCTACGAAAATACAGTAAAAAGTTCTTCGGATATTACAGAATGAGTAAAATATCATGCGATAATTTACTACGACTAGTTGAACTAGACGAAGCGCGCGACATCTTCCTTGCGCTGTTAGTTTACGACTGAGCGGATCGCGCGATTTTTTTCCGCAGTGCGGACAGGCCCGTACCACTTTATATTGCACAAAACATTCGCGCGGAAAGAAATCGCGGTCATTTTGCATCAATTCATAGATTTTTTTTCCGCGCGAATTTTAAAACGCCAGTGCGGCTACTTCTATAGTATTGCAAGAGTTACAGAATTGCGAAAAAAAAATCGCGCGGTGAACAATCGCAGTGCGGACAGGCCCTAAAAGTGCCTCACTAACTAGGGTCCCCACCCGGTATTCAGTGCCCTGAATATCGGGTGGTGTAATAAGCGTTTAAAAAGAACAAAGATGACATTTGTTTGACACTGACAGAGGTGTTTATATCTGTGACGGCGACTTTTCAATTAGATTTGTAATGAGTTTTTCAGGATAAAATTTTAGATTTACTTGTGCTTTAGTTTGTAAGTCGCCTATAATTATGATTTCTCGCAAAGGGCAGAAAGCTGTAAATGAAGGAGTTGTTGGTAAATATATAAAAAAAGATACTCCACCAGATTTACCAAGTGAGTAAACCTATTTTACTGGCAGTGCAGTTGGTTTTGTTATTCAACATGCAAAAAAACAGCTTTGAAAATGATGAATTCGGTTCCTTAACCTTATTATGATATGTTTATCTATTTAAGTAATAAATGTGTGGACGACGGGACACAATAGAAGACCTCGTAGTCAGCCATTTGGTGCCGGCGATACAGGATCACAAAGCCATGAAAACAAATTCGGGAAGGCTCAAACTATGAGTGGCCACGCTGGTAAATACACACCTAGTGAATCAGTGCCCAATCTAGCACACAGGTGAGTAAAAATAGACCTAGGCATATTCTCATAAGGTACATTTGTTACTACCTGGTTAATATCAGATGACATTGTACATGCAAAGGATAAGCAGAAATATTATATCAATTTATTGTTTTAGGTTTGCCAATCTCTCCACTAACAGTAGTAGTGACACAGCAAGTACATCAAGTAACTACAACTCACAATACCATTTAGATAACAATTTGGTAAGCTATATTCATGTATTTCAATCACATTATAACATTTATAAAAATGCATGATTAATTGAATTTGTACTTGATGACAGGCATCACATTCTACTTTGAATGACATCGAAGACTCATTCAGCAGGCAGACCAGCTACAGATATTACAGGAAGCCTCAGCAGGAAGATCCTATTTACCAAAATCAACAACAGGTTGTTATTTATTGTTCAACACTGTATTGCACTATTGTTTTGATAGACTTTCTTATCACCCAGGAGTTGTGATTACGATGACATAGATACTGGCATAATTTGTGTGTCATCTGTCAGATGACTAATGGAACTTTGTCACATGTGATGAAACTGGGTCTTTAGTGAAATAGGTAAATAAATAATTAAGTAAACAAAGCCACTAATAAAGTAACCTATCTACTGGATAATTAGATAAAAGGTTTACTGTTAAAACTTTAAATTATAGTGTACAAAGCAACATACACAACGAATCTGCTTTGAGCATAGTAGCAACTTGTTTATTATATAGGAAAAACATTATTTAATACTAGTTCATTGTACTAATTTAAGACTTCCAATTTGCATTTGTTGGTTTATAATGATCTAACTTAGGTACTTAGAACATCTTGTAATACACACAATCAATTATTGTGTATTGAGTATTTGTGTATAATACATATTTCAGCATATTATTTTTAAACAACAGGTCCAACAACAAAAGCAACAGCAGTATGGCTCCAGAGAGTCTAGCATGCCACGGCTGTCATCCAATTTGAGTCTGACCCCGAGACTGCATCCACCGTCTCCACACTCTATCCGTCTACATGGGTGCACTGAGAGTAATCCATCTATTGCATTATATTTAATTTCATATCTGTATTTCTCAACATAGAATAAACTAATTAATTATAGCCTTATTAACATTTTCTATAATAGTTTCTAATTACTACTTTATTGGTTCCAGCATATCCATCAAGCAGTCAGCCATCACCAATTTACTCAAATTATGTTAACACATCTGCTTTACCTTATCCAAACAAAGGTCATGGAAGTAACATTATTTCTACAAATCAGGGTTAGTACAATATGAATATTAAAACCTTTTATATAAGCCAATGCCTAATATTAATGTCAAAAGTTTAATGACTTTCACTGTTTGTTGCTAAGGGTCAATTTATACTAGAACCGTCAATCTGAAACTTCACATAGGAACCCTTATCTCCGTACATACTGTGATGCACATATTTGCTCTAAGAATTTTAAATTGTGTATCTCGAGCGTGACCAACGCTGATTAGCCCGCGATTGTTTGGTCGTTTCAAGCGGTTACAACGCGTCGTTTATAGAATCAGAAACTGATCGCGCTGTGGAAAACAGAGAAATGCGCGCAATCGTGCCACTTAATTTTGTGAAGAATTTGATGCGCTTCGTCTCTGCGCTATTAGTATGAATTGACCCTTAGCGTAAGTTTAAGCCTGGTTGCGAGGAGTTAAGCTAAGATAAACAAAAGTTCACCAATGTTCATGCTTAAACCACACAGTGCCATCTCTGCCTCACATAAATGGAACAATATCATACCCAACTCACATCTGTGGAAACATACCTTAATCTTTCTTTTTTGCGAGTACCTACTCGCCTTTACACCTGTAAAGTTGATAATTCGCGAAATTTTTCTGTGTCGCTACATATTTTATAATCACAATCCAATATAATAGTTACTATATTTAGTTTATCTTCACATGACACAATGTATGGTTTTACAGGATCCGAGGACTGCGAGCTTCCATTGCCCCCGGGGTGGTCCGCGGACCGCACGCTTCGCGGCCGCCGCTACTACATGGACCACAACACGCAGACCACGCACTGGACGCACCCGCTCGAGAGCGTCCCGCGCCCGTGGCAGAGAGTCTCCACGCCGCATCATGGTGTCTACTATTTCAAGTAAGGGTAACCTTCGCCACTCTGCCACGAATTTACTGATTATAATCAATATTTTTTAGGTTTTATATATTTTTTACCAAACCCATAAACTTAGAAAAATCGGATGATAGTATCTACAATATTGTATTTTCAAAAGGGAAATTGCTATTTAGACTTACTATGATAAGCTAAAAAATTCTAGGGTCTGGATGTTTTCTATGTATAATATGTATTTATTTACAAAAAAAAAAGTATTTAAGTAAGTTTATCAGTTGTCTAGTACCCATAGTACAAGCTTCGGCTTAGTTTGGGGCTAGGTGGCGCTGTGTGGCCCAGCGTGGCATGTCTTGGGTTTATTTATTTATTTATATTATTTATTTATTCCACTTTGACCTACAAAAGCGCCCCATTGGTGGTGGCAAAGTGGAATGATGGGGATTGGATGTGGATGTTCTGACTATTACTGTTGCCTATTTCCACTTTTATTGTTTCAGTGAGATAACACATCAGACGACTTATGCTCACCCCTGCCTAGTTGGTGGCTGCTATCTAGTCAGCCCATATGTTCCTACACTTGTTCCTCCCTACTTGCTGGAAGAAATACCACATTGGCTCATTGTATATTCTAAAGGTAATTTGTGTTGTATAACTCATTTCATAAGCAAATTTTTAATAAATGTTTTGGTACTTTCTCACTAACATAATATGTTATGAATTTGTTTAGCTGACCAGGAATTGGACCACAAATTGCGATGGAATATGTTCCGGCTGAGCGAACTGGATTGTTACTCCGACATGCTTACGCGCCTGTACAAGCAAGAACTGCAGCAAATTGTAATGAAGTATGAACAATACAGGTAATTATGACTGTTACTGGTTCTAATCATCATTTTAAAATCGAAGCGTGTATTCTAGCTGCTGCACATTATGTCATTGACAGCAGTGATTCTGCATTTCTATGTTAAATCTGTAGTTTTTAAAGTTTCTTGATCAGTAGCCCTACTCCGAAGTGTGCTACCAAAGCTTTGGGCCGTAAGGTAGGTATTCAGAGGTACACACGAGGCTTGGTAGTTGACCATACACAGATCTATACGAAATATTTAACTAAGTGTTGCATTCGTTATTAAAAATTTAAATGATACCGATACTTCGGTTATAAACTATGGGTCTTTGGTTCTGATACCAGAAAATTGCTAAAAGTTATAAAACCCTACCAATAAATTGTTTCAGATCCGCACTACTTCAAGAAATAGAAAGGAGGCGACATGCTGCGTCATATCATGCGTTATGCAACTAACTACGACATTCATATTTAATCTATACTAATATTATGAAAAGGAAAGTTTTATAAGTTTATTAAGGGTAATAATATCTGACACTACCACTTAATTTTGATATATGTACTCTCGACATTTTGAAATGAGATTTATGGAAAGTAACATTATCCTAATTCATAAGATTTATCTCAGTATTACAATTAATACTGAAATTGAATGACATCAGCCTGTAATAAAGTGTAAAGCATAATCTGAATAAAATATGATAGGTATTTAGATTACAAACTTTTTGATGGATCTTTTAAGTCATTGGCACCTATTTCTTGTAAATAGTCACCACAATGATGTTTACAAATTGCCCTTTACAACTTCAAAAAATCTATAGAGATTTGAGAGAATTTCCACCCTGTTATAAACACAGGGTGATTAAAACATACTATTTCTACAAGTACCTAGTGTAAGAGAAACTGCGGGCGGGGGAAGCTATATTATATTTTATACCTAGTTCTAGTATAAAATCTTCCTTCATTAATCATGCCTTATTGAGCTGTGATCATAATGACAAGATAAAATATTTTATAAGGAGTCTTTACAACAGACACAAAATATAATTTGTATTACATTATTTCTAAAAAATATTTCGTGATGTAATCTAGGTATGTTAAAAAGATAAATAACTGTGATTTTAATAAATTTTATAAATTGACAATGTATATTTGTAATACATTCATGAAAAGTGTTTTTTATTGATAATCTCATCTTCCATCCGGCCAGTCCTACCTAACCAAATAGCTAACATAGTATTAGAATTTATAATCATAATTTACATACATGCATATAAATGCTTTGCTAAGGCTGTTCAGGCTTCAAACTATAATGTTGAATCTTTATCTTTTGAACTGTTTTACCCCAACAAATTTTTTTATTCAGTTTTTGATTCAAGAAACACATTTTACTTTATTCTTATTCATTTATTAAGTTTCCATATTAAATGGAATTTGTTTGTATTGAACTAGAACTATTTACACAGGAAACTATAAGTTACCAAAATATAAATTTACAATAATTCCTCATCATCTTTAGATGATTTTTCTTTGTTGTTCTTGTCTGTGGGTTGTACTCCTTCACCTTCTACAATATCATATTCTCCTACTTTTTTGAATCCAGATATTTTGTAAACTTTAGCATTTTTGATTCCTAGAGTATGTGCCCATTGTTGTGCTGCAAAATTAAAAAATATATTATATTCTAATTTAATAGAACTGGTTCTATTGTTTCTTCACTGTAAATAGGTTTATAACACAATCTGGTTTGTAAGAAATTTTGGTAGAAGAAACCCAGGCACTTAAATCTAAAGAGTTTAATGGGTAGGTAATACTGATGTTCATTTCATGAAAAAATTCTTAGTTTGAGTTCAGTATACTAGTATTTGATTTTTTTTTATAGTGGCTCGACATAATGGCTTCCCTACGCCTGATGGAAAGCGGAAGAGAAGCCCAAGTCGCTGTGACAACGGGCAAGTTACCTGTCAGTTGCCACCACCATGCCGGCCCAACCCCAACCCCCCACGAGCTCCGGATAATGATACAATTATTTGAGTATATGATACATTTATCTACAAATATTTCAACTTGCTCTCATAAGACTTCAGAACAGCATTGAACACCCACTTGGGTCACTGCTGCAATATAAGTAATTCAAAATGTTGAACAGCATAGGGTGAGCATACCTGGTGGAATAGCATGTTCTTCGTCTGTTTTGATTCCGTAGTAATGTGCCCAATCTGCCTTTCCCTGGTACGCGCTGTAGAGAACAAGTCCGAAGGCATTCCATGCGATTAGTCCATAGGCTATGCTCAAACGACGCTTCCACAATATAGCAGTGTCTTCAGGAATCGGCTTGGTCCTACGTCGCACGAACTTGTGCCACCACTTATAAATCATCGTTTATCTTTAGCTAAAATAATAAAACTTACTTACAAAAATGTTATACAAGAATGTTGGATAGAAGGAAGTTAGAATATTCTTAGACATCCACAAAATAAAATAAAAAAGGGTATGCAATTATGTTTGAAATTCATTACCGGGTGAGAGTTATCGTTTTAGCATTTTAAGTTTTACATACGTACCTATTTTAAGTAAATATGAACAATTTTTGCATTTAACTCATGGATCATCTCACAGAGTACTTCTTAACCAAACAGCCAAAAATACCACAACAGCTGACCTATTACTGACAGTAGTGACAGTGACAATGATGTTTTTTTATTTATATTATGGCGCCGGACAGCCCGTTGTTTGTAACGGCTCTAGGAACTGCGCCTTTTTCTAGCGCATTGTTAGGAGATCAGCGTTTTCTTTTAAAGTTTTGTAACCAATTCAAATAGGTATTTTAGATATTTACACCAAGTATACATAGAACCAACATCTCCCATCGTGTGATCCACCCTCATATTGCTCCTCATTCTTGTTTTCAGGTAGGTTCTTGTGTGTCACTTACTGGCCTCCAGGAAACTCGACTGACGGATGCATCTAGAGAGAGCGTCGATAACCATATAAATTCACTTTAGGGGCAGCGCAGACGACAGACTATCCGTGACGCACTTTTTTGCAATTACATATAACTATGCAGTAGCGCACACGACGCGTAAAAATCTGTCTCGGATATTTCACAGACTCAATGCACACGACGCACATCTTCGATCATTCTGTCGGCAGACCTAGACGCTCTTTTTAAATGTCTCAGACGCAGACTCTATCGCAAAAAAAGTGTGCCGTCTGCGCTGCACCTTAAAGAGGCTACCTCCTTAATAGTTTTCCCTCTGATCGCGCGCCGCTCGCGCTAAGCAACTAAATGAGCAACATCATGGCATCGTACAAACAACCACATAATGCCGATCTGATTCCTTGCTAGAGGAATTAGCACACCTATTTCCTACGGTTCACGCTGCTGTATGAAAGTAATGCTTCGAACTTCTCTAAAACAAAGTATAATTTTACACTAATCCTGTCGTCGACGAATATATTAAGCGCACCTGTCTTCGTTTACAATTTATGCGTATCTAGGTAGGTATCTAACTAATACCTACATTAGCATTATTTATTTACCTACACATTTAGGTGACCGGTAGGTTGGTCAGTAGGTAAATTCATCATTAATTTACTAAAATTAGAGCATCTATAGTGTCCATTGAGGACTTTAGATTGTAAATAAACCAAAAACTTACAAAACAACCACTGAGTAGGTACCTACCTATCATACCTAGCTGTTTTGTGCCTATAACTAAGTAGCAATTTCAATCACCACACCCACCCCAATAGTCTACGTTAACAAAACACGATTCCGTTCTCATTTATGAAGGAATATTTGTTATGTTTACGTAAACGCTACGTAGCGTAGGTACTTAATCCGGATGTATGTTTTCAGTTAGGCATTATCTACCACATTAGGTAGGTAGATACCTACAATAGAGTTTAATTTGGATATAGAATTTTTATAATGTGTCTAACAAATAGCATTCCTTCCCCGGACTAATGCCTAAATTATTGTCAACTCAACATAGCCAATAACTAACAACTCATTGGCCCATGAGGATTTTGATGCTATAATTATTTTTATTAATGTGTAGGTAAGTAGATAATGCTGTTTGCTTAGTCGGTTGGGTAGTGGTCCTACCTACGTAGGCAAGCATCGTGGGTTCGGATCCCACTCGGAATGCGAATTCATGTGATAAGCGGTGGTTCGACTTCTGTAACTGGATTAAATACTTCTTACCTCAACACAATCGTCAGTCTTTCGTCGAATATACAGTGAGAAAGCGCTTGCAGGTGAGCAGATGTAGGTAGATCGCAGTAGGCAGAAACGTTACAGCCGCACCAAGTAGGTACGTAACTTCCCGCTAAAGCCTCATTTTATAAATGCAGAAATAATGTGGGGTGAGAGTAGGTACATAGAAGAAAGAGTATGGTATAGGTAGAGAAAGATTGGGGCCGGAAATTAAAAACCTAAGTGATTTAAAGAAAAGTCGATCGTGAGCTATGCTTGTCAAAAAATAGATAAACACTGTAAACATGATACAAACACAAAAAAGAAGGCTCTAATCAGATATTTAACACACATATTTTTCAACTTAATTTAATTGAAATTATTTTATTAATAGGTAGATATATTCAGGTTTTGTGTCACTACAAAAAGTAAACATATTGCTCTAAAATGCTTGCGCTGACGGCTTGTAGAGTGCCAAAATGTTTTTATAATGTTTCTTCAAGCGTTCCTTTGTAAGTGATCAGAATTTTTAAATAGGTACATCCTAGCATTGAATCCCTGATGCAAATCGAGCCTTCAAGATACGAGTGCCCTTTAAACTTGCAATCTAGACGGAAGAAGATGGACTGTTGCCCAGGTCACTTTTCAGCAAGTGTGCAGATTAGCTGGAGGGTTTGAGGTCCTAAAATCTAAATGTTGCGCAGGAGCCTATACCTAATATATTAGGAATTAACTGTACCTATCTACCTAAGTCTAAGGACACTGACTTACCTACTTGCAGTTCAATTTCCATTAGTTAGTTTATTATATAAGTTCGTTTTGTAATAAGGCAGGGTCGGTACCCATCTACTGGCCTCATAAATTGTATACCTTACTTTACTTATTATACTAACTAGGTAGGTATACCTACTAAGGCATTATTACACAATAGGTAGAACCTTAGTAGCAAATACACCATCACCGCTTTCACAACATTAGGAATAGAGTTGATTGCACCTCGAAGTCGTGCTACATAATTTTCAAAATTGCATTAGTCGGTACATCGGCGACGCCTTTCGTGTCCCGGCTCAATAAGCAAGGTCGAAGGTCATTCTACTGACGCTGCCATTCCATCGGCGTTTACGTGACCGTAAAGCCTCGCCTGGTACTACCAGTCGGCTTACACATTTAGCTTAGTGGCTTAACAGAATTCAATTTATCAGAATATTCGACTACTTACATAGGTATTTACAAAATCTAACTAAGCTGAAATAATCACCAAACATTCTAAGTCCAGCCCATTGATCAGCATTTACAAAATAACATGTTTACGGCTTCTCCTTCTTTACCATAAAAAGAAGCATTATGTAAGCGATTTGAGCACGTAAGTGGGTAGGTACCTAAGTTTCAGCTAAGTGCAGAAACGTTAATTAGGTAATAAGTAGGTATGTGCTACGTTTTCCCACTACTAACGACTTAGAGCTATCGGCTAGCTATCCTATGATTTTACTATAGGTAGTGCGCGCAGAACTAGTTGGTCGCGCCGCTCCCACCGGCTACATACCTAAGGTATGTATCTATGTACCTACATAGGTGCCGTACGCTGCCGTATGCTTAGTGGGTTATTAAATCTGCCCTTCTGAGCCAAGGGTTGTGGGATCTAATAGCATCCAAAACGCGAATTCATGTGATGAGAATTCGTGCTATAGGTATATTGGTATTATATATTGCATGGTAGGTAGGTACACAAAATGTTAAATATTGGAAGAAAAATTATCAAGTGAATGTAGGTAATCAAAATGTGTACAATCACGAGTGTTTATGTAGCTAATTTCGTTTGTACGGGGTATTCCAAGTATAACCTGCGGCAAGTCGCGAAACCTTTGCGAAGGTCGGCACGGCATTGCTTTGTTTACATCGGTGCCATGCGAATCTCCGAATAGGTTTTTAGAAAGTGTGTAAGTGTAACGTTGGGTTAACACACATGGGGAAATCGGATAAAAAGTGCGTGGGTACTTTTCCAAATATATTCATACGGTAATAGGTATTTATGAATATGAATCTGTTCACTTTCATTATAATTTGCAGAGTTAAATCGGACCGCATAAACGCCTTAAGGAAACAATATGATGCCTTCTTGGAGGACGACAAGAAGAGAAAAGAAAGGAATGAATATATACTTGAGAAGTTGGACAAAATGCGCTATTGTACCGCTTTGGTGCCGGTGCGGCAAAAGGTGAGTTACATAACTTGTGAGTGATGAATGTGGATTATGTACTTATACGATTTACTAGCGGTCATGTTTGGTAAAGAAAATCTTTCGATAATTTGTACCTAGGTACCCACAAATTATCGAAACATTTTCTTTCATACATTTCTTGTCCGAACAATCGCAACGACAAATACACTATTATTAGTAAAATAGTAGTGCAGCAGAAGTAGGTAGGTTCAGTTTCTTCCGTGTTCCAGGATATGTTAAAGTAGTAACAATAAATATCAACTCACTCTTTCAGGCACCTATCTGCATCGATAGTCGAAAAGTTTCCCTGTACAATATGCCCGAGCAACCATTGGACAGTCCCGTGGGCCTCACTCAAATCAATGTAAATACAAGACAAGGTGTAGACGAATCTATATTACTTCAAGAAATCAGTAAAAAGTATATTTTGATCCCTAAAATAAGAGCTCATGGAAATGATTACTCAAGCAAAATAAATCCAAAAACCGAGGAAAATACAGATTGGAAAAGCAAATATGAGATATTGAACCAACTAAAGAGGGATGAAAAGGAACAAGACGGTCCTGCGGAACGTGACGCTACTGTACTCAAACCAGGTCACAATGTATCAAACATGAATTATGAATATAAAAATGATATACATGATGAAGAACATTTGCTTGAATATAAAAATGAATTGCCAGTTAAGCTTCCGCCCGATGACCAACCGCCATATGAAATACAACAACAATATACGGCAGACAATGCCGTAATAGATCATAATTTCTCATACAATTCTTCAATTGATGATCCAACTAAAATAAATAATGTTACTGATGCAATTTATTGCGAAAACAGCATGCAAAACATTGTTTATGACGGAAACAACGACCAAAATATGGTTTACGATGATGTTGACAATGTTAATATAAATTATCGTCAGGAAAATCCAGATAATCAAGATTATGACCAAATACCGTCAAAAGACAATACAGATTATTTGAAAACGAATATTCAGGAAGATTATACTAAAGATAATGATGACGTTACAATTGCAGATTCCATCCCGCAAATCGGTACTAATCAGATTGAAAACGCAGATACTTTAGGTGCGCAAAGTGATAATGAATATCTTAATGACCAACATGAATCTATTATATCTGCAAGCCATGAAGACTCTGTTACTAAGGAAGAACCAAATAATAATATTGTGAACATAAATAATCAGACACGTTTAGATCAGAACCATTTTGTGAACACAGTAAATGCTAAAGAAATAACTAATGATTTAAACAATGCAATGTCCGAAAGTGATGCTACTATAGTCGATAACAACAGCGATTACCCCATTGAAACAGTTAATGTGGAGGAATTTACTCCACATGATGGTGTGGAATTAGTCGACGGAGTAAACATAAATCCTGAACCTCAAGTTTTGGTAGCTAACAGCGACCTTACACACCATTATGATCCAGCTGTAGAACCCGATAATATACATCTAAATGACGAAATATCTGCCCAACAAAATGAATATACTGAGCAGCAAGAAAACTACGACTATACCGAGGAAGGCGTTACTGAAAACTATAATGCAGAATACTCACAACCAACAGAAAATTATCCTCAGGACGAGAACTACACTTATTATGAAGGTGCTCAGGCAGAGCAACCTTATACAGAAGTGAATGAAAATGAAGAAACATTGCAACAATACGATCAAACATATGAGGAACAATATGGAACTACATATGATCAACAAGCTTATCAACATCAGGGGTACGAACAAGAATATCCACAAGGTTACGAGCAACATGGTTATACAGAGCCCCAGCAACAGCAATACGAAACAGTAGATCAAACTCAACAGGGCTTGCATTATGAAAACCAAGACAATGTCACGCCTCAGTATGTTGAAGAACAATTAGACAGAGAAGAAGGTTATGTACAAAATACTGATGACAAAATTGAAGAAAGACATGTGGAGAATGTTGCAGAACTTCAGCAAGTTTCTGGGATTGCCGATCAGGAAGCTAAGGTGCAATAAAAGGTCTATGATAGGTAGGTAGGTTCAGTACCATTTATGTTTAAACATAGGTACATATTGTGCCATGGCATGCAGTTTTTCGTAAAAAGTGTACTGTCCACAACAGGTGTGTAAGGTGTAGTCCATTTTATCATCAAAAGATACCTTACATGATTATCATTAACTTCTTTCTTACCTTATGCTTGGGACTTGTAGACAACACCTTGTAGAATTAACTGTGCTATGATTATCAATTATTTCGATTATGTAGTAATTTCTGTAATCATTTATATGCATTATTAATAACTATAGTAATATCAACTGCAAATAAATAACATTATAAAGTAGTATGTGCGCAAAACGGAATTGTAATACAATTAGTCAATAATTGTATGCAATAAGATTTTAAATTGCATCATAGTAAACCACAATATTATACTCTAATTCCATAGTATTTAGAATGATTATACTCTACATAATTACTATTATACTCTTACATAAAATGATTAAATAAAGTTGTTAATAGTCAGTAGTCTATTATTAAACCCTTTCTAGTTACTTGTGATTTGAAACAAATGTGTCATTCTAATTAAGATTTATTATTTTAATTCTATTGGTTACTATAGAAGTTACATCTATTACAATCAGACACACTGTCAATATAAATAACTCCTCATTCAGGTAGAGGCATTTTTTCCAAAACTGGTGCCTGTTCAGGGATCAATGGTTCCAGTGCCTTCTTCCAATGGGCCTCTTCCCAAGGCAAGCGATCCAAGCCAGTCGCCCAATGATGGATGCGACATCTTACATTCACTTTTTCAGTGTTGTTGATCTGAAAATCCAAGGAAAAGTTTTTGTAATGTAACATTTCAAAAAGAGGAAAACACAAACATTTTATTACAAGTAATAAAAAAATTAGGCTAAGAAAAACTTACAGTAACTGTGACATAAAACTCCTTTTCTTGAAGTGATAGATCAGGGCCCTTTATTACTACAGGGGGCATTTCGATTGCATGCTCTGGAACAACAAATCCAGCTTTGCGGAAGGATGTTCTTATGTGCCAAGGCTCTAGGGTCCATGGTGTATTTTTGTTCATGATGACTTGGAGCACAAGTCGCGACAAGCACCCAATTGTCTGTGAATAATAAGTACTTTCTTATAACTAACACCAGGCTAATATAAAAAGCTCCACATTCATTTACATCTTTTTCCATTACAATAAGGCTGGAAATCAAAGAATAACTTTATTGTGAAAACTTTTGTTGTTAACTATGTGATGTTGTTAAATTTAGCAATAGTCTCTTATAAATGAGATAATATTTAATCTTTGAAAAAAACACTTACTCTATGGACATAAGGCGAACTGTATGTGTTATCCTCTTTTAATTTATTCACATCACTTTTGTATTTAGCCTCATTTTCTGGACTAGCATACACTGCCAGTCCTGGCATTAGATACTCCCGATATGCCACTGTCGGGCGAAGGGTTACTTTGTCACCAGCCCTTCCAACACCTAAAAAGTAACATTATTATTATTTAAGAATAATATAACTGACTAGCGAGCCCCCAGCTTCATACGGGTGCCATTTGTCTAAGTCCCGTTCCTGTGGGAACTTTGGGAATTCCTTTCACCTCTATGGTACCTAAGCTATGTCTTTTCCAAATTTCAAGTGCCTATGTTTAGCAGTTAAGGCTGTGTTAAACTGTTGATATGTCAGTTTCTCCTTTAAAAAGATAAAGAGATGGATTCTCTGTATTTAGAAAGTTTAGATTTGTAATACTTACCGTCGACAAACTGTTTCAATATGACAGTAATGTCTGGTTTTTTCTGAACATTTGTGTCTTCCACTAAATCATAAATGAAGTGCCTAGCTCTCATCTTTGGCACTTTTCCCCCTTGTTTGTGAGGTGGTGGTGGCCAACGTCTTTTTAAAACAAAGGTGTTCTGTAATAGAAAAGGTGGTTTTAATGATTACATAGATCTACTAAATAAAAATTATGGCATGCATCTCTTCTTTTTTTGGTCATCTATTGAATATGATATCATCGAATATAGTACCCTAATTTGTTGTTTCAAAAGATTTTGTCCATTTTTAATAGCTGTAGGTACTATAGACTTTAAACCCAACATTTTACTGAAAATGTACTATGAAGATTTGAGGTTATGTTTGCAATAATGAAGTTGACATTTGTTTTTTTTTTATGCGAAAGTATTTTTCTTACTGCTTTGGAACGATAGCTAGAGTCAATTGCGTTAAATATGAAAAACATTTTAGCTATAATTATCTGTGGTGATAAAATAATAAAAAAAACAAACTTCTATGTGATTGGTGTTTTGAGACAGAGTGTTTATAGTATCATAATAAGCACGCGTACGATTGGTTTATTGCCCTTACTAAAAGAGACTGCTTCATAGACAATGTTGACATTTGTTTCATTATTGAATGAATGTCTATCTACTACTATCTTGCTTGTTGTACTACTTGTCCACCAAGTAAACGTTTGAGAAAACGGCAATTTGTTTGATCAATAAAATAATAATTAACACGATTCTTCATCTTTAACCGTTTGAAAATATTTGGTTTTGATTTATAGTAAGGGCTTCAATAAAATGGACGATGATGTTAGTTCGGATTTACAGGTGAGTTACTATGCGAGGTTACTTACGGCTTTTTGTCGTCTTCATGGTACAACATAAGCTTTATCTGCGTGTGATTTATTTTTCAGAAGTGTTTGTCAGACGGACCGATGGAGACGGATGAGGGCCCATTGATTAACGAAAATTCGAATGGGCTCTCACACTTGCTGACTGAGGGCGAGTTCAATAGCGTGGACGCTGTGCCTGTGGACGAGTCGTCTGCGTCGAACCAAGGTTTTCTGAATGCGGTCGAGTTGTCTGCGGGAAGCGTGGGGGACTACATGGATAACGCGGACAGCTTTAACGCAGACTCCTTCGACGTCGGCGACAATGCGGTCACATTCCCGAGCGGGGACTCGCTGCCTATCTGCGACGCCGATTTCATTAAAGAGACTCCCTTTGACATTGATGCTGATGTTACAGAGAGTGAGAAGACCAAGATGGACACTGATTATGAAAATGAGTGTATCAGTGAAATGTCAAATGATGTTAGTTCAGTGCCCGCTGAGGAACCGTCCCAGAAAATGGATGATGACAGCACCACTGGTGATGTGAAGTTGGCCGAAAATGTTGAAATGACTAATGATAGTGCAGCTACCAATGACAGCGAGACCTTACATAGTGTGAAAGAGGTATTTTAACTGTATAAATTTTATGATATATATTATGTTACATATCACACCGCTAATGGAAAAAAAGCATAAGTCAGAAATGTAAATATTTCAGTTACATCAAAAAAACTGAATGTCCATAACATAACTATGTTATCTCTAGGCGTAGAATAATCTTTCTTACACCAAAAAGGAGAAAGAATATATTAAATGAATCCACAATTTGTAGTAAGATTACTTATGCTTTTTTTCAACTGAGGGCAGGGCCTTCTCTACCAGGGGGTGTAAGGGGTGCGGGGCACCCGGGCGCAGGGCGCTCGGGGGCGCCAGGCGAGCGCGAGAATAGAAGGCGAAGCAGGACCCCCCCCACGAGGGTGCAGGTTGAGTCCGGCACCCCGGTGCCAAATAAACTTAAGACGGCCCTGACTGAGGGTGTAAATCTTCATAACTAATACTTAAAGTTTTGAAAACCCCCAATCCAATCATCATCTATCATCAATATCTTATAAACAGCTGTACCAATTTTGATTAAAGATACCTAAGAACAAAAGAACAACTTCAACCACCTGGTTATATGCAACCTGCCTAGGTTTGCATGTTTTTAATGCCTAATGTTTTATTAGTTTGCCAATTGTAACAATCAAAAAAAAGTTATATACTGTGTATGTTTATCTTTTTAGGAACATATTGAACATATAGAGGAAGTAATTGATCCAGAAAAATCTGACCTGAAATTAAAGGTAAACCGTGCCTACCTTGTAGACATCAATTTTCCACTGATATTTTTTCATGTATGGCTATGGCTATGTTTTAAAGTAGTTTGCTTATTAATAAAACAGTAAACCAGACTGAGAATTTTCAGGGTAAATTCTATTTAAAAATTACTTTCAATATACAAGGTGACTTTTTAATCACTATCCAAATTTTTTCTGGGCATTAGGTATCGTTAATAGAGCCCATTTCTGCAATAAAAAATATAGGTCATATTTTCACAACAAATTCATTGTACCGAACCAATTATAAATATCGCATGGTTACCATTTCTAGCGTAAAAATTTACTACGCAAAGCGATAAACATCAATGAAAGATATCCCGCGCCCGCGCGGGGTAGAGATGGGGTGCGGGGCGGAGCGGGCGGGAGGGTAGCGAGCGAGCGACCCAAAACAAAATGGCAAAGGTCAAGAGCAGTCGCCCGCGCATCCCCGCGCAGCGATACTGCGCGCACTGCGCGCCATTTCCGTGATTCGCACGTGTCGCAGTAGAAACCCCTCCGTCGCGATGTATTCCAAACATTTCCAATCGTGAGTTTTATGAAATGGTGCGGTGTCATTTGTTAAGTGGAGAGAGTTTGAACGGAGCTCAAAGACTGTACGAAGCGGATAGCCTTCCTCGCCTTCGCAACCAGGGTGTGTCAAGTTCCGAACCATGCAACGATTTTAGCTGCCGACCAAAAGCTGTTAGATTACGGCCAATTTACTACACCTTCACATGCAGAAGGGCCAGTGGAAATCGAAAAAGAGATCTTCGACTTTTTCCAAAGAAACCCTCGTGCAAGTACTCGAGACGCGGCGAGGCTTTTTGAGGTTAGCCAATACGCCATATGGAAACTGCTTAACACCGCTGGCTGGCACCCGTATCATTTCCAAAAGTGTGACTTTTTTGTGGGGGGAAATCAAAAGACGTGTGTATGTGGATGGGATCCAGAGCCTGGACGCCCTTAAACAACAGATTATTAGAGCATTTGATAAAGTGAAAAGTGAGACTTTAGTCCTTAACAAATTAAAAGGCAATGTGGAAAAACGTGCGAGACTGTTTGGAGAGAAATGGTATGCATTTTGAACAGTTACCTATTAAATTACCAATAATATAATTATTGATCAGTTTTAGTGTAAGTTGATTTTAATTTTAATTAATTTGTACATAGTTGATTCAATTTTTTTAAATACGTCTTATTGCAACAATGTACTACCTACTTATTGCCGTCTTAGTTTAATTTCAAGAGCATAAAGTCAACTTTGAAAAATATTGTATTCACCTATTGGGTCACCCAATAAAATACCCATTGATAAATGCGTTTAAATTGGACAGTTTTCGCTGAGAACGTGTTCGGCGGTTCGTCAATTGTCGATAGGCGATTGCGTCAAAGTTATAAGGTGAAAATTAGGTAGGTAGGCATTTTTGCAATCTGACGGTCCTAAGCCCGTAAAAATATGAAGGGAAAATTTGCAACTTATGTAGGTACGAGTACCTATGTGTTTTGCTGTTCTGCAAATGGCGGCTTTTTATGAATGAATGAAAGGAGCGGGGACGGACGTGCCCGGCGGTGGGCGGCGCCCGCGGCGCGCGGTGTTTATTTATTTCGTCTTTTTTTAGACAACTTGGAATGCTATTTTCTCAATATTTTAGTACTGACCGGTATTAAAAGAAAAAATACGTATTTAGTGATTTTCGCCATAGATTATAATATAAAAATTTGGATAGTGATTAAAAAGTCTTCTTGTATAAATAAATATGTTTTAACAACTCTATATGAAAAAGTCATAATAAAAGTGTCCATACTATTACATTATTATAATTATAAAATAGATTTTGTTCTTTAGAAGTTCATAAGTGGATGTCAGAGGTATTTGAAATAAGTGTTTTATATTGTCATGAAATGTTGATAATAATGAATTGTTTTAATACTTTAGGAAGTTCTTGACCAAGCAATTGTAAAACAAGAACCTGAAGATCTTGAAAAGGCAACTGGAGGTGTGGAAGAGGCAGAAATGAAAGTTGTCAAGAAGGAAATTAAAAAAGAAGCACAAGAGAGACAAGTAGGACAACAGGTAGACATATATTTATTCGTAAATCTAATCCAAATAAAATAATCAGGATTGATAAGTCAATTATTAATTAGATTTATCCTAAACAGACATAGGAAGTAATATTTATGTAAAGACACTATGATATTTTAACATGTATTTATTATATTTTTTTTGCAGATTAAAACTGAAAGTGAAATAGAAAAAGTTGTCAAAGAGGAGCCCAAGAAAATTAAATCTGAGGTATACATTTCATAAACTCTGTTTATAACAATAAGAATGTGTGTGTTGGTACCTATTTTGTTCTTGCTCAGATTGAACTAAAATTTCACTGTTCTATCCTATCTTTGAGTATCATATCTACTTTCATCACAGTATAATAAAGCTATTGGAAAATGTGGGCGTAGAATACATTTTCCTCAGTCCATGAATATATGGTATCAAAGTGAAATAATTTTGAAGGTTGGAGGTGCAGAAGAAACAGAAGTTGTTTCTGAAGATGAGCTGCCGGCCGTGCAGAAGCCGAGCGTAAAAGATGCGGAGAATGTCTCCGATGACGAACTGCCGGGCCCCAAGCCTGCAGAGCTACCTGCTGACACAGAGGTGTGTATATGTCACCGTGAAATTGTAAAAACCGTTAATGATGATCGATCTCGCGAGATTGTAAACTGTCGAAAGATTGTGAACTGTAACATAATGCTTACATTTTAACTATTATTTTTCAGTAGACTGTAATGGATGGAAGTGAAATTCTTAAATTAAATTCTGTCACACGTTAAATTATCAGCAGTTTCACTTTGATCATTCAAAATCTTCTGTAAAATAATAGGTAATGATAGTTAAAATGTAATACTCGTACTACACAATAAGAGCATACACTTTGTTGAAATATTTGCTGTTGTTTACCAGTAAAAGAAAAGCAATTAATAATAATAAAATAGTTTATTTTTCACACAAAATAACCGATTTACATGAAATAGTACATAAAAATCGTCTGTTGTGTAAACTGGAGCCTAAACTAGGGCGACCCTGTATTTAATGCCACATTGTTATCGAAAAAAGCTCACAGGTAGATTCGATATTTAAATGATTTTACTCCAAAGCAACGGATTTTACTATCATCATTTGAGATCATTGTGAATATTTACAGAACTCTCCATTCCTATAACTTATGTTACTTTACCTCCTCACCTTAGGTTGTCTCAGAAGATGAGTTGCCTGCCTCAAAGAAGGACGCTAAGGAGTCTCGCAAACGGAAACCGGACGGAGAAGGGGATGGGTACGACCCGGGCTCGCCCACGTCTGAGAGCGAGTCCTCCAGTAAGAAGCAAGCAGTGGCGAAGGTAAAACTTGAGGTGCATAATCCTACTAATACTACTAACACTGTGAAAGTTAAAGTCGATATTAACACTCAGAATGAATACCTATAGAATTGCAGCTTGTATGGGCACTTCAGTCGTTTTCACTATGGCCTTCTTAAAAAAATACTCCTGTAAACCATGTGGTCCACATTTTTATCAATTAACAAGTAACTATGTCGATGTCAATAGTAAGTCAAACATATGGTCGAATTGAGAAACCTTCTTCCTTTTTTGAAGTCGGTTAAAATTGTACAAATCAATATTTTTTTATATAAAAACTGAGAAAATTATGAAACTTGTCATATTTGTCGTTTTTCCCATCCTAAAACCTGGCACACTGATAAGAAAAACTACTAGTATGTGCATTTCCTGCTTTCCTTTAGTTTTTTTATTATCTCTCTAATATCTTGTGACATCAAGCTCTATTCATCTATATGTTTTAATCTGAGTATTAACACATACACACACAAAGATAACATTGGTTGATTTTGGTATCCAATTAATTAGCTACATGTGCAGCAGTATGTTTGTCACTCTATATTAACATGTGGGCATGTGGATTATGTTGGAATAAACAATAGTATTCATCTTGTCTTTAGCCTATAATTTAATTGAAATTGTTATAGAATGGTGAAAGCAAACCTATACCTGCTGAGAAAAGAACATCAATTGACGAGAAACCCAAGAAGAAAGTTTTGCCGGAACTTGACAAGTATTGGAAGGTTGTCAACGACGATCCCACCGATTTCACTGGCTGGACGTATCTACTGCAATATGTGGATCAGGAGGTAACTTATATAAATTTTGTGTTAAATTTCTATAATAATATTTAACAGTGATGACAAACATTGCTAATCTTATTGCTTTATGAAGCAATGAGAACTGAATCCCTATGTGGATAAGCAAGGGCCAACTGAATGATGTTTTTGTGTAGTAACTAGTTTGATATGTCAGAGCGAATGCTAATATTGGGTGTGTTGTCCGACAGAGCGACGTGGAGGCGGCGCGCGAGGCGTACGACGCCTTTCTGTCGCACTACCCATACTGCTACGGCTACTGGCGAAAGTACGCCGACTACGAAAAACGTAAAGGAAGTAAAAAGAAGTGCCTCGAGGTGAGTACTCAGTGCAAGTCAAATACATATTATTATTTAAGTCACTTTGGTGAGTCGGTAAAGCTTAATACACCTGACTGATGATGAGTTTTTTTATATCTATGTGCCTTAACACTTGGATTTTTAATTATTTTAGTCTTAACTGGTATTTTGCAATTATTTTTTTTCCCAACAGTGCGTCGAGGTCCACGATGTTCGTAAGGCAAAGCCGTCCGTTCGCACCGGAGAGTTGTATTACCATCGCATAGAATTGTTTTTAGTGGTTCATTGTTTGTGGTGTATATTGATAAATCTAATGCATTTATTTATGATTCTTTGTACACGCATGATGTATTGTAATACTTTATCATGTATATTATTTAAGTACGTGCAATGAATAGTGGATATACTTAAGGATTGTTATGTAAACTAATCCATGGTAGCATGGAGCAGTGGTGGCGCTTTTAGCCTAGCCCGGCGGCGGCGGCGGAGCGGCGCGGCGGCGGCGCGCGAACAGGTGTAATATGCCCAGGCAACATTTTATATTTATAGACGCGAGGCGCCGCGTGGCGAGCCTCCGGAGCCCACTCGGCGTCTCGCTTATTCTATTCAAAATTACATGAAACATATAAATGCTATTCAATATTCCCTTGCTTCATAGTGCTGTCGCGCGGACGGCAGCGCTCGGCCTCCCGCGGTACCCGTTTAATACTATTGTGTATTTCAGGTGTTGGAAAGAGGTTTGAAAGCGATCCCTCTGTCAGTTGATTTGTGGATACACTACCTGAACCACGTTAAAACCACGAGGACCGAAGATCATGCCTTCATTAGGTCCCAATATGAGAGGGCTATTGGTAAATATTTGTTGTCTAATTATTATACGCACGGCATCTACTGTACTAATAGAATAGGTTAATATAATTTTTATTGTGTTCGTAGATGCATGTGGTTTGGAATTTCGTTCGGATCGACTGTGGGAATCGTACATTAAATGGGAAGCAGAGAATGGGTCAGCCCTGAATGTTACAAACATATACGATCGGTTACTGGCCACACCCACTCTCGGATACACTTCGCACTTTGACAAGTGAGTTTATTCATTTCATCGAATCTATAAAAGCATATTATACAGTACATTTAAGGTACATAAAAAATTTATATTTTCATATTTATCTCGTATATCTGGACAGCTCTGTGATCATGCCATTTTTTGTTCAGGACAATGACTTTATGCTTGTTTGGCTAAAAAATGTAATTAGTCTGTCTTTTAACTTATTCAAAAATAAAAAGCACGTATTTTTTTATTTGTAAACAAAGACTCCCACTCCTAAAATTTGATGCCTTGTATCTTTGCTATTATTATTTGAAAATAAATTGAAAATTATGACTTTTGAATGAAAAAAGAAAAAAATATGTGTCCAGTACAGTTTTACGATCTACAATACGGACTAAATATAATATAATTATTTTGACCCCCAAAACATCCCTTTTTCATTCTTATGCACTGTACATGCTTGCAAGGGTAGTAAGCATTCCTACCGTAGTGACTGCATATCATGCTCATGTGGGGTCAATATTGGGCTATGGTCTAATCTTCTGGGGTAACTCTGTAGGAATTGGCAATGTTTTCAAAGCTCAAAAAAAATGCATTAGAGCAATACTCAGGCTAAAAAGTACTGATAGCTGTAAGCTTCATTTTGAAAAATTGAAAATTATGACTCTCCCCAGTTTATATATTTACAAATTAGCCCTATTTGTAAAAAAAAATCAGTCTCACTTTGAAAAATTAAACAGCAAATGTTGTCATAATAAAATCAAATTTCCCCCTAATAAATCTGCTCTTTTCAACAAAAGCATTATGTGTATGGCACCGAGAGTGTACAATAAATTGCCGATCAATATAAGGAATTGTAATGATTTAAATATATTCAAGAAGAAATTAAAGGACATGTTGTTATCTAAATGCTATTATCACATTAACGATTATTTGAATGATAAGTTCACATTGACATGTATCTGAATATTTTGACATTATACTCAGTTAGTTTTTTAAGGTTGACATATAATTATAATAATTAGAAGTAGTCCTTTATATGTATTTTATTATGATTCAATTTTTTAATTTTAATATTCTTGACATGGTGTACGTTTTAATTAATCTTTATTATTAATAATTGCATAATTGTAATTTGCACGCCGTGAGGCAAAATATGGTATTTGCCACAATTCTCTTCAACATCACATTTTATGTATTACCCATATTTGCGAAATAAATGATTTATGATTTATCCCTATTGTGAGCATAGTCGCTAACGGTTCGGTGTGCAGCTTCCAAGAGCACGTGATGTCGGAGCCGGTGACGGGCGTGGTGGCGCAGGCCGAGCTGGTGCGGCTGCGCGGAGAGGTACGCGACGCGGCCGGCTCGCAGCCGCAGCTGGACCTGCCGCCCGGCGAGGACGAGCCCGTCGACCACGTGGTCAGTACCCACACCCCTCACCTTACTAGTGTCGATACTCACCTGCCGCGCGACGCGGCCGGCTCGCAGCCGCAGCTGGACCTGCCGCCCGGCGAGGACGAGCCCGTCGACCACGTGGTCAGTACCCACACCCCTCACCTTACTAGTGTCGATACTCACCTGCCGCGCGACGCGGCCGGCTCGCAGCCGCAGCTGGACCTGCCGCCCGGCGAGGACGAGCCCGTCGACCACGTGGTCAGTACCCACACCCCTCACCTTACTAGTGTCGATACTCACCTGCCGCGCGACGCGGCCGGCTCGCAGCCGCAGCTGGACCTGCCGCCCGGCGAGGACGAGCCCGTCGACCACGTGGTCAGTACCCACACCCCTCACCTTACTAGTGTCGATACTCACCTGCCGCGCGACGCGGCCGGCTCGCAGCCGCAGCTGGACCTGCCGCCCGGCGAGGACGAGCCCGTCGACCACGTGGTCAGTACAATAGCCTCGTCTTAACACTAATGTCGATACTCTACTATCGATAGACCCCGTCTATTGGCTGCCTGCTATTTGCAAAATAACCAAACTCTCTGATCAGCAGATTTAGGATAAAAAATATTTCAGAACATACCTATAGAACATACATAGTTGGGACTATATCTATATTCAGCACATTACAAGTACAATAGATAAAATTCAAAATAAATAAACATTCATTGATAACCATGCAACACTTAAAACAAAATTAATTAACCTTTAGTTACTTTCTAGTATTAAGTACCTACCATAATTATTTATTACCATAATCTCTGAGCTCTATTCATGTAACTGGAGTCGAAATAAAAAAAAATCATTTCAAAAAAACTAATATGGTCAGATATATAAATTTTTCTTATAGACCAAGAGAGAGAACAAGCACTTATAAATCCTCAAGTACACTTATCTCTACCGCCATATTCGGTAAGGAGATTCTATGGATATAAGTTTATTATCGATAAAGTCAATGTTACACATATTTTACAAACATTAGCCCCTCTGTTCGGTGAAGTCATCATCATGTGTTAATATAACATGTCAACAGGCGTCTGAAGAAGAAGCTCAAGCAATCAAAGAACGCATCATAGCTGCACGACGAAAGGTCCATAAGAATACCGGGGAAGAAGTCGCTTCCAGGTGGACCTTCGAAGAAGGCGTAAGTTACATAATATTATGTAATTAAAATTATGTAATTGGTTGTTTATTAGTTTAAACACCTTAGTATCTAAAACATGTCTTATATCAGACTTAGGAATATATTTACCAGAATGTGTTATAGTTGAGTGTACCAGATAAAATATCATCATTCGCGCTACCCTGCTCCTGTATCTGGTATCGTCGCAATTATTCTCTTCTTCTACTTTTATCCCTGTTAGCTGTCCAATCCACTTCTTTCCTAGTCATAATTGATTAATACTAGCGACCAGCCCTCGTTACGCTTCGGGTATTTCATTATACTTATGTATTTCAAGAGGAAGGTTTATACCTTCCTCTTGAATCACTCTATTTAAAAAAACCGCGTCAAAATCCATTACGTAGTTTTAAAGATTTAAGCGCACTCATTTAGAGATATAGAGAC
Source organism: Conogethes punctiferalis (assembly GCA_031163375.1). NCBI lineage: Eukaryota > Metazoa > Arthropoda > Insecta > Lepidoptera > Crambidae > Conogethes > Conogethes punctiferalis. The sequence continues at coordinate 6,596,400 of CM062093.1, forward strand.
AGAAAAAGCGACTTTGTTTTATACTAGGTATGTAGTGATGTTTATGTCCTTGTATCTGTAGATCAAGAGGCCGTACTTCCACGTGAAGCCGCTGGAGCGCTGCCAACTCAAGAACTGGAAGGCGTACCTGGAGTGGGAGAAGCAGCACGGCTCGTTCAAGCGCGCGCTGGTGCTGCACGAGCGGTGCCTCATCGCCTGCGCGCTCTACGAGGAGTTTTGGATGCGGGTAAGTGTTTACGTGTGTTATAGTTGCAATTAAAAGTCACTCTGGTTTCATAGAAGTAAATGCTACTTTTCACGCTTTTTAAAAGATGCCTTAGTGCAGAATAGTATAGAATATAGAGTAGATGCGTTACATTGTTTCTACAAAGAATTTCGGCAACACCATTTCATAATAATAGTTTTGTCTCACAACGACATATGTGCAATTTGTTGCTTAAACTGTGTTCCGTCTGAGCACAAGATTATTATCCACTATACAAATGGATGTATCTTGTTAAAATTTACTCAGAAACAGTATACTATAAGTAAACTTGGAACTACATACTTGCTAATACTGATTTCATTTATCGATATTTATTTAACACTAGCTGTGCCAGCGGCGTCGCTCGCGTGGATATCGGGTTTCAAAAATAACGGACTTCCATATAATACCCATCTATACCTTGTGCCTAAGTTTTAAGTTAGACCTCTAGCAATACATTGGTGAAAACCGCATTCAATTCTATGCAGTAGTTTTCGCGTAATGCGCGTTCAAACATACAGGTTTAAATTTCTCGCGTTTTCCCAACACTTCCCGTCACTGCTCCGCTCCTATTGATTGTAGCGTGATGAAAAGTATCCTATAACCTGCCCAGGAGTATGAAGAATAATTGTACCAAGTTTCGTCAAAATCTGTTCAGTAGTTTTTTTTTCTATAACGAACATACAGACAGACAGACAGACAGACAAAAATTTTACTGATTGCATTTTTGGTATCAGTATCGATCACTTATCACCCCCTGATAGTTATTTTGAAAAAATATTTTATGTACAGAATTGACCTCTCTACAGATTTATTATAAGTATAGAAGATGAAATAAGACTCGCCGTATACGTTCGGAATTCCGATGCGGAATTTCGAATTGAAATTCACGTTTGCAAGAAAAATGCTGTACTTACATTAGCACTCCAGCATTTTAAATGTAAGTAGAGCATTCTTTTTGCAATTAATCTGAATTTCAATTTGGAACTCCGAACGGATGTGGCCAGCTTTAATGTAACAGGTTAATACATCCAATAGCTTATTGCTCCAAAAATGTACCTTTTGGTCCAAACGTTATCTGTCCGCAGCTAATAAAGTTCCTGGAGGAGCGCGCGGAGTCGGACCCGTCGCTGGTGGCGGTGGAGCGCGAGGCGCTGGAGCGGGCGTGCGGCGTGCACCACCTGGACAAGCCCGAGCTGCACCTGCACTGGGCGCACTTCGAGGAGGCGCACGGCCAGCAGGCGCGCGCCGCCGAGATACTCGACCGCATAGAGAAGACGTGCCCCAACCTCGTGCAGATACAGTACAGGTACCGAATGTTCCCCCAACGACGGTCACCACCTGGACAAGCCCGAGCTGCACCTGCACTGGGCGCACTTCGAGGAGGCGCACGGCCAGCAGGCGCGCGCCGCCGAGATACTCGACCGCATAGAGAAGACGTGCCCCAACCTCGTGCAGATACAGTACAGGTACCGAATGTTCCCCCAACGACGGTCACCACCTGGACAAGCCCGAGCTGCACCTGCACTGGGCGCACTTCGAGGAGGCGCACGGCCAGCAGGCGCGCGCCGCCGAGATACTCGACCGCATAGAGAAGACGTGCCCCAACCTCGTGCAGATACAGTACAGGTACCGAATGTTCCCCCAACGACGGTCACCACCTGGACAAGCCCGAGCTGCACCTGCACTGGGCGCACTTCGAGGAGGCGCACGGCCAGCAGGCGCGCGCCGCCGAGATACTCGACCGCATAGAGAAGACGTGCCCCAACCTCGTGCAGATACAGTACAGGTACCGAATGTTCCCCCAACGACGGTCACCACCTGGACAAGCCCGAGCTGCACCTGCACTGGGCGCACTTCGAGGAGGCGCACGGCCAGCAGGCGCGCGCCGCCGAGATACTCGACCGCATAGAGAAGACGTGCCCCAACCTCGTGCAGATACAGTACAGGTACCGAATGTTCCCCCAACGACGGTCACCACCTGGACAAGCCCGAGCTGCACCTGCACTGGGCGCACTTCGAGGAGGCGCACGGCCAGCAGGCGCGCGCCGCCGAGATACTCGACCGCATAGAGAAGACGTGCCCCAACCTCGTGCAGATACAGTACAGGTACCGAATGTTCCCCCAACGACGGTCACCACCTGGACAAGCCCGAGCTGCACCTGCACTGGGCGCACTTCGAGGAGGCGCACGGCCAGCAGGCGCGCGCCGCCGAGATACTCGACCGCATAGAGAAGACGTGCCCCAACCTCGTGCAGATACAGTACAGGTACCGAATGTTCAGGAGAGTTCTTATGTCCAGCAGAATACAATGATGATCATATTTGTGATTGAAACGATATGGCTCTTTCGTAGTGACGCATACTATTAAACCGACAGTTCGGAATCCGGATCGAAGGATCTATTTTTTCCACATTAATATTACTGTAAATCAGCTTTGACAGTAACATTTTTCTTTATAAACAAACAGGAAACAGAAAGCGGAAAAAATGAATTGTTTCGCAAAATTCTGTTATCAAAAATAAAATGGCTTTTCAAGTCTCACCACGAGTCAGAGTGTTAATATTGTATTTAAAAATATGCTCCTTCTTTGTTCTAATTTTTATACGTTTATAGCATTTTAAACACGACGAGGAGCTCGGTGGCGCCGCGGTCTTGTTCGCTTAACAATGATCGCAAAAGTTGTGCAACCATTGGCGCGGTCAATCCGATGATGGGTGACCAAAATTTGACACCGATTTCCTCCGTGCTTCGGAAGGCACGTTAAGCTGTTGGTCCCGGGTGCTATCTTTACCAACTCAGATAGCAGTCGTTACATCATATCAGAGATGATGATAACTCTGACGCCTAAACTGGGAATGGGTATAGCTTACCCTAAGTGTTGCGGAGGTCCGATGGCAGTCGCTCTGTGTAAAAGCTTAGCCCTCGCCAAATCTCTCAGTTTGGGAAGCCGACCCTGAGACAATCGGGAATAAGGCTAGGATGATGATGATAGCATTTTAAACACGTTTTATTTTTCCAGACGAGTTAACCTCGAACGCCGTCGCGGCGACTATGAGAAGTGTTCACAACTGTACGAAGGCTACATCGCGTCCGCTAAGAACAAGGCGGTCGCGTCGGCGCTTGCCATCAAGTACGCGCGGTTCCTGTTCCACGTGCGCGCGGACCCGCCCGCGGCGCGCAAGATACTCGACGAGGCCATCGGCAAGGACCCGCTCAACTACCGCCTCCATATGCAGAGGCTAGATTTGGCGCTGCACACGCCTGGAACTCCCTATGAGGTGTTGGAAGGTGGGTTCTTTGATTTGTTTGTATGCATGTGTGTTTGCCTTCTATATGACTAAGCATATGATGCTGGGGCGGAGGCGGCATCTAGACATTGCAGAGTAGGACAGAGCAGGGCATATAAGTATCTGCGTCGCACGTACCTTTACCGACGCGTGCGTAGCTATCGGATGTCTCGTGCTTTTAACCAACTTCCAAAAAAAGAAGGATGTTCTCAATTCGACTGATTTTTTTGTTTAAGTTTTGTGTATGTTTGTTACCACATATCTCCGAGAAATGTGAACAGAATTGTAATTTTTTTTTATTGTACTTCCTAGTTGGTTCCATTGTCACCATATTGAAGTCGGTTTCTTTTTAGCTAAACAAATGCTGTTAATTATAGAAAATCACTTCTGCATTCACTGCGTTGCGCTGCGCCTGTTTCTTAGCATCATTATCCTCCTGCTGGACATAGGCCTCTGCAGTTCTTCTTAGCATACGTCTAACCTTACGATGGTGCTAACGCGTCTGTTCGGTCGCAGAGCTGGTGACGTCGTACGAGAAGCAGGAGGGCGCGGAGGTGGAGGTGAGCGCGGGCATGGCGTGGCGGCGGCGCGAGCTGGCCGAGGAGCTGGGCGACGCCGCCGCCGCGCGCCGCGCGCACGCGCACGCCCGCGCGCTCGCCAAGCACATGCGCAAGCGCGCGCGCAAGGACAAGCACGACCCGCCGCCGCCGCCCAGGTACCTACCGCTGCAACCGCTCCCATCAGCCTGTTGCACTCCACATAGGCCTCTCCAGTTGTGGCCCTCTTAGGGCACACGTCTGGAGGATATACCCATAATCGCCACGCTGAACAGGCGGCACCCACCGCTGTAGCCGCCCCGATCATAATCAGCCTATTGAACTCCACATAGGCTTCTCCAGTTGTGAGCCGCTTAGGGCTCACGGCCTCGAGAATATACCCATAATCGCAACGCTGAACAGGCGGCACCCACCGCTGTAACCGCCCTGATCATCATCAGTCTATTGCACTCCACTGCTGGACATAGGCCTCTCCAGTTGTGACCCACTTAGGGCACACGTCTGGAGGATATACCCATAATCGCCACGCTGGGCAGGTTGGCAATCGCAGGGCGTAGCTTCTCGCTCCGGTGACGCTGCTGCCCGTCATCGGTCTGTGGTACGCTTGCCAGCTTTTATATGTGGTATGCCTCGTTTGTTATTCGGCAGGATGCACCACGGGCAGCTGAGGTTGGCTTGGAGAGAAATGATGATAGGCAGCTCCCTTACATCCCGCCCCGATAGCGGGGACATTTCACCGACACCCGTCTAAGCTACCATATGAGACACCGTAATATATAGGGTGTTTGGTGCATCGTGTGCCAAATAGAAATCAGTGTACACTTTCGTAAATTTTCACCCAAATTAGTTTTAGTTCAGAAAAAATAAATTGGTTTGGCCAAGGTTTTTTAATTTCCATATTCAGTAATAAAAGTGATACACAACAGTCCAATCCTTGATTATTTTCTAAATGTATCATTATGTCGTTATATTTTAAGTTCGGAGGCTGTAAACGAGACTCTTGTCGTAATAAAAAAATCTAAAGAGCCTATTTTTTTAATAGCAACACCACGACGGATACTAAGAAAAAGGACGGCAACGCGCCCGTAGCGAGCGCGGTGACGACGAGCGGCAGCTCGTACTACCAGACGCCGGCGGCCACGGCGCAGTCGTACGACCAGTCGTACGCGCAGCCCTACCAGCCGCCCTGGGGCTACCAGCAGCCGCCCGGGCCCTACCAGCACCACGCGCACCCCTGGCCGCAGTACCCCAACTACTACTAGCCCTCTAGACAGCCGGCGCATGCCTCGCGACCGCTCCGCTGACCACACACCACTGTTTAATGACGCCTCGTTAGCGCGTTTCGCTGCGTCGATAAACCGAATCAATGCATTGCATGCTACACACCCGGAGCAAATACAAAGAGGAGACGACGGAACTGTGCACTGTGATTCTAAACTAGGTCCTGACGTCAACACTTCAATATTAGTGGGCGTGGTCTATGTGGTGCTCTTTGGACGTGCACACAAGTTTTCAATTATTTTTTAAGAAATACACCACCTGTTGTCAATGTAAAGAAACATAAAATTTTCAAAATGCTAGGGTCGTAATCAAGATACAACTACGTTGTTAGGATTTTTCATCAAAGAAAAATAGTTTTTACACTACTGTTTTTGAATACATCCCTTTTATACATATATAATATTGACATCTACAGCAAGATAGCTAAACTACATATAAGGATGAGACTAGTAGTTGTGCTTTTAGCTGGCAGCTAAAGGACATAAAGAAGGGAAAAAATAATACCTCTCATCTCTTTTAATAATAAATAAAATAAATTTTAAATGACACAAATGCTTCATAGAAAATATTGGATACAACATTTCCTCTTTGTATGTGCTTCTGTGGTCACACCGTACGCACTTCTTGACTTACTTGGTTTTTTACTGTCCTTCGTCGAACCGAAACTGCGACAGCGCAGAGAACCACCCTCCCCAGCAACGTAAGTAGAAGCATCCCGTAAAACGACGACTTATCACTTAAAATTCATGGAAACGACGCAGCGATTCGCACTTATGGGGCCTTACCGACTCGCAATACTGCTATGTGTCCGGCGGGGGACGACTACGTACTAGATCTAAGTGAAACAATGCGGCGATATTAATGAAATTATGTACGCTCGTGATCTGCTTTCTGTACATTTCTCTATGCATCACCAATTGGAGCGTCAATTTCGTAATTTTAGCTCTTATCACAGTCTACTTTATTTCCTAAAGAGTGTGTGAATTAAGAAAACATGCATTATGTACGAAGAATGTTTATTAGAACTTTGTAATAAATCTGAGGAATTACATATACTTTGGGAAATAAATATAGTTGTCACAATATTACTTGTTATTATTATTTCGATCTTTCAGTCTTTAGTGAGCGCATGTCCGCACTGCCGTCGTCTGGTGTCCATACCGCAAGCGTCCAGTCCATTATTCACAACACTTCGGAATAGTTTCCGATACGGAAAGTCTATACTTATTACTGTCAAACCGTTTAGGTACGTAGCAAAAGACAAAAATTGAGCTTCCGGATTCAATTAGGTTTCCGATATGTTGTGAATATAGGGACTATTTCACCTTCACCATATTCCTTACAATATAACCTAAAATTATCGTGACCCAGTATTCTACCATTCTAATGTCAACATAATTTGGGCCTTTAAATAATAATAATCTGTATTATTTCTCATTTAAAATAACCATTTAAAAGACAATATGTACATACATAAAAGTATTTTCTAATCATTATACATAGCAACATCAAATATTATGAAAGTAAACAGGGGTCATGACTATAAGAGAACTTCTACGACGGTAACTAACATGACAGTTACTTCGTTAGAATAATAACTATTTCTATACCCAAGTAACAAAATTAAGAAAATTGATAATAATTACTATGATTAATAAATGAAATCAAAAGATCAACGTTTGCGTATTTTTACATGCAGGGGCAGCTACTTTGTATGGCTTGCGCAGACGGCGGACTTTTCTCCGCGAGAAAAAGTACGCTTCGCGAATGAAAAATCCTCCGGATTTACTGCGTACTCAATGCACACGGTGTGCAATTTTGTTGCCCGGAAATGTAGAGAAGTGCAGGCTATGGAAGCAAATAATTAGAGGGACTAAAGTCCGCTATGTGCATTGCATCACCTATTTACGCGAATTCTATTTATTTCGGGGACTCCCCCATACTTTTGTCCGGTCCGCTCTGCCGTCGGTTATTCAAGGGATTTTTGTACGCGGTACTTTTAATCTATCGTTGGCGTTACTCAATACAGTTGTAAGTGACCTATTTAGCGGACAAAAATCACTCGTCTGCGCAAGCTAATAAGGCGTTACAGCAATTTTCAATATGTCTATAGATAACTATATTATTTCTCAACGTTCATACGTGCACCCACCACAAGACAACAACACAATGTTTTAGCTCTTAATTTCACTGTCCTATCGTAGGCATATCACAGCGATGTCGCGTGAAGGGCAGGTTCATTCTAAAACGAATGAACGCGTGGAAGCGACGTTGCTCCGAGATCCGACGCGGCCGAGCAGTTTAGAACAGCCTTCATCATGAACACGCAGCTTTTGCTGCCTTCACAGCTGTAAAACAATATATAAATAATTACTAACGGTTCAACGGAATCAATCAAGACAAGGAAGTACATACACTCTTTGTAACAATAGAATGAAATCTTTTCAACACTCAATGTGTATGTTGTATCATGTTCATGCAGTGTACCAATAGGCTATTAATAATATAATAATAATCTTTATTTGGTATAAAAACAATGTTACAAAAACAGATAAAGCGTTAACGGCTGCAGTAGTCGAAGACTGTGTCGCAGCCATCAGCGCCCACCTCTTGAAACGGACATTAATTTCGAATATAAATAAAAAAAAAAATATATATTAAAAATTTTAACTACTTTAAATTACTACATTGTGTGTGTGTGTGTGTGTGTGTGTGTATGTGCGTTGTGTGTGTGTGTGTTTATGTGTGTGTGTGTATATTTTTTTATTTGTAAATTAGACTAAAAGTTACAAAGTTATAGCCCGTTAAAATTACGCGTGACGTCACTCGTTGAGGCATTTTTACGGGAGCGAGTGACGTCAAAGACTCCTAACTTTTGATGCCTTGTATCTTTGCTATTGTTTATTTGAATGAAAAAAGAAAAAATACGTGTCTTTTATTTTTAAATAAGCTAAAAGACGGACTAATTAACTACAATTTTTAGCCATAATAGCCTATTCCAAAGATATTGATTTTAGCGAGTGTGGTGGAGATTGAATGATAAATAATCTTACCTTCTCTCTCCTTCCGACGAAGCTTCTTCCGGCGTCGGTCGATGGCAGCGAGCTCTGCCTTCTGCGAGTGGTACGCCTTGCGCAGGTCTGCCAGCCGTGACGTCAGCAGGTTGATGCGTGTCAGGCTATCCCACGATGGATCTGTTGAACCATGTGTAGAGTATTAGTGATGTAAATAGTCGTATATAATGTTGTATGTCACAAGAATAGAATGACCATCACTTCTAATACAAACAATTCAGTTATGTGTTCAAGGGTCAGAAATCCGATGAATGTGGTTTGCACCACATATTGGTATAATCCTTTTCCCTATCATCACTGGAATCCCAAAGGAAAATGGAAACACGCGCCCGCCCTATCCAATCCTGGACGATCAGAAGCGAAGGCGATAGGAAAGCGCGACGTTTAAGACCGTGACATGGCGACTGTGGGACACCCTATGCCCCACCCAGGGCACATTGAACTAGTGTTGCCGTCCTATCGATAGATATTACTCGTGAGTAATAAACTATCGATAGTATTGTATTACTTGGTTCTGAGTCATCGATACTATTATGATGACGTCAACTACCGATAGCCTATCGACAGTCGACTATCGGTCACACTACATTGAACAATAACAACAGTTTTACAATAAAAAGTTTTTTTTATAAGAAGAGTTGACAGGATGACCTCATTCCACCTGATGGTAAGCGGTCGTGAGGTCCAAAGGCGCAGGCTCTATCGCACAAAAAGTGTGCCGTCTGCTCTGCACTTAACAAGTGAAGTAAGTAATGAGTCACCGAGGTCGACGTAGAAGTTGTACTTGAGCGGCGTCGGGAGCGCGTGGGTGTGCGCGGGCGCGTGGTGCGGCGCGTGCGCGTGCGCCGGCGAGTCCGTGTCGCGGCGCGAGCGGCGCGCGCGCGTGCGCCCCGCGCCCGCCGAGCTCTCCGACGCCTTGCGCGACCGCCCGCCTAAGGGGACAACACACATTTTTTTTTATAGTAGTTCGACATTATAGCCTCGCTCCGCCTGATGGAAAGCGAAGCCTAATGAGCAAGCAACTGATCAGTTACCTGTCAGTTGCCACCGCCATGCCGCCCCCCCACGAGCTCTGAAAACCCTCCTCACCGGCAGAAACACGATCCGGAGGTCATTTGGCTGCGGTATTCTATAATAGGGTGGAGGTTCTTCCCCGGACGGGCAGCTCGATTCGCTATGCCCTACCCCTCTTAATCATGTATTGGCGTAAACGTTGCAACAGTTCTCATAGGCCGTCCAGATACTGTGCGACTTGAAGAGTACTAAGTGCAGTGTTCACGAACAGCCAATTTGCTGTCTTCGTACATAGATAAAAAATATTGCATTAATGAAAATTGTATCCTTTAAATTTAAGTTTATAAGGGTTTTTAGTTCAAAACAGTGTTAAAAATCACATACAAGTTTACCATGTAAGCAAATATATACAAAACAATAAATTGAAACAATGAACTTTTCAATACTAAAGAAAACCTTATCTGAGAGTTCCATAGATAAGCCAAATGATATTGTGTGTGAGTATATTATTACTTAAGATTACACTTACCTGAACCTACATGTATCTACCTGAATCCCACACTATAAAATCTATTTTTTACGAAGTAAGACGAGATAACAGGAAAAAGAAATACCATGCTGAATATTTAATAGGAGTCGCTTTGTTAGTTCGATTGAACCATTAAATAATTTTTAGTACCTACACTACGAATTTTGCCCTTATTACTAACATTGATAAGTAAGTAGGACACATTTTGAGACAAGCGTAAAAAGCGAAACTGTCGCATTAAAATAAATGTCCTTTCTAAATCTCATAAATTCTTAGTTTGTGTTTTATACATTCTGTTAGAGACCGATAGTTTATTATTTTAACAGATGTGTGATCATTGAGTTGTATTGAATCGCGCTTAACGAAGTTATCAAATAGGCGTAAAAGGCGTCCATAGGCTTCGGTAACCGCTCAACATCAGGCATAGGCTTGTTTTCCATCTTAGGGGTACATACAAAAAAAGTAAGAAATTACGTGGATGGTATAAAATCCCTATAAAATCTTTCAAACACTTACCGTGAGGTTTATCCAATTCCATAGGAGAGTTGTTGTTAGGACGACTATCGTCTTCGTCCTCTTTGCGTTCCGAAGGGCTGTCTCGCTCGGACATTCTTCGTTCCCTGCAAATGATGAACATTTTACTAACATTTTCTTATAACAATACCGTTTTATCGGTCATGTAAATGCCTTCGGAAAGATTTATCTCAGAAACTATAAATTTACGAACGTTCATTCGACCTGAAATGTAATTTTTTCCCAAAATATATATTTAAATGAAAGAGCGCAAATGTTTCCGAGGTCGAGTCGAATTGGTACAGTGAATATGTGAAGTAGGCTCTGCAGGCTTACGTCCCACGCTACGAGCATACGAGTCATATAACACGTGTTAGTTAATCGTAACAAACGCATAGGAGCTCACTTATACATATAGTGTGTATAACTCAAACAGTACCCGTAGCATAGCGTCCTGCATACACAGGGTGTGCAATGTATACCGTTCATAATAATGTTTGATCGCATTCTAGATTAATATAATTATTTTGATGAAGTTATATTTATTATTTTTAGTTCATTCTAAGTAAGGCTTTATGTAAAGTGTACTTTTATAAAGTAAAACCACATTCAGGAATATTATTCAATTAAAATTTTCTTGTATTTGATTCCAGAACTGCAACCGCAATCAAATATTTTAGAATCAGTTGAATAAACCCGTCGATAGACGCAAAGAACGTTATTTATTTGAAAATACCAGGCTTGGTTTAATGAGACACTGGGTATTAAGAGGACTCTAAGAGGAATTATTATAAAAAACGGGATGTAAATAAATAAAAAATGCAACTCAAATAATTACAATAATTTATCCGATTTCGTATTATGTTCAACTTTAATATAAGGAATTACACAGATAGTAGCAAACACACTAAAAACTGTCGCGTAGTTAAAGAGATTACATGCACGTTGAACGTGCGTTAGTATCGGCGTACGCGCACGGACTGTGACCGGTGACGTACGTGTATTCGGGTAGCGAGCGTGAGAGAGGCTTCTTAGGTGTGCGAGAGAGACAAACTGTTTGCGCTCTCTTCCTGAATACTTTACGTAGGTTCCTGACCTGACCTCAACTACCTGTAGTCTAGACAGTATAAAATCTATTGTTTCGGGACTGCATGTGATCCTGCCAACAAATCCGCGATCTATATGACAATAGGTATTTAGACTGCCTACAGCCCGATATAATAGACCCCTATTGTTAATTTCGACTTGGATTAGAGGAAACTTTTATGATAGTCGTGCTTCCCAAACTAAAGAACGATATTGAGCCAATAAGTCTTAGGTGGAACTTGGCTCTTTGTGCGTGTTCCATCGGTTGTACAACAGGTTCATCTTATTGTTGCAAAACACAATCTTTACACTCCGAGGCCTAACTGGTTAGACATGGTCCGATTTTTGGATAGGTATATAAAAGTGATGTAAGGGAGCAACCTGTCATTTTTCGCTTCAAGCCAACCTCATTCACCTACCCGTGGTGCTTCCTGCCGAATAACAAACGAGGCGCGGGGAGGCTCCTCAAGTCCCAGAGATATCACAATTTCCAAATAACAACTTCTATTTATGAGTGACTTCACGCTTATTATATTGCGTGGTGTTTGTATTTAATTTTATTTAATATTAAATTTACACTTTTGAAGATTTGACTTTCCCGTTGTGATTTCTCAAATAAGTGCGAAGATAATGGTTCTTTTTGGCAGCCGTCAAATAACGTGGGAAGTCAAGCCTTTTACCCTATTGCACAATAGGGTAAAAGGCTATGTTGCGCCTTTGTACAGTGGACGACTGCAAGCAGTTGATGATGATTTATTTAAACATTATTGCACAAAATGGTACAAAAGGCGAACTTAATGCTAGGAGCATTGTCTACCAGTCAACCTTTGGGTCGTGCATAGAGCAGAAATTGTGTGCGGTGAGTGTACAAAGAGAAAACAGTCCTTACAAAAACCTAATTTATATATTATGTAAAAGTATACATGACTAGCAGCCCGTCCCGGCTTTACACGGTGTAGACAATTATATTGTTCAAATTTTACCAAGGATCCCTAAATTTTTTCAAAATGAAATGTAGCCTATGTCAAATTGGAAGAATGTAGCATTCTATTGCTGAAAGAATTTTTTAAATCGGCCCTGTACTTTTTGAGCCTATTCATTATAAACATACAAAAATAGGTACAAATCGTTCCTCTTTATAATATTAGTGTAAATGATGTATGTGTGTTGTACCTGTGCGGCGACATGTCGAGGCTGCTGTCGGGCGTGGTGGGCGGCGTGTTGTCGAGCAGCGCCTGGCGCCGCGCCCAGCCCGCGCCGCCGCCCGCGCCCTCCGCCGCGCCTGCCCCCGCGCCGCCCCCCGCGCCTCCACCACCACCCCCGCCGCCGCCGGCCGCCGCGCGCGAACCTGACGACCCACTCTCCGCTCGCCTCTCGTCTGCAATTACCGAATTATTTAAATAGGTACATGTAGTAAAACAGTAAAATGTACAAATAGTACATACTTTTACAAAAATCAAGAGGAATAGTAAAATAAAATAAATAAAATAATTTATTTCTGCAAATAGATTTACAAGTAAATTCTTTTGCACGTCAAACTTTTTTTTTTCCCTACTAGCACTTCGACGTGATAAGGATGAGGCCTGATGAGAAGAAGTGCCGCAAGAAACTCATCAATTTTGGCTTTTTTCAAAAATATACATAATCATAATACTGTTGATGTCATACATTAATACAATATTTGTTAAGTGCAGGCGAGCAGCTCATTATGTCCATGTAATATTATCGTCTAGGAAGTCTTGTATTTTAGAATATCCTTTTTTCATAAGACATGACTTAATATGAGACTTAAACCTATGTATTGGTAATTCTGCCTCTGACACGAACGTCCCGGAATAAAAACATTTGTGTGCATGAACACGTCAGTTCGTATTGTGGAAACTGGAAAGCTACAATCACCCTAATTAACAGACTATAATATTATTTATTGCTAGAAAAGATTAGGGATCCTTACTAACTTACTGTTTACGCCAATAATGTAACCCAATCGAATCTTTATCTGAAATGCCCGAAGCAAAACGAGAGCGAGTCGCTGGTTTATTTATATTTTGATAAAATAAAAATACCTTTCGAGTGAGAGTGGTGTGGCGGCGCGCATGCAAACGGCATGTGCAGCCGCTGTCTCGGCGGCGCCGGCTCGCTGTCGGGCGCGGGCGAGCCGGGGATGGTCTCCTCGCACAGCAGCAGCGAGATGTTGCTGTCCTCCTCGGCGCTGGGCCCCGCCCCTGCGCTGGCCACGCCTCCTGCGCTGACCACGCCCCCTGCGCCGGCCACGCCCCCTGCCGTCGCAGCACCCGCGCCCGCGCTGCCCACGCGCCCGCTGCCCGCTACAACTACACTCGCACCTATCAGTTCAACAATTACTTGTGTAACGTATATTTTACAGCTTTCATATTTTTCATCTATGTACAACAATCTTAAATTGTAAATATCATACTAGACTACGAACAATACTCCTAAAGGCGACTTTGCAATAGCCTTTTTACCAGGTGATACTACGAGTAGGTATGTAAAAGAAACTTTTTTTTACAGACATGTTATGACAATCGGTGATCACGTATTATATACGCCTACTCTTAAAATTACCTATAGTTAGTACGTATTTGAACACCGACATGCACTTTATTATGAGTTTCTATTTAGGTCAATTATAGTGCATAATTTTGACAATGACTAGTTTTTTTCAGTCAGTAACGAAATAAAGATTTCTTATGAAAAAAACAACGAAGTATGGAGGAATACGAAGTGCCTATATCGTCGCTTAGCTTACATCACCCCCCAAGTCGAAAATTGGCGTTTTCACATTTATTACATTTGGATGGCTGAAGCCGCTCATTGCGCGTCTAACTATTGGTCACATGATATAGAATAGGGAATATGCATGAAAAATAGTTTCAGGTATTTACTAATTTATCGTAAAATAGATCAAAATCTACTACGAACAGTGAAAACAAAATCAAAATTGGTTGAAAAATGGGCGAGATACAGTCATTGAAAGTGAATATATCCGTCTCTCTCTCGCGAAACAGATTTTTCTATGGAGTTAGTACGGCGCTTACGGTACGTGACGTCAACTACCGCATCGGATCTCTCTGTCTAATCAATAACTTAAACGCTTTATAACTCGCTTAATAGGGTTTAAGGTTTAAGATCTTTATTCTCATTAAGAATTACATGAAATTCACTTACCATGAGAACATACAATTTACAAAATATTAACGATACAAACAAAATTTGATAAACAAATCAAAGAAACAAAGGAAGTCGGAGGTAGGAGCACAATTTTTCAAGCCGAGCGTCTTTAAGTTATCACGCGTCAGGCGTAGATGGACAGCGGAACATTTCTATGAACGCGGACATAAAGCCCAACTACGCTCAGTGCAAACTAGATGTGGCTCGATGAGTAATAGAAAAGATAGTTGAAAAATTCTTCGATATTTATGTATCTGGAAGACAAAAGATCTCAATAAATCCATAAAAAAAAGTCATGCATATTCCCTATTCAGCCCAACAGATGCCGTAATTCGAGAATAAGTGACAGCGCGCAAGTCGGTCAATCTCAAAACTCCTGTAAAGTTGGTAATATGGATTTGTGTGGTGTTATTAGCTATGAGACGATAAGAGGGTACTAGTGTAAAGTTGAATGTTTTGATGGCACTTACTGTGCTTGCGCTCGTTCTTGCAGGCGTCCTCCAGCATGAGTAATGACTCGCCGGCGCTCCACTCGCCCGGCGACTTGCCCGCGTGCAGCGCGCGCGCGGCCGCCAGCGCGGCGGGTGCGGCCACGCCCTGTACGTTGGCCACGCCCGCCACGCCGGCCACGCCCGCCACGCCGCGAGACGCCTCCGAGCTGCCGCCGCTGCCCCACTCCTCCACTGATAGCTTGTCGATTATTAACCTGGTCAACGGAAATTCAAATCATTTATTTATTTACTTGCATGTCACATGGTTATAGATAGATGTAATTCAGATCAAGTACAATGCATACATGAAGCGAAGGAAATAGGAACGGCCTGGAGCGAAGTGAAGCGCGAAGTCCAAGACCGTTCGGGATGGCGACTTCGTCCGCGTGGAATAGTTTCATCCCCTGTTTTGTACCCATGCCCTTGGGGGGTAGAATTGATCAAAATCCTTTCTTAGCGGATGCCTACGTCAAAACATCCACCAATGCCAAGTTCAGCCTGATCGGTCCAGTGGTTTGGGCTGTGCGTTTATAGATCACTATGTCCGTCAGTCAGTCAGACCTAAAACTTCGATAACACAATGTGTTTCGGATTGATTATGGTAGGATTACATTTTACAATTATTACTATGTACTACAATTTTTATTTTTAGATTGGAATAAACCTACTAATAATAATTAAACTGCAAGCTACAAAATATCTAAAAAAATGCATTATCTACAAATCTTACCGTCTATCTGAATCATCGGAGTCACTTGATTCACTTCTGTCTTCGTGCGGGAACGGCGGCAGGGGAATGTTGGCGGCGACCGCGGCGACAGTCGCGGCCGACTGGTTGATCTGACTCGATAGCTTCTGTATCGTATCACTCAGCACTTTGTTGTTCTTGCCGGGATTGCTCAGTGGCAAGTCACAAACGCTCTTCCGCCTCTCCAATATGCTCAGCGGACTCTGAAGTCTCGGGGGCGTTGCCTCTTTCGGCTTCACCTTCTTTATTTCGGCCAAGTCGCGTTTTGCATCCGTCAAGTTCGACGGCTCACCAAATATGGAATCCGTCAACTCTGAAGTACCAAACTTTTTAATGGGATCTGTTTTAGGTAACGGCTTCAGCGGCTCCGGTTTGCCGAC
The DNA here is from genome assembly GCA_031163375.1 of Conogethes punctiferalis. Classification (NCBI taxonomy): domain Eukaryota; kingdom Metazoa; phylum Arthropoda; class Insecta; order Lepidoptera; family Crambidae; genus Conogethes; species Conogethes punctiferalis. The sequence continues at coordinate 6,612,799 of CM062093.1, forward strand.
ACTCGTTTTGAGTTCCGTTGCAATGGGCGATATTTTACCTTCGGGTTTAGAGAACTTCAGTGTATCCTTTGGTGTTAACGGTCGGTCTTCGACGGGAGGCGGCGACATAGATAGTCTTTTAGCACTGTTGATCGCTTTCAGTAACTTCTCGGCTATCTTGGGGCCCTCGGATTGTAGCAGGAAGCCTGGAGGCGGTTCGGGAAGAACGTCTAGTCGCGCGGGACTATCCGGCTCAGATTTATCTTCTTCTGTGTCTACGAGGGGGCTCGAAGGAGGCTCCATTTTAGATATAACTATCGGCTCGGGCTCAACCATGTTCTTTTCAACATTTACTTTAAGAACATTTTCTTTAGGCTCGACAAGGGGCAGTGGTATTGAGAGCAGTTTAATTGGATCTTCGGTTGGGATAGGTGGTTCTTTTTGAGGTTCCTCAGTCAGTTCTTGTTTATCTTCTTTAGCGGGTTTAGGTTCAGGTTTCTTAAGGACTGGTTCTACATCTATAACCGGTACTATATTGATGCTGGGTAACTCCAGCTTTCTCTGCGGCGGCGGTGGCGGAGTTTTTGGAGGCTCCGGAATGTCTTCTTTCACTTCTTCTGGTGGCGGAGTGACCGGTTCCTTCTTTTCCTCCTTTATCGGAACAAGCTCGGGCTCCTTAACCTCGGGCTGCACTTCAGGCTCCGGAGGCTTCGGCGGTTCAATTACAGCCGCCACCGGGCTCGGTTCCCTCTCTTCCTCCTCCTCCTCTTTTATCGGTATATCTTCAGATTCGTCTTCCGAAGATTGCTCGTCGTCCGCCGGACTATCTGGGGAATCATCTATCAATTCCCTCAGTTTTGACACTTTACTCTTCTTGGAGTAGGTCTCCTGATTTTTAGCAGGAGTGAATCCCTCGAAAATGGGCCCGGAGCTACCCTCGCCGGGGAAAGAGTCGTCATCCAAGGAAAACAGACCATCTTTGGAGTCTTCCTCGGGGCTCTGTCGTCCAACCACATCACGAGTGGATCCGAAGTCTCTGAACGGCGACAAGGATGGCGACCGAAGCGACGATGGACGCGCCCTGAGAGGGTCTTCCGATATCTCCTCGCTGAGGGATTTGGATAGCGTAGATGTGTATTTGCTTGGAGATATGTCATCGAAGATGCGATGGGTTCGTTTCTTCTTCTCATCGTGCAGCTCGAGTTCGAACGGTTCGGGCTCTTTGAACTCGTAAACGTCCTCAGGTTGTTTGTCAGGTTGCGGGGGTTCTGACGGGGGGCCGGATGCTGGCGCGGGGGCGAGCGAGTCCTTGTCCGCGGGCTCCGGCTTGGGCTCCTCCGGCTCCTGCTTGACGGTGTGGAGCCCCTTCAGCTCGGAGCGGATCTCGTTGAGGTCGTAGTCGCGGCCCTGGTGGCTGACGGCCGGCCGGGGCCTCTTCGCGGGCGAGGCCGCGGTGGGCGTCGAGACAGTCCTCACCGGCCTCTTGCGAGGTTTGCTTGAACTGCTGCTGTCGCTCGACTTTGCATCTTTCGACCGTGAAGGAGCTGGAAAGAATAGCAATTAGTAAATGCCTATACTATAACACAAGTATACAGGGTGTTTCTTCTAAGGTGTCAAGCCGGAGCGAGCTGATAGCAGGGTGCCACCTTAGAAGAAACACCCAGTAGGTACAACTTCGTATTTAAGTGCATGACTTCAGAACGATTTCGCGAATAATTTTTGTATACTGTTGTTTGTATGATAATTACAGAGGTTTTCTTTTCTGTTCTTAAATATATTCTGTTCCGAAAAAAAAACTGATTGATTCAGAGAGTGTGCCAGTAGTAAATAATTGTAACTAAATATTTAAAGTTAACCTCCAAAAACCACTGGTCATTTTAGTAACTTACTCTTTGAACTACCTTTGTCATCGGACTTCTTTGGCGATCGCTTGACGTCATCGTCGCTATCCGAATCGCTGTCAGAGTCGGAGCGCGCTGAAGACTCTGCAAATACATTACGGAAGTTTACAATTTTAATTACGAAATTACAAGTTAATAATAAAACCGGAAGTAAAAAATCTATTGAATCGTACCTTCAGTTCTTTTAGATCTCACACGTCTGGCCATGCTGGAATTCTGAAAATAAAAGGACTATTTATTTATGATTGTAATTATTTCTTTTTCGTAAAGCTTAGAGTTCCTGATTTTAGAATCGTTATCCATCAAAGGAGTGAATATATTTTAAAGTATTTACGAAAGAGAAAAGTTTAAGAAAACTTGTATGGTAAAGAAATATAGGCACTTTCCACCCGTGAAAGTCAGTTAAGTTTTATTTCATTCAAATTTGGTATCTGAATGGAATGATATTATCGACGAACTACGTTTCATTCGGTCTGTGTCTAGACACAACCCGAACGAGTGCACTACTTACTTCGGGTCGGCTTTGTTCGACAAATACTGGCTAACGGACTATGAAGGCATGCTGTAAGTATGTATATTTCTTCTTTATAAGAGGAGCTTTCAGAATGACCTTACTCCACAATATGGTAAGAATGCCGTTTTACACATGAGTTGGAAGGGCATTCCATGATTTAATGCCATGGTATATACATGGTGACTTTTTAATCACTATCCAATTTTTTTCTGGGCATGTATAGTTAATAGAGCCCATTGCTGCAAAAAAAATTTAGGTAAAATTTTTACAACAAATTCATTGTCCCGAACCAATTATAAATTTCACATGGTTACCATTTCGTAGTACGGTAATACCGTCTTACCTTTAATTCGTACCTTAATTCGTAATACCATTGATATTTATCATTTTGCGTACTAAATATTTACGCCAGAAATGGTAACCATGCGAAATTTATAATGGATTCTTGGACAATAACTTTGTTGTGAAAATATTAACTATATTTATTTTTGCAGAAATAGGCTCTAATAACGATACCTAATGCCTAGAAAAAATTTGGATAGTGATTAAAAAGTCACCTTGTATATTTTGTTTTTATTTCTATCTATCTACCTTTCTATAGGTAGGTATACGTGAGTATGTTACCCTGGCCTTCTTGTTGCGCGCGTCGTGCTGCGTGACGTTGAGCGCGATCCGCTGCGGCTTGATCCACTCGTCGTAGCGCGTGTTCCAGCCCGTGTAGTGCACGCGCAGCATGCCCTCCGCCGACACCTCGATCACCTTCGCCTCGTACGTCACCTGCGGACGGGCCTTCAGTTATCGTCATACATAACTAGAGTTTCAAAATAAACTTTTTGCCACCACTCTGACTAAGAACACTAGAACTACTTATGGACTATGCTCCCCGTCGAGATTCTCTCCCAAGACAGTATCCAAGAGTACACGGGTCCTTCAAAAAGGTTGAGGATATAAATAAATAAATAACCCAAGACATGCCACGCTGGGTCACACATCGCCATCTAGCCCCACACTAAGCCGAAGCTTGTACTATGGGTACTAGACAACTGATCAAACTTACTTAGATACTTTTTTGTGAATAAACACATATTATACATAGTTAACACGCAGACTAATACAAACAGACGTGTTCATGAACACAAATGTTTGTACTGCGCAGGAATGGAGCCCACGACTCTTGGCTCAGAAGGCAGAGGTCACTACCAAATGAGCCATCTAGCCAGTCAGTAAATGGTCGCGTATGGACGGTCCGTTTCTAAGAAACTTCTTGCAAGGGATACTAGGATTAGTTAAAGAATAAGGTCCCCTTCGAGGTTCTCCCCCAAGACTATAAGTATGGGTTCCCAAAGAAATCGGTATCACACGGTACACAGCGGTTACATCAACCTATGGACATAGGTTGATGTAACCGCTCAACATCAGACTAGCCGTAGGCTTGTTTGCCACCTTAGTGGTATAAAAAAGAAAGTGCCGGGTTGAAAAGGACATGTATTCCAGATTCGTCAACTTAGAGCACTTTGACATTATATCCGTTTAAGTGGGGCGACTGCGGCGCTGCATAGCGAATCCTTTCATAGCGATTGTGATGTTCAAGGCGAAAGTGAACCGGAATTTTCTGGACGAGTGTGCTCCATCATAGAATGGAATACACTTACTATCCGGCGAATTGCAGTTAAGCGCAAACCCATTTCAAGAAAATTATAAATAAACGAGCATTAAATATGGAGTTTACTCCTTTTCAATATGGATAAATTTGTTTTCTCATTTGCCTAAATAATTTTAAATGCTGCACACCTAGTTTTTAAAGATATAGAATACTAGCTATGCCCGCGGCCGTGTTCATGTAGGTGTGTCGCAGAAGTGTTTCTTCATCCCTTTTTTCGCAATAAAAAGTAGCCTATGTCTTTTCTCAGGGTCTAAAGATTGCCTGTGCCAAATTTCTTCAAAATCGGCTGAGAGGTTTAAGCGGGAAAGCGTAACAGACAGACAGACAAAGTTACTTTTGCATTTATAATATTAGTAGGGATAGAGTGATGATAGATTTCACTGTAGGTACAAATAAATTAAAAAGTTACTTTGCCACACACACACACTCACATACATAGACAAACTCGTCAAACTTGAAATTGCATCAGGGATTAACAAAAAGTTTTATTACATAATTATGATTAATTTTTGTTTAATTACCTTTGATTCCGACTGTGTAGGTCCGTAGTAAACTTTGAGCTTATCTCCCACTTGTGCCTTCACGTTAGCTCCGCCGGCGCGCGTAGAGTCGTTACCCGAAGGTCTGTTACAAATAAATACTATTTAGTATAACAAAATCTATAATGAATTAATGAATATGTACTAAATTATAAAATTAACTCCCGATTGTTTGCCCCAATCTGGCGTTTACAGCAATACCTTCTATAGTAACTGTGTTATTGACGATTTAAGAACTTATTGTAAATGTTTTATGGAAGTTAAGATTATTACTATAGTTATTTTTGCCCTTTTAATCATAGTATCGGATTGCGAAGGACCAAGTAGTCTTCAAGGCCAAAAAGCGCAGGATGTTTAAATGTGTATGTATATCTACATATTTTTTTATACAGGTTTCACGATCAGATATATTCATCATCATATAGATAATCTTAACTAATCTTAACTAATATTATAAAGCTGAAGAGTTTGTTTGTTTGTTTGTTTGTTTGAACGCGCTAATCTCAGGAACTACTGGACCGAATTGAAAAATTCTTTTTGTGTTGAATAGACCATTTATCGAGGAAGGCTATAGGCTATATAACATCACGCTGCAACTATTAGGAGCGAAGAGATAATGGGAAATGTAAAAAAAAACGGGGAAAAAATAACTATTCCACGCGGACGAAGTCGCGAGCACTGCTAGTATATTATATCGACTGTAAAAAGACCCTTAACGAAGCCGTGAACTACATGTTCTCCTGGTCATGACGAACATCGTTAGTTCTAGAAAAATACCTGGGAAATGTATGGTTCCTGAGATATTGACCTTCAAAGTTGAAAAAAAATATCTACGTTTTTCATAGTATAGCTTTTAAAACGTAATTACTAACATTTCTTCTAAAGAAACCATATCTTAAATTTGAATATTTCTCAGCGAACAAGGCCTTTCAGTTCTCGGCCCGCAATGTACATCGCACGCGCCCGCCCGCGTAGGTATTTGACGAAAGAGCGGAGGTATGGCCGCGCCGCAAAACGTACCTACGCGCCGTACATTGCGAGGTCTAGAAAACAGCTGTTTTTTTAATCATAAAAACCAAAATCATTTCCCTGCCAAAATATTTGAAAATAACACTCAGCTATAGGAACAGAATGCGTAGTTTCAGGCTTCGTTAAGGGTCTTTTTACACCTTGTATACAGGCCCGCCGCTAGCGGTTTGAACGCCGGTGTGCAATTCCTATCGTGCCGCCCCTATCTAACTACAAAACCTAGGTGTTTATAAAAATGTGAAAAAAAAATGCTGTACAGTGAAAAACTATGTTATATTAAGTTATTTTATACAAGATATTTTTTTTTTAATTTTACTAATACGACATTAAATGAAAAAATGTAGGCAAAAAAGTTGCAGTTTAAGTTATTTTACAGAAACTGCACCTTTCTTGCCTTCATGTTGGCAAAATCAGCTATAATTTTTTTGGTGGGTAGTCTATCTAGAATCTCATGTTCAATTGAAATTACTGCTAAATTACTTCGTCTTTGCTGGTGCATAGTTGATCTCAAATAGTTTTTTTATTATTTTTAACTTTGAAAATGACCTTTCACCAGATGCAACTGAAACCGGCAATGTACGAGTAAGTAGTATCCTTAGCGCTATTACTGTATTCGGAAATGTTGACATAAATTCCCTATTATGTGTCCCTATTTTCAGGTTTGCTAAAAAATTTCTCAAGACACCCCCGCTAGTTTTTTTTTTCTCTGTATCTTTTTCTCGTTTTTGCCGTCGAAATTGAGCTCCTAAAATTTTTTTGAAAAAGTTTAGTATACGGTTGTACAAAAGTAACTTAAATCCCAGAAGGGAGTCGATCATTCCACCCATTGTTGCGAACAACCTTTACTAGGGGGTCAACACTGAAATCGCGAAAAAAAATAATTATCTATTCCATATAAAATGTATGGAAAACCTGTTTTTTTTTTCGCGATTTCAGTGTTGACCCTATAGTAAAAGTTGTTCGTTTTTATGTGTAGAATGACTCCCTTTCGGGATTTAAGTTACTTTTGTTACACCCTGTTTATGTATAATTTTAATATTTTTTTTTATAAATCTTCACTCTTAAGTTGTATAGCAGAAAAAAATACCCTTTTAATCACAATAATAATCACAATACAACTGCGAAAAAAAAATGTTCATACCTACTGCACACAAATGTAATGGAATAACTAATTTTTTTTTCGCGACTTCAGAGTTGAACCCATAGTAAAAGTTGTTCGTATTGATTAGGTGGAATGTCCCCCTTTCGTTACTTAAGTTACTTTTGTTACACTCTGTATTAATTTTAATACATTTTTTTTAATAAATCTTTACTTTAAGTTTTTTCAGTAAAATAACCTTTAAATTTTACATGAATACCTGCTGTTTATATGAATGCGCCCATATGCTGAATAATTAAACAAAGACACTAACCCTAATTATGATTTTTTGCGCCGACGGATAATATAAATAATTTTCTAAACTATTTTTATAGTCACACTTCGCACAAAAATATACAGAATATTATTAATTGACCGTTTCCGGATCTCACATTAGGGCTATTACAAAATAATTGAAGTTTGTTGTTCACTCACATCACTTTCGCATTTGGGTTAAATAAATAAAAACAAAGAAATGAGAATATAGTTTTAAGGGGATTTCCCCTGATATCTGTGGGATTTTCCTATTTCGCATAGAGCACGATACGGATTAACTTTGTTCTCATGAATTTCAATAGATGGCGCTATGTAATGCTACGATATAAAAGAAATATTTGGGCGCCATTCATCATATTATTTTTATAAGGATAATCTATTTAGTATTGTGAGGTGACAATGTCTGAATTTTAGTCGATGATTGTCTGATTTGCCGCCCCCCTGAATGCGCCGCCCGCGTGCATTGCACGCCTTGCACGCCCGCTTACGGCGGGCCTGATTATATACTCACTCAGTATTTTTTCTTTTTCGCGGGCGCTTACTGCTGTTGGACGCGATGGTGTTCCCGCTGCTTGCAGAGTTGGCACTCTGACTGCGGCGACTCTGCATTTTCTTTGTCGGACCGCATCTGTTTGTTATAAATATGTAATTAATTTATTTGTATAACTTAAAACCAATCTTAACTTTTTTGCCTTAAAATTGAAAAACACTTTAAAAAAAGTACACATCAACTTACTCAAATCTTTCAAAATATATCAAAGCGTTTACGTCATAAGACATTTAGTTGTTAACGGTTTAGATAAATTTGTCAGATGAGAGTTTAGGTTCATGTGAGGCCGTCTACAATCACGAAACATTTAGACATTCTTACCCTATTGTGGTCATTTCATTTACAATTCGCAAAATTATTAATGAAATTGAAGCAGATGGTTATTATTCTTGTCGGGTCTATGGCAATTAAAATTTCCGACCAGTGTTCAGCCACACTATAGGTATTGAAGCAGGCAGTTACCTGGAGGCGCGACCGGAGCTGTCGCTGTCCGTGGACACGTGCGGCCGCCGGGACGCCCGCGACACGCTCGCGCCCGCACTCTCACCTGCACAGATAGTGTCTTAATACATTTACGTATATTACCATGTTATTTAGAGCAAGTATGTCTTATTTAGAGTAACAAGGATGCGGTACCCAAATTAAAGTTAACCGCAACCGAGAATATCGAACTTATTTCCAAGCTGGACGTTGTATGAACTCGAGACGTTGCATGTGTAAAGCCGGGTTTACACGATACGAGTAGCATGTGAGAAGTCAGTCGAGACCACTCGGTCCCAGCGTACTCATACTGTGAAAACTAAGCTTTAAAGCATAATTGGCAAGCATGTTGGCATACAAGTTCTCGGAAATGACGTCAAACTTGGGTCTAGCCCTTGGTCTTGGTGGTTTAACTCGAGAGTTTGTTACATACCTACTGTATGGGTAACCACACATCATCATCATCAGCCTATTATAGAATAGTCCACGGCTGGACATAGGCATCTCCAATTGTTTGCCACTTAGGACAAACGTCTGGAGCTACCACACATATTTCTTACTTATTTCACGTGACCTATAATAAGTTTAGCTTGTCTTGCGTTTTGTTGCGCACTGTAGTAATTGAACAATATTGTTAGACACAATAAATTTGTATGCAACCAACACTCGTTGGGTTTGGTTATAGCCCCTTTTGGTGTTATCACCACTAAGCGACACTTCAGCGTCCTGCGTGTATGGTTTACCGTACAGCTTTCGGTCCTATTATAAAAAAAAATACAAAAGAACATACTTTTAGAGGAGAGTGGTCGCCTCTTGGGCGTCCTCTTGTCGTGGTCGGGCTTGGCCGGCGGCCCGCTGCGCGTCTTGGACTGCGAGCGCGGCTTCAGCACGCTCGCCTTCTCCTCGCTCGGCGCGGCACTCTTCTCCCTCTCTCTCTCCTTTTCTTTTTCCTTCTCTTTCTCCTTCTCCCTTTCCTTCTCTTTCTCCCTTTCCTTCTCTTTTTCTTTTTCCTTTTCTTTCTCCTTCTCCTTTTCTTTCTCTTTGTCTTTTTCCTTTTCTTTTTCTATTCTGTAAAAGGAGAACACAAGGATAAATAATTATGAATTAAGTTGTAGCTTTGGTCAAACAAAACACGATGATGATGATGTTGCCGTTTTTTTCTACACTTTACAGTACTACTCGTAGTAGACTAGCTAAGTCTAGGTAGGAGACTCGTCACTTTTTAAGTGATTTACTTATTCAGTTTTTTTAATGGAAGGCAACAGACAAGTCCAAATCGCCTCTATATAGTTCTATACTGCGACTGATCTCGAGACGCAATTGTTACATGGCGAACGAAAAAACTACCAAACGGATTTTAATGAAACTTTACAGTAATCTGTTACATTAGTATACAAGCTATGGTTTATAAGAATATTCGCGCGGGCTGCATCTACATAAGTTACATAATGAAATTTGCTATTTAACAATACTTACTTTGGTGTAGTGGTGATGAGCGGTTGGTTGTCGGCACTGTCCTCGCCGTCGCTGGCTCGAGGTTTCTCTTTTAGCGGTTTCTCCTTCTCGACCTTCTCTACTTTGTCTTCTTTTTCGCTCTTATCGCTCTTTTCTGTCTCGCTCTTGTCAGAGTCTTTATCTTTGCCCCGTTGCTGTAAAATCGTAATGTATTGTTGTAGTGAATAAAAATTTGTTGGCATTCATTATTACACTGTAAATCGGAGTAATCCTTATAATAGCCAATAATGGCGTAACCAACCTATATCTTGTTTAGATAAAAAATATTTATAAAAGCAAAAGAAAATGTAGTTTACTTGCAATTATTTTCGAGACGCAATTTATGCAAAATTTTCTATATTATCTACTGTCACGGTACTTCCGCTACTAGCCGCCCTTGCACTCCGATTAGGGGCCCCGATGAAGACGACGACACGTGCTTTCGGGTATAGAGGTCAGTGGCGTCGTGCATCGCAAGATGCAGGGAGGACACCACATCGTCCTCCCGAGGTGTGCTGTACACGCTGGGTGGCGCAGCGCTACCGCGCTGTGCGGGGTTGTATCGAATCCCTCCGGGCATCCCGACCCACCTCAGACTGTGTGCTCGTATCGGACCACTGTCGGGTTTAGTGGGTATTCTCCGCTAAATAGTAGTGAGCCCCACATTACCCAGGTGTCCCTTACCCAGAACCCTGATCTATGCGTGAAGGCATTCCCGAAGAAAAAAAAAGTATAGGCTGGGAGTACCTGTGTGGGCGTGCCGGTGGGCGTGGAGGAGGCGGAGGAGGAGGTGGGCGGCTGCTTGTCGCGGTCGCGGATGAGCGAGCGGCCGGCGGGCGGCGTGCGGGCGCCGCGGGGATGCGCCACCAGAGTCACGCCCAGTTTGCGGTAGAAGTCTTCGAAGCTGTGCAGGAATCTGGTGGGAAATGGAAAAAAATACTTTTTAAAGATTGTCGTAGAGCATAGTTTCTCAAAGTGGGGTTTGCGAAAAGATTTACTTAATGGTGGCTGATTGGCTGTCAAGCGAGTGCAATTCACATAGAGGCGCCCACGCGACCAAGTCGGTCTGTCGAGCTCTCCTTTTGATACTTACGGTATTTGTTAACTCTATCAGAAATTAAAAATCATATTTTCTTCTACAAGTAGTTTAATTTATTTGGAGTTAGGGTTTCGCGATCGTTTGAGATCTTATACAAGGGTACGTTGGGGCAATAAGTTTTCGTAAACCTGTCTTAAAGTTGCGGTAAAGCTAAAACTTCACATCAGTTTACACCGAGACGCGGCGCGGCGCAGTCTCCATTGACTGGAAACGCAGATTTTATTTGTACCCAGACGAACGCTACTCCCCATTTTCTGATATTACCTTAGTCGTCTTCTATGACACCCATACATTTGCAAAGATACTTAATGAAGTTACTGCTTATTTTTAAAACTTAACCTATTGTGTTGGTGGTTCAATACTTACTTTTTATATGCTTGTTTGCATAGATTGGTAATGCTTGTTGTGACCGGATGGAAGCCCATTTTATCAGCAATTGTTTTCCATTGATTTTGATTTGTCACCCTGTTGTAACCTCCGAGTTTCTGGACAACCTAAGGCACACAATTATGATAAATTAGTACATATTTCAACACACTTTTATTTGAGAAATCTCATGTATACTTGACTGGTTTCCTAGACCACTGTGGTCTTACAGATTTTCAGTAAGGTGAGATATAAAATGCGGATGTTTGACCAAAGTGGCGATTAACTGTATTAAAACATCACTTACCCTGAATAGCCTATACAAATCGATGTCTCTGTTGGCTATAGTCGGGTTTCGGTTTAGAGGCGTACCGCGGTCATCCATAAACTTGTAAAGTTGTGCGACGAAGTGGTCCTTTTCTTCACGTGGCTCATCATCTGAGCTCTGTAAGCAATTTTGATTAAACAATAAAAGCAAAAAAAAGGTATAAAAGTTTTTGTGAACTACTTGAACCTTGAAATTAATACATGAATTTTACATGAATTTCGATGTCACGAAGAGGCCATAATAATATGTCCAGTTTCCATTTTAAATATCACACTTATGTTGAAATACTAAAAAAGAAAAGTAAAGGAGCGGCCTATCATCTTTTCGCTCCAAACCAATCTCACCTGCCTGTGGTGCATCCTGCCGAACAACAAACGAGGCGCTGGCTACAGACTGGTGGCGGTATAACCATCACAATTGAAGGCGTAGCTAAATACCACAGACCGATGATGGGCAGCAGCGTCAACGGAGCGAGAGCTACGCACTCCGATCGCCAACCCGCCTGCGGATAATGGGTATATCCTCCAAATGTTTGCCCCAAGTGCAGTGACTACAATAGGCTGATGATGATGATATTGATTTACTTACGTCGTCGGAGGTGTTCCTCGGCTCGTTGAAGAGCGTGTCGCGGTCCCAGTGCGGCGGCAGCACGCCGTTGTTGAGGTACTGCAGCGCCGCCTCCACGCCCGCCCACTCCAGCGGCGCGCTGCCCTTGCGGAACTCGCGCGCCTCCTTCTTCGGCACTGTGTAACTGCATTGCACAGTGTTGCATTACTAAATTTATTTATTTAAACATATATCAGACACTTAGGGGCAGCTCAGATGACAGACTATCTGTGACGCACTTTTTAGTCTAACTAAATATGCAGTTACGCACACGACGCGCAACGATCTGTCGCGGATATTTCACGGACGACGCACATCTTCGATCATTCTGTCGGCAGAGCTGTAGGGACCTAGACGCTCTTTTTAAATGTCTATCGCACAAAAAGTGTGCCGTCTGCGCTGCACCTTAGTGTCATCTTAAAACAGGCTGATAAACCGGGTTTTCACAGTACAAGTACACTTGGATTGGGTAGGTTTAGATGCTATTTGTATCATGCAAACATCTAGTCCGAGTACACTTGGACTTTGAATGGCATTCAATGTGAACATGATGTGATTTTTTAATTTAAAATAAAATATCTTTTATATCATAATTTTTATGTAAGTAAAGATCTTTAAGAATGTATAACAGACTACAAAATACATGATTAAGAATATGGATAACTTTAAGGTGTGAGAGCCTTAATTATTTATAAGAACTCTGGTGATGATTACAAGTATTGTGGTAGATACAATTACATTCATTGCTCCAATCCAAAAAGTAGCTTAAGAACCTGTGTTATGGGATCAAAACAACGAAGATATCACTAATATATACCTACTTAACACACACAGACAAGGAACAAACACAAATGTTGATCACACAAATGTTTGTAGGTGGGTCCAATCCAACTCTTAGTTAACACGTTGAGCGCCATGACGGTCACCGGTGACCGACAAACAATAGTTTTTCTATTGTGTCTAGTTTCTCGGCAGTCAAAGTATTAAGGACCGGCCAAGCAATAAAAAACAATGAACAACTCACTATCTGCCATCCTTGAAGGAGCGCACGAGGTAGTCCTCCTTGACCTTGATCTGCGCGGTGGGCGCGACCACGAGCGCGGGGAAGGCCGGCTGGTGCGGCCGCCGCCGCTCCGCGCCGCCCGCCGCCTCCACCAGCACCACGCGGCCCGCGTGCGGCTCGCTGTCCGCCGCCGCGCGCCGCGCGCCGCCCTCGCCCTCGCTCTCCTCCGACCTGCGGCACAGTACGGACTGAGGATGTTGCCGATGCATTCTTATTTAGATCGGATTTTAAGAGGCTCACAACCGCGGATGCGGGATCGGATCTGCACAAAAAACTCAAGTGTCGGTTTGGTAGGGTAGTCTTGCAATCAGTCCGTCGACTAGGAACAGATAGCATGAGATTTGGCAGAAAGAGGTGAAACCTCAGTAGGAACACCAATTATAGTACTTAGCATATAGGCCATGAGTGTTCAGAATATTTCGCCTCTTGAGACAATTCAGATAGCACGCTTTAGTGAGTTGCGCAGCGAGCTAGTTTGGATGTGTAGAAAGTCCGCTTTTGTATATTTGAAGCCTATACTCCTCCTTCACAGTGAGCATTTCGAGATGTTTGTGGACTTCTGAGTTCTTTATGAACCATGGGGCGTTAGATATTTGTTCCAGTATGTAGTTCTGAATTCTCTGGATTATGTAGATATTTTAATTAAGGATTAAGAATATAATGTATTATATGTATAAATAATGAACTAAATTATATCTTACTGAGCGCGCCCCCTCCGACCACGGCGGCCCGCTATGACAGGTGTTGAGAAGTGCTCAGGATGTGTGAGAGGTAACTGGTCCAACGTTTCGCTTTCGTTGAAATGCCGCCCACTCTTGAGACAAAGCGCAGACCGTCGTAGCGTCGTGATGTCTCCGTCGTCAAATACTAATGACAAAAGAACATATTTCACTAACTATAGCAAACTTATTACAATAACGCCAATAACATTGTGTTAACATAGAATTAAAACAACTGCATAACATGATAGATTAAAACAATACTCTCAAAGATAACTCTTGGAGACAAACAAAAATTGAGATTACTCTACTATTGGTAAGCCTAGCATAGCAATATTTAAACATATGACAAGAGGTTATATGTTTAAATATTGCTATGTGCATTTAAAAAGAAGAACAGCTTTGATCTTCTATGCTGTTAACATATAAATAATCATTAGTTAAATAGGAAATGACCAGATACAATGGAATAAAGAGTGTATAACATAAGAATAAAAGACACAAATAACACAAATTGATTTTTTTGTGAATATTTGCTCTACTGCAACAATATTATCTCGATACTAGCTGTGCCCCTGCGGCTTCGCCTGCGTTTAACCCCTATTTTACCCCTTTAGCAGGTGAATTTCTAAAAATCCCTTCTTAGTGAGCACCTATGTCATAAATTTCATTGCACTTGCTTCAGCAGTTTCGGCTCTGTGTTGCTCATTCAGTCAGGACAATGTCATGTCATGTTCTTTTATATATTATATAAATAAATAAATGTCACAAAATTATTGTAAATCAATGCATGTAAATAATAAATAATTTAAAGTAAACTATTACTCACCAACAGTGTACTGGCTACAATCTTGTATTTTGGTGATAACAGCCTCCATTGCATCCTTTTTGGGGTCCTGCTTCACCTCCACCGTGCTACCTACTCTGAGGGTGCCTTTGATGACATCATCATTTACAGTCAATGTACCGCCACCAGCTTTTAAAGTCACCTAAAAAACACACAAGCAGTTCATTAAAAATATTTTCATAGTTTTTGTGACAATCAATGGCTATTAAATAATTCTAGTATTACCATCAGCTACTTCTTGTTTGCATTTCAATGGCAAATCAGATATTTAAATAATTCTATTCCTTCCTTTTTTTTAAAGTTTGAATTGAAACATGAAATTACAAAAATAAGAATATCTCACCTTACACTTAATATTACGAACAACTTTCTTTATCTTAGCCTCACAAAATGCACCTTTATACTTGGCACTGACATCAGTCCCAACTGGCAAGAAAGGAGGGTCGTCCCCCTGCTGCAAACATAAAAAAATATGTACATAAGTAATGCTAAAAACAATTGTCATGTAAAATTAAATAAATGTAAATTACAAACCATTTTTTGAGAAAAAATCTTGAAAAAGGTTTCTGTCTACACTCACTGATATTTAACCTGTAAAGATAAAGAGTACACTCTTATAATGAGTACTTAAAGAAAAATATTCACACATGAATTCTCAATTTAGAGGTTTTTTTAAATTCACAAGTACACACGCCTTAGAGGTACGCCAGTAGACACTTAATAATAGTAAGTAGGTATGAAAAACTCACAGTGCTTTGGACGAACAACATACACCAGTGATGTTTAGTAACGCCACAAAAGATTATTTTAGGTCTGCAATGTTCTAATGACACATATACACATAGCTACTCAATACTACAGAAGAGATCAATCTGCGTGTGAAAAATACCACGTTGATGGTAAATAGGTTGTAGTAGTATTGTCGATAGGAAAGTCACGTAGCAAAAAACTCAATACACTACCTAAAATTACAACTAAACACAATAAATCACTAGCGAAAGTAGATTGCGCGGCAAACGAAAGTGTTTGTATCGATTCTAACCTGATAGATGTTATAAATGTAAATAGCTCTACAAACACTAATAGCATTCGATGTTTCAAATTAAAAACAAAGTCATCTTTTTAGTTATCGACTAAATTAAATAAATATTATGGATCAAGCAAACGAACACCATCTTCCCGTTTGTTCTCGATTGACATGACATTATTTAAAGCTACTGTCTATAAGGGTAAACAATACTTCTACGCAATTAAGTTAGTATTCTTCAAACAAGCTCGATTGTGATTGGGTGTCTCACAATAACCTTTTGTAATTGGTTGAAACAGTTACTCTGAATGGAGACACACGGACTGTTTAGAATAATGCTATGGTCAAGTTTTCTACTATTTTTATGGTTTGAATGTGGCAAAAATAGATTTCCAAGGCCAGTCAATGAAAAAAAATTATGACACAAATGAACATTGAACACGTCAAAATTACTTTTTTTCATAGCGATTGATACGGAAAGATGTTTTGAAGATGTATTTGTTGACAATTTTCAGATTTTGGAGTGCTTGATTTTTCCATATTTAACACAGGAAAATTTCAGTGCGTGGGTGTATACAAAAAACACAATATGAAGGCAATATTAGCCACTGTAATCAGTCTTGCACTAACGACTGTGGTTATAGGCAATGCCTATTACCAGAAGAAACAGTTTTATCCTTCAATAGTATACCTGACAAACTCCAATCCTAGTATGGCAGTAAGTTCATTATTATCCTAGACTTTTGAGAATAACCTTACTATATGTTTCATAAAACATGTTCAGATTTTAATGACTGCTTGAATTGCATATATTTTAGTCTTTATGTTTAGCTAAGAGGCCTAGCTTAGGCTCTCAGATGAAAATTTAACGTGAACTTCTTATTTTTAACTTGTGTTAATCACACATTACCTTTCTAGGTATGTAAACAGAAGTATTATAATATTTAATGATTTTTAGGTGATGTACTTGCAAGCTTTTATACTTGTTCTATTAGTAGGTAAGCTATTGAGAAAAATATTCTTTGGACAACTCCGGCCTGCAGAATTTGAGGTATGTAACTTTCATATATATTTTCAATTAATAATAATAAATGTACAATTTAATGATAGCAATTTTCATTTTAATGTTGTTGTTTCAGCATTTAATAGAGAGGTCATGGTATGCAATAACGGAGACATGTCTTGCCTTTACCGTGTTTAGAGATGACTTCAACCCAAAATTTATAGCACTGTTCACTCTCCTGCTATTCCTAAAAGCATTCCATTGGCTTGCCGAGGACAGAGTGGATTATGTAAGTTTATTAACTGGTTACTGTAATTTTTTTAAACAATTCTGCTACTATGTTTCCTGTCTGATGTAATATTTGTATACATGTGAATGGAATGACTGTAAAACAAATGAAATAAATATTAGAGTAATTTTTAATCATCAAGAATAATTTTCACATAAGATATGTTATATTCTTTTGGTATGTTGATATAATTCATATATACTTGTAGATGGAGAGAAGTCCAGTGATAGGATGGTTGTTCCACGTAAGAATACTGAGCCTGCTCATGTTATTGGCACAGTCAGACTTCTACTTCATTCACCATGCATATCAGTTTACCGCATCAAAAGGCCCCTCAGTGCAGCTGGTGTTTGGCTTTGAGTATAGCATTTTAATCATCATGATTGCCAACATTTTGATCAAGGTTTGTATGTTAATTAGTTTATCACTATACTACCCATAATGAGAGCACTGTACTATGATGCCAGATAGTGAACAGCTGTGCCACAAATGTGAGGCCTTTATTTAAAAACCCAAGTCTTTGTAGCAGAGTATCATATAATTTTTCATTGCAAGACACTTTCTTAGTCAATAAGTAAATTGCTAAAAATAAAAAGTTTTGCTACCCTGGAATAAATGAACCTACCGTTGATTCACATAAAAGCATATTCTTATTTGTAGCATTGCATACCATTCATATATTTAAAAAAAAAATTAGCTTAGAAGCTCTTTAATATTAGTATTTTAGTCAGTTATTACAATCAGCCTTTGGTTTGTTCAAATACACAATGTAAGTAATTATCTTTTAATGATGTTGTTAAATTAATAAATGAGGAAGCACATATTATTTTTAAATTAAGGAAAATCCCACTTGGGTTTGATGAATACACTGTCATTAGTTATTGCATAAACAAGGTTCCAATGAAATCACAAATTTAGAAAAATGGGATTATAATCCCCATCAAGGCAACTTTATTTATTTTATCTTTATTGCACAATAGAAAAATAGTGTACAAAAGGCGGGCTTAAGTCAAAGTCAAAATACCTTTATTCACATAGACTTAAAATAAGCACTTATGAATCGTCAAGTAAAAAATAATGTAGAAATACAAAAAGTAAAGTAAGAATGTGAAAAAAGCAATTTAAAAGAAGCTACCGCCGTGTTCGGAAAGTAGATTTCTACCGAGAAGAAACGGCAAGAAACTCGGTAGTTACTCTTTTTAAATCGCCAATTGTTACATGTTTAGGTATTACAACATTTTTTAATATTTTAAAGTTAAACAATGCAAAATAAAAGTTGAGTCTATACAATGCAAAGTTTACTACGAAGCAGCAGTCCAAGAGATGTCGTTGTTGAGGAAATCTTCTACTTCTTATTTAACTTAATGCCGCATAGGCATTTTTACCAGTCAACCATTGGGCTAAGCAAAATAAGATTGGACTAAACTTTCTGTGAAAGCTATCAAAACATGATTCTGCCTGAATTGTACTGATTTAGTAAATGTTTTCAACATACTTATATATGTATCTGTAGAGGCATACTAAGTAATTTACCCTTGCAGTATGTGTTGCACGCCATTGATTCCCGCTGGGAGACCCCCTGGGAGAGCAAAGCAGCGGTGCTATTGTACACGGAGCTGGCCATCAACTTCCTGAAGGTGCTGCTGTACATTGGCTTTGTGGCTGTCATGGTTCGCATCTACACATTGCCCTTGTTCGCTTTCCGGCCCATGTATGAGACAATGAGGTGAGTAGACAACTGATAGACAATTTGTGTGAAAATGTCACTATTACCAAAATCTCTATAAAGGGTGTGCAATATGGTTTCTTCCCTTTTGATGATCTGGAGTCTGGATGTTGTAAATCACCCTCAAACTTATAATGAAAATGAAAAATGTTGTTACTCATACAGACTTCTTTTTTATTTCTTTCAATTTGTCTGTTTTGGCTCATTGTTATCTTAATTTCATATGACAGGAGCTTCAAAAAGGCGTACAACGATGTGGTGTTGTCCCGCCGTGCTATCCGCAACATGAACACGCTGTACCCAGACGCGACCGCCGCCGAGCTCGCAGCCGCCGATAACGAATGCATTATTTGCCGTGAGGAGATGCACTCAGGTCTGTATTATATTTCAGGCTCTTTTTTTTGTGAATGCATTTACGCATCCCCGCCACCGGGGGACATCAATGGTTTCCAACCTAGCAGAAGAGTCAAAATATGATATTACATATATAGATAGATATTCGGTATTGTGAACCATACAATTGATTTAGAACTAGGTATAACAGACACTTGTTGCACAATTTAGGTGGCCTCGCTATAAGCGATCTCTTCCAAACAACCTTATGGTAGAGGATAGTTGAAAAATAAAGGTTCACAAATTTCCAATTATGCTGGCGATTCATTGGGATCGTTTTATTAATATTTCCAACGCTTATACTATATTTTTTTGTACCTATTGGTTAAAAAAGAGTTTGGGAATCACTGCCCTAGACACACTAGGTAAAAAGAGGCGCATAGAAAGTACATTAAATGTTGCAGAATAGGATATATTTAATTACATAAAACTGGGCATAAAAACGTGATATAGATGGATAAGAAAATTCTCTGATGGTAAATGACCCTAGAAATAAATAGGAAGTAATACTGAAACCAGTTATGTTGATTATCATAATAACGTAATAATGTCTGGTGTAGTGGTGTCCTCTGAAAGGACAGTACTTTATTGACATGTTTTGTGTTTTCATGGTGTCAACAGTATTATCATTATGAGGTATATTCTTCACCTAACGGTTATTGAAATGAGGTGAAATTTAAATCTTGTTATCCAGTTTATCATAATGTTTTGTTATGAAAATATTTGTTAGTGTTAATAGTTGTTAATCGTAAACAAGGTTGGTAAAACTATCGGCTTTGTTACACGTACGCAAGGTCGTATGCGCAGACGCCACGCGTCTTGTCGACGTCGACTACTACCTACTTTATATTTAGGGTTGTCTGATATTAAAACCTTATACATAGGAAAAAAACTGTATATTTATCAATGTGATAAATAATGTTGGTTTATCATTTTAATTGAAGGTACAAATTTTGTAATTATAATGTTAATTTATGCTGTGTAATGTTATAGCCATTTTTAATTTTAAAATGACTTGTTATTGTTTACTCAATTCGATATTATTATCACAATAATCCATGCCAGTTTTATTTAAATAATTAGGCAGTTTAGAATGAAAGTGCCAAACCTAATCATTTTTATTTACCTTTGAACTGGTGTAGTATTAAGAAAATCTTTCTTTGCTTTTTATTTCTAAATTACATCATTGTTACTATTCGAATAGTATTTTGGCATATTTAGTGTATGTAACATATTTGATACATTACCGATCGTGTTAACCGAATCTGTCAAAATACCTTTTGGATAATGCACTCTATGCATCGACAGTTTAGTTGATTTTGTTTTTGAATTAATGTAACCGTCCTTAAGTAGCTTGGTATACTAATTATCATATTTATAAATATGTAGAAATGAATAGATTTTCCCATCGCCACCAGGTGCCAAGAAGCTGCCGTGCAACCACATATTCCACGCGGCGTGCCTGCGGCTGTGGTTCCAGCGGCAGCAGACGTGCCCCACGTGCCGCCTCAACGTGCTGCGCGCGCCCGCGCCGCACGCCGAGCCCGCGCCCGCGCCCGCGCCGACACCCGCGCCCGCCGCCCACGCGCCTCCCCAGCCCGCCCCACCGCCGCCATTCCCCAACATACCGCCGCCGCGTGAGTGCACTTATGTCACATGCCATTTGTAGTGCGAACGGCTAAGCTATGGAACTAAAAATCTAATAAAAGGAAAATGAAAAGTAAATATAACTGAAAAGAAATATGTTTCGAAAGAATGAAGAATGTTTGCAACAAAAAGAAATTTAGTTTCCCCACAGGTATACGTACATAATAATATAACCACAGAATTTATAATCTGAATGACCTTTTCACACTAGACTGTATTTTTCTTGCGGAGAGAGAAAAAAAATGATTAAGGTAAATATTCTTCTCCTGCAGCGATGATGGCGTGGGGTATGCCGCCCGCGCCGCCGCCGCGACCAGCCTCCCTCGCCAACCTGACCACGGCTGAGCTGCAACGAATGGAGGGCACCGAGCGCAGGAATATTGAGGCCCGGCTACAGGTGCACTATGTTATTATTGTTCTTCATTGCAGTTTGGTTAGGAGCTCCAAAAAATTATGTGACGATCAATGTAATGAAATATATGATACAATGTGTATGTGACTAAACATTATACATTATGCCGATGTGTATGTGACTGTAATGATACATAACGTTGATGTACATGTGCCTATTGATCCATTATGTAGATGTGTATGTGACTGTAATGAACCATTACGTAGATGTGTATGTAACTGTAATGATACATTACGTCGATGTACATATGACTGTAAAGATCCATTATGTCGACGTTTATGTAACTGTAAAGATATATTACGTCGATGTCTTTGTGCCTCTAAAGGTACATTACGTCGACGGTTATGTTACTGTGAAGAAACATTAAGTCGATTTTTGTGACTGAAAGATACATTACCTCAACATGTATCTGTAATGATACATCGAAAGTGTATCTGTTCTGTAAGCCAAAATAAATACAATCATGCTACGTCATGGTCAAAGGACGCGGCGGCGTTCTATGTGTGATATAAACACAATGTTTTGACAAATCTATACTAATATTATAAAGCTGAAGAGTTTGTTTGTTTGTATGTTTGTTTGTTTGTATGTTTGTTTGTTTGTTTGTTTGTATGTTTGTTTGTTTGTTTGAACGCGCTAATCTCAGGAACTACTGGTCCGAATTGAAAAATTCTTTTTGTGTTGAATAGACAATTTATCGAGGAAGGCTTTAGGCTATAAAACATCACGCTGCAACTATTAGGAGCGAAGATATAATGGAAAATGTATGTTCGCGCGCAAGGTGAGCGCGGAGTGTTAGTCAACGCGGGGGGCGGGGGGAAACGATCCGCGACCGCAATGCCCCGCGCTGCCCCGCACCGCCTCCTCTCAGCCGCCTGGTGCACTGGGGCGCCGGGAAGCGGAGTCGACGACGGAACTCGGACGCAGACGCAGCTGCCACGCGCTCCGAATATAATCCCTTCACGATTATCAAAGTTTCAATGTAAAAACAAAGGGGAAAACTATTCCACGCGGACGAAGTCGCGGGCACTGCTAGTAAGTATATAAATGTAACTCACTTTGCCTCATGTCGAGTGTGTATTGCAGTTGCTGCGCGAGATCCAGGCGATGTTGGACGCGTCCGTGCTGCTGATGCAGCAGTACTCGGCCGTGGTGGCCACGCAGCCGCTGAACCAAGCCACCGTCGCTACCCAGACCGATGCTACGTATGTACCTTACCTTTATTATGCGAATTGATATTGTTTACCAACTTCCATGGCATGTGTTCTACATAAGTCAAGGCTGTTGGTGTGCAGTTTGGCGCATTAAAATTTAGAAGTCCCATAATGACAGAGTACTTGTCGCATTGCTATCCACAGTTAGTGTAAGAATCTATAAAATATATAACCAGTACTCCATAGATTTCTTTGAAGGATTATTATTATGCCGAGGTTCTCTTAGGGGAATACAGTATGGGGCAGACAAATAGGATTATTATACTAATGCAGAGATTGTCTCAGGGCTTATGGGGCACTTCAAGTTTTTAAAGGTTCGTCAAAGCGCATGCGATCCCTATGGTGTTGCCACTTCCCATCAGGTGGGGCGGCAGCCAGTTTGTCACCCTAGTGATGATGGATTGAACAATTTTGTGTCCAATGCATCGAGAATAATTATGGAACTTGTATTACAGCCAACCGTCGTCAGAGCCGGAATCGAAGACGAAAGTAAAGGTTGAGCCGGACGTAGTGCCGACGACGAGTCGCCAGGCCTCGCCCGCCGCCTCCACCAGCCGCGCCGGCGAGCAGCCTGACCGGCCGCTGCCCGACACCACTACGGACGCTAGCTCTAGGTAACATTACGTAAATACCGCCCATCATCAGCCTATTGCTGTCCACTGTTGGACATAGGCCTCCCATCTGGAGTTTGACGCATACCGTCCCACTCGTGTTTCGTCACGAATTCAAAAATGGTCCCTTTCGCTTACTGCATCGTCTATTCCATTTATAAGTTTGTATTGACATAGCATTTGTTGCGATACTTCTCTAAAGCCGACTTTGTATGCTTAGTTAAGTTATGCCATTTTTTTAGGTATTGAGTTACAGAAATGTTTATTCTTAATATCATTGAATTTGTGAATATCAATTCAGGGTTGCAATTGCTATTTGACTTTTACAATATAGTGAAGATTACCAATTAGATATCTCCATGTATTGAATGTCAGAACATTGAAGATACCCTAAATATGTACCTACATAAACAAATATTACCTATACAAGCACCCAGACATAAAATAAACACAAAAGTTTGTCGTGGGTGGGAGTCTTGGTTCAGAAGGTAGGGGTCACTACCAAATGAACTATCTTGAACTTTTTCTTGCAAAACTAGTAAAAAACATGTTTATGCATTCTAAGTGTGCACAATGTTTACGCTGTTTGTATTGAGAATCTAAACAATCCTTTGTTTTGTTTACAGAGACAAGACTGATGCCGACGCCGAGGAACTGAGAAGACGCCGACTGCAGAAATTCACTATGGATAAATGAGCTTGTTGAAATAAAAGTGTTTTCGTTCCACTCTCCTAACTTACTATTATTTAATGTACAAAGTGTTTCGGTATGTGTAAGCATTGTGTATTCTAATCAAAATAAATGTATTTATGTTCTTGTAAATATAATACGATATACACATGAATACATAACATGATGATTTTCTTATTCCATGCAAGTCACACACATTATAGGTAGTTAGAAGTTGGGCGTACTTAATATTTTATCATTATTATTTTGTTTCTCTTTAGTTTAAAATTTATTGTTAGTTTGATTTAAATCATTCCATAATTAGTGAAATAAAAGAAATTGATATCATATTACATTATTTTAATCAACTACAACTATACATAATTTATCTACTTTAAAGCTAGCAGTTATAAAATGCATTGATATAACCATACACTTGTGGGTTGTAGTTTTCTAGTACAGGCATTCCATTGAAGTATCTACTTGAGTCATACAGTTTCATGTCATTTTTGGTATACCATACATTTTTAGTTCCATCTTTGCCATTCACATCCAAAGTATTTAGTTCCAGCACACCAAAATGGTAGTTCTGCCCATCAGTTTGTATGCAGTTTATGTAAACTGGCTCAGGTAAATCTTTCACATTTTCCTGGAAATATAAGTGATGAAAATTTTTAATTATATCCCCCTAAAATTTAATCTCTGGGAAATGGGTGATATGGTTCCACTACATAGGAGGACTGAGCACACAGCCCTCAGGCCGGTAAATCCACTAGAAATAGTGAAATTGTGTACATATGTCCACATTTGAAGTGATTAATTTTGACTTATTACTTTCATTGGAGAACAATATTTTAACAGCATAAGTATTTCTTAAGGTATTATGTACCATATAAATACTACATGATCATATTGAAGATAATAACTTACACCATGTAGCTGCTTAGCATAAGCGGAAGCGACTGTGAATGCATGTGTGAGCGAGCGGCCCAGGATCTGGTTAGGAGTCACTGGGGTCTCGAAGACATTGCTCACTTCAGTGCTGTTGAAGTGAAGCCATGTGGTGTGTGGGTGACTTACACTCACAGAAGGTTTGATAGCTGGAAATATAATAATATTATTTAAAATTAAAAATAAAGTGAAAACTTAATAATTAATATTTTTCTTTTAAGGAAACTGGCTAAATTGAGTGATCTTTTGTCCATTATACACCTGAAAAGCATATTTCAGTCGTATATTTATAAGAAGAATGATAGTTTCTACAAATGAATAGTCAATGTATTCATTTCAGGTCCAACTTGAATAGAAGTTGTGTCTTCTTTTGCATTTTATAAGAAAGCAATGTGTAAGAAAAGTAGTTAGTGGAATAATAAAGAGATAAGTATGGAATCAAAGGTTGACACTTACGGTACATACTAGCCTTCTTATAAAAGTGTTCCATTGGCAGAGTGACTGTGTGTTTCACGGGATACATGTCTGGTATTTCAACAAAAGGTATATCCTTCTCTGTGTCATGCTTCACGGGCTTGTTGCTGGTCACTAAGATGTTGGATTCCTCTTGGAACTGTATGAGGTCATCTTCTTTTTCAAATGTGGAGCAACTCGGCACATCATTGGACACATACTTGGATTGAGTCACTTCATAGTCACTGCTTCTTTCAACTAATTGGAGTAGGCGATTTGTGATGATTTCACTGAAAATAATTACATACTAGTGTTCAATTATATCAACTATAGTCCAAGGAATATGTGTTGGAAAGTACAAACTCTTGGTGTAATTAATGAAGTAAATGATTATATTATTATTTTTAGAATTAGTTCACATGTAAGATTTTATATAAAAGAATAGAAGTGTAGTGGTGATCAACTAAGTGGTCTCATCAATATCCAAAAAAATAAGGAACCTAAAGGACATGATTACATTTTCAGAAATCACTTACTTTCTTCTCCTGTCTGTGATTCCCAGGATTCTAGGGAAGTTGTAAGCTGGGCGCAATATATCTTTAATTTTAGGCAATTTCTTCTGTTCACAATCAAACACATTTGCAGATAATATAGCTTTCTTGACATTATCGTGGATAGCTTTAGGAGCAGCCACTCCGGCCAGTTCCTCAATCTTTGGTGGCAGTTTATCTTCTGCAATAATGGTTTTAGTTAGCACTTGAGCTTGAGAAAGCCCTTCGAGGAGCACATTCGTGTTTTTAAGAGTGTAACAAGGTTTTTCTTTGTAATCTGGATGGTTTTCGTCTAATGGTAAAGGTTCATCATATAGTCCAACGATCTTCACTCTGTAAGAAAATCATATTATTTATAACCAAATATCAGTTTCACACATACAAGTTTTACCAGTAAAGCTATCAATACTATCAGAATAGGTTTAAAATAATTTAATATTTGCAAGACTAATATTTCATACAACCTTTCATGGACTTCTGGCTTTTCTTTCACAAATTCCAAGGCATCTTCCACAGGGATACCCTTAGATTTCAAATACTCTTCGATGCCGGTATCAATAGGTACACGTTTGCCTTGTACTATCCAATGTTTTTTGAACATAAAACCGATGTGTTGTCTGTATAAAATTGAAGATAGTTTCATTTTGGTGTATTTTGATTTATTTTTCAATACCTTATAACCTCAAAATTGTGCATGACAGACTGCACTGACATGACGACAACTGTCAGCAGAACTTTTTTTTGAAACCATAATTTATGCTTTGGAATATAAGCATTTTAAGCCGTTTTTTTTGTACGTGTTATGTTTTAAATAGAAGATTGATATTCTGCCGGGCTATTCACAATCATGAAAGTATAAGTAGTACTTAATACTTCCATGTTCACAATACCTTCGAAAAGTCATTCAAGTATTCTATTCAAAACTTTTTTTCGTCGAATCGCTAAGTTTTCATACTGATTTCGCGAAGCTTAAACTGCCTGGTAACTCTGTTCATCTAGCCTCTTTTTGTCAAGGATTTTATTGACAGGGTATTACAAGACTTAACATCAATGTGGTTCACAAACACATCCTTTAAGAGACCCTCTACTAAGCGATACGAAGCATCCAATCTCTTTTAACATGGTGACAAGATAAAAGGCTTTAACCAAGGAAAAAGTCGTCTAGTAGTACCTATCTACTCGCCCTCGTCGTTGGTTGGTTTCATAGTATAAGAGCCAGTACCTAATCGGTCATGCATCGTTTTGGGCTTCTCATATGGGGTGCAACCTCTTCGTAGGGCCACTGGCCCGTTACCTTCACACGTGTGTAGAATTACAGTGAAATATCTGTGTCGTGGTAGGACTATCTGATCTCATTGCAATATAATCATGACTTACATTGACACTCTATATATGATCAGCTAGAAAAGTCCCTGAACACTTTAGTACTAAGTCAAGGTAAAGTTAAGTTCATTATGCTTAGAAATCCCTTAGAAACAGGCAAATCAGCTAATTTTACTTACTAAAGTGTTCAGCTACTTTCGATTCTGACCGTATTTTCAACTCAAGCCGTCCCACCAAATAAAATCTAGATAATATTCATCATCATCATCATCATCATCAGCCCGTGTCAGATTATATTATAATACACTAATTAAGTAGGTATTACTTACCATCCATTACACTATTTCTGAGCTCTAACAACACTAGGTACATTTAACAACTGACTGAGACACGCTTTATAGCAGATAAAGTACCGCTTTGAAAGGTTTTTATATGGGTGGGATAGGCTTTTATACACCTAAGTAAGAAAGTAGGCATAAATATATAATTTGAATAAAATAATATCATGACTAAAGCATGCAATTTTCTGTCGCTATGGTAATAATTGTTAATATCCATCATTAGATGGGTCCCTATCAATTGCAGGACTGACATTTGGTCTCATCAGTGGGAATTTGATACAGTGCCGGAATGGATTTATAAGTTAAGTTAAATTAATGTAGGAAAGGAAACAACAAGTCATTTCGTAAATATATATATTTAAATTTATATCTTCCATCAATACATACAACGACACTTATACATTCAAATTTGGCCGTAATTACAATAGGTCTCACTTTAAAATGGCATTGAACGTTCATCGTGGTAATAGGTATCAATAAAATTAACAGAGAATTATTTAAACGACTGGCATTGAAACTGCGATGCGGCCTTATAAATTTAAAAATACATGGACAATTCGTACACCTACATTTTGATAAGACGGGGAAGACATTATTTTTGTAGGTAATTTCGACTTCTCAAAAATGTCAAGAAAACAGCACCTTGTACGAAAACCAAAAGAATAACCACCGACCGATTGCACACGACAAAAGGAGTATGATATTGATGGAGGAGAAATACCTTTACAAAATAAAACTTATCGAAATATCTTCGGTGTATGCTAGGATCTACAAAAATTGAAAATAATACAACTAATTAATTTCATAACTAGTAAGACATACAATCCCTTACCACGAGATCAGCGACCAGTGACGTCACCCGGTGTTGCTTACGTTTTGTAACCTGCTTGATAGTCGGGTACTAAGTTAACGGTGAAAATATACTTTAGGGCAGTGGCGATGCCGTGTCGATGTTCGTCATAATACTTACTACAAGGAAACAGTGACAATTTGGAATACAAGACAGATGAGAAGTCCCTTTGGTAATTTCACAGTATCTTTACCAATTGGTGGGCATTTTAGATTTAAGAATCTTTGGACTTTTGGGTATAAAATATTTAGAAATCGTTCTATTTCTGTCATCATTCTAACTATGCATTAATTTAACCGCATATTGCAACAATTTGCGAATCAAACATACAACACTTATTACCTATTATAATATAATACCTAATTATTTTTATAAAGTAACAAAATTAACTTATATTTACAGTTATCGTTAAAATTATAGCCGAAATTTTCTATTTTAGCACTAAAGTTTACAGTTTCGACAGTTGACTTTATAATTTCAGAGGGTACTTAGATACCAGAAGAAGTACCGGAGGTACTTGACTACGATTCGTTAGGAGTTAATATCATTAAATAGATGTAGTGCCTCTTAATACTGGCGCTTACGCATAACACAATGATTAATGATTCAAAACCGAACAATAACAGCAAATTTAAGGCACCGTTGGTTACTCTGGTAGCGGCGTCGGTTGGACTTGCTCTGCGTCGCGTCGGCTCATTGGTCGCGGTGGCCCTCTATCGATAGAACCTTGAGTATGGGTTAGTCGTTAATAAGTATATTATAAAATCCACTGGTGGTTGTGTATGAGATCAAATCCGACATAATGTGAAACTTTTCATACGATCGGAGCTACAAAACCTGTAGTAGTAGAAAAATCGACTAAACTGTCAATAGGTACAGGTTAAATGATTCTGTTCACAGGTTCATTTTAAATCAAATAGGTTCGTGTACGGTTTAATAGGTAATATTCGTGCTTTTACAACCTGTGGTGCTGGTACGTACCATGTCTTTAGATAAAGAATGTTTTGAAATAAAAATCTAATCATACAATAGACTAGCGTTTGATCTCACAGTCTCGGCCGACGGTGAGCGGAGACACATCGGAGACGGAGCACGCTTACGTTAAAATAGGCTAAAAGATACGATGGTACTATGTAGTTGGATAAATAATTGTGAAACAGTTTGACAAATTTGAACTGAACGAAGTATTGGTGAGTCGTGGGATGGAGCGACCGCCGCTGGGATGGTGCGCGCTCAGTCGTCGTCTTTCTTCTCCATTTTGGGCTCGTACATCGCGTGCAGTTGCTCCGGAGATATTCTGTGGAACAATAAACATTTTATTAAGATCTGTATCTAATCAACCATATAGCCTTTTATAAGTTCGTTTAGTTAACGGTTTGGTACGTCTCTCTATACAAAGTTTATTAACTTGCCAAAGTGGAATAAAATTGATACCAAGCCGATTAAAGAAAAAGATTGCCATAGTAAGATTCCGCGCGAGTGCAAAATCAGTATTGCCAAAGTTATTGCACAATTACCCGAGCAAGCTCTGCAGGTCGCAGACGAAGCGGTAGACGTAGCGCTTGCCGGCAGTCTTGTGGATGATGTTCTTGTCGTAGTAGTAGCGGAGCCCGCGCGACAGCTTCTCGTAGTTCATCTTGGGCTTGTTCTTGCGGATGCCCCAGCGCCGGGCAACCTGCGATCACAACATTCATAAGTACAGATACAGAACCATCATCACAATTTTAAGAGAGGTAGGGCATAGCGAATCTTCGTTCGTATTGGGCTGCCCGTCCGGCCAGCCAAATGACCTCCGGGTCGTGTTTCTGCTGGTGAGTAGGGTCTCCGGAAGTCGTGGGGGGTTAGGGTTGGGCCGTTGGCAGTGGCAACTGACAGGTAACTAACCAGTTACTTGCCAGTTGTCACAGCGACTTGGCTTTTCTTTGGCTTTCCATCAGGCGTAGGGAAGCCATTATGTCGACGAGCTACTGTAAAAAAAAACCATCAAAACTGAAAAAAATATCTAACACGTATCTTTAGGCGCATTTTGTAGTGAACTATAGTATAGAAGTGTGTCGGAGTTTTGGGTGAGAGGATTGAAATTGAATATTTGTGTCTGAGCTTAATTTAGGATAAAATGCAATACTACGTGTAACGAGTTTATGCTCAATAAGGGTACCTAGATTGCAAGACGTCAAGCAAGGATGATGTAGACATGATAATATCGGCTTTGGTCATAAATTCCAAATGAAGGCATACGGAAAAGGTTTGGAACCTATGGAATGGTTTAGTTGGTTAATAAATACCTCATCTGGGTCGGTGAGCTTGAACTCCCAGCCGTCGCCGGTCCACGAGATGAACCCCTGGCAGCTCTTGTCGGTGAGCAGCTCCAGCAGGAACTGCCACAGCTGGATGGGGCCTGAACCTGCGCACGTCACACACACTTGCTTTACGATATACGATGACGCCTACATACTGGACTCGTCTGAATCAACGTTTAAATGATACTAACATGATCGAATCAGGCAATGGTGATCACTTCTACTCTTATTTGTTATGGAAAGTATAGATACCCCTTTTTTAACTGACTACGATGATAGAAGGATGAAAGAAGGCTTTGTCGTCACCGATACGAGGGAGGGGAAGGCTCTCACACCTAGGAAAAGTTATGCCTACTACGTGATGTGAACCATTTTGTATTTTCACCCCATACCTACTCCTAAAATATATTTAGACTAAGTACCCACTTGGTAAAGTTCTTTTTAAATAAAGAATTTGGGATCGTTTTCCCTTTAAATCTACTTAGTTTAAGTATTTCCTAAACAACCGATATCAAACTAATGGCGCTGTTGCCATCGCGCCCCGCGGTGGCGCGGTGCAAAGGGTGAACCGGCTAAGGTCGATTAGGTTTAGTCTTTAATACATTTTGCAGTAAGTAGTTATTCATACCGGTGAAGCAGGGCCCCGAGGCGGGGTAGGCGAGCTTGTCCTGCGGGATGAGCGCGTGCTGTTCGCTCGGCCACTCGGCCCACTCTGCGCACGCGCCGCCGTACTCGGCCGCGTAGCTCTCGCCGTAGCCTTCGCCGCCGTACCTCCCGCCTGCTGCAATACAACGAAAAATTGCTTTAACCTCATGAAACCGACATTTTCAGACACAATTGATTTAACAATAGAAAGTGGTATTCAAACAAAAGAACATTCGGTCTTCGACTTACTGTTGTTTTGATGTCTTAATCGAGCTTTATTAGTGGCACAGTTCTTTTAATTATCCTCTACCCTTGCGTATTTATTTAATCTCTAACGCACAACAGAAAAGTGTTCATAGGGCGGACTTAAGCCCGCGCAGACACTCTCTGCCTGTTAATACCTACTTGGGTTAAGCAGAAACAAATGTGAGAGGTTGTTTGGAAAGGATAAGTAGCTTATAACGATAAGACCGCCTAAATTGTACTTTAATAGTCAAATATTTAATGTGTAATAAATAATATCTGTCTATCACAGCATATTGGCTTCACATCGCCAAACAACAACAAACAAACCAAATCTCTAAAATTATCTCAATAATAAATAGACGATATGGTATGCCGTATGCGTGGCTTGACTTGAGGTAAAGGCCGATGTTTCTTTCTAATTAATTTACCTAGTTCCTGTTTCATCTTAAAACTTCATGTCATAATCATGGCACGAGTAACAAAATCAAAAGAAAATGACACAAAAAGGGCCAAGAATAATTGCGACCCAAAGCGACGACAGCGAGGATGTAAAAACGCCGCGCCAAACATGTCCGTATTCAATTTCAGTCACGCACGCTAACAGTGCGATCTTTCATCTGCCAGTTCTCGGAGTCGCGTTACCCGCAGCTTTACACATGACACACCGCCGCTAATTGGTATCACAGCACTTGCTTAATTGCTGCTATTTCTGGACGTTCTGAATTGTGGTGCACTCGTTTGATTAATACTGGGGTTTGAGCTCGTTTGTTACGACAGACACTTAATTGGCAATTGTTTAGAACTGTAACGTTATTTGTCATATAGGTTCTCTTCAAATTGGTAGACTAAACTCGCTTTGGGACTGGTTTAACTGCATTAGTGGTACGGTAGGTATTTCCTGTATAAACAATTGCCTGCATAATCAGGAAAGAGCTAACGACTGAAGGTTGAAATTTAAAGATAAAATTAATTCCTACTAATTTCTATTTGAAGAGTCATTTGAGAGGGGTCACCGTGGTCACAGCCCAATGATACTGTTTCTGGATTATCATCTTGCCCGACCAAAAGTCTATTAGAACCTTCGGACTGGACTCCGCTTTATCAGACAACGCCCTATACAATGACGTCGTTAAATACATACTTTCTATAATATTTCAGGCCCTCGGTGAGCCGAGGTAGGGTTAGTCATACCTCGCCGAGTAGTAGGTAGGTAATGTGCAGTACTTATAGGTACTGTAGGCGACAGAGCAGACTCACCTCTGGGGTAGGGCTTGGAGTATGCGTGCGGCTGGTACTTGGGCTCGTGCGGCAGCAGCGGCTGCGCGTGCGCGTGCGCGTGGTGGTAGTACTCGTCGAGGTAGGGCTGCGCGGGCGCGGGCGGCGCGGGGTACTCGGCGGGGTAGTACTCGTCCAGCGGCGAGGACGCGGCGGGCGCGGGCGCGGCCGGCGCCCCGGACGTCTCCGTGTAGCCGCCGTACGAGGGCGTCTCGCGGGGGCCTCCGGTTGTGTACCCTCCTGGAAGGAAATTAACGCTCTTGTTAGCTTTGAGGAGAACAATAGATCAGGGTTAGAGGTGGAAACTAAACTTCAGATCACCACGTGGCCACGTTGGAGCACACAGCGCCATCTAGTCCCAAAGTAAGCCGAAGTTTGTATTATGACAACTAATAAACTTAGGTACCTACTTCTCGATCTTACACTAAATAGCTATTACTGATCTCGTAGAATAGAATATTGGGTGTACCTAACCAGTCTGCCCTTCACCATTTGTTATATTTTGACACTAACATAAAAGTTGCTACTGAAGTAGGACTTCCCGTTGGGAATTAACGATGCTGATTTCCTTTGTCTCTCAGTGGTGGATATCGGAAACGAGGCTAAGAAAATGGCAACGGGTCCCGGGAATATACATGGTGGATAGATGATTATGTATGTACTTTGGTTTGGGATCCAGGCGTTTCTCCAGTATGACATTAGGATTTAATGCTAATAATACCAACATACTGAAAAACTACGATGTGAAAGATGGTCTCATACGAAAAGCAGTGAGTAAAACAAATCAGGACACAATCGCAGTCGGCGCGTGGTGAGAGGCGTGGGGGGCGGGGGAGGGGGAGGCAGGTCCGCACCGGAGCGCGACGGACGCGGTTCACGGCGCGCCCTTTGTTCTGCGCCCGCGCCGGACAGCCAGCGTGCACGCACACCTATGCTACGTGCGCCATTATATTGACTGTTTAGTACAAAATAACGTATTTCAAATCAGAGCATTGCATACTTTCTACATAATTGAGAGATGGGATAGATCTGTTGTGTTGTGATAGAGGTTAACACCCAAGAGCGCGTTGTAGATAGTCAACATTTTTCAATTGTTAGAAACTAAACTAAATATAGATGTAAACTTGGTAAATTATACCAAATTAACAAGGTTTGTACTAGATCATACCAAAACTACTCTGTTTGCATACGCGTATCTTTCCATGACGCTTGGCAGAACGTCAAAGCTCTTCTTTGTCAATGTTTTTATTTATAAAGATAAACCAAGACTAGCCACGCTGGGCCACACATCTAGCCCCAAACTAAGCCGAAGCTTGTACTATTTTGTTTTTTATCACTGATTTTTGTAATCTAAGTCTAGTACCTTATCTTGTATACGATCTGGTGGGTGTTATGTGATTCAACCGGTACAATAGTTCGCAGCGCTTGGAGCCTCGCGGGGTCAGTAGTCGCGCGCTATTGTCCGTGGTGCTGACGTTGACCGCACTACCAAGGCACCACTAATACATATAAATGTATAGATAGCAATGGGATGTAAGGGAGCGGCATATCATCTTTTCGCTCCAAGCCAACCTCACCTGCCCGTGGTGCATCCTGCCGAATAACAAACGAGGCGCTGGCAACCGACTGGTGGCGGTATAACCACCACAAATTAAGGCGTAGCTAAATACCACAGGCCGATGACGGGCAGCAGCGTCACCGGAGCAATAAGCTACGCCCTGCGATCGCCAACCCGCCTGCCCAGCGTGGCGATTATGGGTATATCCTCCAGAAGTTGGCCCTAGGTGGCGAACAGCTGGAGAGGCCTATGTCCAGCAGTGGACTGCAAAAGGCTGATGATGATGATGATGTATAGATAGCTTCCAATTCAAGCTACATACTTGTAGTTAGCGCAAACAGATAAAGGTATATGATTAATTGCAAAAGGACCCTTCCTTTATACAAAGAGTTAGAGATACTTCTCTCCATTCTACATTAGATATGAGCAGGATTTGGTGGGCAAACCAGATCATGTAATGTTTGCACATATCCCAGAGCTAGTTGTGTACATAGAATCCACATCGGTTTCGACTAAACTAATCTGTGGAATAAGTAAATAAAGTACATAATAGTATAGCAAGAATTTGGAACGAGTACATCACGATTTCTGCATTCTCTTGCATCTCCCAAACTTTGGATTAAAATGGACTAACTGCCTTCAAATCGTCGTTCCCAATCCGAAACGGGAATATGATTGATTGCATCTTAATAGGTAAGTACGAGTAAGTATGTAGGTACTTTTGAAAAACCTTATTAGACTAAGTACAAACAAAGCTGGAATATGAATGTAGAGACTCAAAAAAGTAGAGAATTTAAGCAAAAATATCAGATTTTAATGAATACAGAAACGATCATGAAAAGAAAGAACACATTTTTAACTACGAATATTTGGTGAAGGACAAACATAATATCCTTAATGGTCCGGAGGAGAAACTGTCCAAAAACAAAGAACAAAGCGCGAACAAATCACGCAGCTGTCACTCTGACAAATAGAAGTATTTTAATGAAGCCGAAGTGGCTAATTACCATTCCACACTTTTCTAAAACAAGACTAATAAATTGTGTGGAAACGTAAAAAGCTCTCCCAGGAGCTGAACCTGTGACCTCACGAACACGGGACGGGCGTGCTCACTGGGCGCACTCTCTTACTTTACTAACTAAAATAACTTAATTGCGTTCTTCGTAATAAATAGAGGATAGATCACTTCCTACGTAAATTATGTTTCAACTAAGTAAATTCCATAGAGAACGGCAAAGTTTTTGTCTTAACTAATCGGATTTGTTTTTGATTTAGAGTAATTCAATAAGATTTATTAGGTAAAATATACTGAACCAAGATGCAAATAAGTAGTATGATTAGAATATTCTATTCTATTCTATCAGGACATTTAACAGAACGATTTTCTCATCTCCATGAAAAAAAATTAGGTCTCAGATTTATGATTGATACGTTGTAGAATTTTATCGAATCTAAGAACGAAGTGATTGACGCAACTATTTTGTCTGTGTTGTCTGATATCTACGTTCTGATTATTTTATAAAAGTAATTAGGTACTTAGGTATGAGTATCATGATTTAATCTACGATTTTAGACCTTTGGTTTTTTATTTACAAATGAGATATTTATAACTAAGTACTTAATTCAAGTGTGCCTCTAAGTGATAAAAAATTTAGAGAGTTAACTTTTTCTACAGGTTTTTAATACAAATCTAGTGTTTTACTGTTTACGGACAGTTTCCTGCCCTGACATCATGTTATTTACTTGATTAGATCCATTTCGAGAAGACCCAAAATCAATTCGTCTTCAGAGCTCGTACCTCGAATCATACGGGCCGATAGCCGTCCCCAATCGATGTTGCATTCACCAATTCGCTCAATAAGACGGGCCCAGCGTGTGACGAGACGGAGCGCGGATAAAGGCCGCGACATAGCGATATGCGATACAAAGAAGTTTCATTTGATCTGGTGCGCGAGAGGCGAGGGGCGTGCGGCGTGGGGCGGCGCGGGGCGGGGCGAGCCAATCGGGCGCGGCCACGCCTCGCGGGTCGAAAGGTCGCGCCGTCACCGCTCCATTGGCGCGCCCGCCCCGCTACACGGGCTCCTTCGCCTTCGTCTTGGAGTCTGCGGGGCACGCGCACTTTTACACACGGACGTTAATTGATATTGTTACGCTGTCATCGTAACTCAATGTTGCCTGTTCGTTAGAGTATGGTCTATCAAGTATCAATTGTATACCTACTTAATTTTAACCATTTATCTATAAATTACGCCTAAACGTGTACTTTATGACGGTATGAAACTGTTAATTTTGGAAATGCTGGAAGCAGACCCAATAAATTCATTGCTCTATATTTTATAGAAACAATCAGACAGATGAACTGTCAAATAATTATTAGAACTAATTAAGTCAAGTCATCAAGTAGCCAAAACATATTTATAGACACATAATGTATTACATATATTTGCTACACTTACTTTAATAGAGATGACTAACAGCTCTTGTATAAGAATGACTGAACTACTTATTATTTTACAAAAATAATTATTTTAAACCTTCAATTAGTCTTTTACCTCCTACTTACCCAATGGTACCATTGCTTTATTGGTCATTTCAATATTATTTTCATATTAATTGCGCGACAGTCTGTTCTTTTGCAATTACAGTGCATTCCCGACCTAGACCAGTTGGTAATTAAATGAACATCCACTTTATATAAACACCAGTGCAAACAACGCTACAATGTAGAGTCACAGTTATAACTGTAAGTGTTGAATTTAATGATATTCTCTGCTCTTAAGTACATAAATTGCAAATGCAATAAACATGCGAGCTAACATGTAAGTATAGAAATACTAATTATAAGTATTTAAGTAAATAATTTGGCTTTTTGAAGTTTCATTACATAATAGTACTAAAACATAGAGATACTCGTTAGCATTCTATAACTTCGAATGATTTCAGAAACAATCCTCCTAAGCTGTAGATTTGCATTTTTAAAATTTTATCTACCAAAAGTTCCAATCATAAATCTTTCATCATCATCTTCATATTTAAATATCAACAGCTCATTTAATATTCCTATTTTAGATTAGTTACCTACTGTAAATACGGTCTTAGTCAGTCATCCTAGACACGTGTGTTTTAACTTATCATTTGAATTTCCCGTTTTCTAAAATAGTTAATTCTTAATAGGTTATTTACTAAATTACAACATCGATTCTACGTAACGAAGTTGGAGACACACTGTAAAAAGAATAAAGTTATCTTTTTAAGTAATTTAGGTTGGCGTGCAGGAATGTCCCACATGCTACCGGCACATGCGGCGTAACCTTAGACCCCGCGGCAGCTGTGTCTCGGCCACACTTTTTACTTTTTCGACATGTCCTCCACGAAACCCGAGACCCGCGAAAATGTTCAGCAGTCTTTTTTTGGAAGAGCACGCGCTAAGCTTGCCATATGGCGGCGCGTCGCTGTGGTGACAACATGACTTTTTGTTTTTCGCGAGTGGCTTTTTGTTATTACGGCCATACTTCATTGTAAAATTAAAAACTTTATAAGTATTTAATTGTTTTAAAATAATCACCTGCCCAATTTTGTTTTGTTTCCTTCTTTTAAAAATCTTTGTCTGCTAATAGCACAAATACCAGAAATACGACCATTCAATATTGTTGAATTAAAAAAATACTCCGAATTTGTACCTATATTCCCAAATGGATGATGGCTGCCAACAGTGCCAACCAAACATAAGATGAATAACTGAAAACAAACTTCATTAATCTCTTCATCATAAAACTTGCAAGCCAATTCGAATGGAGAATAAAATAATTTGTAATTTCAAACGACTTTCAAGCACATCGCGCCAATTCCCATTTGGGAACGGAAGTCGAAATATGAATTTTTAAAATTAGAAGCAATGCTGGCGCAGGTGAGCGCTGGGTGACAGCCGATGTCGTCCGCGCGACGACCGCTGCGGTGTTTTGACATAAATACCCTGGCCTCATTAATTAATTAAAAAGAAAAAGATGACATTCGCCATTACGTTTCCATAAATATTTTTAATATTTTCCTTTCTGTATTACCTATAATATCTAATTCATTTAGTTACAGGCAGGTGTTTACATAAATTATAACTAAGAAATTATGTATAAGATACCTGCAGTCGGGACTGCAGGACACAAAATTCGTTTTATAATCATGCTCACAAAAACTATTTTTGCAATGAAAGTAATAATTTGTCGACAGAAAGACACGATTGTGACATAGAACATAGTTAGGAAAAGCAATATTTTAAAAAATAATCGTGAGAAAAGCGACAGTATTTGAAAATAAGAGGAAATGGCTGTCAACGGGTGACTTTTAAATCAAATTCAAAATTGGACCATCTTTCGACAGGAAGAGTTAAATATTTTAATGTCGCGTTGACACTGCGCTTTGTCATGTAAGTATTTTCATAATTATGATTGTTTTATTGAGTAAAAGTTGTTTTATTGAGTTGAACAATAATTATTATTTACTTGTTCTTGTTCACCATTGGTACATTTCGGATTGAAAACCCAGCAGCAGTGCGACTGTGTGTTTGAAGGTTTTATTTATAGAATATGAGTTCACATGCTTTGTTTATAAGGAGTATCAATCAATTTTCCTCCCTATGATGCGAAATGGATAAACACCAGAGCTGCCAATATTTATTGGCTATAAAATTGTATACAGTAAGTCTAATAATTACAATTTTATGCTGGTTCTACATACATTTTATTCAGATATTACCGCACCCAAGTTTTTAGTTATAAAAATAATTCCAGCCTTACAATAATATCCGGCCGAATATTATGTTAGCATTAATTTATAATCAAACTGTCGCGGCAGATGTTAATTCGGATTTACCAGAATAACAACAAGTTTTAGACAGCGGTCGGTCGCGCCGGCGTTTGTGCTCGCCGCGGGTTCGGCTCGTGAAAATATTAATTAATTGTATCGATAGAGCGATTAATCGTGATTCCGTCCGCTCGGTTGAGTGAGATTCCGATCGAGTGTGCGTGCGTACCGTCGGAAACTAGTAAACTTATGTAGGTATCTTATTTACAAAGCTTGTAAACTAGTTGGCTTTGTACATAAGATACCTACTAAGATAATTCTTCCAAAGTTTTTATTAATTTAAGCCTATCTTTTGCAACTTTAATTAATGGGCAGAGACCTTATTCGAAATAAAATTTAATGATTCAAGTATAAGTTTTAATGATCCTGCCCACTGCCCTATGCGTTAGGCGTCACGAAATCGACTCCCACACAAAAAAAAAACCGGCCAAGTGCGAGTCGGACTCGCGCACGTAGGGTTCCGTACCACTGATTGAATGAAAAAAATTAGGTAATTTGATTTATGATGTTTAAAAAAAAACTACTGTCTAGATTTCATTCAAACCAAATTTCGTTAGTAGTTTACATAGTAATACACATCATATATTTTTTTCAGTTTTATAATGCCCCTATTTTAGAAGTTACGGGGGGGGGGGGGGGACACACATTTTACCACTTTGGAAGAGTCTTTCGCGCAAAATGTTCATCTGAGAAAAAAATGATGTTAGAAACCTTAACATCATTTTCAAATACCTATCCATAGATACCGAGATGTCATCATCATCATCAGCCCACATCAGTCCACTGCTGGACATAGGCCTCTCCCAATACGGCGGCGTGATGTAATTCGCAAGAATTATTATTACGTTGTCTAGATTTAAATTATGTATGTAGTGCTTCAGATCTGCAGACAGGGCACGCAACACTTGCTTCTTATTTATTTACTTCAAACACGTTTTGATCTTTTTTGACAGTTTTAAAAA
This sequence comes from Conogethes punctiferalis, assembly GCA_031163375.1. NCBI lineage: Eukaryota > Metazoa > Arthropoda > Insecta > Lepidoptera > Crambidae > Conogethes > Conogethes punctiferalis. The sequence continues at coordinate 6,652,693 of CM062093.1, forward strand.
GAAAGTAATTTAGATAACGCAGTTTTTTTCAACTATGTTTATGTAAGTAATTTGTGTCAAATGATCTACATTTCCGGTCTGAACTAAAGTTTTTTAATGTTTCAATTGGATAGAACGATGTACAAAATTTGGAGACGAAATAAATGTAATGTTCAGGGCCGTCTTTAAACTATTAGAGGCCCTGGGCACATTAGGATCATGAGGCCCCTATGACCTAAATATCGGTTATTATTTGGTAATCTGGAAGGAACTAGGGGGCCACATTCGATCGCGGGGCCCTGGGCACCTGCACCTGCCCATAGTGCCCAGTGGGGAAGAAGGGCCTGGTAATGTGAGTACTGTCGCATTTATTGTGCGTCACATTTAAATGAGAACCAAAATAGAATCTGTATTTGGTACTATTTTAACTTAACCCTTTCTTGTTGAATGCATTATAGCATCTGCTCTAGTCGATAAGGCTTCGACTAACAACAAAAGACAATCTAGCCACGCAAGTAAATACTAAATTAAATCTAGTGGGGTTTGTCGTGTCTATGGCGCTGGCGGCAGGTGCGGCGCCACCTGCGCACGCGCTCGCTACAAAAACACGCCGATGAGGGCCGCCGCGACCTGTAAACCGCCGAGCTTGCACACAGATTATACCATTTTACATATACGCTTTGTTATAGTAGGATCATAGTGGCAACTGCGATTAGTTAGCTCCTTAGAACGGTATTAACGTAAAAATATGCCGGAATAGGTCACATATTTCCAAGGGATGGCAATTCGATACGCTAATTGGCTATTAAGTATCTGTATCCTAAACAATAAAAAAGTGTGTCTGTATTTTGAATATTTTAACAAAAAAGAGTTTAGGTGTAAAGAAATAGATCATTTAATCTAATAATCATTTTCTGTTGATTTACAAAAATCTAAGAAAACTTAGAATGAGTAATAATTAGTAACATGAAGTTCACGCGGGCTAAGTCGTTGGCACCAGCTTATGCTAAATAAAAGCTCACATGCTCGTATAAATCGGCGACCAGAAACAACAAAGTCACCAATATAGACATTTTAACCGCTTTATATAGACAGTTGCAATACTCTACAATTACAGTGACAGATTTTCATACCTGTATTACCCTTTATCCGCTACAAAACTTATGTAACTTGAGAAACTCTTAAAATAAGCTTAAGAAAAGTGTATCCTGTCTACAGAGCTATTATCTGCTCTGACGCGAACCCCACAGCTGACGCGGTGAAGCCATTAAAACAATGCATAATCGTTATATTAAAAAACTCGAATGCGGTCGGTGTTTAGGAAGTATCGAATGGCGACAAAGCGCATCCTGAAAATTTAGGGATTCTGAATTTATGCACACAGTCACCTTCTAATGCAAAAAGTATGTACCTACTTATTAGGTATATAGTAGGTACGAGTTTTGGAAGATTTGTTTGCTTACGAGAATGTGGCAGCACTTTTGCTACATTTGCTGTTAGGTACTTAGTCACGTGAAGTAAATAAGTCATACTTACGTAAAAAATCACAAAATACTTTGTTTACACACATTTGCATAATGTATATCCTACATGTTTACGTTGACCTGTGACATAAGTTGATCTCGGAAATGACGGCAGGGGAAAAGTAATAAGACATAAAACGCAGACAGGATGTAGCGGCGCTAGCGCGGCGGGCGCGGGCGGAAGCGGCGCGGGCGCATCAATGGCGGTGCGTGATCCGCCGCGTGACGTCACCGTTAAACATCTTCATGACACGGCCCCGGTCGTACGTACACGCGACTCCTGACGTTTATCAAGGAGATATTGTTAAATGTTTTCAATACTGAATGATACGATTAACATGTTGACAATTAATACCAACTGTAGTGAAGTTATATTCTAATAGCAAATTTTTATACTTATGAATCATGTATTTCAGATTAAAAATCCATATCTTTTGTTTGAATGCAGTTGTTTGAATGTCTATTACCGCACCACATTATAGTTTTCTGGCTCGCCCAATGGTTGACTGGTAGAGAATGCCACACGGCATTAAGTCCGCCATTTGTACTTTCCTTGTGCAATAAAGAATAAATAAATAAATATCTGAAATAAATAATCTTTTATGTTACCAAAACCCTTATTAATAAGGTAGCTTTAATCAACGAGCTTTGTGAGTGAGCGTATCGATTAAAGTACACTCGTTGTAACGGCACGATTCTCGGAAAGGGTTCATTACAGAGGACTGAACGGGCGCGGGGCAGACGGGCCCGGCCGGAAACCAGGATATGGATTTATGAATGAATGTCGCGACGTGACGCCGGAGACAATAGTGACGTCTCGCCTCATGTCCACACTGCGCGCACAATACGAATGCTCTATTCATTCATTCAAATATAATTTCATGGTTATCCGCTTATAATTGTAATAGCATCTGATGCAATCGCTTATAATTATATAGCTACTTAAGTTTATTGAATTCTTCAATAAAACTGTGCATAATTTTCAGCTAGAATTAAATCTATTTGAAATAAATAAGTGGATGCAAATCTAAGTATATGTCATTTCGATTCGATTAAGTACATAGTTTAATATAATATCGCCTATAGCATCGCTGCACAAACGCAAGCTAAATCTCTTCTATATTAACGAATGGTAAGTCGCAATTCTTATTGTACCTTGCTGAATGTGTGTCATCTTTTAAATGATATTATTAAAGGGCAGCGCAGACGACAGACTATCCGTGACGCACTTTTTAGTCTGTAATGCAATTATATGCAGTAGCGCACAGGACGCGCAAAAATCTGTCGCAGATATTTCAGACTCAACGCACATCTTCGATCATTCTGTCGGCAGAGCTGTAGGGACCTAGATGCTCTTTTTAAATGTCTCAGACGCAGACTCTATCGCGCAAAAAGTCTGTCGTCTGCGCAGCCCCTAAAGGTTGTTTTTGAAAAGATCTACGTCACTCACTCTTATCAGCATCCAAAAAGATGAATGGTCATATACTTATAATGGGTAGCTGCGTTTGTTATTTGCCTATTAGTCTGGCCATCAGCGTACAAAGCTCGCCATGAATGACGCAGTCAAATAGGGTAATTTCAAAGTTAATGAGCTGGTTAATTGGTTATGTTAGTTAGCCGACGATTCATTCTGATGGGTGGTGAAACGTTCATGATTTTATAGGTATTTCTTAATTGAGAAAATGCAAGAATAAATTGAGAATTAATTAAATCAAAGATGTGGTTCGATTTGAATTTCTCATGTGTAGCTTATTTTTTTACTTAATTTAAGTTACAGTTGCCATATAGTAGAGCTTGTTCGTCATATAAATAAAATACTTTCCCATGTTGAAGAATACTATGATTGACACTGACAGGTTTTTCAGTAACTTTGGGTGTGAGGTAGTTCTAATTTAAATGTCAGAGGTAATACGAGAAATTGAGGACTCTACTTCGATATACATTCATCAAAATTGTAAGAGCATTTTTTATCAAAAAACAGCTATATCTTTTTTTAATTATATACTTAAGTGTTGGTCAGGTCATGTGCGACAGGTCACATGGCATGCTCCTGCGCATCTGCCGCGTTAGACAGGTGCGTCTAACGCTCCGCGACGCGCCGGACCTGCCCCGTGTAGATGCTGCCTCATTAATAAAGGTTAATGCAAAGGATAACCATAACAGTGTTTATTTAACACCTGACTTGATAGTAAGCCTTATGATAAGTTCTTGTTTTGAACTTTTATCGCATTCTGAGATGATAGGTGATTCATGGAACAGGTTTAACTACAGTTGGAACGTCTGTCTGGGTGGACGAGGGTTTTACACATAATATTTATCTAAATAATTACTTTAGTGCCCCAAAAGCCTATGATAAAGTTATAAGATACTATTGTGATAAAATAGAACAATAACTTAAAATGTATTTTTTTTTATATTAAGTGATAAAATGTTACTTATTCATTAACACTCATGCATAGGGGGATTTACAAACACGTGCCGTACATTGACAAGGACGAAAATTAATTAATTGTTTTCAATAAGCAGGAAAAGAGGTTCTGAAATGTAACATATATATATAGTTCAAGCTAGAATTGCTAACCGACATGTTTTACCTGGATATTTCCTGAATTTTATAGTGTCCTGGTTTTACAGTATAATGTGGCAGATTTTGAGCACCATCTTGGATTGCGATAAAATAAATCCACTGAATTTAAACTGGGATTGGGGCATACAAAAGTTCACATACAGAATCCTACACATACATAAAGAAATTATTATTGCGTCATTTATTTTTAAAATGACGATTTTAATGACGCAAAATTTTTAAGAATGATGTTTAAACGAATGGTCCTGGTTTTCCAAATACAATTTTAAGCTTATATTGGTTTGTGTCTGCGAATAATTTCTTAAACGAAACCTTGATGGTTGTGAAAGTGTGTCTTTATTTAGCAAGAGAACTCTATTCTAGAATTTCTTGAAAAACTCACTTATACTCGTATATAGCAGCTACACTTAAATTGTACGTGCTCTATAAATTGTAAATCAGTTATTTAACTATATTTATTTGTACAACCCAATAGAAAATGGCAATGAACTTTATTTCAGGCAGGTTAGATTTGAATTGTCCAGACGAGGGCCTAGATTATCAATGTAACCGTTCAACGCGAGTCGGTGTTGCGATTGCGATCACGTTAGCGCCGAGATTTGCGATGCCACAAAAGGAAGGAAGCGATTACCGCGGGTCAGCGACCCGCACCGTTACCTATACCCCGCGATGGTCACCACTTCTGCCAGCCTCGCTAATACGCCATCGACTACTGGACACGAGTCGACATCGATTATATCTCACTCGATCCTATGCATATTCATACTCCGCGTACGTGTTTCGCGTGAGAAATTTTCGTTTGGGCGACCACAATGTCAATTTTATACGCGTAACTTTTTACTGCCATAAACGTGGATAGTTTAAGGGGCAAAGACACATTATAACGTGATAAAGTGCCTCACTGTGACTCCATTAAACTTAAATAAATACCGAGAGCGATTTAATGTTTTTGTGTCTAGCTCCGTATCAAACTTTTATTTCAAAATTTACGATTTTATTCCAGTTCGTTAACTGTGGAATTTGAATACAGCTGAATTAGTGCTATTTAAAGAAATCGTATCTTTTTACTAAAAGATACGATTTACTACCTACTGGTAGTTCATAAATGAGATTATATTTGCCTAATTACGTTTTTCCCTTAATTAAACTCTTGTAGCAAAATACGAGTCTATCAATTCCTATGAGCGAGCGAGGTGCATGGGTGGACAATTTGAATGATTTTCACGTAATCTGTGTATGCAAATGTATGTGCCGTATGTGACAATACTGCAAAGCTCTATATGCGCGTCACGCGGCGGAAGTGGCGCGAGGTGCGCCCGCGCAGCGCCGCCGGATCCAACATGGCGGCGGCGAAAGTGCTTCCGGCCAGAGCTTGAGAGTTCTGAATGAACCACAGCTTATTTTATTACAAGTGTTTTTTTAATTCATGCCGGGTTTAAAAATGACAGCTACTCGTACTATTTACTGTTGCTTTGCTGCACATTATAGAGGTACTTTTAATATGAGCAAAAATGTATTAGTGAATAAAATAATCAATGGTAAGCATTCAATTGGTTTAGATTAGGTAATTATTTATTATTATAACTTTTATTTATTATTACGTGATCAAATATTTGTAAATCAAATAAAGTGGTAGGTAGATATTTACGATACTATGTTTAATTGGTAAATATGTATTAGTCATAATTTCACACAATCAAACAAATTGATACCACAGGTAGGACCTAAGTAGTCCAACAAGAACTTTTGAGTTTACTTTGTTATGTAAATTAGAACAACGGAGCTGTCACGAATACACGGATAGAGGGACTAGCACAAATGTTAATACAGCGAATGAAAACATTATTTCAATAATATACAGTGACAAATAATAATAATTTAGATAAATTATTTGCTAACCTCGTATATGAATCAAAGGGCAATGTTTACAATGTTATCTACGAGTAAACCGAGAGTCCACATGTGCAGTCCTACTTATATAACAATAAATTTCAAACAAACATTTAATGAACTCGGTAATATAATTCACACAGTTATTTCAGTTGTTTATTATTTCCTTGCTCATATCCTTATGGGTAGGTACCTCATGATTATAATAAACCGACTACATAGCCCATAAAGATAACTTATTATTATAGTTGAAATATGGATTAATTAATAACTACTACATACCTACCTAAGTATCACGTTGATTAAATTGAGGGAACATAAGGAAACAATATTCCTATTGTAGCAAGACCCTTAACAGGTGGCATTCAAATACATTTTACCGTTAATTATTTCACGTTTGAAACGACTTACATTCAAGTGGTTTTTCAAAATAATTAATGACAAATTTTACGGAGCCACTATCACTTTGTCCTCTACTTATGGACGTAAGTAGAGGATTCTTCTTTTTAAACTTTACAAAGTTAATGAGTATAACTTTGCTTAGCTCAAGTTTTACGCATCACAAAATAGATGAAAATAAATCAATATTAATACCTGTGGGTAAAATATATGAGTTGTCGCACATAGAGTCCAAAGTGGGGTCGAACCCGAGCCGATTCTGGTCATACTGCGGCTTGCTACTGGTCACTGATTGTTCGAAGTTGAGCCGGCTGACGCTGGCCAGCGCCTGCTCGTAGCTGAGCCGCGAGTCGCGGTCGGTCTCCGTGTACGGCTTGTTCACTTTGCCACTGTAGTCCGAGAAGCTGAGCTTGGTGACGGTGGACATCGGGAGGTCCAGCGGCGCCACGCACGGCGGCCCGGCGGCTTCGCGCGGCGCCTCCACCAGCAGCATCGCGCGGCGGACCGGCACCCGCCCGCAACACTATACGCCACTTAGCACCTCATTACACACTACAGCTGATTCGGAAAATATTTATCTAACTAATAATTTTCCCTACTAGTAAGATATAAATGAAAAAAGTTTGTTATTGTCGAGCGCAATCAGACGGAACGTTGCGACGGACCGATTAAAATAATACGAGTCGCAGTGAGCGTAGATAGCGGAGCTTCAGCCCGTAGCACCAAGTCGGTTCGCGCCTAACCGCAGACTGAGCTTTCGGGCGGGCCGAGAGGGCGGCCGGCCGCGGCGGCGCCCGAGCGCGGCCGAACGCCGCCGAGCGCGCCCGAGCGCGGGACCTGTCGCCTCACCTGCTGCCGCCAACTGTTGCGCGACCGTTGATTTTTTGCTAACCCCCGTGATGGGTATCATGAAAATTAGCACGGGCCTTGCGAATGACTGTGTACACACACCCTAATACATGTCAAATTTTGGTTAAGTTAATTTTTCTACCAAACAAATTGATCTCGAATTCACTACTTATCTGTCACTAATTACTAACTTATCAACCACATTAAAAATTGCGGCGGAGTTGCGAAGTTAGTTTATCAATTAATTTTTGTTCACGCGTTTTCCCGTTCCTTTGTGTTTAAGGAAATATGTATGTTCTTTCAGCAGCAACCATTTGTTTCTGATATAAAGAAACTTGTATTGTAATATTTTTAAATAGGAATTTCGGGTAAACCCACTAATTTCATTTATAAAACAGCTTCGAAGAATTACACGGTTGAGCTGACGATACATGATTTTTGTTTTAGCGTCGACAATACGTTTTGTAATTTATCGCGGTTCCTACTTAACTGCTAGGCTAAGTTGCGCCGCAAGGTTGCGATTTATCCTCATCTTTTGAAATAGTTACGACTAATTGGCGATAAGCTAACATCAACAAAAATGTCTTTATGAATAAAATAAACTTATCAGCAGTTTCAATTACATGGTTTGAAGCTTTGATAGAGTTAACTCTACATTAGGATGTAAACTTTAAAACAGGATTCCGTTTGTTAATTTACCTAAACGATTACTCGAAACATAATTAAAAAGGGTTGTCTATAAGATTTACGAACCTATCGTAACAGTCTTTAAAAGAAAATTGTGTTTGAACATTTGTCTAATCACTATGGCAGTTACACCGTAGAATGCTAATATTACTTGCAAGTTCGGAATGCTTATCTGCGTACTAGAGTATTGTTTTCAATGGCGCAGTAAAAAACTAATTTGTGCTTGAGGATAAATAGTTAGGTATGATGATAGTCTGGCATGTAATGGCTTGGCAGTCATGGCACCAATGAGATGCCATTTACCTAATGCTTATTGGGTTTTAATGAAACTTGTCTCAGGGTTACATTTTCAGCAAAAACGTTACCTATCTAACTAACGTGACACGAATATACTTGATAGAGTATACATTTTTATTAAAATTATGAGTTTTTGTCACTGGTTTATTCACAGAAAAATGAATACAAGGCATTATTAGTAAATGCTACGGTTGTATCCATTAATGGTAGGTAATATAACACTTTCGATCAATAAGAGTGCATGCTGTATTTATCAGTTATGATTTTTGGCTTGCTTTTTCAGAAACGTATCAACTTAGCTGATACGTTTTTTATGGTTAGAACTTTTTTTAAATTGCAGGTTTTTTCTTAAAAGTCGTTTCTTCACCTGCCAGTTTCATATTTTCGTGTTTCAATTCCTTCTCCATGGAACGAGGTTCATATCGTAAAGTTTCATTAGGTTTTTATCTTGGGAATTATTCCGCCAATCCTCCACGGCAGCGTCGTACATGGTAATTACAATAATAATACTGACGCATGCGACCTTGACGTTGATTCCCATTGTTTGATAGTGACCGCGGCCCGACGAGACTTGGAACAACTTGAATTTAAATTTAGAATAGTCCCATGCGCGCTGTTTACAATGTAATGTTCATTCAACGGTAGATGTTGGTGTCGTTGGAATCGGAATCTCTAATCGAGAAATTTGTACCTATAATAATTGTGTTTGCAATTGCGAATCGACAATTATTTAACGCGTTATAAAAATAATATTCGGTCTCTCTTTTTTAAGATAATAGTTACCTGACGGATAATAATTCTAACAACTGATGGATATCCTATACTGAATATAAGTACATATTTTAAGAGATTGTCATGAGTCTCGATTTAGTGATAATACTTACATAATCTATGCGAGCGAGGCAAAAGCTAGTGCAACATAAAAAGGATCTTCACGAGGCTTAAACGAACGTCATTCACAGCCTTCACTACTTTAGAATGATGATGAAATTTTACCTAAATTTGGGTAGCAAACAAAGATGTTGAAATAATATTCGGCTGTAATAAATAAACATTATTTTAAAGGACATAAGGTCACCTCTGAAATACAAGCTGCCTTAACCGTTTGCAAAGGGGAACGGAAATGTTCAAATTGTAAATGGCGTAGTTAAATTTGTTTGAAAAATAACTGAGGATAAAAAATAAGCACGTCAACGACAAGGAATTTCAGACTTTGATCGCTTACAGTAGGTAAAACCAGCATGAAAAATGATCTTGTGAATGTGGACGAATGACAAAGAAGCATAACTCGCATCAACATTCGCCTTTCAGCAAAAAATGATAGATACTTATTCCTATGCCATGACAAATGACGATCGAACGATTTGGCAACTGTCAAATTTCCAAGAGGCAGGATGTTGACAATGGTCCTTATCTTTTATTGGGACAGATGTGGGAGTATATCGTTTTCTATCTATCGTAGCTTAGGATTCGGTGGGAGGGCACGAGTTGGAGGGCGGGCTCGCGAAAACCGGGTCAAGTTACAGCGGGGTGGGTCACAAAAGGCAGGGAGCGAGGTGCGGGATAATGGGTACCTGAGCACGTGTGCTGCCGGATATAGAGGGCCATTGTCTACCGGAGGAAGCGATTTCGACGCGTCTGAAGATGTGACGCCGATTTTTTTGTCAGTACGGGCCGTGAGTCAAGTAATTCTCTATGGCGCTTGTGAATACAGAATTAGATATTTATGCGGATACGCACTGCGTTTGATGTAGTTAAAGATTCATTACTGAGTAGCCAAATACACTGGCATTTCCATTCAAGTCTTCAATACATTCTAAGTTCCATACACTTCACAAAAATTTGCTGCTGCGTTGGTAAAGTGCTCCCAGTTCTTTTTAGCGCTTGACCCCAGCTCACCTAATGTTAAACGTTACAGCCTACGATGGAGCTCGCTTACTCTACAAAACCGATTCCATCTCGCCTTGAAAGTCTAAAACTAATAAGGTTACTATCATGTACGAAAATTCCATTACAACAGCAGATTTAGTTCCTCAATTTATAGACTTGACAAACTATTACGTAAAAAACAAAGTATTTGTGGCAGCGTGAACTCTGTACAGGTACACTATAAATTCAGGTGCACGCAATGGATCCCGGCTGAAAGCTCTACGGAACGCAATTAGCGGAGGGAGCACCGCACACGGGCGCCGCTGGCGGGAAATGGCGCGGGAAATGAGTTTTCCATATTTGAATAAATGCGCGAGGAAATAAACATTCGCGGGATATTGTCTGCGCGAACAATCTCCCATGCGGTGCGAGCGACGCCTAATTGCGATTGCACACAAATTGCACGGGAGTTGAATTGCGATGAAATTGTGATAAATTGTGTTTTTTTTTCCGGTATTTTTAATAATTCTTGCGTTTAATAATGTTAAAAGGATAAGTAAGTAGACAAGTAAGCCTACTTACTTTATATCAAACCTGTAATGGAAGACAATGGAAAAAGGAATTTCATTAAAAGTAGTAGTAATGTAGCTATGTAACAGTAGTTCTAGACACAATCAAAAAGGCAATATGGCTTCACAGACGTGGAGTGGAGTAGGTAGTAAGTTCTATACATATAATTAAATGATAACTTGCGATCAATCGCAATAAAGTCAACTCTTGTGATCCGTACATCAGTGCGTATGCAAGCAGTTCCATGCCTAATTTCCTATACAGTATTAAAATATTGCTGACGCAGCTGTTAGTCTGGTGTGCTCCGGTCAGACAGCGGTCGCTTTAATATTATGTCGTAGGCGGACGCATAACTTTTTCTTTATTACATAATAAATCAATTTTTAGTATCCAAATATTATCGTTTGGTTACCTAGGATAAAAACAAAACACCTCAAAGCCACTGCAAAAGTAAATAGTTGTTAAATTGAAGTTTCCTTATGAATAAAAACTCAATGTCAGCTGTAGAATCGCATTCAAACGAGAAGGAAACCTGTTGTCAATACTAAGAAACAAAGGATCTTTTCGGAATTGAAATACTTACTAGGGCGCACCTCGGACCCGCGGCTTCGCTTCTAAAAGCGCATTACGTATGGCGGCGGCGTAATATCGATCGCAAAAACGCAATCTTGAAATAAGCCGAAGCAATCGATATTCACAAAGTAAGCCCGCTCCCTCCCACTGGCTTCGTTTAAAAATACAATTTACCGAGGAATTCCCTGCTTTGAATTACATTAAGTGTAAACAATAAAGCGTTAGCGAGCGTATCGGCCGCGGCAGGCGACGGAAGTGCCAGATAAACAATCTTTTTTAGATAAAAACACTGAAAACAGTCCATAAATCTGTACAACGACTCGGGGGTACCTCATCCAGAACTGTCAAAGGGGCGACGTAAATAACTCGCATTGTAATTATACACAAACGCATATAATATTCATATAAATTTATATGGACAGCGAAAAGGTTTTTTGTGGTACCTACCTAACCTTTGCACTAATTAAACGACGCAGGGCATCCGGCCCTGTCGATTAAACGGAATGATTGAACTGATTTGAATTTCAATGTTCTCTATTAGTCCGGGTCTAATGTGTAATTTTATTTCCTGCGATTTAAGTATCCGATATTATATTGTGACATTCGTTAGCTGTAATTTGCTTTTTGTTGCAGTAAAAACAAATTCAAGTTTTTTTTAGCAGCGGCGCATTAGAATCGTGGCACTGCTCGCGTAGCGGGCCGGGTTAAATTGGAGCGCGCTCGGGACGTCACTTCCGGTGCCAATAATTTATTTCCCTCGTCCTCCGTCATGTGACGAGATGGTGCGAGATACGACATTTGTCTCATTTAAATTTGGAATTACTTCTGGGAAGAGAATGATTTTGTCAGACTCATTTTATCGGACGTATTTGTTTTATTCATTTATCACCAGGAGCCCTGGTGACCTGTAATACAGGCTTTTACTAAGCCTACATCAGGCACCAGCCTCCTACAATGATGGGGTTGCTTAGCAGCAATATGTTTAAACCATGTTTGAATTGTAATGTATACCCTTGTAATTGTGGAGGAAATAAATAAAATATATTATTATTATTATGTTGTCTCCATTTGGATATCACGGGAAGGTGTTACCCCTCCCGGTCCTTTGGAAGGCTTGCGTGGGGGCACAGGCCCAACACGTAGAGGCCCCTTGAGACAGTTTAATATGTATATGTGAGATGGGATACACAGGCCGGGCATTACTTCTGAGTGCCCCAAGATGATGCACTCAATAGTAATACCCGGCGAGTGCAGCACTATTGCGTAAAGATGGGTAACTAAAATTGGGGCTATTAAGTGAGGTTCTTGTGGGCAGGATATCTGGGCTATGGGGTGAGATAACGGTCGCCTGCCATTTCAATATCTCACAAATTAAAATTTAGGCAGGTGGTGACTCGCCGGCCACTAGGTGGGCCCCCCAAATTAGCCACCAGACTGGGCGGCAAGGGGGCAACACTGGCGTGGCTGGCTAAGGGTGTAGAGAGGTGTACACCGGTTTCTGGATCGCGGTAATCCGGTCAGCCGTTCCCCGTTATTATGTAGATTGAGCACTTCCACCCTTTCAAGCATATAGCTCCTGCGCTCCACTCTGGTCGGCCAACGAAGGCAAGCCAGAGGTGGGGGAAAGATGGTGTGTTCCCCCGGGAGGTCTCGGGTCCGTGGTGTCGCCACACACCAACAGCTGGCCACAAGCTGCCCTGCGGAGACTGACTGCACTGCTGGGAGTTGTTGCTCTTCATGGTGCGAAGCTCAGCAACTCCCAACAGCGGGCGATGGGGTCGTCACTTCCCTACGCGCTTATTATTATTATTATTATAATTATTACATAAATAGGTAATCTCGTATGTTTTGAAAAATCTACATCATTCGAAAATTTAGAAAATACTAAATAGTACAGTATTGGTTGTGTTGCAGATATTTGAACTTTCCGGATAAGATAAAGTACGATTTTTATAAAAACAAACATGTCATCAGAACTACAAAAACTACAGATAGGCGTTAGATGACCCATGTCAAGCCTTTGGTCAGCTTAACTTTTTTTTACGTTATCTGTGAAACAATGTCAAACTCATTTGAGAAATTTTATCTACAATGAAAATAGTCTTTTTATATGTAATGAAAGTAGACATTTTATCTAAAATGAAAATATGTATTATTTGTGTGGGAATGGAGCTTAGAGATCTAAACGAGATATTATGGAGAGCAAAGTTGACATAAGTACATACCAATTTTAAACTTTGATAATCTGATGTGAGTGGGTTTATCTGGGTACATACCTACGTTATACTTTGGAGTTGGGTTTTATAATTTCAGGGCGAAATGAAAAAAAAATCAACTGCTTTTTTATGTGCTTGACGTCTTTAGGATTTCTTCTTTACAGTGGACCTCAAGGATTTTGTCCATAAAAGCGTTAAACAGAAAATGCCGTTACTATTGTGATCAAAGCAATTTCTTTAGGTGGGGTTATGACTATGATGATAGCCAAGGCGTTCTTGATTGCCGGGGAGCGGAATGGTCTTACTCCTAGGTGTTATCGTTGTAACAATTATCAACTTTGTTAGTTGATCCGTGCAGACGAGCTGAATGAAGTCGGGGTGAGCAGGGGCAGTGTGCGAAGGACAGGCGCCCACGCCGTCCGGCCGCCGCCCGCGCAACCGTACGAGCGATAACGTATCTGCCTGCCCGCTCCTGCGCCGCGGTGGTACGCGCTTTAATCGCAACACCCTCTATACTACATTGTAACCAAACCACGCTAATTTTTCGATTTGCACACTGAAAATATGAACGATTTTACTCGGTGGCTTAGTTCACACGACTGTGTACGATTAGATAAGAATGCACGATGCATTTATTTGTAAAAAATACATGATAATATCATCAATCGTACATAACAATGTATGATGTGTGGGACACCGCAAGGGGACATCGATTTATGGTGCAGATACCAAAAACTTGCATGCATTCATAGTGCGAACGGCTAAGCTATGGAATTCTTTGCCAGAGTCTGTGTTTCCCGATTGAATTAATCTTCAGATTTTGGCGAAAATCGGTTTTTGTTGAATGGGCGCGCTCCATCGTAGTCTTTACCGTCGTTTAACTTCAGACGAGTAGGGGTCATGGTCAAGGGCTACCCACTTACTTATAAAAAATGTATGATATTTATGTCTTAGCAGAATTTGTATAAGATACTTTTGACCTCGGTTCATCACTACCAAAGGTTCAGTTATATGATAGCTATAGATAATTTACAAACGGGAAAGGGCGTTAACTAGGAGAAAACCGGATCACATCTAATAGAGCCACGGCCGGGACAGATTCACATGGTCCAGCGCCGCAATCAACGAGATAAAAGCTCGGGACAATTAAAACTCTACCTAATAACGGATAATGAACGCTCGGCAAATATTTGTTTTTGCGGGGGATTCCTACAATGAGCGTAGAGAGTGCCGCAAATAAGGCAATTAATTGAATTCGGCACTTCAAAGTGCCGCCGCGGGCTTTGTCGGCGCCTCGCGCGCTGCAACCCGACACTTATTGAGCATTTGAGCATTCCCTGGGGAGAGCCTGGTTCGCGAAAATCGTAGTTCTCACAGCAATAGATAAAGGTGCGAGCGCAAATACTCGCGGGAATCGGGAATCACCTGTGCTCGGTAAAAAACGACTTGGGCTCGAGTTACTGAAAAAAGCAAAAACTATTATAAGTTTAAAGAAATGATTTTATATGAACATCAAAGCTAGTGGCAGATTAACTCTTTTGACGACTTATGTTACACGCGTCATATAACCTTACGTATTGATTTATTTTTATTACGTCGGTGTATAGAATGCTAATAATATGTAGGGTTATTGTTAGGGGAAAAGTGGCAGATAAATATGTCAGCATAACAAGATGCTAGTTCGAAGTGTATGGAATCAATAAGCATAACTAGCTGAGATATTCCACTGAAAGGATGTCTACATTCTTTCCTTTTCCCATAAAGTAACCTATGTCATTGCCACTAGCATCACTTGGTTATCAAGTAACAAAGCTTATCATTGAAAGATGTCTTGTATTATAATGCAAAATATTTGAATACAATATGCAAATGCCAGAATGAGTAATGGAAAAACTGCAATATAAATATGTACACCGTATGGAATTCATTGATAAGTGCTTATCAACATACTACTGTTAGCGTTCCAGGAACTGGTAGGAACAGTTACCAGAACGCAACAATATAGGCAAAGCGCATTGTAATAAATTAAAGTTTCAATGTAATGTATAATTTTAGAACTGATTAACTTGTAAAAATAAAAAATGCGCCGTAAATTCAACATGGTTTTGTAATCTCAGAACCGTAGTAAAACCATTTTGATAACCAATTACGCGGTATCTGGAGGACATTTCAGTCAGAGAGCTTTATTGCCAGCGGATGTTAAGCTTTTATTGTATCATCAAACTTATCAATCTTTTGATGGACGAAATTAAGAATAGCACTAAATTTAAGATAAGCATCGTCTCTCAATGTTAAGTGGCTCCTGTGATCCATCGGCTGACCCTTACCCTTTGTCGGGGTACAATAGCGTTGATAAACAAATCCGATTTCCAATTCGAATCAAGGGCACCTGAAAATGTTTGGTCCCGTTCGAGTGAAGGTTTCATTGTAGGGCTCTCCGCGAGGGTCCTTATTAAGGGCTTATTGAAGACGAAGGGCCCCTCGGCGGAGGGCGCGCGCCCTTCAATGAGCATATCAAAGCGGCATTGCTCTTTTCGTGCACCCCTGGCCCAGTGCCGCTTACCTGCCGTCACTTGTTTAACAAGGGTATATGTATTTTTTGTCAATCTTCAATAGGCGGGTTTTACCCATTATTCGACCTGTTCATTTTAATACAGGATATATTTGGGATTATGTATTGAACAGATACTGATGGCTTTACATAAATTTTTAAATTAATAATATAGTTAACCAATATAACTGGTAGTTAGCATAGATAATAAAAGCAAATTCTAAAAAGAGATACGTAATTACTTATTTCCGGTGCTGATGTAGAATTTAACATGTTAATTAGAGTACGAAAAATTGCCTACATAATTTTAAATGAGTTTGATTTTTTTTAAAACAGCTCGGAAAGTCTAAAAAATTGCCTTAATAATCTAAATGTGATTATTAATCAATATAAGATCGTTCAACAAATTGGTTATAACATAAAAACAAAAAAAAACGATTCCTTGTCCGAACGAAATAACTTGTCGTTGACTAGGACCTGAGGAGCTGAAATACGTATTTTCTTAGTATTAGTTATTGTTTCTTTTTTTAAATTTATTTATTAACTCCCATAAACGTTATATTATTTGGATTATATAACGTTTTTGGGATTTTATTTATATATGAACAAACAATCATTTATTATCTATTTATCAATCAAAGAACAAATAGTGGAATTAAATATTTGTTGTGTAAATAGGTACATACTTTCGTTTAGACATTAGAAAAGTGTGCCCCAATATCCACTTCATTTTTTGTTCGAAATTTGAAAAGCCCTCGCACGTGCGCAGGAGTGTGTATCGGGTTGCGCCGGAAGCTCGCCAGCCCTACAATGGACCGGATGTGGCCGCTCACTACGACACGTATCTTTTTATTGATATCATAGAAAGCTCAATATTTTTCTTGTCGACACTTCAATCGGATTGACAATTTAATTTGATTAGTGATAGTATTGTGTTCTGTCGATAACGGATTCGGCGCCTTAGCATAACAAGCATATTAAAAAGACAAGGCGCAACTGCCGTTCCCTACAACCAATGCATATTATAGTTATCCCATTCAAATTCGTTTTTTAAACTGATAGACATGATATAAAATGCATGCTTACATTTGCATTGCTTTTGAATATTTAATACAAGGCTATAATTACTTCCAATTTTTAGGTACTCTATACTCGTACGGTCTGAACAGGTAATTTAAAACATTATAGTGTTTCTTTATAATTGTTAAATAATCATTATAAGTTTTAGCATGTAATTAGGTAGTTAACAAAAGCATGTTGCTATAATTGGCTTTACTGGAGTACACGGCTTGCATTTTTCTACAAAACCTAGGCTGATTAACTGATGAGAAACGCTTCAGGAATAGGTTTCGCCATTAGTAAGTAATCATTCTTTATGTGCAATAAAGTAAATAAATGCACACCCAATAATTATAGTATTTAAATAAATAAACCACATAAAAATCATTACGTCAGCCGGGCTAATGGTAGTTCTGTCGCGACGGCGTAAATCACTCGTGCGCAGTCGCAGTGAGTCGCAGCAAGTCGCAGGGAGTCGCGATTAGTCGCGTTGCCCGTCGCGCCTGTGCCTTGCTCGTCAATTTTAATCGCCGATCGCTTGCCGCTTCTGCATTAGGGCTCCGCCACATCAATGCCATTAACAGATAGTCAACGTTTACTTTACAGATGGTTTCATTGAGGCGGTGGCGTTTTCTTTTCTCTATATGACTACGATGATAGTCAACGCGACCTTGTTATCATTATCGGACTTCGGGAGAGCGGAAGGCTCGTATCCTAAAGAGGCGGTAGCGCATTTACAAATTTATGGCATTTATGGTTAATTATCATCATTATTATCCTGCCCTGTCCCCAGGTCATTTGGGGCAATAACTGATTCTATTAGTGTTTGTGTTATTCTTCAAATCTGATGGTAAGCGTTGACATTGTAGTTCAGTTGACTTTATATCAATTTGTAGAATTAGTCGTAAAGCATTTTCCAGCGAGCGTGAGCTTCAAAAGCTCGGCGGGCCCGCGGCGGCGCGCGCGTCGATGACACGCTCCACGGCGTATCTGTGACCATGAAATTTTCAGAACACATGTTTCTCTGATTTCGCAACGTTTGTTCCGAGCCGTACGTCCGGCGATTAGGCCGAGTGCGCAACGCGAGGATGTGCCGAGCCTTGCGACAGCGCGGATGCCGCGCAGTTGCACCACTTCACTGTGTATACATGCCTTATTAATACGAGTGCACTTGCAAAATATTGAATATATACGATGTGTTTTTGTGCGTTAACCTTCAGATACGTCGGCCCACTTGCATTAGTTGGCAACGCTCGAGTTGTCGCGAGGACGCTGAATTTCGCCCGTAACGCGCTCCTGCGCGAAGCGTTGTACTTACGACGTATTGCACTCACAGCTAACGATAAGTGCCGGTGATAAACGTGAAATAAGTTAATCATTTGATATAGAGAAGAAAGAGGACGTGTGTTGACGACATAAGCAGGCTTCTGGGCTTCATGTGTCCAACGTGTGTTGTTAATCCTTTGTCCACCGAGATATGAGACACAATAGAAAATCTATTGTTATAGACGTACATAAGCGTCACTGGCGTTCAAAGCGTGCTCTAATTCTATATTTTCATTAGCTCTTGATAAATCATTGCATAATATAATATAAATCAATGAGCTTGAACTCAAAATTAATTTAAACAACACCTCTTTGGAAAATTAGGAAAGGAAAGTCGTCTAATAAAAATACCTTACCGTTGTTGCTAAATAATTTAGTCTAAATTTGAAAACAGTTAAGTTTTTTAAAAAATAAAATTAAATATCTTTTTCTACAATACAATTTTCAATTACGCCACGGTACACTCACCACGCCACACCATCACCGGATCCAGCTCGGCGGACTCCCGGCCGCGCGAGCTCGGGTGCAGAAACATATCTTATCCCGAATCCAGGTCACACATATTGCTTCACACACACCAAAGACACTTCACTCTTCACCAGACCACGCGTACCCATCCACAAGAGTAGTCTCGAGTTGCTGTTTTTCGTAATAATTTATAATAGAAACTGAAAATTGTGTAATGGAAAAATATTGCACTAGTATTTTTTTAACTTAAAATGTTATTTATATAAATATGAGTAAAGTTGAAAATAATAGAGTAGAACAATAGAAATGATGTGCACATGAGCTGCTTGCCCTATGACTGGCGTGAGGTCGCGGGAGGTGCGCGCGAGGGAGCGCTAGGTAGGGGCGGGAGGATTGATCAACATACTCTCAGATTGACCTTCACTAGCACTTTTGCTTTTGTTTTCCTTGTAATTGGACTAGCTTAATTAAAAACAATAGATTGTTTCCGTAAATTTTATTAACCTAACATTTTTTTTAAATATTTATTAGACCACGTAGCTACATATTATTAAATTTAAAAAAATAATTAGTTATTTGTGTGTAACAGAAATGATGTGCGATTTTTCTCGTATAAGTAAATTTAAATAGCAATTAACTCCATGTTTTTCGTTTGTTTTGTTTTAAGCATTACCTAAGTTGAACATTGAGCTTAGAATAAAGGTAATTTTAATTCTGGTATTTCATTGCATTTGCCGAATGTGGGAATGTTTATTATGCGATTAATTTGCTTATTAGTAGGATTTATTGAAATAATTTACAACTTGTTAATTATTTATTTGTATATTTTACAAGCTTGCAAGAATTTATTATAAAAATAAAATCATGCGCACATACTTTTACATTGTGAATAATCTGAATTGATTCATCATAATCAGTTTGCTATTAAGTATGTATCCGGTTGGTTTATTTTAATTATGATTTTAAATGCTTTATGGATGGTTGAATTGATTAAAAACTTGATGTTACTTATACGATTAGAGGAATTAAAACATGGAATATTGTAACAGGTTATGATGTTAAAGATAATGACTAGACTGTAAAGTACTTACAAACATTTCAGCATCACTAACAATTCATTTTTCATCATTAAAGTGTTGTTTCCGTTTGAATATAAGTCGTATATGGCGTGCATATCCGTATATAGTATATTTTAACTGTATAACGGCTAATAAAGCTATTTTACTATATAAGCGGAGGCAAATGAGATTTAAATTCTATTTAAGTATATTAATGGTACCTTCATTGGTTCCCCATTAAACCTTACCCACTTACATTTCTTACTCTGGAGTCAAATCAATGTAAGTGATGTTACTTTATACTTACGTATAAACAATATAGGTTGATCTGGCGATCCTTAAACTATCTGGTCATAAACACCGTTATTGTGGACTGATCCCATGCAGTCTTTGTAATATTGGCAACGAACAATCCTCTAGATTATTATTTATTAAGATTATTTTATTCTTGAACAATGAACAACTCAATTGAATCTTGAACCACCATTAAAAGTCTGAAGATGCCAAATGACGGCACAAGGTGGAGACGACCCCCGGCCTTGTCTGAAAGAGAGCGGAAAAATGGCGCCAAGGTCGCCACAGCGTTGCGCCACGCCACGCGCCGCCCAGCCGAGTGGAAAGCGTGTGGCGTGTGATGCGCACCACAAAAACTAGACGAACATGTTTTAGTCTATTTTTACGCTAAGGTTAGTGCAATGATAGTCCGTTTGTACGTAGGTAACGTTTCTTCTCGGTGATAAAAGAGATTTAGTGACCCGTTTGTAGGTGAAAATACGAACTTCTATCGACTCTGGATACGATTTATGAGCATTGATTAGCCAACGATTAGGATAACATCCTGTTGTGAAACACTTTTGAGACATTTATTTTTATTTGATTGAGATGTACCTATATCAATAAAAGTCCTACCTATAGGTAGGTATATAAAAAACTTGAAGGAAGGTTCCATAAGTTATTTAAAAGTAGATGGTAGCAAAAAGTATAAATAATAAATTAAAATCTTGCGGCAGTGATATTTTATAGTAAACGTAATTGGTATTCCTTGATTATACTTTTCCTGAGACCCGGAGCACGGTGATATAGAAGTTGTTCTCATTAGTAACTTATTATAGGACGTTAAATTAATCTATTACAGCCCTGTAAATCGGTGTTCTTTCCATAATTAGGGGCAATGCAGCCGATTCCCAGCGAAGCTGGTTTGATGAACAAGTTACGGTCTCCAGATGTACTTAATTTATAAACCGATTGCCAACTATAAATCGAGACGGCAGTTGATATACGCTAACACGAGTGGAGGTGTAAATGGCTTGTATAAATGTTTGGGGCCGACCACCCGGGTTAACGACGCGAGAGGACTCTTGTCTCCTTCAGTAATTTATTATTTATTTTCAGTAGCCGCGCGGACGCAGTCAAAACACCCAGCGGATGATTTACAACGCAATAAACGCGCCGTTTTATATCAAATGGAAATGAGCTTTTACAAGTAAGATTGCGCAGCCAACCTCCGATTGTAAAATTTGATTAATTATGTTCTACATCTAGTATTTCTAGATTTACAATAGAAGACTTCCTGGTAATTGCGATTATGAAAGATTTAGAAGCGTTTAATTTATTGCCATATCATGATAATATACAACGTGTTACCAGGATTGCTAATCCCCGCATAAATACTGGCACTTATTATAGAAGCGATATACTATTAAAAGCTAAATAACGTTAATCAGGACAATATATGGTGCAATTTGAAAGGTTGTACTGTTTAATTATAATTTCGTATACACATTTAGCAAATTATCAATTTCATAAACCACAACTTTACCATGAACATAGTTCATCGTGTACCTAATATTGTTTATCTGCTCAGCGAGCGTTTAGTATGTCAAAGAAGAATAGATTAAAAAATAGCTGTGCATTTTACGACGTATACCTTATTAGTTAGAACTAGTATTGTGGGGGCAACTAGCTCGTAATTGGCGGGTTATCTCGGTCGGTGGCTAATGAGGCTGAGTCCGCCGCCCGTCGATAACGTACCGATTCGACTTATCTTTATGGGCTGATACTGATACTACACTAAAGCTTGAATCGGCGTGAAACTTACAAAAAAAGCTTAGAAAAATAGTCGAGATACGGAACGATAAAGGTTGTACAGACCTATTAGCATATCACATAACTACCGTAGTCGTGTCGTAATGTTCTTATATCTGAAAGCTTTTGCAATAGTTATGTAAATTACATATTAATAGAGAATTATGGTTATATTGACTTTTATTGAATTTTTAAATTGATGCTGCCACTGTAGTAGCCGTAGCGAACTAGTTTATGTTCATAATCTCAGCTCTTTCCTAGAATAAGTAAATCAAATGTATGCAGATCAAATAGGGCCTTGCATTACAAATAAGTAGATAATATAAAATGTTTAAATCAGTAAATAAAAGGTTTCTTTCACAAAGAACGTTAGTCGGTGCTGAAAAACACTTTAGCTAGTCGTACGACTGCAAAGGAAGCAAAAAAAATTGCAACGGGTAAAACTGACGCAAAAATGTAGTACCTACTAACATCAAAACAGTTGGCAAAACGCCTAGTACTCGTACTAATACTATACAAGGAGAGCTTTTTCGCACGCGTTGGCGACGCTTTCCTGAAACGTGTATCAAAAACGTCGTGTGCATGATGCTAAAGCCATACTATCGGGAAATATACGATAATTCTAGCGTTAATTTTAGCGGGACTACTACCGAACACGCTTAATACCCATACTTAAATAAACTATCGTAATAATGGGCATTGAGAAAATATTTTCTTATTTTGTAGTGATTACAAAACATAGCTTAACAATGACCATCCCTTGTAGTCGTAGCAAAACTTTCATCGTCGCGTTCATCATCAGCCTATTGCAGTCCACTGCTGGACATAGGCCTCTCCAGTTGTTCGACACTTACGGCAAACATCTGGAGGATATACCTATAATCACCACGCTGGGCAGGCGGGTTGGCGATAGGAGGGCCTAGCTTCTCGCTCCGGTGACGCTGATGCCGTCATCGGTCTGTAGTATTTAGCTAGCCTTCAATTGTGATGGTTATACCGCCACCAGTGTGTTGCCAGCTCCAGTCATTTGTTATTCGGCAAGCAGTGGCGTAACTACAGGGTGGCATGTCGGCAAAATGCCACGGGCCCCCAGCCGTAAGGGGCCCCCGGTCAGAGGCGAATTCAAACTACCAACATTTATTATTACACATTTAGTGAAAATCTGATGAATTTGCCACGGGCCTCGAATGGTATAGCCACTGTCGGCAAGCTGCACCACGGGCAGGTGAGGTTGTCTTGGAGGGAAAGATGATAGGCCGCTTCCTTACATCCATCGTCGCGATGATTATGGCATTTCCCAATAGTGTGGCTTCAGCATGGGTTGTAACGGAAGCAAGGTACTGACCGGTGTTGTTGTTGTTGTAGTGGTGCGCGGGCGGCGGGATGTACTCGGTCAGCTCGGGCAGGCACACGTTGCTCTCGTACATGTTCGGGGGCACGTTCGCCAGCAAGCTCCGCTCTTTCTCTACGTCTGTATAAAGATAATAGGATATTGAAGAAGATTGTTTTGGTTTTATAGGATATTTAGTTAAGTTACTAAGTTGGATACTGAACAAATTGAAGGGGAATGTTTTGGACAAAACCAGAGCTGGCAGGCTGACTGTAGCTTTTTATTTTTCATATCATCAGCCCTGGTTTGTCTACTGCTGAAAGTAGGCATCCTTTGATTGGCGCTACTTGTCTCTCACGCTAAGTACATATCCCGAGCTTCCTCCATTCAACAAATACTAAGAGTATCAAATTGACTTATAATTGGATATGAATAGTAGACATTTGTCTACACTAATATTATAAAGAGGAAAACTTTGTTTGTTTGGTTGTAATGAATAGGCTCAAAAACTACTGGACCGTTTTTAAAAATTCTTTCACCATTCGAGAGCTACATTATCCACGAGTAACATAGGCACAATTTTATTTTGAAAAAAAAAACTTTACGCGGACGAAGTCGCGGGCGGAAAGCTAGTTGTACAATATAGGCCTTATCGCCATAAGCGATCTGTTCCAGGAAACCTTAGGAGGGTAGTTATAAAGAAAGGGTGAGGTGATTTAGTTAACAGTTATGTTCGCATAAGGTTTACCTTTTTGCAATATCTCGAGGTGCTCCCAAAGGATGTCTCCCATGAAGGCAGGCGCCCTGGCGACGAACTCGTCGCGACCCATCGCGCAGATGTCCTTGCCCTGCGCGCGCGCAAACTGCTGCAGCGCCACGCCCTCCAGCGAGAACTCGCGCGCCGCCCAGCGCAGCCACGCCGCCACCGCCGCCTCGCTCCATTGTCGAGGATCTGGACATACATCATAAATAAATAAATATCAGACAACATACATTGCTCCGATACCAAAGTAAGTAGCTTCACTTGTGTTGTGGGTATCAGAACAACGAAGATGATTTGATACCCACAAGAACGGGAATCTGAGTTTGGGGTCATGTAGCTTGTTTTATCAGGGATCAGATAAATGCCATGTAAGGAACAAGAAGTCCCGGGTACGAATCCCAGGTCGGGCTAAACATTATTACTGTGTTCTTCTGTCATATATATAATATATATCCAAATTTGGGGGGTGACGTGGTATTATACTTGGATTTCCTTGACTAATAAGATTGATTTTAAGGACGTGTTATGAAAAAATAAATAGAGTATTATTTTATGCAATACGCTTTCTATCGTTAAGCTTGATAAATTTAAAGCAACAAACGAAGATGGCTATGAGCTAAGAGCTAATCTAAGTTCATACATCGGGCGTAATTTGTTCGTTACAAGCAGAAGTTTAATTTTATTCAAAGAATCTGGAATATTTCAGAGGGTTCTTAGGGGCGGTTGTTTATTTGACAGATTTTATTCCCCATAAGGCTGGTATGCAAGTAGACAAATAGTAATTAGAGTCGCGTATGGGCGCGTGGCGTGCACAATAGTGTCCGGTGCAACGGCACAATTAGCCGGGCAGCGAACCGCGCCGTTTGCAACAGCGGAACTTGCACCACGCGGGAAGCCCGCCGACCTTGCAGTCTAACGCACTGCACCCCCCTCCTTCCTCCCCCTCGCAGGGCCCTCTCTGACCCACTCCTTATCATTAACCCTTTATTTCAGGAGCAAAGTCTGTGCGGAATATAGCTCCCAGACTGTGCTCAATACTCAATCATTTATTGCATCTATAATGTGTGTATTACAAGATGTTCAAGGGTAAGTTACACCAAAGTTCATTATAGAACAATGGCTATTGGGGAGAGGACGCTCATAATCTTTATTATCTGTACTCTACCTAACTATCTTATTGTATAGTTTGTCTTTGCTATTTAGTTTATATTAGTAAGCTGGCACTGAATTGGCACTAAGTTTAGTGTTAGCCACGATCGCTTAATTGTAGTTATATCAGTGGCACTTACTTACTGCCCAGCTAATAGTATTAATGCACACTAATACAATGTAAATTTATAAATGAAATACAGCAATGTTTATTTTCCACTGGCATTTAGAATGTAAGAATTCACAAGTCTTCTAATCGTAGCATGTTTTCATAGCTTACCTATACTGCAAAGATGGAGGATAAATTAATCTTATTAATTATCCAATTTCCAGTAACAGTTCGTGGGAAATTCCTTTTAAGGAAATATATTTACCTAAGCATGTTTATAAAATATGATTTACATTTAAATGCATCATTGGTATTTAATATCTTATGTAGCTATCTGAGAAAAACATGCACTATTTAATAAAATAGATATAAAAAGACATATACTATACATACATTTATTGTACTATTTTTCGTAGAGATCTAGATCGTTTTCCATGTTTGTGATAAGGCCAATAGTTAGGAAAATGCATACTTTGCAATGCAAGCTAATGTATTCATAGAAAGAGGTTAGTCCACGTACGTATTGGTGTGTACTAATAATAAAAACTTACGGCAAAACATACTGCGATTACCTACTTATTAAAATACAATTAGTACATAACTAACGACGTTCTCAGCAAAAAGATTGGAAGATTAAATCGTTTAAAAAAACGTGAACATCAATCTAGTGCAAAGTGTGCTCAATAAGGTCATTACTGAGGCATCGGGAGAAAATCCGGAGCACGACCAATTTAAATGTTCGACTCACATCGGGTGCGCGCGAGAGCGGTTGAAAAAGCAAATCGATACAAACGAAGTTAAGCGACAGAACGCTACAAATTGCGGCTAGGTACTGGAATTTAACTTTTTCCCGAGCGACGGGGCGAGAGCTGGCTAATAATAAGTAATTAGTTTAATTACAGCTTTTAGTCGGTGGCCGCCTTCGAGACATGCCGTTTAATGTTTGTGCTGTAAATATTGGCTCAGGCTTCGGTTCTGAATACAATTTTATAGGATGTCCGCTTTTTCTTAAAACGGAAACGTTAATGAATTTTTAACTAGGCGATAGAGGAAAAATGTATTAGGTACATAGGTACTCCAATCAGTTTCTACTACATTTTTAGGACATGCCTAAGTAATTGCGTTAATATTAAAAGCGAATTTCTGATATACATTTAACTTGCTACTGAGAACTGCACTATACTAAAATACGTTACACGTTTGAGCTAAACATTAAACGGTAATGAATACAAAATAGATTGCAATTGCTGGTATATCGGAGGCTTTATTCATAATACTGCAACTGTACTGCAAATGGTAAACGTACTCGCTTCATTCGTGCTCTACGCGGCGGTGGTCTGCATAACCTTATAAACTATTATGTTAATATCGATGGATCGAGAGTATCGTGTCGAATCGGCCGGCATGAAGGATACGGCCGCGGAACGGTAGCGAATGTATTTTTCCTTTTTTTTTGGTTTTTATGGCACGGTGAGGATGTTGCTGGTTCCTGGTGTGTACTGTGACGTACTGTGAAATATATTTGTACCTACATTTGATTAGTCCCTGCTAATGGATATCTACGTGGAGCGAATGTGGATTGGTTTTATTGAGCGAATATCGATGACAAGCTCTAGGTTGCCGGAATGCCTAGTAAAAATTGTGATTATTCACATACTGGCTTTAGTTATTGATAGATTTAAAAATTTACCTCGGTTTAATATGTCACTAACGTTTAGAGGACAGTTTATTAACACTGCTTAACAATTTTCGCTCAAAATCTACCATTAGTTTGCACGATATAAAAACATCATCTAAACAGATTAGCGAGTCATAACGAATGATTTACAAAAAAGGTGTGCTGAAAGAAGAGACAGATAAAAACCCGAAACAATAGAATGTATGGTGTAATGTCCATAGAGAATTGGCGTTTGTCATCATGACATAATTGATGTTCCCACATAGTTGAGGTGTAGAGAATAAAAATATAACATAACCTGCTTTCCTCGTATTGATTTAAATACTTATACTACTTAACTTAGAGCCAGAGGGTCCCGAAATCTGTGTAAAATTACCGCGGGCCATATAACACTTCTTGAACAAAGTAAATCCGAGTTTGTATGGTAATGGGACGATTTCATTAACTGACTGATCGGCAGATAACGCTTGCGTCTTCGAGCGACGGACCCAGGGATGCCAACTTTGCATCCCAGGTATTTCTCAAATATTTCGATAATTATTTTTCTTTCTGCAATCGGGAGAACTATTACTTAGATTTGGACTACGCCTACGGGTAGAATACGACTATTATTGGTGTCACGTTCTGTCTTTGATTCGATCTCGGTTCTCTTACTTAATATACGTTCCACAATAGTTTTTGATTCAAAGGCGACTTTTATATGATTTGTTATTTTTCTGTAAGCTTTAACTCATGAACGCCCGTACAGCTAAATTCGACTATATAATAATTGCTTTTCAATTGTTGCTTCGAATTTGAAGTTCAACCGAATCATCTTATTGTAAGTATAATAGTCAAGTCAAGTGCATCGACGAAATTTACCAGTGACTCATCGTCGTCAGCCTATCGTAGTCTACTGCTGGACATTATTATGGATAAAACTTTCAGAGGATGACGATCGCAGGGCGCAGCTCCTAGCTCTGGTGACGCTGCTGCCCGTCATCGGTCTGTGGTATTTATCTATGCCTTCAATTGTGATAGTTATACCGCTACCAGTCGGTTGTCAGTTGCAGTACACCTACTGGATATTTTATCCAAACTTATTAATTCCATCTAGCAAACATTGTATCTAAATCCAAAAGCCGTAAATTATTTACTATTTATATTTAAGAATGATTGTGTTATTTTGAGGTCATTTATGCCTGCTTAGTAAGTATTTCTTGTAAGAAAAGCTATAAATCTTCCCTCTATTCATCATCACGAGCTTTCAAATTCTTCTTAATTCCATATTTGAATCACTTTCAATCTGTTAATACATACATCTGCGATAAACAATATCTACCTACGAGTACATGCTCAACAATTCGTATTCGAGGCAGTCATTGGCAGTCGGTACTTGATAGCCCTACGTCACAGAGGGTCGCAGACATCATTGTGTACCGTCATTTTATGTTCATCGAGATCCGAGCCGCGATAAGGCGACAACCACTGTTCACGTGCGTACACACTCGTAGATTGCCTCTATGTAAATTGTTTGTTTTTATATTTTCTCATTACCACAAGAAAAAGGCGGCAGTACAAAAGTTCTTTCATGCCAATTACTGTTTTATCTCCGCGTACATTAATGCGAACAAGACGGTTATTCGGGAAAGCATTCGTCTCGTTTTCAGTAGACTTGAATTAATTTGTGTGTCTTTAGTTAGTTTATCTTTGGACATTTCATAAGGGTTTTTTAAAGACAGTTCTTTAAATCGGTTCCCGCGTTCAAAATCTATATTAAACGATTGGACTTAGTATTAGAATAGAAATTGAACGTTGAGAATCTAAAAGCCAAGTTACATAATATTTTAACTATGCTGGTAGAGTTTGTAAAGACAGGCCGTATAGTCAGGCCGTATATAACTATATTTACTTTGTAACTAGAAGCTTGGTTCTATATTAGTTATGATAATTTTGACTGTACGAGCCTTATAGTCTTGCCTTGGAAAGATTTTATAAGAAACTGTTTTAGTGGGATTTACGTATTTGGTATACTTTCTTAGTCAGTCCGGAATAATACGTAAAAATACGCATTCTTTATAGGCAGTTAACCGAGTAAGTAACACTTCAGAGTCATTTTCTGAACTGCGTATCATGTTACTTGTTCGTATATTGTCAAGTATTGCACTTTTAAACGTGCAGAACGCCGTTATCGCGTGGTTTGCATATAGGTATGCAACTGTGACGTGGCCTTATCGACAAGTCCTCGTTTTTGTTGTCTTTAATTAGGGCCTCTTTTCTAGATAATGCTTTTATTATCGAAGATACTTACGGTATTGTAAAGAAAAGAGTTTTACATTATGTTTCATTACAAAAATATATACAAACATGTATACCTATTTATAGGAAAAATTAATACAGACGTCCCTATCGGATATGATTTAAGAAAAGGTTGCGTCAGCTTTGCGGGGTGTTTTCTAAAATCCTTTTTTTGCTATCATAAATATTTTGGTTTTATGTCAAAAGGCATATTACTTACTAGTCTAAGAGATCGAGATTTGGGTTTAGTCAGTATCTATGTTACATGCTCTTTCTTATTGCTATTAAAACATTATTATATAAAAAAAACGAAAGTCAACAGCAATACGAGTTGGTGTGTTTAACGTAGTTTTAAAATGAAGTCAAATATCATATCGACTTGTTTAAAATAGGTGTCGGTATCAGAAAAGTGGTGGGAATACTAAATTAAAAGGTAGGTAATTTATGAAGATAACAATTTGACATGATCAGAGCGCTAATGAGGCAATGTTTGCATGTAAATGGGCCGAGTGGCTCGTTGTTTGTTTGACCGGTTTCATCGATTAGTATTTACGAGCCCGTTTATTGCGCCCAACAATTAACGGAGCGACTCTTTGACAACATAAATTGTTAATTAATGTTGGGATTAGTCGGATCGTAATGTTGATGCATGAATGTTTCGCTGCAAATACAGGATGGGTTTTATGAAATATTCAAACAGGTATTCGGGGCGATGGAACTTTAGGACTTAAACGATTTTTGGAATACTAAGTGAAGTAGCTAACAACATCCGATATACAGAATTATCATCATCATCAGTTTGCAAACGCTTAGAGCTGGACATGACAATGTCAATTGTCATTTGGCGGATAGTTAGTCACCACGCTTTTTGCAGGCGGGTTTTCGATCGCATTTAGGTTTTATTTGTACTCAGAAAAAGCTGCTGCTCGTTTTCTGATATTTATCCAAGATTTTGAGAAAGCGTAATTAGTGGTGGATCTTGAATGTCTTGTGAGCATAAATTTACTAATGAAAGAAATCCACTACAATGAATGGCAACTTGTGTGCAGTTTGAACCATGAATGGCAGCGGCACATGGGTGCGCGCGCGCAGCGTGGCGGCGGAAGCGCGAATAGACGAGGCGCAGACGCACGCACTTCCGCCGCCGGCCGACGACCCGCCACCTGTGCCCGCGCCCGAGCCCTCACAGCTCTGATGACATCCAGCGGAGATTACACCAAATCAAACTCTTTTCTTTTTTCTACGTAATATTTGTTTTTTCTAAATGACTACGATGATGTCGGCCTACTCATCATCATCGGACTTATGGGTAAGCGGAAGGCTCACACCCCTAAGTATGCTAAGCAACACAGATAAGGGCGCCCCCTAGTGGGGCTCGGGTCTCGGCTTTGGGCGTTGCTGGGAGGACGATGTTTTGAAGAGAGGGGCGACCGGTTGCGGGTCGTTTTCGCCGATGGTGGCCTGTGTGGTCATGCCGCCATCTTCGTCATTACATAAATAAATATCAGACAACATCACATACATTGCTCCCAATCCCAAAGTAAAGCTACTTTGGGATTTGGGAGAGCACTTGTGTTATGGGAATGTGAACCACGGTACCACAAATATATCATCAGCCTGCAAAAGTCCACTGCTGAATAAGGCCTCCCTCGATGACAATAGTCATTTGGGGGATTTGCCTTAGTCACCACACGTGGCGGGTTGGTGACCGTAGTAGGTTTGTACTATTTATGTTAGGTATAATTTGTACCCAGGTCCGTTTCTTGATATTCCCCGCAGTCGTCTTCTACGGCACCCACGGGATGAGAAATCCAGAAACCACACGGATAATATGATCGATATTAAATCATTATCAGCAGCATATCGCAGTCCTCTGCTGGACATAGGCCTCTCCAGTAGTTCCCCACATTGGTCAAACATCTGGACGCTTTGCCATAAACGCCCCGAGGGCAGGGGGGTTGGCCTTCTCAGGGCGTATTTAGCTACTCGTATGCATTCAATTGGGCTGGTTATACCGCCACCAGTCGGTTGCCAGAGCCTCGTTTGTTATTCGGCAAGACGCACTACGGGCAGATAAGTGTGGCTTCATGGCTTAGAGCGAAAAGATGATGGGTCGCTCCCTTACATCCTAGATGATGGTTCGGTCCCTTACATCCTGCTATGAAATATACAATAATATTCATAGCTAGCCGTCTGTTTGTAGCTAACAAAGGGTTTTTGTCGCGCGTCGTGCGCAGGCGCATGCGACACGCAGCGACGCGGCGCGGCAAGACGGCGACTCACTCGCATTACCATAATATGCTAATCGCCGGCGCGACTGCGCAGCGACCCAAGTCGCTAACAGTTTTTGCTTGTAGCGTACGTATGTAAGTAAGTGGTTTGTTTTGGTACTTTTGACTTAATAATGAATGTAGAGTACCTAACTGTCACTGTGTATGTGTAGCTTTTAAGGTAAGGAAACTTGGTAACAAGAATTTTATTTCTAAACTTAGCTTAGCTTTTACTCAGAAAATTTTGATTTAAACTAATAATAACGCGTTTTTTCTGTCACGGTGGTATAAATTCTACGTTTCAAAAATACATAATTTTCCATGCTCCTTTTTCTAAAATTAGTATTTGTTGTAGGTACAATTTAAGCGGTCATATCGCTATAAGCGTTCCAGGCAGTGTACTATGGAATACACGCTCAAACAAATGCCAAGATGTGTAGTAATATGATCTATGATTTAACTGGCACATTGTTATAATAAATCATCATCTACCTACATACATAAGCCGGTATTAACGTAGCAGTGTTAGTTAACAGCATGACAAATAACATGATACTCCACACACTGGAGAGTAATCATGTAATCATGTGTACGGCCCGGCCTGACTCCTGACCGCGCACGATCGATGACCGAACCATGTTGAAGGAATTAATTTATTTCAATTACTCCAGCGGATGTTACAGATTTAAAAGTAGGTATTAATAAGCAGACATCATACTTTGAGATTTGTTTTTACATCTGATATTGGAATAAAAAGAAACCTAGAAAAATATCTAATACAATGTTTTTCTTAAAATCTATGTAGGTATATTGTTACTTAATTCATGTTTGAAACTTTTAATAAACAGAACCACTAAAACTACATTAAAAACTCGCACACACAAAACGAATGCTCGTGAAATATTATAAATAATTCCCTCAAGAGCTCTCAGATGTGTCCGATTGAAGTGTATATTATTTCGGCTTTATTGCCCTTTCTTCCTGACTATAAAACACCTTAAACGTTTTAGAATGGAATAGTCGAGTTTACATGACTGTAAAACTATGCTCACGATACTCTAATGTTGTCTAGCCGTGAACGAGCGAGGGGACGGGGAAATAACGAAGTGTCATTGTGTAAAATTTTAGTAAAACGTATAGTGTTTAAATGGTTGTTAAGCTGTAGTTTATGGCTGCATTTATTATTTTCTCTCATTATTTATAATACTTGCTAGTGCCATAGTATCTAATTTAATTGGCATAAGATATGTATTTCGAATCACGCAATGCCCGAGTATAGAAAAATAATACAATTAGCATAATATATATAATATATATTCGCTGTCATATAGAAAGCCCATTACGTTCGTAGACTCTTGAATAAATATATCAGCATTTGAAAATTACGCCCTTATAAGTAGACCCTCGGACCATAATTTTATGGTACTTAGTTCTTTCAAAAGGGTACTGTATTCTAAATTATTTATGTGAAAATTTTTAATTATGACAACTAGAATTCAGAGCTGCACTTGAATATAAAAGAAGAGTACCTACATACCTAGGTATTTTATGCAACTGAGCGCAGTCTGCCCTTAATTTTTTTTAACTGATGGTAAGTGACAATGAAGACGAAGATAATACATACGTAGCTATTAAATCTAGCTTAAAAACGTCCAGATTATAGTGGTTTGGTAAAACAGATCTCGTGAGGCTATATCTAATATTTGCTAAACAAATAGCAAAGTGCTTCTTGCGAAAAGGTATGTAAATCATTGTGTAGATTACATTGAGGCTAGTAGCTAGCATAGCAGGCAGAGGGTGGCAGGTACATGAACTGAGATGTGTAGGCACATCTCAGTTCATGTTTATTATCTTTTTATTGATTTATTATTGCGTTTCATTTGTCTACTAACATAATTTTAAGTCACTTGTATACTAACAATATATGGACTATATAATAGTCTGAAATAAATTCATTTTATTTTTATTTTTATAGGGCTAGTTCATTATCACCAAAACCTGCCTTTTGCAGTCCACTGCTAGTCATAGGTATCTTCAATTGTTGGCACGTTTGCTCGCCAGCACTTGCCAGCCATCAACGCAAATCGTCGGGCCCGTACTACGGTTGCCGATCGAGGATTAGTAACTAATGCTATCATACCTTTGGGCACGCCGAGGCGCAGTTGCTCCTTCTCCCAGGAGGCGAAGGTAGCCTTCAGCGCCTCGGCCATCTTCTTGTTGGTGCCCGGCGTGAGCGGCGGCACCTGCGACGGGATGTCTGCAACAACAAACAAAGATCATTAACAACAGTTCTACGCACACAAAAGAAATAAAATAACTGCTTTAGTTTAGATGAGGCATAGTACAAATTGAGCTTTTGTTCTGCTAGGTCTACAGTATATAGATCAAATAAAATAGGAAACATTCTCGTGCAGCACCAATCGTTCCTAGCGTTAAAAACGTTAAGAACCCTAAAACCAGTTAATGGGTTTGAATAGATAGGGGGTAACTATTGGTAGCTAGTACCTTAGAGTTATATTATACTTGAGAGGGAATAAGAAACTAAGTGTAAAGAAAGCCAAAAGTGTAAAGCTTTTGACGTAAGTTTATAGTAAACTAAACTCCTAAAGTATATTAGACGTGTCTTACCGTTTATTTCAAATAAACATATACTATAAATGACGTACAAGTATGCCGTAATGTGGTATTTAAGTACCAATTAAGTCACTATAGTTGCCCACTGCTGGACATAGGAATCGCCCAAGTGGCGCCGTCCGCTCGCCTTCCGGCATTTAGCTCGTTTTATTTATAATGTGAGCTATCTTTTCTATCCTAACCTGTATCATAAATGGATAGCGATATAGTTAATTAATGAAAAGACATAGGTAGCAAGTTTGCACGTTACCAATTTTAAGAAAGATAATTAATTAGGTATGTTATATTTTCACAATTTTGGAAATCTTTAACATTCGTTTCAGGATCCATATCATGTATTTAATTTCCAAAATACATTTTAGAGTCCTTAGCTGATCGCAAATTAATTATTCAAAAAACATCTTGTAGAAACTTTCTTATTAATTTCACCT
This sequence comes from Conogethes punctiferalis, assembly GCA_031163375.1. Classification (NCBI taxonomy): domain Eukaryota; kingdom Metazoa; phylum Arthropoda; class Insecta; order Lepidoptera; family Crambidae; genus Conogethes; species Conogethes punctiferalis. The sequence continues at coordinate 6,687,320 of CM062093.1, forward strand.
TTGTGGTCGTGTCGTGAAATGTTAATGAAGTAGCGGATTGTTTTATTAGTGATGACCTTTAGTTAGCGCGGTGCGTGGGCTTTGTGATCCAGTTAGTTAGCCGGGTCTCCAAGTTGCGCGCGCGCATTTAGCGACGACTGCTTCTGGCTGATTGCGCTGCGGTATCTACAGCTTAATCAATTAATACACACGCTATTTAGAGCGAAAAGAAAGCTACCTTTACTTGTTAAAAATATTATTTAATAAAAAGCAAAAATGAATGATTGAGGTAGCGGTTTCCAATTTCATGTCTCGTATATAGGTAGGTAATATTTTTCACTAGCTGTGCCAGCGGCGTCGCACGCTTGGATATCGGGTTTCAAAAATAACGGACTTCCATAAAATACTTATACCTATACCTAAGTTTTAAGTTAGACCTTCTAGTAATACATTAGTGAAAATCGTATTCAATTTCATGCAGTAGTTTTTGAGAGATGCGCGTTCAAAAAATTTCTCCCGTTTTCTTAACATTTCCCTTCACTGCTCTGCTCCTATTAATAGTAGCGTGATGAAAAGTACCCTATAACCTGCCCAGGAGTATGAAAAATAATTGTACCAAGTTTCGTTAAAATCCGTTGAGTAGTTTTTGTTTCTATAACGAACATACAGACAGACAGACAGACAAAAATTTTACTGATTGCATTTTTGGCATCAGTATCGATCACTAATCATCCCCTGATAGTTATTTTGAAAATATATTTAATGTACAGAATTGACCTCTCTACAGATTTATTATAAGTATAGATTATATTCTTAGACTGGATGATCTCTTGATGGGCGAGCGCCACAATTTGTAGTTCGAAAGCTTTTAACTCCGCAGCTTATTACCGAAACAGTTTTACTTACTCATCCGAGATCATTATCAATCGAATTAATTACTTTATCTATGCTATTTATACCAAGTACCGCCGAACAAATTAATAGCGGACTTTTTGAGTCTCGATGGCTTCGAATAAAATAAATCAGAGATAAACAAGCAAGCGGGATTGAATGTTGCGTGTGTGCGCGCGGTACTCGTAAGTACGAGTAGGCTTCATTCATAAGTGGGTCTGGTTTGCGCGCGAGTGTGTGCGCGGGCGCACCTGCCGACCAGTTCTGAGATGCGGAGATTTGTGCACCTCTCCCACGGTCGCTGCCCGATGCCCGATGCCTCTGCTCTAGCTGAGCTGAGCACCTCTGATATAATTTAAATTTTTCTCTGTGTTCTTAGTGTACACTAGTTTTTGCTTGGTGGCTCGCCCGAGTTTATCACAGAAAAGCCGTATCGCTTGGAATCATGGACGAATATTTCCAAGAATAAATACAGGTGCAATTTCTATTCATATCAAATGTCATCCAAACCAGTTTAACAGAAAGACTTTCGCATTATGTGTGGTGTGGACTATTGTCTCTATTTTACTATAATTTTTAAACTACAGCAGTTAGGTATATAGTTTTTATCTGGGAAATACGGCGATTAAAAACACATTTATAGTTAAAACTCTTACAAATTATGTTAAGTTTCATCAAACTCTACGTTTAAATTGTTATCTTTACACACTGCATTTAAATAACTATCTCGAAACACTACAAAAGCTTTAAGTTTTTATGTTTCAGTTCATTTAATGTTATCTACTTACTGATTCAATAACGGTACAAAGTTATGTTTAGAATTTACGACGAGTTACGGGCTACAAACTTTATTAGGAATGAAACAATAATTATGTCCCCTCAGTTTTTATTATTAGTCCGACGTTGGTTTACAAATGACTTTTTCTTTTATTGAACGGATTAAACAATAAAATTGCAATCCGTACATAAATCAAAGGTTAGTTCTAGGATAAAAGAGGCTGATGTTCAACCATGTCTATTAATTAATTAGTACCTATTTTAAAATAGGTAACTAAGGTAAGGTAAGTAGCTTTTCTGTATTTTTTTTACATTGGAGTAAATAACCTTGCGACTTAAGTAGTTTTTTTCTGTTTATGACAGAAAATATTTTTTTTTATAAAGTATATACCTTTTAAAATTGTGTGTTTTGAAAAACGCCACTTCTACTCTGACGCATCTGTGTGGCGAACGCTTAATCCGTGAGAAGCAAATTTACCTCGCGGGTCGCACAGCGGACGCGGCCCGGACAGTCGACGATCACATTAATTGAGTACCATCCCAGTACATTGTAATTTACGAGTATGTGAAGCTGTTGCACGTGACTTTGTCAAAACTTCAGAGCTTTAAGCTTTATATGTATTGTAAATACAAGCAGAAGACCTATTTGATACTTTGTGGTTTCTTGTTGTTAAAGTGTTGGAGGTAAAAGACGTCGCAATACATTGTAATTTTGCGATTTTTTTTAAACAAGGCAAAAAGGGATAGGGCAGGGCAGAGTATAGCTAGTAAAATTACGAGGACGGAGCAATTTATCAGTCTTTAATCGCTGAATAAGGATGAGGCGGATGGGTGAGCAAATTAAACACTTGGATGATATCCGCACTCAGTAAAAATATAATGACGGCTGCAGTATGTAGGTTTTAATACCAAGGAGGTAGCCACAAGAAATTGTCACTCTAGACGTAGGTATTTGGATATAAGAGACGATTACCTACTATTACAGACCGACCAGGATGTTCTGACACGTGGATGACATTGTCATTATGAGCAACATTTGAAACATTTTGTACGAGGGTGGCGCTAGTTCCAAATTCGACCACGTACTAAAACATCCTTGTCGGTCTCATCATCATCAGGCCTTCGCAGTCCACTGCTGGATGTAGGCTTCTAATTGTTCGCCTTGTCAGCCTGTACGTGCATAATTTGCTCGTTCCTTTATATGTGTGGGATTTTATTACCGACTGCCTTGTAGCAACAAAGTTGGATATGGTTAGGCCGCATATCTGTGGCATCCTCTCACATCCGTGAGCAAGAATCAGTTTCCCCCACGGCTACAGGCTACAGGCGGCGGCGTCCCCGGCAGTTGCCGATCACACAGACATTAATTGCGATGCGAGCCACTCCGGCGCATTGTGATTTACCCGCGCTATATCGCGCAGCTGCACTTGACTCACGATTATGCGCATACGCACTACATATGCGAACAATAATGCAATCGGAACGGCTACAATAAATGTATTGTTTTTTATGTTATTACCATTGGCAGGAAGGCATCTCTCTAATGCCTTGTTACGATGTAGTTGCTTCAATGTTTACCGCGGTCTCTTTGAGTCAAAGCTGGGAATCATTTCTAAATAGTGTTTATCCTGGTTTGACAATCCCCGAGCACTCTTTGAAGTAAGTTACGCAGTTCGTACTCTTTAAATCACTTCTTAACTTGGATAAGTGTAATTATTTCAAAAACTTTAATAGGTTGTAGGTAGCTGGTATCTTACGCCCCCTCCTTAACTTTTAAAAACAACATGACATTAGTGACGTAAACTATAACCCTGTATTTGTTGTTTGTGACTGAGTGATCATCGCGGCTCGGTGCACCCTGGTGCACCCTTAGCGTATTCTACACGTGTTTTTGCTTTTGACATTTGTCGTCACGTCATTGTGTAGCTTACGCTTCAAGGTGTTGAAGAATAACAACGGCGCCAAACATTTTTTACACTGAATTTATGCTAAGTCACTTTTTGACTCTACGTGATTGTGACAACTATTAAAAGCCTCAATGATAACTAATTTCTTAAAATACAAATATGGATACTAAACTATTTGTGTGTAATTCATTAGCTTTTTTAGTTGTTTGAATAAGCCAATTGATCATTATTAAATGGTATTGGTATAAAATTTAAAATGTTATGTACCTATACCTATTTCTATTTCAGATTTCGAACTCGATAGGGCGATTAACCGGACCTTTTTCTACATAACTATTGTGAGATAATCGGATATAAATATCACTGAGTGACGTGTGATTCACACACCTGCAGGATGAATCGAACCTATCTACTGCCATATATAAGCTGATAGCTTATATATGGCAGTAGATAGGTTCGATTCAATACATAGGTATGTACATCAGTACATACCTAGTGTATTAATCTTATAAGAACTTTTCGTTGAAGATGTTTGATGTTGGCTTTGTATATTAGTTAAATTATGCCAAATACCGTTACCATTATTATGATTATTTTATGTATTGCTTTAGTTATATAATTGACACATACTGTAGTGTTTATGTAAAATTGCATTGCATAGGTCACAAAATAGATGTGTTTCTAATCACAAGTTAACGCTATCGAGACGACATTCGGTCCCACATCTATTAGGAGACTAGACTAATAGAACTACAACAATATTTAACTAATAATACAGGTTTTTTTCTCGCAGATCACATAACCTATTAGAGGAGCAGACAACTTTGTCACTCGAGCTATGATCAGTGTTGAACTTTCGCGACAGACGTACATCTGTAGCGGACTCTATGCATGTTGGATGTTTTTTATTGGCACCCACAATACAGGTTCATCTAGTTCCAGTTTAGGTGGAGGTCATTACTACGGCCCGATATCTGTAACTTTCTCAAGGACGTTAGAAATATCATCGACTTTAAAATTGTATCAATACTGTAGCATGCACGAACATACAAACAGACACACACAGCTACACACACTGTCAAACATCTGACAGTGACATCTGACACTGACAACTGTCGTCTCGTTCCTACACTTCACGCAAGGTGCGGGGTGGGAGGACAGTCAGTCTGTGTCCCACCGCCGCCGAGTAAAGACGTGTTCGTGTGAGGATAGCGAGCCGATATCATTGGTACCATCACATTGTTCATTACTTTATTGTTCATGGTTATTTCATATGTGGATTAGTGTCTACTACATTTTGGCGACGACGGAAAAACTGTAAGTAATTTTACTGTTTAGCTGTTAGGAAAATTGTATTTAATTAAAAAAAAAAAAAAAAAAAAAAAAAGAAGGTAAAGTAATGGGTTTGGTTTTGTAAATGAAGAAACACATTCAATGCTAGATTTCTTAGATACGTAGCAATTTTTATTTATTTCAACTGTCAATAAAGTAAAATCAAGCGAGTGCTCGGATAGGTAGTTAATTATTGTATCGTAGCTTTAAGCAAAAAAAAATACGTTTAAACTGTTTTATTTCAATCACTGTATGAACGTTTAATTGCACTAAAGAATATAATAAATAATTTTGCGTACCTACCCATCAGTTAACGAAATAATTATCCATGGTGGAAAAAGAACAATGTATCTTTGTTTTGATTACCTACTGCTTGCGTTAAACCAGTTGCACCGTCGACACGGGTACATATTTTGATTTGCATAATGCTGCAGTAATCTAAAAGATATGTGCAAAATTGCTTAGACAATGTAATTAAGCATACATACAAAAATAAAAGAAGCTAAATCATATTGTTTTCAGTACATTAGACTATTCGGTATTTGACCCGTTCAATAATCGCGGAATGGAACAAAGGTAGTAAAGTAATCGAGGTTGTAGGTAATTCACAATAAACCATATTTAATTATACAAGTACCTCGATTTCCGCGCATTATCAGAGCGTAATAAACTTTAAACTTATTATATAACTTGCCTAGTTAACCAAAGGTATGGTATTAGGACAGGCACATAACGCACAGCTGCTACTTTTGCGTAGGGATTGTTACTGTTAGTTAATGACGTTATGGGTAAAAATAAACCGAGATTAAGTTTAACGTATAACGCTACGCGTGTAGGTATCTTAACAGTAGCAACAGCAGTATCGTTGTAAACAAAGCCACATCTTGGATATTGTATGTAATAATCAGGTAGGCTTGCCAGATTTATTTATTTAATAGGTTTACCAGCGTTTGTATACACCAAAGCTATACTATACTAGTACATGTTATCTTATGAACTAAGTGTAACAATATTTAAAGGTAAACACCGCATGCATATAAAGACAGATGGGTTGAAGGTCCTGGATTGTTCCGGAATTTTGCCTCTTGACCTGTGCCCAATAATTAGACTTAGTTTTCCCGAATTCCGAAATCATTTACTACTAAGCTCTTGGTCTTGATTTCATCTATAGAATAAAGGATAACTCTAGCAATGTAAATATGTCAACAAAGGGAAAGTCTGACCAGTTAAATACTATTCATCAAAAGTATACAAGGCTTACCTGGCAAAGGGCTTGAATTAGAATTATATTTACATGAAAATATACTACATGTGTATGTATGGCCGCGCATTGGTTAAGATAATTTGAGTTATTGATTAGTAGGTATTGTTAATTACAAAGTCATTAGTTCGGTCACTAGGAGTGCTGCGATTAGGGGTAGGTCACCGATATTAGTTGAAATGGAAATAGTCTTTTATAATAATACTGGAATCAATGTTTGTCTGTTCAGTTTTAATTGAAGCCTGTGTCTGGTGATACTTCAGCCAGGACACGCTTGATGAAGCTTAGGCAGGCCTGTGAGCTTGGTGAAGCTTAGGCCAAAACAAGCTTAAGGCCTTTGAGTGGTGGAACTTCAACTGAAACAAGGTTAATTGTAGCCTCTCGAGTTGCAGCCAGAACAAGGTTAGTTAGATTATATTAATTATTAAATTCTTAAATATTTACCCTTACGAATGAATACATTTATTTAAATTTGAATACTGCAGAGGCACCGTATGTGTTGGGCTAGTCTGTTTCACCTAGTATGACTAAGCATTCGGTAGAATTCCGCTTAGCGACCTTTTGTATGGTCTGGGCCACTGGAAGCTGGTGGAGGGGACTGGTATGGCGAAGCATCTGGTCAGATCCCGCTGGTGGTAATCACTTGCACTGGCAGCGGGTGAAGAGATGGCTTGGTACAACTGGGTATTTATTTATAATAACGTATTTATTTAGTATTTTGACTAAATTTAGTTCCTCTCCTCAGTTGTTCACTCTTAACAGAGTGGTCGTGGTCATGGGGAGTCGCCTGCTACTGTGGTTGCCGCTTTCGCGATCAGTCCACCGGTCCCTGCAGGTGGCAGGAGAACATTCCACTACAGGTGTCCCGGTGACGGACTTGATGGTGTCTGTCCAGCGGGTAGGCGATCGACCCCGTGGTCTGTTACCTTCGACTCTGCCCTGAATCACCAACCGCTTCATCGAATTGTTATTACGGGTAACGTGTCCAAAGAACCTGAGTATTCGTAATTGCTCAAGTGACGATTTCTTTGTAATTTTGTCTTTATTTTGTTCTAATCTAATTCAATCACCCTAAAAAAAAAAAAAAAAAAAAAAAAAAAAAAATTATTATGAGCATGTAAAACTGTAATTCATCTAATAAGGCCAACCGCGTTCCGCAAGTCTAGGTCACTAGGATGGCGAGTGGAAGGGGCTCTGCACAACAAGGCATTTAACTAATTACAATGTAAACACACTGGTGACAACAATATCAACATTTTTAGGGAGTCGCTATCAGTCAATAACCCTTTGAAAGCAAAATACTGGTCAGTATCGTAGTGATAGCGTTGCTTTAATTTCAGGATATCGCACATCGATTTGTCTATTCAATTATCCCGGGAAAAATAATTATTATATTATTCTTGATAGTTAATTGTAATTCATCTCTTGAATTATGTTATATTGAATAAATATCTAAAATGAATTTTACGAAATATAGAACTGGTCATTCTTGCTTTGTGCAGCCTAGCTCACTGTCTGAGCGAGTGAAGGCGGTTTGGCATAACTAAACATTTGACTCATGACAGTGTAAAAATAATTATTCGACTTACATACTTACTAAGATCCTACACTTAGTTAAATCTTTGGAAAAAAATATTTTTAACCAATTAGTATTTCACTTTAAGAAAAATAAGTTATTGCCTAAAAAGCAATTTGTTTTACAAAAGGTAGGTCCACTACTGATGCAGGAGTGGCTGTGATGAAACATAATATATTCGATGCTTGGGAAAGTAAGCAGGATACAGTGGGTGTTTTCTGTAATTTATCATAGGCATTTGATTGCGTTAATCATGAAATCTTACTTCTGAAGTTGCGGCATTATGGTGTCTCGAATGTTGCTTTAAGTTTGAAGTCCTATATTGACGGAAGTGAATCTTCTGGCGCCCTACTACGTACGGGAGTGCTCCAGGGCTCTATATTGGGACCATTGCTGTTTTCAATATATATTTAAATGACCTTCCGTATTTCGCTGAGGGTTTGAGTGAGAGGGTATTGTTGGCGGATGACACTTCTCTAATTATTGAAACTGACAAGTATCTGACGAAGTAAATAATGATCTCTAGCAGGTATTGGTTTGACACAAATAATTTGCTTTAATTCTAATAATTAGTTTTATAGTCTATTAAATTCATGATGTCTAATGTGAAGCAAGTAAATAAATACTCGTACTAGTATATTTATATAAATGGGGAACACATTGAGCTTATTGATTCTACGACCTTTTTAGGGATTGCTGTGGACTCTAAGTTACAATAGACCCCTCATATAGGAGCACTGGTGGGGGGACTTAGTTCAGCTACATAAACAGTTAAAAAAAAAAAAAAAAAAAAAAAAAAAAAAAACTGGTACTTACTGATCTCGTGAATTAGCGATGGGTCGTTATCGGTTTTTGAGATAACGTAACGTAAGCGTTATGTGATTTCCAATAACTGGTTTCTTAACTAGTGATTTTTATAACTAGTTATTTTCACAACGTTCTGAAGCAAACGTGATAATTGTAACGTAAAATCGTTTGGTTAGGTAGCAGTATAACTTAATTCTTCTTCACGCACACGTATCGTGTATCGATACGTCTTCGTTTCGCTTAACAACATGTTATGATTGGAATTAACAAATCAATTACAAATTTGTTCAATTTTACTCCTTTACGTTGTCAAAGCTATGTGTAAGGTGGTCATTGGTCAATGTAAAACGTCGTTTTCATCTTGTCATTACGAATATTGTAAAACCAGTGATTTTGCGTGAGTAGTGAAAGTAGCCAAACATCGACGCTATGCCTTAAACATAAGAGTGAATTCGATTTAACTTTATGGCGTTGTGATTAAAAGAGTTATTGAAGACTGATGCCTATTTCGATCGTTTAAATGGCGTTATGAATATCACTAGTTTTTGTTGTAGTGGAAAACGAGTGATCACTGTTCGAGCTCGTAACTGCATATATAACCGGTTATGGTTAGTAACGCCCATCGCTATCGTGAATCACTTAGGGAGTTAGCGTCCTGACTGTGGCATCACAGTACTTATTTGAATGCATATATGGTTGAACGTAAAAATATAAATTTATATAGTAAAGAACTCAGATCTTCGACGGTGCAATCCTGGAGGTAAGGGCAGGCTTGCTGTTTCCAATATCAGGCTTCTTATGACTGGTAACTCATTCATAGGACAAACTGAAAAAACAATAATTTTATTATGTTCAACAAAATTGACTGGGTTGAGGGCTCGTTTGGTGGTGGCCTCGGTCTTCTGGGCTAGGAGTCGTGGGTTCGGTTCCCGCGCGGTGCAGGCATTTGTGTTCGTGCATTCATAATTTTATTTTTATTGTATCTATATATATAAAAAAAAAAAAAAAAAAAAAGCTAACTGTTGAGTTTGTTTCGGCACTTCTTCTCAGCAGGCTACATGTCGCAGTGCTAGCAGGAAAAAGTGCCACGTGCAAAGGTATTACGGGTGAATCTATTTGTAGGGGGAGACTGTTTTATCTTATTATTTTATTTATCCTAAAATTATAACTGGCGTTAATTACCTACTGAGTATGTACATAGCTATCTTATAAAAGTATGTGTTTGAGAATAAATATCAATTTCCTCTTTGAGTACAAATATTTTACTAGGGCTACCGCTCGACACTGTTGTCCTGGAGTTATCCCAGATTTAATCGAGTTCTATCGGGTAACCCTACTAACATGGCATTGAATTGCGAATAATAGAGTTATGGCTTTAAATTGAGAGGTTGTGGCATTGAATTGCGATGACTATGCATTGAATTGCGTTACCAATATTAATAATAGTGCATTGAATTGCGATGACTATGCATTGAATTGCGTTACCAATATTAATAATAGTGCATTGAATTGCGATTTAAGGAATAAAGAATTCAATTGCGGGCCGTTCAGTTAGTAATAACACGGGAATTCATGAAATGCATTAAATTGCGTAACACTATATGATATTAGATAGAGAAAAAATAATATTTGCAAAGGTACACATTTACAGCAACGAATACAGAAAAAACACACAAATAGGGGAGACGTCAATGGGTGATTTTCCATGTTATTTGATGGTTGCCGGAAGGAACCATTAAAGTAGCGCTTATTTGAGAAATCACAACGAAGTTGTTTTGCGGATTGAGAGCGCAATAGGCCTTTAAGGTTCATCGGGAGAATCGGTTCCAGAAGTGTAAAATTAATCATAAATCATTAATAACACTGTTTTAGGTACATTAAATTAAAACATATTTTGATATGAAATCCATAACATAAACGCATTATTCGAAATGGCCATCGAACAAGCTTCTTAAACGAGGCATACAAAACACCGCGCAATATCGGTTTGCATAAAGCGTTTTGGGCGAGTTGATATTTGTGATTTTGAAATTGTCATAGCTCGGGGACTTTTTATACAAGCGACGTAATTCTTTCACCAATGTTTCTATGGTTGGTTGATGCATTAATATTGATCCAAAACAAAAATTAGTCATCATACCTATTATCTACAGGTAAACTACAATCGGTATTCATACTTGACAAATTCGAATGCGAAGGTGATATAAGGTCGGTCGCGGTCCGATGGGAGCGATAGAAGCGCGGGGTGTACACATCTACTTGGAAGTAGCGAGTATAGAAAAGAGCATGTTTACTCATAATTTCGGTGGAGCTGATTTACACGAGGTATTCTACAATATATTAGGAGCAGACGCAAAGCCAAATATTATATACTGAAATTATAACTTATACTAATGATTTGGACATATATACAATATCTAAATAAAGTTGATTACAAATATATAAATAAGTATAATTAACTGAAAAAAAAATAAAAAAAAAATAAAAAAAAAAATAAGGGAGAGATGTAGCATGCACGAACATACAAACAGACACACACAGCTACACACACTGTCAAACATCTGACAGTGACATCTGACACTGACAACTGTCGTCTCGTTCCTACACTTCACGCAAGGTGCGGGGTGGGAGGACAGTCAGTCTGTGTCCCACCGCCGCCGAGTAAAGACGTGTTCGTGTGAGGATAGCGAGCCGATATCATTGGTACCATCACATTGTTCATTACTTTATTGTTCATGGTTATTTCATATGTGGATTAGTGTCTACTACAAATACAATTCTCGTTTAAGTACTAAACAGTCAGTTAAAGTTTATGTAATAGGTACTTATTAAAACATACTTTCCGGTAAGCCAAGTCGGTATTTAGTTTATTTATAAAGGATGCAACTAAATATAACGGCAGCAAGTGCATCACAAGCTCAATGAATGAAGCTGGAATGTCAAAATCCGTTTATTTTTTATCCCACTAGATAACGGAATATAATTGCGTATTAAAGTTGACATTAAGCTTTCGGTGTGTGAATTCTCGAGTTGGAGCAAAAACTATGGCTGCCAAAGGCAAGACTTCCGTTTCCGTAATTAAAGTAATTAATCCGGAGTGATTTCGCTTAATTATCCTGTGAGCCTTTGGATGAAATGCATCCGAAGGATACACCGTATGATGCGAAATATGAGCTTGAATCGAGGAACGTAACCGACCGCTCTTTTTTGCTGAAATGTAATTTCGAAAGAACAGTTTATTTGAGTTGAATGAAACGAAAGCATTTAAGTTTGAGGGACTGAAACCGCAAAGTTGGTGTGTAATGTCACAGAGAGTTTTGGTTGCGGCGTGGTTTCTTTAAGTGTCCAAAATTATAATATCCGTGATTATTTGAAAGTTTTGCTTTCATTACGCAATAATTTAAGACGTGAATGAAACATTCAGTATTCAATACCTATTCAAGTAAAGTTTCTCGTTAACAGCGATTTGGTGTTTAAGTCCGTTGAGTGTTCGTCTGGCTGCTCCGGAGGAGTGTGCCGAATGCTGAATGGTGTAGATAACAGCACAAAAGGCCGGAGATGCGGTCGTGTGCGCCCGAAAGCCGAGGACGTACCGCAACCTTCCGAAACTTAGGCTCGACGATGCCGTGCCTGGACGGGTAGTAAAAGCTATTAACTTGTCTATATCTTTACTTGAACTAATTAAACTAATATTTTTTATGCGTTATGTTCGATTAGTCGGTTAAACTAACATTTTTCATGCGTCAATGATTGACCACTTCATCGAGTTACTGCTACCGGATCTATTCATAATTGCATGTACCTATGATGCCATTTCTTAGCCGCAGACTGTGCATAAAGGATACGACAGAATTTAGATTAATCACCTTCAGATTGGCTGTTGTGGGTATAATTTGGTCTGTGGAGTACCTATAATAATTAATTATAAACACCAAAACAAGGGACGCAAAAAATTTAAAAGCTCAGTAGTACTCGTATACTGATATCTGACTAATGGGATCACCATTTGTCAAACATGTATCATTAAACTTACTAGTACCTATGTTTGTACATAGAACTGACAATGTTACGACGTACACAATAAACTAGACTTGTCGGTAACCACATGACAAGCTCCTAGGAAACCACATGGTGACACCACGTGTTCATAAATATGTCTAACAGCAGAATTGTTCTTTTTAACCCTTTAAGTAAATGCGAAAGGCGTGTTACATTATAGTTATTACCGCACGGTTAATGCTCAAGGGCGCGCGCAGTAACAGGTGGTCAGAGGGTTGTATGTAGGGCTGCCTGGTACCAATACAAGGAATAATCTATACTTATAATAAATCTGTAGATAAGTCAATTCTGTACATGAAATATATTTTCAAAATAACTATCAGGGGATGATAAGTGATCGATACTGATGCCAAAAATGCAATCAGTAAATTTTTTGTCTGTCTGTATGTTCGTTATAGAAAAAAAAACTACTGGACGGATTATGAACGAAACTTGGTACAACTATACTCCTGGGCAGGTTATAGTATACTTTTCATAACGTTACAATCAATAGATAGAACCAAGATACTGAAAATGTACTTTTGGCCAGTTATTAAATTGACATCACATTTGCACACACTCATGCACACACACTCATACACACACACTCATACACACACACTCATACACACACCTCATACACACACACTCATACACACACACTCATACACACAAACACAAACCATATATATATATATACTCTTTCGCACATCAACATACCAATGAAACATTCTAGCTTTTCCACCCCCTCCCTCATTGACACAAAACCTAACCTGTAAATTCAAATAATATCAAATGTAATGGTTCCTGCGACACAGACCTCGAGTCTAGTGCAGCGACCGCTGATAACTTTTAAAGGTTCCTGTAGTAGTTAATTTAGTTTTTATTTTAATTAAGACCGTATGTTTTTGTACATGGAACGATTGTACTCTATTACTGGAAATAAACATTTCATTTCATTTCATTTCAATAGGAGCAGAGCAGTGAGGGAAGCATTGGGAAAACGGGGGAAATTTTTATCTGTATGTTTGAACGTGCATCACATCTACTCCATGGAATTGAATGCGGTTTTCACTAACTTAAAATTTCTAAATCTAGGCACCATTTTGGTGAAGTCCGTTATTTTTGAAACCCCATATCCACGCGTGCGACGCCGCTGGCACAGCTAGTTTTATGAATAACTAGCTGTGCTCGCGACTTCGTCCGCGTGGAATAGTTATTTTTCTCCCGTTTTTTTTACAGTTTCCATTCCATTATTTCTTCGCTCCTAATAGTTGCAGCGTGATGTTATATAGCCTAAAGCCTTCCTCGATAAATGGTCTATTCAACACAAAAAGAATTTTTGAATTCGGACCAGTAGTTCCTGAGATTAGCGCGTTCAAACAAACAAACTCTTCAGCTTTATAATATTAGTTAAGATAAAATTAGAAACATGAAACTTATATTATGCTGTTGATTCGATGTTCGTAAATTAATTAGTCTAAATAATTAAAAATTCTACCCAAAACACCATTCCACGTAGACGAAGTCGCAGTATCTTTCATAACTTATCAGATATGATAAAATCAAATAAAACTAGTACTCTATCAATCCTCAGGTTATGCTCCGGTTTTAAAGTTATTTTTAAGATGTACACACGTCCAGCCACCGTGATCCAATCAGTCAAAGTCATCTAGATGGATAATGGACTCTCTCAAATTGGTAATTGAATTGAAAGCCGTTTGGAGTAATTTGACAAATGGTAGTAGGTTGATGTGTGAATGACTGTACAGGACCTAGCCATCGTTGTCACACTAATTTTTGGTAAATGCGCGAAAGCAGTGCTGCAATAACAGCCGAGGATAGGCAACAGCAAATAATATTATAAACGAATCTAAAACTAAAATTGATCAATGAAAGTCTTCACGTACGTGGCCTTTGATAAGTAACCCATTGCTGCATCGACTTTGTTTATTCAAAAAGTATCGAACACGCCAACCCTAGGTATTTGTAAAGAACTAAGGGAACGCACTTGTTGCGTCGCAATTCACTCCCCGATATGCAAAGCGTATTGCTTCATTCCCTATTGTTGAGGCGTCGTAAAATGGCCGTGTATCGTTTTTTAAAGAAATTGAAGTTCTACGAACGACCCTTAAGATAGCTATGCGCTGATTAGGAAAGCTGAAATAAGCAAAGGCGTTGTTCGACACGCATTGTACTTCCAATAGAATTTTAAAAAATGTTATCGAGATTAGGTATGTATCCTTTAAAGTGTAACTGTAGTAACATACTCGTATTGTTAGTTTTCTTTTCGTTATGTTGATTTGATTATTTTGGCTATAACATATTTTCTCACAGACTTTGCTCTACTGAGTTTTGAAGCATGTTGTCCCCGATCCTATTTTCAATAGAAGGTTTTTGGTATGCAGGGATCACAGATATCTCCAATAGATACCGCACTTAAGATATCACGCGAGAGGTAATACATCAGTTCAATGCAGGCGCGAAATACGCATGCGCTTAAAGTGCGTCAGTACCACGGTCAGTACTGACCAGAAGTCAGACCCGTGTGTATCGGAGACACTTTTAATAGTTTGTAGAACATAAACGTATGAATCTTAGTATTGAACTCCTTGGCGCCGGAGCTCAAGTTACGATGGAAAATATTTGACAGATGTTAGCTCGCGTTGATGTCTTTTTTCATGATCCCTTTCTTTCATTACCAATTTCACTATTTTTATCCCTTTCTAGCATAGACACGTTTGACAATAGTGTTACAATGTATTACTTTCAAGTATATCGATAATGCAAGATGAGAAAAATATTAAGTGTTTCTACTTTAGATTTCCAAAGTGTCCTGAGAGAACATTAAAATGGACAAATGCCGCACCCTGCTTATAACTATACTCATTTGAATTTTTTTTTTCCCAAGACATGCCACGCTGGGCCACGCGCCACCTAGCCCCAAACTAAGCCGAAGCTTGTACTATGGGTACTAGACAACTGATAAACTTACTTAGATACATTTAAATATACTTATAATGTCAAAACGGCAGTTGAAATGTATTATTTAACGTATGTATTTTAGTAAATTGATCATTTTACGGGATCTTGCCGTAAAATCATCCGACGAAGGTGAGGTGAACGTTGATTGGTTCAATGGCTCACGTGGCGTTATCCCGGCAACCAATCAGGGAACAGTGTATTAAGTTACGGGTAATAGTGCACCGTTAAATAGTACATTGAGCAACGATTGGCCCATTTGAGGACGATTTTACTTGTGTCAAAATCGTAAATTATTAAATGACTGTCAGGCTACCGTAAGTTGATTAACTAACTGAAATCCATTGCGTTAAATAATACATTTCCACTACCGTTTGTTATATTCCGAAAGATAATCAACTACCTAGGAAATTGATCAACTTACGATTCTTGCTATTTTCCGGTGACATATATAAACATATATTTTTATATACATACATAGATAAATATCCAGTATTGCACAAAATACTGAAAAGGTGATACAGACATAATCTAGTCTAATATACCTGATTGGTAATTTTTCGATAAAATTATCGACATTGCACAATACAAATGTACATCACTTGAGAAATGAGTTACGTCCCCCGCACACCCTTCCATACCACCTGAAATTGCCTCGCGAAACTCAAAGCAAAATGCCGAACATGCGGTATCTATTGGGGGTAATCTGTGGCAGGGATGTATAAAAAATTGCGTATGTCATTTTGAAGGATAATGACAAATGAAGGTGGTATGTTAATTGTCATGACGCCGTTCAATATGAAACAGCGATCAATAAATTAATCAATTAAGTTCTTTTTGCCTCCTAACGAGGCAATTCTAGAACGTTTTTTAATTAAACGCTTTGGTAGGCACGCGTCTACCAGCCAGTGTTCGCCAGTTCGCAGCACAATGTCGGTCGGAACAAAAGCTCGCGCCATTTTTACCTCGCCATTGTTCGCCGTTTGAACTTGGAACGTCGCGTGACGTGCGCGCGTGCGCCTGTTTCGCATTGAAATCATTCTCCTTAATAACTTGTAATTACTCTAAACGCTTACCGAACGTTATTTTGTCGTGAAAAGAGTTATTGGCACCATCTGTCCGTATTGCGTATTGAGAAAAGAGTTTACCGGTATTAAGTTGTTAGTGGTCAGTTTGGTTTTCCTTTGATCGTTAATACACATTGATTACAATAATAAGAAATGAACCATCTGCACTGATGGTAATCTCAGTCAGAAAATTTATCGAATATAGGTACTATATTTATTGAAGATAGGTACATGTCAATAAAATCTACTTAAATTATTATTATCTTCGAAACTGTATTATTATTAATGAAAAAAATTTTTTTTTGCCGTGTGAAAACGAATTACTTTGCTTGTATCAAAAATTGACTGTGTGTCACGTCACCCACGCAACTGAACCGTGTCGGAGGGTTCCGCAGAGCGGCAAATGCGTTACCAAACGCGGCGGGGTCCGACCGCTCACGCGGAAACTTACTCAAATGACCGCTTTGCATAATCATGTAGCTTTAAAATTAAGCTCTTACGTTTAGATTCTTTGGAGTAAGTACTTAGTAATTTTATAGGGCTTCACCTTTTGCCTGTTAATAAAATTGATGCAAAGCCGTTAAAAGAAGTTTAAATTTTATTAATGTTAAGAATTTTAATGGGGTGTTATTATTTTTGAAAACGTTGTGTGCAGTCATCCCCTTTGTTTGGTACCTATATATTTTTTAATTCATCACGGTTTGCACTTGACATTGTTTAAGAGAATTGGCATAGTTATTTTTGGGATATTGGGTTTCAAACCATGAGCTCATGAGTCGAAACTCAATATCCCAACGACAATCAGCTGATGTGGACGGCTAAATGTATAACAAAATAAACAGAATTTATTACCTTTACTACAGTTCTGTAAATATGTATGTACATTATCTATATTATTTCTATCTAAATATAACTTTGTATTCAGCCAGTCTTTTAACAATTTTGGATGAACAAGTATCTATTAATCAAGTAGAATATTTATATTGTCATTTGAATAACATGACTGTAATTAATTCGCTAAGTACAAAGTGGTAACCGTCATTCATTAGACGATTACAAGAAAAAGAAAAAAAAAAAAACAATAGTACATGTTTATCTTTCAGTGATCTGTGTTGATCACGACTGTAGGCGAGAGACCTTTGCTCAATGACAGAGGCGGCGCGCGGGCATCATCTCATTGAGCGCGCACCGGATGGGCCAATCAGCGGCGTGAATGGACGCCCCCGCGCATGCGCGCCGCCGACCGACGCTGCTCGGTGCATTATTAGCTCCCGTACTAGATGCCACCGTTTCTTTGTTGTGCCCGTAAATTGTTATAACCTTTTACGGCTTTCGGAATGTGTCGAGTCGTAAATCCGTTGTTTGTCGTCCCATTGATAGTGCCATTGTTTACCATGAGAAAGGACCAGCTACTGTTTCTGAGGTTAAGACACCCTCGGAGATGTTAACACACTTATGTCCACTTTACGCTCACATTCCTATTGGTTACTTTGTCATTATCATGAGACTAGTATTTCATTAGAATCAAGACGTGTGTATACTTGATTAATGATTCTAGAGATACCGCAGTAGGTCCCTAA
Organism: Conogethes punctiferalis; assembly: GCA_031163375.1. NCBI lineage: Eukaryota > Metazoa > Arthropoda > Insecta > Lepidoptera > Crambidae > Conogethes > Conogethes punctiferalis. The sequence goes on from CM062093.1 coordinate 6,705,517, forward strand.
TCTCCTCTTAAAGTAGGTACCTATTCAGAAGAATTTTTTTTGCTTTAGTTATAGATGGCTTGACCTCATACTTATACTTATTATACACATCTTTATGTTGACTGAAACTACTTTGGGTATGCTAGATTACAATATCTGTCATAATAATTTTGGATGATGACGGACACCCATCCCGTATGTTCAATGCTCATTGCTAATTTTGTCCGACGAATAATGTCGCTAACAGCCACCTCGTTCTCTGGGTAGCGCCGTAAATGTTTGTATACAAACATTGTGCTTAGTTCTCAGGTTATGAGCACACGTCAAGGTCTTCACTTTCAAGATCATCAGAGCAGCGCGAAGAGTAAGTAATTACGGTAATGACTGGCGGTTGCACAACGGATCGCCCTAGCCCGCACACGCAACGTTTCAAAACACTCTGGTACCTATTCGACTGAAGGAAACACGACGCAAGACCGGAGCTATCTTGATTTCTAATTTCTAGGGAGCTGTCGTCCTGTAATTTGCGATTTACATGCCGATTTTTCATGGTAGCTTTAACTTACAGCCCACCATTGAAATTTACAGATGATGATTATAATGCTAGAACAATTTCAGTTTCATGATCGGACTATAAAATTTAAGCTCAGTCCTTTTTAGGTTACTTAATAATATATCCCCTGAATCCTGCTGTTCATATTCATCTAAGATTGCGATCTTGGAATAAACCGTGTCATGTTATATCAAAACAGTTTCGTCAAGCCGCCGATTGAAGCGTATAAACTGACGTGCGAGTATATCTGCAGACGGCGATACCTAATAATTTCATAAAATGTACGTTTTCATATTTTTGTTGCGGTCACGGCGCGTTCACATTTGGCACAAGTGCACGCGAAACCGAGAGCGTTGCGTCACTCGGCGAGGATGATACATCGCCTTTTTCACAACCGACAAACGATGTTTCGAATTCGAAACGACTCGATCCGAGACGCGATTTTAAGAATTGGTTCGTGTACAATGGCCCGGCTGGCGGAGGCTCCTTCTATTTTCAACTTCTTTCTCGAAGCTCTACCATTTATGATTCATGTAACGCATTTTACTTAAAATAGGATACCTCCTATTTTAAGTAAACATGAATGGTAGAGCATTATCTTTTTAGCAGATGACATCCATCAGTTAGCATAAGTATCTATTTTGAGTCATCAGAAGTAAATACTTATTGCTTATGAGTTTGTTCAAAAATTGGCATTGAACGATCGAGTTTCGTAGCAGTTTTTATCGATAAAAGCTACATTCCGAATCCGGTAGTAGATTTATAAGTGCTTGTCTCAAGTCTATATGAACAAAGATGCTTTTGATTTTGATCGTGTGCACTTAGTTTATAGTATCATAGTACTGACCTTTTGGCTTATTGAAAGCTTTCATCATGACCTTGATTCCCATGCCTGCGATGGCCGCCGTCGCCTGTAGTGTTGCCGCGGGCTGCTCGACTCCAATACTGCCGGCAGGCACTATTTCTTTTGCAATGTCCGTTATCACTGACTTTACATCTATATATACAATTTATATAATGTCTTTTTCAATAACTTAAACTTTATAATAAGATCAATAAATATCACAATGTTTCTATTTACGCAAACGTCACTCAGTCTAAACACTCCTCGCTGTTTTTCATTTTGTCGGTTTGTGTCACGTCACGGTGGAAACGATCGGTTTTTTTGTATCACTGTTCATGTTTTGTTGAATTGTTTGTAGCACCACCTGTTGATTAAACATTTGATTGTGTTGTTTGACTTGACTCCCTACTGTCCTCAGAATTGAATAATTTCGTTGTGTTTATGCATTGCAGATTTGTGTTCTTTTTGATACTTGGAATATGAATATGATAATCGTATGCAGGTTTCCTTACTTTCTACCTAAGTTTAATACCTACATTGTATTTTATTCTCGATTCCCTTTAACGCATCTTGTTCTAAATTGAAATTCTTCCTACCAAAGCTATAAATTGATCCTAGAACACAATACAATTGTGTGCAGAGTCAAATACTTATTCTGGATTATTCCACATTATACCACCTACTTCAAACCTCAACGTATCTTGTTCTAAATATAAATTCAGCCCTAAAAGCTATACCTAAATTAACCCTAGAACACAGTGTCTCGTCGCGACCAGACAATATCGAAACATTGGCAGTTCCCACAGGTGCGCGGCAATCGTGCAGCGCTTCCGGCCCCGCCACCCCAACGCACCCTGCCTGCTGCACCCCCGTTCCCACACGGCCTACTAGCGCATGTCGCTTCGCTAACGACTCTGTTAGTGACGAGTGCACTTGTCTTGACTATCGTTATGCGGGACAGATAATTTTCAGCTAGTTTAAAGGAATTTGCACAGGCTGTTCAAACTTCACGCCTGCTAATTAAAAAACCGAACACGACAAGAATGCAGTTGTTTCTCACATCAAAACGCTTAACGAAGTTGTTTCGCTTTTAATTTTTACTATTATCTCAAATTGGGGTAACTTGTAGTGCAGCTAACCTATCATCTCTACGTTTCGTTGTCTTTGTATGTATTGTACATAGAGTATAGGTGTTTTATGTGAACATACACGAGTGCTCTTATATAGTTTAATAGGACGACAGTTCACACGAGCTGAGGAACTTTGGGCCTAGGATCAGCAGAACAGCTTCATATGCGTTCAAATATACTATAACATCATCAACTTTAATGACTGTAGGATCACTATCTTGTTATAGAATAACCTAGTAATTTTATTGATAATCTATGGCTATTATTTATTGGTAGTCATAGATCTATGGATTTGAACCTTTGCGAGAACTAGTCCCATGAGGTGACTAATTTAGAACATAAGGGTACTTTGGACCATGACTGTTAAAAGTAAAAATGATTGGTGCACCGTTAAAACCGCCCGGTGGGGGCATGTAACCCCCGTGGCTAAGCGTTTGTGGGTAATTATGAGTTGTGCGTGACTGTCCACTAGCGATGCTTTCAACAAAGCTGTTTATTCAAAACGCCGTTGGACTAACCTAATTACGCACACAAAATTAGCGGTCGCGTTTGTTTGAATTGTAAAATACTTTAATAGCTTAGGTACGACTCTTGCAAATGCATTTCTTGCTGCATTAATTCTAGTGCTACGTGCACGGTGGGTGATCTTTGCAAGGCAAACGACAGTGGCATCCAGGTAGCCAGGTTTTGCACTGGTTCTATTTGAGCTAGAGTACCATTGACTCGAGAAGAACAAGAAGAACTGCATGAATGTAATCAAAAACGTAATAGAAACCTACCTACAACTTTAACATTATGACAACTAAAACCATGTTACGCTTTGACTAGACTAAAAAGGAAACCCTAAGCTAACTATTAATTAATTACACGGCCCGACCGAGACAATTAATTAATCTACCATATCAGATTTTTAGATGCTTCGTAATAACGTCTTAATCATAGCAGATGCGAATCAAGCTTTTGGATCTCATGTTACACAATTTGTCTCTCTAAATGGATTGCTAATCTTATACAACAATTGCAAAACTCATCAAATGCTTGGATTAATTGCTACTGTATTTACGATATAACAACAGAATGTACTATTCTTACTTCACATAGGTGCTCTTTGAATACATCGATTAACATTGTAACATTATTCTGATTATTAACGATGTAAGTGATCGTAATGTTTGAATAAATTCATTATCAATTTAAAACTGTCACCCACATACTAGGTGAATTTACATAAATGATGTTTACGCTCCCAATAAGCGTGTTTACTACTAAGTGTTACAAATAAAACATCCTAATAATGATGCGTCACAAATTGATGAAATTGGTACACCGTTATTGGAGGGTTAATGTTAATGATATTGGTACATCACGCCCGGAGCAGGGTTAAGGGTTAAGTGCCGGCAAACCGATTCGTTTTTAATAACTGATTTGGGGTGAACGTTACTCATAGAAGTGTTATTGAGTTGTTTATTTATAAGCGATTGTTAATTATGAGTAAAAGCTGTTCAATAAGGATTTTGAAGCATTTTTTGCTTATTCTCACGTTCATTAGCGTTTCGTATTTTTTAGTTATGTTTGTATTAAATTGATTGTTTTTAAATTTTGAACCTTTGTACTTGCGTTTTTATATATAAGTGTTTACTTCAAATTAGTAAAATTTTACAATCATTGAAGCTTGTATTTTCTAGACCGCATTTTCATAATAAGTAGTTCGATTTATCGATCGAATCCACAATCGTTGGTTAAAGTCTCCATAGCAGCCCTTGTGGAATATGAATATTTATCCCCAATCTCACTTACTTAGCGAGATGGGGGCGACGAATTGATGCTAATAAAAATCACATTTAGGAGCAATATTGGACGAGATGTCGGATAGATAGGACAACGTATTTGACAATTACATCTATGTAGTTACATGTAGTTATATAACAATATATTATATTTCTTTATAAATATGATTTATTTCTTTTAGACTATGTTCGCTGCATCTCGATTCCATACGTTCTCAATAAACAAATCAAATAACGTCACGATATTCTATCTTTAAACGACAAGGAAAGTGTTCGAGAAGTCGCATACATTACGGCCTATTGTATCATAAGTAGTTTATTGAATCAGCCTAGCCGCCCGTCCAATATTGGAGGACAATAGCTGACTGAATACAGTCGGCGTACATGCCTGCGCCGCTCAGTCAGAACACACTATGTACAGTCGAAGCATCTACACGAGGTCACGCAGGTCATCTTGTAACGCTTAAATAATTTTACAGCAACTTGTGGCGTAAATATGTACTTAAAATAGCTGTGTCATGGTTAACTTTGAGTGAACGAATCATCTTTCATTAGGTTTTTTGGGGAGTGTTTTAAACGATTTTTTGTTTAAACCTCGTAAGTAATACTAACAATTGGTAATAGTCTTGTTATTATCCAGTTTCATCGGGGGAATGATTTTGTGTAAATAATTTTTTTTTTAGTTGCAAGCATTTATTTATGAGGTACCTACTTTACAGTTTCCCGTTTTAATGATGTACCTACTCATCAGTAGATACTGAATAAGTAATAATAGATTTACTGTATATTAATACTAAGTAGTACCAGGTTAGGTAACTTTTGTTAACTCTTGTATTGTAAAACATCTTAAAAGATATAAAACGTATACGAGGTACATTTAATGATTTTCAAAGCTTTCTAGCGACTCCTCGCAGCTTATAATAGAAGCATTTAAGTTAAACGGTCCATTGGAGCCAATCTATCCGTCACATAATCTGTGGCTCATGGGACTAATCACGGGTCGGATTGCCGGCCCAGGGTCAACTAACTCGATTGTCGCGCTCAATTTGTCTTCGTACACAGACAGCACCCATCTTAACTGTCTTGTGTGTTTGTCTAATTTTATTATGAGTTTCGTTTCGTCTGATTATTGTTATATCGCCCTCATGTTCGTTAACAACTGTCTATACTTTGGGGGTCGTAAATTTGACGGCATTAGGGAAATGATAGATTCAAATCTTACATACTCTACATTTCCAAATATAAAATAATATAACTTATTATTTATTTTTGCAGCGCAATATAATTTATAAATTCAATTATGTGAAGCCAATTTCACCGACTTCAAAGCGTAATCTTAATTGCTCCATAATTCGCCGATTAATCATAGATAAGGCAAAAGACGCGTTAGCTCCGGAGTCAGCGGAGCAATTAACGCAATGCGACAGTAATTAAGGCCCCGGGCGGAATCTGGGCAAACACTCGGCGGTGTCAATTGCACTGCGCTGGGTCGGCCGGCTCCTGACCCCGCCGACTACAAAGTGGACACCCGCATAAAGTTTCAAGAGACCATAGACTAATCAATTTGGTTTTTATTATTTATTGAGTGCTCTCCAAAATATGCTGGTTTGAAGATGTTTGTTTTGTCTATGTAAAGCTTAATGTGGAGTTGTTCATCAATTTATTTGGTCTATGGCTTATGGATATAATTTCTATTAATCTTCCTATAATGTAGAGCGGAGGAAATTAAACTTAACTATGTACTTTATTTCCGTGTATTTTTATTTATCTGCGTTTTAACTAAAATGATTCATAAAATAATAATAATACTTTATTGCCAAAAGACACATTTACATAACAAAATTAAGATTTTAGCAATGGGCCCCAAACTAAATAAGAATAGATCTTACAACTACATAACAAAAGCTGGAAATGTGAAAAATACATTGGCCTATTAAAATACTACTTTATTTCATGGGTCAAAAGACAGGCGAGGGAGAAGAAGATATACATAGTAAGAAAGCTTCTAATGGAAAAGTCCGTTAATGCATGTCGTCTACGTTGCTAATAGATGTTAATAACAATAAAACAATGTATTAATAATAATGATTGGACATTTCCTGCGGTTTAGACTGCGTTTATGATGTAGCAATGATGTAGCACATTGCTGAAGGGTATTTCGCGCCAAATTGTTTATTGTCGACACTTTCCGAAAACAATGTTTCCCGCAGTGCGCTTGTTTTGTTTTGCTAGCATTTGCGAGATACCCGCGTTTTGCGCGCGCATCAACAAACATGGCGACAATGGCGGCTTCTGCGAACGTGTGACGGGGACGATTCAAATGTGGAACAATGCTTGTATAACAAGAGTAACAATTCGGCGTGTTGATGGAACAATGCGATAGAGCGCGGCGAACGCAAGCAGGAGCTTTCGGTGTTCGTGTTTATGATACGACGTGGTAACGTACACTATGTTGCGTAAATTTCAACAGACACTTTATCAGAGACATTTTTCTTGAGTATCATCTTGCTATCAATGTTTGAGCGCATTCATTTAATAACGTTTATTTAGAACAGTTTACACATTTAATTTTTAAGATACCTAGATAGACTGATATTCTTTATTGCACAAAAATACAAAATAAATACAGAAAAGGTGATACAGACATTTTGTCGTACAATCTAGGCTGTTTATTATTTTTTTTTCGTTTTCCGTGCCACTCCTGTAGTCGGATCGATTCGCAAGTGATGAAGTGCGCAACCTCGGGTACCGGTACGATCCCTACCTGGGACAATCATTTGTGTGATGAACAGATTGTTTGTTCCTTATCTGTGTGTATTTGTATTTAAATACATATTGATGGTAACTTCGTTGTTCCGATACCCATAACACAAGTGCTTAAAAAAGATACTTCCTTTGGGATCTGAGCAATGTATGTGATGTAGTTTGATATCTCATATTTTGCTACACATATTTTGTAATATTAAGACTATTAAGTCAATAATTTTGTTAAAGTTTATAGTTTTAAGCTATGTAAGATGTGTATTTTCTTAAGTGTTTGGTACACATAAGAATCACACATAAAGTTATTATATTTCTATTCTATTTCTATTGCTAGAGTTGTTGTCACTGGAAAATGTGCTATTAAATTCCCTTTTACAGAACCCTGATGGCATACACTAGAATAGTTGATCTAGCGGCCACATTCGGATCGGGCCGCAAGTGATTTGACCTCCGACCGTTTAATTGCTGCGCTGCGGCGCGACCTGCGCACGCGCCGCTCGCGCTCAATCACGCCACATGTGAATTATTACGAGTATTATTGTTATTTATTGTCTACGCCTTGTTCTGCAATGTTCAACTATGTAGCTAAATGGAAGCATAAAAAAATTGCTCACCATTTTACAATAAAAATATATTTTTAGTATCATATTATACTAGAGACCCACCCTCGCTTCGCTTACTTAAGGGACTTACTTTAGAAACCTCTAAGATTGACAGTCTTTCTCTACTATAGCATTCATGTATTCAATTCAATTCAATTCAAATATTTTATTTGCATACTTTTTATTATACACTAGCTGTGCTCGCGACTTCGTCCCCGTGGAATAGTTATTTTTTTCCCCGTTTTTTTTTACATTTTCCATTATTTCTTCGCTCCTAATAGTTGCAGCGTGATGTTATATAGCCTAAAGCCTTCCTCGGTAAATAGTGTATTCAACACAAAAAGAATTTTTCAATTCGGACCAGTAGTTCCTGAGATTAGCGCGTTCAAACAAACAAACAAACAAACAAACAAACTCTTCAGCTTTATAATATCAGTTAAGATTAAGATATAAACCTTCCTCTTGATTCATTCTATCTAGTAAAAAAACCGCATCAAAATCCGTTGCGTAGTTTTAAAGACATTCATAGGGAGACACCAAAAGTGATTTTGTTTTACTCTAAGTATGTAGTGATACGAACCTTAAAGCCGTATAACTAATCAATAATAGAATTTGTGGCCTGTGGCAAGACCTCAAAAAAGTACCTACACCTTGCTATCATGCCAGTGTGATGGATAATGTTACTATCATTTATTACGTAGGTACAATCCTGTACGCTCCTATGGCTTTATTTGGTAGGTTTTACTACTATATTATGTACGAGTTTGGTAGTTTGTGCAGTTAACCCAAGAAATCTAAATATGTAATTACTTAGCTAAGCTTTGCTAGTTATGGTGTCATCAATATTAAAATGAAAGCGTCAGGGCAAAACAAGGTTTTTACTTGGATTAACACGCATCGTATCATAATAGATAGCATGTCAGGCTAGAGTTAAACCCATTTGGGTTTATTTAGTGCACACTTAAGTACGATTAGTATGGTAGTCACGGCGTACAGGTTTTTTTGCGGCTTACAAGCGCACACCTGTAGGAAAGTGTTAAGGTATTAGACAGATCGAGTCAGATAATAGCTTGTTAGCTAATGCTGCGCATAGTCGACTGATACGGTAACGCCAACTAATGGTAATTAATGCTATTAAAAGCCTACATTGAAAAAAAAACCCTTACGTGACCGAGTTTGGAAAATCTTTCGTTTTTAGATAAATACAAGTTGGATATTTAGGGATACGTATTCTGAGTTTGGAGCGAGAACTAATGACGAGAAATTGCACCACATATCGCTTTTAGGTAATGGATTAGATTTAAAAAATATATACAGGTAATTATGTAATGTAATAGATAACGTAAATTTCTGAACTATGTCGAGATATCCGTAACCAATCACTCAAAAAGTGTAGAGCCAATCACATAAAATGGTTAAGTGGATGAAAATTTGTCTTTATCGTATTAATCTTGATTATTCTAGTTCTTAGTACTGTATAAATAACAATTCAACTGAATTTCGGTCGAGTTTAACCGTATTTTAAGTGGAATTTGGAAATATTGTCGTGGCGTAATTATTGCCAAAAGAAAAAAATGAGCCGCGTGCACAGTTTCATTAAATATTTTGGCATTTTAGCAAGCATTTCTGTGCGTGGGTGATGTGGAAAGCGTCGATGAGAGGCGTGGGGCACGAGGCGAGGCGCGCGCTGGGCGGGCAGCGCGGCGATTGGCGAGCGGCGGCGGACGCCCACGCGCATGCGCGCACCACCTCCCGCGAGAAAAATCTCGTTGAGGAAAACTCGCCACGTTCCATATTCAAATTTTAATGTTTGTTTATACACGTGGGCGCGATAATAGCCACCAATGACTGGACAAAATGGCGACCGCGAACTATATTACGAACCGTTAGATAAATTTTCATTGCTCTTTTTCCGCCAACTGAAACTTTGATAAAGGATAAACGACTTGTTTAAATAAACGGGTCGTTACACTTAGGTTCAAGCGATTTAGGTTACAAAATATGTCGTAAATTCAGCGCAATCTAAAGTCGTGCTGCTTTGTCGACATAATAAAAATTCAAATTAAACTGTTCTTTTAGTAGAAACTAGCTTTTGCCCGCGACTTCGTCCGCGTGTTTAAATTTATACATACAAAAGTTTTTTCCCGCTAACTCCCGTTCCCGTGGGAATTTCTCAAAATACAGCCATAACTAAACTTTATATTTACTAAGGTACCTGCATGCCAAATTTCAAGCGTCTAACTTAAGCGGTTTAGATTTTTCATACAAAAGGATTTTCCCGCTAATTCCCGTTCCCGTGGGAATTTCGGGAATTCCTTTCTTAGTGCACCCCTACGGTACCTAAGCTACGTCCCTTCCAAATTTCAAGTGCCTACGTTTAGCCGTTTGGGCTGTGCGTTGATATGTCAGTCAGTCAGTCAGTCAGTCAGTCAGTCAGTCAGTTTCTCCTTTTATATATATAGATGTGTATTAACGCATTCATTAGACATTTAAATTAATACAATTTCAGTACTTTTGTATGTTAATTTACTGAGCGTAAGGTGAAGTTCAGTGTCGTAGCTGCCATTTTATGTAACATTTTCGTTTGAGGACAAAACAATCCTTTGTATTGCCACAATTTCGATGAATATTGAGTAAATTAATTTATGGTACAGTACCTATAATTTACGCCACAATTGGATATTAAGATTAATACTACACATTTTTACAACCAATACACTACACTACAACCAATTTCACTGGTTCACAAATCCAATTACTAAACTTGGGATGAATCAGTTTTATTGTGATCTGGTGTCCTACTTAGTTATTAATATTATTATGGATTAAAGATTATGATTAGATAGATTTTACAGTGACATAAATATTCAGTGTTACCTACTTGATCATATCACTGAAAGACATAGAAAAACCATATACCCATTTGTCGCCAAACAAATAAAAAGAAGGAAGAATTAATTTGGTTTCTATCATCGACAGACGATCGCCGGAACATCCGCCTCGGCGAAATTGGGTCGAGTTGCCCGCGACGGCATTAGGGCTATTAACAACTTGTCATAGTTACTTTAAAAACATCAGCAGCCACCTAATTTTAGACTGTTTATATTTCGTATCTACTTAAATGTAATTTATTCACAACCTATTTATATGATTTGACAAAGGTGTTCATTTTAAACGATCTAAAAAATATTTTTTGCTAAAATAACAAATTTCAATAAACCGTTTTCAAAGTGTAGTGATTATAAGAGTGATTATAAGTGTAGTGATGATGATTATATTAATTGACTGGCCTGGTACCTCTATTCGTCGGGACTCCTTGCCGAGGGTTCGTGGGTTTGATCCTGCCTAAGACAAATTGTATACTTATTTGACTGGCTCGGTGGCTCAATTGGTAGTGACCCCTGCCTTCTGAACCAAGGGTCGTGGGTTCGATTCCCACCCGGGACAAACATTCGTGTGATGAACACTTGTGTTTCTCCCGTGTCTGGGTGTTTATATTTGTATTTAAGTATTTATTTGTGGTACCTTCGTTGTTCTGATACCCATAACACAAGTGCTTAAGCTACTTACTTTGGGATCGGAGCAATGTATGTGATGTTGTCTAATATTTATTTATTTATTTATATTTATTTGTGAGGAACTTTTGTGTGTCTTACTTATTTGTCTGGGTGTTAGGTATATTGTGTTCAAGTAAAGTGGTAACTTCGTTGATTACGATTTTCATAACACAATTGTTTAAGGAGTAGCGTAGGATAGTAATTCTACTTTGGGATCTGGTCAATTTATGTGATATTGACTGATATTTATTAAGTTATTAAATGACAAAAAATTTAGGTTGATCTTGCTATATCTGTAGGTTGTAATCAACTCAATCCCGTCTAATAGATCCTACTTACTTCTAATTATTTCTGTAAGAGCAAATTATACCTTGAAGACTGTGACTGAGATGAACATAAAATTATTGCTTGTCAATCAATCAATTTACGTATGAATTACAAAGTAATAAATATCTGTGCACTTATAATAATTATAACGTTAATTACGATGCCGTCAGGAAACATCATATCACTTGGAAACTACATTCATTGACTTTTATCACTTACCTTCCTACTTCTACCGAGAAAGGAATGGATGATCGAAGACAGTCATCCATGCTATGAATATTTGTGTTGGTGAATAAAAAGGAAGCAAAGCAAGATGCTCAATGATGTCTGTCAAAATAATCCAAATTCATCTCCAATATCTACAAATTTTGACCGAAAAATTTGTCCGTTCTGAACACAAGGCGACCGCTGGTAGGGTCACCCGTTCGAAAACGAAAATTCGCGTGTCTTTTTTTACAGTTCGCTTTTGTTTTTCCGTCGACGCATAGGGGAGCATGGCATTTGAATTTGTATGTAAAGCGTTCAGTTTAACGCTCCTTTGTGAGTCAGTGGCGTGCCGGTTCGCTGGCTGCGAAAATTTGACGCTCGCCTCGCGCGGTCTCCACTCCGCCGCACGACTGGGCGCGCACAAAAGTCGAGGCGGTTTGTAATGTTACTAGCGCGTTTGAAATTGGAACGAGATTGATGAAAATACGTTTGAAACAATTGAATCGCGTGTTTTTGTTCCCGTTAATTAGCATACCTTTGGGTGCAGTGATCTAACGCTTTTAATTAAAAGTAGCTATTGAAAAAAAATGTAACGACCTATTGACGCCCGCAAATTTAGTTCCAAAGACAATGCTTGTATAAATGGATACTATTTAAGTATTACATATTCTGATATAGCGCTGTTAAGTATTTTGCACTGTCTGCAAGGTCAGCTTAGTGCTTTTGCAGTAGACAGTAGGTACAATAACTTTTTTAACATTTAGTTGTTGTTTGGAATGTTTAGAATTATACTTGTATGCTTAGAATTATATTTTCATACAAACTTTTCTACTACCAATACAAAGGAAACCTCGCAACTTGCGCAAAATTTGATTGATAGAAATAGCCATGTGTGGCTATTGGGCAAGCGCACGCGCAGGCGTGACGACTGAGCGACCAGTTCTATGAACCTGCTAAAATAAGGCCCATGAATCATGGCACAACATAGTTACCATACAGCGGAGGTAAATAATCACCGTGTTTATGTTCGTCTAGGTATTTACTTTTCAGTATGTAACTGCTATTCTAGAGTGTTACTATGTGTAAAATTCTGCTGATGTATCAAAATTTACGAAATTTAATGGTGCTTGTGTAATGCATTCATCCAAAGGTTTTTTTAGAGTTTGATTCCCAATTGGGTGCATATAGGAGAGAAACTTTCCAAATTGCCACGAGTCTAAGTGCTTTAAGGTATTATCGTGCACTGTCTAACACGTATTCATTTATTGATTTATCATTGCATCAAAATTTAGTTAAAACCACTGCGTAATAACTGTTGCATTCTATTTAAATTGTTATTGATGTACATAACCAATAACCTGTAGAGAGTAATTTATTACATAGGTACATACTAAGTATAAAACGAAACAAAATTATAATTTTACTACTAATAAGACAATGCCATTTGTAATAAATTAAAAATTAATGTTCGTTCATCATAAAAACAGATTTGCAAAATCGGGTGCAGCTGCATTGTTTTTTCCTACTTTTTGCAATTTGCAAATTCCAAAGGTTTCGCGACTATCAATAAAAAGTTTAAAAAGTCGAACGGAGGATTTACAATATGGCGTCGGAGTGGCAACACCTGTATCCGCCGTGCATAGGGCGCGCTCGCACCTCGAGCGGTGCGCACTGCAGGCCGCATGAGATTTGCATTATTCAGCCAAACGTTACAATTTTAAAACACAAACCTTTGTTTTACTGGCATTCAGTAAACATTTTTCTCATGTAACTCGTTCCTTTAGCTTCCCTATATACTTTTATTTCTATATTATATATTTTAATTTCTATACCGCGTCATTTGCATGCCAACATAATAATTATGTAATTATTTTTCTATTCTATTATTTTCCATTACTCATTGCGCAATGAAAATTTAGTGCCGTACCAAACAAAAAAACGGACTATGGGTATGTTTAACACTTCATAAATGGCTCCATACGAACTATGTGCATGGTCCACAGAAATATTACTAATTTCAATTCAATTACTATTTTTTAAGTTCCAAGAATCGAAAGTTGCCTTTCAATGAATGTGCATTTATCTTTACCACAATACGCTAATGTTATGATAAATGTATAGTTAGCAATACTTGTAATTAACTGTAGCGTTAAGAAAACTAATTTACGTTAAAACTAACTCGACTTTTGTTTGTTTATGGTGTAAAGAAAATGATCTTGGCTAATAATTTTATGTTAGACAGTGTCATTTCGTAATTAAACGCAATGATGACAATAAAACATGGCATTTCTTATGAAGTATGGGTATAGGCCCCATACTTAATCAGAAAATCAATATCACTAATTCTGACACATTTTAGCAGGTAAGTCTGACTGTTTACTGGATTAAACTTAAATGATTACTATGCAAATAGCATGCAAGTAAGTACCAAAACGACATTTCAAGTTTTGTAACGTGACTCATGTTGCGATTGCAACTCGAATACTTACTGACGTTCTGTTAACTATCTAATTATCAGACACATAATATAAATAAATATCATCTATTAGACACATTAAATAGAGGATAAAACTAAATCGTATATCTAATTTTAATTGGCTGAATATACTTAGTGCTTGTTTAATGATCTAATCTTGGCCTAAAACTATAGTGTGTAGATCATAAAGTAAAGTTCATTATTTTTCATAATAGGTCATGTACACAAGTATAGCTTTAGGGTTGCGTCCGAATTTGCTTGAATTACAAATTTATAACCTTTTACTATTCCTAATTTCTAACTTCTTAAATTCAGTGTTAGGTATATCAAAACCATGTGTAATTAAATAAAGAGGAATTAGCGTAAACAAGAAGACAAACCCTACGAGTAATTCGTTGCGACTCTATGGTTGCGACATTATGCGTTTCATGATGTGATGTCACTACGATATCAGTACGTCGACGACTTCGGCTCTCAATTTGTATTAAAAAGTAACGGGATAGATAGTAAGTAGTGAGAATACTAAAGCCTTGGCAGCACAGTCTCAAACCTTAGCCGATTCCATAATGGACGAATTAAAAAAAACTAATAGTGAGATGATCACTACTATGAGACCATTATGAGAGTGAGCATCATAATAGTGTCATGTTGTGTTAGAAAGACGAAGGTATATTCCTGAAAAACACAGGGCCAAACATTCTCAAAGCTGCGTGATTTGTAAGTTTCTCGTTTTAATTCCTTAATATTCGCAATATACTAAAGGTTTAGGTAACAAATGATTGCTAATTTCATTACTTAAGTCGAACCACTATGCCTTTTGTTTTGAACGATGAAACTGTACCGTATGCTAATAAAACGACTAAATACAATTTGCATCAGTAGGCGAGTGTAAAAAACGGCGTAATGACTAGGGTACCCCAAACAGGGCTTCTTATCTGGCCGCTATTGTTTAACACGCTTTTTTCCTTCCCACGCTCCGCCGGCTGATAACGCCTACCTGACGGTGACGAACGTGCCACAACCCCGAGGAATCCTATTATACTCGCGATAGGGTTCTCTACACGACAATCGATATACTTAGTGCTTTTAACACAACAGCGTACAAATTCATTCAAGCAAAAAGACAACAGCATTGCGAAAACGTAAGTACTAGCTGTTAGAAAATTCGAAATTTGAAAACTAGGAGCCTCTAAGTATATTTCCAACTTTAAATGTAATTGTTTACATTTGAAGATTGCAACCAATAGTAACGTGACGTTTATGTTTACTTTTATATGTACGTAAGTACATACACACACTATTTGCAAACTAATGCAACCTATATGCAACAATGTGTACATTATTAAGTTTAATAATTGTTGTATTTTATTTAACTACGCCAATTTTAACTATTAAGCAGACTACCGTTAGTAGTAGTAATAATAATTCACTTCAAGTAGCTTCAATGTTTTCATAATTCGTTTAGTGATTACAATAGACTGCCAATGGATAAGAGTGATTAAAGTAATCATTAATAATATTCGTAGCGGATGTTGCGTTTATATCTTTTGTTCCACGAGCGAGTGGCTACGAGAGCCCGATGCTTTAATGAAATGTTTCGTTGACTACAGGGATTCGGAGCGTTGTCACTTTAACATTACGTGTTTTTGTTAATGTTTTATACGATTTGATGTCAATGTTTTGTAAGTAACAAACATGAGTAGGTTAGTAAATTGTATAAACATTGAGCAACATAAATTCAGTCGAAATTCGTTATCGCGGTTGACTTCACACCCAAGCAATCACCAGATATTGACACAAATATCCATACATCGAGATTCATACTTACAATTTAAAGAATATACGATACATAAACAAAACTTTGTATTCATCTCATGGGGACAGAAAATGCATTGTTGAATTTAAATATTTAAATGGAACGGCATCAAACAAAGAGTAGGGAGTCAAGTGCAAAATTCAGCGACCCACGCTCGTTATAAGGACGGATAAAATGTAATAGGTATATGAGTTGAATCCATTATCCAATGACGTACAGCAATTACCCATTTAATGCAATTTGGGGCATCGCGAACTGGTCCATCGGGAGTTCTCGTACATTCCCGGCGTCACTCACTGAAAAGCACCAATTGAGAGGAATCACTAGCGGAGAAGCACTGGGGCACAGGTGTGGAGTGGCGCGAGTGGCGCGGCATGTCCCGAGTGCGCGCGCGAGCGAGTCTGCGGCCGGCGCGCGACTGTGCCGCGCGCGGAGGGGCGAAGCTCGCCACTAGCTCAGGCGAGCTTACGAAAAACACCAATTGCGACTGTCCCCTCATTAAACCCTGCACTCTAACACCGACGACACTTGCAGTTTCAGGGAGACAGACCCGTGCGCGCGGTACACTACGCGAGTTTCAGCTCGAGAAGGAGTGCGAGTTTTTTAAGAGCTTCCGATTGAAGCTGCACCGCTAACGCTCGCATCCGGTGCCACCTGCTCGCACTCGAGCAAAGATTACGCGTTAGAAGGAGATGAAGTGATCGAGCATAACGCGGACCGGATGGCGGGCTCGGTTATGAATGAATCCGCCGTCCTTGTCTGGCGCGCGGCGCGCCGAGTCTCTCTCGCCGCAGGTTGTCGTAGAGGAAGTGAAAGGGACGGGAGGCGTAGTAAATATTGCGCTCCGTGGATCCGCTCCCGGGAGCGCCGAGGGCCCGGGCTTTTTGTGCCACCACAAAGGATAATCGTCTATCTCCATTCACAGATTTGCTGTGACTTGGCACGCCATGCCTGCGGCTATAAAGTTTTGCAACAAGCTTACCTGGCGGTTTTTACGACTCACAAATCTTTACATTATAGCTAGAAAATGCTTTAATTCAATTCAATATAGGAGGATGCTGTTAAATACGGAAAATTATGAACAGAAATAACACCAAGTAGAAACTAATTTGACGGATCTAATAGACGTTTCCTGCGCAATGCAAAGCATTAGAAACTGGACGAGAAAATGAAATTGTGATTCAATTATCTAGGACGCGGATTGTGAGACATGAGGCTACTGTTTAGATTATTATTTGCGATGCGAGTACATATGGTTACTTATAATTATAACCCTTTACTTACATAATAGTCTAATATGTAAGTAAAGGGTTAAAGTTACCCGATATAACTTACGATGGTAATGACAATAGGGTTACATAACGTGCTGATGAAGGGTGTCATAAGCACTTAGCCAATCATCGGTGGAATTGTATAAGGCATTTGCTTAATCATGAGTTCCAGGTTTGGGTATTGTTGGAGATACCCCTTGCCATAGTCATTATTATATAGTATTCGTAGTAGAAGTAGAAATCTTATTCTAAGACCAGGTGGTCAGTTTGTCGCCTGGCACATTTATGAAAAATGTTTGTCGAGTCCTGAGTGACCGCGCGGAGACGCAACAACAAACGCAAACATCTCAACCGCTATGGCCCACGTCCGTCACGATTGTATTTGTTACCAAATTATCCTGTGTGAACGTTTAGGAACCGAACGTTACGTCAGAAATGTTGTAATATTACAGTTATGGTATAAAAATGAGAAGGGTTATTGAGTAGACCATGCGATGTCAGTTTGGTATCTTTTTATGGCTAATAAGTATAGGTAAATTGATCTTTATGGATTTCATTAAATACTAATGATTGGCTTCTGTATTGCAAGAGCAGATCAGATTGTGTCTTCTGTCTCTATGTCTGTCTGTGGCATTGTAACTCCCGAACGGCTTAAGCTATTTTGATTATTTTTTTTTATTGAAAGATAATTTAAACGAGCTTGTTCTTAGGTATGTTTGATCAAAGCGGTTTGGTCATTTACAAGATATAGACCATGTATTGGTCGGGGATTTTTAATTCTTTATAATTTTTTCAACTAGTTTATTGTCGCCAGTGGTCTAAATCCTATAGTTAACCATCCCATACTAAACGATATAAGTCACTGGTACCCCAACGGTACCTTGGTCTCGGGGCAGGGTCTGTCATTGTTATCAGCTGGGCGCGGCGGCCAAGCCAATGTTTGTGCTCGCTCGCGCCCGGGACAGCCGTCACGAGCTGCGTATGCGCATGCCTCGGTCAGACGAACTATTTCTACGGTACGCCTTCTATTTAATCCGTTCTAATGTTAATTGAACGGATCAGGTCAATAGAGCAAACTTTGATAATTATTGTGTGATGAACATGTCATCATCTTAAAAAACTTTTTTTTTATTGCTGAGGATAGCAGCCAGGCAAATGGCTTATCTGATGTTATGCGGTTACCACTGCTCGTAGGTAGTCTCTAGTACTCTGCAATGCTGGAGGCTAAGCTAAAGCTCTTCTTACTTATTTTGCTTCAGGAAATAACTCTCATTAGACCACATTTGAGAAGAACAAGTCTTAAACTAAAGATTAAGGTCGACTATTTGGGCTGTATTTCAAAGGGTTTATTGTATTATCAAAATTACAGCAAATATGGATTTAGCTGCTTCTATGCTAAATAATAATTGTGATAACTCAGAGACTATTAGTATTACGGAACAAATTTTTTCACCCATGATTCTTTAATGAGGTAGTGTATCGATAGCAAGTCAAAATAAATAGTAGTAAAATAGCCTATCATATTCTTAAGGTCGACATGTATTTGAAAGTGTCTTCATAAAGTTTTTCACAAGTTTTTCCAGTACAGAACTAACGCAATCTCGTTACACATCAATTCAATCTCTTTTGGACAGCATGAAGGCGGCTCCGAGCGGGCCATCGGAGCGAGTTGACAATACCACATCCTCTGTTTGCGGGCCGCGACTGTTGCGCCTCTATTTGTTTTACCGAAAGCCTCGAAGCAAGTCGCGTTGTTGACCAACACGGCCGAGACAATGACGCCGTTTCACAACACGAACAATATTGGCAACTTTGACCATTTGGGTGAGTAATGTATGCAAAGTCGAGTGGATTGTAATATTTATGAAACATAATGCCTAACGTACTTGAACAGAAACGTACGTTAGGCATTATGTTACGTTAACGTACTTGAAAGGATAGTTGATTTTCTTCCAAATGTTAATTTAATCGAACTTATAGTACCAACTAATGAACCGAGGATCAAACTACAGTTTCGATGGATAATAAACCTCCTGCATCGCTAGAACTTTTTCTTTTTTGCTGAAAGAAAAAGAAGATAGATGATAGATTTTAATGTGCATACCGTTTATTATGCAAGCGAGTACAAAAGAGTACCTTTTGTTTGGGAATCCCACTTCAAAATTAATAGTGAAATCATATATTACTTGAATAACTTAAAGTTTCATATATCGTTTCATAATTGCCATGGGTGTTATGTAGTAGGTAAGTGTATTTCAAATATGTTAACTTGAAATCAGGGATGTAAGGGTGCGGCCTATCATCTTTTCGCTCCAAGCCAACCTCACCTGCCCGTGGTGCATCCTGCCGAATAACAAACGAGGCGCTGGCAACCGACTGGTGGCGGTATAACCATCACAATTGAAGGCGTTGCTAAATACTAAAGACCGGTGACGGGCAGCAGCGTCACCGGAGCAAGAAGCTACGCCCTGCGATCGCCAACCCGCCTGCCCAGCGTGGCGATTATGGGTATATCCTCCAGATGTTTGCTCTAAGTGGCGAACAACTGGAGAGGCCTATGTCCAGCAGTGGACTGTAATAGGCTGATGATGATGATGATGATGAAATCATGTTTGGTTTTTGAGGAAGTATAATTCTTGTCATACTTCCGTAGACTTAAAGTTAGTATCACATCAAGTGGAACAACATAATTTCTATTGTTGTATGAATTACACACTATGCATACAGGTACAAAGTTCAAAGTTTCTAGTTGACGTGTTGTTTACTGTACACACTCATATAAGTATATAATTTGGCATTTTTGGAGACTGTTATGCAAAGATAATTCTGAGAATTCTACTTCAAGTGGAAACTTCGCAAGAAAGTTGCTAAACTATACAAATACATACAACAATTACGACAATCGTGTTCAAATAAAATGTTACATGATAGAACGGACTCTACCAATGTTGGAACGGGTAGAGCGCCAAGTATAAAACATGTTACATTATTAGATAGCTCCTACAAGTTTTAAACGTACCAATTATGTTTCAAATTTAATCAGATTTTCACTAAGAGCCCGAGCACGGGCACAATAATGATGCAGTAACTTTCGAAAATCTCTCGTTTGCTCGTAACGACCAGCATAAATAAAAGGCAAATCAGAACATTAAGAACACTACGTCTTGCCACAAATCGATGGGATCCCGTCGAAGTACGTAACCTCCGCGCCAGGTGCTACGCGGGAAGTCCCCTCCTCCTCCCTGCCCCTCAGTTCGAACCTCCCGCGTCACGCACACACGCCCGCGCATAGAGGAACTGTCCACGCGCACACGGGAATGACGTAGCCGTCAAAATGCCGATGTGTGTTTCTGTAATTTATTAATGGCTTGCATTTGCGTATGCGCAGCTCGTTGTGCGTGAAAAATGGCAGATATAAATACAAAATTGAGTGGACGCTAATTCAAAAGTATCGTTATTTTAATGCGTATAAGTGTCGCTTGACGCGTAAAGGGCCCGCCGAGCTTTCAGGGCTTCGAGTCGGCGACTACTCCGCCCGATGATAAATTTGATTCGCGTTTGGGTAATGGCGGTGTGTGTATCTCATAATGACAAACACGCACACGGTTGTTTTATATCCATTTGACTTTTATGGCCAATTTCTTTTTTAACCTTTCTTAATTGCTTTCGAGATTTGTTTACCGTTAATAAATAACACATATATAAAACGTAAAATCTTTGTGACGGAGACTTGTTAGTTAGATATATCAAAGTTTTTTGTGCTCTAGATTGTGAGCATAAGTGACTATATTTGCCAAAATATCCTATTATAGTATAAAATAATTGCGCCAAACAATTCAATCCCACCATATGGTCACAAATTAAGTAATAAGGTTTTTTCCCCTTGTGCTATAAGTACCAGAAGTGATAAGAGGCAAATCCCATATCACCTAGAACTAAGAAAAGTTAAAAAAGACTGAACTGAATCTCAAACGCACGGATCATCAACGCTCCGACAAGGCGACCTTATCGGCGTCGTAATCAAAGTTATAATATAGGAAGGTATTTACTGTTTATAATAATTGGACAGGGTAATGAATCCAAAAACGGCCCGTTCGGAAACATAGTGCCTAAGAAGTGAACCATTAGTAACACGGTGTTACTCATCCAAGGAATGCTTTTAGCTAAATCCATTGTTGACTATTCACAATGAATATTATCAACAGGTAGGCTCTATTACATTGTACGTCCTTCCGGTGTCCGACCCATTCAAAATTGGGCCTTAATGCAATCAGTACAGTGAACAAAATTAGTCGAATAAAGTTGTATTTTTTCAGAGTTAAGTCAATGGATGTCAAAGCAATCGTTGTTGTGAATAAAAGTAAGAGTTGCAGTTATAATAATAAGGTTTAAAAAGCATTGGGTGGTATTTAGTTTCTGGGCAGCCGCAGGGCTCCCCGCCATCCGGTGTAATGGGACACCGTGGGGAAATAAGGTATTTTCCAGTACGTGGTAACCTTGCTTTACTGCTCAAATAGTGCAATAAGGATGACTTATAATTCGTAAGACTTCATCTGGTGTTGAATCCTCATTGTAATTCAAATTACGACATTAAAGCAACTATGAGAAAAGAAAACAGTCGATCATTACTCAATTTATCAGATGGATATACCTTGTACTATTATAATTTATAATATATATCATATCATTATCATCATATCACAGTCCACTATTGGAGACAGGCCTCTCCAGTTGTCTGCCACTTTGGGCAAACATGTGGAGCCTATGTCCATAATCGTCACACTGAGCAGGCGGGTTGGCTAATGCTCGTTCATGTCTTTTGTTCGTAACATTTAAAAACACGATTGTTAGTACAGCCACACACCAAACTACTCTTATATGTAATTTTTTTCCAAGAAATCTAGAAGGGCAGTGGATTCTTTCTATGCATTTGACATCAACTGCTCATGTTTGTCCACTATATTACCCCCTGAGTATACTTGCACAGGTGTGCAGGTTTTCTCACGATGTTTTCCTTCACCGTAAGAAACATACATAATGAATTTCAAATTTTAAAACACATAGCTACATAACAAGGTTTGAATCCGTATGAAAGAAAACTGCCGTCAAAGCAGGCACTATGCCATCGACTCGCATTTGACATTTAGTTATAAATTGTTTGGAAAAAATTTAATCTGTCAAGGGCATTTTCTTACATAATATTATAACTAAATCGTTATGTGTGCTATGAATTATTTACTTATATTTAGTAACAACCTAAATACGATTGCCAGACAATGAGCGTGACCCTAACAAAAACATTGATTAAGTGTTTCAAGACGCACTACATCAAAACAATTGCTGTTTCTTAACTGCTTTAATTAAAAACCACAAAGGTTCATTGTATGTGGGCACTTACCTACAGGCCGCAGCTAGTAAGTACACAAGGCATATATCATGAGAACGTGATCGTGGACTAGTATCTCTAATATCTATTTGTGAAGTTTAACTTAATTACAATTACCAAAGAAACTATAACCATAACTCAAACGTGAATAATTTGATACTTAAAAATACCTACCTTGATGATATTATGAGAAAAATTACACGCGTCCGTATCTACATAAATCGTAGAGTATTAATTAAATATAATGGTTCACCAATTCGTTCGCCTCAGCCACTGGACGATAACGGGTTCCTTCCACGACCATTAATTTATATCGTCCAAATTAAATTAACATTAGCTCGGAACATTGTTTCTACGGAATATTTAATTAGTCCTCACAGTTGGTGTTGCTCCTATTTCCTCGAAGAAGGCCATTTCGAATAGCCACATTAATAACAAATAAAAGTACGATTTATTGACGCTACTCTACTATCTCATGAGAATACCAGAGTATGCCACACAATACAACATCATTGTTATCTGTCTGGATAAGATATCCACTAAACGAATAAACATAAAACAAATCAATCCGAAATATTTCAACGTCTGAACATCTCTCAGGATTGAAAAGAACCGCGCTCTATTCTGTGCAGTGCGGGCATCATTGTGCCTGCGCAGTCTAGACTTGAAAAAAAAATCACAAACAGTAAAATGTCGAACGGAACCATAAAAAGTTGAGTAAAAGGCGTCGAAAGGAGGCAGCGAATTTTGAACCAAACCAGTTTAATGAGGGTCGAATTTAAATACGAAAATAAAGCGGTTCCCACGGCGTCGCTCGCGGGAACGGAAGCCTCTGCGATGTCGCGGCGACGCGGCGCGACTTCTCATATCGCGCGATGATCGCAGCGCGACGCCCGCCCAGACCAGCCGGCCTGACCCGCGCCGCGTCCGCGCCGCAGCGCGCCGCCGATCCGCCACGTCTCCCGATAAAATTGGCGGTAATCACATCACCGTCGACAGGTCGCCGTGAAATTGATTCAATTAATGGATATCATGTTTCTCGTACTCGACGAAGAAGGTTGCACGGTGTGAGAAACGTATCACACTTGTTAATTTCGAGATTTAGGTCTGGCGCTCGATTACGCGGCTCGAGTTAGCCTATAGTCGTAATTAACAAGCGATTAAAGATCTCATAATCTCCTGCTAATGTCCGCAATAAATCGAAAATAAATTATTGTGCGATCGCAATTCTGTAGCATAACATCCTGACAAAAAATCATGTCGAATTTTAGTGATATCGCCGAGCGCTATGTTAATTTTATGTATAAATTCCGTTAATTAGAATTATTAAATAGTACTTTATGTTCAGGGTTAGATAGGATTATCGAATTTGAGATTTAAATTATTTGGTCCGTTACCGATAGGCAAATTTTGAGATAGGCGACGTTTAATGGTTTTGTTGTGTTTACGTGTTGGTTGTCAGGCGATGTTGCGAAAGAGAGTTTACTTTTCATAACATAACATTAGTGTAAACAAGAGTCGCGGGCGCGGGCCGATCGGCCTGTTTGAGCTTGCTTTCGATAATGTCAACAGGCCTCAGCCAACGAGACTTGTTCCAACACCTTTGTTTGTATACTTTTACATATACTATTTAAATTGCGTCTACGTGCGCCTGGGACAACAGACTTTCCACTTTTTTGACCTCCACGAATTTATTTTTCTTTGGTTTATTTTTAGATTAAGGTACAGCTTTGTCAAGATTACACTTTGTCAAAGCTGTGCCGATTTGTTTACAATACCTATGTGTTAAATCAATATCATTGAGCATTGGTAGAGTTGGCTTTGTTTTTTTTCCGTCTGTCTGTATACGAGTACAATGTACTTATTAATTTATAATATTAAGTAACCTACTTAGTCAATCCGTACAATACACTCAGTGTACGAGTATGTCATAAAAAAGTTTCAAAACTGTTCATCCGTCATTTTGTAATTCAAGTGATCTATTACTATTATAACTATTTGACATTATAAATTATTGTCGAGGGCTTTGAAAAATAAATAAGTATATAAAATTGGCTTTTATTACTATAGCAGTAAGGATTATAGTTATGAATCAGTGTCGATGTGTGCTCGGTTCATTAAACGTCGACTTTGTGAATGACACGCTCCGTAAATGCAGAGGTGGGGCTATTTGTTTATTTGAACCTATGAATGAACCAGCGACGATTCCTTGACTGAGCGATATAGATAAAATACAATAGCTTAAAATATACAAGAATGTAAGCTCGATTTTATACCAAAACATTTGTAATTTAAATGTACACAGGGCCTCATAATATTAAAATTGTGGATTGTAGCAAATTATTGATTATATTATTAGATGGCTGGCAAGTGAATCCAGGAACGAACAAAATGGAGAGTAATTGTATAGACATAAATGTCCAGCAGTGGACTGCACTCTTGCAGTTCTAAAGTTCTATAGTCAGCATTAACCTCTGTTATGATTTTTTTTCTAAATGACTACGATGATGGACAGGCTGGCCTTGTCATCATCACCGGACTGTTGGGGGAGCGGAAGGCTCTCACCCCTAGCTACGTCTACTAATGATTAATCATCGTTTGTATTCAACACATCTATTACAACAAGCACGTCCTCACTTCGTTACAAAATCATAAAAATCTTGTAGTCAAAATGTTTCTCCGTCCCATGCAACAAAGGCAATAGTTGACACAGCGCGATGACTCAAGGTAAGCTTTCAATATTTTCATTTGTAGTTCTGAGGAAAACGAGACTCAATGTTATCTGGGTTTTACCACCAATGGACAGAGATAAAGGCCGTGCATAAAAATATGGATATTCGTGCAACGTAATACCGATAATTTTTTACAGATGCCTAATTACTCAGAATGAATGACTTATCTTTTATTGACTTATCGTTTAACTATTAACAATGTCACGTCAAGACGTTATATCGCATTTGTATTAAAAATTAATATTGTTCAATGAGCGTACTTTATAGATTAAGATCGTATTGAAATAAGTAGCAGAACAGATTTTTTTATAAAACAAGGTTTATAATAATTGATCAAACTAGTGAAATGAATTCAAACAATAGTTTGAACTTTTCGAAACGTACCGTATTACATATTTGATGTAGAGACGGACCTTGCCAAATGTGCGGTACTTTATGTACCAGCTTTTGGAAACACAAACGTAGAACTTGCTTGATTAAAAGTAATTTAATTAAGAATGAACTTAAATTCCGCAGACGATTCGATATGATATTTAATTATCAGCCTTTTCCCAAAATAATTAAAGCAATCATATTGTCATTAAGGCTTTAATTTCAATAGACATATCTGAAACTTTTATCTCGACTTCCGTCGTCTGATCCAATCTGTTTCGGCGGTTTAACACCTGCCTCGGTCATGTTATAGTCGGAGCGACCCGTAAACAGTGATAAAAGTGCGCATTACGTATTATCTATCCATAAGATACAGATAGCCGCTTAACGTATGGCCGCCATCAACAAAACTGAGGAATATCTTACCAGCCGCCTGATTAGCATAAAGCTCTTGCTTTCAAATAGGGGCATCTTAATTAAAGAATACGCTGCATTCAATCGTATTTCTTAATGTATCTTAATTTAGACAGTACGTATTTCAGTCGCGGTTAAGTACTGAGATGGGCCGATAGCGGGCTGTCATGCGCCGAGCCATCTCCGCGATACTATCGCCATCGGCCCGATACCATCGCATCGCATCGCCGCATCGCCGGACCGAACCCCATTGACAGCATCAAATAGGATATTAATCAGTTCGACATGAATCTTCACAGCAATTACCTACTAAAACATAGAATTTAAAAAAGTTTATTAATTATTAAGATTATTATCTGATTACCCCGTCGACGTCGGAATGCTTGCTTATTACGCGAAAGATCTCGGCATTTGATTCTTTGTCGGTTGATTTAATAGTTATTGCTTTTCTAAGAAAAGGTTCTGTATCTACTTCTATTATAAAGTCATCATCGTCATCATCCTATCGCAGTCCATAGCTGGAAAAGGGCATCACCATTTTGGAAAATACCTGGAGGCTTTGCCCATTTTCGCCACCCTGCGCAGGCGGGTTGGCGTTTGCAGGGCGTAGCTATTACATAATAGCTGTATAATTTCAGAACATATTTATTTTCACACTACAACTCTAACATACCTAGGTATATGTTTAATTTATCCTCTACCCTAAGGTTGCCTGGAAGAGATCGCTTGGAGCGATAAGGCCGCCTAATTGTACAACTAATGTCCATTTTACTAGTTTTAAGTTGATTGTATGGTGTGCAATAAAGTATATCTATCTATCTATCTATCTATATTTACTGGTTAGCAAATTGTGTCAACTATAAATGGTTTATAAATAATATTCGACTGAAACCTCACCAATCGGTTTGTAGGCATATTCTTCATTAGGCATATTTCATCAGATGTTCTGTTATATTTACAAATTGATGTTGTAAAGGATCGCAAAAATCAATAAAAATCCCAGTTCGCACGGGAAAAACACGTAACGACCGCTACCTGCGCGTGAGTTACGTAACGTATTAATACATTATCACCGACAAACTGCTCGTTCGGCCGGATGTCTGCATCCCCGCTGACAAATTGATTAGCAATATCTTTGTCCTTTGCATAATTAAGCAATCAATCTACTTATCATCATTATCGACTGATTCGTCGACGGTATTGAACGTGATTCCACCTCTCTGGCTATGGATGTGATTTCATAATCCATCCGAGACATAGTGATCATGATGAGGGAAATTTCTGTATTGGCTACGACGGTCTATCCTCTACGGTCTTCTTAGAGTCTCCTCCAGTCATAGTCACTATAGCCATCTCATTGTTCAAAGGAAATCTTAGTGTTAGGTGTGAATTGTCTCCATTAAAAATTCATGAAATACTTGGGAGATTCAGGTCGTCTCACCACTCAGTGATAAATATTCTGATAGTACTGACTATATACTGATATGATAGATTATCTCTAAGATCCAAAGGTTGCGGTTTCTATTCTCGGTCAGCGTCAACATAGGAATCGAACTTTTCTGACCTCAAAGATGCCCTAAGTAGTATTCGTAGTATGATCAGCAGTAAAAGTCATATCAGTTGAATTGCAAAGATCGACTTTAGAATCGACTGCATCATGTATTTTTACTGCTGACTATACAAGGTACGACCTATGTTTGACGCTAAACGGTTGGTGTGTATTTACTTTCGTATTTATGTATTTACAACATCCTTGGCCTGATTAGGTACATAGCACAATAGTCGCAATTAACTAAACGTAACTTACGGTTGTTATATTAAACCCATAAACGTGAAACAATCGGGTCGGCGGCCTCGTGCGATGATTTATCGTGTATTACGCACTTTTCCAAAACAGAGGTGGTACGGCCTATACGTGATTTGTGTTCTTTCTATAATCGAAAACTCGTAGAGGTCAGAATCGCGGCCGACCGGTCCCCGACTAGTTGCAACATAAATGGTTTTGTCGGCCGTCACAAGCGCCATCGTGAGAACATGCTAACTAACCGTTATATCTTGTCCTCCAGCTGAACCATAGGCCAGCCACGTTAGTGAGCAACATGTTAACGAGCGCGGCCACCGCAGAGCTCTAAGTACGCTGGCGATACTTCCCCGTTGTCGGTTATCGTCGCACCCATCAAAAATCACGTGTAAAAACGCTCATTTGTGATAAACCTGTGTAGGTGTGGTTTCTGTGTCTACTGAATAGATTAGTCCGATTGACCGAATTTTACTTTGTGTTGTCTCGTGAGAAAATTGGATAATGAAAGAGACGGGTGAAAGTCCCAAAGAGTTATTAGCTCGCGTTTAATAAACTGTAACTTATTAAACGATATGTTTTATGTTCTTCTCGCCTCGAGGTTGTGAGATGAGGTTGGAATCGTGTACACAAAAAAAAACCAAGAAACACGTAATTTGGCAAAAAATAAATGCTCAATTACTTGATGTGCAAAATGTATCGTTCTGACAACAAATAATATTTAAGTACTCTTTCTTGGTCATCCTCCGTATTTCAAATTAATTTGTATTACATACCTAGTAAAAAAATGGAAACAACTAACTTTTCGGAGACTTTATTTAAAATACATTCGCTCTCTAACACCTTATAAAACTAGTCAATCGAATGGGTAATCGATCTGCTTCTGTGTAGAAGCAATCTTGTAGAGAACAGCGACGATACTGTTAGCCGGACGGCAGGAAGCGCCCGGCGAAAAACCAGAAACACAGCATCTCCATAAGACACGGGAATCTCGCCTTCCGCTAATTATTTACGATATATTGCGTAACGGTGAAACGCCGGGAAGGAGACAGGAAAAAAAACACGCTCCACAGGATGCGAGCGACTCGCATCTCCACCTAATCCAAACAAATTTAATCTTAAATAAAAACCGAATAAAGTTCATATTAGCATGATCGCTAGAACCACTTGGTCACTTTTAGAATATGTTTATTCATATTTCGAGCAATCTCGATAAAGTAGAAATGGCCTGCGATCGATCGGTCCGGTTATAAACAGTGGACTTTATATCGTGCGCATTATGACTGAGTTTAATCGAGTCTCGATTTCATACAGCGATCAGTTTATGCTGGCACCGTAATTAAAGATACCATAGCAGGAACCAGGAAGAGTGTCGTACTATCTCAACAGTTAGCCGGAAGTCGCTCGATCTGTGCGTTCATTCATGAATGAGCGACTCGAAGTGACAATGTGGTATGACAGGTTGACGCCGTGGCCTATACTCGCTTCTATTCCTATGTATCATAGGTCTAGTTTGCTAAAGCACTCCACTATAATAATTAAGCATGAATGAAACGGACCATTTAATTGAGTAGAAATGTGAACAAACATTTTGTTAGCCGACGCATGGTTTTAGTGGCTCTATTTGGTGGATAATCGGTTTGGTAGCTTTGTGTTAGTTTTGTCGGACAAATGTTTGCACAACGTCCAGATGATTGAACACTGCGCTACCTAAACATGTACACATGAGAACAGCATTTAGGTATTTGCTTTTTGTCAACAAAGCCTTCGAGTATTGAATGCATTGGGTAAATTCCAGTATAATGCAGCTTCTGTATCAACATTGTAAAGAGAAATCTTTGAAGCGGTCCACCTGAGTGACGTACAACACGATCTAAACGCCTTGCGATTTCCTGCCAAGTACCTTTTGCACGTAATCCTATGGCATATATTTGAAACTATTACACAAGCTATCTAGCCATGTTGTATGGATCTGTTAGCTACGTCTATTTGATCTTTTCCTGAAAATGCAACATTTCCCTTTCTCATTTATTATAATATTGCATGTTGAATAATTTACCTTTGCATTAGGCTATTTAATGTATTTTTTAATAAAATATGACGCGGTGTCTAAGTATTTACCAATTGATCAGCGGTTTTCTATTGTTTTCATTATTTAACACATATTATGGTTTTACAATCTATATTGGTCAATAAAGCTATCATTTTATCCTTAACCATCTCTAATTCTCATTATTGAAGACGGACAAAGTATACTTACTCTTAATTATTGAAAATGAAACCGAAGTAACATAAAAGGCAATATCTGGTTAAACTAAAATAACGCAAATGTGCAGTCGTTAAATGGGAAAATTAAGTAGCGCGCTAAGTCTGTACTATTTATAGAGGGCAGCACGACCGCTTAGACGCAGGGGCGTCGTGTCCGGGGCAGAGGGCAGATCTGATTGCCCTAATCGAGTTAAGCGATGGTCAGCTAAACAAAAAGACGAGAGACAATTAGCAGGCGTGGGCGGAGGAAGTACGCTCGTGCGAGCGACAAGACAGAAACGAGTGAAATCATAAGCTTCGATTAAAACGACAATGGGATTTTAAGGATGTGTCTGACGCGAACTAGAATAGAAGCTGGATAATGAAATAGATAAAGGTGTTTCTAGATTAACTACCGGATATGAGAATGTTAAACCATTATTGGTATCATATTATTTTAATGTTAATAAACATAGTTGTTTCTTTTGCATGTACGCGAAACAACTACCTCTGTAGTTATTGGTGATGGTAGTACCTACTACCATGTGTTAAATCATAAGCTGAATCGTTTAGCGTACTGCAAAAATCATGCTTTGTTGCGTTATTTAGGAGAACTTAAACAACATGTATAGTCACAGTTACATGAAAATTAATAAGTACATGGGCTTCAAGTTCAACTTTTTTTTATCAAGAACTGTGATCAGGAAAGAGGGATTCTCAATGCTGTATAAAAATAGGAGATGCTCATTTACTACACGGGATAGACTCAGGAATGAGGAAACTCGTACAAGAAGTAATGTCTGCGTTTTAATTCTATTAATGAATTCTACTAAGCCAAGTTCTGCACCTATTAAAGGTGCCATGTGTCATAAGAAGTAAAAATAGATTTTATAAGGGGACCTCTAACCAAGTTATATCCAGGAAGTTCTATTTTAAGACTTAGATTCAATTAGTCAACACTCAATAGGATTTAGTCATGCTAGGATATTATGTGAATGAAGTAGTATTGGTATGACAGTGCGGAGTACAGGCCTGAGAAGAATTTTTAATGAGTGGTAAATAAATAGATTGAACTATTAAAAAGAAATAAAAGCAGTATCTTTGATAAAAGTATACCTCAGTAGGTATATTACTAAGCGTTTTCCTTATGCTATTAATGAATTCTAAGAGACCTGAGAGAATTTCTCGAAAAACTCGAGTACTGACCTGGAATCAGATGTTGCTCTACGTGGCAAAAAACTGGAGAGGCCTATGGCCAGCAGTGGACTGCAATAGGCTGATGATGATGATGAAGCCTATACCTATTGATTATATAGGAGGTTCTAAGAAATATTAATTTGGTTGTCATAGTACAAGGTTATCATTGTTTCATTCAGAACTTTCTGACAATATCGTCGATAAAGTACACTCCGCGCAACTTCAGCGGACAGGAAGCGCCCGCGCCGGACATTCGTATCTAGCTACCGCATCCATCTTGCTCTTTCCCAGCCACATCATCTGCCCTCCTGCTCGCACAGCCCCTCATCCATCTTTGTCTAGCACTGAGTGTCACGAGCTCCCTGTCTCAC
The DNA here is from genome assembly GCA_031163375.1 of Conogethes punctiferalis. Classification (NCBI taxonomy): domain Eukaryota; kingdom Metazoa; phylum Arthropoda; class Insecta; order Lepidoptera; family Crambidae; genus Conogethes; species Conogethes punctiferalis. The sequence goes on from CM062093.1 coordinate 6,737,346, forward strand.
TCATATCTGAACGATTCCACTTGCGTGTTGCGTAATGAGCCGGTCAAATTTTATTTTGTATGTTGACCGTTACAAATTATTGCGGCATCATCTAGGGTGAGATGAGCCGGTCACTATAGGCTACTGTTTAATGATGGATATTACAAAGGAGCACCCAAATTACAGTAGTTTTATTTTAGTCTAACGACGGGCTTTTTTACGACCGCATAGAATTCTAATAAGCCGTCTCGACGGTAATGTCAAGAGCATTATACTATTGTCCGCAATGGAGGTAGAGACTTACAAAGGCGTACCTATACCTATGGCTGTATTTTTTTTTATCAATGAGATTATTTATCAATTAGATTTTTCTTTCTTCAGATCATGTTGTAGAAATATAAATATTTTACTAATTATTATTAGGTACCACATCTAATTCATAATAGGCAAGCCTGTTTTTATTTTATATTTTTAAGTATATATTTTTATTTTTGCTTTGTTTGCTTGAGGTATCATTATATCTTCCTAATTGGTTTTCCATTAAAAACCTATCATGGTTTTTATCATCATTCAGGAGTACTAAAACAAAGGTCATAATAAAACAAAGGAGCATCGCATGAAAACGGCAGCGAACAGATTTGTATAACGCGTGTAGAGCACGTCGTGCATTGCGCTGCTCCCGCGCAGCCCGTGGCCCGTACACAAGAGCGCGGCTAGAAATCATCGCTGCGTCCGGCCATTCCGCCAGTTGCTGCGTTTTAATTATTAATGAAACTGCCCGCGCGGGAAAGCCACTACGGCCGGCTCAGCTTCCGCTCGCTGCGCTTCATTCATAAAACCAAACCCCACATCCCACTCAACGTAAATGCAAAACTCGCTCACGCAAAAACCAACCGTATTTCCATAACGAAAATACTTCATATACAACATTCAAACGAGCCACAACCTATCTTTCGAACGAACAGCAACCATGAACAGAAATAGACGACGAAAAAAGTCGTAACTCGAGGCGGCGGCGAACGAAAGTGGTTTGTCCACCCACAGCAGAAAGCTGTTTTCCGTTTGAAGAAATGTTTCCAATTACACCATTTAAGGCGCTAACGTCCTCGGTTGATTTACTCGCTTGTCGTGAATGGGATGCGTTTTGTGGTCGGCGAGGTGCGAAGATCTAGTAATCGGTGAATGGAGTCCGGTGTCCCCCGCATGATCGGCTATCGACGTAGCAATGATAGGCTCGTGTAGCGGAGAAAATTCGCCTTGCTCTGGTTTCCACCTTATTTAATCGTATGCTACTCCAGTCCTAGAGATAAGACTCGGTTCTCGAAAGTGAATGACTAATACAGTCTATCTCGTTTACGTCTTAACCAAAAATGTGAAAACTGATCGAAAACAATGCCAGCTGCCATGAAATAGCTTCGGAGCCACTCTGTCTGCACAGCAGCCATAAAAGAGCATTTTTTTTAAAGCTTCCTTATAAATGCAACCTGTTCGTCTCATCTAATTTCGACTCTAAGGTAGACCAATTAAGTATAACATGATTTGCACGTTTGTTTTGCGATGTTTTTGTGTTTGACAATATGGTACACCGGATATAGTCTGTCCCTGAATGGGTCGGGATAAAAAAGCATTATTTACGATTATGCACGAGCGATTTGTCGTCACTCGATACGCGCGAAGCCGGGTGCGATTATTGTATCACGTTACAAGGAAGATATTATTTATTGAAAGTACAGTCATTGTTATTTTATTTGCATGTCCTTTTCTTTATTTCTTTGTTAAATGAAGATCTAAGTATGGGATTTGAATTGTGTAATACAGACGATGAAGTCTGCGAGTCTTGTTAGACTTGGCAGTCCGTATTTTCGGACGTTTTGATTGATTTCAATGAATTGATTTCTACTATGAATTCATACTAGATTTTGATGCTTTGGTCATTAAAATATCTATGGCCGATATGACCGTTTATCCTATCTATCGCTGTGTAACTCAAAACTCTCTAACTTCGTGAAGGGTTAACCTGTGTAAATTATGAGTTCGCTTTGCATTAGCCGCAAGTCATAATTTACACCTGACTGAATGTTGGTATAACTAACTGCTCTAAGGTATTTAATTAACTGTGCAAACTTAATTTTTCATTTTATTTTTATCGATTATTCAATGTCCACGTTTGCAAAATACCTCACATTAAGTTTAACAAAGAAAAACCGTCTGTTTATTTGCGGCAGCAGTAACAGAGCGCCCAGTCAAATTATACCGATATCTCATTTGGTAGATTTCAACAAATCAACACATTGCGCTTTCAAAACACGCCGGGGCCGACAGTGCTCTCAGGTTTCAAGAAATGATCAATCATAAAGCGCGAAGTAATTTTTCACGAGGACGTCTCCTGCGTTTTGTTTTCCCAAAACACTTTAAGCCGAACGATTGAGGTTTTAAATAGTGACGGCGAAAATAGCCCGAGTGTTGAAACGTCACTTCTCTCACCTGTTCGTCGGGAGGTGATTTATCTTGAGACGCTTCAAAAATACGTGGGTGCTGTTACCATTGTGGCAATATTGCCACACTGCTCTTATGTGCTACAGTTTCTTGTGCTGTCGAGTGGCACATTTCATTAGATCCTTAGTGGCTTCGTTCTATACACAAGTGATACTCGAATTTGATTCATAAGGTTCACGAGGGATCGTTTGAAATCAGAGCTATGCAAAACACAAGCCAGTGTATCTCTTCTATCCATAACATTCTAAGACATAGTACACGTTTCACGTCACAAGGAAATCTGTTGAAAGAAAAAAGATAGGGACCCCATTATCTTTTATAGGACCAGCGAGGTGGTGAAACATCATAAGTGTTCACTTTTTTTTTGCAAATTTCACACGAAAGTCAAGTGTAGGTACATGGCCGTATTTGTAAACTCATAAACCTGATCTTATCAGCGCCAAGCGTTATTTAACAACCGTTCTTAATTTCATTATGTTAAGCTGATCTGCATTTAGTCGGTTTCAAGATTGATTTATGGAGTGGCGCCTGACAACGCACAGGATGCTGAAAATTAGGGTTACCGAGCTGATTAATCGTGGGGAAACATTGATCTTAGCAATTAACCTCCTTTTGTACATGAATGAAATCAGAAAAAACTCATTTGGAAAAGGAAATTAATTATTTAGCCGCAGTGAACAACGCGGAATACGCGTTCAGACGTATTAATTAAATTCTTTTTACACAGGGATAAGTTAAATAAGCACTACAAATGTTTGAGTTAAAAAGAAAGTTTGAGCTAAATAATGTTATCTCTCTAAGATACCTACTTTTACGTTTTAGTTGTCATTGTCAGGCTGTACATTTTATAGAACCAGGATATGTACATGATATATTCTCAAATATTTTAATACTCAGATTACTACAATCAATCATTACAATCTAAGTTCTTGATTTGACATTCAAGTTCCGCAATTATTAGTACATAATATATATCTTTATTTAAAATACTGGCTAAATAAACATTAATAAGCTGGAGACAGATTGGTGAAAACTATTTACGAATAAGAATGGACTTAAAATCTAAATTTATCCCGTAACAAAACTGAAGATGTGGACAACCCTACAAAAAATATTAAAATCTCGTTCTGCGCTTGCGCAAGCTCCAACTTCGCTAATACGCTATTGCATTATATTGAGTGTATGAGAGCAATATACATCAATGGGTAGAGCGGAAGTTTTTTCCTAGTTATTAGATTGGTGAGTGCCGGTCCGTTAGTGAATGAGCGACCGGTTTGGCCGTCCTATTACCGACTCGTTTCTTTGTATGTGTACTACTTTGTATGTGTTTGTATGGATGTAACTCAAGATTGAATTCTCAAAATTGGTCTCGATACCGTGTGATGTTGGTTGCGTTAATATGTACACTCTATTATTTATTACACTTTTTATAGCTCCTACGAAGCCTGTCTTACAAATAGTCAGCTTTTTTATAGTACCTGTTGGGTAAATTCATAAATCAGTATGCCATTTTAAAATTATTGTGAGTTTATCATTTTGTTAAATCTCTTGCATGAATTATAATATACGGGTTTACAGAATAAAGAGATTAGCGGTTTGTAGGTACGGATAGAATATGCATTTATAGACACTCTTGAAAATGATTTGTGAAATCTTTACTTTACTTTACTGTACTGTACTAAAAATTTTACTTTATTCTGTTTGTAAAGTGTTTTACTGTAATGTCTGTGTTTTTGTGCAAAAAAGAGTTTCTATCTATTTACGTAGCTATCTATAAAATAGTTATATCTATTAGCATCTAGTTTGACACTTATTTAGTTAGTTCGACTGGGCCATTTTCCGCAAGACGACCCTCGTCTGCCTATTTTCCGTGTTTGAGTTTGACCTAATGGTTACCTAGTATGTATATCATGTTTACCAGCTGAACGTTAAGGGTCTATATTGATTTTATATTATGAAACTCATTAGGGCGTTGTTATTTGTTAGGATTTATAGTTTTAATAAGTCACGTTTCTTCTTCGTATGTCCTGACGGGCAGGACGCGCTGGTTTAAAGACTTTCGTCTTTAAGCATTGTAGGATAGACGATGAGAAGACTCGACGCCCAGCTGAAATTTTCTGTTCATCTCGCCCTCGTCTGTGGATTTTACTGTGTATTGGAACCTTATATTTTTTCTTTCTTTATTTATTTAGGTATTTGTATATCAAGTCCTAATATTCACAATAGACCAAAGATTAGATTAGTAAGCATTTCTCCCCAACAGTTTTGATTTGCGCCGGTTAAAGATTAGCCCTTTATCTTTATTATTCGGTAGCAGACTGTACTTACTCGGAACAGCGTCATGGCATTGATCTATGGAAACCACGGCGTAATGGATATGCTGGATATGTAATTTGCATTTATCGGCAGTATTAAAACGAGTTACGGTTCCAGCTTAAAAATGATCCAATAATTACTCCTCATTACAGGTCATTAGGTACTTTGATTTAACGGTTGCTTCTTTGTAAAGAGAGTTGAGAGTAATCAAAGCTTCGCCCTATATTACTGGGCTCTTTATGCGCCCAACATACGAATTAATCGATCAATATACAATTTAATAGAGCGCTGGTTCGATTAATGATACTCGATTAAACGTAATTAAACTATTAGACGCGGTTTAACGCAAACAGAAGTTACATGTTAACTGTAATGAGATTCCTTACACAAAACTTTTTACTTCTAAAACATTTGTATCTTACTTATTGTACCTATATTTGTATTTTAATTCCTTAAAATATGAAGGTAGTTTATTGACGACTTTGTTGCCTAGACTTTTCAAAAGTGTCTCGGTTCTGGGTGTTCTGAACATCTTCTACAGAGTATCAACTGGTAGTCATAATACAAGGGAAAACCTTTGTGAAACCAGTGGTAGGTGTGAATTGTCTGGGGCGCAATGAATTGCTTACTGACTTATACCCGTACTAGCTTTTGCCCGCGACTTCGTCCGCGTGTTTAAATTTATACATACAAAAGTTTTTTCCCGCTAACTCCCGTTCCCGTGGGAATTTCTCAAAATACAGCCATAACTAAACTTTATATTTACTAAGGTACCTGCATGCCAAATTTCAAGCGTCTAACTTAAGCGGTTTAGATTTTTCATACAAAAGGATTTTCCCGCTAATTCCCGTTCCCGTGGGAATTTCGGGAATTCCTTTCTTAGTGCACCCCTACGGTACCTAAGCTACGTCCCTTCCAAATTTCAAGTGCCTACGTTTAGCCGTTTGGGCTGTGCGTTGATATGTCAGTCAGTCAGTCAGTCAGTTTCTCCTTTTATATATATAGAAGATTCACAAGCGTTACTATGCGACGCGCGGACGCACAGGTACCCAAAAACCTCTTCATAGATAACACTTGAGTGACTGTGGCAATGTAAATGCCTTACTTAGCATAGTGTTATTTGTTTTCATAGATGAGTATTGTGAATACGGGTGTAATAATCATCATGCCTGTTCCCTTGGTCCACTTGAAGTTACTTACCTTCGCATGCTGCGGATACGGCCTTATCCAGGTATGAGGATAATCGAAATATGTATTTAGTACGTTACCTGTAACAATTAATTAAAGAAGATGATTAGATATGTACTTTTAAATATAACGGCATTTTTTAGCAAAAAAATAAACCGACATCAATATGACGACAATGGTACCAACCAATTTTCCAAATCGGTTCACAATTCTCGGACAAACATAAAAAAGAATATTCATACAAATTGAGAACCTCCTCCTTTTATTGAAAACGGTTAAAAATTTAAGCAATTTGCATTACTGAAAATATTTCATAATGGTTATGTCAAAAAATACTAACATAATGATGTATGGTCATTGGAGATCATTAGACTGTATACCTACTAGCCTCTATCTTGTAATCTGGATCGACTTTAGTAGGTAGACAAAGTTTTGATTAAAATAATAGGGATGTTTCCAGGGTCAAAATAATTACATTATATTTAGTCCGTATTTTAGATTATAAAAATATATTGGACAAGTATTTTTCCTTTTTTGCATTTAAACAAAAAATAACAAAGATATAAGTCATCAAAATGTAGGAGTGGGGGTCTTTGACGTCACTCAGTGGTGAAAAAGCTCCCACACTCTGACGTCACGCGTAATTTTAACGGGCTATATTTTTGTAATTTTTGGTCTAATTTACAAATGAATTTTTGAACAATATAAAAGACGGACTAATTACATTTTTTACTGCAACAGGCCTATTGTATAGGTTCAAGAAATGAACATATTAGTACATACCTAGTTCCTTCTAAATTTTCCTCTACATTTGTGCTTTGGAAAGCAGTGAAAGGGTTATTTATAACGTTCATATTCTTATCTTACGTAGCAGCTATGTGGATGCAATCCCTTCGCAAAATCTATAATTTGTATCTTTATGTTAATTATGATTTATTTCACAGATAAAAGGAAACTCCGACGACAGATAGCCGTACTAGCGTGGTTAAATGATGTCAAAGTCTAATACAATATTTATATTACATCTTATTTGCATGAAATTTACTCGTTGAACGTCCTACAAGTAAGCATTGACGTAAAAGGCTTGTTTAGACTAAGGTAAATAAGCTGATTTGTATCCCAACATGGCGGAATGTAGGTATAAAAGCGATGTAACGGTTGTAGATAGTTGTTATCTGCTGTTCTTTCAAAATGATATGTATAATTTCCATGACAATGCGTCAATGTAACCCTAAAATACCGACCCTCGGTATTGGTACCGTTGCGCTGGAAGCCGAGAGGGTTCTTACGGTAACTGTCATCTGGGTCGGAAGAGGCGTGGCTGCCAGACGACTTCCAATCGGAACCACGATTACAAACGGTATTGTAATGGGAATTTGACACTAACATCTTTATTTAGATAGCGTTATATTAACGTGATATTTTTGTATGGTGACATAACGTGTTCTCTTTTAATGATGTGGGAATTATATCAAATGGGGGCTGGTAAAAGAGTATTGTTATCTGTTATTGTATTATGTTCACATATAATATAAGATTAATTTAATATATAAGAAAATGCATAACTATAGTAAGAGTGTTTATTAGCTATCAAAAACTAAACCCGATAAAGTGTTTAAAGTATTTCAACTTCATATCTTCATAGTTACGAGTAGGTACATTTAGAGTCAGATAAAATCAAATTAAAATGTATATTATAAATAAATATACCTATAAATCAAACTAACTGTATATTTTTTATCATCATCAGCCTCTTTCAGTGCATATTTTATATTATTTACTCAAACTAACATTTGATTAACAAAACCGATTTCTCACGCCAATTGCCACCGATCTCCATGTTAACAACAGCGATAACAAAACATAAAAATTAAACTATTTCCTAATTAAAACTATTAAAAAGTCGAGTTGCCGTAGATAGCGGCCCACTTCCGTATTAAGTTATTTGTGGCTCTTAACCCTTCACCGCTATTAGGGGACTAGGGTTAAATGAGACATTTCTCAAAGTGCCGCTGACGGTCTTAATGAGATGTCGCCACGGGTTATTTTCAGTCGGACAACTAAAAAAAAACTGAAAACCTGCGAGATAATGAACTGTTTTCCTTTTGAAACTTTCAAGTTGCAGTTAATGATAGCTATTGTGGATATTTGTTAATTTAAAAGGTGGATAACCAATAGGGTAGAGATGTAAAGTATAATACATAATAATTTTCAGGAAAAATATGGCAAGGATATATACTCATTGTTTCACTCACTTTTAGGTTCCGAGGGTAATGCAATTCCTAGGTATAATGGTATTTCATATTTTATCATGGTCATAGCGGAACCTACGGGACGAAGCGAGAGCTAAGGATGGTATAAGACCGATGACAAGTAGGAACCTCAGCATGAATGACTTGAAATATCAAGAATGGGGTTTAATCTGTCCAACTAGTGGCCAAGGATTTTCCTTAACTGGTCTCAAGGATGATGTCGTGAAGTCTTCCAATTATTACGTAACAACCGTTCGCTACCATACTTATCCTTCTGCCGAGGTAATTGAAAACAAATTTGTAATTTATGCTCCTTCGTGCCCACTCCTGTGTGTTCGTGTGTGACAGTTGTCTGGGTTGTGTGAGTGTGTTCCTTGAATGATCCGTAAGTGGAGCGTATTAGTCGGATGGGCTGCTCACGTGTATACCTCGGTGTCAGGCTCCATTGACTGTGCAACGCCAACAGACTGTGACCGAGCACTCTTGCTCTAAAAGGCGTTCTAAAAACTTTTTATCGATCTCAATCAAATGTTTTATCGGTATTAATTTATCAAACAGTGAAGTGGTAAAAAGCTTTATGAATTATTAGTACGATCAAATAACTACTGTACGAGATTTAATCAATGGGATGACGTGTGAGTTATAATTCTGAGGCTAGGCAGGAACTGAATGGTACAGAATGAATATATAGTGTATGTTGGTTGAGTTATTGATGAGGAGTGGTGATTTACGCTTATGGCTTGGTACCTAAATAGGTTTCGATTCGATTCACGACCAGATCGTTTTAGGTAGTCTAAGTAGTTTTTAAATTGGCTACAGAATTTGTTGTATTATAATGTTATTTAGTTCAAAATTCGTTAAATATTGTTGTATTCTAGGGCTCTATTCATCACCTCAGTTTGGTGTACCTGACTCAAACATTACAGCTAAACAATGCGTGGCTACGCGGTTTTCACTAATACTATGAATGAACCGCCTAATATGTACACAGATCTCTGTTATACCTAGTAAAAATATTGTTTTTAGTGCGCAATTAACATCTGTCCAAGAATGACAAACATTTCTTATAACTTGCCTATACTCTCAAAAAGATTTCACGAACGTATCTCACTTACTACGGAATAGTGTTTCTGTACCAGACTTCTCGTTGTTCGAGGCGTCCATCAAACCTTTCGCCCTGGGCTCTAATTACGTACAATATTAATAAACAATCCATTAGCGGGGAACAACAAAGAAAGTGCATGCCGCGTCCGACAGTTGAACTGAGGTAGAGGCCTGTTCGGCAGCTAGGCTTAACATAGTCTTATTGCTTACTCCCTTGATTATTAACTCATTTTGACTTTGCCTTATTCTCCTCAATTGTAAGATAGTGTACCTAGGTAAGTTTGTTTGAAAATATCCGTATATGTACAAGTTAATATTAACAAATGTAACTACCAGATAATATAGAGACTATTCACAGAATTTAAACATCGAAATCAGACAACTCTCTTCCAGCTTCAGGTAGAGGAAGTGTATTTGTGTAATAATGTAAATTGAATTATTAATTAAAAATAGTGACCTCAATAAGCCAGTCTCATTGACCATTCAAAAGGCGGATTGAAAAGTTACAAACAAAACATTCTCATTACGTTGCGGTTTCGGCTGGAAACCAGAAAACGACAAAACAGGAGACAGGAAACTGTCACTGAGGCACTAATTTAGTTGGCGTAAGTTTCAGCTTATCTCGGCACGGACCAGTTTTGCACGGCGTGGGAAACACGCTCACACGCGCACTAATCCGCTCTTTGAAGCTGTGGCTTAACTCTGAGCGGAGAGGTCGTATTGGCGTGTCAAAACACTGCTACTTGAAAGTGTATAGCAAGAAATATTGCGAGAACACAGGTCAGCTAGAGTTTCCGCTGCCATTGACAAGATATTTAATTTTTGAATTTGTTGCTAACATCCTTAAGAATTCTTTTTTTACAGATCATATTGTGAGTAGCAAAACAAGCAGACAAACAATATTAGTAAAGAAAGGTACATCTCACACATCTTCAGTATTACGGTTTCACTGCAGTTACCGTTAGCATGACAGCAATCGGCGGAGATTGGCTCTAGGGAAACTGACTTTTACTAAATAAGTAATTAGGTAAATGTTACTTATTAAGGTAGGCCTATAACAAACTTAGAATAAGGATAGGCCTTTTATATCGACAAATACATACTCGTAATATCACAGTTTCACACATAATACTCGTATTATTATTTTATTATCGAATATGGGGTGTTGTACCTATTCTGCGTACACTGGTTGATTTGGTCCGTTGAAAAATGAAGCCTAATAAATATCTTATAGTCGTAGATGGCTTTCCTCTTTCCGCTGGTCTTGTAACCGCAGCTGTACATGTAGGGCTGCACCAATCGAGTGGACCAGCTTTTGATGCATTAATTAGGTTCATGCTTTCACAATTTGATTGGCATATAAAGCTTTATAATGTTTCCTTTCAGCAATATCCTTTTATTGGCAATAAAATATTTAATCATCAAATGTAATCGCACTAATAATGCAAAATGAGATTTCAGTTGAACAAAGTTGCTTGCAACCCTGTCTGTAGCGGCATCCCATTCATTGGTACGTGGATGTGTGGAGTTAAATGTGTGTGTATGTGTGGTTATGTACACATGCATGTTTTAAGCTACCATGACGGTTCAATTACATATCAACGTGGTCATTTGGCGATTGTATAGAGCGAATTTGGAGCTCAGATTTGCACGGTAGTTTTGGGCGCTACGAATAATGTAACTCGTAATAATACAACCAGACATTGAGTTTTATCAATGAAATGTTATATGCCGGTAAGATGTTTACACAGCGAGCTTTTTACTCCGTTTTTCATTTGTCATTTATTGAATGTACCTATTCTATTAAATCTGTTTTCATTTTATTGTGGAATAAATAATTTAAAGGTAAGTATAAATAATTGATGATGGGAAAAAATGAACATAGAATATTTAAAAACATCTTAAAGAAGTAGCTTTTAGCATTATGTAATAAGTACTAGTTTAGAAATACGCTGTAAAGTGACCGTAAAAGCTGACTTTAATAGTGATTCTAGTTATGGTCTTTAACAATACACCTAAGAAACGATTAAGTGTAACGAGCCTTAAGTATGGATTATGAACACGCATGTACGTACACATGCAATAAATTACTGTACCACAATAATACACTGTATAGACATGATGACCCTATTTGAGGAGCCGTCGAACCGCCAGCAATCACAATCGAAACTCTCATATTAATGTTGCGATCTCGATGCGAGAACAAATGAACGCCGCGCACTAAAAATAAAAGACCAAACCAATTCATATCCAGTTGTATAAATCTATTTTCGTTTTAATGAATGGGGTACTCCTCAACGGGAGAGTCGCCGTAAAAAGTCCACAATAAAAAGTTCCTGAAAGACGTATGTTTCCAAGCAGTACATATATTCATTTTAAAGTGGCGTCGCCGTGTCATCGGGTAAAACGCAAATAAATTTTGAATGCATTACGAAGTCCCAGTGATGAATAACGTCCTCCCGACGATACGTTAACCCTTTCAGTGGTTGCTACTAAATTAAAACGAAATCCGTGAGATCAAGGTGGATTAACGGAGTCAAACTCTTGATAATGTGGATTTACGTCTTTGTACCAGGCAGCTCTATCCATAGCAAAAGGGAAAATATATGTGAACTTAAATGACAACCGTTTTAGGGTTTACTTAGTTCATTTGAGTGTTGGAACCGTCTTTAAAATATTGTTTTGTACTTTAGTCTTAAATTTGTTTAACTGAAGTTTTTGAAATCATTACCCTCAAACAGGTTTATTTCACTACTAGCTGTGCCAGCGGCGTCGCTCGCGTGGATATCGGGTTTCAAAAATAACGGACTTCCATATAATACCCATCTATACCTTGTACCTAAGTTTTTAGTTAGACCTCTAGCAATACATTGGTGAAAACCGCATTCAATTCTATGCAGTAGTTTTCGCGTAATGCGCGTTCAAACATACAGGTTTAAATTTCTCGCGTTTTCCCAACACTTCCCGTCACTGCTCCGCTCCTATTGATTGTAGCGTGATGAAAAGTATCCTATAACCTGCCCTGTATGAAGAATAATTGTACCAAGTTTCGTCAAAATCTGTTCAGTAGTTTTTTTTTCTATAACGAACATACAGACAGACAGACAGACAGACAGACAAAAATTTTACTGATTGCATTTTTGGTATCAGTATCGATCACTTATCACCCCCTGATAGTTATTTTGAAAAAATATTTTATGTACAGAATTGACCTCTCTACAGATTTATTATAAGTATAGATAAATATGTGACTACCCACTAGTGTTAGTAAGAAATGCAAGAATATTATGTATATTAATTATTAAGTACCTATCATAATTGAAAATGTTTGCAACACTAATAGAGCTAAATAAAATTTATGAAGAAGATAATGTTTTGACGTCCTTTATCATATCCTTATTTCTATAGATTGGTGCAAAAATTCTTATTTGATTTTTACGACCGTTGCGTAAATTTTTTTTAATGAGAATTAAAATATTGTTATTGGTCAAAAATCTTTTAATTTATTTTAGTAGATAAACAATCCTACCACGTCGCGTTAGAAAGATTTACAGAGATATTAAAATATCATGAGTAACAGCTAGCAGTGATTGTAATATTAGGTACTCGTTTTTTGTGATTTTTCCCATGTGGATTATATCCAATAAGAAATAGTTAGTTTCATATTTCATTTAAGTATCTATAAATGAATTAAAGTAAGATTACGTACTATAAACTTACCATATTATTCGACGTTTAATTTATGTAGCTGTAATTCTCTGCACCTTTTAAGTGTTAAATTTTATCTTTTCTTGTTAAAGACATCACGTGGCCGGCCTTCCCACTGGTAATCAGAATCACGTTCTGGTGGGCCCTGCCACGGCAGTAGCAGTGCTCTGGGACCACGAGCTTCGTAACTCAATTTGATCTTTACTGCTATCTCAATACAACCGTTTGAGGTGAGCCTGGTAAGCCGGTAGCGAATGCGGAGCGATCGCTTCACGCACGTTCGAGACGCTTATTAACGAATTATTGCCCACGATTTAATTACCCCATTAATCGTGAGGAGCACTGAGTTTATTGAAGTCGGTAGTCGAACTTATTACAACAATTTCGGTTTAGAGAGTATAAATGTAACTATTAATTAGATCTTAGGCCTCGCTTCCCACGGTTTCTCGTTGACTGATTTTTTTGTCGTCCGAAGTATAATATTTTAACACATTAGGGTTTTCTAATTAATTTTACGGTTTCTATTACAGCACACAATCGTTTTATATCCATTTCGTAACTTTTTACATCTCTAGTACCTACTTAGTGGTAATATTATGAGCAGTTCATTAGCACATAGATAGCCGTTATGGACCAATCCTTGGGCTGGCATAGATATTATACGATTGCCATAAATCATAACATAATGCATAATTTTTTTATTCAACTCATAGATGATGTAGGTACATATTGATAATTTCGTTTTGATATAGGTACTTACGTACTTAGATTTAGGTTTTATAATTTTTAAGATTAAGTTTGTATTTAATATCGTATTGGTTGCCTCTTTAAAACCTACCTACTAAGAAAGTTAGGGTTTTTTAACCAGTATTGAATATTCAGTTAGTACTACATTAGTAGAACATGTATTGAATAACCCATTTATGCAACATACATGAGAATTACAGCTTAAAGATGTTAAAATCAAAAGACATTTACATGCCTGTCTTAGCTAAACACGATTTGGATATAATATATTATTACTTCATTCAAACGGTCGTTAGATATTCCCCAGAGTTGTATCCCCGACCATTGTTGATTAGAAGTTGAAGTTACTGCCACTTAGAGCAGATTTACCGCTCCCCAAGTGTCCAGGTGCGTAATACCTAAGCAAATCTCGACTCGATCATTGATCTCTGAGGCTGAGACCGGCGCCGGCGCAGTGGGAGGAGGCTGCTCCGAAACACCTGCCGCCCAAGTACTATGGACCAGTGTGCAGCCTCACCAACCCGAACGACGCAACACCTACGCGGAAGCGCACAAAACCAAACCGTATCTCAAATTCAATAAAGTCACAACTCGAATAGCTTCATTCGGATTAGAGACTCTGCAGCCGCGATTAGGACATAGCCAACCTAGTCAGGGCACAAATCTTGCGCAGATAATCTCCAACTACTTTTACTATAGGCACTGAGTTAAGGTTTAATAGAAGCTTTACTATGCCATGTGGTTTTATGGCGGTGCCAGCGACCACGGCTCGTTTCCCGAGGGTCTCTGAACCTGGGCCACTACCGTAGGACCACAATTACAATAATTATGCGTTGTTTGTTTTTTAAAACGTTTTAACAATTGAAGTTGTTATAACTGTTTCTTAAATAGTTTTATGGACGAAACTAGTTTTCGTAACCACTACCTCTGCATTTTGTGTTAATTGTAGTGATTGTGAAAATGAAGTATGACTTGCTTCAATTCACATGATGCTTTGGTTGTATACCTATATTTGTTTCAAGTTAGTCAACTTGAGCATCATCTTTTTCAATTATAAGATTTTACTAATTGATTTCATGTTGAATGAAGTTATAAATATTTATATTAAAAATTTCTAAACCAGAAATAATCTGTTTTAAACCAAGATATAATTACAGATGGCAATCTTAAGAAAATATAAGTTAACTTACATACTTAGATGTATTCTTTTGTTATTATTCTCTTTACCTGTGCAGTTAATTTAATGAGCCATTCGCTGTAAAAGCATTTTATTATCGGGGAGGGAGCAATGTAAGATAAATTCTTAGCTTGATCTGTTTACCAATGACTTACTAAGTTCTCATAAAATGGTAGTGAAGTAGGTACCTACACAAACTCAGGAAAATTAGATTAACTTTAGTATTAAATAGAGTTACAAGAAGCTGAAAATAAATAAACAAATGTCAGATACATAATGTATTTTCTGATATTTATTTTCAGCATCTTGAATGATCTTGTAGTGTGTATCATGGCAATCAACAATCTGATCTTGCTCTATCTGGTACTTCAACTTGATCACTTATTTTTATACTTATTATTTAAAAAATCTGAGTGACATCAACTGAAAGGTCTGAATCACTTGAAGTGGCACTGAGTTAATTAAAATTATCTGCATTTGCGTACACGACATTATTCCACTGGCTTAAATAAGTATGTGGAAACATGCATTAGCCGCAAGCCATTTTCTAATGTATAATTATATCAAGTAGAATATACTAGATTCCCACCCTTAGCTTGACCGTAAGTGGAAACTTTAAGCTATATTCTAGCCCTATTTTAGATTCGTATGGTACCTAGTAGTTCAATCATGTTATAGCCACTACTTATTTTTTTATCTTGTAATTTTTCTTATTTCCGAAGATCAGCAAATCTTTACTTGCATTAGTCTCTACCACTCTTCATTGTAGGTGTGTTCTAAGTGAAAACTAATCGCTTGTAAATACACGATTTTTAAACATTAGTCATCCCAGTCGTATCATTTTCCATACTCTTGTGTTCAGTTAGGGTGTATTTAGGTCCTTATGGTATCAATTACATATTAGATATTATATATATTATGTACCAATCATTATGGATTTAGGTATACCTACTGACTAGATATATTTACTTACTTTCAATCCTACCTAAACACGTTTACTACTGAGATATAATAGAGTGATTAGTCTATACGTAATATTGCTGTAAGCTTAATTTGTGCCGATTACCTACGCCAATGATCGATTCAACCGCTGTGAAATAAACGTAGAATTAGTTATAATTATTTATGCTGTTATTAACTTATGAATATTTAGGAGTGACTCACATCTTAGGCATGACTTTAGTAATTTTAACCAGCCTGCATTGGATTAACTGTGGAACAGGTATTTTATTACCAATGCTAGACGCTCTAAACATACGTTTACACTAGCAAGTATCGGTGTAGTGGTTTTAATCATATTTTTAACAACCTACGCAAAATGTGAAGTACATATTATAAGTTTGACGTGTTTGTACTGTCTGTCTCTGTATATACGTCTGTGGCATAGTAACTCCCGAAAGGGTGAACCATGTTTGATATAGGTTTTATGTTTGAAAGGTGGTGTAGTTGCGTGTGTTCTTAGATATGTTTAAATGTGTGTTGATCAAAATTGGTATGTTATGCATTGATATACATACATACGCAATTTCCTAAGGTACATGGTTTTAAAAATTTCCTAAGTATATTTTCTGCATTTATGTCAAATATTAGTAGAATATCATAGTAATATTAGTCATAAATTCGAAGTGTTGATGAATGGATGGATAGCTCAATAGTTATCAACGTCGCGCAAAAACTAGAGACACTTTACAGTGCTTTACAGCTCATACATCATATTAAAACTTAAGCTATGATTTATAAGAATATTCATGCGGCCGCGAGCTGCAGTTAGTTAATTATATAAATAAAGTTTACGGATATAAACTACCTGTACATATTTCACTATTATGTTATTTGAAAGTAGGTACAATTGTCGCATAGTGGTGTTACGGCAGTCCTAGACCACTCCAGGCCCCGTGACACCACCATATAGGTGTTTGACGGAGGGGCCGGGGTTTTTAGTGGGTATTCCCTGCCTCCTTACCAACTCTAGGTGCCGCTCTTCCGTTGTTTTTTTTAGGAGCGGCGTGTGTCCCACAAATCCCTTCGTTCCTCCGAACAGCGGGAATTCGTAGATGCATTTTCCCCGGAAAAAAGTTACAATTATCAGTTTTAGAAATATTTAAAGCCCGAAGTTTGTATAAGGTTGTTATTATAACTATGTATTAGATATAGTCACATTCATCATGTTAATTATATCATCGCCGTTAATAATGAAAAAGATTAAATTATTAACTGTACATCTTAGTTGCCAATTAAATGGATTAGATGCTGTAACATAGATATAGTAAGTGGATTCTAATCATACTAACCTGACTATGCTATTTTCGCCTTTACGATCTATAAAATAAAACGTGATAATAGCTAACTCCAATCTAGCTCATAGTTTCTCAAACTAATATCCCAATACACTCTCCACGAATTAACATTAAGCTTTAAGCGCAGACGATACGAAGGCTTCATGTTAAATTCCCGGCCCAGTCAATACAGAAAATGTCTTCTCAATATTTTCTACATTGTTTGGATCTGGGAGTTGTTAGAGACGCCCCTAGCCATCATGTGATACTCCTAGTAAGTATGGTAAAATTTGAGATCAGCTGTTGGTGGGTATCACCTACAAAGGACGCATAAATGAGATAATGTCCAAAATCATGTGCCAACAGAGATGATTCGATGACTTATCATCTCCTTGTAGGAATTTTATATGTTATACTAAGCCTATGATTATTAAACCTGTGGTGACTCTATGTGTCCTTTCATAAAAAAACAAAATAAAACTGGTTGGTTTACAACAGTAAACATTTCTTAATCTGTGCGATTCAAGATCAACTTGCCTGGTGTAGCTACCGAATTATAGAGTACACCAAAAGTTGAGAACCTCAATTCTGTTACCGGCTTAGACATAAAAAAAAACAAAAGACAATAGTACTCGTGTACAAAATGAATCGGAACAATTTGTCGGGACAGTGGCCGCAGTCGTGTCGATCGAAAGTCGAGATAGCGCGATAATGGTTATCCGATCGGCCACTCAAAACTCGCCCCGGCTACTAGTCGCTGCTATGGGTTTTGTCGGCCACACTACGATAATGATCTGATATAAAATAATTACGGTGCACTCATTACTTTCAAGGGTCAAAGAGTTAGATAAAAGAGATACAACTCTATCGGGTTACTGCTGCTGTAGGATGATCTGACGTGTGCATTCATTACCTACTTACCTACTTAGTTTTAGAATTCGAGAAACAATTTACTGGGATCTCATCACCTCATAGTCTTTGGTCAGGGTACTATTATCAGGTTAAATTAATGTCTAGAATGTCTAACTTAGTTCGTAGTAATATTTTGCTTAATGTAGAGTCGAAGTTTTTTGTACCTACATAAAGAATTGAATATTAATTTATTTTTATTTTTTTTATACAAGACGCGGGCAGACAAGCACACGTGATGCCTGATGGTAAGCAGTCGACACCGCCCATGGTAACTTAAATCGAGTTTATTCTATACTTGTAACTATAGAATAGTTGTTTAAAGATTTCTGAATACCATAATGGTAAAGAGCTAGAGTCTTAAGTTTGATTTCTTTAGAAACACAGTTAAGTAGCCAATGATATCTAGTTATGTGAATCGAATAGAACTTATACACCTACACACTCGTAAATTGAGAAGAGAATTACAGTAATATCGATATTAATCATGTACCTATTTGTATGCATATTGCTGCAGTGTTCGATCGTAAATGGTAACGAGGTAAAGCAAAGATCATTGGATGCAATATAATCAATATTGCACGTTTACATCGTTTGCTCAATATCGGTTAGAAATTATTAGTCTGTCTAAGGTAAAAATATACTCGGTCGATACACCAATAAATAAGCACGGTTGAATGTACTTGAAACTTCATTCGACCACATTGCGACAGAATGTTTATCTAGGACTATTGATTTAACAGATTATTCAGAAAGTAAAAACACTACAGTTGGCCATTTCAGATGATGCTTAGAATAAAAATAAGGAAGACAGCGGAAATGTGACACAGTCGTAAAGCAATTTAATGTAAAAGTGGGTGAAAAAAATTAAGAATGAGGTTGGAGATTTGATGCACCCGAGATAAATTATAATAGGTTCAAATTTATAAAGCGTGGGACCATAATTACTTACTATCTATCAATAGGCAACCAATAAACTAGGTTCTTTTACAACACGTCCACAAAGATGGAGTTGGATGCAAAATTTACCGAAAATTAATAGGATTGCCAAACCCATTCAAAACTTCCTTATAATAAAATATTTCCTTAAAAGTTAGTCGACATGTGCTAAATGTTCTACAAAATGTAAACTCCCATCTTATGTACTTTGTAAGCACACACAACTAGTCGACTATCAATTAACATTGCTCGTTCAACTTAAGTTGGCAATGTAATTTTATTTACTAATACCAAGAACTGCGACATATCGGTGCCCGATTAGCCGGCACTGAACCTCGGCCCTCTCGTTCCCCGAACGCTGCCCGACGCGCGACGCGTGCGCATGCCTTGATCGTGCCGACAAACGCGCCGCGCCTTATCTCGCGTGAGACCGATTTTTGTTTCTAACGAGTGACAATAATGGTCTTTGTTGTTGATAAATATGGTTTTTTTTTACTTCCTCAAGACGCGAAGGAAGTGTTCTTGTTAGAGGCACTAAAAGAGGGCGTGGCAAGACGCAACGTGATGGCAAGAGCTTAATTATTTTGTAATGTGCATTGATTTATTGTTCGAAGGTATTGTACTGTACTTATAAAGGTAGAGGCATACATGTAGAGGTATAATACTCGTTTGTAAGAATAAAAAGGTCGAGTCGAGTAAACCTACGAGTATAACTTATCGCGTCATGCCACATTTTGTGTTAAGTATGGTTCTTAAGATTAAATATTATTATTGTGATTTAGCTTCTAAATCATGGCGAAAAGTAGGAATCTATTAATTCCTAATCAATTGAATTCCCCAGAAGTGTACCTTTTGAATATATTACATATGTACCTATGTGTCTATTTTAATATCGTCATCATTAGCGTATTGCAGTCCACTGCTTTACATAGGCCTCTCCAGTTGTTCGCTACTATTTTAATATGCTTTAAGAGAATGGTTGATATGGTTCTCTTGTTAAATTTTGTACGTTACTTTTACAACATTTGCCTAGACTTACCTATAGCTACATTGTAGCTAAATGTAAAGTCTGTAACGTCTCAGTTAAGCGGAGTAGTAAATGTTTAATGAGAGCGTAAATGGTTCATGTTCTTTGAATTACATTCATTGAGCTTTAATTGTATATAACCTACTA
Organism: Conogethes punctiferalis; assembly: GCA_031163375.1. Lineage (NCBI taxonomy): Eukaryota > Metazoa > Arthropoda > Insecta > Lepidoptera > Crambidae > Conogethes > Conogethes punctiferalis. The sequence continues at coordinate 6,757,611 of CM062093.1, forward strand.
TATCACTTATAAATGCGAGATAAAGTAGTAGGGTTACTTCATCATCACACCCTCGTTTCATGTCCATCCTGGGCAGTAGAGCGCACGGCTTTGTCCAGCGCTGTTGGAGAAATCTCGTTGCTCCCAGTGGTCGTATCAGCCATGCTGGAGCCCAGCCTGGACTGCTGTTGTCCTTCTGCGAGTCAGTTACCTCGCAGAAGGAGGCAGCAGAGCGAGAACGCGAAGACGATCCTTCGGCTCCGGTCCAGGGTCGTCGTAGAGGGGGGCGTAACCGGCGGATGTTCCAGGCCTCGTTTTAAGTGGGTATTCCCTGCCTCCTACCATCCTAAGGCAGGGCCGCTCTTCCGTTTTTGAGAGCGGCGTGAGTCCCACATACCCCGTCGTTCCCCCGAACGGCGGGAATGCGCAAAAGCACTTTCCCCGGCTTAAAAAAAATAGGCACCTACGGTTAATAAGTGCCACAGTTAAATGTACTGAGAGTAGTCCTTATACCATGCAGGTCTTATTAATACTAATCAATGTTAGCGATTGTATGTAAACCTACGTCTTGTTAGAGTAAATATTTTTTATTTTTTATTTCACATATATTAAAAATAACTTCACATAAAGTCTTCAATGTCTGACTGAATATATAGATAGGATTGACGATTTACGACAATCCAGTAACTCTGCTGTGATGAAGACAGGTCCAAAGTAGTAGGGCCTAAGAATAATTAATTGCTTTTTGTTACAATACAGGAAATGTTAATGGAACAGGAGTTATCAAAACCAACGTACACCGAAATCCAGAAATTAGTTATGACAGTATCACGGAAAACCAACGTTTGTCACATTTATAAAACACGTTCCGAATCCTTAGGCGGGCGTGGAGCGAAAACTCAACATCTATGATTCATAAGAGCGTGTCCCACCGTTGACAGAGGATTTCTATTTTGACAGCAACGACAAGATGGCGGGCGGCCAGCGGCAGCTTGTTATTTAATTAGAGGCGCATTAATTTCGTAACAGCCACTTCCGCCGCAGGGGCTCGTCTGTACGATGTTTCTAATTCGTACTTAGTCCACTTTTGAATATTGCCTGTTCGCTCCTACGTGCTTCCGAATTGTTTGTGACTTAGTTAGTGTAGACTTATGTAACCTAAAAAAAATGAGATAACATCACACATATTTAGTGTAGTACAATTTCGGCGGTATTGTCCATAGTAATCATCTCTTCCAGACAACCTTCAGGCAGAGGCATTTAGTAAGTTAATGCAACTCAGCGAGCTATGGAAAGGGCTATTCTCGGCGTCTCTCTGCGAGATCGGATCCGAAATGAGGTGATCCGGCAGAGAACCAAAGTTACCTACATAGCTCACCGGATCAGTAAGCTGAAGTGTCAGTGAGCTGGCCACATCAGCCGCAGAACCGATAACCGTTGGGGTAAACGAGTGGAGTGGAGACCGCGTCTCGGCAAACGTAGTGTAGGATGCACTCAGGCCAGGTGGAGTGACGATTTGCGCAGGACGGCTGGCAAGTGCTGGATGCGAGAAGCCCGCATCGAACAAGGTGGCGAACATTGCGAGAAGCCTATGTCCAGCAGTGGACTGATACAGGCTAATGATGATGATGAATGTAACTAAAATTATAACTTTCTTAATTGGGTATTTATTTATTTATGACTGCAACAAAGAATAATACCTCTATTTATAGATAAGAAAGAATGATGAAACCGTATGTAATAAAAGCTAGATTAGTTGGCATTCCCAGCCGAGAAAGGGTTTAATTTTATTTTTAGCTGTAGGTTTTTAGCCATTCAATATAAGAATTCATCATCATGATCAGCCTTTGAGGGGATTTGCTTTAGTCACCACGATTGGCAGGCGGGTTTGTAAGGGGCTTATTTGTATCCATGGAAACGCGGCTGCTCGTTTCCTAATATTCCCTTAGTCGTCTTTTACGACAATTTATGGATTCGTTTAATCTAAATTGCATCAAAGAGTGTAGGTAGGTATAGTACGGTCATAATACCACATACATAAGCTGTCAATTAACCATTTAGATAACATATTTCATTGAGCAAGTACTATAATTTTCGTCATCAAATGTGAACTGACGTCTCATGATTGACTAATAAATACTAAGTACATTGAAGAAAATAAGGTCACGGGGTGTATACGAGTAAGTAACGTATGTAGTTGTAACGACAAGGTCAAAACACATGAGGCAACTCGCTTCGCGTCCCTTTCCGCTCCAAAAACCAGCGTTATGCAACCAGCCTTACAGACGCCTATGTTCGGTATTGGTCTCGGCTATGGATGAATATGGATTCAATTGCAAAAACTTGTCCATCTTTATGTAGATTTCTTTCTTTTCCTGGCAGGGTGTCCCCCAATAAAAGCGTGGTAGAAAATAAATTTCCTTTTTCCGCTTCCATTCTTGTTTGTGTGACGCGTTATTAAGTTTCAAGGGAGTATTGTTTGTAAGACAATTCATTGATTTTTAAGAAATTACGAGATTAATCTTAGGAAATTGTACTATGTACTTATATATTTTGCTACTATTTATCTCTATAGTGCGATATATCACTCAAATAAATAAGTATAAAAAGTTTATTGCGTTAGTTATTGTGGTAATTAGATATTAGAAAAATCTCGAAATTAAAAAAAAACGTATTAAAAGACATGAGAACTGCTTCGCAAATCAATCTGTAACCATCTTGTCTAATGAATTGAAAAGAGGCAACAAATGTTAGAAATACAATGAAAACTAAATAAGACGAATTTAGTTTTAAAAGTGCAATAATTACTTGAAATCTTGTAACAATAACCATTTAACTAACAAAACCACCACAAGTTCGTAGAATGGTGCGTTAGTAATAAAAAAAATTAAAATTTCATAAAGCATAAAAATGACAGGCGAACCGGAAATGCAGATCGCGGAGAGCGTGCTCGCCGGACGTGCGCGCGCGCAACTGGGTCAGTTTATTTCTGTTTTGGCGGGAACCTGGCCGGAAACGCCGCCATTGTGGGCGCGCGGGGACCCCGGAAAAACACCGGATTTCTAGCTAATGAAATCTTACACGGCGTCTCTGGAAAACGGTAGCGACACTATTGTATCGTTTGTGGCTGCCCATCAAATGCTTGTCTTACGGCTTTCCTGGGAAGTAAATGTAGCCGAAAGTTTTAGGAACATTTGTTTGTCGATTAATTGAGGAAATGTAGCGATTCGGTGCTAGTATTCCGTGTAGACAGGATATGGCGCCTTACGCGCTTTCTTTGATTTACCCTTCTAAAGATAGTCAACCTGTTAGTCCTGTTGTTCGCTTCCCTTCACTTGACACCGAACACTAAGTAAATCTTTATTCAGTGGAAATGTACAAGTAGTAACAATCGTATTAAATAAAACCGTTCAGTATCTTTTTAGGGTTCCGTAGCCAAAATGGCAAAAACGGGACCCTTATAGATTCGTCATGTCTGTCTGTCTGTCCGTCCGTATGTCACAGCCAGTTTATTCCGAAACTATAAGAGCTACATTATTGAAATTTGGTACGTAGGTGTATTCTGTAAACTGCATTAAGATGTGAACATAAAATCGGAAAAAAATCCAAAATTTTTGGGGTTCCCCATACATAGAACTGAAACTGAAATTTTTTTTTCATCAAACCTATACGTGTGGGGTATCTATGGATAGGTATTTGAAAATGATGTTGAGGTTTCTAACAACATTTTTTTCTAAACTGAATAGTTTGCGCGAGAGACTCTTCCAAAGTGGTAAAATGTGTGTCCCCCCCCCCCCGTAACTTCTAAAATATGGGCATGATAAAACTGAAAAAAATATATGATGTGTATTACTATAAAAACTACTAACGAAATTTGGTTTGAATGAAATCTAGACAGTAGTTTTTTTTTAAACGTCATAAATCAAATTACCTAATTTTTTCATTCAATCAGTGGTACGGAACCCTACGTGCGCGAGTCCGACTCGCACTTGGCCGGTTTTTATAATACATATAATAGAGTTCTATGAACAGCTTAAGGTTGGATTTCACCCCAAATCTTGTCATATCCACTATTGAATACTAATATGTAGTACCAGGGAAAACATGGATTAACAGTGAATAAATGGTTACTTGGCATTGTTTGGTACATTCACGTAAATTTTTTAACTGCCTGCAATGGTAATACCTTATAAATAAATAATAAATAAATATAAGACAACATCACATTCATTGCTCCGATCCCAAAGTAAGTAGCTTAAGCACTTGTGTTATGGGTATCAGAACAACGAAGGTACCACAAATAAATACATAAATACAAATGTCCTTTCCTCATACATATATGTATTATTAAGCACAAGTTAAGCCGGTGGTCTTGTACTGTATCTGATCTCTATCCGCTCCGGTCGTGTCGAACTTTCCTCCCATGAGAGTGGACGTACACCTATTTGCGTACATACACACTTATGCCCTAGTAGGACAATCACTGTCTCCTTAGAGATAGGCCGTTGACTCCCAAATTCTTTCTTTGTTGACCATGTTTTTTTTTATAATAGCTCGACATAATGGCTTCCCTACGCCTGATGGAAAGCGAAAGAGAAGCCCAAATCGCTGTGACAACTGGCAAGTAACTGGTTAGTAACCTGTCAGTTGCCACTGCCATGCCGGCCCAACCCTACCCCCCCCACGACAACATTTTTTATAATAATATGTTATTATTATTGTAAAAAATGTTGGCGAAATATATAATCTAACGGTCGTTAAGAATATTACAATAATTCCGTGTGAAAAGTGTAGTTGCGATAGGGGTCGGCCGCCCCCGTGCGCTGCGATGCGGGCGCTCGCAACAACTGGATTCCTGCAAACTCTCCACCGAAGGACTCTCAATTAGTATTAATTAAAGACAATTTAGCAATCCCACAAAATAAATGGACACTCGGCAATAAACGGGATTTGTTAATTACTCTGATTTAATTTAACTGGGTGCGCCAGATGTTGAATTTAATCAATTGTGGACTTGTAAGTCTAAACTGCGAATTACTGAAATTTTCAAAGTCATTCATATGATTACATGATAACAAAGAATGACTACTGTGTGAGCTACACATGTACTTGCATTAATTCTACGTTCTTTTTCTAAGTGTTAGATTGCAAAGGTTATTTCGACGATTATCCTACATTTTATATCACACAACATCACATACAGTGCTCCGATCCCAAAGTAAGTCGCTTAAGCACTTGTGTTATGGGTATCAGAACAACGAAGGTACCACAAATATATACTTAAATACAAATATAAACACCCAGACACGGAGCAAACACAAATGTTCATCACACGAATGTTTGTCCCGAGTGGGAATCGAACCCACGACTCTTGGTTCAGAAGGCAGGGGTCACTACCATTTGAGCCACCAAGCCAGTCAAATTTTTAATCATTATAATGGATAGCAGTTTTAGGAATTATTATTTTTACCTTTTTTTTTTTTTTTTTTTTTTTTTTTTTTTGACCCGGGGAAAAATGCCTTGACGCATCCCCGCCACCCGGGGGAGTGACAGGGTAAGGAAGGGCGGCACCCTGCCTCGGGATGGAAATGAGGCAGGGAATACCCACTAAAAAACCCCGGTCCCTCCGTCAGGCGCCTAAAGGGTGGTGTCATGGGACCTTAGGCCAAGACTGCCACGACACCACTAGCGCGGCCCGCCTTACCTGGGCCCTACAGGCCCCCCCATAGGGGGAGCGACGGGAGCGGCCCGAAGGGCCAGTCCACTGCCATTCGACAACAACGGGGGCCCGTGCAAGGCGAGTGGTGGTGCCCCCGCACCAACCACCCGCTGGGTCCCGTCAGGAGGCTGCTGGCGGTCAAACATCCGCCTATTGCGGCCTCCTCTACGTCGACGCAACGCCGGCGCCGAGGGATCGGCCTCGCGCGCCCGTTCTGCAGCCTCCTTCTGTGAGATAATCGTCTCACAGAAGGAGGCGACAGCCGACCAAGCCTCGCGGCCGCCTAGCATCGCTGTGACGACCGCGGAAAGACTGGATAGGCTGCCGATCACCCCGGACAAAACGGAGCGTTCGGCAACCCATGCAGGACACCAGATGAGAGTGTGGTCGGCCGTGTCCACGTCCGCCCCACACTCCCAGCATTTCGGCGACTCCTCCCGCCCAATGCGGTGCAGGAAGCTGCCGAAACAACCGTGTCCGGTCAGCACCTGCACCAGGCGGTAGGTGAGGTGGCCGTGAGGTCGCTCCACCCATTCCCTCAGTACGGGACCTAAGGCATCAAGGAGCCGTCTTCCGTACGTTGCGGAGGCGAGGTCATCCGTCCATTGAAGGACGAGGTCTTCATACGCCTCCCTCCGCACAGCTCCTCTCTCTGTTGGAGTAGGGCGCTCCCCGCGCGCCCTCTCCTCAGTCGTCCAGGTGTATACCCTGGCTAGCACCTGGGCCTCGAGAGCCCAGGGCGGGGTGCCAGCCAGGGCGCATGACGCATCATACCCCACCGTACGGTACGCCCTGGCGACCCTTTGAGCAATCGCCCGTTGGGGCCGCCGGAGGTGGACAACATTGTTCCGGTGGGAAGCGCGGTCAGCCCAGATAGGGGCACCATAAAGGGCCATGCTTTTGAGAATGCCGGCGTATAAATGCCGGCAATGCGCCTTCGGCCCCCCCAAGTTCGGGAGAAGCCACGCAAAAGCATTGGCCGCTTTTAGGAGGCGCGGTGACAGCCCGCTGAAATGCGGGCCAAACTGCCACCGCGCGTCCAGATCCAGACCTAGGTGCCTGATTCGGTCTTTGACATCGACCCGAATCCCGTCAACCACGATGAAGGCATCCCGAGGGCGACGGCGCCGAGGCCCATGAAAATATATGGCCTCAGTTTTCTCGAGCGCCACCCGTAGCCCTAGAAGGCCCATGCGGCGGGCAACTAATGTGCCTCCCGCCTCCGCCAGTCGCGCAGCACTCTCGAAGGTCTTCCCCCGGGCGGTAACTAGAGTGTCATCGGCGTAACATATGACACTCATGCCCGGGAGAAGAGCTCCCCGCAACAACCAGTCGTATCCGATGTTCCACAAGAGGGGCCCTAAGACAGACCCCTGTGGAACACCGGACCCGACCTCGCACCGGCAAAAACGGCCGTCCCTGTCGATGTAGACCACTGAGCGGTCCCGCAAGTAGCTGTCCAGCAGCGTCCGTAGGTATGCTGGAACTCCGAACGACTCGAGTGCTGCCAGAATGGTGGCACGGGGAATGCTGTTAAACGCATTGGCTATATCGAAAGATATAGCCAACACGCCTTCCCCGCGCTCCTCCGCCTCTTTGCAGAGGGTTTTCAAACGGGACAGGGCATCAATAGTTGACCGCCCTGCCCGGAAACCAAACTGGCAGTCGGACAAATCAGGCCCCGTTTCTCGCAGATGGTCATTTATGCGGGACGCAATGACACGCTCAAAGACTTTGCCCATCTCATCAAGAAGGACAATTGGTCTATACGCCGACGGCGAGTCGACAGGCCGGCCCTCCTTGCGGAGCAGGCAAAGTTGCCCTTCTTTCCAGATCTTAGGGAACCTCCCAACCGAGAAACACGTGTCGAAGAGGCCCCTAATGCGCTCCTCAAACTGGGGGGCTACGAGGGCGATGACCTTGGCAGGAACACCGTCCGGCCCCGGAGCCGTCTTCTTAGTCCGAAGACAGGATGTGGCCGCCTCGAATTCCTCGAAGGTGGTGCGAGGAATCTCCGTATCCGCGAAGTTTGTTCCTGGATGAGCACGCATGGGTGGGGGGACGAAACTTGGTGAGTGGGCCGGGAACAGAACCCGGACCACCTCCCCCAACAGGCTTGGCTCGAGGGTTTCGGTCAGTGGGGGACCAATGGGGCGCAGTTGGTTGCGCGCAGCCCGGTACGGTCTCCCCCAAGGATCCCTGTTAAGGCCCTCGAGCATCTCCTCCCTGCCCCTATCTTTGGCGGCACCAATGGCAGCTTTGAGGACCCGCTTAGCCTCTACGTAGGAGGCATATAAACGGGCCTCGCCTTCCTCGTCCCTAGCGCGACGCCTACGTGCTCTTTGATAGCATCTCCGAGCCGCAATGCACGCAGCTCGGAGATCGGCAATCTCGGTCGTCCACCAAAAGACAGCCTTGCGGGGTGTCGGGCGACCGGACCGAGGCATGCTAGAGTTGCACACCTCGGTCAAAGAGTCCCGCAAGACTGCCGCGCATGAATCCACATCTGAGCCGGAGAAAGGAGACATCATCCAGTCTTGGATGAAAGCCGCCTCCTTCGCTATTCCCCGGTCCAGACGGGAAAGAGCCCATCTGGGAAACGACGAACTACGCGGGACGCTGGAAATGTCCGAAGCCTGAGAACTATGGAGGGCGACCTCCCAACAGACGTATCTGTGGTCAGACAAAGTCTCCCCCCTGTCCACTTTCCAATTACGAACACGTGCGGCTAGAGCGGGGGATGCGAACGTAAGGTCCACTATTGACCCCCCCTGCTGTCGCACACACGTGTGCGTGTTGCCCCGGTTGAGAAGGGACAACCCCGATGACACCATCCAAGTGTCCATGACTTGGCCCCGTCGGTTGCAGGAGGTGGTTGGATTGCCCCACGTCGCCGATTTTGCGTTAAAGTCGCCGGCGACAAAAACCGGACGGGGAGACAAACGTGAGATCACCAAGGACAGCTGGGCAATAAAGTCCTCAAATGCGCTGAGAGGTCTATTTGGGGAAAAATAAACGCCGATGACGCCCATCTCACCCCATTCAACCGCGACAAAACCTGACCCCTTTTCGAAAAGAGAAATGGGAGGAGAATCAGAAAAAGCCCGCTGAAAAATCGCCACTGTATCGTCTCGGTCACCCAGCCAATGGCCGGGCACAGAGTATGGCTCGGACACTATCACCATGTCACACTGTCGCTCGGCCACAGACTGCAGCAGTAAGTCTTGAGCCGAACGACAGTGGTTGATGTTTGCCTGCAAAAAGGTGCGATGTCCGAATTATTATTTTTACCTAGAATAAGTACATCATAAGAAGGTAGCCTTTAAACTACAATAAGCTCATCCAAAGATAATAAAGAATAATTATAATCGAGAGATTACACATTGTCTGACACCCGCAATTAATTTGAAACAATTACCTAATAGTTTCAAATTAATTGCGTACCTACTATACCTGCGTTACAAAAAGCGTACCTACGCTTTTTGTTAAAAATGATCAAGCGTTCGTGAAAACCATTAATCTTAAGGGCCCACATCACAGCTCTTCAAAAGAGTATTATGGATATCTTTTATCGTTGTAGTTTACTTTCAATGCAGATAAAAATATGGTTAATTTCTATTACTTATTAGTTAGATGAACGGTCATTAGAGACACCCACTTTGTAACAATCCTTCTATTTCAATGAAGGCCTACGACCTGTTGTAGAGTTAATAATGTGTTATTGTACGAGTATAAGTGTAACTAGTTGTTGTACTATTGTATACTTCACATTATATGTATTTAAACACATAGAGATGTGATTTAATTTCGGAGAGTGTTGCCACGATCGCCAGTTTCCAAGAACTTGTCCCCCTGTCATAAAACATCAAAAAGAGAGTGATCAAAATTACGAATTCACACGCAACTTAAATTGATTCGTAGCATTTGTACGTGAAAATGTTTGCGGCTCACGAAGTCATGCTAATACATTAATTAGATAATGAATATGTTGGTTGGTAATTTGGTTTTTAAAGAAGTTTTTGTTATTTTGACAGGCTCGGTGGCTCAATTGGTAGTGACCCCTGCCTTCTGAGCCAAGGGTCGTGGGTTCGATTCCCACCCGGGACAAACATTCGTGTGATGAATACTTGTGTTTGTTCCGTGTCTGGGTGTTTATAATTTGTATTTAAGTATTTATGTGTGGTACCTTCGTTGTTCTGATACCCATAACACAAGTGCTTAAGCTACTTACTTTGGGATTAGAGCAATGTATGTGATGTTGTCTAATATTTATTTATTTTATTTATTTATTTATTTTATATTTAATTGCCTATAGTTATTTATTAGTAGGTAGGCGCTTTGACGTGAGCAGGAAGAAGCTTTGATGAGCTAAAATTACTAGTGAATATATTTGCAGAAACAAACTACTCGTATTTTATTTTATTCTGCAGTTGATGATCCACTGAAAATAGGAATGAAGATAGAAGAATATAAGAAGAATAATTTATTGTGAATATAAATTTGGGTAGCTGCTGTTAGCACTAGTTTCACTTTTGGTAACCACATAACATTTCAGTGTCTGTTTAATAGATGTTTTAGTAAAATCGTATTTTAGTTATGTCACAGCACAGTACAGAGAATAGGGATTACGTATCGAAAGGTCAATGCCACGGGAAGTGGCACAACTCGAGAAAATCTGTATAAACGGTCAGATTTGGCAAGTCTTTTAAAACAATATAGTGAAAATCGTATCAAATCGTGAATGAGACATTGTCTGCCGGTCGATCTATGGCCACGGCAGGGAGAACCCCATGACCTGGCAGACTTCCTGCCTTTGTTCACATCTTCAGAAATAGATAACTAAACATTCGACATGCATTTGCAAGTTTGGGGCTTTTTAATTCGATTGTCTTTTCAATCTTACTCGTTTACCGTAACACTGAAACTTTAAGTCTGAGATTAGGTTATACTCGTATAGATAGAAAAAGATAAATGAGATTAATATAGATAGAAATAGACAAAATTAAAAAAACGGTAATCCTTATCCTATTAGATCTTCCAAGCTTGAGATCACTCACATTTAAAATCGTGACATTTAAAAACAAACTAGTATAATAATACCTATATGGAGAGTTACAATTATCTCTAACCATAATAATTAAGAGTTGATATTATTACTAGTTTGAGCTACTTACATACGTATCATAATAAAACCTTTTTTTTATTCGAAAAGTCTGCGCTTGGCTGCGATTCGCTTGATGGGTAAGCGATATCGCAGTCTATGATAAATAAGTACATTGAATTTACTTCGCACATTTCAACAAAATCTTAACATATAATTTACACACAGAATTAGTGCTTAAGTGAAAAACCCTTCTCAGTAATTAAATATCGTTAATGCTGGTTAATGAGCGCGCTGGTTAACTGCGGCGGAGTTTAGCACTGCACTCATTAACAACGAATTAATCATTAAGCTTGCCCAAGCTCGACTCTGATCCGCCTCTTGGCACGCCTCACTTGTGAAAATTGGGATTTGGTGCTGGTTTGGTTGTTTTTTTTTCCGTGCGGTGACGGGAAAGAATACAAACCAACGCCCCATTTCAGTCCGTGGGTGACGTAGAGTCGACTAGGGGACTTCTTGAGATCTTCTCTTCTCATCAATCTCTTCATACATGTTCGTCGGTTTAGGGTACCTTGATGTTGTTAAAAAAAACATTCTTGCTAATTTTGTTCTTATCATTACAATGTTTAGTTTCTGGAATACATATAACGGCAGTTCATTAGATAAAGGTCAAAGTTCGAATTATTGCCATTCTAATCCGACCTGCACTCTGGGTTTGTCAGTTTGAGGTTGTCCATAATAATTATTTTAGTCTACCTAAAGAAAAAATTTAACATGTTCATTGCATAATCGCATAGTACAAGTTAAGATAAATTCGACCCATATATCAAGTCCTTATGTAAATTAATCATGAGGTACCTACCTATTATAGGTTTGTACAATATTTGTGGATGCAAAATTTGTGATAGAATTCTTGGGGATTTTATATATTTATTGCATTTAAAGAAAGGGATACTTTTGGTTAACTAAATATGTAATAATAATAAATTTATATTCGCGGAGATAGTTCTTATTAACTCTATTTCTAAACTAGGGTTGTAACAAGTGATTAGGCTAATTACAGCTGTAAATTAGTGTTAAAATGTAAGTTTTACCCATAGACAACATCGTAAATCCTAGTGACGAGTTTTATAGAGCTCATTTGCACTGGGTTTATGGAATTGATAGATGCCAATAATGATATATGTGTTAGTCGATTAATCTTGATACTAAAACAAGTTTTACGAATACCTCTTAAAGTTTATTAAAAGCCGCTTCTAAATATAAAATATGCTGATAGAATATTGCAATTTTTAGTGTAGTTTTTCGGATCGCAATGGATCTGTTCATAATTACATGACATGGTTTTTAATTAACCTAGTATTATATTTAAGATCAGATTGTTTTTCAGTTCAATTCAATTATTAATTATTTTGTTTACACGTTAACAGCCTTTCAGGTCACCGGTGACTGACGAACAAAACATTTTTTGAAAGAAAGAAAAAACGTTTATTGAGTACAAAACAATACTCGTACATGCCAGTTTTAACAAATAAACGGATTGTGTCTGGCTTCACGTCACGTCAGTCAAAGCCTTACATATTTAAAATATGTAATGTAGTAAAAATCCGCCTATTTCCTACTTAATATTATAAATGCGAAAGTTTTTTTGGATTGATGGATTCATGGATGTGTCACACAATAACTATAAAACGGATCTGATTGAAACTTCACAGTATATAGCTCAAACATCAGAAAACCATATAGGCTATATGTATAATTTATCACGACAGACGTGCTAAGCCGGGGACTGCAGTTAGTATTGTTATAAAACCGCATCCCATATTATATTATATTAAAGTAGAAATGTTGTACTGGCGAATTTTTAGCCTCGCTTTCAGCATTTTATGACTCAATTTGGCATCGATCGGCGCAACAGAAGCCGGTCATTTTACTGTGGCGACTCGGAAAACAAACTAAAAGCTAGTGGCCTACAGCCACAGGTGAAAGAGGTGAACTTCGTTAATAGCTTCAAAGGGAAAAACTCCCTTTAGCGAGCAACGCGGGAGGAATCTAATTTTTGCTCCTACTTTTATTCGCCGGCCCCCGCAGCGTCCGCTAACTTATTTAGCCGCACACTTCGCCGAGGTTTTTAAAGTTGCCCGATAACCTTGTTTGTGATGCTCTTCAAACCAATTAGAAGTATTAATAGCTACGCAATTAGAGTAAAATGAATATTGAAAGACATTCTAATATTTCAAGCTTTATACATATAGGTGATTTTCTGCTTAAAAGGAAAGCCTAGACCAATATTTTCCAGGTATTTCTTAACTGATTTTATAGGTACACGAAGAGGATTAGATCAGCTTAAGTATTAAGCAGGCTGTTCATTTGGTATATAATTTTTTTTAAGTGGCTTTTGTTTGAATTCATTTTGTACCTAATAGGGTTGTGATTAACGGACAAACATAATCTAAGTATAAATTGTTTTAATTTTAGGATGGTACATAACAACATACTTAATTAGTGCATGTCAAGCAGGAGAATGATAAAAAAAAATATATCATTTTAATTTTGCATACTGCATCCTACTAGTAAGTTCATTAATCTCAGAGAATAGAGAGAATATCTTTACATATCTCGATCATTTAAATGTATCAGCCAATATGCTAACTCCTAGTCCGGCCGGTGGAAAAGCGGAACTTTCTCAATAACGGGCAGGGTGGTGCGCGGGCGCATGTGTGCGCGGCTACGTGTGTGCGCAGGATCAGTGGCCGGCGCGCACCTGCCGCGCGGTTCCCACGCCTCGCCGCCCGCGCCCCGCGACGTCACAGCCGCGCAGGGCTGCCAGGTTGGGAGCACTACTGTGCTCATCCAAGAGTATATGCAAGGATATGCTGCTCCATTCTCACACGTTGCAGAAACAAACTGTTATAGATAGATAGATAGATATTCTTTATTGCACAAAACAAACATTTACAGACAAGGTATTAAAATAAACTAGTGGTACAATTTAGGCGGTCTTATCGCTATTAAGCGATCTCTTCCAGACAACCTTCAGGTAGAGGAAGTGTGCTATTCTGAAGTTATGTTCCTTCTATCTAAAAAAAGCTTTTGTGCGTCAGTCCAGTGGTACCCAAACTTTCTTATTTCGCAGCACACTTGGGTACTGATGTAATTTTCCTCACGGGCAAACAACATCATAACTAGTTTATACAAAAATGGGTAGTGAGTACCTACTTATTATAAGTGCAATTCACAAAATGCTTTAGCAGTGCTTAATATCTATAAAGCGCTTTTTCAACGTGGAGCACAGTTTAGGAACTCCTGCTTTAGTTAGCATGTCCTGTTGTCTTGTAAAACAAGATGCATTATGTCAGTTTCAGAAGCCAAAATCATCGCCAACGTCTTGATTTCGAAGTTGCTACCTTACTTAGTAAGTTCTTGACAGGAAAACCCAGTAACAATAGACCTGACCCGGTATTCGGACCCGGGAACTCTTGGTCTTTAGATGTTGCCTGCTACCACAAAGTCCATTACCTACCTATGGTCCAACTAATCCACTGTCTCTGAATATACGGTTACATCGCAAAATATTATTTTTTATTCCATTATGTATCGCAATTATATAACAATACAATAAATAATTATTTCCAAGTCCCATCACGCTGCCAACCCTACGTTCGAACAACAGCGCTACGCTCCGGTATCAACTCGATTTTTTAAATATTTAAATCATTAATATTTTATAGCTCGGTTGACAGAAAAACAATTGCAAGAATTGATTTAGAATCGTACAGCGACATAATCTCGGGCTACTCCTCCGACTGGTATATTTAATAGTTGTCGGGCGTCAATGGGTAACTTTTATGTTTACATTGGCAATAGTGCAATGAAAAGTTGGCGTGGGAAATCTATTGAGGGATGAGAGCATATAGGTACGTATGGAATATAAAATATGTATTGGTTTTCGGGTTTTGTAACTCAAATAAAAGGCTTTACAAAGAGAGGTAGAGCATAGCGAATCTTCGCACGAATTGAGCCGCAGCGCCGCCCGTCCGGGAAGGACCTCCACAGCGACTTGGACTTCTTATTCGCATCAACACCATCAGCCTGTTGCAGTCCACTACTGGCCATAGGCCTCTCCAGTTAGGGCAAACATCTGGAGAATATACTCATAATCCACCCTGGGTCATTATGTCAATAAGTCGAGGTACTATTAAAAACAAAAGATTTGCTCAACATAGAGGCTTCCCTTCGCCTGATGAAAAGCTGTAAAGAAAGCCTAAGTCGTTTTGACAACGGGCGGGAAATGTCAGTTTCCATTTCCACTTTGTATAGCCGCGGTTTTATATAGTTGCGATTTGTGAATAAATGAAACTTTAAGATATATAATATTTGTAGACCCGCGAAGAAAAAAGAGAAGGGTAGCGCCTGTTTGAAATTTTAATTGATTTATAGGAACGCTTTATTTTCTCGGTTATAGATCAGTTTACATAGTTTTAATTCAAATTGTATCCGTTTTTTTTTTTTTTTTCTAAATGACTACGTTGATGGCCAGGGCGGCCTTGTTATCATCACCGGACTGTTGGGGGAGCGGAAGGCTCTCACCCCTAAAATTGTATCCGAATTGAATGGCATTCCTTTGAAAGGGTCATCCTCATCGATTTTCACTTTCACGCAAATTTTCATGCATTGCAAATTTCAGTAGGTACAGTATATACAGGTTAAGTTGTATTTCGGTTTTACGTGGAGGTAGGTAATACTTCCGGTCCATTTCATGTTTAGAAGAGCTTTTGAAAGCTAGTCATCTACCTTCCATATACAAAAAATAATTCGTACTTACTTATACCGACTGATATTCCTTCGCATAATTTAGTGAACCTTAATTTAAAGCAATCTTTTCAATAATATTCCGTATCTACACAGGAAGTAGATGCTTATGAATATGCCAATACCTAGGTACCTACTGCCTGCCACATTAACAATCATTTCTAAATCCTATTTACTTACTATTTTATAATATCTAGGTGAAAGGTGGGTGAAATTATTTTAGAACTATTTTAGAACCATCCATTTATTTTGAGATCGCGAAATCTTCCCACATTAAATTTTAATAATTTTTCTTCATTTATTTCTTGAAAATTAGAGCTTTAAAATATTTTAATAGGTATAGGTACTTACACACTCAAAAGATACTGATTAGTCTTCTAAAATATAAATGTATCGCCATCTACAGTAAAGTGAAAGAACTTATAGCATAATGTCATTCAGATACAGCGCCATCTAGTGGTTTACGTTGGCACTACAGGAAGCGCCTGCTTTCCGTGCGATCGCTTTTAGTTCTGCCTTTCTCTGAACAAGGTAGATGGCGCTAGTAGACGGAGAGAACTTTTGTATGCGTAGGCGCACCCTTTGTTTACAAACTATTTTCGGCCCACTCTGTTTTCACCCGAGTAACCGTCATTAAAGCGTAGGTCTATTTGATGAAGTTCTGTTGCTATGCACTCTTTGATTTAATCCGAGTCTACTTTGCTGCATTTTAACGGACTTAAGGCCAAGATTCGATTCAAGAAAATCTTATGAACTTCGGAAATGCTTGTCAATAGTTTACGCACTTACATACTTTTATAGCGACGAAAGATGTCTATTAATGATATACCTAGGTAGATACCGTCTTATGTATATGTCTGAGACTTATATAATTCTAATGGTTGTCAGTGTCGTATGTCAAATATATGTAGTAAGATACTTAGCACATTGGCGATTGAATCGGTCACGAAACTTAGCTATGAAAATTATTTCATTAATTCAAGTGCCTAACTTTAAGTAACCATACCTAGTTAGTAAAAATACTCGTAGAACTAAAATATTACCTGATTTGAGACAAGGTAGCTGATGTGACTTGCCTAGCGCATTTATTTTTTTACTAGCTGTGCCGGCGGCGTCACACGCGTTGATATCGGGTTTCAAAATAACGGACTTCCATAAAATGGTGCTTTAATTTTAAGTTAGACTTTTAACAATACATTTGTGAAAACCGCACTCAATTCCATGCAGTAGTTTTTGCGTGATGCGCGTTCAAATATAGAGATAAAAAATTCTCCCGTTTTCCCCACACTTCCCTTCACTGCTCTACTCCTATTGATTGTAGCGTGATCAAAAGTATACTATAACCTGCCCAGGAGTATGAAGACTAATTGTACCAAGTTTCGTTAAATCCGTCCAGTAGTTTTTGTTTTTATAACCAACATACAGACAGACAGACAATAATTTTACTGATTTAATTTTTGGCATCAGTATCGATCACTAATCATCCCCTGATAGTTATTTTGAAAAAATATTTCATGTACATAATTGACCTCTCTACAGTATAGTTTATTTATTAAAAAATCGATTAAAATTATATGTATTTAATTAATTATGTATATTATATGTAACGATAGGTATGTAATTATAATACAATTTTTAGTCTGGTGAAATTTTAACGTATTCACAAAAGAGGACATACCTAAATTGGCGTAGCATCGTGACAAAGCTTTTCATAAAATATTTATTTATAACACACAATCGTGCACGCAGCTGATAATAATTCAACAAGTAGGTATAATACTATAGGTAGGTACCTACTACGGTTTGATAAAATTCTCAGCTTCCATACGTAGGCATGCTAGAGATAACTCATGGCGGGGCAGGAATGTAACAATTAAGGCGTGTTGTAGATTGAATTGTTATAAATGTCACACGAATATGTAACTCTTTGACATTACCATAATTATTGATTAGTGATTTTATAATGGTGTTTTATTATAGCTGTCACAGATTTATAAAGGTAAAATCTTTTCTGTCTATTCAGAACTCCACGATTACATAAACAAATTCGATATTTAGGCTTTTTCTTAACTAAACAGTTTGACTGTGACTATGTGTCCGTAGTGTTCCGCATAGGGGGGATAGGGGGGCTGTAGTCACATCCGGTAAGTCTCAGAGGCCAGTTTAAGTTATAACGTTATCAAATAATATAAAATCAAAGAAGTGTAATCCTAGCCATACGTGTGAATGGTCGTGCGTTATTAGTATGCAAACTGCACGGTAGCTGCAAAGCGCGAGGTGACGACGAACCCATTAGGATGCGCGCGCGCACCGCGCTACGCGGCGCACATGCCAACACCGCGTACGATAAAATTATAGCCAAATTAATATAAATGTCAGTTTTTCAAAAGGATCTTTACTTGACTTTAGTAGTATACGCTACGCATTTATAAAGGCAATAAAGTTGTTTTCAAACATATAAGTATTTATGTACCCGTAGACATATTTTTTTATTTTTTTTATAGTAGCACGGTATAATGGCCACTCTACGCCTGATGGAAAGCGAGAAAGAAGCCCAAGTCGCTGCGAGAACGGGCAAGTAACCAAGCCAGTTACCTGTCAGTTGCCACCGCCATGCCGGCCCATAAGATGCTTCTTCACGCCCCGTTTAAAGGATCCTATATCGAAAGTAGGAGGAAACACATGTGCTGGCAATGAATTCCACATTTTAACAACACGGCAAAGGTAGGAATTACCGAACTTTTATATAAGTGTAGTATGAATCAATTTATTACATGCGTAATAACATAATGTGACAGTTGAGAAACGTAGCTTACTTTGTTTAATTATGCTTGCACCTAAATCATCACTCATTGCAAAACATAGTAGAGCACTGGTGTATTACCTAATTTGTAGGTAGGTAATCATTCAATTGGTATTGTGGTAGTCTTGATAAAACCTTCACAGACTTTAACTAAAGACAAAAATAAAAACAAATGCTCAGCAATTCTGCTACGTTGAAAAACTACTGCACTTCAAGTTACAATCAAATGAAATGGTAAATGGAAAGTAAGTTAGGTACATAAGTAACTTAACTTTAGTTTACGCCAAACATTAAACCGGACTAAAACATCGTTGAACTACACACGTACAAGCGATAAACACGAAAGTTTCATTCAGTAACGTGAGCTTTTCTTCATTCACACACCAATGCGCGCAACAAAGTTTTGCTCAAACGAGTTCTTATTTGCACGCACACATTTTGCTTGCAAACGGAAATTGATAAGGGAGAAAATGCAACTTCCCGTTTTCAGTAGCGGGCTCATCCTAAGATTTCTAACGTCCAGTCGACAAATAAGCCAACATGTCCGCCGACTGGTCTGGCCGCGGTACCAGGCGCGCATGGCGGTGCGGGAGCTTTCGCCTCGCCCGTCGCCCATTCACTGCCGGGCGGTGAATGGTGCAGCTGTGTGCGTGAGGTTGGCGTCGCACTTGTGTTGGTGCACACGTGTTTATTTGAGCCGACATGGTAGGCATTCATGAGAATTTTCTTGTGTCAACATTGAACAGAAATAGTTTGCAGCTTTGTGGTCGTAAAGCAGAAACGTTTGTCTCTAGCGCGGTTATTTGCGAAAGCTTTTAAGCTTTACGACGCCCGCTTATGTATGGTAAACGTTAATTTCCATTATTTTAAACATGAATGGCTCCATTGTTTCAAGCTAAAAATGTTTATAAAAGAGTATTTTTATATTGGCTTTGTATTTATTGCGGAGGTACGTATTCATTGTCTGCAAAGTACCCAATCTACATGTAAGTTTTCTCATTAGTTTTAAAGTTATGGCCACACTAACTTAGCGAAGCAACGAATAGCTTATTCTTTTTTTTTTAGTTATTTTACAGTCTCAGGATCGCATAATCATGGGAATGACACCAAAATACCTATATTGGGTCATGAAGTGTGATGGTAAAAATTAACCTATTGGACATACTTATAAACGACATGAAATATAAAAATAGTAAAAATACCTGTCCTGTTGTTCCATGTCTGGTCTTTGGAGGGACTCTCAGCCAAATAACACACAATAAATACGGCATTGAAGTAAGTTTTCAAAAAGTCCTACTTGTTAATACTTAATTAAACATTAAAAGATATTATGTAATTAAATAAACCAACATTATTATTTTCATACGCGTCAATCATAACGAATTAAACCCGTCACTGTTCATTACAGTGACACCATATGACACACGAGTGGTAACTCTCCACAATGCCCATGTGTCGCCACACAGTAAAAAAGAAAGAAAACTCAAAACTTACTTCAAGCTAATATAGTGTCTACTGACATCGTTATAAGCAAGGTAATTGCTTCCCGTGATTTGGTTCCAGGTGATATACGAAACGCTGTTTCGACTTGATTGAGCATAAAAAATACTTACGCGCCACGTGTATAATGTTACATTATAATGTCATTTGTAAAGACGTTTAAAGTTTTAAAGTGAAAGATTTACCTACAATCCTACATGGCAGAATTGCACTTTATGTCGGTTGATAGGTAGTTATACTCGTATGTATAAATAATTTTAGTGTATTGTATAGTCTTCCGATAAGCACTTATCTAAAACATAAAACAATACAGGCAGTCATGTAAACAGATAGATAGATATTAATTTTACATTTTTACTTAATTGCATTTACAGTTAATACTAAATAGACATTTTGTAGTTGTTGTTGAGACGGTCTTATCGCAATAATGGATCTCTTTCAGGCAACCTTTTATACACCTATGAAGTCAAGTTATCAAATGAGAAGCTATCACCCGGAAAAATGACAATGTAGGTATTTCTTTGTTTGTAAGTATCTACCTTTAAATAATTGTAAGTGTTGGCACTACCAGTTAATTAGGCCCGAATTTTAATGGGCAAAGCGCAAGTAAAGGAAAGAGTAGGCATAGAGCTTTCCTTGTATATCTTTGTACTTTAACCATTTTGATTGCATATCACGTCGATCGAACATTGTAATACAATGACATAATAAGTAGATATAGTTTTGAATTTCAAAATGATAATTGCAAATTTAAGCCAATTTTATAGAACTTTTATTCACTATGAGTGTGGCCTTCCACAAAAGCGCATGCAGTAGGTTCAAAAACAAAATAATCAACAGAACAATATTTGTTTTAAAGCTATTTTCAGATGGCAACATTGTTTAGTTGTTACAGCACAAGTTTATTACTCGGCCGCCCGACTTCCTATTAAAGTTAACTAATTATGAATGACTACGGCGTTCATTCAACAACATAGCTTACAAACGGACTGTTAAATAATAACAATTTTCCACGAATCGCTGTAACTTTAGTCGGGCAGGAATCGCGAATGTACACAAAGTAGTTTCGGCAACATCCTGTGCAGCCGTCAACATCGGGGGTGCATGAGGAGGCATGCCGAAACATCCTCTCTATATACTCGTGTGAATACGATTTTTAACTAATGACGTAAAAAAGGGCCGTCTTTCTATACCATTAATTTATTTCAAATTTGGATAACCCCATTTTACATCAACAAATGAGTTTCGAAACATATGAAGTGTCATGTGTACCACAGAACATACCTATACCTACTACTTGTCAAAGTTTTCACCATCCTCTGAGATGTCATAAAGTATCATTAGGCAAAACAGGTAGGTACGGTTTATTACAAAATGATGCGATAACCAGTAATATAGTGTGACGACCCACAGTATACATAAATGCGTAAAAATTACTTATAATAGTAAGAATTTAATAAGAAATTGACGTCGTACTGGCCTGGCCATTCATAAATTTATGAGTATTTTTGAACACTGATTTGATTATTAATAATACTATAGTATAGACGTTTCACAGGCCGATGAAAAATAAGTTTGGTTAGGGATTCCAAATTGAAAATATAAAATTTTATGTTTGTTTGCGTTTAGAATTTAGTTATTCTTTTGTTATCCATGCGAGTTTTGACATCTTTCTGTTCACAATATTTTCACGGCATTTCCGATTTCCTTGATGACGAGTTAAAACAGGAGCACCGATAGCAAAAAGAATAGCCATTTAAGTATCCTTATCGAAATAGCTCTTCTTCACATGCTTCTTACAAAGGATCCCATTAAATACGTTGCACATGTAGATTAGAGCTTAAATGAAGCCTCGAGCAACGTTTTCCGCGTATTTAGTCAGAATAAAAAACAAAATTTGACCGCCACTGACTCTAAGATAACTAATGTTTTAACAAAATGATGTTTAAGTGACATGTACTGTACGTATCGTTAGTTCGGTGTAACTAAGTGAACTTGTGTAACATGTGTAGGAGTTGTGAGTCACGGGTGCAGGGAGATAGTAGCAAACAAATTAATCGTATTGTCCTCGTTAGCTAGGACATTGATGTGATAACGCTGGAGCTATTTATATTTGGACTGTATAGTACACAGCGGAATATTACAAGCGTTAAAAATATACGCCATCTATGGACTGGACTCTGTTTACCTGTAATGATGACTCAGTTCTGATGAAAGAATAATTTCAAAGAAGGTAGAGTTACCCAAAACAAAAAAAGCGCCTTTAGGCCAAAAATTATTTAAGAAAATCTATTAACTAGGATTTTTAGCATAACTTGGGAGAAGCTTATGTTCCACAATGGATAACAATAGATGATGATGAATAAAAAACAAAAAAAAAATGGCTAAACGTGCTGCAGATGAAACTTAAACATGGTCACTTAGACCGAAACTAACACTGTATAAGAAAGAAGCTTGCTTTAAGTTGGTCCGTCATTATGATTTTGCCACAAGTTCACTCGGAAGTAATAATAAATTTATTGGTTCGTCAGACATCCCAGAGTTATCATAATAATAGTAAATTACTTTACTCAAATAATTTTACCGTTAAGTGAACAATAAAGATTAAGTTCAACAAGTGCTTTGTTAATTACAGGAATTTACATTGCACTTTGAACTGAAAGTCTGTGTAATCCCATCTAAGAAGCGGCATCAAAACTCCAATGCATAGTTTATGTTCGTACGTTATTTACAAAGCACAAGGGTGGTCGGGCGAGCTGCGTACGCGCAATTACTGCGGGCAGAGCCGCGACGGGCACAACCCGCTCGGAACAGACCAAATTGCTTGGTAGCACTGAATCACTGGGCCCTATGCTTTTACAAAATGATGGGGAAATGATATTGTGTCAACAGGAATAAGAACTGATGTAATGACTTTTGTTGTGATCTATTTATTATTTAAATATTAGTACAAGTTGTAAGCTGTAATTTATCATTAAAATGTGACATAGTGACCAAAATATGAAATGGAAATAGATCTTGTATGCAAAGCATAATGACAGATGATACAAACCTAATAAGTATAAAGTTTAATAATATACTTTTTTAATTGTAACTAATAAGTAAAAAAAGTATGGTAGTTAGATTAGATTTGCCTCTTAGAACCATCATTTTCAAACAAATCTGGAAGAGCATCTTGAATGCATTTAGGCGTAGTTCTGGCAATACTGGTTTTCAACAGCAGTATTGGTCATCATAAATAATTTAGCCGAACTATACATAAAATCTTTCAACGGCAGTGCTACAGGATTATAACCATTGTCTTCCTAGTTTTGCCTTTATTCAGATCTAAAGTCATGGACATAGCTCATGGGGTTAGCAAGCTAAAGTGGCAGTAAGCTGACGTAGGGGGAAACGAATTAGGAGTGGATACCGCTTTTGGGCAACCGTTGTGTAGGACACCCTCAGGCTTGCGCAAGATGGCTTGCGCATTGGAGAGGCCTATGTCCAGCAGTGGACTGCAAGAAACTGATGATGATGATGGCTTCAAGATACATTTATCTATACACACGTGACTGGGTAGCAAAAGCTATCTGAATCATGGTTCTAAAATATATGACCAATAAATGTATTTATGAATACATACTTATGTAAGTTGAACATACATAATTATAAAGAGTTTAGAGTTCAAAAAAAGCATTTCGCCGCGACACTTTCATGATTCATGAACGAGTGCAATGTATGGTTTGTGATATAAATATAATCGTGCGCATTATGCGTTCCCACGTTAGACAGACAGACAAAGACAATGGGCCCGTATGTGTGGCCCACCCCGGTTGTGAGGACTGATACATGTTATACAGGATGGAGAAACAAAAAAGTTAAATTTCAACTAAAAGCCTAATTACAATTAGTCGCTAATCTGGCAATTTCTATGTACTTAATATTTGATCAAATAATTATTATTTATTAAGTCTTTCCCTGTCATACATTTTCCGTCTTAAATACGGTTACGTACATATATCTAGTTATTTATCTGTTTGGTTTATTCACTAATTAATAAAGATAGCTCAGTCAGCTTAACAAAAATCAAGAAAACGTTCTTTAATATTTACTTTAAGCATTTTAATGATAATTTTATCATTCATTCTTAACACAACGCTTAACGATTTGACGCCCCATGTATAACGAAGTTCGTTACCCTCCCACGCTCAAAATTAGGTGCAAAACAAATGTCTTGCAAGATAATGATTTTGTACCGAAAGGATCTTGTAGCTGTAATTTGAGTGTTTTGAACCCTCGGCGTATCATGCTGGTGAACTTTAGCTAGTGAACGTGCTTATTTATATGCTGAACATAATTAAACTGGCGCTTCTTACTTTCATAGTGCCGATGGCACAAGTTCTGTCAAACTCTTTACCGGATACGTTGTTCGCCTGATTAAAGTTATAATCCGCCAAAGCGCAAGCCCATTACGAATTAAAAAGCAGCTTTTTAAACAGGTACACATGTCACATTCGTTTCTAACAAGAGTACGGTGGTAACGATTTGTCATTATTTTTTAAATCGCCAAATGACTTAAAATAGGTAGGTACCAAGGCCAACTTAACCTGATTCAGGTAACAATACAGTTTTAATCTTATATGACCTTGACTTTCAAGATTATAAAAATTTCGCTGTTGACGTCATAGCATAATATTTCTAGATAGTAAAATTACTGCTACGCTACCATATCTTGAACAAAGTGGAGATTAACCTAAAAATATCTGTTATTTCGGGCTCCCGCATTTTTGTAAATTATTGCATACAACTAAAGTTTATTTATAACCTGCCGATGATATGAACTATCGTAATTAAGCCATACGATATGATGATTATTAATTAATCTTTGTAAATACATCTTTGTAGATACATATCGAGATATAATTATTGGCAACAATCAATTTAGATATAATACCAAGAATTCAACAAGATAGGCTAAAATTTCCGCTCATAAATAATATTTTTAGAAAAAAACTGGTAATTATATTTGTTAAAATAAGTCAATAGGCATTTGGTAGTTTTATTCGTCGTCGTATAAAAAAGCGCGGCAACGACCAACAGAAGTGACAGCTACAGAGACGAACAGCGCCAGAGACGCGCAAAAGGGAAACTATAACAGCGAAAGAACCGACTTCATTAAGGTGACAATGGGACCAACTAGGAAGTCTACCCTTTCAAAGAAAGAATTTTCGAAATCGCTTTACAATTCTCGGAGATATTTGGTAACAAACATACCTTCATAAAAACAAACAAAAATCAGTTGAATTGTGAACCTCCTCCTTTTTTGAAGTCGGTTAGAAATAGGGCGTTCCATTTCACTAACAGTTGGATATTTATATGTTTGTCTTGAACTTTGTCCTTTCAGGTTCATTCTGTCATGCGAGAGTCATGCTCATATTTAGCCGTATCTGAAGACGTCTTAATTTGATCGGGCTCCGGAAAATCTTAAAACAATTTCTAGTTTGAAAATATAATCCAGTATAGGTACATTATGGCTCTATGAGATAGAAGGTAAATGATTGCAACGTATCGGAATAGCAGCGGGATAGACCGAATGATTAACAAATAGGTGAAGCCCGAATAGGATAATATGGCGCATCCTCGTTACTGCACCGAGGCGCTCTGCTGCTTCCATAACCCACTTTGCATGGAAAAATAACTATAAACTCCTATAACTTCTCCTCATATAGGTAACAACCTAGCACTACCGGATCGATCGCTCTTCGTGACTCCAAAAACCATTCTTAGACGAATGAAGACATTTATCAACAAAGAAATGAAAAAGTTCGTAACAGAAACAATTATAATTTAGTAAAGTAAATTACCGCATCAGAGATAACACATAATCAGGAGTAATGAAGTTGGTTTTGAGCTTGACAGATAAGGGCTTATTAGAAAGGCGAATATTCAAAACTAAAGTTAAAGATGATAACAGTTCGCCATTTACGTCCGCCGTCAATATTTAAAATATTTTAGTGAAATACTCTACATCCTTCTCTTAAAATATTTCAAGAGATTCTTAGATTTGTGCTATATTTTACCGTCAGAAGGGGCAAGTGATAATACCAAGGTGTGCAATAACGTAACACTCGTGCCCCAAAGTGGCAATATAATCGCGTCTATTGCTAATAAGCTGAGTGCTATGTGGGCGATTTTGCCAGCGGAAGCCTGTCAAATCTAAAACGTCCAAGATGCAAGCCGGACGGCAGCTCCGGACGCTCCGGACACGGCTGATCGCTTCCACTAGCGTCGTAGGGGAAGTGTAATGAAGCTAGTGGCCTTCGCTTGTAGAGATTCTCGGGACAAATTGACTGAGATAGCGCTGTTAAAGAATCCGATGAAATTCGACCAAGAAGTCCGTTGAAGAATTTTTAATAGCTCCAACAAAGCTCTAACTCAAAAGTGTGTAATTTGTTTTTTTTTTTTTTTTATGGAATAGGGGGCAAACGGGCCTGAAGGTCACCTGATGGTAAGTGATCACTTCAGCCCATAGACACCGCAACACCAGGGGAGTCACAGTTTTATTGTTTATAGCAGCTAATATTATCCGAACTTTTGCACATGTGCAAATACCTACTCGCATTTTTAAACAGTTTTTTTAAATTCTAAAGCACATTCAAAAGTATTGTTTATACCACGGTATATACAAAAATACATACATACTTGGCGCATATCTAACTAATCCATATGACATAGGTAAACCCTTTGCCAGTAACATTGTCTTTAATAAGAGAGACGAATTATTTATTAATAGCTAGGTTTCCTTCAGAAAAGGAGTTCCTTATGCGTATCGTCCGACTACGACAAGTTGTTGAGTTGAGTTGTAGTACTAGTAATAGACACACTTGTATGAACTGACATTCTGGCAAAACTAACTAAGTTTCAGCTAGCGACAAATGATCGGCTATAAGACTCCGGGATCGTCGAGTTAGATATGTCAATATTATTAAACCTGACTCATTCTTGCATCTTAAAGTCGTTAGGTCAATAATTCCAGACACAATAGTTAAAACAATGGGATTTAAACCATTGAGAGAGGTAGGGCATAGCGAATCTTCGCTCGTATTGAGCTGCCCGTCCGGGTAAGGACCTCCACCCTATAGAATACCGCAGCCAAATGACCTCCGGGTCGTGTTTGGTACTGGTGAGTTGGGCCTCCGGAGCTCGTGGGGGGTTAGGGTTGGGCCGGCAGGGCAGTGGCAACTGATAGGTAACTAAACAGTTACTTGCCAGTTGTCACAGCGACCTGGGCTTCTCTTTGGCTTTCCATCAGGCGTAGGGAAGCCATTATGTCGAGCTATATAAAATAAAAAAAAATATAAGGACATTGGGCGTTACAAGGTTAAAGTCGGTACACAAGTAAATACAGTCAATAACACTTACCTAGCGAGGCCTCGGGATCGGACAGGTCCGACAGGGAGGGCACCTTCTGCATCGCGCGCGGCTCCTCTGCCTCGGGAGGCTCAGTCTTGATGCCCTCCACCGCGCCGCCGCCCTCATCGCACTGGAACAAAAAAAAACATGTTTTAGCTTCACAGTCTAGTCTTTTGAAGAGGCTTAGCCTAGAGCAGTGGTTCTCCAGTTGTGGTAGATTATGATGATGATTAAGTTAGAACCTAACTTCGTTTTGAATTAGAAATAAGGAATAAAGATGCATAAGGTCCCGGATGTAAGGGAGTGACTCATCACCTTTTCACTCCAAGCCACCCTCACCTGCTCGTGGTGCATCCTGCTAAATAATAAACGAGGCTCTGGCTACCGACTGGTAGCGGTATCAGGTAACTGACTATTTATTTGCCCGTTGTCAGAGCGACTTAGTCATCTCTTTCGCTTTCCATCAGGCGTATGGAAGCCATTATGTCGTGCAGAAAACATCCTAAACCCTTAGGTATTCCTTTCGAAACCATATCAAACGATGTTAACAATTGAGTTCAACATATGTTAACAGATACCAGCGATCTGCACTACATATTTTTGATCATTTACAACAAACTTTATTAAATAAAGACCAGTAGCATCGTCGCAGGGATCAGCGCTCCCCGCACGTGTGCTGGGCCCCTACTACCAAAATCGAAAACGATCGTTCGTTGAACGGATCGCGTACTTTCGCATCATAAATCCCTCCAATTTGTCCCTCATAAGTTCGAATATATGCTGAGTGAGGCACTTTTACTCTGGACGTCGCAACAATGCCATGTCCGGTCTTTGGTTTTGTGTACATTTTGATTGTTTTATTATTATTCTTTTTTTATTTTGTGTATTTTATTTTCTATTATGTTTTGTCGATGTGTTGTTGTGATGTCCTTGTGGGTAATAAAAGTTTCAAATTCGTCAAAGTCGATTGTCATTAATTTAATTCATATATTAGAATACGGGAGGGACAAATGGGAGGGATTTATAGTGCAAAAGTACTCGATCCATTCAACGAACGATCGTTTTCCATATTGGTGGTAGGGGCCCTGGTCAGTAAATATTCCGGTCACAGCCAGCTCCTCTTCCGCTGGCTGTTCGGACATGCGCCGCTTAAAAATATTCACAACCGATTGATGGCCGAGCCGACTAAAAAACAGAAGTAATAATAAAATAATCCCTTACAGAATTGATAATAATAGATGGTGCTGGACTTGGAACGTTTGGAACTTAAATTTTAGGTAACGTTTATCGACTTTTTAATTCGAAGGTACTTACTTAGTTACTTGCTTTTTGCTTGAGCAATGCACAGGTAGTGTTTTCGCTTATCTTATACTTTTATAATTAAGTTTGATTTGCTGTATTCCAGGGACTAAGTTCTTATTCTCGTAATGAATATTGTAATGCATTATTTAGTAAATGCTGTATTTAAATCATATTCCACCAAGTACTTACAATGACGCTTTTTTGCATAGCATGCCTGTTACTTCGTCAAATACACATCGACCAAAATAAACTTTGAAACAATCGATTTTATATCGTGTCTGGTTAACGTGAAGTATTAATTGAAATGTATTTTCTCCTGATAATGGCCCGAAAATTTTTTTTGTAACGGAAACCGGTACCCATTTTACGTAAAATAGAAATAGCTCGACAAATATAGCTGACGTCTATCGACAGGAAAGTAAGGGCTTCATAGGACGGGCCGTGTTTGTCGCCGGCCAGATTGCCTGATTGTCCGGAGGGGGCCGACTAATTCGATTTTGACGTTTTTATTGGGTAATATTGATACACTTTGTGATTAGGGCACTGTCACGGGAGCCTCCGCGAAGGGTCAGCGTGTATCTGTTACGATACATGTCAACGTGCTTATTGAGATGTTCAATGATGAATCATTGATAAACGGGGATAAACGGGGTGAAAGTGGAATAAAGGAACAATATTCGCAATTCACTACAAATTACGCAGCACACTACCCACTTAATTGTTTCTGCTTTAGCCTAAAGGTTGACTGGTAGAGAATGCCTACGCATTAAGTTCACCTTTTGTACTCTAAATTTTTATTGTGCAATAAAGATTAAATAAATAAATAAATAAAATCATATTTAAAATTGATTTCAAGATTCCTTTGAGCGTAAGATAAAATTTGGTAATTCTTATCAATGCCGCGTAATTGAATTGTGGAAATCAATGATGGTACACACGGTGTTTCCTCCATTGCTGGTTTTCCTTTAAACATGGCGTGAAGAAACATCTTACAAACCGGCATCACGGTGGCAACTGACAAGAAGTTACCCCATCGATGCCCCAGTGACTGGGGATTCTCTTTCGCTTTCCATTATGCATAAGCGAATGCCTACGTCATAACATCTAGGTAACTGCATGTCAAATTTCAGCTCGATCGGCCCAGTGGTTCGTGCTGTGCGTTATAATAGGTCACTGTGTCAGTCACGTTTCATTTATATATATTTAGATATTAACTACATTATCTGAGCTTTTATAAATACGTACGTGTAGTAAAATATAAACAAATAACAAATTCTCACGCTAGTTGCTGATGAGACAAATAAGCTAGTACGAGAGACTCGTCTATTTATGCGTAGTAATTAGTATTGTCTAGCATACGCGGAGTCTGTATAAAGTGTTCGTCACACATGACTCACGATGTCGCAAGAATGAACTCCTGATCTGATTGTTCACTTGTAATATAACCGACCACTATTTTGTCATGTTCCGTAATTGAATGGGTTAAACGGTTTCTGTCGTCGTTGTTTTAAGAGATTTCTTGCAGAATCAAAATGTAATCTAACTGCCAAATAGTAACTAATATAGGTAGGTACGTTTCGATTCTTGTATCTGTAATTAATGTTAGAAAATACTGAGAAAAATTCCTCAGATCAAGGAAAATAGTGTGAAGAAGCAGTTTGTTCAATGTTCTTAAAAACCGGAACGAATTTGATAGAGGATAATAATCAGATTATGCTAAGGGACGTAAAAACGTAAAAAGGTGACCAAGAACAATACTTATTAAATAAAATATTTTGTTAGTATCTCCTGAGGATCTTCATAAAATCCAAATTCCATTAAACAATCTAGAAGACTGGGCCTTAGGACTTCAAGCAAAACATACCCAAATCAAAAACGTTATCAACACACACGTAGGTACATATTCATTCATTCATGAGCGCGTGCGTTGAATGAGGAATCGTCCTAAAACCGGTTACCCACTGACGGCATCCATCGATAGACCGCGCAGTCGACGAGAGCTGGAGTCGACAAACATTCGTATTCTAAAGCCGCAGCCACACATCGGAGATATTTGCACCTAAGTAAAGTGCACCAATGTGTGTATCGGTATTTTGACACAATGAAGACATTGAGCGCGTTAGTATTGGGCATTGGACAGTGATTGGACGCAAAGTTAAATAATAAATATCACACAACATCACATACATTGCTCCGATCCCAAAGTAAGCACTTGTGGGAATCAGAACAACGAAGATAGCACATACAAACTTAAATACAAATATAAACACCTAGACACGGAACAAACACAAATGTTCATCACACGAATGTTTGTCCCGGGTGGGAATCGAACCCACGACCCTTGGTTCAGAAGGCAGGGGTCACTACCAATTGAGCCACCGAGTCAGTCACTATGACAACCAAATTAATATTTCTTAGAACCTCCTATATGTATAATCTATAGGTATAGGCTTCATCATCAGCCTATTGTAGTTCACTGCTGGCCATAGGCCTCTCCAGTTTTTGCCACGTAGGGCAACATCTGATTCCAGGCTAGTACTCGAGTTTTTCGAGAAATTCTCTCAGGTCTCTTAGAATTCATTAATAGCATAAAGAAAACGCTTAGTAATATACCTACTGAGTTATTTTTTAATGTTTGTCCCAAGTGGGAATCGAACCCACGATTCCTGGTTCAGAAGGCATGGGTCACTACCAATTGAGCCACCGAGCCAGTCAAAAGTCAGTTGAATCCAATGTGTGGCCGCGGCGTTACACGAGTACACGTGGTACCGAAGTCCCTATCCATTCATCCATTCATCCGTTCAACCGTTCGATGATTAGCCGGTAAACATCGGGGGTATTTCGGTGGCACGCGCCTCACCCCTGACACGACACGTCATTATCTCAATTGGAGGGCACGCACCTCTTATTACTCTATCTGTCGATTGAAATGAGCTATTTGTTATTTTTTTTCCTAAGCTGGAGTATATTTTCTGTTACTTAAGGAGCATGAACCAAATGCAGTGAGGATTGATGGTCCTAATAATATTCTTTACGTATTTCTAACGTGTGTGGCATAGATGTTTAGTGATTAAAGTCCACATTTTTATGGCGTTAATTAATTATTATCACGATAAACATTGTCACTACTAATTTAGAATAATTATGCAAATGGAATTTTATGTGAGCTCCGTTTAATTACAGTTATTAAATGTTTTAGTGTTCATACACGTCGGTAGAAAGTTGCTGATAAGGGCCAGATGTTATCACAGTAGATGAGGAAAACGCATTATTATTTTATTAGGTATGGAAATGAATTAACGATTATGTCAAAGTATTCATAGTAACCGACTGGTGGCGGTATAACCATCCCGATGAAGGCGTAGCCAAGTACCACAGGCCGATGATGGGCAGCATCATCACTGGAATGAGGAGGTACGACCTGCGATCGCCACCACGCCTGCCCAGGGTGGCGATTATTGGTGAAATCTCCAGATGTTTCATAAAAGTGGTGAACATCTGGAGACGCCTATGTCCAGCAGTGGACTGCGATAGGCTGATGATGATGATGATTCGTAGTGAAACGATCCTCAAAGACGCATATTTGATTGGCGTTATTGAAGTGAAAATATTTTTGAAGTGCCTATATCTCGTTGCTGACCCGAATTCAAAGTTTATTATTAGTACCAGATCTTAACTCACATTAGCAGTCTACGGATGCACGTTCGCAGAATTCACAGAGCGCAAACATATTTCGTCAAAGTCTACACATTTAAAAAGTATAGATAGCCCTTTGATAGTTCAGGAAATTCAGACATCAGAGTTCATTTAATCTAACAGTAAATAAACTGATTTTTCTTGAAATAATGACAGTTATGCAATGCGTTGAAGAATATCATCTAAAATACGTAAGCAAGCCTCACAATAAAAATAACAAATTTACGTCACATCAGAAACGTAAACGATAATTAAGAGATGTTGGTTAGGGAAAACTTTGCGCGTATTGTAATAAAAATAGGATTCGCGAAACTTTTTGGTGCGATTTCCAATAATTAGTAAGTGCGTTCGTAACAAAATTAGACGAAAAGCTAATAAGAAATAAAAGCGGAAAAAATAACGTAGTCTTTCAGTAGATAAAACTTTTTTACACAGCAAAACAAGCTATCAATTAGTCATCAAGGCTATTGAAACGGCCTATACATTTCAGTCTAAGTAAGTTAAGTATAACACGTGATTTGTTCCCGTGACGTGTGAGTTGCCACGATCTTGTCGCACTCAATCACGCGCCGCTACTTTTTAAACCACCCTGATTTATTGGGTAATCCCCGGATATACATACGTTACACGCCCGAGATATATTGTGAGTTGAATACGAACTGTTTGTTTATGTAATTATAGCTGACACTTCGTCTATGGATAGATAAAGATGAAATCCAAGCCCAAATTGCCACTTCTACTGATAATAATGATTAATTCTAGAAACTTTGCTTAATGATTCAATTCCTAGGCATTAAGCGAATTGTTTTTATAAGTCTGACTAAAACGTGTGACGTTTCTGCATGCTAAAATTAGACATGTTCTAATACCCCAAATGTTGATTATCTTTCCACAGTTGTTTTACCTGCATCTGCATATCAAGAAATGAGTATTTAAATGATTCTCAACTCTTGAAAATTGATTCTTAAGTAACTTTGCGTACTTAGATGGAATTTCGAATTTAAACTCGTAATCACAATACATATTTACAAAACAAAATTGTTCAACACTGCTGCTTGGTTTATCGCAGCAAAATGGTTGGTTCTTACACTTTGGGTCTCTACAACAGTTTGTAGCGGCCATGAGGTGGTCTTACTTACTTGAAAGTGTTTACTTGACCGTTAGCAACTTTGGCTGAAGGGATTCTAATTTCTATACAAAGTATGTTCGATGATACATAGATAGATAGCATACAAATTAATTGTACAATTTAGGCAGTCTTATGACTAAGCGACATATTTATTTATTAAACAAAATACATTGGAATGTAAACTGGATTCAATGTACATACTTATTTTTTAATCGTTATTAATTTTATATTAGGTAGGTATTTCAGTTTTACAAATTTGGTTTTTCCTATATTAATATTGCATAAGGCATTGTAATGAAATAGTCCTGTTACAACACATTATGCAATAAATATTTAAACAAAGTCAAAATGTGATGACTTCTTTTTTCAAATTTCTAGGTAAGTGGGCTAAGAGGATTAAATTATTGATAGGAAGTCGCATCTATCTATAAATCTAAATATGTGACGAAAGTAGGTACTCTTTTATACCTACAATAGGTACAAGCATCGCTCCACCGCATTTGGGTAACGAATATTACGGTTAACGAACTAGAAAAGCAAATGACTTAGTTATAAAAATCACGACAAATTTGTCATAAGCTAGCGGACGTATCGCCGGTACCTTAACAATTAATTAGGGGCCGGATATCGTCCTGGCCCTAACGAGACACGCACGGATGCGCAGGCTAATCTTTACCTAATAATAAGAATTATTCGTTTTGAAGAACATGTCATACAAAATAATACAACAGTGTAAAAGAAATAGGGATAAGAAATAGTTTTGTTTAGAAAACGTATGCAATCCTTGGGACTATGAATTAATGAGCAATGCAAGCTAAAAGAACACAAAAAGTTCGTACCTATATAAGTTTACTAAAAGTACGGCGAAGACGATTCGAAGGTAAGTACAAAAACTTAAAATAGATATTAGTTACGTAGTTACCGCATTTTTTTACACAAAACATAAAACTAGTTAGATAATATAATGATAAAATACACAAGATAGAATAGGTACTTATATAAGATAAAATACTAATAAACAAAATAATGCTCGTCGATTTATGAATGATAAAAGATAAACTTAATGGCATATTTCGAAGAAAAATACTTTGATGTTCAATCAGTGCGTGTGGTTGACGTACAGAGCATTTTATTAAACCCTAGCTTTGCCCGCGAATTCGTTTGCGTGGAATAGATTTTCATCCCCAATTTTATTGGAGGCTTGTGAAACGTATAATAGTGGGTTCTTCTCGATACAAACTACCTTCCGAACCCGGACATAGAGTCATAATATCCTAAATGTAGGTATTTCACGACTTATAAATATCTAGTATTAAGTCAATATGTTTGGTGTGCAACAAATAATCTACCCACTTGTCTCGAGTCTATAATATATTAATAAAGATATTTCGACTTTGAGTATGGATGAACTTTCTTAGAAAAGTAAAAGGTAAAGTTAGTAATTTTAACTAACATGTTTATGTAAGTTCTAACTCTACATATTTCGCAATCTGTCCAGAATTAACGGTGTCATTGGCACGCCCAAATACAATACTTATTTTTGGTAATGCAAGTGCGTTATTCCGTTAGATCAAAAGTGAAATACTGATAGATTTCGTCCATGCTCCCAGTAAATTACGTCAGGGCTATTCTTTACGACACTTCACCGCGCGAAGGTGTTAACGTCATAACGGCTGCCGGAGCCCCCTATATTACACCAGTTATTAACGGCCCACTTCATGCATGATTTACTGGTCATATCGATGACTTATTCGGCTTGGGTATTAAGTTTGTGGCTTAGTTTTTAAATATAACTTCCATCAATTTTTTATGTGCATATAATTAGCATATTTCATTCATAGCATTCCTTACTAAGAAAGGCTTTAGTTAGGCTTAACGCGACCATTTTACAACACTTTGCAGTACCTTCCATCCTTGCATTCTTTCATTTATTGATCATTCAATTCATCATCATTAATGATACGTCGTTTCAACCCCAAATTAGTTTGAAAACATTTAATATAATACTTATATAACTACGAGTATGTAAGACTTTGTCTTATGAGGAAACTTTCGTTATGTAGCTGGCTAATAAAGGTTAGTTAACCCTTTCTTAGTCTGAAATGGTCTTTAATCTGAAATGTTTGTTCATCAATAAGTGAATTTTAGTAAAAAAAAAGCAAAGGTGTGCAAAGTACTACATTATTTTATTTTTAATAGCACCTAATGGTTTTTCGTGGTGAATATTAAATGTTATACATACTTATATTCAAACACAAAGGTAATAATTGTTGTTAGAAAACACTAACAAATTTTTTAACCCATTCGTAAAAAGTCCTCTTGTTTTTTCGTGTCGGCAAACTAATGTCGAAACTCATTAGTGCAGCTTAGCGTCAGTGTCACGGACACGTTTAAAAATAAATAAAAAAACGAATAAAGGAGGGAACTTTGAAATAGGAACTCCGGTTTGTTTTCGATACTCCTTTGCCGAGAGATGATTGATTGCTACCGTGCGCTCGACTCTATCAAATACTTCACTATGTAGGTATAATTATTTTATGAAACAGACTAGCTTTTGCCCGCGACTTCGTCCGCGTGTTTAGATTTTTACATTCAAAAGTTTTTTTCCCAATAACTCCCGGTCCCGTTGGAATTTTGCAATATCGCGTTGCAGATAATCTTAACGTTCATTAATGTACCTTGCATGCCAAATTTCAATCATCTATCTTAACGCGATTTAGATTTTTCATACAAAAGGTTTTCCCGCTAACTCCTGATCCCGTGGGAAGTTTGCAATATCCTGTTGCAACTGAAAATCACTAAGGTACCTGCATGCCTAATTTCAAGATTTTCCCGCTAATAGGAAATGTGGATGACTTTTTTTTATGAATTTAAAAGATCAAAGATCTCATCTTTTATCTTTTCGTAGATCGTAGAATTTTTAAACTATCTTTTCTATTAAGTGTGATATAAAGCGTAAAAATTATTGCTCAGACAGAGAGATCCGACGTGGCGGATGACGTCACGTACCGTGCGCGCCATACAAACTCCATAGAAAAATCTGTTTTCGTGAGAGAGACGGATATATTAATTTTTCAACGACTCTATCTCGCCCATTTTTCAGCCAATTTTGATTTTGTTTTCACTGTTCATAGTATATTTTTATCTATTTTACGATAAATACATGTAACTATTTCTCATGCATGTCCCTATTCTCGTTCCCGTGGGAATTTCGGGAATTCTTTTCTTAGTGCACCTCTACGGTACCTAAGCTACGTCCCTTCTAAATTTCAAGTGCCTAAGTTAAGCCGTTTAGGCTGTGCGTTGATATGTCAGTCAGTGAGCTTCTTTTCTCCTTTTATATATTTAGATTTAATTTGACCGGTAACGCCATTTATTGAGAGGAATTAGTAGTTTTGGGCTATTTTATTTCTCGGCCTTTCTTTTCCTATTTTATCAAATAAAGGGTCGATATAAAATTTTGAAATTTTATCCCTTTTCTGAGTGGAATTTATCAAAACCCTTTCTTGGCAATATCTACCACGTCATGGTATAGCTTTGTGACATAAAGGGTTGATTTAAAATTTTGAAATTTTATCCCTTTCGGAGTGGAATTTATCAAAACCCTTTCTTGGCAATAGCTATCACGTCATGGTATAGCTTTGTGAATGCAAAATCTCAGCCCGAACGGTTTAAACTTTTATCCCCTATTTTATCCCCTTGGGGCTCGAAATGATCAAAATTCTTTTAAGCGGATGCTAAAACGTCATAGCACGTCGTAGCTTTATACATGCCAAGTCTTAGCCCAATCGGCTTAAAATTGACAAAGTTTTATACAAACCTATTTTTCATCACCTATTTTATCCCCTCGGGGGTTGAAATGATTAAAACCCCTTTTTGGCGGATGCCTACGTCATAGTAGCTTTATACATGCAAATTATTCGCTTAATCGGCTTAAAATTGACAAAGGTTTATACAAACTTTCATCCCCTATTTTATCCCCTTGGGGGTAGAAATGATAAAACCCCTTTTTTAGCGGATACCTACGTCATAGTAGCTTTACACATGCAAAGTCTTAGCCCAATCGGCTTAAAATTGTCAAAATTTTATACTAACTTTCATCCCCTATTTTATCCCCTTGGGGGTGGAATTGATCAAAATCCTTTCTTAGCGGACGCCTACGTGATTACATCTACCTGCATGCCAAATTTCAGCCCGATTGGTCCAGTAGTTTGGGCTGTGCGTTGATAGATCACTATGTCAGTCAGTCAGTCAGTCAGTCAGTCAGTCAGTCACCTTTGAGTTTTATATATTTAGATATAGTAAGTAAAAGAACGGTCGTTATTAATTAGGGCAATTAATCATTTATGTTAGTAAACACTTTGTTTTCTTAACACAAATGTGGGATT
The DNA here is from genome assembly GCA_031163375.1 of Conogethes punctiferalis. Classification (NCBI taxonomy): domain Eukaryota; kingdom Metazoa; phylum Arthropoda; class Insecta; order Lepidoptera; family Crambidae; genus Conogethes; species Conogethes punctiferalis. The sequence goes on from CM062093.1 coordinate 6,795,435, forward strand.
ACCTTTTCAGTGGTCTTATAAAATATTAATTTCCAGTCAAACTTCCGGGAGAGCAAATTAGAACAGATTTATAAATTAATGTAGGTACATCCCACTTTAACAGGTAATATGAAAATATTTTTATATTTTTAGGAATAGCTATAGAAGACTGCAGTTGTTTTACTGAGATATCGCTTGTATAAGTTTAAGCTTTAATAGAATTCCTTAATTAGCTCTTGTCCCAAAGTAACTTCTTCTTATACGAGTATGTAGTTACATGTGTCTCCTCACTAATTAAATAACTGCTCACATCTTCTACTCATACATAACCCTATTGTCCTTGATATCCACTATCTATACATGTTCTATTCTGTTCTACTTTTGCCTTATTAAGTTATTATAAACTTGGTAAAGCGTGCGCCTTAAATTCCGAACATTTCATATCATAAAATGCAACACGAAAGATTACCTAAAGTTATTAACTTTGTGAAGGTTCTGTTTTCTAAATTGATGTGTTTATTGCCCAGCTACTTAACTATCATTCTCCCTTGTAGAGAGGCTAGAATAATGTTGCGTGGTGTCAAAAAAGACGAGTGTGGGCAGCGCACGGTCCGCCGCGCTGCGCCCGCGCATCCGGCCTGCGCGCACCCTAACCGCATCGCACCGAGCTTTGACGGGACGGCTACTAACCACGGTACTGGGTTTACATTTGGCAATTTAACTTAATAAGCTAGCCTTATTTCATGAAATAGAACAGACGTGAATCAAGCACTTGAAAAGTTATTTAACAATGAAATTGACTGCCGCATTCTACGCAAAGAACTAGTTAGGTATTTTTTTTCATCGTTCATTTAATATACCTCTACAATAATTTCAACATCCTTATGTTATTCAGTATCGATAATTCTTTTATTTATTTTATACTACTTTTAAGGACAGTCCCAACCCAGCAAACCGTTGGGCTGATGACCTTAGAAAATCTGCTGGCAGTGGCTGGATAAGAGAAGCCCAGGATAGAGTAATGTGGCGCGAATTAAAAGAGGCCTACGTTCAGCAGTGGATACGATAAAGACTAATAGACGACCAACTGTCTCGCGTAAACAACTAATTACGTGATTATTTGTGAGGTGATATCATGTTCAGCATATTTGACAATTCCGTTTGCACATTTGGTAGGCACCCTACTTTCTTAATCAGGAGTCGAAGTCAGACACAAAACATAACTTTATATTACAGCACTATTTAAATCGATCTCTTTAAGATATACTTGCATCTTTCTATGAAAAAAACTAAAAGTTAAGAACATCATAGATTTGTGTAATACCCTTATACCTACAATATGGGATCTTTTATGCTACGCGTGAATAAGGCATATTGCGGGCCATCATAGGTGACTGATTTGTAAAGTGGTTTTCCGCTTATTGCCAGGACGACTTGGGCTCTCTTTTTAACTTCCCATCAGACGAAAACTCACTGAGCTTAGCCAAAAAAAACCGCAACAATAAAGACCGTAAAAGAGATACCTATATTTACTTAAGATCCAACATATAATGACTTACAGCCGAGACTATTTTAAAGACAAGTTCACTATGCTGGTACCTACATGTGCAATAGCAAGCAGCACTGTAAAGAAGAACCATAATTACATGTCAAATTATACACCATCTTAAAGACTCGGACTGGACACAGTTGGAGACGAAAAGTAGACCTATGCAAAGCTCTACAATTACCTATGTGTACTTATTACAGGGACTTCAATCGGAAACGTGGTGGCAGCCTGTTTTCCATATCTTTAAGTTAGCAAGTACGGTAAGCAGGTGAATATCGTATATTTCTTGTTTGCTTTTTCTTCGCCCATTTATTTATTAATAAGGTACACCAACAGACATTACACAAAATACACACAAAAATTACATTTTCGTACAACCTAGACGTTTATGTATGCCTACTTAGAGGTGTACTCGACATGCATAATAATTACGTACAGAAGTAGAAAAAACATTTAACGAACGTGAAATGATATCACTACATACTTAGTATAAAATAAAGTCGCTTTTCATGTCTATCCCTTTTGTATGCATAGATCTTATAAACTACGGAACAGATTTTGGCGTGTTCTTTTAATAGATAGTATGATCCACAAGGGAGTTTATATGCATAGGAATACTTACCTAAAACGCCCGAGGCGAAGCGAGTGCGGATCGCTAGTTTTATAATATGTTAGGCTTTGATTACTGATAGGCCTCAGCTGCTCTACGTCTTATCTGTTAACTAAATTAAGCTGAGGGCTACTAAGTGAAAATTGCATGAAGCTGTCTGCGACTATGGTACATGGCACATTTGTTCGCCTGCCAACTACATACACAGTGGAGGACCTTTGTAAGACGAGTGACATCGACATCCAGGTCGCCAGGTTTTGGGGTGCTTTGAGGCAGAGTACAATTGGGTCGAGAAAAAGAAGAAGTTATCTAAGAATCTTAGGTTTCAGTATTTTGGGAAAGAAACTCGCTGGTCCAGGCCAGTTGTTATCTAGTAAGTAGATAGATAGATATTCTTTATTGCACATAACTAAACATTTACAGAAAAGAGTATACGTAGTAGGTACCATGTAGGCGGTCTCATCGCTGGCATCGATCTCTTCCAGACAACCTTCAGGTAGAGGACAATTGCTAAAGAAATCGCCAAGGCAGTGCAAACTGTTACAATAAAGATAAATACAATAATATTACATAAGTACTTAGCTAAGATACGGGCAATCATAGGAATTTAGTTTCAGATAAGATAATTAGGTACTGGGTATGCATAATCTGGTGCAGTTATTTATTACAAAAATGTTCATATGTTTAATCCCTCCAATTTTAACAGTGATCTGCCAACTGTACCATCTCGCTCGCATTTCAATAAAGACTACGTAGAAGACAACGTTAACTCAGTAACAGTCGTAATTACTAGTAAGACTACAGCTTCATTGGCATATGGTAATTTAGAACTTGAATAGTTAACGAAATCGAGAAGCGATAATATATGACTTTTCAATGGTCTGATTTATGCGTAGACTTATTAAGAACCGTTTTATTTAAAGTTTGTACTGTTGGGGTATTGTCTTACATGAGGACTTGTTATGTTCAGTGGTAGTGAACGCTGCCTCTCATACAGTGGTCGCGGGTTCGATTCCAGTACAAAGATTTGTGTGCATGGACATGTCTGTTTGTATTGGTCTGGGTGTTTGCTATGTATGTTTAATTATATGTGTTAATTAATAATTAAAAAATATCTAAGGCAGTACAGCAGTTGTCTCGTACCCATAGTACGAGCTTCGGCTTACTTTGGGGCTAGATGGCGCTGTGTTGCCCAGCGTGTCATGTGTTGGATTTTATTTATGTTCTTTTTTTTTATAATGGGAGCTTTATATTATCACATTAATGAAATGAAGAACCCTTACGTAGTCCGTCAATAGGTAGGAATATGTATTTCAGTGAAAACGAAATATAATTTATGTATTCAATGAATGACAAGTAGGAAAATGAAGAAATGTGTTTACGAGTAAACTTCTACTTGTGTATGGTGTTCGATCACTATTCATTTCTTAATAATATAATAAGTAATAGTGAAGAAGTAATGAATAAAACGAAACCACTTACATTATGCATGCATTTAGTTAGCAGATTGTTAGTTATCTTTACGAGCTTTCTGACCAATAACTGGAAATTCTTGTTGACAGGAATATATTGGACGGTAAACGATACATAGAGCCTCTGCAACTCTCTACAAAGTTTCTAATGTAGGTAAATGGTTTCTATTCAGTGCATAAATTCCAACACATTGACATCGGATATCCTGTAATACGAAGTAATCTTGCTCGTGTACTTACTGATATTTTAGTCGAACTTTATAGAAACCGAATTAATTAATTTATAATAGTATCTTTTTTGTTTAGTTAACATTGAAATAGACTGTTTATATTGAAAACATTGTATTGTGTGACATTCACACAATACAATATTCACACAAGTGGAATGCGAAATTCTAATCCTAGGCTCAAATTGCGGATTTTGGAATCCGCAAAAGGCTGACTTCAGAATCTTCTGTTAGCCAAAGAAACTGATTCAGACAAAAGGACTTGGATAAGTTTAAATATCAAATTTATGAATATGCTATTTCAATCCTCATATTTTTGAATTATCTTGTATGTAGCTCTACATTAATAATAAAATTGTAAGAAAAAGATTCTTCGCTGTACTTAATGAAATAGTGCAAGCATGCAACTCTACAAATTATAGAGAAACGTGTAGAGTGTACGTGTTAGGAGATATCGCAGAGCACAGTGGGCGGTATCGAAGGCTCATAATAATAGGGACTCTACAACCAGAATGAAAGTGCTGTCTGCCTTCATTGATCGTAGTCCTTTCAATACTTAGTAGCGCTCGTTTTCTTTAAATCACAATTATTCTTACACTGGTAAGAAATATTCTATGGCTACACCTTAAGTAGCTCTGTAAATGGCAACCTACTACGACATAATACTTACGTTATAAATTGGCTTAAGATTCATCATTAGCCCGCAAATGTCCACTGCTGGACATAGGTCCCACTCAATGACAATTGTCATTTGGAAGGATTTTCCTTAGTCAAAGCGCTTGGCAAAAGAGGCGTAAGAGGTTCTATTTGTATGTATCCCGATAAACACTGCTACCCATTTCCTGATATTTCCTTAGTTATCTTCTATGACACTAACGGGTTTTGACCCGATGGCTCATTTGGTTGTGACCTCTGTCTTCTCAGCCAAGGGTTGTGCTCGATCCCCGCACAGTACTAATGCATGTGTGCATGAATATGTCTATTTACATTGGTCTGGATTTTTACTATGTATAATAAGTATTTATTTACAAAAAAAGTATTTCAGTAAGTTTATCAGTGGTCTAGTACCCATAGTACAAGCTTCGGGTTAGTTTGGGAGTTTGATGGCCATGTGTACTACAACGTGGTACAGGTGCAATACTATATACTTACATATATTATACACATAAACCTTGTCTTGAACCCCTCTATCTGTAAAAAAAATGCACCAAAATCCGTTGCGTAGTTTCAAAGATATAAGCATACATAGGGCAAGACAGACATCAAAAGCGACTTTGTTTTATACTATTTAGTGATTGAAAATTATACCCATTAGCTCGTAATTCTATTCTCTCTCTCTCTAGGTGGCATTTTTGATCAGTGGACCAAAACTACGACGAGTATACATGGATGATGAAGTTGAGGACTCACCAGGTCGAGTCTCAGGCTGAAGGACACGTGTTTGCGCGGCGGCGGCGCGGCGGGCGGAGGCCCCTCGTAGAAGGCGGCCTCCTCCAGACCGTAGTCCGACTCCGGCTCTCCCCACTCCAGCTTCATAGCGCTGGGACTGAAACAAACAGACACTCAAAGTTAGGTTAGGTTTCTAGATTTAGAACAGGACCACCCCAGTACCCCATTTCATCCCGTGGGTGCTGTAGAAGATGACTAAAGGAATATAAGGAGACGGGCAGTAGTATTTACCTAGATACAAATAAAACCTATGGCCAGTCCAGTCCTAGGGGAACCCTATGTCCAGCAGTGGACGTCTGCAGGCTGATTATGACTCAAAGTTCATTTATTTATAAGAAACTTTGAATAAATTTTAATAAATATGATAAATAGTGCTTAAGCTAGCTAAAAGTGTTTTGGTGTAGGAAACCATGATAGAAAGAAACCTCAAACACACTGCAAGTTGCTGTCCACTGGTGAAGGTGCCTAATGCATTCCCCTCTTTAAAAGAAGTCTTTTACCCTTCTCGTTCTAGGAGTGACAGCCGCTTATCATCTGCGGCTGGCCAGGGCATGTCGCTGCGGCTACTGCACTACCCGAATCCCTGCAAGGTGCTGCTCTCCGGTAACATAGAGGGAGTTAAGTGAGTATACTAGGATATACCCTCCCATTCTGTGAAGTGAGGTGTCAGCCCCACACACCATGCCGGATATGGTATGAAGGTTGCCTAATGCATACCCTTCTAGAAATAAGCCTTATAGCTTAGGGCCGGTTCAAGTTTAAAAGACTCCGTAGCTCGTTGATGAAAAGAGACCACACCAACCACCTGATGCTCCCTTCATTCACAAAATTTCAGAAACTGATAGGTACTCGTACTCGTACTTGGGATTATTAATTTCGGTGATATTATTTTTAATAGGGGAGACCGGGTACAAAAGTAACAGCGCCGCGGCGGGTCGAAAGTAACAAATGCTCTCTAGATTTAGGTTACTTTTGTACCCGGGCTCCCCTACCAATAAAATTATGAATGAAAAACCAAAGTTAATCGTCACCTATCATTTCATTCATTGATTACTAATTTATGCAAAATAATGATGACTAAAAATAATATTATCATTACGTATCACGAGGTAACTATATAATAAAGAGCAGGATTACCTGTATCTTTTTGTAAGACCGTATCATTATTACTTAAAGCCAGGCTAACCGCTTTGCTCATCAACACTAAGGCTTCGCCAACCGCAAACGGGAACAACCGCCTATTCGGAAAACCAAAAAACTCTTGCGACTATTTCTGCCTATTTCTGCCTTCCTCACTCCCTACCGTTAAGACAGAGAGATCAACTTTGTAAGGTACGAGTTAAGTTTCTTTTCAGGGTAGGACGAACCTGTTTCCCATCTTGCGATACATTACTGCGCTCTATTGAACACATTACGGTTTTTATAGAACCATTTATAGAGCCTCAGTTTGTAGGTTACTTGAGATTGATTCTATAATTTGTTTCCATGAAATTGCATCAGCTTTGGAGTTAAGGAACAGTAAACAACAGTTATAGTTACAAAAATACATTGGTTTAATAAAACAAACTCTGTGGTCCTGTCGTAATTAATAAATCCCTCCAAAACCCTATTTTTCGAGTTTATTAATATCCCATCAAAGCAATCGGAATTAGTTAACACTTTTGAAACGTAACGAGTTGATCCGGCGGAAACGGTGCTCAAAGACACGTGTAGCGAAAACTGCCTAAGGCCCATTCAAAAATAGTCTACACACTCTTATCTTTAAGTCGTAAAGGTGACAATTGGATGGCAAGTTCCGAAAAGTGAGCTAAAGGTTGGTAGTGAATAGCCAAGAGCTATAGATATGTCGTCGGCAGAATTCGGCCTGTGTGATGCCGGCAGTGTCGCCCGGATCATATCCGCCGGATATGGCGCGGAGCCGACACCATCGGACATTATTGTCTTGTAATTGAGACGGCGTGTCGATTTGTTCATTTGGTGGGACGGTAATTAAGTTGCGAGGGGAGGAACTGATTTAGAGGAGCGCCCCGGTTGAAGGGATTTCAATGAGGTGAGGTTAAGGGTTGGAATTGCAGGGGAATGCGTGTGGGATAGATTAGCTGCTCGGAAATGTGATGTCGATTTGCTTTTATGTCAATGTATCCATCCGCAGATCCAATAATAGTATTGTCAAGTATCAATTAGGACACATTTTGTAGTTTCAACCTTACATAGATTATTAATAATATAACTTGTCCATAATCTAAGCTTCCAACTTTAAAGTTACGGTTTACGTTTATAGTAAAATTTTATCAGTTATGATAATGAAGTATAATTATCATAAAAGTTATTCAGTTAAAGACTTAGTTAGCCATTGAAAAACCATTTGATTTGATCGTATCAATAAGATAGATTTAATTTATTAAGAGAATTTTGTGTACGTAGTGGCAAATGCATCAAGAGTTATCTTTTGGTGCTATATCAATATATATCAATGGCATTTTAATAAGTAGATATGATGGCACTCTTTATAGATCCCATAATAATACAACTAATTAAAACAAAACATTTGACATAAAGTCTACATCAAAATGCCGCATTATTCTATTACTACTATTACGAACTCTTATCAAAAACAAAGACAACGGAAAAATACTGGAGATTACGACCGATTACACGCAAATACTGTAATACACACGCCGACTGTAAGTCTAACAGGTGATTTGGCAACATTATAACCCCTGAATTTGCTCACCTTTCCTCGAATTCTGATCACGTCACAAAGGACAATACGTAGAACTTGGGTTGAATTATTCAACACAACACAAGCCATCGAGCTCAAAATAAATATCTAACAATCGGCGCGCTATCTAATCGGCCGATGATAAAGTCTAACGCGTCATCTCACTGGACAAGCCTGTTCACGAACGCTTCCTTGAACAGTTGGCCTTTGATTTCAACATTGCCTAAAGGCATGCCATACAAACTTGTAATCAAATTATCTCGCAATAAAGATTAAATTCGCTCATTTTGTAACCAGATGTTTAATTTAAGGATAAGGTTCCCGACCTACGGATCCAATATGGTTACAGATTTGCACGCAAATTCGCATGTTGACCCGACGTCGCATGACGGATAATCGGTTTATTTATGCCTGAAGTGAAAGCATTTCTACCATATTGGTACGAATAAATTCTAAGAATACTTAAAATTTACATGAGCGAACATTAAATTTTGCTACAAATTGCGACGTTTTCAAACATTAGGTTGTCTGGCACATTTTTTTTAGAGTTGATTACAAAGAATATTTTTTCATAATTAATGTTTCATAAGTTCATAATAAGTTATGAGTAGTACAAATAGTCCTACATACGAGTAATAGTGATTATCCTAAGTAATCCTACATAATTATGGTCAATATTAACCTTTTTCATTATTTAAAAAACATTATAACGTAATTGTTTACAATGAGACATATCATGACATACAATCGTTGACAGTCTGTTTTTGGTTCTGTAATTTTAGTCCATTAAAATTTACAATTTGATTAGTGAAAATGGCAAAAAGATTTACAAAACCCGCTATAAACTGGGCGGAGCTTGAAAAAAGAGTTCCACCTGAACAGAAGGCTCAATTCTTTGCTTTTAAAGGAAAATCTGATGCTTATTTACGGCGGTAGGTATTTCATCACGTTTACCACTAATTATAAGTAATATTTCATTCACATGTATCTGAATCCTAATCACAATTTCATAGCTCAAAGCTAAAGTGTTTATTATGAAATCCCACCCACTTTGCAGCTCAATTCTTTCCCCTCTGGCATTTAAGTCTAAATCTGAAGTTTGATCCCCATTCTCTTAAGGCTTTCATTTCCTTTCTCTTTATTTTCTATTAAATTCTACGAGCTATTCCAATCTATTAAATTCTCTAGTAAACTTCATAATATAGCTCATAAAAATTGATGTAGTAGTGATGACCTCACCTTTCAGAGTTTTGGCCAATCCTCCAGAACCGCCTAAGATAGACTGGGCGGCTTACCAGAAATCGGTGCCCATACCAGGTCTAGTCGATAAGCTCAAGGCTGACTACGAGAAGTTCCAAGTGCCAGTCCCACAGGACACCTTGTCGGCCAAAGTGGATGAACAATGGAAAGCTTTGGAGCCGGAGATCAAGAGCTACTGCGCTGAAATGCAAAAAGATATCGATACGTGAGTTTTACTACCTACTGAACATTATCTTACGATACAAATACTTCTTTATATTTATATGCATGACGACACGAATTCCTGAATGTAATGATTTGACAGTTCAGTTCATCATCACGTCAAAATAGTGATATCGCGATATTTTCATATAATACGCCGTTGATATTAGATTGAAAACTTTGCTCTGACAGGCAAGTTTTACTTGGAATGTCGCAACAACACCTCGTTCTGTCTTCTTGGTTTGTGCATTTCTTTTATAATCTTTTTTCTCTGTAATTTAGTTGATGTTTGTACTATGTGGTTTGTCGATGTTTTGTTGTGATGCCCATGGAATAAAGATTTCTTATTTATTATCACATTGTGACGTGGTGCACGTCTTCGCGCGTTTTGCCGGTATCTGTAGCCGTGCGCAGATTCCTTCCTACCAAATTAGCTTGACTGCTCTCGCGCTTGGCAGAATGGAATCTGCGAGCGGGAGCTGATTCTGCAAAACGCGCGGATGCGCGGTGCAGTGTGATAACCAGTAAGCACTGGTAATGGAAAAATTAAAGCTAGAAAGTATAATTGCTGTATCTAATCAAAAATATTATGCATTGTATAAAAATGCGCAACAAGTAAAGACAAACACTACAAATAAAATTTCAGCTCATATTACTTCGACGGCTGAAATCTAGCCGTGAGGTGATTCCAATTTCTCTACTTCAATCAATCAACAGCCCTTGCTCACAGCTGAACGACGACCTCCTTTAATTCACTCCACATTTCTGTAACCCCGGGCCTCCCCTATCCAGCCACCGCCAGCAGTTCTTCTAAAGTCATCAGCCCAATGGGTTGCGGGCTGCAGGGCGTCCCACCCTACGTTTGCCTAAACGCGGTTGCCTGAAAAATATCTCTACTTATGATTGTCTTTATTGATCAGGGCGACAAAAGAACTAGCGAGAGTTAAATCGCTTCCGAAATTCGAGGAGATGACGATGGAAATGTTTGCGGAGATGTTCCCCAATGATGCTGTGAACCCCGTGGCGAGGCCCACGTACTGGCCCCACACTCCCGAGGAGCAGCCAGGCTACAAACCTCCTGCACCGATAGCAGAGAAGAAGAAATAATAATGTCTCGTTCCATAGTGTATTGTGTATGTTTACAGCTAATAAAAGGTCAGTTGATGTATTTGACTCTCTGTCTTTTATTATCATTTCCATATAGTGGACGGGCCAGGGCTGCTGATTGAATGTTTGATACAATCAGTACTGCATACACGACTACAGGTACTCGCATCAGATCTACGTCAGGGTTACATAGCCTTCCTTCCGATTTCAATATACTAACATATCTCTAAGGCCATCTTCAACTATGCTGGGGCGCTTGACCGCACAAGAAATTGACTGCGTGTGAGAATTGAAGCCTTTTTGAAAGGTAACGAAAGCTAATTGTGTACCTATACTAACAATTTCCTACTTTGTCTTTTACTATAGATAATTGTGCTATAACTTTATTTCTGAAAAAAATGTGACGCTAAAACCTTCGGAAAAAAACAATTTCTTAAGAATTCAAGAACTATCGGTCAGTCTCACAAAAAGTCGGTCGACTGCCGCTGCGTCCGTCTAAGTGCAAACATAACATAAGTTATTGTTTCTGGCCGCGCAAGGCGAGGGATGCAGTCCGCATTCGGGCTAAATATAACGGTGCACTCAGGGTCGCGGGGACATAGCCAACAACTCGCGCGCGGCAAATTATGATTGATGATTGGGTTGCGTTTCACGCCGTCTTTATTTTCGTCTTTATTAGCCCTCTGTAACTAGATATATGCGATTGGGTTAACCATTGGCGATTTATAAATAGCTATAGTAGCTACGCCAGCTAGAATAGCGCATTCGCGTTCACATTACTGGAGTTCCAGCGGAATGCCAATATGGGCGTTCAGTGTGAATACACTCATTCCATTTCATGAAATGCCTTTCACGTGTATTTCAGGAAGCATCGAATAGCTGTGTGCAAGTGGATACTAAAAGATTTTTTGTTTCTCAAGTGGCTATCAAGTCCTGTGATAAAAATCGTCTCACGGTCAGCGAAAACATTCTTAGCGTTTTAGCCAATCGAAGAATGGAATTTCGGTTTTACTTCTTATTTATATATTTTAACTACAGTTAACGACATATTGAGTGCTACTTGATAGTCGGCGCATAGCTTTTCAATAGAAGAACATTGTATACTTTTTTGTTATAATCTTGATAGCATTTAGCTACAGTCCTTAATGTACCTAGAGAAGATAATGATTGACAATGTTAAGATAAGTTTGCATATTTTTATATATGTTATCAGATATACCTACCTACTATCTTTTAGTAGGTGTATCTTTATAACTTAAAGTAGGCGGTGTTGTCCACGTATTCATACGTAGGTAATCTGATTAAGGATTGAAGTCTAAAGATATCGTTTGAGGACTTTGAAAATGATCAAAGAAAAGAGGTTTTATTGATTTTTTTACGGATCGCCGATTACATTTTCATGAAGAAGCGCGTGGCGTGTGCGAAGATATAAATCGCATGCGCAAGCGCACGCCCGAGGCGACTGGTGGCAGACACTGTGATCTTACCGAGAAACGCACAACACGAGTCGGCAGGCAGAGAACTAATCGCTCTACTAAATGCACATCAAATTTGGAATTCATATGGATCAAGAATTCATGAAATTTTAGGCATGTCTGCGGCGTGGGCGCATTTGTTCTACCTGGCATTTGGTGCAAATTAAACGTTTAACATTAGCATATCCTAGGAATTAAGCAGTGTAGGTATATGAAAGATTCAAAACCTTGCATATAAAATGCTTTTGGGAAAATGGGTAAGGGGGACCGGGTGAGTTACGATTCCAGTTAAATTCCTAATCGTAGTCTATTGAAATAATTGGGCTCCTAGTTCACCTACTTTAAAAAGATGGATTGCACTAGGGATGCTGGGAGAAAAATGTCTCGGTTAGTATGTGGCTACATAAAACAGGAGGAAATTCTCTTGTGAAACATAAAACAATGCTTCAGATCCTTATCACGTCGTTTATGTAGATGTTTAATGACTACATGTCTTGCATTCATGAATTCCCTGATAATGTTTTGGTAATTAATTAACGATTTTCCTTTGCCAACGCCACTTATTTTTGAGTTAAAGAACTGTAAGTAAACACTATATACAAATGTAAAAACATCACTTTCATCAAACCCAAGGCCAAAGTGCTTGTATGCGAGACTGTCTCCAAACCAATTAAAAATTTAAGAATATTACTCAAGTGTATACGAGTGGTTTGTGGGATTGTGGGTTTGTTGACATAATGGCCTATCCTTTTGACCAACAATAGAAAAAATATGGGAATGTTTCCGGTAGTCAGCAGTAAAGACGAGATGATGGCAGATCACTCGGCAGCCGGCACGGATATCCGACGGCAATGGAGCAATCGTGAATAGAATCGTGAATCAGCATTACTTATTTTGGGAAAAGCTTACGAAAACCGTGATACCAAATCAAACGATGCCAAAACTATAATAGCAAACCGTCAAAGTTGTTTTCGATTGGTCTTGTTGTTGCGTGCAACAACCCATGGTGCAACCTATGCGTGCAACCATAATATTACCTACATAAGGTACGGTCATCGGATTATGATTAGGAACCTCAAGACTGATTCTTTTTTATGGCAGAGGGGGTAAATGGGCCTGAAGTTCACCTGATCACTTCAACTAATATTTGTATGTTCTTTTAAAATTAAATTCCATAGTTTATTATTGTCTCTGAAAGTCCCGGTCTTAGGTGCTAGATGTGCAATCGACATCTAATCGGTCTATTGCACCAATGCTAGATAAGTACGTATTACTGCGTTCGCCTCTCAGCTAAAGTCAACTCGACTATTTAAGAAGCAAATGCTTAATGAATAAGCATGAAAAGCCACCAGAATGATCTAACTTCAACGTCAAAGCCAAATCTATTCACGTTGATCGTTCATCTCAAACGGCCGTTGATTCAGGCATTAGTCACAGAGTCATGAATGGCTGAAGGTGCCGGAGAAAGGGGAGCGAGGGGCGGCTATAAATAGCCAGGCTGCAACAGGTGGCGGTGCCCCGAGCTAGGCCTGGGCCCTCTCAGGCAGAGCCGTGGAGCTGAAAGTGAAAACGTTTCCGCCCCTTTCGCGATGCTTCCTTGTATACCAATTTCGCTAAAAGTACTTTACAACCTCTTCTGACTGCGTTTTCTAGTTGACTATTACTTAGTTACGTTGTGATTTGCGTTTGTCGCATAGGATTATTATGGACTTTAGAGGACACTGTTTTTGAAGTCGTTGGCAAGCTTGGAATTATTTTAGTTAGCTTAAGAATTATTACTTACAAACAGAACAGACTTCGTAAATAAAATGCCTTATTTCCTACAGTTAGAGAATTTATGCAATTGTTTCTGAGTTCAGTTCTATTTTGTTTATATTAACGTTTTGCAATAACAATTCACATTACTATATTTTTAAACACTTCGAACTAAGTGTTAAATAGGTGGATGCTATAGTAGATAGGATGACTCACACAAGAACACACACTACAACACGTTTTGAATCCTAAAGATCGAAAGTAAGTTGTATGTTTAATTTATAATATGTAGTAGTCCGTGAACTTCACAGTATAAAAGAGTCAGCAGGTATTTAAAGGCGGGGTTCTTAGGCTGACTTGAACGAAGATAGAAGCCGAAACCTTGGCCTAACGGCGTCGACACCCACTTGACCAAGGAACGCGTTGGACGAATGCTAAATAAACATTTTGGCGTCAGCGCTGCTTGGGAAACATATAACGATTGGCTGATTGACGTGCTACTTACTATGGTATATCTTTATATGTGACTATTTCTTACTACTTTTTATGACTATTATAATCATATCTGGCATCGGCAAGCTCAGAGTTGTATGATTTTATGATCGCTAAGGCATCTTTAGTAGGCGGCCAAAATTCGAGTTTATTAGAATATTTCTACCAATAACAAATTTTGTACTGTATAACTCATATTAACTGAAGATTTAAAACTTTATCTTCTCCTTTTCGAGTCGGTGGTAGATAATAAATATATTGGTAAGCAATGGCTCCGCCACTCCAACAGTTAACATTTATCAGCAAGCAGGAAACTCCGATGGTACATATGTACCAATGTCCGGGAGACTACGCCGATGCACCTTTGGAGTAGATGAAGACTTTACCGAAATCAAATGACATCGGGTTTCTTTCATATTGAATACAATTTTCGTCTTTCGGCACCGACCTTTATTAGGGATGGAATTAACATAGAACAAAAGGTTTAATTTTAACACCATAGTATTCTTGAATCCATATAGCCATGTGCATCCCGTGATACATAAATACATCGCGAGCACTAATGTTTATCAGAGTCGACGACCCCGCGCGTGGACGTGCGATGCACATGAACTTACTAACAAATTGTTATTGTTTATGTTCAATAACTCATTTTGTTTATTTTAGTTGTCCTACACATATTTACTGTTATCGTACTAGTAAATCTTTTTGACACTGATGCCATGCATAATGCCTTCTTAACTTTAAATTTATAAAAGCACCTAGGTACCCCCTATGTTAATGCCTTACAAATGATGTATAAAAAAATATATTTTCTAATAAGATTGCATTGAATGAAAATGATAATACTGACTTAGGATAGTTTATTAGCCGCAGCTTTATTTACAAGCTCTACTGCAATATGTAAAAGCATAGCAAAGCTCAAAACACATCCTTAGAACCGATATATCATTAGAATCGTAATATTTACTTAATACATGCAAAATCCATGTTCGTATCAATGACCACATAGAGATCAGGATTAGGCAAGTTGTGATGTTGATCGTCACTAATTAATTCATAATTAAAAATTCTGGTGCGCCCGCGCAGACGTCGGCGTCAACCAATTACGCTGCCTACGCGCCCCATGTGAAAATGAACTCTATTTTTACACGCGTATGGTGCAGTAATGATATGAAATTATGCAGTTTGAATGAAGGGCAAGCGACAGTTGTTTTATTTTGTACTAAATATAGTACTTGGACTGAATTGTTACTGTGCCAGCTTTGTGTAGCGGTGGTATGAAGCGGCGATTGGCATTCATGATACGACGATTTTAATATTGTCAGGGATTATTATTTTATTGGATTACTTTAGTTTCGGATCACGATAGGTTGAACAGCCGTGAACAATGCAGAAGTAGGTATTTGTGTTTCGCGATTTGGTGAGCCGCCGTTCGCATTCCAGTCAAGTGCTTAAAGATATGGTCAGATAGTCTGGTATTGTCTTTTGTTCTTATCTTTACAAAAATGTGATCGTAATAGTGAGCCAAAGTAAAAAACATTTTCTAATTAGGTACTTACCAGGTAGCCTGGTAGACTGGTGCCTACATTTTATTTACCAAACGTAGTTCGATAGAGATTTCCTTGCTGTTCTTTAGACAATAATGTATATTAACGTAACTACCAGTCGTCATTTGTTATGAGAACAAAAATTTGAATACACGCATAGGGTAGTTTAGCCGGTTTCCCGTCCAGCTCTGGTTTTCGTCCATTACCTACAACATTTACGCAGAATAGCATCATATTAATAGTCAACCGCGCAAGATTGGACTTGTTACGGCCTTTGACGTCATATCTGCACGTCTACCAAAATTTAAAAAGATTGACAATTCAGAACTCGAATAAAAGCTATGTCTGTCTGCGGCTTGCTTCCGAGCTATGAACACGCCATCTTGAATGTAAAAAAATTAGTGGCGTGAGGTAGCTGCACGGTAAGTTTTTTTTGGTAATTTACGCATGTATTTATTTGTTTTGGTCATTTACAACTAAGTAAAGATACAAAGTTGGCATTAGGAGGTGTTTTTCGTACTTATTTAACGAATTACTTATAAAATCTAAGTGGACGGAAATGGCATTACCTATTTCGCAAAATATTCTGTTGTCGTCCACATGGACGAAAACACAAAAATATAAGTGAAATTTGATAAATCAGTTAAAGTTAGGAATGCGAAGAAATTCATTCAATTTTTTAATGGCTGGATCTTTGTTAGATTTTCGATCTAGAATTTCATTTTCGTCCCCGAATTTATCAGTGTTACAAGCATAAATTTATATTTAAATATTTGGACGGAAACCAAAAATATCGATAAAAATTACTCTAGTTTTCGTCCAGGTACTTTAATATAAGTGGACGACAAGTAGAAACACCAGTTATTTAGTTTTCGTCCATTACAAACAGCGATTATTATCTTGGTTAGGCATGACTTTTTTCACTGCTGTTATTATATTATCATTATCGCCTATATCATTTGCCGTTTAGTATATCTGCATTTAATAGCATTGTTTTAGATGACGTCATTAGCCGAAAAAATAAGGAAAAAAACAAATTCTTACACAGAAGATGCCGTCCCAGGCCTCCAGCACCTGCCAGCCGTCCTGCGCAAATCGTCACTCCACCTGGCCTGAGGGCGTCCTACACTACGTTTGCCGAGACGTGGTCTCCACTCCAGAACTCGTTTACTCCAACGGTTATCGGTTCTGCGGATGATGTGGCCAGCCCACTGCCACTTCAGCTTACTGATCCGGTGAGCTATGTCGGTAACTTTGGTTCTCTGCCGGATCACCTCATTTCGGATCCGATCTCAGAGAGACGCCGAGCATAGCCCTTTCCATAGCTCGCTGAGCGACCTTCAACTTGTGGACTAGCCGTACCGTGAGTGTCCACGTTTCGGCTACGTATGTCATAACCGGTAGAACGCACTGATCGAAGACTTTCGTCTTTAGGTAACTGTGGGATCGACGATGTGAAGACTCGACGAAGTTTCCCAAACGCTGCCCAGCCTAGCTGAATTCTCTTTTTATCTCGTCCTCAAAGTTGTTTCTACCCAACTGCAATGTCTGCCCAAGGTATACATATTTTTGAACAGCTTCGAGGACGGCGCCGTGCACTGCAATCGGTTCCGGTAGAACATCTTCATTGAACATGACCTTGGTTTTATCCAAGTTCATCCATAGGCCGATGCGCACAGAGGAGTGAGCCAGTTCATTCAGCATCTGTTGTAGGTCCTGCAGCGATTCTGCCATTATGACGATGTCATCTATAAATCGCAAATGTATTCGCCATTTACGTTGATGCCACGTCCTTTCCAGTTCAGCGTGTTGAACATATCCTCCATTGCATTAGTGAACAACTTTGGGGAAATGACATCCCCTTGTCTCACTCCTCCATGCAACGGTTATAGGCCTTGTTTGCTGGTTTTGTACTTGGACGGACATGGTGGCGGCTTCATAGAGACATCTCATCACATGGATGTATCGCCATTCTACTTGGCATCGCTGCAGGGACTCCAGAACAGACCAGGTTTCAACCGAGTCAAAGGCCTTCTCATAGTCCACGAATGCTAGACACAGGGGCTGATTATACTCTCGCACTGTGTGGATGTGGTTTGTGGTGCCGTATCCGCTCTGAAACCCAGCCTGTTCCGTTAGTTGGAATTCGTCGAGTCTTCGCGCAATACGGTTCTTGACCACTCTTGAAAACAGCTTATAGACGTGGCTTAAAAGGGAAATGGGTCTATAGTTCTTCAATGGGGTTTTGTCTCACTTTTTGAAGAACAGGACAACCACACCCCTAGTACACGCCTCCGGAGTTCTCCCTTCCAGAAGGACAGCGTTGAAAAGCTTTTGGAGCTCCCTTAAAAATTTGTATACGTGTAAATTCCGTTTTGTTTTAATTGTTGATTGGATAAGAATGACATAAGTCATATTAATTCTGATTTTGCAAACAAATCTAAACAGATTTTAAAGATAATTAATGTTTTTATCAGCCAAATGCTGTTATAAAAAAACATTTTGTATGTTATTATAAAAACGCATTATAGTTGCATTTCATTAAGTTGATTAAAAACACTATTATATCACTGATTTTTAATTCATTGCATTCTAATCCTCTTTATTAACAGCGGTCGAAAAGTAACGTAACATAGGTCGAAAACTAATATTTTTGGACGAAAACTGACGAAATCGGTACTTTTCACTAAAATATTTTTTATAAAAAAAACGATGACTATAATTAATTGTCCCTTGGTGTAAACATGAAATAGACTATATTAGCGTTTAATAAAAATATAGTTTGTTAGATTTGGCCCAGTGGAACATATTTTTTTTTAATGTTTAACCTGGCAACTCCACTAATTGGACGAAAACCGGCTAAACTACCTATATTTTTTTTAATTAACGAGTGTATTTGTATTATTTTTAACATTAAAGACGCTAGATAAAATAAACTAAAATATAGCACAATATACCTTCATCATAATATAAACAAAACAATTTCACAACACTTTAAACATTCATAGTGGTATCAACAGATAACATTCTAGTGAATGAACTCTAGCCAAAATTCCCATGTGGGTGGCGCGACTCGTGGTCAGATATTAAAACTTAAACGTTTTATTAATATACATTTGTCAACTTGTAAAATGTTGTAATGCAACAGGTTTCCGCTTTGCAACAAATTATAAAAAGCGGCTGATTGTGAGATTGTAGAGTTCATTAAAATTCACAAAAAACCAGGTGCTTTCGGTCTTCACCCAAGTTCATGATTAGATCATCTCGCTCTTTTTTCCTTAGAGTAAACGGGATAGAACATTTCTTAATAGTTCGTCGGAGCAAGTCGAGAAGAGTTTTAGAGATGGGCTATTGTGTGTGTGTGTCTGTGTAGGAACCTGTGCAGAACATCTGTTATTATCGGGTTTTGTTTGGTGACTGCAAAAAACGTTTCAAGATTTACGTCGACACCGGTTTTAAATGGCTGCTAAAAATAATGTTGCGCTATTCGTAATACTAGTAGTTTTTACGATATACCTACTTATTTGAAATATTGTAACTACTTACGCAAAATACTTAATGCTGAGAGCGTGAGCTTATGTTTAGCCTGGATTAGAGTCTAGTTAAAGTCTTAGTTTTTATAATAATTAAACGCACTGAATTAAATCCATGCACTGAAAATCTCTGGTCTTTAAGTAGGACTCGTTATAATAAGTAAATAATACGCATAATTTAGCTATTCTATTTAAACATTATTATTTACCCAAATCAGTTACCTAATAAAACTCTTGACCGATTGGCGATTTTTCTACAAAGTTTTCATAGGGTAACACAAAATAAAGTACTTTTTTGGCCAGCATAAGCGACACAACCGTCAGTTACCTACCTAATAAAACTCTTGACCGAATTTTTCTAAAAAGTGTTCATAGGATAACATAAAGAACTTATTAAGCCAGCATAAGCGACACAGCCGCTTAATCTGATGAATGACACAACTGTGCTAACGAATAATGAAAGCAATTTATGAATTCTGCGAACAAATCATAAAAGTACCTACGTAAGATACTTACATACACTTACACAATGAAAGAATAGTGCAGCGAGTCTTGTAACTGATTGATTGGCCCCATGACTTGAACTTGGCCCGCTTTTGTTTTATTTTTGTAATAACTCGCACTATTTCTTTTCTTTCAAGAAATTGTCAACAATACATTTTAAACACCTAAGTAAAACACATGACTCAGGACACAGCCTATGTATTAAATTTTATGACGAATTAAACATTCGAGGGTATTAATGACATTTATATCTTTAGAAAATTTTACCATAAGACGTCTGTAATAACTTTTTATGTAAATGTTTGTATTTTAGTAAAATAAAGAATTGGGGTTGTAAGAACGGCCTAATTTAGGTACCCACAGACTAATAATGCTAAAGCCTTGGGCCTTGAGTCAGGACCAAGTTATTTACATGTTTGGTACCTACATAGTACATACATTACATATTTGATAACTTTGGGTACCTGAACTGAATTTGAACGAAAGATGGGGGAAGGGAAGTAATTTCAGACTGCATAGGGGTTCAGAATACTAAATCAGGCTCTGGTAAGTATGTGTTTGGTATGTCATTTACTAAGAAGTTATGATCTGACGCTGTATCAATTCTTAGACAGCTGATGAGTAATGGTTCAATATTGTAGTGTGTCCAATCACGTTAGGGATATAAGCATACTACCCACTAACATATGAAGAGCCCGCGTAGGTCGAAGAATACTGTAAGATAAACAATAAAATTATTTACCTATCTAGGTATTCCAGCGATGCTAATGTCCTTGGTTTTTGAATGATAATTATGATTCAACATGCGGCAAGTCTTATTACATCTGAGTGATTACTAACTCATCTCCAAAAAAAACACCTACTTACAAATTCAAAGTTATCTGATATCCTAGGTTTCTACGTGACATTTATGTTTTCTTCTGCAGATAGATAGCTAATTTTATTATAATTATCGTATAAAGACTAATTATAACGAACCGAAGTAAAAAAATAAATCGCGGCCAAAAACTCGTATTAAATAGACACAACATTCAAACGGCTAACATATCGTACACAAATATGCCTTCTATTGACGTGATTGAATATTTGAAGTCCATATTCGCATTAAGAAAGTGAGATCCGTCCCAAATCATGTCAGCGGTTGAGTTTCTACCTGCTAGGGGCAGGGTCCCGTTGCGTGCAAGGTGTATGGCACCCTACGAACACACCCGCGCCGCACGCACACAGGGAACGTGGTCGCATATGGTCATGCCAGTAGGGCTGCCGACTCTGTCCAAACATCATAGATCTATAGAGTCAATCAGCCTCTACCAGCTAAAACAAAGTAACTACCTACATAGTTAAACTTCACTAGAGTCAGGTTTTTCACAAATGTACGTCCTCCGCAAACTTTGCCACTCGTATCTATGAAAAGCCTGCCAAACTATGCGAGCTAAGCAAAACTGTCTACAACTGAAGGATGAAAGCCATCCGCTTCCCAATTATTTTCAGATGACAGGGACAGTGAGAACAGGGTCGTCATTAAAAAAAATTAAGAATTTAATTTTAAATTCAAGTCTCCAGCTTAACCACGACCAAACGTAGTGGTACCTTAGCAACGTTTAAAACATGGTACTTATATTCGTTTGACAACGCGGTTATATTTAATTAGTTACCTATGTAAAACTGGCCCGTTAACACATCTGCCTTCTGAACAGAGTGCCGTGGGTTCAATTCCCATTCTTGATAAACATTTGCGTTTTTGTTCTGTGCTCAAACACGTGCTGAAACGATGGGGTCGGATCAATGATGCCTGAACAGCTAAATATGCTTCTACATATAAAATAATTTAACAACACTTACGTTTTTCCATGTCTGGGATTATAAATACGAAGATAACATTCATTCACGCATCACTGGCACTGATAGTTAAAACTGAAATACCAAATAGAATGACTTTACCACACAAAATTAAACAATTTGAACTTGCATTGGATCGCACTTAAACCATAGACTATAAGGATTATATTCACAATTGCGAAGAACTTATACCTTGATTTGGCGCTTTCCAAACGAAACCATTCGCAAAATGCAAATTTTCTTGCTTATCAATGACCTTCAGTCATTTCAGACGTTTAATAAATAACTACTCAGAGACGTGTGTGATCTTTCCATTGTGCCTAAAACGTCGATGAGAAAACAAAATGTTCCGATAAGAAGTAGGTGCCGACGCACGAAATGTGAACCGTGTCGTGTGACGTCATGTGATCCTATTCGCAGCTGACGGTTTGATGTGGAAACGGGAATGGAGGCGATGTTAACCAAAATTTGGGGTAAAATAGCACAACATACCTATGGGCCATACAATATCATAACCCGTATTGCTTACATGAAACAAAATAAAAAAAACTTCGCTCTCAAAATCGAAAATGAAGACAATGCCTTTAGGTCATCGTTAATTAGGAAAAAAATAAAAACAAGGCAAATAAAAATGTCAAAGTATGTAGTAGTTAATTTTGTCATAGAACGGTAAAGCACATGACTATTACATAATTTAATTTAAACTCAAGAAAAGATAAAACATTTATAGGTCATGGTCATTATAAACCTCAAGGAGTTGGCAGGTGGCCAAATGGGGACTATAGTTCATTCGCGTTAAGAAAATTATAATTTCTAGCGTTTTAATTGGCTAGTGGCCTGTCAGTGACCTGTCAGTCACTATTTTCTTAACGCGAATGAACTATAGTTACGTATTTGAAGTGTCAGCCCTAGAGAACAGCCCCCCCCCCCCATCCCCTCCCCTTACACCCCAACACGCCCGATAGTGCACCGAACCTCAGCTGCAACTAGCTCGTCAGATGTCGATCGACAGTTTTTTTTGTTTATGTCTCGTAAAATGAGAGTAGAGGCAAAGGAATATTAACTTGATCTTGAAGCGCGGCCGGGCGAACCGTTGAGTCTTGCAATTTGTTTTCAATTATCATGAAGGTAGACCAATATTTACTAGTGCTACTATTTGTGATGCAATCTTTCATTAGCAGTTAACCCAGACTATATAGGCAGGCTACCTGGGAGATATTACATTTATAAATGCGTTCCATTACATAATAAACATTAGAAGTAACAAACATTCCATGTGGCCCCTAACACATTAAGGCACACCCTCGAACATTGATAAAATTGTTCAATATTGTATTGTACTTACGAACCCTTATTTCTTTCCTCATTTACCTACTTTATAGGACTGATATGGTTTGTCAATTAAAATTGATTAAAATATATAAAACTAGCTGTGCTCGCGACTTCGTCCGCTTGGAATAGTTATATTTTTCCCCGTTTTTTTACATTTTCCACTGGTCTATTCAACACAAAAATAATTTTTCAATTCGGACCAGTAGTTCCTGAGATTAGCGCGTTCAAACAAACAAACAAACTCTTCAGCTTTATAATATTAGTTAAGATGTAGGTTCTTCGAACTTCTGTAATTTTTGTCTTTCTTTCTCCATAAAACATTTTATTTCTTTGTTTCTATAAACAACATTTTATTAATCTAAGTAGGTTTGCCTACCTATTAACGCTCGGAGTGAATGATGTTTCTATCGGGATTAGCTTTTAATGTCCCTTCATATCCATCAAAATTTTCATCCAAAGAAACGGAATCTACTGAAAGGCTTTGAATGATATTATACAGTAATATAGCATACGTTAGATAAACACAATTTTAGTATCTGTGTACACCGATAGGTATTCAGACGGATAAAGCCGAAGGCTGCTGGTAGTAATTCGTAAATTAAAAAGTTAGTGGTTATGTCAATTTCTCTTCAAAGGCGTCCCGACGATTACCGTACCATTCATTCGAATAGAATATCAATTGGCTGGCGGTACTATAACCTTCAGATACGCAGATAGCTCGGGTAGGTGGCTGATAATGTGATAACGTCGCATTGCGGACTGCTAGTGATTTTTCACGGCCATATCAGACAGGGACATGACAGCATGTTTGCGTATCGTGGACTATTATAGGTCGAAAGTTACAATGTGCCGGTGCGTCCTTTAATTTGTAGCAAGACTTTATAATTACCCTAAATATAGTATTTGACTACAGCCCATACAAAAGGTCACTTTTGATGTTTATTTTGATATTTATTAACCGACTTTAAAAAATGGAAGAGGTTCTATAATGGAGAAAAAAAGATTTTTTTCTGCTAACGTCCTCACGACCATGTCTATGTTGTTACGTGGGTAAACAAAACATCACACTTAATGCAAGGGAAAACTTAAAGCTTTATGATCAGAAGTTTGTGTTAGAATACCTATGTACCTACCTATTATAGTGTTGAAAGAACTGAACTTGATGTATTGAAACATGCCAAAATAATACAAATATTTTCCACCCAAGTCTGTCTAGTCACTGCATTAAGCCTGGTAAATCCTTTAGGTAGGTACAAAAAATGTCTAAAGTTTTCAGCTGACTATGGTCACGAGTATCAATTCAGTCGTCATTTACTAGATATGTGTTTTGTAGTTATACCTACTTAGGATAGGTATTTCCTTTTTACCATTACCATATGGTTAGACCTAATGGTATTTTATGGTCCAGACAGGGTGACAGTGGACCATCTAGGTTGTGTTAACTCACACTCGATACTAGCTTTACTATTTAACTTTTAAATTTATAAGTAGTGGCACAGCATCATTATGCTGAGGCCATTGTCTCCTGTCGCCCAATGGAAAGCGGAGAAACCCAAAGCAGAGGATAGGTAGTTATTCGAATAACTATCCTCTACGTATCTTATAGCAGCCGTACACGGACGCTTCAAGCAGTTGAGACCGACCGCTTGAGCCGCGACCGCGCGGTGAAGTATAGAAGCGGTCGAGACTGCTCGAGCGGTCGTGTGTATGGCAGCTATGAATGACTATAAGCAGTCGATTCTCAACTCCTTGAAGCAGTCCGTGTACAGCCGCTCTGAAGGGTGACTTAGTATTGAGTCAAATTCATAGCCATAGTGTACATTAAATCTATCCATCTTTAAACTAATCTTACAGTGTAGATTACTTTTTACGTGCTACGTCGGTAGTTGCTTACGTAGCAGAATGTGTGGGTATGCGGTAAGCACGTACCGTAGCCAGCCGGCATAGCGGTAGCGGTACCCATTCACGTATCGAATGTTTATTTCGCCAATAACCATTACCAGATTTATGACGACGTAACCGAGACGTTGAAATAATCGAAAACTGCCCACGGCATTGTGGGAGCGTTGGATAATACATACACACACATTCGCGGTCAGCTACACACGTTTATAGCACTTGTAGTATCAAACTGTAGTGGTACGAGTATCAAAAGGTGATAGCAGGTGCTTAGGTAATAGGAAATGTGTACAATATTTTGTATTGTATAGCAAGGAAATATATTTTAATAACGGAAGTATACCACCATCATCAGATTAAAGGCTATGGAAGGTAGCTAAATACCACAGGACGATGACGGGCAGCAACGTCACCGGAGCAAGGAGCTACGCCATGCGATCACCCGCCTGCCTAGAGTGGCGATTATGGGTAAAGCCTCCAGTTGTTTGTCTAAAGTGGCGAACAACTGGAGAGGCCTATGTTCAGCAGTGGACTGCAATAGGCTGGTGATTATGATGACGATATTTGTATCGATAAGTTTCCTATCTTATGCCTCCAAAAAGTATAAAAAAAACAATGTAATTTCTTATGACTGCTGGATCCGTCCTTGTAGGTTAGGTACCTACTTAAAATAGTTCTAACTAATCTATAGCTGTTAGGTTAATATAACATCGTAAAAATCTACATCGAATCTAACTTCTTCTATTTTGTCATGTTTGACGGGTTTGTTGATTGTTAACGTACGTGCGTACGAAGCTTCGTAAAGAGTTCACCACCCTAAATTTAATTATACCTCATATCTACTATGTTCAAACACATAGTACTTATATATTACATACGTTCAATTAAAATAACTTACCAATGAAGCTTGGGGACTCGCTACAAAGACCAAATGTATTAAATGATTCATAAAACAATGATGAGAATGTTATTGTATAATACAATTAATTTATTAACTTGTTGAAAATGTTTAGAGAAAGAACTTGTAGTTATATTATCTTAGGTGTTTTATTAATGTGAAATAATAAAATTAAAGAGTATCTTATCTCAGGGATACCTATATCTAGGTACGTACATATATGGAGGATTGGAGGCTTATTTTTATAGAAACGAGTAAGTATATCTGGTAAGCAGACTTACAAACGCGTTGATGCGTATTAATTAATACCTACTTTAAATAAAGTAATTGAAAAGTAAACAGCAACAATGTTTTCCAAATGTCTTCGACCGCTGTAACCTTGTTTATGTGAAACTAGTACACAATATTTTTTAGTAAGTAAATTACCCGCGTATTCATTAATTATTCATTTAAAGTTTTTATGTGACATGATGATGCTGACAAACCAATGAGTTTTCATTTGCGAAGTTCTAGACAGAAGTTCTTATCACGTGGGAGAAGTTAAAGCGATGTTACGGTCGTTCGTAACTACTAAAGCGAAGCTTGATAGAAGTTGTTCAATCGCTTTCAAGCAGAAACTACTGTGGTCTGTGGTTACTACAATGGTTTAAGATATTCATTTTTTCAAAATAATTAAATTTATCACTTGTTCAGAAAACACAATAACAATCAATTAAAGTAAGACAGTGAAAACATAAAGTGTGATCCACACTGATGCATTCCTATTGCTAAAAGAACATTATCTACCTACTACAGGAGTTAAACCCACAGATTACCCCCAACCTAACTGGATCTATGCTATTTATGTACACGGGTAAGGACTTGATAGCTGATGCAGAGGCTTTATTTATATTGCTATGTATTAAATATGATGGTTGTAGAATATTATGGTTGGAAATACCCTGAAAACGCGAATCAGTCAGGGCAATTTCGACTCAAAACAATAACAAGCTTGTTATCAGATATCGCGCTACATCGACCTGAAGATAAGCGGTTTCTAGATACTTGGCTTGATTTCAAATTATACTCGTAATTGTTAGAATTTATAGATGTGTGAGCGTTGCTTATTTCTGTAAACCGTTACGAAATTGAGACCGTTTGAAAATAGATGATACATAATAATATCAGCCTGCTTGTGGCGTAAATTATGTTTGCGTTATGTAAATTATTAAATCGTAATAGGTAGGTACTATGAAGTAATACACATTATTTAATATTAGCTGACCTGGAACCGTATCTCAAAATTACTAAAATATAAAAACAGTAGTCGATTTTCCCGGAATTTAATTTCCTTTTTTAAAGTCCTAGTAATTAGACAAAAAATAGGCACATTTAAAGATTCTTAAGTAATGCTACACTTGGCTACACAATGCTACAAACTAGACATCTTTAACATCGACAAAATATACGTCAACATAACGTAGGACATTTTGGTCATAATTACTATTTAAAAAATATTACCTATCAAAATATCTGCGATTACACCGCTTCTTGGACTATTAAGATTAAGGTTATCCCCCGGTATAAAAATGTGTACTAAGCCATAATATTTGAATTAATAAAATCAAGTTTAATCATAAAGTTCATTGTTAAACATAAACAGAAAAGATGTGTATAAAGTCTTAAAACTAAAATGTTACCTTAGTACTAACCTGGTTTACTACTATTCAAAGGTAGGTACGATCAGCATCAAAAATCGCTGAATACTACCATGTCAAAATAACAGATTTGTTTGTTTCCAAGTGATTTCTATGCATAATGAAATTAACTTTATTTTGACACTTAGCTGTGCCCGCGACTTCGTCCGCGTGGAATAGAGTTTCATCCCGTTGGAGGTAGAATTGATCAAAATTCTTTCTTAGCGGATGCCTACGTCATACCATCTACCGACATACCAAATTTCAGTCCGATCGGTCCAGTGGTTTGGGCTATGTCAGTCAGTCACCTTTGAGTTTTATATATTTTGACATAGCACTAAAGTTTTCAGCGACGTTTGATACTGACCGTACCTATCAAGTCTAAAAGGAAACCTAGTTGTACATCAGAACATGTTTTGCCAATCGGCTCCGTGGCGCCAGCAGGGTAGTAAATTGATTGCATCACAAGTCACCTACAATCTTCCCGTGGGTGTTGCACGGGCGCCTACGGAAATAAGAATGGGGTATTGATAAATAAGTGTACCTATGGTGACTAGATAGATAAACTGACTGGTAGAGAATGCCTATGCGGCATTAAGTCCGCCTTTTGTACACTGTTATAATTGTGCAATAAAGATTAAATAAATATATAATAAACGAGACGAATTTAGTAGCAAACAAGAAATTAAGGAAGAATTTAAGTACATCTAAATTTAAGAAATTAAGTACTTCATATAAATAAATGAAACGAAATGAAACCAACCCTTCAAATTATGAGAAATAGCAACCAAGATCATGGTACAGTTACTATGAAATTGACCACGTTATTAAATTACTAAACTATTTTATTAGCTAGCATTTAGTTCGCCTTTTTGTGCAATAAAATTATTTTAAAGATCTTTTCAAGAAAAAGGTAAGAATGCTGCATTGTTATGTTTCTACCCCAAACTGTTTCTTATCTGTACCAATTCAGTACTAACATGAAAAGAGCATAATATGGTCTGACCAATTTAATATTACATACAAGAAAATGCTGATATAGTTTTGAAAGTTTCGGTATTTGAATACATTATGAGCTCACATAAAATATGTGAGTGAAACTAACAGTAGGTACATAACAAAATTGGGAAAAAGCATCCTGCTCTTCCTATGAAAAAAATGATAGTAGGTAGGAGATAGGTAGACGTTCATACATTATTATTCCACAATGTACATAGATTGTAGTACTATTTGGGCATTCTTCGTAAACGCCATGTTCACGAGTAGTTGTAGACTAGTTTACAACACAATATTGCCCATTAACTATGCGGCGACAATGTGAACATCCACCTGCGATGACTCATTCAACACGCTGACTCTGTGTTTTGTGTCATTTCTAGTCACAGAACACATATGTTAATTATTACCGATTCAGACAAAATTTATTTATAAATAAAGCATATTAATTTCCATTTCTATTGATAGATTTGTTCATTAGTTGCCACACTTCGGTGAGTTGTTTCTTATTTTAAGGCACCATTACCACCACGTCCCGTCGATACCTACCTTCCGCAATATTAAAAACTAATTTTCACGTCAGACCTTTTGTGCTACTCTACAGTATGTTACGGATTGTGATAAGGTAGTATTTTTTTATAGTAGCTCGGCATAATGGCTTCCCTACGCCTGATGGAAAGCGAAAGAGAAGCCTAAGTCGCTGTGACAACAGGCAAGTAACTATTCAGTTACCTGTCAGTTGCCACCGCCATGCCGGCCCAACCCTAACCCTCCCCGAGCTCCGAAAACCCTACTCACCGGCAGAAACCCGACCAGGAGGTCACTTGGCTGCGGTTGGTATTCTATGGGTGGAGGTCCTTCCCCGGACGGGCGGCTCAATTCGAGCGAAGATTCGCTATGCCCTACCTTTCTACCGCTCCAAAGTGCATGAATGAAGGACTAGACCTTTACAGGTAGTAAATTTCCGTTTCGATGCTGTGGTATTCTCCTCTCTTTTTGAGGACGGCTTGAGTCCCTACGAAGGGTTATCAAAGTCGTATTGAGCAGAGTTCTGAAGTAAATGGAACGTAACTGGGACAAAACAGGTATGATAGACAAAGAACTTGAGACGAATGGTAGCAATATCTATCGTCTATGCAATTCTAATCACAATACCTATTCAGGTCACTTCGGGAACGGAATTGAATTTGATAATAATGAAGCATAATATGTAGTTGCCGAATTAGGTTTTGGATTCTGAAGTGTTCTGAATAGAGGGTCTAGTTACATTCTAGTAAAGGTGATAGTAATGGGATGTAAGGGAGCGCCCTATCACCTTTTCGCTCCAAGCCAACCTCACCTGACCGTGGTGCATCCTGCCGAATAACAAACGAGGCGCTGGCAACCGACTGGTGACGGTATCACAATTGAAAGCGTAGCTAAATACCACATGCCGATGACGGGCAGCAGAATCACTGGAGCGAGAGGCTGCGCCCTACGGTCCCCAACCGCCTACTGAGCGTGGCGATTATGTGTATGTCCTCCAGATATTTGCCCTAAGCGGCGAACAACTGGAGAGACCTGTATTCAGCATTGGACTGCAATAGGCTGATGATGACGAAAGGTGATCAGTAGAGGATCTAGTTACATTCTAGTAAAGGTATCCCCTTTATTACTCGGTGCGATGGAGTAACGGTCTAAAGTCATCATCATCATCATCCACCCCTCGTAGTCTACTGCTGGACATAGGCCTCTCCAATTGTTCGCCGCTAGCTCGACCCTGGGCTTCTCTTCAGCCTAATTAATTCTTCAAAAACCGGTATTAGTACGCGGTCTCACCAGTCCCAATGTCAGAAGGTAGGGAACAGGAGCAAGGGGGACAGGATCAAACACGGTCGGATTACTATTCAATGAGATAAGTGGGTACTAAAATAAAGATTCATTAAATTATGAATGAAGCAACACGAATCAGAAAGGACGCTAAACTTTGCAGGTTATACGAATACTGGGTATTCGTCCGGGTAGATTACAAAGAGTAGGTTTATTATTGAGCAATATCAAAATTGCATCACATTCTTGTTCCAAAAACTTTGGACGTTAAGATACATTTTGAGCACCTTGTTTATCGAGATGAAAATATGTAATATTGTCTTTTATTTGAAAAATGTTTTGGAACTTTCGGTGGCTAGTTTTACCTATTTGGCAACTTATCATTTGTGTAGATCTATTTGAGCAGCTTACATGCTCATTTAATGCCTACCTATGAAAACTCTAATAAATATAATAAGATTGACCTCAGTACATAGGTACTCTAATAAAACACAAGAAATATGAAAATAAAATGTGACTAAACAAAAGTAGACAAAAAAACTTCAGGAAAATAACGCCTAAACACGTGTTTATTGTTTAGTGGAATTACAAAAAATATTATCAGAGATTAAACATTATCAAAGCATGCCATAATCTTGAGTTTTAGAGATTTGTTGTTTATTCAATTGGTGAGATATGATTGCCTGCTCATACATCGCCGGCAAGGCCCTGACATGGACAGGAAAAGTCAAATGATGAACCTACCTACCCCGATAAATGCGATCGTAAAATTTTGATTTATGATCCAGTATCTTATCAGCGTTATGCCCCTCAACATGATTTAACTGTAATGCAATATTGTTTCGCGTTCAATATTCAACGTCATGCATATCAAAATCGCGATTGCAATTTGAGGAGCTCCTAGACGCATCAAGTGTAATCGCCGCTGGTCCGAAGGTGTGGTTGGGTAGTTAGGTATGCGTTGCCATTATCGGGATCGGCTTGCGGCCAGTCCGCTCGCCACTCAGGTAGCGCCGGGATAAAAACAACACTTGAAATGGAGCGGACGCACCTCGCTCTCACCTAGATAACGCTCGGCAACATCCATACGCAAC
The DNA here is from genome assembly GCA_031163375.1 of Conogethes punctiferalis. Taxonomy (NCBI): domain Eukaryota; kingdom Metazoa; phylum Arthropoda; class Insecta; order Lepidoptera; family Crambidae; genus Conogethes; species Conogethes punctiferalis. The sequence goes on from CM062093.1 coordinate 6,826,863, forward strand.
GATCCGCTATACCGTCCGTCATATCATTATGAATCAACCTCTATCCTGAACCGAATCGACATAGCAAGAAGCCCTAATCACCCATTCACACTGCACGTACTCCGATAATAATATAAATAGAGCTTAGCGCTCGATGAATGAACCTTATAACATGTAAATTCGTCGTTCAAAAATCGCGACACAACACGGCGCGTAGGCGTCGAGCTTGAATGAAAATAAACATTGAACGGTCTTACCTTTCTATTTTGATATTATCCAGATTAACGTTATTGTCACAGCACTCAGTAAAGACGGTATGGATGTGCGGTTACACAGAACTGTGGGGCATAACACTGGACGCGGGATGGTCGGCGCGGGCGGCGCGGTACGTCAGCCGGCCGGTTCGTGCGACACTGGCGGCCTGCGCTCGCGTCTCCTCACGCACACACACCCGTTCATTCAAATAAACGTCCGCGGTGGGGAGAACTTATGAATGGACGTAGTGCTCGTATAGATACCGCTGATAAGACGCTGTGCAAGCATTATACAATGATACGAGCCGCGGCTCGACGCCCGAAAACGTTTCTAGTGACAACTTTGGACATACTGATGCCAGCGAAATTGGAAACATAGTTTCGAAATAGGGGCAATTTATGAAACTGGCATACATAAATAATTTTATAGGCGGCACGCCTGACAAGCTCTAATTTAGATATTTTCTCAATTTCACTTCAATAACGAACATAATATCGAACTACATATATAGGTACCTGTGTCCATCAATAGATTTTAGAAATAAAATACCTATAGCCTTTCTATAAATAATGTAGATTCGTCTAGAACAATAAATCTTATTATTAAATTCAGATTGTATGTTTTGCATTCTCAGAAAGATTTTATGAAATGATAATTGAAAGAACTTATTTTGATAATAAATTAGTATTTAATACATTTGATAGTTTTCTTACCTATATACAAATCAATAACATTTTGATAACATAATATTATACTTTTTCAAATTAATGTGTTTATGTAACATACGCAATACATTAGTTTCACCTGCGTTCTCAATGTCCGCAGGTTAAGGGTCGGCTACCAGTAGCCACTATTGACGAATACAAGTGGTATAAAATCAATATTAGTGAATAAAATCATGTTTTGCGTTTACTTAACCTGCGCCTTGTAGGCATACAAACACATCGCACCCGCTGTGGAATTTAGTCGCAAAGAATTGATCCCTCTCGAGTTCTAATGCTGCCCGTCCATAGGAGCGAAGCACAAATGATAAAATTTGTGTTTAAATAAACTTAATTGCATAAAACCCCCGTTTCTCTTCGCGCTCCCTGATGCTACTGATGGATTTCTATCTCGCTCATCAAATCGGTGGACAGGCAGCCTAATAGATTGTGTCAAGTTGTAATTTCCTACCACACTGGTTGAATTAAAGCCTACAGCCCCTATCAAGATACTAACAGCTTGCGTGTGAAGTCCGTTTACGACAGGCCTTTGAGGAAAGTCGACAGCTTGTGACTCTTGTAGTCGGACCTTAGCTGAATGAAGTTGTGTAAGATGGACTGATCCAATTCCGCCTGTTGACAAAAGAATTTTTCTGATTATAAACCTCTATTTTATTTTTCTGGCACACATCATAATCTATAACTATGCATAAAACCTACACAAACATTAAATTGGATACGATAAAGTTTCCACGAACATATAGGTTCATCAGTGGCGCAACTACAGAGTGCCAAGTCGGAAAATTGCCACATGCTCCCAGCTCGCAACCACTCTCAACATTAATTTGTAGTTATGCCACTGTAGCTCATATAAGCGAGAGCATCCCGGTCTATAGGTTGTCTTAAACGGATTTTAATTCAATACTTGTTACGTGAAAGAGGAACAAACATCCATCGATCCAAACAAACTATCGCATTAATATATTATCCTTTTAACATATTTTTTATCAGCCACAGTGGTCCTAAACGGAAACGCGGCCCTCCTAAACAATCCTGGTGGCAGTCGATCACTGCAGATGCGAAGGCGATTGGGACTTGCAGCCAAGTGAAGCGTGAAGATCAAGACCGCGCGCGATGGCGCTGTAATGTGGATCCTCTCTCCCTTCCAGGGGACATCATCATCAGCCTATTACAGTCCACTGCTGGACATAGGCCTCTCCAGCTGCTCGCCACCTAGGACAAACGTCTGGAGGATGTACCCATAATCGCCACGCTGGGCAGGCGGGTTGGCGATAGCTTCTCGCTCTGGTGACGCTGCTGCCCGTCTTCGGTCTATGGTATTTAGCTGAGCCTTCAGTTGTGATGGTTATACCACCACCAGTCGGTTGCCAGTGCCTCGTTTGTTATTCGGCAGGATGCACCACGGGCAGGTGAGGTTGGCTTGGAGCGAAGGGATGTAAGAGAGCGGCCTATCGTCACTTCTAGGGGACATAGGACAATAAGTCAAGCCAATCCAAAGTACCTATTTGAGTTCATTGTTTTTTTTTGTCATGATAATACATTATTATGTCCATACTTTTAATACATGTAAAATTTTTGATTCAATCTCGAAAGCAGGATGTTGCCGTAGGTATTAGGTATTATCTTGTTTATGAAGTTTCGTTTTCTTTATCTGAATATCATGACACTTATCAAGACAGAAATGGCTGCTATATTTGATATTATATTTTTTCGTAATTTAAGAGGTAGTCAAGTGGTTTGCCAGGAAGTAGATTATTAAAGTAGGAAATGAATGACTGGTTGTACTAAGCGCCAATTGAAGTTTTACACAGCAAATGCAATAAATAACAGGTTCTATGATTAAACCTGATTTTTTGTACTTTTTTCTCTCTGTATTTATGAAACACGGCCAAGTGCGAGCCGAAAGTCGTCTTCATTTATATGTATATGTATGAATTTATCAAATGATGTAACTAAAAGTATAATTTATATCGCCTTTATTTTAATTATGTTTAAACGTTGCTTCGTAGCTACCGAGTTGTATCTTTTGATTGCGCTTAGAATTAGATTGGGTACAAACGAACAATAAAATGATCCTATAATGGTTCGATTTTTCTTGTTGAGGCACAGAACCTCTGAGTACTAAAACACTCTGATTAAAGATATGTTTTCAAGCTACAATTATAAAAATAACAAAAAACAGCGAAAACAAAAAATTGTAATAGTGAACTCATAATTTTCTTGTATTAGGATAATTTATTATGTAAGATTTCATTTCAATTTATAGACAAACAGAGAAAGTAGGTATGTTTAAAGTAAAGGAAATAATGTTGAATACTTGGAATGAATCCAAATTCATTCATACTTGTATCATACTGCTTATCAGGGTAACCATATACGGAATAAAAACTAATTATAAAAACAAGTTTGTGGTTATTTTAAGCGATACCATATTGACGAAGAATGTCCCGTTACACGTCGCTGAACCAGTGTATTGAATATTCTATGAATGTGCCAGTTGGCTATTTAGCTTATCTATTTATTTTTTAATAGTACAATTGTATAAGAAACTTAAAATCTGGAATCTGTATAAACTAATACTAAAATGGGTTAGGGTTGGGCCGGCATGGCGGTGACAACTGACAGGTAACTGACCAGTTACTTGCCCGTTGTCACAGCGACTTGCGCTGCTCTTTTGCTTTCCATCAGGCGTAGGGAAGCCATTATGTAGAACTACTATAAAAAAAATAAAAAAAGTGATTAGATATATTTTATTTAGGAATGTAACGGAGCGACCTATCACCTTTTAGCTCCAAGCCATCCTCACGTGCCCGTGGTGCATCCTGCCGAACAACAAACGAGGCCCTGGCAAACCGACTGGTGGCGGTAAAACCATCACGATAGAAGGCGTAGCTAAATACCACAGGCCGATGACGGGCAGCAGCGTCACCGGAGCAAGAAGCTACGCCCTGCGATCGCCAACCCGCCTGCCCAGCGTGTCGATTATGGGTATATCCTCCAGAAGTTTGCCCTAGGTGGCGAACAACTGGAGAGGCCTATGTCCAGCAGTGGACTGCAATAGGCTGATGATGATGATGATTAGATTTTAGTCTCTTTTTGACATAGTTGTTTCAAGCGTACCACCAAAAGTTAATAATATAAAAGCGAACCCTCATTTCCTTCCTTTTTTTGGACTGCCTTGTCGGTCTAGCGATCGCATGGTGGATTATGAGAGTAAAGGAACCGAGAGAGCACCTGTATGTCTTTGGATAATCTCCTTGGAGATTGGCAGCTAGCCGGAATTTGTGTAGTAGGAGTGTATTATTAACATGCCTTCTGGGGCAGTCGGGTAAAAAAACTCACGAATAGGCATATGCCTAGCACTAATTAGATCTCATATTTTGTTGGAAATTTAACAGACACAGGGATTTCATTAGATTTGTGGCCGTATATAAGCCATTATCATCATCATCGTTGCAGGCCACTGCCGGACATAGGCCTCTTCAGTTTGTTCGCCACTTTGGGTAAACACCTGGAGAATTTACCCATAATCACCACACTGGGCAGGTGTAGCGATTACAGGGAGTAGCTTTTCGCTCCGGTAATGCTGCTGCCCGTTATCGCCCTATGGTACTTAGCTACGCCTTCCATCGTGATGGTTATACCGCCACCAGTCGGTTGCCAGAGCCTCATTTGTTACTTGACAAGACGCACCCCGGGCAGGTGAGGGTGACTTCGAAGTAAGTTCTGTCTTAAGTAAATCTTGTCCCTACCATAATATGAAAAAGTGTAGAATACCTATATTCATACATAATTTCATAGCTATCATAATTTTCTGATTTCATGAGATATTTCAGCAAACTGCTTTAAATTTATTTCTTTATTATCAGAAAGATAAATACTTGTATAAGTAAAGAGGAGAATGATTTATTTGCCTATTATGTACATAAGATATTAGAGGTATTATTATATATCATTGTATTCTATCTAAATATATAAAACTCAAAGGTGACTGACTGACTGACTGACTGACTGACATAGTGATCTATCAACGCACAGCCCAAACTACTGGACCGATCGGGTTGAAATTTGGCATACAGGTGGATGTTATGGCGTAGGCACTCGCTAAGAAAGGATTTCGATCAATTCTACCCCCAAGGGGATAAAATAGGGGATGAAAGTTTGTATAAAAATTTGTCGATTTTAAGCCGATTGGGCTATGACTTTGCATGTATAAAGCTATACTACGTAGGCATCCGCTAAAAAAGGGTTCTGATCATTTCTACTCCCAAGGGGATAAAATAGGGGATGAAAGTTTGTATGAAACTTTGTCAATTTTAAACCGTTCGGGCTGAGATTTGCATTCATAAAGTTACTATAACGTAGGTATCGCTCTAAAAGAGTTTTGATAATTTCTGTTTCCAAGGGGATAAAATAGGGGATGAAAGTTTGTATTCATGAAACTTTATCAAGTTTAAACCGATCGGGCTGAGACTTTGCATGTTTAAAGCTACTATGAGTTAGGCATCCGCTAAAAAAGGGTTTTGATCATTCCTACCCCCAAGGGGATAAAATAGGGGATGAAAGTATGTATGAAATTTTGTCAATTTTAAACAGTTCGTTCTAAGACTTTGCATTCATAAGGCTATACTATGACGTAGGTATTATTGCTAAGAAAGCGTTTCGATAAATTCCACTCTGAAAAAGATAAAACTTCAAATATTTACCTAAATCAACCCTTTACGGGATTCAATAGGAAAAAACTTGAAAGACCGAGAAATAAACTCACAGCCCAAAACTACTGATTTCTCTCAACAAATGGCCTTACTGGTAAAATTAAATCTAAATAGACTGACTTACTGACTGACATTTATATGCCTAAACGGCTAAACGTAGGTACTAGAAATGTAGAAGAGACGTAGCTTAGATACCGTAGAGGTGCACTAAGAAAGGCATTCCCGAATTCCCACGGGAACGGGAATTAGCTGGAAAATCCTTTTGTATGAAAATCTAAACCGTTTCTAGCGTCTAGCTTGAAATTTGGCATGTACGTACCTTGGTAAACTAAAAGCTTAGTTGCAACAGGATATTGCAAAATTCCCACGGGAACGGTAGTTAGCGGGCAAAACTTTTGTATAAAAAATCTAAACCGCGTAAGATAGATGATTAAAATTTGGCATGCAGGTACTCTAATGAACGTAAAGCTTACTTGCAACGAGATATTGCAAAATTCTTACGGGAACGGGAGTTATTGGGAAAAAACAAAACTTTTGTATGTAAAAATCTAAACACGCGGACGAAGTCGCGGGCAAAAGCTAGTTTATAATAAAAACCATTTGTTTTATAATATTTAGTAATAAATAAAGACGTTTGACGAGCCAGTCCTATTATCTAGACTTGCAGACATATATTTCATCCATGATACTCATGTGATGAACGATGACGACATAACTTATTAAGTATGAGTCAACTTTACGATATCGCCAAGAGATAAGTATTTTATAAGTACACATAGTACAGATACTACGTTAGATTACGATTTAGAATTTGCTTTCCAAAATGTATATGGACAGGTTATGAGATCATATACCTACTTTGTCAAACGATGAATTAGAGCGATATTATGTACATTACAATAACAAGAACTTCCTTTAAGTTTTGGTGCAAATTTAGTTCAGTTACCAATCACGTGCGGCGCAATCAACAAATAGTTATGTAGGTCTCACACAGGTCTGTCTCCTTCACGTCCAGATCGCAAGGCAAGACTCGCTATAGAGGCTATTATTCTCATAAGACCGATATTTCCAGACACAATAATTTTAACAATAGATTAGGATTTTAAAAGGACGGTCTTATGATTATATACCACTCTCTCTCTCGCTCTCCAGCGTCTCCCCCTCGCAGACCTGGTGCAGATTCTCAGGTTTGACTAGTAGCAGGTTGCAGAGGGCGTGCAGCGCGTCAAACAGCGCGTGCGTGACATGTCGTGACATGGAGTGCAGACTCACCAGCGTCTCCCCCTCGCAGACCTGGTGCAGGTTCTCGGGCTTGACCAGCAGCAGGTTGCAGAGTGCGTGCAGCGCGTCGAACAGCGCGTGCGTGACATGTTGTGACATGGAGTATAGACTCACCAGCGTCTCCCCCTCGCAGACCTGGTGCAGGTTCTCAGGCTTGACTAGTAGCAGGTTGCAGAGTGCGTGCAGCGCGTCGAACAGCGCGTGCGTGACATGTTGTGACATGGAGTATAGACTCACCAGCGTCTCCCCCTCGCAGACCTGGTGCAGGTTCTCAGGCTTGACTAGTAGCAGGTTGCAGAGTGCGTGCAGCGCGTCGAACAGCGCGTGCGTGACATGTTGTGACATGGAGTGAAGACTCACCAGCGTCTCCCCCTCGCAGACCTGGTGCAGGTTCTCGGGCTTGACCAGCAGCAGGTTGCAGAGTGCGTGCAGCGCGTCGAACAGCGCGTGCGTGACATGTTGTGACATGGAGTATAGACTCACCAGCGTCTCCCCCTCGCAGACCTGGTGCAGGTTCTCAGGCTTGACTAGTAGCAGGTTGCAGAGTGCGTGCAGCGCGTCGAACAGCGCGTGCGTGACATGTTGTGACATGGAGTGAAGACTCACCAGCGTCTCCCCCTCGCAGACCTGGTGCAGGTTCTCGGGCTTGACCAGCAGCAGGTTGCAGAGTGCGTGCAGCGCGTCGAACAGCGCGTGCGTGACATGTTGTGACATGGAGTGCAGACTCACCAGCGTCTCCCCCTCGCAGACCTGGTGCAGGTTCTCGGGCTTGACCAGCAGCAGGTTGCAGAGTGCGTGCAGCGTGTCGAACAGCGCGTGCGTGACATGTTGTGATATGGAGTATAGACTCACCAGCGTCTCCCCCTCGCAGACCTGGTGCAGGTTCTCGGGCTTGACCAGCAGCAGGTTGCAGAGTGCGTGCAGCGTGTCGAACAGCGCGTGCGTGACATGTTGTGACATGGAGTATAGACTCACCAGCGTCTCCCCCTCGCAGACCTGGTGCAGGTTCTCGGGTTTGACCAGCAGCAGGTTGCAGAGTGCGTGCAGCGTGTCGAACAGCGCGTGCGCAGGCGCAGGAGTGGCTCGTGAAGCGCGCCCACACGCCGCCGACCGGTACTCCTTTACGTCGCAGATCGCGATCATCGCGCCTGGTGATGGAACCCATGTTAATATATCATCATCAGCGAACATGTATGAAGAGATTGATAAAAGTGGGCGAAGCTAAATTTGTGTGCCAGGTTCGTAACAAATGGACGGACGTGGTCTCTGCCTACCCGTCTGGTAGAAACATGTGACGTTATGTATGTATGTATGTATCATCAATATGTCCTACGTCCACTGCTGGACATAGGCTTCTCCCAATGACAATTGGGATTTGGGGTTGAGTCAATATAATTATGTGAAGTTGATGTCTTAATATTTATTTTTGGGGATGTAAGGGAGCGACCTATCATCTCTTCGCAATTACGACCAAGTCAGTTTAAAGTAAATCTAATCAAAAAAATATTAACACAGGTGTATTTGTGCGAGCTGTTTGACGCCATATTTGTTTTACTGCCTACTAACGCCGAGTGGAAAAAAATTTACTAATTTACAATCACCTAACTGACAGCTTTTCGTCCAAAGGGCTATATTTACAATTCGCTAACTAGTTAGTTGGAGTTTAGTCATTCAATTAAATGTCTTCATTCAATGAATGCGCTAGCTATTTAATTAAATAGGAGATTCAACCAGTTGACTGCAGCATAACCATCACGACTGAAGGCGTAGCTAAATACATCAGGTCGATGACGGTCAGCAGCGTTTTTAAGGATTTATTTGTGGTACCTTCGTTGTTCTGATACCCATAACACAAGTGCTTAAGCTACTTACTTTGGGATTAGAACAATGTATGTGATGTTGTCTGATATTTATTTATTATTATACCTGCAGAATTGAACTGGAAGTTGTGCAGATGGTCGTAGATGACGCGGTGCAGCCGGATGGCCAGCTCCAGCGTGACGGCGCTCAGGTTGTCCCCCTCCAGCCCCGAGTGGATCTTGTCCATCACCGAGTTCAGGTACGACACCACGGCCAGGCATGCCTGATGGGAATAATTCAATTAAGAGAGATAGGGCATAGCGAATCTTCGCTCGTATTGAGCTGCCCGTCCGGGGAAGGACCTCCACCGTATAGAATACCGCAGCCAAATGTGCCTCCGGGTCGTGTTTCTGCTGGTGAGTAGGGTCTCCGGAGCTCGTGGGGGGTTAGGGTTGGGCCGGCATGGCAGTGGCAACTGACAGGTAACTAACCAGTTACTTGCCAGTTGTCACAGCGACTAGGGCTTCTCTTTCGCTTACCATCAGGCGAAGGGAAGCCATTATGTCGAGCTACTATAAAAAAAAATTCAAATTATTTATTTCAGACATAGAATTCCATAATACACACAAAGTACAATGTAGGTTTGTGACATAAAATTTACACAATACGTAGTTAAAAACAGAAAGACAATACAAAAAAAATATACTGAGCTACGAGACATGCAGCCGAACCCACCGCGTCACAAAACGGCAGTCTATTCGACTGGCTACAACGCGCAGAATGCTATTGGAATAAGTCAGTAGCATTTTATTAAATTCGCTTTTTATACCATAAGGTTTAAATATTTGCCGTTAAATTTCTCCTAATAGAATTTTAGCCACTACAGATCATCTCTTAGGAGACTAACCAAGAACGCTAATAAGTCTGGGCGAAATATAAGCTTTATTTTTATTTAAAAACAGAAACACATTAATAGAATAGAAATTATCTTGATCCAGTCAAGCACAACATACAAATGTACATAAAAATTAATCCGCACACAGTGGATTAGCCCAGCTAAACAATAATAAATGATATGAAAACGCCCCTTAGAAAAAGTTGTCCAGTCTGAAAGGCATGTTCTGTTGACTTATAAAAATATGGAACAATTGATGAAGGTAGAGGTAATTAGTTAACTGCATGGTCATCATTTTCAGCTTTTATCAGTTCATTGCTGGACATAGGCCTCTCCCAATGTTCGCGCTGTGCACTTTGACCGATCCTGTTAAGTAACTTAGTCAAGTCAATTTGGTTGGATAGAATCTGCGAGCGGAAGCAGGTTCTATTTATATTTTGCCGACGACGGGGGTCATGTGAGGCTACAGGCTTAATCGATGCGTTGCTTCTTAGCCCGAAATCTGGACTTCTGGGACGCTTGGACGCTTAGAGATTTCTTCAGGATTCCTTCTCTCGCTACCCGGTGCGACCGCCAAATATGTACTGCCAAACCGCGTGAAGGCGAGTCCGAGTCAGAGTCCTGCCTTACCGGCGAGGCGAGCGTGTCGATGTCCCCCTCGGGCTTGAAGTCGGTCTTCTTCTGCTCGGTCTGCAGGTGCAGCTTGACCCAGCCCACCACGGCGGCGATGGCGCGCTCCAGGCCAGCATCCAGCTTGTTCTCGAGCTGCTCCATTATTACAGTCTTCTTCTGGACGCATTCCGCTTGCTTAGAAGTCGCACTACAAAAAGATATAAAAATCATATCATCATCGTCATCATCAATTCAAGTTGTTCGCCACTTTGGATCTGGAGACTTTACCCATAATCGCCACACTGGGAGGGCAAATATGTAGGGCGGGTTGGCGAGGAAAATCACATAGGTATTTTTTCATTACAAAGATGAATTTCAAGGCTTCAGGACTTAGCGAATCTTCGCTCGACTTGAGCCGCCCGTCCGGGGATGGACCCACCCTATAGAATACCTATATATATATTCTTTTATTATGTCGAGCCACTATAATAAACAAAAGAATAAAGTTATCTTAGAATAGCGAAACCACTGGAATCTACAAATTATAAATAATGAGTTACATTAATCAGCACATTCAACAAATTTCATAGCTTTACATAATAGTACAATGAGAAATAAATGCAGGTAAATTGACAAGAATTAACAAATATTTTTATAATCTATAGTTAAATTGACTGGCTCGGTGGCTCAATTGGTAGTGACCCCTGCCTTCTGAACCAAGGGTCGTGGGTTCGATTCCCACCCGGGACAAACATTCGTGTGATGAACACTTGTGTTTGTTCCGTGTCTGGGTGTTTATATTTGTATTTAAGTATGTATTTGTAGTACCTTCGTTGTTCTGATACCCATAACACAAGTGCTTAAGCTACTTACTTTGGGATCGGAGCAATGTATGTGATGTTGTCTGATATTTATATATTATATTTATTATTAAATTGTCCCATAATTCTGTAGGTAGTTTTTTTATTAGTTTGGTCCCGGTCAAGTACTCGTATAAATATAAATAGTGCAGATGTTGAATACTGCAGGGAGATGACTGAAATGACAAGATAGGGCTTTTCCTCTGTGCACAATTGTGTGTAATACTATTCCAAATGTACTATCCCTGATACCCATCCTACACTTAATTACAAATCTATTATAAAAATATTAAGGACAAAACTAACCTTATACATGGTAAAACTGATTCCTGAAAATGTTCCACAAACATCTTCACAATTTTATTTGCTTCTTTCACTATGTCGAAGAAGTAGATCTGGAAAAAAACAAACATCAATGATTTTAACGTTAATATCCTTTTTTATAGCATAAGAAACTGTGTAAACATTTCTATGATAAAACAGGTTTATTACCAATGCTTCTGCATTGGTAATAAACCTGTTTTATACAAGTACAAGAAATTACACTTAAAAAGTGTTTTGCGTTTTTTTATACAGCTATCTTATAAAAGGTATACAATATACATAAAAAAAAAACAAGTTAAAAATTATTAGAAAATACGTATAGATATGTCAATTATAAAATTACATTACCTGCGGAGGGAACTTGCTCTCGGCTATCGGTATGGACTGCAGGCCGAGGTCTAAGGCGTAGTCCACGTGTTCCACCAACAAGTGCTGGACCAGCACATCAAGCAGTCCGATGGTCGTGCCCGCTAGCTCGTTGGGGGTGCACAGCTAAAAATAAGATTTAAGCCATTTCAAACTACAGATAAGGTAAATAGGGACCTTGCTTATAGGGATATTTTCCGGGTCAAAACAATTACAATATATCTAGTCCGTATTTTAGATTATAAAAATATATTGGACACTTATTTTTCCTTTTTTCATGTAGGAGTGGGGGTCTTTGACGTCACTCACTTGCGAAAAAACTCCCAAAATATATCTTAGTCATTTTTGGTCTAGGTAATTTACAAATGAAAAAATACGTGTCTTTTATTTTTAACAATTTAAAAGACGGACTAATTACTTTTTTTTCGGCAACAGGCCTACTATGACGTGCAAAAGTATTACTAGTGAATCTACTTGCAGAAATATTTAAACTATTTTATTCTATTTTCTTTGTGGTAGGCTCGGCGGGGGGCTAAGTAGTCATTTGGAGAGCCACAATCAAAGCGCTGCTCCAATGATCTCAACTCAACCTTACCCTACTTTCTTTGTTCTGATACCCATAACACAAGTGCTTAAGCTGCTTACTTTGGGATCGGAGCAATGTATGTGATGTTGTCCGATATTTATTATAAAAAAAATACAAAATACAATTGAAGCAAGGGGTTGGAAAAGTACTGAGTTTTAATTAAACTATCACGATCGTCGCAGGTCGCTTGACAACCGAGAGGTCCTGGGTTCGAATCACGTTAAACCGTTGGTCCTGCGCTTTATCTTTCTGATATCATGTTCGCATCGGATTGTGAGAGTAAAGGAACACTTTAATATCTCCTGTGTGGCCTTCATAAATAATACTTCAATACATAATATTGGCCTCAAAAGATCTATCTACTCCAATAGTTTAGGAACCATTTGCACTCACTGTTTTGCACCTTAGGAAGGAGGTCTTCGCATCGTTCAACATCCTCTGGACTAGGTCCTCGCTCAGGAACGTCTCGCCGCCATAGTTCTCAATCTGGGCTATGTTGATGTTCGCGCGGGTACCGATCACCGCTTGTAAATCACGACGAAGTTCTTGGAAGCTATAGAAATACAAAATATTAAATGCCTATGTGAAAATGCCATATAATATGTCTCATTGTATCGGTCTGGGTGTTTGCTATGTAAATAATGTATTTATTTACAAAAATCAACATATCTAAGTATGTTAATCAGCTTCTGCTTAGTTTGGGACTACACACTGCATCTAGTGCCAGGTAGCTAAATTACAAAGACGAGAATAGTAGTTGTACTTTGTCGGCAGACGGACGCAAGGAATGTCAAAATAATACCCCCCATCCCTTCTGAATGACATGCATTGTTTCATAGACAATATTAGTCACAACAACTCCTCTTTGTACTTGTCCCGGGGGCTGACCATTTAATACCAAAGTACAAGCTAAGCTTCAGCTTAGTTTGGGACCAGATGTTTACTGCCATCTAGTGCAAGATAGTTAAACTACATGAAAAGATGGAACCAGTAGTTGTGATTCCGGCCGATAGATGGGCCGTTATTCAAGGAGTGTCAAAACCAATATCCCTTGTATGACACGCATTCTTTTATAGAATATTCCTTATAAATAACAAATCCTCTTTGTATTTGGTCCGTGAGTCCAGCGCGTCAGATACTCACCCGCCGCCCTGTATCTGCCGCTTGACGTGCTGCTTGTCCGCGTAGTACCCGTTGAGGTGAGTGGCCAGCGCGGCCACGAGCCGGCGCCGCTCCAGCGCCGCGTAGCCGTCCAGCGCGTCAGATACTCACCCGCCGCCCTGTATCTGCCGCTTGACGTGCTGCTTGTCCGCGTAGTACCCGTTGAGGTGCGTGGCCAGCGCGGCCACGAGCCGGCGCCGCTCCAGCGCCGCGTAGCCGTCCAGCGCGTCAGATACTCACCCGCCGCCCTGTATCTGCCGCTTGACGTGCTGCTTGTCCGCGTAGTACCCGTTGAGGTGCGTGGCCAGCGCGGCCACGAGCCGGCGCCGCTCCAGCGCCGCGTAGCCGTCCAGCGCGTCAGATACTCACCCGCCGCCCTGTATCTGCCGCTTGACGTGCTGCTTGTCCGCGTAGTACCCGTTGAGGTGCGTGGCCAGCGCGGCCACGAGCCGGCGCCGCTCCAGCGCCGCGTAGCCGTCCAGCGCGTCAGATACTCACCCGCCGCCCTGTATCTGCCGCTTGACGTGTTGCTTGTCCGCGTAGTACCCGTTGAGGTGCGTGGCCAGCGCGGCCACGAGCCGGCGCCGCTCCAGCGCCGCGTAGCCGTCCAGCGCGCCCGCCAGCGCGCCGCCCACCAGCGCGTCCCGCCGCAGCGCGCCCACGCCGCCGCTCGCGTCCGATACCAAACCACCGCCCACCAGCTCGTCGCATGCCCGCTGGGTGCTGGAAACTCAATATTATCATCAGGCTGTCGCAACGAACTTGGTTTTCTGTAGGATCACCTCAATCCGAATCCGATCCCCCAGAGAACGGCCAAGCCTCTATCTTCCTTTCCATACATCCATACATAACTAAGCAACTTTTGACTTGTGCCCATGTTTCGGCTCCAGTTAAGATATGATGATAATGACTGAAAATCATGGAAACTATACACATTCTATAAAAGGCTGCAAAGTTGTATAAAACTCACCTCGTATACATTTCATATAAATTCCTCAAGTATTTCTCCACATCACTCTTATCAGCCAGCTTTGTCTGAATATACTTCTGCAGCTTCAGATGGAAGATGTTCAGCACAAACTTACTCATCACTTGGTCTGGGTTTGGGAACACATTGCTAATTATTGTGTAATTTTTTTTACACAACGGTAGCACTGCTGAGAATATGTCTTTGCCCAATAAAGCGTTCTGGAAAATAATGGATGTTTTTATAATATGTACTACTTTTTAAATGCAATTCCGGAAGAAATGGCGCACTTTGTTGTCGAAGGCAAAGATCCACTTCGGATCTCTGTACCAGCGAAGTGAACACATATCATTTGTACACATGAGATCTCTCCATCTAATCAACCAAATAAAGAAGTTATTTTTAAAATTCTTCGATATTTGTGTATGTGGGGTGTGTATGTAATAAATCAGTCCAATAAGTACAAAAAAATGTCATGCATATTCCTTATCACCAAATTACAGGCAAAGTTTTGATATAAATAACATACCATTTGGCTGGTCTCGATGTATGCATCAACACATTGTGAATATCCTTTAAAGTTGGTCATGATACTAGCGATGTCCTTCATCTTGGCCATGTTACCTTGGTTCTGGGCCTTGACAAACTCTTCAATGAGATTCCTTTCTATCTCATCATACTTGGCCTCTATTTTCTTTTTAGCCACTTCAAATTTATCTGGAGGCAACTCTTGAGCAATAGTGTGAAGTTTCTGTATAACATCTGCTGCTTCATTGAGCTAATAAAAAAATGAACAATTAAGTAATTAAAAATAGACTTTATTCCAGACTTTTTCACTTTATCTTCATTACTAGTTAAGTCAATTTGTTCATTCACATAGGCCTATTCCACTCCTCTCTATACCTTGCTACTCTCCTCCATCCTTTGGCTAGATAATTTGAATTTCGATTATAATGTTTACTGATTGGGTTGAAGGAGTAATTGAAGATCTTATCTCTGTATACTATGAGTACACTACTGACGGTGTTGATGACCCACACACTTCATTTTATGAGTTATCAGATCAGGCAGTCAACATTATTTTATTTATTGTTAAGAATTGACACAATGGACAGAGTCAGGTGGAAGATAATGGAAGAGGCCTTCACAAGTTGTACACAATTTTAAAAAATGTACCATTTTTAATTAAGAGTAATATTTTATAGTGAAATCTGGTTACAGTCTATAATAATAATATAAAGTGTTGATAAAATCTATACAAATTAAGTGACTTTGGTCCCACAAACTATTATACATAAATATTTTACCTTACTAGGGTCATTGAAAAGTTCGGTAAGCACTGGCCCAGGGCTGAGGAAGTGTGTGAGGTGCGCCAGTAAGTCCCTAGCAGCGGCAGCGCGGGCCCTTGGCGCTCGGGCAGCGCCGAGTTTCTCGCCTACATCGAGGGCGCGTCCACCGCATCGGGACATTCGCTCGTCCAGAGAGCTGAACACGTTTACACAGTGCTGAAATAATAGATGTTAACACTTTGAATGGGTGTTCCAAACACAATCTTAACTAATATTATAAAGCTGAAGAGTTTGTTTGTTTGTTTGTTTGAACGCGCTAATCTCAGGAACTACTGGTCCGAATTGAAAAATTATTTTTGTGTTGAATAGACCATTTATCGAGAAAGGCTTTAGGCTATATAACATCACGCTGCAACTATTAGGAGCGAAGAAATAATGAAAAATGTAGAAAAAAAATGGGGAAAAAATAACTATTCCACACGGACGAAGTCGCGAGCACAGCTAGTATAAGATAAAACGCAATAGGCTTGTTACCTTAAAAAATGTAATTAGTCCGTCATTTAGCTTATTCAAAAATAAAAGACACATATTTTTTAATTTGTAAATTTGACCAAAAATTACGAAGTTATAGCCCATTGAAATTATGTGTGTTCGGTGTGGCATTTGTACGGGACGGAGTGACGTCAAAAACTCCCACTCCTAACTGTTTAATGGCTTGTATCTTTGCTATTTTTTATTTGAATGCAAAAAGGAAAAAATACCAGTAACAGTGATACAAGATGAATTTGTACAAGTGTGATAAATATTCTTGAAAAGTTCATAACAATATATCATGTTCTTTCTCTGTTGTATTCTATTCTTTTCAATCCTTTGTCACCCCCTTATATGTTCATTGTGCACGTTCCAGTTTTAAAAATATTGTTTTATTTGCTCCTCCTCATACCGATGCACAGTATGAGATGATTGACTGGCACAGTCCAGAATAGACCGTTAGAAGGGTTTTGTGGTCAGCTGAATTGCGTAAATTTTTAAATATGTAGATAAGTCTCCTAACCCTTGCAATAATTGTCTCTATTTGGACACGCCAGTCAAGCCTCTCGTCCAAGTGCACTCCCAGGTACTAATGCTTTTGACAGTATCTAGTGCCCTACACCCGCACTGATTTGAAACTCCGTCTTGACATGTGTGAACAATAATTTTGGATATTGCAGATTACGGTTTTCTTGTTTTTGATATGTCAAAGCGAACTACCTTTGTTTTGTCTAGGTTGAGTGTGAGAAGGTTTTTGTCTAGCCATTTTTTTACAATACCAAGTGCATTCGCAGCAAATCCATTAGCGGTCTCACAGTAATCCCCATGAACCAAAAGTGTCATCAGCATACATGTATATGTTGCAGTTTTCAAGGGACAGTTTGCATAGCTGGTTTATGTATATTAGGAGGAGTGGGTGATATCAATCCAAAAAAAAATTGTCATTATGCCTAGAGTACTAAGTTCCAGTTATAAGATTTGAAGATCAAACTAAGGCTTTCCCTTTTTCTTTAAGTAAACAGAAACCTAGAAAAAATTATTTCCACCCAGAAATTGAACCTGGAATATTGGGATAGTCTGTGAATCCAATCAATCAATTCAATCTATCAATGGAATATACAAGTCATAGATTTCCTTCTATACTTACAGTATGTTGATCCATTATTTCAGATAACCGTGCTCCATACAATTTTTCTTCTTCTTGAACGGCCTGTTCCAATCGAGCACACTTCCTTTCCTGTCTCTCTTGTAAAACCTAACAATTTAATGATTATTTATTATATCATTTAATATATATTTGTTAAATAAGTATAAAGTTCATTTTAACAATGTATCAATTTTTATTGAGAACAAAATTTTAGTGTTGTATGACTAAATGTACTCTTATCGCCGCATATAATCACTGTTTATGCCTGATGATTGCTCGAGCGGCACAGAAAGGAGTTATTTAAATAAAATTACCTTCAAATCTTGTATAGCTTGTGTAAAAATGTCGTGTATCATTTCCGGGTCAAATTGGTCATCTTGAAGCCGAGACTCGCTCATGCCGCGGCGGACCATCCTTTCTACAAACTCGTCAGGATCGAATGGATCCTAAAATTCATAATAATTAAGTAGAATCTAATTGCTTGTACTCTAAAGCCAAAATTTTTAGTGCAGATTATTATCAGTACATACCTGTTCCAACTCTTTTATATATTGGTTCATCATCTTGATGCCGTTATTGTGTTTCATAAAGTTACTTAGTTAGTATTTAGTTCAAATAATAATAATTCCGAAAAAAATTGTATCGCAACAAAACGCCTACTTTGTTGACGTAACGTACCTAACTAATGTGACATTTTATTTTTTCCAGTTTTACTTCACTGGACTTCACATACTTATTTTTTAAGTTTAGCAATGGTATGTAGAATTTGGCTTAAATTCGTACCGCTTTGTTAATAATCCTTTTGGGAGCGGGAGTTTTGAATTACTTAAGTGTTAGTTCGATAACAAAATTATTATATATTTCACCGTTTCCTAATTTCAGAATTGATGTAGGTTAAAAGGTTAAAAACACATAGATTTATTTAAAAAATCAAGGATTTTTTGTTGATTGAATACATACTCAACTTTTCTCATTATTAGTACAGGCGGCTCTCATTATGTCTCATTTTAATTTTAGAAACAAAAGAAAAAAACTTCATCCATGTAGCATAAATGTCTTTTTGGGAGATTTCTTACTAGTGAAAGCGTTTTTTATATCCAAATTCTTTGTGATGTCTTAATATTCTGACAAAATCTTGTGCGTGCTATTAACGGTTTGTATTGTAATTTATCGATTTACTCTCTTTAATGAGAGTTGAGTGGAAAACTTATATCAGTCGAAGAGTAAACATTTTGACAGGAGGCCGGCCAAAACCTTGGACATACTGTGAGTAGTGAGATGTCCAATGTATCCTAAACGGGTTAGGATAAAGTCGATAGAGCTCAATGGCTGAGCGCCTCAGCCCTCGAAGCTCCGAGGTGAACGCCTTGGAACAACGAGGCTATCTTATCGGCAAGAAAATCGGACAAGGATCGTACGCCACCGTTCACCTGGCGGAGTACTGCGATGCATCCAGTCCCAAGCGAATGCACCTCGCGTGCAAAATATTTGACAAGGAAAAAGCACCTCGGGATTTTTTAGAGAAGTTTTTCCCCCGCGAACTTGACATCCTAACAAAAATTGAGAATCCACACATCATCCAAGTGCATAGCATCCTACAGAGGGGGCCGAGAGTGTTCATTTTCATGCGATATGCTGACAACGGTGACTTGCTGGATTTTATAAAACGCAATGGCGTTGTGCCAGAGAACCAGGCCAAACTGTGGTTCAGACAGATGGCCAGTGGCTTACAGTACCTTCATAGCAAGAACATTGCGCATCGCGACCTCAAGTGCGAGAATATTTTGCTGTCGCGCCGCTTCAATGTAAAGCTGGCTGACTTTGGATTTGCAAGATTCTGCACCGATGGAGAAAACCGTCGCGTCCTGAGCCAGACCTATTGCGGCTCCGCCGCTTACGCAGCTCCCGAAGTGGTGAGCGGAACACCGTACAATCCCAAGCTCGCCGACGTGTGGTCTCTAGGAATAATACTGTTCATAATGCTGAACGCATCCATGCCCTTCGATGACTCTAACCTGCGTAAGCTGCTGAAAGATCAAATGTCGCGTAATTGGGTGTTCCGGTCGCGCATCCGCGACACAGTGTCGGCGGCCGCCAAGTCGATCGTGCGGCACATTCTGGAGCCGGACATCACGCTGCGGCTGACGCTGGACCGCGTGCTGTCGCACGAGTGGACGCGGCCGCGCAAGGACAAGAGCGCGAGTCTGATGGGGCGGCTGGTGCAGTCCGCGCCGTCGGCGCCGCACTCGGGCAAGCGCGAGCACGAGGAGGCGGGCCCGTCGGCCGGCGCGCGCGTCTCCGGCGACCACCGCGACGCCGAGCGCGAGCGGCACGACGACATCAACATGCGCTCCCATGACTAACTCACCGCTATTTATAAGTATAATGAGCAAAAAAGTGTTATAATCTAAATGTTTCGACCTTCAAAAATCGTAAATTCTTTTTATTATTTTGATTTTTTTTACAATTGACGACTCAACTATTGTTAGTCGCCAATAGTGAAAATAAAGTTTTGATATAAAATAGTACCAAGTCTACCCCATTGTTTTATTTATCAGCTATCCACATCACGTTTACTATAGGTATGTAGATATTCGCCATATAGACAATAGTAGGTAGGTACTGTATTATCTCACTTCATTGAGGTTGCACAGTATGGCACTAAATGAACATAAACCGCTAATAATTAATTTGTTCCTTTTGGTAGATAGAAATACGAATCCCCCCAAAAACATTTTCATGTAAAATGTAGCCAAGACGAGGGCGAGACCACATTGCGTGCACTGTCAAAAAGTTATGAGATGTCATGAAGGGGCCAAGCTGACTACTACTCTACACGCCCCCAATTATTCTACAATCACAAACTTAACATCTTTGCCAAAATATGTGGATGGCCGTTTCGCATAATAATGAGGGTAATTATCTGAGGGCACGGTCGTGCCCTCGCCAAGACGAGCCAAGCGAAGCGCAAGGGCACTACCTATCTTTTCTCGAAAGGTTTCGCCGTTTTTTTGAGCCCTCATAACTTTGGTCTGAATGATGCTAAATAGTTAAAATTTTCAAGATAGAATGCCATCAGTACACTTATTAAACATACAAAGTTTGAATACCGTAGCTTTGATACTTTGGTTTTTATTAACATGTAAAAACCTCCGATTTCGTCACTGACTGACTGACTGACTGACTGACTCACTGATCATCAAAATTATAGGGTACTTCCTGAAGTCTTAGAAAGCTGAAATTTGGTATGTAAGCTGCTATTAGTATACAAACAAAAGAAAAATTATAAAAGTTTAAACTTTACCCCCCCAACCCCTAAAATTGGGGGATGGCAGTTTGTATGAAACAAAAAATTCTTAAGGTGCTTCCTGAAGTTCTATGAAGCTGAAATTTGGTATGTAAGCTGCTATTAGTATACAAACAAAAGAAAAATTATAAAAGTTTAAAATTTACCCCCCCAACCCCTAAAATTGGGGGATGGCAATTTATATGAAACATAAAATTCTTAGGGTACTTCCTGAAGTCTCACCACCCCACCCCCTAAAATTAGTCCGTTTTTTATCGGTTGTCGTATTTTTTAAATCTTTATTGCTCAAAGAAAGTACAAATGGCGCACTTAATGCCGTGTGGCATTCTCTACCAGTCAACCATTGGGCGGGCCAGAAAACTATAACATCGTCATCATCATGATCATCATCATGATGATGATGAAAGTACAAATGGTGGACTTAATGCCGTGTGGCATTCTATACCAGTCAACCATTGGGCAAGACAAAAAACTATAACATCATCATCATCATCATCATGATGATGAAAGTACAAATGCGGACTTAATGCCGTGTGGCATTCTCTAACAGTCAACCATATGGCGAGCCAGAAAACTATAACATCATCATCATGATGATGGAAGTACAAATGGCGGACTTAATGCCATGTGGCATTCTATACCAGTCAACCATTGGGTGAGCCAGAAAACTAACATCGTCATCATCATCATGATGATGAAAATACAAATGGCGGCCTTAATGCCGTGTGGCATTCTCTACCAGTCCATAATTATTTCAACTAATATACAAGTTTCAATCATCGGTTATCGGTCCCGACATCCGACAAATGTGAACAGCGCCATTCATATTCATAGGCGAGGCGATTTTTTTCCGGGCGAGGGCTGGCAAAACACCCGACATTTCTTGTCGGGCCCGGCAAGAAATCGGATTCCAACAAGTGTGAATAGCTCGATATAATATAAATGTTCTGCCACTGTAACCTCCGATTAAAATCCGGACCCGACACCCGACAAATGGGAACGGGCTGTAAATATCACAGGCCGATGACGGGCAGCAGCGTCACCGGAGGGAGAAGCTACGTCCTGCGATCGCCAACCCGCCTGCTCAGCGTGGCGATTACGAGTAAAGCCTCCAGTTGTTTGCCAGAAGTGGCGAACAACTGGAGAGGCCTATGTCCAGCAGTGGACTGCTATAGGCTGATGATGATGATGAACTGACTGCGTACTATATATATAATTTTATTCAGGGAATAATTACTAAAAAATAGGGAGAATAAGTAAAAATACAATACTGCAATAAACAAGCAACCTACAAAAAGAGGTGAAATCCCCCCAAAAACATTTTCATGTAAAATGTAGCCAAGACGAGGGCGAGACCACATTGCGTGCACTGTCAAAAAGTTATGAGATGTCATGAAGGGGCCAAGCTGACTACTACTCTACACGCCCCCAATTATTCTACAATCACAAACTTAACATCTTTGCCAAAATATGTGGCTTGGCCGTTGAGCTTTCGTAAGAACTATTGTGGAAACGAAAAAAAAATAATTACCCTCATTATTATGCGAAACGGCCATCCACATATTTTGGCAAAGATGTTAAGTTTGTGATTGTAGAATAATTGGGGGCGTGTAGAGTAGTAGTCAGCTTGGCCCCTTCATGACATCTCATAACTTTTTGACAGTGCACGCAATGTGGTCTCGCCCTCGTCTTGGCTACATTTTACATGAAAATGTTTTTGGGGGGATTTTTTTTTCGTTTCCACAATAGTTCTTACGAAAGCTCAACGGCCAAGCCACATATTTTGGCAAAGATGTTAAGTTTGTGATTGTAGAATAATTGGGGGCGTGTAGAGTAGTAGTCAGCTTGGCCCCTTCATGACATCTCATAACTTTTTGACAGTGCACGCAATGTGGTCTCGCCCTCGTCTTGGCTACATTTTACATGAAAATGTTTTTGGGGGGATTTCACCTCTTTTTGTAGGTTGCTTGTTTATTGCAGTATTGTATTTTTACTTATTCTCCCTATTTTTTAGTAATTATTCCCTGAATAAAATTATATATCAGGGGTCTAATAACAAAGGCGGCAAAGTCCAGTAACAGTAATTATACGTAATTAAGAAAAAACGAATTACATTTAAATAAAACTACATATTTATTGTGACAATGAATTTTATGAAGTACAATTTTGGTTTAGTTTATTTTATGCTAAAGTTTAATGATAAAACAAGTTAGTTAACATAAAAACATAAATAATATAATGGACATTGCCATGTTTGTTACCGACTTACTTATTTTGCCGTTTTTGTTATGAATGAGTACGGACTTTGCCATGTTTGTTAGGATATCATTTAAATAGGGAACTGCCAGGGCTGTCGCACGAAAAAATAATTTAGGATTTGAAATTGTTTTATTTTACGTAAGTAGGTAACCAACGAATGTAAAAAATACTAAGTCCATTCATTTTATACCATCAACGCAGAATTTTCCGTGCGAAACTCACAATAATTATTTTCTTCATTTTCTATATTATTATCATCTCCAATATGCTGGTTAATAATATTTTACGTTAATACATACAAAAATACAAGCGCTCTAAGCAACTTTACAGATATAATGTTCTCTTCCGATTAAGTATGAGGTATTTTGTCGCGCACCTTTGCCTAACTATGATACGATAAGAGTTTACAACCCTAAGGAAAAGTAACGACTGACCTTCGTTTCTTAGCCTTATTTTGCTGCCAGTTTTCGGGATTCGCAGCTCTCTTCCTGGTCTTATTTTTAGGAACTATTTTAGGCCTGCCCTTCATCTTATCTGTGTCACCTTATTTTAGTTTAAAATCAACTATTAAACCCTTAAAATGAATAAAAAATACTTCACACAAAACCAGCCTAGTATGAAACGGCCATTGAAATTACTCGGCCCTGATTGGTCGAAAAGGACATTGCTGGTTTTGATGTGATAATCGGGGACTTTCCCGGGTTTGTTACAAAACGTTTATTTATTGCAGAGAAATCTATTGGATTTTGCCTGATTTGTTACATTATCTCAATGTAGTCCTGCGAGAAAAGTGTTGCTACAATCAATAAATTTAAAATCAACGTTTGACATTTTATGGGACTTTGCCGCCTTTGTTATTAGACCCCTGATATATAGTACGCAGTCAGTTCATCATCATCATCAGCCTATAGCAGTCCACTGCTGGACATAGGCCTCTCCAGTTGTTCGCCACTTCTGGCAAACAACTGGAGGCTTTACTCGTAATCGCCACGCTGAGCAGGCGGGTTGGCGATCGCAGGACGTAGCTTCTCCCTCCGGTGACGCTGCTGCCCGTCATCGGCCTGTGATATTTACAGCCCGTTCCCATTTGTCGGGTGTCGGGTCCGGATTTTAATCGGAGGTTACAGTGGCAGAACATTTATATTATATCGAGCTATTCACACTTGTTGGAATCCGATTTCTTGCCGGGCCCGACAAGAAATGTCGGGTGTTTTGCCAGCCCTCGCCCGGAAAAAAATCGCCTCGCCTATGAATATGAATGGCGCTGTTCACATTTGTCGGATGTCGGGACCGATAACCGATGATTGAAACTTGTATATTAGTTGAAATAATTATGGACTGGTAGAGAATGCCACACGGCATTAAGGCCGCCATTTGTATTTTCATCATCATGATGATGATGACGATGTTAGTTTTCTGGCTCACCCAATGGTTGACTGGTATAGAATGCCACATGGCATTAAGTCCGCCATTTGTACTTCCATCATCATGATGATGATGTTATAGTTTTCTGGCTCGCCATATGGTTGACTGTTAGAGAATGCCACACGGCATTAAGTCCGCATTTGTACTTTCATCATCATGATGATGATGATGATGATGTTATAGTTTTTTGTCTTGCCCAATGGTTGACTGGTATAGAATGCCACACGGCATTAAGTCCACCATTTGTACTTTCATCATCATCATGATGATGATCATGATAATGACGATGTTATAGTTTTCTGGCCCGCCCAATGGTTGACTGGTAGAGAATGCCACACGGCATTAAGTGCGCCATTTGTACTTTCTTTGAGCAATAAAGATTTAAAAAATACGACAACCGATAAAAAACGGACTAATTTTAGGGGGTGGGGTGGTGAGACTTCAGGAAGTACCCTAAGAATTTTATGTTTCATATAAATTGCCATCCCCCAATTTTAGGGGTTGGGGGGGTAAATTTTAAACTTTTATAAATTTTCTTTTGTTTGTATACTAATAGCAGCTTACATACCAAATTTCAGCTTCATAGAACTTCAGGAAGCACCTTAAGAATTTTTTGTTTCATACAAACTGCCATCCCCCAATTTTAGGGGTTGGGGGGGTAAAGTTTAAACTTTTATAATTTTTCTTTTGTTTGTATACTAATAGCAGCTTACATACCAAATTTCAGCTTTCTAAGACTTCAGGAAGTACCCTATAATTTTGATGATCAGTGAGTCAGTCAGTCAGTCAGTCAGTCAGTGACGAAATCGGAGGTTTTTACATGTTAATAAAAACCAAAGTATCAAAGCTACGGTATTCAAACTTTGTATGTTTAATAAGTGTACTGATGGCATTCTATCTTGAAAATTTTAACTATTTAGCATCATTCAGACCAAAGTTATGAGGGCTCAAAAAAACGGCGAAACCTTTCGAGAAAAGATAGGTAGTGCCCTTGCGCTTCGCTTGGCTCGTCTTGGCGAGGGCACGACCGTGCCCTCAGATGTACGGTCAACAACAAAAGCTATCCTTTTATTTACCTATTACCTTCATTACTACACTGACTATGAATGCAATGAGAGTAAGTACCTACCTAGTTGCTGGTGTTTTTGCCGGGAGTCCGGGACGTTATATACCTATCCTGTTATAAATACTCTGTTGTATATCTCAAGTCTTCAATAATAATACCTATTATTCGAGCGAGGCTTAAAGCCTCGCTCGAATAATCAGGCTTGTACCGGATTATACACAAACAAGGTCCATGCAATGATTATGGCGTCTAGCATCTACTTCTAAGCTGAGCGAGTTGACCCGAAAATTCGTTTTATGAACTTCGGAGTAGACCCTCGGTTTTAAATAGTAAATCGTATGTATGTATTTCAAATAAGAATAAATAAAAACAACATTAGATTGTAGGTATGTACCTACCTAATCAATATTTGTTTTTTTAATGGGCAAATCAATCTTCTTGATGAATTTTCGACCTTCGCTGGCGGATCGGCAGAGAATACCCGTGGACACCTATTGGCATGCTCATAAACGGGAACTTCTGATGGATCGTCAAGATTTGCGTGCGAGGATCGTAGGAGACCGCCACCGTGGATACCGGATTCACATATTCCACTTTTAGGTACGTGAATCGCTTTTCAAGATGTGGTACTGTGGGCTTTAAAATAGTTTTTCAGAAAGTAGAACATAGGAATATTACAGGTGATTAAGAATTTAAAAATTCAGGTCGAGCTAGTTATATAACAAGGATTAGGTACCTAGTGAAGTACGGACAGGGATAGATTCGTTGTCACGGTAGTACCTAGTTTGTACCTGGTATGGAGGGGCTGGAGTTTTCGTGGGTATTCTCTTCTTCTGCCTCCCCACCATCATGAGACAGGGTGCCGATGACCCCTGATCCTGATGGCGGCGGGAGTATCACATACCCCTCACTCCTCCAGGTGATGAGACAATCTTATATTTATTTAATCTTTATTGCACAGTAAAGTACTTAGTATACAATACAATACAACAGACGGACATAATGCCACATAGGCATTCTCTACCAGACCATTGGGCTAAGCAATCGCCCGCATCTCATCCCTTTCTCATTCTATCTACTCGTCTTTCTCAGGATATTTTTGCAGTTATGTACTCACCGTAACATTAAGTGTATAAATCGGAACAAATTGTGGTATTGTGGTCGTAAGGTAGTAAGAAATTTGTTCGTCAGCCACATGAGCTCCTAAAAGAATTACCTGTAATTATTTTCAAATGCACGACATAGACACAACAGGTAGATCGTGCAACCGTTCTAAATTAATATCTTTTAATTGGTCACCGCAGGATACGCCTTAAGCAGTTTAACCTATGCATTACTTTCATTGACAATTTTTCAGTAGTATAGTGATGAATTTACATTGACTTTGAATTTATATTTCAAGGACATTCAATTAAAATAATATAAAAAACATGAACTTATGACAAAGTACACTTGATTGGCTCCATCCTGCCTTCTGAACCTAGGGCCGTGGGTTCGATCCCCACCAGGAACAAACATTCGTGTGATGATCATTTGTGTTTGTTCCGTGTCTGGGTGTTAAATTTCTATTTCAGTATGTATTTGTGGTACATTCTGATACCCATAACACAAGTGCTTAAGCTACTTACTTTGAAGTCTAAGCAATGTAGGTACCTATGTGATGTTGCCTGATATTTATTCACCTACTTCTTACCATATTCAAATTCCATTATTTCGTTTTTTACTTCGGGCATCTGGTTCCTATTTGTTTCCGATCTTATTATTATCCAAACTAGTGATATTGTATAAATAAACACACTCAATGTGAACATTTTTATCGTAGTCATAGCGAAGCGTCTGTTTTATGAATCGAGTTGACTGAATTCTCCTCTATCTCTAAAATTGATTTCAAGCTTAAGCACTTGCAACGAATCACTATTAATCTTCTTCATACAGTAAGGGTGGACCCATAATGTAGATATGGATTAGTGGGTAGCCATTGAAGTGACATCTCTACTGGCTAAATTAACATAAGTAGAATCTAGTCATATCCATATTATACGAAAAGTGCTCCATACAATCTTCATGGAAAACCTACAACGCACATGCGAAGTTTTCATAACCATTTATCATTTAAACCACAAACCAAGTACGGAACATTGGACCACATTACCCGAGCACAATCACCTAGCTCGGAATAAGTACTTCCTCTTTTTGTGAGTACAACAAAACAGTTCGTTTTATAATCACAGCTTTCAAGGATATTCAAGGACACAACACATTGCGTTCGCAGCGCTCGTTTGGTCGTGAACGTGCAGGCCTACTCCAAGGTGTAGGTAGGTATTATTAAAGTTTCGGACCAATTTCAGAAGTCTCAATTAAAGTACCCGAAGGTTTATGCATTTGGATTTTTATACTAATCTTAAACCTAATCAGACAAAGCTCTTTACATAAAAAAAAAATTAAACCGACTTCAAAAAAAACGCAAACGACCAAAACTAAAAAGCGATAAATAACGTAAGTAATTCTATCCTTAATACATAATCATTTAAATATTACAATTATCACTTATTTTTGAAGTCGGTGCCAACCTCTCGGTACCTAACGTAGACTGTTGTTGTATGACGCGCGCGGCCGGCATATCCACACGACAATATACCTAGATATGTTTGGCTGGCACCGACTTCAAAAATAAGTGATAATTGTAATATTTAAATGATTATGTATTAAGGATAGAATTACTTACGTTATTTATCGCTTTTTAGTTTTGGTCGTTTGCGTTTTTTTTGAAGTCGGTTTAAATTTTTTTTTTTTAAATAATTTTATTTCTCTGTTTTTAGTTGCGTTAATGTGCTGTGACCTTGAATAAAGGCTAATTAATGTCCTTAAGAGTTTTACTTAGGAATGAAAAATTTTGCTTTAAGTCAAGTCAAGACTTTGCGATCTAGAATCAAGCATATCACTTACCAAATCACCTGCCCTATTAGCCCTGCATAAGTACATACTACTACCTAGTTTAATATCGACCAATGTCAGTACTGTCCCCTAACTCCTAACCGTTAAGGAGTTCTGTGGCTTCATCATCAGCACCAGATGTTGTCGCCCGGAAGCATATACCTGAGTAAAATATGATTACGTAACAAAAACACCATATGAGCATACAATTTTCGGTTGTTGCCCTCAATTTCTCCAGGATCCCATCATTAGATCCTTACTTGGTGATAATGGGACCACCTCGAAAGTGTCTTCTGTCGAACTGTCGAAAAATTTTTGAAATCCATCCATAATTGACGGAAATATCGCTGAACATACATTAAAAAAAAATATTATACATAGAGACGAATTGAGAACCTCCTCCTTTTTTCGAAGTCGGTTAAAAATATTAACGACCGTTAGGTAAATAATAATTAAGTAAGTAGGTATGTGTAGTATTCATTTTAAAGTACCTACAAGTCATGACTATTTCTAGGCTGCGATAATAGACTTGAGTAGTATTGAGTATGTTCTCAATAGACCTTTGGCTCGAATACTTAATAAGTTTGCGTGCTCTCGCTTTGTAGATGTCACCGGAAAATAGCAAGAATCGTAAGTTGATCAATTTCCTAGGTAGTTGATTAACTTCCGGAAAATAATAAACGGCAGTTGAAATGTATTATTTAACGTATGTATTTTAGTAAATTGATCATTTTACGGGATCTTGCCGTAAAATCATCCGACGAAGGTGAGGTGAACGTTGATTGGTTCAATGGCTCATGTAGCGTTATCCCGGCAACCAATCAGGGAACAGTGTATTAATATACGGGTTATAGTGCACCGTTAAATAGTACATTGAGCGACGATTGACCCATTTGAGGACGATTTTACTTGTGTCAAAATAGTAAAGTATTAAATGACTGTCAGGCTACCGTAAATTGATCAACTTACTGAAATCCATTGCGTTAAATAATACATTTCAACTACCGTTTGTTATATTCCGAAAGTTAATCAACTACCTAGGAAATTGATCAACTTACGATTCTTGCTATTTTCCGGTGACATAGACAAACCGCATCATTCATGACTTTCATGAGTATGTGTGGACGAACCTTAATCCCCTGTGTATGCCTACAAACGCACAAGATATTGAATTTCAAACAAGTGCCTTACCTATTTGGTTAATCTCTTTGGAGGTTGATCACTGTGGCCAAAATCAAGTCAGAGGAGAGTAAGCCTAAGGCAAAATACATACCTACCTAAGTAGACAAAATATACAAAACAAAACACTTTATGTATTATTGAAAATAAACTTTAATTTAACGGTAATAAGCTGGGGCGTAGCTACCGCCGTATCTGCCATATCAATTATACGGGGCCCCAGACCAAGGAGGCCCCCGAAGTGCATAAGCAAAAACTTACCAAAATTTTGTGACAAATCTTTTCGCTTCCTAAGGGCCCAACAATTTTTATATGGGCCCCCGCCAAGACATGCTACGCTTCTGGTAATAATACGAGTTACAGGAAAATCATTAGTAGTGACTAATTATAACAAAACATGTAGGTAGCGGAGTCCAGATAAAACAATATACCTAATAGGTGTTTTTAAGTAGGTATGTGGTTTATGGAACAAAAAACAATCGACAGGAAAATGCATTAGTTTTGTATACTTACCTAGTAGGTACTTCGATTACAAAAAGGTATGTGATCGAAGACCTACTAGGCTCATATCTATACCTACAAATCCAATTGTTACTTCCGTTTAAACAATGCACTAATAACTAATTTTTAGGTTTATTATATTGTAGGTTAGATAGATTAGATACGATTATCCTTTTGATCTTCTAATTCGGTAATCAAGATTTCTGGAAGTGCTACATCATTCGTTTCGGTTATGGCGCCAACGTGAGACATGTTTTTGTGCCCGCAGAACTGGTAGGTGGTTATAACGGCGTTCCCTAGGTATCTGCCTGTAGGATCCTGCCGAAGTATGTGTACATACTCGTCTCCCAGCGTGATCGTCACCTGCGGCGGCGCGGCCCAGTCGCACACGACGGTATAAGCCTTCTTCACTAGCGGGGGATTAAGGCAATACATCTGCAATTTAAACACACTTTTATTAATAAACATTTACTTAAAGTATGTTTATCAGTTGTCTAGCACCCATAGTATAAGCTTCGGTTTAGTTTGGGGCTAGATGGCTACGTGCGGCTGCACGCTGGGGCGTGGCATGTCTCTAGAAAAAAAAAGAAAACATAGGTACCTAACATCAGGTTCAATTATATTTACTAGAGGTGTACAACAGGCGAAATAGGAGCATTCTCTACTAGTAAACCTTTAAGTCATGCAGAGAGCAGATTTGAGTGCGGCGAGTGTTTGAAGAGTTCCATAGTTTAGCCGTTCGCACTATGAAGTTAGAGGCAAAATTTCCTGCTCGTCTAATGATAAAAAAGGGCAGGAGGTATCAAATTACATATCTAACTCTGGAAGTTATCTATCAATATTTACCTGTAAAGTTCCACAAAATATCCTTCAATAGCCTATAAAACTTCGTGTTCTGATGAATGATAGCTCGAAACTTCAGTAACGCAATTGAGAGTAGGACTTCCAACTGGTTGGCTAGTTGGTACTTACTGTCCTATTTTATTAAAATGCCTATGCTTAAACTAGGGTTAGATACACAGATAGTACACAGGCCTGTGTTTAGGTATTTACCTGTTGATAAGCTTGGTTTTGACCTGGTATGATGTATGCCACAGGATAGGTGAATTTAAATTTTGATACATAATCAGTATCTGCAAGAATACCAAAATGTTTTAAAATATCTATCTACCTACATAATACACCTACACTTTAAATGTTCCATTATTTAATAGGTACGATTAGGACGTAGGATATTACTTAGATAGGACCTAGATAGATAGGTATCTTAATCAACATGAATTATTATTAACTTAAAAAATTTAAATAAGTAGTAGTAGTTAGTAGGGATGTATGTATACTTATAGGTGGATAAACAAATAGCTACTTCATTGCAATAATTAATCCAAATTGGCCTACGCTTACCTTTAGAGACAATAGTGCAATGAGGCGGCGAAGCATTTGTTACAAATCCATGTGTAATCACAATAAGAGAGAAAAAACATATTGATGAAGGCAGCAACATAATTATGTAGGTACCTAAGTGACCCCTCAATTCTATCAAAAGTTAAAATAAACACGTTGACCGCTTTCGTCCGACAAACAACACGATGTGAATAAAATAGAAGGAAATCATAATTATTATGAAGCCTGCTATATCCGTCAAAACATGTATGTGGTTAATTGTGGTAGATAACCGGGTACCTCGTAAAGTGTGGGTAAAGTGTTGATTTTAACAATCAACAGAAAATAAAGGTAGGTAGGTTAAGATGTCAGGTATGCCTACATAATTTGTTGTTAGGTAGGGAAGGACTAAACTACGTCCATAAGTTTTAATCCGCAATTTTAATATCGTTTACCTAATCTATATACCTATCCTATACCTAATCTACACATGTACACACCGACACCCATCAAACTACCCAAATCTTTTAGAACATCTCAATTCTTAATGCACTTTATAATGTTGAATATTGAGCTGAAAATTGTATGGCTATATTTTAAAGATAAAGGTAGGTATGTTTTGTCATCTGCACCCAAGTAGGTAGGTACATTTTTTCATATTGCATTTTTGCGGATGTTTTTGACGGCCGAGTTTAGGTAGCTACTACATAATACTTATTTGAAAAAAACATTTGGCTGTGTTTAGTAGCATCCACCAACCTAGTGCAGGGGCACCTCCACCCGCCCCTTGGTCCCTGTCTTGGACGAAGTCTGAGGGGTTTACGGAACCATTTTCCATTTACCACGGAAGTACCTACCTAGATACCCCAAGACCTGTTGCATCATCCCAAGGCGCTTGATGGTGGGACTGGATCGAGTTTAGATTGGGTAGGTTATTTTGAGGTAGAATCCCGTCCTTCCGTTTCTGAGGGTGGCGTGAATACCACAATCATACCACTCACTCCCCTGAGTGGCGGGAATGCTTATAGCATTTACAGTACTGATAGCACATAAAAATGTTACCAACCTCTAAAGAATAGGTACGATACAATACCTACTTAGGGATTTAAAAAGATGCCTAATACCTTTTCCAATAGGATTACACCGGGCCTATAGGCTCGTTTAATATTATAGATAGGTAAGTTAAGTTGATAACACTAACTTAATTTTTTTTGTGGAATAGGGGGCAGACGAGCAAGCGTTTCACCAGATACCTAGTAAGTGTTAACCGCCGCCCATGTACCTACATCCGTAATATCAGGAGTTACAGCTGCGCTAAAACTAATCAGTTGGTAGAATAATACAAAGGTAAAAATAATACATATTTTGAGGTGGTTACCTAACGTTTAATTTCTCTAGCTTGGCTACTTTATAACATAAAGAAATGTCGTTATTTATTCAATATTACTGTTATATTAATTTCGTATCATCATCAACAGGTTCATTGAGGTTCTTCAGTTCTTCCACATCACGCCAAAGCTCAGCGTGATACAAACCTGCCGTTTCTACTTCCATTTCAGCTGCAGTTACTGGAATAATGAAATAATGTGTGTCAAATATAGGTACGTTAACGTGACACCACAACATGACAATACTTGTTAGATATTGTTACCTAATAGTAACTTAACTACCTACATGGTGAAAAACTGTAAGATAAGGGTATATTGCTCACTTCTAAGATTTCGTACGACTTCTACGCTCTTTTTCATTCTTGCTATGTCGGATTCTATTTCTTCTTGTAAGTTATTATAAAAATCTGGATCATTTACATCAATGCCGTTTTTAAGACTATTTGAATTCTCATTAATTGGTTCCATTATAATAAAATAAATACGCGTCTGGAAAGAAAGTTGATGATATAAAAGATCCAAACTTTTGATTTTCCCGCGGGTGTAGCTCTTTGAACACCACAACTTTTTTTTTAAATGTTAAGATGCTATGAGTCGGGCCTTTTTATGCCAGTTATTAAACCTGTAACTGACACTAACGGAACTGTAAGGAGTACATTTAAAATATTCATTCTTAAGTTTAAACAAACAATTCAAATTTATATTTACAAAAAACGACAAAACCTAAACAAACTCCATTGCTAAAATCTGTAATGAAACAAGTGCAAAATGAAAAATATCCTCTATTTTTAAAAAAGTAACAGCCCTGGGCGGCAAGGTTTTTAGCCAATGTTGCAAGCTTCAAGGTTAAATACTATTAAATAGTAGAAAACAAACGTGTCCTGAGTCCTATACCTGAAATATTTCTAACCTATAACTGAAGGTTTCATAATTTGTGCCTAGAAATCATTAATTTACAGATGGACAATGATGTTTTGGCATGTATTGTGGTCGAAATCGCTATTTGACTTACTACATTTTTTAATCGTTCAGAACTGCCACAATACGTTATAATTTGCTGCATAATTGACTGGCTCGGTGGCTCAATTGGTAGTGACCCCTGCCTTCTGACCAAGGGTCGTGAGTTCGATTCCCACCCGGGACAAACATTCGTGTGATGAACACTTGTGTTTCTTCTGGGTGTTTATATTTGTATTTAAGTATATATTTGTGGTACCTTCGTTGTTCTGATACCCATAACACAAGTGCATAAGCTACTTACTGACTTACTTTGGGATCGGAGCAATGTATGTGATGTTGTCTAATATTTATTTATTATTCGTTTATTTTTAATAGGCATAATATTTTCATTATTGAAATTACAAACCAATATTATGGATGTATTGACACGGTGGACATTGTTATGAGCTCGTTGACGTAAAACCAAAATGTTAAAAGTCATAAGCGACATTATTTAGGGTGGGCGTTACGTGCCAAAACATTCTTGTCGTTCTGTTCTATAATTATTTCCTAGCATTGTAATTTTTTTTATACCACTAGGGTGGCAAACAAGCTTACGGCCCGCCTGATGTTAAGCGGTTACCGTAGCCTATGGACACTTGCAACACCAGTACCTCACAGGTAAATGTCAAAGATTGACTGATTCAAATTGATGGCACCAGTTGACAACAACACCATTAATGTACACACACGGTCCCTATTGCTCATGCATCTGATTAACACAAAGGTTTTATTATTTTAATGGATATTTTAATTTCACATGTTATTTATATTCATGCGGGAAAACCGCGCTACAGCTATAAATGTAATAATTAATAAATAAGGATAATTAATTATTGTAATAATTAGGTAATAAAAAGTAAATGTAATAATGAATAAATTAGGAGAAAATAAGGAACAACTCTTGGCAACACCGCGCACCTGTGTCATTGCAGTTCTGTCACGCGTGTTCTTTTTCTTTTGTGACAAAATTTTGTTTGAGTGGGTATCGCAGCGATAAGCCAAAGTCGTGTAATTCACTAATGATTATTTATTGACGCTTCTGCAAGCACACCAAGTGTTTATAAACATGATGAGCGACGACGATCGCGATATAGACATCGAAAGTGATGTAAGTGTACAAAAATACTGTATCTTTAGATAGTCCTATGAGCCCTGTTTATTTTGATCTTAATGCCTTGTTATTTTCTTTCAGGCTGAAAATGATTCAGATTCTAGGACTCACGCACGAAATAATCTTGGTGGAGGCGGCTATTACTCTCAGGTAAACGATTTTAATATGAGGGTAGACTTATTTTTTTTATTATTCCAGGTACTTGCATATTCCAAACTGCTAGTAGTTGATGACCTTCAACAAATTAAATTTAAAAGCGCGATCTACCTTCTTAGTAGATACAATTTAAAAGTTAAATCTACCTTCTAGTTTTACAACAAATTAGTAACTGTTTCACTCTCTTGAGTTCTATATAGTTTTCTAATAATTTCAGGCAGATAAAAGGGCTCATCACAATGCACTAGAAAGGAAAAGAAGAGATCACATAAAGGACAGTTTTACTTCTTTACGAGAATCCGTGCCAGCATTACAAAATGAGAAAGTGGTATGTATGAAAATGCTGTTCTACAGTAATATTTATTGAGATTTTATTGCACAACGTGGTACAAAAGGTAAATTGAATGCTAGGAGGATTGTACAGTTAGTTTATATTAATTGTTCGGTAAATATTTGATTTATTTCCAATAGGTTAGCTTAAATCAAGCAAAACATATTGCGCGGACCCTAGATAATGGGAACAGGGCAGGCCAATGATCATGATGCGGTTAGCTTATCAAGCATTTTTAT
The DNA here is from genome assembly GCA_031163375.1 of Conogethes punctiferalis. Taxonomy (NCBI): domain Eukaryota; kingdom Metazoa; phylum Arthropoda; class Insecta; order Lepidoptera; family Crambidae; genus Conogethes; species Conogethes punctiferalis. Next base: position 6,862,634 of record CM062093.1, read on the forward strand.
ATCACCATCTTGATTTTCATCTTATGGTATCCTAACAATCCTGTCACAGAGGCACTGTTGCTTACTGATCCAGTCCCAATTCATACCTGATATTTTTAAAATTTTCTTTACTTTTTTAAATATCTGTATGTACCTACATTATTATACTCTTAAGTTTTAAATGTTTGATTAGAATCCTATTTTATTATGGATCTGCCATGGAATAATAATTGTTCATCAAACCCCTTAAGCCCCCCCAGCCAAATATAGATGTGATCCAAAATATTTTTTATCGTGTCTAGGATGTGGGTATGTGTAGCATTAGAGTATTGTACAGATTTTCATACAAAAACACTTGGATTAGATACTGTATGAGTAACAAAAATGTGGACAACATTATTTTGGGGTTCGATTTCCCGTCAGGTTGCTTTAGGAAATGTTTCTTTTCCTTTGTTTTTGATGTTACCTGGTGATCTGAGTATATGTCACCAGAAAATAACAAGAATCGTAAGTTGATCAATTTCCTAGGTAGTTGATTAACTTTCGGAATATAACAAACGGTAGTTGAAATGTATTATTTAACGCAATGGATTTCAGTTAGTTGATCAATTTACGGTAGCCTGACCGTCATTTAATAATTTACGATTTTGACACAAGTAAAATCGTCCTCAGATGGGCCAATCGTTGCTCAATGTACTATTTAACGGTGCACTATTACCCGTAACTTAATACACTGTTCCCTGATTGGTTGCCGGGATAACGGCACGTGAGCCATTGAACCAATCAACGTTCACCTCACCTTCGTCGGATGATTTTACGGCAAGACCCCGTAAAATGATCAATTTACTAAAATACATACGTTAAATAATACATTTCAACTGCCGTTTATTATTTTCCGGAAGTTAATCAACTACCTAGGAAATTGATCAACTTACGATTCTTGCTATTTTCCGGTGACATATACATTAAGCCATTCTATGCCTGTCGTTTTTTCAATTTTGTTGTGTTCTAGGACTCTCCCCTAGTTATGAACTAGTATTCATGATGCAAGGGAATATATTCCCTGAATATCATGATTACAAGTTAATAATATAGCTGTTTGAAATGACGTGATTAATTGTTGTGTGAAATGATGACTATGGTAGCATTTTCTGAAACTAAAATCTAGAAACAAAGGTGTCATAAATTAATATTTAAATACAAACACCCAGACACAGAACAAACACATCCATGTCATAAGGTGAAAATCCAACCCACCACCTTGGGTTCATGAGACCTACTAATCTTAATTACTATCTATCATTACAGGCCAGTAGAGCACAAATCCTGAAAAAAGCAGCAGAATACATACAGTTTATGCGGCGAAAAAACAACTCTCACCAACAAGACATAGATGATTTAAGACGGCAAAATAATTTGCTCGAAACACAAAGTAAGTTTCATTTTAACCAATTTTCTTTCTAAAACAGTGTTTTTATTCATTATAGTGTTGCGCTTAGCCATAATTCGTCTGATGTCAGAATTAAGGCCATTTTCCACAACTCTACATATATTTTACATGAGAAATAGTGAAATTTTATTATATTTATTAAATGACCTCTATTATGACCTAGCTATGACCGCTGATTATGTAGCACCGTTGGCTTGGCCTTGTCTCTCGAAATTTAAGATTTAATTTTTTGTATTATTTATATATTTACATGTTGGGATATTTTGACAATTGTTGTGTTGTTATGTTACATTATCATTTGACAGTATCATTTATTATAAGTTGTAATCTTCCATTGCTGCCACCAGCTGTTAAATACAATTAAAACTATGAAGGGTTTTTTATAAATTCGACCCTTAGTAAATTGGTGGTTCAGAATTTGTAATTTAAGTTCATCAGTTTTAGGACTTATCCTAAACCTTTGTCGGTTTCCTGTTTCTGTTCACATTCTCTACACCCATCCTTAGATGCTTACCTTTTATAGTTATGCTGTTACAATATTTGTTTGGTCAGCTGGTGTTTATAAATTGTGGTAATGGTTTAGCAGGTAACTAACTAAATGAATTTTTTTTAGTCCGTGCCTTGGAGAAAGCACGAGCTACTGGTAATTTCATGGATGCTCATGAGCTCGGACTCGGCATCAAATCTGAAGGAAGTTCACATGACACAGACAGTTCTGATGGCGAAGGCACTACGCGTCGTGTCAAGAAACTTAAAATCAATGGGATTAATTTGTAGTGATGTCACTCTTCCTTAAGTACAGTTTCTCAGATGATTTGATTTTGGCAAACTATACATTCACTATATTAGGACAAAATTATATTGCCAAAGAAGCTGTTTCGATTCAAAAATAATAATATGACTCAAAATTATTTGTCCTCCTAAACTGAAGTTAAGTTGTAAACATTTTGATTATGTATTTGTAAAAATACCACTTCATTGGGATGACACATAATGTGTTATTCAATATCAGTTATTATATAATAATATATGTACTCCATACATTAGATGATAAACTCAAATCATCTTTGGAATTGCATTATACTTGTAAGTTTCAAAAATAATGTAAGTAATGCTTAGAATTGAATTTTCTTTCATTTTTGTTGTATGATTAATTCATATTGAAACTTAATTTTATTTGAATCTAATACCTACTTGTGTAATTTTCCCTTAGTTAATATAGTTAATTATGATTTATAATTTTTTGTACAAGCTACAACCATTATTATTAATGGTAAGTAGGTAATTGAGGGAGTTGGCTAATGTTCGCTAAAGTTTACATAATGTAATTTTACTTGTTTGTTAGCCAATAGCATGAGAGACAATTCAATTTCAAGCCTCTTGTATAAGTTTTAGTCTTCTTGAACAGTTTTACTATACAGCTAGTATAATTTATCAGACTCTATCAGAATGTAGTCCAATTGAAATTTAATAGTGTGTAATGCACTTGCGCACAATTTTTTTTGTATTTATATTTGTACTATAATGTACACTATAATTGTTTCATATTTGTCGTTGTTAATATGGACGAAATTATTGCATTGCATCTATGTTGATGTGATTAAATGGCAATAATTCGAATACGATGTAAGGATTCATATGAAGTTATAATAATTTTTCATGATGCAGGTACATTGCGTGACTATTTAGTAAAAATAATAAAACGTTTTACAATTCTGTGCTTTAAATACTTTGATGAAAAAAGAAAGTGCAATATTTTGAACAATTTGTAAAATAATTGATAAATTTTTTAAAATATTTTTCTATGACAATGTATGATTATTATTTTTCTATTACCTTGTCAGTTTTAAAATGTGTCCGACAGTTATTTTGTTTGTTCTAGAAGACTAAATAGTTTTAATTGTAAAATATAAATACTCTGTTAGTGATTTTTTTATTTCAGATATTATTATCCCCTATTGCCTGTTAGCCAACAAAAGGAAATGATTTGTAGTGCCTACCTATGTTTGTCAGAAAAAAAGAGAAGCAGCATTCATTTTGTCAATAGCAATAAATAATATGACATCTAGTCTTTCTGCATTATATTCAAAAATGTAACAATACAATCAGATTATTTTGTCCTTATAACAACTGCATATTCTAATAATTAAAAAAAAGTTATTTAGGTTATAGGTATTTCTAGGAAACTACTGTTGCATGATAAGGGATGTAATGTTTTTTTTTCAATTCAACATTAATAAAAAAAAAAACGATTATTTTATAATTGCATACTTTATTAAAAATGTTTTTTTAACTTTCAATGGAAGCAATTTGCTACTTGTTTTGGATTAGAAATCCTCGAATGTTGTAAATAAATTTGTAAAGCGTTTTCAATTGGAAATCCTCGAATGATATAATGTTTCAAGGCGATACCCGCCTTTTGATATGGGTAAGCTCTCTCCATTGTATGCTTCGTTGTCTCCTATTATCAAGCGAGTTGAAGTCAAACAGGAAACCAATAAGTACCTATTTTTAAAAAAAAATAATAAAAAAAAAGTTGTGTCAGTGTTTTTTTATAAAATAAGGTATTACATTCTTTCGTACTATTTCTCAGTTCGCTGTGTTGGTTTATTTCCAAATTAAAATAACACTTGTTAACTCGTCTAGCGGCTTTGCACTGAGCATAATTCTTGGTTGCTAGTTACTTTTAATTTGACATTTTTCAGTTACTTTTAATGGAATGGTTTTGATTTTCTTCACTGTCGTTTATGTTCGAATTTGAGTTTATTTATCGTTGTGTTAGGGTGGTCTTTCTGGTTTTCTTTAATTATTGTGTTTTCGGTGATAGGTATCAAATTGATAAGTCACGCAAATTACAAAATAAAGGGTACAGTTTTGTTTATTGGTTGTTTTTGTCTTTTTTGTCTTTGTTGTTTTTGTCATTCTATGCATCGAATTTTCTAAGGGTGTTTGTATTTTTTTCGTTGTTCTGGTTTCCGTTTGCAAACTGCTTCCATTGAGAGATCATATCAAATGATTTTTTTTTTAAAAAATGAACTCTGTCCTTTTTATTTAGCACGAATCAAAACAAGATATTTTTTTTTGTAATAGTATCCACTAATTTATCGTAAAATAGACCAAAACATACCATGGACGTACAATTAAAACAAAATTAAAATTGGTGGCTAAAAATGGACGAGTTAAAGTTTAGTCGTTCTAATTCGCATTTAAAAATCTGATTTTTCTATTGAATCTCTGGCATGTAATCAATGTCTTCAAAGCTTTTAAAACTCGAATAAAATGAGCATTATAATAATTATTCGATATTTGTGTATCTATACATACGAATATCTAATATTTTTTAATATTTTGAAGTCTATTCCTATTTTATTTGAGTATACAAATGTGGGTCTTCAATTTCCTTTTCTTGCTAAAGTGTGTTTCGTCCATTCTATTATTGTGATAAATAATAACGCAAAAATACGCGATCCGTTCTTCGTTTTCTGTAGTAGGGCCCCAGTTCCCGTTTTTAGAGTAGGTACCTAGGGTAAGATTGTAACTGATAAAACGTTAATTTTAATTTATTGAAATTTAATGAATTCTACAATTGAATAAATAAGCTAACAAATAAAAGAGATAGGTAACAAAAATTTTAAGATGGCATTTGTAGTCGTACAAGGATGAGTAGGTAGGTAAGAAGTCCCGAAAGGCTGTAAGACACGTCTATGTAGCGACATCTATCTTCACAGCGCTACAATACACAAGCATTAGTTCTGCCTACTAACAACAGATGGCGATGTACGTCCCGCGGTAGGCAGCAATCTCCATACAAGTTTGACTCGATAGGTAGGTATATAGCACGAAGCAATGTGGGTAATTATGATGGTCCGTAGGACCGCGGTCCCCGGTACTTCCAATTTTCGTAGGGACAAGTCTGTTTCAACGATCAGTTCGTTCAGTGGTAGCGCTCTAACAGAGATCGCGAGTTCGCCGCACAGTACAAACGTAGTGTGTGTATGAGCATGTCTGTCGGTCCGAATGTTTGCTATTAAAAATATCTTTATTTACATAGACTTATGACAAACACTTACGAAACGTTAGGGGTTCCGTTCCGGTTCCTTCCGCTCCTCGCAACAGTCCGGTGATGATTACAAGGCAACCCTGGCTATCATCGTACCTAGTCATTTAGAAAAAAACGAAGCGTTAAATTATGCTGCAGGTACAAATTATAAATAATAAAAATTACCATCGGAAAGTTGTTTTCTATCAAGAAGAACAGGCCAGAAACTCGATAGTTACCTACTCTTTTTCATCGCCAATATTTTTACAATATTTGTATCACAACTTTCATAATAAATTTAAAGGTATACAATGCAAAGCTAGAAATCGAGTGTATACAATTCAAAATTCTAAGTAGGTAATTGTACCTATTTTGTCGTTTATTGTTTTACATTGACTGCAATAGTTTTCGAAATCCACGTTCAGTATTTATCGTTCTGGCGTCGATATTTATTGTGTTGGCAGTTCGACCTGCAGAGCGGCCGCCAATTCAGCGATTTTTGTGCTTTTATTTGTTTTGCTGCTATCTGCTGCAGAGCAAATTGGGTAAATGCAGAGTTGTTTGCTCTACAGCGCTTTCGAAGTGCCTACTTATCAATTGTTTGTTGACTGGTGATCTGGATTTTCGGGCTTATTTCGTTTAATTTATTTGTTTATGTAACTAATAAATATTTTATCGACTGTATCCATACACTATGGACCGACATGGGTTTTGATTCTTTTTATATTGGTGTTGCAGTCAAAACTCTTAACCAGTCAAAAGTACTATTGACTAGCAAAATCAGTCAAAAGTACTTTTGACTGAACAGGTTGGTCAAAAGTGGTTTTGACTGAAAAATATTGGTTATTAATACTTTTGACTGCAAATTTGCGGTCAAAAGTACTTTTAACTGACGCTCTTGGTCAATAGTATTTTTAACTGCAAAAAAGCATCAGTCTAAAGTAATATTAACTCGTTACATGTGAATACAACAGTGATTTATTAATAAATGTGAAATCAATTTAAACTATGAGTAATAAACGATTTCACATCAGACCTGGTAAGTCTTGGTGCAGTCAAATCTTAAAACTCACCCAACATATCTAGGTTGGGTTTTAGTCGAATCAGATTACAGGGGCCATTTTTGTTGACCTATCCGCAACTTATGATACAGTCAACATAAGGAAACTGCTTCAGAAGGTGGCAGATATAACAGAGGACCAAACATTTCTCAAAGTTCTTAGTGAGATGCTCCACTATCGTCGTTTTGCGGAGATGAGAAGATCAGATAGTGGTTACAGAAAAATTGCTACCTTAGGGTAGCGTCCTTAGAAGAGTAGATGTAGCGCCCTCACGGTATGGTGACGAATTGGCTGACCCAGGTTCTCACGGGACATGGGTGCTTCGGTCTGTACTTATGGGGTCTACTTCTGTGCCGTCAGTGCGACAGTGGCTTGGAGGACACGGCAGCGCATACACTTTGGCATTGCTCTCTCTTTTTTTTTCATTGGGGAGCAATGCAAATTTACGCATACCCGCTGGCCGGGGGGGCAGCAGGTTATGTAGGACTCGCTCCGCGTCAGCAGAGAATATCCACTAAGAAACCCCGGTTGCCACCGTCTAATGCGCCTTGGGTCAGTAGGTGCTCCGTCACTGTCGCCCAGGAACTAGATCTGGCGCAACTCTTGCTGCAGATAACGGCATAGAGCGAGACCTGGCGAGCGATTGCTCAAATTCTGTAAGATGGTGATCTAACAGAAGGAGAGCGTAGGGTAGCTGTAGACGCGCTCGCTCTACGCCGCCCCCGCTCAGGCCCGGGCGTCGCTGGAGAGCTTAAGACGCATTGTATGCTCTCTGAGCCTCTTCTTTATGTCCCGAGTGGTGAGTGCGGGGGCGTGATCCACTTATTGGGGTTATATTACCCTCAAAGAGCTTGCTGGGGTACACCTTGACCTGGTTAATGTGGAAGACTCTGAATAGGCTGCGCACTTAGGTTGGCCGCTGTACGGACAATCTGTCAAGGTGAGGCTTTTTAAACGCATTTGCTAATCGGTGCGGATGTGGTGTCGCTCCAGAAGCTATGGCACATTGCTTCAGAGTTTTGCGTGTCCGAACGCCTATCTGCACGAAAACTTGCTGATCGCCAGACATAGAGTGATGTCAGAGTTTTGGTCTCGAGAAGAAGACAATAGGTATGAGTAATATTACTTACTACTAAAGTTTATAATGTGCGTTTGTCGTTATTTTTATCGACCACCAATTTTAAGACTTTTGACGGAATAACTTAGTCAAAAGTACTTTTAACCAGCTCCCTTGGGCAAAAGTACTTTTAACTGTTATTTTAGTTAAAAGTATTATTGACCAAAGCATATGGTCAAAAGTACTTTTGACTGATTTTGCTAGTCAATAGTACTTTTGACTGGTTAAGGGTTCTGACTGCAACATTGGCACAACATAGCGGCTTTTCACGTCTGATAGAATTCGCCATGTTGGCCTATAAGATACCTCTGGTTATACACAAAATGATTTTGAAACGTGACCAAGTTGCTTTGTGGATGTTAGGTAGATAGGTACGCCGTAACTCTGTAAACGGTAAACTCTATCACCGGTTCATAAGCTGAAATCTCTAACAGTAATGTTCTCTGGATAAATTCTACTCTATTCTAGGGTAAATCAACTCTAACCGATTCTCCAACATTTATTTTACATGTTTTTTTCAAAATGAAATTATTCAAAATATAACATTGTAGTTTTTTTAAGCAATATAAAACAAACGTTTTTCTGTTTAAGGCACTGTTGTGGTATAAATATGTTCAGAGATATTTAATTTTAAAATTAGGGCCAAAAACGGTAATGACACCAAGGGGTTGGTGATGACGATTTAGTTACTGGTAATGATGTCATGTGCCTGGTAATGATCTTTACCAATGTTGTAAAGCAAATTTGTTCAATTACACAAACTTATTAAGAGTATTATGCTCACATAGTATTTGCGTGAACCTAACAAACCATAACGTACTACGTTGACCTTTTTATAATAAGTTAGACAATCAAAAACGGGTAATTGTTAAAAAAAACTATTCTGTTACTAAACACTCTAATTATCATGACAAAGTTAATGTAAATAAAACCATAGCTTCAATAATCACTTGCTTTATTTATGCTTCGCTAACTGTGCACGCACATGTTGTTCCAGTTTCATTACACTAAAAATCGTAAGTATTTAATTACACCAATATGTAAGCAGAGTTCTTTACGACTTGGTCCAAAATGCATACTTTGTATTTCTTTAGCATATTTCAATCCAATATTTTCAGAAAAATCAACGTGTATATATGCCTCTTTTAGATTTAAGTTATCTTTTTTCTTTTTTGTATTTTTGTATTGTGTTTGGATGATATTGGCAGTAAACGGTCTAATTCTTGTATCACTTCTAACGGCTTAGCGGGTTTTTTCTGTTTGATAGTTACTGATTCTTTTGCCCTCGCTTTGTGTTTACTGTTTCATTAATACGAGTCCATTGAAAGAAATTTAAAGTTTGATCGATATCGAATTCCAAATACCTCAAAACTCTTTCTGTACATAAAGGACATTCTCTCTTTAGACATATTTCATTATATGGCGAACAGCATAAAGCAGTCAGAACTTCATTTATAGATTTTTCTTGCATTATACTGGCTTTGAAGAGACATTCGAAGACCAATTCAATATTACTGTGTATAATACAAGCGCACGTTTCTCTCTTTCTTCTTTTTTGGAAACATTATCCAAAAAGGCTTCTGCTTACAGAAAAATGAATAACTAACTTGTAAGTCGTATTTCAAAATGAATTGTCTGAATTAATTCCTTAATTGCTTAATTCTAGCATCTCTTTTGTTTTCTAAATTTATTAACTTATTATCTTGATCGTAGAACTCTCTTATCAACTTGATCAATTTGCTTCGATTGCTACGTTTCTTTTTTTAAATTTTTATTTCCATTTCTAATTCCTTTGCTTCTTTCGCAGTCTTCTTCGCAGTTACCTTCATTCTGTAACTTATTCTTTAAAATCGCGTTTTCTCTTCTTAGTCGTTGTATTATTGCAATCACCCTCTGTCGTTTTTTTTAATTCCTTGTACCTAATTTGTCTTATTTTAATATCCAAAGTCGAACTAATGTTTATGGGATCTATGTGTTCTTTTTTCGCTATACTGGTTGTTGGCACAGATTCTTCTTCATTTTGTTTTTCACATTTAATAAGTATAGCTGCTGGTATTAGAACTTCTGCTTTCTTTTGTTTTATTCTATCTCTGTACTTTTATGCCGCCTCTCTTCTCTTAACCCGTTGATCTCTTATAGATAAATCTGCGATAGACTGAAGTTTTCCTGCTTTTTTCCTGGCCTCATATCCTCTTCTTTTTTCTTTGTTTCTAACATTTTCATACGTCTTAGGTTCCGCTTTTGTCTCCGCATATTTCCTTTCTTTGTATTCCTGGTGGTTATTTTTTGAATGCTTTTTTTATTCATTTGCCTCCTGAAAAGATAAATTAGCTAACAAGAAATATGTTAAATTATACGTAGGTTACTGAAATAAAATTAGGCTTGATGTTTATCAAGCCTATTTTTATTTCATGAATTGTGTGCATGAAGCTGTTTAGCTCTTAAATAAATACACCACAAATACGAAGAATTACCTACCTATAATATGTAAATTAAATGAAATCGTTATTAACTAACTTCAAAAAAGCAGATTCCCTATTCGACAGATTTAAAAAAATATATCAATATTTATACGATACAAGCTAAAGCTAAAGGCGTGATGATGTATTATTTGTGTAATTATATGCATAAAATACAATATCTCTAGAAATATATAAGCTTAAACATGTCCAAATATATAAAAACATCATTACCAGGCACTCGCAATCATTACCAGTATTGTTGATTTCCTGGTAATGATCTTACCGGTAATGAGGTTTTTGAGAAAAATAAATTTTAGGTAGGAAATTACTAATCGAAGGTAGTTGAAAATATCTACAAGAATAAGGTTTTTGGTATACTATGTATTATCAAATACTGTGAAAGATTGAATCAATACTTACCTTTAAAAAAAAATATGTGGTAATGACGCAAAACGTGACAAAGTTTATTTTTGGAAATTGAAATTTAAATATTTTGAATACTATAAATCTCAGCCACTAGCACATCCGACTACTATACGGAACGGACTGGCAAGATGGCCGGGGGAAAATAGGGCAAAGCCTAGGGTGTCTCTAGAAAAAAATTGTTACAGTTTGACACTCATTCCTGGTGATGACGAATAATCCGTGACAATTTTTTATATTTTTTTATTATCTTTATTATGATGTTCCCATTAATTGTGCTTACCATTAACAATAGTCAATGATCTTAACTTAATTGTGTTTCAATCAAAAACGCATTACCATGGCTATAATTTACAAATATTTATTTATTTGTTTGGTGATCAAAAATTTTTCAGCACCTGGTGATGACGTTTTGACTATAAAAAGAGGTATAAAAAAAATAAATAAAGCCCTTAGAGATTTCTTTTTAAAGGCACTTTATAAGGCATAAGCTGAAGAATAAATGAAAAAATAGTAGTACAGAATTAATCATGTCTGGATTTTTTTATCTACGAAAACCTTTGGAGAATCGCTTTGAGTTGATTTACCCTCTAATGTTACAAAGAGCAATGCAAGACTACAAAACACATAGTAAGATGCGATACGCGGAAGGGTTGAGCTTGCTATCTTGATAAGATTCCGGTCTGTGATTGGCTGAATGCATGTAGTCGTTTTCGCATAGTCCCACAATTTGACCTTCACTGCGTGTCTGTGATTGGTAGCGTTGCCAACATTTCATCAGCAAAATATAGTATTTTTCAAAATAAGGTGTTAAAAATATAGTACATTTAAGAAAAATATAGTATTTTATGGGAATAACAAAAAAATAGACAAATAAAATAATCGTTTTTGAATATGGTATATTTTTTTGCACTTCTTGCCCTGTGTAACGGTTTTTTGACGTTTCAACGCAAAATGCAAAAAGATTTGAACTTCACTGTTTCCATTACTTTCGTTCATCATCAAAATATTTTGAATATGTGTAGGACATACCTTTAAATGAAGGATTTGTTTGTTAGATTTGTCGATGTTGAAAATATAGTATTTTTGCGTATTATATATTTTTTCAACAGTATATAGTACGCAGACCCGAAATATAGTACAATACTATATATTATAGTACGGTTGGCAACCCTAGTGATTGGCTACATGCGGGTACATAGTCGTTTTCAGATAGTCCCACACTTTGAACGGTTTTCAGCTAAGTAATGTCTGATAGGCAAGGCAGGTAGTCGTTTTTGCTTAGTCCCACAATTTGACCCCCAACTGCATACCTATCTGTGATTGGATAAATGATCAGAGAAACTCCCGATATTTTGAATGAAATGGCTTTAATGATGTTTGTTGTACAATTGATTAGAAAATAGATGATTGCAGTGCTAGAAGTAGCGCGTGAGATTAAAAAGTGAAGAAAAATACTTATATGGAGGTGGCGAGTCGACGATGACATAATACTTATGCTGACACCCGCATTCTATTAATAAAAATAAACGCCTAGCAATGTTTGAGCCGCAACCAAATCTTGAGCTCCGGCGGAAGTGCCAGTGCGCCCGAACACCTACCTAATCGTTTTCACATAGCCTCACAATTTGAACTTCAACTATAGTTCATTCGCGTTAAGAAAATAGTGACTCATCAGTGCAACTGCAGGGTAAGGGTGTATTCATAATGGAGAAAAAATTAAACATTTTTTTTCAAAACATTAAATAAGTTTAATAGATAAATAATAAAGTATCAATGATTTTAAACATGTTAAAATATTCCTATTAAGGTAATTTTTAATGTCAACTTAAACGCTATATTAGTAGAGTAACACATATTTGGATTAATCGTAATAAGTACTAAAATAAAAAAATACAAAATTGTCTTAAAACTAAGTACTTAAATCGCTAATCAGTATCGCTAGATTCTCCCGTTACATTTATTACGAATGAATTTTGTTCTGCATGTTCCATGACGTCATCCAAACCCCACATGGTATTTTCTTCGCGTATCACGTGGTCGCAGCATTTCTTCCACCGATTGGCGTCTACTAACGCGATTGCGTCATAAAATATTTTTTTTACGTCACTCATTTTGAATGTAGTATTATTCGCAGCAATATAATTTTTTATTTGGGCCCACACCATTTCAATCGGATTTAATTTACAATGGTAAGGCGGCAGACGAAGAATTGTAATGCCATTGTTTTTAGCAGTCTCATCTACTAAATATTTATTATATTGTGGGGCGATTTCGGCGACTTTCAATAATAATTCTTTTTTCAAATAACTCATATCCATAGATATGCCTTTGTTTTGCAACCACTCTAGTATTTGCTGCTTATTCCAACTGGCCGTGGGTATTTTTTCAACTTTTACCGAATGGTAGGGAGCGTTATCCATGACAACCACACTTCCTGGTTCAAGCTTCGGTATTATACCATTGAACCAATTAAGGAATCTTTCACTATCTATTTCTTCATGATAATCTTTTGTAGATTTAGATTCAAAGACTAGTAAACCATCTTCCAGGAATCCTTTTTCGCTGCCAATGTGCAATATAATTAACCTTTTCCCTTTCCCTGTCGGAGCTTTTGGGCCGGTTGATAAGCCATCTTGGAAAGCTTGTCTTTTATTCTTGATTGTTGTATCCAACCACACTTTTGTTTTTACGTGGCCGGCGTTTACCCACGTTTCGTCGAGATAGTAAATGGTTTTTTTTTATAAGTAGGTACATGACTGATTGGCAGGCAGGTAGTCGTTGTTGCAAAGTCCTATAATTTATCCTTAGCTGCACTGATAGGCTAGCGGGCTGGCGGGTACATAGTCGTTTTCACATAGTCCCACAATTTGAACTTTAACTAAGTACATGTCTGATAGGCTGACGGCAGGTAGTCGTTTTCGCATAGTCCCTCAATTTGAATCTCAACTACATGTCTTATTGGCTGAAGGCAGGTAGTCGTTTTCGTATAGTCCCAGTTAGTGAAAAAGAAATATTATACATACAGACGAATTCAGAATACAGAGTTTTTCGAATCTAACGGATATTATTATCTAAAACCAACGTCAAAATATATGACATAGACAAAGAATATAGATAAACAACAGTCCTTATCCTTACCAGCTTAGTTACGGGCCTAACACTTTATCTACCAGTTAGGCCACGCCCATTTCATGACGAGTGGGGACTGCCAGGTGCGCATACGTTGCTTCGTGACGTAGGTATCTATATAAACCAATCCAAAATGGCGGCGCGACGTTAATGGTGCCGTCTCACTTGCACCACTATTTCCTTCTTTATCGCACTTATCACCTACCTACTTTTGCGAGCGGCTTTTAAAAAGTTGTCGGTAAATGCCCTGGATGCCGAAAAAATACCAATTTTATTATCGGAATACTGTATGGTGAAGGTGATTATTCGGAGAACTGCACTTTTCTGCAATGTTAATTCCTCTTTTTGTTATCAGTCTTGTAGATGTTTTATCAACCAATTTAGAGACCCTTCCAACCAAGACTTCTACTAAGAATAACAGTACTCGCGATACTTAAGTAGGTACGAATATCATTGTTTTTATCATGGGGACAAATGATGATACTTCCGCGGTTATTTCAATATATTGCGGATTACCGCGCTTGTTACAAATGAATTTGTCACCTACCGACCCCACAGTGGGAGATCGACGTGACGCGACGCTACGTTGTTGCCCAATGTAGAGTTGAGAGAACAGGGAGCTACTTGAGCTGAGACCGATACTCGGAAATGTGGTCGTATTTGCGAAGGCCGAAGATAATGCGGATGCAGAAATTTTTAAGACGTTCGAGTTTATTGAGGAGATTCTCGTTTAGATATGGGAAACAGCAATCAGCGTAATCGAGGATAGGTAAGAGAAGAGCTTGCACAAGGGCAATTTTGGTAGGTACTGGCAAGAAATTCCGAAGCCTATTGAGACATTTTGCAGCGGCAAACACTTTCCTACTGACCTCAGCTATCTGTTTAGTCCAAGATAGTGAACAATCGAGGTGTAAGCCAAGTTTTTTTTTCATCCTTGCTATATGGGATTTGGACTCCGTCAAACGTGACATGCGGTAAGGTATTCCAATCAATTCTGGATACCTACCAGTCTTGAACTGCCAATAATTATGATTTGCGTTTTAGCAAGATTGACCAGCAAGCCAACTGACTTACTCCATATTGAGATACGTTCCAAGTCAGCATTCAATCCAGCAACCACGCTTGGAAGTTTGCTTAGTGTACCTTGAGAATACAATTTCAAATCGTCTGCATATATATAGGTGATAGAAAAAAGTGAGATTGTGCGAAATAGAGTTAATATAGATTGAAAACACGAGAGTAGCCAGAACGCCACCTTGCGGTACACCGGCAGTGACATCGCACCACGCAGAGAAATGACCATCAACGCGAAATGATTAAGGAAATATTATTGGGAATCATATCAGTACGTGGTCTTCCAATTCCATGCGACCTGAGGAATTTACAGACTTTGGCTGGGTCCCCATTTTCTACAGATTTGTGAATATGGCGTCTTTGAGCGTCTCTACACAGCATAGTGCAGCGATTTCAAAGCAATTTGTATTTGGTATGGTTTTTATCGGACAGGTCTATTTGTATTTTGTCTTAGCAGAATTTTTTTTGTCCCTTAAGGATTTTAGATCGTCAGAGAGCCAAGGTGCAGGAGAATGCTTAATTTTAACTGGTCGAACTGGTGCGTGCTTATCGTAAAGTTATGTAAGTAGAGAATTAAAGAGGGTGATTTTCTCATCCACTCCTTCAGCATTGTGAACCATGGACCAGTCTGTATTCAGAGCGTCAGTTTTGAGGTTATCGATGTTCATTCCACCAAAATTGCGTTGCAGTAGAAATATCGCCTTAGGTTTAGGAGGACGGATTTTATAAGACAATAAGACAAGATCGTGAAATGAAAAGCATCGGCATCACACTGGCCGTGTTTAACTACGTGATCTAATGAGGAGACTTAAGGTCAAGAAGAGATGGAGCACAATCAGGTAAATGGTGAGTAGCGTTAAGTGGAAGGAGATGCAAATTACAAGAATCAATGACAGTCCTAAGGCGAAAGGAACGAGAATCTCTTTTTAGAAGACAGGTATTGAAATCTCAGTATGGTGTGACTATAAAGAGGAGTCAGGTTCTCTAGCAGTTTTTCAAGGGAAGAACATAAATCCACCCTCAGAGAAGGACTGTAAAGGACACCGAGCAGAAGTTTAGAGTGCGAGAGATTAATTTCAATAAATATATGTTGTGCAGAAGCAGAAGATGAAGAAGGAGGGGATACATTAATTACAGAGTAGGGAATGTGTGATCTTAAATAAATTGCTACGCCACCACCGGTATATATATGAATAAATAAAACAAATAATATTGTTGCATAATAAAAATAATAGTAAAAAAAGTCTAGTACGCTGCTCTCACGTCTCCCTCTCATAAAAAGCGATGCGTATTCGTCGCTCCTTTTGAAACTAGCGTAATAATAATTATTAGATAAACACATTGTCGCGTTATATCCTACATCTTCATCCAGGAAGGCCTAAAATTGCCCGTCCGCGTCGCATTCACTAGTCCACCCCTTAACAACACTTATTTAAACATTAGGTAGGTACTTTATGTTCCGTAATATCTCCGTAATTCTGATTCCTCCAACTCTAGGATTAACTTATCTGTGATGTCATGGTTGGATTTCTTGATCTTTTTCCCTGTTCTAGTTTTTGACTTCTCCTCTGTCTGTGTTTCCTGTAGTGGGTTTTCTGGAGTGTAATCAAAATAGTCCTGAGAATTCCCCTCAGGGACTAACGGAGCTTTAACGGTGGTTTGAGCGAGTTGCAGAAGGGATTGTGCTTCGCATTCATCTACGTTACCTCGGAGATACTCAGGTTGGCTTTTAGCAGTTATATTTAATGCTAATACCAGAGAGGTGATTTAGAATTCTTACCCAGCCCTACGCTCCTTGAACAGACTGTGTAAAAATTCTAAAAAATCCCTATTACCTAATTTGATTGACATGAGCAGTTCTAATTAAAATGTATTATTATTTATATCATCTTTGCAAACGTATTGTTAGAAGGGGTCACAATTTGAAGAACCGTGGGCTGTTGGTTAGGAACAGACTCCTGTTGTCCAGGTTCAGAGAGTGTTTAGCCGGCGACCGAGGATAGGCAATAACAGTTATATTGCATTTACACTTTAACCAAGCAATTATTGTTTCATGTATACATATCAATACCAGAAGTATCAATTAACGTAAGGGACATTTTGGCGAAAATGAGTTATTATATCATTGGATTTAGAATTTTCTGCTCTATCGATTGGTATTTCGAAAAAAAGTCTATCGTTAAATCCCTTACACTAAAATGTTTGGCCTGTGTACAAAATAAAGTAAGTGTTACCTCAAATTAGTTGACTTAAAGAACATAACCCTTACGTTAATTCATGATTAGAGTATTTTCACCGGCCCCCCGTTGGCAAATCCCTGTCGTCGATGACGGCTGCCCTATTCCCAAGGGGCCTTTGAAACAAATTCAAGTTTAACTTTATACAATCATGGCACGCTATATTCTTCATCAAGCACATAAATGAAAAGTCTACATGCCACTAGCTAGCAGTAACTGTCGTTTAAGTCGGTAATATTAACTGAGCTAATGCGCATAGGGTTCACTTTGTCCTGAACGGCAGGCTGTTGGATAGGAACAGCAACTTGTCTGGTTTTCTGCAATACAATATAAATATATTCTAGACCTAATGTAGCAGTCATTAGATCATTTATTTAATTAAAACAATAATTTTCATACTTTCGAGATTCAGGTTGATCCTATTGTGCGCTATGGATTAGCCTCATCGCGGGCACTAGGTTTTCTTTATTCTTATTTGCTTTATAGCTGTTGCCCGCGGCTCCGCCTGCGTGAATATTCGTATAAAACATAGCCTATGTGTTAGGATGGGTCACTTTAGTATGAAGAAAAAAAAAGTTTAGTTTTTCTAGGGGCACAGTGACTAAATGGTGCTAAATGGTCACTGTTAATAGAGTACGGAGTTTGATAGCATTCGGAGTTCATCTTCTGCCTCCGGAGTCATATGAAAATCAACAAAATCTAGTAAAAAAGGGCCATAGCCTATTGGTAAATAAAGATCATTTGTTTTGAAGACAAAGATCGAAAATCATAAAAATCTTTTGTTTAATAATAGAAGAACACAATAATAAAGTAATAACAATTCTATTTAGCTATATATTATTTAAAAACTTTTCCTTTTGTAGCGTTTTCGAAGGTTGTTTCTTACTCTTGTTGTTTTCACTCTTTTGTTTGTCAGTTTATATCACAAATTTTTTGATTTCAATGATAACATCCCAAGTCAGTGGTAGGCGTTCTTCATGATTACTTGCAGGTTGTTCTTTTTTTCGGCAAGTGGTGGAGAAATTTCTTGAAAGTTACGGACATTATTGATGCCAAATGCTTCGTTTTGAAAAAAAAAAAAATGGTTTTTCCTATGCGTTTTGTGTGGCGCAGAGCTCGGAGGAATAAGAGAAAATGTCTTACCAAGTTAACCGTATCCCCTTATACACAATTCTTCAATGGCTCGCTTTATCATGGTGGTAAATTATGGTACCCAACTTGTCGAGAAGGCGCCAAAGTCTGTTACATATATTATTGTAATCCATTACTTCTTTAAATCCTTATCAGGTAGGTATTTTATAAATAGAACAAATTCAATAAAAATCAATTCAAGACACAATAATGCTGATATCATGGCAATCTCCTGATGTTGCAGATGTACATGGGTGGCGGTTATCACTTACCATAAGGTGAACCGCTTACTCGTCTGCCCCCTATTCCAGCTGGCCTCACATGGAATAGGCACAGGTGTGACCTCACATGGAATATTTTTCTCATCTGTGGGCCGGGGCCAACTCCTTCCTTTTGACTGTATCCAGCGAAGAGCGGCTCGAATCTTTGGCGACTTATAGACAAGCTAGACCCTCTATCTCTACGCAGGGATGTTGCGTCTTTGTGCGTTTTTTACCGAATTTATCACGGCGAGTGTTCGAAGGAATTGTTTGACCTGGTACCAGCTGTCATTTTTCATCATCGTACATCTCGCACCAATTCAAAATATCATCTTTATCATCTTGATAGATGGAAGTCTTTCACAGTGCGTTTTGCGCGCAATTTTCTGCCTCGTGCAGCTGCTCTTTGGAATCAGCTTCCTAATGCAATTTTCCAGAATGGATACGACCTAGGGATCTTCAAGAAGCGAGCCTACAGATTTCGCAAGGGCCGGCAACGCATCTGTGACTCCCCTGGTGTTGCGGTGTCTATGGGCTGAAGTGATCACTTACCATCAGGTGACCTTCAGGCCCGTTTGCCCCTCTTTTTTTCATGAAAAAAAAACTGTTGCTCAAACTAGGAATAACGCTTATTATCTTTCATAATTATTGCTCTTTGATTGCTGTTGATGGTTTGCCCTCTGTCAATGGAGTGCCCATTGTGCTGCTTACTATGCACCGGCATTGTCCCATCGTCGGTTTCTACTAATGTTGCTACCTGGCCAGTGCGCTTACTCCCGGATCAGCAGCGAGCGGGAGGTAATCTGCCCAGGACTCCCAACTTTTTTGGTCAGGAATGCATTACCTACTTAACCTTTGGGGAGCCTGGTAGGTAAGAATCACACGGCATGCCTGGTGGGTCTGACGGACCCGTAAACATAATTGGTAATTTTTATTTATTTTGATGTGTTACAAACTAAAACTTGTTAAGTTTTAATTAATATTCAACATTGCTTCTATATGAAAAAAAGGAAAAAAATAAGACATATTATTTCATAAAGTTTTATTGAGCATTTAAAAACCTCTCATATAAGTACCAGCAAAACAACAATGCGTCGCCATTTGCAAATGTAATTGAATTTTGAAAAATTAAAAGAATTTTTTATGTCTTTACTAAAAGAATCAAATCAGTTTTGCTATTTTAAATTATTCTATAGTGAGTGGAAGTTTATAACATGCTAATATAAAAAGTCTCCCACAGTGATCAAGTGTCCCCAGTTTCCTCTATACTAGTACTACTATA
This sequence comes from Conogethes punctiferalis, assembly GCA_031163375.1. Lineage (NCBI taxonomy): Eukaryota > Metazoa > Arthropoda > Insecta > Lepidoptera > Crambidae > Conogethes > Conogethes punctiferalis. The sequence continues at coordinate 6,882,281 of CM062093.1, forward strand.
TTTTTAATATACTACTCGGTAAATACCTGTTATTTCCATAATGAGGTATTGCAGCATAACGTTATCAGCCGACCATTCGACCACAGGATTCTGAAAATCAGGTCACCACTGTCCTCATCGGATGCACTTCACAATTGAGGATGTGCTAGATAAATGAAAAGTGGTTGAGTAACTTTAACATGTGTTCGTGCTCGTGCCTATGCTCGCATTCGAGCTGGTGTCGGCGCTGGCGCTCACGTATGCGCTCCCTACGCTCGTCGTCAAGCCTCAGCTTGGTCTCTTTGACTGCGGACAGAACACACATAACATTAACAAATGTTGAACGCTAATACAACTAACTATTCACAGATACATCAAATTGATCTTACTTTGCTCCATTAATGTCGTGTTAGTTCTTCGCAACGAATCCAACTTTTTGGTGGTTTCGATCCGTGCGGCAGCCATATGAAGCAAATCTGCCAGTGCCACCTGGATGAAAAGAGAACGAATCCTCTCTCGCTCGTACTCGGCGTTGCGTTGGCGACGCTCAGCCTGTTATATTAAAGGTTTTGTAAGTTTTTTAACAGATAAATACCTGTTATTTCCATAATGAGGTATTGCAGCATAACGTTATCGGCCGACCATTCTATCGCAGGATTCTGAAAATCAGGTCACCACTGTCCTCATCGGATGCACTTCACAATTGAGAATAAATAAATAACCCAAGACATGCCACGCTGGGCCACACAGCGCCACCTAGCCCCAAACTAAGCCGAAGCTTGTACTATGGGTACTAGACAACTGATAAACTTACTTAGATACGGTTATGGTATATGGTTGGCTTGCCAGTTTTCTTGCGAAGCGGAGCATCAGTGTCGTTGTCGACGGTTCTTGCTCTGAGGCGAAGCCCGTGAACGCTGGTGTGCCACAAGGCTGTGTACTGTCCCCTACCTTATTTCTTCTGCATATCAATGACATGTTGCATATTCGTGACATACATTGTTATGCAGACGATAGTACAGGGGACGCTTTATACATGGGTAATGCACAAACCTCTCGGGAAAACATCATTGAAAGCCGGAATAATCTTGTGGGTAAAATTGAGACCACCTTAGACTCGGTCCTATCTTGGGGCAACGAGAACCTGGTCAATTTTAACCCGAACAAGACTCAGGTTTGCGCGTTTACCGCTAAGCGTTCTCCCTTTGTCGTGTCCCCTCGTTTCTGCGGTAATCCCTTGGACGCGGCATCCTCACTCCATATTCTCGGCGTTGATATCTCGAGCAATGTTCAGTTCAGGGGTCATCTGGAGGGAAAGGCTAAACTGGCCTCCAAGAAGCTGGGTGTTCTTGGCAGAGCGAGACAATATTTCACACCAGCCCACCGTCTTCAATTGTACAAGGCACAGGTGCGACCTCACATGGAATATTGTTCTCATCTGTGGGCCGGGGCACCTCAGTATCAACTTCTTCCTTTTGACCGTATCCAGCGAAGAGCGGCTCGAATCATTGACGACCGAGAACTTTCAGAGAAACTAGACCCTTTATCTTTGCGCAGGGATGTTGCGTCTTTGTGCGTTTTCTACCGTATATATAACGGCGAGTGTTCGGAGGAATTGTTTGATCTGGTACCGGCTGCTATTTTTCATCATCGTACATCTCGCACCAATTCTAGATTTCATCCTTATCATCTTGATAGTTATAGGTCTTCCACGGTGCGTTTTGCGCGCAATTTTCTGCCTCGTGCCGGTTGCACGATCTTGTCTTTGGAACGTCACGTCTTTGGAATCAGCTTCCTGCTGCAATTTTTCCGAGTGGATATGATTTAGGGACCTTCAAAAAGCGAGCCTATAGATTTCTCAAAGGCCGGCAACGCACCTGTGACTCCCCTGGTGTTGCGGTGTCTATGGGCTGAAGTGATCACTTACCATCAGGTGACCTTCAGGCCCGTTTGCCCCCTCTTCCATTAAAAAAAAAAATACTTATTTTTTTTTGTAAATAAATACATATTATACATAGAAAACACCCAGACCAATACAAACAGACATGTTCATGAACACAAATGTTTGTACTGTGAGGGAATTGAACCCACGACCCTTGGCTCAGAGGGCAGAGGTCACTACCAAATGAGCCACCGAGCCTGTCAGGATGTGCGAGATAAATTAAAAGTGGTTGAGTAACTTTAACTATTTCGGTACGGGGACGGATAGTAGCTCACCTGATGTACACTAAAGCTATTGGCGAGCGGGAAGATGTTCTGATCCAGTACTTCAACTTTCTTTTTGTCAGAAATGCATTTAAGGAAACACTAGAGATATCTGGATTCTGTGGAACTCGCTCCTGTCGGGGAATACCCAGTCAACCTGACGATAGTCCGCTACGAGTCGGTCGGGTGGTCGGGACGCATGCGCCCCTCGGGACTCGACACTACCCCCTCCACATGCAGGAAGTGACGCGTACTCGGACAGACTGCTGCTGGGCACGGTGGTAGGCTCGGGCTCGTGCTGTTGCTCGGGCTTGAGTTGGCGCTGTTGCTCGAGCTCGTGCTTGTGCTCCGGCTCGCGCTGAATCTTGCGCTCAGGCTCGGACTGTTGCTCGTGCTTGCGCTGATGCTCGCACTGTTGCTTGACTTGGAACTCGCGCTTGTGCTCACGATTGTGCTCACGCCTGCACGGTGGACCGAAACGGGCCGGTAATGGTCATAGGATGTTAAAAAAAAAGTGTTGATTTTTTGAAAATTAAATAATTGTTTTGGATTTAGCTATTGATTATAAGAAACTATTACTTGTGCGGTTTTTCCGATAACTTAGCATTTGAGGTGTTATTAATGTCCAAAGTTTTTTTTGTATGAAGCAAAACAAAAAATTGAGGAAATCTCGAAATTCTCAAATTTTCTCAAACAATCGCCTTAATGTATGCATAGTACGTATTTTTGTCCTATTTTAGTGCCTATTCTCAGCTTTCGATTTTTCCCGATTTGGCCGCAATTTCTACTTTTTTTCTCTATTCCACACCACCCTAGAGATTCAGAACTAGGCGCGTTTTTTTGTAGTGGTGTCCCCTTTAGGCCTAATAAGGGACCATTTATTCATTACATAAGATGATGGTAGTCTCAAAAGTTACGCCGATTTAACTAATCACGTCGAGCCGTTTGCGCGGGTAGGTATATAAAGCGCGCCGAGATCTGCGCACTGCCGCTGCCAGCTACCAGGCACTAGGGGTCAGAGCCTATAAATACATAATATTGTATGTATTTGGTGTAGGTGAGGCATTTTCTTATAAGAAAATTATTCTTTTTCTTAATTTCGTTTTCTACTGTATATATCACGGCGAGTGTTCGGAGGAATTGTTTGATCTGGTACCGGCTGCTATTTTTCATCATCGTACATCTCGCACCAATTCTAGATTTCATCCTTATCATCTTGATAGTTGGAGGTCTTCCACGGTGCGTTTTGCGCGCAATTTTCTGCCTCGTGCAACCGGTCTCTGGAATCAGCTTCCTGCTGCAATTTTTCCGAGTGGATATGATTTAGGGACCTTCAAAAAGCGAGCCTATAGATTTCTCAAAGGCCGGCGACACACCTGTGACTCCCCTGGTGTTGCGGTGTCTATGGGCTGAAGTGATCACTTACCATCAGGTGACCTTCAGGCCCGTTTGCCCCCTATTCCATAAAAAAAAAAATTAAAAAAAAAACACGTAAAGTACATCTAATATTATAAGTATAATAAATAGCTATTATGTTTATGTAATTATGTACCTATGCTATGAATCAACATTTAAAACATTTTTTTTTAATTCTTTATTAGTCCTTTTTTGTTTTGGGTCTTCCTAAAAGTCTCATATTTACTTATTTGTTTGTAGCACACTACCTTCTTACTGTTTCTGCTTAGCCCAATGGTTGACTGGTAGAGAATGCCTACGCGGCATTAAGTCCGCCTTTTGTACAAATTTTATGTGCAATAAAGATTAAATAAATAAATAAATAAATCTAATACAATAAAATAAATTGCTCTTTTGTTTCCTATAATTACCACTGCCGTGGGTTGTGAAGGGTTGTAAAATGCTTTGTTTAAGTGGATAGCATTCCTGTTTCGCATGTTGAACTTGATAATAGGATGGAAATATATTGCAGCCTTTTTCGTTGACACTTTTTTTTAAGTATTGTATTGCCACTTGGTTAACTTAAGAGATAAAATTAACCCCAAAGCCTCATCCGGATAAACGCTGGTTTTGTTTTCTTTATCGGATATGCATCTTATAGCTTTTTTCACATCTTGGGGATTCTTAAGTAAATGTTCTAATATTTCAGCAATCTCCTCATTCCCATCTGCTTTTAACTGGGCAAAATATGCATATTTTATTTTGTCCGACGAGAAATAGAAATTTTCTGCCCTTCTTTTTTTCTGTTTATGTGCTAATTCAGAAAAAAGTTTTCTAGGACTTTGTTCAGTGGAGACACCGATAGAAACTTTTGCTGGCAATACAAATTGTGTTGATGTACTGGGTACTGCGTGATCGTCATTACTGCTTATCAAACATTTAATAAAGTCTGGCCATATAATGCTTGCTTGTAACCATTCGCTATTCTTAGTTTTAAAAACAACTTCTTTACTATGTGCGCTTTGCCATCTTCTATTTAAATTATAACAAAATTTTGCACAAAACGATTTTAGGGTCTTATCGTGTTCATCACTTAATTCAGCTAAAAGTTTGGACCTTATCGTGCTGTATAACCTATCAATTTCTTTAATACTACCACTGCCACTGTCTTTTAAAGTAACGAAGAGATCACTAAACCACGGAACATTTTCACAAACTTCACAACACGAATAAATGATTAGTCGGGGTAGTGCGTCTATTATGGTGGGTAATAGAACACCGAGGTGGTTTTGAATGCAACTGCACATTCCGTACATTGTCGATGCACCAATCACGTTACGACACGTCACAACTTGTTGTTGTGCTTGCGCGATCTTATCACTTATTTCTCGGAAATTTGTGTCAAAACAAATGACGTCATAGGGTGGTGGGAAATGTGAAATGTATTTTTTTAAGAGTTTAATAGGTATTTAGATGTTTCAGTCAGCTATTTGAAATACCTTACTTTTTTAAACATCAGTTACTTAAGTAAAATGACATGGATTTTCATACAAAATTGAAATGGCTTTATCTCCGAAAATACGAGCTTAATAAAAAAAATGTATAGAATAAAAACGGTTTAAATATATGCTTAGATACCAAAAACATACTTTTCATCCCTTAAGTCCCAACTTTGTAATCCCAGCCCACCGTGGCCTGTGCTTCCGCTTATGCTCGTACCTGTGTTCGCGCTTGTGCTCCCGCACGTGTTTGTGCTTGTGCCTATGTTCGCATTCGAGCTGGTGTCGGCGCTAGCGCTCACGTATGCGCTCCCTACGCTCGTCGTCGAGCCTCAGCTTGATCTCTTTGACTGCGGACAGAACTCACATAACATTAACAAATGTTGAACGCTAATACAACTAACTATTCACAGATACATCAAATTGATCTTACTTTGCTCCATCAATGTCGTGTTAGTTCTTCGCAACGAATCCAACTTTTTGGTGGATTCGATCCGTGCGGCAGCCATATGAAGCAAATCTGCCAGTGCCACCTGGATGAAAAGAGAACGAATCCTCTCTCACTCGTACTCTGCGTTGCGTTGACGGTGCTCAGTCTGTTATATTAAAGGTTTTTAAGTTCTTTAACAGATCAAAACAAATTATAAAAACATATTTCAAACAATGTTTTAAATATTGACTTACCTTTGTACCTCTGTCATGGCCGCGGGGTTTGTCGCAGTGGTTTCCCATTATGCTCAGGCATTATGAAATGCCCAATATTAGAGGTAATTTGATATTATTATTTAATAACTAGATGCCGCCCACGTGACTATCTTTTAAATCATAGTCTATGTGCTAATCTAAGGTGTAAGCTATATTACCGTCAAGTTTTATTGAAATTCGTTGAGTAGTTATGCGTGAAAGAGTAACAAACATGCATCCATCTATCAATCCAATCAAACTTTCGCATTTATAATATTATGTAAATAAATAAATAAATAACCTAAGACATGCCACGCTGGGCCACACAGCGCCATCTAGCCCCAAACTTAGCCGAAGCTTGTACTCGTACTACGGGTACTAGACAAATGATAAACTTTCTTATGTACATTTTTTTTTGTAAATAAATACATATTATACATAGAAAACACCCAGACCAATACAAACAGATATGTTCATGCACACAAATGTTTATAATGTGTGGAAATCGAACCCACGACCCTTGGCTCAGAAGGCAGAGGTCACTACCAATTGAGCCACCGAGCCAGTCCGGCCATATAGTAAGATAGTTAGTTAATTAATAAATAAATAAATAAAATAAAAAAAATAAAATGAATTTATTTCAGACTATGGTCCATAAATTGTTAGTATACAAGTGACTTAAAAATTATGTTAGTAAACAAAAAAAATAAACAATAATAATAAAAAGAAATGAAAATAAAAACATGTAGGCACAACTCAGTTCATGTACCTGCCACCCTCTGGAGCCCCAGCCACGTGCACTTGTGCTCGGAGCCAGTGGCGCATGAGGGGGCAGGTCGGCTTGTCACTGAGCGCGCCCAGGATGGTGTTGGGGCTCCCGCGCGCGCGGCGCAGCAGCGAGGCGATGCGCCGCCGCAGCACGGCGTGGAAGCCATCGGTGTGCGCGTGCGCGAACATCGCAGACGCGCTACAGTAGCGCGGGAGCCCCACCAGCACCCTGAACGCGTTGTTGTACTGGACTCTGAGTGCGTTGATAGCCCGCTGCGTATAGTCGACCCACAGACTGCACGTGTAAAGGTTTTGGCAAAAGGCTTTGAAAAGAGTTATTTTTACCTCCACACTACATCGCGCAAATCTGCGTGCCAACATGTTGCAGCGGACTGCCATCGCCCTCCGTTCTCGTTCGATATCTCTATCGTCTTTCAAGTCCTCTGTAACCCAGTGACCTAGGTACTTAAACTCCTTTACCCTACCGAGGGCTGCACCATTAAGGAGCACGGGTGGCACGTGTCCCAATTTTCGCCCTTTAGCTTGGAAAATTAAGATCTCACTTTTGGTGACATTGTACAGGAGACCATGTCTCTCAGCATACACCTCACACACACCTATCAATCTCCTCAAGGCGGCTATTGATGGGCTGAGCAAGACCATGTCGTCTGCGTAACTGATACTATTGATGCAGAGACCATCAATGGAACAGCCAACACCAGTCTCGCTCAGCTCAGCAATCAGGCGGTTCATGTACAAGTTGAAGAGAGAAGGAGACGTTAGCCCTCGCTGCCTCACTCCACACTCCAACCTGTACTCGTCCGAAAACTCTCCACGCCACCTGACCTGGTTAGTTTGGTGGCCATACCAATATCTGAAGATATTAATTAACTCGCCTGGTAAACCGGTCTCTTTCAGCTTACTCCAGAGTATGTCATACCTAACCAGGTCAAATGCCCTGGAAAGATCCAGAAATGCTGCATACACTGGCGTCTTCCTATCTGTGTAGTACCTGACGGTCTGCTTAAGAGACATGATCGCACTTTCCGTCGAAAGTCTCGGTCTAAAGCCGAATTGTGCATCATGTATATGGAGATATTCTTTTATTTGTCTCTCAAGCAGGCCGTCAAGCACCTTAGATGTGGTTGTAGCCAATGATATCGGGCGGTAGTTAGTCTTGTCGGAGGCATCTCCGGACTTGTTCTTAACTATTGGCACTACCACCGTCCTCATTAGCTCGTTTGGTAGATAGGAATGTCTTAAGCAAAATGTGATGAGCAGTCCCAATAGCCTAGGGAGATGCGGTCCCGCATACTGGAAATGCTCGATGCTGAGTCCGTCGTGTCCGGGTGACTTGCCTCGCGTCATGCCCTTTATTATTAGTGCAATTTGTTTCGCGGTAACACGCATTGGCACCTCTGACACCACGACCCCCCCATCGCTGGCCTGCTCACCCTTAAGCGGAGACTCAACTTGAAAATGACATTTAAACATGTTTGCTATGTCTTTAGGATCGCTAATGCCGTTAACACTCACCGGGACGCCAGGTTTTGGGCTGAGCTTTTTGGTTTGTTGCCAAAATCCTTTAAAGTCTTTATTTCTATGTTTCGTAGCTAAGACGTCCATTTTAATTTTATCTTGATTATTCTGACAGTACTTTAGTTTGCTTTTAAATACTTTTCTAGATTCATGCATTTCATTATAAATATTACCACTATTAGGTCTGCCATACCATATCCAGGTCAAAAACTTCTGCCTAGCATCCCGGTGGGTACCACGGACATACTTATTCCACCCTATAATAGAACGCCCTCCATGCGGCCTATCATTCTTTGTACAACCACCGTAGCTGAGAACAGCAGCCTCCTGTAACACTGTCACAATGTCACCATAAAGCGCGTCTAGCGCGGCCAAGTGCCCCTCGCTGTTATTATAGCACATACTGTCACAACACTGAGTGAATTCCTGAGGAAATACAATACTTCTTAATCTATCGTTACAATATTTGGTATATGTTTCAATTTGGTCTACTTTCCTATCTCCCCAGAGGACCCTATTGATTTGAGCGCACGGCAGCTCAATGATTCTACCCACTGAATTAAGGTCGCACCGAATCTCTAACGGATAGTGATCTGACCAATAAATATCATATCGTACCTTTACTGATAGCACTGTCTTTAACGCTGCCTCGGTAACAACACAGTGATCGAGCCATCTACGACTGCCGTGAGCTTCGCTAACAAACGTATAGGTACCAGAGTTAGGCCCCAACATTTCAAAATCCACCCATGTCCAACGTTGTTCGTTACAAAAATTGTGTAGTTCGTCACCGAATAATTCACCCGGGTGGGCATTATAATCCCCCATAATATATACAGCCTCACAATTATTATTATCAACTATTGATGCAATTTCACTTAAACATTGTACAAAATCCATTAAATTGTCTGAACAGTCAGTAGGCATATAAATTGAAAAAACCAGAATTGAGCGGTCCACTAGACACAACCTGACTGCACTAATTCTATTACTATTACACTGTATAACGGATACACGATCATACTTGCTATTTCTCCATAACAGTGCGACGCCACCGTACGGCCGTCCTCGCAGTATTCCACTTGTTAGGTCCACCGCGGACTTACCGCAGAAGCCAAAGTCACTATTTATTTTACCGATTTCGGGTATCTCATGAGGCAAGAGCCACGTTTCTTGCAATGCAATAATATCGGCACTTTTAGAAATCTCTCTTACACACTCTAACGATCTTTTTAACGATTTACAATTAAAACTAACTAATTTAACACTTTCGTTATTTGTTGTACTATCCATTTAGGTGTTATATGTCGCGCCACTGTCAGACTTCTTCCGTCTGTCTAAACCTCGACTGCCAAATTGAACGAAACGGCGGAATGTTATACCATCCGGCCATAAGCTGCAGTCCAAAAACAACTTCAGCTTGTTTTTAGGAACCGACATTTTGAATGAGTTGTATTCCCTTTCCTGCTTGGTTTCAATCTTTTGTAGTTTCACTTCAACATTGGTTCTAGTCTTTATGTAGGACACAATATCGTTTTCGCTGGTTTCCTTGTGCACATTATTTATAAAGAGAGGGATGTTTATGTGGGCAGCTTTAAAACTTCCCTCAAATTCTGTGCACGTTCCTTTTTTACCTATGAATCGATTCCTATTTTTTAATTAGTTTGAACGGGCCATTTTCCGCAACTCGACGTCTAAGCGTCTATTTTGCTTGAGGTGGGCTGTCTATACTATCCTACTCTAGGATGTTATTTATTGCCAGCCCAGCTCATCCAGGAATCCCAGACTCTTCAGCCTGCTGAAGACGTCCCGGGATGCCTCAGGCAGACCAAGGTATTTTGATTGGTACACTGCCACACGGTGGCTGTTTCCTCCGCTTCTAGGCATGCTCTGCACAATGGACTATCCGTGATGCCGAGGTTTTTGAGGTGTTTGTTGAAGAGGCCGTGGCCTGTCATGACCGCCACGACCTGCCTCAGTTTGTTCCTGCTGCTCAGCTTGAGAAGCCGTTGTGATAGTTTTTTGTTTATGGCCGGGAGGGCCACTTTGGTTGGCGGCAGTTTTTTCCCCAGTCCATATTTGGTCTTGGATAGTTCTGGTTCTAGCCCGTATCTGGTTTTTACCTAGATTTTGGGGAGGCCCGGCCGACTGCTGTTCCCTTCGGATCCGCATGGATTCCCGGGGACCAGCAGCGAGCGGACACACGAGGAGGTATCCTGGCTGTGTACTCCCAATGCGCCATACACCATTTTTATAAATAATCAACATACCAAGCCATCCAGCGACATCTCGTCTCCCGGCCCTGGGCACGGCCTGCAACCGCCGTCGGCGCTAGGTGATGGCTCCCGCTTCTTCTTGTTGGTGTTCTGAAACAAAAAACGTTTTTCTAAAACATTCTCTGCCAATACGACTATAAAAATGTAGTTCGAGACTTACGTTGGAGGACGATGGCCTGGCGCTCTGGAGGCCGGAGGGGCCAGCGGACGCGTGGTCGCCGCCAGCCGGCGCTCACAGCCGGCAACTGAGGACAAGCGATAAACATAGTTATACAAATTACCTAACACAATCAAATAAATATTTTGCAGCGCACGCAAACAAATAATCTTACTTTGTGCCATCAGCCGCTCGTTGCAGCTGCGCAGCTCCTCTAAATCATCCTTAGAGTCAATGAATAGGATTGCTGCGGCCAAGAGATCGGCTTGGGGCATCTGAAACAAATAATACTGTTATGTAGCTATACATAACTAACACAAACTTTTAAACAAAATCTAATTAAAATGTATGTACCTACGTTACGTACATTGGAGTCACAGCCTATTTCGGCCGCTAGTTCCGCTCCAAGCGCGGTGTGTTCGTCTGGCTTCTGTTTCTCATAAAGAGCATTACGTGCTCGCCGCTCCCCCTGAAACAAGAATAATAAATGTTAGAGGATAATAAAATATTTTGCTGTTTAACACATGGCAAGTATGTTTGACATACGAGATTCAGAGGGAATCTCTTATGGCCCGTCGGCCGGCCGCGGCGCGGGCTGATATGAATGGTCTGAAAATTATAGGTTTGTTAATTAATATTCTATGTACTAGTTACTATTGATTTTTAAGTTATATTTTAAACATCACTGTACGTACCAAATCACTATTGTACATGGATAAATAATACCTTATTTTCCATATTTATTGAAAAAAAAGGTGCAGTTTGCAATTTCAACAACAAACTATTCACAGATACATAAAATTGATCTTACTTTGCTCCATTAATGCCGTGTTCGTTCTTCGCAACGAATCCATCTCCTTGGTCGATTCGATGCGTGCGGCAGCCATGTGAAGCAAATCCGCCAGTGCCACCTGGATGAAAAGAGAACGGATGAATATTATGTTGTTCGTTGCATCTAAATCCACAATGTCGGCGACATCAAGGCTAACATACCTTTGGGTCGCAGCCGATTGCTGCCGTCAGCTCCGCCACAGCTGCTTCTCGCGCCTCTCTCTCTCGTATTCGGCATTGCGTTGGCGGCGCTCGGTCTGTGATAATAAAAGTAAGCAATCAAGGTTTTAAGTTCTTTTACACATTAAAAACATTATAGAAACATATTTTACACAATGTTTTAAATATTAATAATAATAATAATAATAATAATAATACTCTACACGACAGCCTCAAAACCCTCGACATACATCCGTTAACCTTTATTTTGCTACAAAAGGCCGCCATTTTAAACACCTGCAGAATTGTGAGAAAGTTCCTTACCATAGACTAAGCACTTAATACATTTTCGTTTTGGCCACAAGCCCGCGAAAAATGTTCAACTACCCCAGAAATGGGAGAAAAATATATTGAAAAACAACATAATAATAATAATAATAATAATAATAAATTCTTTATTTCCTCTTCACAATAAGGATCTTAATGTAGTAGTTTATATAGGTACATGCTTATTACTATATCCATCCCAGTGCGAGAGAGGCTGGTGCCTGAGATCGGTTTGAATAAACCGGTGTTACAGGTCACCAGGCCCACCCCTACAGGGGAATAAATGCTATACAAAATTTCTTACATATCCGCGACACGAGAAGATCATACAAAGTCTAGGGAAAACGGATAACAATTAGGAATAACAATTTCATACCTATTCCATTTCTAAATAACGTTACTTTCTAAAAAGACATTATTTTCTAGAAAGTTTGTAAATGTGTGTTTGTATGTGTGTGTGTGTGTGTGTATGTGTGTGTGTATGTGTGAATGAGTGTGTGTGTGTGTGTGAATGAGTGTGTGTGTTTGTGTGTGTGTGTGTGTGTGTATGACCGAGTTTGTGTATGTGTGTTGTGAGTGAGTGAGTAAGTGTGTAAGTGACTGTGTTAGTGTGTGTGAGATAGTGTGTATATGTTTGTGTGTGGTGTGCATATTTCTATATGAATATATCATAATAATATATCAATATTAATATAAATACAAAATCAGCAGTGGTTTCACCTCAGTGTAGCTAGTAAGGCTTCCGTATCGTCATATGATTTACTCAAAAGCCATTTGGTTACTGTTTTCTTAACCCTGAAAATGTCCATAGGATAGATATTAATTATTTTGTTTATTTTATTGTAAATTTTTGGGCCCAGGTATGAAAAGAATCTATGAATAAAAGTTGTCCTAGGTTGAGACGTGAGTTTGCACACTGTGTGCCATCTACGTTTAGTTATGTAATCAGGGTTGAAATTTAAAATAGAGTGTTGTTTTATTATAATATTTAGCAAAAATAATTGACGAACAGTTAAAACCTCACAGTATTCGAATAAAAGTTTAGTCGGATAAAGAAAAGGTTTAAATGTGCATATTTTAAGAATTGTTCTTTGTGCCACCTCCACCTGCTTAAGCGTTGTCTTTGGTGCACCACCCCAGGCTGAGACACAGTAAACTAGAAGAGATTGGCATAGCGCGAAATAAATTTGTTTGAGAGTATTAGGTGGAACAACATGCCTCAGGATTTTGAAAACAAAGATCAGTTTACGTACTTTGTTACTCAAAGCGTTGATATGGGGCTTAAAACTGAAATTGTCGTCAACTATAACTCCAAGGTACTTTATCGATTTTACACGCTCCAGTGGTTCACACTTACAGACATGATCAGGTGAAAAAGTTGGGCAATTGTGCGCAAAGAGCTCATGACAAGGTGAGGTGTCCCGAAAAGAAAAGGTTAAATACTTCGTTTTATCCGTGTTTATGGTCAGTATATTTTTACGAAGCCATCCTGTTATGGAGTTGAGTCCTGTCTGTGCATAAGTGTGTACCTCGCTCCAAGTCTTAGCCGAGAAGAGAAGTGCAGTATCATCTGCGTAGGAGATTATTTTGCAGTGTGATAGTTTGATATTTAGAAGTTCGTTTATATAGACGAGAAAGAGAGTCGGTCCTAAGATACTGCCCTGAGGCACACCGTATGTCACTGGGAGACGAGTACTCGAGTATGTGCCTAGCTTCACGTACTGAGTTCGATCAGTCAAATAATCTGTCAGTAATCGCAATTGTGTACCTCTAATGCCAACATTGTTCAGTTTTTCTAAAAGGATTGGGACAGACACCGTATCGAAGGCTTTAGCTAAGTCCAACAGTATCGCGATACATTTATTCCCCTTGTCTAGTTCGGTGGTAACAAAATTGGTGAAGTAATTTACTGCATCATCAGTTGATCTACCTCTACGAAAACCGAATTGGCGATCCGATAACAGATGTTTATCTTCGAGGTAACCAACTAGTCTGACATTAATAATTTTTTCGAGAATTTTCGAAAGTGCTGGTAGTATAGCTATGGGGCGGTAACTTCCAACACAGTGTCTATCTCCCCCTCCCTTGTATATAGGATGTATTCGTGAGATTTTGAGAGTTTTTGGGAAGGTGCCGTCTCTAAAACACATATTAAACACGTGAGTCAAATGTGGCACAAGTATGTCTCTATTTTCCTTGAGAAGCCGATTTGAGATGTTGTCCCAGCCAATGGCGCTATCCATTTTAAGAGACAATATAATTTTGTTAATTTCATCGTCGTCTGTATCAATAAGAACAAAAGAGTCACTGGACGGCTGAGTTACATGTGAATAGATAGAGTTATTGGTATTGTTTTGAGATATAGTTTTTTTCGCTAGTAGTTTGCCAATGTTAGAAAAATATTGATTTGTTTTATTTACTGAGTCTTGGGGGCAAATTGATATATTAAGTAGTTCTTTTGGGTATTTTGCATCTTTATTCTTATTTGTGATGGATTTTACGGATTCCCACAATTTTTTAGGGTTTTTACCCGCTTTCTGAATTAGATCTTTTTCGTAATTGCGTTTAACTTTTTTAAGGATCATCCGACAGAAGTATCTGTAGCGAAGATACGTTGTTTTTAGTGTTTCATTGTCAGGACTGGATTTAAATTTCTTATACAACTTATCCCTGTTACGTATGCAACGCAGAAGGCCTTGCGTAATCCAGGGTTTGATGATCCTCCTGCGCTTTGATAATGAAATAGTCTTCGAGTGCTTTTCCACCTGGCGTTTCAATTCATTAATTATATAGCTCATTGCAAAATTACTGTCATTTGTGGAATAAATCGGATCAAAATTTATTTCCGTTATACCCCTCCGCAGCCCCTCCTGATCAACCGTAGTTTTAGTGGAAGAGGTAAATTGCCGAGTCATTTCGAGTAATAGACATGTTATAACTGTCTTATGGTCTGTTATTGTTGACTGTGGCACGAGCGTGAAACTCTTTGCAACGGTCTTCACCAGCACATGATCGATGCAAGTTCCGCTGGCGTCGCGAGTGATAAGTTTATGTGCGGGTAGAAGGCCGTGGTAAGCTGTCAGAGTAAGGTATTGTTGGGTTGAGGTGGCAAGGTTTTCTGACAATATGTCTAGGTTTAGGTCCCCGACCAGTATGACATTTTTGAAAACTGATACACTTAGCAATACTTGGTTAAGCGAGCTCAAAAAAGGTTCCAGGTTTGTATAAGAGGGTGACCTGTATATTGCCAATATAGCTGTATGGTTGGCGCCAATTTTTATGAGGAGAGAATTACAATCTTTGACATCCGGTTCCATTACTGAATATTGACTTAACTTTGTAAGTGGCACCCTGTCGTGGCCGCGGGGTCTGCCGCGACTCGGGCGCGGTGGTTTCCTTTCAACCTATAATAATTATTGTCTTAATTAAATTAACTGAAAATATAAATGTCCCCAATAAAATAATAAATTCAGCATTTTTCATAATGCCCGTACATTATAAAGTGCTCAATATGAGAGGGCAATTTTGATAATAATTATTCAATAACTAGCTGCCGCCCGTGGCACTGCCCGCGTGAATATTCTAATAAATCATAGCTATCCATCCACACAAACTTACGTACGTGGACAGAGGTCACTTCTGAGGTGGTCTCATTAACACCAGTCAGGTCAGAATCTGATGATGGGCTCTAAGAGAAATTAAGGGCAACATTCGAAAATTGTATGCTTGTATGGTACTTTTGTGACGTAATCATATCATCATCAGCCTATCGTATTCCATGTTGAACATAGGCCTCTCGAGTTGTTCGCCACTTTGGACAAACACCTGAAGGATTTACCCATAATAATCGTCACGCTGGGCATACGGGTTGGCGATCGCAGGGCGTAGCTTCTCGCTCCAATGACGCTGATGCCCGGCATCGGCCTGTGTGATATTTAGCGACGCCTTCCATCGTAATGGTTTTACCACCACCAGTCGGTTGCCAAAGTCCCGTCTGGTATTCAGCAGGATGCACCACGGGCAGGCGAGGGTGACTTGGAGCGAAAAGATGATGAGTAGCTCCCTTAGATCCCACATCATATTCTACTCAGGTATATGCTTCCGGCTATCAACATCTGGTGCTGATGATGAAGCCACAGAACTCCTTAACGGTTAGCAGTTAGGGGACAGTACTGCCTTACGATACTCTCTTACGGTAATCACGAAATTTTCCTTTCCTAAGTAAAACTCTCAAGTAAATGAACTAGCATTTATGTAAACTTCCAACATCAGGGGGCATGGCAGGGCCCCCGCCAAGTCGAGCGCGAAGCAGACACTGCCGTACCATTCTTTACAGGAACCATTTCGCCCCATTTTCAGGCCCCTATTTGAGAACCTTTGGATATTATTAACACAACTAAAATTCGAGAAATAGATTGACTTTTTGAAAAAATAAACTGACTAAAACACATAGGTACGACTAAAACTTTAATAAAAAAAAAACAAAAAAATTGTACCTACATAAATAAAAAGCAATAAATAACGTAACGTGGAAATTATCTACTTATATATAAGCAAACATGTAAGCAAACATATAAGCAAACATTTAAGCATATAAACATATAAGCAAAAAAACAAACGGTACTTAGATAAACTCGTCAAGCAATTATATAATATTTCTCAGGTTAATCAAAGTGATTCAAGAGGTGTTCAGTAGTCTGCGATGATTTAATCGCACTAGGCAAAGCATTCCACAGCCGAATGGCTTGTACAGTGAAGGACTGTGAGAAAAAACTAGAATGGTGAAGAGGAACAGAGAGCTGTAGATTATAAGAGGAACGGAGAGATCGGTCATGAGACTGGCATAAAAACTGAAATTGGTCTTTGAGGTAAAAAGGGGCTAATGGATTAAATAAAATACTAAAAAGTAGACAAAGAATTCGAGAATTTCGACGCTGACGTATAGGAAGCCATTTAAGTTGGGTGCAAAAACTAGATCTTCGTTGTCCCTCGAACATAATATCTTTCGAACCATGCCTTTTCTGCTTCTTCGGGTACAACTTCGTTCCTTATTACCTATGTCGAAAGCAGCGGGGATTTCATTTGGCTCTAAAAATCCCAATGCAGCTAAGTGTCGCAATTTATGAGCAAAACTTGAGTCACTACTGTAACGTTTTGCTAAACCGGATATTTGAATATGTCGCCATACTTTGGTTGAGGTGAAAAAAGCAGAATGAATACAACCTGGAAAAGCATTCCTGATGGCGCTCAAAGTCGCAGTTTCAAAATCCGTCACAATAAAGTTTGGCGATAGATTAATTTTGAATTTGTGAAAAACATATCTGTTTTAATATCTAATAAATAAATAAAATAAAAATGTGTTTATTAATCAAAAACAGAAGCCTAATGGTGTTTACATTCTGTGACTCCCACACTAGGCAGAGCCTGTCACGTGGGGGTCAAATTCTATGACTTTAAACATTATAGAATGTGGCTATATCTTGCGATTTTACGACACTGTAATAAAAAGAATATCTTAAAAATTAAAATAACAATACAATGCTAAGATACATGTATGCGCAAAGTGTGTGTGAGTTCGTGTGTGTGTGTGTGTGTGTATGATCGTGTATGTGTGCGTGTGTGTGTGTGTCCTTGAGTATGTGTATTCGTTTGCATAGGCGGGTTTGTGATATTGTGCGTATGTGGGAAAGTCTGTGTAGTATCAGGAGAGCATTAAACCAAAACATGCCAGTGCGGAAGCAGCTCTACGAAGTAATTCTTGGGATTGGACGAGAGGATCTTCTCGTTCACTGCCTGGTATGAGTATTTTTATCTGTAACTAGCTGTGCTCGCGACTTCGTCCGCGTGGAATAGTTATTTTTTCCCCGTTTTTTTTACCTTTTCCATTATTTCTTCGCTCCTAATAGTTGCAGCGTGATGTTGTTATATAGCATCTCAAAAAATAATTTGTAACATTTTTCCGTTTTATGGGGTAAAAACCCATAAACTAGTGGCACAATCTTATGTGCTCCGTCTATTGTACCGATTACTTCATGGATTGTGTACATTTGAATAAACGGGACAGGATTGGACTTGAAAGTTCCACCCATTAGGCAGTAAGCAGTATTGATTAGCAATTGCCATTTTTTTTATTTGTAAATACAAGTAGGACAGTTATCATTTTCAGTTGGCCGTCATGGTCATGTTGGCCGTTTCGATCGAACCCACGACCTTTTGTTGTTGGTTATTAAGTGTATAATGTTTTATCCTCCTCTTTATTAGATGGGAAAGGATTACCTGGTATCGGATTTTTTGTGACAAAATAAATTAAATGATCTATCCATTTAATCTAACCTTGGTTGGATGCATTTGCTTTGTGATAGCTAGGAATCATGAAATTGGGAAGACTGGTGCGTGCTGTACAAGAGAAAGTTTGAGGTTCGAGCAAAGGGGTGAACAATTGACCTATGTCCAGCCTTAGACTGCGAGAGACTGATGATGATGATGAGAAAAACCGTTGCGCCACGTCTTAATCTAACCTGACTATGAAAGGGTTATGTTCAATATCTGGAACATTTTGTGTGGAATTTGAATAGATCAGTTACATTTAAATATGTATGCGAATCATAGCTTAATAACAATGTTTTGTGTGATTAACATGTTTTTCCGAATAACCAACGGGGCTGTGGAAATCGACTGACGACGGTTAACCATTACGATAAATACCACAGGCTGGTGACGGGTAGCAGCGTCACCGGAGATGCGATCGCCAACCCAGAAATAAAATCTACAGATGTTCGACCAAAGTGGCGAACAACAGCTAGAGACAGCCTTCTTTAGTTGGCGAACAAAGATTTCCTTTTCGTATACCTATTCTTTCCTAAATAATTTTCATTCATATTTAATCTTGTCGTTTAATTCATTGGTCACTAAATTATTTTATTTTTAAAGTAGGTACGTACATTATTAGGTATTTCAAATTAAAAACGATTCAACAACAATGTTTCTATCGAATTAAAGTTATTTAATGATTAAAAAACACAAAATGAATCATTAGTACTTCTAATGAAAACACAGCTTTCTCTTCCGTTCATTCGCTCGAGGGCTCAGGTAAGCCCGCACTAGTATATAAAGTAGAGTGCTCGACAACTCGGCCCATTCTTCGTTACACTGTGCAACTGCACACTAGCGTTAGGTGTTCGTGCTCGACGTTCGTACGCAACAAACGATGGAGAACAAGGTACGTTTGTAGCGATCTTTAAAATTGACGATAATTTCTTTATCTGCGGCTAGTTAGTTTAGATGGTCGCAGATAAAGAAATTGTCATCATATACTCGTGCATACTATATATAGCCAGTTTGTCTTGCCTAATATTTGTGTCATCATCAGAGCGTTCGCTCTCCTACTCAGCCTCCTCCACTTTGGCCGGTTGTCGGTATCCCTGATAGTGAGTCCGTTGGTGATGGCGTTAAGCCAGCGATTCCTAGACCATTGGGTCTAAATTGCTTATTGCAGCACCGGCAGAAGGCGGAGGCTGCATGGCTAGACATTAATTTGTTTTCAAATTGGTTGGGTTAAATAAATCGCCGCAGTACCAGTGTAGTCAATTGACTAAATTTCAATTTTCTAGAACTGTATTGTGTTATTTGTATTTTCTAGAATATTTTAAATTAATTTAAACTTTCTAATATTTTAGAAAGAACAGAAACAGCGCCCGCGGCCGCGTAGGTCCGCCGGCCACAACAGGGAGCCCTTGACAAAAGTACGTGAAACCACATTTTAAAACATGTTTCAATAAATTGGTTCCAATAAGATAAAGAACTTGATTTTGTGTCGTTCATTTCAGAGCGAGCGCCTCGCCCACTACGTTGTGTTTGAGCTGGAGAGGCGCCAGAAGCGGGCGGAGGATATGGCGCAACTGGCGGCTGAGGTAGGCTGTGACTCCAAAGATACTTTGTGTTAGAGCCACTAATATTGTGGTAAATTGGCAATAAACAAGATATATTAACCCTTTGACGCACAAAACAAGTACAATTATGTTTTTATAATTATGACTACGTTATTTAGTGTGTTATGAAGTAATTTAAACATGTATATAATAAAAAATAAAAATAGTCCAACAGATTTTAGGATATTACTTGGGACAAATGTATCCCAATATGCGATAAAGGGCGTTATTTATTATATTGTGAGGTATTTACTAATAAAGAAAAATCAAATGTTTTTCTGATAATAAAAAACTGAATTAAGTCAAATATAATAAAATTGTTAATCATGATAAATAAAAGTCTGCAAAACAATTTCTTGTTGTTGTGTGACATAACTTTATGACGTAGTATAGAAGTGGATGGCAGGGCATGTTTACGTATAGAAAAATGGCCAATACCTACGATTGGCAATTTTTACAGAGTCATAGCCCTAGCCACAACTTGGGTAATCAAGTGATGCAAACCCTTCTATGTAATGTTGCGCATGCAGTTTTTCATAAACCATGTAAGAATTGTTCATAGCGATGTCCAATGTATCAAAATTTGAAAGTTGATTTTCGATTTCCTATCAACTTCGTATGTGACTTTTTTCTGGTCCATGAGATCTACGGCTAAATATCACAGTCCGATGACGGGCAGCAGCGTCATCGGAGCTAGGAGCTACGCCCTGCGATCGCCAACCCGCCGGCCCAGCGTGGCGATGATGGGTATATCCTCCAGATTATTGCCCTACGCGGCGAACAACTGGAGAGGACTATGTCCAGCAGTGGACTGCAATAGGCTGATGATGAGATCTACGCCACCCATATTTTTATTGTGCTTATGGACGATGACAGGACATCAGGTTCAGTGGACTTGTAGCTTCTCACTGTGGGTAATATATGGGTGCCCGTGACATAAAAGTTATTTCTTGGAAAACGGTAGTGAACACTGAACCATTCGGATAATAAAAGGGGGAAGTGGGTGAAGAGTGAGGATGGGCCTGGATTTTGAGTAGACCGAGATGCAGCAGGTGACTCAATTGTAGCCTCGGAAAATCCAGCTTGCATGTCCTCCAATAAGAATGACAGGTCTTCGTCATCCAAAGTGAGTGCATCTTCACGAGTGTCACTATTCTCAGCCATGAGATATTCCTCGACTCCGCAATCAGTCACTCTTACTCACTTTGCGCGCCCAAAACAATGAAAATAAGTGTATAATGCTATGTGTAAAATCAGAAAATATGCATAAAACATTATTGATAAAATATAAATAAAGTCGTCCTTTTACGCATATTGGGACAACCTTGTCCCTTACTTAAAATTTCATGTTTTAGGTAATCAAATGTTACTAATAAACGACTTTTGTCGTAAAACCATAATTATTAGTTACTATTCTCATAAATTATTCACTAAACAGTCACTGAATGCAGCAAAAATTTAATATTAATCATTTATACAAATAACCAAAGAAGCGCAGCAAATTACCTAAAATTAATATGAAGTTTATGTTTATTTTTATTAGCGCACCTATTTCCCACCCTAGGGAAGAAATCAAAATATATTCGTATACAATTGATATACGTTGAATTTAGTTTAAAATAATGCTTTGTTTAGGAATAAACACAAATTTTATTTTAGGGACACCGGTATCCCATTTACGTCAAAGGGTTAAACAGTTCTCTTTTAATCCAGGGATACAGAGCTGTATTGCTAAGGACGGCAATTAGATACATACGGATACTGGACCAGTTGGAGTCCTTGCGCAGAAACAAGAGGATATTGATGGCGCAAAGTAAGATCAATTTGATGTATCTGGCGAGCTGGTGAGTCGTTTGTTGTATTAGAGTTCAACAATTCTTAATATTGTATGTTCTGTCCTCAGTGGAAGAGCTCGAGCGGAGACTCGCGAGGAGAGGTCGGGCGCGGGCCCCGGCGAGGAGATGCCGAGCGTGATATACTATTAGGTAGGTACTTATGATCTATTGTGTAAATAATTAAAAATATTTTAAAATTAATACTACAATTTAATAAAATACATCAAAATTTTTTTTACAGAAGGTAGCGCATTTCTCAAATAAGGTATCACCATCTTTCCAACGATAGAGTGTGCAACTGATGAGGTTCCTCCTCAAATGCCCGCCCGCTGCTGGTCCCCGGGTATCGTCCAAATCCGAAGGGAACTGCAGCCGGCCGGGCCTGGTGCACTCCGGGCAACGGCGCCTATGAAGCCGACAACTAAACCGCGAGCATTTGATTCCGATTATTATATTTAAGTTAAAATTAGTGAATGTTAAACTGTACGTGGTATAATGATTCTTAGATAATAAGCTAATTAAATAATTAAGTTTATAATTAATTAAAGACTCTGTATTGACTCAACATATTATTTTATTTGCACCTTATTTTATTAAAACATCTGTTAATAAAAGAAAAATAATAAGTAACCATGAGCATTTCTATCGGGAATAAACAATTATTTTGAAATGATTTAATCCCTTGTACTAGGGAAAAATTATACTGGCGTAGAATCGAAGCATCACGCGTCATTCAAAACTGACCACATTACCTACTTCGGAGATTTTAAAAAAATTCTGCGCGTGGTAAATTCGGATTGGTCTTGTAGTGTGACTAGGATTGAGAAAGGTGGTAGATGATTTGGTTCCGTAGAGAGGATGGATGAAAGTAGTTTAACCAAGAAAATATAAATAGTGAGAGCATGAAGGGATCTGTTGGAAGGGGAAGCTCTAGAAGGTCCTTCCTTGATAGGAAGAGTCCTTAAAAAAAGGTAAAATACCAGGATCGTAGCAAATGGAAGGGCAGTCTCTGTATACTTCTCTGGGAAAAAGACATGACTTTATAAATGAATAAATAAGTATTGTATGTATGTGTGTATATTGTAAAACAATGATTTCATCCAAATATAGATTTATAAGGCATCCAAATAAACTATTACTGTATAGAATAAATACAATTTTATTCTCAGTACTACATAGTTGCTACGGGCAGTCGTAGCACACTCGTAGTGTCGCGACTACGGACTGTCATGCTACAATTATATTGACACGCTGTAACACTTTACCAACGCCATCACTTGCCTCGCTCAAATTGACTACTCGTAGTACATCAAAAGTTCTGATCTCTAGCAGTCTTAACTAAATAAAAATTAAGACTCACTTATTGCAGTAATTACCACCACTCGAATATTTCTCTCAATGGTGATCTATCAACGTATATTAAACTGTACAATGTTTTTATTCTTGACTGAGTGAGAAAGGACACATTAAAAAAAGTAATGACATTTAGCTATAATAAGCCCGCATCACTTAACTAATGGTCACCAAATGTCTTTCAAAATGATTTCTATTGTTCTTAATGAATGGTTTTCTGCGATTACCTGACCTGCGATTATTGGGTTTTTGTAACAAAGCAATAGGCCAATGTATTTTTTGTTAAGGAGTAAAGAAGTAACGAGTATAATATGAACGTGTTCTTTTTAGAATAAGCATTTTACATAGTAGCTTCACCTTAAACTTGGGGTACAGATAACAAATTAGGTGAAAACTGTCCTAAAAATGATATGTATAGGCCACCCAGCGTGGGACATAAAAGACAATTTTAATATAGGTATATTATATTACAGGCGTGGTTTCATGTCTTATTTTGTTCCGTATTATGTTTGGTAATAATCCTAAATAGGTTTTGTAATAAAAATTAAGATAGATTTTACACCCATCCTCCAGATGCTTCGGTGTTAGAAAGAAATCATGGACGTGTAGGTTCGTTGAATATGTATGTGGGATCGTTGAAGTCAAATGCAGTTAGGAATCAACAACAAAAATATATTATAATCTTTGTCACATTGTACATCATCTTTTATAAATATAGAAATGAAGATAAAGATAATTTTCTATTTCAGTCCAGTTCATCAACAGAGCCGTGTCTTCAAATTCATCGAACCACATTGAAATCGGGTAAGTATCATCACCGCTAAATGACGTCATCGACTTCTCCACATCGCTAAACGAGATATAGGGTACGGTATCACGTGATTCACGCTCTTCTCCGTACCTACTTAATATCCTTCTTCGGTAGCATTTTAAAATGTTATTCTTCAACAAACAAGAACAAACAATCTTCTTTCTTCTTAAGTCGTAAAATCTTTAAATTACCTTCTTTGAAATTATTAATCTTCAATCATTAATCGTAATAACAATATTGGGAATAAATCTTCATCTTATTTTATATTCCACGAAAAACAAATTAAAATCAAGTCATAATCGAAGCATTCGTGACGCGTTCCATGTCAGTAAAACAGATCACTATCACATCAACACGCCGATATTTTACGGATAATTTTCTTCGTAAATATTGTTAATTCTTCCACACTAATACTTCTCAGGGTCCCGGACGAGCCCCCAAAATAGTTGTGGGATCGTTGAAGTAAAATGCAGTCAGGAATCAACGACAAAAATATATTTTAATCTTTGTCACATCTTACATCGTCTTTTCTTCTGTCCCACTTCCCATAGACTCTCTCAGTGTTGCCGTGTTAGATCTAGCGGATTTTATATATGTTTAGCGATATAAAATATCGTTTTAGCGAGAAAAAAATATTTAACTACTTCTAGCGACTTTTGCGCAGGAAGGTTTTGGAGACTTTATTTATAACTGTAAAAACAAATGAAGTAAATTAATTTAATTCTGCCGCTTTCTTTTTTCTTCGGTTGGCAGCATTTCGATCGGTCCCGGGCCGGATATAAGTTAAATGCATATGCGTACACTACACTAAATATGAAATCCAGGCTATAAACAATCTTTTCATTCGTTTATTTGTTTCTCGTTCATTAACAGTACGAGGGAGTAAGATAAATAGATACGGATTGAACGATTAAGCTCAAAATTCGGTCACTATTATTGACAGTTAATATTGTTTAAAGTTTTGTTGCTAATACTTGTGAAATAATTATAAATATGGAAACTCCTTATAAAAAAAAATCTTACGTACAGCATTATAGGACTGAATGGGAGAGTAATGAAGAGTATAAACATTGGTTGAAACCCGTGCCAGGTGATTCTACTAAAGCTTATTGTAGCTATTGTCGCTCAGAACTGCATGCCAAATTAAATGATTTGAAAAAACACGTAGAAACAAAAAAACATAAAAAGCAATGTGAATTAATTTCACAAAATAAACACCTAACATTTGCTCCGGTCGCAGCAAAAATTTGCAAACATTCTTTGAGAGCAGAATGAATGCTAGCATTGTACATTGCTGAACATAGTTCAATTTGTAACATAGACCACTTAACTGATGTGTGCAAAAATGCTTTATGGATTCGAAATCAACAAGTGATATGAAATTACATAGAACGAAATGCACAAAACTCATTAACGATATTCTGGCACCACATTTTAAAAAAGAACTGCGGGATGACCTAGGTGTTCAAAAATATAGTTTGTTATTAGACGAATCAACAGATTCGTCTAATAACAAACTATATTTTTGAACAACAGAAGCGTCACAAAATATCAGGGAATCGTCATAAAGTATTTTAGCTTAAGGCTAAGTTCATATGGCCGCGCGGCACCGCGCGCCGCCGCGCGGTGTGAGAGTTCACATGACAGGGTATATACGAGCGCCAGTCTGGCATTAACATTGATATACAATGGACGTGGAGGAGGCAATTTGCTTGTGGATTTTATATAGAAGACTGAGACGTCGCAGAAGACGACAAAGGCGATACTGGGTGCATCCAATATTAAGTGACAGACTTTCTTCAAGCCTGTTTGTCACCTTATACTAGTTCTTCCCAAGACCTTCTTTTTAATATTTTATTTGAATAATCCTTAGAGTTAAGATTCCAAATCGCATCTCTTTTTTCGATTTCGTCGATAAGCAAATCGATAGGCACAATGTCATCTTCGGTACTCATTGCATCGATCTATGTGTCTTTCCGTCTCAAGGCGCGCGGATCAACTGAACAGGTCGATACAGGTTTGAAATACTTGTGCCGCGCGGCAGCGCGCGGTTCTAGATCTTGCGCGCGGGTCAGAGCGCGCCGCGCGTTGGCGTGCGGTACCGCGCGGTAATGTAGACGATCATCATCATCATCATCATCATCAGCCCACATCAGTCCACTGCTGGACATAGGCCTCTCCCAATACTCGCCACTTCGATCGACGATGACGACGATAGACGATAATTATCGTTTATATTGATCTTGTGCCGCGCGGTTCGTAGTTCCGCGCGGTACCGCGCGGCCATATGAACTTAGCCTAAAGCAAAACAGAGTAGTACCTGCGTTTTTAGCTCTGCAATCGTTGGAAAGTTCTGATGCTATTGGAATAGTTACTGGTCTATTAAAATGTTTACGAAATCATGATTTAAACTTACACAATTTGATTGGCATTGGAACTGACAACGCTGCGTTGTGGATCATGACTGGATCTAGACACAGTGTGTACATGATTCTCAAAACACAGTATAATCTTCCACATCTAATATTGATACCATGTGTCTGCCATTCATTACAATTAGCACACGCATCAGAAAACACTTTACCAAGGAACATTGAGTTACTGATTCGTTAAACATACAACTGGTTTTCACACTCCACGAAACGTCAAATTGAGTATAAGAAAATTTTTGAATTAATAAATTGTGGTGAAACACCGCTAAAAGTCTTGAAGGCCTGTTACACTCGGTGGCTTTCGATTGAACCGGCAATATTAAGAACTAGCCGTGCTCGCGACTTCGTCCGCGTGGAATAGTTATTTTTTCCCCGTTTTTTTTACATTTTCCATTATTTCTTCGCTCCTAATAGTTGCAGCGTGATGTTATATAGCCTAAAGCCTTCCTCGATAAATGGTCTATTCAACACAAAAAGAATTGTTCAATTCGGACCAGTAGTTCCTGAGATTAGCGCGTTCAAACAAACAAACAAACAAACATACAAACAAACAAACAAACTCTTCAGCTTTATAATATTAGTTAAGATTAAGATTTTATCTCAGTGGGAAGAATTGAAATTACATTTTTCTACAACTAAAGACCGTTGCTATACTGCAGAAATGTTATTTGCTATGTATTCTGATGAACAAAACCGACTCTACATATATGACCTTTTTGAAAAGTATTCTTGGTGAAGTACAGCAGACAATAAAAATCTTTGAAAGCGAAAAAGCAAATACCATGAAACTGTTATCTTCTTTAATGGCATTACTACGTTCTGTCTGCCAAAGAATTATAATACCAACGGCAGCTACAACTGATAAAGACTTCATAAATCTCAAAATTAAAGACCACCTCAATCCAGTGCCTTACCTCGGGTATCTTTTTGAGAAATACAAAAACGACTTCCAAATAATTATGAAGCCCTAGAAAAAATGTCACTTCTGTGTGAGGAAGAAGCTCTCAAACAGTCTAAAGACATGTCATTAATAGATCTTGTAAAAGACATGGGAACTTCTGAAGAAAAAATTGACAAAATCTTGCAACAATGGCAAACTATCCACTTCGTTGATTGGAGTCCGTTAAACGGAGACCCCATTAGCTTTTGGGCTAAAGTAGCTGCTATAAGCTATAAGCTGCATATAAGAATGTAGTGGGAATAAACACTTACCAAGATTTAAGTGATTTTGCGATCGCCATTTTGTCATTGCCTCATTCCAATGCTGAAGTGGAACGCGCGTTTAGCGCAATGAGCGTTGTAAAATGCAAACTTCGCAATAAACTTTCTGAACATACTTTAAATTCCGTACTTCTCATCAGAAGTCAACTAAAAATAAAAAAGAAGAATTGTTCGACGTATGAGCTGCCAGATGAAGTTATCAATCAAGTCGGAAATGGAGAAGCGAAGGTAGCTGGAGACCTTGCAGCGGCTTCCACTTCCACTGCCACTGAAAATATTGATGATGACGTTTTTGATTTTGAAATTTAGAATATTGTTCCCTTTAATTAATTATGTGATTGATCTGAATATAATTCTTGAAGATTAAAGATTGTACTGACCTTATTTATTATCTTTTTTTAGTAGATTTTTTTTAACTAAAGTGAACCCATTAATTAGAGTATATTTTTAACACAATCCATTTATGGATATAGCACATTTGTGCCTCCCCGCTACCACCCGGCAAATACAATAAAATTTAAATATAGGCTTTAATTTTTTTGTCAATAAATATTATCTGCATTAGAGTAGCAGACAGCGAGCTTACCGCCGTCGGACTGCTCGGTGTCAATGTAAAATTTATTTTATTGTGCAATAATTACAGCCCATATTTGAATTCTTTTTTTGAGGAGTGGGCTCAGGGTGGTTATTGTGAGCCACCTTTACAAATGAACAACCTTATCCAGAGGAGAGAAACGTCAAACTCAAAAGTTAATTGGCTTGGCGGGAACTAGACGTAGCTGTCAGTGTCACCGTAACGTTATACTGTCATAGTCAACCAGTCAAAGATAGTGCGTGACTGACTTTTGAATTTGAGTTTTGACGTGTCTCTCTAAACACTTGACATTGGCGAATTATACGCGTCAACATATACGCGTGATAGAGTCCATATGTAAAAAAAAAGACTTTTGAATTGTGGCGATAAGTGGCTGTCCTTTGTGGTTGATTATTCTCCCCTAACAATACACACAAGGTCGATTAAACTTCGATGGAGGAAAAAAAGGATATTGAAAATCCGCTACATGTCGCTAGATCTTTCTGAGGCCGTCCATTAATCATGCGAGGCTCGAGAGGCGTGGAGGGGTCCATGAAAAAATCACGAAATATCATTTTCAATCCAAAATTTTTGGGGTTCCCCATACATGGAACTGAAACTCAAAATTATGTTTTTCATCAAACCCATACGTGCGGGGTATCTATGGATAGGTATTTAAAAATGATGTTGAGGTTTCTAACATCATTTTTTTCTCAGATGAATAGTTTGCGCGACCGGCCAAGTGCGAGTCGGACTCGCGCACGTAGGGTACCGTACCACTGATTGAATGAAAAAAATTAGGGGGGGGGGGGGGGGGGGGGGACACATTTTACCAGTTTGGAAGAGTCTCTCGCGCAAACTATTCATCTGAGAAAAAAATGATGTTAGAAACTTCAACATCATTTTCAAATACCTATCCATAGTAGTGATGTAACGAATATTCGCATTCGCGGATATTCGCATATTTTTACATATTCGCATTCGCAAAATTACCGCGAATGTTTTGCGAATATAAAAAAAATTTGAAGGTTAATAGTTGGTTAATAAAACAAAATCCATTCATTTCTTATGTTTTTTATTATGTTTTTATGTTTTTCTTATGTTTTTATGTTTTTCTTATGTTTCTATGAGCAATATTTTCTCCGGTGTGGCGGCTTTCATTGAACACTTCTGCTTTTAACACAATCATTCTTCTCTCAAAATTTTCTGTAATCCCATGACAAGTTAAACTCAGCAGCGAAACTCCAGAACAAGTATCAGACCATATATCGCTAGTAAATGACAATTTTTCGAAGGATTTCAGCAATTCGAGTATTTTCTGACTTACTTTGCCATATAGTTTATCGCAAATAAATGAAGTGAAATACTGGCGTGACTTTAAATCATAGGATGGACACAAATGCTTCATAAGTCTTGCAAATCCAACACTTTCCACGAAACTAAATGGCAGGTCTTCTAACGCTACCATTTCACTTATAAAATTATCAACTGCCAATGACTTCAATGATTTAATATCCCACTGTTTCGTTTCATCGACACATTCTTGAAGCGATATCTGTTTCATGTCAGATTTAGTACTTTGATGAGAAGATGATGCCAGTTCCAGGGTTTTAGATGCATCGTGTTTTCGTTTTTCACATTTTTCTAATTCGGAAAACTCGGTTTTATGCATTGCCTTTAAATGATTTCTCATTGCAGTTGTAGTCCTTCCTTTTCTTGAATACTCCTTATTGCGCAGCTTGCATTTAGCTCGTTCAGCATCACAATATGTAAAATAAGTCCATATTTCACTAGGATGTGATTTACTCATGTTAATAATTAATTACTATTCACAGTCTAACCTCAAAATTCACTTGTTTTGTTTACGAAAACACCGGCGTGAGCGGAATGACACTTCAGTCGGATGCGTTCGTATCAACTCGGCTATTCTCAGAATAAAAAACAAACGGAACGCACTTCGTTCGAACGGGACTGCCACCAAGGTCACCAAGTAATAGACAAATGGCGCCAAATTTAAAAAAAAACTGAATATTCGCATTCGCTTTCGCATTCGCGAATGTTGGCAGCAGATATTCGCATTCGCATTCGCATCCGCGAATGTCAAAAATTTGACATTCGTTACATCACTAATCCATAGATACACCACACGTATGGGTTTGATGAAAAAAAAAAATTGAGTTTCAGTTCCATGTATGGGGAACCCCAAAAATTTTAATTTTTTTTCTGATTTTACTTTAAAATCTTAATGCGGTTAACAGAATACATATACGTACCAAATTTTAATAATGTAGCTCTTATAGTTTCGGAATAAACTGGCTGTGACATACGGACGGACAGACAGACAGACATGACGAATCTATAAGGGTCCCGTTTTTGCAATTTTGGCTACGGAACCTTAAAAAGGAGGACGCCCTCAGACCACATGGAGTGACGATTTGCGCTAGAAAAAAAGAGTGAACAATTGCTCTATGTCCAGCAGTAGACTGCGGTAATGATGGTTGATGATAATGATGAGGAAAATCTTAAACATAGATTTTATTGATTGGTCACCGCTGCGCCACGACGCATTTTATCAAAGTATGTATGGGATGTAACGGAGCGACTTACGTTTTCGCTCCAAGTCATCCTCACCTGCCCGTGGTGCAAACTGCCGAATAACAAACAAGGCTTTAGTAACCGACTGGTGATTTAACGCTTAGCTAATTACCACAGGCTGATGACGGGCAGCAGCGTGACCGGAGATGCAATCGCCAACCGATTATGGGTAAAATCGCCACTTTGGTCTAGCATCTGGAGAGGCCTATGTGCAGCAGTGGACTGCAATAGAATAGGCTGATGATGAAAAAGGATACTAAAAAATATTCATTCCTATGTAATCTCCTTTCGTTGGTTGTTAAAATAGGCCAGTTAATTTTAAAGCACGTTTCTCGACGCAACTTTAAAAAGTTTAATCTATACTTATTGTGCTGAACTCACATACTTTTGTATATAAGCCTTTTTTATATCTTGTCTATTGCTCCTTGTCTTTGCTCTTTTGCTAGTTGTCAATTATATGACGTTCAAGCTCCACCGGCCTTTTATTTATCTATTCTAAATTAATTCCTAAATTCCAAAAAGCATTGTATTGTTGCATCTCATTCGGTTTGTAATATTGGGCTCAAGGATGCAATCTTTCATGATCATTTCATGGAGGATTGTAATCTGGCACAGAAATCTGACGGCATGACAAAGAACGTCAGAAGCCCTCTATTTTGTAAAGGAGCAAGGTGGCTGAGGGCTGACTGGCGCTCTCGCTCGTAGTTGTAGCCTGTTTTTATTATTAAAAGTTTTAATTTTATGTCCCGAAGAAGAATGTAATTAGTTATAAGTACTTTCGTTATTTAAAATGTTTTTATTTATGAATTGTACTTGCATAATTTGCTAGTAGGTAGGTTAAAAATAATTACTTTGATATTTAAGATTTAGCTTAAGTTTACTTTCCGTTTTGCTTTTATAAATAAAACTTGTTCACCTACTTTAATACATTTTCTAGACAGACAATGTTTACGAAATTATTTAGGTCTCGCTTTGTAACGTAGTAACTATTTATAATTTCGTTGATCAAGTTCGGAAGAGTCATTCACGTGTGAGAGTAGCAAGAGAGGCATTGAATCTATTCATCTTCTTTCATTGATACAGAAAATTGAGACGTCGAAGATTGTTTCGTGAATAACATGCACTACAATTGAAAGGCACAACAGCGAATTGGCGGTTCGTACTTCAGCGGCCTGCCTACTACTTCTGTGTATGAAGACCATGAGAAGTTCAATATAATGCATCCATTATTTTAAAAAACGGGAAGAACATCACAGTCTTGTCTTTCTTATGAACATCACAGTCTTGTCTTTCTGATGTGAGCGTGTTAATGAAAAAGCCCTGCAACCCCACTGTCCCACTGACTGTCATCATTTTGATCATATTGAGTGCCGTTTTGGACACGCCGTCTGATGATTCCATCTGATGTTGAAAGTACGATATGAAAACAAGAGTCTCATGCAAATACTGGTGATGCTGTTAGATGCAATTTTGGCAAATACTGGTGATGCTGTTAGATGCTATTTTGTTTTTGGCCTCCGTTCTGTATAAACCTCCCTATGCTGTTCTCTGTGAAGATACAGATATAATGTGCGGTTCCTATGAGCAAGAATATGAGATATACTATTTGTACTTATTTTTATACCTTTTGTTTTTTGTTATGTGAGTTCTCTGTTCAGTTATTTCAGTTTTGTTATGTGAGTTCACTATTCAGTTATTTACGTTTTCACTTTAAATTTCTATTTTATTTACCTATAATTGGCTTTCCTTCATCAAGAAAAAAGGGGAGAAAATGTGCTGAACTCACATACTTTTGTATATAAGCCTTTTTTATATCTTGTCTATTGCTCCTTGTCTTTGCTCTTTTGCTAGTTGTCAATTATATGACGTTCAAGCTCCACCGGCCTTTTATTTATCTATTCTAAATTAATTCCTAAATTCTAAAAATCATTGTATTCTTGCATCTCATTCGGTTGGTAATACTTATAATAATCTATATTTATAATAAATCTGTCTGTCCGTCCGTCTGTCTGTCCGTCCGTCTGTCTGTCGATTTTATAAAATAAATTTACCTTTTTAATATACCTATCTAAATATACGTAGGTATCTTACTCGTCTTAAATTTAATATTTGAATGTCTGTAAGTAGATACCTATAACACACTTTATAACAGCTTATTGTAACACTTTGTAACACAGTTATGACAACAAATGATTATATTATCTTATAGCAGTCAAAGGTTAAGACAGGCCATAGCGGCCGTGACAAGCCTTAGTTCATGTAACAAACTCCTCACCACTTGACCATCACTGGGACCACACATGCAGCGCCTGCCTGGGCGCGGTGGAAACAACCGCCCACGTTTTGCTGGAATGCCTTGGTGCGGCAATGTACCGGACGAGACTGTTTTGACCGTCCCACTACACTTCAGATCATTTTCAGCAAGTTAAATGGCATCCTCGCGTTTGTGAATGGAATTTGAAATTGTATAACCCACTCCACGCAAAATAGGCGCTCAGACATCGAGTTGCGGAATATGACCCGTTCAAACTAACTAGGTAGTTAACTTCGCAGATCGTTAACTAACTGCCGGCTTCAAATTAAATAGTTCGATAAGGCCAGTCTATTCTTTCCCCAGGCTAGGTGGAGTGACGATTTGCGCAAGGTGACCGGCAAGTGTTGTATGCGAGAAGCCCAGGATAGAGTAAAGTGGCCAACTATTGGAGCGCCCTATGTCCAGCAGGACTGTGAGAAACTGATGATAGTGATGATAAATTCCTTCAAAAACCAGACGGCTGAATGTCGTTTAGTCATTTAGTTGACATGACCATTGAGATCCACAATATTTCACTTTAATTTACTTTCATTTGAAAACAGACTCAAAACAAAATATTACTTTGCTACGCTGATAAACCATACTTACTTAATATTTCGTTGACTAGAAAATAGAAAAAAAAATATTTTAATTACTTGACCGAGTCTTAGTCAGTAATTTCCAAATTTTAATACGTCAAGTCGTCAAACGTCCATTGATTCAAGTTGCATCAACTCTCGGCCTAGTCATTTAATTGAAAAACACAACTGCGTGAATTTGTCAACCAAAGTGCTACCATAAATGACTCGTCTACCTGAGAAACATAACAAATAAATTGGTTTCAACAAACAACAGGCAAAAACTTTCTAATAACAATAGTTTTTTACAACAATGCTGATAAGCACGCGTTAAGCAGGTAGGTCTAATGACCTTTGGAATGTGTTCTCAAGGTGTGTGGGCCTTATCTTGATCGTGTTGTTATCAGATTACAATTGACCTTCGACGTACATAGGTCAAATTTTGACCCGATCCCAAAATCTTTAAGTCAATCGTCAAAATAAAACAAAATCTGATAAAATGTATTGGATATTTC
This sequence comes from Conogethes punctiferalis, assembly GCA_031163375.1. Lineage (NCBI taxonomy): Eukaryota > Metazoa > Arthropoda > Insecta > Lepidoptera > Crambidae > Conogethes > Conogethes punctiferalis. Next base: position 6,916,235 of record CM062093.1, read on the forward strand.
ACGTTATCTAAAAAATAAACATTTTTTCATATCGCCACTAAATGACTTATTCCTCAAAACTACTTGGTCGTCTGTCTGCTGCGTCGTAGACACCTCCGATGCTGTAGCGCTACAGTTCGTAGCACACTCGTAGCGTCGCGACTACGAACTGTCACGCTTCCATAACATAATGGTTACAATACTTTACCAATGTTCTTGCTTCGCCCACAATGATCAGTAATTTGAGTTCTCTGGTATTAATGAGAATAACCAAAACTCATGAAATTTTGATAAAAAAGATATTCAAATACATCTCCGGTTGGCAGGACTACACATTTTTAGTTGTAGCGTTTCGATTTTGATCATAGAAATGTAGAAAGATACTTAGATATTTTTGAATTGGCTCAACTGTTAGAAAATAAATAGTTTACAAATATAGGTAGTTGTAAACCTTAAAATCTATACATAATAATTAATAATCTATACATATAAAAGAACATCTCCTGACTGAACGAGCAACGCAGAGCCGAAACCGCTGAAGCAAATGCGTCGAAATTTTGCATGTTAGTTACATTTATGACGTAGGCGCCCGCTAAGAAAGGATTTTTCGAAATTCACCCGCTAAAGGGGAAAAACAGGGGTTGAACGCTTATATGAAACTTTGTCATCTTTGAAATAAATTTTATAAACATTGGTATTCAAGCTAATAAAACAAAACAAATAGTGGCGCGCTTCTGAATTTTGGAAATTAGCTCTTTTAAGGGGGTTAAAGAGGGGTTGAAAGTTTGTGTGTGTCAAATCTTGCACGGCAAAACGGAAAAGCAAATTGACGTGATTTTTTACGTAGAGATAGTTAAAGAGATGGAGAAAGACATAGGCAACTTTTTTACTAACATTTCTGTGAGCACCTACATGAATGTAGGCGAAGCCGCGGGGGCACAGCTAGTAATATAATACATACAAATATCAGCCACCATTATGTAAATTGGCTTTATACCTTATTTTTTCTTTAAAATGCAGCCTTTTACGGCCTTCTTACATATATTTTTTTCAAACATTAATGTATTCTAAGATTTCCTTCCTATGAACAGATTCCCTAGAACAGCGATATGACCTCTTAAATTATACGAACTTAATTTAGTAATAGGTATTGAATCCTGTAATCGTTGTGTGTAGTAAAGTGTATAGTCTATTCTCTACTTATTGTCCCGATCCCAAAATCTTTAGCTGGAACACTTGTGTTATAAGTAAGGCTAAAGGAAAGTAAAACTTATTCATGCGGTGGCACTCATGATCTGTCGCCAAACGAGATTGTAAATCCAATTACTGACATTAGTGACAAATCATCATACCATAAAAATAACAATGCGACGTCTGAACCCACAACAGACACAATAGATAATAATAATAATAATAATAATAACGTTTATTCCTCACCATAATCCTTATTGTACATAATTTATAAAACTTAGATCTAGGACATAGTGAGTAGGAGTTAAAAAAAAAATTCCTAAAATAAGTTTAACAGTAGCCTAGTACCTAGTCGTAGATACACAAATACACAGAATGATTATGGCAGGTTGATACCTATACTAGGATATTATCCTGAATCAAAGGTAATCAACCTTCCACCCCGAGTAAAGATCTTTTTGTATATAAATAACACTGCTTAGCGAAAGTAGGGTACCTACACAATCAAAAATGTGAATGAATTATAAGGTAAGTGGAAAAAACATTACAACAAACATTACCTTTATCCGAGTGCGACCACAGTATAGTGGACAATACAGTGAACAAATGAGTGAGTAACCGATAAGTATAAGAATAGTACAAATCATACATTAGCAAGTAATAATGGTTAGAGCAAACAAGAATGTATGTATGCATAAGTAGGTAAGAGTACATTTATTTGTGCATATGTGAAACAAAAATAAGAACAGTTTGAGAGATGTGTGTTCATATGGCGTGTAACTGGGAAAGAGTAAAGAATTAAGTGGCAGGGCAGGGCAATTAATATACATACGCAGCAACATAATAAATATATAACCATACATATAATATTTATATTTATAATAATATTAATTTATACATTTATAATAATATTAATTAATACATATACATGGATATAATACCTGTAAGATACAGATAAACAATACCTGTGTACAATCAGTGCACGGGTCGGGCTACGTGTCAAGGGTCTGCAGGCTGGCTCAGGTAAGCGCCCGCGCAGGTATATAATGCAGGTCATAGTGCAACCCTCTCATTACTCGTTACACTTGCAACGACATACGTGCGTTCCGCGTTCTTGTGTGTTAACCAGTCGTAGTAGATCTGTGCATTTCGAGCGATGGAGTACAAGGTATGTTTGCATCAGTTGTATTATGTTAATGTTTCTAATTGTTTAATGTTAATGGATATGAACACTTGTCCTGTGTATGTGTACAGTCTAATTAATATGATGTGTATACATTATGGATCAAGTGATTAATACGGGCATTATACATAATGTGCGGGCATTATGAATATATACGGCAAAGTGATTAATTACTATCTAAATTTAATTATTTATCACATATTCTCCTTGACAATTAGGTAATTTGTTAATAAACGTGAATTTGACTAATTAGAGATGGCCATCTTTTTTTTTTAAGTTTTATATAAAGCAATTTTTTACAATATTAACGAATATGGACAAAATAAATTTGTTACTTGCTAATTACATATTATATAATTTAATTTTTTTGTTCTACTAGCAATGTGCCCCGGTTTGTTATTTTCAGTTAAATTAATTAAGACAATAATTTTATAGGTTGAAGGGAAACCACCGCGCCCGAGTCGCGGCAGACCCCGCGGCCACGACAGGGTGCCTCTTACAATGGTAAGTCAATATTCATAACATTGTGTAAAATATGTTTCTATAATTTGTTTTGATAGATATGTTCAAGAACTTAAAAACCTTTATTGCTCACTTTTATTATCACAGACCGAGCGCCGCCAACGCAATGCCGAATACGAGAGAGAGAGGCGCGATAAGCAGGCGGCAGCTGTGGCGGAGCTGACGGCAGCAATCGGCTGCGACCCAAAGGTATGTTAGCCTTGATGTCGCCGACATTGTGGATTTAGATGCAACGTACAACATATATTCATCCGTTCTCTTTGCATCCAGGTGGCACTGGCGGATTTGCTACACATGGCTGCCGCACGCATCGAATCGACCAAGGAGATGGATTCGTTGCGAAGAACGAACACGGCATTAAGGGAGCAAAGTAAGATCAATTTGATGTATCTGTGAATAGTTTGTTGTATTAGCGTTTAACTTATGTTAATATTATGTATGTTCTGTCCGCAGTCAAAGAGGCCGAACTAAAGCTCGAAGAAGAGCGTAAGGAGCGCAAACGAGAGCGCCAGCGCCGACGCCAGCTCGAGCGCGAGCAAAAGCACCAGCGCAAGCACGTGCTTCATCACAAGCGCGAGCCGCATGTTGAGTACCAGCGCGAGCAACAGCTCAACCACGAGGTCGTGCAACCAAGCGAGCCTGAGCTCAAGTATCAGCGCGAGCCCGATAGTGAACACGAGCTTGACCGCGAGCAACAGCGCCAGCCCGAGCTCGAGCACGAGCGCGAGCACCAGCGCGCGCCCGAGCCCACCATCGCGCCCAGTGGAAGCCTGCCCGCGTACACGCTACCACCTGAAGAACATGTAAGACTTAATCCACATTTTATTGATAGCAAGAAGAAACAGAATGTTCTGCAAATAAAACTCGTTGTAAATTCACATTTTTTTACATTTTTATTAAATGTGCAAGTATTAAATCAAATTTTGCTTTGCAGATCTCCGGCTTGGCCCACAACACAGGCGCGGGCAATCCGTCGGGGGCGGCCTCAGGAAATGAGCCTGAAGGTAAGTAGATACATTGATGATCTTTAGGAGTTGATATTTATTGCTCTAGAAAAATAACACATTCTAATTAATTAATTAATTTTTACAGGAATCGAGGGAATACTAGGGGCCTCGTTATCGTTCTCCATGGCATACGATATGTCCATTGAGGATTTACAAGCCGAGGACATTGACTTGGTAAGACATTTTCTCTTATACTACAACTAAAATTTTCATTTTTCCTAGATCAAAATGATTAACTGTCTGTCTATGTAAATCTTTGTAGGTATAAATAAATATATTTTATCTTCTTATATTTGAAAAAAATGTTCAACAATGTAATACAGGTTGTTAAGGAATTTTTACAAAACAAAATTAATAGATGGTTTAGCCGAGAGATAATCATATCACGTCATATCCCACTGTAGTTGTAAAACAATACATATTTGTACACAGTATGTTTGACAGTAAAACAATATTTAAAAATCAAGCTTATTATTTATCTCATTACTGGATTAACTGACATATGCCTGTTCATGTTAGATACGTCTTCTAATAATTATTATGTAATTGTTTCAGGAATTTTTCGACAAAATAATGGAAGGTGAGTATGACGAATTATTAACTTAGAACACAACATTGCTCTATGCAATGCAATGTGGTGTTTTAAGTCAATAAATCGTGTGGAGGGGTTGTGTCGTATCCCGACCGGCCTCTCGACACCCGACCGTAGCGGACCACCGTCAGGTTTAGTGGGTATGCTCCGTCAGGAGCGAGTCCCACATAGCCCATGTCTCCCGACCTGGTGCATGCTTAAATGTATTTAATGACGAAAATAAAGAAAGAAAAAATTGGAGCCCTGGGTCAGGATACCTCTCCGTGTGGCCAATTATTTTTTTGTTAATTTAAATGAAATGTATAATTATGTTCAAATGTGTTCTATGTTTCAATTTAATGTTTTAATAAAATACTATTTATTAATTCAATACAATATTTTATTTCCACTCTGCTTGTATTATCCCATATTTTAAATAGAGATAAATAAATAATACATTTTGTTTCAATAGAAAACGCATCTTTTTAATAAGAACAGGTAAATAAACAATTTTATTCTCTATCGAAAATAAATAATTCTGAAATTATTTATTTACCTGACCTGACCTGACTTGAGGGTCAATTTATTAAAACAATTATATCGCTTGTATAAATCTTTTTATACAAGCGAAATAATTGTTTTCCCGAGAGATATCACAATTTCAAAAACACGAATATAAACTCGCCCAAAAACTGCTACTCGAGCGTGACGTCGAGATCGAATATTGTGGTGTTTTGTATGGCTCGTGTAAGAAGTTTGTTCGATGTTTATATTAAATACTGCGTTTATGGAATTGATGTCATATCAAAATATAAATAAAAATAATAAAATAAATAACCCAAGACATGCCGCGCTGGTCACAGGGCCACCTAGCCCAAACTAAGCCGAAGCTTGTACTATGGGTAGTAAACAACTAATACACTTACTTAGACATTTTTAGGGTTCCGTAGCTAAATGGCAAAATCAGGATTCGTCATGTCTGTCTATTCGTTCGTCCGTATGTCACAGCCAGTTTATTCCGAAACTATACGAGCTACATTATTGATCTTTGGTGCGTAGATGTATTCTGTAAACCGCATTAAGATTTTAAAATAATATACATAGGACTGAAACACAAAAATTTCTTTTTCATCATTCGTATAGGTTTGATGAAAAAGAATTTTTTTGTGTGGAGTATCTATGGATAGGTATTTAAAATGATGTTGAGGTTTCTAACATAATTTTTTTCAAAACTGAATAATTCTGTGAGACTCTTCCAAATTGGTAAAATGTGTGTGAAAATGGACTTTCCCGGTGAACTTAGATGGCCTATCGCACTCACATTTTGCAAAATAGTTTTGTTGTGATTTCTCAAATAAGTCCGATTTTGATGATTCTTTCTGGATGCTGTCAAATAACATGGAAATTCAAACATAGTCATCTACCCTATTGTCTTGTAAACTTTTAGTATTAACTATTAACACATACTAAGTATAACGTAAAAGCCCACGTGCTCAGTGTGAGAACAAATAGGTACTAAAGATATTCAACGCGTGCTTATCAACATTGCCTTTCGTTTAATGAGAACAATATCTAATAGATGTTTTAATAAAATAAGGCGAGGGCAAATAAAATATTGTATTGAATTAATACCAAATTTGTAATTTATTACTAACTAGCTGTGCCGGCGGCGTCGCACGCGTGGATATCGGGTTTTAAAAATAACGGAATTCCATAAATTGGAGTCTACATTTAAGTTAGACCTCTAGCAATACATTAGTGAAAACCACATTCAATTCCATGCAGTAGTTTTCACATGATGCGCGATCAAACAAGCATTTAAACATTTCTCCCGTTTTCCCTACACTTCCCGTCACTGCTCTGCTCCTATTGATTCTAGCGTGATGAAAAATACCTATACTATAACCTGCCCAGGAGTATAAGGAATAATTGTACCAAATTTCGTCAAAATCCGTCAAGTAGTTTTTTTTTCTATGACGAACATACAGACAGACAGACAAAAATTTTACTGATTGCATTTTTTCATTCATCATTATCGATCACTAATCACCCCCTGATAGTTATTTTGAAAATATATTTAATGTACAGAATTGACCTTTACAGATTTATTATAAGTATAGATTTAATTTATTTACATAATACCTTATGATCTAAGAATTATTAACACAGATTTTATCTTAAATAATCGGAATCATATCCTAGCAGTTTAGTTGTCGGCTTCATAGGCGCCGTTGCCCGGAGTGCGCCAGGCCCGGTCTTAGTTGAAATGTGCGCTGCCCTCTGTAATAAAAATATTAAATTTTAATATTAACTTAAGGCTAAATGTTTCATTATTTACACAAAAGATCATAAATGTAACTACCTAAAGAGTCAGCTAGTTGCACATCGCCGTATTCGCGCGAGGTCAACCCTACGTCGTTGGACAGGCTGAGAATCTGTAAATACAATACTTATTAATGAGATATAAAATAAAACCATATAATCTATTTTTGAAAAAAAAAATCCCTACTGTATCAGAAGCTTAAAAGTCAGAATTGGCGTCTCGTCCTGATATCAATAAATGTTAGATAGTGAAAGTCTTACTTCTGCGGTAGGTGACGCGCCCTGGGGCACGCGGGAGGGACGCGCACCCGGCATCTCCTCGGCGAGTCTCCGCTTGGCCTCCTCCACTGAGGACAGAACACACAACATTAAGATTTATTGAACTCTAATACAACAAACGACTCACCAGCTAGGTACATCAAATTGATCTTACTTTGCGCCATCAATCTCCTCTTGGTTCTTTGCAAAGAGTTCAATTCGTCAAGTGTCCGTAAGTATCTGATTGCCGCCTTCAACACTACAGCTCTGTATGCCTGGACAAAAAGGGAACTATTTAATATATCTTGTTTATTGCAAATTCAACACAATGTTAGTGACTATAACACAAAGTATCTCTGGAGTCGCAGCCTACCTCAGCCGCCAGTTGCGCGATAGCCTCCGCCCGCTTCTGGCGCCTCTTTCGCTCACGCACAACGTTGGGAGCGACGCGCACGCTCTGAAATGAACGACAAAATCAAGTTATTTAATTTATAGGAACCTATTGATCGAAACATGTTTTTAAATGTTGTTTCACGTACTTTTGTTAATGGATCCCTGTTGTGGCCGGCGGGCCTGCCGCGCCGCGGGCGCCGTGGGTTCTGTTCATTCTAAAAATCGAAAACTTACATTAATTCAAAATATTATAGAAAACACAAATACAGTAAATAACACATTACAGTTATAGAAAGTTGAAATATAGTCAATGGCCTACATTGGTTTGGCGGAGATTTACATAAACCACCAAACTATGTTGGGAACAAATGTCTAGCCATGCAGCCTCCGCCTTCTACCGGTTTAAGCCGGCGCTTCAAAAAGCAATTTAGACCCAATGGTCTAAGAAGCGCTGGTTTAACGTCATCACTAAATGCCAATGACCGTCCAAAGTGGCGTCCCAAAGGAGGCTGAGCAGGAAAGCGAACGCTCTGATGATGACACAAATATTAGGCAAGACAAACTGGCTGTAGTATAAGACGACAATTTATTTATCAGTGATAATTTATAATTTTAAATATTGCTACAAACGTACCTTGTTCTCCATCGTTTGTCGCGTACGAACGTCGAGCACGAACACGTAACGCTAGTATGCAGTTGCACAGTGTAACGAAGAATGGGCCGAGTTGTCGAGCACTCTGCTTTATCTGCTACTAGTGCGGGCTTACCTGAGCCCTCGAGCGAATGAACGGAAGAGAAAGCTGTGTCTTCATTAGAAGTAGGTACTATTGATACTTTAGGTGTTTTAAAATTTTAAAAGACTTTAATTTTGTAAGAAAGTATGTTAAAGTTGCATCGTTTTTGGTTTGAAAAGCCTAATAATGCACGTACTTTAACAATAACTAGCATAATTATTTTAGCGACCAATGAATTAAACGTGGCCATTACAAGATTACATAGGAAAGAAAATTATTTAAGTACCTATACTTGAAAAGGAAAACTTTTCGTAGTCAGACTTCTGGATTAGAGAGCATTATTTCTAGTTGTTCGCGAACTGAACATGAACATGTCTGTTTGTATTGGTCTGGGTGTTTTCTATGTATAATATGTATTTATTTACAAAAAAAAATATCTAAGTAAGTTTATCAGTTGTCTAGTACCCATAGTACAAGCTTCGGCTTAGTTTGGGGCTAGGTGGCGCTGTGTGGCCCAGCGTGGCATGTCTTGGTTATTTATTATTATTTATTTATTAACTAGAGAGGCTTACCTCTAGTTGTTCGCCACTTTGGTCGATCGTCTATAGATTTTATTTCTGGGTTCGCGATCGCATCTCCGGTGACGCTGCTACCCGTCATCAGCCTGTGGTATTATACCGTCATCAGTCGGTCAATCAGACAAAACATTGTTATTAAGCCACGATTCGCATACATATTTCAATGTGATTGATCTATTAAAGTTCACACAAAATGTTCCAGATATTGAATTTATAGCCCTTTCATAGACTGATAACATGAAACGTGGCGCAACGGCTTGTCTCAACATCATCATCAGTCTCTCGCAGTCCACGGCTGGACATAGGCCAATCGTCTACCCCTTTGCTTTGTCCTCAGTTTCTACAGAATTGACCTCTTTAAGTATAGATTACAAAATATATGTTTTAAAGGACATAATTTTTACAAAATTATTAAGATGGTGTCCACATTTTAAGTTAGACCTCTAAAAATACATTGGCGAAAACCGTATCCAATTCCATGCAGTAGTTTTGGCGTGATGCGCTTTCAAACATATAGATAAAAATTTCTTCCGATTTCCCAACATTACCCTTCACTGCTCTGCTCCTATTTATTGTAGCGTGATGAAAATGTATACTATAACCTTCCCAGGAGTATAAAAAATAATTGTACCAAGTTTCGTTAAAATCTGTTAAGCAGTTTTTGTTTCTATAACAAACATACATACAGACAGGCGGACAGACAGACAAAAATTTTACTGATTTCATTTTATGCATAAGTATCGATCACTTATGCATAAAATTTGATTTTTTGAAAATATATTTCATGTACAGAATTGACCTCTCTACAGATTTATTATAAGTATAGAAGATATCGAATAAAATTGTTTTTTTACTTATTTAAAAGATGTTTAAATATCTCTGATTCTTATTTTGTGTGTACCAAATACTATTCTAACAAAATTAATTCATTTATCTCTATTTAAAATCTGGAGTAATATAATCAGGGTGGAAATAAAATATTATGTTAAATTAATATTTTTGATTTTATTAAAACATACAACACATTTAAAACATACAAGAACACATACATTTCATTGATGTTAACCCCAATAGAATGCCAGGATTTTAGCCGTCGGATAGTGAGATCCCGAGAAGGACGTCACTAGGCGCCGTTGCCCGGAGTACACCAGGCCCGCCCGACTGCTGTTCCCTTCGGATCCGCGAGAATTACCGGAGACCAGCAGCGAGCGGTATCCTGACCCAGTACTCCAACTTTTTCTTTTTTTATTTTCGTCAGGAATGCATTTACGCATGCACCAGGTCGGGAGACATGGGTTATGTGGGACTCGCTCCTGACGGAGAATACCCACTAAACCTGACGGTGGTCCGCTACGGTCGGATGCCCGCCGATTTATTAACTTAGAACACAACATTGCATTGCTTAAAGCAATGTTTGTTCTAAGTTAATAATTCGTTATACTCTTCTTGTATTATTTTGTCGAAGAATACCTGAAACAATCACATAATATTTATTAGAAGACGTATCTAATATGAACAGGTATTCAGGTAATGCAGTTATCTATATCTTCTATCTATACTTATAATAAATCTGTAGAGAGGTCAATTCTGTACATTAAATATACATATTTATAAAATAACTATCAGGGGCTGATAGGTGCTCGATACTGATGCCAAAAAGGCAATCGAAATATATTCATGTCTATGAATATGTCATTTTTAGAGCTAGGATCTTGAGACATAAATCGTAAGCTTCTAATTAAATATAAATAAATATGACATTTGAAGCTTAAAAACTTTTATAAGTTTTATTACTTATTTTATTATTTATATCGAATCAACGGCCTATAATATTATTATAATAAATAACCCAAGACATGCCACGCTGTGTTTGTAGTAAAATCAATTTGCAAATAGGAGTATGTACCTACTGTTTTACAACTACAGTGGGATATGATTGTCTTAGCTAAATAATCTAATATTTTTGTTTTCTAAAAAATATTAATAAACATTTTTTTAAATATTAGAAGATTATACCTTCAAAGATTTATATAGACAGACAAAATCAAAATCATATTGCTGTAGGAAAAATAAAAATTTTAGTTGTGTCATAAGAGAAAATGTCTTACGGGCAGTCTTCCACTGGGCGCGGTGGTGGGCTCGGGCTGGCGCTGTTGCTCGCGCTCGTGCTGGTGCTCGCGGTCAAGCTTGTGTTGACTATCGGGCTCGTGCTGGTGCTCGCGGTCAAGCTTGTGTTGACTATCGGGCTTGTGCTGGTGCTCGCGGTCAAGCTTGTGTTGACTATCGGGCTCGCGCTGATGCTTGAGCTCAGGCTCGCTTTGTGGCACGGCCTCGTGGTTGAGCTGTTGCTCGCGTTGGTGCTCAACTTGCGGCTCGTGCTTAAGTTGGAACACGTGCTTGCGCTGGAGCCTTTGCTCGCGCTCGAGCTGGCGTCGGCGCTGGCGTTCTCGTTTGCGCTCCCAACGCTCGTCGTCCAACCTCAGTTCGGCCTCTTTGACTGCGGACAGAACACACATAACATTAACAAATGTTGAACGCGAATACAACAAACTATTCGCAGATACATCAAATTGATCTTACTTTGCTCCACTAACGCCGTGTTCGTTCTTCGCAACGAATCCATCTCCTTGCTCAATTCGATGCGTGCGGCAGCCATGTGAATCAAATCCGCCAGTGCCACCTGGATGAAAAGAGAACGGATGAATATATGTTGTACGTTGCATCTAAATCCACAATGTCGGCGACATCAAGGCTAACATACCTTTGGGTCGCAGCCGATTGCTGCCGTCAGCTCCGCCACAGCTGCCGCCTGCTTCTCGCGCCTCTCTCTCTCGTATTCTGCGTTGCGTCGGCGGCGCTCGCTCTGTGATATTAAAAATAAGCCTAAGCAATCAAGGTTTTAAGTTCTTTTACACATTAAAACAAATTATAGAAACATATTTTAAACAATGGTTTAAATATTGACTTACCTTTGTAAGTGGCATCCTGTCGTGGCCGCGGGGTCTGCCGCGACTCGGGCGCGGTGGTTTCCCTTCAACCTATAATAATTATTGTCTTAATTAAATATCAATGTTAGGGACCAAATATTAAATTTAGCATTTATCATAATACCCGTGCATTATAAAGTGCCCAATATGAGAGGGCAATTTGATTTGATAATAATAAATTTTCATTAACTAGCTGCCGCCCGTGGTTCCGCCCGCGTGAATTAAACGTACGCATTCTTAGGTAAAACTAGCGACCCACCTAGCCCCTCGCTACGCTTCGGGTATTTCATTATACATAAACCTTACTCTTAAAAATCGCATAATCCGTTGCGTAGTTATAAAAATTTAAGCGCACATTGGCATATAGGTACAGAAAAAGCGCCTGTGTTTTATACTATGTATATATTCGTTAATATTGTAAAAATTGTTTAAAACTTAACAAAATAATATATGGACGGCCAACTCTAATTAGTTAAATTCACGTTTATTATCAAATCTCCTTTGTCAAGGAGAATATGTGATAAATAATTAAATTTAGATAGTAATTAATCACTTTGCCGTATAGATTCATAATGCCCGCACATTATGTATAATGCCCGCATTAATCACTTGATCCATAATGTATACACATAATATTAGTTAGACTGTACACACACACACAGGACAAGTGTTCATATCCATTAACATTAAACAATTAGAAACATTAACATAATATACAACTGATGCAAACATACCTTGTACTCCATCGCTTGAAATGCACAAATCTGCTATGACTAGTTAACACACAAGAACGCGGAACGCACGTATGTCGTTGCAAGTGTAACGAGTAATGAGAGGGTTGCTCTATGACCTGCATTATATACCTGCGCGGGCGCTTACCTGAGCCAGCCTGCAGTGACCCTTGACACGTAGCCCGCCCGTGCGCTGATTGTACACAGGTATTGTTTATCTATTGTGTCTGTTGTGGGTTCAGACCTCGCATTGTTACTTTTATGGTACGAGTTGTCACTTAAGTCAGTAAATGGATCCCATTTACAACCTCGTTTGGCGACAGATCACGAGTGCTACCGCATTAATAAGTTTTACTTTTCTTTATTCTTACTTTTAACACAGGTATTTCAGTTATTCATTTTACGATCGGGTCAATAAATAGAGAATAGACCATAGATAGATAGATAAAAAGTTTATTTGCAAAGGTACACACATTTACAATAACGAATACAGCAAATACACAAATTTTTACGAACAAAACAGAAACAATTGAAGTCATGGGTTTGGGCATGTGTGCAACAACAATGCAAAATGGTAATGGCTCAGCGTGTTGTCTGCTCGGCGAGCAAACCGCTGATTTTCAGCCATCACCAGGCCATCGGGTGCCGCGGCACGCGTGTAGCAACACTGCAAATAAATATACATACACTTTACTGCACACAACGATTACAGGATTCTATACCTATTACTTAGTTAAGCTCGTCTGATTTAGGAGGTCATATCGCCGTTCTAGGGAATCTGTTCAAAGGAAGGAAATCCTAGAGTACAGAATGTATTTACTTAGATGAATAAAAACATAATGAAAGAAGGCCATAAGATACATATTGTTAGCTGATATTTGTTTGTATTATATTATTAAAAGGTTTAGAACTACATTTGGAAACTATTTATTTTTTCACAGTTGAGCCCATTCAAAAATACCTATCTTTCTACATTTTTCTTATCCAAATCTAAAACGCTAAATCTAGGAATGTGCAGTCCTGCCAACCAGAGATGTATTTGAACGATTTTTTTTTGACAAAATTAATCATGAGTATTGGTTATTCTCATTAATTATTTAGATGCTGCCAGAGACCAGAACTCAAATTACTGGTCAATGTAGGCGAGGCAAGAACATTGGTAAAGTATTGTAGCCTATCAACAATATGGAAGCGTGACAGTTTGTAGTCGCGACGCTACGAGTGTGCTACGAACTGTAGCGCTACAACATCGGAGGTGTCTACGACGCGGCAGACAGACGACCAAGTAGTTTCGAGGAATAAGTCAATTAGTGGCGATAAGAAAATAATATGTTTATTTTCTAGATAACGTGAAACATCCGATAAAATATTTTATCAGATTTTGTTTTATTTTGACGACCGAGTGCGGAATTTGTTGGAAGGTCACAGGTCAATTGTAAACTGATAACAACACGATCAAGATAAGACCCGCACGTACACCTTGAACAAATACCAGAGGTCATTCTGCCTACCTGCTTAACGCGCGCTTATCAGCATTATTGTAGGAATGCTATTGTTATTAGCACATTTTTGCCTGATGTTTTGATAAGGACAATAGAACAGTTAAAAAGCGAAGAGGCCACTGACGAATTTGTCAAATTTGTGACCTTATAGTGACAAACCTTAAAAGAATTAACAAAACTTAATCAAAAATTACACCTATCTCTTGACCTGTATCCATTAGCAGGTAAATAGAATACTAACGAACCATCATATTATAATATTTTACAATTTATAAAAGAAACTCCGAATTCTGAATATAGTAACTGATATAAAAAACTAGATTGAAAAAAAAAAAAAATTTGCTGTCGGTCTCAGGTAGACTAGTAATTCATGGTAGCACTTTGGTTGACAAATTCACGCAGTTGTGTTTTTCAATTAAAAGACCAGGCCGAGAGTTAATGCAACTTGAATCATTCTACGTTTAAGGACTTGACGTATTGAAAATTGGAAATTATTGACAAAGACTCGTTCAAGTGATTAAAGTTTAGTACCATATATTTTTAGGTTTCATTAGCCGAATGGCAAAAAACGGAACCCTTGTAGATTCGTCATGTCGTTCATACAAAAATTTAAAAAAAGTCAATAATTTTTTTGGGGTTCCTCATTCTTAGAACTGACACATGATAATTATGATAATACTGGATTCCATTTTGTGCCCATCTATATTGTATAATAATTGCAATGAATTTTATGCAAATTATCGTAGCAACTAGTATAAGGAATAAAAGTTATATTTAAGCCACGTGTTAACTAGGGGTTCAGTGTAGCAACATGTTGCAAAACATGTTCGTCAACATGTTTCCGTGACGCGGGGTATGTTGCTTGCCTCAAAAGCGAGAGCATGCGACGTGCCCCGCGTCACGTACAATGTTGCGGCGTGTTACAGAACACTGTGATACGTTGCGCGTCATGTTGCGAAATAAAATATTTTCTAATGTATCCGGGGCTTAATCTCTGTTCGAGTTGCTACCGGCAGTCGTAGTGTCGCGACTACGGACTGTCATGCTACAAAATGTTGAATTACTCGTAAATCTATGGTTGACACGCTACAATACGTTACCAATCACTTTGCCTTGCTCATACCGACCAGTTCATTAAGAGTTCTGTCTCCCGGCGTTGGTCTAGTGCATAAATATTATCTCCAGTCGCTAAGGCTATTAATATTAAATAACGTATTAGACTGTTAGGTAATAAAATGTAAGAATTTGGAAAATAATTTTGATATCTCTTAACTGTGAGAAATTTCTACTTTAAATAACAAAAATAAAAAATAGATAGAAACTTTTTAGTAACAATCACGAACCCAAAGGTAAAATAATTTTTTTCCGAAATAAAATAAAATAAATGTACAGAACCAACATAATACTCAGAACTTTAATATTTGTCCCAATCAGATCCAGAATCAGTTCGAACCCACGACCAGTGGCGGCTGTACCTTAAGTGCGCTCGTGCGCTGAACCACCAATTCAAAAGTAATCTTTACAAAATATTCCTTCATCTTTAATTTTAAATTACCATTTTAATATTATTTTGTGAAACTACATAAACGTATAAAAAAATAAATTTCTGATTATGGTGAAACAGTTTTGAACGCTTTACTAAACTCTTAAGACTCATTTTCCTGTGAAGACAATTATTCTCGTGCGCTTCGGCGAGTGCACGAGGCTGCTAATACAACTTGTATGGGAAACGAGTCAACACGCCTGGCGCGTGAAACAAAAGATAGTTCATAGAAATGTAGGTACCGAGAAATGTGTCTGTTCTCGAGCGCCGCACGGGCGTACCGAACATTACCGAAAGCCCCCGATGTTTGACGAATTGATCGAGCGCGACGGCCGGTCAACCGGCAGCCATGATTGACATCTTATTGTGTGACGCGCGCGTTAGTTATTGTTTGTTTACATTGTCACACTTTTCGCCACCAACCACAACCAGCTTTTCAAGACTCTCATTCCCTCTTCTCATTATATGACCAAAATATGTCAAATATGTACCTTCAGTATTCAGCTGAGAGCCCAGGTAGATGATGCTGTCCACTTTATCGATGCCCGGGATGCAATCGTCACCTTCCAACTTGCCGGCACGATCAACCACCAGTAGTTTAGTTTTCTGCCTATTTGCCCGCGCAAGTATAAAAAGCATAATGACGACTTATATATGCCTACATACCGCAGTAGTAAGACTTTCCCTATCTAACATTTATTGATATTAGAACGAGACGCAAATTCTGACTTTTAAAACTCCTGAGCTTACTCTACACCAGGGAACATTTTATTTTCCAAAAATAAAAATAAATATTATTTTATATCTCATTAACATTAACATTTGTTATTTAATGAGATATAAAATACAGATTGGACAAATGGGAGGCACAAATGAGAGGGATTTATGGGGCAAAAATACGCGATCCATTCAACGAACGATCGTGTTCGTTTTCTGTAGTAGGGCCCCAGCAACGAATGTGAAACATGACGTCAGCATTCTGGAAAAACACTTGTTTCTATTTCAAACAAAAATTACAATAAACTCATTGTAAAGATGTCTAAAACCAGGTAAAAGGTTGACGAATACATCGTGAGTGGTCTAAATTTATTATTTATTTCAAAGAAAAATTACAAAAAGCCTACATATCGTTAAGGCGTCTAAGACCTGGTAATGGTTTGTCTAGACGTCCTCATGCCTGAGTATGTACTTCTATTGAATTCAACATTACAATATTTTGTAACTAAATAGATACAAACTGTGGGTCAGGTCGTAGCGATAAGGAAATACCACGCTGGGATGACGATAGTGAAGGTAAAAAAGTAGAAAACTATCTACATAATAATATTATGGAATTAAAAGATGATATTAAATCAATCGATGTATAAGTGATATTAGATGTTAATAATCGTATTTTTTTTAAATAATGAAGTCGATTTTACAAAAAAAAAAATACTTTTTTAATATACATATCTAAATATCGATTACCTACGAGTACCCGTCTTTATGTCGTAAGTAGACTTATCTACCTATAAATAAAACTATAAAATGTGGATGACACACACTTTATAACAGCTTATAGCAGTCAAAGGTTAAGACAGGCCATAGCGGCCGTGACAGGCCTTAGTTCATCGAACAAACTCATCACCACCTGACCATCACCGGGCCCCGCGTGCAGCGCCTGCCTGACGCGGTGGAAACAGCCGCCCACGTTTTGCTGGAATGCCTTGGTGCGGCAATGTACCGGACGAGACTGTTTTGACCGTCCCACTACACTTCAGATCATTTTCAGCAAGTTAAATGGCATCCTCGCGTTTGTGAATGGAATTTGAAATTGTATAACCCACTCCACGCAAAATAGGCGCTCAGACATCGAGTTGCGGAATATGACCCGTTCAAACTAACTAGGTAGTTAACTTCGCAGGTCGTTAACTAACTGCCGGCTTCAAATTAAATAGTTCGATAAGGCCAGTCTATTCTTTCCCCAGGCCAGGTGGAGTGACGATTTGCGCAAGGTGACCGGCAAGTGTTGTATGCGAGAAGCCCAGGATAGAGTAAAGTGGCCAACTATTGGAGCGCCCTATGTCCAGCAGGACTGTGAGAAACTGATGATAGTGGTGATAAATTCCTTCAATAACCAGACGGCTGAATGTCGTTTAGTCATTTAGTTGACATGACCATTGAGATCCACAATATCTCACTTTAATTTACTTTCATTTGAAAACAGACTCAAAACAAAATAATACTTTGCTACGCTGATAAACCATACTTACTTATTTAGTTGACTAGTCAGTAATTTCCAAATTTTAATACGTCAAGTCGTTAAACGTCCAGTGCATTCAAGTTGCATTAACTCCCGGCCTGGTCATTTAATTGAAAAAAACAACTGCGTGAATTTGTCAACCATAGTGCTACCATAAATGACGCGTCTACCTGAGAAACACAACAAATAAATTGGTTTCAACAAACAACAGGCAAAAATTTTCTAATAACAATAGTTTTTTACAACAATGCTGATAAGCACGTGTTAAACAGGTAGGCCTAATGACCTTTGGAATGTGTTCTCAAGGTGTGTGGTCCTTATCTTGATCGTGTTGTTATCAGATTACAATTGACCTTCGACGTACATAGGTCAAATTTTGACCCGATCCCAAAATCTTTAAGTCAATCGTCAAAATAAAACAAAATCTGATAAAATGTATTGGATATTTCACGTTATCTAAAAAATAAACATTTTTTCATATCGCCACTAAATGACTTATTCCTCAAAACTACTTGGTCGTCTGTCTGCCGCGTCGTAGACACCTCCGATGCTGTAGCGCTACAGTTCGTAGCGCACTCGTAGCGTCGCGACTACGAACTGTCACGCTTCCATAATGGTTACAATACTTTACCAAGGTTCTTGTTTCGCCCACAATGATCAGTAATTTGAGTTCTCTGGTATTAATGAGAATAACCAAAACTCATGAAATTTTGATAAAAAAGATATCATTCAAATACATCTCCGGTTGGCAGGACTACACATTTTTAGATGTAGCGTTTCGATTTTGATAATAGAAATGTAGAAAGATACTTAGATATTTTTGAATCGGCTCAACTGTTAGAAAATAAATAGTTTACAAATATAGGTAGTTGTAAACCTTAAAATCTATACATAATAATTAATAATCTATACATATAAAAGAACATCTCCTGACTGAACGAGCAACGCAGAGCCGAAACCGCTGAAGTAAATGCGTCGAAATTTTGCATGTTAGTTACATTTATGACGTAGGCGCCCGCTAAGAAAGGATTTTTCGAAATTCACCCGCTAAAGGGGAAAAACAGGGGTTGAACGCTTATATGAAACTTTGTCATCTTTGAAATAAATTTTATAAACATTGGTATTCAAGCTAATAAAACAAAACAAATAATGGCGCGCTTCTGAATTTTGGAAATCAGCTTTTCTGAGGGGGTTGAAGAGGGGTTGAAAGTTTGTGTGTGTCAAATCTTGCACGGCAAAACGGAAAAGTAAATTGACGTGATTTTTAACGTAGGCTACTTTTTGTCTCTTTGTAAAACATTTCTGTGAGCACCTACATGAATGTAGGCGAAGCCGCGGGGGCACAGCTAGTAATATAATACATACAAATATCAGCCACCATTATGTAAATTGGCTTTATACCTTATTTTTTCTTTAAAATGCAGCCTTTTACGGCTTTCTTCTTACATATATTTTTTTCAAATATTAATGTATTCTAAGATTTCCTTCCTATGAACAGATTCCCTAGAACAGCGATATGACCTCTTAAATTATACGAACTTAACTTAGTAATAGGTATTGAATCCTGTAATCGTTGTGTGTAGTAAAGTGTATGGTCTATTCTCTACTTATTGTCCCGATCCCAAAATCTTTAGCTGGAACACTTGTGTTATAAGTAAGGCTAAAGGAAAGTAAAACTTATTCATGCGGTGGCACTCATAATAATCTGTCGCCAAACGAGATTGTAAATGGGGTCCATTTACTGACATTAGTGACAAATCATACCATAAAAATAACAATGCGACGTCTGAACCCACAACAGACACAATAGATAAACAATACCTGTGTACAATCAGTGCACGGGTCGGGCTACGTGTCAAGGGTCACTGCAGGCTGGCTCAGGTAAGCGCCCGCGCAGGTATATAATGCAGGTCATAGAGCAACCCCCTCATTACTCGTTACACTTGCAACGACATACGTGCGTTCCGCGTTCTTGTGTGTTAACCAGTCATAGTAGATCTGTGCATTTCGAGCGATGGAGTACAAGGTATGTTTGCATCAGTTGTATATGTTAATGTTTCTAATTGTTTAATGTTAATGGATATGAACACTTGTCCTGTATATGTGTACAGTCTAATTAATATTATGGGTATACGTTATGGACCAATTGATTAATACGGGCATTATACATAATGTGCGGGCATTATGAATATATACGGCAAAGTGATTAATTACTATCTAAATTTAATTATTTATCACATATTCTCCTTGACAATTAGGTGATTTGCTAATAAACGTGAATTTTACTAATTAGAGATCCATTTTTTTTTTTAAGTTTTATATAAAGCAATTTTTTACAATATTAACGAATATGGACAAAATAAATTTGTTACTTGCTAATTACATATTATATAATTTATTTTTTTTGTTCTACTAGCAATGTGCCCCGGTTTGTTATTTTCAGTTAAATTAATTAAGACAATAATTTTATAGGTTGAAGGGAAACCACCGCGCCCGAGTCGCGGCAGACCCCGCGGCCACGACAGGGTGCCTCTTACAATGGTAAGTCAATATTCATAACATTGTGTAAAATATGTTTCTATAATTTGTTTTGATAGATATGTTAAAGAACTTAAAAACCTTTATTGCTCACTTTTATTATCACAGACCGAGCGCCGCCAACGCAATGCCGAATACGAGAGAGAGAGGCGCGAGAAGCAGGCGGCAGCTGTGGCGGAGCTGACGGCAGCAATCGGCTGCGACCCAAAGGTATGTTAGCCTTGATGTCGCCGACATTGTGGATTTAGATGCAACGTACAACATATATTCATCCGTTCTCTTTGCATCCAGGTGGCACTGGCGGATTTGCTACACATGGCTGCCGCACGCATCGAATCGACCAAGGAGATGGATTCGTTGCGAAGAACGAACACGGCATTAAGGGAGCAAAGTAAGATCAATTTGATGTATCTGTGAATAATTTGTTGTATTAGCGTTTAACTTTTGTTAATATTATGTATGTTCTGTCCGCAGTCAAAGAGGCCGAACTAAAGCTCGAAGAAGAGCGTAAGGAGCGCAAACGAGAGCGCCAGCGCCGACGCCAGCTCGAGCGCGAGCAAAAGCACCAGCGCAAGCACGTGCTTCATCACAAGCGCGAGCCGCATGTTGAGTACCAGCGCGAGCAACAGCTCAACCACGAGGCCGTGCAACGAAGCGAGTCTGAGCTCAAGCATCAGCGCGAGCCCGATAGTGAACACAAGCTTGACCACGAGCAACAGCGCCAGCCCGAGCTCGAGCACGAGCGCGAGCACCAGCGCGTGCCCGAGCCCACCATCGCGCCCAGTGGAAGCCTGCCCGCGTACACGCTACCACCTGAAGAACATGTAAGACTTAATCCACATTTTATTGATAGCAAGAAGAAACAGAATGTTCTGCAAATAATACTCGTTGTAAATTCACATTTTTTTACATTTTTATTAAATGTGCAAGTATTAATTAAAATTTTGCTTTGCAGATCTCCGGCTTGGCTCACAACACGGGCGCGGGCAATCCGTCGGGGGCGGCCTCAGGAAATGAGCCTGAAGGTAAGTAGATACATTGATGATCTTTAGGAGTTGATATTTATTGCTCTAGAAAAATAACACATTCTAATTAATTAATGATTTTTAACAGGAATCGAGGGAATACTAGGGGCCTCGTTATCGTTCTCCATGGCATACGATATGTCCATTGAGGATTTACAAGCCGAGGACATTGACTTGGTAAGACGTTTTCTCTTATACTACAACTAACATTTTCATTTTTCCTAGATCAAAATGATTAACTGTCTGTCTATGTAAATCTTTGTAGGTATAAATAAATATATTTTATCTTCTTATATTTGAAAAAAATGTTCAACAATGTAATACAGGTTGTTAAGGAATTTTTACAAAACAAAATTAATAGATGGTTTAGCTGAGAGATAATCATATCACGTCATATCCCACTGTAGTTGTAAAACAGTACATATTTGTACACAGTATGTTTGACAGTAAAACAATATTTAAAAATCAAGCTTATTATTTATCTCATTACTGGATTAACTGACATATGCCTGTTCATATTAGATACGTCTTCTAATAATTATTATGTAATTGTTTCAGGAATTTTTCGACAAAATAATGGAAGGTGAGTATGACGAATTATTAACTTAGAACACAACATTGCTCTATGCAATGCAATGTGGTGAATTCAATAAATCCTGTGGAGGGGTTGTGTCTTATCCCGACCGGCATCTCGACACCCGACCGTAGCGGACCACCGTCAGGTTTAGTGGGTATTCTCCGTCAGGAGCGAGTCCCACATAGCCCATGTCTCCCGACCTGGTGCATGCGTAAATGTATTTAATGACGAAAATAAAGAAAGAAAAAATTGGAGCCCTGGGTCAGGATACCTCCCCGTGTGGCCAATTATTTTTTTGTTAATTTAAATGAAATGTATAATTATGTTCAAATGTGTTGTATGTTTCAATTTAATGTTTTAATAAAATATATTTATTAATTCAATACAATATTTTATTTCCACTCTGCTTATATTATCCCATATTTTAAATAGAGATAAATAAATAATACTTTTTGTTTAAATAGAAAACGCATCTTTTTAATAAGAACAGGTAAATAAACAATTTTATTCTCTATCGAAAATAAATAATTCTGAAATTATTTATTTACCTGACCTGACCTGACTTGAGGGTCAATTTATTAAAACAATTATTTTGCTTGTATAAATCTTTTTATATAAGCGAAATAATTGTTTTCCCGAAAGATATCACAATTTCAAAAACACGAATATAAACTCGCCTAAAAACGCCTCATACTTACTAACTGCTACTCGAGCGTGACGTCGAGATCGAATATTGTGGTGTTTTGTATGGCTCGTGTAAGAAGTTTGTTCGAGGTTTATATTAAATACTGCGTTTATGGAATTGATGTCATATCAAAATATAAATAAAAATAATAAAATAAATAACCTAAGACATGCCGCGCTGGTCACATTTTGCAAAATAGTTTTGATGATGATTTGATGCTGTCAAATAACATGGAAATTCAAACATAGTCATCTACCCTATTGTCTTGTAAACTTTTAGTATTAACTAATAACACATACTAAGTATGAAATGTATAATTATGTTCAAATGTGTTGTATGTTTCAATTTAATGTTTTAATAAAATATATTTATTAATTCAATACAATATTTTATTTCCACTCTGCTTATATTATCCCATATTTTAAATAGAGATAAATAAATAATACATTTTGTTTAAATAGAAAACGCATCTTTTTAATAAGAACAGGTAAATAAACAATTTTATTCTCTATCGAAAATAAATAATTCTGAAATTATTTATTTACCTGACCTGACCTGACTTGAGGGTCAATTTATTAAAACAATTATTTTGCTTGTATAAATCTTTTTATATAAGCGAAATAATTGTTTTCCCGAGAGATATCACAATTTCAAAAACACGAATATAAACTCGCCCAAAAACGCCTCATACTTACTAACTGCTACTCGAGCGTGACGTCGAGATCGAATATTGTGGTGTTTTGTATGGCTCGTGTAAGAAGTTTGTTCGAGGTTTATATTAAATACTGCGTTTATGGAATTGATGTCATATCAAAATATAAATAAAAATAATCTATACTTATAATAAATCTGTAGAGAGGTCAATTCTGTACATAAAATATTTTTTCAAAATAACTATTAGGGGGTGATAAGTGATCGATACTGATACCAAAAATGCAATCAGTAAAATTTTTGTCTGTCTGTCTGTCTGTCTGTCTGTCTGTCTGTATGTTCCTTATAGAAAAAAAAACTACTGAACAGATTTTGACGAAACTTGGTACAATTATTCTTCATACTCCTGGGCAGGTTATAGGATACTTTCCATCACGCTACAATCAATAGGAGCGGAGCAGTGACGGGAAGTGTTGGGAAAACGCGAGAAATTTAAACCTGTATGTTTGAACGCGCATTACGCAAAAACTACTGCATAGAATTGAATGCGGTTTTCACCAATGTATTGCTAGAGGTCTAACTTAAAACTTAGGCACAAGGTATAGATGGGTATTATATGGAAGTCCGTTATTTTTGAAACCCGATATCCACGCGAGCGACGCCGCTGGCACATCTAGTAAAATAAATAACCTAAGACATGCCGCGCTGGTCACATTTTGCAAAATAGTTTTGATGATGATTTGATGCTGTCAAATAACATGGAAATTCAAACATAGTCATCTACCCTATTGTCTTGTAAACTTTTAGTATTAACTAATAACACATCTATACTTATAATAAATCTGTAGAGAGGTCAATTCTGTACATGAAATATATTTTCAAAATAACTATCAGGGGGTGATTAGTGATCGATACTGATGCCAAAAATGCAATCAGTAAAATTTTTGTCTGTCTGTCTGTCTGTATGTTCCTTATAGAAACAAAAACTACTCGACGGATTTTAACGAAACTTGGTACAATTATTCTTCATACTTCTGGGCAGGTTATAGTATACTTTTCATTACGCTACGATCAATAGGAGCAGAGTAGTGAAGGGAAATGTTGGGAAAACGGGAGAAGTTACTCCATTTTTTAAGCTTCCGTCGCGTGTGCAGCCTTAATGGTTAAAGTTACATAGAAATTATGTATGACAGAAATATTTTACATAAAATTGACTAAAAAATATCCCGCAACAGCATATGTCTATCTTTTATGGTTGACTCACAATAACACGTGTAACTCCTGATAGCTTAGCAGTTCGGAGCATTCTGATTATATTTGTTTACTCTTACGTTTATAATACTCTCATTCATCCCCAATTTAAAAAAGTTATCATTATTACCTATTCAATAAAAAAAGAATCATAGAAATCGGTATAGAAACACCAAACTTATACATGAAATAAGCCATCGCGCCGTCGCACGTGAATACTGAATCATGCTATAAGGATTATTTTGTGTAACGGTTGCCGCGTTCGACACGGGTCGCGGCGGCGGTAGGGTATAAAAAGGCGGGAGGTCCGAGAGCTAGCTTCATTCAATATTTGGCTGTTGATGCGTTCAGAGCGATCGACCTTATTGACAGACAATAATTGATATTGAGAAACCGTGCTTATCAGCGCGACTTTTAGTGTTTAAATAGTTTATTTGAATTTCTTTTGTTGTTATATTGTAAAATATTCGTTCAAATTAAAAATTATTAAGCGTAGGTACTTTTATTATCTATAAGGATTATTTTGTGCATCTATACATATAATAAAAATGTAACGAATCGCTGTCTGTACATGGAAGATATATGTGAAAAAATATTATGGGAGGCCTTTATTAATGCAATAGTACCCAAAACAATGATTTTTGGAATTTTTGTCGGTTTGTCTGTTTGTCTGTATGTTTGTGCACGCTAATCTCAGAAACCGCGTATCCGATAAAGATGCGGTTTTCACTAATATATTGCTGGAAGCTTCCCTTAACATTTAGTGTTTGTTTCATGTTAATCGGTCCATAAATAAAAAAGTTACGCCGATTTAACTAATCACGTCGAGCCTGCTGTACCTACGTTTGCGCGGGTAGGTATATAAAGTGCTGCGCCGCTGCCAGCTGCCAGGCACTGGGGGTCATTAAAATCACTACCCAAGAAACTATTCCACGCGGACGAAGTCGCTGGCACAGCTAGTACTAAGTATAATGTAAAAGCCCACGTGCTCAGTGTGAGAACAAATACTAAAGATATTCAACGCGTGCTTATCAACATTGCTTTTCGTTTAATGAGAACAATATCTAATAGATGTTTGAATAAAATAAGGCGAGGGCAAATAAAATATTGTATTGAATTAATACCAAATTTGTAATTTATTACTAACTAGCTGTGCCGGCGGCGTCGCACGCGTGGATATCGGGTTTTAAAAATAACGGAATTCCATAAATTGGAGTCTACATTTAAGTGACCTCTAGCAATACATTAGTGAAAACCGCATTCAATTCCATGCAGTAGTTTTCACATTATGCGCGATCAAACATGCAGTTAAACATTTCTCCCGTTTTCCCTACACTTCCCGTCACTGCTCTGCTCCTATTGATTCTACCGTGATGAAAAGTATACTATAACCTGCCCAGGAGTATAAGAAATAATTGTACCAAGTTTCGTCAAAATCCATCAAGTAGTTTATTTTTCTATGACGAACATACAGACAGACAAAAATTTTACTGATTGCATTTTTTCATTTATCAGTATCGATCACTAATCATCCCCTGATAGTTATTTTGAAAATATACAGAATTGACCTCTCTACAGATTTATTATAAGTATTGATTTAATTTATTTACATAATACCTTATGATCTATGAATTATTATCAACACAAATTTTATCTTAAATAATCGGAATCACATGCTAGCAGTTTAGTTGTCGGCTTCATAGGCGCCGTTGCCCGGAGTGCACCAGGCCCGGTCTTAGTTGAAATGTGCGCTGCCCTCTGTAATAAAAATATTAAATTTTAATATTAACAAGGCTAAATGTTTCATTATTTACACAAAAGATCATAAATGTAACTACCTGATATCATACCTAAAGAGTCAGCTAGTTGCACATCACCGTATTCGCGTGAGGTCAACCCTACGTCGTTGGACAGGCTGAGAATCTGTAAATACAATACGTATTAATGAGATATAAAATAAAACCATATAATCTATTTTTGAAAAAAAAAAATCCCTACTGTATCCGAAGCTTAAAAGTCAGAATTGGCGTCTAGTCCTGATATCAATAAATGTTAGATGGTGAAAGTCTTACTTCTGCGGTAGGTGACGCGCCCTGGGGCACGCGGGAGGGACGCGCACTCGGCATCTCCTCGGCGAGTCTCCGCTTGGCCTCCTCCACTGAGGACAGAACACACAAAATTAAGAATTATTGAACTATAATACAACAAACGACTCACCAGCTAGGTACATCAAATTGATCTTACTTTGCGCCATCAATCTCCTCTTGGTTCTTTGCAAAGAGTTCAATTCGTCAAGTGTCCGTAAGTATCTGATTGCCGCCTTCAACACTACAGCTCTGTATGCCTGGACAAAAAGGGAACTATTTAATACATCTTGTTTATTGCAAACTCAACACAATGTTAGCGAGTCACTAATGACTATAACACAAAGTATCTCTGGAGTCGCAACTTACCTCAGCCGCCAGTTGCGCTATAGCCTCCGCCCGCTTCTGGCGCCTCTTTCGCTCACGCACAACGTTGGGAGCGACGCGCACGCTCTGAAATGAACGACAAAATCAAGTTATTTATTTTATAGGAACCAATTGATTGAAACATGTTTTTAAATGTTGTTTCACGTACTTTTGTTAATGGCTCCCTGTTGTGGCCGGCGGGCATACCGCGCCGCGGGCGCCGTGGGTTCTGTTCATTCTAAAAATCGAAAACTTACATTAATTCAAAATATTATAGAAAACACAAATACATACAGTAAATAACACATTACATAAACCACCAAACTATGTTGGGAACAAATGTCTAGCCATGCAGACTCCGCCTTCTACCGGTTTAAGCCGGCGCTTCAAAAAGCAATTTAGACCCAATGGTCTAAGAAGCGCTGGTTTAACGTCATCACTAAATGCCAATGACCGTCCAAAGTGGCGTCCCAAAGGAGGCTGAGCAGGAAAGCGAACGCTCTGATGATGACACAAATATTAGGCAAGACAAACTGGCTGTAGTATAAGACGACAATTTATTTATCAGTGACAATTTATAATTTTAAATATTGCTACAAACGTACCTTGTTCTCCATCGTTTGTCGCGTACGAACGTCGAGCACGAACACGTAACGCTAGTATGCAGTTGCACAGTGTAACGAAGAATGGGCCGAGTTGTCGAGAACTCTGCTTTATATACTAGTGCGGGCTTACCTGAGCCCTCGAGCGAATGAACGGAAGAGAAAGCTGTGTCTTCATTAGAAGTAGGTACTATTGATACTTTAGGTGTTTTAAAATTTTCATCATCATCATCATCAGCCTATTGAAGTCCACTGCTGGACATAGGCCTCGCCAGTTGTTCGCCACCTAAGGCAAACTTCTGGAGGATATACCCATAATCGCCACGCTGGGCAGGCGGGTTGGCGATCGCAGGGCGTAGCTTCTTGCTCCTTGTAATTAAAGTCTTTTAAAATTTTAAAAGACTTTAATTTTATAAGAAAGAATGTTAAAGTTGCATCGTTTTTGGTTTGAAAAGCCTAATGATGCACGTACTTAAACAATAAGTAGCAAAATTATTTTAGCGACCAATGAATTAAACGTGGCCATTACAAGATTACATAGGAAAGAAAATTATTTAAGTATACTTGAAAAGGAAAACTTTTCATAGTCAGCCTAACTTAGTCGACTTCTGGACTAGAGAGCATTATTTCTAGTTGTTCGCGAACTAGAGAGGCCTATCTCTAGTTGTTCGCCACTTTGGTCGATCGTCTGTAGATTTTATTTCTGGGTTGGCGATCGCATCTCCGGTGACGCTGCTACCCGTCATCAGCATGTGGTATTTATCGTAATAGTAATACCGTCATCAGTCGGTCAATCAGACAAAACATTGTTATTAAGCCACGATTCGCATACATATTTCAATGTGATTGATCTATTAAAGTTCACACAAAATGTTCGTGATATTGAACTTATAGCCCTTTCATAGATTGATAGAATGAGACGTGGCGCAACGGCTTGTCTCAACATCATCATCAGTCTCTTGCAGTCCATGGCTGGGCATAGGCTAATCGTCTACCCCTTTGTTCGGCCCTCAGTTTCTCTCGTCCATCATCAGTTATTTTAAATATATTTTTCATCTACAGAATTGACCTCTCTAAAGACTTATTATAAGTAGGTATAGATTACATAACCTATGAAGCTATTTTATAGGACATAAAATTTTACAAAATTATTAAGATAAGTACTTATGAATGAAAATAACACGCGAAATTACGTATGTAAGTAAAATGACTCAGTGTGAAACCCATGTCTATTATCTCCCAGGCCACCTAGCCTAGATCAACAATGAGTCTCTTGGGATAAGACCGCCTACATTGTACTACTATATATCTGTGTAAACCTCTTTCCTGTACATGTTTCATTCTGGTGCAATAAAGAGTTTCTATCTATCTGTCTAATGAGTATATAGGCCAGTTTTGACATAATTAGTTATCTCTATCCCAAGTTTAAGGTGAAGTGATTATTGAAAAACACTTATTCTAAAAAGACACGTGCATATTTTACCTACTTCCTCCAGAAAAAAAACTATGGTTATTATTTTGTTACAAAAATACGATAGGTACCAGGTAATCGCAGAAAACCATTCATTAAGAATAATATGAATGACATTTGGTGACCATTAGTGACGCGGGCTTAATGTCTTTATTTTTTTTAAATATAATCTTTTTCCACATAATAAAGAAGAAGATAAAACATTATACACTTAATTATACCAACAACCAAAGGTCGAACTGTTTCTGGATCTGTATTGGACAAATATTAAAGTTCTGAGTATTATTTTGGTTCTGTACATTTGTCTTATTTCTTTTATTTCGTTTAAAAAAGTACTTTTGCTTTGGGGTCGTGTTTGTTACTAAAAAAATTCTATCTGTTTTTGAATAAGAAACTTCTCACAGTTAAGAGACATCAAAATTATTTTTCAAATTCTTATATTTTATTATCTAACAGTCTACAGGTACCACACACAGTGCCGGCGGCACAGCCGCCGGGTTAGCCGCCAGCAAAGCCGCCGTGCAGCCGGCGGCATACTATTCTGCCGGCTTTGCCGCACAAAGTGTCATTTAATTAAAAAACACAACTGCGTGAATTTGTCAACGAAAATGCTACCATGAATTACTAGTCTACCTGAAACCGACAGCAAATACATTGTCCTTATCAAAACATCAGGCAAAAATGTGCTAATAACAATAGCATTCCTACAACAATGCTGATAAGCAGGTAGGCCTAATGACCTTTGGTATTTGTTCTCAAGGCGCACGTGCGGGCCTTATCTTGATCGTGTTGTTATCAGTTTACAATTGACCTGTGACCTTCCGATAGTCCGCACTCGGTCGTCAAAATAAAACAAAATCTGATAAAATATTTTATCGGATGTTTCACGTTATCTTTACTAATATTATAAAGAGGAAAGATTTGATTGTTTGTTTGTTTGACACGAATAGGTATTATGTATATATGTATAAATAAGTATATTTACAGATTTGTATTTTTTAATTTATTATATTCTTATTATATATTATATTAGTATTAGTCTTTGTTTTTTCAAACTTTTTTGGCACACTACCATAATATTACTTTCTGCTTAGCCCAATGGTTGACTGGTAGAGAATGCCTATGTGGCATTAAGTCTGCCTTTTGTACACTCATTTACTGTGCAATAAAGATTAAATAAATAAATAGGCTCCGAAACTACTGGACCGATTTGGGGTGAGGCAAGAACATTGATAAAGTATTGTAGCCTGTAGGGTTCCGTTTTTTTGCCATTCGGCTACGGAACCCTTAAAAATATATGGTACTAAATTTGAACCACTTGAACGAGTCTTGGTCAGTAATTTCCAATTTTTAATACTTCAAGTCTTTAAACGTAGAATGATTCAAGTTGCATCAACTCTCGGCCTGGTCATTTAATTGAAAAACACAACTGCGTGAATTTGTCAACCAAAGTGCTACCATGAATTACTAGTCTACCTGAAACCGACAGCAAATACATTGTCCTTATCAAAACAACAGGCAAAAATGTGCTAATAACAATAGCATTCCTACAACAATGCTGATAAGCAGGTAGGCCTAATGACCTTTGGTATTTGTTCTCAAGGCGCACGTGCGGGCCTTATCTTGATCGTGTTGTTATCAGTTTACAATTGACCTGTGTCCTTCAAACAAATTCCGCACTCGGTCGTCAAAATAAAACAAAATCTGATAAAATATTTTATCGGATGTTTCACGTTATCTAGAAAATAAACATCTTTTCTTATCGCCACTTATTGACTTATTCCTCGAAACTACTTGGTCGTCTGTCTGCCGCGTCGTAGACACCTCCGATGCTGTAGCGCTTCAGTTCGTAGCACACTCGTAGCGTCGCGACTACGAACTGTCACGCTTCCATAATGTTGATAGGCTACAATACTTTACCAATATTCTTGCCTCGCCCACAATGACTAGTTAAGTTCTAGTCTCTCTAAGTTCTAATCTCCGTTGTTTGAGGACACTTATGAGGACGAATACTGCCTACGAAAGCAACATTAAATAACGTAGGCACAAGACAATTGTATCAATCGGGTCGCCATACTCAATTTGTTCTCGCAAGTTGGCAAGTTTAATGTTGTTTCCGTCGTCAAAAGTATCATCAAAAGATAGATTTTTTTATGATCAGCTGTTCTTTGGTTTTATAGGTTCTAATGCTGACTTGCGTACAGACAAAAAAAATTAAGAAATGTTATACGAGAGTTGAAGGTGAAAAAGAGGTCAAAAATCTTCAAATATTGCGTTTTGTAATACTTGAACGCTCCCTGATGAAGCAAGAACACAAGGCTCTATGCACATTCTGGTATATAGCGTATTCCCCGTTTCTTCGTACAGGTATGTTACTTAGCTGTGTACTGATAAGGACTGATGATGACAAGTTACTCATCCAAAAAAAATACCGAGTAAAACACGGTATTCGGCAAAAGTGTTATTCGGCGCATATCTATTGTTATGTTAAAATGTTATTATATAGCACAATTTATTGATACCGACGCGTAATAATTAATATGAACAATGTGCATGTCATGCATAAAGGCTTTGTTATTAGACCATGTTTTATGTTCAGTTTGGCATTGTCTCTATTTCACAAAATAAACACCTAAAATAAATAAAAATATCTGAGATATGGATAAAAGGTATTTTATTTTGAAAATGTATTTTGAAAATACCTATTTTGTGTATTTAGAATTTGAAATACAAAACTCAAACCTATTTAGTATTCGAAATACTAAATTTAAAAAGTATTCTGCATTTCGTATTTAAATGTTTTTTTTAAACTATTTTGTATCTCTGGTACTTACCTACCTTCTAGACTATTTTTTTAACTGAATATGTTGCGCAGATTGCGCTGTAGCTAATTAAAAAATTATAGCTGTAAAAACTAAGACTTAACTCTTCGTATTAAATACCTATCAACTAGTTCTTCAATGAGGTGGGTACCTCTTTAGGTACCCATCGCATCTTTATGCGCGTGTACCAGTATGTAGCTGTAGTTTTGTGTTTGCGACCCGGCAAACTGACATCACTAATCAAATCAATCAATTCAAATCATACATGAAGTCCTTACTTATAAAAGGGGGCTATTATAGAGTAGAAGATTTCCTCAACGACGACATCTCCTGGACTGCTGCTTCGTAGTAAACTTTGCATTGTATAGACTCAACTTTTATTTTGCATTGTGTAACTTTAAAAAAAATTTAAAAATGTTGTACTCGTAATACCAAATCATGTAACAATTGGCGATTTAAAAAGAGTAACTACCGAGTTTCTTGCCGTTTCTTCTCGGTAGAAATCTACCTTCCGAACACGGCGGTAGCTTCTTTTAAGAGCGCGCATACAATTTTTAGCAACTCGAAACGCACGCGGGAGCCGATTCCGAAACACACATAGACATCATTTGTGTCTGTGTGGGTGAGCGGCGTGTCGGACGCTAACTCCGGCGGACGAACATATTTTGATATTTAACAATTTATTATTCATCTAAATTATTTGAACATTATTTTATTGCTAAATATTTTATTAGTGTAGTATAGGTGCGTACTTATTAAATTTATTTAAACACTTTAGAGTACATTATTCTTAAGTGTTTATTAATTAAGGTTTAAGAAAAATATAACAATATTTTTGTCTTCCTATCTTTAAATGTACCAGGTACTTACCTATCCAAATTATATTTTGAAAGGTATTGTGTGAGTGATTGACGTTTTAAATGTTGCTTTATAAAAATCAATAATCCCTACTGTTTTTTCTTTGCCTTCTGATCATAAGTCAAAGGTCGTGAGTTTGATTCCCATCCAGGACAAACATTCGTGTGCTGAACATTTGTGTTTGTTCTGTGTTTAGGTGTTTGTATTATTGGAAAGAGCAGTCTCCATGGTTGCCACGATATAACCCGTTTTATATTTTAATTTGTCAAAATTACTTTGTTCATTTTCACTCGGCAGATATGGATCTCACGAAGAGGCTGGTTGCCATCATTAAAAAAAGATTAGTTTGTAAATTTCAATTTGTCAATTTGAATTAAGGTCCTAAGTCTCCTATGCACTGATCACAGAGATCATGTATACCTACTGATGCTTGTGCTGAAAGTTGTGCTTGTGTTTCGTAGCAGAAACCCCAGATGGCCTACAACAACTTAAATCTGGTTCCTATCCAGCTTGACCAAACCATCACTTATTCTCGGGATGAATATTCGTCGTGACCCGAATCCTAAGGGTTACATTGAAGGAGTCTTGACTACTGCGGCATTCTCTAAAATAGGTGTCCTGAACATGGTTCTGAAGAAATATATTACGACTGACCACCGCTGTTTCTTGTATAAGACACAAATCTTGCGTAGAATACTATTTTTACGCACTTTTATAAATGATGCGATGCGATGGACAGGTTACAAAGGCGAGCTATCTGAATAGGTAGGTGAGTCCTCTTGTTAATATTCAAAAATTGTATTTTTATTTCCTTCCAATCATCTTAATCAGCCCACTGCTGGACATAGGCCTCTCCTAAAGTTCGCCAGTTCTTTCCAATAATAAACGGACGGTTTTTCTTGAATAACTCGCTCCTTTTTGGTTTTGCAGTAAAACCGCGAGAACAAAAATTGTAGGAAATTTGATTTTCTACAAGTTTGATTCTTACTATTTTTCTTCTAGGATCGGTATTTTGGAAATTAAAATTGAAAACAACAGCAAGTAAAAAATGTTGTCATTATCTCGTTTATTTTCTACTTTACGGTCTAAATTAAGAAGACTAAACATGTAGGAAATCAATTTTTAAACAATTTTGGTTCCTTCCTTTTCCCCCAAAATCGATATTTTGGAAATAAAACCCGTAAACCGCCACATATTCAAAACTGTATCATTATCTCCTATGTTGTACTTTTTACGGCATGAATGAAAGTTCTAAAGAGTCAAATTTCGAACAATTTTGGTTCCTACCTTTTGCCTCAAAATTGACATTTTGGAAATTAAACTGAATTAATTAATTACCTATTAATATTTCGAATTTAACATAATTCCAATGACGGCGACGAAGCAAATAAAAGAAATAACAATACCTATTATGGCAAACTGCTGCAATAATGAGGGCGTAATGAGGGCGCCCATATCGCGTGTGAATTCGCCACCAGAGGTGCTAGTGTAGCGTGAGGTATCCGAAATGTTAATGTATATAGGTTCTGTGGGTAAACGAGTTTATTTCGGAAAATTAAATAATTTTGTGCAATTTTGGCATAGCTGGCATTAATTTTGGAAAATATGAGACACGGCTGAGTGATTGTCTGCACTTTAAAAGCGGAGCCGAGAAAATGAGGTGTAAAAATTAGCGGTCTGAAAGAAAAGCTAGTTCACTGGTTTGTTTATTAACCGTTAACAAACAGTTTTGATTTTCGGAAGCTTATGTCCTCCTTCTTATAATGAACAAACAGTCATCACATGCATAAAACAAACCTTAACAGCTATGCCTGAAGACCTCACTATACAGTGGCGCCCTCTGGTGATTACAAAAACGGTAGCCCTCATTGGCAACGTTGCACCTTGCGACTTGCATACTGCAAGTTATATGTTCACCCTGCTCGTCGCCATAGCACCATTTAGCATACGTAGCCGGTAATTTTAACGTAATGTATGTAAATAAGTTACCGTAACATATCCGTATTTTACCAGCCTTTTCGCTAAAATCACCCCTAATAACCGTAATGGTAATACATTTCACAACTATCATATCGCATTTTGGTTTTACATTTTGGAACAATTTGAACTATAAACTCTCCCATTGTTGACCACTTTGATCGATTTAATTTTAATCTCATATACTTGTTATTTATGTGACACAAAGATTCACTTATTTCACCCTAAATAATTAAGCGACAATTCCAAAATTGGATTTTTGATATTTTCTAAATTTAAATAGATCGATTATCTAATCAATTTCGTGCATACTATCAAACATTTTATCATCCATCTTTACACATATAATTTTATTAATAATAACTCGACTATGGGATTTCTAGTACTTTCAGCTTCATTGTATGCCTTTATTTATAGTCGTGAACATGTGACGTAGATACCTTAAATGCTCCCAACTCAATTGAATCTCCTTATCAGTTTCTTCATGGAAGTTATTTCTGACCATTGATGTTAACGAGCATAATAATTATCATTGGAATAGCCTTACTTTAACTTGTAACTTCAATAGTGAACTAATAAATAAATATCATAATTACATTTTTGAAATATTTAGCAAATGTGGTTGTAGATAATAATAAGTATAATTAATAACCCTGATGTTTGTATTTGATACTCATGACTAAACATTAAATCATTTCATTAATTTAGTACATTATTATAACTTAATAAATTTCCCATACAAAAATAATATTACAAAGTATCAAACTCGTGGAGTTGCACTCGCGCAGAGAGGTATATGCCTATAAAAGTGGTTGTGCGTATGTGTGCGTGAGCGGAGCAGCGAGCGGCACGTCCTCCCTCTGGGATGACCCGATTTGGACTGAATCGACAAGCGTCGCGCGCGTGGCTTTATAGTCACTTTTAAAAAATTCGTATAAAATAACAGGCATGGAATATTAATAAAATAATAATTAAGTGCACTTAATAAAGACTCCTTTTACATTTACACAAAATTTCAACTCAAAGAAACAGTGTTTTCTACTAGAAAAACACTGTTGAAAAGTGTGGTTTGAGCTTATTTTGAAAATTTATTTTAGGCAATTGAATAATACATTTTCGAAAGTTTTTTTGTCTAGTGCACTAATAGACCATATAATCTATTGTATAAACATATATTTAAAACATATGTATGTAATGCAATTGATATTAAGACTTTCGAAAATGACTCTGACTAGCATTTTTGCGAAACGGCTTACGGGAGATCTTCGATAAACAAAAATATACTAGTAAATATTGTATTTTATCTAGCCTACGCACTGCTTAAAGACTTTGTCTATATAGAAAACTAAGTTTCTTATTTAAAAAAAATCGTTTTATATGATAATAGCTCGCCCGAAAATACCAGTTTCGCCGCAAATACGTCGAATTCTGTATGCGCGCTCTTAAATTGCTTTTATTCACATTCTTACATTACCTTTTATATTTTTACATTATTTATTACTTGACGATTCATAAGTGCTTATTTTAAGTTTATGTGAATAAAGGTATTTTGACTTTTGACTTTTTGACTAAGTAAATAATACTAAATAGGTAGGTATTTAAGCTCAACTTAACTACCTACATATTTTCAATTAGATAATCACCTTATCAATCATTTAGCTGGCAACATAAGCTGAATTACCTACTAAGTAGGTAATGTAATTAAGATCACATAATATTGTTCAAACATTTCCTTAACAATGAAAATCATTTACTTACATTAAAATCGTAACAACAAAGCAAATAAGCAGAAAACTACTGTATGGTGGCGAAGTTTCCATTAGAATGCCTTTACTGATAATATAACTCACTCTTAGTGGAAAAAAACAAAATGATCTCTGAGGTCTCACAGAGCTCTACATCTGAGAAAATATGAAATGATCTTTGTTATTGATATTTAATACAACTTTACTTATGATGATATCGCTATAAAACATGTCAAACAGCCTTGAAAAATACAATGCCTCTTTATAGATCTCTTCAAACAAACGAGATTTGTACGAGTAGTTTCGGCTGTTCACCTAAGTATATTTAAGTAAATGTCTGTTTTCATTGCACCCTTTAAGTACAAATTAAAAAGAATTTTACTATATATAGAGCATGTCACAAACGGGCCGCTATTCCACATAATTAATATTAAATTTTTGATGTCTTAGTTCACACGCTTTATAATAACTAATTATTTTTAGAATTATAATAAATCTGTAGAGAGGTCAATTCTGTACATAAAATATTTTTTCAAAATAACTATCAGGGGGTGATAAGTGATCGATACTGATACCAAAAATGCAATCAGTAAAATTTTTGTCTGTCTGTCTGTCTGTCTGTCTGTCTGTCTGTCTGTCTGTCTGTATGTTCGTTATAGAAAAAAAAACTACTGAACAGATTTTGACGAAACTTGGTACAATTATTCTTCATACTCCTGGGCAGGTTATAGGATACTTTTCATCACGCTACAATCAATAGGAGCGGAGCAGTGACGGGAAGTGTTGGGAAAACGCGAGAAATTTAAACCTGTATGTTTGAACGCGCATTACGCGAAAACTACTGCATAGAATTGAATGCGGTTTTCACCAATGTATTGCTAGAGGTCTAACTTAAAACTTAGGCACAAGGTATAGATGGGTATTATATGGAAGTCCGTTATTTTTGAAACCCGATATCCACGCGAGCGACGCCGCTGGCACAGCTAGTTTTTAGAATAAGACATTGCTTAAAACCTCCTAATCTCAGGCTATCGAGTCATAAACCTCAGAATATCAGTCTAAAATAAATAAAATTAAAATGAATACCTACTTGTATACGCCTGCACTCCGCGGGCGGCCGTCCCCCCGCCCCGCCCCAAAGGCTGCGGGCGGGCTCAGGTGTGCGCCCGCGCAGGTAGGTATATAACGGCCGACATTTTGCAACCCTTATCATTCGCTGTTGCATTTGCAAACTGCACCGTGTAGTCCCTGAATTTTGAACACTCTTTTTATAAACATGGATAGTAAGGTATTATTATCCATCTATAATAGTGATTTGTTACGTGAAGTGATGTCTAAAATATAATTTAAAATCAATAGTAGTTATGTAGAATAATTTTTAACAAACCTATAATTTTCAGAGCATTAATATCAAGAAAGCCCAACGTCCGCGCCGCGGCCGACCGACGGGCCATAAGAGAATCCCCCTGAATCTCGTAAGTCAAACATCCTTGCCACGTGATAAACAAACAGCAACATATTATTTTGTTATTCTGTAACATTTATTATTCTTGTTTCAGGAGGAGCGGCGAGCACGCAATGCTCTTTATGAGAAGCAGAGGCGAGACGAGCACACCGCGCTTGGAGCGGAACTAGCGGCCGAAATAGGCTGTGACTCCAATGTATGTACATAAATTTTAATTAGTTTTTTTTTAAGTTTGTGTTACTTAGTTATGAAAAGTTACTTAACAGCATTGTTTGTTTCAGATGCCCCAAGCCGATCTCTTGGCCGCAGCAATCTTGTTCATCGACTCCAAGTCCAAGGATGATTTAGAGGAGCTGCGCAGCTGCAACGAGCGGCTGATGGCGCAAAGTAAGATTATTTGTTTGTGTGTGCTGCACAATATTCACTTGGTTGTGTTAAGTATAAATTGTATAACTGTGCTTATCGCTTGTCCTCAGTTGCCGACTGTGAGCGCCGGCTGGCGTCGGACGACGTCGCGTCCGCTGGCCCCTCCAGCGTACAGAGCGACAGGCCACCGTCATCCAATGTAAGTCTCGAACTATACATTTTATAGTTGTATTGTCTATGCCAATATATGTTTTAATAAAACGTTTTTTGTTTCAGAAAACCAATAAGAGGAAGCGGGAGCCGTCACCTAGCGCCGACGGCGGCTGCAGGCCGTGCCCAGCGCCGGGAGACGAGATGTCGCTCGATGGCTTGGTATGTTGATTATTTATTCTACTGATTAAGAAATATATTTTTATATTTATTGTCCATCTATTTTTGCTACATTTGCTAATGATAATATTATTTTCTTTTTTTAGACTCCTGATGAGATCAATTTCGTCCTCGGGGTGATCGACCAGTACGGGTTATCTTAAGTAAATACAAAATATATTTACGTCAGATATTCCCTGCGGTATATATATTCACAATGTTTCAAATGGTAAGTAAGCTCAACAGTTCATTTACAGATACTTACTTGACTAATTCATAATTTTACACAGGTACCTAACTAATATGGATTTTTTTGTTGCAGATTACGCCACACGTCACAGCTAGTCGTTTTTATAAAACGGCGTATGGCGCATTTGGAGTACTAGGCCAGGATACCTCCTCGTGTGCCCGCTCGCTGCTGGTCTCCGGGAATCCTCGCGGATCCGAAGGGAGCAGCAGTCGGCCGGGTCTGGTGTACTCCGGGCAACGGCGCCTAGTGACGTCCTTCTCGGGACTTCACTAGCAGACGGCTAAAGTCCTGGCATCCATGTTATACCTATTATTTATGATTATTTTGTATTGTACCTAAAGATTTTAATAAATAAATTGTTTCTACTATATCACATGTGTTTTTATTTATAACTAGCTGTGCTCGCGACTTCGTCCGCGTGGAATAGTTATTTTGTCCCCGTTTTTTTTACATTTTCCATTATTTTTTTCGCTCCTAATAGTTGCAACGTAATGTTATATAGCCTAAAGCCTTCCTCGATAAATGGTCTATTCAACACAAAAAGAATTTTTCAATTCGGACCAGTAGTTCCTGAGATTAGCGCGTTCAAACAAACAAACTCTTCAGCTTTATAATATTAGTTAAGATTCACGGAACTATAATATTTCCTCATCTTGCACAGTTTTAACAAATATAGACTGACTAGTTAGCAGTGGCGGCTGTTGGGTTATCGAACTGGTGGTGCACTTTACTAAAATATTAAAATTAGTAAAAATACAACCTACCTACTTACACTTTATACAATTGGGATAAAATATGTTTATTTTTATACATTAAATCTATGCGACGACATATTTCTGAAGCGAAATGTTAAATTACCTATTTATTAAAATCGGGTATTGTTTGTATACTAAAAAAAAAGTGCGATAATGTAAACAAACAATAATAACGCGCCACACAATGAGATGTCCATCATGGCTGCCGGTTGACCGGCCGCGCGCGATCAATTCGTCAAATATCGGATGCTTTCGGTAATGTTCGGTTCGCCCGTGTGTTCGGCGCTATGTTCGGCGCTCGAGATTAGACACATTTCTCGGTACATTTCTATGAACTATCTTT
This sequence comes from Conogethes punctiferalis, assembly GCA_031163375.1. Classification (NCBI taxonomy): domain Eukaryota; kingdom Metazoa; phylum Arthropoda; class Insecta; order Lepidoptera; family Crambidae; genus Conogethes; species Conogethes punctiferalis. Next base: position 6,956,178 of record CM062093.1, read on the forward strand.
TGTTTCACGCGCCAGGCGTGTTGAATCGTTTCCCATACAAGTTATAACCCAAGACATGCCACGCTGGGCCACACAGCGCCACCTAGCCCCAAACTAAGCCGAAGCTTGTACTATGGGTACTAGACAACTGATAAACTTACTTAGATACATTTTTTTTGTAAATAAATACATATTATACATAGAAAACACCCAGACCAATACAAACAGACATGTTCATGAACACAAATGTTTGCACTGTGCGGGAATCGAACCCACGACCCTTGGCTCAGAGGGCAGAGGTCACTACCAAATGAGCCACCGAGCCTGTCAAACGAGTTGTATTAGCAGTCCTCGTGCACTCGCCGAAGCGCACGAGAATAATTGTCTCCACAGGAAAATGAGTCTTAATAGTTTAGTAAAGCGTTCAAAACTGTTTCACCATAATCGGAAATTATTTTTTTTATACGTTTATGTAGTTTCAAAAAATAATATTAAAATGGTAATTTAAAAATAAAGATGAAGGAATATTTTGTAATCTTTAACTTTTGAATTGGTGGTTCAGCGCACGAGCGCACTTAAGGTATAGCCGCCACTGCTAGGTAGTAAGGTATAGACCAATTCGGTTTATGTGTGTTTTTAATATTTAAATCTCTTCCGCGCCCCTCACTGGGCGTGACTAGTCTCGACGATAAAGATGTTCATAGGTATCTAGTCCAAAACTTGTACTCTACCTGACTTATCTTCCATTAACAGTAGGGGAGACCAGGCACAAAAGTAACGGTGGGTCGAAAGTAACAAACGCGAAAGGTCGGTTTGCCGCCCTCAGGTGATATTCCTGTGTCCTGACTGATCTTCTGAAAGAGTTCTGTAAAACGAATTAATGACAACAATATATTTCTTATTGAGTTCTATTGAAGTCATATTATATTAATGTGCGATGAATATGTAGTTTGGTTTAATCAGTATCAAAAATACTGTAATGAGCAGAGTATGAAATAAATATTTGAACTCTGCTCACTGTCTTTGTTAATAATATTTATTTAACCTAATTATTAAAGTGTAGGTAAGGAAAGAGGAATAGTCATGTCTTTACTTAAATAAAATGAACAAAAATAAAATAGGTATGTCGCTTCAGTCGACTGAAAATTTATCTTAATAATTTTAAAGCACCTACCTACTGGTCTACCGATCTCCTGCGCAACTTACCTATCGGAAGTTTGTTAGCTAGCCCTAGATTATTGGTTCAATGGGTATTTAGAATAAAAATGTGTATTAAAGTAAGTAGATATAGTTTATTTATAATAAATAACAATTGGAAGGTATCTTTACATATAAAAGAACAACAACATCAATACAAGTCATATTAAATAGCTGATCAACTTGAAAAAATAATCCACGAATAAATAGATGTCAAGATTTTAGCCGTCGGCTAGTGAGGTCGCGAGAAGGACGTCACTAGGCGCCGTTGCCCGGAGATCATCAGCCGACCATTGTGGGCAGGATTCTGAAAAAAGACAATACCGTTTATTAATTAATAGTGAATGTATAATTATTTGAAACTTGAAATTATTTGAATTAATTAATTATTTGAAACAATAATTATATTGTTTTGAAAAAACCTCCACGCGCAACTCACATTAAGTCTTCTTAATTCCTCCCTCTGAATTGTGCGAGGTCGACTACAGCCAGAGGGAGAAGGCTCTCGTTTCCTCTTGACGGCCTGTAATAAGACATTTTCAATGTATTGGTCTGACCTAGGTATGTAAATAAAATTGAAATAATCCGAATGTATTAATCTCGATGGCTCATTTGGTAGTGACCTCTGCCCTTTGAGCCAAGGGTCGTGGGTTCGATTCCCGCACAGTACAAACATTTGTAAATACATATTGAGCAGCGCATACAAACAAATGATCTTTCTTTGCGCTATCTGATCAGCCATTCGTGGCAGCTGTGCAACTCCTCTAAGTCATCCTTTGAGCTTATGAAGCAGATCGCTGCGGTCAATAGGTTGGCTTTGGGCATCTGAATCAAACGATATTATTATGTAACTTCTCATACATAACTAACACAAACTTTTAAACAAAAACAAATTAAAATTTAGGGATATACATTGGAGTCACAGCCTATTTCGGCCGCTAGTTCCTCTCCAATCGCGGTGTGCTCGTCTCGCCTCTACTTCTCATAAAGAGCATTGCGTGCTCGCCGCTTCTCCTGAAGCAAGAATAATAAATGTTATATAGGATAACAAAAAATGTTGCTGTTTGTTTATCACATGGCAAGGACGTTTGACTTACTAGATTCAGAGGGATTCGCGAGGGCCACGGCGCGGGCGTTGGGCTTTCTTGATATGAATGTTCTGAAAATTGTAGATTTGTTAATTAATATCTATATAATTGTTACTAGGTATTGATTTTTAAATTATATTTTAAAAACATCACTTTACGTAACCTACCTGCGCGGGCGCACACTTGAGCCCGCCCGCAGCCTTTGGGGCGGGGCGGGGGGACGGCCGCCCGCGGAGTGCAGGCGTATACAAGTAGATATTCATTTTAATTTCATTTATTTTAAACTGATATTGAGGTTGAGGTTGAGGTTTATGACTTGATACCCTCAGGTTAGGAAAAGTTTTCAATCAATATCTAATTGTTATAAAAATATTAGTTATTTTGAAATGTATGGACAGTACTTAACAGCAGCATATTCGTGACATGCTCTATATTTCATAAAATTCCTTTTAATTTGTCCTGAATACAACAATAAAAACAGAATAGATTTATTTATGAAATATATTATGTAAGTGAGCTGCCGAAACTACTAATCTCATTTGTAGAAACTAAGAGATCAATAGACTTCTTTTTCAACGCTGTTTAGCATATTTTACAGCGAATTCATCGTAAATAAAGTCATGTTATTCATTGCATCCGAACATAAGGAATAAAATAAGTACCTCCTGTTTGCATAGGTAGGTACATACTACAGTGTGTATGTACCTACTACGTATGTTATTTATTTTAAGATTCTAATGCGGTCAGTAAAACTGATTAGGTTCATTTTTTTTAATACCTATCAATATAAAAGCATGTAGGTATCTCGTCTTGTTATAATGTAATATTTTTATCTAAAACAAGTTTATTGTTTTGTCGGCATCTAGTTTGATCCTACTATGAATGCTATAAGACAGTTGTAAAAGCTTATTGTGACTAAAAGTTTATCCTAAACATGGTCAAATACCTTATCTTGATGACCCCTTTCCTCGAACAATTTGCACAATTGAAAATTCTAAGAAAAAAGATTGTAGAGATAAGACCTTTGTTACAAGGTCCGATAACGATAAGAGATAATGATTAGCCTCTACTAACAGGTACTCGACTATTAGGTACTATTATTTATTTTAACCCGATAATGACGGGAGTATTAATAGGATGAGAGTGAACTACGAAATACTTGACTAAGCCGTTTCACACACGACCAACATTATAAAATAATAATATCTTCTGCTCATTTTCTTTGTTGTTACGATTTTAATGTAAGTAAAAGGTTTTCATTGTTATGGACATATTTAAACTATAATGTGTGATCTTAATTACATTACCTACTTAGTATGTAATTCAGCTTAATGACTTGACGAGGTGATTATCTAATTGAAAATATATAGGTAAGTAGAGCTTAAATACCTTTAAATACCTATCTATTTAGTATTATTTACTTGGTAATGTTAGTTTGCCGGGTTGTAAACACAAAAGTAAAGCAACTTACTGGTACATGCATAAATCTTTTGGTACCTAGCTACCACATTAAAGTATTTAGTTCATAGGTATTTAATACGAAGAATGAAGTCTTAGTTTTTACAGCCATTATTTTTTAATTAGCCACAACGCAAGCTGCCCAACATATTCTGTTGAAAAAAATAGTTCAGAAGGTAGATAAGTACTACCCGAGCGTTCTCATAAACGTATACAAATATGTACAGGTATTGATCTAATTGACCTTGACAGCATTGACCTTTTTACAACACGCTTCCTGTGTACTTGTTGACCAGGTGCGCGGGAGCAGCTTGAGCACAAGTATTGCTCCCACACCGCACGTGCGGACTTTATCCCTACACAAAGTCTGTTGTTCAAATAACTATTACTAAAGATCACATTTAAAGATTTGCAATATTATTTAAAGAAGGTAAACCTTTTACAACCGTCTTATTGCATTTAAATTATCATCTAAGAAACTAGGCACCGACAAAACTACACCTTTTTAAATAACTACTAAGTATGTCCAAAGAAATATTTTTTTCCTTTGTCGAGTAGGTATCGATTGTGTGTGTGCCCTGACAGATCACATAGCAAACCCTTGAGACAATGTTGTAGGGTTGTAGTACAAGTAGATTGTGTCCGAAGATTTGTAAAGAACCAAATAAAAATATACAGAATTAATGAACAAATATGAAACACAAAATGATCTCTGAGGTCTCACAGAGCTCTACATCTGAGAAAATATGAAATAAATGATCTTTGTTATTGATATTATACCCGTGATACAACTTTATTTATGATGATATCGCTATAAAACACATGTTTTATAGCGATAAACAGCGTTGAAAAAACAATGCCTATTTATTGATCTCTTAGTTCAAACAAACTAGTAGTTTAGGCTGTTCACTTAAGTTTATTTCGAAAACGTAAATGAATCTATACTGTTTTCATTGCACCTTTTAATAAAAATTAAAAACAATTTTATTAAATATAGAGAATGTCAGAAATGTGCCGCCATTCCACGTAATTAATATTTAATTTTTGATATCTTAGTTCACACGTTTCAATAACTAATCCTTTTTAGAATAAGACATTGCATGAAATCTTCTCCTAACCTCAGGCTATCGAGTCATAAACCTCAGAATATCAGTCTAAAATAAATAAAATTAAAATGAATACCTACTTGTATACGCGTGCACTCCGCGGGCGGCCGTCCCCCCGCCCCGCCCCAAAGGCTGCGGGCGGGCTCAGGTGTGCGCCCGCGCAGGTAGGTATATAACGGCCGACAATTTGCAACCCTTATCATTCGCTGTTGAATTTGCAAACTGCACCGTGTAGTCCCTGAATTTTGAACATTCTTTTTATAAACATGGATAATAAGGTATTATTATTCACAATAGTGATTTGTTGCGTGAAGTGATGTTTAAAATATAATTTAAAATCAATAGCAGTTATGTAGAATAATTTTTAACAAACCTATAATTTTCAGAGCATTAATATCAAGAGAGCCCAACGCCCACGCCGTGGCCGGCCGACGGGCCATAAGAGAATCCCTCTGAATCTCGTAAGTCAAACATCCTTGCCATGTGATAAACAAACAGCTACATATTTTGTTATCCTATAACATATACTATTCTTGTTTCAGGAAGAGCGGCGAGCACGCAATGCTCTTTATGAGAAGCAGAGGCGAGACGAGCACACCGCGCTTGGAGCGGCACTAGCGGCCGAAATAGGCTGTGACTCCAATGTATGTACATAAAATTTAATTAAAGTTTGTTTTAAAGTTTGTGTTAGTTATGTATAGTTACATAACAGTATTGTTTGTTTCAGATGCCCCAAGCTGATCTCTTGGCCGCAGCAATCCTATTCATTGAGTCTAAGGATGATTTAGAGGAGCTGCGCAGCTGCAACGAGCGGCTGATGGCGCAAAGTAAGATTATTTGTTTGTGCGCGCAGCACAATATTCACTTGGTTGTGTTAAGTATAATTTGTATAACTGTGCTTATCGCTTGTCCTCAGTTGCCGACTGTGAGCGCCGGCTGGCGTCGGACGACGTCGCGTCCGCTGGCCACTCCAGCGTACAGAGCGACAGGCCACCGTCATCCAATGTAAGTCTCGAACTATACATTTCATAGTCGTATTGTCTATGCCAATATATATTTTAATAAAACGTTTTTTGTTTCAGAAAACCAACAAGAGGAAGCGGGAGCCGTCACCTAGCGCCGACGGCGGCTGCAGGCCGTGCCCAGCGCCGGGAGACGAGATGTCGCTGGATGGCTTGGTATGTTGATTATTTATTCTACTGATTAAGAAATATTTTTTATATTTATTGTCCGTCTATTTTTGCTACATTTGCTAATGATAATATTATTTCTTTTCAGACTCCTGACGAGATCAATTTTGTCCTCGGGGTGATCGACCAGTACGGGTTATCTTAAGTAAATACAAAATATATTTACGTCAGATATTCCCCACGGTAGATATTACAATGCTTTGATGTTTCAAATGGTAAGTTAGTAAGCTCAACAGTTAATTACTTGACTTATTCATAATTTTACACAGGTAACTAATATGGCTTTCTTTTGTTGCAGATTACAAGTCGCCACACGTCACGGCTAGTTGTTTTTATAAACCATGTTTCATGGTCTAAAAAAACTTCGTATGGCGCATTTGGAGTACTAGGTCAGGATACCTCCTCGTGTGCCCGCTCGCTGCTGGTCCCCGGGAGTCCTCATGGATCCGAAGGGAGCAGCAGTCGGCGTGGCCTGGTGTACTCCGGGCAACGGCGCCTAGTGACGTCCTTCTCGGGACCTCACTAGCCGACGGCTAAAGTCCTGGCATCCGTGTTGACCCAACTTTTGTTACCCTACCTATTATTTATGATTAATTTGTTTTGTACATAAAGATTTTAATAAATGAATTCTTCTACTATATCACAAACCCATGTTTTTATTTATAATTCACGGAACTAAATTATTTCCTCACCTTGTTAGTTGCACAGTTATAACAAAAGTCTTATTAGATTTATTACTAGGTAGTACAGACAAATTCGTTCTTCCGTGACTAGTCACGCCGATAAAGATGTAGGTACAAGTTTTGGACTAGATAGTCCAAAACTACCTGACAAATCTTTTAGTAACAGTACTTATTAACTTTATTAGTCGCATAAACAATCGCTGTTAAATGGTTCATAAAAGCGTTATCTTAAATGTGCTCTATTAAAATAAAATAAAATAGTTTATTTCAGCAAATAGATTCACTAGTAATACTTTTGCACGTCAAACTTTTTTCCTACCAGCACTTCGACGTGTAGCCTGCTGAGAAGAAGTGCCGCAACAAACTCAACAGTTAGCCTTTTTTAAAATATATAATACAATACAATAATATCGTTTTAAAAAGCGCAAGCGAGCAGACTATCATGTCCATGTAATATTGTCATCCATATAATCTTGTACTTTATAATAACCTTTTGACATTAAAATGGACTTAATGCGAGATTTAAATCTATGTATAGGTAGATCAACAATATTTTGCGGTATTTTTAGGTATCATTTCATATTCTACCTATCATTAGACATTTCATTAAGGAATTCCAAAGAATGTGTGTGTAATCCGGAAATTGGAGGATTGGAGTATGTTACAATTTTATCTATTTTAGAAAACGTTAGTGAATAGTTATCTTTTATTTTTGACTATTAGATTATATCTAATGACTTCGACATACCTAACTTCGTAGGGTGATTGTCCCGTTTGGCGGTCAGCTGCCTAAGTAATTAAAGTATAACAAAAATTAAGACCGATTAATATTGAAAGCTTCAAGCTTAGAAAAAAATGGGTCTAATATTTTTTTTTGCCTATTTAATAATATAAAAAGTAATCTAGTTAGTTATTTTATTAAGTAATCTTTACAATATGCTTCATTGTGAGAGTTCTGTAAACACTTTAGTCACAACTTCTTTATTACTATAGTTCATTCGCGTTAAGAAAATAGTGACTGCCGCCGACTGCCGGCCAAGCCACACCCCCTAGCCAATTAAAACGCTAGAAATTATAATTTCTAGCGTTTTAATTGGCTAGTTTTAACTATACATACATTATAAGTATTTTTAAATATTGAATCACCTTATTGGAGCGCGCCGGTACCGTGTACTGTGGCCACGCCCATTGAGAGGCGGGCCGTCGCGCGGGTCGGCGCGTACGCAGTTGGCGCTATCGCGCATATAAACTAGCGTGCGGCAGTCAAACACTACCTATCTAAACGTGCCCTTAATCTATTATCTTCGACCAATCACGTGCAAGCTATGTGCTCCCTTACTAACTTGCTTCGGTGAACAGAACAGAACTTATAGGTGTGATTAAAATATCATTTATTTTAAAAACTATTCGTGGCTTCGATACATATTCACTTATAAATAAGGATTTGTATACCTATTCACTCTTGTTATAGGTATAGTTTGTGTACGTAGAAGTTATGGGTATATAGGTATTAGTTAGCGCCAACTACTGCGGGGTCTTGAGAGTCCCTCTTTCTGAGGGCCTCGCGTACGGGCCTCGATCGTCGGATCTCTGCCCGGGCGTCTTCTCCGGGGCTGTCTTCCCGGGTGCCTTTTCTCCTTCTTCAGGATACCCTCCCGCGCAACCTGGCGCGTCTGCGGCTTACAAGGTATGCGGCGCGGGAGGGGGGAGGATGATGTCATGATGTCGGGTGGGGCATATAATACGTTTTTTTGTTTTGTATATATGTCACCGGACAATAGCAAGAATTGTAAGTTGATCAACTTCTTAGGTAGTTGATTAACTTATGGAATATAGCAAACGGTAGTTGAAATGTATTATTTAACGCAATGGATTTCAGTAAATTCATCAACTTACGGTATCTGACAGTAATTTAATAATTTAAGATTTTGACACAAGTAAAATTGTCCTCAAATGGGCCAATCGTTGCTTAATGTAATATTTAACGATGCATTGTTATCCGTAACTTAATACACTGTTCCCTGATTGGTTGACGGTATAACATCACGTGAGTCATTGAACCAATCAACGTTCACCTCGCCTTCGTCGGATTATTTAACTGCAAGACCCCGTAAATTGATCAATTTACTAAAATACATACGTTAGATACATTTCAACAGCCGTTTATTATTTTCCGGAAGTTAATCAACTACCTAGGAAATTGATCAATTTACGAGTTTTGTTATTTTCCGGTGACATATATAATATTTTTTTTTATATATATATGCCCATCTTTTCTAGGTAGTCGGTCGGTCAGTCAGCCTGAGGGGCGTGTCTGTCCGTCGGGAGCCGGGCGGCCAGCGGTGACGGATCTATTGTCAACTGCAGCGGTCGGGTCCGGTCGTCCGCCACCACACGAAAGCGGGGGCGTGGGATAGGCGGGCCTGGGACATGTGTCACTGCAGGAGGTGTGGTGTGTGGTGCGTGTTGTGGTGGCGAGGAGAGAAGGGCGTGGATACCTACTGTGACCAAAATCGGCATGTGCTGGGTATCGGTATCGTACAGTACTTTTACCTTATTAGGACACTTCATTGCAGGTGCACGCACACATTAACTGATGAGAGTTTCTTATCACTTGTGGTATGCAAGTATGCAAAACAATACTTTTTTCTAAGAATTTAAAATATTTGTGTGTGGCCCGCATGTCAATGTTAAATAATGCAGAATTTCACTAGCTAATCCGAACACTAAAATAACGTACCTACCCAGTAATTTATTTATTAATACATAAAACAACCAGTCGACTCTAATAATTTAAAAATGACTCAAATAATTATTATGTATAAATTAAGACGTAGCGAACGAGCCTTGTGAACGCGTCTTTACATTTTTTAGGCGATTTTTGACGTCCCCTGACCTTTAATGGCGGTCATCCGTCCCTTTCATTAGCATACAATTTTGCGAGCGAGAGGGCGCTATATTTACTTGCGTCGGTGAACAGACTATAATATTGGCGACACTAGGCGCTGGGCACGGTCTCGAGCGACCAGTCAAATATATATGTACATAATATACATAAAGCGAATCTTACTTTGCGCCCTCCGCTCCTCCTCTTGTTACAGCTGCGAAATACCACTACATCCTAATCTTCCAAGCATTTGATGCTTAACAGCCGTCAGGAGGTCCCCCAGAGGTATCTGAAATAAAATACACTCATATATCTCTATTCAGCTAGCATTAACTCTCTACCTGAAGGTTGTCTGGAAAAGATCGCTACGAGCGATAGGACTGCCTATGTTGGATGAAGGTACTTTTGTTTATTTATTATGTGTTTTAAGGCGTGAACTTAAAATAAAACTTATTAGACTATCGTGAATTACGTTGGCGTCACAGCCAAATAGAACCGCCAGTTCCAGAGTGTCTGGTAATAGTCCTCACATGCAAGTTTCGATGCACGGCATATCCTCTCGCCTCTCTCATTCCTAGAATCAGTAAACACGTACCATATGGTAATTATATTCCGCACAATCATAAGCCTATCGCAGTCCACTGCTGGACATAGGCCTCTCCAGTTGTTGGCCGCATGGGGCAAACATATGATGTACGATATAATCATACGCTGAGCAAAGCGGGTTCGCGATCGCAGGACGTAGCTTCTCGTTCCAGTGACGCTGCTGCCCGTCTTTAGCTACGCTTTTAATCGTGTTCAATCGTATATTACGGCTGAGATAATTATGTTCATTACATAAGAAATAATCTTACCTAAAGTATGGGTGAAAAGCTTCGCATAGTTCGCCACGGGCTGTTGAATAGGAACAGCAACTGGCCCGGTTTCCTGCAATAGAAGGTTTTTTTTTTGGTTTTATGTTGACTGACTCGATGGGTCCGATAGTACAAACATTTGTGTTCATGAACATATCTGTTTGTATTTAGTCTGGGTGTTTACTATGTATACTCGTAATATGTATTTATTTACAAAAAAAAAGTAAATAAGTAAGTTTATCTGTTGTTTAGTACACATAGTACAAGCTTCAGCTTAGTTTGGGGCTAGACGGCGATGTGTGGCCAGCATGGCTTGGGTTATTTATTATTTAGTTAAACTTATAATAAATCTGTAGAGAGTTCAATTCTGTACATGAAATATATTTTCAAAATAACTATCAGGGGGTGATTATTGATCGATACTGATGCCAAAAATGCAATCAGCAAATTATTTGTCTCAAGGTTCGTTATAGAAACAAAAACCACTGGACGGATTTGAACGAAACTTGGTATATATACATACTCCTGGGCAGGTTAGAGTATACTTTTCATCACGCTACAATTAATAGGAACAAAGCAGGGAAGGAAAGTGTTGGGAAACCGGGAGAAATATTTATCTGTATACATGTATGTTTGATCGCGTATCACGCGAAAAATACTGCATGGAATTAAATGCGGTTTTCACCAAGCTAGAGGTGTAACTTAAATGTTAGGCCAGGTTACCATTTTATGGAAGTCCGTTATTTTTGAAACCAGATATCCACGCGTGCGACGCCGCTGGCACAGCAAGTGGCTATTAAATCCACTCTATTCCACGCGGAAGACGAAATCGCGGGCACAGCTAGTACAAATATAAACACCTAGATACGAAACAAACACAAGTGTTCATCAAACGAATGTTTGATTGAATGCCAGTCAACCAAGAGTTGCTTGAAGGCAGAGGTCACAACCAATTGAGCCACCAAGCCAGACAAAACTGAAAGCCATTTGAGTTTCACCCATTGAACTTATTTTTAAAAATTGCACTTATTCGTTTTAGCCACGTTTTAGCTTTACTAAGTACTACTCATCCTAACGATAATTAAAATATTGCCAAGATTTATGTATAACTTTGAATGTAATTTAGGTAATGTCAACATTTGTAATCTTTGTTTAGCCATAAGTATCTCATACAGAAGTTCTAAATTATGTCTAGTCTAGACCCGTTAAACAAGTAAAATATAAAATACACTTCTAACTTGCTGGAATAAGATTCCTTTTTACATTCGATTGCGTTAATATCGCTATATCACGTACATACCTACTACCCACTGATTACGATATTTACGATAAGTTTAAATTCCATAAAAATAATGTCATTAGAAACGTTATTTCACAATAATTACATATTACCATACTTAATCCACCTTTTTATTTACGAGTTGAATTGTTTAATTTAACTAATTAACGATATTTAGTTAAGTAATTACTTTAAGGTACGCTAATTTGTTCGCTAAAAGGGTTAATTAACTAATGTTCATACATCGGTTCTAAAAACAACATTACCTATATTCATATTAAATAGATTATGACGTCGCCGTTCCTTAATTACTTATTATCGATAGGTATCTGGAAGGATTTCCAAGTATCGGGCATTCCATTCCCTATGCATTCCAGACACAATATAAAACCTATTGTTTCGTGTTTAGCTGATAAGGATTAATTTGTTAAAAAATCATTTTGTTATTGCGTAATTGATAACAACTGAATGATTCGATTGCCCAATTTAAACCCGTCTTGGTTTAAGCTACGCTTTATAATAAGGGCCCTTAAAAAATAATTGATCTTTAACTATGGCGTGGTTTGTCGATTTTGTTAGGAAGTCGATATACCTAGAAACTGGTTGAATCAAAGTAAATATAATGAATACTTGAGAAGTTGCTTGAACAAGCAATGCGCTTATTTTTCACACTGTATAAAATACCTAGTACCTAATCGAAGCAATACCTACTTTTATTTTATAAAATAACATTATAAAATTTGTTTTGAAATGTAATATAGATGTAACTTACCGGATTTTTTACGATGGAACTTGCTTTCAAATGTGAACTTATTATACTCGGATTTGCTAGGAATAGATACTCATAGGTGGCTCCTGGTGGCTCCAAATGATGGCTTAGGCAAAAATGTAGAATAATATGAAGGTAGATTAAAAACTTGCACTATGATATCGCTAAGGGTAACTACCTACACAATGAAAATAATAAATTGAGTTTTTTTTAAATTTTGTAAATTAAGATAAAACTTTTTATAATATAACAAAATTATAGTATGCATTTATTATTATGTTTTATACTACTTTTAATGTTTAGTATAATTATTTGACAGCTTTGTGTTACACATAAAAGTAAAATAAAACTGTCAACAAAGTGTCATAGATTGATCACCATTTCTAAACGAATGTGTTCATTTGTTACTACAATGAGTAAGTATAGGTAGTAAAAATAGACACATGTTCATATTATTTGTATTACACTATTTTGTCTATGTATATCTTATTTATCTATCTTCTTACTTATAATAAATCTGTAGAGAGCCTAATTCTGTACATGAACTATATTTCCAAAGTATCTATGAGGAGGTGATTAGTGATCGATACTGATGCCAAAAATGCTGTCAGTAAATTTTTTGTCTGTCTGTCTGTATGTTCTTCATAGAAACAAAATCTACTTGACGGATTTTAACGAATTTTGGTACAATTATTCTTCATACTGCTTGGCAGGTTATAAAATATATACTACTTTTTAACTTTAAACACATATACTTTTAGGACATGCTTCCATAGAAAACTCATCAGCTGTGCTGTATAAAAGCAATCGATGGATATTGGTAGTGATAGGTACTTTTTATTTTATAAATAGTGATACTTTTTATTGTTGAAAAGACCACCTCCCAAAGGTTCTAATCCTTGATTAGGAATGCTGCACGTTACTATGGCATCTGAGAGTAATCGAGGGGAACATCATCATCATCAGCCTATTGCAGTCCACAGCTGTACATAGGCCTCTCCAGTGTAGGTTTGCTCCGGGCGGTGCTATGGGTCCTAGTAGGTAAACCCTTTTAAAATAAATAAGGTATTTATTTTGCAGCAAGGGTGGAGACCCTTAAAGGAGGAGTCCTTCAAGGGTAATATATTTTGTTAAATTTATTTTTTACCTTAAAGTAGCTACTGGTACGTTTGTTTGAAAAAAAAAATACCATGGGTGACTAAACGGATCCTTGTATTCTTTAATGTGCGTTGAATAAATGATTTTATATTCTATCCTGAACTACCTGAGAATGAAGACAAACGTATTGTATATATAGTAGATATACTCACTAAACAAAAGGTAATGTTAATAAAAACGTGTTGAACAGGTAAACAGCTTTAGAAGTTGTTCTCAAATTGAGGACAAAGCATGGGCTGGCTCAGGTAAGCCCGCGCAAGTATTTAAAGCAAAGTGTTCGACAACTCAGCCCATTCCTCGTTACACTGTGCAACTGGGTACTAGTTTTACGTGTTGGTGTTTGACGTTCGTACGTGACAAACGATTGAAACGATGGCGAAAAAGGTACGTTTATAGCAAAATTTAAAATTATAAGTCACATATAAAGAAATTGTGGCGTTACGCCCTTGTTATTTTGTGTCTTGTTAATTTGTGTCTTTTATATGTTCTTGTTAGTGTACGTCATTGTAATTTGTGTTTCATTCTAATTCTAAATGTAAAAATAAATATGGTTTAATAATATATAGAATACCATAGAATGACATAAACAACAATCTAATAGAAATAATACATAACATAAATAATAAGTTTAAATGTGTATTTATTTAAATGAGTGGTAGGTACAGGACAGCGCGACTACTATTTATTAGTAGATAATGCATGCGCCCGCGCCGCCATGCTTCGTCATGCGGAACGGCCGGCGAACAATAGGCGCCGGCTCGGGACCCGACGCGGCCCGAGGCGCACCGATCTCAAACAGTCGCTTCACTGATCGGCATCGAATGCACATGCTTTCTACTACGGGGTCTTGAGTCCGCTTGGGCGGGTCTCGGGTACGGGCCTCGATGATGTCATCTTTGCCCGGGCATCTTCTCCGGGACTTTAATTCCTGGGTGCATTGCACCCGCTTTCGCCTTGCACTAATAAGTACCTCTCGCGCGCCATTACGCTACTTGTTATTGTTATCGCTCTTTCATAGAGATGAGAAGAGAGCTTCTCCTTCAGTTTTATGTGAACTCTTGTGTGTTGTGAATAAACTGTATTTGTTTCGTCTGAGACTGGAGTGTTTAAATCGCATCCTGCTTCCGAACACTCACACTACACAAACACTAAAAAACTATCGCCATAATACTAAAGCCAGTTTGTCTTGCCTAATATCTGTACATTATCAGTGCGTTCGCTTTCCAACTCAGCCTCCTCCGCGGGACGGTCATTGGCATCCCTGATGGTTATGACGTTAAGCCGGAGCTTATTAGACCCTTAGGGGTATTTGCCCTCCCCGGACCAAGAGTGCTGGCCGCTTGTCATCTGGGGCTGGCCAGGGCATGCAGGGATGCGGCGGTATGCTTCGGCGTTGCCCGTGTCCCTGCAACTTGCTGCCCACTGGCGACACAGGGGGGTTTAGTGGGTATACCCTCCCATTTCGGGAGGTGTGAGTCCCACACACCATGTCACCTCCCCCGGAGGTGGCATGACGGTGCCAAATGCATTCCCTTCTAAAAAAAAAAGAGCTTATTAGACCCTATAAGCAATGGTTTAACCCGGAAGAAGGCGGAGGCTGCATGCATAGCTAGACATTTGTTCCGAAGATAGTTTGGTGGTTTATGTAAATCGCCGCTATACCAATGTAGGCTATTGACTACTCATACTTGAATTTTCTAGAATTGTACTGTGTTTTCTAGAATATTTTAAATTAATATAAGTTTTCGATTATTTCAGATTGAACATATCCAACGGCGCGACGGGCCCGCCGGCCACAACATGGCGAAAAAAGTACGTAAAACCACATTTAAAAACCGGCCACGTGCGAGTCGGACTCACGCACGTAGGGTTCCGTACCACTATACAGCTATATAATGTTTTTCTTTATTTTTTATTATATTGGAGCAGATTGAATGAAAAAATTTGATAATTTGATTTATGACGTTTAAAAACAAAACTACTGTCTAGATCTCATTCAAACCAATTTTCGTTAGTAGTTTGCATAGTAATACTCATCATATATTTTTTTTCAGTTTTATCATGCCCTTATTTTAGAAGTAACATTTTACCACTTTGGAAGAGTCTCTCGCGCAAACTATTCAGTTAGAAACCTCAACATCATTTTATAATATAGATACCCGTAGGTATAGGTTTGAGGAAAAAAAATTTTTTGATCTTCAGCTCAAAATTCTATTCTATATTATAAAATGTATAGTTCTATGTATGGGGAACCCCAACCAATGTATGGGGTTTTTTTTATTTTTTTCTGATTTTATTTTAAAATATTCATGCGGTTTAGAATAGAATGTGACATACGGACGGACATATAGATATGACGAATCTATAAGGATCCCGTTTCTGCCATTTGGCTACGGAACCCTAAAAACATGTTCGTTGCGCTTGAGCGAGAGAGGCGCTAGAAGCGGGTGGAGGTAATAGCGCAACCCTCTAGTAGCGGCTGAGGTAGGCTGCGACTCTAGAGATACTTTGTGTTATAGTCACCAATGTTGTGTTGAATTTGCAATAAAAAAGATATAATTAAACAGTTTCCTTTTCATCCAGGCGTACAGAGCCTTTGTGCTGAAGATGGCATTCGCATACAAACAGACAATGGACGAGTTGGTCGCTTTGCTAAGAAGGAAGAGGAGAGCGACGGCGCTTAGTAAGATCAATTTGATGTACCTATCTGGTGAGACGTTTATTGTGTTAGAGTTCAACAATTCATAATTTTATGTGTTCTGTCCTCAGTAAGGAAGATGGAGCGCAGAATCGCCGAAGAGACGGCAAGCCACTCCCGCGCGCCCTGCGAATGCAACCGCGAGGTCGCGTCACCTGCCACAGAAGTAAGACTTTCTCTATCTAACACTTATTGATATCAGGACGAGATGCAAATTCTGACTTATAAGCCCTGGATACGTTATGGAACATTTTGTTTTGCAACATGACGCGCAACGCTCACTGCACATGACGCTGCAACGTTGCATGGTGTCCCAGTGGCATTAGATCTGCCGATCGAAGCCCGTACGCGAGGCCCGCTAAATGGGACCTTACAAGACCTGGAGTATAGTGTCCTGCAACATTGTACGTGACTCGGGCGTGGAGGCGAAAGCAAGCAACATGCCCTGCGTCACGTAAATGTCGTAGGTAGCTGTTGAGCCCTAGGCTGCCCCATGTGGGAGGGCCGGCCGGGTCTGCGAGGCAGACAGCGCTGGTGGTGGTGTGGTGTTATGATTAATACCAAGATCCCACATCACTATCACCCAAGGCACATTGGCTGTGAAGATCGGGGTATTTTAGTGGGTGTTCTCCGTCCCGCTTCCATCTAGAGGCGGAGCGAGTCGTACAACAAAAAAAAGGTAGCTGTTGAGGAACATGTTTTGCAACAAGTGGCTTCATTTGACCTCTAGTATATACGTGGCTACAAAGATCAGATGATTTTGGTTGTTGTTTTGCAGATGGTTTTGAGCGTGACCTTTGAGGAATAAATTATTTGCAACATAGATGGGTACATGTTGGTTTATAATTATAAATTTGTGATCAAATCAAATTTATATTACGTAGAAAAAAATTATTGTACATCATACAGTAGGTAGGTATATAAATCAAAGTGAATATCGGATTAGTGTAACTTTAGAAAGATCTCTATTACTAAAGATAAGCTTCTACTATCTTCATGATCTTTGTTAAATGACTAAATCTAAAATAAAAGTTTTTCTTTTCTAATTAATATTAATATCTTGTTATATTTGCAGATCGCCAGCCTGCCCCATGACGTAGGGACGCGTTCCTTAGCCGAATATACTTATGCATATCTGGTACTACTAGAACTAGCTGACCCTATAGCTAAACTATTAGGTAGGTACTATACACTTGTGATCTATTGTGTTAATAATTAAGTATGCTTTAAAATTAATTCTAAAATATAATGAACTATATTTTTTATTACAGAGGGCGCATTTTCCAACTAAGGTGTCTTTCACAACTATAGACCGTGCAACTGATGAGGTTCCTCCTCATGTGCCCGCCCGCTGCTGGTTCCCGGGTATCGTCCAAATCCGACGGGAACTGCAGACGGCCGAGCCTGGGAGCCTACCACCAAAATCGAAAACGATCGTTCGTTGAACGGATCGCGTACTTTTGCGCCATAAATCCACCCCCCCCCCCCTTTGTCCCTCCCGTGTTCGAATTTACAAACTTAAATTCGTCAAAGTTGATTTTCACTAATTAAATTAATATATTCGAACACGGGAAGGACAAATGGGAGGGATTGATTTTGCAAAAATACGCGATCCGTTCAACGAACGATTGTTTTCGATTTTGGTGGTAGGGGCCCTGGTCCACTCCGGGCTAAGGCGTTTAGTGAAGCCGACAACTACACTGCTAGCTCGTAATTTTGATTATATTTAAGTTCAAATTCATGTTAAAATGTACGTTATAAAATGATTCTTAGATACTCGTAATAAGCTAATAAAACAATGAATATCGTTTTTAAAATAAATTAAAGACTTTGTATTGACTCAACATATTATTTTATTTCCGTCTTATTTTATTAAAACATCTGATAATAAAATAAATAATAAATAAATAACCCAAGACATAATATGCTGGGCCACACACCGCCATTTAGTCCCAAACTAAGCCTATCCTAAAACTATGGGTACTAGATATGCGACTCACTTAGATCCTTTTTTTCGTAAATCTTCTAAACAATCTTCAGAAGAAGATAATAATTATTAAAATAAAATATCTACCTATGGTTAAATTGGTACTATACCTTTTTTGAGTTTCAAAATGTTCATTATTCATGTTTATTTTGTATAATTATGTGAAATCCAAAAGCGGAGGATCTAGTTACCCAAAACAATTTACACTGACAACACAATAATGCTTTTAATTAATTTTTCGAAAGTGTATTTATTAATAACTCATCACAACCTAGTTCTCCTGCCTCTTCTTCTGATCCGTCACCCAATAATAAAATTAAATCCAGTATATATTCGATAAAATGGTGCCTAAATTTTAAGTTAGAACTCTACACATGCAGTACATGTGCGAAAATCGCATTCGATTCCATGCAATAGATTTTGCGTGTTGCACCTTCAAACATACAGATAAAAATTTCTCCCGTTCTCCCAAAACTTTCCTTCACTGCTGTAGCTGCTCTGCTCCTATTGATTGTAGCGTGATGGAAAGTATACTATAAATAAATAACCCAAGACATGCCACACTGGGCCACACAGCGCCACCTAGCCCCAAACTAAGCCGAAGCTTGTACGATGGGTACTAGACAACTGATAAACTTACTTAGATACAATTTTTTTTGTAAATAAATACATATTATACATAGAAAACACCCAGACCAATACAAACAGACATGTTCATGAACACAAATGTTTGTACTGTGCGGAAATCGAACCCACGACCCTTGGCTCAGAGGACCTATGACCTGCCCAGGAGTAGAAGTGAAGAACAATTGTACCAACCAAGTTTCGTTAAAATCCGTAGAGTTTTTGTTTCTACCACGAACATATAGACAGACAAAGATTTTACTAGGTAATAACTGTACAATGTCATAATTCTTGACTGAACGGGATACATTAAAAAAAATTACATTAAGCTATAATAATCCCGCATCACTTAACTAATGTCACCAAATGTCATTCAAAAAGATTTCATGAATGGTTTTCTGCGATTACCTGACCTGCGATTATCGGGTTTTTGTACCAAAGTAATAGGCCAATGTGTTGTTTGTTAAGGAGTAACAAGCATTAATATACACGTGTCTTTTTTAGAATAAGCCTTTAACAATAGTTACTTCACTTTAAACTTGGGATACAGATAACAAATTAGGTGAAAACTGACCTAAAAATTTTAGAAGGCTAGCCTGGGAGATAAAAGACAATGAGTTTCACACAGAAGTCATTTTACTCACAGGCGAAGTTTCATGTGTTATTATGTAATGTTTATGTCTTGTAAAAAGCCTAAATAGGTTTTGTAATAAGATATAAGATAGATTTTACACCCATCCTCCAGATGCTTCGGTGATAGCAAGAAATCATGCAAGTTTTTTTTTTATATTTATATGTAACTTATAGCAAGAAGGCCTTATAAAAAAGGAGGACACCCCCAGTCAACATGAAGTGACGATTTGCGCAAGAAAGCTAGCAAGTGCTGGATGCGAGAAGCCCAGGATCAAGCATTGTAGTAGGTAACCGAATGTTCTATGTCCAGCAGTGGACTGCGATAATTATGGCTGATCAGAATGCTGAGGAAAATCTTAAACATAGATTTTATTGAATGGTCACCGCTGCGACGCATTTTATCAAACTATGTACCTATACGTTGATTATTAGGCTTTTCCAAACAAAATTGACGCAACTTTAAAAAGTTTAATTTCTAAATAAATTCTTTTAGAAATTAAGAAACACTACAAAATATTAAAGGTACTTTCTAATGAAGACACAATTTACTATTCCGTTCATTCATTAGAGGTTTCAGGTAAGCCCGCACAAATATATAAAGACAGAGTGCTCGACAACTCGGCCCATTCTTCGTTACACTGTGCAACTGCATACTAGTGTTACGTGTTCGTTCTCGACGTTCGTACGCGACAAACGATGGAGAATAAGGTACGTTTGTAGCAATAATTAAAATTATAAATAGTCGCAGATAAATAAATTGTCGTCATATATACTAATAATAGGTACGCCAGTTGCCTAACATTTGTGTCATAATCAGAGCGTTCGCTTTTCTGCTCAGCCTCCTCCTCTTTGGACGGTGGTAGGCATCTCTGATGGTGAGTCTATTGGTGATGACGTTAAGCCAACGCTTCTTAGACTATTGGGTCTAAATTGCTTATTAAAGCACCGACTTAAATCGGCAGAAGGCAGAGGCGGCATGGCTAGACATTTGTTCCCAACATACTCGTAGTTTGGTGGTTTACGTAGGTAAATCTCCGCCAAACCTATTGTGTTATTTACTGCATTTGGGTTTTCTATAATATTTTGAATTAATCTAAGTTTTCAATTATTTTAGGATGAACAGAAACCACAGCGTCTGCGGCGCGGCAGACCCGCCGGCCACAACAGGGTGCCATTGACAAAAGTACGTTTAATAACAACATATCATAACAATTTTCAATAAATTGATTCCGATAAGTTAAAGAACTTGATTTAATGTCGTTCATTTCAGAGCGAGCGCCTCGCCCGCAACGCTGTTCTTGAGCGAGAGAGGCGCCAGAAGCAGGCCGAGGCGATGGCGGAGCTGGCGGCCGAGGTAGGCTGCGACTCTAAAGTAGGATACACTTTATGTTACCAACATTGTGTTAAAATTGCAGTAAATAAGATGTATTAAACCGTTCCTTTTTACTCCAGGCGTCCATAGCTGAACTGCTGAAGACCACAATTAGACATATACAGTCGTTTGAAGAGTTGGATTCGTTGCGAAAAACCAACAGGAGATTGATGGCACAAAGTAAGATCATTTTGACGCATCTGGTGAGACGTTTGTTGTATCAGATTTCAACGCTTCTTAATGTTGTGTGTTCTGTCCTCAGTTGAGGAGGCCAAGCGGAGACTCGCCGAGGAGATGCCGGGTGCGAGTCCTTCCCGCGTGTCCCAGGGCGCGTCACCTACCGCAGAAGTAAGATTTTCACTATCTAACATTTATTACTATTAAGACCAGACGCAAATTCTGTCTTTTTAAGCCTCCGCTACAATAGGGAACATTTTACTTTTCCAAGAATAAAATATATATCATTTTATATCTCATTAATATGTGTTATATTTACAGATTCTCAGCCTGTCCAACGACGTAGGGTTGGCCTCACACGAATATACTGATGTGCAACTACAGCTAGCTGACTCTTTAGCTATGATATCAGGTAGTTACATTTATGATCTATTGTGTAAATAATCATAATCATCAGCCTATTGCAGTCCACTGCTGGACATAGGCCTCTCCAGCTGCTCGCCACCTAGGGCAAACCTCTGGAGGATATACCCATAATCGCCACGCTGGGCAGGCGGGTTGGCGATCGCAGGGCATAGTATAGCTTCTTGCTCCGGTGACGCTGCTGCCCGTCATCGACCTGTGGTATTTAGCTACGCCTTCTAGAAATGTACATAAAGAAATATACATATTCTAAAATTAATACTAAAATTTAATATTTTTATTACAGAGGGCAGCGCACATTTCAACTAAGGTATCATCATTTTTCACCACGATAGAGCGTGCAATTGATTAGGTTCCTCCTCATATGCCCGCCCGCTGCTGGTCCCCGGGTATCGTCCAAATCCGAAGGGAACTGCAGTCGGCCGGGCCTGGCGCACTCCGGGCAACGGCGCCTATGAAGCCGACAACTGCTAGCATGTGATTCCGATTTTTTAAGATAAAATTTGTGTTTAAATGTGTAATGATTCTTAGATAATAAGGTAATAAGTTAATAAATTAAGTTAGTAATAAATTAGAGACTTGGTATTGATTCAACACAATATTTTATTTGCCCTCACCTTATTTGATTAAAAATCTATTAGATATTGTTCTCATTAAACGAAAGGCAATGTTGATAAGCACGAGTTGAATACGTATGTTTAAGACTATTAGGTAAGAAAATATACGAATTTGAATATATTAATCTTCTTCACTATGAGAAGTTTCTTATTCAAAAATAGATAGAAACTTAGTAACAAACACGACCCCAAAGCAAAAATACTTTTTTAAACGAAATAAAAGAAATAAGATAAATGTACAGAACCAAAATAATACTCAAAACTTGAATATTTGTCCCAATCAGATCGACCTTTGGTTGTTGGTTATTAAATGTATAACGTTTTATCTTCTTTAGGATTATATTACACCCGCGTATACATTAAGCCCGCGTCACTTAACTAATGGTCACCAAATGTCTTTCATATTATTCTTAATGAATGGCTTTCTGCGATTACCTGGTAGGTATGGGATTTTTGTAACAAAGTAATAACCATTGTTTCTATTCTGAAGGGAGTAGAGAACAAGTAAGTATAATATGCACGTGTCTTTTTTAGAATAAGTGTTTTTCAATAATCACTTCACCTTAAACTTGGGATAGAGATAACAAATTATGTCAAAACTGGCCTATATACTCATTAGATAAAAAGATAGAAACTCTTTATAGCACCAGAATGAAACATGTACAGGAAAGAGGTTTATACAGATATATAGTAATACAATGTAGGCGGTCTTATCCCAAGAGACTCATTGTTGATCTAGGCTAGGTGGCCTGGGAGATAATAGACATGGGTTTCACACATGAGTCATTTTACTTACATACGTAATTTCGCGTGTTATTTTCATTCATATGTACTTAAATAATTTTGTAAATTTTATGTCCTTTAAAATAGCTACATATATTTTGTAATCTATACTTAAAGAGGTCAATTCTGTAGATGAAAATATATTTAAAAGAAGTCGGTTAATAACTGTTGATGGACGAGAGAAACTGAGGACAGAGCAAAGGGGTAGACGATTGGCCTATGTCCAGCCGTGGACTGCGAGAGACTGATGATGATGCTGAGACAAGCCGTTGCGCCACGTTTCATGTTATCAGTCTATGAAAGGGCTATAAATTCAATATCTGGATCATTTTGTGTGAACTTTAATAGATCAATCACATTGAAATATGTATGCGAATCGTGGCTTAATAACAATGTTTTGTCTGATTGACCGACTGATGACGGTATAACTATTACGATAAATACCACAGGCTGATGACGGGTAGCAGCGTCACCGGAGATGCGATCGCCAGCCCAGAAATAAAATCAACAGATGATCGACCAAAGTGGCGAACAACTAGAGATAGGCCTCTCTAGTTCGCGAACAACTAGAAATAATGCTCTCTAGTCCAGAAATCGACTGCGATAGGTTGACGATGAAAAGTTTTCCTTTTCAAGTATTCCTTCCCAAATAATTTTCTTTCCTATGTAATCTTGTAATGGCAACGTTATTTCATTGGTCACTAAAATAATTATGCTAGTTATTGTTAAAGTACGTGCATACTTTTCAAATCAAAAACGATGCAACTTTAACATAGTTTCTTACAAAATTAAAGTCGTTTAAAAATGTAAAACACCTAAAGTATCAATAGTACCTACTTCTAATGAAGACACAGCTTTCTATTCCGTTCGTTCGCTCGAGGGCTCAGGTAAGCCCGCACTGGTATATAAAGCAGAGTGCTCGACAACTCGGCCCATTCTTCGTTACACTGTGCAACTGCTTACTAACGTTACGTGTTCGTGCTCGACGTTCGTACGCGACAAACGATGGAGAACAAGGTACGTTTGTAGCAATATTTAAAATTATAAATAGTCGCAGATAAACAAATTGTCGTCATCTACTAAAGCCAGTTTACCTTGCCTAATATTTGTGTCATCTTTAGAGCGTCCGCTTTCTTGCTCAGCCTCCTTTGGGACGCCACTTTGGACGGTCATTTGCATTTAGTGATGACGTTAAACCAGCGCTTCTTAGACCATTGTGTCTAAATTGCTTATTGAAGCGCCGGCTTAAACCGGTAGAAGGCGGAAGCTGCATGGCTAGACATTTGTTCCCAACATAGTTTGGTGGTTTATGTAAATCTCCGCCAAACCAATGTGGCCTACATTGACTATATTTCAACTTTCTATAACTGTAATGTGTTATTTACTGTATTTGTGTTTTCTATAATATTTTGAATTAATGTAAGTTTTCGATTTTTAGAATGAACAGAACCCACGGCGCCCGCGGCGCGGTATGCCCGCCGGCCACAACAGGGAGCCATTAACAAAAGTACGTGAAACAACATTTAAAAACATGTTTCAATCAATTGGTTCCTATAAGTTAAATAACTTGATTTTGTCGTTCATTCCAGAGCGTGCGCGTCGCTCCCAACGTTGTGCGCGAGCGAAAGAGGCGCCAGAAGCGGGCGGAGGCTATAGCGCAACTGGCGGCTGAGGTAGGCTGCGACTCCAGAGATACTTTGTGTTATAACTAACATTGTGTTGAATTTGCAATAAAAAATATGTATTAAATAGTTCCCTTTTTGTCCAGGCATACAGAGCTGTAGTGTTGAAGGCGGCAATCAGATACTTACGGACACTTGACGAATTGAAATCTTTGCAAAGAACCAAGAGGAGATTGATGGCGCAAAGTAAGATCAATTTGATGTACCTAGCTGGTGAGTCGTTTGTTGTATTAGAGTTCAATAATTCTTAATTTTGTGTATTCTGTCCTCAGTGGAGGAGGCCAAGCGGAGACTCGCCGAGGAGATGCCGGGTGCGAGTCCCTCCCGCGTGCCCCGGGGCGCGCCACCTACCGCAGAAGTAAGACTTTCACTATCTAACATTTCCAAAAATAAAATATATATTATTTTATATCTCATTAATATGTGTTATATTTACAGATTCTCAGCCCGTCCAACGACTTGGCCTCACACGAATATACTGATGTGCAACTAGCTGACTCTTTAGGTATGATATCTGGTAGACATTTTATGATCTATTGTGTAAAGAATGAAATATACATACATATTCTAAAATTAATACTAAAATTTAATATTTGTATTACAGAGAGCAGCGCACATTTCAACTAAGGTATCATCATTTTTCACCATGATAGAGCGTGCAATTGATGAGGTTCCTCCTCATATGCCCGCCCGCTGCTCGGTCCCCGGTATCTTCCAAATCCATAGGGAACTGCAGTCGGCCTGATGCACTCCAGGCAACGGCGCCTATGAAGCCGACAACTATACTGCTAGCATGTGATTCCGATTATTTAAGATAAAATTTGTGTTTAAATGTCTAATGATTCTTAGATAATAAGGTAATAAATTAAGTTAGTAATAAATTAGAGACTTGGTATTGATTCAACAGAATATTTTATTTGCCCTCACCTTATTTTATTAAAAAATCTATTAGATATTGTTTTAATTAAACGAAAGGCAATGTTGATAAGCAAGCGTTGAATAGCTTTAGTATTTGTTCTCATATTGAGCACGTGGGCTTTTACGTTATTTTTAGTAATACTAAAAGTTTACAAGACAACAGGGTAGATGACTATGTTTAAATTTCCATGTTATTTGACAGCATCCAGAAAGAATCATCAAAATCGGACTTATTTGAGAAATCACAACAAAACTATCTTGCAAAATGAGAGTGCGATAGGCCTTCAAAGTTCACCGGGAAAGTCCATTTTCTCACCCATTTTACCAATTTGGAAGAGTCTCTTAGAACTATTCAGTTTAGAAAAAAAATATGTTAGAAACCTCAACATCATTTTAAATACCTATCCATAGATAATCCACACGTACTTATAGGTTTGATGAAAAAAAAATTGTGAGTTTCAGTCCTATGTATATTATTTTTAAATCATAATGAGGTTTATAGAACACATCTACGCACCAAATATGAATAACTAGCTGTGCTCGCGACTTCGTCCGCGTGGAATAGTTATTTTTTCCCCTTTTTTCTTTTACATTTTCCATTATTTCTTCGCTCCTAAAAGTTGCAGCGTGATGTTATATAGCCTAAAGCCTTCCTCGATAAATGGTCTATTCAACACAAAAATAATTTTTCAATTCGGATCAGTAGTTCCTGAGATTAGCGCGTTCAAACAAACAAACACACTCTTCAGCTTTATAATATTAGTTAAGATGAAGCTCCTATAGTTTCGGAATAAACTGGCTGTGACATACGGACGGACGAACAGACAGACATGACGAATCTATAAGGATCCTTTTTTTGCCATTTGACTACAGAACCCTAAATATATCTAAGTAAGTTTTTTTGTTTATTTATTTATTTAAACTTTATTGCACAATAGAAATAGTGTACAAAAGGCGGACTTAATGCCGCATAGGCATTCTCTACCAGTCAACCATTGGGCTAAGCAGAAATAGATGTAGGTAGTGTGCTGTAAAGTTGGATAAAATTAAACAGGAATAAAAATACTTAAGTAAATACATACATATTATAAAGTAAACATAATACAATATAGCTCATATAATATACACATATATATATGACATTAATTCCATAAACGCAGTATTTAATATAAACATCTAACAAACTTCTTATACGAGCCATACAAAAAACCGCGCAATATTCGATCTCGACGTCACGCTCGAGTAGCAGTTATATTAGTAACTAGCTGTGCCAGCGGCGTCGCTCGCGTGGATATCGGGTTTCAAAAATAACGGACTTCCATATAATACCCATCTATACCTTGTGCCTAAGTTTTAAGTTAGACCTCTAGCAATACATTGGTGAAAACCGCATTCAATTCTATGCAGTAGTTTTCGCGTAATGCGCGTTCAAACATACAGGTTTAAATTTCTCGCGTTTTACCAACACTTCCCGTCACTGCTCCGCTCCTATTGATTGTAGCGTGATGAAAAGTATCCTATAACCTGCCCAGGAGTATGAAGAATAATTGTACCAAGTTTCGTCAAAATCTGTTCAGTAGTTTTTTTTTCTATAACGAACATACAGACAGACAGACAGACAGACAGACAAAAATTTTACTGATTGCATTTTTGGTATCAGTATCGATCACTTATCACCCCCTGATAGTTATTTTGAAAAAATATTTTATGTACAGAATTGACCTCTACAGATTTATCTATACTTATAATAAATCTGTAGAGAGGTCAATTCTGTACATGAAATATATTTTCAAAATAACTATCAGGGGGTGATTAGTGATCGATACTGATGCCAAAAATGCAATCAGTAAAATTTTTGTCTGTCTGTCTGTCTGTCTGTCTGTCTGTCTGTCTGTATGTTCCTTATAGAAACAAAAACTACTGAACGGATTTTAACGAAACTTGGTACAATTATTCTTCATACTCCTGGGCAGGTTATAGGGTACTTTTCATCACGCTACTATCAATAGGAGCAGAGTAGTGAAGGGAAATGTTGGGAAAACGGGAGAAGTTACTCCATTTTTTAAGCTTCCGTCGCGTGTGCAGCCTTAATGGTTAAAGTTACATAGAAATTATGTATGACACAAATATTTTACATAAAATTGACTAAAAAATATCCCGCAACAGCATATGTCTATCTTTTATGGTTGACTCACAATAACACGTGTAACTCCTGATAGCTTAGCAGTTCGGAGCATTCTGATTATATTTGTTTACTCTTACGTTTATAATACTCTCATTCATCCCTAATTTAAAAAAGTTATCATTATTACCTATTCAATAAAAAAAGAATCATAGAAATCGGTATAGAAACACCAAACTTATACATGAAATAAGCCATCGCGCCGTCGCACGTGAATACTGAATCATGCTATAAGGATTATTTTTGTGTAACGGTTGCCGCGCTCGACACGGGTCGCGGCGGCGGTAGGGTATAAAAAGGCGGGAGGTCCGAGAGCTAGCTTCATTCAATATTTGGCTGTTGATGCGTTCAGAGCGATCGACCTTATTGACAGACAATAATTGATATTGAGAAACCGTGCCAGCGCGACTTTTAGTTTTTAAATAGTTTATTTGAATTTCTTTTGTTGTTATATTGTAAAATATTCGTTCAAATTAAAAATTATTAAGCGTAGGTACTTTTATTAATTAAAGTAGTTATAAGTATTTATTTTTAAGTGAAGTAGGTATAGGTAGATAGTTTTGCACAGGCGTTTCAGCTTCAAAAATATATTTCCAAAAACGTATCAGGGGGTGATTAGTGATCGATACTGATGCCAAAAATGCAATCAGTAAAATTTTTATCTGACTGTCTGTCTGTCCGTCTGTCTTTCTGTCTGTCTGTATGTTCGTTATAGAAACAAAAATTACCTACTCAACGGGTTTTAACGAAACTTGGTACAATTATTCATCATACTCCTGTGCAGGTTATATGATACGTTTCATCACGCTACAATCAATAGGAGCAGAGCAGTGAAGGGAAGTGTTGGGAAAACGGGAGAATTTTTTATCTGAATGTTTGATTGAGCATCACGCAAAAAGTACTGCATGGAATTGAATGTGGTTTTCACCAATGTATTGCTAGAGGTCTAACTTAAGATTTGGGCATCATTTTATGGAAGTCCGTTAGTTTTGAAACCCGATATCCACGCGTGCGACGCCGCTGGCACAGCTAGTTATAAGTATAGATAGATTAAGAGGCGTTTTTGGGCGAGTTTATATTCGTGTTTTTGAAATTGTGATTTATCTCTCGGGTTCTTTTTATACAAGCGAAATAATTGTTTTAATAAATTGACCCTCAGGTCAGGTCAGGTAAATAAATAACTTCAGAATTATTTATTCTCGATAGAGCATAAAATTGTTTATTTACCTGTTCTTATTAAAAAGATTCGTTTTCTATCTAAACAAAATGTATTATTTACTTATCTCTATTTAAAATATGGGATAATATAAGGAGAGTGGAAATAAAATATTGTATTTAATTAATAAATTGTATTTTATTGAAACATTAAATTGAAACATACAACACATTTGAACATAATTATACATTTCATTAGAATTAACAAAAAAAATAATTGGGCACACGAGGAGGTATCCAGACCCAGGACACCAATTTTTCTTTCTTTATTTTCGTCAGGAATGCATTTACGCATGCAGCAGGTCGGGAGACATGGCCTATGTGGGACTCGCTCCTGACGGAGAATACCCACTAAACCTGACGGTGGTCCGCTGCGGATACGGCACAACCCCTCCACACGATTTATTGACTTAGAACACCACATTGCATTGCATAGAGCAATGTTGTGTTCTAAGTTAATAATTCGTCATACTCACCTTCCATTATTTTGTCGAAGAATTCCTGAAACAATTACATAATAATTATTAGAAGACGTATCTAATATGAACAGGCATATGTCAGTTAATCCAGTAATGAGATAAATAATAAGCTTGATTTTTAAATATTGTTTTACTGTCAAACATACTGTGTACAAATATGTACTGTTTTACAACTACAGTGGGATATGACGTGATATGATTATCTCTCGGCTAAACCATCTATTAATTTTGTTGTGCAAAAATTCCGTAACAACCTGTATTAACCTTTACACGATTTATTTGAAGTGATGAACATTTTTTTCAAATATTAGAAGATAAAATATATTTATACCTACAAAGATTTATATAAACATACAGTTAATAATTTTTCTGTAGGAAAAATGAAAATTTTAGTTGTGGTATAAGAGAAAATGTCTTACCAAGTCAATGTCCTCGGCTTGTAAATCCTCAATGGACATATCGTATGCCATGGAGAACGATAACGAGGCCCCTAGTATTCCCTCGATTCCTGTAAAAATCATTAATTAATTAGAATGTGTTATTTTTCTAGAGCAATAAATATCAACTCCTGAAGATCATAAATGTATCTACTTACCTTCAGGCTCATTTCCTGAGGCCGCCCCCGACGGATTGCCCGCGCCTGTGTTGTGGGCCAAGCCGGAGCTCTGCAAAGCAAAATTTGAATTAATACTTGCACATTTAATAAAAATGTAAAAAATTGTGAATTTACGAAAAGTATTATTTGCAGAATATTCTGTTTTTTCCTGCTATCAATAAAATGTGGATTAAGTCTTACATGTTCTTCAAGTGGTAGCGTGTACGCGGGCAGGCTTCCACTGGGCGCGATGGTGGGCTCGGGCACGCGCTGGTGCTCGCGCTCGTGCTCGAGCTCGGGCTGGCGCTGTTGATCGCGGTCAAGCTTGAGTTCACTATCGGGCTCGCGCTGATGCTTGAGCTCAGGCTCGCTTCGTTGCACGGCCTCGTGGTTGAGCTGTTGCTCGCGCTGGTACTCAACATGCGGCTCGCGCTTATGATGAAGAACGTGCTTGCGCTGGTGCTTTTGCTCGCGCTCGAGTTGGCGTCGGCGCTGGCGCTCTCGTTTGCGCTCCTTACGCTCCTCTTCGAGCTTCAGTTCAGCCTCTTTGACTGTGGACAGAACACACATAACATTAACAAATGTTGAACGCTAATACAACTAACTATTCGCAGATACATCAAATTGATCTTACTTTGCTCCCTTAATGCCGTGTTCGTTCTTCGCAACGAATCCATCTCCTCGATCGATTCGATGCGTGCGGCAGCCATGTGAATCAAATCCGCCAGTGCCACCTGGATGAAAAGAGAACGGATGAATATATGTTGTTCGTTGCATCTAAATCCACAATGTCGGCGACATCAAGGCTAACATACCTTTGGGTCGCAGCCGATTGCTGCCGTCAGCTCCGCCACAGCTGCCGCCTGCTTCTCGCGCCTCTCTCTCTCGTATTCCGCGTTGCGTTGGCGGCGCTCGCTCTGTGATATTAAAAGTGAGCAATTAAGGTTTTTAAGTTCTTTAACATATCTATCAAAACAAATTATAGAAACTATATGTATGTATAAGTGTGAGTGTGTGTGTGTAGTGTATGTGTGTATGTAGTGTATGTGTGTGAGTGAGTGTGCTATATTCTTGTATAGTATTTGTGCGTATATCTCGGACAGCCTCGGCAGCGTTTCATTTCATTTGTTATCACCTGGTATTCGTGGTGCGAGTGAATAAGTATGGGCGGATGTGGGTACTAATTCAAAATTTATGACTTGTTTCCGAATCAATAAGTATTATAATATTATATATCTCAATAAGTGTTAAAATAAAAATAAAAATAAAAATATTGTATTTAATTTAAATTTAATTTAATTTGTAATTAATTTAATTTGTATCTCGAGTTTCGGCAATATGAACATTCACTGTTAAATTAAGGAGAACCTGTTATTGGCCTTATTGTTGGCATATCATTTCATGTATAATTCTGTATATAATCGCTGTTGGTTTTCTAATAAATAAATAAATAAATAAACATATTTTACAAAAATTTATGAATATGGACTTACCATTGTAAGAGGCATCCTGTCGTGGCCGCGGGGTCTGCCGCGACTCGGGCGCGGTGGTTTCCCTTCAACCTATAAAATTATTGTCTTAATTAATTTAACTGAAAATAACAAATAATAAATTCAGCATTTTTCATAATGCCCGAGCATAATGAATTCCCAATATGAGAGGGCAATTTGATTTGATAATAATTATTCAATAACTAGCTGCTGCCCGTGGCTTTGCCCGCATGAATAGTCCAATAAATCATAGCTATATATCCACACAAACTTAAGCATGTACGAGTACAGGTAATACTAGCGACCTGCCCTCGTTACGCTTCGGGTATTTCATTATACATCAATATTCCTTATTATACTAAAAAATTGCTTTATATAAAACTTTAAAAAAATGGATGGCCATCTCTGATTAGTCAAATTCACGTTTATTAACAAATCACCTAATTGTCAAGGAAAATATGTGATAAATAATTAAAGTTAGATAGTAATTAATCACTTTGCCGTATATATTCATAATGCCCGCACATTATGTATAATGCCCGCATTAATCACTTGATCCATAATGTATACACATAATATTAGTTAGACTGTACACACACACAGGACAAGTGTTCATATCCATTAACATTAAACAATTAAAAACATTAACATATACAACTGATGCAACATACCTTGTACTCCATCGCTCGAAATGCACAGATCTACTATGACTGGTTAACACACAAGAACGCGGAACGCACGTATGTCGTTGCAAGTGTAACGAGTAATGAGAGGGTTGCTCTATGACCTGCATTATATACCTGCGCGGGCGCTTACCTGAGCCAGCCTGCAGTGACCCTTGACACGTAGCCCGACCCGTGCACTGATTGTACACAGGTATTGTTTATCTATTGTGTCTGTTGTGGGTTCAGACGTCGCATTGTCATTTTTATGGTATGATTTGTCATTAATTCAGTAAATGGACCCCATTTACTATCTCGTTTGGCGACAGATCATGAGTGCCACCGCATGAATAAGTTTTACTTTCCTTGAGCCATACTTATGTTCCAGCTAAAGATTTTGGGATCGGGTCAATAAGTAGAGAATAGACCATACACTTTACTACACACAACGATTACAGGATTCAATACCTATTACTAAGTTAAGTTCGTATAATTTAGGAGGTCATATTGCTGTTCTAGGGTATCTGTTCATAGGAAGGAAATCTTAGAATACATTAATATTTGAAAAAAAAATATGTAAGAAGGCCGTAAAAGGCTGCATTTTAAAGAAAAAATAAGGTACATATAAAGCCAATTAACATAATGGTGGCTGATATTTGTTTGTATTATATTACTAGCTGTGCCCCCGCGGCTTCGCCTACATTCATGTAGGTGGTCACAGAAATGTTTTACAAAGAGACAAAAAGTAGCCTATGTCTTTCTCCATTTCTTTAACTACCTCTACGTAAAAAATCACGTCAATTTGCTTTTCCGTTTTGCTGTGCAAAATTTGACACACACAAACTTTCAACCTCTCTTCAACCCCCTCAGAAAAGCTGATTTCCAAAATTCAGAAGCGCGCCATTATTTGTTTTGTTTTATTAGCTTGAATACCAATGTTTATAAAATTTATTTCAAAGATGACCAAGTTTCATATAAGCGTTCAACCCCTGTTTTTCCCCTTTAGCGGTTGAATTTAGCGGATGCCTACGTCATAAATGTAACCTACATGCAAAATTTCGTCGCATTTGCTTCAGCGGTTTCGGCTCTGCGTTGCTCGTTCAGTCAGGACATGTTCTTTTATATGTATAGATTATTATGTATAGATTTTAAGATTTACAACTATATTTGTAAACTATTTATTTACAGTTGAGCCGAATGAAAAATAACTAAGTATCTTTCTACATTTCTATTATAAAAATCTTAAACGCTACATCTAAAAATGTGTAGTCCTGCCAACCGGAGATGTATTTGAACGATATCTTTTTTATCAAAATTTCATGAGTCTTGGTTATTCTCATTTATATTAAGATGCTGCCAGATACCAGAACTCAAATTACTGGTCATTGTGGGCGAGGCAAGAACATTGTTAAAGTATTGTAGCCTATCAACATTATGGAAGCGTGACAGTTCGTAGTCGCGACGCTACGAGTGTGCTACGAACTGTAGCGCTACAGCATCGGAGGTGTCTACGTTGCGGCAGACAGACGACCAAGTAGTTTTGAGGAATAAGTCATTTAGTGGCGATATGAAAAAATGTTTATTTTTTAGATAACGTAAAATATCCAATGAAACATTTTATCAGATTTTGTTTTATTTTGACGATTGACTTAAAGATTTTGGGATCGGGTCAAAATTTGACCTATGTACGTCATAGGTCAATTGTAATCTGATAACAACACGATCAAGATAAGGCCCACACACCTTGAGAACACATTCCAAAGGTCATTAGGCCTACCTGTTTAACACGTGCTTATCAGCATTGTTGTAAAAAACTATTGTTATTAGAAAATTTTTGCCTGTTGTTGATGAAACTAATTTATTTGTTGTGTTTCTCAGGTAGACGAGTCATTTATGGTAGCACTTTGGTTGACAAATTCACGCAGTTGTGTTTTTAACCGACTTCGAAAAAAGGAGGAGGTTCTCAATTCGTCTGTATGTATAATAATTTTTTTTTCAATTAAATGACCAGGCCGGGAGTTAATGCAACATGAATCACTGGACGTTTAACGACTTGACGTATTAAAATTTGGAAATTACTGACTAAGACTCGGTCAAGTAATTAAAATATATTTTTTTTTATTTTCTAGTCAACGAAATAAGTAATCAGCGTAGCAAAGTATTATTTGATTTTGAGTCTGTTTTCAAATGAAAGAAAATTAAAGTGAGATATTGTGGATCTCAATGGTCATGTCAACTAAATGACTAAACGACATTCAGCCATCTGGTTATTGAAGGAATTCGTCATCACTATCATCAGCTTCTCACAGTCCACTGCTGGACGTAGGGCGCTCCAATAGTTGACCACTTTACTCGATCCTGGGCTTCTCGCACACAACACTTGCCGGTCACCTTGCGCAAATCGTCACTCCACCTGGCCTGGGGAAAGAATAGACTGGCCTTATCGAACTATTTATTTTGAAGCCGGCAATTAGTTAACGACCTGCGAAGTTAACTACCTAGTTAGTTTAAACGAACATATTCCGCAACTCGAGGTCTGAGCGCCTATTTTGCGTGAAGTGGGTTAAACAATTTCAAATTCCATTCACAAACGCCAGGAGGCCATTTAACTTGCTGAAGATGTTCTGGAGTGTAGTGGGACGGTAAAAACGGTCTTGTCCTGTACATTGCCGCACCAAGGCATTCCAGCAAAACGTGGGCGGCTGTTTCCACCACGCCCAGACAGGCGCTGCACGCGGGGCCCGGTGATGGTCAGGTGGTGATGAGTTTGTTTGATGAACTAAGGCCTGGCCGCTATGGCCTGTCTTAACTTTTGACTGCTATAAACTGTTATAAAGTGTATGTCATCCACATTTTATACGTACTTATCTACTTACAGACATAAAGACGGGTACTCGTAGGTAATCGATATTTAGATATGTATATTAAATAAGTAAATTTCTTTTGTGAAATCGACTTCTTTATTTAAAAAAAAATACGATTATTAACATCTAATATCACTTATACATCGATTGATCTAATATCATATTTTAATCCAATAAACAAAAATAATATTATGTAGATAGTTTTCTACTTTTTTACCTTCACTATCGTCATCCCAGCGTGGTATTTCCTTATCGCTACGACCTGACCCACAGTTTGTATCTATTTAGTTACAAAACATTGTAATGTTGAATTCAATAGAAGTACATACTCAGGTATGAGGACGTCTAGACAAACCATTACCAGGTCTTAGACGCCTTAACGACATGTAAGCTTTTTGTAATTTTTCTTTGAAATAAATAATAAATTTAGAACACTCACGATGTATTCGTCAACCTTTTACCTGGTTTTAGACATCTTTACCATAAGCTTATTGTAATTTTTCTTTGAAATAGAAACAAGTGGTTTTCCAGAATGCTGACGTAATGTTTCACATTCGTTGCTGGTCTTCAAAGTAAAGGAGACGAAAGGAAACTTTAAACGATGAAGATACATCTATTCGAGTGTGTACATTTGCATGAAAATATTCTAGATGACAATATTAGTTTGTAGTGTCAACATGTCTTGTCAATATATGGCGTGTGAAAATTGGGGTTAGTGGTAATATCCTGGTTAATACAATACCAAATTTTCAAAAGGCTATTTACAATGTCAGAATTTCATTTTGAATTAAATACCTATAATTCATATCAAAATTTACAGAGTCAACATTGACTTATAAGTAGGTTTTTAAATTGTATTTTTAATGCACAATTTAAAATCTATCGGTATTTAATTACATTGAGAGCCATGCTTACTATGCTGTTACGTAACAGAGCTGTTAACGATTTAAAGTTTTAAACGACGTTTATATTTTTATCATTATGGTTTATAATGAAGCAGTGATAGAGAAACTATAATATGATAATGATGAAATGTATAATATCTACGTTCACTCAAAAAATTTCGTGCATTATTTTATTACTTCTGAGAACTACGCTAAAAAAAATTAAGTTGAATATTTACACCTTGTACATAACGTTGGATAAGTTATATTTAGTTTTGGATTGCGCTTCAATGCGCTTCAACTGTGCGCTAGTTAGTATAAATTTATTAATTTTATTTATTTAAACTTTATTGCACAAAATGGTACAAAAGGCGAACTTAATGCTAGGAGCATTCTCTACCTTTAGGTCATGCAGAGAGCAGATTTTTATTTAATGGGCCCTAGCCCAGGAAAATTAATAATTTCAGATTTTTTTTATGATAGAGAATGATATTGTTTATTTACCTGTCCGTATTGATCAGATGTTTATATAAAATAAGGTGAGTGCAAATAAAATAATATGTTGAAACAATACAATGTCACGTATTTATTATAAACTTAATTATATATTTTATTAGCTTATTATCTAAGAATTATTTTAACACGTACATTTTAACTTTAATTTATAACTTAAGTATAATGGGAATTAGATGTTAGCAGTAGGTAGGTATAGTTGTCGGTTTCACTAGGCGCCGTTGCCCGGAGTGCACCAGGCCCGCCCGTTTGCAGTTCCCGTCGGATTTAGAAGATACCCGGGGACCAGCAGCGGGCGAAGGGTCAGCTAGTTGTACATCAGTATATTCGGTTGACGTCAACCCTAAGTCGTTGGACAGGCTGAGAATCTGTAAATATAACACATGTTAATGAGATATAAAATAATATTTATTTTATTTTTGGAAAAATAAAATGTTCCCTGGTGTAGAGTAAGCTTCGGAGTTTTAAAAGTCAGAATTTGCGTCTCGTCCTGATATCAATAAATGTTAGTTAAGGAAAGTCTTACTTGTGCGCTAGGTGACGCGCCCTCGGGACCGCCGCCACGGGGCGCGCGGGAGGGGCCCGCGCCCGGCGTCTCCTCGGCGAGTCTCCGCTTGGCCTCCTCAACCGAGGAAAGAACACACAACAACACATAATCTGATACAACAAACGCCTCACCAGATACATTAAACTGATCTTACTTTGCGCCATCAATCACCTGTTGGTTCTTCGCAAAGAATCCAACTCTTCGTACGACTGTATGTGGCTGATTGTATTCTTCAGCAGTTCAGTCATTGACGCCTGGA
The DNA here is from genome assembly GCA_031163375.1 of Conogethes punctiferalis. Classification (NCBI taxonomy): domain Eukaryota; kingdom Metazoa; phylum Arthropoda; class Insecta; order Lepidoptera; family Crambidae; genus Conogethes; species Conogethes punctiferalis. The sequence continues at coordinate 6,993,430 of CM062093.1, forward strand.
GTAAAAAGGAACGGTTTAATACATCTTATTTACTCCAATTTTAACACAATGTTGGTGAGTCTTACATAAAGTGTATCCTACTTTAGAGTCGCAGCCTACCTCGGCCGCCAGCTCCGCCATCGCCTCCGCCTGCTTTTGGCGCCTCTCTCGCTCAAGAAGCCTTGCGGGCGAGGCGCTCGCTCTGAAATGAACGACATTAAATCAAGTTCTATAACTTATCAATTTTATTTATGGAAAAATGTTTTCCATGTTGTTTTACGTACTTTTGTGAATGGCACCCTGTTTTGGCCAGCGGCGCGGCAGTTTCTTTTCTGTGAATGCAAAATATTCTAGAAAACACAAATACAGTAAAAACACAATACAGTATACAGTTCTAAAAAAAATTAATATAGTCAATCACCTACATTGGTTTGGCGCAGAGTTACGTAAACCACAAGACAAATTGGCTGTAGTACCTATATGACGACAATTTCTTTATCTGTGACTATTTATAATTTTTAAGATGAAAGCTCTGCGACAGCGTTGACTTAGCCAGGACCTGGTGTTTTTTCATAGACTGATCAATGGAAGCCTGAACGGTCAAGATTTGTTCGGTTATGTTAGGTTATCCGTACCGGCCCGCTTACCTCGTCATAAGATTAAAAGGTTATTCGCCTTGCCTCCGACCAGAACCAATTTGGGACATCATGCTCCTCTGGCCAGATGTTGTGGGACATATAATGAGCTTCACCTGAGTGACATTGATATTTTTCACGACTCCTAGCCTACTTTTAGACGAAAGTTATTGGATGCACTGTCAGGTAGATAGAGAACTAATATTGTTTTTAATTTAATACCCTTTGTTTTGTTTTTTATGATTGAAGTGTTCTTTTGTTTTACATAAATTTTATTACAAATGTTGTGTGCACCTTTAAAAGGTATATATGCAAGCCCTATACCAAAAGCTGAGTCTTTGTTTTTTAAGTAATGTTTTTGTATGTATACTGTTGGTGTTCCTTTTTAAATAAATAAATAAATTTTAAATACTGCTAGAAACGTACCTAATTCTCCATTGTTTCGTTCAAACGTCGAACACCAAACGCAACTCTAGTATGCAGTTGCACAGTGTAACGAGGAATGGGCTGGGTTGTCAAGCATTTTGCTTTTTTTACTTACGCGGGCTTACATGAACCCTTTAACGAATGAACGGAATAGTAAACTGTGTCTTCATTAGAAAGTACTTTTGATATTTTGTAGTGTTTCTTGGTTTCTAAAAAACTTTATTTAGAAATTGAACTTTTTAAATTTGCGTCGAGAAACGTGCTTTAAAATTAATTGGCATATATTAACAACCGACGAATAAAAGAAGATTACATAGGAATGATTTCTGTCTATCACCAAATAATCTGGAGGATGGGTGTAAAATCTATGCTAATTCTTCTTACAAAATCTATTCAGGTATTTTACCAAACATAAAATGGTACAAAATAAGACATGAAACTACGCCTGTAAGTATCCTGTGTGAAACTCATTGTCTTTTATCTCCCACGCTGGGTGGCCTATACATATCATTTTTAGGACAGTTTTCACCTGATTTGTTATCTGCATCTCAAGTTTATGGTGAAGCGACTATTGTAAAATGCTTATTCAAAAAAGAACACGTGCATATTATACTCGTTACTTCTTTACTCCTTAACAAAGAATACATTGGCCTATTGCTTTGTTACAAAAACCCAATAATCGCAGGTCAGGTAATCGCAGAAAACCATTGATTATGAACAATAGAAATTATTTTGAATGACATTTGGTGACCATTTTAGTTAAGTGATGCGGGCTTATTATAGCTAAATGTCATTACTTTTTTTTAATGATTCCTTTCCCACTCAGTTAAGAATAAAAAACATGTACAGTTTAATAACCAAGGGTCGTTGTTCAATCAACTTTGAGACAAATATTCGAGTGGTGGTAATTACTGCAATAAGTGAGTCTTAATTTTTATTTAGTTAATACGACTCTGCTAGGGATCAGAACTCTTGATGTATTGGTCAATTTGAGCGAGGCAAGTGATGGCTTTGGTAAAGTGTTACAGCGTGTCAATATTATTGTAGCATGACAGTCCGTAGTCGCGACACTACGAGTGTGCTACGACTACCCGTAGCAACTATGTAGAACAGATAATAAAATTTTATTTATTCTATGTTATATATGGTACGGATTACCGTACCTATTAAGTTTATTTGGATGCCTTATAAATCTATATTTGGAAGAAAATCATTGTTTTACAATATACACACACATACTATACATACTATATACATAAAGTCATGCCTTTTTCCCAGAGGAGTATACAGAGACTGCCCTTTCATGAGAGCCTTCCGCTCCCCCAACGGTCCGGTGATGATAACAAGGCCGGCCTGGCCATCATCGTAGTCATTTAGAACTTAAAAAAAAACTACGACCCTGGTACATAACTTTTGCTTCGTCCACATTCATCAATCGTTCATACATGCTCGTCGGTTTAGGGTACTTGGTATTTTACCTTTTTTTAAGACCCTTTCTATCAAGGAATGACCTTCTCGAGCCTCCCCTTCCATTCATGCTCTCACTGTTTATAATTTCTTGTTAAACTACTTTCATCCATCCTCTCTACAGAACCAAATCATCTACCACCTTTCTCAATCCTAGTCACACTACAAGACCAATTCTTATTTACCACGCGCAGAATTCTTTAAAAATCTCCGAAGTAGGTAATGTGCTCAGTTTTGGATGACGCCTGACGCTTCGATTCTACACCAGTATAATTTTTCCCTAATACCTATTTTTTTTATTAACAAATGTTTTAATAAGGTGCAAATAAAATAATATGTTGAATCAATACAGAGTCTTTAATTGATTATAAACTTAATTAATTATTTTATTAGCTTATTATCTAAGAATCATTATACCACGTACATTTTAACATTAATTAATTTTAACTTAAATATAATAATCAGAATCACATGCTCGCAGTTTAGTTGTCGGCTTCATAGGCGCCGTTGCCCGGAGTGCACCAGGCCCGGCCGACTGCAGTTCCCTTCGGATTTGGAAGATACCCGGGGACCAGCAGCGCGAGGGCATCTGAGGAGGAACCTCATCAGTTGTACGCTTGTATCGTTGGGAAAATGGTGATACCTTACTTGAGAAATGCGCTACCTTTTGTAAAAAAATTGATGTAGTTTAAGTTGTTTATTAAATTTCAATTATTTACACAATAGATCATTAATATACCTACCTAAAAGTATATCACGCTCGGTATCTCCTCGGCGGGGCCCGCGCCCGCCCTCTCCGCGGCAAGTCTCCGATCGATATCCTGCACTGAGGACAGAACACACAACATTAAGAATTGTTGATCTCTAATACAACAAACGACTCACCACCTCAAAAGATACATCAAATTGATCTTACTTTGCGCCATCAACACCCTCTTGTCTCTGCGCAAAGACTCCAATTCGTCCAGTATCTGTATGTATCTTATTGCCCTCCTCTGCAATACAGCTCTGTGTCCCTGGATTAAAAGAGAACTGTTTAATATATCTTGTTTATTGCCAATTTACCACAATATTAGTGGCTCTAACACAAAGTATCTTTGGAGTCACAGCCTACCTCAGCCGCCAGTTGCGCCATATCTTCCGCCCGCTTCTGGCGCCTCTCCAGCTCAAACACAACGTTGCGGGCGAGGCGCTCGCTCTGAAATGAACGACGTAAAATCAAGTTCTTTCTCTTATTGGAACCAATTTATTGAAACAGGTTTTCAAATGTTGTTTTACGTACTTTTGTCAATGGCACCCGGTTGTGGCCGGCGGGCCGGCCGCGCCGCGGGCGCTGTGGGCTCTGTTCATTCTAAAATAATCGAAAACTTATATTAATTCAACATTTTCTAGAAAACACAAATAACACAATACAGTTCTAGAAAATTGAAATATAGTCAATCGCCTACACTGGTACAGCGACGATTTATATAAACCACCAAATTATGTTGGAAACAAATAATGTCTACTCATGCAGCCTCCGCCTTCTGCCGGTGCTGCAATAAGCAATTTAGACCCAATGGTCTAGGAATCGCTGGCTTAACGCCATCACCAACGGACTCACTATCAGGGATACCGACAACCGGCCAAAGTATAGGAGGCTGAGTAGGAGAGCGAACGCTCTGATGATGACACAAATATTAGGCAAGACAAACTGGCTTTAATATTTGACGACAATTTCTTTATCTGCGACTATTTATAATTTTAAGTATTGCTACAAACGTACCTTGTTTTCCATCGTTTGTCGCGTACGAACGTCGAGCACGAACACGTAACGCTAGTATGCAGTTGCACAGTGTAACGAAGAATGGGCCGAGTTGTCGAGCACTCTGATTTATATACTAGTGCGGGCTTACCTGAGCCCTCGAGCGAATGAATGGAATAGAAAGCTGTGTCTTCATTAGAAGTAGGTACTAATGATTAATTTAGTGTTTTTTAATCTTTAAAAGACTTTAATTCGATAGAAACATTGTTGTTGAATCGTTTTTAGTTTGATAAACCTAATAATTTACGTACCTACTTCAAAAATAAAATATTTTAGTGACCAATGAATTAAACGGCAAAATTACATATGAATAAAAATTATTTAGGAAAGAATAGGTATATGAAAAGTAAATCTTTGTTCGCCAACTAAAGAAGCCTATCTCTAGCTGTTGTTCGCCACTTTGGTCGAACACCTGTAGATTTTATTTCTGGGTGGTTCCGGTGACGCTGGTACCCGTCACCAGCCTGTGGTATTTATCGTAATGGTTATACCGTCGTCAGTCGATTTCCACAGCCCCGTTGGTTATTCGGGAAAACATGTTAATCAGACAAAACATTGTTATTAAGCTATGATTCACATACATATTTAAATGTAACTGATCTATTCAAATTCCACACAAAATGTTCCAGATATTGAACATAACCCTTTCATAGTCAGGTTAGATTAAGACGTGGCGCAACAGCTTTTCTCATCATCATCAGTCTCTCGCAGTCCACGGCTGTACATAGGTCAATTGTTCACCCCTTTGCTCGAACCTCAACTTCTCTTGTACATCACGCACCAGTCTTCCTAATTTCATGATTCTTAGCTATAACAGAAGCATCTATCCTTTTAATCTAACCTTGGTTGGACACAAAAGCAATCTTAATTGTTACCTATTGTACAAAACCTATTTAGATTTTATTTTTTCTACATAAAATGGTACAAAATTATTAAGATTACATATGAATGAAAATAACACGCGAAAATATTTGTTAGCAAAATGACTCATGTGTGAAACCCATTGTCTATTATCTTCCAGGCTACCTAGCCTTTTTTTTTTTTTTTTTTTTTTTTTTCTAGAGGGGAATGCATTAGGCACCTTCATGCCGCCTCCGGGGGGAGGCGGCATGGTGTGTGGGACTCACACCTCCCAAAATGGGAGGGCATACCCACTAAACCCCCCTGTGTCGCCAGTGGGCAGCAAGTTGCAGGGACACGGGTAGCGCCGAAGCATACGGCCACATCCCTGCCTGCCCTGGCCAGCCGCAAATGATAAGCGGTCGGCACTCCTGGTCCGGGGAGGGCAAATACCCCTACCCCCGGATCCGGGGAGCAATAGAGTGCCCCCCGGGCGGACCTCGTGCAACGGTGTGGCTGCACCCACCACACCGTTACGCCCCTATGAGTGGATCGCGCCCCCGCACTCACCACTCGGGGCACGAAGGAGAGGCTCAGAGGGCATACGATGCGTTGTATGCCCTCCGGCGACGCCAGGGCCGGGGGCGGCGTAGAGCGGGCGCGTCTACCGCGGCCTCACGCTCTCTTTCCGCCGCCTCCTTCTGCGAGATCACTGTCTCGCAGAATGCGAGCATCGCTCGCCAGACCTCCTTCGACGCCGTCATCTGCCGCAAGAGTTGCGGCAGATTGAGGTCCTGTGCGACAGTGACGAGGACGGAGCGCTCATTGGCCCAGGCAGGGCAATGCCGAAGCGTATGCTCTGCCGTGTCCTCCGAGTACGTCGTCCTCCATAAGTACCGGCCGAAACATCCATGTCCCGTGAGGACCTGGGTCAGCCGGTACGTCACCACCCCGTGGGGGCGCCGCATCCACTCTTCCAAGATGGGGCCAATGGCCTGAGTGGTGCGGCGCCCCCACGGGGCAGCCTCGAGGCGCTCACGCCATACTGTGAGCGCCTCCGCCTCAACGGCCTCTTTCTGCGCTCCGACTTCGGCGGGCGCTGGCCGGAGGCCCCGCGACCGCTGCTCGGCTCGCCACAGGTAGACTGCGGCGAGTACGGCAGCGTCCAGGTCCCACGGAAGGGACCCGGCAATCGCGGTGGCGGCATCCGCGGATATAGTTCTATATCCGCGGATGGCCCTCAACGCCAGGGGGCGTTGGGCCCTCCACAGCGCGCGGGAAGTCTCCACCGTAATGGCGCCAGCCCAGACCGGCGACCCATAAAGGGCCATCGATCTGAGGACGCCTAGGTAGAGTCGCCGGCACGCTGCAGAGGGCCCCCCCACATTGGGCAGCAGTCCGCTTAATGCGCCCGCTGTCCCCGCCAACTTGGGCCACAGCTTTTCGAAGTGGCCCTTAAACGTCCACCGCCCGTCGAGCCACAATCCCAAATATTTCAGGATTGTGCCGACGGGAATCCGCGCGCCTTCTACCATCACGACAGAGTCGGTGGGAGGCGCGCGCCGAGGCCCATGGAAACATATGGCCTCGGTCTTCTCTAGGGCCACTTTGAGGCCCAAGGCGCGGATCCGGCGGACCACTGCCCCCGCCCCCTCTGAGGCGCGCTGTATGGCCTCGGCGTGGGTTCTCCCTTTGGCCGTCACCAGGGTGTCGTCAGCGTAACAAGTTACGCCGACGCCAGCCGGGAGTCGCCCGCGGAGGACCCAGTCGTAACCGATGTTCCACAGGAGCGGGCCAAGAACCGAACCCTGTGGAACACCGCACGACATAGGGTGGGTCTCCACGCCAGTGCGCGCCTCATAGGCTACGCTCCTACCCTCTAGGTAAGAGCGCACCGCCGCCTGCAGGTACTCCGGCACACCATGGTGCCGGAGCGCCTGCAGGATACAAGGCCAAGGGAGGGAGTTGAACGCGTTGGCGATGTCGAGAGACACCGCCATCAGAACTCCCCCCTCAGCCACCGCCCGATCTGCCAACCCCTTTACGCGGAGGATGGCGTCGACGGTGGAGCGTTCGGACCTGAAGCCGTACTGGTACGGCGACAGATCCGGCCCCACTTGCGTCAAGTGCTGGATGAGGCGGGAAGCGATTAGACGTTCTAAAAGCTTCCCAGCCTCATCCAGCAAGACGATCGGGCGGTATCCCGACGGGGAATCTGCCGGGCGCCCTTCTTTCCTTAGCAGGATTAAGCGCCCTACCTTCCACACCGCCGGGAAATGGCCCTGGCGCAGCGCCTCAGATGCCAAACGTCTGAAGCGCTCCTCCAACCATCCAAGAGCCAGGGCCAGCACCTTGCCCGGTACTCCGTCCGGGCCAGGTGCGACGCTCTTTGAGCGCAGCCGCTTAACGGCAGCGCTCACCTCCTCCTCCGTAACCTCCTCGAATCCTTGTCCCGCTGGCGGATGCGGGTACATTCGAGGAGGCTCCCACCCTTCTAGAGCTGGAAAAAGGGCAGGAACTACGCTCTGCAGGACCCTTGGCTCGAGCGTCAGAGTCACCGGGGGGGTCCAAGGGCGAAGCTTTTGCCTCGCCCGTCTGTAGGGCCGCCCCCAGGGGTCCTGGCTCAGGGACGATAGCATTTCGTCCCTGGAGCGCTTCTTGCCCTCCCGGATCGCTTCCTGGAGGGCTGCCTTCGCTGCTCGGTAGGCGTCGAGCAGCGGGGCCTCCTGGGCCGCATCGCGTCGCCGTCGTCGCCGGTGGCGCTGGATGGTGCGCCTCGCCCTTACGCATGCCTCACGGAGGGCTGCGATTTCAGGGCTCCACCAGTAGACGCTCCGTCTCTGAGGCCGGGGTCCGGGTCGGGGCATTGACGCGCTACAAATGCGCGTCATGGCCCCCCGGACCAGGCTACCTAGCCTAGATCAACAATAAGTATATAGGCCAGTTTTGACCTAATTTGTTATCTCTATCCCAAGTGTAAGGTGAATTGATTATATTGAAAGACTTATTCTAAAAAGGACACGTGCATATTATACTTGTTACTTCCTTCAGAAAAGATACTCGTATTTTGTCCCAAAAACTTGATACCAGGTAATAATCCTTTCCCACCTAATAAAGAAGAGGATAAAATATTATACACTTAATAACCAACAACCAAAGGTCGTGGGTTCGAACTGATTCTGAATCTGATTGGGACAAATATTAAAGTTCTGAGTATTATGTTGGTTCTGTACATTTATTTTATTTTATTTCAATAAAAAAAGTATTTTACCTTTGGGGTCGTGGTTGTTAATAAAAAGTTTCTATCTATTTTTTATTTTTGTTATTTAAAGAACATAAGCGTGTCAACCATAGATTTACGAGTAATTCAATATTTTGTAGCATGATATTCCGTAGCCGCGACACTACGAGTGTGCAACGACTGCCCGTAGCTACTCGAACAGAGATTAAGCCTATATATTAGAGAATATTTTGTTTCGCAACATGACGCGCAACGTATCACAGTGTTCTGTAACACGCCGCACGTGACGCGGGGTATGTCACATGCTCTCGCTTTTGAGGCAAGCAACATACCCCGCGTCACGGAAACATGTTGAGGAACATGTTTTGCAACATGTTGCTACACTGAACCCCTAGTTAATACGTGGCTTAAATATAACTTTTATTCCTTATACTAGTTGCTACGATAATTTGCATAAAATTCATTGCAATTATTATACAATATAGATGGGCACAAAATGGGATCCAGTAATATCATATCATGTGTCAGTTCTAAGAATGAGGAACCCCAAAAATTTATTGTTTTTTTTTTCTATTTTTGTATGAAAATCTATTTTTTTTTTGTATTCAAAATGAGTTATGAGTGAGAGCAGTCACTTGACTGCGATTCGCTTGATGGTAAGCGATATCGTAGTCTACGATGGAACGTGCTCACCCAGCAAAAACCGGGGTTTACTCTTGCCTTGAACATCGAAAGATTATATCTCTCGGGGAACAAGGAGTCCGGCAAAGAGTTCCATACTACTACGGGGTCTTAATTCTTGAGTCCCACTTATTCGGGTCTCGGGTACGAGCCCGATGTTTCCATCTTTACCCGGGCGTCATCTCCGGGCCTTTCTTCTTCCCAGGCGCGTTGTTTCCTTGTTCAGGATTCTCTCCCGCGCAACCTGGCGCGTCTGCCGCTTACTAGACTATGCAGCGCGGAAGGGGGGAGGATCATGTCAGTTTGTCGGGGTGGGGCATATATACTTAAATAATATGTTTTGTAATATTTTTTTTTCTGAGTTCCATAGCTTAGCCGTTAGCACTATAAAGGTAGAAGCAATACGCGCTGCGCGCGTCCTAGGAACTTGCACCGTGTAACGTTGCCTATTTAACGTATCCGTGCTCGTCCGATGATAAAAAGGGCAGGAGGAATCAAATTAAATAATTCCGTCGCAAACTCTCCAAAATGCAACCGATAGAATACCAACAAACAGGCGACTTTACGACGGTGTTCCAGACTATGCAGTTTCGCGTCGCAAAGTAAGACGTTATTAATGAGTCTCCTCGCACGCAGTGGCGGCTGTACCTTAAGTGCGCTCGTGCGCTGAACCACCAATTCAAAAGTTAAAGATTACAAAATATTCCTTCATCTTTATTTTTAAATTACCATTTTAATATTATTTTTTTAAACTACATAAGCGTATAAAAATATATTTCCGATTATGGTGAAACAGTTTTGAACGCTTTACTAAACTATTAAGACTCATTTTCCTGTGAAGACAATTATTCTCGTGCGCTTCGGCGACTGCACGAGGGCTGCTAATACAACTTGTATGTATGAGAAACGAGTCAACACGCCTGGCGCGTGAAACAAAAGATAGTTCATAGAAATGTACCGAGAAATGTGTCTGTTCTCGAGCGCCGCACGGGCGAACCGAACATTATCGAAAGTCCCCGATGTTTGACGAATTGACCGCGCTCGGCCGGTCAATCGGCAGCCATGATTGACATCTCATTGGGTCGCGTTAATTATTGTTTGTTTACATTATCGCACTTTTTTTTTAATAAATAAATAATACCCGATTTTAATAACCAACCAACTGTGACTTAGACTCAATATATGAGCCGAAATTGAGCGTGGAGGAAACTGAAACACCAAGAAGTTCCCTGAAAGTAGGAGCCAGTTGGAATGGCCTCTTTTTGCGGAGACAAGACATAGGATAAAACCTAACTAGATTGGCTTCACCCCAATCGGAGACTGCCTTGAGAGTCAGATTCAAGCGCTCAACGATGGCATCCCAGTATGTCTGAATTTCTGAAGCACTGGCTCGTGCAGTGGATACGTAACTCTCTACAATAGTGCTGTCATCTGCGTACCCCAAGATACCGGGCTTTAGCAGGTCGTTAATGTGCAGCAGAAAGAGAGTTGCAGAGAGTACCGATCCCTGAAGAACATCGGCATTAATTGCCATGCCCAAAAACCAGTGGGCAGCCCAAACGAAGAAAGCTTGCTAATATGATAACTGTGTGGCTAAAAAGTCAGTATAACTCTTATAGTTACGGAAAAAAGTAGCTGTGACATACAAACGGACAGACATGACGAATCTACAAGGGTTCCGTTTTTTGCTATTCGGCTAAGGATCCTTAAAAATATATGGCACTAAATTTTAATCACTTAAACGAGTCTTTGTCAGTAATTTCCAATTTTCAATACGTCAAGTCCTTAAACGTACATTAACTCTCGGCCTGGTCTTTTAATTAAAAAACACAACTGCGTGAATTTGTCAACCAAAGTGCTACCATGAATTACTAGTCTACCTGAAACCGACAGCAAATACATTGTCCTTATCAAAACATCAGGCAAAAATGTGCTAATAACAATAGCATTCCTACAACAATGCTGATAAGCGCGCGTTAAGCAGGTAGGCAGAATGACCTTTGGTATTTGTTCAAGGTGTACGTGCGGCCCTTATCTTGATCGTGTTGTTATCAGTTTACAATTGACCACACAGGGAAGTTTGTTGAAAGGTCACACCTTCAACAAATTCCGCACTCGGTCGTCAAAATAAAACAAAATCTGATAAAATATTTTATCGGATGTTTCACGTTATCTAGAAAATAAACATATTTTCTTATCGCCACTTATTGACTTATTCCTCGAAACTACTTGGTCGTCTGTCTGCCGCGTCGTAGACACCTCCGATGCTGTAGCGCTGCAGTTCGTAGCGCACTCGTAGCGTCGCGACTACGAACTGTCACGCTTCCATATTGTTGATAGGCTACAATACTTTACCAATGTTCTTGCCTCGCCTACATTGACCAGTAATTTGAGTTCTGGTCTCTGGCAGCATCTAAATAAAAGATATCGTTCAAATACATCTCTGGTTGGCAGGACTGCACATTCCTAGATTAAGCGTTTTAGATTTGGATAAGAAAAATGTAGAACGATAGGTTTGAATGGGCTCAACTGTGAAAAAATAAATAGTTTCCAAATGTAGTTCTAAACCTTTTAATAATATAATACAAACAAATATCAGCCAACATTATGTAACAATATGTATCTTATGGCCTTCTTTCCTTATGTTTTTATTCATCTAAATACATTCTGTACTCTAGGATTTCCTTCCTTTGAACAGATTCCCTAGAACGGCGATTATGACCTCCGAAATTATACGAGCTTAACTAAGTAATAGGTATAGAATCCTGTAATCGTTGTGTGCAGTAAAGTGTATGTATATTTATTTGCAGTGTTGCTACACGCGTGCCGCGGCACCCGATGGGCTGGTGATGGCTGAAAATCAGCGGTTTGCTCGGCGAGCAGACAACTCGCTGAGCCATTACCATTTTGCATTGTTGTAGCACACATGCCCAAACCCATGACTTTAATTGTTTCTGTTTTGTTCGTAAAAAATTGTGTATTTGCTGTATTCGTTATTGTAAATGTGTGTACCTTTGCAAATAAACTTTTTATTTATCTATCTATTGTCTATTCTCTATTTATTGACCCGATCGTAAAATGAATAACTGAAATACCTGTGTTTTATGTAAGAATAAAGAAAAGTAAAACTTATTAATGCGGTGGCACTCGTGATCTGTCGCCAAACGAGGTTGTAAATGGGATCCATTTACTGACTTTAGTGACAACTCGTACCATAAAAGTAACAATGCGACGTCTGAACCCACAACAGACACAATAGATAAACAATACCTGTGTACAATCAGCGCACGGGCGGGCTACGTGTCAAGGGTCACTGCAGGCTGGCTCAGGTAAGCGCCCGCGCAGGTATATAATGCAGGTCATAGAGCAACCCTCTCATTACTCGTTACACTTGCAACGACATACGTGCGTTCCGCGTTCTTGTGTGTTAACTAGTCATAGCAGATTTGTGCATTTCAAGCGATGGAGTACAAGGTATGTTTGTGTACAGTCTAACTAATATTATGTGTATACATTATGGATCAAGTGATTAATGTGGGCATTATACATAATGTGCGGGCATTATGAATCTATACGGGAAAGTGATTAATTACTATCTAACTTTAATTATTTATCACATATTCACATATTGACAATTAGGTGATTTGATAATAAACGTGAATTTGACTAATTAGAGTTGGCCGTCCACAATTTATTTTGTTAAGTTTTAAACAATTTTTACAATATTAACGAATATATACAAAATACCTATATATACATAGTATAAAACACAGGCGCTTTTTCTGTACCTATATGCCAATGTGCGCTTAAATTTTTATAACTACGCAACGGATTATGCGATTTTCAAGAGTAAGGTTTATGTATAATGAAATACCCGAAGCGTAGCGAGGGGCTAGGCGGGTCGCTAGTTTTACCTAAGAATAAGTTTAATTCACGCGGGCGGAACCACGGGCGGCAGCTAGTTATTGAATATTTATTATTATCAAATCAAATTGCCCTCTCATATTGGGCACTTTATAATGCACGGGTATTATGATAAATGCTAAATTTAATATTTGGTCCCTAACATTGATATTTAATTAAGACAATAATTATTATAGGTTGAAGGGAAACCACCGCGCCCGAGTCGCGGCAGACCCCGCGGCCACGACAGGATGCCACTTACAAAGGTAAGTCAATATTTAAAACATTGTTTAAAATATGTTTCTATAATTTGTTTTAATGTGTAAAAGAACTTAAAACCTTGATTGCTTAGGCTTACCTTTAATATCACAGAGCGAGCGCCGCCGACGCAACGCAGAATACGAGAGAGAGAGGCGCGAGAAGCAGGCGGCAGCTGTGGCGGAGCTGACAGCAGCAATCGGCTGCGACCCAAAGGTATGTTAGCCTTGATTTCGCCAACATTGTGGATTTAGATGCAACGAACAACATACATATATTCATCCGTTCTCTTTTCATCCAGGTGGCACTGGCGGATTTGATTCACATGGCTGCCGCACGCATCGAATTGAGCAAGGAGATGGATTCGTTGCGAAGAACGAACACGGCGTTAGTGGAGCAAAGTAAGATCAATTTGATGTATCTGCGAATAGTTTGTTGTATTCGCGTTCAACATTTGTTAATGTTATGTGTGTTCTGTCCGCAGTCAAAGAGGCCGAACTGAGGTTGGACGACGAGCGTTGGGAGCGCAAACGAGAACGCCAGCGCCGACGCCAGCTCGAGCGCGAGCAAAGGCTCCAGCGCAAGCACGTGTTCCAACTTAAGCACGAGCCGCAAGTTGAGCACCAACGAGAGCAACAGCTCAACCACGAGGCCGTGCCACAAAGCGAGCCTGAGCTCAAGCATCAGCGCGAGCCCGATAGTCAACACAAGCTTGACCGCGAGCACCAGCACGAGCGCGAGCAACAGCGCCAGCCCGAGCCCACCACCGCGCCCAGTGGAAGACTGCCCGTAAGACATTTTCTCTTATGACACAACTAAAATTTTTATTTTTCCTACAGCAATATGATTTTGATTTTGTCTGTCTATATAAATCTTTGAAGGTATAATCTTCTAATATTTAAAAAAATGTTTATTAATATTTTTTAGACAACAAAAATATTAGATTATTTAGCTAAGACAATCATATTGCGTGTCGCACGGCATATCCCACTGTAGTTGTAAAACAGTAGGTACATACTCCTATTTGCAAATTGATTTTACTACAAACACAGCGTGGCATGTCTAGGGTTATTTATTATAATAATATTATAGGCCGTTGATTCGATATAAATAATAAAATAAGTAATAAAACTTATAAAAGTTTTTAAGCTTCAAATGTCATATTTATTTATATTTAATTAGAAGCTTACGATTTATGTCTCAAGATCCTAGCTCTAAAAATGACATATTCATAGACATGAATATGTATATTTCGATTGCCTTTTTGGCATCAGTATCGAGCACCTATCAGCACCTTATAGTTATTTTATAAATATGTATATTTAATGTACAGAATTGACCTCTCTACAGATTTATTATAAGTATAGATAGAAGATATAGATAACTGCATTACCTGAATACCTGTTCATATTAGATACGTCTTCTAATAAATATTATGTGATTGTTTCAGGTATTCTTCGACAAAATAATACAAGAAGAGTATAACGAATTATTAACTTAGAACAAACATTGCTTTAAGCAATGCAATGTTGTGTTCTAAGTTAATAAATCGGCGGGTATCCGACCGTAGCGGACCACCGTCAGGTTTAGTGGGTATTCTCCGTCAGGAGCGAGTCCCACATAATCCATGTCTCCCGACCTGGTGCATGCGTAAATGCATTCCTGACGAAAATAAAAAAAGAAAAAGTTGGAGTACTTGGTCAGGATACCTCCTCGTGTGCCCGCTCGCTGCTGGTCTCCGGTAATCCTCGCGGATCCGAAGGGAACAGCAGTCGGCCGGGCCTGGTGTACTCCGGGCAACGGCGCCTAGTGACGTCCTTCTCGGGATCTCACTAGCCGACGGCTAAAATCCTGGCATTCTATTGGGGTTAATATCAATGAAATGTATGTGTTCTTGTATGTTTTAAATGTGTTGTATGTTTTAATAAAATTAAAAATATTAATTTAACATAATATTTTATTTCCACCCTGATTATATTACTCCAGATTTTAAATAGAGATAAATGAATTAATTTTGTTAGAATAGTATTTGGTACACACAAAATAAGAATCAGAGATATTTAAACATCTTTTAAATAAGTAAAAAAACAATTTTATTCGATATCTTTACTTATAATAAATCTGTAGAGAGGTCAATTCTGTACATGAAATATATTTTCAAAATAACTATAAGTGATCGATACTTACCTATGCATAAAATGAAATCAGTAAAATTTTTGTCTGTCTGTCCGCCTGTCTGTATGTATGTTCGTTATAGAAACAAAAACTGCTTAACAGATTTTAACGAAACTTGGTACAATTATTTTTTATACTCCTGGGAAGGTTATAGTATACATTTTCATCACGCTACAATCAATAGGAGCAGAGCAGTGAAGGGTAATGTTGGGAAATCGGAAGAAATTTTTATCTATATGTTTGAAAGCGCATCACGCCAAAACTACTGCATGGAATTGGATACGGTTTTCGCCAATGTATTTTTAGAGATATAATTTCAAATGTGGACACCATTTTAAGGGAGTCTGTTAGTTCTGAAACCCGATATACACGCGTGCGACACCGCCGGCACAGCTTGTCGATAACAAATAAATCTGAAATTATTTATTTACCTGACCTAGGGTCAATTTATCCTAGCGCCGAATCGAAGCGCATCGTAGGGTCATCCTAAACTGTCCCTGTAACGCACACTTGTCTTTGTCCCGCCTCGAAAGCGAGAGCAAGCAACATGCCCCGCGTCACGTACAATGTTGCGGGACGCTAAGCAACGTGCAGCGTCACTTACATTGAGTTCAATGTGAAAACGTTTAATGGGTCAATGTGAAAAGTTTGCATTTTAAATGATCTGAAGAAGAAGAACCTCTTCTTTTTGCAAACACGAAACGGTTTTGTTTGTTTAAATACGTTTGTATAATTTTTTTTATAGTAGCTCGACATAATGGCTTCCATACGCCTGATGGAAAGCGATAGAGAAGCCCAAGTCGCTGTGACAACTGGCAAGTAACTGATCAGTTACCTGTCAGTTGCCACTGCCATACCGGCCTAATTCTAACCCCCCACGAGCTCCAGAAACCCTACTCACCTGCAGGAATACGACCCGGAGGTCATTTGGCTGCGGTATTCTATAGGGTGGAGGTCCTTCCCGGACGGTCAGCTTAATTCGAGCGAAGATTCCCTATGCCCTACCTCTCTTTATATAATTTGAACGTAAGTTGTAGACTGTTTTACACTGGTTGTCTCAATACGTCTGTAGATAAGGTTACCCTATGACGTACATGTTATATTTATCTATTCTATCGTAATGTACATTAGAAATTATAATTCTAGCGTTTTAATTGGCTAGTGGCCTGTCAGTGACCTGTCAGTCACTATTTTCTTAACGCGAATGAACTATAGTGTAAATGTATATTAGGATAGAATAGATAAATATAACATGTACGTCATAGGGTAACTTTATAATTTCTAGCGTTTTAATTGGCTAGTGGCCTGTCAGTGACCTGTCAGTCACTATTTTCTTAACGCGAATGAACTATAACACTATCATTACAATACAAATAAAATTACATATTTACATAATAATAAAATAAACTTAATCTACATGTTTACATTAGTTTGTCGATGTCGATATCGATTATCGATATCGACACGTTCACATTCACGTTCACATTCTGACGAACTAAAGCCAGTGCGCACATAATGCGCTTATTACACCACCCGGTTTCAAGAGACCCTACTCTGAATAAAGATTTAGGGTAAGTGTCCCGATTTAGGGTGGTCGGGCTGCCTATCTACCTAACCGCTCTGCCTATCGCGTAATGTAATAACATTTAGGGCGATTATCGCGTATCAACTGATTAAGGGATCGATATTCAGAGTACTTATTGTAATAAGCTCCGCACTAACTACCCGGCGCGCGGCGTGCAGTGCCCTGAATACCGGGTGGTGTAATAAGCGTTTAACTGCTATGTACAAGACGCGCGGCGGTGGCGCCATGCGCTCAGTAGTCGAGTCTTTGAGTTGAGACCAGACGCGCGCGGCATTCTATCAGGTTTCCAAGCCTATCGCATTTCTTTCTAGTCCTTACCTATATATCTATCATATCTAGTGTTTCTTGACCACTATATTTTGTGTTTCATACATTGTGGTTGATGGAGAAAACGCCGCTTAACTGTAAGTCCAGTGTTTTATTGCAACCCACACACTACCACCAAATATATTTGGAGAATATTTGCACTTTCCCCAAAGATGGATGAATGTTTGTCAATCTTTCACGCTAAAACTATTGACGGTAATATAGTTTATACATTGGATTAACACTATACTATGATTTTTAAGAACGATTTGTTCACGTAAGCGGCAGCTAGTTATCAAATAAATAAAATCAAAGTACCCTCTTATATTAGGAAAAATGTTCAATTTATTATTTGGTCCATAATTTAATATTCTATAGTATTTTCAGTTAATTTATCTGATTATAATTATTATAGGTTGAAGGAAAACCAGCGCGCCCGAATCGTGACAGACCCCGCGGTCACGACAGGGTGCCACTTACAAAGGTAAGTCAATATCTAAAACATTGTGTAAAAGTTATGTTTTGATGTGTTAAAGAACTTAAAAACCTTAATTGCTTACCTTTAATATCACAGATCGAGCGCCGCCAACGCAACGCAGAATACGAGCGAGAGAGGCGCGAGAAGCAGGTGGCAGCTGTAGCGGAGCTGACGGCTGCGACCCAAAGGTATGTTAGCCTTGATGTCGCCGACATGGTGGATTTAGATGCAACGAACAACATATATTCATCCGTCCTCTTTTCATCCAGGTGGCACTGGCGGATTTGATTCACATGGCAGCCGCACGCATCGAATTGAGCAAGGAGATGGATTCGTTGCGAAGAACGAACACGGCGTTAGTGGAGCAAAGTAAGATCAATTTGATGTATCTGCGAATAGTTTGCTGTATTAGCGTTCAACATTAAAATTTGTTAATGTTACGTGTATTCTGTTCGCAGATAAGAGGCCAAGCTGAGGCTCGACGCCAGCTCGAGCGCGAGCCGCAAGTTGAGCACCAGCGCGAGCAACAGGTCAAGCACGAGGCCGTGCAACAGAGTAAGCCTGAGCTCAAGCATCAGCGCGAGTCCGAGCCCGAGCACCAGTGCGAGCCCGATCCCACCGCCGCGCCCACTAGCAGCCTCTCCGAGTACGCGGCACTTCCTGCAGAACATGTAAGACTTAATCCACCTTTTATTAATAGCACGAAGGAACAGAATGTTCTGCAAATAATACTTACTGTAAATTCAATTTTTTTTATACTTTTTTAAATGTATTAATTTATTAATTCAAATGTTGTTTTGTAGATCCGGCTTTCCTTATAACACGGGCGCAGGCAATCCGTCGGCGGCGGCCTCAGGAATGACCCTCATGGTAAGTACATTAATTTATGATCTTTATGAGTTGATATTTATTGTTCTAGAAATATAGTACCTACATTCTAATTAATTAATGAATTTTTACAGGAGTCGAGCGAATATTAGGAGTCTTCTTATCATTCTCCATGGCATACGATATGTCCATTGAGAACTTACGAGCCGAGGACATTGACTTGGTAAGAAATTTTCTTTTATATGTAATAATATAGCAGCCCGTCCCGGCTTCGCACGGGGTGGACAATTATATTGTTCAAATTTTACCAAGGATCCCTAATTTTTTTCAAAATGAAATGTAGCCTATGTCAAATTGGAAGAATGTAGCATTCTATTGGTGAAAGATTTTTTTAAATCGGCCCAGTACTTTTTGAACCTATTCATTACAAACATACAAAAATAGGTACAAATCTTTCCTCGTTATAATACTCGTATTAGTGAAGATAAGAAAAATTTTAATTTTTTCTCTAGCAAAATGGTTAACTGCCTGTCTATAAAAACTTTTGACGGTATAAATATAATTTTATCTTTTTAATTTGAAAAAAATGTTGATCACCTCAAATAAATCGCGAAAAAGTTAATACAGATTGTTAAGAATTTTCCACACAATAAAAAAAAAGTCCTAGATTGTTTAGACGAGAGATAGCTAATCATATTGCGTCTCGCACGACATACCCCACTGTCGTTTTAAAACAGTACATATTTGCAAACTACGAAAACACTTTTTTCCGTGCAGTAAAACAATATTTAAAAATCAAGCTTATTTTTTTTCTTATTCCTGCATGAACTCATACCTCCTTAGACCTGTTTATATTTATTATTGACTGGCTTGATGGCTCATTTGGTAGTGAACTCTGCCTTCTGAGCCAAGGGTTGTGGGTTCGATTCCCGCACAGTGCAAACATTTGTGTTCATAAACATGTCTAGTATGTATTTATTTACAAAAAAAAGTATATAAGTAAGTCTATCAGTTGTCTACTCTACCCACAGAACAAGCTTCGGCTTAGTTTGGGGCTAGATGGCGATGTGTGGCCCAGCGTGGCATGTCTTGGGTTATTTTTATATTAGATACGTCTTCTAATAAATATTATGTGATTGTTTCAGATATTCTTCGACAAATTAATAGAAGATGAATATAACGAATTATTAACTTAGAACAAATGTAGTTCTAAGACAGTAAATCGTGTGGAGGGGTTGTGTCGTATCCCGACCAGTATCCCGACACCCGACCGTAGCGGATCCGAAGAGAGCAGCAGTCGGCCGAGCCTGGTGTACTCCGGGCAACGGCGCCTAGTGACGTCCTTCTCGGGATCTCACTAGCTGACGGCTTAAATCCTGGCATCCTATTGGGCTTATATTTCTATGAAATATTTGTGTTCAAATGTATTGTATGTTTTAAATTGCTGTTTTAATAAAATATAATTATTAATTCAACATAATATTTTATTTTCACTTAGCATAGATTACTCTACCTTTCTTTTTAACAGAGATACGTAAAATAAATAAATAATTTTAGTATAATTATTTTTGTTTATAGTAGTTTGTAGTATAATTATATTTGACAGGCTCGGTGGCTCATTTGGTAGTGATCTCTGCCCTCTGAGCCAAGGGTCGTGGGTTCGATTCCCGCACATTACAAACATTTGTGTTCATGGACATGTCTGTTTGTATTGGTCTGGGTGTTTACCCAGACCAATACAACATAGAAAACTCTATGTATAATATGTATTTATTTACAAAAAAAAAAGTACCTATATAAGTAAGTTTATCAGTTGTCTAGTGCACATAGTACAAGCTTCGGCTTAGTTTGGGGCTAGGTGGCGCTGTGTGGCCCAGGGTGGCATGTCTTGGGTTGTTCATTTAACTGGACCAGTGGCTCATTTGGTAGAGACCTCATATGGTGAACCAAGAGACGAGGGTTTGATTCCCGCCCGGGACAAATATTGGTGTGATGAGCATATTATGTTTTAGAAAAAAAAAAAATTATCATCATCAACATCAGCCACTATTTTAGTCCACTACTGGACATAGGCCTCTTCATTTTTCATTATTAATAATAAACGAAGCCCTGGCAACCGACTGGTGGTGGTATAGCCATCACAATTGAAGGTGTAGCTGTCACAGACAGAACAGCAGCGTCACCGGGGCAAGAAGCTACGTCTTGAGATCGCCAACCCGCCTGCCCAGCGTGGCTATTATGGGTATATCTTCCAGACGTTTGCCCTAAGTGGCGAACAACTGGAGAGCAGTATGTCCAGCAGTGGACTGTAATAGCTGATGATGATGATGACCTAGTACTTAATTAAAAAGTTCTTCCGAACACTCGCGTGAAATATACGGTAGAAAACGGACAAAGACGCAACATCTCTGGTTAAATATAAAGGGTTTAGCTTAAAGAGCGGACTGTTGGGAGGTAACAGGTCAATTTAGGGTATAATTGTTTGCTATTTTGTAAACTAAAAACAACACAATAATGTTGAGGCCCGCATTTCTGTTTACCTGCTTATCGCGTGCTTAATGGGTTTGTTGTGAAAAGATTATTATAATTAGCACATTTTTGACAGTTGTTAATAAAAACAATATTATTTGCTGTCGTTCTCGGGTAGACTAGTCATTCATGACAGCACTTTCAGTGACAAATTCAGGTACTTATTGTGTTTTTTTTAGTTTAGTCATGATATATCATCAATCAATCTTCGTTGTCTGTTTTATTCTAGACTAGCTGTGCCAGCGGCGTCGTGGATATCGGGTTTCAAAAATAATAGACTTTCATAAAATGATGTCTAAATTTTAAGTTAGACCTCTAGCAATACATTGGTGAAAATCGCATTCAATTCCATGCAGTAGTCTTCGCGTGATGCGCATTCAACAATACAGATAAAAATTTCACCCGTTTTCCCAACACTTCCCTTCACTGCTTTGCTCCTATTGATTGTAGCGTGATGTAAAGTAACACCCAGGAGTATGAAGAATATTGTACCAAGTGTCGTTAAAATCCGTTCGGTAGTTTTTGTTTCTATAACGAACATAAGACAGACATACATACAAAAATGTTACTGATTGTATTTTTGGCATCAGTATCGATCACTTATCAACTCCTGGTAGTTATTTTGAAAAAATATTTCATGTACAGAACTGATAATAGATTTAAGTATTATAAGTATAGAAGATATGAAATGCCTATAAATAAATAAATAGCCCAAGACATGCCACGCTGGGCCACACAGTCGAAGCTTGTATTATGGGTATTAGACAAAACTGATAAACTTACTTAATTTTTTTGTAAATAAATACATATTATAGGTAGGTACATAGAAAACACCCAGATCAATACAAACAGACATGACCATGAACACAAATGTGTGTACTGTGCGAGAAACGAAACCACGACCCTTGGCTCAGAAGGCAGAGCTCACTACCAAATGAGCCATCGAACCAGTCAAACATTATGCCGCAGCCTTCTATGTATGTTAGCTACCCAATTAGACGCCTTGACTGTTTTGTAAACGCCGGCATCCAATTAAATGACCATGTTAATGCAGCTTCAATCACTTGACGTATTGAAGGTTGACAATTACTGACCATGACTCGGTCAAGTGATTCAAATTTAGTGCCGTATTTTTTTTCTGTTGTAGTCAAAGAAACAAATATGATTTCAATAGTGCACCAAAGTTATATTTCGATTGCGTTGCTTTTTAAAATGAAAGTTGGTTATCCCCAACTTAATTATTAACTCACCTATTTCATCTAGAGATGTACTTAAATTATTTGTTTATCTATCTCTATTTAAAAGAAGGGGTAAAATGAGCTAGGTGGAAATAAAATAATATGTCGAATGAATGCCCCCGACCAGTGGGCAGTGTGACGATTATGGATAAAGCCTCCAGATGTTTGCCCAAAGTGGCAAACAACTGATGAGGCCTATGTTCAGCAGTAGACTAAAATAGGCGATAACAAGATGATGAATATTTTATTATACATGTTACGGACTGGCCAACCTCCTTCGCATGCATACTTTTTTCTTCTTTTTTTATATTTAGTCTTTTGTTTCTGTGAAAATTCCTAGTGCGTTTTTCCAATCTCTTGTGCGTGGTGTTGTGTAAATTTTATTTTGTGTGTTTTTTATTTTACTTTTATATTATATACTTTTATTAATTTTCTTTGAGCCTCCCTTTTCCTTTCCTTTTCTTTTCCGATTTTCATCAATACCTATACTCAAATTATTTATTTCTATTTAAAAAAGGGGGGTAATATCTAAGAAAATAAAATATTATGTTAAAATACTAAACTTTATTTCATTAAAAGATTAAATTATTACTTAATAACACATTTGAACAAATACATTTCATGGTTTTTAACCCGAATAGAATGACAGGATTTAAGCCGTCGGCTAGTGAGATCCCCAGAAGGACGTCACTAGGCGCCGTTGCCCGGAGTACACCAGGCCCGGCCGACTGCTGTTCCCTTCGGATCCACGAGGATTCCCGGGGACCAGCAGCAAGCGGGCACACGAGGAGGTATCCTGAAACAGTATTCCAATTTTTTTTTTTGTTCAATTTGTGTCAGAAATGCATTTACGCATGCAGGAGGTCGGGAGACCTGGGTTATGTGGGACTAGCTCCTGACGAAGAATACCCACTTTACCTGACAGTACCGTCAATCCCGGATGCCCGTCAGGGTTCTACACAACCTCTCCACACAAATAGGTTACCTACAATAAATATACCTGCCAAACTGCTGAGCAGTTTGTCGGCAGCAGTTCTCACTTCTGTTACACAAATAACCTACTTATGCTTTTAGCTACGCTATTTAAATTAGTTAAGAAAAAAATTAAAACTTTTTTTTTTGTGTTACGCATGCATTTATCTTGATAACTGGGCACACAGCCGCGAGCATTGGTTTCTATTTATTAACTAGACTATTTATTAACTAGAATAATTCAATAAGTCAATCGAAGAACAATACAAAGAGCAATAAGTTCTAAGTCATTAAGCCGTCAGCTGGTCATACCAGTAATGTGTCAAATAACATCTGAAACAAACAAATAAGAAAAAATTGTCAATTACATTTTATTTTATAGTAGCTCGACATAATAGCTTCTCTACGCCTGATGGAAAGCGAAAGAGAAGTCGCCGTGACAACTGACAAGTAACTAGTCAGTTACCTGTCAGTTGCCACTGCTATGCCGGCCCAACCCTAACCCCCCACGAGCTCCGGAAACCCTACTCACCAGCAGAAACACGACCCAGAGGTCATTTTGGCTGCGGTATTCTATAGGGTGGAGGTTCTTCCCCGGACGGGCAGCTCAATTCGAGTGAAGTTTCGCTATGCCCTACCTCTCTTAGACACATAGTATTTAGTAGAAGATGTCTCTAACACGAACAGGTAAGTGACAAAGCAACACTGCTTGAAAATGTTTGGGTTTTAGTAGGAAAATTAATTTACAAATATTAATTAGTGTTATCTCTTAAGTGAACAATCTATATTAATTTTTATTGTGTAAAAACCACGGTAAAAACAATTCTTAACAATCTATATTAAAGTATTCGCGATTTACTACAGTAACAAAACCTCAAGGTTTTTTTTTAATATTGGTCTATAAAATTAATAGATAATAAATAAATAATATCAGACAACTTACATCACATTAGCAATGTAGGTACATTGCTCTAATCGCAAAGTAAGTAGCTTAAGCACTTGTGTTTGTGTTGTGGGGTATCAGAACGACGAAGGTACTATAGTTCATTCGCGTTAAGAAAATAGTCACTAGAGTCACTATTTTCTTAACGCGAATGAACTATACAAATAAATACTTAAATACAAATTATAAGCACCCAGACACGGAACAAACACAACTGTTCATCACACGAGTGTTTGTCCCGGGTGGGAATCGAACCCACGACCCTTGGTTCAAAAGGCAGGGGTCACTACCAATTGAGCCACCGAGCCAATTACTTCGTATCTCATCAAAAATTCTCATCAAAATTAAATATTTTACTTAGACGACATCGTTTTACGTAAAATTAAACCACCAAAAATAGTTGTAATAAGGGAAAAATGTCTTACCATTCTATTCCAATCTTCGCCATATATATCCCTTAAGGTATTATTTATTGTCTCCGAAAAGGAGTTGTCTAGTAGTTTCTCAATGTCTGTAAAAAATCATCAATGAATTAGAATGTATCCATAATACCTATAACTCAAAGGTGATTGAATGACATAGTGATATATCAGCGCACAGCCCAAACCACTGGACGGGTCGGGCTGGGCATGCAGGTACCTACATGTTATGACATAGGCATCCGTTTAGGAAGGATTTTGATAAATTTTTCCCCCAAGGTGACAAAAAAGGGGATGAAACTCTATTCCACGCGGATGAAGTCGCGGGCACAGCTAGTTGTACGTATTTCTAGAACCATAAATATCATAAATGTAGTTACCTAAAGGGTCACATCCTGAGGATGACCCCGACGAAGGGGACGTTTCACAGTCCGTGGTGCAATTCTGCAAAACGACATTTGTATTAATACGTATAATAAAACTTTAGGGGAGACCGGGTACAAAAGTAAAGCGGGTCGAAAGTAACAAATGCTCTCTAGATTTTATCCAATGGGCGGTAAGGTCGCTTTGCCACCTTCAGGTGATAGTCCTGTGTCCTGACTACTCCCCTATATGTATATAAGCCGCAGACGCGCCAGGTTGCGCGGGAAGGTATCCTGAAGAAGATGAAAAAGCACCCAGGAAGACAGCCCCGGAGATGAAGCCCGGGCAAAGATCTGCTCGAGGCCCGTACGCGAGGCCGTCAAAGAGGGACCTCTCATGACCCGGAGTAGTAGTTAAGACCTAGTGTGCATTATATCATGTTTACCAGCTGAATGTCTTACATGTTTTTCAGGAGATAACGCGCATTTGGGCACGCTACTGCTGGGCAGGGCGGGGGGTTCGGGCTCGCGATTCTGCTCGACCTCTTGCTTGCGCTCGCCCTCTTGCTCGCGCTCGCCCTCTTGCTCGACCTGTTGCTCGCGCTCGCCCTCTTGCTCGACCTCTTGTTTGCGCGTGTGCTCACGCTCGTACTCGAGCTGGCAGCGCTCGCGCTCGAGCTCGCGACGGCGCTTGCGCTCGCGTTTGCATTCCCTGCGCGCTTTTTTAATCCCCAACTTGACATCTTTGACTGCAAACATCACACATACGATTATAAAAAGTTAAACGCTAATACAACAAATTAACTAGATACATCAAATTGATCTTACGCTGAGCCATCAACGTCTCGTTAGTTTTTTGTAATGATTCCGCTTCCTTGATCGATCCAATGCATCTGATAGCCATGTGTAGTAGATCTCCTAGGGACACCTGCGTAAAAAAGGAACGAGTGAATATATAATCACATTCCTAATTCTATAAAAAAAAATCAAAAAGTCATAGGCTTTTTCAAAAAAAATGTAAAATCTTTTCTAATAAATAAATGTTATAACAGTTTACATGATTTTTTTAATGAAAATATAATATTGATATTTATTATTATATTTGTAATAATGGGAGTTCTATGGAAATGTAATATGTAAGATATTGATTAGTTAATGTAATTGTGTAATTTGATGTATGTATTAATTTGCTGCGCCCTTCCAGGGTTTCACATGTATACCTTTCACAATGTTCCAGCTTCTGTTACTTTGTAATGTGACAAGTAATAAATGATAGATAGAAACTCTTTATTACAGGAAAATACATAACAAACAAAACAAAGTACAATTTAGGCGGTCTTATCGCTTGTAGCGATCTCTTTCAGACAACCTTCAGGTGGTGGAAACCAGATTCAACAGAGATGGGTAACCTAGTGCAAAACTATCTATTTCATATTATACACACATGTAAAATAATTCTACATAAATATACCAAGTTATACGTATTCCATAGACATACATATAAATACACACATAAATAAATTATACATAATAATATATTACAATAATACATGTCATATATAAACAATAATATTTGAGAATGAATTAAGGAAGATAAGTTAGCAGATGAATGATTTAGAATGTAATTGAATATCTTGTTCTTTGCATATGAATCCACAATGTAGGTAAGTGATATAAACTGTAACATACTTTAGGGTCGCAGCCGACTGCTGCTGTCAGCTCCGCCACAGATGCCGCCAGCTTCTCGCGCCTCTCCCGCTCGTATTCAGCATTGCGCTGGCGACGCTCTATCTAAAATGGACGAGGTAGACAATACAAACATTAAAACGTCATATACTTTTTAAGTCCTTTATACAAATTATCGAAATATTGTTTTAAACATTGACTTACCCTTGTGAGTGGCACCCTGTTGTGGCCGCGTGGCCTGCCCCGACTAGGGCGTGGTGGTTTCCCTTCAACCTATAATAATTGTTAAATTAATTAGGTTAACTGAAAATATTTCAGAATATAACTAGCTGTGCCAGCGGCGTCGCACGCGTGGATATCGGGTTTCATAAATAACGGACTTCCATAAAATGGTGCCTAAGTTTTAAGTTAGACCTCTAGCAATACATTAATGACACTCTTTGACGTCACGCGTAATTTTAACGGGCTATAATATATTTGTCATTTTTGGTCTATTTTACAAATGAAAAAAACTACGTGTCTTTTATTTTGAACAATCTGAAAGATGGACTAAAATTACATTTTTTTACGGCAACAGGCCCATAATGTGGTTTTCACTAATGTATTGCTAGAGGTCTAACTTAAAACTTAGGCACCATTTTATGGAAGTCCGTTATTTACGAAACCCGATATACACGCGTGCGCCGCTGGCACAGCTAGTTAAGCATATGATGATAAATAAATAAACACCTTATTTCAGACAAGTTAGTAAATCCAAAGAAAAGTTAGTAACAATAACTTAGGTACGTATATAGCCTAGTATTAGTAAAAGTTATTAAATTAAATGTATTAGCAGGGTTCTTTTAAATTTTTTAAATATCCTAAAATAATAATTCTTCGCTAGTGTAATCAGAATGCTGTCGTAACTGCCTCTCACTCTTTTTAGCAACGAAGCTGTCTTTTTGCGAATAATCGCTTGAAAACCGTCCTTGCGAGCTCGCGCAAACATATCCGATGCACTACAGTATCTAGGCAGTCCCAACAGCATTCTTAAAGCATTATTATATTGGACGCGCAGAGCATCCAGCGACCTTTTGGAGTATCTGAAACACAGATTACCCGTGTACAGACTCTGGCAGTACGGTTAAATAGGGTAATTTTGACTTCGTCTGTAAATCGTGCAAATCTGGGGGCCAGCATATTGCTCCTGATCGCTAGAGCCCTACGTTCCCTCTCAATATCCATATTGTCCTTCAGGTCATCGGCAAGTATGTGTTCTAGGTACTTGAATGAGGACATTTTTTTTAATTTTGAGACCATTCAAGGATCAGGACCATCTCCTCTATTCTTGCCAGTGACCCCAAAGATCATGTACTCACATTTTTTACATTGTATAATAAACCATGCGAGGCAGCATAGGTTTCACAGATCCTCAGCAGCTTGCTGACCGCCTCCACAGACGGTCCCAGCAGCACCTTGTCGTCTGCATAGCTGATGTTATTAATACTAACCCCACCAACACTGCATCCAACACGACGGCCACTGAGCTCGCCTATAAGAGCGTCCACGTAAAGGTTAAATAACCTAGGGGATATCAGGCCCCCCTGTCGCACCCCGCACTCACGCCTATAGGGTTTACTCAATGTACCGTCCCACTTCACGTGGTTTGTTTGGTAAGCATACCAGTACCTTAGCAAATCACATATCTCGGAGGGTACACCCCTATCCCTCATTTTCCTCCAGAGCACTCTATACGAGACGAGGTCGAAAGCCCTGAAGAGATCGAGAAAGTAGGTTTACGCTGGTGTACCGCGATCTATGTAGTACTGAATGGTGTGCTTCAGACTTAAGATAGCACTTTCAGTGGATAGTCCAGGTCGAATGTCGAAGTCCAGGACGATGACCAACTACCCAGGTCTTAAAACTCCTCCTAGCTTCGTAGTAAGCATTTTTAACGTGATCGTTCCAACCACATACATGCCTGCCCCTCCTCGGACCCCCTCTACGAGTCACTTAGGACTACCTAGCCGCCTCACACGTTACACCGGCTGAGCGGATTGTAATCCGCTCATACAACCCGTCCAGTACAGCTCTGTGTTCCACCAAGCCACAGAAACCCTTAGCACAGTTCTCAAACTCGTGGAGGAAGTCAAATTGTTGCAGTTTTGCATTAGAGAAATCGTGATAGTGCTCTGTTTCCGATCTCGTCCTTTCACTCCATATGAGTTATTGTCTGCCTGCCTACTCGACCGTGGGCCGTAAGTACCACCTCTAAGTTGCATTCCAGACATAAAGGTAAATGTTCTGAAATGTAAACCTCCTCCAAGATACTAACAACCTTAACGATATTCCACGCTGATTTGGATACCAGACAGTGATCTAAGCACCTCCAACTTCCGTGTGCACTGATAAAGGTGTAGTGATACCTATAGATATAGAAATATTGGGGATTGATAGTGATCAATCCCCAATATTTCTATATCTGCACACACCCACGACGTCACAATCAGTACAGAAGTCATTGGGCTCGTTATACTTAGAATAGTTTGTGTGGGTGCGCATTAAAATCCCCCAGTATAAAAACATTTTCTACGTCCCTACTTGCTATGGTAGCACTGATTTCACTCAAAACATCCGTAAAAATTTGTAGGTTGTCTGGGCAGTTTGTAGGCATATAAACTGAAAATATTATAATACTAGCTGCTGCTAGTAGCTCTGCCCGCGTGACTATTCGTATAAAACATAGTCAATGTTAATCCATTGTATAAGCTGTAAAGTTTCATTAAAATGCGTTCAGTAGTTTTTTCGTGATCCAAACAAATTTTCGCATTTATAATAAGTAGGAAGTAGGATTACGACCCGTTGCTGTGGTTGTAATGGCCGCCAATCGAGGGCTGCTAAGAACCTACAACAGAAATTACCTCAAAAATACCCCTCCTCCAGAGAATGGCCACCCCCCCTGAGTCCTTCCCCTCAGTAGACCCGCTGCCGTGTCTACCGCAGACTTACCCGTATATTCAAAATCAGGACTAATCGTGTTTCGGGTATGGATTTCATTAGGAAGTTGCCAGATCTCCTGAAAAGCTACGACTTGGGACATACATACTTTTCTTAAGTCATCTATCGATCGCTTAACCGATTTACAATTAAAACTAGTAAATTTTAAAACATTGTTTATATTTGTACTACCCATAAAATAAAATAATTTTAACTATCTCACTTAGATAGACCTATCATTCGTTCTATACTATATTATTTAAGGAAAATGAATTCATTCATTCATACATAAAATGAACGAAACGCCTAAATATAATGCCTTCTGGCCATAGTTCATCATTTAAAGTTTATAAACATAATATAGTCATTATATTTTCTAAACGTTTTAATGTTTAACTTTTTTAGCGACACAGTTTCTTTCGTTTTGTCTGTTTGTACACCTGAAAAAGGTCTACATTAATACATTGTGCATTTAATACAGATTAATAAGCTTATTATTTAAAGAATGTTATTTAAGTGGAGCGCTTGCTGAGGTATCGTAAGTATATAGAGTAATTAGTGTTAGTATTTCAGGTTTATTATCATATTACCTAATTGTCTAGTACTAATATAATAATTACCGGACCATGTGATAAATAATAATATTATAGGCCTAGACATCATTAGTCATAATGTGCGGGCATTATGCATAATGCTCGCATTAATCACTTAGTCTATTACACATAATCCCGCGGCCACACATTGGATTTAACTTTGCGTCCAATCACTGTCCAATGCCTAATACAAAGGCCCTCAATGTCTTCATTGTGTCAAGTATCGATACACACATTGGTGCATTGGACTTAAAACGTTACGTTGGTGCAAATATCTCCAATGTGTGGCCGCGGCATAAAACATTAACTATAGTTCATTCGCGTTAAGAAAATAGTAACTCATCACCGACTGCCGGCCAAGCCACACCCCCTAGCCAATTAAAACGCTAGAAATTATAATTTCTTGTGGTGTGTGGCTTGGCCGGCAGTCGGTGATGAGTCACTATTTTCTTAACGCGAATGAACTATAGAGTATTCAAGACGTCACTCACTTTACGAAACATTACCCATCTTTGGTAACGAAAGGAACGACCAACTGATAGTAACAAATTACCTAAATATCGAACCTTTTAACCAGACCCAAATAATAAACTATTAATAAAACCCAAAAACCTAACTGTCACTGTAACTCAAAAACCCTATAGTGTTCCTGTATCAGCACACTCAATTCAATATTGCAAATAACAAAGTAACCATTGAACCTCTAAATTATAAAAAAAAACATTAGCATTAAACATTAAAGTACAAAATTTCCCAGCAATTATGTCGTCAAATTCATTAACATTATACGTTCAAATGTTGACACTAACGTACCTTGTTCTCCATCGCACAAAATCCAAGAGATCTGCTACACTGACTGTTTAACACACAAGAAGGACACGGAATGCACGTATGTCGTTGCAAGTGTAACGAGTAATGAGAGGGTTGCTCTATGACCTGCATTATATACCTGCGCGGGCGCTTACCTGAGCCAGCCTGCAGTGACCCTTAACACGTAGATTGACCCGTGCAC
This sequence comes from Conogethes punctiferalis, assembly GCA_031163375.1. Classification (NCBI taxonomy): domain Eukaryota; kingdom Metazoa; phylum Arthropoda; class Insecta; order Lepidoptera; family Crambidae; genus Conogethes; species Conogethes punctiferalis. Next base: position 7,024,766 of record CM062093.1, read on the forward strand.
TGTTTGTACACAGGTATTGTTTATCATTAATTTGTGTCTGGACAAACAGGTAATGGGTTAAACTTTGCATTGTTATTTTTATGGTGTTAGAAGCCATTAATGTCAGATGTCAGTAACTGGGTCCTATTCAATCTATCGTTTGACGAATGATTAAGAGTGACACCGCTTGAATAAATTTCCAGAGTTCGATTACGGGGCCGAGAAAAAGTAACTTTCGTTTATTCTGATTTATAACACTATTGTGTTTTAGCTGTTCTTTTTGGGATTGGGTTAATAAATAGAGAATAGACCACACATGTCATACTTTACTGCACACAACGATTGCAGGACCACGTATTACCAAGTTATAATTGTAATTTATAACTAGCTGTGCCGACGGCGTTGCACGCGTTGATATTGGGTTTCAAAAATAATGGACTTCCATAAAATGGTACCTAAATTTTTGAGTTAAACTTCTAGCAATACATGTGAGAAAACCGCATTTAATACCATGTAGTAGTTTTTGCGTGATGCACGATCAAACATACAGATAAAAAATTCTCCCGTTTTCCCAACACTGCTCTGCTCCTATTGATTGTAGCGTGATGAAAAGTACATGCCCAGGAGTATGAAGAATAATTGTACCACAGACAGACAGACAGACAGACAGCAGATAGACAAACATTTTACTGATTGATTTTTTGGCATCAGTATCGATCACTAATCACCCTCTGATAGTTATTTTGAAAATAGATTTCGAAGGAAGGAAATCTTAGGGTATCATCATCATCATCATCAACCTATCACAGCCCACTGCTGTTCGTATGCTTTTCCCCCTGGAAATACCCTTATTAAAATGAAAAATAAACAGACAAGGCTGTGAACGACTGTATTTTTAAAGAAAAAAATAGGCATAAAGCCAATATTAGATAATGGTGATTAATATTTGTTTGGATTATTCTTATTATATTATTAAAAGATTTAGATAGATATTTTTTTAACTACTTATTTTCTCACAATTGAGCCTATTTAAGAATATTTATCTACCTTTTTGTTATCCAAGTCGCAAAACGCTATATCTAAGAATGTGTAATATCGATCGGAGATTTATTTAACATTATAATTTGATATTTAACATATTAGCTGCTTTAAGTGAGTCTTGGTTATTCTCATTTATATTTAGATGCTGCTAGAGACCAGAACTCAAATTACTGGTCATTGTGGGCGAGGCAAGAACATTGGTAAAGTATTGTAGCCTATCAACATTATGGAAGCGTGACAGTTCGTAGTCGCGACGCTACGAGTGTGCTACGAGCTGTAGCGCTACAGCATCGGAGGTGTCTACGACGCGGCAGACAGAAGACCAAGTTTCTAGGAATGAAACAATTTACCAACGATAAAGTGATATAGATAACGTGAAATATCCGATGTATATCAGATTGTGTTTTAATTTTCAATTTAATTTAATTTGTCAACTGAGTGCGGAAGGTTACAGGTCAATTTTGTGTATAATTGTTAACCTGTCTTGTAAACTAATATAACACAAAAAATGGTAAAGACCGCACGTGTAGTTTGAGGACAAATACTAAAGGTCAATGTGCTTACTTGCTCGACGCATTCAGGCTTGTTTGAAAAAATATTGTTGTAAGCACATTTTTTGCTTAATGTTTATTGAAAACAATGTATTTACTGATGTCGGTCTCAGGTAGACTAGTAATTCGTGGTAGCATTATGCTTAATGCCTGGGCATTATGACTAATGATGTCTAGCTATCGGGCAAAGTCACTTTGCAAACTACAATTATACAATCTAAACTTCATTTTATCACATTGTCCGGTCATTATTATATTGCTACTTGACAATTAGGTAATTAATTGATAATGACAGGTTCAGGATATTGTGTTTTTTTTACTTAGGGGCAGCGCAGACGGCACACTTTTTGTGCGATAGAGTCTGCGTCTGAGACATATAAAACTGTAAAACTACACATTGGTCATTATTCATCATCATCATCAGCCTATGCGCAGTTGTTCGGCACTAAGCAAACACCGGGAGGCTTTACCCATAAAATCGCCACCCTGGGCAGGCGGGTTAAGGATCGCAAGACGTAGCAAATCAAATCAAATCTAACTAATCTTAAGACTCATTAATCGTTAATATTAAATACAGTGAGTCAAAAGGAATTAAACTACCATCGGATTCGGATAGATTTCTCGCCCCTGTGACGTCATCAGCTACACCTTTAATCGTGATGGTTATACTACCATCACTCGGTTGCCACCACGGGTAGGTGAGGTGCCTTGGAGTGAAAAGGTGACATTAGTAAGATGACATTAGTGATTACATTGCTAGAAATGTATTCAGTAATGTCATCTTTTGATATTTTTAACCGACTTTGAAAACACGCTTTGAACATGCATAAAATACCTACGAAATTTAAACAAAAACAAATTTTTAGTCAAAAGTTCACTTTAAGTCAAATTTCATCCACCAATATGCATCTTTTTCTCACATTGATATAAATTAATCAATGTGAGAAAAAAGTGCATGATAAAAGAAGTATTTTTTTTAAAAATAACATATGTACTTTTTTGAAGCAAAGTTGTAAAAGCCATTCGAAGCTATGCAAATATTTGTACACTTTGTCAAGAACAAAACTTTGTCCTCTTCAGGTAGCCATAGAAAGTTGGAAACACTCGTCTGTAACATATGTATATGACAACAGAAGCAGGATTAGAATTTCTTAGGAAACGGGGTTCATGGTTCTAGTTGCTTTCAGGTAAGCACATTCTTTGACCCCTATCCACTTTGAAGTTCGCCGAATTCCTCACTTTTTTCTCGCCTATTCAAAGACCTTGTAACTTGACATTTTTAAATTTATGATCGTCTAGTTTTGTTGCTACTTGAGATGAGATTCGAGGATTTTTGCAGACAATTCACAGTCATCATTAACACAACTCATCAATAACATGGCTTCAAATTTATGGCCAAAGTGCAGGATACACTCGTGGTCAATGTTATACTGCCACCAGTCGGTTGCCAGCGTCTCGATTGTTATTCGGCTGTATGCACCACGGGCAGGTGAGGTCGGCTCGGAGAGAAAAGGTGATAGGCGCTCCCTTACATCCCATTACACTGTTTTAATAATAAAATAAAATAAAATAATGTTGCAGTACTCGTAGTTTAATGGTATTTTTCCAATACGCGTTAGAAGGGCATGTCGGCTAAAAGAGGCTCGCTTTCTCTGATCAGTTCGTTAACGACGCACATGAGCTCACGACACCGGTTCTTATTACCTGATGCCGCAAGTTAAAAGCTTTTGTTATGTGATTTATAAATTTGCTTTTATGTATTTTATTTCTATCCGCCCTCGCTTTACAAATCTCTTAAAATATATCAGTGTTTGTCTATTATACATACGAGTACAATGCATTTACTCGTACTGTACCTACATATTTTTTAAACTTCCTGAATCAAAAGCGTCGATGGTTTAGTAGCTAAAGCCGGTGGCTTTCATCCAAGAGGAGGATGGTGTTATGTAGCCTTACCTGCGTTTCAGCTATGGTCAGTTACTATGTAGGTACCTAAACGTCAATGCCATATCAAAATGAACTAATCGGATTTTTTAAAACCGATATTTTGTAGAGGAAACACCATCTACTAATTGCTGTAGTATAATGTTATACTATATCCGGGCTTCACGTGGTCCAAGTTCTTAAATAATTAGGTCAAGGAAAGTAGATAATTAGGCTTACGTTTGAATACTAGCAATGGATGATGTAAAGGAGCGGCCTATCACCTTTTCGCTCCAAGCCAACCTCATCTGCCCGTGGTGCATCAATAACAAACGAAGCGCTGGCAACCTACTGGCGGTATAGCTATCATATTTGAAGGTGTAGCTAAATACCACAGACCGATGACGGGCTGCAGCGTCACCGGCGCGAGAAGTTACTCCCTGCGATCGCCAACCTGCCCAGCGTGGCGTATATCCTCCAGATTTTTGCCCTAAGTGGCGAACAACTGGAAGGGCCTACCTATGTCCAACAGTGGATTGAATAGGCTGATGATGATGACTAAGCCCTACGAAATTCTCCGAGTCAGTTAACAGCCTATAACGGGTATCACCAGCGGCGTAACAAATTCTTTGAAGGAAGCAGACGGATAGCGTCTGCATTACTCACGACACGGCCTCTTGGCTGGGACCTTTCAGGTCGGGGACTAGAGGCACTTTGCCGGTTTGCCCTATCTCACATTTCTCGTCGCTTAGACCACAGTCGCATAGTGCAATAGCTTTGTCGTTACGTACTACGAGCGCAACTGCACTTGTTGAGGTAGTGCCACCTCGCTAACAAGCGTTGCAGCGAGATCTTTTGTTTCCTTGCCAATCGTAGGTACATGTAGGTAGGTAGGTATTTTATTCTTGGATGCATCGTAGCGCGACGTCAGTAAAACATATTCCGAACATTACGTACGAAAAAGGTTGAGTTTTCCTATCAAATAGTTTTCACAAGATTTTTATTCGATTCGTATAAAGCGATTTTGTTAGATTTTACATTGTAGGTAGGTACCCCCATGCAGCTACACGTTCAATTTATGATAGTACCTTTTTCTCTGAACTTCGTACTGATTATTGTAAGTTATCGTATGTTTTATGTATTTCAATAGGTCAAAATCAAACCTTTCATATTACAGTCTTGCCTGTCTTATGAGTTCTAATATCTGTCTTATAAATTTCTAATCAGCCGGGGAATAAGTTTCCTCTTTCGTCAATTTCAATTTTTTTATTTGCTTACTAAGTGTAGGTACAGTGCAGGTGTTATGACAATGTACGTGTCCAAGACATTAAACTTATTTTTAATTTTAAAAAATTAATGTTTTGTCAACTTCCTCTTCCGGTCTGGCCTCCGGTCTAGCAATACGCATTTTTTGGAGCTCATCCACAATAAATCAATATATCTTCAACGCCAGCCTTTTAATCCACAAAACCAGCATATCTACAGTCCGCTACAGTCTCCGACAGTACGAACCTATGACTTAGTCACCTTTTGGGTATTGCAATTGCAATTCTTGGCCCTAAGGGTAATTGGTATATATGGGTTTTAAAATCAGTCATTACAATCTATTTTAAGTATAATATTTATTATAATCTCCAGTATGGCACAAAGTGATTTGTTATGTTAACGGTTTTCAACTTATTGTAAAACATCAGTGGTTTCAACGCCTCGGTTTGCTAACCAAAACAATAGTTCGGAATATTGCTGATAATATCTTAGCACACACGTATTATTGTCCATTCTTGATAGAGCCTTTTGCAGAGCCTGATAAAATTTGTTTAATAATTCTGGTTTGCCAGCGTTCTGTTAACAAAAAAAAACATGATTAGGTGAAATTGCGTGTGATTATGTTTGAAATTTAGATAGTTCATTTAAAACTAAACACTAATGAGGCTTTACTATAACAGTGAAGAAGCCCAAGTCGCAGATATAGGTAAGTTACCTCCTAGCATAGTCCCTTCTCAGTCACCACCACCAGCTGGCCTGTAACAGGCTTCTTTGTGTCTCGTTTAAGGATCCCATAACATAGTTTGGAAAACGAAAAGGTTAGTCATAAATATTAGGGTGTGTGTGTGATACCCCTGGTTGCCGGTCACCGCTTAACATTGGGCGGGCCGTAGGCTTGTTTGCCACATTCGTGGTATGATCATAGATGATGAGATGTCGCGTCAATTGAGAACAATTTTTTATGACATGACGAAAATGAACTGAGGCCCTACTACAGAAAACGAAAACGATCGTTCGTTGAACGGATCGCGTATTTTTGCCCCATAAATCCCTCTCATTTGTCCCTCCCGTGTTCGAATATCTATACTTATAATAAATCTGTAGAGAGGTCAATTCTGTACATAAAATATTTTTTCAAAATAACTATCAGGGGGTGATAAGTGATCGATACTGATACCAAAAATGCAATCAGTAAAATTTTTGTCTGTCTGTCTGTCTGTCTGTCTGTCTGTATGTTCGTTATAGAAAAAAAAACTACTGAACAGATTTTGACGAAACTTGGTACAATTATTCTTCATACTCCTGGGCAGGTTATAGGATACTTTTCATCACGCTACAATCAATAGGAGCGGAGCAGTGACGGGAAGTGTTGGGAAAACGCGAGAAATTTAAACCTGTATGTTTGAACGCGCATTACGCGAAAACTACTGCATAGAATTGAATGCGGTTTTCACCAATGTATTGCTAGAGGTCTAACTTAAAACTTAGGCACAAGGTATAGATGGGTATTATATGGAAGTCCGTTATTTTTGAAACCCGATATCCACGCGAGCGACGCCGCTGGCACAGCTAGTACAAACTAAAATTCGTTATTGATATATTCGAACACGGGAGGACCAAATGAGAGGGATTTATGGGGCAAAAATACGCGATCCGTTCAACGAACGATCGTTTTCGTTTTCTGTAGTAGGGCCCAGGGGCCCAGGTTAGTCACTGGAGCAAGAAGCTACGCCCTGCGATCGCCAACCCGCCTGCCCAGCGTGGCGATTATGCCCAGGGGCTTTGATGGGTGGTTTCATCGTCTTGTAGCGTTACCTAACATCAGGCGACGTATGTACGTCAACGAATATCTAGAAGCTACTTACGTAATAAGTGATGTAAGCAGACTGTACCACTCGCATTAGCTGCATCATTTCGCATCTCCTCGCGTAAGCCTTTGTATCCATTATGAGAGTGTCTACCGTGCGACCTTCCCCAGGGTTGAGAGCTACTGACTTCGGGGAGCTGTTTGCGCACGCGCCGAGAGCGTCGCACACTTTGACCCATACCTCGACGTCATCCACTGGAATCACAGAGGATTGTTAGTTAAAGAGGACTATGTAAATACTGATTCTGACTAGAACAGAAGATTATTTACTTGCCACAAAAGTGGTACTAAAGGTTTAACAAAATAAGTCTCCCTCTTCGGGAGAACCTGGCAGGAAAACAGGACATAATTAAATCAAATTAATCATAAACAAGTAGGTTACAAGAAACATGATGAATAAAACACCATAACGTAAGATAGGACCACCCCATCTTATACAGTGGGTGTCATACCGACTTAGAAAATATCAGGCATCGTCTACCTGGGTACAAATAAAACCTTCTGCGGTCGCCAACCCGCCTGCCAACCGTTTTGACTAAGGCTAATCCGCCAAATAGCAATTGTTATTGAGTTTGTAAGCTGAAAATGAATCGATTTGTAAGGCTTGATCAAAGTGATGTACCAAAGTAATATTATTATACTACCTATTTACGACCTGCCATCCATTTCATTTTACGTTATCGTCCCTTTCTGTCTCATAGAATACTAGTCATACAAAGTTAGACTTATAAGTACCCATTCTATTATGAAGTATTAGCTGTAGTACAGCTGACATACAGGGTATGATGACAGGCCTACAGATAAATTTTATGATAGATAAGGTAAATTATTAAAATCACACACCACCATAAGGCAAAAAGGTTTCCACATCCCGATGTTCAACGTACGATGCCAACAATATCGTGTCATTGCCCACTGTGCAATAGAAGGAATATTGCAAGGGTATGTTTGGGTCAACTGCTGCAAGAGTGCTTATCCGGAATACCGTCTCCAGAGCGGTTCCTGTTTCAGGGGATATCTGAAACAAATAGGTATATGTCACCGTGAAATTGTAAATACCGTAAGATTATAATCCATCTTGCGAGAAAATTTAACACGTGCTAGTTTTTAATTTAAGTCCTAAACACAGTGCCGGCGGCACGGCCGCCGGGCTAGCCGCCGGTCAAGCCGCCCGTGCACCCGGCGGCATACAATGCCACCCGCGCAAAGGTCTCCTCGGTATTCGGCATAGCCGCTCGGCATGAACCCGGCGGCATTGCCGGCGGCATGTGTGTAGGAACCTTAAAGGTTAAGGATTTCAGTTCGATCGATTATAGTTTACCAAAAAATAAAAGTTAAACTGTAAGCATTATGTTACAGTTCACAATCTTAGAGTTAACAATCTCGGGAGATAGATCATAATCTATCGGTATTTACGGTTTTACGGTGAAAGAAGACGGTACGGTGGGCGGTATTTGTCGAACAACAAAGCCGACCCGAAGTCATTATTTTTGTCTGGCCTCATTCGGTTGGTGATGATTACTTGAATCATTAAATTTTAATGATGATGATGATGAAAGCCGACCTAACGGTCCCCCTATGCAACGACCGTCACCGATACGTTTATTTGATGAAACATAATTATTTTATTTATACATTAAATATTATGTCAATAAATATAATGCATACCTACCTATGGATTGCCGATCAAATTTTAGTCCAGGGTATGATTTGCTGGATGTGGAAATAAACATACCATAACATCCTTCGCTCTAGGTTTCTCATTAAGCTGAAACCAGAGATCAGCATGTACGGATCCCATAGTTTCGCAGTTGAAGGTCAGGGAGCAGCCGCAGTGAGCCACAAAGCGCGCTCGGCCGGGCCTCGCCGGGAACGAAGTGGTGACCTGCCGCCACTCCGTCTCGTTGGAAAAGTCTGCTAACTCGCTCAGGAATTCCTCTTCTAATGAGTGTATTGTTACTGTTCCTGTTAGCGGTTCGCCATGCTGGAAAAGTAGTACAATAGATGTCTATTATATGTACCTAGTTTTTTAATTAGACATCATTATCAGCCTATTGTCCACTGCTGGACATAGGCCTCTCCAAAACAAACATCCGGGTTGGCTATCGCAGGGAATAGCTTCTCGCTCCGCTGATGCTGCTGCCCGTCATCGGTCTGTGGTATTTAACTTCTCCTTCAATTCTGATGGTTATACCGCTACCAGTTGGTTGTCATCGCCTCGTTTGTTATTCGGCAGGATGCACCACGGGCAGGTGAGGTTTGCTTGAAGGAAAAAGATGATACCTACCGCTCCTTTACATCCCATATAATACATAATTAAGACAACTACTTATTGTGCAATAAAGAATATCTATCTATCTAATTTAATTACCTGACACTCTTCACAAGTGTCGTTACTTGTAACTAAATTTGACGATTCTAAGTTTTCCATTGTTGCGAAGTACCAGGAAAGTGTGCAGGATGGAGCTAAGTTGGTTGCATTAGCCACAATACTGACCACGGCACCTTCATTTATAATTCTTGATACTGGACTTAACTGGAAAATATCATAAAACGAATTAGTTGCCAACCTATATTACTTTTAATATCAATTGAAAATTATTGTACGATGAATCGTACATACTAAAAATAATAAAAAATAAAAATAAAAAAGATTTATTGTCTTCTTACAAGATAACATACAGAAAAAAACATCAAAAAATAACCAAACTACAAAAAAAAAGACAATGGGAATTAGCTCAGCTGATGCTGCCACAGGGAATGACCTGGACAGCGCTGGTTTTCAGCTTCTCCCCTGCCCATGAGATGTTGTGTGGGGCAACATAATGTAATGTGGCTGACAATCTTAAATATCTTATCGGTAACAATGCTAATTTATGATTTAACTATATTAAAAATAAAAAAAAAACAAAGAACATGAAAGTAACTAATTATTTAGGTATTTTGTGACAAAACATTGATTGAAGAGTGTATGTGTAAATTGTTGAGTGGTGCCTGTGTGAGTTGATTGTGTGATGTGTGCATGTGTGTGTATGTATGTGTGTGTGTGTGTATTATTTACTATGAACATGTGAAGAAAGATTTTAGGGCTATATTTTTAGTGTAGGTATATTTCAAGTCTTCAGTCATGTATTGCCGCTTAAGTAATGCTGTTTTATATTTTATCTTAAAGCAATGATTCGACATTTCTTTGCGTAGTGGTGGCGGCAAGTCATTCCAAATTTTAGATGCCCTAAACTTGAAACAACCTCGGAATCGGGTGGATTTATAAGCTGACGTAGCTAAAAGATTCATGGACACGGAACGAAGATTTGGTCTGTTCAATTCTTTCTTCCACATCAGCTGCTCGAACAAATAATCAGGACATCTTGTCCAAATGACTCTTTGAACCAGACAAGCATAGTGCAGTTCACGTCTAGCACGCATGTTCAAAATGCCTTTGTTATTCATGAATGGCGTTACATGCGCTCGTTTTGGAACCGAAAAACAAAACCTTACGCAGGCGTTTTGGACTCGTTGGATGCATCTTTCTATGTGACAATTTAACCTTGGTCCATATACTGTGTCACAATAGTTAAAGGGAGATAAAACCAGCGCATCTACAAGACGGATTCGTAGGTCCTCACAAATATAAGGTCTAATCTTGTACAGGGTTTTCAACTTATAAAATGCGTTCCTCACTTTTTCATTTATGTGCTGTTCATATTTTTGCTCGCCATCCATAATCAGTCCCAGATTACGCACAGTTGTCACCTGCTCTATATCTTGTCCATCAATTTTTAACGTTTCTTGGCTTTCTTTGACACTTTTGATTTGATTCTTGGTACCGAAAATTAACATTTTTGATTTTACAGGATTCAGCGTTAAATAGTTTCTTACGGACCAGTCGTGTAATCGTTGGAGATCAGAGTTTATTTCTTTCATTGCGGCTTTTGTGTCTTTTGAAGAAAAGGAGTGAAATATTTGCGTGTCATCAGCATACAAATGGTATTGACATGTTTTAAGATTAGAGGGCAAGTCTGCTGTATAAATGGTAAAGAGGATTGGACTGAGTATTGAGCCTTGCGGCACTCCTCTCGTCAGTCTTCCGACACGGGAACGCTTCTTGTGTCCATTTCCACTCTCCGTTATTACAACCTGTTCTCGATTTGCCAGAAATGTTTTAAACCAAACGCAAGCGTCATGTGAAAATCCATATCCAGAGAGCTTAGCCAGCAAAACGTCATGCTGTAAGCAGTCGAAAGCTCTTGAGTAGTCCAACAGAACCGCAACGCTGCTCAACCCTCTATCCGAAGCTTCTGTCAGTTTGCCTGTCACATGTAATAGAGCACTTTCAGTACCGTGGCCTTTGCGAAATCCCGACTGAAAACTCGGTATAATATTCCCTTCCTGTAAATAAGTTTGTATTTGTTTTAAAACAACCCTTTCCAAGACTTTCGATAACGTAGGTAGTATTGAAATTGGACGAAGATCTTTCATTTCGTCCACGGACTGACTTTTGGGAATAGGCTTAACTAAAGCAGTTTTCCAACAAGCTGGAAAGGTGCTTGATGTAATAGATTTATTTACAATAGCCACAATAATTGGTAAGGTATAATTCAAGGTAAGTTTAATCATATTGATGTTGATATCGTCGTGTCCCATGGCATTGGTTCCAATATTGTAAATAATTTTCTGAACTTCTGGTTCTGTTGTACAAACGAGCTGAAACTCTTTCTCGACATTGCACGCCTTCTTCGTATTTACTGGCGAATCCGTATGCCAGTTAGTACTTGGTAATTTCAAAAAATAATCGTTAATTTTATCGGGATCGTTAAGATGATTCGGTATTTCTTTTCCACATAAGTTAGTATTAGCAGTAGTATTTTTTATATGTCCCCAAAGTTCCTTTGGGTTATTGATATTTTTATTTAAATAACTATTGAAATAAGCTTTCTTTTCCCGTTCTATTGTCGCTGTTACCAAGTTCTTTAGACTACGATAATATTCTTTGGAGCTGTCAGATTTTTCCTTTTGAGCTTTAGCTAGTGCTTCATTCCTTAATTGAATCATGAATTTGACCATGTCTGTAATCCATGGTTTAGGAGGGGCCTTGATATTTACTTTTTTTACTGGTGCGTGTCTATCAAACAGATCAACTATATAACTACTAAAGCATTGAACCATCTGAGTAACATCACTAATTTCTAAAATTGAGTTCCACGCTATGGATTTCAGATCTTCTTCAAATAACTTTTCGTCGATGCTCCGCAAATTACGTGTAAGTATTATCTTGTTGTTGAATTTTGGTTTTTTTATATGAAGGTCAATTAAAACCAATCCGTGATCACTTAGATTTCTATTATGTACAACTGTGACATTTTTGCAGCTGGTAGGATCATTGGTCATAGCAATATCAATTAGCGTCTCAGAGTCGTCGGTCACCCTAGTCGCCTCTGTGACTAATTGCTCCAATCCCTGATGATGACAAAAACTTCGTAGGTCTCTAGCATGCGTAGAGGATTTATTTAAGAGGTCTATGTTGAGATCTCCCAGTATATAGGTTACATTGTAAGACTTCATGCAATTGATAGTTTCACTAAGGGAATCGAGGGTGTCATTGACAGATATATTTCCAGGTCTGTAAGCTGTGCCTATGTTCATTGTCGTTCCTGCAATCTGTACCTCCAGCCATAATTGTTCCAAGACTGAGGTAGGGTGTCGACGAACACGAACACCAATGTTCTCCTTCACATAAAAACCGACACCTCCCCCCCTCTTAGTTTTACGCGCTCGGTGAAAAAATCTATAATTTGGTATGACTGGTCCAGATAGCCCTGATGTATCTTTCAGCCAGGTTTCATTAATTGCCAAGACATCAGGTTTGTAGTTTAGGAACAACACCTCTAATTCATCCTGTCCCGTATTGAGTGACCTAGCATTTAATAGCCCTATCGTCAAACTTTTATTTTTCCGGTTAGCTATCTCTCTTCGTTATATTTATTAGAGTATATAATTGTAAGTAAATAGCTTAAAGCTATATAAATATATTGTGTTTGTGGTGTGTGTAAGTGTATATGTATAGTGATTGTAGTGTATTGGCTGTGTATGTAAGCTTCCATGTTCGTACATAAGATTAAGAAAAAGTAGTGAAAAGAAAATGGTAAAAGCTTGTATTTAAATAAATTATTTTGTTCTAACAACTTGCTAACCAAAAACTCTATGTATATCCTCTACTGACTTGAGACGATGACGTGGTGCTCCAGTTTCACGACGAGCGTAGATTTTCCCGTCCCGGGACCAGACGAACTTCCAGTCGGTTCGCTTCGAAGCTTCTCGGGCCAAGAAGAACAACTGGCGGTTCCGTTTAGTAAGTCTTTCATTAAGATGGAAAGGTTTCGGGGCGCTGGATAAGCCCATGTCGCTGGTGTTGAGAGTGCGCCGCACTCGCGCTGCCGCCAGCACCTGGTCCCGCAGGGCGCGGCGCGCGAGGCGCACGACGACGGGGCGCGGGCGCGCCGCGGGCTCGCCCTGCGCTGGCGCCCGGGTTACTCCCACACGTGAGGCGCTCACCACGTCGCGCTCCTCGATCGCCACACCCAGCTTATTCGATACTGCTAATAATATGTGCATAGTATTTTCATTTTTTTCTTCCGGGATTCCAGTCATTTCCACATCATTTAATAACAGTTCCTGCTCCCTGTCATTCAGTTCATTTTTAATGTCTGTAATACTCTCTATGTACGTTAGTATAGACGGCTCATTTGGTTTCTGCTGCTCGAGGACTGTCACTCTCGTAGAAAGGTCTTCGATGCGCTCATTACAGTTGGCTATATCGGAAGTTAGTCTGTTTACCGTTACCCTGTATTCGTGCATCTCCGAACGAACCGCCTGCAGCTCTTCAAGGATATTTTTGATATCGGCCATCATCTGCCCCATATCCCCGGGGTGAATATCCTCAGACGAGCTCTCTGGAGTTAACTGTTTCCTGGGGCCACTGTGAGCCCGTAATGTAACGTTAGAGTTACATTTACTTGAGTCAGATGTAGATGGAAGAACATCGTTTTTTACGTTCCGTACTGGAGTTTCCGTATTACCAAACTTAGGTTCTTTATTTTTACACAGAGGACACTTCCATGTAGACTTGTTGATCGTGTTGTAAAAACGCATTTCGGAGACGTTAGCACATTGTAGGTCGTAACACAGATAACATATACTGCATTTCAGTAACTGTCGGTCTTTTATTATCATTCGACACCCATTGCAACTTTTTACGTCTTTTACTTTGCTCGGTGAGGGCATTTTCAAAACAAAACACAACGGTCAGCTTGGTCCGAGAAGGCTTTAAGCGTTTAGCGCGCTGCCGAAATTAGTCCTTTATTAGTCGCAAATCCGCTGAGCAGCCGCTGTTTCCGCTGGATCGATGGACGGTTGGTGTCCAAATATGCGTGGCCAAAAGGTCCTAAGCGCCGTGTATTTGATGTCGCTTACGCGTTTACTTCGATAACTGATTGTTTTGACCGTTCCACTTGTGCACTGATTATTTTAGAGTTAGTTATTGATATATTTCTGATTATAGCACAGTTTATGATTAGAAATTTATATCACTGTATGAACTGACAAATAAAGTTTAATGTGTTGTAGTTTTTTTGGTGAATAACTTAAAAAATCCTAATATTTTTCAACAAAAACCGGCACCAATCTCACTGTAGATGTTTACTCTGCGACGTCAGCCTGTACTCATCGTACTCATACTCGTAATTGTATTCTTACCTGTATTACCGGTAATATTGGATCCACAACCATTATTGTTGCATTTACAGTAGTGGTTTGATTTGTTACTTTGGCTGTAGCTGTTATAAAATACCTGAAAGTTGAAATTACCTCTTTACAACAAGTAAACGACTAGGTAATATTGATGCAAAAGTAAACGAAATCGTTTAATTTAATGACTGTTTCCGGATCCATACTCCAGAAGTCCTTTGTATAATAACTTGTGTATACTATATGTATACTATCTTAAAATATTACACACATACCTTTTCAAGAGAATTAAAATAGGTACATAGGTAGTTAAGTAAATTGGTAAAAAACAAGCACTTGCTTCGATTTCAGGTAAATCGACGATAAATCTTGGCTCTCATTTGATTTAAGTAATTCTGTGAAAATACAATTAATTAATACGTACTCCCCCAAATTGGCGAACCCATACGAAAAATACATCGTTTCATTGTCCATAGTCATTCTTGTATTACAAGATTCGCCTTCGTAAGCACACTCCCATTCTACCTAAAAGTCAAAACAGTTTGTTCTGGTTAAGTGTAAAATTAATATAACATTGTTTTAAACATTTGACGACACATATTTTCCGAGATTATAGTCAGTATTAGTCCGAGTATTGTTTTACTTTTTACTTGTCTTATAAAGTTCGCGAAAGAACTAGCTACTTAGTTCATAAGGGCACTCGCACAGGTGAACGAATTAAGCGGACGAGTTCAATATCAATTTAATTTTTAACGTAGGAACATTTATGTAATCAGGGGCCCTATTACAAAAAACGAAAACGATCGTTCGTTGAACGGATCGCGTATTTTTGCCTCTTAAATCCGTCTCATTTGTCCCTCCCGTGTTCTAATATATCAATTGTTTATTTACTGACTGTTAGAGGAGCTGATTCGCAGTAATCATGGCTTATAACTATGGCTTCTATAGTAAAAGGAACATCCTTTGTGATGACCAAGTAGTCCATGTTGAGATAGATTTCTAGTCCTCTTCGTTGCACAGAAAACGGGAGACTGGTCTGAAATAAATATATTTAAACATATATCAAGGAGCGAGAAGCTACGAATCCTAACAGAATGACAATTAATCGTATGATTAATCAATTGAGTGATTATTTAATTTAACTATTGAGTAGGTAGGTACTCGAGCGTCGGATATCAATTGAGTGACTATTTAATTTAATTAATGAGTACTCACGCATCGGAGTATATCAATCAATTGAATAACTAATAATTGAGTGAAATAATAAGTTAAAAGACGGTAGGTACCTAGATATTACCTAATGTGTGTTAATGTTAATATTGTATATTATTTATATGGTAACAGCGGGAGTAGGTGGACGGGGGGGTCAGCAATACAGTCAATTTATTTATGAACTTGCCCTGCTTACCTGGGAAATAAGGTCGCCTGTATTATATCGCATGACTTTACAGTTTACGTTGTAAATAAGGTCTGCTTTCAAACTGCAAGGGCGCACTTCTAGTCTTGAACCTTGTTCTTCCGATACATCCACTGAATCGTTTGATAATAGGCTTTGGACTGTCCAGATAAACTGAAAAAGAATGTCGAATACTTAAGCATAGTACGTATATGATTTTCGTTCCTTAGTTTTTTTACAATTTATCACTAGAGAGCATTTAACCACAATCACACCTGACGTTATGCGATAATGTGGCCCAGAATAGAGTACACTTACTTGGATAAAGCGTATTTAGATCCATAAATATTTAGTTTACTTATTTTAGTTTAATTTACCAAGGTCCCAAGGACCCTTTGGACATGGTAATGAAGGATAGTAGGTACAATAAGTTCTGCGTAATGAATCTTTAATTAAATTTTAGGGGATCTTGCAGACTCAGGAGTCTCAGATTTCACAGAGTTCACGACCAAGGCTGGCTAGGGCATGCAGGGATGCGGCCGTATGTTTCGGTGCTATCTATGTCCCTGCAACTTGCTGCCCACTTGCGACACACGGAGGTTTAGTGGGTGTGCCCTCCTATTTTGGGTGGTGTGAATCCCACACACCATGCCGTATAAAAATTCATAAAAAGGTACCTAATGCATTCGCCTCAAAAAAGGTATCAGGTAATTATACTTACATAATACTCTTGTGTCGGTTGGCACGTCGTGATTTCAGCTTCCACAACGTATACCCCATCTACATAAGCGATCTGAGGCCCCACCAACAGGACCGACAGCATGTCATTCCTGCCCTCAATCATCAATTTTTGGTCACCCTGAGTGTTGTCGATATGGAAACTTTTTGGATCGCTGATATCTCCATTGCTCTCGATCGAACTGACGTTAAAAATATAATCGACTCCTGGAAGAAGCTGTGATAACAAGGTAATATTAAGTGGAAAAGGGTTATGGTACCGTATATAGGTACCATAAGAATCTCATTAGGAGACAGTCTACGAAACGTACGTATACATCAAAGGGTATCGACATATCGTTTCATAACACTTAACCATTTCTGCGCACTAGGCAGCCTAGCTCCGGCAGACAGTCCAACATTATAAGTTTTATTTGAATCCACGTACCAGGCAACTACAAAACCCATACCTTTTTTTTTTTTTTTTTTTTTTTTTATGCCTTGACGCATCCCCGCCACCCGGGGGAGTGACAGGGTATGTGGGACTCACGCCGCCCTTAGGAAAGGAAGGGCGGCACCCTGCCTCGGGATGGAAATGAGGCAGGGAATACCCACTAAAAAACCCCGGTCCCTCCGTCAGGCGCCTAATGGGTGGTGTCATGGGACCTTAGGCCAAGACTGCCACGACACCACTAGCGCGGCCCTTACCTGGACCCTACAGGCCCCCCCATAGGGGGAGCGACGGGAGCGGCCCGAAGGGCCAGTCCACTCCCATTCGACAGCGACGGGGGCCCGTGCAAGGCGAGTGGTGGTGCCCCCGCACCAACCACCCGCTGGGTCCCGTCAGGAGGCTGCTGGCGGTCAAACATCCGCCTATTGCGCCCTCCTCTACGTCGACGCAACGCCGGCGCCGAGGGATCGGCCTCGCGCGCCCGTTCTGCAGCCTCCTTCTGTAAGATAATCGTCTCACAGAAGGAGGCGACAGCCGACCAAGCCTCGCGGCCGCCTAGCATGGCTGTGACGACCGCGGAAAGACTGGATAGGCTGCCGACCACCCCGGACAAAACGGAGCGTTCGGCAACCCATGCAGGACACCAGACGAGAGTGTGGTCGGCCGTGTCCACGTCCGCCCCACACTCCCAGCATTTCGGCGACTCCTCCCGCCCAATGCGGTGCAGGAAGCTGCCGAAACAACCGTGTCCGGTCAGCACCTGCACCAGGCGGTAACAAAACCCATACCTACAAGGTCTTCCATAGCCTGGCTACCAATGAGCGAAAGTAAGTACTTTCTCCATCATCATCATTGGAAAATTCCACGGCTAGCTATAGACCTCACCACTGACTGGACCACACAGCGCCATCTAGCCCCAAACTAAACCGAAGCTTGTACTATGGGTACTTACTAGAAAACTGATAAACTTACTTATAGTTCATTCGCGTTAAGAAAATAGTGACTCATCACCGACTGCCGGCGAATTATAATTTCTAGCGTTTTAATTGGCTAGGCGGCCGGCAGTCGGTGATGAGTCACTATTTTCTTAACGCGAATGAACTATAGATATTTTTTTTTTACCGAGCCATCTTGCAGACGGACACTGCTGCCCGTTTCCTGATATTCCCTTAATCGTCTTATACGACACCCACGGGATGAAATGGGGTGGTTCTAAATACTGAAACCACACGGACAGGATGGAAGATGGACTCCTATCAAACATCATAATGTGGACTTCCGTAAACTGGCTAGTGAGTGAACCCAGTACTTTTGCCATACCTCACTATTTTCAATGATGTAGACATAAGGCTCAGGCGGAGGCTTATTGAGTTGCTTCTCGAGTTCGCGCACGGTCCGCCACAGCAATAGCGTGAAGCGCTGCGCAGGCGCAGGCACCAGCGTGCTCCAGCGCACGGTCCACTCAATACGGATGTCAGCGTCGGCCGCTACCTGTAGACTAAATATATTTTTAGTCTATATATGACGTAGCCTTCACAGCTTGGTAAAACTTGGATGAGGAGGTGGCTGCTTTCACTTGGTCAGACTGACGTTTTGGCGATCGGCCTAGCATTCTCTTGCCTTCGGTGTTGCCAACAATGACCAGTTTTTCCAGGCTGCCATCCTCTCTACGCAGGCATTCATATGGCAGCCTGGAAAAACTGGTCATATATTAGATTAACATATTATTATAGAAACCTCTAATCTGTAGCTAGTGTATTGATAATAATCAAAATTAACGAATTAGGTAGATATCTACTGTTAGCACCAGTAATAAGCATGTTACGTTGGTGTTGACATACGAGTAAGCCAAGCATAAACCAATGATTACTCAAACATATTTAATTCCGCAGAGAATAATACACAAAGCGTGCGTGCATCGCAATGTTGGTGGATTACAATAAGTAAATAGCTTTACCTATTTGTACGAGTAGGTAATGTTTATGAGTTATCCTACATTGTTTATCTATTGCGTCTGATAGTTGATTAACAAGTCATTTGAGAGACTTTTAAGTTGCTATACCTACACGATAGCTCCATTTATTTTGTATGGCTTCTATCACCATGATGCCTTAATTTATTGCTTGTGAACTGACTAAATATGAATCAACAACTGACCATTACTAGTAATTAGTCGGAATAAAATTAATGAAATTGAATAGGTATATTAATAGGTATGTAAGTAAATCGTTACCTTGGTACTCTATTAAGCTATTCTAACTTTAATCGGTGTCCCGTTTCACAGGTTTTTACGAATACTTTATTGCGACAGCTGTAGTTAACGACGTGGTTAAAATATTAGAGAAAATTGGTTAAATTTCTTTTCATCCCAAAAATAATATATTTCGGTGCAAAATATTTCATAGCCATCCCTCCCGTTTATTTACGACCGAGTTGCGTCTACTTCTACCATGAGACAGACCAAGTGATTCACACCACTTGCAACAGATGGCGCTGGCTGGGAATTTTAACCGCTGCCCTTACCAACATCACTCCTAAATTCGGCCGCATATCAGTCTGGAATACCCGCATAATAACTTTGAAGCGGTATGTTATTTATCATTTCAATTGAAAAGGTTATCATTTAGGTAGGGCTAAATATTGTAAGAGACCGTTAAAACATCTTTTCGCTCAAAGCCAACTTCCCCTGCCCGTGGTGCATCCTACCGAATAACAAACGAGGGGCTGGCAACCGACTGGTAGCGGTATATAGTCAACTCGCCGGCTCGGCGGCGTGGCGATTATGGGTATATCCTCCAGATGTTTTTCCTAAGTGGCGACCAACGAGAGAGGTCTATGTCCAGCAGTGGACTACAATAGGCTGATGATGATGATGATGAGGGCTAATCTCTAACTTGGTACGTAATCAATCCTCTTAGGCACTTGTTATGAATTGTTTAGATATGAAAAGGTACTTACGTGATAATAGTATTATCAGGTTTTTCAACCACAGCATTTTCATCCTTTGGGCAGATAAATTCTGGCGCCAAAATGCGGAACTTAGCGTCTCGCGCTCCAGCCTGTCCCACCTAACACATTTTCTTTTATGATTTATTTAAGTAGGTAAACATAATATTGAAATTTTCAAGATTACGTCTTTTTATTGAACACCAAAAAATATTACTTAGACTAGGCACAGGCTATCTTTTGAAGAGAGGTAGGGCATAGCGAATCTTCGCTCGAACTGAGCTGCCCGTCCGGGGAAGGACCTCCACCCTATAAAATACCGCAGCCAAATGACCTTCGGGTCGTGTTTCTGCTGGTGACTAGGGTGTCCGGAGCTCGTGGGAGGTTAGGGTTGGGCCGGCATGGCAGTGGCAACTGACAGGTAATTTACCAGTTACTTGCCAGTTGTCACAGCGACTTGGGCCTCTCTTTCGCTTTCCATCAGGCGTAGGGATGTTATGTCGAGCCACTATAAAAAAAGGTAGTATAACTTAATAAAATAATAACCCAAGATATTCCGCCCTGAGCCACACAGCGTATTCCCGTCCCAAAACTAAGACGAAACTTGTACTATGGGTACTAGATAACTCACTAACAAACTCCTCATCACTCATTCAAGATATATTTTTTTTTTGTAAATAAATTCATATTTCATTCAGAAAACGCAGAGATCAATATCAACAGATATTATGTTTATGCACATAAATATTTGTACTGTACGGGCATCGAACCGTCGACCACAGTATTAGAGGCGGCGTTTACTACTACTGATCCAAATTGATCAATGTCAACAAATACTCGACTTAATTAAAAGTAAGCACTACTTATGGGTAGGATATTTGTTATAAAATTGTATAGTTATTAGCGAT
This sequence comes from Conogethes punctiferalis, assembly GCA_031163375.1. Classification (NCBI taxonomy): domain Eukaryota; kingdom Metazoa; phylum Arthropoda; class Insecta; order Lepidoptera; family Crambidae; genus Conogethes; species Conogethes punctiferalis. The sequence goes on from CM062093.1 coordinate 7,045,554, forward strand.
CTCTTCGTTTAGTGTCAGTCTACCGATTTCAGACTAAGTCGGTAGTTAATAATAAAATTAGTATCCAAATGGAATAAAAATACAATGCGTTAAGGTTGAAATTAAGTAGGTACCTATTTATCTTAGTAATCAGTAAATATCTCCAATATAATTATAATTTACTTACCACATTTGTTACTAAAGACGCAATGAATATAATAATCAAGAAACTGTTACCACAGGGATACATTTTTATTGAAAATTTTAATAATAGCTCCAACAGATAAGCTTTAATACTTAGATATGGGTATAAATTGGAAGGTTCACCCTCCAAAGCACGGTAAAGGGAACTGACGCAGTGCTGACTGTCGGTGCAGCTGAAATCGCGTGTAAAACAATAGATTAGATCAATGCCATGCAAATATTGTGTAATGTTTGTCAATATGTCTGACTAAGTAAGCCTAATTGTAAATTATGATTTGTAACAGAGGCAAAATCGATGAAAGTGGCGAAGAATTAGAGAGACCTATGTACAGCAGTGGACTGTGTTAGGCCGATGATGTGAATATTATTTTGGTGTACTTATATAAAATGTGAAAGATTGTAGCGAATCTTCGTTCGAATTGAGCTGCCTGTCCGAGGAAGGGCCTCTACCCTATAAAATACCGCAGCCAAAGACATGGCGGTGGCAACTGACAGATAACTGACCAGTTACTTGCCCGTTGTCACAGCGAATTGGGCTTCTCTTTCGCTTTTCTTAGCGTAGGGAGTATCGAGCTACTATAATAAAAAAAAATGTTTATTCTTGAAAAGAAAGTACCTGTACTAACAATGTATTGTCTATGACTGCTCCACTAGGTTAACCTATCATAATACCTTAAACACAATTAGTTTTTATATTGCAATTAATAATGCATATTGAATTAAATAAATAAATAAATAAATAAATAAATAAATAACCCAAGACATGCCACGCTGGGCCACACAGAGCCATCTAGCCCCAAACTAAGCCGAAGCTTGTACTATGGGTACTAGACAACTGATAAACTTACTTAGATACTTTTTTTTTTTGTAAATAAATACATATTATACATAGAAAACACCCAGACCAATACAAACAGACATGTTCATGCACACAAATGTTTGTAATGTGCGGGGATCGAACCCACGACCCTTGGCTCAGAAGGCAGAGGTCACTACCAATTGAGCCACCGAGCCTGACATCTATTTTTGTTACTTAAAAAGCTCATATTCTACCTACGTAATAGGTAATATTGCTTCGTTAACCAGGTGCCATGAAACATAATTAGCAATGTAAATTTAATTCATGTCGTTTACGATTTACTTAGTTGGCATAAATTGCTCTAAGAAGTAATTACCATAATTTAATGTTTGTCTATGTTTGGCCAAAACTTTTACATCTAACTATTTACTTATTATATTTTACGAAGGTAAATAATGTTATTCGTAGATTAGGTATATTAATTACCTACATATAGTGCAGTCAATGAAGCATTATAGGTCCGAATTTTTTTACTGTGATCCGATTTGCATGAAATTTTGGAATTAGGCTCATCTTACCATTAACTTCAAAAGTGAAAATGATTTGAACTCCGCCACCACCATGGGGGTGGTTGCCATCCCTTCTTGGGGGTCAATGGTTGTTTTTTCAAAATAACCTCGGATATCGATTGAAGATCTAATTTTAAGCAAAAAAGTTTCTATAAAGTTTCTCGAAAAATCTAATACTTTTCAAGTTATTGGCAATTGAAAATTCGCAAATTTTTCACGATTTTCATCAGTTTTTTTCAAATATCTCCAAAAATATACGTTTTATCGAAAATTTTATAAGGAACGAAACTGTAGCAGGTAAAAAAATAAACAATTTGGTTTTTTACAAAGTATTCTAAGTGCAATATTAAGCTAGATATTAAAGATCAAAGCCGTTTTTTATTTTATCTGAAATTTCATCGATGTAGTCTATGCCATCTAGCAGCGAGCAAATGCATTTTATGCTTTCTAATCGAAAAGGGTTTTGTAGTGCTTGAAATAAGCTTTAAAATGAGCTTTATCAAAAGTCTTTTGCACGTAAAATAAGTGAGCTATATTGCAAATAAGCGGAGCATCGAATGTTTTTTCTTTTCAATCAATGGGTTTAAATAAGTGCCATTTCCACCAAAACTAAAATTAATCATATTCCACCTAGAATTAACTTTATTATGAAGAGTTTTATAGATTGTATTAGTTTGGCTGCTTTAGGACACATAGTTTTCAAAAAAGTCACGATTAAGGGAGGCTGTGATTGCGCTGCCACGCGCTCTTTAAACAATCATATCTCCGTCAATTTTTATTTGATAGAAAAAACAAAAAAACCAAATTGTTTGTCAGAAAAATACCTAAATTTTTAATTTTAGTTTTGGTGGAAATGGCACTTATTTAAACCCATTGATTGAAAAGAAAAAACATTCGATGCTCCGCTTATTTGCAATATAGCTCACTTATTTTACGTGCAAAAGACTTTTGATAAAGCTCATTTTAAAGCTTATTTCAAGCACTACAAAACCCTTTTCGATTAGAAAGCATAAAATGCATTTGCTCGCTGCTAGATGGCATTGACTACATCGATGAAATTTCAGATAAAATAAAAAACGGCTTTGATCTTTAATATCTAGCTTAATATTGCACTTAGAATACTTTGTAAAAAACCAAATTGTTTATTTTTTTACCTGCTACAGTTTCGTTCCTTATAAAATTTTCGATAAAACGTATATTTTTGGAGATATTTGAAAAAAACTGATGAAAATCGTGAAAAATTTGCGAATTTTCAATTGCCAATAACTTGAAAAGTATTAGATTTTACGAGAAACTTTATAGAAACTTTTTTGCTTAAAATTAGATCTTCAATCGATATCCGAGGTTATTTTGAAAAAACAACCATTGACCCCCGAGAAGGGGTGGCAACCACCCCCATGGTGGTGGCGGAGTTCAAATCATTTTCACTTTTGAAGTTAATGGTAAGATGAGCCTAATTCCAAAATTTCATGCAAATCGGATCACAGTAAAAAAATTCGGAGGTTAGCCCGTATTTTTCGCTTCATTGACTGCACTAATAATATATGTAGGTACTGGTATCGTATTAAATCTTATAAAAAATCTCTTTCGTAAAATTTTACTTTCTCACAAATTGAAACCAAATGAACGGATTTCGGGTAATTACTCGTATTTTCGGGTAATAATTTTGCAAAAGTTTGACATCCGTTTGTACTATTAACTAGCTGTGCCAGCGGCGTCGCGTGCGACGAAAAAATAACGGACTTCCATAAAATGGTGCCTAAATTTTAAGTTTAGCCTCTAACAATACTACGGTGAAAATATAATTCAATTACATGCACTAGTTTTTGCGTGATGCGCGTTCAAACATACAGATAAAAATTTCTCCCGTTTTCCCAACATTTTCCTTCACTACTCTGCTCCTATTAATCGTAGCGTGATGAAAAGTATACTATAACCTGCCCAGGAATATGAAGAATAATTGTACTAAACTTCGTTAAAATCCGTTCAGTAGTTTTTGTTTCTATAACGAACATACAGACAGACAAATATTTTACTGATTGCATTTTGGCATCAGTATCGATCACTAATCATCCTCTAATAGTTATCTATATTATATAAAGCTCGATTACCACTCACTCACTGACTCACTCATCGGGGGTTTTTTTCGGGTAGTTGGGGGGTGATTTCGGTTGGAATGTTGATTTAAGGGTATTTAATTTTTTAATCAAAGCAGCTTTACGGGGAGAAAATAAAAAAAATCCAAGATGGCGGCGGTTTTTCGCGAAAAAAAAAAATTAAAATGTATAGAATGACCGTGGTGCGCATAGTGTGTAGGAATTGTCTATGGAAGATGTGAACGTGAAAGTTGAAAAAAAATAAAAAAACAAGATGGCCGCGCCGCCATCTTGGATTGAAAATTGGTTTTGGACTCACGTTTGCGCGGTCATAGCGTCGCGATGTTTACAGATGGCGGCAAGATTTTTTTTCATTATTGCCACAGATATAGTCGAGTGTCGACCGATGACCATAGACTATAGAAAAACAATATGGCGGCGCCGCTGGCGGTCATTTTGTCCCAAGAATAATTTTTGCGTTTTTCAAATTGATTTTTCATACTGTTGGCAACACTGGATCGATTCGGGTAGTATGGGGCGGTGGTAGAATTTTTATTGGTGTATTGGTAGGTTTTTTAATTTCTACCAAATTGATGGTAGTTTTTGGCCCAGGGCCCCAAATATGGGTGGAAAGATTTTGACGTGTATCCAATTTTCGAGTATGCAGTTTTATGGCAACCCCGGCTGGTATTGGCCTCATGGTAGTTTTGGAGAAAAATTCTAGCAACACTGGTTTTGGCGGACAAAAATGTGTTTTCGCAGTAGTCATTTTCCAAAGTCTCTCTGGGTCCGGGGTATCAACTTAAAAAAAAAGTGAAAATTGGCTCTGGTCCGGAATGTAGTCTAGAATACAGGAAAAATACGGCCAAGTCGATATCCAAGATGGCGGCGGCGCTGGCGGCCATTTTGTAAAAAAGTTTGGTTTTCGAAAATTTCAAAATGGATTTTCAGTGTGATGGCAACATTTTATGGAATTGCAATGTACAGGTCGGTTATTTGGTAGGTCATTGTGTGTTGCCAGGTATAAAAATATTTTTGACTTTTTCGATAGTTTTTGAGATATGGCCCAAAAAAGTCGAAAGTAGAAGGACCAACATTTTAAATAAAAAGTTGCCATGTGCTCACAGATTTAGCCTATTAGAATGACATTTGACCATTTTTATCTTGGTGGCCTGGCAACACTCGGCACGGCGGGGAGAAGAAATTTTTTGGCAATGCCTTTTTCGCCGAGCTGTCTGGCCGCCAGGACGCTTGGCAGAAAAAAAGTAAAAATGCCAATCGACGCCATATATAGTGTAGTATATGGGAAAAATCCGAAACGTTAGACTTTCAAGATGGCGGCCGCGCTGGCGGCCATTTTGTGAAAAAATTGCATTTTCGAAAGATAAAAAATGGATTTTCGGGTATATAGCAACATTTGAGCGGGGTGCAATGTACTAGGCCAATGTGTGTATGGTCATTATGTATTGCCAGGAAAAAAAATAATTCTGGCAATTTTGGTAGTTTTTGAGAAATGCCCCGAAAAAGTCGAAAATAGAAATAATGACATTTCGTAAAAATTATTCCCAGGAGCATAGAAGAGGGGCCCATTAAAATGACATTTGACTATTTTTATCTTCGTCATCTGGCAACACTGGGATAGACGGTGGCTCAAACTTTTTTCAAAGGGGTCCCTACCAGGAGCCCTGGTCGCCCACTTTGTATGACGCGAAAAAAGACTGTGAATGCCATTTAGTGTGTAATATAGTTGTTACTGAGCACCGTGTACCAAAAGTTTGAAAAACAAAATGGCGGATAGACGGGCGGCCATTTTGTATAAAAGTTAGGTTTGCGAAAATTTTAATGTAGTTTTTGGGGTGGAAGGGTGCGTCTGAGAAATAAAAGTCCGGGGGCTCTTTTGGAGGTCTTCTAATAAGCTATGAAATGGTGAAAAAATTTACCCCATTTTTAGGGTAATTTCCGAGATTTACCCCGAAACGTAAATTCGCGATATTTTAAAAACCAAGTATGAGGTCCTGTCAAAAATGGTCCACAGACTCCATTGAGGCTCCAAATGACCTCATAAATTCAGCAGAAATAAAAAAAAAGCCAACTCAAAAATCACGATTTCCCATACAAGTGACGAACATACTTACGTTACTTGACGTGACGAACATACTTGCGATACTTGATGTGACGAACATACTTACGATACTTGTTGTGACGAACATACTTACGATACTTGATGTGACGAACATACTTACATTACTTAACGTGACGAACATTCTTATGGTATCTACTATGACATGCAAGACCGAAGGTCGAGATCTGCGCAGGGCGAAGCCCAGAGCAGTGCCCCTAGGAGTTTGCGGCCACTAATGAAAAAAAAAACTATGCGAGGCCGCAGGCCGAGCGAGCCCATCCTCTTTTAGTTACGTTACCATAATACGCGAGACCGAAAGTCGAGCCCTGCGTAGGGCGAAGCCCGTAGCAGTTCCCCAAGGAATAATTCACCTACTTATGATAAAAAAACTATGCGAGGCCGTAGGCCGAGCGAGCCCAAGCTCTTTTAGTTACGCTACTGTAACAGGCGAGACCGAAGGTCGAGCCCTGCGTAGGGCAAAGCCCGGAGCAGTGCCCCAAGGAGTGTTTACCTACTAATGTAAAAAAACTATGCGAGGCCGCAGGCCGAGCGAGCCCACCTTCTTTTAGTTACGCTACCATAATACGCGAGACCGAAGGTCGAGCCCTGCGTAGGGCGAAGCCCGTAGCAGTGCCCCAAGGAATATTCATCTACTTATGAAAAAAAAACTATGCGAGGCCGCAGGCCGAGCGAGCCCGTCCTCTTTTAGTTACGCTACCATAATACGCGAGACCGAAGGTTGAGCCCTGCGTAGGGCGAAGCCCGGAGCAGTGCACCAAAGAGTATTCACCCACTTATGAAAAAAAAAACTATGCGAGGCCGTAGGTCGAGCGAGCCCAAGCTCTTTTAGTTACGCTACTGTAAAAGGCGAGACCGAAGGTCGAGCCCTGCGTAGGGCGAAGCCCGGAGCAGTGCCCCAAGGAGTGTTTATCTACTAATGTAAAAAAAACTATGCGAGGCCGCAGGCCGAGCGAGCCCACCTTCTTTTAGTTACGCTACCATAATACGCGAGACCGAAGGTCGAGCCCTGTGTAGGGCGAAGCCCGGAGCAGCGCCCCAAAGAGTATGTACCCACCAATGAAAAAAAATACTTTGCGAGGCCGCAGGCCGAGCGAGCCGACCCAACAACGCCGCGGAGGGCGAAGCCCGGAGCGGCTGGCGCCCCAAGGAGCCCCCACACAAAAACAAAATCAACGAACCACAAAAAAGCCCACCGCGCCCGCCCACGCGGACGGTACAACCCAGAAAAGTAATTTCGCGAGGCCGCAGGCCGAGCTGCGTATCGCGAGGCCGCAGGCCGAGCTCCGCGTAGGGCGAAGCCCGGAGCGTCCAGCGTCGCAGACCTAGCTTGAGCACGCACGCGCGAAGAGCGTGCGGCGAAAGCTAGTCTATATTATATAAAGCTCGATTACCACTCACTCACTGACTCATCGGGGGTGTTTTTCGGTCATTTAGAGGGATAAAATGGGAAAATGATGTAGGGTGACTGTAAATCGGGCGCCAATCGAAACAGGTTTTTGTGGTTTTTTTTTTCAAAATCCAAGATGGCGGCCATGTTGGTGGTTGTATCTCTCTAACTATCTATCGGATCGCTGTCAAATTTTTGGGACTTATTGACTGGGTGAAATGATTAAATTTAAAAAAATAAAATGTCGAAAAAACAAAATGGCGGCGCCGCCATCTTGGATCGAAAATGCGATTTCGACTGTTTCGAGACCCATGTTTGCGTGGTCATAGCGTCGCAGTCTATTGAGATATTGGCAAACTTTTTTTTTAAAACTGTCACGGTGACCATAGACTATGGAAAAACAATATGGCGGCGCCGCTGGCGGCCATTTTGTCCCAAGAAAAATTTTTGCATTTTTTTAATTGATTTTTCTCTCTGATGGCAACACTAAATCGATTGGGTTAGTATGGAGTGTTGGTAGGTTATTTATCGGTCTATTGGTAGGTTTTTTAATTTCTACCAAATTGATGGTAGTTTTTGCCACAGGGCCCCAAATATGAGTGGCAAAAGTGTGACGTGTATTCAAATTCCGAGTATGCAGTTTTATGGCAACCCCGGCTGGTATTGGCCTCATGGTAGTTTTGGAGAAAAATTCTGGCAACACTGGTTTTGGCGGGTAAAAATGTGTTTTTGCAGTAGTCATTTCCAAAGTCTCTCTGGGTCCAGGGTATTAATAAAAAAAAAAGTAAAAAATGACTCTGGTCCGGTATATAGTCTAAAATACAGGAAAACTATAGGCGTTTCGATATTCAAGATGGCGCCGGCGCTGGCGGCCATTTTGTAAAAAAGTTTGGTTTTCGAAAATTTTAAAATGGATTTTCAGTGTGATGGCAACATTTTACAAAATTTCAATGTATTAGTCGGTTATCCGTTGGATTAATGTGTGTTGCCAGGTATAAAAATATTTTTGACTTTTTCAATAGTTTTCGAGATATGGCCCAAAAAGTTCGAAAGTAGAAGGACCAACATTTTAAATAAAAAGTTGCCATGTGCTCACAGGCTTGGCCCATTAGAATGACATTTGACCATTTTTATCTTGGTGGCCTGGCAACACTCGGCACGGCGGGGAGAAGAAATTTTTCGGCAATGCCTTTTTCGCCGAGCTGTCTGGCCGCCAGGACGCTTGGCAGAAAAAAAGTAAAAATGCCAATCGACGCCATATATAGTGTAGTATATGGGAAAAATCCGAAACGTCAGACTTTCAAGATGGCGGCCGCGCTGGCGGCCATTTTGTGAAAAAATTGCATTTTCGAAAGTTAAAAAATGGATTTTCGGGTATATAGCAGCATTTGAGCGGGGTGCAATGTACTAGGCCAATGTGTGTATGGTCATTATGTATTGCCAGGAAAAAAAATAATTCTGGCAATTTTGGTAGTTTTTGAGAAATGCCCCGAAAAAGTCGAAAATAGAAATAATGACATTTCGTAGAAATTATTCCCAGGAGCATAGAAGAGGGGCCCATTAAAATGACATTTGACTATTTTTATCTTCGTCATCTGGCAACACTGGGATAGACGGTGGCTCAAACTTTTTTAAAAGGGGTCCCTTCGAGGGGTCCTGGTCGCCCACTTTGTATGACGCGAAAAAAAACTGTGAATGCCATTTAGTGTGTAATATAGTTGTCACTAACTGCTGGGTACCAATAGTTGGAAAAACAAAATGGCGGATAAACAGGCGGCCATTTTGTAAAAAAGTTAGGTTTTCGAAAATTTCAAAGTGACTTTTGGGGCAGAAGGGAGTATTTAAGAAGAAAAAGTCCGGGGGCTCTTTTAAAGGTCTCCTAATTATCTATGAACTGGTGTAAAAATTTACCCCATTTTTAGGGTAATTTCTGAGATTTACCCCGAAACGTAAATTCGCGAAATCTTGAAAACCAAGTATGAGGTCCTGTCAAAAATGGTCCACAGATTACGTAGAAGTCCCAAAAGGCCCCATAAATAAACTAGGAAGAAAAAAAAAGTTAATTCAAAAATCACGATTTCCCATACAAGTGACGAACATACTTACGATACTTGATGTGACGAACATACTTACGATACTTGATGTGACGAACATACTTACGTTACTGTGTAAGAATGTTCGTCACTTGTATGGGATCGTTAAATATAACGTGACTAACATTTTTATGGCATCTACTATGACATGCGAGACCGAAGGTCGAGCCCTGCGTAGGGCGAAGCCCGGAGCAGCGCCCCAAGGAGTGTGCACCCACTAATGAAAAAAAAAGCTTTGCGAGGCCGCAGGCCGAGCGAGCCGACCCAACAACGCCGCGGAGGGCGAAGCCCGGAGCGGCTGGCGCCCCAAGGAGCCCCCACACAAAACCGAATCAACGAACCACAAAAAAGCCCACCGCGCCCGCCCACGCGGACGTTACAACCCAGAAAAGTAATTTCGCGAGGCCGCAGGCCGAGCTGCGTATCGCGAGGCCGCAGGCCGAGCTCCGCGTAGGGCGAAGCCCGGAGCGTCCAGCGTCGCAGACCTAGCTTGAGCACGCACGCGCGAAGAGCGTGCGGCGAAAGCTAGTCTATAATATATAAAGCTAAATTACCACTCACTGACTCACTGACTGATCAGGGGTGTTTTTCGGGTGGAAAGAGTTTGTCTATGGTCGGGATGTTAACTTAAAGGTACCTAAATTTTTAATCAAAACAGGTTTTTGAAAAAAAAATCCAAAAAAAACAAGATGGCGGCGGTTTTTCGCAAAAAAAAAAGTTTAAAATGTATAGAATGACCAAGCGGCGCATACTGTCTTCGAATTGTCTATGAAAGTTGTAAACGTCAAAATTAAGAAAAAATAAAAAAACAAGATGGCCACGCCGCCATCTTGGATTGAAAATTCGTTTTGGACTCATGTTTGCGTGGTCATAGTGTCTCGGTGTTTACAGATAGCGGCAAGATTTTTTTTTATTTTCGTCACAGATATAGTCGAATGTCGACCGGTGACCATAGACTAAAGAAAAACAATATGGCGGCGCTGCTGGCGGCCATTTTGTCCCAAGAAATTTTTTTGCGTTTTTCAAATTGATTTTTCATACTGTTGGCAACACTGGATCGATTCGGTTAGTATTGAGCAGTGGTAGGATATTTATCAGTCTATTGGTAGGTTTTATAATTTCTACCAAATTGATGGTAGTTTTTGGCCCAGGGCTCCAAATATGAGTGGAAAAATTTTGACGTGTATCCAATTTTCGAGTATGCAGATTTATGGCAACCCCGGCTGATATTGGCCACAGGGTAGTTTTGGAGAAAAATTCTGGCAACACTGGTTTTGACGGGCAAAAACAATTTTGAGCAGTAGTCATTTTCCAGAAGTTCTGTGGATCCAAGGATGCACTTAAGAAAAAAAATAAAAATTGTCTCTGCTCCAGTATATAGTCTAGAATACAGGAAAAATATAGACTTTGGGATAGCCAAGATGGCGGCGGCGCTGGCGGCCATTTTGTAAAAAAGTTTGGTTTTCGAAAATTTCAAAATGGATTTTCAGTGTGATGGCAACATTTTACAGAATTGCAATGTACTGGTCGGTTATCCGTTAGGTTATTGTGTGTTGCCGGGTATAAAAATATTTTTGACGTTTTTGATAGTTTTCGAGATATGGTCCAGAAAGGTCGAAAGTAGAAGGACCAGCATTTTAAATAAAAAGTTGCCATGTACTTAAAGGTTTAGCCCATTAGAATGACATTTGACCATTTTTATCTTGGTGGCCTGGCAACACTCGGCACGGCGGGGAAAACATTTTTTTTGACAATGCCATTTTTGGCTTATACTTTGAGCATTCCGGCAAATGGCAGAAAAAAAGTAAAAATGCCATCCGTTGCCATATATGGTCAGGTATATGGGAAAATTCCGATTTTTTCGATTTTCAAGATGGCGTCGGCGCTGGCGGCCATTTTGTGAAAAAGTTTGATTTTGGAAAATTTCAAAATGGATTTTCAGTGTGATGGCAACATTTTACAGAATTGCAATGTACTGGTCGGTTATCCTTTAGATTATTATGTGTTGCCAGGTATAAAAATATTTTTGGCTTTTTTGATAGTTTTTGAGATATGGTCCAAAAAAGTCGAAAGTAGAAGGACCAAAATTTTAAATAAAAAATTGCCATGTACTTATAGGTTTGACCCATTAAAATGACATTTGACTATTTTTATCTTGGTGGCCTGGCAACACTCGGCGCGGCGGGGCAACAAATTTTTTGGCAATGCCTTTTTCGGCGAGCTAGCTGGCCGCCAAGATGCTTGGCAGGAAAAAAGTAAAAATGCCAATCGACGTCATATATAGTGTAGTATATGGGAAAAATCCGAAAAGTCAGACTTTCAAGATGGCGGCTGCGCTGGCGGCCATTTTGTAAAACAGTTAGGTTTTCGAAAATTTCAAAGTGACTTTTGGGGTAGAAGGTTGCATCTGAGAAAAAAAAGTCCGGGGGCTCTTTTGAAGGTCTCTTAATTATCTATTAAGTGGTTTAAAAATTTACCCCATTTTTTGGGTAAATTCGGAGATTTACCCCAAAACGTAAATTCGCAATATTTTAAAAACCAAGTATGAGGTCCTGTCAAAAATGGTCCACAGACTCCATTGAGGCCCCAAATGACTTCATAATTCAGCAGGAATAAAAAAAAGCCAACTCAAAAATCACGATTTCCCATACAAGTGACGAACATACTTACGTTACTTGACGTGACGAATATACTTACGATACTTGATGTGACGAACATACTTACGATACTTGGTGTGACGAACATACTTACGATACTTGGTGTGACGAACATACTTACGATACTTGGTGTGACGAACATACTTACATTACTTAACGTGACGAACATACTTACATTACTTAACGTGACGAACATTCTTATGGTATCTACTATGACATGTGAGACCGAAGGTCGAGCCCTGCGCAGGGCGAAGCCCGGAGCAGTGCCCCAAGGAGTATGCGCCCACTAAAGAAAAAAAAAATTATGCGAGGCCGCAGGCCGAGCGAGCCCATCCTCTTTTAGTTACGCTACCATAATACGCGAGACCGAAGGTCGAGCTCTGCGTAGGGCGAATCCCGGAGCAGTGTACCAAGGAGTATTCACGCACTAATGAAAAAAAAAACAGTTTGCGAGGCCGAAGGCCGAGCGAGCCCACCTTCTTTTAGCTACATTACTGTAAGATACGCGAGACCGAAGGTCGAGCCCTGCGTAGGGCGAAGCCCGGAGCAGAGGCCCAAAGAGTATTAACCACCACTTATGAAAAAAAAAACAATGCGAGGCCGCAGGCCGAGCGAGCCCATCCTCATTTAGTTACGCTACCATAATACGCGAGACCGAAGGTCGAGCCCTGCGTAGGGCGAAGCCCGGAGCAATGTACTAAGGAGTATTCACGCACTAATGAAAAAAAAAACAGTTTGCGAGGCCGAAGGCCGAGCGAGCCCACCTTCTTATAGTTACATTACTGTAATACGCGAGACCGAAGGTCGAGCCCTGCGTAGGGCGAAGCCCGTAGCAGTGCCCCAAGGAATATTCACCTACTTATGAAAAAAAAACTATGCGAGGCCGAAGGCCGAGCGAGCCCACCCTCTTTTTGTTACACTACTAAAATAAGCGAGACCGAAGGTCGAGCCCTGCGCAGAGCGAAGCCCGGAGCAGTGTCCCAAGGAGTATTTACCTACTAATGAAAAAAAAAACTATGCGAGGCCGAAGGCCGAGCGAGCCCACCTCCTTTTTACGCTACTAAAAGATACGAGACCGAAGGTCGAGCCCTGCGCAGGGCGAAGCCCGGAGCAGTGTCCCAAAGAGTATTTACCTACTAATGAAAAAAAAACTATGCGAGGCCGAAGGCCGAGCGAGCCCACCTTCTTTTTACGCTACTAAAAGATGCGAGACCGAAGGTCGAGCCCTGCGTAGGGCGAAGCCCGGAGCAGTGCCCCAAGAATTGTTCATTCATTTAAAAAAAATTAGTTTGCGAGGCCGCAGGCCGAGCGAGCCAACCCAAGCCGCCAAAGCAACGCCGCGGAGGGCGAAGCCCGGAGCGGCTGGCGCCCCAAGGAGCCCCCACACAAAACCGAATCAACGAACCATAAAAAAGCCCACCGCGCCCGCCCACGCGGACGGTACTACCCAGAAAAGTAATTTCGCGAGGCCGCAGGCCGAGCTGCGTATCGCGAGGCCGCAGGCCGAGCTCCGCGTAGGGCGAAGCCCGGAGCGTCCAGCGTCGCAGACCTAGCTTGAGCACGCACGCGCGAAGAGCGTGCGGCGAAAGCTAGTTTTGAATATATATTTAATGTACAGAATTGACCTCTCTACAGATTTATTATACCTAAGTATAGAATAGATAACGATTCAATGCACTCTCAATGTCTTGTAAGGTGCATAATAGGTGTATACTTTAAATAAGAACAGTAAATAAATCATTGCCATAAAGGCACTTAACACATTTTCCGATTGTACACGAGCTATGCAAGCGTAAGTACCTACCATAATAAATGCTACATTTCCATTTGACCATCGCGTGACCAATTCGTCTAATGGGCCCCCACGGGCCATATAACATTATTATTAGACCCCTGTTAATTCAATGGCTACCTGACTAAACGCAAGCATTATTTTTTGTTATATAGGTAGTTAATTACAATTTCAGATGTAATTAATTAAGTTACAGACTACAAACATAGCTGATGATTACTTTTTGAGTTCAGGCTGGCTCAGTTGGTAGTGACTCCTGCCTCTGAACCAAAGATCGTGGGTTCGATCCCCACCCGGGACAAACATTCGTGTGCTGAAGATTTTGTGTTTGTTCCACAGTTTGTTCCCTGTCTAGGTGCTTATATTTTGCATTTATATATTTGCGGTACCTTCGTTGTTCTGATACCCATAACAAAGTCGCTTTTATTATCTGTCTGTCCCATTGTATGCTTGTATCTTTGAAACTACGCAACGGATTTTGATGCGGTTTTTAAAAGGTACATGGATTTAAGAGGAAGGCCTAAGTGTATAATATATGCATTACATATTGGTATTACACTCGCTAGTTACTTTCATAATGGTACCTATACTTATGTATCATTGTGATCAGCGTTGAATGAAAATGAAAAAAGAACCTCTGACAAAAATATCCCAGAAGCAGCACCAAATAAATATATTGTGGGCGATTGATACAACGAACGTGACTCGCCTGACGCTTCTAATGAACTCATTCAGTCCTTTTGCTTACCTACAGAAAAGATTTGTACGACCTTTCGCTTGAGCGAGGAATCTCTAAAAAGGCAATACGTAACTATAGCTTATAACTTATACTCCTGGTTCCTGCAAAAAGGATGTAATGTTAAAAATATTATAATTCAAAGATGACTGATTGACATAGTGATCTATCAACGCACAGCCCAAACTACTGGACGGATCGGGCTGTGGCATGCAGGTAGACGTTGTAGCGTAGGCATCCGCTAAGAAAGGATTTTGATCAATTCTACCCCCAAAGGGTTAAAATAGGAGTTGAAACTCTATTCCACGCGGACGAAGATACGGGCACAGCTAGTGTGAACATATAAGTAAAAATGGTGAAGGGCTCGTACGTAAGTCACTGGTTGTCTTAAAAAATGCCTGTGTTGTCTCATTTGCGTGATATATTGCTGACCTGAATCCTCAGGCTGACGACGGCCGTCCTTTGCCGAGACGGGTTCCTCTGACGTAGGTCCTATGTTAGGGGCACCCGCCCTTTATGTTGTAGCTTGGACAAAATAAGGTTTGGTTACATTATGTTGAGATTTTGGACATAGATTACTTACTGTTGTGTCCAATATAAGGGAGCAATTTGATAATGCCTACCTATTCAAATGGTTAAATCATCCAGGCATTATAGGTAGTTTTCATCACCTACCAAGATTATTGAAAACATGTTTCATGTGTTAATGCTCTGACAGATGTACCTACCATTTACGCAACTTTATGGTACAAGTGTGCACACTATTTTTATAGTTTCCTTGTTCTGCACTTATAGTGGTTAGGAAAGGATAACAAGAGCAAAGAGTTACTGGACGCATTCTCCGTGATAATTATTTGTACGGTACAAAATATCTCAACTAAGTCTAAGTAAGTAAATATGTATAAATAAGCTTTAATACACTTTACAAAAATTTTACGGGATGTAAGGGAGCGACCTATCACCTTTTCGCTCCCACCTATCCTCATATGCCCATGATGCATCCTGCCGAATAACAAACGAGGATCTGGTAAACCGACTTGTGGCGCTATATGTAGGTAATAAGCATCACGCACGATAGAAGGCTAAATAAAATATCACAGGCCGATGACGGGACGGGCGTCACCGGAGCAAGAATCTTGTTAATTACGAAAATATGTAACCTAGGTACTTACGTAGGTGTATATAGTTAAGAACATAGCTTACAACAATTTTTTAACATTGTAATTCTATGTTATTGACGTTCATTGTAAATTGTATACTAGGTTATTATTAAAAATACTTAAGTCATCATCAATAAAGTGGCCTTCACATTTTAATAACTTAAAGTGGATAACTACATCTAATCGAAAGATAACAATTAAAACTACATAAGCTCCAGTATTTTAGAAAGTAATTTTACATAATGGCGGTTCTTCATTATAGGCGTCAATATTGAATCGTTATAGGTTCTACACCTATTTTAAAAAGAGGAAATTATTTGATTGTTTTTTATTTGTTTGCAATGAACAGGCTCCTCAACTACTAGACAGATTTAAAAAAATCTTATACCTACTGTTGGGAAGCTACACTATATCCGGTGAACTTACAAATACTTACAATAATTTCAAAAAAATTAAGTAGAGATCGATACTAAAACTCCAATAACG
The DNA here is from genome assembly GCA_031163375.1 of Conogethes punctiferalis. NCBI lineage: Eukaryota > Metazoa > Arthropoda > Insecta > Lepidoptera > Crambidae > Conogethes > Conogethes punctiferalis. The sequence continues at coordinate 7,061,655 of CM062093.1, forward strand.
TAACTTAAGGTGTGAAAAATTAATTACCTACCAAAAAACTTTCTTAAATCGCGTGTGCTGCGAAAACTCAGCATCAAATCATCATCAGCAGAAAAATCCAGCAAGACATACTCTGGCCCAAAATTTGATCGGCAACCTACCTATAAGCATTATATTTATTGACATTTTAATTAAAGTTTCATCCAAAAAGGTCTCGGTGAAGGTCGTTGTATGGCGGGATCTTAGACCATAATACCCGAAGCGAAGCGAGGACGGATCGCTAGTCAAATTCCATAAAAAAATTGTGTTCTGTCAAAGCCTCATCATCGTAATTTGCCTAAAACCTCCATTAGGTTTAAAACGGCCCTGATCGGATTCCCCCTATTTAGCTATGATATTTTGTTTACTGTGCCTCGAAGGTCTTTAATTCATTGTCATAAAAATCGACGCAAGTTTCACGCATGTGCGCCGTGTTCCGCGCGAAGTTCGTGCGAGTTGGCGAGACATAGTGCAACGATAAATAGTATTCCAGCTTCCTAATGGCCCTGCAGAGTTTTAAGATTTCGAGGTCACTGTCATAATTATAATAATTAAAGGGGGTTTCCGCCGAATATTTAGTTTATGAGATAGATAGATATTTCAATCGCAATTTAATTGGTTTCCAATATCGAGTGTCTATGTTTACTTTTTGAAATAAGATTTATTTGATATAGGTACTTACTGTAGAATAAAAAGTGCTGGTTGTGAGGTCCAAATTGAGATAGAAATGTCGTCTGTGTAAGTATTTGATCTACATTTAGAATTTAATAATACAAAAATAAATTATTATAAGTAGGATAAAATTTACTTGATATGACTTTCTTAGTTAAAAATATTTATTTTTAAACAAAAGAGTATTTAAAATGTTATTGTACTTAAAGATAGTTCCTGTCGACGTAACATCAAGAATATTTGTCGCGTACCTATCTATCAAGTTTGGAATTTCAATAGATCTACTTTTTCTATTTGTACTGTGCCGCCGTGGCGGGCATGGCGGGCCGAGCGCCGGCGGAGACGCCCGAGCAGTGCCGAGCCAACACTCGGTGGGACTCACGCTCGCCCGCTCACGACGTTATTGACCATTTCCTGAGACATTCCCACAAAAACACATTCCCTGCCGCGAAAAACTGCCCCAAAACCTTTACAATAAGTGACAATACAGTGATTAAGTGACAAATATAATAATTTTAAGTAGTTCTAATACGTAGTTGTGTAATGGAAACGTACAAATCGATCGCTAGCGGCCGCTAATTGCGTTCATTAGCAAAATATACCTGTGTTGTTTTACTCGCACTGCATGCAAGCGAGTCGGAGAGCAGAAACGTTCAACGAATAGATAAAGTGATACAAATAAAACTCGGAACAAAATGCCAGCATCGGTTCAGGAGAACATTGCCCTGCTAAATATGATGTCATCTGATAATCTAGAGGATGATTTGAAGAGTGTCCAGCTGCATTATCCGTCTGACAGACGTTTGCAGACCGACGGCGCATGCGTGGAGGAGAGGGTGAGGACCTCCCTCGGGGACATCGTGGTGGCCGTCCGGGGGGACCGCACCAAGCGCGCCATTCTTACGTACCATGACCTTGGCGTCAACTATGCAGCCAATTTCCAGGCGTTCTTCAATTTCGTTGATATGCGACCTATTTTGGAACAGTTTTGCATCTACCACGTTAACGCACCAGGACAGGAGGAAGGCGCCCATTCGCTACCCGAGGATTACACGTACCCCAGCATGGATGCTTTGGCTTCCCAAATAGATTTCGTTCTCGGACATTTCGGAATCAGGTCGTATATAGGATTTGGTGTCGGCGCTGGCGCGAATATCCTAGCGCGCCACGCGATCGTCAATCCACAGAAAGTTGACGCATTAGTTCTGATCAACTGCACTTCCACTCAAGCCGGTTGGACCGAGTGGTTATACCAGAAGATAAACACGCGGCAGCTTCGTTCGAGCGGAATGACCCAGGGCGCTCTGGATTACCTCATGTGGCACCATTTCGGCCGCAGCACCGAGGACCGCAACCATGACCTTGCGCACGTGTTCAAACAATGCTTCTCTCAAGTGAACCCGACTAACCTGTCTATGTTTATCGAATCGTATTTGCGCCGCACGGATTTGGCGATAGCGCGGGAGAACGGCACAATCAAAGTGCCCGTGTTGAACGTTACCGGTGCTTTATCGCCGCATGTCGATGACACGGTGACCTTCAACGGGAGGCTGGACCCCGCCAAGACGTCGTGGCTGAGCATTTCTGACTGCGGCATGGTCCTTGAGGAGGAGCCGGGTAAAATAGCCGAGGCGTTCAGACTGTTCCTGCAAGGCGAGGGCTACTGCAGGTAGTCATGTTCCCGGTAAACTACAGAATGCAGCGCTGCTAATAGATGCACACGATGCTTACACGCGAGCTTTAACGACACTGTGTAGTTACATGACGACGTAGAGACATAATTGTTGTTGTTCCTTGATTCTAGATATTTATCTGAATAAATTTTAATTTTATGGCTTAACGTTCTCATTTCCTTAAACCTTTAAGTTTACTCAGTAAACATAGCAAGTAGGTAGGTACTAAAAAGTTGGAAGCTTTGTTCAATCACTCTATATTAATGGTTAAATACTTGTGAACGCAGTACAGCCGCTGAATTTTGAGAAACAATGAGGGGTTGATTTCCATATTCAATTAAACCAAATTGAAGGCTGCATTAATCCAAATTGAAATTTGAGATCGTAAAATTATATGCCGTTCCGAATTAGAGAGTTAAAAGGGTTGACAAAGTTATTAAAACGGTCTGTCTACATTATGTAGAGTCAAAGTGTTGTGAGTAATGAGTGAATAATGACCTAGATTGTCAAATGGAAGTAAAATGAAACTTACTGCTACATTTAGATGCGATTAAATAATACTTAAAACCTAACAGTTAAAGCTAAAATGTAGGAACCAAATAGGACCCCGCTCCGCTATTTGGAGACTGATCTTAATGTCCTTTATTTTATTAGATTCGAGATCGTTGAAAGCTGATATTGTAATTTTGTAGAGTAAATTTAAATTAAAGTAGTTTACAGACTTGTAAGAATAATCGTGAGCATGGATTTGCATTTAGCGACACCGCGTTTATGCTCTTTTAATTAAAAGAAAAGACTAGAATATGAGTTCCATGAAATAACTATGATAAACACAGATTAGTAATCGGTTGACGATGCACTTAGGTACCCTAGTATGTGGCAATAAATCGTTCTCGTAAGTATTGAACCTATGCGTATAGTTCGTTCTAAAATTTAACTATGTTGGTTTTTAGTGATAAAATACCACGGAAAAATAGAGATATATTTTATTAATAACATAATAAAGAAAAACGACTTTTAATTTTTCAATTAAATTACTTGCTCGAAAACAGCACAAGTCTAGTCCGCCGTGACTTTTAAGTCACACTTATAGTAAACATCACGCTTCACTGAGAGATTAAAGTTATTTTCGCAAATACAAAATGAACTATAGTCCATATCATTGGTGTCTTGTGTCTGAATGTAAGAATACAAGTGTTAAAACGCCGGAAAAGTTATGTTACCTTCCTTTCTTTGGGGTTTTATATAATAAAACCTGCATAGCATAACCAGGACAAAACTTATAGAATAATTTACCCGTGGGCATAAAATATTCTTTATATCAATTAGTTGCCCCATTTATGTTATAGTTTGACATACTAAATTCTGTACCTGTATTGTCTTTATGTGGCATAGCCAATTTACAGACGGTTTGGGTAGTTTTGTAGAATTTTTGTGATTAATTTAAATGTACCTATTTGGTTTTTCTAAATAAAGAGAAGCAAATAAATGATATTCAGATCACTGCCCCATTTTTAATGTAAGGCTTCATCAGGATAAACAAAAGGTTGCAAAGACTGATAACTGTATTATTAAATTATATAAATTAAATAGTTTATAGAGGTACTGGGTTATAGGTAACCTGTTTTTGTTCCTTTTTCCAAAGGCACATCGAGTGTTAAATGTCTTGTCGCATTGACAACTTGCTCTGCTTTGCATCTACCAGATGGCACCTCTAACCTTCGTTCCGTTGAGTTGTTTTTAATAATAATAAAATGTTCAGTTATATTTAATATCTTGGCTCCCGTAAAAAAAGACTAATAAATAAATATCCTAAAAGTTTCATGACGGCAATACCCAATCTTAGATTGTGACAATTTCGTAAAAACGATGATGAAATTAGAACTATTTTGAATGAATAGTTATGATTAAGAGAGGTAGGGCATAGCGAATCTTCGCTCGAATTGAGCCGCCCGTCCGGGGAAGGACCTCCACCCTATAGAATACCGCAGTCAAATGACCTCTGGGTCGTGTTTCTGCCGGTGAGTAGGGTTTCCGGAGCTCGTGGGGGGTTAGGGTTGGGCCGGCATGGCGGTGGCAACTGACAAGTAACTGACCAGTTACTTGCCCGTTGTCACAGCGACTTGGGCTTCTCTTTCGCTTTCCATCAGGCGTAGGGAAACCATTATGTCGAGCCACTATAAAAAAAAAAATGATGTCTTGAGAGAACCTAACTTGTTACATATTCTGAGAGGCTAAGATGATGAATAGTTGTTTTATTAACAAAAGAAATCCTACCTTACCTACCGGTAATGTAGGGACTTTACGAGACTTTTTTGGTTCAATGGACAATTTGCTGATTTATTTTCGAGTTTTGTATTACAAACATCAAGAATCCGTAATTCTTACGGCTTGATTTAAAATTTCCTGAAAGGCTTTTATGCAGATACCCAAATAAGTATAAATACTTATTCCTTTTTTACTTTTGATACAATTTGTAAAGCTCGCGGTCTATTCTCATTTATGCTTCTAGGTATGTAGGCAAGTACCAAGCTTTACTGGATTGTTCAATATTTAGTTCGCAAACAATGAACAATACCGATTGCGAAATTTCCCGATACGCAGAACAAAGCGTACCTACCAACATATTTTAAAATAAAAAAAACTTCCAAAGCCGTAATTAATTTTCGATTTTCAGAGAACTCCCAATCGTATTTTTGTTGGAGAGCATTTTTCCTGGACAAACGTGCATGGGTGCAGTCTGGCTGGGGACGGGGGGGGGGGGGGGGGTTGGTTAAATGGACTCGCGGGGGTGAGCTCGCCCACTTCACCCCTTTAGCCTCCCTATCTGACCACTGGATGAACGGATTATGGAATATTTCATCGGAAAAAGTCAAATAAAATTATTAACACCCGCCCGAGGGTCCACCCGTACTATTGGAGCAGTAGAGAGGACATAGTAATGAATCGTAGAAAACAGTAACTTTGTTTTTACGTAGTTAGCTCTTAGCTTGAAGATTATTTTTTACTTAAACCAAAGCTTAAAATCGTTATCGCAGTGTCCATGACTATGTTTTCTTTGATGAAGGCCGTGATCAGGCCAACATTAGAAGATTGATTAGTTCAATTAAACTTTAACTTATTGTAACAGATTCCTCAAACGTATGTAACAGTTTGGCAAATACTTACAGAATGTATCATTACGAATCAACCCTATCATTTATAATTTAAAATTCATGATGTCCTTGAAAGACAATTCAAATTGTCTTACTTACTATCGGTGTATTTGCTTCACTACTAGAAATCCTTCATTGTAAAACAAAAGACGATAGCTGAATTAGTTTTCTTTATTTAACCCTCTATACATAATAATTAATATCCAAAGCTCGTGCATCTGTTAGGGTGTAGTAGTAGCAAGACAGGTAGGACATAGCGAGGTGTGTACGTACACTTTAAAAAATTTTACTAGGTACTTACGCAAATGTAGACCCACTTAAGCAACTGTTAATTCCAGTATTAAGTAAATGATATTCAGTGCAGTACAACAGAGATAGGTCTAGTGGATAAGCAGGTAATATTAGCACAGCGCCGGATTCCGCGCTCGCTGCGTTCCCGGAATGCTCGATATTGGAATTTGAACGGAATTTTCGACGTTCACAACGTTACTCTTTTACTAAAGTAAAGAGTAGGCAACGTAACACAAGACTTCGTTTATCTTGACGGGAAAAAAATAAATGCTCTTTTGTTTAGTAAAGTTCAAGTACTTAGTTCTCTGCTACCTCTGAGAGATTTATGTTTCTGCATAGGAGCAAGTTACGAAAATAGCGTTTCAAAACTAAAAGTCTAAGTGTGCAAGTGAATTCAATTGCTAAAAAAAAAAAATATTTCTGTAGGTCATCAATGTATTCTCCATATGAACAGGGTTAAGGGTTAAATCCTCGCATATGAGTGTAATATATGCACCTACTTACGTTTTTGTATGCCTTCGAACTACATAGTTCATATTAAAATATCGTCATCGTATAACAACATGGACATTAAATTTTTAAACAAGTACAGAAGCAAGCAAGTAAGCTTTAAGTGCCTGGTATGGTCAGCAGTAAAAGTGGATTGTCATTTTCAATAATCTTACTACAATGGCTTGATTAAAAAGTTACACATGTTACACTTTATTCTGATGACTCTACTTACTTGTACGACATAATATTTAGGAGGGAATAGTACGTTACCTACTTACTTTGTTAAAATAAAACAAAATTTGCGGTAAATATATATTTATTTTACATTAACCTGGTTCTCACATAGATACTTATTTTTATTTACAGGTTACAATCATATTGTCATAAAAACATTCAATAAAAATTGACTAGTTTGGTGATATCTACAAAATGTATGTACAAATGTAAGCTCCGAATTAGAGTAGATATTACATATCAGTCTAACTAGGATATATTTACAACATTACCTACAAGTTTTCACGTACAGTTGACTAACAAGATTTAATAACTATTTAGTAAAAAAATGTATTATGTATCATTGAGCTATTTCAAAAACAGTTTATATGTAATGTAGGTGTCTATGACTGCTGCAAACAATTGTAAGCATATTATTTGATTTGATTGAATTTTGGCATTATTGTAATTATGTTTACAATTGTATGCAGTCGGTAAGAATTCTTAATATAAAACTATCTAGATATTAGTATGTAGGTAGGTATACTTATTGTTTGGATTCGGTTACTGTTTAACTTATTTATCTATTTAAAAATTGGCAAAAATGTAAATTGGCAGTCAAGTTAGTACAGATGTTCAACGTTGGATATGATTTATATTTTTATATCAACAGTCCTTTATTTTATCATTTTTAAAAACAATTTCTTAGGTATGTACTTCAGTATTAATAACTAGGAAAAATATTTTACATTTTCTTCATGTTGGATTTTAATAAGTTTATTTTGGCAACATCAAACGACATAATATCTTTAAAAGATATATTCGCACTCATTGATTCAGTCATTGCATATTTTAATTATTCAAGGTATTAATATTTTTAAATTTCATGTCATATTCCTGACAAATGTTTGCCCTATATAATTATGTACTCAAAACTACGAGTATAGTCAAATTACGTATGAAAACACAATAAACTAAATCAACATTTACATACTCATTAGGCGCGTGCATATTAATAAGTATTATACCTACTTATGCACAAATCACAAAAATACATACTTTAATTAAATAGTGAACTTACTTAAATATTAAGTAAGATTTTCTTTCCTCCGCAAAGATCAATGTAAGTTAAGCAATGTCGTAACTTTATTCACTTCACTCTTAAACTTCGGCATTCTAAACAGAAAAGTTCCATTAAAAACTGACCGCCTGGTTGAGATTCCGTATGCATAATTTAGTATGTCGGGCGGTGACGTCACGTCCAGACCATTTCAATGTTTTCCAATTTATTGTTTTGTCAGCGGGACTCGTATATCTTTTAAAATCAATATTGTTTTAACGAAATTGTCAATTGGGAAGTGACATACGCAAAAGGTACATTACGCAGTGCTGGATGCTAGAAATCTAGGATCGATCAAAGTGGGAGTACATTGGGAGAGGCCTATGTCCAGCAGTGGACTGATAAAGGCTGATGATAGTGATGATGATACGCAAAGACATGTTCTGATCCTATTGCTTAGTTTAGAGCATAAACATCTAAAGATCATCATTTTTAAATTAGGAAACCTTGGTTTAGAGCGGTTTCAGACTAGCGTTCTATCACTCATAAGCTCATATACCTAAGCTGGAGCCGTGAAAAATACTCAAATAGCAATATTCCTTCGTCAGAATCCATGTTGACACTGACACAACCCTACTACTGGTTCCAGCGAACACGTCGAAATATAGGTTACGTGCTTGATTTCGGTTTGGTTTTGGGAAGCGCCTAATGTAAAACGCGTTTGCGGAAAAGACCGTTTAAACGCAGACAAATACGTTAATCTGAAACCGCCCTTAGCTAACTTCAAGAAAGAGGAGGTTTTGTGTTCCGATTTCATGTATTTTTGTATATTTCACACAAGTTTGGACTTGCTCGCGCCATGATAACTTACGTCAAATGATTTTATTTTCTCAAAGACCAAAATTGTATATCAGCATACTTTGAGCTAAAGACAAACAAAACGACACGTTTTACATGAAATAGCAAACAAAATTATTAACTTAGGTAAAACACACTTTCAGTTCAATTATCCCCATCGAATCTCCCATAACAATCTCATCAGGAAGACACAAGAGCTATTTGACAACGACGTCCGAAGTAATAAAACCTGAGTGTTCTACCAAAATAGTTTTATGAACACCCTAATCGTAAGTTATTTGTCCCAAGTAAACTTTGCCACTCGACAAGTTTTTATACGAGACATTCTGTGTTGGATTATCTTCTCCCTTTTGCTGCTTTATATCGGTGGAACTAAGCTTTTATATAGCTTTAGGTCTTATTATTAAAAGTTGTTTATCGGCTAAGAGCATGACCTTTATAAATCTTTGCTTAAACATCGCCTATTTTGGTATTGTTCTAAGTTTTCACGAACACAATTTTCACTAGGTATATTTATTAGGTAGATTTTTACCATTTAGCCGATTTGAAACGTTGATATTTTGGTAGCCTACTAAGTATTGCAAGAAATAAGTTAAACGGCAAAAACTCGTTAATAAATATCGTGTGTTATTGTCTAGTCTAGAATTTAGTCTGGTCACTTTGTAAGAAATACGCCCAGGTATTTTGATATGCGATCAATAGACATCTGAATGACTAATCCGTAAGGCATATCCTTCGTTTGATATTCAAAGAATATAACTTTCGTTTGTAGCAGTCTAGACTTGGACGTGTAATTGAAGGAAACAATAAATGTTTCAAAGTATATTTACTTAACATGGGTTAGGTTGCATAATTCATACCCGCCAATATTCTATTTCATAGCTGTGTGTTTTGACCATTTTGACTTTAGAATAATGATATAATTTTGAAACTTTCGATGTGTACTTAGTTAGATCTTTATGGCTGTTTATTGCGTATATTGAGTAACTGATGTGCTCAGATATCTGTTGCTGGCTGTCTTCACGCACGTTAGTATAGTACGTGGAGGGCGCTCGTACGAGACACACGTTGTTTGGGCGGTAAGCGCTCGTATGTTGACACCTTTTGGTATCTCACTCTTTCCCACATTTCGAGTATTCTAATTTCCAATGCATAAAGCGAGCAGTCGAAATTAAGTTTAGGGCGCTCGTGGTTTGGGTGGCAAACGCTCGTATCTAGACACATTTTGGCAATCGTGTCTGCATGATATAGGAAGCTCCTATCTCGACAATTTTCCCCGATCTCAACCTATCTCCGAATAATTGTTGAAGTATTCCAATATTTAAAGTGAGTAGTAGATGACACACGTCAGTATAGTGAAAGATGCTCGTAGTTTTTAGGGCTACAAGCGCTCGAATGTTGACACCTTTTGGCAAACGTGACAAACGACCGCACGAGCAGAAGCCTCCGCCGCTGCCTGCGCCTCCTATCACCACGGGCAGATTAAATCTAGGGCGCCCGTAGCTACATACGTGGTATGGGCGGCAAGCGCTCGTATCGTGACACCTTTTGATATTTCCCCCCTTTTCCCATAGTTCGAGTATTTCTACTTCTTATAAAGTGAGTAGTCGGTGACGCACGTCAGTGTGGCAGGCGGGGGGCGGCGCGCTAGCTGTGCTCGTGGTGCGCGCGCGGCGACAGCGAGCCGGGGCCCGACTCGGCGCTGGAGTCGCCCGCGTAAACCTCCGAGAAGCCGCCGCCGCTGCCGCCGCCGCCGCCGCTGCCGCTGCCTGCGCCTCCTGTCACCACGGACAGACAATGCGTTTGTAAGTCCTTTCGCGGTTGTGTTAGACGATCTGTTTGTTTAGAATATCAAATACATTGGGATCGGGTCAATGTACCCTGTAATGTTCTTGACAAACACAGAAATCAACTTTGTGTGTGTTGAGGGGAATTATGAAGAGACACGCACTCTACGGTGACAAGCGTAGCGGATAGGAGGAGTCTTCAAATTCAGTCATGGAAAACCATGCAAAAGCATGATGACGTCGCTTGATGTCGATATAAGCCATACCTAGGCGTAAACTAACTGATAATATTACTTTTGTCCGTAGTGTACCTCGGCTTAAAACTTTCATAGAGCTTATAATTGTATGTACTAATCCTTTAAAGTCACATTTAGTTCTTGATAACGTTTTTAGTTTTTATTTTAAATTAGATACTATTACCCAGATTGGTTTACTTTGTTGACAGTTATCTAAACACTTTGCTATGAATACCCACCGTGATGTGAAAGCGGCACGCAGTAAGACGTAGCGGCGCAGTGGCGCGGGCGCACCTTCTCGTAGCGGCTTAGTTGCTGCAGCTCGCAGTCCGAATGGTGCTTTTCAACTGCACACACACACACACACATGTAACATTATTAATTAAGGTCTGTTCTTAGAATGATAACAGTTCTGGATAGCACGACATTATCGCCATGGCTGGCCTATCAACAATTTCCTATCTAAAGATTTACATTTAATACACCTACATACAAAGTAGTAATACAAACCCTCAGCTCTCTCCCGATGTCTCTGAGGATGTTTCCTGCAGGGTCGGTGTGGCGGCGCGTCGTTGTCCCTGTGACCGAACGTGCGGAACTGGAGCGTGTGGTCCAAGGTCGCCGCCGCAGCCTCGCCCCCGACAGCGAACGTTGCGTACGGACTTATCTCGTACACATCTATACCAGAGGAAGCTTTTGTTGTAATCGTTAACGTGTAAGTAATCCAAAAAATTCATTGGGTTTGCACTCCAGTGTTGTTGTTAGTCAGTTAAATCGGTCTGTTTTCCACAAATTAACGTCTGTGCGCCTATAGTTTCAAATTCCTTATTGTATATTGTTACAAATTATCTAAAATAACTCAAACAGCGCATTATCGCTTGTTTATAAATACAACGCATTTATTGACATGACAGGTAATTCCTGCCATTTTATCATCAATAAAAATTATAAATTATCTTTAAATGGTGATAGCGTCAAGGTCGTTCCCAACCCGGCCCCGCAAGGTCTGTTCAGTTAGTTGCATGCGGGATTGATATCAGTTCACTATCTAACGGCTACGGTAGATTCTCAAATAATTCTTATTGTGAATAGCTTTTTGCACACAATAGTTCATTATAATTATTATTATGTAGATTATGGCTGCGCATGTCTTTGTGAAACCACATCTAGTAGGTACATGAGTTTCTAAACTCATCAACTCTTTCATTGGTTAATACATTTTCTACCTAAAATTAAATGATAAATTGTGATACAGTAGTCTGTTATATTGTACTACAAAATGTGACGCGACGCTATATAAAATAAATCCGGAAGATGCTATTGACATTGTAGCTCTTTGTTTACATTACACTCATGATAGGGCTTATCATTTTAATTTTACTTAAAATTTGTTGCACAACAAAAAAGCTATTGATAGAAACTACTGACCTGCCTCCCCTATTCAAAACATTACAGAAACATTGTATAATTACATATACAACATATAGATGTTTGTAGGCTTTGTATTTTTCCAATTGTTCATCGCCATCTGTTGAGACCGGCAGGTCAATACACGATAGGTACCATGAAATCACCACGAGCCGCCCCCGCCGCGACGAATGTTTACGATAACGTAAATTTTACACTGTTTTAAGAAAATGATCAGTATACCTACGCTTACAATAAATAATGTTTTGAAGAAATAAACCTTCCTGGCCGTCTATCTCATCCAAGATCTCACAAGCCTTAATCTAAATACTCTGATAGTGACAAAACATTAATATCGCCACCGAATGTTTCCGTAATGTTCTAAATAGGGGGTCGATGCGTGACACGACAACTCATCACTACACAACAGCCACATCAACTGCGGTACTCACCTGAAGCCGGCGATAGCTTGTCATGTTTATAGTCATGCTGGCAGTTCCTCATGTTCTGCTGCTCGGGGCACACGGACTTGTCGGTGCTGGCCACAGAGTGGCTGCAGCGACGCGTCTCCTCATCCACTGGCCCGCCACACGGCCACAATGTGCTAAAAGACGGATTATGTTTTACACTAATTTCTAATACTTTCTTATATATTTCAAGTTAAGATGATGCGATCAGAGTGATATACATCACTTTCAACGAGAACCTGACATGAAAATAATAATTACAAATGATACGTGTAAATATTATGTTCATCTCCGGTTCGAAGGACCTAATAATGACGAATACATAAAACTAAGAATCATCCAATTTAACGCAGTAGTTCAAAAGATATGTGCATATATTACATTTCGAAAATCCATTTTTATTTATACAAATTTGATGAAGTTAAATCTTAAACTTTAAATTTCTTCATAATAATGAGATCTCACCTCCTCTTAGCCAACAAGACGAGCAGTAGCGCCGTGACTGCCAACGCGGCGAGGGCGGCGAACGCAAGCGAGACGGCTCCGAGCACCCGCTCTGCGTCTGCGCTGCCGCCGGCCGTCACGATCGGAACGCCTTCCGATTGGAACGCTACCGGCCGGCGAAGGCGTTCTGAACACCATCAATGTCCATAAATAAACTAATATCGATGACATGGATATAAAATATAACGCTATCGGTGATATATGAAAATGATAACATCCTTATAAATTATAGCCCATGTATTTGATTTAATTTGATGTATAAGCTATTCTTGTAAGGTTTAATTGTAATCCGTTCAGTACTTTTCGCGCATACAATAGAACACAGATATTAACTTGTTATCGGACTTTAGTTCATGATTGGAAAATATCCATACGACCTTAAGCACCTTACGCACTTTACGCACCGTTGGTTAGCCGTGGGGGAATTAACTGTGCCGCTGGTCGCTTTTCTAGTTTAATATGCAACCGCTTGTGATTGTACGCAATTACCCGCCCGCCGCGCTGTTAACCGTCTCCGCGGCTAACCACTAGAGCGCGAGGGGCCTTAGGTAGGTAGGTAACTATCCAAGCTATGTATAATGTAGAACACTTTTTAATTAGATATCATTATGACACGCAAAAGTAAATCAATTAATTTATTAATTCATTCGATAACTATATAATATATGTATAATGACTTGCTTTGTGATGCGAGACTACTAGGCTTTGATCACCGCCATTGAAAAATTGCAAGTCGATCTCAGTGTTCTATTGGTTAATTTTAGGGGAATGTGCGACTGAACTACATATTTCGTCTTCCCCAGCCTTTACTTATCATCGGACGAGAAGAGACACGTCAAAAAGGTATCGTTTTATGGTGCAAGTCCCAAGGATTCGCACGGTTTTGCTTTCAATTTCTTAGTACAAATCGAACGGCGAAACTATTTAGCTCCTTGCCGGACTCTTTGTTCTCCGAGACACGCTTCAGGTATCTTCCGGCCAATCTTCAGGTATTCAAAGCGAGAGTGAATAGATGTTTTCTGGATAAACGCGCTCCATCGTAGGCTTCAATATCACTTAACATCTCGTGAATTGTGGCCATGTGCAAGTCCAAAATGAATTTAAAAAATAACCTACAAAACTAAAAAATATAGCAGACCTCATAAATCAGTCCTTTGACCGCCGAGAAATGACACACAATAGGAAATCTATTGTTATGGTCGCATATAATCGACACTGGCGTTCAAAATATTAACCAAATGGTTGCGAGAAATACCTCCAGAATGAGTAGTGGTAGCCGCGTAGAGCACGGCTTGATGGCGGGCGGACTCGGTGGCCGTCCACAACCGAAGCCCGTACCACGCGCCAGCAGACAAGCCCCCGATCACCACCTGAATATTGCACTAATACTGAATTGGTCGTACAGTCGGTAGACAGAGCTGTCTTACACACCGGACGGGTTACTTGTCCATTACCGCAACAAATTAGGCGAGGTAATTATGAGACGTAGGCTTATTTTTCGGTCTCCACCAGACAAGAAGAAGCCACTACATTAGTACTATTGCATAAGCAGTGATTTGTTGTCATTAACATCTTCAGCTTTTATCAGTCCACTAGGCATCTCCCAATGTTCGCCAATTTGATCCATTCTGAGCTTTTTGCATCCAGCACTTGTCAGCAGTCCTGCGCAAATCGTCACTCCACCTCGACTGAGGGAACCCTATACTACGTTTGCCGAAGCGCGAAAGAGAGTAATTTGAAGTAGTTTATATTTTGTGGTAAATTTATCGGATTACCTAATCTCGTATTGCGTAAATCTGATTCCTCGAAGTGGATAAACTTGCAAACTATTGTAGCAGTGATATAACGTATTATTATGTATAATTAAGACATATAGGCATGTGTGTACCCTATCTTGTAAGTAATTACTACAACAATAAGCCCGAATCAAGGTGTAGGCTAGTAGGTACCTATACTAAATCATGACGTTCAAACTTGGCTAGAGACTCTAATTCTCTAGCCAAGTTCTCGTATACCTTAGAGGTTTTGATTTAGTGCCAAAGAATATAAAAGTAAAGAAATATTTACATTTTGTGAAATCGGTCAATTACCTAATTCGGATCGACCAGGTAATTCTGATTGAAATTGAATATCTCCTACATTTAATACAGCATGTATGTATAATAATATAATTATACCTACTTGAATTTTGCTGTAATACGGATGATGACAAGGTATGAAAATGAAGAAAATAATTAGTCCGTCTCTTAGATAATAAAAAAATATAAGACCCGTATTTTTTGTTTTGTCGAAATAACAAGAAAATACTTAGATATAGCGCATTAAAGTTACGGAGTGGGGGCTAACTACGTCACGTTAGAGTATATTTTGTACTCTAACGTGACGTCATGTGACATTTAAAATCAATGTATCTTCGTAAGTTTTTGAACAAGAGGCAAAATAAAAAATACGTATCCAATATTTTTCATTAATCTATCTGATGGACATTAAATTATTTTTTAGTCATCATCCCTATTCTATTTCGACATAAGTGCATGCCGTTTACTATTTTTAAGACATAACAGGTATAATTTTAAAAATTAAAACCAAACGACTCTAGACATTCATACAAAGTTGTAGGTACATGAAGCAAAAGACATAAAACATGCTCCAACCAACGTTGTGTTGGAATCCACTCTCTCCTATTTGCCACTTTCGCCAAATTTGCAATTCAGACAAAGTTTACAGGTACAAACTTTCTGATTATGTACACACAAAAAGTTTCAGTTTTTACGACACGAATTCACATGAAATCGTAATAAAGGTTTCAATTTGAGCCTTGTTTTTGTGGGATCGGCATGTGGCCCGTCGCCTAATTGAGGCATTCCTTCTCTTTGGGAACCTAATGGATTCAAATTTTATGTTGAATGTCTTGCATTTTTTAATTTCAGTACGATTGTACCTAAAACATTTGAATCATTAGGCCAAGGCCCAATACCGGACTCTTTTTTGAGGGACTGATAAAAATGAGCACTTAAAGAAATTAAACAGAGTTCAGAAGTAGGTATCCTGCAACTACAATGAAATGAAGTTTTATTTTAAAGTACCTATATAAGAATAATTTTATTTGATTCAATCACAGAGAACACATGTTACATAATGTTTATCATGCCCAGTACAACAGCTGTGGAAAGTGCCTAAAGTAACATTGCAGAATGTTATTATTACCTTATCGCCGTACTAACCGTAGAAAGTCTTGCATCAAACGGCAATATTATTTTTATCATGAGAATTATTTAAGGCAAGGAGTACTAAAGCTAGGTTATGTTAATAGATTCCGAACAATAAGTCCAAATAATAAATTGTATTAGTTGCAATTAGATAGGGCGTAGGTATTAAAGCTAAAGTGACTGAGGAGGCAGAACCGACAACCGTTGGCATAAACGAGTGGATACCGCTGCTCGGCACAGGTAGTGTAGGACATCCCCGGGCGGGTAAAGTGACAATTTGCGCAGGACGGCTGGCAAAAGTGCCAGATGCAAGAAACCCAAGTTCGATCAAAGTAGCGAACAATTGGAGAGGACTATGACCAGCAGTGGATTGCACGAGGCTCAATCCACAACAAAGACAAGCTTTAGAAAATTAAGTAAACTCTCTATTCATCGAGTGAGAATGAATGATGAACGTTTAATGTTAACAGCATTATGTTAATTTGTTTGAATATTTTGCTCTATTAGCAAATGGAGATGGCATAGCCTGTAGTAGGGGAGCCCAAGGGGGGATTTCGGGAGTTACTAAAGCGCGGCAGATTAACATATAGGGAGATACCTTGTACCCGATTAAATACTTCCACCAAACATGAGTCCCGTAAATGCGACAAGGATAAAGGATCAGATTAGTAAAAAAAAGTTGATCATCAGAAATTCTTGAGCGCGTCAGATTAAGGTAGGGTGAGTTAGTTACATGCTAAAAAGTATATATTCCACTAATCTGACAATTTCCGATTGTCGTTAAGAAGTTACTGGGTTACAAACTTGTAAAAAAAAAACGTCATCTCGACTTTCTCGAGCGTGGCTAAATTTTTTTTTATTTTGAAGGAAATAATTCAACGTTCACAAAAAATATATAATCTGACGATTTCCATAAGCCGAAGTAAGGAAAACTAATTAATAAAGTTTAATGCGTACAGCTACGTAATCCCTGTATTCCCCACTCCGCGTTTCTATTCCTCTCTCACTTTTTCTCTATCTATGACTCTCTCACTCCGTCCCCACTCTGGTTTCTGTTGCCATGACGCTATGACGCCAAAGATTTGAAAAAATAAAATAAAAAAAATTTCTATTGTCAGATTAGGCGAATCCCTCTAGATAATTTAAAAAGAGGAGTTTAAGAGAGGTAGGGCATAGCGAATCTTCGCTCGAATTGAGCCGCCCGTCCGGGGAAGGACCTCCACCCTATAGAATACCGCAGTCAAATGACCTCTGGGTCGTGTTTCTGCCGGTGAGTAGGGTTTCCGGAGCTCGTGGGGGGTTGGGGTTGGGCCGGCATGGCGGTGGCAACTGACAGGTAACTGACCAGTTACTTGCCCGTTGTCACAGCGACTTGGGCTTCTCTTTCGCTTTCCATCAGGCGTAGGGAAGCCATTATGTCGAGCCACTATAAAAAAAAAAATAAAAAAAAAAAAAAAAAAAAAAGATAATCGTCAGATTATGAGACAGCACGTCTAGGGTATATAGATGAACCATATATATCTTAATCTGACGCGCTCGAGTATTTCAAAATGGCGATTTTTTTTTACACAGTTTAAAAATGGCCGCGAGTTTGGGTCACATCCAAATCGTCAGATTATTATATAAGAGCTTTTTTTTAGGTTCACTTAACACCCCATTAGAAAATCTGACGCGCTCGATTAAGTTTTTTTTTATCGATTTCAACTCTTACGTATGACTACCCCCATCATGGAAACAATCAGATTAACATACGTACATCTTCCAAAATACGTAAGACATTGATGCTATCAATATCTGACGCGCTCCAGTATGTCCATGCATCGGTTTTTTTTTACATTTTTGAAAATTTATAGCCGCTCCACCCACCAATGAAAGTGTATATACATATTATATAACATTTTTTTCTTCTAAATCTAAGCTTCGCAATCGAATAGGTCTCTATGATGCTCGAGTAAATCCCGATTTAGCATCCCGGGCTCCCCTACCACTGTTACGTCCCAAGTGTGATAAGTTTAACCACATCAATGTTGATGATTTACCTCACGGTGGTGGTGTAGCGAGGTGAGGTCAGCGTCTCTCCAGGAGGCAGACCCGCCGGCGTCGACGCGCCTCCACTGCAGTCGAACGAGTCGCGCGCCGCAGCGCACCGCCCGCCGGGCGTCGACGGCGAGCGAACTGCTATTGCTCCACACTGCTGCTTCCGCGCATTCCTCGCGGTTCTCCTCTCCTCCGCCTTCCCACACTAATACTGTCGTGGAACAGAACGTTGTGAGAACTGCTAAAGTAGATGGAAACCGTATAACAAATGCTGAAGTTTTACAACCGAACATGGGACATGCTGGAGATAATAAATAAATAACCCAAGACATGCCACGCTGGGCCACACAGCGCCACCTAGCCCCAAACTAAGCCGAAGCTTGTACTATGGGTACTAGACAACTGATAAACTTACTTAGATAGATAATAAAAGCTATCTCAGCAGCAGGTTACATGAGGTGTCGGGGTTTAGATGGTCTTTCCATTTCCACACCCAAGCTAAGTTAGTGTGGAGCGATCTCGAGACAACCTTTGGGTAGAGAATAGCAAGATATAAATGGTGAGGTGGTGCCTAGTCTAGGTATGTGTAGTCTTATGGGGTGGTCTGTACTCGGGGACCACGATCCAACGTAGTATTTTGATTCATAATACCTATAATAAACAGAGCGGTGAACATTTCTTTACTTATAAGCGCTCTGTGAATTTGGCATTCCGTGAAACTGGCATTCTGTGAATCTGGCTTTCTCCGTTTTTGACATTTTGTCTTCCTTCTTGTTGAAATTAATATCACCACAGAAGAAAGAGAGTACTCCAAAATACCTGGTGGTTTCGTCCTGACCAGCAGCGGCATTGAGGGCGGAGAAGGCCCCGCGCGGGAGTGAGCGACTGCTCGCACGGAGTAAGTGGCGCCGCATGCCAGCGCCCGCAGGACTACACTCGCCGCCTCCCCGCCGGCTTCCAGCCGCCTCTCCTCGTCCCTCAGGCTGGCCGGCTCCACGCCCTCGCCGGAGTCATCACGGACGCGCACCCACCAGATAGTAAAGCCTTTTGAAATGGAAACAATGGATTCCGAGGTGCTTGTACAGCAAATATCAAAAAACCCCACATTATTGATGTAGGATTTTTTGGAAAATAACTTTCCGGAACTCTAAATAGATATTTTATTAAAAGTACGCTACGTTTAAAGTGTGATAAATGTTATGTATTGTCAGACGCCCTTAAAAGAGCGGGTGATTTTTGTGGCATATGACGACTGCAGTTTACCATCAGGAATTCAGGATTTCGTTCTTGCTATTACCTACATCGCAAAAGATTTTAGTTATTTGAACTATTACAAAATAGGCATACATAAACGCTGTATTTCTTTATTAGCTCCTAAACTCATTCCGTAGTTCCTGAACACCCTAGCAAACCACTATTTTCAAAAGGTACATGAACATCACTATATCAGGGGTTGGTATCTCACCATGGGGCGGCGCTGACGGGTGGTGCGTGGTGCGCCAAGTCAGCCTCGCCTCCTTATGCGAGGCGTGGTCGAGCGCAAGCGCAGGCGCCGAAGGCGGAGCGGCGCACTCCACACGGTACGTCACTTCCTCTGAGCCGAATGAGTTGCGAGCCGAACAGGTGTAGTTGCCGATTGTTGATGCATCCACTTCTGTATGGAAGAACAATTCAATCAATCAATAGGTTTGAAGATAGGCCTCTATTGATGCGCTCTACGTTTCTCTATTCAGGAATTCCCCTGTCCTGCCCATGCCAGCAGTTTTTCTAAGATTGCGGGAGGGATAATTAGATATCCATAATAGTTTTTTTTGTAATGGCAATATGTAATAGGACAAGCCAGAGTAACGAATCCAACAATAATTCAAAGTAGCTCTCTAATACCATTCTGGAGTCTCTGCACTCACTAGTCAAATCTCCTATACTATAGTTTTCAGGTCTCATACGATTTACTTGTATTAACTGTATAAACGTAGAGTTGAACGTTAAAAATGTCATCATTTTCAGACTATTTCAGCGCTATGAGAACACTTTCGCTCATGGCTGAACAGGTCGACCTACATGTTTACTGTATGTCCAATAAAGATCAATTTATTTACCAAAAAATATGTGTACATATAACATTTGCGTGAATATATTTCAGATGTCAGTACTTAATTAGTTTTAGTTGTGTCAACATGTCTTGCCAATGTATGACACTACAATTAAAAAAAACTGATATTCTTATTCTGTTTACAGTAATTTTCAACCCATATGTAACGATATCTATACTTACCATGTATAGCTAGATGTCCATGGGGTGTCAGGTGGGTTCTAGGATCATGAGTGACCGGCCGGTCCCCGCGCAGCCACCGGGCTCGGGGCGCAGGGTCGCCTCGCCACACGCACGCCAATCGCAGCGAGTGGCCGCACTGAACCCGGGCCCATACTCCGAAGGATAGAAGCCTTGCACCGGCTAGTAGAAAAGTAGTCAAATTATCGTGCTAGTATATAATATGCGTGGGCTTAAAAGAAACTCTCACAAAGCGCTTAGCCTCTTCATTCATAGTGGACGGATATAGTTATCTTCAGATTTTCAAGGCGAGAGTGAATCAGTTTTTGTTGGGTAAGCGCGCTTCATCTAAGGCTCCAACATTGCTTAACATCCACATATAACCACGACATACTACCGAACAGTAGACAGTATTATAGCACGAAAAAACCTACCAGCTGTTCTCAAAGTGGTCTATGTCTACTCTATCTCTCACCATAGTATTGAATGTTACATTATACTTATAACCTCATCATACAGTTTAAACCTGTCAGACTTTATAAAATAGTCTACATAACAAACCATAGCTTTAAACACCCATTTTTCCCATATGGGATCGTAAAACCTAAAGGAAAGGAAGGAACGGATTTACTTACATCAAAATATCTATCACGCCTTTAGTTTGTAAACACCTAATAAATATTAACACAATGCAAACGAAATCGTTGTATTTACCTCTAGGAGTAGTGGTTGCCGGCTGCGGAGCCGAAGGTTCGCCTTCACCTGCTGCAGAATGCGCCGCCACCCACGCTTCATACGTGGACCCCTCAGATAGAGATCGCAGTTCTGTGGACCCACCTAGACCCACTGATGGGTCGCCGTCTTCTGCCTGAACCGTTGTGGTTTGGGGAGGTCTATCCCTATAATAACGGAATTATATGAAAGTCTTGTTCTGATGATAGCAAAGAAAAGTGTTTGGAGAGTATTTGTAACTGATAAAACCTTTAATAAAATAAAAAAGTGGGACGATAGAATTGCTGTTCTCGTTCTCAATATTATTGTTATTTATAGTCTAATCCATAATACTTGAAAATTTAATAACTTTTAAAAGTAGACTTAAGAAACCACCAGAACACCCGCTATGTTAAAAATTAAGATACACTTCAACATCAGGCAGTCGACCCTACTTAAATTGTTTTTCTACAAGATTAATGAATGAACCACAGGGCAATGAGTGAGCTAATTACTCTTCCATTCTTCCTAAAAGCGCTTGATGAACGATGCCGATATTGGCACCAAGCCTCCACTTAAAACTAGGCGCTAATTTTCAAGAATATCAGGAGTATTATCGTACCTGCCAAGTTCTCGGTAAAAGACGGTGTAGTAAAGGATAGGGCCATTGGGCCGGCTTGGAGGTAGCCAACTGACTGCCAGAGAAGTGACAGACGTTGCCACTACTTTGACAGCTGCCGGAGGACCAGGAGCTGTGCAAATTACATAGGTAAATATATGAAATCGATATTAAAATAAAACACTAGATGTACCATAATAAAGCACGTGATTAAACGACAAGCAATATTCAAACTTTAAATCCGTTAACGGATTGGTCGAAATTATAAACCTATTTAATTTTACTGATTTGTCGTATGGTGCAATAAGAGTACATATAAAGAAAAAGCGATAAAAATGAACATAATTTATTTATGAAAACATTGAATTACTGTTCTCCTAGAAATAAACTACTGAACTATTAACAAGGACGAGCCGAAGTCATTTCGCTGTCCGAAGCTGTAAGAGTGTATAACTTTTCAATTAGATAGTATTATGTACTTTGGCTTGATCCCAAAGCTAATCAAGTACCTAGCTTAAGTACTACCTTTGCAAAGGAAGTTATCTAATATACCCACCAGAAATGTAGACATTCCATATAAATTTCACAATCCAACACAGAACATCAGTGTTGTCCATAAGAGCGTCTAATATGTTTCAGAGGAGCGATATGTCAATTGTTGCTAGTACAACAAACTATAATTGTTATATTCTATAACAAATCTAAGGAACCTTACCGTCCTGTTGCGTGGTACAATGTATGGGATGAGCGGGCACCCCGTCGCCAGCGGCCGTATACGCCAACGCCTGTATCGTGTAGTTGGTGTGTGGCTTCAATGCAAGCAAGAGCGTTTCGACCCCTGCTACCCGTTTCACCTCTGCACCCCCAGCGCTGAGCCCGCCCCCGCCCCGCACTTCCCACTCCAGCCACTCCGCCGCTGCCGACAAACAACTGCCATCATTCAGCTTGGAATTGGTGATACATTTGGTCAACATTTTTTTTATACTGTGCCATAGTATACTCGTGGAAATCATTTTAGATTACCTACTGTCATTGCTTTCTCCATGCGTATGCCATACACGTTTAGTTTAAAGTGTTAGGCATCATTATGAGTCACATTTTCATCCGAAAGAGAGCAAGAAAAGGGGGCAAGTAATTGTAGCAACGGGCTGACACATACCTACCTATATAGATTACTGTCATTGCTTTTTATTTGCTTAAGCCATTCACGTTTAGTTTAAAGTGTATCATATGGGTTGAGTAGGAAATAGCAAACACAAGCGGTTCACTTTTAAATGATCAGAGTTAAAAGCTGCTAAACTTTTTAGTTCCCTACAGTGAAACGGTGTCACTTTGTTGAATGAAAGCAAAGCATATTTTTTCTATTTGCCATCATTACATAATCTAGATGTGCTATTATTAGGCTATACTAAAAATAAAAAATGTAAGCCCACTCCCAGTGGAATCGGATGTTCCATACTCCGCTATATCCGCACCCCTGTACCACATTCACCATCCCGTCTACACTCTACCGACAAACAGCCGCCATCACTCAAGTTGGAATTGGTAATCGATTTTGTACGAATACATACATTTCCAATTTCGGCGCAGAACTTAATATTTGACTTTCAAAATACGAATATGGAATGGAACGGGTTTTTTCGCTTATTTCTATTAGAGGAGCTAACGGTGGCTCTAGGGGTTTGTAATATATTCGCGTTGGGAAAGTAGCCTGATCGAAATATTAAGTGAAAGACGTTGAATTTTCTAGATAGCGAAGATTAAGTTGGTTTTAAAGTAGGTAAGCTGGTTTATGGTCGAGCTTATTAGGCTTCATAACAAAAGCAAGCATACTGCTAAGATAAACACACGCAAGTTTATCACAAATACTTTTTATTTTTTGTGGCGAGTTCAGAGACCGTGTTTTTCAAATCCACTTTAAAAATAATGTTTTCATCCAACAGAAAGCCTTTTTTTGAAGCGCGACATAATGGGTTTCCTACGCCTGATGGAAAGCGAAAGAGAAGCCCAAGTCGTTGCGACAACGGGCAAGTAAACGGTCAGTCACCTGTCAGTTGCCACCGCTACGTCGGCTCGTAAGATGCTTCCTCACGCCCGTTTAAAGGATCACATATCAAAGGAAGGAAAAAACACATGCAGTGGCAATGAGTTCCACATTTTGATAACAAGGCAAAGATAAGAATTGGAATAGACTCATAATAGGTCGGATACCCGTCCCGTTTCTTTGTACTTTAAATTGATAACATTATTAATGGTAAGTATAAAACCCGTACTCACTATGTTCTGGCCGGTAGAGTAGCTTATAACCTAGCAATGCCCCGCGGTGCGCGTGGGCTGGTGGCGGGGACCACTCCACTTTGAGGCTCTGCGGAGACACCGCGCGACACCTCACAGCTCGGGGACCTTCTGATGGCACTAATAAAGTACAACAAATTGTATGTAGCCATATTCCTATTCGATATTAGTTATTAGAGAAACGACCCCAGGGGAGACCACAAATGCGTTGGAAAGACGACGTGAAGAAGATCGCCGGCTCAAATTGGATGCAGGGAGCGCAAGATCGCGATGAGTGGAGAAGGTTGAAGGAGGCCTACACCAAGATGGTAGAAAAAGGCTAAAGAAAGAAAGAAAAAAAAATTAGTTATTGTGCAGACGATGAAATTAGCGTGAACGTAACATAGATACTACATAACGCATGATTAGTGAAACGAAGATAAATGACTTTATGACCACCTGCATAATTGCTGATGCGTCCCGTTCACATTATTGGCAAACATTTGACATTGAGCAGAACTCTAACACGCACCAATTGAAATTATAAATTATAATAATCGAGTATCTACTAAAATTTTAAACACTATTACAAGTGTACTAGTTACTAGTACATAAGTGTTGATATCTGAATATGTCACAGAAATTTCTGGTAAGTGGTAACGCAATGAAAACAATATTGAAGGAAGAGCTTTATCTAAAAGCTATCACACTAGGATTGATATCCTTTCTTGGTACTACGAGTATGGTATGAGTACGCTATATATCAACAGGTATTAACATAGTGGGGTATATCATAGTCGTTCATATATTTCAGATATTAAAGTGTTATTTTTTTTTACAGATTTATTACATCTTGGAAACGATTTCTCTGTAGATAGGACTGATTGCCAAATAATATCTCATAGTCAAGACATTAAAAATTCATTAGGCATTACAAAATCGTTCATCACTGAGGAAACGAATTTGTAGTTTGCCAAGAAAATGGCTCTACAATTTTAGCCAGTAATATGAATATACATCTGCTTTCCCTGATGACAATTACTAAGAAATATAATCGTTATTTATGAAGACAAATCTACTTTCAATAAAATGGATTATTCTTTATAGACGGAACTTCTTTACAGTCTCAACTAACCCAAATATAATACAGCATACTTAATAATTTAGGTAAATTATAATCACAACAAACAAAGTTAGCAGTCTAGACAATTGGCACCAAGTCTAGACAAAATGGTCTCAAAATTTATCACACGAAAATTAAGGTCATCTCTTTGGAAGCCCAAAAACTGTATTTATTATTTAGTATATTTTTCTTTAGGCTAATTGTAGTTGAATAACCTAAATAATAAGAAATGCATACTCACCACTCTCCTGAGTCAGAGTGTTCACAGGTATTGAAGAGGGCCCAGTGCCGGCACTGTTGAAAGCTCTGACGTTGATAGAGTACCTACAATATCAATATCTGTTTGAAAACTAACTACATATTATATTCTATTCTATTCTACATATTATCGCAATTATTTAACTGGCAGAGTTACTTTTAAGATGTACAAAAGTGCAATGATGGCACGATAATGGATATAAACCAAAGAGTAAAACCAAATAAAATCTTCATTATGAACATTTTGTTTTTTTACTAGATGACCCGGCGTTCTTAGTATCGCAATGTCTTGAACGCTGTTGTTACGCAAACCGTCCTAACAATAAAACTAAGGATCACCAGATTTGGTGCAGTTGTTCGAACGTTATGGGATTACATACATTTCAAAGATGATCATTATAATAAATCACATGACGACGGAGTTATAATAATAATAATAATTCATTTATTTGCACACAAAAGTTACATACAATTACAATGTCAATATCAATATTATTAATAAGAATGAAACATTAAACTAAATAAAAATAATGTGAATTTAGATATTAATGTCAAATTACAATATTCATTCATTTATTTCAATTATTATTAATGTCAATTACAATTATCAATACAAGTTAGCACATCAATTTTAATTCATTTTATTTTTATTTTATGTTATTTTTGCATTAAAATACACAATAAATAAATGGAAAGTGTATAAATATGTATGTAGCCATTGTGAGAGAGCAGAACCTGTACTAGGATGCCCTGTGTTACAGAGTTCCGGCCCTCCCCCCAGTGTGTGAGTGAGTGTGTGCGTGTGTGATGTATGTGTGTGCACGTGTACATGTGAGTTCGTGTTAATCTTTTTATTTCTTAATTTAGTTATTTGTTTTAACCAATAATAATTCGACTTCATCGTAGGTTGAATGGCAACTGTTTCATTTTCACTCCATGGAGCAAACTTTTCAATAACTCCATTGTTGATCATCCGTAGTTGCTCAGAACTGTTATCAGAACTTTTCCCAATTACGATATCGGTCGAACTCGGGAGGTGTTGGAGCGAATAACTATTGGAAATTGTTAAAATTTTGGTAAATACAGAAACTGAGGACAAGTAATTTAGACGTTCATATTTATCGTGCTTTGTTTTCATCAAGACACTATATTATGTACTATGTGTTAATGTTTGCACTTGAGAAAACATAAGTTACAAAGATTCCAATTCCAACTCGATACAATTAATAACAACAACCGACTCGTTTCCTCTAATATTGACGACTTCGGTACCTCAATGGTTAGAGCATTAAGTCTAAAGCGGGAAGGATCCGGGGGACTGATCCCCCTCCCTCCTGAAGGTTGGGTCAATTTGGGAAATTAACTTTTCTAGATTGTTTTCATATGTCAATCCTATTCTGGGAAATGCCTCAACCCACCACTTGGTAGTCATAGTACAAGAAAAAGCTTCGGTTTGATAACCATCGTTGGTGTGTCCAGAGTATTTAGGTATTAATGATGCATGATAATGTTAGGTTGCAAGTTATTTTCTCATAATAGTAAGTATGAGGATCAAGCTAAGGATTCGAAAGTGCTTGAAACATTGATACATTTAATGATTTGTTCACTGACCGTGTGTAATGTTCCAAGCTCTCTATGGTGTACTTGGTGATCTGGCCGCGTACTGTGGCGAACTCCATGTTGACACTGGATCCTCCGCCCAGGGTACCGTCTGCCGACTCCCACCACCACACCATGTAACCCAACAACTCGCCATTCCAAGATGATGCTGGAGGAGCCTAATAAGAAACCAGCTCTTTATCAATGTTGACTACACGTAACACCAAGAGAAATAGATACATAAAGCTGTTTCGGATCTAATTATACTCGTAATCACAATATGTAAAGTGAGTTAACTAAAAGGAACATTCATTCAGCAGCATTTCATCATGAGGTCGGCTGCCTGTAATACTTACCGCACAAAATATATGATGACAAATATATTACTCTATCAGATTAATAACGTCATAGGAATAATAACTTTTTGGCAATACGTCTACGTCTTTTCAGCCTTAGGCGCTACTTAGGTTATAATTATGATGCGAATGACTATAAAGACAAAATCAGATCGTTACAAAAAATTCTCACTGCGCGTTTCATTGTTTTATTTATTTATTTAATTTTTATTTCACAATGAAAGTACAAATGGCAGACTTAATGCCGTGTGGTATTCTCTACCAGTCAACCATTGGGCGAGCCAGAAAACTATAATGTGGTGCGGTAATAGACAATCTAACAACTGCTAGAAATATAAGCACAAATATACAAGTAATACACATACATATATATTTTATACAATAATAAGTATTACATACAAGACACATAGTACTTATATTAATAAGTATAAAATAAATATAATTACAATATACATAACATAAATAAGATAAGTACATATTATGCAATAATGGATACTACATACATTAAATAACGTAATTTTATGTTTGCCATCAAAAATGTTCATATAAATATTTATTATCTACTAAGTACTACCACCAAGAACAATATAATATTATCCAAACGGTGTTGTTAAAATGAACTAAAAAATGCAAACATCACTTATTTCCAGCCAATATGCATTTTCGCTACGTTGAATTTATTTCTCGGTAAAAATTTATAATGCATCCCACTTATTCAGTGGGAATTATGTTCACTGGTCGTAAAATTACGAGATTCATAGACGAAAAATGCTGTAATATTAATGAACAAAGAAAAATTAAAACTGAGCTTTTTAACCGACTTCGAAAAAAGGAGGAGGTTCTCAATTCGTCTGTATGTATATATTTTTTTTTTATGTATGTTCACCGATATTTCCGTCAATTATGGATGGATTTTATGTTGGGTGGTTGATAATATGAAAAAAGTAAAAGGATACAAAACTGCCGCAAATTAATTCAAAGATTCTCACACAAATCGTGAATAATATTAAATGTTGTTTATACATTGCATATGGTCATGTTTGTAGATGTTGTCAATAGCATTATTTTTGGGGCTAAATTGAATTATATTAGTAGGGAAGTCAGACTTTCCTATGCTTAATACCACAGGCCGATGATGGGCAGCAGCGTCAACGAAGCGAGGAGCTATGCCCTGCGATCACCAACCCGCCTAGCGTGGCGATTATGGGTAATGCCCACAGATGTTTGCCGAAGGCGGCGAAAAATTTAAGAGTCATTATAATATGTCTAAGGTTCAACAGTGGACTGCGATAGGCTGCTGATGATAATGAAGACACACGCACATTCATTCACTCACTCACACACACACACACTCACTCTCTGACACACACTATATTATTATAAATGACATAGTCTGGGCGGGGACCCTGAATAAAGGTTTAGCTTAGGCTCCAGTCCATCCCAAATGTTGCATGTTTGAGCTATAGCTAACATAACGTACTATTAAAGATGCTTGTAAATAGAATAAGTTCTTTCATATAATGTTTAGGTGGAAATAAATAATTTTTATTACTATTACTAGCTTTTGCCCGCGACTTCGTCCGCGTGTTTAAATTTATACATACAAAAGTTTTTTCCCGCTAACTCCCGTTCCCGTGGGAATTTCTCAAAATACAGCCATAACTAAACTTTATATTTACTAAGGTACCTGCATGCCAAATTTCAAGCGTCTAACTTAAGCGGTTTAGATTTTTCATACAAAAGGATTTTCCCGCTAATTCCCGTTCCCGTGGGAATTTCGGGAATTCCTTTCTTAGTGCACCCCTACGGTACCTAAGCTACGTCCCTTCCAAATTTCAAGTGCCTACGTTTAGCCGTTTGGGCTGTGCGTTGATATGTCAGTCAGTCAGTCAGTTTCTCCTTTTATATATATAGACTAGCTTTTGCCCGCGACTTCGTCCGCGTGGCGTGTTTTTTCATACAAAAGTTTTTTCCCGCTAACTCCCGTTCCCGTGGGAATTTCTCAAAATACAGCCATAACTAAACTTTATATTTACTAAGGTACCTGCATGCCAAATTTCAAGCGTCTAACTTAAGCGGTTTAGATTTTTCATACAAAAGGATTTTCCCGCTAATTCCCGTTCCCGTGGGAATTTCGGGAATTCCTTTCTTAGTGCACCCCTACGGTACCTAAGCTACGTCCCTTCCAAATTTCAAGTGCCTACGTTTAGCCGTTTGGGCTGTGCGTTGATATGTCAGTCAGTCAGTCAGTCAGTCAGTTTCTCCTTTTATATATATAGATTTAAAGACTTTCCAAACCTGCCAAGCCAGCTCGATAGTGGAAGGTCTCGGGGCAGACGCGCGCAGGCTGATCGGCGCAAGCGCAGGCGGCTCGTGCAGAGTGAGCGCGAGGAGCGCGCGGGTGTGCGACGAGCCGAACTGCGCCGTCACCGTTTGGGCCCGCACTAGATACGCTGTGGCTGGTTCTAGGCCCGATAACGTGGTGCCTTCAGTCCTTTTGGGTGAGAAATAATGATGATATAGTAAAACTACTTTTTGTAACCACGAGGCTAATGTGTCTGCACTGAAAACGCTAGAACCCACCATGAGCTCTAGGCCCGTAACGTTGTACCTTCAGTCTTTTTAGGTAAGAAATAAATGATGATGTGGTAACTTCTGTTTGTAAACATGAGGCACTAAACATTGATTTAAAAAAAAGTTCTGTTAATAGCGTAAACGCGCTTGTCTAACGAATTTATTGAGCTATCTGAATTTGAAATCATACGTTATTGCGCGCAGTGGCCGAATTTCAAAAATAGCTGTATCGTGAGTGATTCAGTACGACCTGCTCGCGTCTCTAGTATATAGCTAAATACTATTATGTCAATCTGCTACCTCTTGCTTTTAACTGCATATCGATGAAGTACTTCGACTATAGACAGACCCATTACATTGAAGGCTGCAATGCAATATATTAACATACCTAATTGTATCAAATGCATGGATTCCTAAATCTCGGTCAAAGATATGGTTAAAGGTTTCACTTTAGAAGATTGCAATACATTTATGGCTTATCTTGTCATCCATTATACATACATAATATATCAAATGTTTAAAGTAGGTACCTATTGCCAGTCAAGGTGAAAGTAAAGAGAAAATATTTGGAAAAAAATATTTTTACATAATATAATTGTAGGTTTGATACATATACATGCTCAGGCATGCATGTGACAGGCTCGGTGGCTCATTTGGTAGTGACCTCTGCCCTCTGAGCCAAGGGTCGTGGGTTCGATTCCCGCACAGTACAAACATTTGTGTTCATGAACATGTCTGTTTGTATTGGTCTGGGTGTTTTCTATGTATTATACATACTCAGCATACGAGTCCACGGCGTGCGCTGACACGGATACGTTGTGCGTGTTGGCGTCCCTCCACGTATCTGCCCCGGAGGAGTCGTGCTTCCTGTACTGGACCATGTAGCCCAGCACGGGAGAGTTCCCGTCGTAGGGCCGTCGCCACTGCAGCCGCACCGAGCGGGAGGTCGTTTCCAGGACGCGGAAGTTGGCCGGCGGCTCGGGCGGTTCTTGATGGGAAGATAACCGAAATTGTTTTAAAATGTTGTCTAGTCACCCTTAGTACGAGATTGGCCTTAGTTTGGGACTAGATGGAACTGTATGTTGCCATGCCCAGTGGTACATGTTTTGGGCTATTTTTAACAGACTTCAAAAAAGTGGAGGTTCGCAAATTGGACAGATTTTTTTGCTGTTGTATGTAGCACATAATATTCGTATGTTGTTAATTGTCAACCGATATTTTTGTTCGAAAGGTGTATCCAGATTTCTTCCATTGTCACCACATTGAAGTCGGTTAGTTTAATCACAAGACTCAGTCTCATAAGATATTTGTGAATCTCAACTTGTAAAAATATGAACATGAAAATGTGAGTAACATCTCGTGACCGAGCCTGCGGTATACCTACTAAATGAAAGCAAAACATAATGTACTACTTAAAAACAACAGTGAAATAATTTCAGCGGAAAACGGAATGATAATTTAAATGGTTTGCTTTAAATGGGCAATTAAATAATTTTCAGGACTTGTAAAACTTCCCATGAATTAATTTGATATTAATACGAGTATTCCAATTAATGTTTTCATGGGTTTCAGTTAATATTGTTTTATGGTACCTTGTACTGCCAGATGGACGAAATGGTCTGATCTTCCGTAGGGGTTTGAGGCCTGACATCGGTATACTCCCGAGTCCCTTCGGTCAGCTCGTTCTACCACCAGCTCGCTTCTTAATCCCTCAGCACTCCGGGTTTCTGATATACTCATCCTAAGACAATTTTTTTTTGTTATAGTGGCTCGACATAATGGCTTCCCTACGCCTGATGGAAAGCGGAAGAGAAGCCCAAGTCGTTGTGACAACGGGCAAGTAATCGGTCAGTTACCTGTCAGTTGAAACCGCCACGCAGGCCCATCAGGCACCGACAGGAATACGACCCGGAGATCATTTGGCTGCGGTATTCTATAGAGTGGAGGTCCTTCCCCGAACGGGCAGCTCAATTCGAGCGAAGATTCGCTATGACCTACCTCTCTTATGCAGTTAAGGTTAAGTTAAGTTAAGTTAAGCTTAGGTTGGAGTGCAGAACAAACGGAGTGACGCATTCATAAACAAAAAAAAAGAGTGAAAAAGAATCATAGTATTTTCCACATTTTAGTCGTGGCGTGGTAACCTTCAAAAAGACTTTTGGTAATTTGATCTGAAGTTTAGTTAAAAAGAATTTAAGGCATAATTTTTTCATTGTCGAAACTTTTCAATTGTTTTAATGACTTGATAACGTACAAAAAGTTCGTTACTTCATCAGAATTGAGTCCATCAAGGCTGTCGCGAGTAATTTTTCTTACCTATAATCCGAGTTAGGTAGGGCTCTTCCTGAGTGACTCCACGTGGTGGATAGAGGAGAGTCACCTCTGGCAACGCACGCCAACCTTACAGTCTCTCCTAGTTTTGCTGTCACGTTGGCAGATGGTGTCTCGAACCGGGCCGGCTCTGAAGCAAGTCAATTTAGTGAGGAACAAAGAAGTAAAAGTAAATAAGTAAAACAATCTGTCATATAAATTATTTAAATTCTATTTGTAAACTAAATGCAACTTATTATAGGTAGGGTTCATTGTACCATTTAGAAACTTTCGTAACAGCTGATCGTTCTTCCGCGTTCGTACAAGCTCAAGAAAGCTTCTAACATGTTTTTCTTTTCTTTTCTTTCTTTTTTCTTTCTTAGCCGCGATATTTCCTGATCACTATGACTTAACCTTCAAACATTGCCTAAAGGGAGTTCTTTCGTTAAGGTAGGAAGCGGCTTGAATGTGCCCCTGGGTGCCCCAGTGCAGAGTCTATGAGACGTTTAACATCAGATGGGCCGCTCGGTCATCTGCTATCTTCAGCAATATTGAAATGTTAAAAAATAGATAGATAGATAGATATTCTTTATTGCACAAAATACACAATTAGTACAGAAAAGGTGATACAGACATCTTGTGGTACAATCTAGGCGGTCTTATCGCTACTAAGCGATCTCTTCCAGACAACCTTCAGGTAAAGGAAGTGTAGATTTCTGAAGAGAGGGGCAAAGTCGTGCAAACTGTTTCAATAAATATTATAGCTATATATAAACAATAATTATAGTATATAATATATAAATAAACACATCTATAATATATCATATTTTTATAACTTAATATACACATACACACACATAATAAAATAAATAAATACATACAAATAATAAATACCATAAAAACAGAAAGGACAGTGTTATATATATTGTATTGTTTTTCACTATCAGTGAGCATATGGCTCTACGTAGGAATAAAATTCCATTAGAATATGGTTCACATAGTCAAGGTTACACTGAACCTTAACTCGTCGTAGCAACAAGCACAACCGTTACACGCACCAATAAATACGCTACGAGATTTCCACTTTTGACTACGTAACTACGAATGTCTCGTAGCCCGTAACGACTTTCAAACATGATAAAAGTATTCGTCTTTTACGTGTAGACCTGGAAAAAGGAAGAGATATTCCATTCGATTGAATGTTGTATTATATATTTTCATTGGTGTGGACCAATTCTCAAAAACATTAGATATTTAATTTTCAAGCTACATCTACATCTCTTAGTCTGGTGGTAGGTACCTACGACCACTTGACCACCGAGGCAATTGCGAGGGTGTTTTTTTTATGTATAATATGTATTTATTTACAAAAAAAAAAGTATCTAAGTAAGTTTATCATCTGTCTACTGTACCCATAGTACAAGCTTCGGCTTAGTTTGGGGCTAGACGGCGCTGTGTGGTCCAGCGTGGCAAAAAAAATACTGCTACTATAATAATCTAGAGATATAGTTTCGCTCACCGTTCACATGTATACTGAGGGTCTTAGACAAAGCTGGTGGGACGCCATTGTCGGCCTTGCACCGATATTTGCCGGAGTGCTCGGCCCTCGCCGTCTCCAGCCGTAGGGAGCCGTTGGTCAGCACCACTGGGTCGGAAACACCCCCCAACGTTGTCTCGGTACTGCCTGAAATTTGTATTCCTGTTATAATTTGTATATGCCCAATATATAACGTCGTAAGGCAAAAATCCTTATTATGATCCGAATCCCACTGTCTAAGGTATGTCTTACGATTTTGAAGTGACAATGCCATTTTCCTGTTAAAAAATCTGTTTAAACGATATGTTTACAGCATTTCACACTTAGAATAAGATCACCGTTGACTAAAAAGGCTTGGATCTCAGTTCTTTACTTAAATTCAAATCTTTCAAATAGATATTTGCATAGTTATGCAAAAGAAAATACCTAACATTCACATTTAGTTAGGTGTTTTCTCTGTGACAAAAGTAAAACTATTAAATTCTTAGATTTAATCAATAATAATGGGATCTATAGATACTTTTAAACTAAACTTACTTGAACTATTTTCATTTTCGATACAATGAGTTATTATAATTTTCATAAGTTTAGCTACAATCTTTAAATTAAAATACTAATTGAAACAAAACATTCGTTACAATTACCTAGATGAAAATCCACCGAAATAAACAAAACACAATCGAAATGGAACGAAAAGCTTTTTCGTAAATAAAAAATATCACCACGCATCTAACCGGCCAGTAATAATTTTGTGTTTACACCTTTTTAAAAGAATCTCACAGAGATAGGTGTCATAATTTTTTATTTTTTTTATTTTCGAATCCTGGCACTCGTGTAATACGGATGATGACAAGGTATGAAAATGAAGAAAATAATTAGTCCGTCTCTTAGATAATAAAAAAATATAAGACCCGTATTTTTTGTTTTGTCGAAATAACAAGAAAATACTTAGATATAGCGCATTAAAGTTACGGAGTGGGGGCTAACTACGTCACGTTAGAGTATATTTTGTACTCTAACGTGACGTCATGTGACATTTAAAATCAATGTATCTTCGTAAGTTTTTGAACAAGAGGCAAAATAAAAAATACGTATCCAATATTTTTCATTAATCTATCTGATGGACATTAAATTATTTTTTAGTCATCATCCCAATTTCTGTAGGTTCGGTTCGATTTTTCAGATGATATTTTAATAACCGAAATTAAGATTCTAATAAAATTTATGGTAACGACTGTGTTTTTTTTTCTTGCATTATATTCGAGCCTATAGGGAAAGGTTATAATTGAGTTGCTCACCTCAGTCGGCGCGCTCGCCTTCCAATACGTCGCTTAACATTTATGACTAGTGGGGTTCAAGTGTGCTAAATCCTTACACAAAGTTTAAAAAAATATTAAGCGCATTTACTTGGATCCACATTATCTTATACAATATTAACATTAAGAGTTTTAACTTTTGGTGCTACTAACTAAGGGATAACAACATAAAATAGCGAAAATGAGACAAGTTTTATCAATCACATTACCTGAAAATTTGGTCCAATAAATAGCTGGTGATGGGTGGCCCCTCGCTTCGCAGCTGACTGTCAGGGATCCGTTCAGCAAGACTGATGCATCAGCTGGTTCAATTTGCCAATATGGCGGCACTAAAAAAGATTGCACATGTATGAGGTGTTTTCTATTTCAAGCATTTTTTTTTTCTTATTGTCTTTTACTTTCTTAAATAATATTGTTGTATGATGTTGCAAGATGTTATCGAGTTACGTCTGCATCGCAAAATGTTATGTTGTGGAGGGAATTATTAATCATCAGACACTGTATCAACGTTGTTAAAAAAACTACAGCTAACACTCGGAGCTTTTGGATTTTCGTAACGCGTATAACTCGTTACATAGATACAGTTTATAGTCAAAACTAATGAAGTTTAATAGTGTAGGTAATATTAGTTATCTATATCATATACGAGACGACCTAGAAAGTTCGGTAATATATTACAGAGTAAGCGCTCAGGAGTGAAATGTCGGAAAACTTAGTGACAGCCTAAAACTATTTTATTTAATGAACATGTAAAGTTGAGACTTAGTAACAAGATAAATAATTTGAATTATGAATAAAGGCAGAAACATTATATTAAAGATATACCTACTGTCAACACACATTAACAGTCAAACGGCATTAAGTCCGCCATTTGTACTTTCTTTGTGCAATAAAGATTAAATAAATATACTTATTAACAGATGACGGCATTACACTGTAATAGTATTCTTCTAGCCATACTTTTTTTTATAGCATTAGGGCCACAAAATGGCTGCCGGCTTTGTTGATTGTACGAGTAAGCGGCTACTGCAGCCCATAGACTGCCTTTATCATCTTTATCATATTCCGACCTTGAAAACCTGTTTACATTATACTTGAAGTGTATCATACTGTATTCTAAACCGATACACTTTTTTTTTTTTTTTTTTTTTTTTTTTTTAGGTTTACCAACGTTTATAAACAATTATACTTAGAACTAAAAACATACATTGGTGTATACACTATTGCTATAAACAGTTATAGGTAAACACTGCTTGCGCTAAAAAAAAACCATTACAACGGAAAAATATAAATATGTAGCTTAAAAATTATATAACATCTAATGAGGTCTCTGCCTCCAAATCCCTCCAAGAGTTGGTAACCGATCTGCAGAGCTTGGCAGGCGAGTCATGGTGAATATCGACTATATCGCTATGTTCATTGAGTAGCCTACAGAACCTAGCAATCGGAGAGTTAGAACCAAAAACAGTTTTCCTTAATGGGGCTATAAGGGGTGTGATAGTGTTACGTGGATATCTTGCAGGCACACGTAGCTTAAATCTCTGTAACAGTGGTGGGCAATCTATATTGTGGGTGAGAATTTTAGAGGCAAAACTTAAATCCAACACTTTCCTGCGGTTGCACAATGATGTCATTTTAAAATGCGCCAGACGCTTATTGTATGAACGCATTTTTTCTTTGATATACCGCTGGCGTACATAAGGTGCCAAACAAAGCGTTTTTGTACCCGCTCCAGACGTAATGAATGTGTGGCGTAGTGTGGCCTCCAAACTACACTGCCATATTCTAAGATGCTTCGGACCAGACTATAATAAACACACTATACACTTCTGACGCGTCACGACACTTCACGACACAGTTCTATGCTTCAGCCTTAAGCTGGCCATACATGCAAGAGTGTACCTGACAGTTTGCCAGTGCAGTTACGCCTGTCAGGTAAAGTTGTGTGAAAACATGCATAGTTCTGTAACACACACGCTCCGGTTTACCTGAACAGTTGACCTATTCAGGCAAACCTGTTAGTTACACATTTGCGTATATGGCCAGCTTTACAGGTACGCGCAATCAGAGGCGCAAATTGTGAATTCCATTCCATCGCTTACCGCACTTACAAGAACATAAATACTTGGCTGCGCGTGCCGAGTGATGGAAAGAATGTTCGCTATTTGAGTCATCGTCGCGTCTCTCCGTGGTCTAGCCCCTAAATCGTAAGAAATGGTACGATGCATTCATACAATATACCTACATTGCTTAGATACCAAACTAAGTAGCTTTTAGGCCATAGTGCTATTTATAATGACTCACCTTTGATGGCTAAATCCACGGAAGTATTGGTTTTCCCGGCTGTATTAGTGACTACACATGTGTACGTCCCGCTGTGTGCGGCTGTCAACGTCTTGAATATCAACATACTGTAGAATTCTGCTCCTCTCTCGTCTACCTAAAGAACGATATTATACTGACTGTAAAAGTAGATAATTAGTAAAAGATAAAATATGTTTAGAATTATATTATTATATTTATATAATTTATAAATAACAAAAAATATTTTGAATAAACAGTAGGTAACAGTGTGATTTATTAGTAAGTAGTTCTTGTAAGGAGATTTTGTGATCGGAGGCGCAGGCTAAAAATTGTATAAGGTATACTTATAAGTATAGCGCAAATAACATTACTCCCACATTGAAAAATTGTGACATATAAAATTGTATAATCCATTCCACATCCATAATAATTCGATTATCATAAATATTAAGCTCTTAGGCAAGAAATAAGTAATTTAACGACAGTAAATATTGAACTAGTATATGGATATAATAGTTTACTGTTAGGTCCACCAGAGTATGCTGTAAAGATATTTTGCGATCCAAGATTTGAGTGCTGATCGAAGAACATCGCGATTTGCGATGGAGATAGCATCTGCAGTGTTCGGTTTGCGCGGATATTTACAGTTTCGTATTTGGTTTGGCACTGGTGTAGTTTTGCAATCACACTTTTTCCAGAATTCAGACACAAGTTGGTACTACTCAGCCCCTTTGCCCCCTTTACAAAGTACCTAAGTTGTAAATCAAATTACGATTAAATTGGACTTGATAACAAAATAAATTGTATTCACAACTTTTTAAATACTGCTAATTGAAAGCAAGTTTGAGGTTTTTCAGCGAAAGAATCCCTAAAATGACATCGTTTGAGAGATGTCTGAAGATCACGTATTTCTTTTAAATTTCAAAATGGAATTGGATAACTAAAACACCTAATTAAAAGTGTACAAAAAAAAGAAAGTTATTGAATCTTATAAAGGCTGGTTTCACCAAACGTGATACAGGTTTTTTTTTATAGTACCTGCCTCGACATAATGGCTTCCCTACGCCTGATGGAAAGCGAAAGAGAAGCCCAAGGCGCTGTGACCGTTGGCAAGTAACTGGTCAGTTACCTGTCAGTTGCCGCCGCCATGTCGGCCCGACCCTAATCCGCTCCTCGAGCGAACATTCGCTATGCCCTTCCTCTCTTGAACAAATTAGTGATGTTCAAATAAAAGGGTATCGCACAGCATTGAAGCCTTAACCTATGCAGCAAACCATGGCACTGATTGATTCTCTTAACATACTAATGTTTCAATACCTACCTGGAGAATACTTGATATTGGCATCTGATCCTTTAGCCAGGAGAAGTAGACAGGCATGTCCCCTGAAGTCACACTACACGTCAGTTGCATCCGATCCCCGGCCTTTAGACCAGGGGGGAAGACGAGGGGGGATAGCACAGGAGGCGATACCACTGTTATTTGAGCCTGTTAGATAAAAAAAAAAACAAAAATAAAGTTAAGAAAGCATTACCGAAACCTTAATTATTAGGTGCCTAAAATTATTTACAGGTATAAGAGATCGCTATAAGCGATAAGACCGCCTAGATTGTACTTTGTGTTGTTTGTAATTATGTTTTCCTGTAATGTCTTGTGTTTTTGTGCAATAAAGAGTATCTATCTATCTATCAGTTCCGTCGTCCTAATGACGTGTATAATTAGTGATGTCTAATAGGAGAGTTGAATTGCTTTGTGTTTACTTCAGTCTTAAGTTTCATTAATATAAGGCATCATTAATGAGAATACCCAGAATCAATTCATTGTTTCCGTCATAACATTTATAACACACAACTCGCGTTATTAATAGATACTAAAACCTAATAACTGAGAAAGGATGAAATTACATAGTAGCAGCCTTTGGACAGGAAATTGGTATGGAGTGATACCATCTCATATATCCGAATCTATGTTAAATTGTTGTTTCGTGTATATTCTCTCAGCGCTCGCGTTGTTTTTTTTTATAATGGCAGAGTATAAAGGCTTTCTCACACCTAATGGAAAGCGAAACCTAGGTATTCTCCTCTAACTAGGTACTATTGGTCTTTTCTATGTGTCTTGTATGAAATTCGCAACAAAACCAGCAAGCCACAATCTTCCACATACATTTACTTAGAAGGATCCTCAGAACTAAAAGCAAGAAGGCCGCAAAGTGCAGGCTGTATCTTTTTTTACACACACAGCGTCATCTAGCCCCAAACTAAGCCGAAGCTTGCACTACGGGTACTAGACTGAACTGATAAATCAATACAAACAGTCATGTTTATACGCACAAATGTTGAGATCACTGTTTCAGGGGTAGCTGTTTTAGTACTACTGCATCTACATATAATAATAATAATAAATAATCTTTATTAAACCTCCAAATCAAATATTTTACAAGGTTTGGTGCAAGTTCTTTTCTTAACTTATATTATAAAGCTGAAGAGTTTGTTTGTTTGTTTGTTTGAACGCGCTAATCTCAGGAACTACGGGTCCGAATCGAAAAATTATTTTTGTGTTGAATAGACCATTTATCGAGGAAGGCTTTAGGCTATATAACATCACGTTCCAACAATTAGGAGCGAAGAAATAATGGAAAATGTACAAAAAAACGGGGAAAAAATGACTATTCCACGCGGACGAAGTCGCGAGCACAGCTAGTAAGTTATATAACTTGTATTAGAACAGACATATTTAGAACATATAAAATACAGAGGCAACAAACGATGCCATGCCGCCCAAGTGGTTAACCCATTTTTTTTTTTAATTAAAAGAGCATTCAGGATGATCTCACTCCACCTGATGGTAAGCGGCCGTGAGGTCCAAATGTAAGGTCGACAGGCACAATAGGGCATACCCACCGCGCCTGTCGCCCTTACCCTGAAGGCCCACTGAGATGCCGTTTCACGCCCCGCCTAAAGAACCCAGGATTGTAAGAAGAAGGAAATACATGAGCTGGAAGGGCATTCCATTATTTTAATTATTATTTAACATACTTCTCTCTTCGCCAATTCTCCTCCAGGAGTGAGCACGGAGCAGGTCCAAGTGCCTTTGTCTCTGTCCCTTTCCACGTTGTTGATCGTGAGCTGGCCATCCATTTGTTGGTAACGGGGGTCTGCACCAGCACCTCCTTCCCACTTCACTGATCTGTTTCGATTAAAGTTTTTTATTATTACAAAAGAAGGCAAACGAGCAAGCGGCTGATCTTATGTTAAACAGTGACCGCCGCTCCAAGAGTCTGCAATGCCAAGAGCTAAGAGGAAAGAATTCTCTTTAGGGCACGTTTGAAAAAAGACAAATCGTAGCCATCAAGAATGACCTCAGCTGTGAGCTCATTCCAGAACTTGCATTTAGGTGGAAGAAACGACGGTTTACTAACCGATATCGTATTTTAAAGATACAATACAGAAATGTGTAAAAACAGATTACATATGCCCTGAGAGTGCACAAAGTTTCTACTCTGGTCAGCTGCAGTAGGTAGGTACTATAGATTTATATATAGCCTCTAAAAAGGAGGCAAGATGACAATAGCGCAACGGTACCCCGTTGTCGTCCTACTTACGTCCTCCTTAATGCCTACAAGATGGCCAGTTCTAGAATATCTTAGTATTCTATTTTTACATCTATTTTTACAAATATTAGTACAATCAACACCCACTGCTGAACGTAAGCCTCCTTTAAGTCGCGTCAAACTTCTCTCGAGCTTCCCATATCCAGCCAATATCAGTTCTTCTAAAGTCCACAGCCCAATGTGTTGCTAGACCTCTTAAAACATTAGCATAGAGCAGTTCCCAGAGTAGTCAAATCATTTGTTAAAAAACCAAACATATTTAATTGACACCAGCTACATAAAAGCCTAATAAAAAGAGTCTTATAATAATAAATTAATCATTACCGAGGCGTAAGTATGTAACGGAGATTCTTAGTTCATACAAAACGTTCTATGTATCCATACCACGTAGAATCAATACAATACATAGCATAAATTCCCAAAAGTAAGTAGTACATTGTTTACTTAAAAGCAAAATTCGTAGCCTACGAAATAATATTGATATCATAATATGAGTTTGGAATATGAATAATTCTGATTTTAATTAATGCGTGGGTATAGCTCTTTGATTAATACACATAGTCGATGGGGATCCGGATGCGTTGATTTTACAATATCGAAATATTGTATGAGTTATAATTTACTTGCAACCACACAACAGCTACTCTATTTGTTGAGAAACACGGTTACCTATACTAGGAAAAATACTTTAACTTTTGTGGTCACTTGTACTGATTATAATTATTGGTCACCGCATGCCAGTAACATTATTAATTCACGTGAATTTTATTTTAAGAATGCCATCCTGGGCAACATAGCGGAGTTTAGTTCAAAGCTAAGCCGGAGTTTGTACTATCAGTGCTAGATAACTGATAAACTTACTGAGATACATTTTATTGTAAATAAATAGATATCATACACAGCAATACCTAAATCTGCATATGTTCAACACAAAGGCACAGATTTGGCAATTCTACTTAATGATAAACATACGAGTATGTATGTACTCATATTATTATATAAATATCTCGAATATACATACTCATAGATACCAAATTATAATCATTCACAAAAAATAATTAGTACTTTATTAAAGTAACGAAAATGTTTTTTTAATTAAAATTTCGGTTCTAATAAGTAATACACTCATTTTTGGAAAGTTAACTTCTGTTATAATAATAATATTCTTTTATGAATTAAAATCAACTTCTTCAAAAAGTTTTAGCATAATCATTCAATCGACTGTTGATTTGATACCAACTCATATTGAAACATCCTTATCTAAAACAATTTTAATAATAAAAGATGCCAAAACTTTTTCAAAAAGTTATCTAAAAAGCAACACAGTTAGCAAGTTCGTTAGAAAGTGTATAACTCTCTGTGCGTCGTCCAAGTTATAAATGTAATGTTATTTTCATGTTAGAAGCGAAATTGATGGTTTGGAAAGTTATTCTGCAAAAATCGAAAAAGTTGATAACGTTGAGTACGTAATTTATTATTCAGCAGAGGCTAGAGCAGAATTTTTAAGTTAAGATTTATTTGACACAGCTTACGCTTTACACACCTTTCTGTATCCTTTAAAATCTGCTCTGAACTCATTTATGTTGACATTATAATATAAACACGCCTTTTTCAAACAAATTGTATTTCTTAAAGATTCATCAGGAACTGTTCGTTTTCAAAGATATTTTTTTCGCGTATATGCTAGCCCTGCAATGAGCTCCCAGCCGCGGTGATTTCTTGATCGTTACGATTTGTCCGACTTCAAACGTAGTTTAAAGAGAGTTTCCTCAAGGCAGGCAGCTGATTATCTATGCACTCGGCAATGCAATGTCCATGAGCGGCGTCAACTATCATCATCAGTCTGCAAACGTCATCTACTGGTCATAGTTATGCTTCCCCCAATGGCAAATGTTATTTTGGGGATCCACCTTTTAGTCAAAATGCTTGGCATGCAGGTTGGTGACCGTAGTAAACGCTTCTACCATACCCTCAGGATTAGATTGGGTGCCTCTATTCTAAATCCGGAAACCAAAAGGACATCGACGGTAACCCTTTAATCATCAATAAAAAATATTCATCTTTTACCTTTTCAATCCAGGGTAATTTGCTAATATTTACATCTAGGTATAGCTTATTATACGAAACGCTAAGAAGAGCGGTAGTGTCTAATGAAAGTTATAATGACGAAGGTACTTACTCAACAGGAAATCCGTAGTAAGGGCACCAGATGGTAACTTCAGACCCCGCCACAGCTTTC
The DNA here is from genome assembly GCA_031163375.1 of Conogethes punctiferalis. Lineage (NCBI taxonomy): Eukaryota > Metazoa > Arthropoda > Insecta > Lepidoptera > Crambidae > Conogethes > Conogethes punctiferalis. The sequence continues at coordinate 7,104,831 of CM062093.1, forward strand.
ACGGGGGGCATCGTCCGAATGTACGGAGGACCTGAATGATAAGACCTCCATATTAAATCGCCATCGAGATTTTCAGACACAAAAGATTAACAATAGAATTGGGATTTTAAACATAATGGTCTTACAATCTTTTGTATGCACATTAGTCAGTAGGTATAACCGACCAAATAACTATTATCATCATCAGCCCATTGCAGTACACTGCTGGACATAGTCCTCTCCAGTTGTTTGCCACTTAGGGCAAACATCTGGAGGATATACCCATAACCGCCACTCTGGGCAAGCGGGTTGGCGATCGCAGGGCGTAGCTTCTCGCTCCGGTAACGGGCAACAGCCCGTCACCAGTCAGTGGTATTTAACTACGCCTTTAATTGTGATGGTTACACCGCCATCAGTCGGTTGCACTCGCCTCGTTTGTTATTCGGCAGGATGCACCACGAGCCATTGAGGTTGGCTTGGAGCGAAACGATGATAGGCTTACAACCTACAACCTTAAAATATAGCAAGCCTTTATGATAATTAGTTAATTTTTAAAAGAGGTTAAATTTTTAACCGGTTTGGCATTGCTTTACCTCAACATAGTTATTATCCTCATAAAATTCACAGAAAGCATTCTTTATTTGTACCTACACAATAAAACGGGTAAATCTTGTTGGTGCAAATACACAGGGCGAATTTTATTACATAACATTCATGGTGCATTCCCAGTGCCATAAATTTTAATATTGGCACATTGAACAAGGGCCAGCGACCGCACCCGTTGGCGACCGAAATATGGCGTAAGCGTAATAAAATTATATTGCCTATAACCAAATTAAAGAGGACTTTCCCCAATATTTATTTGTTTATGGTTAATTTTATGTAATTAAATGTATGACCAGGTATTGTGAGTATGGAAGCACATAATAATGTAGGTACATATAGGTAAGCAAGAAGGGATAAATATCATCATCATCCATAATCAGCCTATATCAGTCCACTGCTGGATAAAGATGCTTAAAGGAAAAATATGCTTGCTAATTAATAAATAGCGAAAATTGTGAAGTCTGTTCGGTCAGCGCGCTCTTAAATTTAAACAAATCAGTGCTGATTACGTCCAACACGCGGTCTGCCAGCGCAGGTTACAAAGGAGAACGCGCAATCTATTTGAAGTTAAGCGATACATGTATGGTGCATGCACATGACGTCAGACCCGAATACTTCATAAAGTGTTGCACAGATCACACACAGATTTGCGTGATATAAAAACGCATGTAGATGAGTGTAAAGTTCCTTTTCATTTTTCTTATGTTGGTGTAGAGGATATTTTAAAAAACTTTAAAAGCTTAAATATGAAAAGGACAGAAGATCTATGGGGAATTTCTACAGATGTTTTAAAAAATATAATTCATTATGTTGCGCCTCATTTAGCGATAATTTTCAATAGATGCATTGATGGAGGTCAGTTTCCTAACCTGATGAAACTGAGTAAGGTCATTCCTTTATATAAATCAGGTGATAAAAGCGACCCCTCCAACTATAGACCCATATCAATACTACCTGCACTAAGTAAAATTTTTGAAAAAATTATCTTTACTCAATTATTATCGCATTTTAATGACAACGAATTATTACATAAAAACCAATGTGGATTTACCAAAGGCAAATCCACTACTGACGCAGGAGTAGAGCTCATCAAACACGTTTTTGATGCTTGGGAAAAAAAGCAAGATGCCATAGGAGTTTTTTGCGACTTGTCGAAGGCGTTTGATTGTGTTGATCACCAAACACTGCTGGCGAAGTTACGGCACTATGGTGTTGCAGATAAATCGCTTTGTCTACTACAGTCATATTTAAGTGACAGAATTCAAAAAGTTAATGTCAATGGCACAGATTCTTCTGGTGCCCCTTTGTTGATGGGTGTGCCCCAAGGCTCAATATTGGGACCGCTGCTTTTTCTCATCTATATAAACGATCTTCCGCACTTTACAAATAATATATGTGAGACAGTATTGTTTGCAGACGATACTTCCCTCATTTTTAAGGTAAATAGAAAGAAAACCAACTTTGATGATGTAAATTGTGCTCTCGCTAAAATAGTACACTGGTTTACAAACAATAACCTGCTGCTTAATGCCAGGAAAACCAAGTGTGTTAAATTTACAATGCCAAATGTCAAACAGGTTAACACTAATATTATCATGAACAATGAAGTTATTGAATTAATTAACTCTACAGTATTTCTTGGCATCAATGTAGACTCGAAGTTGCAATGGGGTCCTCATATTGCTGTCCTGGCTGGAAGGCTTAGTTCAGCTGCATATGCGGTAAGGAAAATCCGGTTTTTGACTGACGTTGAAACGGCAAGGGTTGTTTATTTCAGTTATTTCCATAGCATTATGTCATACGGTATTCTATTATGGGGGTCAGCTGCTGACATACAAACAATCTTTGTACTGCAGAAGCGGGCCATCCGCGCTATATATGGTTTAAAGACACGCGAATCACTTAGAGAACGTTTTAAAGAAATTAACATAATGACGGTAGCATCACAGTATATCTTTGACTGTCTTGTTTATGTACGTAAAAATTTAAGTCAATTTAATAAAAATTCAGATAATCATAATTTAAACACTAGAAATAAGCACAAGCTTGCCGTTCCACGTCTGAGGCTGAGTAGGGTGAGTGGGTCGTTTGTAGGATTGGGTATCAAAATGTTCAACAGGTTACCGGAACATATTGTTGAACTGCCCATTCATAAATTCAAATCATACATGAAGTCCTTACTTATAAAAGGGGGCTATTATAGAGTAGAAGATTTCCTCAACGACGACATCTCCTGGACTGCTGCTTCATAGTAAACTTTGCATTGTATAGACTCAACTTTTATTTTGTATTGTTTAACTTTAAAATATTTAAAAATGTTGTAATACCAAAACATGTAACAATTGGCGATTTAAAAAGAGTAACTACCGAGTTTCTTGCCGTTTCTTCTCGGTAGAAATCTACTTTCCGAACACGGCGGTAGCTTCTTTTAAATTGCTTTTATTCACATTCTTACATTACTTTTTATATTTTTACTTTATTTTTACTTGACGATTCATAAGTGCTTATTTTAAGTCTATGTGAATAAAGGTATTTTGACTTGACTTTTGACTTGACTTGATGGCTGTCCTATCTTCGATACATTTCTGTCAGAGCACGTATAATGTGCCATTAAAAATATTCACCGAACGTTCGAGTTCTGAAAGCTGAGTTAGCTTCCCGGAGTAGGTCCATTTGTATGCCCCGCGGCGCGGAAGCCTGCTCAATAGTGCCATAAGTGTTAATGTTGCATTCGTATACTCCTGGGCGGTACTTCGGAGAGCCAAGAGATAAGTTAACTGAAGACTTCTACCGTAAACATTGAATCTTGAAACATATTTACATCTGAAGCGTTTCTGAATATTAAGCATAGATATGTACAACGCAATCGTAAAAATACTGCTTGCTCGGATGTGCTTTTATTTATATGTATGTACGTATTTTTATGGTGAGTAATAAAGAATCTATCATATCTTCGGTGTATATGCTGCTATAACGAGTATACTACCTAAATACGATGATACACGTCCCAAGGACTAGCAATGTGCATTATGTTTCTACTTTCTTAGTACTGAGAATCCTTCCGGACTCTTTGTTCTCACTGCCCGCGAAGCCCATGGTTTGTAAAATTTGAAAAGTCTACTTGAAAGTACGTGGCCCAATCCATGTCCACTCGTTGGCCACAGGGCACAGGGCGTTGCTGATACTTGAGAAATTTCTAGGCTCGCATTTTGGTTTTGGCTCACAATGTCCCTAAGTCGTAATAGTTTGAGTACCTCTGGTCAGTCAGGAAGAGCTATGACCATGTGTCAGTACAGTACGTCGATTATATTATATACTAGCTGTGCCCGAGACTTCGACCGCATGGAATAGAGTTTCATCCCCTATTTCATCCCCTTAAGGGTAGAATTAATCAAAATCCTTTCTTACCGGATCTACGTCATAAAGTCTACCTGCATGCCAAATTTCATCCCGATCCGTCCAGTGGTTTGGGCTGTGCGTTGGTAGATCACTATGTCACTCAGTCACCTTTGAATTATATATGTACTAGCTGCTGCTAGCGGCTCTGCCTGCGTGAATATTCGTATAAAACAAAGCCTATGTGTTAATCTGATGAACAAACTATATTCCTGTAAAGTTTCATTAAAATCCATTCAGTAGTTTTTGCGTGAAAGTGGAACAAACATCCATCCATCTATCCAAACAATATTATATATTAGTAGGATGTTCAGATTTCCTTACCATAAACGTTAAGTCTCGCTGCGTGCGCGACGCTGCCGTGCGCGTTCGTGGCCCGGCAGTCATACCGGCCGCCGTGCTCCACCCGGGCACTGCTCAGGGACAGCGTGGACAGCACATAGTTACCGCTGGACCCGACGCCAGCTGGGCCGCTCTCACGACTCTCTGTTACTATAGCACTGTGGACAAATTAGACTACATTACCTACAATGAATAGTACCGCATGTAATAGGTGACTTATGACTCGTACCTAATCATCCTGATGATCAGCATCATCATCATCAGCCTATTGCAGTCCACTGCTGGACATAGGCCTCTCCAGTTGTTCGCCACCTAGGGCAAACTTCTGGAGGATATACCCATAATCACCACGCTGGGCAGGCGGGTTGGCGATCGCAGGGCGTAGCTTTTTGCTCCGGTGACGCTGCTGCCCGTCATCGGCCTGTGGTATTTAACTACGCCTTCTATCGTGATGGTTTTACCGCCACCAGTCGGTTTGCCAGAGCCTCGTTTGTTGTTCGGCAGGATGCACCACGGGCAGGTGAGGATGGCTTGGAGCGAAAAGGTCGCTCCCTTACATCCCATGATAAACACCCCAAAAACATTTATGACTTTTTGGGAGGAAGATGTCGAACAGCGGATATCTTTAGGCTGATGATGACAATGGGACCAACAAGGAAATAAAAAACCCTTTCGAAGAAAAAAATAATTATTCAAATCGGTTCACAATCTCGAATATATTTCGCAAAATACATACAACAACCTCCTCCTTCGGTTTAAAGTCGGTTAAAAATATTATGTAACCTTATATAACCATTTCTTTTCTGTAAGAACTACTGAACAATAGTAATAACCCAAGACATGCCACGCTGGGCTACACAGCGCCATCTAGCCCCAAACTAAGCCGAAGCTTGTACTATGACAAACTGATAAACTTATAAATAAACAATACAAATAGTAATGAAAGATTGATTTATTAAGTAGGGGAGACAGGGGATGGTTGTGACTCGGATAGGTAGCCATTGCTAAAACAGTAACATAAATTATTCTCTTTCAGATTAACTCGCCTTGCTGACCAACCTTCCGTGCCTTCGGATTAAAAACAGTACGCAAATTACGCATATACCATGTTTGAAAACTGTTCAAATCCTTTTAAACCTCTTTGAATGCCAAACTGGCTGAACTATACGAACTCAAATCCGCGGAACAAATAAACAATGGAAGTTAAACTGCGGCTAAAGTTGCGTCGAATTAATATTGTAGATGCAGCGTTCCTTCAAGAGATGCTCAGTCTGGCGAGCGCGGATAAAATCCGATCCCAGTAAGATCAATATCTATTGTTGGTGTTCCGTTAGTGCTGGTATAAATAGATTTGCAGCGTCCCGTTTCACTCCACTCGTAAATATGGAGCTGAGCTTGAATTTTGAACGGTTAATCTGGTAAATGCATGAGTTGTATTCAAGAAAAGTGATTCTAGTACTTTGATTACAGAAAACCTTCAGTGTAATAAACAAGGTATGTTGTTTGGACGGGTTCTATAAGAAACTTGGCGTCTACATCTGTGAAGGTCACACAGCATTGGTCCCCAGAAGCTGGGAGTACCTAAGCGTATTTACCCTCCCCAACCAGGAGTGTCTGCCGCTTGTTATCTGCAGCTGTCCTGGGCAGACAGGGATGCGGCCTTATGCTTCAGCGCTAACTAAATCTAAACTAAGTATACTTTATGACCTTTCATTCTAGGAAGTATGAGTTCCAGATACCACGCCGATTTCCCTAGAGAACGGCGTGGCGATGCCTAATGCATTTCCTTTTAAAAAGGTGTTTCTAGTCTGATATATGCTGTGTCTAACAGTAAAGACGCAACCGATAGAACGCTATCAATTTTTACGGGCTCCACATACAATTATGTACATGGGTTTTGTACAATAAAAATACCTAATAAATGCGTAGCATAACCATACTTACATCTTCTCATGGTACAATGCCAAATACTAATTTATAGCAATGTAATGTGGTAGTTTCAAACCAAATATTCCCTTACTACACGAAAAGAAATGTTGCAAAAATCGGACCGCTACATTAGATGTGTGTAAAATGTGGAGCAAAACGCCTGCGCCTGCCAACAGCGCGCCATTTGGGTCTGTCTAGCTACAGCAAGCGTATTTTAGTGCCAAATCGAGATGGATGATGTAACCACACAAAACACATTAGACGCTGTGCAATCAATCTATGGAAATTGTTTGCAGGCAAAACTGTCTATGAGACTACTTTAAATGATAGAATTGAAATTGATTTTGAACGTTTATTTAATGCTCTTGAGGCGTAGTTAGAGTGTACGAATATAGTAGTTAAGTAATCACTTGTTAGGCTTTCACAAAATCAATCAGATTCTCAATTCTTTGAGGTATGTTCATTGAATCCTAAAGACATTGAAAGTTGAATTCATTGAAAGTTTTAAGAAACGCACATGTATGATCCATGGTAGGGCTACACAACGTAAATAGCCTGCATTCCTAACTATAGGTACATCGGAATGTCATTCGAAATCAGAAAATATGTTTTGAATGAACCTTAAGCTTCGTATAAGGAAACGCATTAAATGTTCGGCGATCACGTGATGCATACAGCGTTTGTCCTACTGGAACTTCTTCTTGGTCTTTGTAATGGCAAAACGCCCGACGTCTCTTGCCTCCTAACATGGCGTACGACCTCCTTAATCGAGTCCTAAATGATTTCACAATAACAGGGCATAGACTTTACCGTTTCGAAGGAGGCATTATGTATAGGAGGGCAGTTCTTGAACATTAACAAGGCTTCTCACCCGTGATGAGTAGGTATCGGCTGTCCATCTAGCGTCCATCTGAACCGGGGGGGCGGCTCCCCCACGGCCGAACACTTGAGCGCCACCTGTGCCCCGGGCTGCACAGCTTGCTCGATGAACGTATACACCAGCTCTGGTCGGGAATCTGGACAAAAGAAAATCTAGTTAAACATGTGACCTTTTTTACATTTACATCCGAATAAGATAGAATTCCTCATTAAAAAAAAAAAGAATTTGTATGTCTTCTTTCATAGATAAAAGCGGGTTTGTAAAATCCTTTAAACGAATTAAATTGAAAACGAATAAACGTTATTAATTTTATTTACATTCGCAGTTCAGTTTTGCATCCCTAAGATTTCTAAGAGTGAAATTAGGAAAAATCCATAGGACCCTAGGCATGCTGATATTACCTACGGTTACACTGTTTCATTATTACCCATATTTGCACTAGATAAACTCAATTTCTATGTTTGCAATGTATAACTTTAAAATGTAAATAAACATTGTAAGAATAAAATGAACATTAAAAACGAGTAGGTGATTTGCCGGTGCCGGTTCTTCTCTTTCCGTACCCGGCGAAGTCATTTGTATTGGCTTGTTCAATGTCTAAATAAATAAAGATATTTTATATTCACTTCAACTCAAAGAATCCAACCAACAACATCCAACATTTAACATTTTGTTTAATCTGTAAATATGCAAACGGAATTTCAAAAAATCCCTTAGAAAGTATGTTCTGAACAAAATAAATAGTTAAAGCAAATGAAAACACGGCGAATGCTTACCTGGGGAGCGTTTAAATCGCTTTCGTTTGAACGCCCGGAAAGAGCCCGTTCTCTTCCTTAACGAGCACCACATAACTGGAAATATGACGCTAAATTAAATAAATTATTCGCATTTATACATTACTTAGCTTACATGGCAGTTCGCATGTAGGAAGCTTGTTTTAAAGGGCCTTGTCTCGAAGACAGGGAAGGAATACATGTACAACATGTGAGCAAGTTATTTTAAGGCATTCGCGTTCACATTCATAGTGCGAACGGCCAAGCTTTGGAAAGCTTTGCCAGAATTCTTGTTCCCAGATACCTAATCTATCTATACTTATAATAAATCTGTAGAGAGGTCAATTCTGTACGTTAAATATATTTTCAAAATAACTATCAGGGGATGATTAGTGATTGATACTGATGTCAAAAATGCAATCAGTAAATGTTTTGTCTGTCTGTCCGTCTGTCTGTCGGTCTGTCTGTATGTTCGTTATAGAAACAAAAACTACAGAACGGGTTTTAACGAAACTTGGTACAATTATTCTTCATACTCCTGCGCAGGTTATAGTATACTTTTCATCACGCTACGATTAATAGGAGTAGAGTAGTGATGGAAAGTGTTGGGAAAACGGGAGAAATTTTAATCTGTATGTTTGATCGCGCATTATGCGAAAACTACTGCATGGAATTGGATGCGGTTTTTACCAATGTATTGTTAGAGGTCTAACTTAAAATTTAGGTGCCATTTTATGTAAGTCTGTTATTTTTTAAACCCGATATCCACGCGGGCGACGCCGCCGGCACAGCTAGTGTAGTATAAGTAGTTGAATTTATCACTAAGCTACCCTTATCTCATTTAAAAGGTTTTCTATCTACATCTAAAATAATTATAAACACAGTAAAGCTGTCTATAGTAAGCAACCTGTAGGCACCTTTGAGAAGTTAATTAATTCAGGGCTTATCGAACCTAAATAGAAAGTACCTAGTTACTGAATCCTCGGAACATTTTATGGACGAACAGAGAATATTTAAAATAACTTAATACTTATATCCGCTGCCCTTCGTGTACGTAATAGATTAAATAGTTTGACAAAACATTGCAAGGACATTAGACTCTATAATACATACAAGCTGATTGCATACCTACATATATGTTAAAGATCACCAACATTATTTCCAGTGTCCATATAACCTATGTAGGTATGTAAATTTTCATTTCAATATACGAAGTGAAGTGGACTGAGCCGAGGTTGTTTAGCAATTTAGTCTCGATAGCCCCTCATGTCACTGCAGCCGACCGTAATGTTGAAGAGCCCCAGCATTCACTAAAAATATCAAGTACCTCACTTCCAAAAGCTTTCATACCAATTATTGTGGAAAAAATCTCATGACCTGGGTATTTTACGAGTAGCTACGCAATAAAAGAGAGCGCGCATATCCTATATACCTACTGTATGGGAATACATACTACGTACCTACCCAGAGTTGAGGTCTCGTTGAAAAATTCACTCAGCTTTTCGTTTTACTATCCGCATTCGTTCAGAATTTATATCGCCGTAAATCGTAAAAGCGGGCAAAAAATTTACAGCCATGCAGAATCCTGGATGGGCGAGATATACTGAGCCCTTGATAGCTCAGGCTTATCTTTTTCAGGCGTGTAAACAACTCGCGTGCGCGACCTTTGAATTTTTATAGCGCGATTAGGTATTTTTCCTATACGTAATTTATATAAAATTAATAATCTGTACACGTATTTTTCCAATGTAACCAGATGTGATTCGGCTATTATAAAAGAAAAATGGGATGCATGAGAAAATAGTAACAAAACCTGCAAGTTCAGAATGGTTTTGGATAATATATTACTGTAGCGCATTCTTAGTTCTCACTTAAAAAAGATTCTCGCCTGATCTCTACAAAATGAATGGGATCATTTTGTAGAGATCAGGCGAGAATCTTTTTTTATATATCACCAGGATGGCAAAATGGCTGCCCATAAATACCTGCAACACCAGGAGCATTGCATGCGCTTTGTCGACCCCTTAAAAACCTATTCACTAATAAATAATAATCTAGACCAGCTGTCTTTAGAATTTTCGAAGGAAATCTTGGGACCTAACCGATACATTATCAGGACTATGATTTAAAATCAGCAATAAGCAAGTCCTGTAAAAAAAAAGTTATTCCAAAGCTGCCATATTCCATTCAACTGTTCAAATATTAGATCGATATGCCGAGTGTAATTTCATCATTGGCTCCCGAAGCTCACTCGAGTTCTTTTTTTACATTCCCGTATGTACTTGAAAATGGTGAACGGAATTTCAATAGGAGCTTTCTGTATTTTCTCTAGAATTGTCTTTCCGATTTTAGAAGCTAAGCTTGGCGAATGCTCCTTTTATTAAGTTTACTAAAAGATTTAGCATTATTAATTCAATCCTTTTGTAGTACAACTATTCGATTGTGGATTGTACAATGTGTTTACTGTTACATTATTTTAACTGTGGCTGGTTTTATGGATATGGCGTAGATAGCTAAACTTTATGATATGTCATGCCTTAAAAGTAACAAATACTTTGTAATTTATGCGGTTCTGTAATTGTGTATAAATAAACTAAAGTAGGCCCACGTTCAGCAGTGGACGGACCAAGGCTGTTGATTGATTGATTGAAACTAAAGTTGTGTTATTTCTAGATTACTATATGAAAATTTATCTCAAAAACATTAAGAAAGATAGAAATAATTTAATCAAATTATTTCTATCTTTCTTAATGTTTCGTCGGTAATCACCGACCCAGTAAAACAAAAATACTGTATTACAATTCATGACTACACTGCTACGCCTTCTATCGTGATGGTTTTACCGCCACCAGTCGGTTTGCCAGATCGTTACGTATCGTAATCGGCAAACAAGATGAAGCCAAAAATACATTCAGCTTTATTTAACCTACAGAAATAATTCGCAAATCGGGGGCGGTAATATAAATATTCCTTTTTCGGTAGCTTTTGGTACTGCGATAGATCTTTCTCCGATCATATTGCTGTCGTCCCATCTGATTATTATTAAAGTAAGAACAGAGATGCGTTTGCGCAGTCTTCTTTACCTTAGAGTTTGACAGTGGCAATCTATCATCTAAATCTATCTATTCTATATATATAAAAGGAGAAACTGACTGACTGACATATCAACGCACAGCCCAAACGGCTAAACGTAGGCACTTGAAATTTGGAAGGGACGTAGCTTAGGTACCGTAGGGGTGCACTAAGAAAGGAATTCCCGAAATTCCCACGGGAACGGGAGTTAGCGGGAAAAAACTTTTGTATGAAAAAACACGCCACGCGGACGAAGTCGCGGGCAAAAGCTAGTATATAATATAACTCAAAGGTGACTGACTAACTGACTGACATGGTGATCTATCAACGCGCAGCTCAAACCACTGGACGGCTCAGGCTGAAATTTGCAAGTGTTATGACAAAGGGGATAAAATAGGGGATGAAACTCTATTTCTATTGACAAATCGCGGGCACAGCTAGTATTAATTTATAGCAATAAAATAATACAAAAGTTAAATTATGTAACTATATCGAAGCGCTTTCAATTTAAGTTAATAAATTTAATTAGCTTTAAATTAGTTGGGGCGTTGATCGGACTGTTGGAAATAAATTTTTGGAGTCCGTATCGGAAAAGCCGATGCGGTCGCGGGTCTAAAGGGGACTTGACAAATTGGAATAGTTCTATGGTTATTTTCCGCAGGCATTCCTCTTTGGGAGTTATAAACCCTAACGAGAAAGTGGTTTAAGTATTAACGGGAAGCTTCGGATTCTTAACGTTTTTGGGCTCATCGTAAGTACAGTCAAATGTTGGCTTTGTGATATTTGAACTGTTTATACTTTTTTCTTACTCAACTCACAATCAAAAAGATGCGTATTTTGTTACCTGACTACGCTAAAAGGAGGGTTTTGAACGTATAGTTTAGTTTGAAAGGTGTTTTTAGATTCTTATTTACTGTGAGTGTGACTTTGGGTATATCAAAATAAAAATAAAAAAGAACGTTAATTGGGAAAAGCTAAAAAAGAACCGACTTTCTGTAATCTGGAAATTAAAAACTCTAAAACAAGAAACGACGCAGTCCGGAACGATTCGAAAGGCTAACTCTAATTTCATAAAGCTTTCATTTCATCTTCATCATCATCAGCCGCTTGCAGTCCATTGCTGAACATAGGCCTTTCCAATCGATTACCACGTAGCTCGATCCTGGGCTTCTCGTATCCAGCACTGACCAGCTATTTTCCGCAAATCGTTACTCCTTCCACTGTTTCACGGTTTTATTTTACAACCTACTTAATTCATCCCCGTAACTAGGTTACTCTATCACTCCCTACCCTAGTCAGTATATCATACGAGCATATAGCAGTCTACACATTCTAACAAACTATGTATTCATTCGCAGATCAATTGCCGTTGAAATGGAACTTGATTGAGCTTGTTCACTATTTACTGCGAACCCAGTTGCTTCAATAATAAAATATAGGTCGGACGTAACTGTTGGCTTTTTGTTTTCAATCCCGCTTTAATTTAGGACACGATGTAAAAGACGGGATAAAACACATCGAATTGTATGTTTAATAAACCTACTACTACATTGAAGATACACATAAAATATTTTTATATTAGGAAACAAAACACAATCATTAGTTTCTTAATAACATTTCCTGAATGATGTCTGAAGACCGTCTAAATTGTACTCCTATGATCGGTACCTGCTAGAAAGTGTATTCTATCTTTCTTTTTCGCTCCAAGCCATCCTCACCTGCCCGTGGTGCATCCTGCCGAACAACAAACAAGGCTCTGGCCAACCGACTGGTGGCGGTAAAACCATCACGATAGAAGGCCTAGCTAAATACCACAGGCCGATGACGGGCAGCAGCGTGACCGGTGCAAGAAGCTACGCCCTGCGATCGCCAACCCGTCTGCCCAGCGTGGCGAATATGGCTATATTCTCTTAAAAGAGACCAATCGAAAGAAAACACTGTAAGAGTTGGATGAATAAATCCTAATGGAATAGGAACATATTTTTCTAATTTTGTCTATCTAGATAACGTTAAAGGCACGACAAACAAATAAACAAACAACTGTATCCATGTCTATCCAATTAGCAGATGGTACGATTATGTCATCTTCACTTGTTAGTATTAAATGAGACATATTCGTAGAATGAATACTGAACAGCAGTCGTGACGTGCCGGCGTTTTAACGTGCATCGTTTGAATGCTCACGTAGGGATGATCGATGGAATACATCGATACATTGCAACAATATTTAACGTTTTTTTATTAGATTTGTCTCGAGTGAGTGACCACTTGAACAGTGAATATTTGGTTGGTACTGAGGAATGTATGCTAGTGTTTTATCTGGTGAAGTCTACTTTTGGGAGATGGAGTAAATTAAATTATGTAATTATTATTGCCATACATTTTATCCATTATTTAAAAATAAATAATGCGTATCTGTCAGTGAAGAAGGGTTACCATCTCAGAAATTGGTTAATCAGTTAACCAACTAAAACTGTAAAATCTGGATTTGGACCTCACTATCTCGGATTGTTGAACGAATAATTGTTGCTATCAGAACTGTACACTACACAATTATGGGCATTGGCAATAATTACAAGAGATCATAACTCGTACTACAACTACAATTCCGTCCGAACATCCCCCGGAGGCCTTCTATATTCTTCGATTACCAAATTTCTAATCTAAAAAAAGTATACGCTAGAACAAACAAATGGCAATCATAGTTGTAGTCGGAGTTACTCGTAACTTCATATGGTACATGTTTTGGTTTTGACAGGTACTAGAAGTACCTAGATACTAAAGATTCTAAAGTAGGTATTTTGAATCAATTTGTGCACAATTTTTCTGGAAAGTTTAACCAATATCGACATCAACATCGATTTATTTACGAACCTTGCACATGCCTTTGTCAGTCAATATTGGATTTTTCACAAAGGTAAATATTTTATCGCACTGATTGCGATGCGTTTAGACATCGGCAACATCCAATGCGGCAGACGGTTTGTGCATAAACGATCAAAACTCCGTCGATGTTTGATTTTGATGGCCTATAAAGGTGCATTTGTTAGGTAGCTTTTGAAAAACCTACTTCATCATCTTGCTCTTTACAACTAATAAATTGCTCTGTGTGTCTCTCGGTCACGTATATAAGGCAAAACTACTGAACCAATTCCAGAGAAAGGATAATAAATAAGCTTCTTTTTAATGCGAAAAAGAGTTGTGAGGGTTTGTAAAGAGGGATTAAAAGTTGTATGAAGATATCGTTATTTTTAGAGCTAGATTCTTGAAACTTAGAATCTCCCCATACTGGCGTCTTTTGAACGCCAGTTTTGAGTGGAAGTGACACTGTAAGGACACATTTTTTAGGCTGTTGGTTCGATAAATAAATAAAACAGTCAAAGTTTACCCACAACTTGCAGCTCACAGCAGGAGCTACCTAGGTATACTCGTATAGGCTACCTATTATCACACTGACGCGGTTCTCGTGCACAAAATATTCCGAATCGGTGACCGTTTGTGGGTCAGGTGGCTTCCACACAAATCGCAAATTCGGAGGGGTACCACTGTTTGTGTTGTATCGATCTGCCGTATGCGGCTGGGTAGCTGGATCTGGCACTGATGTAGCTCTCATTTGTGCATAGAAAAACGCGATACATACCTACCTACATTTAAGTGAAGCGTTGTATGGAAGTATAAGTAGTAAGTAGTCGACTTAAAAAAAACCGGTCAAGTGCGAGTCGGACTCTCGCACGTAGGGTTCCGTACCACTATACAGCTAAATAAATGTTTTTCTTTACGTTTTATTATATTGGAGTTAATTAAATGAAAAAATTAGGTAATTTGATTTATGACGTTTAAAAAAAAACTACTGGCTAGATTTCATTCAAACCAAATTTCGTTAGTAGTTTTCATAGTGATACACATGATATATTTTTTTCAGTTTTATCATGCCCATATTTTAGAAGTTACGGGGGGGGGACACTCATTTTACCACTTTGGAAGAGTCTCTCGCGCAAACTATTCAGTTTAGAAAGAAATGATGTTAGTAACCTCAACATCATTTTCAAATACCTATCCATAGATACCCCACACGTATAGGTTCGATGAAAAAAAAATTTTTCAGTTTCAGTTCTATGTATGGGGAACCCCAAAAATTTTGGATTTTTCTGATTTTATTTTAAAATCTTAATGCGGTTCACAGAATACATCTACGTACCAAATTTCAATAATGTAGCTCTTATAGTTTCGGAATAAATTGGCTGTGACATACGGACGGACAGACAGACAGACAGACAGACAGACAGACATGACGAATCTATAAGGGTCCCGTTTTTGCCATTTTGGCTACGGAACCCTAAAAAAGGATGTTCTCAATTGGACTGAATTTTTTGTATTTGTTGTATGTTTGTAACCACTTATCCACCACATATCTTCTAGAATTGTAAACCGATTTGTAAAATTCCTTTTTGTTTGGGGATGTACTGGAAGATATATCCATAATCGCCACGAGGGGCAGGCGGGTTGGCGATCGCAGGGCGAAGCTTCTCGCACCGGTAACGCTGCTGCCCGTTATCGGTCTGTGGTATTTAGTTCCTCGTTTGCATCGCAAGCTTAGCTAGTACTTATCTACACTAATATTATAAAGAGAAAAGATTTGTACCTATTTTTGTATGTTAGTATGTTTGTAATGAATAGGCTCAAAAAGAGCTGGGCCGATTTAAAAAATTCTTTCACCAATAGAATGCTACATTCTTCCAATTTGACATAGGCTACATTTCATTTTGAAAAAAAAATAGGGATTCTTGGTAAAATTTGAACAATATAATTGTCTACCCCGTGCGAAGCCGGGACGGGCTGCTAGTCTGTTATATTTACCAAACTATTCAGCTAGATACACAAATCCTAATGCAGTCCTGAATAAAAATCTAATTTTCAGGCAATCTTCGAGCTCTCATTGAAACCTAAGTGGGTACACATTGACACTGGAAGCGCAGGTGTTCCCTCGGGAAATCCTGCGACGTGTTCGAACCCGTGTGACTTAATCAGCAAGAGGAATGTAAAAGGGGATTGAACCTGGGGCAATATACAACTCCATGCTGATACGAAAATCTTCTTACTTTATTATTCCTCCTCGGTGGCGTATTGGTTAGAGCCTTTAACCTAAAGCGCAGACGATTCGAATGTGCCGGGTTCGATTCCCGGTCGGGTCGGGGAAATGAGAAATCTTATCTAATCTTCTGGGTAGACCCTTCAAGTACCTACTTGCTTGCGTTATGGAAATTGAAATAAACGAAGGTATAGTGCGTGCCACTAAAGATGAGACTTGCCGAGCGTCAGTAGTGGGGCGTCCTGGCAGGTACCGTCGTTCAAAATGTTACCCTTAATTTTTACTTCAATTCAAGGATATACGGTAATATTCGGATTGGTATAGAGTCTATCTTATGTAAGTAGTGGTCGAATCACGCGGTCTCTCAAGACTCATCTTTTGTGGCACGCACAGTACCACAAAAATATACCCTTCAAGGGCATAATATGATGTTGCTAAATGGGAATATGGTATTTTAATATACACATTTTGTATGTAATATGTTATTTATTAGCTAAATAACATTAACGTTGAAAATAAGCAATATTCACCCCAATCGTTACTAAAAGCTGAGATGGAAAGAAATCAGATATACAAGTAAAATAAGAGAATCAACATAGAAACAATATTCGACGTGTAAGGAGCCCAAACGACTCCGGGGTCTATGTGATAAGAATAAACTAATAAGAATTTTTCGCACCAATTTCTTCGGTGCCGACTAGACCTTATTTTTCTCTTTGAGTGAGTACGAAATTTATGAGAGACCCCAAAGCAATAAAATACCTTGCGAGAAAATGAAGGAGCAAATCGCAATATATTTGTTTCTTGGTGGCTAGAGGGAAACCATTTCAGGCATCTGCGGATAAAAAGTATTTTATGGTAAGAATGTTCGTTTTATGAAGTCCATTCATTATTTTATATCAAATGGAAAACGTCTGGGGTCAGTGGTTTGCAGAGTGCTATAAAAGTGATTGGAGTGCATTTTTCCGCGTTACTGTTGCGTAATAAAATATTTGTAAGTAAGTATATTATAAAATTTGATGTGATGTTTTTTAACCGACTTTATAGTCAGTCTTATGGCTGTGTTTGTGTACACTCCACTTGATGCTAAGCGATATTGCAGTTTACAATGGAGCGCGCTCACCTAGTAACAACCGGTTCACTCTCGCCTTGAACATTGGAAGATAATTATTAAGTATATCTCTCTCAGGGATCGATTACTTGTAGTTGTGTGATATGTTTACTAAACTAAACATAGGTATATTATTAAAAGATTATTACGGTAACTTGTATACTTTAACTGACACCGCACGGATACAATCTCGGTTATAGTAGAGTATCCCGCCATATAACGATCTTCACCCAGAGGTTTATTGGATGAAACTTATTTTATATGTAGTTTTATTTTTATGCTCACCAATTTTTCATCATCAACTCATAATACTTAGTTAGAAAGGAAATGGTTACAAGCATTACCTTTAGGCAGCGAGTTCACCACAGATGAACGAATTTCCTTTAACCGATTAACACGGGGTCGATAAAACTTTTCCCCATTTAACAAATGGTCGAATGAACATTTGGTCGAACGAACCGTTAATCTTTTTCTCCGCGCCCAAACCTGAACTTGAATGAATAAATGATTGGCGTTGGAGTATGATTTTGCTTATCTGTAAGTGAATTTTAGAGATGTCATGACCAAGTTTATCTTGCTGCACCGACCCAAATGTATCCCTTGAATGTTTTATTATTCGAGACGGATCTGCGCGACACTTCCCTTTTTCTTGGAACGAATAAATTATTTACCTTCATAAAATCCCTGGGAAATGACGCCGAAATATTTCAGAAGCACGAAGATTTATTTGTGGCGAAGCAGTCAGTAGGTAGTTTGCTTGTTACACTAGTTCATCACGGTAACAATGTTTTTCTCTAATTTTCCGTGGCTTGGTTTAGAATCGTCCGGCGAGGCACCTTTTAAATTATTATATTTTGAAATGAATACCCCCGATTATAACCCCGTGCATCGAAAGGCATGGTCAGCCGTTGTCTTGCGACATATTTGTGCACTTTAATATTTTCTGGGTACTTGGTTAGCCTTAAAGATTGGTCAATTTAGCCAAAATTTGTTGAGGAGGGAGCATTATTCAATGTTAAGCAAAAAATACAGTTACGGTTCTTTTCATATTGTGATTAAAGCATAAAACATCAATCCACAGACGTGAACAGAATTTTCTCTTAATAGTCGATTACGATATTGATAAACGAGTTCGCGTCAGCTATCCATGTTCTTCAATATACATTTTATACAATACACTCCCAGTGATTTATCATGATTAATTTTCAATACTCATATTTTCGCGTTGAAATGTGCGTTCGTTACTCGTATATCCGCTGGATTCGGATCAACTTTGAAGCATTTTATTTTAAAATGATTGATCGCAAACCCATTTAAGGTTTTGCAGATAATCGCACAAACACACAAATTCAAACATAAAACCTACTCACACACGTCATGTTCGTACAATCAATGTACTTACTGTAAAACAATACGAAAAAAAATGTTATTGTGTAATAATTTATTGGAACATGTCGTCTAATCGTTGTCTGGTTTGTCTAGGGTAACTGTAACTACCACAGTTGTTATCGTATCGTAGGTACATGAATTTGAGTTGAATCAGCAAAAAATACCCCGGTTTCTAAGATCAAATATGTGCCTGTTTATATTATAGATAGAGTTACTTGTATATTGCAACTTGAGCTTCTCTTAGCTTTCTATCTGGCAAAAGGAAACCACTATATTGTGCCACTATAAATAAATACACCCCCGAATAGGTCACCTTACTCTATAGGTCTTCAAGTCTTTTTAGACCAAACGAAGCAGTGTCAGATTCATGGCTATGTAATATGATACGGGAGCGGCAAATACGACAAGCCTGGCAGGTGTACCATGCCCGGTCGAGTCGGTGTCGCACTGATGACGCTAGGGCTCTCCTGTTAGCAAGAACTAAAAGGACTAGGTCCTTACCTATACTTTTAGTATACTAGTATACACCTTACAAGAAAGTACCTACATTATTATAAAACCAAATACTTTCTAATATGACTGTTAAATATATTCACACAGGGCCAAACCAGACCTTCATTGGCTCAATGGCCATAAAGTATGCCGTTAAACCTTACCCTAAAATAGATAGTGGCTCATATTTCACACAGTGTAACTCATACGTTATTGTGCGCGGTCATATAAAAAGTGCACAAGATAAAATATAGGTGTCTGCGTAGACTGTAAAAGTTGTGTGCAACATTAGTTAGGAGGTAGTCGAGTAATTCTTTACCGTGTCAGGAGTCCAGGACGAGGGCTAACATTCATATTTATAGCCTGTCTTGTTGTGGTGCTAAACTTTACTCGAGACTGCACTCGGCTTTTGGTAATAATGTGTGTTTACAAAACAACGTTGCGATTTAATATAATTACTGGGTTTTTAGCAAACAGAAAACCGACTTCAATAATGGTGACAATAATATGACCAACTCAGATATTTTTTTATAGTAGCTCGACATAATGGCTTCCTTACGCCTGATGGAAAGCGAAAGAGAAGCCCAAGTCGCTTTGACAACTGGCAATCAACTTACATGTTAGTTGCCACTGCCATGCCGGCCCAACCCTGACCCCCCACGAACTCCGGAAACCCTACTCTCCAGCTGAAATACGACCCGGAGGTCATTTGGCTGCGGTATTCTATAGGGTGGAGGTCCTTTCCCGTACGGGCAATTCAATTCGAGCGAAGATTCGCTATGCCCTACCTCTCTTAATGGGAGATGTACAGTGTACACCTATTCCAACAAAAAAAGTTTTTATTTCAAATCGGTTCCCAATTCTCTGAGTAACAAACATACAACTAAAACGAACTTCCCGCTAACACTAGCTTTATGAAACCATAGGGCTATCCGGTCATAAATCGTACCTTACATAGAAATGTAAACTGATCGTAAAGTGAATTTATAGAATAACCGTATTGTAGATTTATCCGTATTGTAGATTTATCCTGTATGTCAAATATTCTTAGTGCATCCTTAGCAAGGATATTTTATAGTAAATCCTTAAAGCATACATTAATTAGTAAAAATCATTATATTAGTTTAATTTTTAATTAACACGTAGGCTGCCAGCCATACATCGATAGCATTTATCCAATGCCTCATACAAATTTACTCGATGCCACCGGTGTAGCTCAAAGCATCGCTCTATTACCGTGTTGCCAAGAGCATCTCTGGAACACACTAGTTTACACACATAGGCTATACACACCCAAATAACATTGGGTAAAACTATCAGTTGACACATTCACAGTAATATTGAATAGAGTACCTAGTAAAGTATTCCTTGCACGTAACACGAGAGTTTCTCGAAACCTGGCAGGCCCGCTTACACGGTGGTTTGCTTTGATGGTTCATTACCAGTTGTAGTTGCTCCTAATGTGTTAAGTATCAAGAAAATCTAAAGTAAGAGTGTTATAGGATCCTTTAGGCAAGGTGTGCTTCATGTGTCCTGTGAATTAACAATGCTGGCATAGTATCTGCCGAGAAACTGGTTCAAGCGGTGACTTATCCACAGCATTGGTTGTTTTTCAAAGACGTTTCAGGCAAGGCAAAATTAACCATTGAACGTGAGTGGCCATTTATAATGATGCTAAATAAGTTGTATTGTATTTTGACAAATACTTATAGGACGAAACTCCCTCGTATTACAAGAGCATTAAATTCATAACACAATATTCGTGAAATAAATATTTTAATTATTTTATCGCGTAAAAATAGACGCAGTTGAATGGTTTTAAGTAAGTTTGCTCACGTCACGAAAAGAATGTTTCACAAATGATAGAATGTGCAATTCTAACAAACGACCGAAAACCGAAACTGAAATAACATCCGTAACATACATTAAAAACACAATTTAGTAACCGCATATCATTTTACCTCCACCTAAACAATTATGGGTACTGCCTATAAAAAAATAACATTACAACGTTCGTAACAACAGAAGTAATGCGAAAAAACATCTAATACAAAGTTATTATTCTACTCCGTGGTTTCACATTAACGTGGCGAGGTTGAAATAGGAACGACTCAGAAATGTATTTTCAGGATTATTTCTGTTCCCGTAAAAGTAAATTAAGTTCTTTTGTGTAAGAACGCGAATATTTTTATCTCACGCAACCAGCTCTTCTACAAGCAATGTGAGATGCAATGATTTTTAAGGTAGCGGTACCTACTACTTGAATATATCGAATAAAGCACTTTCTAAACAGCATTACTTAGTCCTCTTCTTCCTATTCTTCCGTGCAGTGACGAAAAAGAATACAAATCACGGCTCCATATTTTTGTGGTCGTCGTAAGAGTCGACTAAGGGACTTCTCGAGATTTCAGCTTCTCAGCCTGTGGTTTACAAACTCGGTAAAACACTCGTAAAGTGACTTCGGTCGCGTCAGTTAGTGTATAAAAGTTTAACTGGTAGAAAATGCTCCTAGCATTAAGTTCGAATTTTTTACAAATTTGTGCATTAAAGTTAAAAAGTAAATAATCCTACTACTTACTTGAACCGTAACAAAACCAGTATCGGATACCAACTCCACATTCGGTTATGGAATTGGGGATTTTTGGATGTCGGGTGGAACTCACTGATACAATAACTGAGATATTATTGTTTTACCGATTATGGTCGATTTAGGATTCGTTTAAAAAGACGCGGCTGCCGACACCGCGTGTTGCTTGTTGCTGTATTCATAAACAAGGCACTATAAACGGAATACGTCGCTTCTCCTTAAACGAGGCCTTAGTCCCGTGTCCTCGAAAATAAAGCAAGTTTAGGAAGTTATTAAAATTAACAGTTAACGTAGTAGTAGTCCACAGCAGTAGAAGAAAAAATCCATAAAAAAATAGATTTATAGCTTTGACTGTAATCATACATCATAAGGGTGACAATTCCATGACAGATACCATGAACAAGATGATATAGAATATATATATTTCCTATATGGGAGGCTTAAAGCTTATCAGATACATATTGCGGAAAAATCCACAAATAACAAGTTAATATAGATTTGGGATTCAGTTAATGAGATTGAGATTTGGAAACGTTTTCTGAAATAATAATGTCATAGGATAAAGTGCTTACCATATTTGTGCTGTTCTGGCAATTGGAAAGGCTCCAGGGCAGCGCATCCGAACTTTCGATTTTGTCTGCTATCGCGGAACACGAAGTCGAAGTGTGCTCTGAAAAGAAAGTGTAATATTAGTAATCTAGTATTTCATATGCTTTGTAGGGAGTAATAATCGTTATTTAGGTAACAATATAAACTTTTAGCTAAGTGTATTTTTAATAATAATGTGTTAGTACATACAATTATAATTATTTTTAACAAGGTCTATTTGGTAATTTTTTTTTAACAAATAGACCTTATGGCAACGACTCATAAATTGTAATAAAAATGACCGAAAATTATATGTCATTCATTTGAAAATGAAGGGTATGGTTCCACTGAAAGGGAGCGCAGCAAAACGGATAATAGCTGTGCACGATTCACCAAACAATGCGGATGTGAAGTGCGTGGTATTACTCAAATCACAAATTTCATCTCCGTTCCACTTCAGTGGAACCTCGCCCTGCGTCAACACATTAGATAAATTTTAATATTGTTTAATGTCGAGTTATTGACCCTTATGTAGAAACCTGTAGAAAGATTAGTAGACAAAACCTGTACCTACATTGAACTAAAATACAATCGGAAATTAAATTATAGAATAAAATCAAAGGTTGTTATAAAATGGAAACGTTGCGGTTTGTTCCTTGTTAAGAAATACCGAGGAGCGCAAAATATGGCGCCCATTACTTATCAGTAAAAGCCAATATTCTAGCTAGCTACAATAACCAGGTAGATACTTTATTGTTTTCCAGTGGACTTGAATTAATTTCCCCCACTAGGGAGGCACTGGCGTATATGGGTTTCTGCCTCCAAATGTCTTTAGTGGATCTACCAACTAAGCTTTTGTATCCTCAACGTAGAAATGACGTTGGCAACCATTTTTGTTATCCTTAGAAAAAGACTGATTGATAGACTAACCCAAATATGAAACATGAAAAGTTGGTATCTATATTGATATGAAAATATGCGTTTCTTTGTCTGTTATAGAAACTGGGACTGACAACCAGTTTTTTTTCAGTTACAATATAACAGTATTCATTTTACTTTGATTGAACTTACCTACCTAATAATTAGGCTCAATATTTCAGATGGCAGTCTATCTGACAATGGCTTTATATGCTACGTCCCGGCTTCGCACGCGGTAGACAATTATATTAGTATATACGACCTTTAGTTGATGTTTCCGTCTGATTGTATTGTTATAATATATTTATGTATCTATTATTTAATGTATGTAGTATCCATTATTGCATATTATGTACTTATCTTATTTATGTTATGTACATATTGTAATTATATTTATTTTATATTTTATACTTATACTAAACTATGTATCTTGTACGTAATACTTATTATTGTATATATATATGTATGTGTATTACTTGTATATTTGTGCTCATATTTCTAGCAGTTGTTTTAATGTCTATTACCGCACCATATTATAGTTTTCTGGCTCGCCCAATGGTTGACTGGTAGAGAATGCCACACGGCATTAAGTCCGCCATTTGTACTTTCCTTGTGCAATAAAGAATAAATAAATAAATAAATATATTGTTAAAATTTTACCAAAGATCCCTACTTTTTTTTTCAAAATGAAATGTAGCCTATGTCAAATTGGAAGAATGTAGCATTCTATTGGTGAAAGAATTTTTTAAATAGGCCCAGTACTTTTTGAGCCTATTCATTACAAACATACAAAAATAGGTACAAATCTTTCCTCTTTATAATATTAGTGTAGATAACAAATATTCATTATGTTAATAATCGTTAATATTACACCCCCCTCCATTCTATCTTGCTATCCTATCTATACTTATAATAAATCTGTAAAGAAGTCAATTCTGTACATGGAATATATTTTCAAAATAACTATCAGGGGGTGATTAGAGATCGACACTGATGCCAAAAATGCAATCAGTATTGTCTGTCTGTCTGTATGTATGTTCGTTATAGAAAAAAAAACTACTAGATGGATTTTAACGAAACTTGGTACGATTATTCTTCATACTCCTGGGCAGATTATAGTATACTTTACATCATGCTACAATCAATAGGAGCAGAGCAGTGACGGGAAGTGTTGAGAAAACGGGAGAAATTTGTATCATGTTTGATCGCGCATCACGCGAGAACTACTGCATGGATTTGAATGCGGTTTTCAACAATGTATTGCTAGAGGTCTAACTTAAAATTTAGGTACTATTTTATGGAAGTCCGTTATTTTTGAAACCCGATATCCACGCGTGCGACGCCGCCGGCACTAGTACCCAATAATTGTCTGGGAGAGATCGCACATAGCAATAAAACCGCCTAAATTATACAGCAATTGTATAATTTGCCTAGTTTTAAGTCAATTATACGAGAGTTCAAGACAAAAATATTTATAATTAGTAAATATAGGACCTGTTTATAAATTAGTAAATATGTCATTACTAGTTTTCATAAATTGGAAAATGCATGTGTTGAATTAGTATTTCGCAGCACAGTACAGAGTACATTACTCTCAGAATATAGGTAGGATAATCGGCAAATGGACGTGAGTGCCTATGGTGGGCAAAGCCTCTTAAACAGTCTATTTGGCCACTTAGAATACTGAATGAGGTTACCTAAAGTGTGCAGATTAATTCACGTTACGTGTACACAGTCTTTGGAATCGCCTAAAGCTCTAAATCAAATAAGAAACTACCGGTACATTAAAAGGAATGTGTTAGTTACTTGCAAAAAGGAAGGTTTCGCCAAAATTTTCAAAGTAAGTAGATTTTTTCTTTCAGATCTTCCTAGATTTTATTTAGGAAAAAAATAGGTACATAAACATCTAAATTATAATTAAATATACCTCGGAGCATATACAGGTATCTTGGTATACCTATGCTACAAGTAGGTATGTTTAATAGTATTATGGTATGGTTTTTATAACATGTAGTAGGTATGTTTAATTTTTATAAAGACATTTTAAATATTTTTTACATTATTACTTACTAACTTTCACCCGCGAGTTCCTAGACGTTGATTTGTTTTGAACCGTCAATCGCAAAGTAACGAAGATAACAAAGTAACCAAGTTTTCTGAAAGTTGTATAAGAAAATTAAACAAGTGTTAGACAACTTTATCGGTGAATGAAATCTATGAAGTTGTGTTAGAGCTATGGCATGAGCCAGGAAAATACCATAAGGATTGTTTCTCTCTTGTATAGATAAACAAATGAAACTCGAGGTTATAAATCCGGTTGGCTGACAACAGATCTATCATCAATCGCACAGTTTCCTCCCCTAAGTAGATGCATGAAACAAACCATGCACAAATAGCGCGCAAAACCAAACGCAACAAAATTCTTTCTCCATAACAGTATTGTATTTTCATTTCAAGATAATTATTCACCAAAGGCAGTTCACCTGAGCGGGACAGAGATGGATGTGCAAGCCATGTGCTTGCCTAATCAATTCCACTGGATATTTCATCCCGCTAATGCGAAGACGAAGATCGAACGTTCAGCTGCTTACAATGTTTTTCTTTTGTTTTGTTAGTTGGTTAATTTTTTCTATCTATCTAGCTATCATATATGCCAGCCAAACAAATAAATGTATGATGTCGTGCGTAATAACAGTCTACGTTAGGTACCTAGAGGCTGTCACCGACTCCAAAAATAAGTGATAATTGTAAATATTTAAATAATTATAGTAATACATATAATATGTATTAAGGAGATAATTACTTACGTTATTTATCGTTTTAGTTATGCAGGCATAGTTTTGTCAAATTAAAGTTTTGTTCGTTTGTGTTTGTTTGAAGTCGGTTTTTTTTAAAGTCATATGTCAACTTATTGTCTACAATTAACATATACGAGTACTTCTATATGTACCTAACTATCTATGATTGTAATACGAATCAAGGTAAAACTCACAGAGAAATCACCAGCAATATATGTAATTAAACAACAATTCCAAATTAAGCAACGTTAATTTGTGTACTTTAACGATGGCACAAAGAAAACGTTTCCGTTTATTAATTATTTGAAATTAAAAGGCCGTATTTCTCCCTTTTGATGTGTGCCGGGCAGCAATTAAGGACGTGTAGAGTAGGGTGTGGGTATGCAAATTTAGACGCAGGACATGCCCCAGTCTCTATATCAAACGAATTAAAATAATGCTTTGGTTTTTAGTTGGAAATCTAATCTAACATCTAACTTTACAGGAACCATATTTTTGTATTTTTAAACAAAATTGCATCATCATTAAAGATAAAGATTATTACCGCTTAGATTTAAAGAAGTTAGAATAAAGCAATTAGATATAAAGATGCTTTACCGCTTCTTTGTTTGTACGGTGTCAATTGAATTAAAACAAATAGAGAGGTACCTACGTTTACCAACCAATGATACTTTTACACTCAAATATAAAACGTACGCTTTATAATTTTGTTAGAAGATGAAAATTGCACCGTACTTTAGCCGCGATAAAATTCCTCTCAGAGAAAGCTAGCAAATAGTTATTTTACATATATTGTAATGTAAGACGAAAACGTAAAGGCTAAAGTGCAGCTGTAATATGGAAGCGTCTACGCGGCGCACATAAAGTTTCCCTCATATTCCAAAATGTTTTGCATAGTCGGCAGTCCGAGGGTACAAGTAGGAGACAATGGGTTACATCTGTATCTATAGCACCTTTTTATTTTATTTATTTTTAGTTAACCTTAACCAGGTTCAATTCTCAAGCAGAATGTTATTATTGTAAGTACTTGTAATAATTGGGATGATGACTAAAAAATAATTTAATGTCCATCAGATAGATTAATGAAAAATATTGGATACGTATTTTTTATTTTGCCTCTTGTTCAAAAACTTACGAAGATACATTGATTTTAAATGTCACATGACGTCACGTTAGAGTACAAAATATACTCTAACGTGACGTAGTTAGCCCCCACTCCGTAACTTTAATGCGCTATATCTAAGTATTTTCTTGTTATTTCGACAAAACAAAAAATACGGGTCTTATATTTTTTTATTATCTAAGAGACGGACTAATTATTTTCTTCATTTTCATACCCTGTCATCATCCGTATTGTGGTATTTCGTTGATGCTGATTTCCATAACACAAGAGCATAAGCTACTTTCATTATGAGTTGGTATGTAATGCATGTAATGTTGTCTAATATTTATTTACCTTTCTTTTGTTTCAGATCAGTGTACACTGATATAAATATTTTTGACTGTCACGCAAATAAGCAAATACCTACTAGGTTTCAACTCTGAAACTAATTTAAATGTTTCACACCATAAACATTTTGTAGATCACCGATTGTCAGTAGAACAGAAATCGCCACAGGATATGAAGGTTTTTTATTAAGTGCAATTTAATTTTAACACGGTTGATTGTGTATTCACTGACTCAAGATGGTGTATAACGATAGGTCTACAACCACGGTCTACCAATGACCGTCTTGACGTATCATCATCAGCATATTCAGGCCACTGCTGGACATAGGCCCCTCCCTTGACGTATCGTTAGAGCAAAATTTAAGTTGATTTTTGAGAGGTCGTTCATCTTTCCCACTTGATAAAGTCTCCCGGGCTCTCCCTAGTATATCCACATATTCGCACAACAGTTCTGCGGTACACAGGTTAATTCGTAGCACAGACAACGTTGATGTCTATAGTATGGTGCGGTTACATAAAACACCTGCTTAAATTAGCGTGAAACGAAACGTGATAAGCCAGAATGAAATCTCGGCTGATTGCCGGACAGTGTGGAAATAAACTGCGCGATTGTGGTAAGGTTGTGTTGGAACAAAGCATTATAAATGTTTCGGAATGTAAGTTGGTAAATAATATCATGTAAGCAGTAAGTCAGTATTTATACGTCACCCATAATCGCCCAGCGTGGCGATTATGGGTATATCCTCCAGATGTTTGCTCTAAGTGGCGAACAACTGGAGAGGCCTTTGTCCAGCAGTGGACTGTAATAGGCTGATGATGATAATGATGATGACGGTTAGGTAAATTAGTTATGATTATGAAACTTTGTCTGGTTACACAAATGTATGGATGGATGAAATGATCTAAATAATATTATTATTACATGTAAGTGACATTGTGGTCGAATACTAATGAATGGTGTTACGTTCTTTTAATTATTTGACGTGGATCTTTTGTACAAAAACGTCATTTGTTCTATTAATCATTGGATCAGTAGTTCACAATAAGCCATTACACATTACAATATCTTGGATAAATAAGCACTCTTACAAGAGCCTAGTGACTGGCATTCAAGAATGAAACTTTTTAACTTGCGGTAAAACCTTTTAAATAACTAATTATGATGATAAACATATGCGGTATTACGTCAAATAATTTAAGTTTGAAAATATAAGTAAGTAGGTATTGTAGGCACCTACATGTCCAATGTCCATAGTCCCGTATCAATTCATACGACTTTATATATGCTAGAGCAGCTATTAATTAATATCCTAATAAGAATTTGTTCATGCATGACCACGCGTCATTTCATTCTATATTGTCTATAATTTCAGTAGCACTCTGATATCGTCGCATTAAATTAATTGGAATTGGAAAAGCGGATATTTATTGCGTGCACAAATTTATCGCCAAATCGTATTACCGTAGTAACGTATCGGCGGAATATCCCAGGGGAAAAGGGAGTAGGTGGTAACTCGTGCCATTCTTTGAATGTTAGAAGTTTTTAACCTCGAAAAAAGCAGTATACTGTTCGACGACTAATTTGGTTCGTCGCTTAAAAGTGGAAGGATATCTTTCACCGACAAGTTCTTTTCGTTCAATAGTAGCTGACGAAACGCGTGTTTTGGCCACCAAAATAAAGAACAGACACAGACCAAACACATATGAATGTTCATCGTATGAAAGTTAGTACGAGATGGGGGCCGAAATGAGCCACCAACCAAAACATCCAACAGTCTTTTACTTGGTTTTTCTGGTTAGATTTACGATTTGTTTATATCACTCATGAGTTAAAAAAAATGACTGTGATAAACCCGTACTTTAGCCGTTGTTAAATCCAGAGCCTGATCTTTTAGCAGTTGTGACGAACTACTGTCCTATTGGGTTATGAAATTAAACAAACTGACAGTAGGTACGCCCTATCCTTACATGGCAAGTTTACTTCAAAATTGGCCACTGTGGCCGAGATTTAGGCAAGAGAGTATTGTTATTAGTATAATTAAAAGTTTATTAATAAAAATAAGTCCTTTATTGTCGTAATAGGCTGTTAAAACGCAAGCGCTAAGTATGTAAATGTGCAAAGTTGTCCGCGCGCCGCTCTCACTCAGATATGCTGAAGTTTCAAATCTCGCCGCGGCGAAACTTATTGTTATTTTATTCTAAATAAATGATAAACTGAAACTTCGCACTTTGGTGAAAACAATTCTTAAAGCCACTCTCAGGGCTGTCGAAGTTGACAATTCATTATGTTGACATAGGTAGATGAGAGTACCTATACCTACTCCTAAGGGTGTGTTTCGACGCGCCCAAGCGAAGCTATGTGAAGCTACGCAAAGCTGATAAAAATTTACCGATGATATTATTCCACTGAATTTGGGCAGAGATAATATTAATAATATTATGTGTGATTTGAGAAATATCATTGCTCAACTTTTGTTAG
This sequence comes from Conogethes punctiferalis, assembly GCA_031163375.1. NCBI lineage: Eukaryota > Metazoa > Arthropoda > Insecta > Lepidoptera > Crambidae > Conogethes > Conogethes punctiferalis. The sequence goes on from CM062093.1 coordinate 7,134,708, forward strand.
CTTCAGCTTAGCTCGCGCAGCCCCACTTGTGTCGACTATTTATTAATCTGTGCATAAATGCAAAAGCGTGTTTGTATATTTGTTTGTTACCTTTTCACGCTATGTCTTTCTACATAACCGAAGAATTTTCTAGGATTTTGCACGTAAATAGTTTTTCTTAGAAAAGGAACAAGTACCCGTGGGATGTTCGGGAGACGCCGAGGGCTAAAGCTAACCGTAACTAACTTTTGTGTTATCTTTCGCCTATATCTAAGTCTTCCATAAACTTTTGTGTAGATGAAATCACTTAGTCTATAACAAAGAATTTGATTTGATGTTAACTTTTTCACATTTAAGCAATTTATTTAAGTAAGTATTTACTTGAACAACTGGAGAGGCCTATGTCTACCAGTGGACTGCAATATGCTGATGATGATGATGACGATGAAGTATTTACCTTATGCACAAGAGAGTACAAATGGTGAACTTAATGCCATGTAGCATTCTCAACACTTATTAATATCAAAGTATAAACTAAACTGTAAATCAAATGGAATTGAATTGGCCTCATGATCATCGACGTATATCATATTCTACAAGGTGGAATAAGACCATTACTCAGTGGCACCCGATACATGGATGGCGTCAAAGAAGCAGGCCAAAGAAAACATGACGTGGTGACTTAGACATACACCTGACAGGATGTGACGTGGCTGGAAAACAGGAGCCGTGGAGAGACTTTGGCCTTTCGATCAACAGTGGTAGAATAAGGACTAAATAATAAAAAATACGTAATGGTGGAAAATTTGCGGATTCTCGTGGAGTAAACAACTCGCCAGAGCCAATACCTTTTTGCATTGCTGTTGCACACATGCCCATATTGCGCCATTTGTATTCTGTTTTCCTGTACCAATTTGCCTGTTTCTGCACTAATTGTTTACTGTAAGCTGTACCTTTTCAAATAAAATTTTACATATGAAAGTATTAAGTGAATTGATCAAGGAAGCAATTAATTTAGCTCGGGCGTGGAAGTTTTGGAAGCTGCAGCAGCAGTGATTAGGATTTGGATTAATAAGTCTGATACTTATCTCATTATCATCATCATCATCTGAAACACTTTTATTAATTTACGTCATTCCAAGCCCTGCGAAAAATTTATATATAAAGCCAAAGAAATATAGACATATAGGTATAGATTAAATATATTCTGTCTTAAATTGTTTTTCCTTTAACATTGAATCGTAAGGACCAAGTTTGTGGCTACTCGGGCACACTCAGACTTTCCTCCTAAGTAGATAGGTTTATGTGAAAAGGGAGCTGGGAGCGGGCAATAGAAACTAATGGTATCAGCTTTCATTGCTCTTATCTAGGGTTGCCAACGAAATACACAGTGATTTAAAAAATAAAAGATCGAAAATCTACAAGAAATATTTATTTATTTATATTGTAACAATGCACACTTTATATTAGTTTAAAGAAACGGTAGCGAAGCATTAAATAACAAAAAAATATCAAAAGAAGTGAATTTGCTAGTACCATGGCAAATCGCTCTGCTTGGCATGTTATGGGGAAAAGGTGATAGGCAACTGGGGAAAAATCCCTATAGGACTGACCATGTTTCATTGTCTGCTTAACAAGCAAAATAAAAAGCACGTAACAGTGTCAGACACAATAAATATTCCTTCATGTAACTATTCAATCGATTAATCTTTATTTCTTCTATTCTCTCAACCCTACGTATTCGATTCGACTTTGCTATCATTTATTCATGGTCTATTTCTTCTTAGTTCACTCATATTCTGAACACAAAGGTTTTATATGATACAGAAACTGAAAATTTCCTATTACGGACAACATTAAGGTGTTGTTAAAATACAAAAAGGTAATCACACCTCTGGAGATAGTCTATTATGATAATAGAACCTTTTCCCCTCTACACGAAATGTTGTTTTATTCAACCCTTCTCCCGGCTCCAAATCATAGGTAATGGAAAGAAAACATTACATTGGAAACTTTTAGAATTTAGTAAGTATAATCAGATGTTCAGAAAATATAAATATTGGAAGTGCTAACTCGACTCTCTCGTTATTTCTATATTAAATTAGCTAAACTCCATTTCGGTCTGTTAGTTTAAAAGGCTAAAATAAACAGTTCTATCTGGCATTTCATTGTGGATAGCTAAACTCATTAGCGAATTGCGTTGCGGTGTATTCAATATAATCTCTTATTAGATTTGATAATAGTAAATAGATTGTGAACATAAATTAAAACCACATGCAACTTGTGGTAATACTAACCGATGTTGTGGTTTAAACATGTTTAATTTAGATGATTATCCTTCAATATGTTATAAGTACATAGTTATTACTTTTCCAGATTTAGAATGGAATCACCACATCTCATCAACATCTCGTGGGTGTCATAGAAGACTACTAAAGAAATATCAGGAAACAGACAACAGCGTCTCTTTTGCGGTAAAGATTAAATAAATAATTGTATATTATCCTGCAGATGTCCACTGCTGGACATAGGCACGCTTGGCAGATTCAAATGTTCGAATCCGATTAGTTATTTTTAGTACTTAACCCCACCAGTCAATTGAGTTATAAGAACCCTCCCAATAAACGTTAACCCTTCACCGCGAAAGCCGTAAACAAAACAACTACAGGTGTTTACGTTCAAGGCGATCATCAGACACGCTTTAGATAGACAAAGTTGTCTGGGGTGAATCGCGAAAATTAGAGTAAGAAGTGGGTCAAAGTCGCCGGGTCGTCGGCCGCGTCTAAAGTAATTACGGGCGGGGATGTCGCGACGCGGCGGCCGTAGGGTTCCCCATCGTCGTTTAACTTTAATGTTTCAAGAAGTGAGAATACATTGTGGGATATGGAACACTTGTGCCATTTGTTGAAATTTTCGTACTTTAAAGGTATCTTGGACTACAGTATGCTCGTCAAAAAGGTTGTGAAATGCGGGCCGTAAACTTATTTGCCACGCTATTGATATTTAGAAAAAAAGGCCGTAGCCGTAGCAAGATTAATCAAGATTATGGTAGTACACAATGCGCATTCACATCCAATGTACGTTTTAAGTGTATTATTGTAGTAAGTGTTCAAAGAGAACGCTCAATCTAAACGAAGTTTGGCGATACGTGTGTGCCGCTATTTCTTTAGTTCAAACCAGCTTGATAAAGCAAGTGAGTCACAATTTTTTTTTTTAAGTGTTTTAGGTTAAGTTATTTTTAAGAAAAATAAGACAGAACTGCCATTTTGGATACATATTATATTTTTGTGATTGGTACAATACATACTAATCGCTCTATAAACTGAAGAAACAGAATTTTAGTGATAATATGTACCTACCTATTACTATATAGGCTAAATTGTGATACATATGTGAAATAAAAATAAGTATTGAAAATCCCCCGTTACAAATTGTTAAGAAGTGGGTAGGTACATTAATCACTATTGGAACAACCCTAGTTTAGAGGATAAGTGGTAAGCGTATTCTCTAAGGCGAGATATGAAGGTGCAAATTTGCATGGCAAGATCAACCGGGATAAATTCATTGTTTACGAGCAGTTATGGCAGTCTGCGCTTCCCTTTACGGCTAAATGTAAAGTGGGGTAAACTTTATCCTGATTTCAAATAAATGTGTCGCTTACCCTTCACTGGGGTTGAGATAACACTATGTTTATGTAAATGAAGACCTTCGAGTCAATGATAAATGTTTAGTGGACCAGACAAAATATAAAACCATGTTTTACATTTGAATTATATGGTAAAACCTATGGGGTACATTGATTTTTTTTAAGTAGCTACTATTTAATTTTAGCTTACACATAAAGATATGTACAATCATAGATTTATTATTCCAAGGACACAGTGAAATAATACCTTCATCATCATCATCAGCCTATTGCAGACCACTGCTGGACATAGGCCTCTCCAGTTGTTCGCCACTTAGGGCCAACATCTGGAGGATATACCCATAATCGCCACGCTGGGCAGGCGGGTTGGCGATCGCAGGGCGTAGCCTACCTACGTAGTGAAATACCTACAGGATTGTGAATTTCGTTAAAACTGTATTCATACGCAATAAATACAAATAATTAAATATCAGGCAACATCACATACTCGTACATTGATCCAATTAGCTTGAGCACTAGTATTACGGGTGTCAAAACAACTAAGGAAACCCAAATATGATTTTTCTAAGGAGTTGTATGGCGTGTATTTATATCATAGATCACGTAGAATCTCTCTGTCTATAACTTAAATGCTAAAAAATTAAACTTTCTTCAATATTTGTTTATCTGTAGCGCAAGCACCTTTCGAAAATGCGTATCGTCATCGTAAGCAAATTGTATATGGTACAGCGCCCCAATTAGGGCGTAAAAGGTACTGCTTTTATGGTCACTACTGAACAATAAAAGATAGCAATAAGTGTTTATACACGCTTAGTCCCTTTGCATCAAAGAGTTTTATTAAAAAAGAGGCGTCACACTCTAAATGTCTTTATGTTTTACGCCCTTGCAGCCTTGAAAGCGATCAGTGCGAGTAAAAAGCTCTTACTTAGCACACAGTTTCACGATGACGTACTCACTTTGCATCCGATGGAATCAGCTTACACTTGAGCAGATACTCGCACGCAGACCCTCGTCTGTCCTCCACCAGACCGATGTATCCTGCAAGCAAACACGACCATTGTACTTCAAAGTTGTAGTTGTAGTTCTATTATTCTATTCTACAAAACCTTTTTAATGAAGTTTTTAGTTGCAGAACTATTCATTAAAAAGATTTTGTGAAATAGAATAGAAAATATTTATTCAGCGCACATTAATAAATTACAGGTTACTTTTAATGTGTAAACATTAAGCACTATTACAATGTTAAACCAACTAGTATTTTTAACAAATGTTGGATGGGTGTCATCAACATTCATAAGTTTTGTGTGATTATAGGAATGACGAATGAGTGAGGCAGTAAAGAGAAGTCAAACCAAATGAACAAAAATTATGCGTCTTCAGCGCTAAAAAAACATAGTGTACCAGCGTATTCTATATTAGCGGGCGACATTAACCGAAGCTCGCAGATGTAGCTAAGCCAATAAAATATGACAATGACACGTCATGTACACCGGTGACACTGCTGCCCGTCATCAGCCTTTGGTATTACCTTCAATCGAGATGGTTATACCAGCACCAGTCGGTTGCCGCGTCGTTTGTTATTCGGCAGGATGCACTACTGGCAGGTGAGGGTGGCTTTTAACGAAAAGATGATGGGTCGCTCCCTTACATTCCATTAATATATTTCACTTCAACTTCAGTAACATTACTTGAATAACTTATGTGTAAACGGTCTCTACCTATCCGTTACAAAAGGAAAAGGCTCGCTGAAATCAGACGAACGATCGTCCCCAATTTAATTAGATAAATGATCAAACAGCGCTCCACAAACACTCATCATTGTCGAATTACTCTAATTGAATTAGAGATAGCCGTCACGCCCTTTGTGAGTGTTTGAAAGGGATACGTTCCGTTCATTTACTCACTAACGTAATTGAATATTCGGGCACGTTGTGCCACGGATGTTGGAAATGTATCCGTATTGTTTTTCAATGTATCGATATTTTTATGCGATGTTTTATGTCAATTCGAAATTCAATAATTTTTTTTTTTTGTTTTTATAGTAGCCCAAAATAATGACTTCCTTACGCTTGTTTGAAAGCGGAAGAGAACCCCAAGTTGGCCGCGGCCAGTCACCTGTCAGTTGCTATGACCAAGCCGGCCCGAATGATGCTTCTTCATGGGTACATCAAGAACGTGGTAACGTTTAGACGTTTTTAGAGACGCCCCTTCTTTTCTTTTTTGGTAGATCAAAAGGTTAGGTCTTAGTTAGGCGTCCCTTCACGTTCACATTAAAAGAATTAACTTCTTTACCGCCCCGTTCCAGCTTTCGTTACCATTTTCATTTAGGTATATAGGTATGTGTGTACAGTTGTTTCAGAGGCCTTAAGATAAAAGCCTAATGCACTGGTTAGGTCAAATTCGTCCAACCCTAAATATCTCATTTAGTGATACCATCTACGTTGCTGATAAGATTTCGCACGAGATATCCTGAAGAGATTAATTTGAAGACCCTCGTTGATGAACCTCGAAGGAAGTTTATTCGTCCAAAGCAAAAAACCTGTACACAGAACTGAAATAGGACAGTATGATATGGAATGATGTTTCATAGTTATTTAGTAGCACATTATAGTATCCTACGCCTGACGGAAAGAGAAGCCCAAGTCCCTGTCGAAGCACGATCGAAGTCCCTTCACTAGTCTTTTGCACAAAGGTCGCCAGCCAGGCGGGTAGTAAATAAATATCACACAACATCACATACATTGCTCCGATTCAAAAGTAATCCCGTTGTGAAGCTGCAATTTTTAGAATTCCTTAATCGACTTTTACGACACCCGCGAGATAAAATAAGGAGTTAATTTGAATCCTTCGTAATATTCTTAATAATTAAGTCAGCACATCGATATACAATCGATACATCCAACATTGATTGCTGTCAGCATCCCTAAGCCGGCCGTAAATCAACGGACACTTCCACGCGCGATGCCACCAGATACCATTTATATTTTCGGGCGCGCGCAATAAAATCAATACTGTGAACTTTCCAAGAGTACAGTGACCTAGTCATGCGCCTCATCCGAATAAGGTCACACGGTGCATAAACTATTTGGTTCGTAACGTAAAATAAAACAGCGCTTTGCACCGCGACAGACCAATTAGTCGGAGGAATCTCGCTCAGTCGCCGGTAACTGACTAGCCGCCCCGTTTGGACGACACTAAACAGTTTCAATTCAAATTGGGATTACGTGTAGCCAACGGTGAATGAGGATGACGAAATATTTTCAATAAGGCGAGGGGCAAGCTTGGTTCGTTGACTATGATATTTGCTCGTTCGACCAATATTTTACCTTTGGCACGTTCACAGAACTCACACCCATGCAATTTCACTATTCAGTAGCAAAAGTAAAACTATATATAACTGTCCCCTTCGCACTCATAAGCTAGACCGCGTGAGAGAGAGACAGGCAAACTTTTCATGATGCGCATGCAGTACGACATCACAACATTAGTGTATGTGTTGAACAACGTGCCAGCTGTGGTTAACTAACCTGTACCTATATGCTCGTATTACTTACTTACTAACCCGAATTACTAGCTCACTTATTAATGAACAACAGAATTAAAATTAACCTACAGAATTAAAATTTGGAATAATAATAACTGTGAATATTGGCGGTTACGGCGCTGCTTGACTCTATATGTTAGTGAGAACTCTTTTTATATATATATAGACGTCAGTTCGCTAATAATTATTTATTTTCCATGTTATGTTTTAGTGGTGTGAATAATTAATCGATAATTGTAATAAACCCAATTTATTCATCGAAAAACAGGCCAATTTCGTACAACTTAAATAACGTAAATATTTGTTACACAACATTATTGGACGTTTAACATTGGCGGAATTATTAATTTTGTGTCATCAAACTACAAGTACGTATTAGTAGACGCCATAAAATAAAATATATTTATTAGCCTAGTTACCTGCATTAAGTCAATCAAAAGTTGACAGCTGGAATCAATAATTATTTTGAATATCGATTTACCAAACTATCTGAGAGAAGACCTCGGTGATTTTCATAGCATTAACCTAGCCTTATTTCAAACATTTCCGGATGGACAAAGTACCACCTATCTTACCTATACGTAGATTCTTGACATGTGTCTAAAGGATATCCTTCAGGTACATGTCGAGAATCTAGCTTATAAACAACAAGAATACCTGAAACTATTTTTACGAAATTCCCGATGAAGCTATAAATTATTACTAGCTAACAGCTTACACCTAATGAACACTAACATTAAATCGTCACCGCACACATAAATCACTCGTAAAATAAGCCGGAGCACTGTACTACGCAACTAAAGCCTGCCACTTGAAAAACGATAAAAATCCATTCTGAATGCGCATATTTTCCCTTGCTCGCGGGTAGACAAAGGCCTGTGAAATTACTGTCTTGCTTTTAAAGCTAGAATGAATCGCAATGTCTCCCTTTGAGGAAGCTTTACGTCCGCAGTCACTGTTTAAGAATACACACAGCCATTTGCAATTGTGACTATTTACTGGGGTCGCGTTAATTATTATGGCGATGTTCGTAAAAATACACGTCTGTTAATGAGAGCCGTTCTCAGGTGAGGGTTGGGGTGAATAAAATACGTTAGAGGATATGCGGGCTCCCTTTGTGATTTATATTATGTGAATATTATACGTTGTTCTGTTTTGCTCTTTTATTAACATTTTACGGAGAATGCTTTAAAATCGAGCAAAAATCCTTATTTCCCGCTTTGCTTACGGTTCCCGCGCTTTAGAAGGTTCGACTCCAGATCGGGCAAATTTAGAGATTTATATTTTTCAAACTGGTGAGTGTTCTGGGAAATGTTCCCGGGAGTACATTTAATACCCATAACCCCAGGAACAAGACTAAGTTGTGAAGTGAAGCAAGTAGTTATGTGCACTACATACACTTTGGAAAATTACACATGAACAAAACAATTATTTTAGCCGTGTTTATTGTGCCAATTAAACACGTTTAAAAGCTAAATAAATGATTTTTCTTTTTATAGTGGCTCGGCATAATGGCTTCCCTACGCCTGATGGAAAGCGAAAAAGAAGCCCAAGTCGCTGTGACAACGGGCAAGTAACTGGTCAGTTACCTGTCAGTTGCCACCGCCATGCCGGCCCAACCCCAACCCCCCACGAGCTCCGGAAACCCTACTCACCGGCAGAAACACGACTCAGAGGTCATTTGACTGCGGTATTCTATAGGGTGGAGGTCCTTCCCCGGACGGGCGGCTCAATTCAAGCGAAGATTCGCTATGCCCTACCTCTCTTAAAATATTCTTTAGTGCACAAAAAAATAAAACATCTACAGGAAAACGTATTACAGACATAGGTAGTAGGTACACTGGATTTGGTGGAGTGACGATTTGCGCAAGCAAGACGAGCAAATTGGCAAACAAATGGAGAGAGTGTGTCCCAGCAGTGGACTGCTAGGGCTGATGATGATGATGTATTACAATGTAGGCGATCTAAGCGCTGACAGCGACCTCTGATAGAGAGGGTGTAAACGTGAGTAGATACCTATCTATTTTCTTGATACCTTAAACGATAAATCCTCCCTGTGTAATGTTGTTAAACGCAGAATAATAAATGACAAGAGACCATCTCCCCTCTATGGAATTCAAAAAGACGAATAAACACTAAACGAAGTCGGAATAAGTCAAGTGAAAAGTTTTACAATAAATCTCGACGAAGCTACGCGGGAGTTTAGTACGTAATAGTTTTAGTATCCGTGAAATTAAAGTTACCGTTAAGGCGCTTGTATGTTAAACGAAATTGTATAGTGATTTGCAATGTAAAATTGTTTAATAGGAAAACGGAGGCTCAAGTAAGGTTCACTTGTTGTCGCTGTTAGCTTATTCAAAACTTATCTGCTTAATAGAGCACTTTTGTTAAAGTTACAGATAACGAACGACAGATGATAGTGATCAGAACGTTTAGCTGAAAGTGTATCCCTGAGGGGCAAAACTCTGTGCGTATAAAATACAGTTTAGAACATTTTTGTTTGCGTATTCATCAGCAGTTAGTCAGTCGTTAAAAATTTTATCAATTTATTGAATACGCATTATAATGGTACTAGCGACCCGCCCTCGGGTATTCATTAGACATAAACCTTTCTCTTGAATCACTCTATCTATTAAAAAATACCGTATCAAAATCCGTTGTGTAGTTTTAAAGATTTAAGGAAGCGCACATAGGGCACAAAAAGCACCTTTGTTTTATACTATGTAGTGATAATGTGTCGTCATCATCATCAGCTCTGGCTCTCATGTCCAGCAGTGGACTGCGAGTCCACTGCTGGACATAGCCTCCAATTTCGAAAAAGCCCAAGATCGAGAAATGTGGCAAACAATTGGAGTGGCCTAATATACTGTGTAATTTCTCAATAATTGTCTAACTAATAAATTCTCTACTTTAGCTAAAAACAGTTAGTTAAACTAAAAGTAGTTTTTAATCAGTGTTTTTCTGAGGCATTCCGTTTACTGCTATTACTGTCGTAAGTATACCTACACCGTTTTAAATTATTACAACAAACCTCTTTATTTTATCTGAATTTCATGAACAGAACAACAATAAGTACCACAAAAAGACCGTCTTATGCTTAAGATATTCCGTGCCAGCAATAAGTTACTGCACAAAGTTTGCGTAAGCGAGGATTTTAATTGTATGTTCAATTTCTTGCTCTTAAATAGGGCTCAATAATTTACACAGTCTGTGGAATAAATAGTTAAAAACCTCACATTAAGGATATTGTTCCATTTGTACAAAAAGTAGCATGAGATGGCAATTAAATGGTCAGTAAAGTCCTTGATATTGAAAATGTTAATCGACAATGGTAAAAATTTGTAAAAAATAACTCTAGTTTAATCAAATAACTGTGTCAATAGGCACAAAACATATTACACACCCTTATAAACATATGTCTTTGTGTTTTGCGATAAATTAGGCTGATATGACTGGTTCGATGGCTCATTTGGTAGTGACCTCTGACTTCTGAGCCAAAGGTCGTGGGTTCGATTACAAACATTTATTTTCATGAACATGACTGTTTGTATTGGTCTGAGTGATTTCTATGTATAATATATAAAAAAAAACGATCTAAGTCAGTTAGTAAGGTTCACTTAAAATAGTAGAAAATATTGACATCCAAACATAAAGCAAATGCAAATGATCAGCACGTATATTTATCTGGATTGGAGATCGAACGAACGATTTCAGTTATTTGATTTAACTAGAGATATTTTTTACAAATTTTTACCATTGTCGATTAATATCGAGTTCAGGTTTAACAAGTAAGATCGTTACTAAATGAACCACCGTCAGTCGTCAGGGTCAGTAACATACTTAAATAAGTTATAATTGTTTGTGCCTTTTGTAAATACATATTCGGCGATAAAACGACGATAAAAACTCAGAAATTGAGAGAGGCGTCAGTATAAATATAGCATAAGCCACAAGTGGTGTCTTGTAGCCTCAAAACAGTCACAAATATACAAACGCTCCCCCAACGTAACTCGAACAAAATAACTTTCACGATAAATCTCGACAGAGCAAAACGGCCCAACTTCCACAAATAGTTCGAAATTAAAACTAATCGCAACAGAATCTACTGCGAGCGAACCATATGTTCCACGTGATCAGAATACTTTACCAGCAGATACGGTATGTAAATGTATCTACAGTGCTAAAAAAAGGGAGCGCGTTTAAAAAGTCCATTAGTTGGCAGACCCACATGAGTTTTTACTGCGAACGGTCCAGCCACTGTGGGGGGAATTTAAAAATGCACCAACTCGCTTTGAATGTCGGCATCTTTCCATTTGTAGGACGTGTTGCCGCAAGACAAAACCTCCGGGAATTACACTCTTGTTCCTCAAATACGAGAACGTAGCGCAATATCTCTCCCTTTGAGAACTAGGGAAACTCATAAACAGACAAAACTGGAATGCGTTTGTGTTTTTCTTTCAATGTTGGGAGGGTAATTTTGTATGTTTTGTGTTACGTAATTGTTTTATAACGTGCTGCTCGCTTGTTCTCATGGGTGAAGTGCAACAAATTACGTTCGCGATATTACGTATGCTGAATACGAGTTAAATGAATTTTATTTGCTATGACCGTACACACACGTAACATTTTTTAAACCCTTTTTGTTCTGGAATGTGAATCTTCTTTATATTGTATTATTTATTCTTGTTGTGTTCATATAATATGCTTGATAGATCGCTTCAGTTAATTACAGAAGCACATTCCGAATACGGCGGTATAATCATGATTAATTTTATTTGGCTATTTAATAATAGATCATAGAGTTTATTAAAGTACTTGTGTCAAGACTATTTGAATAAAGATATTTGAACTGAGAATTAACATCACCATGAAATATTAAACTTAATGCTTGTAAGAAACAAACCTTTTATTCAGGTAATAAACATTATAAACGCTGTTGTGATAAGGACAACAAAAGATAAAAAAAAAAGTTCAAAATAAACATCCTTGGGCCATTTCATTGAAACATTTTCCCAAAAGTGACACTAAGGCAAATAATGAAAAACGTGGCATCTTTGTGTTCATTTCTCATTTGTTCTGCGTCGAGACAGCGAGCAGCGGAGACAAAGTGGGTCGGAATTGCGGGGATCTAATGCCACGGGCGGCTCTGGCTGTCCATTGTGCCTGATGCGGCACAAACAAGATGTTTTATGAACCCACATTACGGCGATGGGCCGAATTAGGCCGGTAATTTGTCGTATTGTGGCGCACATTCGGTTGTCGGCGGGCGCCCGCGGTGCGCCGACGGATTCCATTACCGTTACGTCCTCATTGTGGCGGGTGAGACCGGTATCATAAGGAATTATGTGTGTCTTTGCCCGAAAAGTAAAAGGTCCATCATAAACCAAATTTACAAGGAGAAGGACTCTTGGAGAACATTCGGCAAACAGGAATATTTAAATAGAAATGTTGTCACGTTTTAGTTTCAGCGAGCTACTTTTTCAAGCGTTCGAAATCCAAACATTCGTACGTTCGAAACAATGACAGCACAGTAACGCTCAACTTTAATTGGATTACTAGATCGCTTTCAAGCGAGTGCTAGAAAGTATATTTAGAAAGCGTATTGGATGTGAATGATCTGTAGAACTCTTTTCCAGCACACGTATTCCCTTTTTCATGAAGTCTTTCATCTTTTAAACGGGGCGTGAAACGTCACTTGTGCAAGCCATGTCGTAGTGTGATCGATTTACAGTGCACTAAATAAGCGTGATGTGGAGTACATTTTTTGGACTTCGTCGTCGGTTTAACATCAGGCAGAACAGGCAGTCACTTTGACGTGTTAAAATAAAAGAAAACTTATATAACGTTTTATATTTTGACGTGCACGCTTTCTTCACTGACCTTTTACTAATTACGCAGCGTTGGACAAAATTAGACCACTCTTTAAGCGCACACAAAACCGCTCTTGGATACATTGCTATGGTTTGACATGGAACAAGGTGGATTGTTTGTCTTTGATAAAGAGTGTAGGAGGCCGGTAGGGGTAGGGCTGGGAGTTAAAATATTTTTGGGTGAAACCTATTTCCGCAAATGGGTCTCGTTTAGGTGGAAATAATGTATTGGTGGTGCCATCCTGTGCTAATACCCATAATATACTCGTAAGTGTTTAAGCTAAGTTGAGATCGAATCAATGTGACCAGATAGTATACAGACAGACTACGTATCCATAATTTATGGTAATGCCATTTTAATAGGTACTATTCACTGTCCAATAAGTCTGCTACGGACAAACAAGATGTTTTATGAACCCACATTACAGCGATGGGCCAAATTATACCGGATAATTTGTCGTATTGTGCCGCACATTCGGCTGTCGCGTGCGTTGTGTGATTACGTGGCGTTCAGTTCTATTATAATAAACACTAAAACCGACTTCAAAAAAAAAAACACAAGCGACCAAAACTAAAAAGCGATAAATAACGTAAGTAATTCTATCCTTAATACATAATTATTTAAATATTACAATTATCACTTATTTTTGAAGTCGGTGCCAGCCTCTAGATACCTAACGTAGACTGTTGTTGTATGACGCGCGCGGCCGGCAAATCCCCACGACAATATACTTAGATATGTACATTTATTTGTTTGGCTGGCACCGACTTCAAAAATAAGTGATAATTGTAATATTTAAATAATTATGTATTAAGGATAGAATTACTTACGTTATTTATCGCTTTTTAGTTTTGGTCGCTTGTGTTTTTTTTTTGAAGTCGGTTTAATTTTTTTTTAAAAATAATTTTATTTCTCTATTTTTAGTTGCGTTAATTTGCTGTGACCTTGAATAAGGGCTAATTAATGTCCTTAAGAGTTATACTTAGGAATGAAAAATTTTGTTTTAAGTCAAGTGAAGACTTTGCGATCTAGAATCAAGCAAATCACTTACCAAATCGCCTGCCCTATTAGCCCTGCATAAGTACATACTACTACCTAGTTTCTATCGACCAATGTCAGTACTGTTCCCTAACTCCTAACCGTTAAGGAGTTCTGTGGCTTCATCATCAGCACCAGATGTTGACGCCCGGAAGCATATACCTGAGTAAAATATGATATCGTAACAAAAACACCATATGAGCATACAATGTTCGGTTGTTGCCCTCAATTTCTCCAGGATCCCATCATCAGATCCTGACTTGGTGATAATGGGACCACCTCGGAAGTGTCCTCTGTCGAACAAAAAAAAATTTTTTGAAATCCATCCATAATTGACGGAATAATCGGTGAACAAACATAAAAAAAAAAAAATATTATACATACAGACGAATTGAGAACCTCCTCCTTTTTTCGAAGTCGGTTAAAAATAGAATACAAAAGTCACCGGATAGTACATGTCTATCACTTAATCTCAGATTAAGGCTGTGGTTCCATTGAGGAAGAGCGGAGACGCGATTCACTTGAAATCAATTAGGATGTGGATTTCAAGCCCTGTAACTTGGATTGTGCCCCACAACAACCACCCTTCCTTCACGAATGTTTTTACAGGGTACCTATAAGGCATGGAATCCGAAGTCTGAGGAACCTATACAATTTAACAGGGACAAATCATAATTCAATTAAGTTTCCGAAGAGTCTGAGTTGAGGGACAGATGACAATCCTAGTATGTAGTTCATAATAAGAGACATATCTTCTAGCATGGTAAATACGAACTAAAAAATAATAAACTCAATTACCTTGTTTACAATAGAAATGGGATTTTAAAAGTACATTGGCTCTTTCAACAGTTTCAACCTCAAACCAGCGTTATCTTAACCGGAAGCTGAACAGTTAATAATACACAAATAAGGGTCCAATTAGGCCTGTATTTTGCCAAAGTAAGTCGTCAAATTAGGCCTGCATTTTGTCGAAGTAAGGCGTCAAATTAGGTCTGTATGTTGTCGAACTGCGGTGCTCGCTCGGCCATCGGCGTCCTGGCTTTGTGGTAAACCACGATTCGGACTAATTATGTACTATTACGTCGCCCCACCACAGAAGTGATGTTGTTGCGATGATTGCGCCCATTTAGTGATCAGGTGACCCTTGTGAAGGGGAAAGTCTTCCTTAACATAGGCATGGGGGTTACCGGTGACAAATTTACTTGTATTTGTAAGTAGATATTATGTACTTCCAAGCGTCCGTTTCAAAGAGAACTCGTTAAGGTTTTCCCTAGTACTTAAAATGATTGTCGGATAACTATGATATGGCTGATATTCTACTAATAAGAATCCCTTTTTGCTACGGGCCCCCGATGATATAGATCAACAAGAACACCCAAGACATGCCACGCAGCCACACAGCGCCATCTAGTCCCAAAATTAGCCTAAGCTTGTACTATGGGCACCAGACAACTGATAAACTTACTTAGATACATTTTATCTATCTTCTATACTTATAATAAATCTGTAGATAGGTCAATTCTGTACATTAAATATATTTTCAAAATAACTATCAGGGGATAATTAGTGATCGATATTGATGCCAAAAATGCAATTAGTAAAATTTTTGTCTGTATGTTCGTTATAGAAACAAAAACTACTGAACGGATTTTAACGAAACTTTGCACAATTATTCTTTATACTCCTGGGCAGGTTAGAATATACTTTTCATCACGCTACAATCAGCATAGGAGCAGAGCAGTGACGGGAAGCGTTGGGAAAACGGGAGAAAATTTTATCTACATGTTTGATTGTGCATCACGCAAAATCTACTGCATGGAATTAAATGCGGTTTTCACTAATGTATTGCTAGAGGTCTAACTTACAATTTAGGTAAACGCGAAAGGTAATCTTACATCGATAGCCATTTTAAAGGCTCGTACACAACACTGCGATGCGACGTCGCATGGCAGCAATTCGTGTCGCAATTTTCTGCGTTGCGAACTCGCATCGCAGTTTTGTGTTCACACCCTTAGCTCGCATATACCGTGCAGCACCCGTATATGAAAATGTGATGATGATATAGCACTGTAAGTATTTGAGGCAACTCGGTTCAGAACTTACCCGCGGTCGGACTCGCCGATACGTCTTCGCTGACGTTAACTGGCCAACTTGAGCTGTAAATAAAAAGTTTGTTTATATAAAATAATAAGTCTGAACGGACGCTCCATCTTCTTAATCGGGTCTTGTAGCAAACACGGATCGAACGGTCATACGTCTGAACAGTTATTTCTAGAACTCCGTGCAATTTCAAAACTGGGATGAGTTGTGGGCGCTTTTAAAAGCATTTTGCAATTACCTACTCGTTTCAGGATGTCAAAGCAGCTTTGTAAATTTATTCCATTAAAAACTACGTAGGGAGCGAGGATTGTATGCGTAATTGATGTATGTTAAATTGAAACCATTAAACTGAATATTTATTCATGGCTTTATTGACTTGATTGACTCTTACCGATATTATATCTTTATCATAACCGTTATCAAATCGACCTTGCATATTTATAAGTATAACATACTCATAAATTCTCGTAATATTTATTGTCATTGTATTGTCATTATACATGTATTATCCTACTTATTACTAACATTACAAATGTGAAAGTTTGTTTGGTTGGATGGATGTTTGTTACTCTTTTACTCAAAAACAACTGAACAGATTTTACATTTGCTCATACATCTGGATAACACATAGAATGCAATTTATAACGACCATGACATTATCCTTTCTATCACAGATATTCACGCAGGCAGAAATCATAAAACAGCGTATTTAAACATACGTTCCTTAAAACTTTATTCTCCCTTTGGTTTCAAAACTGTACTGATTTAAAGTTTATTTTTGCATTTCTGTAATACATTATTATGTTGATATCAAAGAACAACGAATACTATTTCATATTCATAACATAGATCGTAACTAAGGGATCATCGGATTTCTCGTCCATTATTATACTTTACAATGAGGATGGCATAAACGGCAGAGGGATATAGCAAAGCCCGTTAACAGAATAAGGACAAAAAGTATTGTAATACAAGTTGCTATCTGGGAAAATGCTGAGCTGACAGCTTGTAGAAACTGTTTTATGAGAAACTGCGAAACACTTGTTTCCGGAAATACTTATCCATAAACGAATTGTAAATAACAATAGTAATTACGGTATTTGCATTGCTCTTTTCATACTATATGTCACATTATAGTATCGAATATAATAAAGTGATGGAAACACATCTAATGTTCGATTAATGATGAAGAAACTGATCTTATTATAATTACCTACTTGGAACCTACTTAGTGCATGTTATTATTATAACCATTCTTTTCTTATCGATAGTGAAGCTAATGTAAAATTACAAAATAACGTTTTTATATATTTGATACCGATAGCGATTTGACAAATTGTACTGTAGCAAACACGAACATACGAGATGTAGCATACACGAACATACAAACAGGTACACACAACTACACACACTGTCAAACATCTGACACTGACATCTGACACTGACATTTGTCGTCTCGTTCCTACACTTCACGCAAGGTGCGGGGTGGGAGGGCAGTCAGTCTGCGTCCCACCGCCGCCGAGTATAGACGTGTTCGTGTAAGGATAGCGAGCCGATATATAAACTAAACACATCGTTCATTATTTTATTGTTCTTAGTTATTTCATATGTGGATTAGTGTCTACTACATGTACCTCAATCTGTCTTTGTAAATAGAATACAGTTTGATGTGCAATAAAGAATATAAAAACACTTTAATTTTTTTATATTAGCAGCGAATAGCAGGTATAAATCTACTACTTTCTTTTCGGAGATGAAAGCTTGTATTACTGAGTATTCACTCAGATATGTTATCGAAGTATAATAATTTATGTTGTATTCCAGAATCAATGTTTGTACAGAAATTATTTGATTTGATCAAGTCTACACATAGATTATCAACCACAGGCGTACATAACATCCCGCCTTTCTCCCGGAAGGGTAAGCAGAGACCACGTCCTTCCATTTGCTACGATCCCGGCACACAACTTTTGCTTCGTCCACATTTATCAATCTCTTCATACATGCTCGTCGGTTTAGGGTACGTAGTATTTTATCTTTTTTCTTAATGGGGACCTAATAGAAAATAATAATTTAAAATAGATCATTAAAAACCCAGTTTACCTGAAAATGTTCCAGCTGGTGTCAGTCCTCTGGTAGCACTTGCACGGCGCATAACTTTCCCAACTCGCTCGCGACACGGTCCATGTATCGCGTGCTACGTCCCCTGGAAGCAGAAACTTACTAAGTGTCTATTTGATAAAGCAATACTTTAAAACTCTTGTGTATATACTGGCTTAGTTCCGAGTAAAGTTTTGGTGTGCAATATAATATATTACAATGTATGTGCACAACAAAAATTTACCTAGTTTCGATACAAAAATGTTGATACTCTTATTCTATCTATCTTGAAAAAATAATGGTTGGTAGGTATTTCGTGAACAATCCCCAAAAGTGTATATTATACAGCTTTTTAAACAACATTGTTATATGTAGAAAACTGCTCTATCCTTTAAACTGTCTAATCTCTCTCCGGTCGTGTCGAACTATTGTCCTATCTGATTAATGATAATAAAGGGCAAATGAGTGCCTGTGTGTGCGCACACTTGTGTTCTTTAATTTCTCCTGCGTACTTAGCTTTTATTTAATCTCCTCGGATATTAGCCTCTGTAGCCAAAATTCGATTAGGAGAGTGTATAAACAAATAGTTTCTTTAGGTTGGAGAAATCCAACTTCAATAATTCAATAAGAAATTCTTTAATTTAATTATTACACTAATTGAGTGTACGGTACGCTACTAAAAATTCAATCTTCAACTAAGATCCACAAAAATATTTAATTCTATCTCGCAACTGACTTCAAGCCGAGAGTTTTCATATGTGACTTCGCCAAGTCGTGATAATTCATCCGTCATCAAAATCGGGTAAGTCTATCGACAAGGCCCAAGGACGATGCGTCGGCACCCTCATCACATGGACAGCCGCTGTCATACGTGGACCAAATACTCACAATGGTCCGTATATTGTCGTAATTGACTTACAAAAATCAGATCTTTCACATATCTATAGATAGATACATTCGTTTATTATGATGGTAAGAAACGGGCTGGAAGGTAACATGATGGTTAATGAGTCCTTAGTACATTTTTGATATTTTAGGTTTTTTGTTTTTTGAGGTATCCTAGGTCGTATCCGTTACATATTACGTCTAAACAAAATACCATGGGAGACCCTGCAATCCACAGACTTTCTATCGGCCAATAGTTTGGTCGACCTCATCATCAGCATGAAGATCAGCCGATACCAAATCGTTGTAGTATGTGGACTGGCATACATCTTCATACTGATTTGTGAGCCCCACCAAACTATCGGCCCATAGAGAATCTCTGGTCTCTATATGTAATATTAAAAACTCCGACACGTTAATTTAAGTAAGTAACTATGTTCACCAAAATCCGAGGCTTTACAAATACCATAACAGTTTAAAATACCAAATAAAAATACCGCAACTCAACGATGCCAATTGTTTGGTAGCCACAAAGTCATAATACATATGGTTACTTCAATATAATATATTATAGGTACTATCCAGTTATAAACTCAAATGTATGCACTGTCGTTTATGTTAAATTCCGCTAGTTATTTCATTTTCAAAGCTCTAGCAATTTAGAAGACTTCGTCCTGCCAAATCATGCTAATGGATTATGCACTCCATTATTATTATTCTCTGACCATATTCAGTACTATAAGGAATATGAGTTTGCAATATCTAATCATTAGTTTAATAATTAAGCACTCCTAATGCTTTCTGTATATAGGAAACTAAAACGTGACTATTAGCACACCTGTCCGATGGCTGAGCACAGATCCTAGTCTAAAATAACTTTACTAACTTGTGATAATGCATCCAATTCAGTAGACTACTCGTATGTCGTTCTAACAGTTATAACATTCATCTACTTACTTCAACATTTAATCAATTTGCAAATGTTATATATCCGAACTCCCTTTTTAATGAGCTGATCAACTAGCAACGTAGGTTTATATAAAAACAAATCATCTGTGTATCAATATCAAGTAATTTATCAGTATACATCATCATATCGTTACTAATTACATATTTACTTACTACTTTTATTTATATTGTAGTGATTATTTAATCATAGCTTTCCTTTCTTTCTTTGGTTGAAATCACCTTTCTAACCTTTTTAATCAATTCACATTTACACGTCTTTATATTTTCCCTAAAACACCCCTGGTATAAATACTAATTAATACTTAAGCCATTCATTAACGGACTAAAAAGTGTTTCTACCAAAAAGGGGTCATTTAGCCAGCGCGTACAGAAAGCAAAATTAATTAGGTGCCAAACCTTTTTCGCAATAGAGATAATCTCCGCAAGAGGCTTTCGTTTCACCCAACCGATTCGATTGCAATTAAATTTGGACCAAATTGAATCGAAGCTGATCGCAGCGCTCGCTACCAAGTGTTCGACAAATACTCTGTTCCAATTTATTTCCATCGCACATACATAATGAGATACGTTCCAAAACGAATGTGTTCCGAATAAAACGCGCTTCAATTTTCATGTTGTTGCGACGAGTGGGCACTTCGCAAAGCGTTCCGTAAACAATCACATTTTGCTCGATGTGTATTGCGTTTTTAAGCTTTTATCGCCCTTTCAGTTTTCAGTACACATTATACTTTGTGCTATTTTGCATGACCTTTTTAGTAGAAATTTAGTTTTTGAAGTCTGATAGCCTTTAATAATGGATGTTGGTAATCTCATTAGAGTCTTAAGCTAGAATGTTGTTCAAAATAATGATAATTATCATCTATGTTTTCAGTACCAGGATTCTAGCTATGGTTATATCATCCATGTTTGTGTTTTCAGTACCGAGATTCTAGCAATGACTATGGTTATTACAATGAAGCGATATTAATTGCCTTATCTATTTATGCATGCAAATAATATATATTTTTTTGCGTATAGATTTTCATACTTAAAAACAATTCTTGTTTTTATAAGATGTTTATAGTTTTCTATTAATTTTATTTATTATTGTTTTTATCATATACAGTAAGGTAATACTACTCCAAGAGACATTATTATGTCCTGACGATCATAGACAACCAAGAATAAGAAAAAGGTTCCTAAGTGTTACATTTAGTAGTTGATTTTATTTCATCTCTATCTGTAACTTTATACTGAACGTTCTTTTTACAATAAAAATAATTTATAGATATATTTACCATTTCCTTGAATATCTTGTTCGAAGGTACGGTTTCCGCCCAGACCCGGCCGCCGACATCTGTAAAGAAAATAAAAACGTTACGTTTCGGAAACTTCTATAACTCATGAATTTTTATTATTAATCGTAAAGGAAAGATGATTTTTCCACTCGTGTGCCCGGATGAAGTATGTTTTTCCTATATTTAAGTCCTTACTTAAACGGTATAGTGACCAGATTCATACTAGTATTTATTTTATGAAAATTTCTTTTCAGTATGTACTAACACGTTTTTAACAGAAAGTCTTAGACTTTGATTAAATCCCAAAAAGCTTTTATGTTCCGTATGAAACAACTGCATTTGTAGAGCTAAGCGGCTATTTCAATCTACCTATCTAGTTCACTTAGTACCTAAATTTGGATGTTATTAATACTCCCAGTAGCACTGTCCACTACCCGAGGCTATTTTTAGTTGCCTTCTATACAGGCAGTGTTATTTCTGTAGTCAACCCCACACAGAGGGGTACTGTTTTATTGTCAGTCAAAAGTCAGGAAACTGCCCTGAGGCCCCAGACTTACTAACAAGTCTGAGTGGCTTCCCCGTGCCTAATTAAACTGCAGAATCTATCCAGAAAGATTTTTATTTGAATGCTACTCAGATTTCAAAGAGCAAAGTTTTGTTTGAACTTAGGCAAGTATTGAAACTGCGAGTATTCTGTAAAATATAGCCCTGAGATGAGGCAACTTATTCGCAAGCAAGATACTGTTTATAATGAGATTTTGTTTTTGTTTAATCCAATGAAATATATTATTATGACTTGGTACTACACAATACTTAAATAACTTGTGCGTTATTATAACACGTTTCAGCCTATAACTGCCGTGACACTAGAAATTATAGAACAAGTATTGTTTGTCGGTCACAAGTTACACCTACGGCAGTTAAAGTGTTAAAAACAAAAACTTTTAAAGTACTGTACTATGTTGCGAACGATATGCAATTACGTAAAACAAAACACTTTCAGTATATTTTCACATTTTAATTAATTATATATGCATGGGACGGGTGTAAAAAAATACGTAGGGAAATGGATAGATAATGAAGAATGACAGATACAATTTCAACCCGGAAAAGACTCGTACCAAAACAAGGGTATTACCGTCAGCAATAAATAAGCTTTTTATCTCTTTTAACACTCGTATAACATGACTGACGATTACCAAATTAGATATTGAATCTCGTACAAATGTACCTAATAGAATCCTGTATATTTGCCGTATAGTTTTACCTATCTTCGCCTTCAAACTTATTAAAAAAAAAAAGTAACAACTTCTTCCGGTCTAGCAACTTGAAACACAAGCTATGAACGAATAAAATAATCTTCAAAAGTTGCTTTTAATTGTATAACCTACCTAAAACGTGCGCTAAGATAGTTACTTAATTAAATGTCACATTAATTTTAAGTTATAAGTATATAAAATTAATATATAAAAAAATGAAGTGATTTCCTCTCAATCAGAAGCCCTGAAAGGAAAACGCTTAATTTTTTCCCTTTGAAGGTACCTACATCATAAAAGAGGAAATTGGTGGGCGAGTCCCATCACAGAAAACGAAATGGAAAGCTTACCAGACTTACTGACGTGACGTCAGAGATACATCGATAACAAAATAGGGTGTCTCAAACGTGACATTCGAGGAACGAAACGCAATATGACACCTCATTATCCGTAGATGAACATACAGCGACATTTTCCTGTTGATACAAAGTGAACGTATTTATTTTGCAAATTGATTCCCTGGTAACACACGTTTGAAACGTTATTTGTGGATACGCAGAAATGAAATCTGCGTAAATGATTTAATCAAAAATTCACAATGATTTAAATTAATAAAAATAAAAAAAAAAATAAAAAAAATAAAAAATAAAAATGTTCTTTATTTCTTTACAGTTACAATTTTACAATGGTAGGGTCTTCCCTTTTAAGTATTATTACTTGTGTTAGGGGAGACCCGCTCTTTATAGGGATACAGTTCTTATTTAATTTTGTACTATTTATACTATTTATACTATTATACTATTTGCTTATACATATTAAAAATTAGAAAGTGATCGTATATTAGAGTTTAGTAGTAATGTATAATGTGTTGTATTAACTTATACATATGTGTAAATTACGCAAGAAAGTGTGTATGCGTATGTGTGTGTTTGTGTGTGTGTATGTGTGTGTGTGTGTGCGTGTGTGTATATATGAACTTATGTATTGTGTGTAAGTTTGTGCTTGTGTAGGAGCGTGTAAGTATTAAGTGAGTGTGAAATATTGTTTTATTTTATATAAATTACATACATAATATGACTGTTTTGCACTACAACAAAACAGGTATTATGTGTTGAATAAAACACACAGCGTTAGTATGAAGAAAGCTGATGTGAACATGCCTTTAAACCAGTTGTCTATGGCCGAAACTTACCAAATTGTCTATGTTTCCTACCAGTGTGCACCTAACGAGGGTGCCTGTCACTAATGACATCTCATAGTAGTCTTCAGATCACCAGCAAGAGCATTGCTGCAACGCTGTGTGTTTTATTCAACACATAATACCTGTTTTGTTGTAGTGCAAAACAGTCATATTATGTGTCTTCTAAAACACACAGCGTTAGTATGAAGACCTGTTTGGTATCTGCTGGTGGGAAACACAAACGCTATGATGAATATGTTTATAAAAGTATTTAGAACAATTTGTTTATTCAAAATTAAAAACAAATAACAACTTAATTTATTTCTTCTGATACATCCACATACCTTGGTCTATATGAACTACATATTTTGTATTCATATACATATATGTATATTTAATTAAAATCAACATACTTACATTAAAAGCTGTAGGTGAAACTACTAACAGTTTCTAAATGAAATGAGATCAAATGTCTCAACAAGGCTAAGTGCCCTGCAAAGAAGCAAGTTTGTTATAATTAATAAGAAAAATAACAACTTATTTGCATATTAGAATAGCTGGCACAGTAAATAAATACTGTTTGAATTGGTACTAAGTACACTATTCATTGGATGACCATTAAATAATACTCCTTAATTTCCTGAATGCATTTCAGACATTCTAATATTTTCTGGACAGGTAATCAGACAATACCCTAGCCAACTTCTTGAGGCTACAGCTGATCTGATACTGCCTGGTGAGGCATCACTCTTAGCATCCTTTAAGATACTACAATCCAGTTTGCAATAATAGTTCACCATTCTGATAATGGTATGAACAAACTAGTCTTCTGATCTGTACCCTTTCAATAGTTAGATATCCTTATATCATCATATAGGATTCGTATCCTTGATGTGACATCATCTGTCATCACAGGACAAATCTGTTGATTCGGATGCTGCCGTAGCAACCATGCAGAATGCCTGCTGGAATCAGTCTTGAGAGTCAAATTTAGACCCTATAGTAGGTTTGTCTGTCATATCTATTCGATTTTAAGAATATATATTAAGTAAGGTGAGATCATAGACTCTATGACCTGAAACACGAGGCAGAACTAAAAGGCTGCCCATCTAAAAGCAATATTTAGCAAATATTGCAAAAAATATTTAGATATTTAACAAAATCTTAGTGTCCGACACAAGTAATTTTGTTGTTCAGATCAGGCAGGAGAAGATGCTCTCAATACCTGCTGGATAAAGAAGACAATTTTGAAAACTACTTCTGATGCCATACAGTAAGTAGATACAGCTGATTTGTGCATACTGATAGTTCTGTATGCTAGCTTTTATTCTAGTCTAGAAATAATCTTGCTAGAAATTGGGCAATTTGTTAGCCCTCAGGCCATTGAGAAACCACTTGATAATTCCCACACTAAGTCAACTTAATTGGGGAACTGTATGATGTTAAGGTAGATGTCCGCCAACTACTTTTAAGTTTGTTCTCCTATGGATTCAGGGCAACTTGTTTAGTCTACCCTCAATCTTCTAAGTCAGAAGAGACAACATGTCTACTTAAAGAGGCCAGGTGCCCGTGGTGTTCTCTATTAAGACCCTCCGCAGGTCAAGTATTGGCAAAAATTGCCTGCTTCTTATGGTCTGATAACCAAAAGCACTTGGTTCACTCCGGAACAATTAACTTAGTATATAAATTCCTTTGATCCAGTATTAAGGTATTCTTGATACAAATACTAAGCTGGGTGGGGGAAATGCCCGTCCCAACATAAGGTCCCATTGTCGGCTGATGGGAGTTGCAAAAAATTTGCAAGCCATTTCTGGAGTTACATACTTGGGTACACCAGCCGACTCTCGTGACGCGAACAAATCTACGTCTGGGACACCCCCACTCTCTGAACATAGCCTCCGCGGCTGGGGGAAAAATGCCACTCTGGTACTTTGCAACACCTTGTCCGACAGTCTGCAATTTTGTGTAATCTCTCCGGGAGATGGGTGGCTGAGAGTATCATGAGAAGCCTCTCGGTCAGTTTCAGTAATACTAGGGATTGTTTCCCTTCTGATATCTGATTCGAATAAATCATGTGCTCTGTTTAAAGTCATCCGCTGACTTTTTATTGTTGCAAATATAATTATAATTTGTAAACTTTATTGTACAAAATGGTTCAAAAGGCGAACCCAATGTTAGGAGAATTCTCCACCAGTCAATGTCTGGGTCATGCAGAGAGCAGAAAATATGTGCAGTGAGTGTATAAAGAGAACACAGTACTTATAAGCAAAAACCCCACCTATAGTATACAGGGGAGCTGGTATGGTGCTCAAATCTCTGATAGATAACTGCTCAAACGAGCTCCCTAGTCTGCATCCGCTGCATTTGTTATCAGGAAATAAAGCACTACTATCAGTACTATTGATATTGTACTTAATATTCTCTCAGTTAAAGGAAACCAGAGTAAAGAAAATTGGAGACTTGTGTACTTGCGACATCAAGGTCTACTATTCAAAATTATGTAAGTTGTAAAAGTTTTGCAAACTAAATAAGCCCTGAGCTTGTTTTAGTGAACTGTTTGTGCAACTCAATATCTTGTTGATTAATTTAATTCTTTGTTACCTTCCCTAAGACTCCCGAAGTCTTATCTTGTTCTGGTCTAATGTTCCATGGGGAATAGGAAAACCTGGGATATTTTAGTTCCTGAACAGGCTTTAGAACTGACTTTGTTATACACATGCTAGCTCACTCATTAGGTTTCCAGTTGTTCTCAGTGTCTCCGGGACCCGAGTAAGAAGTTTGTCAGAAGGTCTTTCACAAGCTTAATATAATCTAGCCAGGTATAAAATTATATGGAAACCTTGAGGTCATAGGGTCTCCGCAACCCAATTAAATATTGTGGCAAACATTCTTGGAACTGATAAAAGATCCAAGGGGCAAGCAATGAACTAAGGACTTTATTGTCCAGCCACTCATTGGTCTATAAAAAAGATCCTCTCAACTCCAGTTTGAGATAAATAGTACCTAAGAAAAGTTGATAATGCTTGGTTATACAGGAGTTTCACTTGAGGTTAACATTATAAACCTGATTATTGGGAAACTGCAAAGGGGGGTTCCTTTAGTTTGCCCCACTTGCAATGCTCCCCCCTCCCCCCCTTCCCTCCGTGAGAAGAGGGGTAGATTTATGCAACTAATTTAGGAGTTCTGTCATCAACTTTTTGTTGTGATCAATCTCTTTATGTATTAAGATGTTACACAAATTACTGTTACCACTAATTTACAGTCCTTATTTTGTAATTTATAAACCTCTGCACCCTGAACCTGTAATGTGCTGAGATAGAAACTCTTTAATGCACAAACTCAATGTTATAGGAAGGTACATTAAAAATTGAACATAACTCAATCTAGGTGCACTTATTGCTACCAGCGATTACTTCCAGACAATCTTCAGGTTAGGGAAACAAATATCATAGCTCTGATCAGCCTGATTCTCTTTTCTCCCTCTCGGAAGATGTATTGAGCGAGGTGTGATAACCTGTTGTGAAGTTATAGTAGCCTGTAAGGCATCAATCATCAGTGAAATTGACATTCCTATATGTGAAATGTATAGATCTATCTATATGAGTGCCTCTCAAATTAGGGTTTTCTATTTCCTCTGAATCTTATACTGCCTCACTTCAATGCACTCAGCCCTATAGCCACATATAATTTGCATTGTGGTCTCAGACTTCCTACAAGCCCGCCATGTAGAATCTAACAATTATCTCATAGACACTTCATATTAGAATCTGAATTATTTATTTTACAGAATAAAAAATACAAAAAGTATCATTAACACATCTGAAACCAGGTAATGGTCGCATTAGATGTTCCACATTTACACTATTTATTAAAACATACAGTAGGGCTGTGGTACCAACCAAAAAATATTTTTATATCAAATATTTGGGCTTGTGAAAGTCAGACATGTAGGTATTTCATGTAATTCTAAATGTAAATGTCTCTGTCCTGAAATATTGTTAGTTAAACCTGCCAATAGGCAGTGGTAGGTAAATAACCTTCACCCTTGTTAACATGGCACAGTTCCATAACAAGTCTAAGACCTACAAAGCTCTCTTGTACTGAAAACCTTTCTACATCGGTCAAACTCTATAGGTGTGCCAGATTTTGCAGATGGACTAAATCTCGTAGACATTCCCTGTTCACTGGCTTTGTCGAAAAAATGGAATGTAAGATTATGAATTAAAATGAAGTGGGGCAGTTGGTTGTACAGATGGATTAAAATCGCAAGTATGTTTAGAAACAGTATCTAAATGTGATAGTGTTAAATATTGAGAGATGTGTCCCAAATGCTGTAGGTATTAAAGCACCAACACGCGGTTCCGAGCCGGTTAAAAATGGTCTGTACTTACAAAATTTCTTGCGAGTCTCGTTATGACGAGATGATGATATGTCCTCCTCATCCTCCGCAGATAAGGGAGATGACAAAAGATCAGAAACCACGCTCTCTGAGCGTTGATCTCACCGTGAATCTCCTTGGGAGATTTGATGAAAAATTCTTGACTTCTTTACCTCTACCGCATGGTTCGACACATTCCGTTTTCATCACGGTATTTCACTACAATTTTGCGGTAAAAACATAAATCCCGAGAAATACGGACGCTGTGTGATTTTATAACACACTTATTTATAAGTTTCATTGTTCCTTTTATCACAAAAATAAAATTTTGAAACTTCACGATGTTTAGCCGGCAAAATTCACAAACGCTATGAGATGTCATTAGTGACAGGCACCCTCGTTAGGTGCACACTGGTAGGAAACATAGACAATTTGGTAAGTTTCGGCCATAGACAACTGGTTTAAAGGCATGTTCACATCAGCTTTCTTCATACTAACGCTGTGTGTTTTAGAAGACACATAATATTTATTTATTATTATTATATTAATTCCTCAGTTTCAGAGTAAGATTTTAATTTAAGCCATTGTGTTAATACCCTTTTACATTTACGGTAGGTCATAGTGTATAAATTTATTTTTTTGTTTATTTTATTGTAAAGCTGAATTGATTTTATGTAGAATTGTTTTGACGCAAATACAGTTTTTACTTTTTGGTGGTGTACAACAGTGTGGGGATTACGTTTATTAAGTGTTTTATGGTCTATGGGTGTTATTTTGTGAACTGTCAGAATTGTCTGTAAAATATACAGCTGTCGAACTGTCAGAACATCTGCTTCCGTATAAAGTTTACTGGTGCTATATAATCTTTTCTTATTATGCATTACTTTTAATATTGTTCTCTGAGCACGTTCTAGACCAATAAATTTCGATTTAGCAGTACCTCCCCATATAGTAATGCAATATAAAGTTATTGATTGTACGAGCGTTATATATATATATATGTTAATAATTTCGTGTTAGCTATGTTTCGTAGACGTTTAAATAGCCAAATTAGTTTTCTACATCTATTTGCTACTGCATCAATCTGTAGATACCAGGATAAGTTTGAGTCGATGATGACTCCAAGATATTTGGTACTTGGGACTTTTTCTATTTTTACGCAAGTACAGTTAGTGCTAGTACTGTTATTACATATATGGGGCGTTATTGATAGGTTAAGATTAGGTTGGGTAGTTTTATTTATACTGAAGGTCATATAGTTCGTTTTGGAGGCATTTAGGGTAAGTAGATTAAGACGCAACCATTCAGTAACTCTCTGAAGACCCTCCTGTGCTTGACTATAAGTTTTTTGCCAGGTGGAATCACAAAATAGCAAAGCAGTATCATCCGCATAGCAGAAAATCCTTCCTTTAGTTATATTCATGTTTGTAAGGTCATTTATTAATACCCATTCAATATTCCGTTTTTGGACATTTTGTAACTTTATACCCAGTAAGTAGTAATGGACTTATTCCGTACGTTGACAGAAAAGAATCATATCACTCGCCTCGCAGATCGGTTTTGTGGAACCAACTTTCTGCGACAGTCTTTCCGAACAGCTACGACTTGGGAGTATTCAAAAAACGAGCGTACACCTATTTAAAAGGCCTGCAACGACCCCAGTATTCGTTATGAGTAGTGAAGTATAAATAAATGATTTATTATTATTATTATGAGGCTGGCTCGGTGGCTCAATTGCTAGTAACCCCTGCCTTCTGAACCAAGAGTCGTGGGTTCGATTCCCACCCGGGACAAACATTCGTGTGATGAACACTTGTGTTTGTTCCGTGTCTGGGTGTTTATATTTGTATTTAAGTATTTATTTGTGGTACCTTCGTTGTTCTGATACCCATAACACAAGTGCTTAAGCTACTTACTTTGGGATTAGGGCAATGTATTTGATGTTGTCTGATATTTATTTATTTATTTATTTATGAGTTGTGGGTGTCCATGGGCGGTGTCGACTGCTTACCATTAGGCATCAAATTTGCTCGTCTGTCGCCTCTTGCATAAAACAAAACACTTTTCTGTCATTCCCGTGGGTGTCTCAAGAGTCGACAAAAAGACTTTCTTTATATTTTAGCTTCTCAGTCAAGTTTAGGTTCTCGACAAAGATCGAGAAAGATTCTCGCCCCTTGTCGTTGTGATTTGGACGTGTGGCGTAAACAAGCCACTATGTAGTAACGCCCGTATTAGACGGGCCACATCTGTTGATATATTTTTATGTAGAATCCATAACTTTATAACGCCAAATGTTCTAAGCAAATAGTTTTTCTAGTACAACGGCTTCACAGTGTTCATACAAACAGCTCGTAAGGTAGGTCCGAAACACATAGCCTATGACAAAGTGCCAAGCAAGTGCCTCTCCTCCACCTACAATAGGTTCTCACCCCAAACAATGGACGCCGAGACACGCTCTCCTCTCAAAATCTGCCTTAGATACTCAAATTATGCTAGAGTGTGCTTGTTCAATACTGACACTTATTGACAGCGTATTAAGATCACTATTGCTAGGTAGGAAAACTTTCACTACGTTTACATCAATAAAGGGATGACTTTTTAAATTGTTTTGACATACCCTGAAAGGATAGTAAAAGTAGGTACTTAATATGTAAACTTCTAGCCATCCAAAAATATTAGTGAAAAGTAATACGATTTTAATAATATGAAGCAAATTTCGGTATTAAAACTAGTTTAGGTAGTTTCCGAACATTACTTATTTGTACTCATGAATACAAAATTTTAAACAGATTCTGTTTAAAATCCTTTTAGACAGATTCTGACTTTTTGCAAATATCCATAATTATCTTAGACTCCATTAGAGAGAGAAATCTATCTAATCTAAATTTTACAGATATGTAATAGGTTTGCGTCTCTTTGTGTAAGTGCCAGATATGAACCATCGACCTCCCAACAGAAAGGCAATAAGTATACGTAGTCGTACCTACCACCGCCCTTTACTAAAAATCCAATTAAAAACAAGTCTAAAGCAAATAAACCAAAAGATTACGCTGCACAATTTCCCCTACAACTTTCAGATGCATACTGAACTTTTTAGAAAATATTGACTTCCAATACGAAAACTGGCTATGTTTACTCGCCCCCGTGTTTCCCGATTGACCCTCTTACACTGGTTGAACGGCATTGCACTTAAGGAGAAGATGCAGAGTAAATTAGATTTGGTTGAAGCCAACACAGCTATGTAATTATGCTCCTCTAAGCACGCGCTACATTAACGACGCATTAATTTGATAGTTAAGTAGTCAGGTATTCATTACAATGCTACTTTACATACTAGGATTTCCCATATCGTAAAATTGCCCATAATTATATTATATACCTAATTATATTGCCGTATCATAAAATGGTCGCTTTTCATGAAATGTTACACTGTAAATGAAGACTGGTTTGGTTTAGAGATAGTCAACGCTACCTCCGAAACATTGGTCGCTGGTACAATCCCTGCATAATATATACATTTTGTATGCATGAACATGTCTGTTTGTTTGCTATGTATGTAATGAATATATTTGTGAAATAAAATAAAATGAAATGTTTACTTATCCAGTAATACAAACAAAAAAATATACATCTAAGTAAATTAATTACTTGTCTAGGAGGTACCCTTAGTGCAAGCTTCAGCTTAGTTCAGAGCTAGATGGTGCGTTTGGGTGGTTTGGTGGAATGTTTTGGATTACCTATCTTTTTAACATAATTAACAGGCTACATTGTGATCTGCTTTGATCAGATCAGTCATTAAAAATTCTCAACTAGAACTAAGAGTACGTATATGGCAGGGATTTTAAGATCAATTATTAAAAAAATGTTCTGCATCAAAAAAAAGCTTTCATATGTAAATATAATATACTGTCGCCTACTATCACGCACCTCTACAATGGTTATCGCACTATGCTAATCGGATTTAAAAATATGGAAATGTGAAATCCAATTTCAGCACTGGCACAAATAAATTCGGACAGCCCCAGGCTTTTGTTTTTATCAAATATCCACTGGAACGGATACACGAGCATAAATTGGTACATTGATGGTAGCAACGGCCAGAAAATTGTTTGTTTTTGATAAAATAATAAAACTTGTAACAGTAATTTCTGCCCCATTGGTGCGTTTGGCAATTCGCTCGCGGCGTTGGAGATCCGGCAAACCTTACCTTCTGGGCAAACCTTAATGTGTCTATTTATCCTTCTTACAGAGTGTTCTATCCTAAAGTTGTTTTTAACGAACTTAAGTTTTTTCTGTCTTATTTAAATTGACTCGAGAACTTTTCACAAACCAATGTGCAACAGATAGACGTTGCCGAAAATTTTAAAGTAGCGGTAAATATAGGTTTGGTGGAATTAAAGATATAAGCTATATTGAAGATGAAGATTGATTTATTTGGCCATAGCATAGTCGACATATATGTTGCTAGATCGGAGGCCAAACCGGAACAGGAAGATGACACATTTTTTATGAATTAGGTTAACGTCTTAAACATAAGTAACCCTATCCGATGCGATTCCAGTCTTTATGTTTAATTTATTTATTACATTTTTATTTCACAACTAAATAGTGTACAAAGGGTGACCTTAATGCGCATTGGAGTCGTAAGGCTCTGATTTCCAGACACCATAAAATAAAACAATGGGATATCAAACACATTAAGCCTTTCGAGGTTAAAGCATTGCAATTCATATTTCATTTCAGTAAATTTTCACACAAAACGACTGTATTTTAATCAAATACATTTATAAAGACTGAATTACTTCACAAATAGTAGGCGCTATTCATACTGATCAAAGGCCGTAACGTATTCCGACGCGAAACGCTTATAATCTGTGATAAATTGCGGTCCGCTGTTAGATATTCCATGGATAAATCATCAATCACCTTTGTCGATACACGTGGCGTTGTAGCTTGCCATGGGAAAAGGTAGGTATACCTAACAATTGTTTAAGTACACTTTGAGGTATCAAACTCTAAAGGAATACAAATAATAATATAGGAATAGTAATAAAATCTTGTAAGATTGATTGATTTGATTGGTTGCAAGACCTTTCATCAAATCAGTTGTTTTGTAATATAATGAAATTTCTAAAAGATTTTACCCACGAGGCCTGACATTTTCCCTGTGGGAAAAACAGTCATTAAAAGTGAGGTTGTGTAGTCGATTCAATCAAAAGAAAAGTAGAATAATTCGAAGGCCTCGTTTTAGGAAAAAAATCCACAGACCGATGACGGGCAGCATCGTCACCGGAGCGAGAAGCTACGCCCTGCGATGGCCAACACGCCTGTCCAGATATTCCGCGCGCACGTCTCAGCCATCCGTCAGCCTATGTCCAGCAGTGGACGTTGCGATAATGATGAATGAATGGACTCTCTCCCAGGGTTATAGCACAAATAGTTTGTGAAAAGATTTTAAAGGGTCAGCAACGCGCGTGTGATACCCCTGGTGTTGCAAGCATCTACTTATATAGGCGACCGTAAACTCTAAACATCCGGTGGACCGTAGGCTTGTTTGTCATCTTAGTAGTATAAAAAAAGTAATCCTCGGCCTTATAATCGCATTATACCGTTCCTCATACACGAGGAGCGCGGGTCGCAATTCGTGATATATAAGCTCGGCCAGATATTCCGCGAACATCTGCGCCATCCATCAGCCTGTCGATACACGCGACACCACGCTTTATTGCCATCATCCCCGACAATATCGCCACGTTTTATTAGGAATTAATTTATAATCTATATTTAGAAGGCTATTTCCGGGCTTATTATGTTTTGATACGTCCTAAAACAATACATTTTGTCTTTTTTTCTGCACATCCCTTTTGACATCAATATTTTTTGTGTTAATTTTCTGCACAAGTAGGTATAGTTTTTATGACTTCATTTTCATTAGTGATTCGGCTTGCGTCTCATTAACCAGTCAGCGGAAAAATTCAAATATATATAAATCTTCTTGCGCTAGTTTTAGACTTAGCGCTTAGACTTAACTGAGCCCTGAGAAAGAAAGGTTTGTTTTTGGATAAGCTTTGCTGAGGACTCGTGTTGGCAGAGCGGAGTTGTCCCCTCCGTTTTTTTCCTAGTGGAATGCGTGACCTCCATGAACTCACTCCGGCCGCGTCGACATTTCTGGTAAGGACTCAAGCAGAGTAAAAGCCATACAACATGATAATTATGATCTTTATCTTCTAATCTAACTCAATTATGATGCATTTCACATGGTTAAGCTTTTAATTAAGCCGTCTCTCTTAATTTTTGTGAGAATCGCCCATGTACATGGCGTAGCTATAAATATAGCTTTTTGAAGTATTTTTATATGTAAGTAAATATATTATACTCTTTAAATATACGGGATGTAAGAGAGCGACCCATCAACTTTCCGCTCCAAGCCAACCTCACCTGCCCGTGGTGCATCCTGTTGAACAACAAATGAGGCGCTGGCAACGGACTGAGGCCGGAATAACCATCATAATTGAAGGCGTAGCTAAATACCACAGGCTGATGATTGGCAGCAACGTCATCGGAGCGAGAAGCTACGTCCTGCGATCGCCCAGCGTGGCGATTATGGGCATATCCTCCAGATGTTTGCCCTGAGTGGCGAGCAACTGGAGTGGAGAGGCCTATGTTCAGCAGTGGACTGCAATAGGCTGGTGATGGATGATGATGATGATGGATGACGACTCTTTAAATAAACGATTAAACATGAATGAGCGAATGAATGACACGTACTTTGAACATAAAACGTGATCGCCGTTCTATAAATTTCGATGGCCGGGACATTGTTGGCGTCAAATAAATATTAGCGCCATTTCGCTGTGTGTGTAGTATGATAAATTTGCCCCAGTCGCTTATTACCCCGGCAGCCATCGATCACATTGCTCACGTCTCCAACGGCTGCAGTTCATATGTCGAATTACATAATGGATAAACTTTTTGCTACGAAAACTCCCCCCTAATTTGGGATGTCGATAACTTTTTTGCTGTTTGTTTTTTCACCAATATTGTGCTTTGACACTCAAGGGCATGTTTGGAAGTCCCTCCCTTTACTTTTTTATATTGGCTCAGCATAGTAGGGGAGACCGGGTACAAAAGTAACGGCGGGTCGAAAGAAACAAATGCTCTCTAGATTTATCCAATTGGTGAAAAGTCGCTTTGCCGCCTTCAGGTGATAGTCAGGACACAGGACTAAAAAACTTAATAATAAATTTGGCCCTTCGACTGATAGACAGCTGGAAAGGTAGGCCAAATCGCTCTGACAATGGGCGGGAAACCGTTTCCAGTTGGTCACCACAGCCATGCTGCCCAATGCTTCTTCACGCTTCGTTGCCTCGCGCCGGGATCCTCATTAAAAAGCTCGTGATTCTTTTTAGATTACCTGTCGGTCCATTTTCCCCCCTCAACTCCACTTTCTAGCTATTCTTTCAGTATGTTCTAGGGCCTCATGATGCTTGGTATCCGGAGAGAATAATAATTATGATATCTAGGTATTTAGTCAATCTCAATTGGGCTGTTCTTATTCTGGTATCACCATCATCATTGGTCCCCAAAGCATCATAATAAATAGATTTATTTATTGCCTAATTCTTATAAGAAATGTCAAAAAAGGTAATAGGTACCCGAATCAGGCAAAAAAATGTTCCTTGCTTGGTGTTTAAAACTATTCAGAATTATAAAAGTCAAGAAGTTAGCAGTGGTACAAACACTCTGCATCAAGAAACACACAGTTAATGTTTATACGCTTTTTTTACCAGTTATAACGAGCTACGATTACAATACATTATTATGAGCGGAAATTTTGATCACACGGTACGCTAGAACTGGTATTTAGTCAGGAGAGTATTATATTACAGTCTAATATTTCGTACTAAATAATTCACTGTCGACTGCTTTAATTGGATTCATTTCTATAACCGTGTTTATTTAGTTAAAATACGTTTACCTGATATTCAAACACATTAAATGTAGTTCGTAGTTTACAGTCAGGAAATGTTAATTAAAACTGACATAAGAGAGACTCTTTAGTGGTAACTATTACGCTCACATTGAAAATACAAACTAAACATGGGTCTACCCATGAATTCTTTTAGAAGTTTTCTATCTTGACTGCTGCTGAAACGCCGATACGTGCATTTTAGTAGTTAAATCGCGTGTGTTCCAGGCATTTACATGAATAAGTAACCTGTTATCTCATTGAGTAGTAACCCTATCCCGTTTTAACGCTTCCCTTCACTGCTCTGCTCCTATTGATTGTAGCGTGATGAAAACTATACAATAAGATGCCCAGGAGTGTGAAGAATAATTATACTAAGTTTCGTTAAAATCCGTCGAGTAGTTTCTATTTCCATAACGAACATACAGACAGACAGACAAACATTTCACTGATTGCATTTTGGCATCAGTATCGATCACTAATAGTGATAGTCACCCCCTGATAGTTATTTTGCAAATATATTTCATGTTACAGAATTGACCTCTCTACAGATTTATTATAAGTATCAGATTTATTATAAGTATAGATGAGTTGGCGTTTGACTGCGATTCACCTGATGGTAAGCGATATCGCAGTCTAGGATAGAACGCGATAACCAAGCAAAAATCGCTTCACTCTCGTTATTTGCATAAATAAATCCTTCGTAACGAAACCGTATTACCAAATCATAAATCAGTAATTTCAGTAGCACCAGTCTACCATTTATTTTCCGAATGCACTATTACCTATAAATTACTCGAGTAGGTGACGTAGACTGCATACAAGCAGCGAATATATCGAAAGCAAACGTTCCATTAATCTTTCGACTGTACGCCTCGAGACGGGGAAAGCGTTTAGACTGTATGTACACTGAAAGCAAAGCTATGAAAGCTATGGTCTTTGCTTATAATAACATATCGGTGAAGGTAAATATATAAAAAAAAAAGTTAAAGTAGAGTGCCAGCATAGTGATTAAAGATCTTGACTTTCATCTGAGCGCCAAAAGACGTATCGCGCTATGTACGTACTTATGTTTTTTTAAATTTGTAATCATGTGTTATGTACCTGCCTACGTTTATTTGACTCCCTCTCGCTTCTTAGTTCTTCTTAATGGCTTAGATATAAGTATACCTGTAACACAACGTTTTGAGGTCTTAAATGCATTTCTGTATTACTCTTCCTATACATTTGTCCGAAATTATTAGGTCACGTTTGGTCTGATGTGATATTGAAGCTTACGATGGAGCGCGCTACCCAAAAATACAGCAATAAAATTTTAATGATGTTTTGTATTATTTTAAAAACGCAAACTGGAATTTTTTGCGTTATTTTTTTAACAGGCTACACGTCAAAGTACTGGTAGGGATTCAATTCTGACATGCAAAAGTTCTTATTGTACCAGTGAATCTTTCAGAAGTAAACTCTTTATTTTTATTGTTTTAAGATCAATAAGGTATGTATCACCTATCTGAAGACAT
This sequence comes from Conogethes punctiferalis, assembly GCA_031163375.1. Lineage (NCBI taxonomy): Eukaryota > Metazoa > Arthropoda > Insecta > Lepidoptera > Crambidae > Conogethes > Conogethes punctiferalis. The sequence continues at coordinate 7,172,417 of CM062093.1, forward strand.
ATATAAAAAGAAAGTTAAATCCTTGAAGACTTAACACCTTGAAGGCTCTATAGTCCGCTTCGCTTGACATAGCTCAATTATATTAGTGGAGTCAATACCATATACGTACCGTATTTTGTTCCACGTGTAGATTTTCAATCCAGCTTAGACAAAATCTAGTACCTAAACAAAAATAAATAGAGAAAAAGCTTAAAGTTTTTCGGAGGACTGAGATAACCTACTTGTGAATCAGAGACAATGTTTAATATTTCTTTTTTTATGAAAATCGAGCTGGCTTTAAGATATAACTACATTTTATCTTAGTTTCATACAAAAGCCAGCTTGTATTCTCCCTCGCGTAGACTTTAACAATATTATCATCGCCTAAATCACTTAGTTTTCTGTAAGTAAGCCAAGTAGACAAACACAATCACGAAGACATTGAGAGAATTAACTTAATTAAAGTTAGGTAATACCTACCAGTGTAATTCAGTTATTGGAAAATCTGGGCGTCAGTATTTTATGTACAGACAGACACAGCTATGATGACAATGGTTTTGGTTAATTCCTAATCTTAACAAAATTCTAACTCTGCGGAATAAAAGCCTTTGAAAAATCTACCGCCACAAATTCACATTTTTTTTTCAGAAATAAGTAACTTCCCTCTTAGTTGTACCAGGTCCAGGCAAATTGATAGTAGTATATAAATTTAAAATCCAATTAACAGATATCGCGAAAGTGTATTTTTAACGGGGCTCTCAATCCCGAAGCCATTAACAGAAGCAAACAGTCTATTTGATTAGGCCTGACTCGCCGAGTGGCCTTCGGAACTGCGCGCAAACACTGCCGTGCGTCACTTGTGGCTCTACCAGCTAGGAATCGCACAATCGCACAACATCACATACATTGCTCCGATCCCAAAGAAAGTCGCTTAAGCACTTGTGTTATGGGTATCAGAACAACGAAGGTACCACTAATAAATACTTAAATACAAATATAACCACCCAAGACACGGAACGAACACAAAATGTTCATCACACGAATATTTATCCCGAGTGGGAATCGAACGACTCTTGGTTCAGAAGGCAGGGGTCACTACCAATTGAGCCACCGAGCGAGCCCGGTTCAACCAACAGCGAATATAAGTGTGTATCTACCGAGGATCTAGATCCTACCCTAAACTAAGTAATTTTTTTATTGCAGTTAGTGGCAGAAGAGCATGCGGCCAGTCTGATGTAACAGTAACCGCCGCCCATGGACATCAGCAATGCCAGGGGCACAGCCATGTCGCTGCCTACCGTGAGGAAAGAGCTAAGCTAAATAAATAATAATAAATAAATATCCCAAGACATGCCACGCTGGGCCGCACATCGCCATTTAGCCCCAAACTAAACCGAAGCTTGTACAATGGGTACTGGGCAACTGACAAACTTACTTAGATACATTTTTTTGTAAATAAATAAGTACTTCATAAGAAGTTCATGTCTGTTTATATTAGTAGTATGTTTATACATAGAAAACACGTAGTAAGTAATGTAGGTACAAGAAACATATTTTCTTTCTTCCCATTGCGAATAACACAAGATGTTAAAGATAAAAGGAACAATTTAAATACGTTACGTACGCATTTAAGATAAGCAAACTGGCGGACGATAACATCACACTCAATGCTTTAACACATTACGCGTTTATTGAAAAAACAGCTAATTCCCAAACACGTCCCCCCACGATTACGCTGAAATATACAAGTATATAGAACAATATTCAAATTTTACCACCAAAGTACGTATAGTTGTGCATAAAATATAAGTTATGGTGTTTACTCCGTACTTATTAATATATTAATAATTTATCGACTGTCACTTTACTCCTCCTTCTTTTTAATTATCGACATGTTGTCTAGAAAAGGTGGCTTATAAATAATGATAAGGATAAAATAAGACAAGATTAGCATAAAGATATACATCAATGTACAATTATTATATACTGAATCTTCATGCTTAGTTCTAAGTCATCTGTTTGTTGTGCAGTAAAGAACATTTATTTCTATTAATCTGTGACAGCTTACATACCTACGTTATATTGTAGTGATATGTTCCGGTTAGTTGCTAGGATACATTGTCATCTAACAACACGTATCCTGTGGAAGCGACATCCGATGTACGTATCTCGCGTGGAGTTAGTAATCCCGCGGAAATCAGATAATCTACAGTAGCCGGCCATGTACGCGTTGTCATTTGTATTTGTAACTTGATTTATACAGTTATTGCAGTCCACTGCTGGACACAGGCCTCTCTAGTTGTTCGCCATTTAGGGCAAACATCTGGAGGATACACCCATAACCGCCACGCTGGGCGGGCGGGTTGATGTTCACAGAGTGTAGCTTCTCGCTCCGGTGACGCTGCTGCCCGTTATCGGTCTGTGGTATTTAGCTACGCCTTCAATTGTGATGGTTAAACCGCAACAAGTCGGTTGCCAACGCCTAGTTTGTAATTCGGCAGGTTGCACCACGAGCAGGTGAGGTTGCCTTGGAGCGAAAAGATGATAGGCCGCTTCCTTACATCCCATACTTATTTATGTGCTACTTAATAATATTGATAAATAAACAAATATTTACCCCCCTAGGCTACGTAGCGCCATCTAGTCCGAAGCTAGGCCGAAACTTATACTATGGATGTTTTTTTTTTTATAGTAGCTCGACATGGTGGCTTGCCTACACCTGATGGAAAGCAAAAGAGAAGCCCAAGTCGCTGTGACAACGGGTAAGTAACTGGTTAGTTACCTATTGGTTGCCATCGCCGGCCCAACAGCAACCCCCCACGAGCTCCGGAAACCCTACTCATCGGCAGAAACATGACCTGGAGGACATTTGGCTGCGGTATTCTATTAGGTGGTGGTCCTTCCCCGGACGGGCGAAGACTAGACTTTTTTGTTGGATAGCAAACCATCTGGAGTCATATTTAGAGCAGAGGTATAACTAGACAAATCGTATTATTCCATAAGCACATTTTATTTAAAATCCCCGTGTTACACGGATCCACCCACGCCAGCGAAACCATTAAACCATGACAAAAACAGAACATCGCCTCGCGGGCATTTATCTTCCACGGCGAGTTATAAAGGGCATAAATAAAGCAAAACCTATAAGGCTTTAAAGCAACAATGAAAAATACGAACCGTTTTAGGTGGGGCGGCTGGGAGGGCGGGGGCGCAGCGCCCGGCGCGCTCGAACAATGGTGCTCCGGCGAAAGCAGCGCTGGAAAAAAAAATACACATGAACAACCGCTCCAATTATTGACGTTGGTATGAGATGAGATCCTCCAGTTACACGGGTGTGCGCTAGGGTACAGTGGAGAGCAGTGACTGGACAGAAATTGGTGAAAGCTAACAAGTGCTGTGACGTGGGTGTATTGTGACGTAATTAATACTTGTTGAGGCCATCGAATTGGGTTGCTTGTTTTAAAAATGTAAAAAAAAAATCTGTTTTTAGGATTCCTGTGGGCTATATTCGGTATGCCCGTAGATGGTACCCAATACATTTACATAGCCGTTAAATATTGATCTAAAAAATTACTCGTAATAATAATTGTACGCGAGAAAGAATAACAAATATGTACCTATAATATCCATCTATGCATCCATCCATGCATAGGAAGAAGAATAGTATTGACTTGAACCCTGCTGGAACCGATGTTTTACAATCATACTCACTATATTTAGTGCTACTCGTAGTAGATTGAGTCACGCATTTAGCACACAATGCCGTCCTATCTTTGATACATTTCTGTGGTACCTTTACAGATGAGTGGCATGTTATAGACGGAACCACACGTGCACGTCAATGCATTCGTTTAACCTTTCACATTTCTGCCACAACGGACATAGCCTTAGCTCCGCTAGAGTTTCAAACTGTAACTTTTTTCTTCGCGCTGCCAATTGATGAAAACTGAACTTGGAAGTAAGTGTCGCTTGACATTCTGATAAATTTGCTTTCTCTTGCTCTTAGGTTTAGAAGTCAACGACCTAGGAATCGTTTTGAGAAATCTAATCAATTATTCTGACTTAAATGATTAATTATATACGAGAGTACAAATTGTATACGCGATGTTTATACACGCCAGGCTCTTATGTAAAATTAATAACAGTCTATGCTTAGTTGTGGTTGGTTATGATGATGGTGAAGATAATCATATTAAAGTGATGGAATATGACTGTCATACATAAAATGATAGTATCGACATTTTATCTATTTATTCTGCAAAAACTTCCCTGCTTTCAGAGTTTGACTAACCTAGCCTACCATAGAGAAAAAACAGAGTTATAATATTTCCGATATGATATGTTTGTAGAGCATAATATATGTGTATAAAACATATTATCAAACATCAACTTTGTCTGTAAATTATTTAATTATGTATGTGATCTAATTGCTATTTTAACGTATTCAATATGCATTGCTTATTTAGTTAAAAAGGTCCCAATATAAATTTTCGAAGATTATCAATAAACAAAATAGACAAACAAAAATGAAACGAAAGATATGCGTCATAATGTTCTAATTTGTATACATAAGCTTAAATTGACATCGAGAAGGTACTTTACATTGATATTTGATATTTATAACGTTATATCTATTTCCCGTCTGAAGTTATTGAGTAAGAACTCCCATTCTGGATAATAATATGGAGGAAGGAATATCAGGAATCGATTTCCTAAGGAAATGCAAGGGGTAGATATTGCTTCGAGACGTCTCGCAAAGAAACCTACTTACAAGTATTGGATATCTGTTGGATGTTCGTGAGAATAAATCAGATATACAACTACGTAGTTCTGTACTATTTTATTTATCTCTTTATTTTAATCCGTCTCTACATAGGTAACACACACAGGCACAAACAGGCTAATATAATATAGCTAGCTGGAACCCGCGTATCAATGATATTGTGTGAAATAACAGTATCCATAACATAAATTACCTATAGTTTATTATAACTGATATATTACTGTAAATTTTCATTAAAATTCAGTCATTTTCGCGTGAAAGAGTAACTAACATCCACCCAAAATTTTGTACAACAGAAAATAGAAAATGCATCATTTATCAGCATAAATGTCTTGTACTAGCAAAATGGTCCTCACTCTGTATTGTTCTCAGTTTTACACTAATTAAAAATATCACAAGAAAGCTAAATAAAATATACATGAAGATAGAGCACCAGGATTTGCAATACGGAACATCAAAGTAACGAGTAGATATGTAAATATAAATACAAGTCCACGCAAACATGATAATATTTCGCCAAAAGGATAAAGACCAGACGAGTTTGTATACAAACAGACTTGTTTGTAAATATTTCCTATACTTTAAACCAAGTTAAAAAAAAGGAAGTCAGTTTGTAAACGTTTCTTGCAGTTGTGAGCGGAATATTTTTAATTAAAGGAATTGTAAGAGAGGATTAGAGTGGATGTGATAAGGTTTAGCTAATGAACTCTGTAAATATGCACAACATTTTCATACTAATATTTTCCTAACGGAATTTCGGCCACAGCAGACAAACTTTAAGGAGACTAACCAAGTACACAAGAGATATAAAAGTGTACAGGTGTGTGCGCAAACACAGGTGCACTCCAGAGAGTAGACTCCAGGGCAGACCCCGCATCCATGCCCGTGGTGCATCCTGCCGAATAACAAACGAGGCGCTGGCCTTCCAGTGGCGGTATTAATCATGACAATTGAAGGCGTAGCTAAATACCACAGACCGATGACGGGCAGAAACGTTACCGGAGCGAGAAGCTACGCCCTGCGATCGCTTACCCGCCTTCCCAGCGCCGTGGCGATTATGGGTATATCCTCCAAATATTTGTCTTAGGACAAATATTACTGCAGCGAACTACGAAGGGCGAACAACTGGAAAGGCATATGTCCAGCAGTGGACTGTATTAGGCCAATGATGATGTAGGACCAACGATACCACCAACTTCCTATCTCCGGGGATGCTACTGAGTAATTTGTTTACAGAAAATCCAGTAACAATTTTTTCTTTGACCCGGGATCCGAACCCAGTACCTCTGGGTAACACCTGCGCCCACTAGACCAACCAGGCAGTAAAACTGCCATATATATACCTATACATGCATTTATAATCGCATACATGTATGCTACTTGTGAAAACACAAACAAGGAAAACATGCCAAACCTCATTAGAAGAAAATATTGTACCGCCCCCGTCGCTCCCTCCTGCTCCCTCCAAAGCAAACGTGTGCCTAATCTCGATGACATAATTCTTACGAAATCGCTGAGCGATTTCAGACGCAACGATCTGACAAAGTATTTATAAAACAAATTGTATTACAAGTACATGATGTGTTACGCGTGAGTGGGGACGAGAGGTAAAAAAAAATTGGAAATCGGGAGGCGGGAGTGGGTGGCGGGGCAGGCGCCACATATTTCCCCGGATATACAGTCTACTCGGGCTTCGCTGCCCACCGAATATATTTCGTTCAATTTGTAGGTGCTTTACTTGAAATAAAATTGGAAAAATTTTCTGTTTACGTTTTATTTTTTCCCGATTCACAATAATTCGATAAGCGTGTAGTGTTTCGATTTCCGCGAAACATGAAAGATTGAAAGTTACAATGAAAGGTTTACATAAAATAACGGAATACAAAACAAATAAGCGGGTAAAAAGGAAATCATGTAATTGGCAGAGCAAACATAAAAGTAATGTGAAAAAGATTAAACGTAGGTAAATGTATACGAGTACAGTTTATGCCAGATTTCTTAAATTTCAGCCATAATTTTCAATGGGTTTTTAACGGACTTTTTACTATAGGTAATTCACTTCTGTTACTACATTATAATCAACTCTTTCAATGATTATCACAAATACTTATAATAAATTACCATCTACCCAAAGATTATTTAGAAGAGGTTTATAGCAATCAGACAGCCTAATTGAACGTTAATGTATCCTTGTGACAAGTTTTAAGTATTTTTGGAGTGCAATAATAAATACGACTTTCTAACTACACATCATTAATAGTAAAATTAGAACTATTTCAAGGATATGATACAAATTACACCTTAGAAAATCCATCCATTTATCAAAATAGGTACTATAGATAACCTTACAGCTAAGGTGGGAACTCCATAACACCAGCCACATCAATTCCTAACATTTTTCACTCAACTTTTTATCCACTGCGCACCCGCCCTAAAATCGTTTTCCCTTCGACACGAAGTGTTTAGCGTTAATTGAATGCAGAGAGCTTTATCGACACCATTATGCAGCTAAAAAGCAACTTCAGTGCGCTTTCGCGTTGCCCACACAATGCCCCTCGCAAACTCGAGTGACATTTTTGCTACGACTCATGTTGCCGGCGAAACCGACCGATTCAAAACAACTGAAATGGAAGGGAGTGACGTTCGTAGTGCAGCCTCGGCGAGGTTTTGAGAAATATATTAGTTCCTTTTTACTTCCACGTGACTCTTATACGAGTATTTATGACTATATAAGAGTATAGATTTTTGACTGGCTCGGTAGCTCAATTGGTAGCGACATCTGCCTTCTGAGCCAAGGGTCGTGCGTTCACTATTTCAGAGCAACTTGAAAAGCATCCTTAATATAGTGACACAACATAGTGACACAGCTACACAGCCAAGAAAGGGAAGCCCAAGTCACTGTGGTACAAGGTGCAAGGTACAAGTAACCAATTAACTCGTCAGTAACATTACCGTGCTTACCTGTAAGATAGCTCTGACTATATACCGACTCATCTCTAAACGTGACCGATGTCACTTCAGCCAGGCGGGTAAACACCGAGTGAGAAGCTGAAATCCCTATAAGTCCCCCAGTCAACTCTTACGACACCCACGAGAAGAAATGGGTGATTTGTATTCTTTATCGTCGCCGCATAGAAATCTTCATAACCAGTACATGCAGATAATGTATCATTTTGATTTGTTTCACTGTCTCACACGGCATACATATTGCGAATAAGGATTGCAATTGCTGGATCCAGCGTACAGCAATCCAGCTGGATCCAGCGCCTTTTTTAAACATGCTGGATCTAGCATACAGTGCTGGATCCAGCGCGGATCCAGCAAAATGTGAAACGAAAATAAAAAACGACATGATTAAGGCTTTTACGGTTACTATTACACATTTTGTACGTTTTTCGGGTCTAACCTCGCGTTCTTTTGTTTATTTTCAATATTTTGTCGCAGCGTTCTAAATCCAGCAAGAATCCAGCTGGGCTCAAAACGCCGCTGGATTGCAATCCCTAATTGCGAACCGATGCCAATCTAAGTAATACCAAAGTAGGCAATAAGTAATGAAACAAAGCAGCCACAAAGATAATAAGTGAAATCAAGTGATCAGAACAAACCCCTAATCCCATATTCATCTCAGCACCAGACCCGTCCCGCATTTAATATCCTCAATTCCATCAACAAAGCACTCGGCAACGTGTTGCGAATGGTCCTGCTTGATAAGGAAAAACGGGTAAATAAGAGGCCTGAGTGGGGTCCGTGGACCTCAAGTGTATCGATATTTTACTCATAGAACTTCAGAGGCGTCAGCGGCAAATATTTTTTTGCTGTAACACTTTTATCTTGTTTCGTAGCATAGACTTTGTTTATTCGTTTTTTTTTTTAATTAATGTACTTCAGTAATATCATATTTTTTTGACGGGTAACACTCGCATAGTGTACGCTGCCATTTCACAGAGCCGTAAAATATAAAAAAATTATACCGTTGGGTAATTTGATTAAGAAACGCACTTGGTTTGAATAAAACGTCGTATGTATCACTTACAGGTGAGACAATAAAGTTTTTTTTTCTATATTTTTCGTTTAATTATTAGTAATTAAATTAGAAATACATGATACATATAATCTATTGAAAGTTTTATTTGAACGCAATCGACTTTATTACTTCAAATCGAATCGGTAACTTGAGAGTCTTGTGAGGGCGACACTAGCTTCAAATTGAGAAAAAGAAAATTAACGAATGTTACAATGAATTTACTTACTAAGCCCCGCTCAAATTTTGGAACCATTTAGCTACGGAAGACTGCTTAAAAAATACAATGTTTGGGTTAGAAAACGGCAAATCATAGTGTTTGGATTCGATTCGGTTTCTGAAATTTTAATAATAGAGGAAAAGTATCGATATTAAAGTCGTAGGTATAGAGCTTTCTGTTATTGGAATGGACCACTGTTATAATATAAGATAGGTACGAACATTTGTATGGTGTGCATTAGTATTTGTTCCGTGTCTGTTACTTTTCGCTATCTCATAGCCCAAGAAAGTCTGTCTACATCTCTTAGACTATTACAGCCTATATAATTGCCCTTTTACGCCCCCGCGTGCATAATAAAAGAAGTCAAAGTTATTGGAAAAAGAAAACCATGCCTATAACATATTTATAACTGTATTAAAAAGAAACGAAAGTTGAGGGAAAAATCCTTTATCATTTTAATGGCAACGAGTTGAATTTATGCCTCCTCAAGGTTAGAGTGAAAAGGAAGTATATAAATAAGGTAAGAATGAAAGGGAACCGCCAAAAACGATTTCGGTTAAATGCCTTCATGAAGAATCATTAAAAATTGAAGAGGGGTGAGGGCACATTAAAAATGATTCTAAAACGCGAAAGTCATTTTCTTTGTAGCGTTACTGAGTTTTATAGATTTCATTTTAATGTCGGCCAATTTTTTTTTTAATATCAACAGCATTGGGTACAATCAGTATCAGAAATGTAAGTACGAAATGTACACAAATACACATGATAAACAGCCAAAAATATCTACACACCGAAAGTTACGAAATAAAATCGACATCCTTGGCATTTAATTGTCTTTTCGTCATCATCATCTCAACAATCAATGTGAGTAAAAAATATGTAATCAACTAAAGTGATCGATAGAGGCATGTTTTTTACGTATCAGGTATAATTAATAAGTTCTTATGATAATAAATAATAATAATAAATATTAAACAATATAACATACCTACGTTGTTCCGATTCTTTTTTTTATAGTAGCTCGACATAATGGCTTCCCTACGCCTGATGGAAAGCGAACGAGAAGCCCAAGTCGCTGTGACAACGGTCAAGTAACTGGCCAGTTGCCACCGCCATGCCGGCCTAACCCTAACCGACGAGCTCTGGAAACCCTACTCACCGGCAGAAACACGACCCGGAGATCATTTAGCTGCGGTATTCTATACGGTGGAGGTCCTTCCACGGCCGGGTGGCTTAATTCGAGTAAAGATTCGCTATGCCCTACCTCTCCTTCAAAGTAAGTAGCTTGAAAGAGCAATTACTGGTATCAGACTGGGGTATCAGAACAACTAATAAGGTGTCGCAAGTATATGTATACTTAAATACAACCACCCAGGTCCCAGACACGGAACAAACACTAATGCACACCATACAAATGTTCGTACCTATCTTATATTATAACAGTGGTCTATTCCAATAACAGAAACCTCTATACCTACGACTTTAATATCGATACTTTTTCGTATCCCTATTTCTGAGTAGAGGGACCGGAAAGGGTCAGGTAGGGGGTGGTGGGGGCTTCCTGCGCATACTCCGCATCCGCGAGGAGCAGTGTGTGTTCAGCCGAAGGCGCGCTTTTATGAAACATCGTCATTAGGAAGTATCTGTCAGGAATGGTCGGATGGGCATCGGTTCGCATTTGGTAGATAAGTATTTAAGTGCTGCCTTAGGGAATATAATGTGTTGCTTAACCAACGAACGCGTTATACAAGGTACCCAAAAATATATTTGACGCTTTCATACATAAACAGCGAGTTATATACAGATATTTCCTTTGTATTTGCACCATTTAATTTGGTTAAGGTTAATACGAGTGAGTATGTGATATTTTATAACGACAATAGTGCTCACTATTATTGTAAATGTAAGGTGAACAGAAAATAGTAAGTCTGATTAAAATATTTTGAATTTGGAAAAGTTCTTTTTTTAAATCTCTGTTCGTCGGCTAGATATTTATTCAAAGTTACTATTTATTTATTCAAAGCACAATGTAACAAAAAGAAGTTAACTAGCTATTAACCGTGTTAGTATATTACTTAATGTTTACGCACTTCTTGTTCCATTAACCCCCTTCAAAATCCTTTTTAAACCTTTCCAACTTAGCAGCATTTTTGGAAGGGTCTAACAGAACAGGCTGAGAGTAAAAGGCAAGGAAAGGAAAAGGCCGTTTCGTCGAGACCGGACGCGCTCTCTCACGAAACATTGAAATTGCTAGCAACATTAAGCAGTATTTGTCAAGCTATGGTCCGTTGCACAGGGGTATAATGGGCCACCAGCGGTACTAGGGTCGCTTGATTGTTTTTGTAAAAATATATTTAAAAAGCCGTCTGACTCTGTATTCGCTACTAAGATGTTTACGCGGGTTCAGCTTCTTCGGAAATTAAATGAAGTGAAATGTTTTTATTTCGGACCAGTTTTCATTCATATTGGTTAGTACACAGGTTAAGAAACTATGTTAGTAGATAATGTTAGCGTTTATTATACACATTAATACATTTTATACCTTTAAGTTGGTAATACATTGCATAGCTTATTATTTCTCTGATAAAATAGTCTCTCAATTGAAATCCGGCGTGCGAGTAGGAAATTAAATTAAATAGTCACTCAATTGACATCTGACGTCCAAGCGTATAAAAGGCAGACAAGTTGTCAGTTATCGACATTCTGTTACGAGACGCCGGACCGAACGGACGTATAGAGTGCTTTATGTGGATTATGTGCATTATATTATGTGGATTACCTGTAACCAGTAAGTGTTAATAGATTTATATTTTTGGTAGGATTGGTAGGATGGTAGGATTGGTAGGTTATTGGTAGGATTATTGATTGGATATTGGTAGGAATTGATAGGAATATGAATTATGAGGAATTAGGTTAGGATAGGACTTAGGATATTAGGATTGTATACTAGTGAAGTATTATTTTGTATGAAAAATAGTGAATATAGAGAATATAAAGTGATTAAATCTTGAGTATTTTGGTTGTTATTTTCACAAACCCACTCCTTCTGAACTGATTGCCGACAGTTCAGAAGTGGGATCGTAAGAAAATTCTCTTAATTTTCTTTTCACGTCCACAATAACCGAGAATGGGCGAACTTTTTTTTTTTCAGCAATAATGTACGGCTTTAAAGTGAATAGCTGTTCAGTTACCACTGGCAAATGGAAGTAAAATCAGTAGTGAATAATAGAATAACTAAAGCGGTACATGTTTGAATATTTTTTTCTTTGACCACGCCCAGTTATTTTATTTTCGTAATAAAGTCATTTTCTTAGCACAAATGGAACTAAATACTCAATACTTCGTTGCTTGCTGTGTAATATCCTTAATTCCTTAAATAAATAACAGATTAAATTATATTGTTTCACGTATTATGGGAGTCGGGGTAGATTCCTAATTGAAACGGACCTCAATATTATAGACTTGTTGAGTTGTGCTTGCATAGGTTTATTTTTCTATCGCCCAACGTGTGTACGATGTACTCTTAACGCAATAACGAACACATGTCGTTGGAGTCTGGGATTAGGGCGTAGCTTTTAAATACCGTTGTTACAGATTTTAAGGTAAAATGTCACATGAATGAATGCCTAACAAGCTATACTAGAATTATAAAATAAGAATTGAATAGGAGACAACAAAAATTAGTGATAGGTACGTACGTGTGCAAATATTCATTGAGGAATCATATAAGTAAAAGAGCTTGGACAAATTTAACGGTTATCAGTAGTATTCAAATATATTATGGGATTTGGTAAAGTAATATTATATGATATATAGGGATAAATGATTATGTATTTGCCAAATATGTATTCACTGGAAAGCTATTTTTAGGTATGGTCATGCAAGAAAAATAAAATGGTTTACTCGTGTTTCTTTAAGCGGATTCGCAATGTATATCATAAGTTTTTATGACCGCGTTTCGACGTGTAGTCTGCTAGGCCTTCTTTAATGATCTAGTGATTTGGTGATCTAGGTAGTCTTGCACTTTGTGGTAGCCATTGGTAATATATTAGTACATGACTCTGTGCGAGATTTAAATCGATATAATACTTAGATCAACAATATGTTGCGGTCAAACGTGTATTGGGACACCGCGGTTAGGATTTTTATTTCTTTGGATAATTCTTTAAGTGATTTACGGGATTGGGGTCTGTAATGTAGACCGGAGCACCCTTCTGTGATACAGGGTTAGTTTGTGAGGCTGATTCCCATAAGGGCAAACTGTGGGATATGATGCTGTGGAAGTGACTGGATTGAATTCGCCTCGAGGTATCGATGTCAGTTCCCGAGTTTTTTGTAATTAGGTAACGTTATGACAACTGAGTCCGCCCGTTGTAACTTGAGAGTTCGCAGTTATCCCTGGAAGGGTCGTGCATTCAGCGGGTTCCGTGTGTTTACTGTTCATGGTTATGTGAGTATTTATTTGACTCTCATTCATATTTACATCGTCCTACGGAAGTGAAGTAGTAGTACAAACTGACCGAAGCCTCTGTTCACAGAAAAATAAAAATAAAATTGAATCTAATATTTGTGTGTGTCCTATATGGTCACATTTGCTTTTGAAGGAGATTGGGCTTAGAGTTTTCGGCTAAGGATTTATCTTGCTCGTTATTCAGGGTAGGTATGTTAGAAAAGTGAGTTTTGGATTGAGTGGCAGCTTCAGCATCGGAATTGGGACGATTGTCACTTTCTTTAGAGATCTTGTGGTAATGAACCGGGGTTCTATGTCCTTTATTACTTTTAGATAAGTACTCGTTATTTGTCTTCGCCACTATACAAGCCTTTTTAAAAGGGGTTTCGTATACTTTTAAACATTATATTCTCATCCTTTGATCTGGCTTGGGTTGCACAAGGTTCGAATAATTTCCTTCTGTTAATAATGTGAATGCCTGGAGTGGCCCAGTCACAAAGATTTGTCTTTCGTCTGCCTTGGCCTATTTCTTAGTAAATACATACATGCAGTATTTGTAAAAAGATTAATTAATTTTTAATGGTGTCTGATGGAAAGCATTGTCTGTGTGGGATACTTGAGGGATTTTATAATCAATTTTTTCTATATCTCAGTCCGATTTTCGAGGCTAGATCGATGTGTGAGGTTTGCGCCCGTGAAGGCGCCCAGGTGCTGCCATTTGGTCGCTCTGGGCCGGGTTTATAATGTCTATTGCTGTTGACTTACTGATAGGTTTGAGGTAACAGAAAAATTTATATTTTCGGGCCAGTGCGTGATATTCAAGTGGGTCCATCAAAAGGGTCAGGGGATATGGATAACATTGGAAATTGGTCGGAGTCTGAGAGAATAGTGGATTCGGATGAATTTTCATTATCGGAGGTCGGGGTCTATATATAGGCAATCATGGTCTAAATCATCATTGTGCTGCTCAAGCTCTGAGCATAGCCTGGAGCACTCAACGAAGAGCGATGATATATCACATTATTACGATCTTTTGACTTTGAACCATTTTCAACTGATATCAGTAGCCCGTCTCTGTCTGCGGTGCTCCTAGGGAATGATCTAACCTAATGATTTTGTGATTGGAATAGATATTCATTACTGTATCCTATACGGGTGATTTGGTGGACACTGCTAATGTTGATGATGGTGAACTTGTTGTGCAGTTTAGGGGGTCTTGCATCTGTGAGCGGTCTCTTCCAGACAATCTTGGGGTAGAGGATAGTTAAAAGATGAGGATGAGGTGATTTATCAACTGAGTGAATTACAATTGATGATTGATGAATGTGAACAGCAAGCGACCTTCCCTCCCTTCGAGTATTTAAGGTTGTCTATTACAGCCACGCTGTAACAGATGAACAGATAGCAGTATTCGGTCCGGACATGCTTTTTGTAGAGTCATAGTACACTTTTTTTTGGTTCTATAATCAATGGGTTTCGCCGCGCACGCGATGAGAGAAGGGTTTTGACGATTTTTGTTCATATCTTGAATTGAAATGAAAATAGAAGCTTTAATTACATAGATTTAAATAGAGGTACTTATTAATCTCCAAGTAAAATATGGAAGGGTTATGCTAACGCCATATTCGGAGAGTGGATTCTGCCCGGGGGAACCGGCAGGAAACAAGATGTTACTTTTTTTCTATCGGCAATTTTTGTATTACAATGTTTTATTGTTATTATGCACTGCAAAGTTGCGTTTATATAATGCAAAATTCAAACTTGCGTAACTTTAGTGAAATTCTATTATGAATCCCATATTAAAAAAATTATGACCTGTGTATACCAAAGATAGTGTAGCTTCCTAAAGGCTTATAACTGATTAGGTTTTGACAAAAGATTTAACATTTTGTCTGAACGGTATTCTGTCGAATAGGTGAGTTGCGTTCTGTCGAAATATGGTTTGTCGAAATAGAATATTGTCGGAGTACCTAGTGTTTTGTCGTACTAGAAATCTGTCGAATATGAGATTTGTCGAAACAGTGTTCTGTGGAATCATCGTACGTCCGAAGAGACTTCTAGTTGAAATAGTGTTTTCGAAATTCAGGATAAGACTCATGAAGGAGATATCAAATCGGATCAGTGTTTTTAGGGTCTGTTAGGTGTGTGGGCAAATTTACTCTCTGGCATTAGTGTTGATAAATATGTAAATGCGATACGTAAAGAAATAAAATAACATACTCTTATAGTAGGGACAGGGTTCACAACTTAAGGGTTTTCTTCCCAGGGTATATAGGTGAAATGAGATTATTATTGGGCGTCTGAAATTTTTAGGAGTATATACAGGAACTTTTTGACTCTTTCAAATGTTTTGTTTAAAATGGAATTTTATCCTAACAATACTAGTTTCTTGACCTAGTGTCTTAAAACAACATCTAGTGCATATTTTCCAACTATGTCGGATATGAATCGGCAAAAAAAAAAAAAAAAAAAAAAATGTTTGAGAAAATTGAACAACGATTGTACACTGAGTAGTGATTCAACGATTCAATTTTGTACTATCTACGTCGTACTATGTCGACAAGAAATGTGTCAATGATGCCTTAAGGAAACAAAATAATTTTTTAGGATAAAACTATATAATTAAGGCGATTTTAGGGATTTTTGAGAAAAGCTTAGGGATAATAAATATTTTTGGGAGTTGGTACACTAAGTAGTGATTCCATGCATTAGAACTTGGACACTGTTAGTTGACTTTGACACTACAACGACTAGGCAAAACTAAGTACTTGATGAGGGCAAAAAGATGAGGAAGACTTGGAGGAAACTTATAGGAACTGGATTTCTTCTCATACATGCCTTAAAATTTAAATATAATTCTAATTTATGATCTTCGTCGGGAAGGCCTTGAATATTTTCATGAACGGACGTGTTTTATTGGTTAGATTTTCCCTTTGGTGACATAATGTCTACATTGCCGGAGTTGTCCTGTATTTCTTTGTGAAGGAATTAAAAAGAAACCGGCCAAGTGCGAGTCGGACTCGCACACCGAGGGTTCCGTACAAACCTGCAAGGTTTACAAAGTTCGTTCATTACGACAATCGAGTCATTTTTTTTCACGGGTTAAAAGCAATTAGATCTAAGTATTTGATATGAATTTCAACTTGATAGCTCTACGCGTTCATGAGGAAAAAAGGAAAAAGTTTATATTTATTAAAAAAATATATATTTTGTAATGTAACTAAAAATTTAAGGTTTTCGGAATTTTTCCTTCATGTGTGCTATAAAACGTTGCTTCATGCCAAATTTCAAGATTCTAGGCCGACTGGAAGTACCCTTTAGGTTTTGATTCCCTTGCAAGTGTCGAAAAATTTGCGGCATAAACGGCTGTATCTTTTGATTGCGTTGGCTTAGAAGTTTGATTTTTTTTACAGCTTCAAGGGACAGTAGACCTGAGTAATTGATATAAATTTCAGCTTCATACCTCCACGCGTTCCTGAGAAAAAGGGTCTTGACAGATGGACGGACGGACGGACAGACGGACAACAAAGTGATCCTATAAGGGTTCAGTTTTTTTTCCTTTTGAGGTACGGAACCCTAAAAATGGAATACTTTTGCATTCTCAATGTGATTTTTTCTGCTTGGTAAGAGCGGGTTAAGTGGCCAGATTCTTAGCTGAACACATACAATGTGATAGCGATATTACTACTTATTTGTCCTATTGAAATCGGATGATTAGAATATTATGTCTTTTGTCAAATAGACTCTCGATACATTAAGTGTCAGTGAGTTGCAGTCATTCTTATGAAATTACCTATTATTTCAATTTTTCATTTCTGTCCGTGCTAGACACTCACTGTGGGTCAGTCCGAGCATTGTAATATTTTGAATGGTTAATGGATTTTGAACATTGAAGGCACTTCATAAGCCTTTTTTTCCCTATAAGTTATGATCGCACGCTGGCGGGAACAGTTCTGGTTGCATTCACTATGGTGGTCGTTGCAATATGTCGATGAGATGGTTGAGGTGAGAGGCTCTTCAGGGTCAGGGTGTGTTCCTTTTTCTTCGTTTTGGAACTCTTCACAACACCAACAATATATGAAATGTTTAGCTGAAATAATTGATTTATCCGAAGCGAAGCGAGGAGCGGGCTGCTAGTATTTTATATTCTGTTTTGTATTGATTTTGTAGGACGCGATGTTTTTGATGAATCTTATTCAACACCTGATCTGTCTTTCCTTTACATACTTAAGTTGAAATGCCTTTTAGACCAGATGACTGTATACGAAGTGGAGGAAGTTTGAATTACTTTTTACAGCTTTCATGTGTTATAAAAGGTAGCTACGGTAAGGGTAAAATTGGAACCATAAAAACAAACATTCATTATGAGTAGACATTTAAACGAGTTGTCTGATAGAGGCTGATGATGATGATGATTCAAAATACTTATTAGATCAGATGACTGTGTACGAAGTGGCGAAAGTTTGAATTACATTTTACTTATTTTCCATGTGTTATAGGTAACCACGGTACAGGTAAAATTGAAACTATAAAAACAAACATTCATTATAAGTAGATATTCAAAGGAGTGGACTGATACAGGCTGATGATGATGAACCTGATGATGAACCTGATGATGATGCTGATGATGATGCTGATGATGATGATGATTCAAACGAGTGCGGTGCTAAGTATAGTATCTATATACGTACATGTAGTCCATGTTTGCAACAATGAATGTGTATTTTACGATAACAATACTAAGCTTTTAAAAGTTTTTCAGATACCCACTACTGCGGAAGAAGATGGATATGGATGGACAGTCGAGGGCAAGGAGTGAGGAAGGAATAGAGCCCAGGCAGGGCAGGAGTGGAGTCCAGGTAAAGCAGGACTGGAGCCCAGGTTAGAGGGCATAACTAGAGCCCAGGTTAGAGGGCATAACTAGAGCCCAGGTTAGAGGGCCAAACTAGACTTTACTTGACTGGACTGGAGCGGACTGGACCGGACCGGACAGATGGGACAAGAGGACATCTCAAGAAACTGCTAAGAAGACACCAAGCTGAAACTAAGGCGAAGACTAAGGCGAAGAAGACACCAAGCTGAAACTAAGGCGAAGACTATGGCGAAGAAGACACCAAGCTGAAACTAAGGCGAAGACTATGGCGAAGAAGACACCAAGCTGAAACTTCTAGTAGCAAGCGTGAGGACCCGCTTCGAACAGGATGGCCGAGCTGTTAGCGTTTATTATACACATTAATACATTTTATACCTTTAAGTTGGTAATACATTGCATAGCTTATTATTTCTCTGATAAAATAGTCTCTCAATTGAAATCCGGCGTGCGAGTAGGAAATTAAATTAAATAGTCACTCAATTGACATCTGACGTCCAAGCGTATAAAAGGCAGACAAGTTGTCAGTTATCGACATTCTGTTACGAGACGCCGGACCGAACGGACGTATAGAGTGCTTTATGTGGATTATGTGCATTATATTATGTGGATTACCTGTAACCAGTAAGTGTTAATAGATTTATATTTTTGGTAGGATTGGTAGGATGGTAGGATTGGTAGGTTATTGGTAGGATTATTGATTGGATATTGGTAGGAATTGATAGGAATATGAATTATGAGGAATTAGGTTAGGATAGGACTTAGGATATTAGGATTGTATACTAGTGAAGTATTATTTTGTATGAAAAATAGTGAATATAGAGAATATAAAGTGATTAAATCTTGAGTATTTTGGTTGTTATTTTCACAAACCCACTCCTTCTGAACTGATTGCCGACAATAATATAACAATATATTAGACACTTAAAGTACTGAGAGTGACCATCACAAAAAAGGGTAATTTCAAAGTGTCTGTCCGCACATTTCACATCCAAAGCGGAGAAGTGACGCCAATATCTTCAGGATGCAAAACTTATTGCTGCTTGTCATCATCATCATCATCAGCCTATCGCATTCCACTATTTGACATAGGGCTCTCCAGTTGCTCCCCACTTTGGGCAAACATCTGGCATCACCCATAATTGCTACGCTTGGCAGGCGTAGCGATCGCAGGTCGTAGCTGCTGCTTAATAAAACTACATAATCTATTATTATAATGCGCCAAGGGTGGTAGATTCCATAATAATAGACTACTCTATCCATCAAAAGCAATATTCAGCTAAGTATGTGCAAGCTACATGCCGTATTGTTGGCCGGACCAGCAAACTTCGAATATTGTTGCGATCAAACTTACGAAACACTAATTATGCGGACGGTAGCTACACCACAGTAAGAATAATATCAGCAAAGACATTACATGTTTTTTTTGTCAAACCTTGATATACAGCAACGTTATCGTGATAATTGTGAGTAAATAAATAGGTAATGGATTTGTGGTAGTTGGTCCTTAGTTGTACGTTTATTTTCAAAACATTTGCAGGATAGTCAGAAAATTCTTGCAAAAAATTCTTGTTAGTTTTCAATCCGTGAATATGATCAAACTGCCAATGTTTAGAACACCGAGATTGGGGTGAAAACAAACAAAAAATTATAATAACTTTACTGTAACTTGTTGTTTACGTACTATACTCAGCCAGCAGTAGGTAGATGTAGGCTGAAATGATGAAGATGATTGCTTAATTTAGCCTTTTCTAATTTATAACATTTAGCGTGGTGAGGATTAAATAAGTATATTATTAATCTTGAATACGTACCTACTGTGCTATAAAATTGTATGTACCTATATAATATAGGTAGATACAATTTTCGTATTTCCGTAAATATAGGCTATATTAATGGAAATTGAGTCAAAATCTAGGATATGTTTGAGTACCACTATTAAGGCCAAATTAGTAATTTAGCCAAAGTTAATTTGCAGTTTGCGACCGCATGTTTTGCGAACCAGATAAATTAATTAAAAGATAATTATGTAATTTCACTATACCCGAAATAAATCTGTATAGCATAAAATTATAGCAATGAATAATGATTTTGATTATATAAATAAATAATGCCTCACTTTCTATTTCGCTACTATGGTCGCCAGGAACAAGTACGAAAGTAAAATCTATTCAAAGAATCTTCAACTTTTATGATTGATGCGAGCGTTTTTACTCGAATTAAAGCTTTACATTAATAGAAGCCTAATTAAAAGGGGAGGGCTGACATCCAATTAACTTGATGTAGGTCGAACCTAAATTAAATTGTCCGAACGGTCAACCAAATAACCTATTAATTTTTAATGATTTCAAGTAGGGGTTTATATTGAAATACATTTTGGGAATAAGCCATCGGGTGTTCTTGGTGTAAGGAAAGGTTTACATTTCCTGTGTCTGTATATCTATTTAAAACAGTTTTTAACCACGTCGTGCATCCCATCGTTAAGCCGCTTAAATATTCAATCGTTGATTATAATTACTAAAACATTATTAAATAAAATCTCATAATTGTGATAATCCTACTCATTATGACACACTTATAGCCATGAAATAAGATATCATGAAAACCTGAAATATTTATGATTATACCTTACATGACACAATTTTGCCCGACATAATCAATTTAAAAAAGACATTTCATAGGTACCTATTAATAAAAAAAAAAATAAGTTATCATAACACATGTAGAAAATTTATTATTTTCTAAATGTAATATGAAGTAGGTTATTAAGTAGGTTTGAGAAGAAATAGGTCTAACGACAGCAAAAAGTGATATTTTATAAACGTAGATACACAAAAGATATATTTCATTCTTGGAATATTGACCTTGAAATATAAACGAAACAAAAAATATCGGAAAATCCAAATATGAAGTAGGTTATTAAGTAGGTTTGAGTAGAAATAGGTCCAACGACAGCAAAAAGTGATATTTTATAAAGGTAAATACACAAAAGATATATTTCATTCTTGGAATATTGACATCCTACTAATATTATAAACGCGAAAGTTTGCTTGGATAGATGGATGGATGTTTGTTCCACTTTCACGCAAAAACTACTGAACGGATTTTAATGAAACTTTACAGGAATATAGTTTGTACATCAGATTAACATATAGGCTATGTTTTATACGAACATTCACGCGGGCAGAGCCGCGAGCAGCAGCTAGTAGAAATATAAGCGAAACAAAAAATATCGAAACATCCAAAAGTAATTTGCTAACCGGACCCAATACCGTACCGCCGAATAGGCATTCGAACGGCGAAATCTCCAGAGGTAGTGCTTTCAAAACAAGTTTGATTTCCTCGTAGCTCGGTCAAAGGGGCTTACCGGGCTAAAGAAAAAGCTTGCGGGGAGAGAAAGGAGAAATAAAAAATGCACAGAAACACGGAGGTCGGAGTTTTTCCTGTCACCGGCCACAAACAATGCCTCCATTGTAGGGCCGCCCCCACCCGGCTTCGGAAACGAGCATCTTTTGTTTCCAACCCCCCGTCCCGCTGGCTTCCCGGGCTTTGAACCTACGGTCATCTGTTTACATCGCGCCCGCTGGAAAAAAAGACATCCGATTGTACTTGGACGATTATGCACAGTGACTCATTGTGCCCGAACTCACTCCAAGTAATAGGTTGGATTGTCTGCTCAGGACCCCACTGACATCTATTTGTTGTAGTGATTAGATGATACGGTAGGCATGGATGCATATTCATAATACATGAAGGCACAATAGGGAATACGGCCTTTTAATGGAATTATAAAAATATTTTATCGAATATCGAAGTATTTTAGTAAAAGATGTGTTCTGTTATATATCTTTTCCTATTATCTGTGCTGTCAACTTCCTTTTTTTTGTATTTATTGTTCTTTGTTTAGTGTGATCTGTCTGTGTGTCAATTTGCGGCCTAATTTTCTTTCTTTTTTCTTTCTGTTGTCCGAGCTATAAATCTTAAAGGTTCGTATGTTGCGGCGCAAAAGTAAATAATACTGTTATAAAATTGTGAATTGTAACATAATGCTACGGCATATTATACTAATTATTATGTTTCGGTAGACAGTAATGGATAATAAAAGTAAAATTCTTAAATTAAAATCTGTCGCGCGTTAAATTATATTATCAACAGTTCCACTTTGATCGATCTGACCTACTAGTACTAGAGTATTAACACAAATAGAGAAACAAGTGTAATTGCATATTAAAAAACGACGACTGTTATATAAAATAGGTGTATTTGTTTCATCCTCGTTAGTAATTTAATTAAGTTTACGCGAGAATATCGTAAACAGTCTCCTTTGCAATCACGTAATTAAACGTCTTATATCGACTCTATTATATGAGTATACTCGTAGTACTTCTAGCACAAAGATTGATGGCACTTTGCTTGTAGATGTGATCTTAAGAAGCATCGGTATACCAAATGATGACTAGGGGGTCATACAGGACACCTAGACTCAAGACGAGATAGCAAAAGTTATAATTTAATTTCATCAGACACAGAATAGTACCTCTAGAGTGATAATACAAGAGAGGTAGGGCATAGCGAATCTTCGCTTGGATTGAGGCGCCTGTCCGGTGATGGACCTCCACTTTACAGAATACCGCAGCCAAATGACCTCCGGGTCATGTTTCTGCCGGTGAGTAGGGTTGGACCGGCATAGCGATGGCAACTGACCAGTTACTTGCCCGTTGTCACTGCCACTTGCTTCTCTTTCACTTTCCATCGGGTGGCGTATGGAAGCCATTATGTCATTAGCCATTATGAGCTACTATAGAAGATAAAAACTTATGGATGAAACGCTTTAACCATTGCGCCACCAAAGTCATTATTTACTATAAGGAAAACTAAAAAATCTTGTTTTGGGTTGCATTTATAACAATGTCTAGTCCATTAAAACGTTAACTGCCATGGGGGTGACCGTCAAACAATACTTTTTCTATCTCGTCTCACGGCAGTCAAAGGCTTTAAATCTCCGCTGAAGACTTCCCAGTTCATTACTATGAAAGTAAGCGAGCACATTGCGATCCCTATTTGAGGCGTCAGAGCCTGGAGCAAGCCATAATATTCATACTTACACTTCCGACGCTGCATAATAAATTTTCCTGGGAAAAGCGGTGTTTCGTCTGACTGTTGTATATGTTAGATATGTACTAGTAGTTTCGCGTGCGAAAAACTATTATATTTAAACCACGCAATATCCGTAAGATTGAATTCGGCCGCGATACAATAAATTTTCTAATATGACTAGAATGTTCGCATTTTGAATAAGTATATGACCGAGATTCTCCTACTATCGATCCGAGGTAGTCGTACTTATTTATCCAGCCGGTGTAAGGGGATACATAATGTATCTATTCTAACTTCTAATACAGATTCCGCCACTCATCTCAATCTTACGCGTATCCGCTAGTCATCACTTATAATTCGCGGAGATCCGCTTCCAAAAATGATTAATGAAATCCGCGAAAATCTTCGCACATGAAACTATTATAAATCGTTATATTTTTCAGAGGAAATCCGCCAATGAAGATCTGACTACTTAATTTTCTTCGCGACTTAGGACAATTTATAAAATTTCCTCGCGAAAGTGCTCTGCATATGACGTATAACTCTTAGGGCGGGCGGCACTGTTTCGCCAGAAGTGATGAGGTTGGAACGGGTATAAACGAGGCGAATTTCCGCTGCAACTTGTTCTTTTATTGCGCACCCAAATTGGATTCGCGCAGCGCCATACTCTCTTGCCCGGCTGTATTTTCCGTTTATATTTTTCCCAATTTTCTTTTACATAGTGCTGCTTAAAGAGTTGCGAGAAATTTCAAAGCCAATGCAGCATGACGTGTGTTTAGCTTGGGATAATTAAGCCGCCGCTCCTGTAGGTGGTCTATCCAGTATTTGCCTCCGCTTATGGGCGCTGATGTGTTCGGGGCTTGTTTGCACACTGTAACAGACCAGCAGCTTTGCTAAAATGCAAACTAGTTACATAACCCCGATCTGTACAATATTGTATAACAGGAACTATGGCTTGTGTTACTGGAGTTTTGCATACGAAGGTTGCAGTAACTTTTATTATCGGACTTGTAATTAAGCCGGTGGTAGGCTTTACCCGCCTAGCTGGTAATCACCGTACAGTCGGCGAAATACCCGTAAAGTGACTTCGGTGACGTTTTTGGATCAGTCGGTGTATGAACAAAATAATCCTCCAACCGACCCGATTAGCAACTAACAAGTACTTGATTTGTCTACTTGTCGTAGCAATTTGGGCCTCTTCCGTTTTACATCAGGCAACAGAGTAACCCTCTGTGCTGAGCTACTATGAAGAGAAGTTGAGGTGATGCACATCATCTTCAATATCTTTTTTGAACTGATCACTCATACTTGTTTTATTTCGTAAGATGGCTATTAGAACCATTTCACATAACTCCGAAACCCAATATAATATATTATGTCACCGTAAAATTATAAATACCTACCGTAAGATTATCGATGGAAGTGAAATTCTTCTTAAACTGTAAGCATTATGTTACAGTTCACAATCTTACGACAGTTACAATCTCGCGAGATAGATTATAATGTAACGGTGTTTACAATATTAGGGTGACAAGTACAATACATATAATAATTGTTGTGTTTCAGTCCCGTTAGTTAAGTTTTAAGTATCTATTTTAAATTGACTTCAAAACCAAAGCCGGCATCTCCGGACTCCGAACGGTAAAGCTTGTAAAGCACGTTATTATTCAAAATGTCTTTATTAGCTGTATAACAGGCAGATAGTTCCTACTACTGCCAGATAACATTGTCCAATGTTTCCGATTACACCCTATTGTAGCGGACGTTAAAAAATTGGGTCAGTAGGTAGGTGCTCCTCGCATCGTTCAATTTGCTCGTCGAATTTGGTTCCCTACACGTAAAGGGTATAATCCATTTTTGTTGACTGGGGTCCTCGACGGATTTTCCATCAGCGAAACGGAGTTAACCGGTTTTCCAGATCTATCGGGAACTATTCGAAATATCGCCTTTGAAGGTTTTAGAAAACTACTACATGTAAGTAACATTTTATTTATTTTGTGAGGAATTGGCAGCATTAGAAATTAACTACCTACCTATTAAAAAACTGGTGCAGAAATACCCGTCGACAACAATATACCTAAGTTGTATGGAACCAATTAATATAATTTGTTCAACGTCAAAATCCTACAATAAGAAGTTTGGGTTGGGTATAAGTACAAGTATTTGAGTATAAAAGTTCTGACCATTACAAAAATCAGTCAACAATTATAATTATGAAAAAAAGTTATGATTCTTGGAATAAACATTGTTTCTTTTAAAAAACGTTAGCAAATTACAAAAGTGAGTTCTTCTAAAAACAAAAGATGAACGTTTTGCTGAAGCTTTCGCGTTTACAGGTAAACTCATTATCTAAACATTCGTCTTCTTTGTAATCTAATAAAAGGAATACTTTCCTCAGAAACGAATCTGTCTACTTTTTAAGCCTTCGTATTTGAAAAACATTCTGGAGTGCTACACATTTTTATTGTTATGTACATAAATACTTTATTTTACACCCCATGTAGTACGTATTGCGCAAATTATTTTGAATTACAATGATACTTTATGGCACCATTTCTGTATCAGAATTGTTTCCTTAAACATAATATAATGCGATCTAGAATTTAGTTAAATCAGAATTGTAGGCATGGCTATAACCAGGTGTATAAGCCATAACATTGACGTCTCGTGTGACGAGGACAGGAACAGACAGGTAACCTGTAAATGACATTGCATGTGTAAGGCTGACTTGGCGTGGCAGTACTACTATATAATACACTAGCTTTCCGCCCGCGACTTCGTCCGCGTAAAGTTTTTTTTTCAAAATAAAATTGTGCCTATGTTACTCGTGGATAATGTAGCTTTCGAATGGTGAAAGAATTTTTAAAAACGGTCCAGTAGTTTTTGAGCCTATTCATTACAACCAAACAAACAAAGTTTTCCTCTTTATAATATTAGTGTAGATTGTATAGTTTAGCGCCAACATAAAGGTGTGTATACTTAAGCTAAAGTAGGAGGCTTATTTGTTGGGATAAATACTAGATCTCAAATAAGGTATTGTCGTTATGGTCTTATAACCAGTAAGTTTAATGTTTAGTAATGGTGTCAACATCATTTTTCGTCATGGTCAGTCACATTGCTGAAGCGCACAGTATACACAAGACTTTGTTGAGCTTGAACTAAAAAAAAGATAAATAAATAGATATTCTTTGTTGCACAAAATACAAACATTTACAGAATAAGTACGAGTATTACAGAGAGCTCTTCCAAACAACCGTCAGGTAGAGAAAGTGTATTTTTTTGAATATGGAAGAATGTAAGTAAGTTTATCAGTTTTCTAGTACCTACAAGTAGGATACTACCCATAGGTCAAGCTTCGGCTTAGTTTGGGACTAGATGGGGCTATGTGACCTAGTGTAGTATGTCTTGGGATGTTTATTTACATGTACATGACATTGTATGTACATGATATTGTATGTACATGATTTGTAAAATGCAAATGTTATTTTACATTCAACTAATTGTTGGTCACAGAGGAACTGTGACCAAGGCAAGTAACCTCAAGGGCACGCTCGCATTTACCTTCCAGTAAAAGGTAATGAAGATATTCAAGGGAAGCACCGCGCCCGTAAAAACCAATTCTCTAAAGATAAACCTCAGGCCGCAATTTCCAACTTTTTATGGAGTGCTGAATTTAACGGTAAGGCTGGAATTTTGTTCCGAACAAGTATCTGTAATTAGAACGGACGATCCATTCTTCTGTCTGAGTTTTTTTCAAATGTCCGTTTCTGATTCTGTGATTAAATGAAAATGAGTGCGTATATTTGAACGAGTAAATTTCAGTTTGTTATGGTAATCAGTACAATGTCGGTATCACAACACATGTACCTACTTTAAATGATTTTCAATATTCAGTATCGAAATACATACTGTCTATATTACATTACTGTTATGGAAAAATAAAAACATTAAATATTCACATGATATCGGCTAGCAACAAATTTATAACAGTCAATTAGCCAAACTATTCTTATAGTCATACTTTTTGTGATTTACTTAGAAGTTACGAACTTTTAGAAGTTACGAATTCCATAATATTAAAAAGAGCAGCAAATCATCATGACATCTTAGTTTGGTTTAACTGCCTTGATGCCTATTAACTACAGTGATCATTTAAAATATCACTCAATTTTATTGCGTAAAATATATGTTTAGATAGCATGCACGCATAAGTACGCTTTGATAACGAAAGAAAAGGACATTGTAATAACCGCGTTTAGTTAAAATAATAGTGACCGCAAAAGCTTATATCCGTTGAAATAATTTACTATTATTTTTATTTCTTTATTTAGATGCCCTTGAACCTCTCTTCTCTTAGGGAAAAGACCTACAGACCTGTCGCACTGATTACCCAACGTTCGACTCGGTTTGATCTCGAAAGGCCCTTGACGTGTCGCTCTTCTACAATAAATTCACTTCGCCCCAATATTGAACACTTATCACCGCGCTGGGAAGACATTGATTTCCACTTGTGCGTTTTTATATACCTCTGGTGAAAATGGCATTATAGTCTTGAAAAATGAGGCTGGGATGAAAAGTGTTATTCGAATATGTTACAATATATAATAAAACACATAAGTCATTACTGAAATACATGTAGTAGGTATGTATCTAAAACTCCCATAAGTTTTATTACAATTAATAATTTAAGTACTTTATGCACCGTCATATACATTTAGGACAGTTAGTTTTATTATTCTTTATTTACAAATATCGCATTTGTAATGAGTATCTCTATGAGGCGTCGACTATACAATATTTTGAATGATGTTTTCAGCCCCGGATCTACGATTTTTTCGAACCGGGGCAAGAACTTAATATAGCACCCCCCGTGAGCGTTTGATTAACACTAATATATAATAGGTGTCATTTTTTGTGATCTAGTTTTGTTGCGTAGTTTTGAAGATTTAAGCGTACAAAGGGATATAGAGACAGAAAAAGCGACTTTGTTTTATACTTGGTGATTGATGATTTTGGCGCCCCCTGAAACTGCCGCCCGGGGCAGGTGCCCCGGTTTGCCCCCCCCTAGATCCGGGGCTGGATGTTTTATATGAATAGCATACTTATACCTACTGAGGTACTATAACAATAAGCAGATTTCTTTTCGAAGCTCACGTTATGGTCTAAAAATGAAGAGAAGAACCCCCTTAAAATACCCAACAATGGAATATCCTTAAAACATAATACTAATTAATAAAACTTTAGTGTAAAGTTCGAACTAACACAGACAGAGTTCAATTCGCATCCTCTATTTCAACAAGGTTTGAAACTTCCTTGGAACAATGGAGTTATATCAGTAGGGCGAAATATTAACACCGTCACTAAACAGTTATTATCTTACCATTAAGCTGTGGGGTTCTAAAGCCGGCCATCAACTTAAATGGGACGGATGACTGCGAGGCCTGACGTCGATGTATCGCCCACTAGAAATATTACGGCGTTTATTTTGTGGAAGGCTGAAGTTAGTTTTAGGAAATTTGCTACCTTGTTAAAGTTGTACACTTTTTTTATATTGGACTAGCTGTGCTCGCGACTTCGTCCGCGTGGAATAGTTATTTTTCCCTCGTTTTTTTTTACATTTTCCATTATTTCTTCGCTCCCAATAGTTGCAGCGTGATGTTATATAGCCTAAAGCCTTCCTCGATAAATGGTCTATTCAACACAAAAATAATTTTTCAATTCGGACCAGTAGTTCCTGAGATTAGCGCGTTCAAACAAACAAACAAACAAACACACTCTTCAGCTTTATAATATTAGTTAAGATAAACACAGTGGCCGCCTGATGTAAAGCTCAAAGATCAACCCAACTCTCCATGACAATTGACAAAAATCTTAATTTTTCCAGTCAATAAACCCAATAATCCTTATTCATGCTTCTTTCAGGGATCACATGTGCTGGCAAAGTCAGCTTTTTAGTTATACAACACAGGAGTTGTCAAACCTTTTGGTCCACGATGAAACAGTAACGACGCGACGCAAGCCATTATTATGTGCATCTAAACACTCCCACAGAACACTCGTCCTGGTAAATACGATAAAAGACAAACGTAACGTCTCTACGTTTTTGTAGGTGTTCTATTAGTTGGATTCCCATCACATATACGCACAGCTCGACACTGCAATCTATCCAGAAGTCCAAGTGGCTTCTACAAGTAGGCAGAGACATCCCAGAGGTGCGAGCAGTCCTCCTCGCCAGGTCTGAACCTGAGTCGTATACAGGAGACACAGTTAAATCGGCATAAAAGATATACGCATCCTGTTTAAGACTCCCAACTTCTTACATGTAGTGGCAATGACTCATTGAATAAGTAAAAGTCTATATCAATACTGCGTACAATATACTTACATGTCAGCCCGATCGGCGGGTAAGCGCGCGTTATGGGACCTTGCGCTAAGAACAATAATTGCAGCCGAAATACACCACGTATCCAGAACTAAAATATGTGTTGGATAGCTAAAACTATACAGAACAGTACTGCTCATAAACATTTACAGTTAGTTTTAGTTGCAAATAAGAAAAAGAAAGTTAAAGTCATGATATTAACGTTTTTCACTGTATTCAAAAATAAAATTAGAATTTGAAAGACGAAACTTTAAGAATGTTTAATTTAAGATATATATAAATAATCTAGATTATATGCCCCTTCGATTGATATGCAACACTTAATATTTTATTGACTCTAAATTGTAAAATAATGATGATGATGACAAACACAACGCACAAACACTTGTCACAGACTGTTTTTCACTTTTTTTTCTGGCTCTCGGGTCAATTTAATTTGGCCGTATTAGGGTTTGACAGATGCTTAGTGATGTAACGAAACGCTTGACGTCTCGCATTTGCGACTTTAAACCGTAATCTTCAAGCGAGAAGGCATAATTTCGAAGTGAGTGCTCTAGGAGAACATCCTACCCGGTGTCAGATATAATGTCACTAAAATGAGGGGATTGCGCTCACCCAGTCAATCTTAAGACTACTATTTGATTCCTTTTATAATGCTTCGAGTTAAATTTTCCTAAAACCATAAGACTATTTTTGAAAAACAAAAAGTTTTATGATATAAAATTACATCAAAAAAACAACATTATTCGCCATCAAAAAATCATTCTGCGAGTATTTTATATGAAATTTCACTTTGATACTATTACCCGTTTCAGTGAAAAAGGGTCTTGACAGACAGACGAGTGGACTACAAAGGGAACCTAGGGCTTTGTTTCATTTTACAGGAACACAAAAAAATAACCTATTCCACGCGCACACGACAACGCGTGGAAAACACGACACGAAATATTGAACGTCGACTTTCAGAAAACCGTTGTCCTTTCTAATTGCTTTAGCTCCTCGGAAACGTTCTATCGGAAATTTTATCTCGATACAACAGAACAGGCGATTGTTTCGGGAACCCCCCTAAAGTAGCATCTATCTCCTGAAGTAGCTAAGGCCTTTGTGAGAAGTAATAACGTTATCGGATCCCGTAATGGCGATCTTTTATTTCAGTCGTCGCCATAACATTGATTACTGGCAAGTGCATATATGTACAGATGTCTATACATAGCTATCTTTTAGTTGTTTGCAATATTATGAAGTTACACATTTATTTGTAGAATTTGATACAAGTTATTGTGTACATAAGTTTAGTACTGATTTAATCTTACCTGACTACCCTTAAAACAGTGTTTCTTCTTTCTGGTGTGTTATGACAGGCACTGTAAATTACGACGAATTTTTTAGGTTTCTGTATAACTGAATTCGATACTTAGACACTTGAAAATATTCCTATAAACCAAAAATCATGTACACGGTAAAATCCTTTTAATAATTAATATAGTTATGACAAGCTTAAACAAGCCTTCCTAAAACAAGTTTACACCATTTTTATTTCTTCGTATTGTTGTTCCCAAAATAATCCCTTGTACCTATAAAAAAAATTACACGAATGTCTCTTTTTAAATTATTAACATACAACTTGAAACTTCGCTTTTGTGTCGGTGGAGGAATTTCCACTTTACACATTTTAAAAGTAAACTTCTATTAATCTTTCCCGTTAATAAAACAACCCTTTAAATACCCGGTGTCGTTGCTCGAATTCTCCGAAAAATATTTCCTCTTTTCTATTAGAAACTGTCTATCGGGTAGGTGTCGCGCTCGGGTCAAGCGGTGACAAAGTACGCAGAGTGGCGCCGGCAGTCCTTACCTGGGAAATTAATTACGAACCTAATTAGATACAGACTACGGGCGGCTGACCTATAAAATCCTTTACGTAACACCTTAAATCCGAAGCGTTTTAACTGGCATTTTTATGCCGTGATGAGTGAACCACCACTTACCCTGTTTTCCGTCACATTTAGCGAGCGAATCACAAGTTCCAACTGATTTTGTCACTTTTTTGTGTACAAAACCGCTTTCCGTACCCAGGTTGTTTTTAGTTACTATGTGTTTGGCGCTACAAATGTCTTTCGTAGGTTATTTGTATTAGTATAATTAATAATTCAAACAAGGTAGTCCGTGATTATATAACAATTAATTAATAGATCATTCAGCATTAGCATTAGCCATTTACTAATAATTATGATCTATATGCGTACAAAGATGTTGGTCCGTGACCATTTTTGAGAATAAGCAATAAATCTAAGGTTCTACTATAGTAAAATTACTAATGCTTTTTGGTTCGACCAAGACTTTGGGCGCAGGTCCTCTAATTCATAGGATAACTTTTTCGATACGGTAAGTCCATGATTTGTCACTGTTAAATCAGTTAGCTAGTAAAAAAAACATAGACTGAACTCAAATTCTTTCCCAAAGTGTTATGAATAGAGGTCAAAACACTCAGCCTTCGGCCTTCGGTTGCTTCATTAAAACTGCCTGGTGGCAGTCAATTTGCAGTAATTAACTTCAAAATACGATCCAAATTACACATGGGATCACAACTTCACATTTGAAAAATACAGCATTTAATCAAACTTATCATAATTTCGATGAGCGGACCCATTTGCTCTTGAAACTTATATTGGAGGGTTAAACCTCAATTAACGAAATTAACCGAATCTGAGGCCGGCCGCGTAAGAGCTAAGTTTGAAATTAGTTTATTGATTAACTTTCGTAATAGTTCCCAACGGCGTGGGAGGAGATGTGACGAATATAAACATAACTCACACAGTATCTATAGGTAACGATACTCGAATAAAAGCTTAGAAATAACCATTTGATCGGGTGTGAGGGAAAACTTTTTTTTAGGCAGAGAGGGCGAAGGGGCCTGAAGGTCAGAATGTACAATTTTCAAAACCGTTTCAGCTATTTTTTAAGATTAGTTAGATAGATTTTGAGATACTGATCATTTTTATTGTTAATTGCGCAGTAGTAATTAGATTTGCTGAAAGTCATGGTTTCCATTTGATATATTTCTAGTAATAACGAGAAATTATTCCAACTTTAGTCGAGTTTGACTGTCCCTGACCAATTCTCAAACATAGAATGTAACATACCACTGTGCTTTAATAATCACTCTCAAACTACTATCGAAATTGAGCTACGAGCACTTTACAATGGCTGAATATTAATACACCAATTTAACTGAGAAGCCAAGATATTAAGATCTCTCTAGTGTAATTAGCGTAGGAACTCTGGGATTTTCTGCGCACTAGCCTATCAGCTGTATTACATTAAATATAATAGAAACTTAAAGCTTCTGACTTAATGTAATCAGGAGAGTCTTTTATGTACAAACAATTATTTATACACATACACACGTAAAGATTCAAAGTAATATGTTACATAATGTAAAATGAGTCGAAATTGATTTTAATAATTTCTCTTCATATTTCACTGTACTTTGCTTTCGATTTCCATAATACAAGTACTTAAGCTACTTACGTTGGAATCGAGTCAATTTCTGTGATGTTATCTGGTAACTACTTAAATACAATATTAACACTCAAACACAGAACAGACACATTTAGAAACCTTTCTTTCAAGAACTGTTCGTTTCCAACGATCGTTCTTTCCGCGTACGTGTTAGCTCTGGAATGAGCTCCCAGCCGCGGTGTTTCCCGATCGCTACGACTTGTCCTTCTTCAAACGTGGCCCCTGGCATTGCTTGTTCGTCTGCCACCCACAGTAATAAAAAAAACACAAGGTTCATCATAGTAATGACTAGCTGTGCCAGCGGCGTTGCACACGTGGATATTGGGTATCAAAAATAACGGACTTCCATAAAGTGGTGCCTATATTTTAAGTTAAACCGCTAGCAATCCATTGGTGAAAACCGCATTCAATTTCATACAGTAGTTTTTGCGTGATGCGCGTTCAAACAAACAGATAAAAATTTCTCCCGTTTTCCCAACACTTCCCTTCCCTTCTCTGCTCCTATTGATTGTAGCGTGATGAAAAGTATACTACTTATAACCTGCCCAGGAGTATGAAGAATAATTTGTACTAAGTTTCGTTCATATCCTTTGAGTAGTTCTTTTTCCTATAATGAACATACAGACAAAAAATTTACTGATTTCATTTTTGGCATCAGTATCGATTACTAATCACCCCCAGATAGTTATTTTGGAAATATATTTCTTGTACAAAATTGACCCCTCCACAGATTTATTATAAGTATATAGAATATATGTACAATGGGTACCAAAGGTGGGTAAAGCAGCGAAGTTCAGGTAAATCATAAAACAATTCATTAATTTGATCGACCTAAGTTCAGTAATAATGCTACTTTTTCTCTAAGACAGCAATTATTTATCATCCAGGATTTCAGACTAGAGTACAAAAATACCTGTACACCGCCTATCGCAAATGTAATTTTGCCATGGCTATTACTAATTTACCGCAGTATCAATATCTTACCTAAAGCTCATATTAAAATTCATTGTTGTACTGGAATTCAATATTTCTTCACGCTCTAATTTGCTAAGTGTAAGGAAACGCGAACGTTGATAGCCCAAATGTAATTTTTAATTATATACCAATGCAAAATTTACCTTAAAACATGACAAAAAGGTTAATTGATAAAAAAATAAGAAAACGAGTACTTTATTATTTATTGTATTTGGCCAAAGGACTCGAATACTTACTTTTTATTAATTATGTCAACTTAATTGTGACCTGTGATTGTGTTTATTCTTTGATCCAATTCGGAGCATAATAATGATAATGAATTTGAATAGATCTGGAGATCATCCAGCTGATTTCGGCCAAGGCGACCACTTCAACAAAATCGTTCCAACATTCTGATAATGCTAGGTTATGGTAGCTGGTGGACGGACCTTCAACTGGTCGCGTTTAGTACAAGATAGCTGTACGCTGGTTTCAAAGCATTTAACTACCCCTTTTTTAGACGTTAGTAATGCCTTTTCACATACACCGGGGCCATGGGTACGGGACACCTGGGTTATATGGGGCTGATTCCTATTTATCGGAAAATATTTAACACTACCGTGGTTGGTTACAAGCGCTCAATCTGAGGAGGGTCTGGCCAAGCGCTTCCACTGAGAGAGCTCATTGCACGTTGTAACTTAATGACTTATCGGAGCACTTAAAGAATCTGATAAAGTAACGAATTCAACGTAAAGGTCTAAATAAAACTGGAGTTTTAAAATAAAATTCTAAATTCCACTCGAATCCGGTTGCGTCACAGTCTCGCAAAATAGATGAACACGAAACGGGCCGTGCATTTTCCTAGAAACAGAAAACTTACCGGAGACATAATTTGTCATCGGCCACAAAAGTGACCCAGTTTCCTTAACTTATCCCGTTTGGGAAAAGATGGATTGTCCGTGTGCTTTGCGAGGTATTACAGGCATACCGTTTGTACATTTTGTTGTCTGTTTAAAATTGTCTGTCTTACAAAGTTGAGTTTACGCTTTTGGATATTACAGGATTCTTTGGTAGTTTAACCTGTAAAGTGTTTTTGTTTTGGACTTATAAGCACACTTAGTGTGGAAGTGAATTATTAAATTTTAGAGTGAAATAAATATTTTTCTGATTTCGCGCATACTAAGGACATTTTTGACGACGGTTTTATTTCCTACGATTATTATGGTTCTGAGACTGGGACTACTGAAGCAGATCTCAGCAAAAATCTAGATACGTAGGTATACCTAATCAATCTAGATCTGGCCATATGGCGATATTTAGAACGGCTAAGGTCTCATCAATAGAAAAAGAATGTGAGCATTTATGAGCTCATCTTCTACGGAGAAAGTTTTGTTTGCATGGCTAATTTCATATAGATAGTTTTCTTTACAATAAATACGGTATTTCCGCGTTTTTCCTCTATTGCACCTAATGTTAAGAATGAAAACGAAAATGGAGCACGCACACTTACTCGTAGTACATTTATATAGCCTTGCCTTAAGACATCCAATTTGTAATCGGGAAAAACAAACGCTTGAAGGCTATTTCATAATTTAGTCGTTCGCGTTATGAAACTTGCAACCAACCGTTTCGTGTGGGTGGGTGGAAAGTCAACAACATAAGGGTAAAATAAAGTTTAAAATTACACCTTTGCAGTTAAAATTTCAAATCATTATCATCTTAATTCATTGTGTTTTCCTTTAAAGTAGCAAATACAATTCACGACTCAAACATATCACCGTGAAACAACATAATAATAGTTCCCGTTATGAGGTAAACAGTTTCACTGCGGAATTAATATGAAACGGCGCTCCGAGTGGCAATTTGTCGCCACTGATCGCTTCACTCGAGTCTACAAAGCGACACCGGTGCACTTTATTGCACCCTCGTAGAGTCCAATATCGTTTGACGTGAGCCGGATGTCGTGGAGATACCGTGGCCCAAGTAATTAATCTAAGAGGTCAACACCAGAAGAGTATACTGTGTACGTCTTTGACTTTGATTCTGGCATACGTCTTCCTTTTGTCACGGGACTGCGACGATTGCAAAGCGAAAGTTGGGGAAATAATTTATAGCTTTTTCTATATGGATAGGTAGGTGATTTCTCGGGAAAACTACTAAACGCATTTGAATAAAACTGTACACGTACTATAATTTGCACAGATATTGTAATTCATCTAACACTCATTCATGCGAGCTGCACCTAGTAAACAATATAACAATATCTAACGTACTCTTGTGATAATAAAACACAGAGGTATTTTTAAAATACATACTTTTCTAGATTGTCTAACCTATTTAAATATCTGTTTTTATGACTCATTTCTTATAGTAAAGTATTCCTAGAATAACTAGTATTTATATTATTGTTACAACAAACTTTTGCATCAACCAGTATATATTTATGGTCAGACGTAGAACGTTATTAAAATTTTAGGAATCACTACTGTGGGTTTCTTTTTACTGTATTTCCACTGAAAATGTGCCAAAACAGTGTTGCATACCATTTGTATGATGATGAGTAATCCAAAGCTATAGCAGGCAAAACCCCGTGTGCGAAACTGGTAGTAAATAAACTGACAGTTTAATTTATTATCTTTTTACCCATCATACGGTGTATATTTTTCGCAAAAAATATATCGGTCAGGTACATTTTACACTTATTTCCCCAGATAAATCAAAAAGCGTAGGTAGCTACATAATTTATATGTCATGCAGGATAAACGTGTTCCTTTTTGAGGTACCTACTATGGTTTTGCTTCAAACAATTTCCACTTTCTTTATTCTTTAAAATTATAACGTCATTAAAATTGTAAAAAGTATTACGCATTCTCATCACATTTATTTGAATTCGATAATGATGAAAATGTACAAAAGTTAACATAATTTTTTTATTAATAAACACATAAACTTTTGGTACAAATAGAGCTTCACTTTGGTTTACCTCCTACTTATTTCACACCGCATTATGAATAGCATTTAAATAATTTACATGACGTCACGTTCGCTACTCGGCAAATATACGAAAAAAAATAAAGCTAAAGTAATATCACCTATGCTCGTAGACCAAATCCATTCTCTATTCATGTTCCTAGTTGAACACGTGAATTTTTTACGATCCGTATTTAGGTACCTACCATTTCGAAGCTCCGAAAAATTTCACAGTAACGGTGATAGCCCGCCATTCCAAGCTTTGACGCCCGAATAGCAGCTAAGAAAAATATTCTGGGATTTTTAAAAACGCCGCCTTCCGTTTATTAATACAATAATTAAAAATTCTCCAGCCATATAAACTGACGGACCCGCAATCTGAGCCAAAAGAGACGAAACCCAGCCATTGTTTCAATTTTAACGGTATGTGAATCATTTGTAGAAATCTGTTAATTTAATTTCTTTGTATTTCTGCTGTAAAAAATACACTGAACAAACTTTTTTTATATAAAGAGCACCCTTCAACGGTAAACCTATGTCACTGTTACGATGCCAAATAATTTTATTATATACTAGCTGTGCCAGCGGCGTCGCTCGCGTGGATATCGGGTTTCAAAAATAACGGACTTCCATATAATACCCATTTATACCTTGTACCTAAGTTTTAATTTAGACCTCTAGCAATACATTGGTGAAAACCGCATTCAATTCTATGCAGTAGTTTTCGCGTAATGCGCGTTCAAACATACAAGTTTAAATTTCTCGCGTTTTCCCAACACTTCCCGTCACTGTTCCGCTCCTATTGATTGTAGCGTGATGAAAAGTATCCTATAACCTGCCCAGGAGTATGAAGAATAATTGTACCAAGTTTCGTCAAAATCTGTTCAGTAGTTTTTATTTCTATAACGAACATACAGACAGACAGACAGACAGACAGACAAAAATTTTACTGATTGCATTTTTGGTATCAGTATCGATCACTTATCATATCAACCCCTGATAGTTATTTTGAAAAAATATTTTATGTACAGAATTGACCTCTCTACAGATTTATTATAAGTATAGATTTCTTTATTAGTCACTTAGTATAGTACTAGTACTTTCTTTAGTAGCACTTTTGCAAATCACAAACAGGTATCTACGAATATCATTGCGACAGAGACTAAGAGACTCGAACTATTTTTAAGAGTGTCTTTTCATCCGAGATATCAAATAATTGGCAGCGCTCAGGTGACTTAATCGCAATCCCTACAGCAGATGGGGGATTATTCCACTTTCCTTCATTTCCACTTCTTTGTGGACACCGCTTTAGGAACGGTGCCTTTTTTAACAAATAATATTCCTATCTCTTTGGGTCTAATGCTTATTTATCCAAACACCATAGTTGTTTTAAGGTCTCGTAAATATTTATCATGTCTACGTATACTGGATACGTTTACGCTTGAAAATGTTCACATACGGAATAAATAGAATTTGTACTCTCGTAAGCTTGGAATAGACGAAATGTTTTTATTAAGTCTAAGTTTTTATAACTTACAGCCTGGTAATACTAATATAGCTTTGTGAGTATCAGATTTAACTTTTGTAATTATATGTATCTATCTCTTTAGTGAAACTGGTTTCCTCTATCTGAAAGTTGTCTGGAAGAGATCGCTACAAGCGATAAGATCGCCAAGTTGTACCTACGCCAAGTTTCTAATAATGTTTTCCTGTAGTGTGTTTCGTGCAATAAAAAGTTTCTATCTGCCTATCTAGACATGTGAAGTTTTTCGTCTTCCGTTTGAAAAACGTAATTTGGTATATTTCAGCCGTCATAGAACCCAAAAATTTGAGTAAACCTCACACAATTAGTGCAGTGACCATTCAGTCATCTACCAAATATAGCTCATTTTAGGCATAGGTGCAGACAAAGAGATCCGATACGTATGAATAAATAAACACATATTTAATAATTAGTTCTTACCATGATGGATCTACCTACCTATAATAAAAGTATCGCAATGGTTATAGGTTTTCAAATGAGTAGGTACATTCATTCGGTTATGTTATGGAAAAAAGCAGTTATTTAATAACGAAAATACCTGAATGTGCCAAATAAATGAACCCGCAATAAAAGTGCCAGTAAAGCCTACTATTGGATGTGGCACGAAAAATAATTGGCCGTGCTCTGAAGAGCACCTGTCATCGACAGAGCATTTCATCCGTAGGTTAATATTCTTTGTGAAGGAACGAAGAGATACATGTTAGTACCGCCAACAGTATGGGGTCTGGAAATACAAACATTCCCAAGTGTCGGAGACTGTAGCGGACTGTAGATTCTGGTTTTGTGGATTAAAATAAAAGGCTGGCGTTGAAGATATATTGATTTATTGTGGATGAGCTCTAAAAATGCGTATTGCTAGACCGGAGGCCAGACCGGAAGAGGAAGTTGACATAACATTTCTTTTTTATAATCAAAAATAAGTTTAATGTCTTGGACACCAAGTTCACGTAAGATATTTTGGTATTTTTACATGACGCCAAGGCCGTCTTCAACCACCCCACATATTCAAACAAGAAATTAGTGCCTTTTTGTCAAGTAAGGATTCATGTACATGACCTAAGTTTCTTGCGGCACTTCTTCTCATCAGGCCTCACATCAAAATACCGATAGGAAAAATATTTGACGTACAAAATTATTACTCGTAAATCAATTAGCAGAAATAAAATTATTTTTATTTAGTCGGTCTTTCGGAACTCCCTTAGGATCGCGGCCCTAGACATAAGCCCCACATGGCATTTACCATAAAGACCTCAAAGCATTTGCACTGTGCAAAAGACGGTATTACATGACGCCTTATTATTTCAGTAAAGACTTTATGTATTGGGTAAACATCAACTGTAGGTACAATAATATCTCCTGCAGTTTGAAATAATAATATAACAATTTTCGCTGGAGCGAATAAGCGCGTCATACACAAAAAAGACGCGACGGTCAACGAAGCATTAATTTACGTACCTATAATAGATCATATACAAATCATTTATCACTTACCTAATATCACGGCTGATATGATTGCCACCATCGTGATAGACCTGAAAAGACAACAAGAGATTGATTACACAATGAACATTAATTTATATGTATTTATTTTAGGGAAAACACAGGTAACAATCAAATTAAAAGTGAGTCACAAAGAAAGGTCCAGATTGAAACCCAATTATATGTAGGTACATCACACAATTTGGTAATAATTAATTTATCGTAAACATTATCGTACCTATTTGTATCAGCTTATTTGATTTTTTTATTTGATTTTGAGGGCAAACAGGCCTGCAGGTTACCTGGAAGTAAGTGAACACTTCAGCCCATAGACACTGCAACACCAGAGTCACAGGCGGGGCCAGTCCTTGGCAAATTTGTAGGCTCGCTTTTGAAGATCCCTAAATGATATCAGCTTCCAGGTGCGACTTTTCCAAATAGGGAAAGTCGCACCTGGAAGCTGATTCCAAAAGACCATTGCAGAAAATGCAGAAAATTTCGCGTAAAATGTCTAACTATCTAGATTGATATCATATGATATCACGTTGATGATCAATAACTTGAATATAACCTTTCAATAAATTTTTGATCTTACCATGATTATTGATATTTGCTACTTATTAACACAAAACGTCCTAGGTATCAAACAGTTATTTGGGGACATAAATCACAGCACTTTTATCTTGGAAAATAAAAGACTAGTGAGGTTCAATAAAGATTATACGGCAAACCGTTATTCACACGTGCACATCTGCGGCCATAATATAAATAAAACATATCTGTGGTTATAAAGCCAGCTCTCATCAGAAATTTTCATAAAGTATACTATATAATTTGGCTACTATTAAAAGTTTCGACCCGAGGCGAATTCGAACAGTTTGTAAATTCGACCATCATGACATAATACGCATTATTTCCTTTGAATTCTTTTAAACGCATGTCATTTGGTTTCGTGAACAAAAATCAGTCTACCGCCGTTTCTGACAGCGTGCGGACGCAATTGCACTGTGTCCGTGACTCAACGCGTAGGATAATGTCCTCTAAAATTGTGAAGTGCACCAACTGTAATGTGGTGATTAATGAACTGCTGGCATTTTTGACCAATGTGCTGGATTACATGGATGAGGAAAGTATTCATCATCTGGTTACAACATCGTTCAGTGTTGACAAGATTGTGGAGGCAAAATCTCTGCTGTTTGATTCGCTACCTAAGTTGAAGAAGATCCCGCAGCGACGTGGAGATGGCAAAAAACGAATGTCAAAAGACCTGGATGATATTATTGTCCGCATAAAAAGTGTGAATGCCGAGTTGCTTCCCATATTTGTGGCAAAGGACTTGCACAAAATTCCGAGTGTTGGTTTCGATCACATTGACTGTACACGTTTGTTGAAAGACATTGCGAATCTACAAAGGCAAGTTAATTTATTACAAGAAAAGACTGTAACAGTTGAGATGTTCGACAATTTGAAGCTTGAGTTTGACAACATGAAACATGCATCCATGATGGACAATTTTCAAGCGCATAGTTATGTAAACAAACGACGAGGGGCATGTTTGCATGATAGTGATAGCTACGACTTGAATAGTGGCCCTATGGGACTCCATTATGTACCTATTAAATGCGCGCAGGTACCATCAGTTGAAAAAGTTAACGGTCACTCGACTCCGACGCGTCAGGCAACATACGAACACTGCGAGGCTAAGTCTGTCTCTTTCCAACGTAAGCAACAAGACGCGATGGAGCATCACAGCTGCGATGAGGCCCCTACTGCGGTTTCGAAGTGTGCGAGCGAGAACCGGGCATGTGCGGGCGTTGACTGGAGTGGGAGCGAGACGGAGCATCGCTTAGTGCGCGTGGAGGCCCCGGACGGCACTGCGGTTTCGAATGCACCGGTTATTTCTATGTGCGCGAACGCCGACGTCATCTCACCGAGCCTTATCTCTAACCGTCAAACAGCTGTTACGTTGGAGACCGCGGTAGCATGTAAGTCGAATGTTTTGTGTACCGGCCGAGCTAAGGACTGCACAAGGGTGCCAGAAGACACTAATGAGTGGCAAATCGTTCATTCTAAAAGTACTAAACGGTATAAATTAATTGGACAAAAAGGTCGAGCTTCTACGGCACCCGATGTGAAGTTTAAAGCTGCGGATGTCAAAATACCATTGTTTATATCTAATGTAAGTAAAGAGACAAGCGAACAGGATATAATTGGTTACATTAAGAACAAAACAAATGAAACAGTGTCGTTGAAAATGATCAAAATGAGTTCTACGCGAAAATACAATGCATATAAATTATTTGTTTCGAGGGATAGACTCAATTTGTTTTTGGATGACGAATTTTGGCCAGACGGCATTACATTTAGGCGTTTCGTACAGTTTAAGCACGGAACTAAACGGGATACAGTTAAAGTTGGATAATTAAATTAATATGTGTAGTGAATATCAAACAGATTATTGCAAATTTTATAGTTTTAACTGTAAGAATTTTAAGACATCCATTGAGGATATTCG
This sequence comes from Conogethes punctiferalis, assembly GCA_031163375.1. Lineage (NCBI taxonomy): Eukaryota > Metazoa > Arthropoda > Insecta > Lepidoptera > Crambidae > Conogethes > Conogethes punctiferalis. The sequence continues at coordinate 7,215,199 of CM062093.1, forward strand.
TTATTTGTGTGAAACCGGTAATATAGTGTGTCTACAGGAGACTTGGCTTCTCAATCACGACATTCCATTGTTAGGATCTGTTTCAAATGATTTTGAGTACACCGGTAAATCAGCTGTGGATACTTCCGTTGGGATTTTGAGGGGGAGACCATACGGTGGGGTTGCTATTTTATGGAGAAAGGGTATGTTTGACAGTGTGTCAGTAATAGAATGTTTCAGTAAGCGACTGGCTGCCATCAAGGGTACTGTGGGCGATCGTACTATTTTGGTAATTTCTGTTTACATGCCGACCAAATCGTATGAGAACTTGCCCATTTTTACAGAAATATTAAGCGAAATAAGTGCCATTGAAGCTAGTTGCAATGTTGAAAATGTGTTTGTGCTAGGTGATTTTAATGCTCATCCTCATGAGCTTTTTTATACGGAACTAAGCAGTTTTTGTACGGACAGGACCTGGGTATGTGCAGATGTGGAAAGGCTGGAGGCCGATGCCTACACCTTTACGGACCTGCAACATGGTAGTAAGAGATGGCTAGACCACTGTGTGGTCTCCCTGTCAGCCTGGCAAACTGTTACAAATGTAGGTATTGTGGAGGATGTATTTGTATCGGATCACCTGCCAATTTTCATAGAATGTCGTTTAGACGTTATAAGGGCAAGGCGGATGACGCGTGATGTGCAACGTAGTGCGGTGATTTGGGGGGAAAGAGATGAATCTCAGATTAGTAGATACCACGAGCTATGTCAAAATGGTCTACGAGAAATAGATTTTCCTTCTGAATTTACTGATTGCAGTCACGGGTCATGCGGCCTTATTGGCCACAGGCGCATATTGGACAATTTTTATGAACGAATTGTAAGTACATTAAAAAGTGCGGCTGTAGGAACCAAAAGCCCGGATAGCGATAAACCTAAAAGAAACAAGATTGTGTTTGGGTGGAACAAAAATGTAAGAGACTCACATCGGGAGGCCAGGCTTAGATTTCAAATATGGGTCTTACATAACAGACCTACAGAGGGTGATATATATGACCAAATGAGTGAATCGCGCAAAATCTTTAAAAGTCGACTGAAATGGTGCATGAACAACCAAGAACAAATAAAAATGGATAAGTTAGCACAGCTTCGAGCTGATAAAAATTTTGGGAAATTTTGGCAATCTACGGGAAAATTGGACATTAAGCCTGGCCTACCGGCTTGTGTAGAAGGAAGGAGTGATCCAGAGGAGATTGCCAACTTGTTCATGGAACATTTTAAGGTGCAGTCTCCGTTGGGCTCCTCTTCTGGGGTGCTCGAGCCTGGGTCGGACGTGGGCGGAGAGGCGTCCTTGCTACTACTTACAACTAAACAGGTTAGGGAAGTTATAAAAGGGATGAGCAGGGGCAAATCTCCCGGACACGATGGGCTCAGTATCGAGCACCTGAAATTTGCGGGTGTACACTTGCCGAGGGTCCTGGCTCTGTTCTTCAATATGTGCATTAGACATTCGTACCTACCATCAGATTTAATGAAAACTATTGTGGTACCCATAGTCAAGAACAGGACAGGAGACATCTCGGACAAGGGGAACTATCGCCCTATTTCTCTTGCCACTACGGTGGCGAAAGTACTGGACAGTTTGCTTGACTCATGCTTGCAAAAGTATTTAAAACTACATGACGCGCAGTTTGGGTTTCGGCCTGGACTATCCACAGATAGCGCAATACTGAGCCTGAAGCATACTGTCCAGTATTATACAAACCGAAGGACGCCGGTCTACGCCTGTTTTCTGGATCTCTCCAAAGCATTTGATCTCGTTTCATATGATGTGCTCTGGGGGAAGATGGAGGACAGGGGTGTTCCGGTGGAAATACGCAATATCTTTCGGTATTGGTATGCGAACCAGTTGAACTACGTCAAGTGGTCTAACAAACTCTCCGAGGCGTACGGGTTGGAGTGTGGCGTGAGACAAGGGGGGTTATCGTCTCCAAAGCTCTTCAACTTGTATGTAAATGACCTCATAGTGGGACTCAGCGGGATGCGTGTCGGATGCAAGGTGGGTGGTGTTAGTGTTAATAACATTAGCTACGCGGACGATATGGTGCTGCTGGCTCCCACTGTGGGTGCTATCGGGGAGATGTTGAACGTATGCGAGGGATACGCTTTGTCGCATGGTCTGGCTTACAACGTCAGGAAAAGTGAATATATGGTCTTTAAGGCCGCCAGTAAGTGTCCTGAAGATGTACCTCCAATCTACCTCAATGGAACGGAGCTGAACAGAGTTTTCAAATTTAAATACCTAGGACATATACTTACTGACGACCTTAAAGACGATCTAGATATAGAAAGGGAGAGAAGAGCTTTGGCGGTTCGCGGCAACATGCTGGCTCGCAGATTCTCTCGCTGTACGGATCAAGTAAAGATTACTCTCTTCAAGGCGTATTGCCAAAATCTGTACACGGGAGGTCTGTGGATCGGCTGTGCCAAAAAATCGCTCAACACTCTTCGAGTCCAATACAATAATATCTTCAGGGTGTTGCTGAGACTCCCCCGCTTTTGCAGTGCGTCTGAGATGTTTGCGAAGATGAGAACTGATGGTTTTCAGACGCTCATGCGAAAAAAGGCAGCGTCATTAATGCATCGTGTACGGGGGAGTGACAACAGCATACTGAAGGTAGTGGCAGAGGATCCGCATGCACCTATATTAAGGCACTTCATGCGAGTGATGACCGAAGTCACCAAAAGTGCTGGGTCGCGTTCGCAGGGGGTGCCACTTAGGTACATGACACAATAGAGTAGGTAAATGTATTTTAAATGTAAATGTATTTTATAAATTAATTGTATTGTTATACTAACCCTTAGATTTATAAGCATTGTTACTAACCCATGGATCAAAGTTATCCGAAATAAAGATTTGATTTGATTTGATTTGAAAAATACTTACATAAGGAAGTCTACCTCCAGTATCTTACTAATACCAATCTTTTGAAAATAGTCATTAAAAAACACCAAGTTTTTTATCTGAATAAGAAACAAACAAGAATTTCGTTTAAAAACGGAAACACACTCAAAAGAAAATTCCCAGCTAGAAAGTAAACTATGTCACACATTGTTTCATCGGCCATATCGCGTAAGAAATAAGGTCTATATTTATCTGTGCATTATATATTCTCACACTGTGTACGTAGTAGTTGTAGGATCCCTGATTCAGCTAGTATAGAGGTGCGGGGTCGTTTAAACGAAATAGCACATCGTATGTGTTGTTTAGAGATCGTGGGGTCTTGATCAAATAAGTATTATGGCTTCTATGATAACATAAGATCAGATCACGAATCTATATTGTTATACAGCAATGTACTAATAAGAATAATCTTTTTTTTAATGGTCACACAGCGCTATCTTGTCCTAAACTAAGGCGAAGCTTGTACTATTACCAGCCAACATAATAAACATACTTAGATACTTTGTTTTGAAAATAAATACATATTATACATAACTAACACCCAGACCAATACAAACAAAAATGTTTATGCACACAAAATGTTGCACTGTCTGGGGATCGAACCTGCGATCACTGTGTCCGAGGAAGCGTTCACTACCATTAAACCAAACTGGTCATCAATTGAATGATTCCACGCTTAATTTTTTCAAGATTATGTTAGTCTATAAACAGCATAATATACAAATTCGAACCGTGTCCTGAATATAGGGGCACGCGTATGATCACTTTCTAGCTGAGAATCTTCTTTTGAGTGTGTACTCAAAAGAAAATTCTCATCTAGAAAGTAAATAATGTCACACATTGTTTCAGCTGCCGACTATAAATAAATGCCAGACTAACTAAGTTCATAATCATTACATGCAATCTAACGAAACAATTCATCTTTATTAATACAGCAACGTCCACAAAGTTCATACATTAACCCGATCGCAAACAATAAAGGCAATTTCAAATTCGTCATCAACTGTAGCCAATGTTCCGATACGAATGGGAGAGAACTTTCACATTTTATTACTATCGTTAAATAAACATTTGGACCCAATTATTTGAGACTTAATTAAAACGCCCAAGGTTGGGTTGAAAGTTTTAGTTCTGCATCGGATAAAGTTTCTGCTCAGGCGTGGTGGCCATCTTTTGCAATTTGAACATAGGAATGGTGAAGTTTGTTTTAACTATTTTAATAACAAGCTATTTTGTAAGGGTTTATCTATTTATAGTAAAAATATTAATAAAAATAATGTTTTCTTACACACACTAACTCTCACAATACATACACACCTCGCACACGTTTTTTTTCGTTTTGCTGTTTGTTTTTGCCCTTTTTTCGTCGGGATTGAGTTTATGCCTGTACTAACACCACAAGGGATGGGGTAATATGGAGCGAGCGTACGTATATCTGGCGGAAAATACCCCATGTACTCAATGCTCCATGGGAGACTCAACATTGGCTAGCTACAGGTTTAAAGGAGAAGCATGTAGGTAACAATTTATCTACCCGTAGGTACATGTAAGATATGTACTTGGTTCACAAGAAATGACGTACTGACAATGATACTCGTAATGAGTACATGGAAATAACGAGATCTTACAAATATACCTATACGACCCGATGGCATTTAAGTTCTGAAGAGCTCATTAGAATTGGTCGGTAGGGAGTCCATTTTCGATATTGAATATTTCACCGTAACAGTCGTTAAATTTAATATTAAGGGAGGCCACCACTGGGGGATGATTCATCTCCGCGGTCGGTAGTTAGGTCACAATTTATTTCGGGCTTCTTATGCCTAACGCAATTTGTAAATAGTTCATTATGAGCCCTTAGGGCTTTGAAAACTTTCGAATCTGTATTGGTATTTTTACATTGGTTGCTACAATTTATTTAAAAAAATATCCGTTCTATAAGTAAGTACCAAGACCTTACTGTAACAATCGGCCGAACAAAAAATGATCATTCGACGGACGGATGTTTTGTTTCAAAAACGTACTACGTTTCCTTGCGGATCTGTCAAAGTCAACGCCTCCCATTTGTCTCGTCCGCGTCTATTTATGAACACTGTTGGTATCGTTTTTTGTTCGTTCGATTGTTATTGTAACCCATGAAACTGATATAGAAACTTTCTTGAATCACAGCAACACCGGTTCTATACCACCGGCCATTGTGGACAACTTTAGGGTAGGCTTATATCAACCTACGCGAGGGTCGATTGTGATGATGAGGTACTGATAAAAACTTGTCAGATCCTGTAAAGATATATTTTTTATCTTAACTGATAAGGCCTCCTAATGCTATACTTAGAGCCGAGGATCGCAAATTCATAAAGCGAGCATTCTTTTGAAGAGCATCTGCAAGTTGATTCTGATTTCTCAATAGAAATGCATGTACTAACTGTGACAAAGTCTTGTCATTCTATTTTAGGGTAGATTCTAGGCCCTTGTGCATAATCTACTAAATAACAATCATGGTATAATAATGTAGTCTAATATTTATTTATTACAACGAATGTATCATTGATCCTTCGATGAAATCGGTTTAAGCACCACTCATTCATCATTCACATCACATTACACCGACCGACGCTCTTATTATTCCAACGGAAATCGATAAAAGAGAGTTTGGCACGTACTTAATGACTGTTCGATGTCTTTTAATATGTTACTTATGCAGCTAAAGTTTTCCCGCTCACAGATATTGTATCCATGTAACTATTACCAAAATGATTATCATCTGGTCAACTTTAAATTCCTGTTGTGGTTTAATCTTGCGTGTCGGAGAATTATGTACCTATTTGGAGCAAGACCACTGTGTACTTTTTTACACAATCTCTACTCATTGAAAGTCTTCGACCACTCTTGATTTGTCGACCTCCGGCCATGTCAAGCCACAAATGACTCGCGTCGAACAAGGAATCCGGTAGTTCCACGGCTTAGCCATTCACACATTGAAAGTTAAAGTACTTGCACCATAAAACGTAAAATTAATTTCCAAAATCGAACCCCTTGGATCGACTTTCATTCGAACGCGCTACTCATTGCGCCACCGAGATTGGTACTTCTAAATGCTGCTGCATACAATCAACAACCTAAATGGGTTGACATATTAAATGGGCGGGTATAATAGGTAGTTTAGACAGATATTACTGCCGGCCACACGCTGCAACTACATTCAATTATGCTAAACTAGGCTACTCGCAGTAAGCCTGCGATTCGTTCGCGGGACTACCGCTTACTGAGATTTACCTGTAAAGGGGAACTGAATAATAATTAATTATTCTCAATAACACGTTCACTAAAGGATACCAAACGCGTCTTCATTTTTTTGCTCCAAGCCACTCACATATGCCCTTGGTGCATCCATTAACAAATTATTCGTTACAATTGAAGTCGTAGTTAAATACCACAGGCCGATGACGGGCAGCTTTTAATTAAAATTCTATCATGACACCATTTTAACAATTCTATTAAGAGCCATTATTAAAGGCAAGCGCGCGTACCGCTTTACTTCTAATAAAAATACACTAAACCCGTACAAATGATATTGCCTCCAATTACCACGTAGTCCCATGTGTATTACATTCGCAGAACCGTTCACGTTCTGCTCAAAGCAACATTTAGTCGAACAAAAAGGCGCCCATTCTACAGGTTTCAGACAATAAACATTTATCGCGAGAATCGGCACAATTTTCTTTACATCTGAACCTCATGAATGCTTGTTAAAATTTAAACATAAGCGAGGGCCAAAGCTTGACTTAATAAGCGCGCCTGTACGCTCAGCGTATTTTTGTCAGTGTTGCCAGGGATTCTAACTTTATAATTGTAATAATTTGATATTCATACTGTTAGTGTTTGTTTCTGTGAAATAGAAGTAGCAAGAACCTTTATGTTTCGGTTGTTTTGGGTTTGATAACCAGTTCGATTCAGTGAGAGTGAACGCTACCTCTGATACAAGGGTCGCGGGTTCAATCCCGGCACATTAAAAACATTTATGACATTGACATTCCTGTATATCGCTTCCCATCAACTACTATAAAAAAAAATATATCGGCCTGGGTGTTTTCTATGTATAATATGCATTTATCTAAAAAAAAGTATTTTAGCAAGTTTATGAGTTGTTTAGTACCCATTTTATATGCTTCAGCCAAGTTAGAAACTAGATGGCGCTGTATGGTCCTACGTGGCATGTATCTGAATAAACAAATTTTATTTTTTTCTTTCCTTTCCTGGGTTATTTATTTAGGTTTTGCGGTTACGAGTCACATTACGGAATCAATCACTGCATATCCATCCCTATCTTAGAAATCGACATGATGACAACTGACAAGTGATAATTTGACATAGGCTTCTCTTCCGCTTTCCATGGACAAGGAAAGAAAGAATGTTTATTAGGTATCAAGAAGCCAGTATGTTGTGCCACTATAAAGAAAAAACGCAAAATGGCATACGTTACATAATGTGTAGCATACAAAACGCGAGGCATCGCTCGCGCTCCAGACATTTAATTTTGTTTGCGAGGGCGTACTAATTCCACTGTCAAGTGAGAGTAACGTCCGGCTCAAACAGATTGTTTCAATACAACGTATCTATAACGAGAATTGTTTCGGAAACAATTAAATATAACGACTTATTTTGATTCAGGATCTTGTAATATAGTTTTGTTTAGGCACTTAATGGACTTGCCTAGAACCAGAACAGAGGACTCATCATCACCTCATTTGATTTCGATGCCTATAGAGCTTTATGAAGGTTTCGTCAGGTTATCCCCAAACTATTTTGTTAGCAAATTCCTAAGTACCTTTCTAAAGGAACTAGGGGTCAAATATAAGCTACATATTCTTAAAAATCGTGGGGTTTCCGGATATAGAATAAGATGACCCCACCTCATCCCGTGGTGGTAGAAGATGATTAAGGGAATATCGGGACAGGCAGCGTTTAGATAAACGCTGATGGGTACAAATAAAACTACTGCGGTCACCCACCCGCCAAGCGTGGTGACTAAGGCAAATTGGTTCAAATGAAAATCGTCATTGGGATAGGTCTATGTCTAGCAGTGAAAGTTTGCAGGCTAATACCGCTTACCATCAGGCGGGCCGGCAGCCATTTTCTCAACCCTAGTAGTATAAAAAAAATAATGATTATGGCGATATTCCTCTCTCTCTATTATATAACTCAAGACATGCCACGCTGGGCCACACAGCGCCATCTAGCCCCAAACTAAGCCGAAGCTTGTACTCTGGGTACTAGACAAATGATAAACTTACTTAGATATTTTTTTTTGTAAATAATTACATAGAAAACACCCAGACCAATACAAACAGACATGTTCATACAAATGTTTGTAATGTGTGGGGATCGAACCCACGACCCTTGGCTCAGAAGGCAGAGGTCACTACCAATTGAGCCACCGAGCCAGTCGGATCTTGCGACTATATTTCACCCGTAATTCAACTCAAAGTGCGCTTAGAATGACAACAAACTGTTTCAAAGCGAAAACCTCTTCCTAAATTAATATGCTCAGGGGAAGGACTGCCGGTTGGGTGCTCCATAAATAGGAAACGCTAGTGGTATAATATATATATATATGTGTGTATGTATTTATTTGTATCTTATTTTTATCATATTTTATTATTGTGTTTGAGATACGTATTGTGTTTTAAATTAACTTTGTCGCACACTACCATAAAATTTAAGAGAGGTAGGGCATAGCGAATCTTCGCTCGAATTGAGCCGCCCGTCCGGGGAAGGACCTCCACCCTATAGAATACCGCAGTCAAATGACCTCTGGGTCGTGTTTCTGCCGGTGAGTAGGGTTTCCGGAGCTCGTGGGGGGTTAGGGTTGGGCCGGCATGGCGGTGGCAACTGACAGGTAACTGACCAGTTACTTGCCCGTTGTCACAGCGACTTGGGCTTCTCTTTCGCTTTCCATCAGGTGTAGGGAAGCCATTATGTCGAGCCACTATAAAAAAAAAAAAAAAATAGTTTCTACTTATCCCAATGGTTGACTGGTAGAGAATGCCTATGTGGCATTAAGTCCGCCTTTTGTACACTACTTTACTGTGCAATAAAGATTAAATAAATAAATAGATATGCCGAGACGGGAGCCGCGGCCCGTGCGTGTGACGTGGGAAAACAAATTAGGACTTCAAGAGCAATGTATTCATGAGTTAGACAGAAAATTCTTAGTCTATATATTGCATAACAATTCACAATTCTTCCTAAAAGGATTGTGATGAAACTTCAATAAAACTTCTAGGCTTTGAAATCTAAGGTTTATATCACACTAGCTGTGCCCGCGACTTCGTCCGCGTGGAATAGAGTTTCATCCCGTTTGAGGTAGAATTGATCAAAATCGTTTCTTAGCGGATGCCTACGTTATAACATCTACCTGCATACCAAATTTCAGCCCGATCGGTCCAGTGGTTTGGGCTGTGCGTTGATAGATCACTATTTCAGTCAGTCACCTTTGAGTTTGATATATTTATATATATATGTGGGATCGTTGAAGTAAAACCTTCTCCCACATATATTTATTTATATCTATTATAGATAGATTGAGGATTCTTAAAAATAAACAGCTGAATTAAAAAAAAACTTAACTAAATATGCGGTACTGGTACGTATACGTACGTCGGAACACGTAAGTACATAGAAAAACCTAAATTTGTTTGCAGCCTTTGTCTTACTCAATTAATAGCCCAGCGGCCACACTAGCACGTGTCCAAAACGTTTTGGCCGCCGTGATAGAATGCAGAACAGACGATATGACGCGATAATGCGCGTTTTGACCACTAAAAATCGCCAGTGTAGCTGGGCACTAATATAAAATGTAACGGACTGATTAATGACATTTCGCAAACCAGTCTTACGAACCAAAATTGAACTCACTATTTTTATTGGCACTGCTATTTTATTAAACTATTTTAATTGTTTTCATGATGAAATAGAGACATTATTATCATCATGAGCCTGCAACCGTCCATTGCTGGATATGTTTATTTTTTTATACTTTAACGCACAAAATGGTACAAAAGGCGAGCTAAATGCTAGGAAGACACTCTACCAGTTAGCCCTTAGATCATTCAAAGGACAGTTTAATACATAGGCCTCACTCACAAGATATTAAACACAAGAGTCAAATTAATTGGACAACCAGAGGAATACTTTAAATTACAACGGAGAGATGCTTCTCTATTCCGTTTTATTTCGGTAACAATCAATAAAAGCGGCACGTAGCACTCGTAGTAGTCGTAGCAGAGTATTTCGGTGCTACGGCTACGATATGCTACGATCTACGAGGGCCGACGAGTCTTTAAATAGTTTTATTAGCTGCGGGCGTCGGGGATTTATGTTGGTCAATGAAACCCTTTTATATGGGCAGCTTACCCATGTTTTCATTTAGGAAGTAGGTACAGCAAAGGTAGATCTATGATAAGAACCTTTACTTCTCACCTAGAGGTAAAGGGTTAAATTCGGTATTGAGCTCTCAATATATTTTAAGAATTCTACCTAATCGCCTACGTATGGCATTTATTGTATTTTTTTATTTCTTATAGGTTTGCGCTTAGCCACCAATCACCTAATGATCAATGTTATGAAGTTATAAAATCGTATTAATTAATTACATAACCTGAACACAGACAAAGGATGATAACAGTAAAACATAATTGAGATGATAAGTATTTTATAACCACGGCCTTAAAAATAATTAGAGGAGGTAGATAGGTAGTAAATAGTATTTACTCGTAGTACCGGATTCAGTGGATAGGACTAAAGCTAGATGTCTGTGATAAACCCAATTCAACGCGGCTGAACTGATAAATGCAGAGTACTGGATATTTACGTGATTGGATATTTGTTTGTCCAATTAAATCGTTCCGATGGAACTGAATCCGTAATTTCGTTGGATGCTGTTTCTATTAAATTATTCTAAGCCAATAAATAAAATATAAACTTAAATAGGCATGGTACTTTTGTAGACTGGAATTGTCACCCAATAGCGATCTACAAATGGTCGACGTCTAAGGGACAGGCCGAAGAAAAGATGGCCTGAAAGTTTTATTTAAAAAAGGTACAAAAGATCACCTCAACCTTTCTATCTTACTATTACCGATGACGGGTAGCAGCGTCACCGGAGCGAGAAACTACGCCCTGCGATTGCCAACCCGCCTGCCCAGTAGCGTGGTGATTGTGGGTATAACCTCCAGGTGTTTGCACTTAGTGGCGAACAACTGGAGAGGCCTATATCCAGCAGTGGACTATAATAGACTGATGATGATGATTTGGTGTAGATACAATAAAGAGTATCTATCTATATAAATCCACAAAACAACATTTTCCCAAATGTACAAGTTTCATTTTCACAAAGCTTGAAAATGTTATCGGACTTCATTTATTATTAACAAACAAAAACAAAGATTACAGTTACCGCCCCAAATGGCTTCCTTTCGCTTCGAAATTACAATCTCTGTGAATTCGAAAAAATATTACCAAACTTTTGCCTCTCAAACTCTTGGTAAACAATTCTTTATTTTCTGGCACGGCACAGTTTATACACATAGCTTACTAAACAAAAATACTATTTCAAATCTTTGACATGTAACAAATTATATCTAAAATTACTTAGGTCTTTTTAAATTCAGAATAAAGTTAACAGGTAAGACGATTGATAGCAAAACTCATTAGGTACTCAGCGCTACTACATAACATCATGTCATGTATCTTACTGTCTACCAGTCTGTTAAACTTTATCCGGTGATTAGAAAATCCTTAGTGAATGTTTAAGTAATATACCTACTTCAATTGTTAAAGATGAACGTGTCATTGCATTACTATATTTGTTCCTATTTTTACTATTATTGACATTATTAGTTACTATTATTGGTTTTAATATTTATGCTCCAAAAAGACTGATTTTTTTATTTCATTTAGATAGAAAACATATTTTACTTTATTGACAAATCTACACAACATTTAAAATAATAAACATAAAAAAGGTTAGAACTAAAAAGGCACACAGTATAATTAAAAATATTGCGTAAACTATAGGCCAAACCTAATTATGACGGTTCAGATTAAAATAATAAACAAAGATATAGATAGATACTACTTCATGATTGCTTCATGGTACAGCCTGTTATTTTATAATTCATTTCATCATTGCCTAATTAATAGTTTTGGACATAATTTTGTCGAATTGACCGACACCAAAAACCCAAAGTACCTCCTTTGTTTGTAATTGTTTTATACAAAACTTTCTTTATGAACTTTGGTAGTTAATAATACAAATTTTCTTCTTGTACGTAAAAAAGCCAAAGCTTTGATATAAATTAGACTCGATATAAAGGAAAAGTAAAGTTATTCCGTAAAAGAAAAAAGTACCTAACATCAAACCGTTTTCCAGTGAGAATTTTATTTCCCTCGGATCTTATTATTGACTAATGGTTATTACAGAAACAAGTTCCAAAACTGTTTCGTATACAAGATAAATTATTAGACGAGTTGTGTTAAGTTTTTTGCGAAAGTGTGCAAACTTTTGCGAAGTTTTAAACACTTACCAAGTGGATGAAACTTCCGAATCAGGCACGTCCACGTGAAAACAAAGTTCGAAGCATGTCACAAATCACTGTTCCGTGTTGTTTAAAATGTTTTTTGTGTAACATGTTGTGGTATTTCGGAGTGCATCGCGAGTGGGGTGACCGCGGGCGGCACAGGCGACCCGCCGGACCGACCGATGGCGCGCGACTGAACGAGGCAGCCGCGCGCTACCATCTATTTTATATAAACGGCTTTATATACCGATTTATATATTTACCCGCACTCATACATATTTAACTTTTTTCCCATTTCACGTCGTTTATTCGCCGTATGTAAGGCGCGGGCAGTGTGTGTGTGCTCCCACCATTCGAACCGAACGCCTCGCGTCTATTTGCGTGTTTTTTAGAAAGGGTAAGCTTTTATACCTTCCTTTCTACTATTTCGCTCTGTAGTTGAGCGTCGCTGTGAATGCCTCACCGCGAAATATTTCGTTTCGATTTATGAGTTTCGTTTTTGTGAGTAATATTTTTTTGGTTGGAATGTTTTATCAATTTGGAGTAAAGGCTCCGGTGGTTGACTGGGCACTGGGAAGCTTTTACGCTCTTGTATTGGCGATGCGATATTAAATATCTCGAGCGCTTTTATTCATTTAAGTGGGCATAGCTATCGAATGTTTTGATCGACTAATTCTTACGCTCCGGAAAACCTTTTTAATTAAACAGGATTCGAGCGTTATGTGTACAGACCGTGGCCTCAAAAACATTATTGATTTCCATTATAACGCCGCTTCTAGACATATTCATAGCCTCTCCAATTGTTCATCCATCACTATGATCGACCAGCTTTTGCCTACCATCTCGTGCAAATCGTCACTCCATCTGATCTGAAGGAGACGCCTTCACACTACGCTTGCCGAGATGCAGTAGCCTAGCGTTCCAGGACTAGTTACCCCAATAGATGTCAGTTTTGCAATTGAACCAACCTACTTCGACTAGTAATCTATACCTATATCGGAGCGGCACTATGGCTGATGTGATTGGGGGTAATCTGTGGGCTCAACATAGGCTTTGATTATTTTAACGTTGTTTATGGTTTGACGTTTGTGGACGAACGTCAAACGTATGTTACAGATGTCGGTTGAAGAGACATGAAAGATGGCTGGATGGATGGATGGATGGATGGTACTGCGCGCGTACGCCGACGGTTACATTAGCTTGATTCGCTCGAGCCGCCCGCGCCATCGTGTACACACCTCGGAATAGGAAGCTAATCGTTTTACATCGCGCCTCATGTGTGCTGTTTTAGTTATAAAGTGACACAAACAAATAAAATCAAGTAGCTTTTGGTGCTTATGTTTCAACGATCCTGCGATGCGTGTAGATAAAGGCCCTGCACTTGAATAATCCCAATGGCGTCACTCCGACATATATTTTTAACAAAAATACCTTAAGTATCATCAAACCTTTAACTGTTAACATTTAACACATTTCTAGTCGCAATTACCGAATATCTCATAAACGTTTTCGAACATCTACGTAAAAGTAATGTAATAATTTAATAATTAACGACCTAATCCGTCAACTTGTCATTCCCTTATTACTCTCATCCCCGGAACTGAAAATTAAAGGGAAAAGGGAAGTGAGGAACGGAACGTGCCACGTGTTTCATTTAGCTAGCTATGTTTTGTTCATTTGATCACATTCAATGTCCATGTGTATGAAGGGATCATCGAAATTATTTTCAACTCAATTAAATGGTGTTGCGATGGGGTGATGGGATCACTTATTTGCCGTTTGCCCCTTCAATTAGATAAAAAGTCATTGTGTGATGGTCTCGGATGCGCAATGGTTAGAGCGTAAGCCGTAAAGTGAATTTTCTGCGTTCGATTTTCAGTCGGGTCAATTTAAGAAATGGTATTTTCTGAATCGTCTAAAGTGTGGGTGTTTTGGGACACGAAATCTTTGTTAGAATCGGTGTGAATTGTCTGGCGCATTGATTCATTTATATTCGCATAAGTTTTATGATCAATTGACATACTTTTAAGTAAGTCGTGACGTCACGAATTTTGACGGCCAACTGAATATATTATTCGGTTTTAATAAAATTAAAAATCTGACTTGTAGGTACATCAATACACTTAGCAACTAAGATGTTCCGATATTAAACGACGTCTTCTTTTACTGGTATTTAGAAATTTCCTGCGTCTAGTGGCCACATTCCTCTTCAAAAGAATTTATATTCAATATAAATATTTAAAAGTTTGAGTCGACCATACATTGGTATAACTAAAACAATCTGATCAAGTGTTAAGCTAAAGAAAAAGGAATGTTTTTATCAAACGATCTCGAACAGTTGAGTACAATGACATCGCAGCCTTAATTTAACTCAGAGATCATTAATCGAAATGGCACAATAGAGATGTTGACACCAGGCTCCATAAATTCAAAGATACTAATCTTCTGAAATACAACACCGTGTAAGGTCGGAAAACCGAGATATATGTTTTTTTTATTGTATAAATTATACAAGAAAAGGCATTACAAACTTTAAAATTTATTACCTAATGAATATGACTTTTGATTACATTTGTTTGCGAATGTGAAAAGTCTTTTATCTATATACTTATAATAAATCTGTAGAGAGGTCAATTCTGTACATAAAATATTTTTTCAAAATAACTTTCAGGGGGTGATAAGTGATCGATACTGATACCAAAAATGCAATCAGTAAAATTTTTGTCTGTCTGTCTGTCTGTCTGTCTGTATGTTCGTTATAGAAAAAAAACTACTGAACAGATTTTGACGAAACTTGGTACAATTATTCTTCATACTCCTGGGCAGGTTATAGGATACTTTTCATCACGCTACAATCAATAGGAGCGGAGCAGTGACGGGAAGTGTTGGGAAAACGCGAGAAATTTAAACCTGTATGTTTGAACGCGCATTACGCGAAAACTACTGCATAGAATTGAATGCGGTTTTCACCAATGTATTGCTAGAGGTCTAACTTAAAACTTAGGCACAAGGTATAGATGGGTATTATATGGAAGTCCGTTATTTTTGAAACCCGATATCCACGCGAGCGACGCCGCTGGCACAGCTAGTTTTAAATACGTTTTATCCGCCATTCACAAATAGGTATGTATAGATGGATTCCATGCAATGAGCTTTCAACACCTACTTTTCCAAATGGATATGACTTCTTGAATGTAGTCTCTATGAATGGAGGACCTTCAAGAGGCGAGCTTACAAATTTCTTAAGTGCCGGCAACGAACCTGTGACCCCCTGCGATTCGCGGTGGCTATGGGACTGAAGTGATGACTTACCTTCAAATAACCTCCAAATCCGTTCTAAGGACGCCTCTGATATAAAGAAAAAATATATAATTAAAATATAATATTGTTGTGTGCAACAAAACAAGTGATACAAAATCAACATCATCATCAGCCTATTACAGTCCACTGCTGGACATAGGCCTCTCCAGTTGTTCGCCACTTAGGACAAACGTCTGAAGGATATACCCGTAATCGCTACGCAGGCGGGTTGGCGATCGCAGGGCATAACTTCTCGCTCCGGTGACGCTGCTGCCCGTCATCGGTCTATGGTATTTAGCTACGCCTTCAATTGTGATGGTTATACCGCCACCAGTCGGTTGCCAGCGCCTCGTTTGTTATTCGGCAGGATGCACCACGAGCAGGTAAGGTTGGCTTGGAGTATAATGTACTATTATATCACATGATAAATTACTGTCCTAGTTGGTCCTAGTCTGCTGTCACGTTTATGAAATCATACTGTACACACGGCCGCAGATTAAATCTTTCAAAATATCTCTATGCATAATGCACTCACTCACGCTATACATTAAAAATTTAATTGAAAATTGTTTAGAGAAGACAGTAATGGTAGGTTGATATGTACTTAAAAGTAATTTGGCAGAGTATTCCACGTAGCATTACCTTGTACTCGTATATGTCCGAAATGCCATAGACAAAACAATGGCATCAAAGTGTTAATTAAATGCCATTTGCACGGCCAATGAATGAATCAACCAATATTTGGGTCTGACTGTACTCTCAGTATGTTACAAAACGCCAAGGGACTACATACCAATTTATTATTCAATTTGTATAGTTCGTCTGTGAAACAGGAACAAACTAAGTAACAAGCTCTCGGATTTAGTTATTTAGGGTTGGAAAGTTCCCGGAATGCTGCGATTAATATAGGCACCGGCTAAGTGCACCATGCATCAGCATACGTGTCGAACTGATAGATAGATAGATAGATATTCTTTATTGCGCATCATACCATACAATTGACTTTAAACTAGGTATAACAGACACTTGTTGCACAATTTAAGCAGCCTTATCGCTATAAGCGATCTCTTCCAGACAACCTTAGAGTAGAGGATAGTTGAAAAATAAAGGGGGTGAGGCTCATTTTGAAATCGGTTGTATATAATTGTTTTAATTATAGAATTGGGTGTTTTCTATGTATAATATGTAGGCTATTTATTTATCTACAAAAAAATAGTATGTATGTAAGTTTACAAGTTGTCTAGTACCCATAGTACAAGCTTCGGCTTAGATTGGGGCTAGATGGCGATGAGTGGCTCAACGAGGCATGTATTGGGTTATTTATTTAATATGAGTTACCATCATTAGCCTACAAACGTCCACTGCTGGACATAGACTTCCCGTAATGACCAATTTGGGGGGGATAGTTAGCACGCTTGGGCGGGGTTTGGTGAAGTAGGTTTGGTAGTGCCCAGGTAAGCGCTGCTGCCGATTTCGTGATATACCCTTAGTCGTCTCCTACGACACCCACGGGATGATATGGGTGGTTCTATTCTAAATCCGGAAACCACAGGGATATCAAGCAAAAAAGTTGTTTTAGTTGTAATGGGACTGCGAAAGTTTAAAGTCTAATACAAAACTTTGTAAACAACATTCAACTATATTCAACTTCTAACTGGTTTCTCAAAATACAGGCATAGCCTAGTTTGAGAACCTCTGTACATTTTTCTAAGTAACTCTGTAATACACTAAATTTATTGCGTTAGATTATTATGTAATGTATTTTATGTGCAATAAAGATTATTATCATTATTATATTCACTCTAGCTATAAAGAGTTCAAACTATGTAGTACCCACCCTTCGGAAGACAGAGAGAGGGAGGGAGATAGCAAGTCAAAAAATCCTACCTACCTTTTGTTAGTAAATACTTAGCATTTACTATTTTAAAAAGAAAACCACCCGTAGAAAGAGCGAAACCTTGCAATTCGTTTTCGTTCATCCTCTTAGCGTGTACAGTCAGAGGCGACACGAACAAAACTTCTATTCTAAAATAGACGAGTATAAAGTTTTAGCATCACTCCAAAGAAAAAAGAAAGTCTCATTATTGTACCAGTTCCTATATTAAATAAATAACCCAAGAAATGGGTTATTTACTTTAGTTACCTATTTAAATAGCTGGGCCACACATCGCCACCTAGCCCCAAACTAAGCCGAAGCTATGCAATGGGTACTACACAACTGACAAACTTACTTAGATTCTTTCTTTTTTTTTGTAAATAAATTCATATGCATTGTAAAACACCCAGACCCATATAAACAGACGTGTTCATGAACAGAAAATTATATGTTTTACTGTGCGGGAATCGAACCCACGACACTTATCTCAGAAGGCAGAGGTCACTACGCTTCGGTTAGCGGCCCCGAGGTAGAAGACGACGCGAGCCCTCGGGAACAGTGCACAATGGCGTCGTGCACCGCAAAATACCACACCTTCCTCCCGAGGTATGCAGCCCACGCTGGTCAGTGCAGTACTACTACGCTTTGGGGGGTTGCCTCAAGTCCTGGGCGTCCCCCCACTCAGCCTGAGTGCTTCTAACGGACTACTGGTCGGGTGGTAGTAGTGAATATTCTCCGCTAAATAGGAGTGAGCCCCATAAAACTCAATTGTCCCGTACCCAGCCCTTCAAACCTATTAGCAATTATGGCCTGTTCCGGGATTCGCACCAATAACCTCATGTATATAAGTGCCACCAATAAATCATCGAAGCAATAAATAAAGTCTCCTATGTTCTTCTAGAACATTTCTTGGACTGTACCAGAGTTGGAGCACGTCTATAGATACTCTTGTTTATATATATCATACCTCAACATAGATAGGTACCTACGTAGCGGGCAGTAATACCAGTTAGTCCATTTCAAGCTTTCTTTGAAACCTTTCCCGGCAGAAATAGTTGCAGCTCATAGTGAATTTCAACTGTATTGTTCTCAGTAATTACGTGGTTCAACTGCTTTAAAAACTGACTGTTTAGCTCCGAAAGGACTTTCCAATCTTAGTATTTAACGTTTATATTTTCAAACATTCTCATTTTCACTACATGTCCAATCATCTCCTAAATGTTGATAAGGGGTCTCTTAACCTCCTGAGGCTCAGTATACTTTAAAAATTCGATGACTTTAGGAAATCGTCTGTTCTGCTGTCACAACAACAACACAACTAGACCAAGAACAATTGTATTCAGTCAAACAACTATCATCCTTATCAGCCTGTCCCAGTCAGTTTTCTCCAGTTGTATACCACTTTGGGCAAACACGTGGACACGCTCTACCCGTTATCGCCACGCTGGGCAGGCGGGTTAGCGATCGTAGGGCTCCTTGCTCCGGTGACGCTGTTGCCCGTCATCGGCCTGCGTTATTCAGCTACACCTTCCACCGTGATGGTTATACCACCATCAGTCGGTTGCCAGAGCTTCGGTTGTTATTCGTCAGGATGCCCCACGAGCAGGTGGCTTAGAGCGAAAAGACATTCAAACAAACAATCTATCAACAGCCTTGGTCCATTCGCTGCTGAACTATTCAAACACTAATGCGATAAAAAACCACCACCTATACAAGAATAAACCGTAATGTAACAATCTTTTCGTTTGCAGTGGATTAGACAATGAGGATAACGGAACTCTTGTTAGTGGCACTAATACCCCTTGGTCGTTACCACGACAAAATGTTTTTCTTGTAATTACTGAGTAAAGAACATGTAGTACTATCATCCATCAAAATCTCAGTGTCAGCGTAATCGGTGATAACTAGGTAGTCTATCATTATTATCACAGCACAGAGTAATTAAGCGAACGGACAGGGATACCGAATTTGAGGTCTCTTTCTGCTAATGCCAAGTGACACTTATTTACATAGTTTAAACAAAGCTTTTGTCGCTTTTGTGGATTCCTTAGAGATTTCTGTTCCCATAAAGAGCTTAAAGGCATGTTCTGCTTAGATGGGCGGCGTCCTCAATATTATTTGTCCAGCATTTCACATTATCCAACCAGGCCAGTTTCTTTTGTCTTCTACTTCTCTGCCCCTCTAAACTACTATCTAAGTAGTTTATAAATAAATAAATGTTATAAATACACGTTCGTGCATACGTGTTTGTAGTGTGTGACGACCCATGCCACGACCACTGAGTTCCCTACCACCAAAATCGAAAACAGTCGTTCGTTGAACGGATCGCGTACTTTTGCACCATAAATCCCTCCCATTTGTCCCTCCCGTGTTCGAACATACGAACTAAAATTCGTCAAAGTCCATTTTCATTAATTTTATTCATATTGCTATAGTGCTAAAGTACGCGATCCGTTCAACGAACGATCGTTTTCAATTTTGGTGTAAAGGGCCCTGTATCGGAGCACAGGCGGTTGCATTCACTTTCACAGAACCAAACTGGTATTACATGATTACGTTACATTACAACCTACATAACGATAAAAAGAAAGAAATAAAATACATCGACCATGCGTCCCGTCTAATCAAATTCAAAGGAACAGATCAAAGGTCCCAATTCTATATATATAAAAGAACATGTCCTGACTGAACAAGCAACGCAGAGCCGAAACCGCTGAAGCGAATGCAACGATACATTTATGACGTGCGCCTACGTCCGCCCCGCTAGGAAGGGATTTTTCGAAATTCACCTGCTAAAGGGGTAAAATAGGGGTTTAACGCGGGCGAAGCCGCGGGCACAGCTAGTCTAAGATCTATCTTCATTGTCACCCGCAATACTGTGCCCCGAATGTTTTTCTTAAGCAGCACGAACACAGCGTATTTCTGTTATCTATTTTTTGTCTACGTGTGCCGTTCGGTTGCTAGTAAATTACTCTGCTTTCAACGTACTTGTGCCTTTTCTTGGCATTACTCTTAGCTGAATAGAAAAAGGCATTTCGAAAATGAAACAAATGCATTTCTTATCCCCTTTTTATTCCATTGGATTTTGTAAATGCGTTAATCATCGCGATAACTTTATTCAGGAACTGTTTCCAGTGTGTGTTGCAATGCTATATAAAGTACGTAAGTAAATATAATTTAAAAAATGATATATTTATCTCAGGTTTCAAAACTAATTTAATGTGTGTAAAATAAAGGTTATACCTACATGTAAATATTAATTTTAATTTATATAGAAATATTCATTACACAACGTTAGATGGTCATCAATCGGATCATAAAACCAAATTATGGTAATTTGATATTTCAATTACGGATTTCAAAATCAACGACCGTACCACAAATATTAGTGTCGGTTAATAAAATTATTTAATAGTTATAACATTATGATGATAAATCTTGTGGTTTTTCTGGTACATAAATTCCAAATGATCTATGAAAAATGTATTATTTGATACTAAAAGATTTTGAGTTTTTCTCTCTCTAACTCTGTCATTAGTGTTAAAACACGTAGGTAACACAAAAGTATTGTACCAAAAATGTACTTTTTACCATTCTATTTCATATGTAAGTAAACAGTTGGAAAAAGACACAAATAATCATAATTTATGTACAAAAATTCTAAAAATATATTTTATTTGTGCTCCAAAAATGTATTATTAAATTATTCGATTTCACGCGCCGCAGTTTCACTCATGAATCATGATTTACAACACCCATTATGGAGTTTCCATGATTTACACGTATAGCACAAACAAGTATTAGGTATTACCCACTCAAAAGTGCACGAAAAATGGATCATTAAATTTCGGTAATTTGTTGAAATGAAATTTTCATGACAATAAACGTGCAAAAAGAATTGAAACTGTTCTTCATCGTAAACATCGTAATTATATAGGTACGTAGGTACCTACTCTACATTCACATGCTACTCCAAAACATCATTATGATGAAGATTATAATTAACATAACATTATATTATGTTGTAATGGTGTTTTGTTTTACTTATAATTCGACTAATTGTTGAAATTCTGGTATTCAGAGCATAAAACCATTTTACTTAATTTGCAAAAGCCTGCTTCTGTCAATACAATACCAGTGGTTTCCTACAGCTAAAATATACATAGAAATTCTTATTTTCTTCATATTACAAATGAAGGCTTAGTTTGGGATCCCCATCCAGTCCCAGCCGAAGCTTGTACTATGGGTACTGGACAGCTACTTACTTAGATCCTTCTTTTTCTAAATAAATACGTAATATTAATAATGCAATACAAATAGAAATGTTCATGCACATAAATGTTTGTATGGGGATCGAATCCGCATAAAATCTATTCTTCTTATTATTTGTTTATG
The DNA here is from genome assembly GCA_031163375.1 of Conogethes punctiferalis. Taxonomy (NCBI): domain Eukaryota; kingdom Metazoa; phylum Arthropoda; class Insecta; order Lepidoptera; family Crambidae; genus Conogethes; species Conogethes punctiferalis. Next base: position 7,237,292 of record CM062093.1, read on the forward strand.
ATCTGGAATCCCGGGCAACAAGGTACGTTTGTGTACGGACATCACTCTATACTGTACCCGTATTGTTATTACAGCGGCCTGGGAACTCGTTTCGTTCTGTTAACGAAGTCCGCCCTTTATTGCACGCAGAGCATTTTTTCCATAAGGATTATAAAGCTGGTTGCCGCGCCAGAAAAACAGCTGACTCCATGATCTGCGCTAAGCTGGCCGAACCTTTTAATACGAAATGAATGGAGCCATTGTTCATATTTAAAACGGGAATAATAATGTACATTATTTCCAGGATGAGACGAGGTGTTCTGTACCTAACTAAAACTACCGGTCTCATTTTTTGTCACTTTCAGGCTGGTCGAATATTTTTAAGACACAGTTTCTTTACGTCATTCATTGTGTCCGGCCGTATAGCTCAATCACACTGTTCTATTAGACGAACTTTGACGATTAAAAATTCCTCATAGTTAGATCAATCTAACAGTTAGGATTCTTGGTTCCTCGTAGGCATGTCTATTTAAGCCAACCAAGACGAATTATAGACGATCGACGATATGACGAAGATTTGTTTTGTCCGATTGCCCAGTTTAATATAGGAGTTAATCCATATTCATCCCATGCCGTCTTATCCAGTCGTCTTTATAGTCGATCGCCCATTTTAATAGGAGTAATTCCTATTTCATTGTATGACGTCTCATCCATCCTATTTTTTTTTGATACTCAACCTTCAGCGCATCCTCCGTATAAAGGTACTTCCACGTTGATAGACATTAAGACTATTAAGGCGTGTATTGTATGTAACATGCTCCTTGTGAGCTGGAGAGGTTCTGTTCAACCACAGTAAATATAAAAACAGTATTACAGTGTCTTTGACTGACCGTCGACCTGTCGGCCGGCAGAGGTACCGCTGGGGAGACGAAGTGGCGAAGGACCTGCGTAAGATCCAACAACTGGCGTGGTAGCAGGACAGGCAGAAGAGGAGATCCTTATTGTTGGAGGCCAAGACTTATTTTGGGTTAGTAAGTAAGTATTACTTAGTAAATAGTTTCCTACGAGAGGATAGAGCGCATAAAGGGCCGCTTACATGTCATCATTTTGTTATATGGTTAGTTGTGCTTAGGGGAGGTAAATATGATGATGATGAATCAGATATACGTATCATACCTACCACGTTCATAGTAAAACTATTGTCACTAAAATCAGTACCTACTATACTGATTGAGAGCCTTTATAAATACATAATGTAAACAAAAAATAAAGCATTTATTCCTATGATATATTATTTCTCTCAGTCATAAATATGGACAAAAATAACAGCATGTTACAAATTTAATCGTCAAACTTACATAACATACACGTCGCGAATGAATCCAGAGTTCGGTGCAGGGCAATGCGACCACAATTTTGTTAGCAAAACGCGGACAGGCCTCAGGAATGCCGGCCGACAATAGAACCGGTTCACTGATTCAGCAAAGGATGCATGCGCTAACATTACACACCACACTACACTGCTTTTACTAAACCGTAAATGCAATTCATATCTGTATTAGGTACCTAAGTATAATCCATTTAATCAATTTTGTGTAGTTTCCGGATTTCGAATATACGACCCCATCTTATTCCGTAGTGTCGTAGAGGACAATTATGGGAAGCCCGGGATAGAGAAATGTGGCGTGAACTAAAGGAGGCCTACGTTCAGCAGTGGACGGACCAAGGCTGTTGATTGATTGACTGATGGGAATACATATCAAGAAACAAGCAACAGCGTTGCCTGGGTACAAATAAGACCTACTGCGGTCACCAACCCGACTGCTAAGCGTGGTGACTTAGTACAAACCCCCCAAATGACAACTGCCATTGGAGGAGACCTGTGTCCAGCAGTGGACGTTTGCTGCGTGATAATAATGATGATGATGATATTTTAATGCAAACATTTTCTATGCAATTAGCATACTGTATAATTCATTGCTTCTGTGGCTCCGCTTGTGATACTCACGAAGTTGCTACAACTTAAGCTAACTTACTCTCCTACTTCCACCTAAAATTAACTAACATAATGCTGTACCAACAATGTATGAGATCTTATTAATCTGTGTAAAGAAAAGTCATTTGCCGAATCCCGAGTGTTTCACGGAGTGTATGGGGGTGACCAGCCAGGCGGGTAAATCCCATCATCGGCTGAAAATCTCAAGAAGTATTTGATTTTTACGATACCCAGTGTATGAAGTTTACTTCATCATCATCATCAGCCTCTAACTGAACATAAGGCTCTCCAATTGTTTCGACACTGATCGATCTTGAGCTTCTCGCATCCAGCACTTGCCATTATTACCTAAGCCTCGAGTGCCTAGTAGTAACAAACAAGTCTCACGCTCAGAAAAACAGCTGGGAGCTCGTCCGAAAGTACTAGAGAAATTTATGATGTACTGCCTCCCCATGCTGTCAGCAGTGTCGTTTCAAATTTACGAGGTCGCGGTTGTCGTATACCTACGCCTCCGACAGGCAGCGCCGAGCTCCGGCCGACGCATCGATCACTCTTTATTACTCATCGGCCCTCCACACCGCCCCGTATCGATTGCCAATACGATTTTATTAATTGACGAGATGATTTGATTCGATTATGGACACTTTTCATTGGCGGGAAGGAGCAATTGCGTATTACTCGTAATATCGACAGTTTTAATAGGGGCGAAGCGCATCTTTGACTCTGAACTAGAAGAGGGCAAGTGGAAATAAGGCGGACTACCCCTCCGGTACAAAGACGTCCAAAAGTGACATATGAAAAGATCTTAAATAAAGCCCCCTCAATAGGAGCGCGAGGCGTCGAAACGCACCCTTACTTTGTATCGAATTAATGTCATTATATCATCATTATAATATTCAACGGGTATGGCCTCCCCTGAAGAATGGTAATGGTAATTCTCTGGGCTATGTCGGTGAATTCTGTTATCAGAATGACATGTATACGATGATATATTTATACATAGGTAATTATAATACTAACGACCCGCTCTCGCTTCGCTTCAGATATGATTCGCTTTATAAACATTAGCCAAATCCGTCCATGCGTTCTTAAGTTTTAGCTTAGCTCTCTTAGTGAGATTAACGAACAAAAATTCATTTTTATATATAAGATAAGTAGATTAGAGTGCAGATAACTGCTCTAGGCCAAAAGACAACACAACTCTCACCTCACATCGTACTCTTGTATCTCATTTAATAGCCAGATGAAACTTACAAGCAACGGTTATACGATAGCTCGCCGCTAACTATGCCGGCCCACACGTCATTACGGCGTAGTGGCGATGCAACGTCAGTAGTTTTTGCGTTTGTGAACATTTCGGAAATTCGCGCAAAAGTTGCATACGTAAAGTTCCGTTACGTCGAAATGGCCAGTGCGCCGTTGTCATATTTCACAGAGCCGGATGTTGTTTCCAGCAATACGTTTTTTTACTTACAGGTATTTTTATGGAAATCTTGAATCATGAAGAGTATTTTATTGAAGCCTGTTATCGCGCCAATATTTTACTTTTCATTAATAACATAATGTTTACAGGGTGTAATGGCAGATATTTTATAGACAAAATAATCGTGTGAATCAAAGAAGTCCCACTCGTATCATCAAAATGTTAACATTACCTATTTATTCAACGTATGGTGCGGTCTCTTCGATTTGCTAAGCGTATGTAACAAGCTTAACTATAGTACTCGGTCACCTCATGCAATGATTCATCCGACCGATTTCGGCCATGGCTACATTTCCTAAAGTACGAGTAAATACATTCTTTACTCTTTCTATATATACCTACATATTTTTTATATTGTAGGTACTCACTTAGTTATCAAGGAAATACTTGTTTCTTTTAGTCGAATGCTTTGATACTCGCTAGCTCAGTTAAAAACAGAAAATGTATATTCTTCAAAGCGCTCCAACGTTTTCTAAAAAGTGAAGCATGCGCAAATAAACCAACTTTTCCTTCTAAAACCAGCTTAAAGTTCTGCCGTGAAGATTTAAAATCGAGCTAGTGCAAGTAAAACGTTGCGGTTGCCACGTTTTAATGGTAACATGTGTTATTTTTAATTATGTAGATTGAATCTTTTATTCTAACTTCTTGTTCAAATAATGGGATCGGGTGAGTAAGGTATAAATGCGACACTGGTGTGTTATATTGTTTTGCCGGTAACCGTTAAAGAACGTAAGCAATAAATAAATATCAGACACCATCACATATGTACAGCCAAAAGAACTATGAATACAGTTTAGAACTATTGAACTTGTAAATTTCGCGCTTCGTGTCATAATATTGACATGTGAGACATTGAGTTTTTAATAGCTTTTGAGTGTTGCTCCCATCCCAAAGTAAGTAGCTTGCGTACATACACGAAAATATGTTTAATGCTTATTCCCTTTTTACTTAATGGTATTTTATATCTATATGTTCATTGCGTATTCAAAGGGCAGTAGGCGACAGATAAAAGATTAAGCCTGAACTCGAATAATCTACATCAGACAATGATTAATTCAAGAAAATGTTATTTACGACACTACTACATCAACGAAGAGGAATTTCAGGTAGATGAGACATAGCAGATTCAATTTCCCTATCGAGAAGGGAAGGCATCCGTCAGCACACTCTGTTGCTGCCGATAACTGCCGCTTATCGACATGACTGATCGCTCTAATAACTCTTATATAAACGCGGTACACTTATTTATCAACCAATTGGACTGGAAAATAAATCTAAAGATGAAACTTTTCAAACAAATCGTGACTCCTTTTTTAATAATAGCATAGTGGCTTTCTTTCGTCCCATGTAAAGATAAAAGTAGCCCGGGAAAGCCTAACAAGGGACGGGAAACCTTAGTTTCCAGTCAGTCATCACAGCCTCACATACTGGCTGAAAGATTTTTTTTAAAATCACTACATAGTATAAAACAAAGTCGCTTCGTGTCCGTCCTTATGTATGCATAGATCTTTAAAACTACACAATTTATATTGATGCGGTTTTTTTTAATATCTAGAAGGTTTATACGTATAATACCGAAGCGAAGTGAGATGGTTGAGGCGGGTCGCTAGTTAATAAATAATCCGAGATTTACCAAAGAGCGTAATCTAGTTCCAAAACAAGGCAAAGCTTTTACTACGAGTATGGAAAACTAGACAACTGACAAGTTCACTTTAATACTTATTTTTATAAATAAATGCATATTCATCATCATCATTAGCCTGTCAATCAATCAATGTCAATTGTCATCTGGGGGCTTTGCCTTACCCACCACGCTCGGCAGCAGGTCGGTGATCGCAGTAAGTTTTATTTGTGCCCAGGTAAACGCTGCTGCCCGTTGTCGATGTTCCCTTAGTCGTCTTCTACGACACCCATGGGATGAAATGGGAAATTACTTTTAATTGTGCTGGAACCACGACATTTGGGTAAATTGGGGTATTTTTAGACAGTTAAGATAGTAAAATGCTATTGATAAACATTGTACCGTTATTTTATCAAATTTTTATTCAACTTAAGCCTAATTGTTGTGTGCCAGGATCGTAGCAAATGGAAGGACGTGGTCTCTGCCTACCCCTCTGGGAGAAAGGCGTTATGTATGTATGTTAAGCCAAACTAAATAAAACAGATTAAACTCATCAAGATATTTCTTCAGTATCGTGCCTATTACAGGACTTATCTTAACTAATATTATAAAGCTGAAGAGTTTGTTTGTTTGAACGCGCTAATCTCAGGAACTACTGGTCCGAATTGAAAAATTCTTTTTGTGTTGAATAGACCATTTATTGAGGAAAGCTTTAGGCTATATAACATCACGCTGCAAGTATTAGGAGCGAAGAAATAATGGAAAATGTAAAAAAAAACGGGGAAAAAATAACTATTCCACGCGGACGAAGTCCACGAAGACGAGCACAGCTAGTTTGTATATATTTTTTCTATTTTCTTTATCGAAAGCACACGCGGCGGTGACCTCATTCCCTTTTTCGTTTGAAGAATACTTTACGTCAAATTGAACCCATTAGAGTAAACGTGTTTTTCGGAAAGGATAAGTCTCGATTGATGGTGTCGAGGACAGAGTTATTTTAGGGTATCTGAAGCGGTATTTTAGCGAACACTTGTGGTAACAAGAGCGTCTGCCTAATAGTAATATCTACAATTAACTCTCTACATTAGAATAACCAATATTAAAAAACTCGTAAATGTAAAACATTAAATATAAGGACATTGGAATATTGTATTTTACAAGTTAAATAACGAATGTAATTAATATAACATTTTACATCTATTGTTCGAGTTTGGGTTATGGGTAACGATAACCCACATCATTCCACATTTAGGCACAAATTCCCTTTCACAGAATGCCTTTCATGTTCCAGCAAATATTATAGAATGGATAATTCATGGAATTTTATAATTCGGCTGACCGAAACGGACTCCGTAGCTCGTCGTAGCTAACGTCTACGCCGTAGCAATTTGTAGTATTCGTAGTAACAGAATGTCTGGTTCTAACGGTCCGATCGGCTAATACAAAATTAAGTACACCACAGGTTACATAGTTATTTAGAGTTTGCCTGTCTAAAGAAATATATCATGCATGTACTATTATTTCATCATCATCATCATCATCAGCCTATTACAGTCCACTGCTGGACATAGGCCTCTCCAGTTGTTCGCCACTTAGAGCAAACATCTGGAGGATATACCCATAATCGCCTACTATTATTTAATATGCATATTTTATGTTAAATAAGCATTTTCAACTTTGCAAACATACATAAAAGAAATATTGAGATTAATTCAAATAAATATAATTTACAGCATTTTTTAAATCAACTTAAATATGATGACAATGGGACCACCTAGGAAGTACACTCTTTCGAACAAAAAAAAATTTCATATCGGTTCATAATTCTCGGAGATAAGCAAAAGGAAAAGTGTAAAAGGAGAAACATGGATATAACAACAAAAAAAAATCAGTCAAATTGAGAACCTCCTCTTTTTTCAAAAGTCGGTTAAAAATATCAGATACCTTATGTTGCAAAAAACTGAACACTGGAAAGGAAGTACCAAAATATATATTTATGTAAACTTTTTTATAATGGGTATCGTGTCCTACAAACTCGCAGCTGATAAAACTCGATTCCCAAGGCAGGGTCACGAACAAAGGAGTCATCAGGTTAGTCAATACTTTTAAAAGGGAAGGCATTTCCAAATTATAGTACAAAGGACCCGCAAATTGAGCAATCGTGCAGAGACACATTACTCTAATAGCCTCGCTTCGGACGAAATTAGATCGGCTGGGGAAAATGTACCAACTAAAATTTTACGTCGTAGCAGAGGTAAATAAATAAGTCTCTTTATGTACGATATGAAATATTGACAAGCTAGGTACCGGTTTCTTCGACTTTGAGCTTTAACGTCTTGGGCCTACATCTGAAATTCTCAAGTAATGGCTGTTTTTTTAAATTGATATAAGAGAGTTAATTCATTAAAAAGTCGTAATGAGTTCAGTTACCGTGACCAGGAGCATTTAAGGTTGCTAACCTTTTCTTAGGGCTGACAGCCTCCTGACCAGGGCAAGCAGGGATGCGGCCGTATGCTTCGGCGCAACACATGTCCCTGCAACTTGCTGCCCACCGGCGAGACAGAGGGGTTTAGTGGGCACGCCCTTTCATTTCGGCAGGTGTGCGTCTCACACACTATGCCACCTGCCAATGAAGGCGGCATGAAGGTGCCTAATGCATTCCCCTCTAGAAGAATAAGGGCTTAGCGCTTTGCACTCCCCCGAAGTTCGGTTAAGATGACAAGAGTGCCTATCAGAGCAGTCAGTTAAGTAAACATTAAGCACGTTAACTGCAATGGAGGTCACTAGTGAACGTCAAACAATACTTACTTTTTCCATTGTGTCTGGTGTCATGGCAGTTAAAAGCTGAAACTATTTGTTAGAATGAATGTCTACAATAGGAGCATCCAAGCAACCTACTAGCAGCCTTTTGTTTTGTGCTGACGCAACAGAAATTACACCATACTAATATGTACTAATATTTTAGATGCATGCCTTATAAATACAAAGACATAAGTGTATAAAAATGATTTGAGTAAAGAAGTTATTCCGTCTTCGTCACTAGAGTTCACACACTTTCTGTTTAATCTATCTTTAGGTTTTCTAGATGAGATTAGACTGAAAGCGATAAGACCGCCTAATAGTACAACGAATTCCTATTATACTTACGGCCATATTCACAAACGTCACTATGCGACGCGCGGACGCACAGTTCCCAAAATCCTTTTGGTTTTTCGGTACCTGTGCGTTCGCGCGACGCATAGTAACGTTTGTGAATACCGTTAGTTTAAGTCATTTGTATGGTGTGCAACAAAGTATATTTATCTAGAATATTCCAATGGCGTGTGTTTTTCCTTTGTTTTTCATTTGTGTGTCTATATTTTTATTTACACAAATTACACGTCGGGAGCTAAAGATGTAATTTTGGCAAACTTGGTCATGTACACAACAAATACTAATATAAAATGATATGAGCAAGATTACGGAACATGTAACCTGTAGAATAGGTTAAGATTTATACACACAGGCGGCGGCGGAGGCGGTTACTCCGCAGGATATTTATTAACCCACGCCGGGAACTCAACTTTATCACTGCACTATAAACTAAGTAAGAAAAAGAAAGCTCTTTTATTACGCCGCCACAGAGTTTCCACATTTACGTGTGGAGTTGGGAAACATCAAAAAGTTTTTCGCTTTGCAAACAGCACGTTTAAATCAATGTCTCGGGAGGCAACATTATTATCAATCATAACAAAAGAAGCGTTTTGAAACAATGATCAAATAAAATCTCTACGTGAGCAGACTAAAGTCCAAGTCGACTACAGTCTCTGGCTGATAAATGACGGATAACTGGCCATGCTGTACCTAATTAGTCGTTCATTAAGGTAGATACATAATGTACATACATTGTTTAAGTCTCGTCCAAATAACAGATTATCCGAAAATTCTTTTCCTTTTTATAATAACAGAGCGCAGTAGCTTCTAGTCGCCTGATGGAAAGCGCAAGAAAGGCCCAAGTCACTGCGGCAACTGACAAGTAACCAGATCAGTCACTTGTCATTTGACACTGCCATGCTGGCCTGTACGATTATTCTCCGTGCAACGCTTGATCATCATCAGCTTACTGGAGTCCACTGCTGGACATAGGCTTCTCCAGCTGCTCGCCACTTAAGGCAAACATCTGGATATACCCATAATCGCCACCCTGGGCAGGTGGGTTGTCGATCGCAGGACTGCTTCTGCCCCGGTGACGCTGCTGCCCGTCATCGGTATGCGGCATTCAGCCACACCTTCAATTGCATTGCTAATGGTTATACCACCACCAGTCGGTAGCCAGCGCCTCGTTTGTCATCCGGCAGGATGCACCACGGGCAGGTGAGGTTGGCTTGGAGCGAAACTATGATAGGCCACTTCCTTACTCCAAAGTAATGAGCCTTGCTTGATACCCGGTATCATTTTGGACGCTGATTTTCCTACTTCTCACTCCTGAGTATTCTAAAGGATGTCCCAATCTGCCATCTACATAAAACAAAGTAGCATGTACGCATGGTACAAAGTGAAAACGTTTGTTTCATATCGAGTGGTTGATGAGCATTGTTTGACGCGTTTATTATCGGATCCCTTAGCGATGGTAGCTAATTCGGTATGGTTCCTTTTCCCTGTGTCATTTGTATTACTCTGTGCACTCCTTTGGGTATTTCTCTTGGCCGGTCAGATCCCTTAATGACAGGCTCGGTGGCTCATTTGGTAGTGACCTCTGCCCTCTGAGCCAAGGGTCGTGGGTTCGATTCCCGCACAGTACAAACATTTGTGTTCATGAACATGTCTGTTTGTATTGGTCTGGGTGTTTTCTATGTATAATATGTATTTATTTACAAAAAAAAATGTATCTAAGTAAGTTTATCAGTTGTCTAGTACCCATAGTACAAGCTTCGGCTTAGTTTGGGGCTAGGTGGCGCTGTGTGGCCCAGCGTGGCATGTCTTGGGTTATTTATTTATTAATGGGTAAGTAATGTGCAACAATGTAATGTGGTCGCTCAAACGACTTCTAACCACTAACAAACACTGACGCTTAGTACTCGTATAAAAGTTTTTAATAGTTAAAAGTATACTAATACTGCAAAGAAAATAAGCAATAATATTAACATAATTTTCTTTAACTCCAACCATGATCGATTTTTACGTGAATTTGTATTACGTAGAAAAAAATTAAAATTAAATTAATTATTATTTACTTACTTGAAACATGGGCAAAAAGTTTCCACTCAATTTGAAAATGTATTAATCGTAATATTAATAAACCTCTTTGGATGCTGTACAGTACAAGTCCAAAATATCACCAAACTCTGATATAAAAAGAGGAACAAAAAATTGCGGAAATTCTACAATGAGGTAAACAAAACGATATTACTTTCCGATCCGACCATTAAAATGGAAACTTTCAAATCATAGTAACAGTTATACCAAATCTCCGCATCCGGCTCTATAAAACTCTAAAGTTTTAAGGTTATTTTATTGTACACTTCCATTTTTACGTTCGAATAAAAAATCAGAGTGCTCTCAACAAGGCGAGCATGCAACTTTGAAACTAAGCATGGTACATTACCACAACGAAATGCGTAGTCGTGATGTAACCTTAACTTGGCCTTCTTTTTTTCAAGTGGCAGCAACGTACAGGTAACCAAAAAAAATTCCTGTCAGTTTTTTTTTCCTTTTCCTTCCTCTTCTCTCTTCCTTTCATTCCTGCCACTGCCATGCTGGCCCGTAAGATTGAAGAAACACAAGCTCGTTACACAAATCTTAGTCCGGCCGGATATTAATCGAACACACGGAATTAAAGTAGGCAGAAGTAAGCGACCAAAGTTATATTGTTGAACAGGAGATCAAGTCCGTGAAATGTGAGCCATCCATATCACGGCTTCTTATTATGAACCAATCACACACACCTTAAAAGCTCGTTCAAGAAGACGCGGGGCATCATACTTTACCTAAGAGTGCGTTTGGATGGAAGTTGAGCTGAGGCTACCTAAAATTTACCTATAATATTGCTCAATCCACACATACCATCTTCGCTTCACTTCAGTGGAACAAAATCATCGGTTAATATTTGCTAGTACGGTAAAGCTGAGTTTACAGCACAGCGGCCCCGCTGAAATACAAATTGATTACATAGGTATATCTACGAGTATTATGTCTTTAATTATTTGAATTTCGGAATTGATTTGTGAAAATGTTGATTACTTTACATTAATAGCTTTAATTTCGAGATTTATTGTAGCTTAGTATATAAAAACGGTAAATGTACACGTTTCACTTGAATTTGTTTTATTATACCTTTACCGTACCGTGAGCACCAAGTAAATCCAATAGCGAATCGTTTCCAGGCTGAATTTTCAACGAAATAATATTTATTTTTGATGAACAATATTGGTTTTGTTGCGAAAAAGTTCTGATATAATCGGTCCAATAGTTCCGGAGTTTATGTACATTTAATCGTTATTTTATAAATGTAGATTCTGTACTCATATTTATTTGGCTTTTATAAAAGGTTATATTAAAATTTGGATCATAGTTTATTAAATTTGAATTAGCTAACTCACACATTATTATTTAAGCGTAACTATACCTAATAACTCACGTAGTCGTATCTACAATTTATTGACCACGTTCACTTAACAAGAACTGATCCACTCTTGTCTTAAACACCGGAAGGTTAAATTTCTCGGAAGACGGAGAACTCAGCAAGGAGTTATATAGTTTGTTTGTTTACATTGTTCCTTCTTTCTTTTCTTTCTTTTCTAACCTATTTTGTCCCACTGCTGGGCAAAGGTCTCCCCCAAACTTTTCCAAAGCTCTCTGTCCAAAGCCAGAGCCTGCCACTCCTCCGACTGACGAACCAGATCATCACACCATCGTTTCTTGGGCCGTCCCCTTCGACGGTAGCCGTCTTCTGGCACCCATTGTGTGACGATCCTGGCCCATCTCTCCTCCTTCATCCTGCACACATGTTCATTACATGTTTCATGTTACATTGTTCCATAAATAAACAAATCCTTCCTTTATAATATCAACACCGAAATATAGACATGAGTATAGGCTTAATAAAGCTATGATCATCATCTACGCATGTTCGGCAGTTATAATATAGTTATAGGACCACATTGTATGCAAACCTGTGTGCCTCCGCTCTGTAAATATTATTGTTAGATTATGTGCGGTTTCTGATTTGCCTAAATTAACCCGTACTGGGTTAGTTATGGCTGACTAGCACATCTCTAAAATTTTCAATATTCACCGTATTCAATAGTATCGACATATTAATGAACCACTATGCTAGACCACATTAGTAATATCAAGTATATTTGGGTTAATCTAAATATTATATAGGTAGTATTTTGAGTCAACCGCATGCGGAGCCTAAATAATATTTTATTTTATTGAATTTGTGGCTTATACATCCCCCGTATTTTAATGAAATTATGTTATGGTAGGTTCTAGAATCCATGATATATATTATTTCTTAATTAGGTATACGAACTATGGAACTCTTCGGCAGAGATAAAAAAAATAATCAATGAGTATAATGTGTGTATGTATGTATGTAAGAATAAATGTAGATATGTATATCTTACTATGTTTTCAGTATCCTAGATTTTACTACTTCACGTACAATCACTACACTGTAGCACGGCACAACTTCGCAAATTGGATAGCGAGGTCCGAGTGGAGGGCGTTTGAAACCAGTCTTATATCCAACATTTGTTTACACGCTTTCTATCCTGAGGGGAGGAGGGAAATACACAATTAATGAACAAACTGCGGAACTCATGTGGCACTCGGCACATCATCTAGAAGGTAAAGTAGTACAAGTTTTAGTTGCACACTCAAAATAGAGCAAATAAGAGTGAATCGCTTTGAACAAATGATTAATGAAAGAGAAAGATAGAGAAGAGAGGTAGAACATAGCGAAACGTCGCTCGAATTGAGGCTCCGGCCCGGTAAGTACCTCCTCCCTATAGAATACCGCAGCTAAATGAGCTCCGGGTGATCCGGATCGTATTACTGCCGATGAGTACGATTTGCAGAGCTCGTAGGGCGAGTGCTGCATCGGCAGCCAGGGCTTAGGGTGGACAACGCGCGTGATGTACCCCGAGTGTTGCAGGCGGGCCGTAGGCTCGTTGCCACTTGGGTGGTAAAAAAAAGAATTATATGTACAATTTAATACAATCCAGGGTAACATTAATTATTACTATTTTTTTCAGTCTCATAAGAAATGTACAGACTCAGCAGCTAATAAGATTTCTCTATTATATCTCTGTAACATATGCGGGCTCCGTTGTAATTTACGCTGTGTTTCTTGTTAACTTGAAACGCTCGTAATATCCTAACCAACAATATTTTGCAAGTAAACCTTTTCTTCTTACAAAATTTACCTTTGCATTTTTTATTTAGGAACCTAATATGTGTAAGTACGGTGAACAAGATTTATGTTTCTTAGTGTGTTATTCTTACATATACGTTATAATGTAGGTAAGGTATTATGTTGCTCTTAAGGTAGCTTTATATCAAGCCTACATATCCTTATGTACGTTTCTTTTCAAATCTCGTGTACATTTGTTTTTCACTGCAGTTTGGTTTTTTATTGCAAGTGCATTTAGCAACCAAAAATATTAATAAAGACAAAAAATCCAAGAATATATTTCGGTCATACCCGGGGTATAACCGAAATATATTCCTGGACTTTTTGTCTAAAAATTATTCAATAGCAAACCGACAGTTGATTACATTCTGTCGTAGGTAACAAAAAAAATGTACCATAAAACGCACATTATTACATTGCTCGATATCCATTTATACAGTTCTCCATTTCGCAGAATGAAAGATGGCCGTCATCGAGTTTAAATGCTGGCATTCCGCTCAAATGAGGCACTTGTCATTTTCCGAGCCGCTTCATTCGAATTACTTAATTCATTACGATTTTAATTTAGGGCCCTTTAAAAGGTCCGAAGATTAATAGGGTTCGGTTTTGTGGCCATTGTGAAATTATTTAGAACTTCGTTTAAATTACATGAATGAAGCTGCTCCTATGAACTGTTGTATTGTTGATGTAATTCCTAATAAGCAAATTATATGGAATGATCTGCTAATAGACCAGGGAACTATCCCCGGGTCTCTTTATTTTTTCATATCACTATAATATCTGTCTGGAGGAAAAGATACATACGAGTATATTACCGGTCGTCGTTTTTTTTAAATACCCCAATTATATTTTAATTGAAGCCGAAAATAACTACTGTCCTAAATAATTAAGTAGGTACACATAATTTGTAGGTAATTAAGACAAGGCGATCGATGTCCGTTATCTGGAATACCTGTTCCTGTTTTCGGTACATTTGTATACGAATAAAAATATTTTTGTTGCGACTTACAACGATGGCACTGAAACACATACCATACCGCAGAGTTAGAAAGATCCCTCGATTTATCAACTAGTGGCCAACTATCGTGCACAAACACAGTCATAAGTCGTCTGTCGAGTGCATTTTATCGCCCACCACTAAAACACGTGGGCACGTAGTGATGTAGAAGAATCAGTTATAAAAGGCATAAGGATAAAAATGTGTCTGCTATTAAAAGGCTTTTTTCTTCGAAATGGGATTGCCTGACTGCGATTCCCTTGATAGTAAGCGATATCGTCACCAAAATTGTTCTTCATTTACTGAAGAAGCAAGTTATAACTTGCTGACCTTTAGGTCAACATGGCCGAGACAACTGACTTTATAGACGCTTAGGTATACGTTGCTGGCCCTTGCCAGGAAGTAGGCTTGCTTCAGAAAAGTCGCTGCCAAAAGCTATACCCAAGAACTGTTGCACAAAGCAGAAAATTTGGCGCAAAACGTACCGTGCAAGACGTCCAACTACAAAATGACATGTACAACTAGAACAATAATTATATGAACTCACTATTTATTGCTATTTTTATAATAGCAATAAAAAACCGCAGCACTTATTGAAGTTAACCATCACTAGTAATAGCACAGTTCACCTAAAGTTAAACCAAATGCGACCGCGCTATCACAATTCTGTTTACGCCGCTCCCCGGAGTGCTGGCCGCGATTTCTTCCAGTTGACTTATTGAATTTGCGAGCGGGGACGAGCCGCGATAGCGAACCACGACTCGACGAGGTTAAGAAAAAAATAAAGGAAAATGTAATTGTGCTTCTTCGCCCAGGGCCCGATTAGGAAAAATGCGTCGGGCCCAGATACGAGAATGGAACTTGATTGAAATGGAGTTATGACGGTAACAACGTACTGGGTTACCTACTGTTAGAATTGGTTTCACTTATACGAAGCGTAATCTTCTAAACGTACCTACATCATTGAAATCAACTTTCATTGTGACATAGGTACTTTTTTGTTATGAATTTACTTCCGAAGAAAATTGAAGTTACATACATTAAGCCGAGTCTACAAGAAGTTGTCAAAAGCAATTTTTATATTGCGTATACCGTTAATAAGACAATCCAGCAATGCTGAAATACTAAAGCATAAGGAGTTTAGGTCAAAAGTTTGGGGTTTAGGTGTTAAGTTATGTAAGTACCTAGATACTAACAAAGTTTCTGGACGAAAAACAGTGAGCACAACAATTGTTTACTAATAAAATTATTAATACATAATAGAAAGAAACTTCTATTTTCCTTAACTTTAAAGTTAGGTACATGAGCAAAAACTGTTCCACGACATTCACATACCTATCAACATTGAACATATAACATTTATACGTGCCACTTGTTCATTAAACGTGCTTAAGCAATGCTATTTGTCTTTGGATTTCTTGTGACCAGTTTAATATGAAATGCAATACGAAATGCAATAAGTTTCAATAGAACTCAATTTGGCTTTAATCGAAGAACCTACTAATGCACAGTATTAAAACGGGAAACCAAATTCTTACAATTTCTCCGTCACCGGAATTTATATCTAGATCCGACTTTGGTTGGACGCTCAGCATTCCAAGAGACAAGCCAATTTAAGATAGTATTTTAGCTAGATACCTTCTATTTAATTGCATTTTTGCAATGCCATCTAAGATAGATTTAATGTAGAGGTATAGCAAAGTGTGTATATCTTATAAGTTTGACGTTGGCCATTTTGGTAAGCTCTGTCCTCGAAGCTAAGGGTTTTGTTCAAAGCTAATGTTCAAATCCCATTCGGATTAAAAATTCATAAGATAAACATTCAGGTTATATTTTAAAACGGGAAGTACTTATTTACTACATTAAAATACTATGTCGTTAAAAAAAGGGGGGTGAAAAGATGATAATCTTTTCGCTCCAAGCCACCCTTACCTGCCCGTAGTGCTTCCTGCCGAATGACAAACGAGGATCTGTTAACCGACTTATGGCGGTATAGCTATCATGATTGAAGGCGTAGCTAAATACCACAAGCCGTTGACGGGCAGTAGCGTCACATGAGCGAAGAGTTACTTACGCGCTGCGATCGTCAACCCGCTTGCCCAACGTGGCGATTCCAGATGTTAGCCCAAAGTGGCGTACAACTGACGAGGCCGATGTCCAGCAGTGGACTGCGATATGCTAATGATGATTATATTCTAAAACATTTTATATGTAGTAGTACTCACAGCTTGACGTTTCAACCGTTTCAATAATCGTGGTCCCAAGCGAGCTGGAAGGGCGTGGGATCATTCTGGTTGAGCAGTCTCGTAGATCTCATGGTACCACACGTAGTCACATATTCCATCACTTAATGTAATGTCAGTGAAGTCACTACGACACATAGCACTCACTCAATAGTATTTAGGCTTGTTTTGGCATGTTTTTAACAGCTAGATACGTGGTTTACCTACACTTGTTAATCACTGGATTCCACAAATTTCAAATCTTTAATTATAATGTCTTCGTTTGGATCTACCGGGCTATTGCTATGAATATCATTAAAATTACTAATGTCTTTAAATGAACGCGCGAGAGCCTTTCTGGTTTTCATTAAATATTAACAAGTGCTTTATGCTAAGGTTCATCATCATCATCATCAGCCCACGTCAGTCCACTTATGGACATATGCCTCTCCCAAGGTTACGGTTACTTATACTAAAATAAATAATTATTTTATATTCCTAAGTAAAAATGCACTAATTTTCATCATCCATCATTCATCGGTCGAACATCGATTGTAGTGGCACTACCTAAACTTCCATTATTACTACACAGAACATCGCAACTACATCTCTCACAATCTTTCCTTGCTTAGTTCTATTCTCACAAATACTCCGTGCATGTTTGAGCTGCAGTTTTATTTTGCTGGAGTGATGCCTTTGTTACAGTTCTGCACTAGAAAAAAAATAAAAAACGGGTTGCCAGCGTACTGTTGTACAATACAGTTGTTTGAACCGCGTCGGCCGTTGCTGTTTAAAATTAAACTCTTAATGACTGCGAGTATGCGGGCTTTTTTTTTGCTTTCTTCTATTTTTCAGGCTGAAACATTCCATTTTGAATGCCTTGTGTCTTAATAGCAGATTGTTTGCGTCGTGTTGTACTGAAATACCTAAATTGAATAAAATTACTTTAGTCGTAAACGTGGACAAACCGATACTAAAATTTCAATTTGTTGCTTTTTTGAATTAATAACTAAAAATGACGTCAATGGAAAGCTGCC
Source organism: Conogethes punctiferalis (assembly GCA_031163375.1). Lineage (NCBI taxonomy): Eukaryota > Metazoa > Arthropoda > Insecta > Lepidoptera > Crambidae > Conogethes > Conogethes punctiferalis. The sequence continues at coordinate 7,255,025 of CM062093.1, forward strand.
TCAATTTTCCATTCATGAGATCACATTTTTTGAGGATCGGACCTATCTTTTTATGGTTTCGATTGTGTAAAGATTACATCATTGACTTTATACTTTTAAAAACTCGTTTCAATTCCACGGCTTTTTATAATAGCACAACATAGTGGCTTCCCTTCGCCAGATGGAAAGCGAAAGAAGACCAAGTCACTGCGACTACGGATATTTAGCCAAATTAATTACTTGTCAGTTGCAACCGCTATATTGGCCTATACGAGACCGCTGACTGTACACAGACTGATCCCGAAACATAGTCGAAATGACTTCCTGGTGTATGGTGGTCGCAGCCTATTACAGTCCACTGCTGGACATAGGCCTCTCCAATTGTTCGCCACTTTGGACAAACATCTGGAGGCTTTACCAAAAATCGCTGGGCAGACCGTTTGGCGATCGCAGGGCGTTTAGCTTCTCGCACCGATGACGCTGCTGCCCGTCATCGGCCCGTGGTATTTAGTCGCGCCTTCAACCGGTTAACCTTACCACCAGCTGAGAAACTGAAATCTCAAGAAATCCCTTATTGAAACCATGGGGAGATATCCAGCAATGATTTAAATACCTACTTTGGCCGTCCCCGCACGGAATAAGTAAGCTTAAAAACCTAAGCTAAGGAAGCATTCTAAGAAGCAATTGATATGGTTGCTTCAGTTTACTAATCCGATCTACGAGTAAATCGTACAATACAATTAGCCAAAAATTACGTGGTTATATACTCCGCCCGTACGACCTTGATACTCTGATTCTGAAATACCGTTTTTATTATGTTTTTATGAAGGCTCACGAGGGAGCGTTTATCACTTCTACTTAATTTGGTGGCCAGTGTGTAATGCGCCGTTACCCTACACTAAGTAAAGACCCTTGTAAGAACGCTAACCTACTGGTCTGAGAACTTTTATTGCGACGCCGCTGCGTTTTATATCAGTCATGAAAAGGAACTTGTTAACGAAACTAGGTACTCATATAAGTTTTTTTTTTATAGGAAGAAGCGTTCAGGATGACTTGGCTCCACTGTCCATGTGGTATTAAGGAATCCATATAGAATGCCACAGCCAAATGACCTCCGGGTCGTGTTTCTGCCGGTGAGTAGGGTTTACGGAACTCGCGGGTGGTTAGGGTTGTGCCGGTATGGAGGTAGCGACTGACAGGTAACTTGCCCATTGTCACAGCGACTTGGGGTTCTCTTTCGCTTTCCATCAGGCGTAGGGAAGCCATTATGTCGAGCTACTATAAAAAAAACATAGACTTTTTGTGACAGCGGTATGAGCTCTGTGAAAGATGCGAATGTATAAACCTTCAAAGCTTTTACAAATAACAAACACCCATGTAAAAAATCCCAATTTAGTTGAAAGAATAACTCGTACATGCAACCAATATGCATCGACGCTGTATCGCAAAAAAGCTCTAACGAACGACTGAAAACCCCGCCACCATGGCAGCCTGTCCGTCATTCAGTCCCAGTTCGTTGACCTTAATTACGGGTCTATGTGCAAATTCATTGAAAAACAAACTCAGAGTGACTAGTGGCACCATTTACAAGGAATTTACAAGGAGGATTTTTTCCAAAGGTTTTTCTTCAAACTATTTAGTAAGATTTTTTTTATTGAGCATGCAAATTTCAGATATCTTATTGTATTGTATACCACTTGGTAAATATTTCTACTAGATTTTGAGGTTTTTTTTTATATAATAAGTCGACATAATGGCCTCCCCTTCGCCTGATGGAAAGCGAAAGAGAAGCCCATGTCGACGTGACAACGGGTAAGTAACTGGTCAGTTGCCACCGCCATGCCGGCCCAACCCTCCCACAAGCTCCGGAAACCCTACTCACCGGTACCGGACCCGGAGATTATTTGGCTGCGGTATTCTATAGGGTGGAGGTCGCCGCAACTGGAGACGCCTACGAGTATGTCGAGAAGTGCACTGCTATTAAATAGGCCGATGATGATGATGTTGTTCGCCAATCCGCCTGCCCAGCGTGGCGATTATGGGTATATCCTCCAGATGCTTGCCCTAATTGGCCTGCTCGAGAGGCCTATGTCCAGCAGTGGGCTGCAATAGGCTGATGACAATAATGATGATGTTGATGTATGTTGCTGGTAATATTAAAAATATTTTTCAGATAATAAATCTTAACTTATCTTAACTAATATTATAAAGCTGAAGAGTTTGTTTGTTTGTTTGTTTGAACGCGCTAATCTCAGGAACTACTAGTCCGAATTGAAAAATTATTTTTGTGTTGAATAGACCATTTATCGAGGAAGGCTTTAGGCTATATAACATCACGCTGCAGCTATTAGGAGCGAAGAAATAATGGAAAATGTAAAAAAATCGGAGAAAAATAACCATTCCACGCGGACGAAGTCGCGAGCACAGCTAGTACTGTATATACCTCGGTATATTTCGCCAGTCTCACGAATTTCATAAAACATGGCGTCATTAAATAGTAAGCTGCACACCGCGTTACAATCTGGAGCGAAACCGGCAAAGAAACGCTGGGTCTCGCCCCTTGCCCGCGCCCGCGCCCCGTATTTTATAATGCACTCTTTCAGTTTTAATTAAACTCCGACTTGAACCGCGTTTTCAAGCCGAGCGTGTCTGCGTACTTGGGATTTGGATTTTATTTCTACTTTTCATTTAAATTATAATTGATGCTGTATATTTTTTTGCATCAGAGTTTAACCTGTAACATAATTCGATCATAAATAAATAAATATCACATACGTTGCTCCGATCTCAAAGTAAGTAGCTTAAACATTTGTGTTATGGGTATCAGAACAACGAAAGTACCACAAATATGTACTTAAAACAAATGTAAACTCCCAGACATGGAACAAACACAAAGTTCATCACACGAATGTTAGGCTCGAGTAGGGATCGACCCACCGACCCTTGCTTCAGAGACTACCAATTGATTGAGCCACCGAGCCAGTCACCATTTACTCACTATTTATTATGTTACATATTATTTAGTAACTATTCCAAGCATAACAGAAAAGCAATCGCTTCGCGTCCGAAATACGGTTCTACAGCTTTCACAACACTTGTGAAGATATTAAACCGTAACTAAAACTACAAGCCCACATAATATACACTCATGCATAAATTAAAAGCATTCTCGAGGCTTTAACCCGAAATAGAACAGAGAATATGATACATTATGAATGTGCTAAGCCATGCAGGAGAAACAATAACAGATTCATTCGCAGATTGGCACGACGACAACACGCCTGTGTAAGACAATTGTGTAAAAGGACAACCATTCACGCATGCGGGAGATAAACACTGCATCCGTGTAACAGGGTTAACGCAAACAGATACTACACAATAAGTCCCAGACAATGAACACTGATCATACCGTGGATCATACCGACATAGGTCTCTCTAGTTGTTCGCCTTTGGGTAAACATCTGGAGGCTTTACTCATATTCCTTTACTTATTTGACTGGCTCGGTGGCTCAATTGGTAGTGACCCTGCCGTCTGAACCAAGGGTCGTGGGTTCGATTCCCACCCGGGACAAACATTCGTGTGATGAACACTTGTGTTTGTTCCGTGTCTGGGTGTTTATAATTTGTATTTAAGTATTTATTTGTGGTACCTTCGTTGTTCTGATACCCATAATACAAGTGCTTAAGTTACTTACTTTGGGATCGGATCAATGTATGTGATGTTGCCTGATATTTATTTATTCGCCACTGGGTAGGCGGGTTATGAACAGGCGTAGCTTCTCGCTCTGGTGACGCTGCTGCCCGTCATCAGCCTGTGGTATTTAGCTACACCTTCAATCGAGATGATTATACCGCCATCAAACGGTTGCCAGAGCCTCGTTTGTTATTCAGCAGGATGCACCACTAGCAAGTGAGAGCGGCTTGGAGCGAAAAGAGATTCCCATTGCTAGTTCTGTGTAATGACAACCCTAACAAACGTGAATAGCGTATCCGCTATTGTGATAGCATGCGGGGCCGCTATCCCATGCATCCAACCTTCACAAGTGATTACCGCGCTAACCGAATGCCAATTGCTACTCAGTAATAGAAAAGGCACGACTCTTTTGAGGGCAGTTAAACGAAAAGAATGGTTGATTTATTGTATCACGCCCGTTAGTGCAACACGGATCGACTATATAGATATTTTTACACCATATTAATAAAAGCGAAAGGAGGTATGTAAAATTAAAGGAGATATATACCTAGTTTGGTCGAAAATCCTAGAGCGTACTTCGCCATAGCTGAGACTTACGATACGTTAAACTTCGATTGCTTTGCTTCGTTGCGTTATGTTTATACGAGCGTAAACTTACATTTAGGAGCAAGCATCTGTTTCCCTTAAGGAAGCACTTTAATTGTTTTAATTGTTAAGTAAGGTAATTCTAAGATCATTATCAGCCTATCGCAGTCCACTGCTGGACATAGGCCTCTCCAGTTATCCGCCACTTTGGGCAAACACCTGGAAGATTTACCCATGGTCGCCGCGCGTTTGACGGTCGCAGGGCTTCTCGCTCCGTTGACGCTGCTGCCCGTGCTGTCATCGGCCTGTGGTTTTAGCTACGTCTTCAATTGTGATGGTTATGCCGCCAGTCGGTTAGCAGAGCCTCGTTTGTTATTCGGCAAGATGCACCACGGGCAGGTGAGGGAGGCTTGGAGCGAAATGATGAATTCTAACATATGAACACGCGTTGTTTGAAACTGATTTCGTCCAAGATTAATATATAAATACCCACTGTCAAAAAGAGACCGTTTAACGAATAAACAAAAACGTCAATACAGCCAAGTTCGTTTGCCCGTAATATTTTCTCAATCGACTTTTGAACTAACACAAAACGCAAATCCGTTGTTTTGTCGCAGCGGCCGGTTGATTAAACAAGCTTACAGCCATCATACCTCACGAACGGCCATCGCGCGATTTTGTACCTTAACTCCATGTAACTGGGTATAGATAGGCTGAATTTTAATCTTGTAGGATTTACCTGTTCTGACAAACCAAAGGCACGGGATTACCAGCTCTATCCCATTGGGTTTAAACGTGATATGGTATGCTCGTGAAAATGGTGTTTCCAGGAATGAAAGCTCATGATTCGTGCTTACTGACAGCAGGTTATCCCGCCGATGCGACAGACACATAATTATCGCTGACTGTACAATACACTCTTGTTATTTTTGCGTGGAAATAATGTCACTGTATCGGTTTTTAATCCTAAAGTTGAAAATTACTACTGAATAATTTGGTAGTTAACACCATACATTTACATTATGTAGTCTTATTCACATTTAGTTTTTAAACAATGTATAATTTAATAAAAAGAACCTCAGAGTGAGTTCAAATCCTAAAGCAACCTCTACTATAATATTATTTTAAGAAAATACTGGCATTTATTATATTCGTCCCCCCAAGCTCAGGCCAGCACATTAAGTATATGTTACATTGATTAGGCTACCAAGAATTCCGAACATTTGAACCAAAATGAACATTTGTATTATTCTGTATCTGAATGTTATTATTTTATTTTAGTAGGTATACATTTATTATACCTTCTTTGATTCCAATTTCCATAACGTAAAAGGATATGTTAGTTACTTTGGGATCAGTCAATAAAATAAGCTCTTTAGTTAGGGGAAGAAAAGGGGAATACCTAGATATCCTTTATAGCACAAAACACAAAAAAAAACACAAACATTTACAGAAAAAGGTATTATAGTATTATTGTGGTGTTATCGGTCTTATTGTTAGTAAACGGTTTCTTCGAGTCATCCTTCAGGCAAAGGAACTTCAATATTCTGAATAGACGGACAAATGCCTACGCGGCATTAAGTCCGCCTTTTGTACAAATTTTATGTGCAATAAAGATTAAATAAATAAATAAAGTCGCGCAAACTGTTTCAATAAATATACTTCCTTTACATTACCTTTCACGACAGGCCAAAACAAAACTGGATGAATTAAATCACTTTATGCTCTCTCTACCTTTTTACCACTTCCTGGAAATAACCTTAAAAGGCTCCATTAAGTTTATAAGCCGAGAAAACAAATAGTATTAACAACCAAGTATGTAACATGCAAATTGTTATGGGACAAGTCCTCTCCACATTCCAGGCACGTTGCGACACACACTTTTAACATTGTAACTATATAATGTTAAACACGCACTTATTACCTACAATAGTTTAAGTAGTTTTATTCCATTAGCCGGTCATCCTTGAAAGTTTACTTCTATTAAAATTAAATATTCGTATATTCTTGTTTATTTAATAGAGAGAGGTAGGGCATAGCGATTCTTCGCTCGAATTGAGCCGCCCGTCCGGGGAAGGACCTCCACCCTATAGAATACCGCAGTCAAATGAACTCTGGGTCGTGTTTCTGCCGGTGAGTAGGGTTTCCGGAGCTCGTGGGGGGTTAGGGTTGGGCCGGCATGGCGGTGGCAACTGACAAGTAACTGACCAGTTACTTGCCCGTTGTCACAGCGACTTGGGCTTCTCTTTCGCTTTCCATCAGGCGTAGGGAAGCCATTATGTCGAGCCACTATAAAAAAAAAAAAATACCTTCCTAGTCCTAAGTCAACTTTAATGGTGTACAGTAAAAAGTATCATTATCATCACCAGCCCCCATCTATCCACTGCTAGACATAGGCCCCTCCGAACGTTCGTCACTTTGATCAAAGTCCTTTGATCACTCAACTATCTACCAATTTTATAACTGACCGTATGAATTTGTACTAAATAAAACCGCACTATGACATAACAATACATAATATCGATTATGTACATTAATACTTAAACATAGACAAAACATGCACAGAAGCAACAAATTGACAACAAATCCTTAAGAGCATGTTACTTCCAAAGTCCAACTTATAGCATATAAGCCCTATTATAACATACAGCAAAACCTCTTTTTACTATAGCCATAATTATTATGGGAAAATGGCATAAGCCCAACTAATCGCTAATTAGGGACAGAAAACCCTCTGCGAAATATTCACTCGGCCGATTAGAGGAGAGGCCCCGCAAAAAGGCTCTTAGAGGTCCTTAATCGTGCCCTCATAACTTGGGTAGTGGGCGACGTAAGCCCGACCAACAACATATGAACTTAGCCGAACCAATAACTTGCACATTACGAGAAAACGGGGATTGGTACCGGTACCTTTAATATCGGTATTCGGTAGTAATCCACACAGACCACTTACCGATTAGAATGGGTCGGGTAATAGTGAGTACCTAATCTGGGAAAAATCGCTCTCAGCGATAAGACATTTTGTTGTCTAGTGTCCATATTACAAGTTTTTTCTAGAAATCTACTTTCCGAACTCGGCGATAACATAGGTATTCTTTTTACATTTTATCTTGATGATTCATAAGTACTTACTTTTAGTCTATGTGTATAAAGGTATTTTCATTCATTATTCGGCTTTATTTAGGACTAGATGCGCGCCTCGCGGCCTAGCGTGGTATCCCTTGTTTATTATAATTTCGTTAGAACATTCCAAAATTAACCGTTTTCCCAACATCGCAAATCCAATAGGGTACGCTTTCGTATACAAGTCCCACGCTTCACCTGACACAGTGTATAAGTAAACTAAATTGCAGTTGACGTGACAGATTGCGCTGGTGCCGCGACGCGGCGCGGAACGCGGCAGTAATATCCGCCTCGCCGGAAACTCACCGGTGCCGACGTGCCGTCTGCGGGCTGACACACCAGCGAAGGATTCCAATCAGGTGCAAACTGAAGTTACAAATGTGTTGGGTTAATACTAAAGAATGTAAGGGCGACCTTTCATCTTATCGCTCTAAGCCACCCCCACCTGCACGTGATGCATCGAGCCAAATAACAAACGAGGGTCTGGCAAAGGAATGGTGGCGGTATCACCATCACGATTAAAGGCGTAGCTAAATACCACAAGCCCATGACGGGCACCAGAGTCATCGAAGCGAGAAGCTACGCTCTGCGATCGCCAAACCGCCTGCCCAGAGAGGCGACTAAGGGTAAAACCACCATTTTTGCGCAAAATTACGAATAACTGGAGAGGCCTAAGTATGTCCAACAGTGGACTATGATGGGCTGGTGATAAGTTAATGAATGACCATTTTGAACGGCCTAAACATTTAGGCGACCGTTTGAGACATTGTTACGGGAGTTTACGGAGACGCGGGGCGTCCCACGTCGCGTGTTGCATTTCAGCAAAAACGCCACTGCTAAAAGGTCATAGCTCAGACCCACCCGACTTCGCAACCAAGTAAACATCGCGTGGCGAACGAGTGGACATCGTTTAGTTCACGAATTTTCGACTTCTCGAGAAGACTACATAGGTATTATGACGTGGATGCTAAATAAAAATCAACAATATTCTCACTACCGGTTATGACATTTACATGCCAGCAAACTAAATACATAAAATACGCAAGTCGTAAAACGTGAGCTACGCACGAAGTTGCCGGCTGAAAGAATAAAATAGTAAAACTATTCGTCTGTTGTTTCGGTTATAAGCAATTTACGATTTTTGTTTAAGCCACAAATTCCCAACTTGTTCTATTATCATGACCCAAAATGTTGAACTTGCGTCCTAAAATTAGTGATGTCAGTAATGAAACTCGATAGCCGTGGTGAATCAATTTTTCTTTAAGGTAACTATAGAAAGATTTTTCAGCAGTAGAACTAAATGATCACCTATTTCCTTGATATAATTTTGCGAGATATCACAATTCTAATGCAAGCTAATTTCAACTTTTCTCAGGGCTTTCGTAACAGATATTCCTGTGATTTGATATAAAATATACTGCTTCTCGAAATAAAAACATCACTCACACTGATAATAATAATATTCTATTTAGTTGTATTATCTATGTTTAGAAAGTCTATTATTTATAAATAACTAGATTAAGCCTGACGCGTGGTTTATGAGTGTCGAGAACACGGTCGAGAACATAATATTTTTATGACAATAGTAGTTAGGTGCTAAAAATGCGAATATCCTTTATTTATGATAAAACTATTACCTACTGACAAAATTGTAGTTTAAGTTCGTAAATATTTAAACAAATAAATCCAAGACATGCCGGGTCACACAGCGCCATCTAGCCCTAAATTAAGCCGAAGCTTGTACTAGACAACTGATAAACTTACTTAGAAGTATTTTTTTTACATAAAAAATACCTGTTTGTTTACCGGGTGTTTTCCTATGTCATAGGAAACACCCAGACCAATCCAAAAAAAAAGAGCGCTCATATGCTAAGCCGTCCATATGGTTTCTGAACAAAGGGGTTGCCCGATGTGCAGCGGTGGGCGTTTGATGATGATGATGATGATAATATTTAAATAATAGGAACGAATTCGATACCAAGAAACTTCAATAAGACGTAACAAGTGATCTGTTTATCCCCCTTTTCTCATGGACCATGACATTAATTAACACTACATAGGTAAGTTGTTTTAACTGGAGAGGCAGCCAGCAGTGGACTGTAATAGACGTCGACGTGCTGGACAGCGTTGTCATCCGCATACCATACAGGCAATAGTAGCGCGCACCAAGAGGTTCAGTTCCTCGTTCCTGCCCCGTTCCATTAATTAAGGCATGGAATGCCCTTCCAGCTCATGTGTTTCCTTCCTCTTACAATCTTGGGTTCTTTAGACGGGGCGTGAAACGGCATCTCAGTGGGCCTTCAGGTTAAGGACGACAGGCGCGGTGGGTCCTATTGTGCCTGCCGACCTAACATTTGGACCTCACGACTGCTTACCATCAGATGGAGTGTGATCATCCTGAATGCTCTTTTTATAAAAAAAAAAGATAGGGTAATGATGATGAAGTTATTTTAACGTTTTATTTATGTGTAGAAACAATAATTAACCTTTCCTATTTACGAGTATACTAGAGTAAGCATAGTAAGGAAAATTCTAGATACATTTTAAGCAACAAACTAATACTTTTAACTCTTATTTTGCCTTAACACTAACCTATAATGTGAATAGCATTTATCGATATAAAGAAATGGCTACGCTAAAAAGCCCACAGATTTCCTTTTTATATGCGAGGAGTATGACTGTGCTACAAAACCGTGACGTTTTTGCAGAATTTTATTCATATTTTATTACATGGGGCTGAAGGGAAAGATTTTTGTTTATTCACAAAACTTCTTTCATTCTTTGGACTACCGTAATATATGTAATAGGCGACCGAGCTGAGAGATTGGAAAGTAAGTAGGTATAGTAAATGAATCATCTTAGTGCTTATACCTACTATGCATGCTAGTATGTTTTAAAAGTTTTTGTATTGGGCACATAGACAAAAAAACAGCGAGGAAACCTAACCAATCTATTAGATTATGCATGTGTAACTATATCAAAGTATTTAGCGTCCCAAAAGAGTTAAAGAAATCTGTATGGCAACTGACCCATCGTAGTTATCCAAAAGACCTACTGCATTCATGGATCATACTGAAATCGTAGGATGCAACATACGTACTCATAACAATAGGATAAGGATTTTTATATTGGAGCATAACGAAATGACAAAATAATGTACCTCAACTATATTATACAGTATAAAATTGTGTACTGATTCACATTAAGATACCTACTAATTGTACCTAGAAATAATAAAAAAAAACAATAAATCGTAGCGTTGACGAAACCTTCTAATAACCATTATCAATCACAAAAAAACTAAGCCTCCTTTCTTCCTCATATTTCATATATGCCATCGAAATGAATAACTGAAAACTAAGCAGGCATTCAGCAAAACGAAAAATATATGAGAGGATTCCGGCGCGATAATTCGCGACAAATGCCGAAAGATCATAAAGGAAATTTACATAAAATTTAGTCCATTCGTGAAGAATTCACGGCCGGCGGGGAGTGGGTTTTTTACGCCCGCACATTAGGAGACATTACGAGATACCCGCCCGCCCTCTCCCGCGCTTACCGAAATAATATTTTTCAAGCTGTTGAGTTGCTTTTTATTTCGTGGTGTGCCGGCAAATGAGTTTCTAAGCGTAAATAAATCTTTCACGGGCCTCAAGTGGGAAATATTATCATTTTGTTTTCTGTTGAGCCGGGGGGGCTGGTAAAAATATTCAAATGTATCATAGGATTGGAGTGGCTGCGATTAATACAGCGAGCCTTTTGGGCCTAACAGGCACTTAAAATGCTAACGAAAAATATAATAGGTAAATAAAGGACTGGTTGAGTTGAGCGACGGGTTCGGTTTTTGTTTGATATTTACAGTGGCTATTGGAGTGTTCTATAGCCACCATAGCATAAAAATATATATATACTGAAATAAAGTATCACTTATTTGTATAGCACTAGGTATTCTATTCTATGTCTGGGGTTCTCAAAGTGTGCGCCGCGGCTCTGGAGCCCGAGGATAATAAACCGGGACGCGTCCGCGCACCGCGAAAGTATACTCGTATATCACTTCATTTTACCTGATTAGGGCGACTAGGGCAAGTGCGTCGCGAACGGTAAAAAATTGAGAACCACTGGTCTAAGTAATTCATCTATTTTACTACAACGACAAGACAGGTAAAACTGGAAGCATAATTTGGTATTTATCTTAGTTGAGTAGTAAATCGATCTGGCATCCTTGAATGATAAATAATACATAATCAAGTAGTATGATGAATGCCGAATGTCGAAGAGAAATTACGTTGTTTGTATTGATAAGCAAACAAAACGTCAAGAAAATTGGGATATTTACTTTGCAAATCAAATATCGCAAAGTAAATATCTGATGTTAGCAAATACTCCTTATTTTATACAAGGCCAGGCTTTAGCCGACTAATACGTGTATTACTTCGTCGTAGTTTCTTATAAAAACATTATTCTACTCGTATTTTGTAATACTTAATTTAAGAGCAACACCGGCGGCACCTCAGCTTGCGTCCTGAATTAATTTAAAAACTCATTTCTCACAGTCACGTAGGTAATGTTATAAGCTGTCGATCGTGTACTACTTAGGTACTTTGGCTCGGAAAACATGCATTCGATAAAGCGTAATAAATTCGAATAAAAGATAGTGTAAGAGAGGTAGGGCATAGCGAATCTTCGCTAGAATTGAGCCGCGCCGGTCCGGGGATGGACCTCCCTATCCTATACCGCAGCCAAATGACTTCCGGGTCGTGTTTCTTCCGATGAGTAAGGTATCCGCAGCTCGTGGGGGGTTAGGGTTGGGCCGGCATGGCGGTAGCAACTGACAGGTAACTGACTAGTTACTTGCCCGTTGTCACAGTGACATGAGCTTCTCTTTCGCTCTCCATCAGGCGTAGGGCGGCCATTATGTCGAGCTACTACTCGTATAAAAAAATAATAAAGGTGTAAATAAACATCAGACAACGTGACATACGTTGACCCAATCCGAAAGTAAGTAGCTTAAGCACACCTGTTGTAAATAGGAATCATCGAAGGTACCTACCATAAACATTACTTCAACACAATATTGCTTGTACCGTGTCTGAGTGTTACATAGAACAAGAACACATATTCACCACTGGTTTCTGACCCAGGCAAGGTTATTACCAAATTAGCCAGCACTGGGCTAATTTAATCGCATGTAGAATGTAGTAGGTAGTGTAGGTAAATTTGACGTCTAAAACCTTAAGACCTCTTTTGACTAAATAATAATGAATTGATTACGTTCAAAATAGCCACAGATTTGATGATAAAAATAATGCCATAGACTGTTGATACGATCTCTTATTACTCATCATCATCACCATCATCATCAGCTTATTGCAGTCCACTGCTAGACATAGGCCGCTCCAGTTGCTCGTCAGTTGTGATGGTTATACCGCCACCAGTCGGTTGCCAGCGCCTCGTTTGTTATGCGGCAAGATGCATCACGGGCCGGTGAGGTTAACTTGGGGATAAAAGATGATAGGCCGCTCTCTAACATGTCCCCTATTACTCATAAACTACATTTGCAATATGTTCTATATGTAAGACATTGTATCAACATTGAACCCGTTGAACAATCAGCCCACATCTGCTTGAGAGTAAGCTGAAAACCTTTCCATTGTTTCAGATTCCAATGTCTGCTATTCCGCGTACGAGGAAATCTAATAAACGGAACGGTTCGACAATTCGAATACGTACTACGGTTACATTGGTGGCTTTTATACGTAAACGACAATTGGATATCAAATCTAGATCAAAGCTATCAGCATACATGTATGTTGACATAGCATATCATCTTGGGTATCAAACATTCTCCTCATTTATCTTATGTTATGTTGCAATCCCGATCTTTATAGCGTTAAGACGTGTGCCGACTATGTAACTTGTTATATTACCTTTATTTATTTAATCTTTATTGCACAGTAAAGTAGTGTACAAAAGGCGGACTTAATGCCACATAGGCATTCTCTACCAGTCAACCATTGGGCTAAGCAGAAACTAGCAATAGGGTAGTGTGCCAAAAAAGTTTGTTTGAAAAACAAAATTTAAAAATTAATATAATAGAACAACAATAAATATTAAAGTAATACAATATAATAATACGTACATAATAAAAAAAATATATGTATATAGATATTCATTTATATAGAAATAAATATAGGTAATATAGTTTTTATAATAACATACATATTTTATAATCCATAATTGTGAATAAAATAGACTAATAAATAAATATTTATAAATACATTATACTATAGACATAGACCTTTGTCAATTTACGCGCAGAAGTTATAGATCAATCATAGATAGATAGATATTCTATATTGCACAAAACCAAACACATTCCTACAGGAAAGAGTATACAGACATATAGTAGGTACAATGTAGGCGGTCTTATCGCTGGTAACGATCTCTTCCAGACAACCTTCAGGTAGAGAACGATAGCTAAAGAAAAGGGGAAGATAGTGCCAACAGTTGCAATAAAGATAAATAAAATAATATCACCATAGTTAGGTATAGTAATCCACACTAATAAAACATGTTAAATAATATATTTTGCTAAGCATCTGGACTCACCCTTAGAATCATTATCAAACTTGAATCGCAGAGACATCACCTGATGGTCGTAATATGTACAAAACCGAGACCAAATTTATAAATTTTTAATAATTACTAAATGGTTTGTTGCTCTGACTTGGTACATATACGAAAATTGTCTTATATACCTAGTCATTGTGTTGTACGAGTTGATTTGATACCGTCCAGAGTCAATATACAACAGGACAGTTTTCGGAATTATCTAGAGATCGGATGCATCATAATATTTCAACTAACTATTACCAAAAAATGTTACGACCACAAGTACTGTGACTGCAGTTTTAAAATAACACCAACAGCTCGGTTTCGCCTATTCGTTCTCTGCACAGTGCTCGAAACGTAGATCATTATAAACGTTGGATCATTGCAAATGCGCTGTAGACACGGCTTGCGATTGAGCGCTCGGGGCGCAGGATGCGGCCCAGACCGCGCAGATTGGCGAGACTAGGCACCACCACATCAAATCCACAAGTTATACCCAATATCGAGGATCCGCGCCCCCACACACCCACTGTGTGCTGCAGTAATAAAATATACTACTTACGACGTAGAGGTATGAAGCGAATAAAACGAAGTTTCGAAAAGAGAATGCACTGTGGGCTGATATTCGATTACGTGTTATTATCGTTGAACATAGCGACCTATAGCGCTAAACACCCTAAATTGTACCATATCTTTGAGTCTTGTCTTAAGTCAACTTTTTGGTGTGCAAAAGTGCAATTATTACGATTTTTGTTCCCGCCTTGACGGTTTTATATACAATTTATATTACATTAAAGTACGTAATTACCATGCTTGCTATATGGATGTCAAACGTGGGCATTAACAGAGCAATTAGCAAATAAAATAAGAGTTTGCCAGAATGGGATTGAGAGGAGTACATTAGGTGTTAAAAGAAAAGACCGAGAAAAATTAGAAAGTATTAAAAGTAAAACAAAATTCAAGAACGCATACATAACATGCAAACAGCTAAAATGGAGATGGACAGGACACATGACAAGAGAGAAGAAGGAAAAATGGACAAGATTAATAACAGAATGGTACCCGTTAGACGGCAAAAGGAACAGAGGAAGACAATCTAAGAGATGGGAAGATGATATCAGGAAAATAGCAGGTCCAACCTGGACTCGAGCGGCTAAAGACAGAAAAGAATGGCAATCTTTGGAGGAGGCCTTTGTCGGAAGACAAGTTGAGGAGTAATTACCGTTTGCCGAAGTAAAAACATGTAATTAGTTAATTTTGTTAGCAGTTATAAATATTAGGCATCTTGCACAACCTTTCAAATGTTTCAAACTAAAACCCAATAATAAAGGCTTTTTATTTTATTTTATTTTATTTTATTTTATTTTTATAAAGTACGTAAAGCCATAGATCGAGTAGTTAGGTAGCTTTGTTTTAAAGTGATCTTAAAATACTTATAACTTGGCTTATAGTGTTAGCATCATGTTGCTAGCATTAACTTGCTTTTTTAGTTGTTAGGTTAAGTAAAATATTAGATCTCCTTCCGAGATGGCTTGTAACTAACGACCGTTGATTTAATCAAAATCACTGGCCTGACAAAATTTAAGAACCTAATCTCATTACCCAGTAACGTAGCTATAGGGACGTATCCGGAATGCCCAATCTTTATCTTTTAGTTTCATAAATAATAGTATAAGGATACAAAGTATAAGATAAGGAACGTGTATAAAGCAACAAACAAGTGATGATCCGCCCACAACATGCACATTTTGCCAACAAACACCTAATGCCGTACGAAAATCGAATTCAATGAACATCTTTCTCTCACATCACATTGCATAAACATGGCAACTTAACGTCGGCAAACATTAGGACGTTCCACTTCGTAGATCCGAGCATATGTAGGGGGCGTCCCGCCTCCACACACCCTTACAAATCTTATTTGAGCTCGTTTCCGAAGGAATTCGTCTCGCGTCTGTATCGGAATTTTTATTACCTACCTACCTGCGCATGTATTATTGTATTATGGCTACATGGTGTAAATCACCCTGTTTAGCCAAAGACTGGAAATTCTCACCAGCAATGATGTTTCCGTATGCGACTTTATTATTCGGCTCGGCTTATGTTTGCTCCAATTTACTTTGTTTTACCTACGTTTTGTTTACTTTTTTCGTCGATCTCTATTTAGTTAAAAGTGGCAAGTGGCATGTGCTACGAATTTCTAATTTCACCGGGATGAATGAATAAAAAATACAAACTTATTTGTAATACATGACTGGCTCGATGGCTCGTTTGTTAGTGACCTTTGCCTTCTGAGCCGATGGTCGTGGGTTCGATTCACAAACATTTGTGTTTATGAACATGTCTGTATTGGTCTGGGCGTTTACTATGTAATATGTAATTATTTACATAAAAAAGTATTAAAGTAAGTTGCCAAGTACTAATAGTACAAGCTTCGGCCTGTGCTTCGGCATAGTTTGGGGCTAGGTGGCGCTGTGTGGCCCAGCGTGGCCTGTCATGGGATGTATAAAACAATTATATTATCAATTACTATATTGACCAAGGAAATTAATAGAATAGAAAGCAAGCTCATGATCTATGCAACAAAGTTAATACCTTGTATTACCTAATGGTACACACATAGGGTCCTAATCACATTCTTGGACCTCCGATTGTTTATCAATTTGCCGATATTATTAGTAGGTAGGTACATATTGGTCTTCATGTTAGTGATTACCAAACATCATTACGATTCCTCATAGGAATTCAACAACCAATGGCATATATTACCAAACAAATAAGGCAGACGCTCCATTCAATAAGCTAACGTAAAAATGTATTCCATTCACTCTAAACAATAATTCAACATTGGATTTTTTACCAAATCACAGCGGATCGGTGACTCGAAGCAAGGTTAGCTCCAGAATACAAATACGAACTGCCACCTCCAGACAAAGGAGACCCTCGAGGTTCCTTACCAACACCCCTTATCTGGGCATTTAGTGGAGCAGTACAGGGGGTAAAGGAGACCAGGTTATATTGGACCCAAAGTCGGGCCAGCCGCGACCACCTGAGATTTCAATTTCGCGACGCTGAATAAATTTATTCGTATTTCGCCGCCTTTGTTGAACCTCACAGCATGGAAATATATCCAACCCGTCCTTATACAAAAATGGGACAGGCGTAGACTGTGTTAAGCGAGGAAGAGAGGTGGTTATTAGGTATGCAGAATATACAATATGTTAAGGAGTATATCTACGTTAAATTTAGACTTTTTCCAATGGCATTTAACTGTTATGTGTAATTTACTGTTGTTGGACATTTGCAACAGAAAGAAAGAAAATATGTGTATTAGGTACCTTAGGTATCATTATCAATAATAGGATGGGTACCTAACTGTAACTAACACTTGCCACCAGGACACAGGGAACCTTGGCCGATTTGGAAGTCTCTGAACCGCCTCCGGTCCGGGGTTGGCCGATGTAGGGCGGATATGGCCAAATGGGGTTTCAACGACGGGGCGCAAAGTGGCTGCGACTGTGGCGCGACCTCTCAAACAATGTCGCATATGATCACCTGTCCATTGTGCCCCACCACCTGCACTTTGGAGGATCTCTACCAAGCGACTGATAGCGGTGTTTCAGTGGCTAAGTTCTGGTCGGGATCTGTGTGATTTAAATTTTAAAAGGGATTATCATTGACCCGAAAAGAAGAAGAAGAACCTAACTGTCATTTTCTCATCGTCATAAAAAAAATTGACTATGAATGTAACAGGTTTCTTTTCCCCATTCCCTAATAAAATCCCTGAAATATTAACCACAGAAAACGTTATGAATTCATTCAGTATTCTTTTGATATCAGTCAGTATAATAAATAAATAAAAGCGACAGACGATTCAAACCCATCACTGGTCAAATTTTAAGGATTCCCCTTGTATTATGAATAACATGATGAACACCCACACAGTACACCAACACCAAATTGGGCCGACCGGGAATAAAGCTCAAACAAATAAAGATATAATTTGACGTGTGTATTTTCTTTACAGAAAAACGATTCCAATAAAGAAATAAGGTCAGTACGTCTTAAGTTTTAAGTTAGTTGTATATCCTTTTATCTACGTCAGTTAGCTTTATATTTGTTAAATCCAAGTTGTTTTCGGGTAAGCATTTCCAAAGATAACTAAACTGACATAACTTATTTATTTCCATTCGCTAACAAAACCCTTACAAGGAAAAGGAAACCTTTGCCAATAAATAATGCGGAAAATCATAAAACGGTATCGCTTTGGAGTGTCTTTAGAAATACTCCATATTGTTTGGAGGATAGCCAACATTTGCTATCTGCAGCCATCCAAGCATGTACCAGAATAGACATTTTAATAGGGAGATAAAAAAAAACTCTTTTATTACATACTTTTTTTCCGAAAACTTCGAGACATTTCCATTACATTTACTCCTCGCCTCTGTTATCTGAATAATTCAACATCCCTGTACTGAATGACAGAAGAAGAATGATAAAGCAAAAACCATTAATGTGATTGAAAAATATTCGATTTCTCAACTAAAAAAAAAGTTAGGTAGCTTAAAAAAATATTACAAGAAATACGAATAATTTTCGAGATGTGAGCCTGCATAATATGCGTTCTACGAGTATTTTATTCAATACTAGCTGTGCCAGCGGCGTCGCACGCTTGGATATCGGGTTTCAAAAATAACGGACTTCCATAAAATACTTATACCTATACCTAAGTTTTAAGTTAGACCTCTAGTAATACATTAGTGAAAATCGTATTCAATTTCATGCAGTAGTTTTTGAGAGATGCGCGTTCAAAAAATTTCTCCCGTTTTCCTAACATTTCCCTTCACTGCTCTGCTCCTATTAATAGTAGCGTGATGAAAAGTACCCTATAACCTGCCCAGGAGTATAAAAAATAATTGTACCAAGTTTCGTTAAAATCCGTTGAGTAGTTTTTGTTTCTATAACGAACATACAGACAGACAGACATACAGACAGACAGACAGACAAAAATTTTACTGATTGCATTTTTGGCATCAGTATCGATCACTAATCATCCCCTGATAGTTATTTTGAAAATATATTTAATGTACAGAATTGACCTCTCTACAGATTTATTATAAGTATAGATAGATAGATTAAATAACTATAAACATTGCATTCGACTTTCAGGCATGCCTCAAACTAACGTCTAAAACTACCAATTTAACTAAGATTAGAATAATACCTACCTAAATAAACACTAAAATCAAATATTGACCCGTTCCCAAATTAAGTAAGCTTAAGCATTTGTGTTTAAGACAAAACGACTGTAGTAGGTGGACAATACGAATTTTCATCACATGAATTGTTGGCCTCATTACTTTCCAACCCCATACTCTTGTATTTGAAAGCAAAGGACATTACGAAATGAGCCATCGGGTTAGTCAGTTGAATAACACTGTGTGATAATATTGCTTCCTAAAAATCACCTCCTGAATGGAAAACTTTCATGTTTAAAATATTTATTTCTCATAATTTTCCTTAGTAAATTTTTCTAAAAAAAAATTTACACCTTTTCACATTCTATGTCAAAATATGTTGGTACCACCTTCCCTGGAAGTGTGTTCGCGAAATCGCAAAGTAAGTGTCGAAATTACTTATTGAGGTAAACTGTTGGCTGAAAGCTTCAGACCAAATTTCCTGTCACTTCAACAGTTAAATTGTGGCTGAGCTTCCAAATAGATTTTCTATTTTTGTATCTCCTTACAGGTAAATCGAAACTCGTCGTGTATTTTACTGAATCAACGAATCGTTGGCAAACTTCATTTAAGTTAAAGAGCTTTATTACAAATAATGTTTGGCATATTTTTTTTTCTACCGAAACTCTTTCACTCTGGGCGTCATTCTTTACTATCAATCAGGTATGCTGTTTATAAAAATACTTAAATATGTATATTATAAGGACATTAACGTCCTTGGTATATTGTCACTTGTCTTTGGTGTTGACATTGGTTTTCATGTTCCTATGTTAGAGCAACGAAAAAATAAATAAGATAGTACAAAACACAACAAACAAAATGTAACAGGAACTACTAAAAAAGTTGAAGTCTCCTCGAGGCAGTGAAATTTTCAATTCGCTCATATTATTTGCTTCTATTAGCTACAAAGTAAGCTTATTTCCGGATCAAAGTCCTTCAAGTTTGTTGTTGTTCGCGACTAAGTTAGCTCGACAAAGCGAGAGCCTTCGGGAAGAATAACTATAGGTACCTAAGTATCCTGGATCTAGCTCTTGGGAATTTGCACTTTTACTGCTGGCACAATGAAATTAGTTACAGTGTGCTAAAGTATAAGGAAAGAGAAGGCCATATTATAGTTAATCTAATTCGCGAGTTAATCTAAGACGCCAACTTTGTTCTTGTCTTACCGCCTGAAACATTTGCTATGGACAACAAAGTAGTATAAAGCACAATATGCTAGCAGTATAGAATCATTAGCACTTTATTTCTACTTATAAGGATCACCGATCATCGTCATACAATAGTTAGTTTTCTATTGTACCTAGTTTTACAACAGTCCAAGGCTTAAACTTGAAAGCGTTGGACTGTCAGGACTGAAGAAACTTGGCTACATCCCTGAAAGTACTTTGTTTAAAGTCCGACACACACTTCTTTTAAAAAACTATAGCATTTATTACCCACTTAGTGATAGATCTTGAAAAAAAAAGAAATAACTTCAGTGTTACGGTAATTTAGGTCGGTATACGGTAAATCGATATAGGTCCAAAGGGATAATCTGTTCGTTTTCAATAGTTATAGCAATTATATCAATAACTATGTAAGGGCATAGCTTTACAAAATCACAATGCCGCCAAGACGAAAGCACCGTTTGTGTGCAAGCCCTTATATCTTTTATACATTTTTCATCATTGTCATCAGCCTATTTAGCAGTCCACTGTTAGGGTTTTTAAGAAACATAAATCTTAAACCTTGGTACTTTACTGACTTCATTTCTGTTCTGTGCAACTTCGGTCAAGATTACACTGAGATCTGCAATAAGTGTTTAATTAACTAAAGTTTACAGTCCACTTTTGAAAGCCCCTACTTAGCTGGATGAGAAATGAAGTAGGAATTTTAAAATCAACGGGATACACTAATTTGTCATTAATCAACGTCGTATCTTATTTATAAGTAGAAGTTCACTTTAATATAAAAAGCAACATACCAACCGTCTTTATACAAATATCGCCCTTAGTAAATATTAAAAAGCTTGCTACGAAGTGACAAATAAGCAACATGTTTTCATGTTTTAGTATTACTTTGGAAAACACAATAGGGTCATGTACCTACTTATTTATTTTTTATTATAAAATCTTAACTAATATTATAAAGCTGAAGAGTTTGTTGGTTTGTTTGAACGCGCTAATCTCAGGAACTACAGGTTCGAATTGAAAAATTCTTGTGTTGAATAGGCCATTTATCGAGGAAGGCTTTAGGCTATATAACATTACGTTGCAACTATTAGGAGCGAAGAAATAATGGAGAATGTAAAAAAACGGGGAAAAAATGACTATTCCACGAGGACGAAGTCGCGAGCACAGCTAGTTATAACGTTATAGCAAACGATAAAGTGATCCGCGTTTCGGAGTTGTGGTCACACACATTATACTTGTAATAGTTTTGCCGTCGCATCGAGAAGTAAGGGAAGATTACAAATTTTACCTAAAATAATTCTACCTACAGATCACTTAGCAAGTACTATCCAAGAAATATGAAGGTAACCAAAAGGTATTAGGTAGCTAATCCTACCAAACCCAAGCTAAGAAGGTGCTATGAAAACGTCCTTTTGATAAAAAGGCACACGTATCCTTTCGTCATATCCCTGAACATATACCTACACATATAGTGATCCCTATACGCCTGATCGGGAAGGCATGATTGTGCCGGAGCAAACACCTCCTCCGTGATTACTGCACGTATCTCCAGCCCAGGTCTGATGCGACAATCGCTCGAATATCAGACGACTATCGGATCATAGTGACCATCTAAAATAAATGAAAGTACCCAAAAAGTGCCCGAAATATGTTAATGTTCAGTGTTAAGTTTTAGTTCGTCTTACAACATGCCAACATCAGAGTATTTTAGCAACCGAAAAGCGTTTTCACATTTGGGCACACTAATCTGCGGCTGCGAGCTCCCTCGACGCATCGCAAGAACTTGCGAATTGATTCGCATCGTGTAGGTAGTCCTGCGATATTACACGAATCGTGAAGACACGCCGTGCCTCACGATATCGTATTGCAGCAATTCGTGTCGCAATTTTCTGCGTTGCGTGCGAATTAAAATCGCGTCGCATCGCAGTTTTGTGTTCTAACTCTTTTGGCGTCTTTTCGACGTTCGATCGCGGCTACCAAAATGCCTTACTACGCGATAATTTCTCGATCGATTCCTACATCGGTTCCCAGCCCTAGGGGCGGGCTTGGGACGTCACAGCAGAATGCAGAAAATGTGTTCTGTTTTATTAGAGGGCCAATAAATTCAGTACGTGAGCCGACGCCACTATAGAGATCACGTGAAAAAATACGGCTCATGTTTGTCGACGCGGCCCTGATCAGATCTATGTGGTAATGAAATATGGCGCCGATAACTCTCGATTAAGTGTTGAAATATAACATAGTATCATATAACTCTTCGTTTTCAAGGGATTGTGAAAAGTTTATTTAGGTTTCCGTTAAAGACAGGACGCCCATATCACATGAAACGAACGAATATTTGTGAGCTTTTATTTTTAGATAAGGTAAGGTATTCTGTGTAACGTCTACACAGAATCAGTTTTCCGGGGCAGGCTGATCTGGTCGATAGGTACCTACAGGCAAAACTTGTATAGGCTCGATTTGTGTTATAAATCGTCATGTGTTCACATGTGGAGTTATTCCTTTACCTGTGTTTTTATTAATGACCTAGAATTTATGTAATGCAAATGTTAAAAATTCAACGAGGTGACCGATTTAATCGATTAGTTAGTAATGCATTTTTTTTAAATCCGTTCTTTAAAAACTTTAGGTATGTACGTTTTTATACCACTGGAGGATAAAGACAGAAAACATTCTATACCTTTATACAAACTGAGATAACATGGATATACTTACGAGTAGAAGTAAAATGACGACAGTTTCATTAAAATACATTGGATAGATACTTAACACAGCAAGTAACAGCTATAATAAGCCAGTGATTATGTATTAACCGCGTTGCTAGACACAACAAGTTCTCAACTGCGTAATTTTTGTAGTATCACGAGACCGCCATATTCAAATCACCCACAATAGCTCCTGACACTTGTAACTGTGAGCTACGAGTTCTAGCCGAGCCCGCCGACAGTATGTGTAGCTGTAGCGGTACAGTCAGCAACAGATATAAATAAATAACCCGCCACATGCCACGTTGGGCTACTCATCGCCATCTAGCCTGAAACTAAGCCTAAGCTTGTCCTACTATATTTTTGTAAATAAATACATATTATACATAGAAAACACCCAGACCAATACAAACAGACATGTTTATAAACCGAAATGTTTGTACTATGCGGGAATCGAACCCACGACCCTTGGCTTAAAAGGCAGAGGTCACTACCAATGTGTAGGTACCTTACATATTTTGAGAAGCTCGCCTGCTCGCATGTATCTGCCGCCTACTGTACCTCCCCCGACGCGTCCGCTCCATTCCACGGACATATTTTGCAATTTCATTTCCCCCAGGAGGCCACTGACACGGTTTATGCTACATCTTATTCTTTGAGGAAGTTTAATATTTCTGTCGCGCAATCTTCGCATAAAGATGACACTCTAAAGTAAATTTAATAGAAGCTACGTGTGGACCTCGTTCGAATGTAATAAAGGATTTCCTACATAACGTGTGGAGTTAACCGAACCAACTATTTCTGAAAGATATTTTGCGTTTTGTGCGGTAAGTTGAAAATATTCACTCTGTGCGGGCTTCGGGTTATTTAAAGAGAGTTGAATTTTTCAGGCAAATTCCTACTAATCCCTACTAATATTATAAATGCAGAAGTAACTCTGTCAGTCTGTTACGCTTTCCCGCTTAAACCTACAACCGATTTTGATGAAATTTGGCACAGGCAATCTTTAGACCCTGAGAAAAAACATAGGCTAC
Source organism: Conogethes punctiferalis (assembly GCA_031163375.1). NCBI lineage: Eukaryota > Metazoa > Arthropoda > Insecta > Lepidoptera > Crambidae > Conogethes > Conogethes punctiferalis. The sequence goes on from CM062093.1 coordinate 7,279,166, forward strand.
CTTTTATTGCGAAAAAAGGGATGAATAAACACTTCTGTGGCACACCTACATAAACGCGGGAGAAGCCGCGGGCACAGCTAGTGATATATAAGCCTTTTTTAATATTTTAGCATGTACATCGATCTGATATCGTTATTCAGTCTTCTTTGGTACTTATTTAGGCGTAGGTAGGTATTACATAACTTTCATACGCTAATTAGGTAACTGAAATAACATTTTCACTTGCCCGTTTGGGCATTTAGTGTTAAATGATACTGTCTTCTGTGGAGATCGAGGTCACATCACAGGAAACATAGTAATAATTAAAATTTTGTGCTGTTGCTTGTATCATGTTGTAATATCGTATTTACGCTGTGTAGTTGCATAATGAAATTCAACTTTAGTATCTACGTATCATAGAAGTTATAAAAATGAAATATGAGTACATTCCATGGAACATTTCAATCTAAACCGTGATGTTTCATTTAAGATAACAGCATTTACTTAAAACACCAAGTTAAGGGCGCTAACATCCTATTCAAAATGGATGTTTCTGAATGATCTACATAACGCAAGAAAGGAAATGAACTATATTGTGCGCCCTCAATCTGAAATGGCATGATGGACAATTATTCTCGTTCTTCATTTAAATTCAGAGTTGTGTACTGTTGAAATAAAACCTAATGTACCTAAGATAATGTAATGTGTAAATAAGTTTTGTCAATAAAGTTATAGTAAGGATACCTAACATTATTTTTCACAGACAAAAGGCTTGAATCACCAATGCATTTTAGGGGGATCTTATACTATTTTAAAGTTTAATTCTGCATTTTCGTGAAGAATGTAGAATAAGAATAATTTTATTTGATTAAATCACAAAAAGGACGTGTTACATAATACATATTTATTATACCCAGTACAAACACATGTTACATAATATTAATCATGCCCAGTAGGCAGCCCAGAATCATTGTGCTGTTCATCTTAGTGATGAAATGAGTCATTTCAGACTTGAACTCTAATTAGAAATCGTTTCACATCTAGTAGTCCTATTTTTTGAGTTCAGTTCTAAAACTCGAAGCTAGTTTTAACTGAAACGGTTAGAAAATCTCGAATTCTTTCATTGCTTGTTCTTTTAACCCATCCATCCTTCGTTCACTTGTTATTTTTTCTCCCTTAATACAGTTTACCTACCTTCTCCTCTCAAACAGAATCAATTAAGCCACCGCTAAAACAAAGATAATACCTACCTGCAATATCAATCACTAGCCTACCTGAAGCGATCTCTTTTATTTGATAATGTTATCGCAAAATAATCCGCAGCCTTTATACCAGTAGCGGTAAGGATTAATCTGGCTTTAATACCTTGCTATCAATTTTCCTTTCAGGTTTTCCAAGACTAATGATAGAAATAGATTAATTGGCAATTTGAGAACGCACGAGGTTTGCTCTCATTTTATTTTCTTTCTCTATGGTCCCTTTAATTGGTTCGTGTTATCGTAGTTTTATGTTTTATTGAAACACACTGTGGTCAAAATAATATCTAGTACCTACACCACTCCCAAATAAGAGTTAACATTATTATATTTTCGGCAAACAAAAACTTGGTACCTAAGAACTTAACTGCAGAAGTCAGACCTAGTTTTCAGATATGATGGATAAGAATACCAAGTTTATTTGACTCTTAACATTTTTGTCACATGTCATCTAGCATCGATTTGTATCATTGGCCGAAATACTTTGAACCCCAATCTGTGCTTTGAATATTTCGTTGATCATTTTTGCGGAAATAGGATGATGTACTTGCCCAAAATGACACACGCCGCATTTAATACATCTGTATTTGATGCCTGTATCTCGGGTAAATAAAAGTTTGAGTTCAAGAACTGTATTGAGTCTACCTCACTTATTCCCACGGACTGCACTACTAGAAAATAACCCCACTTTTTATATTCGCCGTGCCGCTAAGCATTAAATCTGCCTATAATGAATTGAGTCAGACGCAGCTATCCTAGAGTAGACCGCGCCGTGCCGTGCCGCAATTTTTTTCAAGAGCACCCATTTACACATTTAATTAAATTCTCACTGTTTTAATTTGACTCCGTAACGGCGGAATTACTGCACTATTCAAACTGCATCGCAAAATCTAGGCAAGTGAGCGGAGTAGATCGTAGACTGACTTTTTAATATCCGTCGGCTTATGAAGAGTGAAACTAAACAAATAAAATAAATCGAGTGACTTAAAAATACCTGCCTTTAACTAACTCGTAGGAATAAAGTGGTTAGGTTCGAAGTAAAAAAAACATTAGTAATAAGGCAGCAATACATAAAAAAATTTGAACAGGAAAGCTAATTTATTTTTAAAAAATACGAGTTCTTGTCGGCTAACGGCGAAACGGTGAATTTCTCTGTAACCGTTTCTGCGCTCGATCGGAATGAAACTGCAATAGGTAATCAATAAAACAGTCTTGATAGGAACTATTTTCATCGTTTGACTTCAACGCCTTTCAATTTTTCACTCGCGATTTTTAAAATGTACGTAGGTACTTCACCCTTTGAATACCGGAATTGAGTTGTATTTATACGATAAAGCATTTATCAATAAGGCCTCGGTTAGGGCTGGGTCTGTAAGGCACTTAGGAGTGCTGGCCGCTTATTATCTGCGGCTGGCCAGGGCAGGCAGGGATGTGGCCGTATGCTTCGGCGCTACCCGTGTCCCTGCAACTTGCTGCCCACTGGCGACACAGGGGGGTTTAGTGGGTATGCCCTCCCATTTTTGGAGGTGTGAGTCCCACACATCCATGAGGCATGAAGGTGCCTAATGTATTTCCCTCTAAACAAAAAATGGGTCTGTAAGGCAGGTAACTGACCAGTTACTTGCTTATTGTCACATCGACTTGAACTTCTCTTTCGCTTTCCATCAGACGTAGGGAAGTCATTATGTCGTGCTACTATGTATGACAAAAAACTGTATTGAGATAGTATTCTAGGTATTCCTTGTTTATGTGACCTATATTTTGTAAGTACGTAGTTTTAATAAATAATAGATTTAACGCATGTTTTACCGACTGTACCTACTTACTTTGGAAAATCAGAATAATGTCGCTGTCACCCTAATTAACTTCACGATTCGTAGAAATGATTAAACTTTTGTACTTAGGTACATACGAACTTTGCGCTACTCATAATATATGTGTCGTAATCAGCCGAGCCCTGGGGCTCCGGCAGCAAATAAAAACAACGAGCCTATTCGTATTTACATGTTCCCAACAGTTTACCTCTCCCGCGAGCCCACCTGCTCTTTATAGTTCCAGGTTCCAAGAGCACTGTATTTTTATAGAACGGTATACAAAAACATACGAGTGGGTAGCAAACATTTCGTATAAAACTAAAATTGTTGTCGCGATTCGCTGTCACAGTTGCAAAGAGAGAGTAAGGGCATAGCGAATCTTCGCTCGAATTGAGCCGCCCGACACAGTCCAGTGATGATGACAAGGCCGCCCTGGCCATCATCGTAGTCATTTAGAAAAAAAAAAGAGCCGCCCGTCCGTGGATGTACCTCCACTCTTTAGAATACCGCAGCAAAATGACCTCCATGTCGTGTTTCTGCCGGTAAGTAGGGCTTCCAGAGCTCGTGGGGGGTTAGGGTTGCGCCACCCGGCATGGCGGTGGCAACTGACAGGTAACTGACCAGTTACTTGCCCGTTGTTACAGCGACTTGGGCTTCTCTTTCGCTTTTCATCAGGCGTAGGGAAGCTATGTAGAGCTACTATTAAAAATATCGGTATCGGAGGAAATAAGGCACAAAAGAACCCAATATCATCATGGTCGACTTTTGTATAATGTTATTTTAACCTGCGTAAATAAAGTTTAGGATAAATTAACTTACAGTATTACTGTTTTTTTTCCTCTACGTACCTATACCATACCTCCGGAAAATATAAATTGAATCAAACGAAATCTTCCATTTGCTTATTAAATTTTTTATTCAACGTCATGCAAGCGGCTACAAAGTGTTACATGCCAACGCTATCGCGGGGGCGAAGCCTGCCCGTGACAGCAGCCCTCCCGCCAAAAAATATCGAAACAAACTGACCAAACTGTTTTAGAGCGAAATAAAATTACCGTGAACTTTCGTTCGCCTGAAAACAATTCGGCAAATGGCCAGAAGTTCTGTACGGAACAAAAAATTCACGACATAGCGAGCGCAACATAGATACTTTTGCCTAAGTAATTATTTCGATTTTTTTTTTGAAGACGCATTACATCCAATTTTTACAACACTTGGCGCCGGGTACTTTGCTAAATTGAATAGGGTCGTTCCTTACATTTAATTTTGCACGTTATTTCATGGTTACCGGAAAAAAATATCAAGAATTTGGAAAACCAGAACTATAATAGGTAGGTATGTTGTAAAATGAGGCGGCAATAGACCCTAAAAGTCGATTGGGACAGTTATTTTTAAAGTGTGTAATTAATCCAAAAGGATTATACCGTCCCTTAAGCACTATTTATAGCATTCTTTGTTGATCATCATCATCAGCCTGTAAACGTCCACAGCTGGACGTAGGCCTCCCCCAATGACAATAGGGATGTTTTCAGGGTCAAAATAATTACATTTTATATAATCCGTATTTTAGATTATAAAAATATATTGGACACGTATTTTTTCTTTTTTCATTTAAACAAAAGATACAAGGCATCAAAATGTTGGAGTCTTTGACGTCACTCAGTGGCGAAAAAACTCCCACTCTCTGACGTCACGCGTAATTTTAACGGAATATATCTTTGTAATTTTTGATCTCATTTACAAATGAAAAAATACGTGTGTTTTATTTTTGAATATTCTAAAATACTTAGACTTATTACATTTTTAAGCAACAATCGCCTTCGCCCATTGAATAAATCTAGAGAGCATTTGTTACTTTCGACCCGCCGTTACTTTTGCCTACTTAGCTATGCCTTCAATTGTAATGGTTATACCGCCACCAGTCAGTTGCCAGCGCCTCGTTTGTTATTCGGCAGGGTGCACCACGGGCAGGTGAGGTTGGCTTGGAGTGAAAAGATGATAGTCCGCTCCCTTACATCCCTACCTTACCTACAGCACTTTTATTCAGGAAACAAATATCATAAATGCAACATTGAACATAGCTGTCGAACAAAATTCTAACTCACACAAAAACAATGAACTAGTCGTATGTTTCAAATGTGCTTAGGTGTGGTAGTAAACAGACTATTTGAAACTATATTTATTGGCGCGTAAAATGATCACTCGACAATAATGCAATTGCTCTGCAGAAACTATCCACCCGGTACAAAGCTAGCATATTGATTGAAGCAGAAATACACATCTCCATAATTAGGTCTAGCCGAGTTTTAGCCGACAGACGTTTGCCGAATATAGAATACCTTAATTCCTACCCTAATTCTTTCGGGGCTATACCATCCCAGTTAGCTATTTTTAGACAAGATGTAATAATGCGTTTTATAGCATGAATTGTGTGCATAATAAATAATTTTACGTATTCTTTTTTCTTTTCTAACCCATGTTGTCCCACTGCTGGGCAAAGGTCTCCCCCAAACTTTTCCAAAGCTCTCTGTCCAAAGCCAGAGCCTGCCATTCTTCTGATTGACGAACCAGATCATCACACCATCGTTTCTTGGGCCGTCCCCTTCGGCGGTAACCGTCTTCTGGCACCCATTGTGTGACGATCCTGGCCCATCTCTCCTCCTTCATCCTGCACACATGGCCCGCCCAATCCCATTTTAGCCTGGCAGTTTTAAATCCTACATCGGCGATTCCAGTTTGAGAGCGAATGGAGGAATTTCTAATCTTATCGATAAGCTTGATGCCTAGAATGCTCCGTTCCATTGCCCTTTGGCAAACCTTGAGCTTGGACTTCTGAATTTCGGTAAGTGACCAAGATTGTGCACCATAGGTTAGAATGGGCAGTATGCAAATGTCGACGAGTTTGCGCTTAAGTGACATGGGAAGGTCCCCCTTCATGTACGCTTTCATGGACCAGAATTTTACGTATTAAAGTGCGTTTAAAAAAAATTAAACAAAACGTGATCGTGCGTTGACAAGATAAGTAGATATAGGTAGGTAAGTAGTAAGTAGGTACATATAAGTGCCAGAGTTGTATCGGAAAACAAAGTAAACACAGATCATAATGAAAACATGTTTAAAGAATTAACTTAAACCGTTAACCGTAGTGTATTAACTACATTTCACATATATTGAACTGATCCTATATTAAGTAACATAAGCCTTGTATAACGTAAATCGAGTGAACAAAATAACGAAGATATCACACTGTGTACTTAAATAGTTAGGTACCTACATTCAGATCAGAAAAATCCGGAACATGAAAATTTATTTTATCCTGAACTAGCTGTGCTCGCGACTTCGTCCGCGTGGAATAGTTATTTTTTCCCCGATTTTTTGTACATTTTCCATTATTTCTTCGCTTCTAATAGTGGCAGCGTGATGATATATAGCCTAAAGCCTTCCTCGATAAATGGTCTATTCGACACAAAAAGAATTTTTCAATTCGGACCAGTAGTTCCTGAGATTAGCGCGTTCAAACAAACAAACTCTTCAGCTTTATAATATTAGTTAAGATGTTTGCTCTAGGTCAATTCGGAAAAACTCGTTAGGGCGACCCCTAGTCGAGTCACCAAATAATGAAAAAAAACAAACGTTAATAAATTAATAAAAAAAAAAAAAATTCGCTATGTTTATAAATGAAATAACCCTTCTCTACCGACTAGGTAACCTTCCTCTAAATTAGGTAATTACATAGGTTTTCGGCTTTTTTACCGAAGTTTCATGATTAACCCTAAACCAGCTAAGTGCATTCTGCATTACGGCTGCCCAACTTCTATATACAATAAAAACTGAAAAAACATGGCGGCCATGATGGTTCCGCGGAACTTTTCAAAAGGCAATAACCGCCACCATCTATCTGCCGGTTCAATTCAAAAGAATAATAATTTTCGGGTGTATTTTTTGCTGCGGCCAGTGGCCGGTCGCGAGCGCGTTTTATTGCGCACTATTCCTGCGAATAAACGCCAGGGGGGGTTAATGGACCGCTGGGGGGCCACCCTCGCCTCCTCTCGTCAAAGAGTAACGCGAGGTTTCTGTTATTCTCTTTGTATTTTTTATTTAATCCTTCAAGTGCACGCTTTCCAGGTATAACAGTTTTTGTAATGGTTACCTACATTCTGTTATTCGCTATCGAACAAATGTTAATTAAAGTAAAGAACGTTAAAATCCGGTCATACATCGACCGACACACAGTTTCAAGTAGCTCCTACCAGTTATGGTACTGTGAATACTATACATAGATGCAGAGGTAGAATATAATGATGATTTTGCCTTTTCAGCCGATTCCGGCCACGGCGATAATGATTTTTATTATTTTTTATAGTAGCTCGACATAATGGCTTCTCTACGCCTGATGGCAAGCGAAAGAGAAGTGCAATTCGTTGTGACAACAGGCAAGTAGCTGGTCAGTTACCTGTCAGTTGCCACAGTATTGCCTGCCCGACCCCCGAGGTCATATGGCTGCGGTATTCTATAGGGTGGAGAGACTGGGCGGGTCATTTCGAGCGAAGATTCGCTATGTCCTAAGTCTCTTAAAAAGATACATAGAGAACAGCCAAAAATTACTAAAATCACACCTAGCCGGTAGTTTACACTCCACCCCGAGGCTGCGTAAAACACAGATGAAGACTCTCTTTACACTTATAATAACCATGACGCATGCGTCTGTATTGTATTATTCTGCATGACTTGAATTTTATAAAACACCCAGTGAATTTAAGAAGTTATTTTCGAAATTTAGGAACATAACATCGCGAACCGGGTCTTTGTTTTGCAACAGGTATTCTGTTTAGGTTTTCAAAATCTTAGGCTCCAGCATTGCGCAACATCGGGCCAGTTGGGGTCAGTTTTCATGTAAAAATAGTCGCATCTTTCGTGCGCGCACGCAACGTAGATATAGGTCTGAACGCTGTGCACAATGCACCATTGCATTACAAGTGTAGATGAGCCCTCTGTATCCCACTTATCTGTACCACCGACCAGTGTATTGGCTGCGCGGCGAATATTCAATATATTTTTCCCTGCGAACCGAAGCCAGGCTAGCTGACCACTAATCAGTGGTCCAGTGATGTACGGTTGGACACAGCCGCAAACTTTGTGTTCCGATATTAACAGTGTTGTGAATATCCTATGCCTACCGCTGTTTAGACGGATAAATGCGCCAGTCAATGTAGGTATATTAAACGGGTGATCACTAAGTTTATCTTTGTACTTTCAGTACCACAATATGATGTCGACAAGGTGATGAAAGGAGACGAGGTATAGAAAGAGAGATCTGGGGACATGAGCCAGACACAAACCAATTTAGTTTAGATATAATATTAGGATAATAGACCAGTTAAATAAACGTAATAAGCACATGTATTCTCTTCTACGTGCAACCTTTATGAATGGCCCCTGACAGATGAGTACATGAGATGAGTAGATGTCTACTACCTATATTTACATGGAAGAAAAAGTTATATTTTAATTTTTTCACAAATAGCTCTGAATATTATTAAATGGATTCGAAAGCTAACCTTTTACACAGCGCTTGTAACCAATACAATAATGAGAATTTTAATTAAACGAATAAAATAAAAGATGTCATACGTTTTAGTTTCTAGCACAATAAAATGCCGCCAAATTAAGTTGGTAAATCATTTTTCAATAACGAAACGCCGCGTTAAAAATTGTCAACCTGTTTTATTAATTGCTCATTGCATAAGGCCCGTGCCACATGCGCGAATAAATAAATGTGATTAACGAATAAAGGCCGTGCACGGGCCGGTTAACGGCCGTAAATCGTGCGGAGCGATCGCGCGTGAGCCGACAGTTTCAATATGGAACGGTTAATAAAACCTCGCTGGGGACAGGTAAGCGTGCCGAATCGATAACGCACGCTTTCCTTCGGATGATAGGTACTTATACGATGACCTGATCAATTGCTATCAATCATCATCATCAGCCTATCGTAGTCCACTGATGGATATAGTATGTACTCATCAGTTGTTCACCACTTTTGGCAAAGACCTGGAAGCTTTACCCATAAACGCCCCGCTAAGGAGAGTTGGCGATCGCGGGGCATACCTAGCTCTTCGCTCCGGTGACGCCGCTGCCCATCATCGGGCTGTGGTACTACAATCGTGATGGTTACACCGCCACCAGTAGATTGCCAGAGCCTCGTCTGTTATTCAGCAGGATGAACCACGCACTAACAATATCTACATCAGTTCACATCCAACACGCGATCTGAATGTATTTTCTAACGCTGATGACCCATAAGAGGAATCTATCTTTATTACATTTCTGTGGTATGGTGACAGATAAACAATAACAAAGTTACAGATTGTAAATTTTTACATACCTTGGAAGATATGATCCATCCACTATTATTCGCTTGCAAATTGTCGATTCTTGAACACCAGTTCATTAAAAGGAATACTTCACTGTTTAAATGCAGAGTTTTTGTAGGTGGGTAAATGTTGAAATGAAACAATTGATTTAATTGTCAAAAATAGCCCCACTTCAATGACACAGGCAGTGTGGCAACTTTTAAAAGTACAAATGAATTTTAAAAGTTATCAGCATGAGTCTTTCATAGACGTCAACTCGTCAATTTTACAGCACTTTGTTATAAAATCTTATTATGAAATTTTATTATAAAATCTTTTACTATAACTCAACTTAAATATTATTATAGATTTATAGAACAAAACTTATAAACGATGCGTAAAGAACTTTGAGTTGTTTGTAGACTTACAAAGAAAACAGGAACAAAGAAATGTTCATACTACACTGTGTTATAGTCTTACGATGAAATAAACGTTCGCTCCGGAAACCAAATAGCCGAATAAAATTCGAAACAGAATTACAATTGGAATTTGAACATGTAGTTCTAAACTGCCAACTATAGATATTTAAGTAGGTACCCATTGCGCAAAGTAGCTATTCCGTTGAAAAACTCCGAAGTTAACGACGCGTTTTTATTGGATTTCCAAGCGTCTCGTTTTACATACATATAACAGTACCAAACCTTCTGGGACCGGTCGAAATCTAAATCTCAGTAAATATAACAATAATGATAAATGTTTAAATATTTTATAGGAGGTTTTCTGAATCAATTTCGATGATTTGAGACTTCAGTAGAATCTCGTAAGAGATAGAAATTTCAAAGTTCTTACATGTGTGTTAATCGGTTTACAATTCGTATCTTTCTTTTAGTATAATTACTTCTCCAAAACAAGGATCATTGAAAAATGGAAAACAGAAACGAACTTATTTAGTCCACATGCCTGCTAATGTAGATGATAATGAAGAGTAGTCATTCCGTCTTGCAAAATTTTATTATAATAGCATAGCATAGCAGGCCGCTGCCTATACTTAATCGCCTGATGGAAACCCAAAGAGAGGCTCAAGTTGCTGCGGCAACGAACAACCAAAAAATCTAGCACTTGTCAGTTGTCATTTTATGTCAGTTGCCACTTTAAGTGGCGGTGGCGACTGACAGGTAACTGACCAGTTACTTGCCCGTTGTCACAGCGACTTGGGCTTCTCTTTCGCTTTCCATCAGGCATAGGGAAGACATTATGTCGAGCCACTATAAAAAAAAAGAAAAAAAATGGGGCAAAACTTAAAGTGGCTACTAACTAAAAGTAAAGTAGTCAATATTTAATGTACAATTCCAAATAAACAATGAGAGCAAACCCAATGTTTTCAGAGTTATTTAAAACGGGGAGGAAACAAGGATCGAAATCACATTGCCTAGTCCACGGTACACTTTAACAAAAATACAAACGCAGGTACACACGTACAACAGCACATGGAGTATGCAGCTGGGCACTCGTTATTTCTCGCATTCAATGTTCCAGAATGTTCACGGGTTTCCAGTTCGCGATTTTGCTTTCAATGCACTGCGCCCGTCTCATTTTATGCAGCGTCCGTACGTACAGCGCAAATAAATGATCGACTGTAGACCTTCTTGCATGGAGTTAACGCAAAAATTGTTATGTACCTACTTTTGCTGTGGACTGTACCTACATGATGTGTTGCAGTTAAATGATAAACAATAATAACAGTTTTAGAAATGACTGAGTGCATACATCCTGAAATTAAATTACTAACAGAAACCTTAACAGTTCTGAATGTTACACCAACAACATGGTGATTTCAAAACTATGGGGAGGTGTTAATTGTGGTGGATGTCTAACATATTGGAAAAGATCTATAGCCGTATGGTCCAAAGCAACATTTCATAACTTTGCCAGTAGGTACTGATTGGCTATTCCTTGCGCGCCACTATCGTCTGAATGGTATGCGGATGCTGTCCAGCACGTGTTGTTCGGAAAAGGAAATATAATATTGTTAGTATTTTAACAAAACTGATTTCACAATCTCACCGCTACATACCGCCGCACGCGGCCCAAGCGAATATAAACCCTATATCAACGCAGTAAAGTCTAGAAACTATAATTTATCTGTAGGACACTTCTGTGATAAATCTATTTCGATACACCGGTTACTGAATTCTATCTCGCGATAGCAAGTAACTTTCAGGATGAAATGGGTATTTATATGGCATCACTGGGTACCACTCTTGAACACAATATGTTTTGTGTTTCTCCTATTCTTATTTGAAAATACGTTTACCTGTTTATCTGTTGCTATCTTGGTGTACAAAGATCGAAGAAACATGGGTCTCGCACAATTTTAAGATTACATTTTCGGTCGCACCCGAATCTCTGACTGTGACAACTTCGACAGGCTTCGTGATAGGTATTTTGCTTTAAAGTGGTGATACGCGAAAGGTTCCTGGTTCGACGTCTAGTTCGATCTATCGATTCCTAGCTGGAATAATGAATGAAACGATGTTTTTTTAATTTAGGAAAAATTGCCTCCAGGTTTTTGAACAAACGCATGCTATCATACTTATCATACAAGTACAGTAGGCCCTCATATAAAAAGGAAATTTTAGAAGGACTATAATAATATGGTCTGGGACTCCATAGGTCGTACTGACTTCGGTAATTTCTTTCAGGAAAATAATAATTTTTGGTTCGTCCCGGGATCCCGCATCCCGTTTGTTAAGTAGGTATAATAATTTTTGGTTAGTCCCGAGATTCGGCCACACCAACTCATACACCGACGAAGCAGTCACCTGGCAATATTACGCAATAGCGTACATTTCTAGGTTCGCAGCAGAAGTTAACATTTAACTGCAATAGGTACCTGGTACAAAGGGTAGCTTCAAACAGGAACACGAATGGAATCCCAATAAACGTAGGTAGGAAACTTGGATACGTTAATATAAAGGACATACGGTGATTCTGGTCCACGTGTTCCCGGGAAACAGACATGGACGCAAATAAGTTAGCCGGGCGAAAAGGCGCCCACTACAACCAGCCTTTGTGTGCCACCTATTATTAAAACCAGGCATTCTAAGGAATTTTAGGTATCCTCTTTATTCTTCCGTTAAATTCCGGTTGCGTTATAGGCTTTACTTCAGACCCCGGTAATCTAATGTTTATTGATCAACATCTAATGGCATTGATCAATAAACATCAGACGACATCACAAAGCTAATTTCGTATACGCATTAACTGTTAGGGGCAGCGCAGACGACAGACTGTCCGTGACGCACTTTTTTTGTCTGTGATGCAATTATATGCAGTAACGCACACGACGCGCAAAAATCTGTCGCGGATATTTCACAGACTCAACGCACAACTTCGATCATTCTGTCAGCAGAGCTGTAGGGACCTAGCCTCTTTTTAAATGTCTCAGACGCAGACTCTATCGCACAAAAAGTCTGTCGTCTGCGCAGCCCCGTACCCGCACCGTTGTGCAAGGTCAAACATGGAAACATGCATGTGATGAATAAGTATTTGTGATTATTCTGTGTCTGGGTATTATATTGAATTTAAGTAGGTACCTATATGTATATTTGTGGTACCTTCGTTTACTACCTACCAACTACCTATTTAGTCTAAGATGACATAATGTGGATGAAAATAATTTCGGTAGGATGTTGTAATTTTGGTAACTGTAATAATAATTGATGAAACGCTAAAGTTTAAAATAACCCAAGACGGATAACAAAAGTAATCGTTCCCTTTGCGACACATTTCATTATTTACTTATAATATCTAGCCACAAAATTCTTTTATCTGACTTGAGATGACTCGGCTACCACATCAAATTACAATAAGTAAAATCCGCCCTTCCTTTGAAGACCGTACAATGCCATTGATGGAGGCACAATATTATATTTTTCACAACACAAAAATAACGAAAAATATGACTCCAAAATAATGTCCTTTGACATAAAAGGGCCCAAACATTAGGACACAGACTGAAAGCCTTTGCAAAGATCAGCATTCTTACAATATCTTTGACAAAGGAAATCGTGTAGCGACCCTCAGAAAAATACATTACCTACTCCTACCATAAAGACCAATTTAATTTAATCTCTGTCGACCATAGGTAATAAATAGCTTTCCATACCACACACGAACATTTAAATTTCTCGGTAATTCGATCAATTTATTCTGAAACTGTCCCCTACTTAAATTTTCCTGAATCATGGTAACTAACGAACATTATCGAACGCAATGTTTTTATGAGACCTCTAATGATATCCCCATCTTCTTGCGTCTACTACCTATGTAGTAACACTTTACGCAAAGGGGAGGTACCCCCAAAAATAATGTTTTTCAAGATTTTATTTTCAGTACTTTGTCGATGTGGTAAATACACATCCATGCAATAATAGTTCATCTTTCTAGCACATCGTTTAGAAGGTGAACTGAAACGGTGACGAATTAGGGGCACATGACAAAACTATACTTACGACTTGATTCCTCTATACTGACGTCGATCAAAGTACACAAGTTCTATGAACCTACCACACTGCAACGCTGTACCTACATCATCGGCTGATAATATTCAACCGTTGCAGTGCGTTGCTTCATATAACTACTGTATACTCTCTCGACAGCAAAAAACCCTCAAAATTTGCTCTACCAAGCGCTGCGCTGTCTGCGTCTTACTATACGCTTAGTTTCAGGATTTTGGACGTGAACTACGGAACACTAAAAACACCAAGTTTTCCCATTTAAAAAGTGCGACCTTTTCAACAAGATTAATGTCCTATCAGTGCTATCGTGGTGTCAATTAACGCGCTAATAAGACGCGAGGGCTTGCGCGTAAAGATACCAGACAAGGAAGGCAGAGTGGTCCACAACGGAGTATAATAACGGCCCGCCTATAAACACGCCAGTTTCTTTTTATTTTGCGACGCCTATTGTCTAGATCAGAGGTTCTCAAACTTATTTTGTCTACTACCCACTATTTTAGGTATAAGGGGGCGTTAGTAAAAGAGTACCTAGTACAATTAAATTGCACTTTTCTATAAGACTTGGTAAACTTCTACCTATACAATCAGTAGCTGAGCAATAGCATTGATAGGCGATACTTTCGATACTAGGTATCTCTAGTATTTTATCCGCGAAGTGCTATCTCCTGCCGGAGGTGGGATATTCTAATGTTTGACACAGCGGCAGGTAACAAAGAATATTTGTAGTATTGAAACTCTATAAGGACTTTACTAATTTGATAGATATAGACTGACTCAGTGGCTCAATTGGTAGTGACCCCTGCCTTCTGAACCAAGGCTCGTGGGGTCGATTCCCACCCGGGACAAACATTCGTGTGATGAACACTTGTGTTTGTTCCGTGTCAGGGTGTTAATATTTGTATTTAAGTATCTATTTGTGGTACCTGCGTTGTTCTGATACCCATAACACAAGTGCTTAAGCTACCTACTTACTTTGGATCGGAGTAATGTATGTGATGTTGTCTGATATTTATTTATTTATATTTATAATATTATCGATACTGTTGATATATCGATACTATTTAATACCTCAAAGTATCAAACATAAGTACTCTCCTGAAGGAGGTCTCGGCCACATCTTGAAGCCAAGCATGGGATTAACGTTGCCGAACTATCAATAGTTAGGTACCTGAATCTTCTTTCAGGAGAGCATTACGTAATCTAAATTTGCCGCAAGCGTTTCTGCAGTCGGGTAGCTAGTACCTAAACAAATAAAACAGACATCTCGTATCTAGACCGGCCGATATCGCGTTGTTCTGCTCGGGCGGACGTAATGTTGGCAGCGCGGCCGGCGCCCACGTACTTCGCATCGAATTTTGAACTACTGCATTTCCTTTGTTGTTTACTAGTCTTTAGTTTAATGCATCTTTCTTTATACACAACTTTTATCTAACTGCTGCTCGATGTCGGAACATTTTATCTTATTTATTTAGTACGGTCTGATGGGATTTCTTTTAGACAACTTTGTAAGCAGATCTACAAAATGTAATTTAGGTAGGTACACACATGTTTCTTTTGATAATGTTAGATATTGTCAAAAGAAACATGTATAGAATGTCAATCATTTCTTCGCTCCTGTAAATTAAAGTAAGTATACATAAATTTGATACTTTATTTATGATACAATAACATAACGTAGGTACGGAATTATAACAATATTACCTATATTAACTTCTTTTTAAGGTCTTTTTTTCACCAGTCACTTTTGTATAAAGTTTTCACTTTCCACAACACTTAAATGTACACCATACTTTAGACTTGCCTATAGTTCGCAGCTTTTAATATTTTGGTATAGAGCGGTATGATAAACATTTTTTTTCAAACTCACAACTACAACAAAATGCCATTGTGTAGGTAGGTACATATGGTATTGGCTAAAAGTAAGCTGTCTGCGACTGCAACCTCTCGTTATTTCGCTTTTCTATAAGATCACTATGCATGTCTCTTGCTCATAAATTACTATGGTTCATTTATTGTAATCTAAAAGTATTTCTAATAAACGATGATCTCGTCTTATCTACTTTATTTATAGTGTAATAGTAACTTAAATATGAGTGCTCACTTTGAAAAGTCTTGAAGGCGAGATAGTTTCCAGAAAAGTAGAAATCTTTCTTATGTATATGTAACGTCCATTCTTCAACACACTCCACAATATCTCATCAGTCTGTCATCTTTGGATAGGTCAATGGTAGGCTGATTGCAAGCAACATTGATAAGATGAAATCCTGAATCATTCATGACCTTTGCCAAATGAAGAATCAATCATTTTTTTCTCAAGTATCAATTCATGCAGCATGGTTATAATGTAAGAGCCACCACAAAACTTAGAAATGCTTGTTAAACCATTGGTCATGTCACTCATCCTTGTACCAAATCCAATTAAGAAATTAGTGCACCTGTGTTTTACTCATAAATACCATATATCCTATCTCATGTATTGTGAAGATTGGCCCATTGTATCTCTCTTGGATCGTTTTCAGGGAAGCCCACCGACCCTGCCTCTATAGGTGTACACATACTTCAACTTCGCCCATCGTCAATTCAGAATAATTTTTCCAAAAGTCTTCGGTGTCTGTCAATCATTGTGTATCTTCATTGGGTCGGTAAACTGTGCTGTGAGAATGTAAAACAATGCTGGTGCAGGTACCAATGATAGGTACCACAGCTCTCTGAAGCCTGTTAGAGAAATTATCCCATATGCATGCACCATCCAATGGCCTAGTAGGATGATGACATTCCGAGAATTCGTCAGAGAAGAGATAAGCAACGCAGGCGCAGACTGGTCGATTTTGATAGAGAAGTGCGATGCCGACGTCATCATTGATATAATAATTATTATGTAGGGAAATGAACAATCTGAAACAATGAAACAGATAATAAAGTTGACTATATTATGTAATAGGACAAAAATCTTTAGACTCTCATAAAACACTACAAAAAACATATGAACATATGTCATAGGGGACACTTTTCTAGGACAGGACTTAATGTGAAACTAATGATTGTGTGTTCTTAGATTCATTTGTGATCAAGCTTCAGTCAAACTTTATTTTTTAAGCTTTAATACTACTTCGACATTAATAACTACTATAGCTATATAGTATATCCTTTTTCTGTGATACACTGGAAATAAAAGTATAATGATACTTACAAATCAGTCCCGCAGCTACAGTGTGTATAAGCACAAGAATGGGATAAAAGTACAGTGCACAGTATATGGCCTTCTTCCCAGGGATGGGGGAGTAGACCAGCAAGCAGGGCCTCACTGTGATAGTCAGCAGCAAACTAAATGCATATATTAATAACACTATTGTATATCTGTAAGAGAAAAAAGAATTGTAAGTCTTTAAACTCCAGGTACAATTTTTGTAGAGCCTATGTAAGTTGACCTGGGGCCCTACTACAAAAAACGAAAACGATCGTTCGTTGAACAGATCGCATATTTTCGCCCCATAAATCCCTCTCATTTGTCCCTCCCGTGTTCGAATATACGAACTAAAATTCGTCAACGTCGATTTTTATCAATTTAATTGATATATTAGAACACAGGAGGGACAAATGAGAGGGATTTAATGGGCAAAAATATGTGATCCGTTCAACTATCGATAGTTCTCGTTTTCTGTAGTAGGGCCCCTCTACAACTTCCCAATTTGCATAGTCAACTGACTTATTAATAATTCATTTTAGGGAAATTAAATCATTTTAAAGAGTCCAAAATAGTATCTTGTTATTTATACTGTCATGTAGGCTATTGAATTTACAGCGCAACATATTCTCTGTTTAATATGTACTTTCTCTTACCCTTGTTAGGGTGTCTGTGGATTATCAAACAGTTATTGTTGTGTCCCTAAATCTCATATTCTAACAATTTATCCTAATATTAGTGTAAGTCCATTCTCTTTAGATACTACATTCATTCCTGTTGCTTTTCATCTTACTGCTGAGTGAAAGGTTAGAAGATAGAGACTTGTGTATGATACTTACAAAGGATATACTGCTTCTTGAGTACAATGTAAAGTCTCCTTATAGTCTGGCTGTGGATTATGCAGCAGAGTGTACCAATCAGACAAGGCCTTTGGGGAACACACATATAGCTCTATTGTTCCCGTTGGTGGTAGGACAAGCAATGCTGCTAATGTGCCAGAAACTATTTCTGCGAATGCACAGAAGTGTTGCACGATGATGCCTTCTTTGCTGAAAGTAATTAAAAATAATTACAAAAATGATGTGCATAAGTTATTAATTTATTATTAGAGTTATTTCATAAAGATAAAGATAAAGATAATTTATTTGTTCGAAACATGTGTACATAGATGTCAGGTCAATAATACAGGTTTCAACATGTCGTACCTTTACGGTGTACAAATTTATATAAAGTCAGACTACGTATATAATAATATCATTCAATCAATATTTTTGTCACATAAAAAGTCCGTCAATTTATAATAACATTTGTTGATTAGTATTTGTTTCATTTTACATTTAAATTCGCTTAATTCTAATTTTCGCAATGTCAGGGGGAGAGTGTTCATAACTTTCATTTCAAAAATTAATTTGATCTTATTGTGAGCATCCAAAAATTTTGTTTAATTGTAATGTCCATTCCTGCTACAAGGTATGACTGCAGCAATATTTTGCTTTGCAGTTTTTAAATATGTATTTTAATTTCAGTTATATGAAATAGGTAAATTACAATCAGTAGTCCAACAATTTTTACATGCCTATTACTACATTTTGATTCCCCTGAAATACCAATAAAGACACACAGAACATACAGCAACATTGTACTCTGGTCAACATTGGAGTCTAGATATTCTATTCTATTCAACATATGGATGGAAAAATATAGTATTCACTTACTCTTTGCCAACAAGGACCATATCTATAAAAAACCAGTGCAGCACCAACGGTAGTAGAACCATGAAGCCCAGGTACTGCCAGTCGTATAGAGTGGGCTCGTCGGCGCATGGCGTGCAGTAACTGGTCCCATTGGTGCGGAACCCTCGAGGGCAGGCCCCACAGTCGCTCCACAGCCCATCCTCGAGCTCCGTACGCCCACAATAGAGCCCTGGACACGTTCTCACCAGAGACATTTTGTGAAAACTTTTAGCGATCTATTTAACACTTCATCGACGCCAAATTGTCCTTATGTAGCAAAATTAACTATCGTATATTTATTCCTCTAATGAGTTACATAGCTTATTTAGACTGTACATTGTCCACGTAAGATAAAATTTTAGTTTTCCGCAAATCTCAGATCAAAACAATACATACAGCAGGGTAACATATATTAATATTTGACAGCTGTCACCCAACGACAGCTTACTTTTTAAATACTTGTTTCGTTTTGTTCGTGCGTGCGTGTAAGGTTATACCATGGAAGTATTAAGTACGGTTATACTTATTGCATGAACTTTCAACGTACTAAGTAACTATACTTTTTTATAATTCACCTACTTAGAAACTACTTAGAATAAACATTATGTACTGTTTAATTTTAGGATCATACTAATGAGTAAAGCAAGATAAACCTGAGCATGCAAGTATGTACCTACACCACTACACACACCACACATCAACCTCTCAACCATTAATATTTTGCGACACATTTTCAAGTAAGTACCCCGTTCACAGAGTCCATTATCCATTTAGGTATTTTTTGATAGATAATCTTCCTTATTTGATATTTGAAATCCTGAAAACATCATACCTCGCTTTCTTTAGGGATTTTTAAAATAATATGAATATCCAATGAAACGTTTATTACAAAACATAAATACATTAAAATTAGGAAAATTTCCAAACCAAAAAATAACATAAATTAATATAATTTCAAAAATTTTATAGAACTTTGAATTTTCCACCCAAGTCTTCTGGGAAGCCGAAGAAACGGGCACGCACTTTTCTGATAATGAACCGGAGGATCACGTACACCAAGAATAAGGAAATAGACAACGCAACCGTGAGATAGAACAGTAGATCTAGCATGAAGTATTTGATGAAGCTCACGCCGACGGCGGGCGAACGGAGGTGACGGGCGCCTTTGTGCCGGATCACGTATTCGGTCCACCAAACAGCATTTTCGGGGCCAGATATCATTGGATCGAAGACCATATCCTTGAGTTTAGTTATGGCTTCTTTGTATCTGTAATTTTAGAAAAGATATGAGAATCTTGATTGGTTAGCAGTTTAAGCCGCTGTTTAGACAGGGCCGTGGACTTTTACAAAAGATTTGACGTGTGGGCCAAACTCAGCCAGACAGTCCTACCAAGTTCTAAAGATCAAAAGGGCTTTATGTGCCATTTTATGACCATTAGTGGTACAAAAAAAAAACAATTCTAGGTACTGAAGTGATGCCCCTGGTGTTGCAAGCGTGATGGGCTGCGGTAGGTAACGGCTTACCATCAGGCGGACCGGCAGCCCATTTGCAGCCATAGTTGTATAAAAAACAACTTACTTTTGATTAATCACAACATCAGTGATCACAGACTTCAGTGTTTCCTTCTCCAAATTGTAAGGGTCCAATATTTCTCCAGCTCCAAATTTAGTGATTTGAGCAATGAAGTTCTTTCTAGGCCTCTGTAGAGGGAAACCTATGATGGGGACCTGGTAGTAGACGGCTTCTTCCAATGATCGACCGCCCCCGCTAGTAATGAAGGCTTTAACGTTGGGGTGAGCTGGAAAATGCAAAATGTTTATAAATGGGTTCATCATCCTCATCATAATCATCATCAGCCTTTTGAAGTCCACTGCTGGACATAGGCCTCTCCAGTTGTTCGCCACTCCACTTAGGGCAAACATCTGGAGGATATAACCATAATCGCCACGCTGAGCAGGCTGGTTGGCGATCGCAGGGCTCCGGTGATGCTGCTGCCCGTCTTTGGCCTGTGGTACTTAGCTACGCCTTCAATTGCGATGATTACACCGCCACCAGTCGGTTGCCAGCACCTCGTTTGTTTTTCGTCTTGATGCACCACGGGCAGGTGAGGCTGGCTTGGAGCGAAAAGATGATAGGCCGCTCACTTAAATCCCTAAATGGGTTCAATTAAATACAATACCTACCTGCCTATGTAACATCGGATAAATAGTCAGGATATAATAGTAAAAATCATACCAACTTCTAGTGGCAATCAGCGGGCCTATTTCTGCACATTTCAAACATAACAATAATTTGTAGGTACGCTGATAAGAGGTAAAGAAAACAAATGACAGAAGAAATGTACGCCCTATCATTTAACTTTGCATCCAACACCCATGAAAAGCTCTAGCGTCTAGGTACCACCCAGAGAGATATCTCTCTAGATACAGCGCGTTTGGAAACTTATGCTTTAAAAAAAAATTACAAGGTGTAACTTACCAAGCACTTCTTGTTGAGGGAACCAGGCTTGCGTATACACATTGTTAGACTTGTTAATCATGGTGGTGTTGCCAATCTTCCATAAAATTGTGAACGGCAATTCACTGAATGTTTCTGTCAGAGTTTGAAGGAGAGCGGGCGACAATGTTTCAGAATCCTGTAGGGCTCCCAAACTGAAGAGTACCACGCCTTTTGTCGCAGAGTCCAGATATTGTTGCATATTCTAAGAGAAAATTTTAAATTAAATATAGATAGATATATTCTTTATTGCAGACCTAAAACTAGGTAAGTACAGTAGAAATTTGTTGTAGGTAGGTAGGTACATTATAGGCGGCCTTATCGCTATAAGCGATCTCTTCCAGGCAAACATAAGGTAGAGGATAGGTAGGTAGTAAAAGTACCCACTACTTACCTACTTCTAATAGCTGATACCTTATTCAAGAATTTGCCATCAATTAAGTAATTGAAAATCAATAAACGTAAATTGTACCTACCTACGTAGGTACCTAAAATGTGGAAGATTAGTCAAATTTCACTGACGAATTACGAGTAGGTATACCAAGATGACCGCTTTTGGTAAATTTCCAAGTATCACCCAAGTTTATTCCTAATGTACCTATCTACAAGCACCCAATAACACGTCGCGATGCTGACTATGAACGAAGTACCTAAACTAAGTATACTTATATTGCTAAAAACATTTATTTTCTTTTTTATTTCTTATTTCTGAGAAGGCAGAAGGCAGGCTTATAGGTACCTAACGAAACCTACCGGTGTCAAGTGAAGTCCAGGCTTGATGTGCATGCGGTCGACGAAAGTAATCGCTGGAACCGTTGGCCTGTTCCCAACCAAGATAGGATTACTGGCTATGAAGAGCATATCAATATCATACTCCACATCCAAGAGATCCCGCTTTATTTCAAATATCTTCTTAGCAGCCAAGTCGTTCAATGGTAGATAGTTGTAGTAATATTCGTTCCTCGTTTGTAAGTGTCGATAGAACTCTACAATCTTCTCCCAACGGGTTATGTTGGCACCGTTGTTCAGCGAGTTCACGTCGAGATACAGTACTGGATGGGTAGGATTTCCCTTCGCTTCGTACTGATGAATCTTCCCACTTGATGTAGTGATAGCTATGTGAGGAGCCTTATATTTTTCAGCGACCGCATACAAGACAGGAACATCAGCTTCAGTGATGACCAAGTCGAAATTAATGTTAGGATTTATAAATAGAGCAGTCATTTGCTTCGATCTCAATTGGGCTATTGCTACTTTCAAACTTAGCTCGTTCAAAGCGCGTAATCTAGGGAAATTATCCTGAACATTTGTCATCAAGCGTTTGTATTCGTCCCAGTACTGTCCGGATTCCACTCCTACATCGAGTTCCACTATTTTTTCTGTGTCGGGATATTGAAAATGTCCCGGATATGGCGTCATCAATACCACTGAGTGGCCTTTTTGTACGAGTTGCGACACATATCCCCTAAACACCAGATGGTCGGCGAAAGACAATGAGGAGAAGAGAGCTAATATGTTCGCCGCATTGGCCGCACTGCACAGGTAAAATACCAGAAACACACCACTAAGCCTACGGGCACTCATTGTCTTTGAGTGATAGCACTGTTCGACGTGCACTCAGTACCAACGTGGAACCAGAAAAGGCTGTAGATAGTAATAATGACCAAGACGACATTCAGCCAAGCCAACTGTTCAAATAAAAAATTTAAGTAAACTCGTTTTCAAGTGTGATAAAGTAGAACTACTGACATAATGAATATTACACCCTAGCCATACCATAATGGATTCTAATTGAAACGTTAAGTACTTTCATTAATTATTCCAAGAGCAGATAATGATTCATGAGTTGAAGACTCATACTTACATAAATTAGCAAATAAACAACATCGATTGTATTTTTAGACGTACATTTATGTTTTAATATTGAAAGAAATAAAATAATAATAATAATATTGGCTTAATATGGACACGATGTGTTATGTGATAGGACTTTCATTCATTGCAGTACCAGACCTACTTGCTAGAGAAGAACCAAAAATGAATCATAGCTGCCCCTTGGTAAACAAAGTATCTACAGGACTACCTAATTAACTGACCTACTTCCAGTATCTGCCTAGTACCTACCTACTACTTTTAAAGTTACATTCAAACAGAAAGACTGAAATAATACCTAGCAATAGTTGATGAAAACATGTTTGGTCCATGTTCGTAATAATGAATTAAAAAGTCAGTTGCTACAGCAACCAAATAGCAACATACGCAGACGTCTCCATAGCAACTGTCAATGTTGATCACAAACAAACAGAATGTCATTTTTTCGATTCTTGGTTTACTGATAGCAGCTAAGAATGACCCAAATATCAATCTAATCTTCAAAAAATGGATAGTGACGTTACAAATTACTCCGTGGTGGGCAGAATCGGAGAAGGCGCCCATGGCTTGGTGTTCAAAGCCCGACACTTGCCTACAGGGCGAGAGGTGGCCCTCAAAAAAATCCTCATTAAAAACATCGAAGACGGCATTCCAGTAAATGTTATGAGGGAAATAAAGGCGTTGCAGTTACTAAGATGTAAATATGTGAGTGCCTTAGAAAATAGGTCTTAGCATTAAAGTCATGAAGAGTCTCAAGTACAATATAGGGGCAGCGCAGACGACAGACTATCCGTGACGCACTGTTTTGCAATTATATGCAGTAACGCACACGACGCGCAAAAATCTGTCGCGGATATTTCACAGACTCAACGTACATCTTCAATCATTCTGTCGGCAGACCAAGACGCTCTTTTTAAAGGTCTCAGACGCAGACTCTATCGCACAAAAGGTCTGTCGTCTGCGCAGCCCCATAGTCAAGCTAAAATCTGAAACGAATGCTGCTAGCCTTAGAAAAAAAATCGACTGTACGGGTCGAATGGGAACCAATAATAGCTTATTTATCATTCGCCAAAACCAACGACAAACATTTGTAGAAGGTCCCATTCTGGCGAAATCTTTGACAATCGGGTGAGCTTCATTAACCAACGAAACCTCGTTTCAGTGAGAAATCTTTCTGAAGGACTTATGATAGTCCAGCAGGAGGAAGGCATAAGAAACTACGAGGGCTATCCTCTATTCTTAGGCGTCGTTTAAGAGCTCGATCTTAATGGCATGGTACGGAAGCGTTCAAAAAGGTGCGTTTGCGTCGCATGCGAAGCGAAGCGTCCTTTTAAGCGAGACCTCATCACTAAGGTCTCGCTTAAAAGGAGGCCTGAATTGAAAGGAGGAAACATGCATGGTTACTTTTACTCCCACAGATCATAAAACTATACGACATGTTCCCCCGCGGCATGAGCCTGGTCCTCGTGCTGGAGTACATGAGCTCGGGCCTGTGGGAGATGCTGCATCACAACCAGCAGGAGCTCACGTTGCCGAGGGTCAAGGCCTACGCACAGATGCTGCTCAAGGGGACGCGGTATATGCATGCTCATTATGTCATGCACAGGGTAATTCAAACTCTTTTTTTTAAGTAGTTAGTTACCCACTTCAGACATTGTGTAAGATAGAGCGTACCTAACAGTTACGCTCTATCTTACACAATGTACGAGTAGGTAAATTGTCGACTTACAAGGGGATGGTTAGGCGCTGCTGAATGTTCATACCTTTCCACGGCCTTTTCCGTCAACGAGTTTCATTTTCATTTTTTATTCTTTCATTTCAAACATATGTACATCTACAAACAAATTTTCGCATTTATAATAATACTATATTATAGTAGGGTTGGACCATCCCTATAAAAGAAAAACACGTTACAGGATTTGAAACCAGCGAATCTACTGATAAATCATGAAGGCATACTAAAAATAGCAGATTTAGGCTTGGCGCGTTTGTACTGGCCTGATGGAGGAAGACCTTATTCGCACCAAGTCGCTACAAGGTATGTACGAGTATCGGTACCTACATAATGATTCACGTCTATATAAAAAAGTATTAAATTCACATTACCTATTTAGGTGGTACCGTGCGCCAGAGCTGTTGTACGGTGCGAGATTTTACACTGAAAAAGTGGACCTCTGGGCAGTCGGTTGCATTATTGCCGAGATGATCACAAAGCAACCGCTCTTTTCGGTAAGTATAACAGCTCCAACTAACATCATTTTAAATAACGTTCACGTAAACTCAGATGTATGCAGATACATTGCCATCTGTTGTTAACAGGACTAGTGATTACAGTTCCTTTGTCACATCTACATTAATTTAATTCAGGGTGAATCCGACATAGAACAGTTGGCGATAGTTCTCCAGCACCTCGGCACTCCGTCAGAGGAGAGCTGGCCGGGCCACCAGGAGCTGCCAGACTACCACAAGATCACGTTCCCGGAGTCCACTCCCACGCCGTGGCCAGAACTGCTACCAGGGGTGGAGCCTGACGCCGCACATCTGATCAAGTCGTTTATACTCTACGATGATAATAAAAGGATATCCGCCAAAGAGGTTAGTCATCTAGTTATTGAATGACCCATTATTTTTTTTATAATAATGCTTTTACCTACATACGTATATCGACAGCTGGTACAGCAACAGACTAAGTTATCAAAAGAGATTAAAGGAGAACGACTACCCTCAAGATGGTGGGGAGGCGCGACCCATCATCTTCAAACGGACCCTCTTGTCATACATCGATGTTATAGGGCCTCATGAACTAAGAATATCCACGAGAAGTAAAAATAGTGAATTCACTTAGGTATGTTGACCTGAAAACCGAGCCCCACGATGAAGGGGCGCACTTATGTTCCTAAAGCCGCGGCCACACTTTAGAGATATTTGCACCAACGTAACGTTTTGCGCCCAATGCAAGTATCAGTACTTTGACACAATGAAGACATCGAGTTGGGCATTGGACAGTGATTGGACGCAAAGTTGAATGCAATGTGTGGCCGCGGCATAAAACTGAATTTTCTTTTTTGATTGCAGGCATTACGTCATCAATGGTTCCAAAACAGACCTTTACCAGCTACATTAGAAGAAATGCCTAAGCCTAGTCCAAACAAGTCTAAGTAATGTTGAAAATATGTTAAAAATAAAACAAAATATTACCATAAAATGCATTTTATTCATATTGAATCGCTTACTCATAGCTAATAAGATTACACAGTAATAATTACAATAAGGAATTGTACTCTTGGATTTATGTACATTTGAGCCAAAACATTCAAGAATTTGGCCTGGATTGAGTAGGTACATTAGATGCTAGATTAATAGTATTGAATAACTTTAAAGCACATGGTGAAAAAATCATGTTAACTTTTGCAGTTATAATTTTGCAAGATGTGCGATCAATTCAGGCCAATTTTCATACAACACAAGTCATTTCGTATGACCAATTTCTTTTAAACGTCCCCAAATTAAGTATAAAAAATCTACCTACAGGTCTCTTCAATTGTAAATGGAACAACCTAATAATAAATAAATCTATTTTGAAAGAAAAATGCAGACCAATATTATATAACATAATAAGATTTAAGAGATCAAATAAACATCCCAACAGACAAACGATGTCTCGCAATCACTCATAAATACCTTATATTCAGTAAAGAGACAAAATGTATTTCCCTAATTTGCCTTAAAACACCTACTATAAAAGAAAACGTTAAATAAATTGATTTATATTTATGTACAAACTCGCATAATTCATAGAAAACATGCGATGAAGAGCACACCGATAGCACAACGGGCATTCTTGTAAATTAGTTTCTGATTCATTTACCACCACAATAATAGCATACATTTGAAATATTTAACTACTCCAAATGTAAGATATTATGCCTGAAACGTTTTGAACGTTTTAATAATATTATGGGTAAAACTACCGCCCGTCGAACTATGCGAGTCTCCGCGTCCTAAACTAAATACTATGTTATTAAATATTATGTTATCAGTACCGGAAAAATCATAATTTGATAAGCGCCATATTTATATTATTGTCGTAAAAATTCATTCTCTTAACATTCCGAGATCTTCAATCAAACATATTAATGTATAAACACAAGTTTATGTATGTCACACCTATTGCTCTTTTATAGCGCTTAAATCAATCTAATAATGCTTTTCAAGTTACATACTAATGTATTGGTGGTTTCATAATTATTTACAAAAGTACAACTATATAATAAATGAAAATAGAATCCTAGCACAGCCATTGTTACTAAGCTATAAGTTAAGTAACATTGGGCTTATATATATTTCCAGATAAATACATAAAAGGTTGGTAGGTGTTATGCAATCACTCGTTAAAAATGCACAATTGAAATAACTATTATTTATACCAATTGGAAATCGGAAATAAAAGTAGCCCAAAAAAATTAAAGTAATCTGGCATAATTTGGCGAGATTAAAAAAATCCAGTAATTAACTTGTTCTATTATCTATATTTACATTAGTGATGTAACGAATGTCAAATTTTTGACATTCGCGGATGCGAATGCGAATATCTGCTGCCAACATTCGCGAATGCGAAAGCGAATGCGAATATTCAGTTTTTTTTTTAAATTTGGCGCCATTTGTCTATTACTTGGTGACCTTGGTGGCAGTCCCGTTCGAACGAAGTGCGTTCCGTTTGTTTTTTATTGCCATTGGAACATTTACTAACATTTACTTTTATTTCTGTTTGCTTAAAGTGTTAACTCTTTTTTAAAATGATTATATTTATAGTTTATTTATTATAGTATTTGTTGATTTAAACATATTTGTTGTTAAATTCTTATGAAAATTTAATTGTTAAGCTTCATTGGCCAAAGTTATATAGTTTAAATAAATAAATGATATCAAATGATAAAGAGAAGACTGATAATGTGATTACGAGGTTAAGTTACTTATTCTTAAATTAAAAAACATAAGAAATGAATGGATTTTGTTTTATTAACCAACTATTAACCTTCAAATTTTTTTTATATTCGCAAAACATTCGCGGTAATTTTGCGAATGCGAATGCGAATGCGAATATGTAAAAATATGCGAATATCCGCGAATGCGAATGCGAATATTCGTTACATCACTAATTTACATACATCCATATTTTTTTTCTATTAGTATTAGGTATATCTTTCACGTTCTACATTTTAAAGTTAAATTGTAATATCTAACTACAAATTTTAAAACATCAATTATGCATTTTTAACACACAAACCTTTTACGGATAATTTTACTAAAGGCAAAAACTGATATAGTTTATCCAGTCAAGTGTAATTGCTAACATCAGGTACTTGTAGAGCACAGATTACCCCCAATAGATACCGCATGTTCGGCATTTTGCTTTGAGTTTCGCGAGTCAATTTCAGGTGGTATGGAAGGGTGTGCGGGGGACGTAACTCATTTCTCGAGTGATGTACATTTGTATTGTGCAATGTCGATAATTTTATCGAAAAATTACCAATCAGGTATATTAGACTAGATTATGTCTGTATCACCTTTTCAGTATTTTGTGCAATACTGGATATTTATCTATGTATGTATATAAATATATGTTTATATATGTCACCGGAAAATAGCAAGAATCGTAAGTTGATCAATTTTCTAGGTAGTTGATTATCTTTCGGAATATAATAATAATAATAATAATAAAAATCATTTATTTCTCTTCACAAAGGATAGAACACCAAATAAAGTCTCAATATAAATTCACTCTTAAAACTAATTAGTTGTGTACGTCACCTTTGTGAGAGTCTGGTGTCTATACTAGGGTATTCCCTGTGTGACAGATCGCCAGGCCCTCACCCTCTGATTACAGTGTGTCGTTAATTGAGTGTTCATTACATTAAATTGACAAAATGAAAGAAACAAATGTGAAAGGTGTTGAATATGTAACAAAAACTGGGAGTGCAAAGGCATTGGTTGTGTGTGTTTGCCAAATGAGTTAAATATATAAATATAATGTAAATAATATTACAGTGCTAAATATAACAAACGGTAGTGGAAATGTATTATTTAACGCAATGGATTTCAGTTAGTTAATCAACTTACGGTAGCCTGACAGTCATTTAATAATTTACGATTTTGACACAAGTAAAATCGTCCTCAAATGGGCCAATCGTTGCTCAATGTACTATTTAACGGTGCACTATTACCCGTAACTTAATACACTGTTCCCTGATTGGTTGCCGGGATAACGCCACGTGAGCCATTGAACCAATCAACGTTCACCTCACCTTCGTCGGATGATTTTACGGCAAGATCCCGTAAAATGATCAATTTACTAAAATACATACGTTAAATAATACATTTCAACTGCCGTTTTGACATTATAAGTATATTCAAATGAGTATAGTCATAAATATGGTTAGGTGAAGTAATCACAGCAGTTTTCATTTACTCGTCTTCTATCCTTCATACATTGAAAACTATCCTATGTAAATGTCTCTAACAGCAGGGTGCGGCATTTGTCCATTTTAATGTTCTCTCAGGACACTTTGGAAATCTAAAGTAGAAACACTTAAATTTTTCTCATCTTGCATTATCGATATACTTGAAAGTAATACATTG
The DNA here is from genome assembly GCA_031163375.1 of Conogethes punctiferalis. NCBI lineage: Eukaryota > Metazoa > Arthropoda > Insecta > Lepidoptera > Crambidae > Conogethes > Conogethes punctiferalis. The sequence continues at coordinate 7,309,013 of CM062093.1, forward strand.
TAACACTATTGTCAAACGTGTCTATGCTAGAAAGGGATAAAAATAGTGAAATTGGTAATGAAAGAAAGGGATCATGAAAAAAGACATCAACGCGAGCTAACATCTGTCAAATATTTTCCATCGTAACTTGAGCTCCGGCGCCAAGGAGTTCAATACTAAGATTCATACGTTTATGTTCTACAAACTATGAAAAGTGTCTCCGATACACACGGGTCTGACTTCTGGTCAGTACTGACCGTGGTACTGACGCACTTTAAGCGCATGCGTATTTCGCGCCTGCATTGCATTGATGTATTACCTCTCGCGCGATATCTTAAGTGCGGTATCTATTGGAGATATCTGTGTTGTAGAGTTACCCCGACACAATAGGACATATACCTATTATTTATCTACGCTAAGTGGAATCATACTTTGTGCAACCCAACTATTACATTAGCTATTACATTAATATACCTTTCGGTAAACAGCTAAATATAACACGTCCTTAAAACTACAATAAGATTTTTAAAATCTGAAAAACCTTTTAAGTTCAACTCGAGGAAAAGTACTACATACATTTGTCTTGTCACTCTTAGCAATTACTAATCCTGTCTTCTAATAGTCCAGCAGTGGACTGCAATAGGCTGATGATGAATAGTCAAAAACCGGTTTTGTATTTTCTAACGGTATAAATAATTTTACTACAAAATTAGCTAACGTCTTATTATGGCTTCTGGTATCGCTAGAAAATTCCATCTCCATACTGTATGAAGATAAAATAAACGCGCCTCTATACATGACGAATAACACAGTCACAGAAAAGAAATAACATGAAACCAAATTAAGGGGTGATTCTCATTAGAGCCGGCCCAAAGCCCACCCGTGTCGCACGATTTATATTCCGAGTGTTAGACCATGCCATAAACGAGGTGTACACGAGCGTTTTACGGGCCCGGACGGGACACGAACAATACTGTTGTATATAAATATCTTTCATACAAAATGTATGTAACGTTTTAAATACGTGCCCCGGACGGGCCACATGCGTACAATATTCGCCGTACACGGAGCGCTCTAGTGCGAATCAGTCCTTAAAAAATATTTTTTTCACTCCTATTTCAAATGAATCAGGCTCAAAGATTTATAATATACATCGTTAATGCTTACCAAGGATAAGTTTTTCAAAATTTAATTCTCTATCCTTGTGACTTTGAATTTCTATTACATAAAGGATTAATCTAATTGTCCTTGCAGTAATTAAGAAAGTGTCCAATTTTGTGTGATACTTGCTCACAAACGTAGGTAACATTGGTCTTTACTACATAACACCGACCCTAGCGTATTTCTACAATTCGAGACGATAATAATATGATATTTACAAACGTGTGCGGCACTACCTTTGCACAGCGCAAAGTGAAATACGTAACATTTTATAAACTATTTATACAACATTCAAAATTTCGATTTTTTAAGTAACAGCCTCAAAATTGTATATAGAGATGGACGAAATTGTTTGCATGTGTTCTAGTTGCAAGACACTTTTAAAGAGTATTTAATGTCTTTGAATAGCGGCGTTCACGATTATACTCGTATGCACCGATAACAATATTTTTCTATTGCATATTATTTCTCGGCAGTCAAAGAATTTAAAGATTTTTGTAAGAGTGTTGAGAATTATGGTTGGTTGTGTTTATTAAATGTGATTATTTGCAATAAAATTTTGAACTATAGTTCATTCGCGTTAAGAAAATAGTGACTCATCACCGACTGCCGGCCGCCTAGCCAATTAAAACGCTAGAAATTATAATTCTAACGTTTTAATTGGCTAGGCGGCCGGCAGTCGGTGATGAGTCACTATTTTCTTAACGCGAATGAACTATAGCATGTAATGACACATTATTTATCATATTAATAGTAGCTTCTTCTTTTCGAGTCAGTGATAAACCTCTATCAGTATTTGTTAACTTACACAGAAAACTTAGCAACCGAGATACCTCTGTCAGTCGCTTGGCAGAGATCCTCCAAAGTGCAGATAGTGGGGCACAATGGACAGAATCATATGCGACATAGTTTGAGACGTCGCGCCACAGTCGCAGCCACTTTGCGCTCCCTCGTAATAGTCGTTGACTTTACCAATTTGTAATATATTTATGTAAAGCAAAAATAAGACTGTCTTGAAACTACGCAACAATAGAAAGTCTCATCAGACTATGAATGCAACCGATTAGACCCATCTCGTATACTGTAACCAATTAAAACATTTCGTATGATCTATGTTATTGCTTGCAAAAATTAATGCTAGCAGTTCTAGTGGCAAATACTAAGCAAAGTACAATATTTTTGGTCGATTTTTAATTTTAAATGTGATTAACGATTATTATGCTATCAATGAAATATTACAAGAAGGTTTGAAGCCAAAAATGTAATATTATACAGCTTGACCCGATAGAGGAAGGTTGTGCTTTTAAATGATACCTAGTCTTAACTAGTAGGACCATTTTGATTATAATTTAAAATTGCAATTTTCCTTTTGAAAATTGGGTTGAGATTTTTAATCCCGACGAAAACGAGGAGTGTTATAAGTTTGGCGTGTTTAGTTCATCATATTAGTCATTTATATAAGACATAGACAACGATTGGTACGGGGGTTATGCGAAACTCATTGTGCACCCAGCATTCACGCTGTACACACGCCGCACTCCCGTCAAAACGCGCTCGCACGTTCGAGAAGCCCACGGCCAACACAGGATCAGCCCTAGGGCGCCTTCAAATTTGCCGCTAAGTGTCGTGCGGAGGCAGCACGTCTGCAGCGCTGCGGCCGCGCTGTCGTCGTATATTTAGTATCCCCGTGGTGTATATGTCACCGGAAAATAGCAAGAATCGTAAGTTGATCAATTTACTAGGTAGTTGATTAACTTCCGGAACATAATAAACGGCAGTTGAAATGTATTATTTAACGTATGTATTTTAGTAAATTGATCATTTTACGGGGTCTTGCCGTAAAATCATCCGACGAAGGTGAGGTGAACGTTGATTGGTTCAATGGCTCACGTGGCGTTATCCCGGCAACCAATCAGGTAACAGTGTATTAAGTTACGGGTAATAGTGCCGTTAAATAGTACATTGAGCAACGATTGGCCCATTTGAGGACTATTTTACTTGTGTCAAAATCGTAAATTATTAAATGACTGTCAGGCTACTGTAAATTGATCAACTAACTGAAATCCATTGCGTTAAATAATACATTTCAAAATCCGTTTGTTATATTCCGAAAGTTAATCAACTACCTAGGAAATTGATCAACTTACGATTTTTACTATTTTCCGGTGACATATATTTAGTTTCACAATGGACTCAGATGAAGAAACACTGCTCTTAGTGTTACTATCATAATGAAGAAGGAGAAAAGAAAGAGAATCTAAGAAATCGTTGCCTCTATATTGCAGAAAACAAACGAACTGAATTCTATAAAGTAAAAGGATATACTGGCAAAAATTTGCATGTATAATTTTACCCATGCCTTTATCTTCTCGATTCTATTGCTATACTTTACAGATCTCGAATCCCATATCGCTAGACGAATCTCAATAATTCATTATACATTCTTATAATTTATTTTCGTCCATGCTTAGACAATAACAAAAATTATGTCACTAGTCAGTCGATGTACTGACGCGCGTCCGCAGCGCTACCGTCGCGCGTTTATTATAACTATGGGAATAGAATGCCGCGCGGACGCAGCGCTGCAGTCGCGCTGCGTCTGCGCGGCACTTTGCGGCTAATTTGAATGCGCCCTTACGCTGACTATCGCACTAGATACAAATAGGGACGTTTTGGGGGTCAAAATAATTACATTATATTTAGTCCGCATTTTAGATCATAAAAATGTATTGGACACGTATTTTTCCTTTTTTCATTCAAATAAAAAATAGAAAAGTTACAAGGCATCAAAAATTGTGAGTGGGAGTCTTTGACGTCACTCCGTCCCGTAAAAATGCCTCATCGAGTGACGTCACGCGTAATTTCTACGGGCTATAACTTTATAATTTTTAGTCTAATTTGCAAATAAAAAATACGTGTCTTTTATTTTTGAATAAGCTAAAAGACGGACTAATTACATTTTTTAGCCAAACAAGCCTATTGACAGTAGAGCACTGACCTCCCCCCACGGGTGGGCAGCTAGTTACGTATCCACCCGGCGGTGTGCAGGTAGTGCCTGATGGTGAGGTCCACGTCGCTGTCGGGCGCGGGCGGCCGCCGGAGCAGGACCCCCTTCATCGTCACGTACTGCGCCGGCGGCAGGCTCAGCGCGGAGCACAGCTGGAAACGACATTACGAGCGTTAGGACCGGTTTAAACTGTTCTATCTGCGAACATATACACCTATATGTCGTTTTATTGATATCAGAAAAAACACAATTTAGGTTTTTTTTATTTTTACCGTATAATTGTAAATACCGTGGGATTTTAATCTACTTTCGTGTTATAAATAACTCACAGCTTTAGAATTAGTTAAATATTTTTTTTTTATTTTTAAATATCGGATAACGACCGACCAATCAGGGACAGATTTCGGACAGTTGATACCGGAAACAATACGTTAAATTGTAAAGCAATATGTTCGGTTCGCAATCTTACGACAGTTTACAAAAACATTCAATAGTAAATAATTATTATATACAATATTTCGTACAAACATAATTATCTTTCCTAATGTTCGCCTCCATGATCGATGGCCTATGTCCAGCAGTGGACTGACACGGGCTGATGATGATGATAGAATAGAATAGAAACCGTTTATTTGGTACATTAACACACACCACTTAAACACAAAATTGTACATTGATCTAGATAAGACTTAAAACTGATGATTATGATAATTATCTTTATGATCCAGATTATCTAGATAAAAATCGTAACATTATAGACGGTTCTATGACCTCGTTGACGCACCGTCTATGGCATTCGCCTAAATCGCGTAAGATCCTAGGTTACTGTATCGATTTAGATGGTATGCTGTATATGGTCCGACTAAACAAATCTCATAAACTACATCACTCACGTAAGTTTATTAAAGCTTAAGTGTCGCAGATTTAATGGTAGCCTGTTATAAACCCTTAGCATTATTTAGTGTTGACGGACATAATATTATGGTCATCATAACAAAACGAGTTATGTGCAAATAAACATTCTGTCTTCTTTATAACCTGTATCAGCACAATAAAATCTAATTGTGATTATTGAAAGACTGTAAGTGTTGCGTCATTCACGACAAACAAGGTTAAGTGTACATTTAGCAAGATAGCAAATAATTTACATTCAGTCATTTAAATTCTGATCAATAAACATTTGGTCACATACTGTTGACATTGCACAAGTGCGAACGAGAAATGGGGGAAGAGACAAAATATTTGTGTTTTTGTACCTAATATTTTGAGTTAAATGTATTTACAACAAATAAAGTTTCTTTTGTGGTTGTAAAGTAAAATAGGTTAGACGTAAGCACACACCTAGTTCAAAATTACAATTAATTTTGAACTAGATTCCCGCTTGCGTTAATTTTTACACAAACGCTGGGCAGGCGGGTTGGCACGTCGGGTGCATGACGTAGCTCCTTGCTCCGTTGACGCTGCTGCCCATCATCGGCCTATGGTATTTAGCTACGCCTACAACCGTGATGTTTATACCGCCACCAGTCACGTTTCCAGAGCCTCTTCCGTTATTCGGCTGGTTGCACAACGGACAGGTGATCGAAAATCTTATATTTTCAAGGGAAATTGTTTTAAAAATAAAAGGCCAACATACCTGTATCTCGTTACTGGTCAGCAGATGCCTCGAGCATCCGCCGCTGCATGAGCTCTTTCTGGAGCATCCACATGCGGTACTTCCGTCCCGTGTGCACCTTGGGCTGGTGGAACTTGAGCCGCTTTCGCTTTCTCTGTTACACGGATAACGTCTTTGTTAATTAGCAATCAAGCAAGATGTTTTCCAAGAATAATAAGAAAAGATTCAAAGCTCCATCTAGTTTCCAACGTCGCTTAAAATCAGGCGAAAAGGTAAAGCTAAAGCGCTACGCATTTACTTATAAAAAAAATCTCAATAAAAATAAGCTTTTGAGTAATTCAAAGATCAGATCTTGGAAGGGAATTTGTATAGGTCTATTTTAAAAACATAATTTCTATAATTATCTCGTCTCTTTACTCATATAGATTTTTGGAGCCCAATTACGTATCAAGTTTTGCTAATTGACTTTCAAATCACTGAATCAATCGTATAAAAGTACCACCTTTAAAAAAATTAATTTGTAGATAAAAATCTTAACATACAGCAACATATACCTTGTTTGATAAAACTCGCGTAACTCCTTTGATATTTCTCTTACCTTTTTCTTAGCTGCTGCGTCGTGCTGTTCTGATCTTTTGTTTGGATGTTGTCCAGGCACCCACTGCTGCCCTGGCGAATACAATCGTTATACGGGATCAAAGGCAAAACCACACGACATCAAACAACCTATACCAACTCTAGAGTCGGAGGCAAAGATGTATAGGTATTCAAAGTGACACGAAAGGATTTGGTCCCTAACTTCTTAAAGATTTTTAAAATTATTTATTAGATTTTTTTTTTTTTATAGTGGCTCGACATAATGGCTTCCCTACACCTGATGGAAGGCGAAAGAGAAGCCCAAGTCGCTGTGACAACGGGCAAGTAACTGGTCAGTTACCTGTCAGTTGCCACCGCCATGCCGGCCCAACCCTAACCCCCCACGAGCTCCGGAAACCCTACTCACCGGCAGAAACACGACCCAGAGGTCATTTGACTGCGGTATTCTAAAGGGTGGAGGTCCTTCCCCGGACGGGCGGCTCAATTCGAGCGAAGATTCGCTATGCCCTACCTCTCTTAAAATACTTAAATCATCTCATCAGAATTTGCTTTTGACTATAGTTGTTTGTTGCAAATGTTGCAATACAGTCGATACGTCAGTACATAATGTCATTACCTACATAACTAACTAGTAGCAAACTGTATGGGTGAACCTGGTGATCTAAAATACAGGCAAATAACTACCTACATTGGACACCAGTCTGTCACAATTTAAAGTGACTTAGTATAAGTAGTAGTAGATCAATTATATTATGAATAAAGACTTCTAATTGTGGTAAGAAGATCATCTTTTTTATATAATTATAAATCTTCTCGTTAATAAAGTTTTAATTCAAAGTATTTGGCTTCTTGGCTTACGACTCTTGAATACACAAGTACACAACTAACCATTCGAACTATTCTAACTCACATCAAAATTGTTTTCGCCAATCTTCGTGAATCTGTATACAAAATCTAGTAAATAATATTAATGGATAAAGATGATGTAGAATATAGTAGGTAGGAGTCAGATAATTAGAATTATTCAAAGAAAATTGCTGGCAATGCTATTGACATACTATGAAAATTATGAAATTATACTATCAATCTCCTTTTTAAATTAGCTAATCTCAGTTTCTCTTTGGACTTTTGTACCCACCAAGGGGCTCGAGCCTACCTTATTATAGGTCGATAAAGACTTATTATTCAATCACGCTGGATAAGTCGATTTCATACAACTTTAAAATACTTTTTTTTTTCTTGAAATTCTTTAATTTACAGGTGTGCAGGTTTCTTCACGGTGTTTTCCTTAACCAAATTTAAAAATAAATTGGTACGAAGCGGGGTTTAAACCGCTGCCATACCATAACTACTAATAATTGTGATGCAAAGTAAATATTCGTCTGAAATATTCGCGAATGCGAAAATTCGTTACATCACTGCTACCAATTACCTATAATAATTAAGTTTTGGTACCAGCCAAATATAAATATTCTCACCAGATTATCTATAAACCTCATTTTATAGATAGCCCACATAGATTGGCCAAACAATTATCTATCACAGTCATGCAAAACTTCACTAGAATCTTTAACATCTATTTACCTTGATAGAGGAAACATTATTATAGATATTTTAGGGTTGGACACTACCTACGCCAAGCGTAAGCGCGATTTGTATGAAGCATGAACCATACAGAACCATGCATGATAATGGGAGACAAAATCAATGGGATGGAACCAAAATGGGTGGAAGTGGGAGAGTGAAAATATTAATTTAAATTTATATTTAAGGAAAAATTAAATAAAAGAGATTTGCAATAAACAAATAAAGTAGTGTAAGTGTAATTTTGGAACTTTCAAGTAATGAGACAGGTCTGAGAACCATTTTAATGAACATGTTCCGGGATACAAAGACACAATATTGACGTTTTGTATCCCAGAATTCCCGGAAATAAAAATGAAATTAGTTAGTTCAAATTGAAAAGACAAAACTATAAGAACAAAAGTGTGAATTAAAGGGTAATAGAAAAACAAAGTAGGTATATGGATACAAAAAAAACACATAAATTGATGAAATATGTTATGTAAGCACTGCGCACGACGCCAATAATACATTGTATTAACATGGAAACACGCGGTAATTCTTAGGTCAGAACAAAATAGCATTGTTTTCATAATCAAGTACCTATTATCACCTTTTGTATAATGGCTGTAGCCAGACGTAAGTGTAACTAAATAAGCTAAACATTGTAATAAAAACTAATAAAGTGTGAATAGCTAATCCAAATATATTTTGATTTAAAGTTCTAAATGGAAACAAAATAGTATAGGTAACTGTAGGCTATTTTATAGCTTCACTGCTCAAGGACCTATGTCACGTTTAATTAATCGCAAACTTAGTAACAAATTAAGTACATAACTTGTAATCAATCGCAAAGTCATTTGAAAATACGAACACTCTTCTATTAATAAGTAAAATAAATATTTAATTGTAGGTACTAAGATGTAGGGTAAATAAATTAATTATGTTTGGCGACATCGGGCGCAATGCTATGTGTTTAGCGTAGGACAGTCATTTGGTACATAAAATTATTTATTTGGAATATTTTCCAGACTGCCTACACGGCATTGTCAAATATTTGTGTTGTTTAGTTTAGTAGCGGGTTGTATGAATATGTACCTTCATTACGGCCCAAAAGTTCGGTAATACACGTCGGAGTATTCAGAGTACCAAACGACTGCATTAAGCTGCCTATCTATTGCAGCGGAGCAAACTTGCGGAGCGGATACACGGAGAAATATTAACCAATAAGATTGCAGAAAACTTCTTGTGTGGAGTTTTTATGCAATCAATCAAAAGGATTGCACAAAAACTCTGAGCGGAGTTTTTATTCAATTCACCAATAAGATTGTACAAAAACTCTTGAGCGGAGTTTTTATACAATTATGTAACTAATAGGACTGCATATAAACTTTGAGCAGAGTTATTATGCAATTCAAAAAACTCTTGAGCAGAGTTTTTATGCAATTCAAAAAAACTCTTGAGCAGAGTTTTTATGCAATTCAAAAAAACTCTAAGCAGAGATTTTTTGCAATTAACCAGAGTTCGAAGTTTTCACACAATTACCCAAAAGAATTGCCCAAAAACTCTGAGCGGAGTACTTTTGTAATCGGAGATAAATCCGTTTCTCCGCTAGCTTGCACCATTTTAATAGACAGGCAGCGCCAGGCGCGTAGCAATAAAGCGTGTACCACGAATCTGTAATGGGGCCTCACGCTCTGGTGCGGCGCCTGCGGGTGCTTGCGCAGCGCGGCGTGCTGGTCGTAGTGCGCGCACTCCTCCAGCGCGGTGACGCCGGCCAGCCGGTAGCGGTGCAGCTCGGCCAGCCGCACGCGCAGCTCGCGCTCCCGCCACAGCCCGCCCAGCGCGCCCGCCTGCTCGCGCAGCCCCAGGAACTGCGCCGTCCAGCGGAGCCGCTCCGTGAACTCCCTGACACGAGACCGCAGGACGTTTTACACTAGCTCCCGATACAAAATCACGTTCGAAACAAAAATGCTCTACTTGCATAGAAAGCGCTCCTGCATTTTATACTTTTACTTACGATTGGGATGATGACTAAAAAATAATTTAATGTCCATCAGATAGATTAATGAAAAAAAATATTGGATACGTATTTTTTATTTTGCCTCTTGTTCAAAAACTTACGAAGATACATTGATTTTAAATGTCACATGACGTCACGTTAGAGTACAAAATATACTCTAACGTGACGTAGTTAGCCCCCACTCCGTAACTTTAATGCGCTATATCTAAGTATTTTCTTGTTATTTCGACAAAACAAAAAATACGGGTCTTATATTTTTTTATTATCTAAGAGACGGACTAATTATTTTCTTCATTTTCATACCTTGTCATCATCCGTATTCTTGCTATTTTCTGGTGACATATATATATATTTTTTTATTGTAGCTCGACATAAAAAAAAATGTATCTAAGTAAGTTTATCAGTTGTCTAGTACCCATAGTACAAGCTTCGGCTTAGTTTGGGGCTAGATGACGCTGTGTGGCCCAGCGTGGCATGTCTTGGGTTATTTATTTATTTATTTATAATGTCTTCCCTACGCCTGATGAAAAGCTAAAGAGAAGCCCAAGTCGCTGTGACAGCAAGTAACTGGTCAGTTACCTGTCAGTTGCCACCGCCATGCCGGCCCAACCCTAACCTCCCCACGAGCTCCGGAAACCCTAGTCACCGGCAGAAACACGACCCAGAGGTCATTTGGCTCCGGTGCGTTTTAGACTAGCTCCCAATTCAAATTCACGTTCGAAACAAAAATGCTCTACTTGCACACAAAGCGCTCCTGCATTTTAAATATATGTCACCGGAAAATAGCAAGAATCGTAAGTTGATCAATTTCCTAGGTAGTTGATTAACTTTCGGAAAATAACAAACGGTAGTTGAAATGTATTATTTAACGCAATGGATTTCAGTTAGTTGATCAATTTACGGTAGCATGACAGTCATTTAATAATTTACGATTTTGACACAAGTAAAATCGTCCTCAAATGGGCCAATCGTTGCTCAATGTACTATTTAACGGTGCACTATTACCCGTAACTTAATACACTGTTCCCTGATTGGTTGCCGGGATAACACCACGTGAGCCATTGAACCAATCAACGTTCACCTTACCTTCGTCGGATGATTTTACGGCAAGACCCTGTAAAATGATCAATTTACTAAAATACATACGTTAAATAATACATTTCAACTGCCGTTTATTATTTTCCGGAAGTTAATCAACTACCTAGGAAATTGATCAACTTACGATTCTTGCTATTTTCCGGTGACATATATATATTTATTTTATTGTTGCACAACAAATCTGCTTATAGTAAGAGGCGACTGATTGCAGATGATGAAGAAAAAAAAAATTGTTGCTTGATGTAATGGCTTCCATACGCCTGATGGAAAACGAAAGAGAAGCCAGAGTCGCTGTGACATCGGGCAAATACCTGGTCAGTTACTTGTCAGTTGCCACTGCCATGCCGGCCTAATCCTAAGCCCCAACGAGCTCCGAAAACCCTACTCACCGGCAGAAACACAACCCGGAGGTCATTTGGGTGCGGTATTCTATAGGGTTGAGGTCCCGCCCCGGACGAGCAGCTGGATTCGGGCAAAGATTCGCTATGCCCTATGTCTTATATTCTTATCTGACTAAGAGAATCAATTTACATAAGCGTAATATAATACGTTTTTCGAAATAATCAAATACTTACTTCTTTTCTTTGGCTAGTTTTGCTAATGTCTTTTGTTTATTCCTCTGGTTGTTGAAAAATACAGAAACCAGCTGGAAATCTCTGACAAGTCTTTTTCTTCTAGTTCTTTCCCGTAAGCGTCGTATGTAAATGTCAACTTGAGATAACTTTAGCGCTGGAAACATAAATATTAATTTGGTAACAAATTATTTGCACAACTTAGCACAACATGACCAAGTGCATCATGTCACAGTAAAATTGTAAATATCGTGAGATTATAAACTATCCAGCAAAATTGTAAACTGTGAACAGATTGTGAACCAAACATACTGCTTACGATGTAATCTATGTATATGGATAGATTACAATACTAATACAGTGACACATACATAACAATAACATATAAATTTACTCACCAACATCTAATTCATCATCTTCAGAATTCAATGACAAAGTTGACACTAACTGTTCTGCTTCATGATCGTGTTCCTGAAAACAATGATTTTGTTTCATCTATACTTATAATAAATCTGTAGAGAGGTCAATTCTGTACATTAAACATATTTTCAAAATAACTATCAGGGGATGATTAGTGATCGATACTGATGCCAAAAATGCAATCAGTAAAATTTTTGTCTGTCTGTCTGTCTGTCTGTCTGTCTGTCTGTCTGTCTGTCTGTATGTTCGTTATAGAAACAAAAACTACTCAACGGATTTTAACGAAACTTGGTACAATTATTTTTCATACTCCTGGGCAGGTTATAGGGTACTTTTCATCACGCTACTATTAATAGGAGCAGAGCAGTGAAGGGAAATGTTAAGAAAACGGGAGAAATTTTTTGAACGTGCATCTCTCAAAAACTACTGCATGAAATTGAATACGATTTTCACTAATGTATTACTAGAGGTCTAACTTAAAACTTAGGTATAGGTATAAGTATTTTATGGAAGTCCGTTATTTTTGAAACCCGATATCCAAGCGTGCGACGCCGCTGGCACAGCTAGTAAATAATAAAGTTGAATGTGACAGCTGCAATAGCAGACAGTTAGGCAAGGACTATCGTCACAAAAGACAGACTGATTAAACCCCAGTAGGAACACCAATTACATACTCAGCATACTATAGGCTATCAGTGTTCAACACTTTTTGCCCTTTTGAGGTGATAGTTAGTTTGATCAGGCCGTTATCTGCAACTCGACGACTGAGCACCTATTTAGTGTGGGGAAAGGGTTGTGGGTAGGGTCTTGAGGTGATTTGGAGATGTGAAAATACAAAAACACAGATTACAGGTTTCAGGAGTTCCGAGTTCTTTAAATTATGAAGATATTTTTATAGCATACTCCACTGCTGAATCCCATAAGTCCATAATCTATCTCAGATAATATTTCAATACCTAAATTGAGCTTTGATTAATTGACTTTATCTCTTTACCTCGGAAAGGAAACACTTTTAATGTCTTATTTTATTACACAACTGACAAGACTTACTCTTTCAAAATCATCCCTATTAGGCATGTAACCCAGTTGAGCCGCTTCATCTGAAGTGACAGCAAGATGTGGAAGCCTTGATACTGCATTGGGTCCGAGTGGCCCATCATCTCTGTCTGCACAATGCAGCGATGGGCGAGAGGTGCTCTCAACATTACCCCATGTGGCTCGACCAATGCTGCCTTCCAAATATCTGGTAATATATTCATCTTTTGCCTCTGAAATATCAAAATTCAACACCCTGTTTATAGCAATCCTATAGCACAGATATTGTAATAATGAAATAATAATATCATCTACACCCATAAATAGAAGCAATGAAAATCAAACAGTTTTACTTAATTCAGCCCCGGATCTACGATTTTTTCGAACCGGGGCAAGAACTTGATATAGCACACCCCCCCCCCCCCCCCCCCGTGAGCGTTTGATTAACACTAATATATAATAGGTGTCATTTTTTATGATCTAGTTTTGTTGCGTAGTTTTGAAGATTTAAGCGTACAAACAAAGGGATATAGAGACAGAAAAAGTTTTATACTATGTAGTGATGATTTTGGCGCCCCCTGAAACTGCCGCCCGGGGCAAGTGCCCCGGTTTGCCCCCCCCTAGATCCGGGGCTGACTTAATTACGAAATATCCAATAAGAAGCCAAAACCAGGAAAGTATAACATTAAAATGATTTCATACGTTCAGGTGTCCGAGTTTCAATGTGTTTGGCAATATCCTCCCAATTTCCAAAACCAAATTGTTCTATGGCATCTAATAATCTAACTTCTTCATTTGCTGACCAATTACTGCGGCCCAGGAATATGCCAAATGCTCCAGAGTCCTAAAAATTAGTTTTTAAAAGTTCAGTCTTAAAGAGGAAATGTACCACATGAGCAAATTCTGAAATGATAGTATACTAACCATATATTGGTAAGAATGATCATTTTTGTGTGGTCCAATTTCAGCACCTAATTGAAAGCACTGAAAATTCAAAAATATTTAGAAATTTTACTTCTTTAAATGATAATAAATTCAAAAATTGCGCCAAAAGTATAAACAAAAATGGCATCAAACGCCACTATACCTGCAAACAAATATCAAAGTCCGTACACTCAGCACATCTCACTCGTATTCCATTTATTTCTTCTTGGCAGTAAGTACAATTATATTTAGCGTACAAATCTGAAAACGACATGATTACAATAACGCTAAAACAAACAAATTACTTCGATCGTTGGCAAATCTCGCGCAACTCTACTCACCAGCCATTTTTTTAATAGACAACTGAAGAAACTTTTTTATAATGTTGCCATTCGTAAAATTATTTTAAATAATGCTATGTACATACATCGCTTATAATGATATGAAATTCCTTAAACGTAAAGATGCCAAAGCATTTACTTTTATGTAAAACTAACAGAGTGCGAAGAAAAATTTTTCTTTTACTAAAATAACTCCTGTTTAAAAAGCACATGAATGAGTGCAAGCCCCGAGAAATAGGGAAAATATTCATTTATAGCTGTTATTTTCATAACTATAGCGTAAGAAATTGTATTCAAAAGTCTATTTATTTCATGGATTTAATTCTTTTGCTTTTACTTTAATCGTAAAACATTAGTTAGCATTGCCTGTTATCTCATTTAATGGCAACATTTGAAATGAAATGTCAAATACTGTAGTCAAATCATACTGTGTGTGTTGTTGAAATTCGTAAATGGTGTATTTTGATTCTTGATCAAATAATTCAACAAATAATCTCTTGGGTTATCATAACAAATTCTTTTGTTTATCTAAGAATTTGTAATATATTTGTGTTATGCTAACATCTTTTTACGCACGCATACTGTAATGTGATAGTTGATCAATATCCTGGTGTACGTGCTCTACGACCATGAAATCTAGCAAACGAAGACTTCAGGCGCTCACAGAAGGATCTGATGGATTGCCCAATTACCTCAAGATGGAAGACTCTGAGACCTCAATCCCTCCAGTATTTAGGTCACGATTACATGAATTGTTTTCTCAGATAGAGAAGGAATTTGACCTTCTTTACACAGAGAATCTAAATCGTAAGTTGTTTGTCTTTTCTTCAGTAAATAGACCCGTGTATTATTTTGCGTAACTACAATCATCCTAAAGCCATGTAATGCCCTTCAAACTTTTAATAACCATGACTAAATTTGCTTTTAGTGCAAGAAAAAATTGACATACTGAGTGAAAAACTTGAAAGAGAGAGTTATGTAGGAGACAGACAGAATTTAGATTATATCGAATTTGAAACGTCTGGGAAACCGTCTAAAGTGAAATGTAAGTAATGAACAATTTATTATGTTTGTGAATTCTATTTAATTTTTTATACATACTTATTTTTTCAATTTAAAATTTTTCAACAATGCATTTTATTTCATTCTATTGAATAATTATCTTTTTATTTTTTATTCTGTGTATTAGTGTCCCAAAGTAATTCTCAAAAAGTTAAGGCAAGCCACAAGCTTCGCGTGCAGACTAGCAAGATTGTGTCCAGCTTCAAGGCACCCACATACAACTGTCAGCTAGTGAGAGAGTTCACTGGCCACAAGGACGGCATCTGGGATGTGACTTCGGCAAGACCGGGACAGGCACTCATTGGGACAGCATCAGCTGGTAAATATTCACACTTAACATTTACCACTTATCAAAGACTTTGGTTCCCTTTGTTGTGTTGATATAAAAAAGTGGGTAGGTGTTGAAACGCTTAACATCTCTCTCCCAGAATAAAACACATTATAATTGTTAAAAGTATATATTTTGTACCTTGCGCTACGTAAAACGTTTCCTTGTGAGCACTACTTGCAGTGGTATTGTTTGCTGAATCCTGCATGCAGTGATTAAGCTGGATTGACACCCACTGCCGGCTGCTGTTTCTCCCACTTCATCTCAACACTAACATCACATTATGTCTACACCGAACGAGTTGGACAACACATTGAGGAACATTGAAGCTACACTCATGAAGAGGATGGGCGACTTTGAGGATCAGCAGGCCAAGTTAACGCGCACCCCTCAGTCCACATCACTTGAACGCCTTACAAGTGATTTCAACACTTTCAAGGACATCGTCTGGGGTATGCTTAAGCTGTTGAGGCAGCAAGTCGAAGAACTCTCCAGAAGCACTGAGGTCATAGAGATGAGGCATCGGCGAAAGTGTCTCCTTTTCGGCGGAGTAGCTGAGGATGCTGGTGAGGATGCTGCTGCAGTGGTTGCAGAGATGTTGTCAGGACGATTCGGCATAGAAGGTATCTCCAAGGCATCTTTCAAGTCGTGTCACCGGCTGGGCACTATTACTGGTAACAGGCCGCGGCCGATTCTGGTTTGCTTTGCTGACCACACGACCAAAACGCTAGTGTGGAAGAAGAAGAGCTGCCTCAAAGGGACTACATTGGTGGTCTCTGAGTTCCTCACTCGCAAGCGACAGGCGTTATTTATGGAGGCACGTAGACGCTTCGGGATTACGAGTTGTTGGTCGTTCGACGGCAACATTTTCGTCAAATTATCAGACGGTAAGCGATACAACATCTCGTGTAGTGACGACCTGGTACGCCTCGATAAGCCTGCCACGGAGCCCGCCCCCTCTGCGAGCCGCCAACCCGCCAAGGAGTCCGCTATCGCGGATAAGAGCAAGTCCGGAGGTCGGCCGAAACGGGCGGTTAGACCCAAATAAACTATTTTTGGCACACCTTCTGTTATTTTCACAATATTTAATTTTGTTTTATCTGGCATTACCCGCTTTAACTAATATTTTTTTCTGTTTACATTGTTTGCTATGTCAAAATTGCTGTCATAGTTTGACACTCGGTCTCCCGTTCAGAAACGGCAATTTGTTATATTATTTCGGTTTCTTTTTTTTTTTTTTTTTTTTTTTTCTACTGCCTGTGGTTCCGCGATTTTGGCCTCTTAAATGTTGTCTGTCTTAGTGTTTTTGCGTGTGTTGTAACTGTGTATTTTACTGTTCCATTGTTTCGCTTTGTCTGTTGTGATGTAAATTAATGTACGCCGGCAGGTCAGGGCGGAAATTAATACTTTAGGTATAATTTTAGTGCGCATAAAGTCTTGTTATAAATTATTATATTATTATTAATATTTATTCTTATTATTTATATATATAAATAAATATTTATTTAGCTACTTATTTATGGATGATTCTTTTCATCTTGCGTTAGATAATAGTGTTTTGATATCTTCTGAAGACGACGACTCGTTTCATGACGCTTCTTTTGTGTCACTGAGTACTGTATTGAACCAGGACCTCAATAGATATAAAAAATATTTGAATGTATGTCACATCAATGCCCAGAGTCTCCCTTCTCACTATGCTGACCTGGTAGGCACATTTCACGATTGTCCCATTCAAGCCATCTTAATCTCAGAGTCCTGGCTGAAACCGTGTCTGGATTCAGCCTGCTACACTCTTCCGGGATACGTGCTTATCAGGAATGATCGTACTGGGAGGGGAGGTGGAGGTGTGGCTATCTACCTCAGAAGCAACATTCCTTTTAAAGTTATTTCTACGTCACCTTCTCTTTACTCTGCCTCTGCTGAATTTCTGTTTCTTGAGATCAATGTTGGGGGCATTAAGGCAATTCTTGGAGTTGTGTATTGTCCTCCTGGCATTGATGGCTTGACAGCTTTGGAGACCGTTCTGGAGCCTGTCTGCATGGACTACGCGCATGTTCTAGTCATGGGTGACTTTAACACAAATCTTATGATCAAGTCAGGTCCTTCCACCAAGCTTCTGTCAATGGTAAATTCTCTTAATCTCTCCATTCTTCCTCTTTTGCCCACTCACCATAATATTGATGTTCCCGATACCTGGCTTGATTTAATTATTTCTTCCTCTTCTGAGAATATTCTTACCCATGGTCAGCACTCTGCGCCTGGCTTTTCTCGTCATGATCTGATTTATGCGTCTTATAAACTCCACACGGCAAAACAGCGCCCAACTAAAGTTTGGATGCGTAACTTTGCCAGGCTAGACGAGGAAGCTATCAGATCGGATGCTGCTGACCATGACTGGGATCCCGTTTTTACCGCTCCTTCAATTGACGATAAGGTCATGTATCTCAACGACTCTGTTCTTTCCCTTTTCAATAAACATGCCCCTCTTCGGCAAGTAAAGCTCAAACGCCCACCTGCACCCTGGATTTCTAGAGGAGTACGCGCGGCGATGACACGACGGGACCGAGCGTTTCGCAAATTCAAGCGGGATCGCTCCGACATTAACTGGGCACATTTCAAAACTGCTAGAAATCGCTGTAATCAGATGGTGAGAGCAGCCAAGCGGCGGTACATACATGAAAATGTTATCGATTCCTCTTCGGCTCAATTATGGAAGTTTCTTAAAAGCTTGGGTATTGGTAAACGCCAAAACCAACTTTCCTGCTCGACTTTTACTCCTGATGATCTTAATCACCATTTTTCAACCACTATGGCACTTGATACGTCCACTAGATCTCAAACGATTACTGAAATATCTTCCATGCCGCCACTTCTTTCAGAGTCATTTTCACTGTCCGAGGTATTTGTCGATGAGACAAGGAAGTATATCCTTTCCGTCAAATCCAAGGCCACAGGCTGTGACGGTGTTAGTCGAGCCATGGTCCATATTCTTCTCGATATCCTTCTGCCTGTGATCACACACATCCTTAACTTCTCCTTACGTACGGGGGCTTTTCCCTCACTATGGCGAAAGGCCTACGTCATTCCGCTCCCAAAAATCCCATCTCCTGCCACCCTTAATAACTTCAGACCTATCTCCATACTACCTTTCTTATCGAAGATCCTTGAGTTGGCAGTACATTCCCAACTTTCAAAATTTATATTTAGACATAATTTGCTAAGTCAATTTCAATCTGGCTTCCGCCCTGGACACAGCACCGGTACGGCCTTGCTGAAAGTTACCGAGGACATCAGACAGGGTATGGAGGGTGGCATGATTACTGTACTAATATTAATTGACTTTTCCAACGCGTTTAATACGGTTGATCATGCTATCTTTCTATCCTTGCTCACTCGTCTCAACGCATCTTCCACAACCATCGACTGGTTTTCGTCGTATCTCGGAGGCCGACAGCAGGCTGTCAAGGTCGATCAGGCACTTTCATGTTGGTGTAATCTTTCCACTGGTGTCCCTCAAGGGGGCATACTATCTCCTCTTCTATTTTCTTTTTTTATAAATTCTATTACTGCATGCCTTGCCTCTTCTCACCATCTGTATGCAGACGATCTGCAGCTGTACCAGCAGTGTACGGTAAATTGTATCAATGCGACCATTGAGAGTATCAATAATGATCTCCGCCTCATTGCTGACTGGTCGGATCGGTATGGAGTAGCTGTGAACCCTAACAAATGTCAGGCAATTATCGTGGGTAGTGCACACCAACTTCGAAATTTGGACACTGCGACTGTTTTGCCAATCCTGTACCGTGGTGCTACTATTCCGTATTGCGCTACTGTGAAGGATCTTGGCCTGCACATCGATTCCACTCTTAGCTGGAATAAGCATATTGACGAGGTCAGCCGAAAGGTCACCGCTGCGTTGTGCTCTCTCTATCGCTTTAAACATTTCTTGCCTATTAATACCAAAGTTACACTCATTCAATCCTTGATACTTCCTATAATTGATTATGCCGATGTGTGTTTTCCTGACCTCAATCAAAGTTTTGTCAACAAGTTGAACCGTATCCAGAATAACTGTATACGTTTCATATTTGGCCTTCGAAAATTTGATCACATCTCTTCTTACCGTGTACAGCTTCACTGGTTGCCTATTTCTTTACGTCGTCAAATTCATATTCTCTGTACGCTTTACTCTATTCTTCACAATCCACACTTTCCCACCTATCTTAAATCTATGTTTCAGTTTCTGAGCTCGACACACACTCGGCAGCTTCGCTCTTCAAGCAACTCTCTCCTAGCCGTTCCTTCACACCACTCGAGCTTCGTCTCCAACTCCTTTTGCGTGCAAGCAGTCAGGCTCTGGAACGGGCTACCCGAAAGCATCCGTAGTGCTCCAAGTAGGGCATCATTTAAGTTGAGGCTCCAAAAATATTTTCAACTCCAACATTAGTGAAATAGTTTATTTACTTTAGTTGTCGTCATATTTATCATATAATTTATTATTTTATTATAAGTATGTGTATTATTAATTGATATCATGTATGTATGTATTGAAATATATATTAGTTTATTCTATACATATTGTATGTAAGATTATATTATGTATGTTGCTGTATATATATGTATATTTATAGATTTGTATTTAATTTATTTTTATTACATATTATTATTAGTCTTTGTTTTTCAAACTTTTTTGGCACACTACCTTAATATTACTTTCTGCTTAGCCCAATGGTTGACTGGTAGAGAATGCCTATGTGGCATTAAGTCCGCCTTTTGTACACTTATTACTTGTGCAATAAAGATTAAATAAATAAATAAATAAAAAGAGGCTTTGCTAATATTATAAAAAAGAAAAGGTCTATTGTTCCTCAGCTAAATTTGACCTTTCTGCTATGTTTAAATTCTAGTGTGTGTGTTAAGAGGTTAAGGTCTATTGTAAATAAACACTTATGACCATGAATGGCTTACATAATATATTTAAGAAAAATCACTGATGACAATCATTTCGTCAGGATTTACCACAATGGGCCTGTTTCCGTAAAAAATGTAATTAGTCCGTCTTTTAGATTGTTCAAAAATAAAAGACACGTATTTTTTCATTTGTAAATAAGACCAAAAATGACAAAGATATAGCCCGTTAAAATTACGCGTGACGTCACAGAGTGGGAGTTTTTCGCCACTAAGTAACGTCAAAGACCCCCACTCCTAAATTTTGATGCCTTGTATCTTTGTTATTTTTTGTTTAAATGAAAAAAGGAAAAATACGTGTCTAATATATTTTTATAATCTAAAATGCGGACTAAATATAATGTAATTATTTTGACCCTGGAAACATCCCCATTATCTAGAATAAATTAGTCATGGATAGGTGCTCTGTAAGTGGAGGCTCTTAAATAAAGGATAATATGCAAATTAAACCAACATAGTTAACATGCTTGTACCAAATTGAACCAAAAATAAATAAATAAAATAATAATTGAATAAATATAGGACCTATGGTTGCCAACAAGCCTGCCCAGTGTGGCGATTATGTATGAAGCCTCCAGTTGTCTAAAGTGGCGAATAACTGGAGAAGCCTATGTCCAGCTGTGGGCTGCAATAGGCTGATAATGAGTTGAGGATATATTCTGATACCTACACAAATAATTTTATTCTTTCACAGATCACACAGCCTGTGTCTGGAGCGTGGACTGGGGAAAGTGCCTTTTGCAATACACAGGCCACCAAGGGTCTGTGAACTCAATCCGTTTCCACCCATCTCGAGACATCGCCCTCACCAGTAGCGGTGACAACACGGCACATGTGTGGCAAGCTGCCGTCAACTGGGACTTGCCAGTATGTAAAATGAACAAAATTTAAGTAATAAAGTTTTGATTGTACAAGTACATAAAGTATTTATGGATGATTCTTGGGATGTAAGAGAACGGCCCATCATTATTTCGCTCCAAGCCAACCTCACCTGCCCGTTGGTCTTAGCACTAAACATTTGAAAAAGGTTATGACTCTACTTTGTCTCATCATTATTGTAATTCTTAGTAAATCATCAAGCCAATAGTAAGGTTATCTGGAAGAGATTGCTAATACAGAAAATACCCTAATTTGTACAACAATTGTATACTTTGGCCAGTTCTAAGTAAATCACCTATTTGTTTGTAGCACACTGCCTTCTTACTGTTTCTGCTTAGCCCAATGGTTGACTAGTAGAGAATGCCTGCGCGGCATTAAGTCCGCCTTTTTTACAATTTTTATGTGCAATAAAGATTAAATAAATAAATAATATAAATTTTTTTAGTGTGCAATAAAATATCAATCTATGTAACAATGTCAATGTATTTGATGTCTTTAATGTTGTACAAAATATGTGTCTAATTTGTGTTTTTCTAGCGCGGGCAGTCCTCAGAAGAGGAACTAGAAGGTGGAGGCGAAGAGAGCCTCGGGGAAGGGGGTGAAAGGCCTGAAGTTCTCCGGACACCACTGACGGAGCTCACTGGCCACCAAGGCGTCGTCGTGGCTGCTGATTGGTTGACGGGCGGCGATCACGTCATCACCGCGTCTTGGGATAGGACGGCCAGTTTATATGATGTCGAAACTGGGGACTGTCTGCAGGTTCTTACAGGTAAATTTTGTCTGAATTTCTCCAATGTGGTTTATAAATTTTAACATGATTTTCTAAACTTTGTGAATGTACGTTGCTTTATTTGTATTTAGCTTCTTCTTTGTCATGTCGACGGCAAAATCATGTCCTTTATCTAGGGGTCATTTGGAGGAAATAAAAGTGCTACACTACTTTGGTATCCATCCATGTGGATTGCTTTAAAATTTGTACCTACATCATATTATCTTTAACTAAAAGCAACAATCATTCACCATATCCTTTTGCTATTTCTAGAACATTTACATACCTATGTAATTAAAACTTAATCACACAACACAACTCAATGCAACATTTATTATGTATATCCGTGGTCACAAGCAGACTGGAAGGATGTGGGTGGGGTAGTTTGGTCGAGCAGGCTTGAAGTTCAGCTACCCTCACATTGGCATTATTTTATTCCACTAAATGTATTGTGTATACTTAAAGTATTTCTTTTTTATTCATTTTCCTTTACTTGCAGGCCACGACCACGAACTCACACACGCATCCGCCCACCACAGCTCCCGGCTCGTGGTCACCGCTTCACGAGACACCACATTCCGTCTGTGGGACTTCCGCGAACCCATACACTCCGTATCGGTGTTCCAGGGACATACAGAGTATGCATAATGAACAAAATAGTTTCCAAATAAAATAATATGATATTATAGTACCTATTGTAATAAATTGTCTAATAATTCCAGGAGTGTAACATCAGCAGTGTTTACACGCGAAGATAAAGTTGTTTCTGGCTCTGATGATCGATCAGTGAAGGTAACATAAACAAACATTCATTATAAAAATATGTCATACAAATAATATATTATTTTCTTTTCATATGTATGTAGCGCAATTTTAACTTTGAATTGTAGATAAAAGGTTGGAGGAGTGAGTGACAGATAATACACAACTATTTTTTTTTTAAAAAATTGCATTCAGGATGACCTCACTCCACCTGATGCTAAGCGGTCGTGAGGTCCAAAAGTTAGGTCGACAGGCATAATCGATGACGCGATAGAGGTCCAGAACTTTTCGGCGGTAACGGCCATCATTCCGCTAGGCTTGGTTCGTCTACGGAAAACGTGTTTAATAACAAAATAGTGTGAATATAATAAGGGATGTAGGGGTGCGACCTATCATCTTTTCGCTCCAAAACAACCTCACCTGCCCGTTGTGCATCCTGCCGAAAAACAAACGAGGCGCTGGCAACCGACTGGTGGCGGTATAACCGTCACTATTGAAGGCGTAGCTAAATACCACAGGCCCATGACGGGCAGCAGCATCACCGGAGCGAATAGCTACGCCCGCCAACCCGCCTGCCCAGGGTGGTGATTATGGGTATATCCTCCAGATGTTTGCCCTAGGTGGCGATCAACTGGAGAGGCCTATGTCAAGCAATGGACTGCAATAGGATGAAGCTTAATTGTCAATGTGTTGTAGGTATGGGACGTGCGCAACATGCGGTCGGCGCTGGCCACCATAAGGTCGGACTCGTCGGTCAACCGGGTGGGCGTGAGCAGCGGCGGACTGATCGCGATCCCGCACGACAACCGGCAGGTGCGCCTGTTCGACCTGCAGGGGCAGCGGCTGGCGAGGCTGCCAAGGTCTAGCAGACAGGTTAGTATCGATTACCTAGATTGTAAGGTAACTTAGGGTTTTCCGCCTCCGCTTCGCTAGTTATTTGTAAGAAGCCCACTTTAAACATTAATCCACTTTGCCCCACTAAGATGCCCCGCAGCACGCTCTGGTGGGGCAAAGTGGAACGCTTTAAAATTGAACTGTGGAATCTGCTCCACTAAATCTATAAGCCACAGCCATAAAATGCTATGTCCACTTTGCCCCACCAGTGGGTGCCTTGGTGTGGAAAGGTGGAATAATCCCCATTTTCGGTTCTTACTACACTACTTACGGCTGTATTCACAAACGTTACTATGCGACGCGCAGACCCACATTGCCCAACAACAATGCACTGTGCGTGCGCACGTCGCATAGTAACATATGTGAATACGGGCGTTAACAAATAATGCCGCTTGTTACAGGGACATCGTCGCATGGTGACGTCAGTCTCCTGGGCGGAGGACATCTCCTCGAATATCAACTTCTTCAGCTGCGGCTTCGACCGCCGCATCCTCGGCTGGTCCATCCAACCGTCCAAGGACAACTGAACCTTACTCCCCCTACCCAAAAGCACACTATCGTTAGTCAACGCTGTACAGATATTCTATCATCCAAGATTATTTAAACATTGTAGCGTTTAATTTGTTGCATAAAGGAATTTTCTAATGCTTTACCTAAGTGATATTTTTTTAGTAAAAGCTAGCGATGATGAAATTAAACGGGCATTGGAAGTTGTAATTGGAATTTTTGGCAATGTTTTTGGTGGGGAACTGTTTGATTTATATCTTAGCATTTGCCAAAGTAAGATTTGACCTGAGCACCTATGAGTGACTGAGTTCCATGTGAGATGGAAAGAAGGTGGAAGGAACTGCTGGCGTCTTTCAGCTACCTCCATCTTAAATATTAAGGGTTCTGTGTGGGTAGTTTGAAATGGAACATTATGAACTTTGTGCAACCGTGATAGGGGGCAATATGTTTCTGTGAACGCAGTTGTAATTAATGGAAGTGGAAGGTGTTACTATGAAATGTTTTGTTCTGCGCGACTTTGGATGGACCGAAACGTAGCGATGTGTGTTTAAATAATGCAGAGAAATGGCTTTTCGAAATGTTAAACAAAGCATTAAAATTTTGGTTTTACTGATTTATTTTGAGTGTTGTTGTGTGGTGAACCACAACTTGATCAACCGATCAACCAAATCAAACATGTTCTAGAGCACATTCTACACACGATTTTTCTTTCACGAAAGTTCTTCTATATTGATCTTATAGTTGTTGTAGGCGATAACGTAAAAGTCCACTTTGCATTGCAGTTTTCATTAGTAATTTAAACAGCATTATATTATCTGTATTTCTTCGTCGATCTTAATTCACTTTTTGCTTTACGTAATATGTTTTACGGTATTTATATATTTTGTTCAAAAAACGATAAATCATAGATATGTCCCATTCTCAAAACATTGATATGATTATTTAAAATCTTAATTATAGAACATTATTTAGCGTAACACATATTTATATTACTCCCTTATTAATTGAAGCACAAAGGTGAAATGTTGTTGTGTACTTTAAGTATATTGTTGGTTTTTAGTAGTCTAATAGTTTTAGATTTGTTTGTTCGTCCATATATTGATAAATATTTAAATTACGTGGGTTGTTGGTCGTGTAATCATAATTTTAAGGGTAAATTCGGGCCAAAATGTTTGGGTTTACTAACTATTATTTTAAATGTGATGTTATTGGTAACACTAATCAAGAAATGTATTTTTAAAGTCAATAATCGGATGCTTTGTATTTTGGTTATCTATCTGTCCGACGTCTGTTCGTCTCGTGTACGAAGTTTTATGGCACGGATCCTATGAATGGACCTCATTTGTAATTTTATGCGACCATTATTAAAAAAATGTCGAACTAACAATGCAGGTAATATGTAGCACAGTGAGAGTGTTCAAATCAATCTCCGCAATCTTCTTCAAGTATTGTCGAAGAGTTTCAATGTATTCTCATATATTGACGAAGCACGTGTCTCATGGCTGAAACGACTTACTGTCGAAGATATAGGTGGTTTTAATCACAATCTTCAACAGCCGATTTTCGACTTTAAAGTGCAACATCGTTAAGAACTTGGGAGTTTTATGTTGGGTCACTGTGTTGTTGGTTGTAAAATACTTACAGGTCGTCTGTGAATAGACATACATAATGTCAGTAGGTGTATTGATGCATCCCAATACGAGAAAAACACTAGTAATGTGCAATAAAAAGTACTATTTTCCTAACTCAATAATTCCACTCTGTACACCTCAACCGTGGGACGGTTGCCTCAAACGTTAAACATCTGTGTGTTTTATAAAAGTCTAACCTTACAATTTGATATCATTTTGCAATTACATTGTATACCCCCGCCTTTTGGGTAGGTATATTCAATGTTTAAAAGTTCATATTCTTGTCATAGCACGACAAATAGTTTATTAATATTACAGGTTTTTAGGTACAGGTTGCCTTGAGTGTGAGTGTTGTCCTTCTTTGATCTTAAACGATTTTTTCTACTACTCAAATGTGTTTACTATGTAAATCAATGTATTAAAAATAATCTTTATTTGTTGAACTAAAAAGTTTCAGTCCCAATCCCAACAAATATTTTAGCGCATTAGGAAAGGAATTGTTGAATTAATCTGGTCATCACAATATGTCACATGTATCTTTATTTAGGTTTTTATATGCAATGTGTTTTACACCGCGTGAGAAATATTGTGTACAATTATGTATTATTTTGATTTTATATTGCTTTTACTTATCCACCATTAATCGGGGAGCAATACGCTCCACTATAATATTATCGTTATTTACTCAAATACAAGATTTTTTATCATTGTGTACATAATAGGTCGTGTCGTCATGGCTATAAAGTCTATCGAAAAATAAACAATGTTTCTCTATGTAATTGGATTCACTAAGCTCGAATAATTAAAAAATGTAAAATTAGATAACGATCATAATAATGAAGAATTGTATAAATAGAAAAATGTAACATATCTTTAGAAATACCAATATGATACGTACTGGCTTAATTATCTGCCTAGTCATAGCAATTCATTTGATTAAAAATATGGTAAGCCAAAGATAAGTCCAGGGATGGAATGCAATCATGCTTTTAAATACTCTACCTTGTACCTATTTCAGACATACGAAATTATTAGCACATAAATGTAAAAATGTATATACATATCAGACAGTCCGTTTTGCAAAAACAGTTTCTAAATTAAAACTTACACTAACGGGATTCATACACGACATTAACTATCTTTTTCGAAGTTCTACATTTTCGCCCTGATATGCATGGGGCTGCGCAGACGACAGGACTTTTATGCGATAGAGTCTGCGTCTGAGACATTTAAAAAGAGCATTTAGGTCCATACAGCTCTGCCGACAGAATGATCGAAGATGTGCGTTGAGTCTGTGAAATATTCGCGACAGATTTTGCGCGACGTGTGCGTTACTGCATATAATTGCATCACAGCACAGACTAAAAAGTGCGTCACGGATAGTCTGTCGTCTGCGCTGCCCCTAGAGGTGACTTTATCCTCGTTGTAAACGTCCCCTAAATTCGCTCTCGGCTCTATGTGTAGGGTTGCGTCTTAGCTAAGAAGGCTGTTGGCGAAAATTTCCAACGAGAAAAGGGAGGTAGTGCCCTTGCGCTTCGCTTGGCTCGTCTTGGCGAGGGCACGACCGTGCCCCTAGATTATACTGATTCCACAATAGGCTTGTTGCTGTAAAAAATTTAATTAGTCCATCTTTTAGATTATCTAAAAATAAAAGACAAGTGTTTTTAATTTCTAAATTAGACCAGAAATTTCAAACATATATCTCGCTAAAGATACGTGTGTCGTCATTCCACGTGGCATATTTTTTTCGCAAGGGGTGCCGTCAAAGACTCCTAAATTTTAATACCTTGTATCTTTGTTGTTTTTTGTGAAATCAAAAAAAAGATACGTGTCTAATATTTTTTTGTAATCTAAAATACGGACTAAATATAATATAAGTATGTTTGACTCTGGAAATAACCCTATTTTATTAGCTTATTCTGTGCAGGAATCTATAGGAAAAGGAAAGTGTCTGAGGTAGATTTAGGGTTGTGCCAAAACATTGTAGTAAACAGTTGGTTGAGTTTACATTATTTTGATGATATCTTGATGTTACGGTTTGGTACTTAGAGAGAGACGATTGTGGAGTGATATTTGCCTATTACAAAAAAGAGATTTATTATCATCATAATAGTTTTTGTATGAAAAATACATTTAACACAAGATCCAAAATCACGTCATTTATGGCTCGTAATCGTAACGAAGTATGAATCATATTAACATGCAAATGCTAGTATGCTCTAGATCAGAGATTCCCAAACATTTTTTCTCATAGACCGTTTTTTAAATTTTGCTGGTCCGGTGATCTCTCACAGCTACTTTTACATTTGTACCATATTCTCAAAATCCGGAAACGCTTATAAAGAACCCCCATTTTTTGTGACGCCATCAAGATATCGACCCCCATGGGTCTATGTAGACCACTTTGGAAATCAATGCACTCTAGAACATACAAGAACATGCACACGTTAAGGATCTTGTTTTAAAATGTAATCTAATTGCCTTATCAAATGTTCATACTGACAAAAGGCCAACATTTATATAAATCCATACATTTCTATTTTAACTCTTTATTAACAAATTTCCATCTTATTCAGTTCTTGGTAATGAGCCCTAAACTATGTACTAATAGGTATTTGTGATGTCCTGTAAACGTCTAGTATGTATATTGATCGATATATCCATTATGTATGTTTAAGGAATTAATAATAACGAATGATTACGGAATTATCACTTGTTGAGTATCTTCTAAAAATGATCTGAATATTTTTGTTATGCCAAATATGGTATGAAATATATGAATGGATAAATATCATGTTTTTTATTCACCTCGGTGGAAAGTTTAGTACACAAGGGTCTCGAACCCGGACTTCAGAGTCTCGAAGTAGACTCCTATGAAGTAATGGTAGGTAGGTAGGAAATGTCATAAGTATCAGATACCTAGGATCTCTCCTATCAAGTCGAAGAGAGATCAAACCGTGGAACAGTGTGTCTGTTTCACGTCTATATATACGGGGTATACTTAGATAAAGCGCATCACCGGATTTTATATAGCATTAAAAATGGTAGAAATTTTATATAGCATAAAAAAATTGTACTTTTGAAATACAAATACAACAAATAAATATCAGACAACATATCACATACATTACTCCGACCCCAAAGTAAGTAACTTGTGTAAACGTGTGTGTGTGTTTTTGTATTAAGTGAAAACCCACCTATACTCTAAGGTGATGGCCCTAGTGGGGCAGAATACACATGAATAAAAATCTGTGTACGGCGCCCCACTAAATCGTAGCAGTGGGGCGAATTGCACACTCAATTTTTAAGCGCTGGAGAGAAGAAGTCTGCAGTGTAGGTACTTCTCGAGACTGATTATGATACAGGAATCCCCGAAACTTTAATAATAATACAGATAAGTAATAAAAGTGTTCGATATATCAATTAATCAATTTTATTACAGTTATTGGGTTCATATAGTAAAGAAGAAGAAATAAAAAGCTTAACAACATAATTTTTCTAGTTTATAACTGCGTATTATCTGTAAAAACTTTACGTCTTTACTTTAATTATGGGTCGATTTTCAATTGATACTATAATCGATTACATTTGTTCTAGGCTCTAGCCAAACCTACCTCCAATGTCTTGAATGATGTCAAATTAAAAAAAAAACTGTTTTCTTTCGCCGTCGGTCTGTCGGACGAAGTTCTCCAATTTTCAAAGTTTTGCAAATTTTGCATTTTTGTGTGATCTACAACTTGTAATATGAAATAGGGAGCTTCTATTCTTCTTAATTGTCGATCTTGTTGATTCAGTTTGGCAAAATGGACGAGTTACGAGGATTTTTCAACAATCCCTGCCCGTCCGGCTCCCAAGTTACTAAACTTCGTGGGCCTGCAACCGGAGGTTTCCGGGTAACCAAGGAAGATACAACGAACCAGCTGAATCGCCGGCAGGAACATCGTCAGTCCATGGTGTTAAGCGGGACGGATTACGCCCGTGAAGTTAAAGAGCGGGAAACAAATATTTACTTGAAGGTAATTTTCACATTACGCTCTTGTTTTTGCATAATTTTTACTTTGGATAACTACAGCATGATAACAAATTCATTTGTAAACATTACCAGGCTCTATGTGAATAGTTGCTATTTGGGTTTTACTCACAATAAATTAAGCCCTATCTTTGTAAATAGGTACTTGATAACAACTAAAATTGTTGTGGTGAGTTATACCACTTTTAGCAAAGTACCTAAGTAAAGGCATGTGTTCAGTATTACTAAGAACCACTATGAAAATTCATCAGTTTAATAAGACGGCCTGCATATAACAACAAAACAAAAACATTGTGAATGGACACAAACTCTATATAGGAATCATGTTTTAATAGCTATTCAAAGCACCTACTTAATTGGAGTGATTAACAATCCAATTGGAAGATTTGCCAAATAGATGAACCCTTGGCAACTCCTCAACAGGTGTTCTGTTAACTTCAGTTACTAAGCATAGATTTTCTATTGTGGCTAGAATGCCTGCATTTCATAGTGTAATGTTTTTTTTAAGATACAATGAACCTGTTTAATAGTCCAAGTAATCTCATTTCAAACATTATGGAAATCTGTTGCTTTGTAAACAAGTTCACCTAGGTATATGACCTTGGACAAACAACTAATAATAGCCATAGGCTTGTTGTCATAAAAATATAATTAGTCTGTCTTTTAGATTATTTAAAAATAAGTAACACAGATCAAGGATGATATCAAGAAAGTTGCAGGAGCTACATGGACCAGATTGGCCTCAGATTTGGACAGACACATTTGGAAAGATTTGCAGGAAGCCTATGCTGTATAGCAAACAGATACTAATCTGAAAAAATAGGCTAATAATAAAAGATAATCAGAGATCAGCCTATGTCCAGCAGTGGACTGATATAGGCTGATGATGATGATGAAGTGGCACATTTTTTTATTTTTAAATTAGGACAAAAATTACAGAGATATCCAGCTAAAGTTATTTGTGAAATCATGCCTCGTGTCATTTTTTCGCAAGGGGTGACATCAAAGACTTCACCCCTTGCGAAAAAATCCCCTAAACACCTAAATTTGATACCTTGTATCTTTGTTATTTTTTGTTAATTATCGAAAAAAGAAATATGTGTCCAATATTTTTTATTTTTCGATTCAATTTAGATTTACTTATAATATCATCATCATCATCATCATTGAATGTGCATCAATTGAATGCAGTTTTCACCAATGTATTGCTAGAGGTCTAACTTAAAATTTGGGCACCATTTTGTGGACGTCTGTTAAACCCGAAATTCACGCGAGTGACGCCACTGGCACAGCTAGAATGGACTAAGTATTTTGACCATGGAAATAACCCTATTACTTATGTTATCAGAATGAGACTGAACGAGATAAGTGGGATAGCATTTCTGGTGGGCTTGAGTCTCTGGAACAGCTGTCGTCATTCGGAGCATCCACCCTGAACATTGGAGAACTGACTGAAGAGGCCATGACGGAAGTATATAATAAATACTCATTTCAACGGAAAGAAGACACAAACAATTTGGCCATCAATGAGTATAAGCAACAGGTGTGATTGTAAAATTTTTTTTTTTGTTCCTCTTTTTACTGCAACTTTCTTTTTTATAGTCGCTCATCTTAATGACTTCCCTATGCCTGGTGGAAAGCGGTAGAGAAGGTCAAGTCGCTGTGATAACGGGCAAGTAACTGGTCACTTGCCACTGCCATGCTTGCCCAACCCTTACCTCCCACAAGCTCCGGAAGCCCTACTCTCTGGCAGAAACACAACCCGGAGGTCATTTGGCTGCTGTACTCTGTAGGGTAGAAGTTCTTCCATAGACGGGCGTCTTAATTCGAGTGAAGATTCGCTATGCCCTACCTCTCTAGGTAATTGGTTCCCGAGCCACAATCAGATGTGTTCCATTCTTATGTTTGTAAGTGACATTTGCTGGGGATGAGTATACCAATTTTCCTTTTTTTTCCTTACAAGTTTGACATGCAAAAGTATTACTCATGAATCTGTTTGCATTTATTTCTTTATTTATATTTCTTTTCCATTTTTAATAGATTTTGGACCGCATTCGTGGTTTCCCAGTTGTCATTGTAGAGGGTCCTACGGGATGTGGTAAGACAACACAAGTGCCTCAGTGGATCCTGGACGATTGCTATCAGAACAGGAAGCCATGCAAGATTATTGTGACACAACCGAGGCGTATTGCTGCGATATCTATCGCTAAGCGTGTCGCTCAAGAGCGTGGCTGGGACGTCGGTGGACTTGTTGGCTACCAGGTTAGTTATTTAATTATTGTATTAAATTAAAATTAATAGCAAGGCACAACACAAACGGAGATGTTCAACATACTAGGTCTGCTTGTGAAAAAACATGCCTACCTGTAAACTCTAATCTATTATGAAGTCCTATTTGTTAATTTTTTTAAATTTCCATAGGTTGGACTTGAAAATAGAACATCAAATGATACGCGCATACATTATGTAACTACTGGAGTGTTGTTACAAAAGTTGGGCAAGTATATTTTTTAACCCTCATGAGTTTTTTAATTTCGAAATAATTTATATTATGTAATTTGAAAAAATATCCTAATATCAACTTTATTTCCTTAACATTGCAGTGAATTTAAAAAACATGAATGAATACACACATATAATTCTTGATGAGGTTCACGAACGAGGCCAGGAAATGGATTTTCTGCTTCTTGTTGTCAAAAAGCTCCTTTACACTGTATCGCCTGGTGTCAAAGTTGTGCTCATGTCGGCTACATTCAACCGAAAAGCATTTGCCGACTACTTTCTCATACCAACACCACGGGGCTTGCAAATGTCCTCATGCATAAAAGTGGTTAAAAAGGAGCCTATGTTTACTGTGAAGACATTCTACTTGAATCACTTGAACAAGTTCGGATCGGTAAGAATTTCCCTAATTCAATGTCATAGCTGATATAAATAAGTATCCATAGTTACTTATTACTTAGCTACTTAGCTACTTATTTATAGAAGTGAAATTTATATTTGGGGTATGCCATTGTTCTGGTACTCATACTGCAAGTGCTTAAGCTTAAATTTACTTTGGGATCAGAGCAATTTGTGATGTTGTTTGATATTTATTTAACTTTAGAAAAGATATTATGATATAGGACTTTTCAGCAGTAAAGACTAAATCTTGTTAAAACTAATTTTACTTGTTACGCCATACTGGAAGTACATAATGTACTACATAATAAAATTTCGCATTTGAGTTATGTTAAATTCAGTAATTAAGTTCAGTTTAAAATCTCATATAAATCTTTGTTATTCTAGATCCTCCAACATTCCACACCAAAAGGTGAAGAAGCAGTGATCAACCCTGAGATGTATCACCTGGTGATCAAACTGGTGAACGCGTTCGAACACATTGACAAGCAGGAGGACAACTACGCGGACCGTTCGCAGGCCGATTTGCCGTCCGTTCTGATATTCCTGCCTGGTATCAATGAGATTGAGGAGTTATATAACTGCCTGATGGATAATTCTTTAAGGTATTAGTAAAGATTTTATACCGATTGGTTGCAAGATAGTGATTTCATATGGAAACGACGCAACTATCAATCGCATTGATCTCTCTGCATTATGTAATTGCCAAGATAATGTCATAACTTTCAAGCTCTAGTTCTACTTTAAAAATGTATCCTTCCATATAAGTCTTTATCCTCCGTTTTTCAACCCCTTTTTAAGCTATGTGCGCATTAAAAAGTACCCTATGTCCTTTCTCAGGCTTTAGACTGTCTGTGTATCAAATTTCATTGAAATCGGCTCAGTTGGTTTGGTATGAAATCGCGACAGGAGATACTTTCGTATTTGAATATTAGGAAGGATTTTAGTAAGCATAATAGTGAGAATATTAATAATGATATTAGTATTGCTAAGAATATTAGATTAAAGATTAGTATTGCTAAGAATATTAGATTAAAGATTAGTATTGCTAAGAATATTAGATTAAAGATCAATCACTATTGTTTTAGTTCTATTTTGACGTTTAAATAGATTTTTTTTCTAAATGACTATGATGATGGCCAGGCCGGCCTTGTCATCATCACCGGACCGTTGGGGGAGCGGAAGAAATTTAGTTTGGACATGTACAATAAACATAGTACTGCTTTGAGTAACTGTAAGCCAGTATGTAACAAAAATGATTTTAATAAAAAATTGTAAGGATAGGACGTAAGGCTAACTTCTTACTTGGTAGGCAAAAGATCGCCGGCGCAGAGTGCACCGGCTACAAGTGGCAGGTGCTGCCGCTGCACTCGACCATCACGGCGGACGAGCAGGTGCGCGTGTTCCTGCGCGCCCCGCCCGGCGCGCGCAAGATCATACTGTCCACAAACATCGCGGAGAGCTCCATCACCGTGCCGGACATCAAGTATGGTAAGTATCTCATCGTCTCATCCTCTCCTTTCCACTCTCGAACAACACGTGCTGGACAGCGTTGCCATCCGCATACCATCCAGACGACGGTGGCGCACACCAAGAGGTGAACGTTCCCGCCCCTTGCTATTAAGTCATGGAATGCCCTTCCACCTCATTTGTTTCCTTCCTCTTACAATCCTGGATTCTTTATGCGGGCGTGAAACGGCATCTCAGTGGGCCTTCAGCGTGAGAGCGACAGGCGCAATGGGATTTTTCTATTATGCCTGTCGACCTAACTTTTGGACCTCACAACAGCTTACTCTCAGGTGGAGTGTAGTCATCGTGAAAGATCTTCTTTAAAAAAAAGCAGTAACGTAAGTAGCTGGAGACATACTTCGTTTTGCCACACAGCGCCATCTAGTATTCTAGTCCCAAAATAAGCCGAAGCTTGCACTATGGGTACTGTGTACTTCCCGGTGCGCGCAAGATGATATTCTCCTTCAACATCGCGGAGAGCTTCATCACCATGCCGAACATCAAGTATGGTGAGCAAGCAGTCAGAGAAAAATAAATAAAATTATTTATTTTTTGCAAGTAGCCGTTGCCAGCGACTTCATTCTCGTGTACTTTATGGTAATGATGAATTGTCAATCACGAGTAGCGAGCGGGAAGAGATGTGCCACCTACCTACCTGGCGACCTGACGGCTGCACCATGTACGACGTAGCTCGTCATTATACCTTTAGGTACATCAAATGTTCCATGTTTTTACTTTCTAAAGGTCAATTGAAAATGCTTATCAGACAGACTAGATTAATTAATAAGATTAATTTTTGCTAAAGGGATATATTTGCTCTTATACAGGTGGGCTATTGTGTTTCTGCATAATACTCGTATGTTCTAGTTACAAAAATTAAGTTCAGTTTCGGGGATTAGCGTGTACAAACAGACAATCGTTTTTTGAATTATTCCTCTGTTACTGATTCTTTACCTCCCTTAAATATTTTGTAAACGTATTAATACCTACGGGTAGACAGGCAACAGTGGCGAATACTCGTAAGTACGATAATGTCTTTTTTTCCCTTTTTTCTGCATTCTATGTTGCTGTTGTGTAGAGTGGTGGCTGGGTATCCACTACTAAATACTTAATCGGTATTCAAAGTGTCTTTCTCTAGCTTAATTAAATGTCTCACATATTGTTTCAGTGATCGACTTCTGCCTGATGAAGGTTCTAGTGGCGGATGAGAACACGAACTTCACTTCGCTGCGCATGTCGTGGGCGTCGAAGACTAACTGCGAGCAGCGGGCGGGGCGCGCGGGCCGCGTCCGGGACGGGCGCGTCTACCGGCTCGTTATGGACAAGTTTTATGTGAGGAACCTGTAAAATATTGGAATATGTCCCTACAAAACGTAGAACTACTTCTATGAAGCTAGCCTCCTATTTGCCCTAAGATAATAATATATAATCTGTCGATGTTCGCAGCGTGAGTAAACTGGTTTTTGGTAGCTGACTCCGCTCCATTATATGCAGCAGGTCGGTATTTATAAGTATGCTATGACCTAAAGATTTCACAAGTGCCTTGTAAGCCATAGTTTGAATGGAACTTTGGCGGAATGTATGGAGTTTACTTGACGCAGCATGTTCATTCTTTAAGTCGTGTGTGACTGTTTTCAGGACAACTTGCCACAAGAATGCCCTCCGGAAATAGTAAGGTGTCCGCTCGAGAGACTGGTCCTCCTGGCCAAGATGCTGGACATGGGCCCCCCCAGCGACATCCTGGCTCTCGCTATGGACCCTCCGGACATGTCCAACATACACCGCACTATTCTTGTGCTCAAAGAGGTAATTATAAGACAAAGTACATACAGTAGAAGTATTTTAATAAGTAGCATCGGCCACAAATACTACTACTGTACTTGTGTATACAGAAGAAAAACTAAAATCTAATACAAATACCAACACACTGTTCAAATATAAACCTTATTGTGTTACTTTAAGATTTAAAGTCAACAAAAAGCACTCGTCCTATCTCGCTCATAGCAACTGTCAAACGGAAATTTTTCGCGAAATAAAATTACGATTGGATAAAATTTTTCTCGTCTTCCAAAAATTTTATTCACAGGAGTCACACCTAAGCCATATCAGTATACAGTAGCAATAGTAAAGCTATAACTGTCCCCTTCACACTTATGAGCTAGACCGCGCGCGAGAGAGACAGGCAGACTTTTCATGATGCGTATGCAGTACGACATCACGCCGCACGCTTATTATTCAGACACTAGTGTAAATGTGTCGAACGTGCCAGCTGTAGTTAACTGACCTGTGCATTGGTGTAACCAATTAACGTGATACTGCTTGGTAATGCTAAAACGTGTTATGCTACTTATTTCTACAGATCGGGGCTCTCAAGAAGACCCTCGACGGCGAGTGGACGACGTCGGACGGCGACATCACATACCTCGGCCGCATCATGGCGAAGCTGCCCATCGACGTGAAGCTGTCCAAGCTGATCGTGCTCGGCTATATCTACGGCTGTCTGGACGAATGCGTTATTATGGGTAAGTTCTCTATTAAACATATGCCGAAGTAATCAGTGCTAAGGTAATCACTGCAAGCCAACCGATCTGATGATCAAGCTCACAGGACCCCCAATAGGAAATAATAAAAAAAGAGATTCTTATTCCTGAAAGTAAATCAAGCTAGAGTGACAATTTCATTCCATCTAACAGGTTCCCTGTCCCGTTTATCACATTTGATACATAACAATTAAAATTCTATTGTGTCTGGACGGTGGACAGGGAATGGGATAAAATAAATATGTAAATTTCTTTTTAGCTGCTGCGATGTCTGTGAAGAATCTCTTCAACAGTCCTTTCCGCGAAAGGCTAAACGCCTACAACTCAAAATTGACCTGGGCTGATGGTTCCACCAGTGATTGTATCGCGTTCCTCAACGTTTACAAGGTTCGTTTTCTAATATGTATATTTCATTGTTTTATTCAGCATACTAAGATGTAATTTGTACAAACTGCGGATGATTCTAAAACCAATGTAGAAAATGAACTGTTCCAAATAAATTTCCTGATAGCGGACTATTATTTAGCCAGATGTTTTACTCAATCCAGTACTCAAAGTACATGAGAAAACCTACTTTTCTCATGGACTTTGTTCGTTAGTTAGTAGGCTAGTTGCCTTTATCAAATTCGTCTGTGCCGTTTTGTATTATTCTTTCCCGTTTGTGATTTTATTTAGGAGGAGTATACCTAAACATCCTGAATCTTTCCCCAGGTGTGGACCCACCTCCGCCACCAGCAATACTTCAAGCAGCAGGGCAACAACGAGGTGCATTGGGCGCGCCGCTTCTTCGTGCAGGTGCGCGCGCTGCGCGACCTCGACGACCTCGTGCGCGAGATGCGCTCGCGCCTCGCCCGCGAGGGCATCGAGGCCTTCAAGGGCAAGGCGCCCTGGGACAGGAACGAGATCAGCCTGGTGCTCAAGGTACGGCTAACACCCACGGAGCGAACACAAAGAGGAACGAGATGCGCTCGCGCCTCGCCCGCGAGGGCATCGAGGCCTTCAAGGGCAAGGCGCCCTGGGACAGGAACGAGATCAGCCTGGTGCTCAAGGTACGGCTAACACCCACGGAGCGAACACAAAGAGGAACGAGATGCGCTCGCGCCTCGCCCGCGAGGGCATCGAGGCCTTCAAGGGCAAGGCGCCCTGGGACAGGAACGAGATCAGCCTGGTGCTCAAGGTACGGCTAACACCCACGGAGCGAACACAAAGAGGAGCGAGATGCGCTCGCGGCAAGTCTAAACGGCAAGACGGATTTAAATGAAATTTGACAGGAGAATAGTGTATGGTCCGGAATTACACATATGCTCCTATGTTTCCCGTAGTTCCCACGGGAACGGGAAACCGCGAGTAACACCGCGGGACGTAGCTATTTTATTATTATTTATCAAGAGGTGAACGATAGTTTTGGTTCTTCTATGGATCAGATCACATCCTTTCTGATTCAGTCCAGTGTGATGATGAATAAATAATACATTCAAAATAGGTCAATAGGCGTTTCTATATATTTGACCTTAATTGGTCCATAGGTACTGCTGGCTGGCGCGTTCTACCCGCAGTACTTCGTGCACGTGTCGAACGACGAGGCGCGCGAACGCGACGCCGTACGCGTGTTAGGCGGGCTGGACCCTAGGAACACGGTATGTAACCTCATCATCATCTTAAAGATGTCCACTGCTGGACATAGGCCTTCCCCAATGATTTATTATTTGGGGGGATTTGCCTTAGTCACCAAGCTTGGCAGGCTGGTTGGTAACCGCAGTAGGTTATTTCTGTGTTGTGTGTTGTACACACGCCATAGTATATTTTTTATTATAATAAAACCTATTTTTACTGACATAAACGTCACGGTCACGATATACATGTATTGTTTGTCAAAGTACAACTTTTAATTTAAAAGAAATTAATGTGGCGTTGGTGCAGAAAATTCTTTGTAGCCACGCCGTCTGTTATCAACATTTGTATACATAATTAATATACCATTTATGCTATGTATTTCTCTGAAGGTATACAGGGTTATTTGAAAAACATCAACAACCTCCTAAATACTAGTTGTAGTGCTCAAATGTAACATCTTTTTGACTTTTGTATGGGGGCATTGAAATTACCAAAAAAAAAAATTAAACTAAATAATTATTGTTCCCCGAGACGTACATTATACTACTAGTTGTAGTGCTCAAATGTAACATCTTTTTGACTTTTGTATGGGGGCATTGAAATTACCAAAAAAAAAAATTAAACTAAATAATTATTGTTCCCCGAGACGTACATTATACAGGAGATAATGTATGAACGCCGTGTACTATGTACAAACGGATTTGGTACGAATGAGAGCCCCCTACCACCAAAATCGAAAATGATCGTTCGTTGAACGGATTACGTACTTTGGCACCATAAATCCCTCCCATTTGTCCCTCCCGTGTTCAAATATATGAATTAAATTAATGTAAATCGACTTAGACGAATTTTAGGGAGGGACAAATGGGAGGGATTTATGGTGCAAAAGTACGCGATCCGTTCAACGAACTATCGTTTTCGATTTGGTGGTAGGGGCCCTGATTTCTTAATACCAATGAGAGAGATATTTCAAATTCTTTACTATTGACTATTATTCTTTATAATAGTGCACGTCATGTTTACGTTCAGGTTTACATGAAGAACTTCCCCGACCACCAGCCGGGTGAGGTCTACGCGG
Source organism: Conogethes punctiferalis (assembly GCA_031163375.1). Classification (NCBI taxonomy): domain Eukaryota; kingdom Metazoa; phylum Arthropoda; class Insecta; order Lepidoptera; family Crambidae; genus Conogethes; species Conogethes punctiferalis. The sequence continues at coordinate 7,348,826 of CM062093.1, forward strand.
CTGCCATCAGAAACATGGTCCGCCAGCACATTGGCGACGAGCCTCGGGTTACCTTCGACAGGAACAGCAGGTAACTTTAGGAAGGAAGGACGGACGCGGAAGGACTGCTGGTCTGTGATAGCAACAAAAGCTTCAGCACATGTTAGGATTATAGTTTTTCTTAAGATTAAGCCTAATAATAAGCATTGGGCTTAAATTAGCAGAATATTGAATATTTGTAATTAACATAATGTGGGTTTTATTTTCAGGAAAGTATATTTGACTTTCAATGATGGTTCAAACAACAAACGCGACAAATATAGCTCTGGTGTAAGTATCTAAAATATATATTATTTATTTATTAAATTAGTTTCAAACAACTTACTCAAATTATAAAATCTGTCTAATATTATGGAGCGACATCTACCTCCACAACGCTACAACATATAACGATTAGTTCCGCCTACTAACAACAGATGGTGATGTACATTCTGCGGCAAGCAATCTCCATACAGAACGAAATTGCTCCATAAAAATTCTATGGAAGACCTATAACGCCCTACGAAAAACCAAGATGGTCCATCGGACCGCGATCCCCAAGCACCTAGCAACCTAGCTTTTGCATTCGGTTACATTATTGACGTCTTGTATTATGCATAAATAAGCATTCCACTTGACTCACTCTATCTACTTAAAAAAACCGCAAGAAACTCCGCTGCATAGTTTTAAAGATCTATGCATACATAGGGACAGACACGAAAAGCGACTTTGGTTTTATACTATTTGAAAAGTAATAAATTAAAGCTATCTTGAAAGTTTTTGAACTAAGGAGAATTAATATCTATAGGATTATTGGCATCCGGCTCGAAGGACCATGTAGAAAACCGACAGTCGGAGACACTATTACTCACTGTATTTTTTATTTACTATATTAACTTCACTGTCATACTTAATTATTATTGTACTGGAGGCGTTGCCAATGTCGGCGGGGGCCTTCTACTATAGAAAAATCACAACGCCCCCGCGATGTATTCGACAAGCAAACGCCAACTCTGACCAAATAGACATCAACTAAAGTTGAAGTAATTTTTTTTGACGTTTGAACATCTTTTGTTACTCAGGATCCGACTATCCCTGGCCAAGTAGTCCTGCCGGTGTACAAATGTATCAAGGCTCGGCAGCTCAAAATCGACTTCAGGATACCATTACTGCCGTAAGTTATAATTATGTGCATAAGTTATTATGTTGTACAGACAATAGCAAAAGTCGAAGTAGGTATATTGACTTAAGAATAGATTGCATCATGTCCTTTGGCTACCGAATGTATAATGTCACCGTAAAATTAGAATTACCGTTATATTATAAATCATTTATCTAACGAGATTGTAAACTGTCGAAAGATTAAGGTTTCAAAGCATAATTGTACACTGTCGAACAATTTTTTCAAGAGTGAGCACACGATTAGTGACGCATTTGAAGTAAACGCAAGAGACCGTTGACTTTTTCAGGATCGAAAAAGCAAAAGAGCTCGCGACGATGCTAGAAATGGAAAACATGGAATTGGACACGCTCAAAATGGTGCCGCGTTTGCCTGAAGTAGACGACACTCATTTCCCTCTCAAGATATCACATGTAAGTTAATATAATTATCCAAAACGGTACCTCGTAGCAATTGTCCCATAAAGCTCATGGGTGTTTGCGGCGCTCACCGATGTCGCGTCTCTTAAATGATCATTCCAATCAATGCAAAACTCGACGCGGCTCCTGACGTGGCACGTCTGCTACCACGTTTTAACTAGGCCTTAGATAGACCTCGGGCATCTAAAGAGAACAAGGAAGGTCGTGCAGTGCAGTGGGACGGCCAAGTGGCAAACGGTCAATTGACCGTCGCTGAGCGCATGAAGTCGAAAAGGACTTGCGTGATAATCCATAAGGAGACTCCGTGCGGATAGTTTGTCAGGAGGTTGCGTTGGACAGACTCAGAAGGAGGCTCTCATTATTAAGTCTTTGACTGCCGAGAAACTAGACACAATAGAAATACTATTGTTTGTCGGTCACCGGTGACCGTCATGGCGCTCAACGTGTTAAGCTGGGCGCAATTGAAACTCACGTTCGCAACAATAATGCTCTACTTACATATAAAATGCTGGAGCGCTTTCTATGCAAGTATAGCATTTTTGTCTAGATAGTTAGATTGACATAAAAAAATCAATCCGTTTACGTAAGTTATTGCAACTGTCCACATTATTCTTACAGAAAATAAGCGTGAGCAGATTCTGGGTGCAGTACGACGACACGTCGACTGCTAGCGAGCTGGCGCAGATCCACAAAGCGCTGAACGGCGCGCCGCTGCTGGCGCACACCGGGCCCGTCTGCGCCGGCGCCGCCCTCGCCGCGCCGCACGCCGCGCCCGCCGCCTCCGCGCTGCGCCGCGTGCGCGTGCTGCGCGTGCTGCCCCGCGACATGCTCGAGGTGAGCCGCTACTGACGCGCCGCCCTCGCCGCGCCGCACGCCGCGCCCGCCGCCTCCGCGCTGCGCCGCGTGCGCGTGCTGCGCGTGCTGCCCCGCGACATGCTCGAGGTGAGCCGCTACTGACGCGCCGCTACTGACGCGCCGCCCTCGCCGCGCCGCACGCCGCGCCCGCCGCCTCCGCGCTGCGCCGCGTGCGCGTGCTGCGCGTGCTGCCCCGCGACATGCTCGAGGTGAGCCGCTACTGACGCGCCGCCCTCGCCGCGCCGCACGCCGCGCCCGCCGCCTCCGCGCTGCGCCGCGTGCGCGTGCTGCGCGTGCTGCCCCGCGACATGCTCGAGGTGAGCCGCTACTGACGCGCCGCCCTCGCCGCGCCGCACGCCGCGCCCGCCGCCTCCGCGCTGCGCCGCGTGCGCGTGCTGCGCGTGCTGCCCCGCGACATGCTCGAGGTGAGCCGCTACTGACGCGCCGCTACTGACGCGCCGCTACTGACGCGCCGCCCTCGCCGCGCCGCACGCCGCGCCCGCCGCCTCCGCGCTGCGCCGCGTGCGCGTGCTGCGCGTGCTGCCCCGCGACATGCTCGAGGTGAGCCGCTACTGACGCGCCGCCCTCGCCGCGCCGCACGCCGCGCCCGCCGCCTCCGCGCTGCGCCGCGTGCGCGTGCTGCGCGTGCTGCCCCGCGACATGCTCGAGGTGAGCCGCTACTGACGCGCCGCCCTCGCCGCGCCGCACGCCGCGCCCGCCGCCTCCGCGCTGCGCCGCGTGCGCGTGCTGCGCGTGCTGCCCCGCGACATGCTCGAGGTGAGCCGCTACTGACGCGCCGCCCTCGCCGCGCCGCACGCCGCGCCCGCCGCCTCCGCGCTGCGCCGCGTGCGCGTGCTGCGCGTGCTGCCCCGCGACATGCTCGAGGTGAGCCGCTACTGACGCGCCGCCCTCGCCGCGCCGCACGCCGCGCCCGCCGCCTCCGCGCTGCGCCGCGTGCGCGTGCTGCGCGTGCTGCCCCGCGACATGCTCGAGGTGAGCCGCTACTGACGCGCCGCCCTCGCCGCGCCGCACGCCGCGCCCGCCGCCTCCGCGCTGCGCCGCGTGCGCGTGCTGCGCGTGCTGCCCCGCGACATGCTCGAGGTGAGCCGCTACTGACGCGCCGCTACTGACGCGCCGCTACTGACGCGCCGCCCTCGCCGCGCCGCACGCCGCGCCCGCCGCCTCCGCGCTGCGCCGCGTGCGCGTGCTGCGCGTGCTGCCCCGCGACATGCTCGAGGTGATGACCAATCATCGTCAGCCTATCGCAGTCCACTGCTATTCATAGGCCTCTCCAGTTGTTCACCACACTAAGCAAACACCTGGAGGCTTTATACATAGTCGCCACACTGGGCAGACGGGTTAGCACCGATAACGTACATAAAACCCAAGAATCATCCCATTTGGCGCAGATGAGGAAAAATAATAGGCGTAGTACACACATTTCGACGATATTTTTTGTTTTATGTAGTCTTAGATGACAAAAGAAAACGTCACCGAGAATCCTTATATACCAAACTCCATTTTGTGTATAGGTGCTGTACATAGACTTCGGCAACGTTGGGCGCGTGAACGTGTGCAACCTGCACGTACTGCCGGCGGGCGTGTGCCGCGCGACGCCGCCGCTCGCGATGCAGTGCGCGCTGGCGGAGGTGGCGCCCTCGCCGCTGCTCGACGCGCACGCGCAGTGGACGCGCGCCGCCGACGCCTTCATCAACGACCTGTGCGCGCGGGCGCGGCTGCTGGCCAAGGTGAGCTGAGCGAGCGACCCAGCGAGCCTCCCCGCACTCCGTTGTTGATGAGGCCGCCTTGGCTATTATCGTAGTCAATTAGAAAAAAAACATGACCAAAGTTTGTAACCAGTCCCTCTGTGATCGACTGTAAACCCTTTGAATGTCTCCACCTGCGGTATAGAGGCACGGGGGTAGAATTATAACCAGAAACAGTTGCGACAAGTAGAGTGATATGCTCGCTCACATGCATCTCCTTCACGTGGTCTTACTTCGCGTGCCGCAGGCAACGACTCAATAGGCCTGACTTTTAAGGTATGTTCAGACAAGAAGCGTTTAACGCGCGTTTTTATAACGTGCGTTTACAACTACATACATACCATTTACATACATTTTTGCTCATGTAGCGCATATGTCAATGCTGTAAAAACGCGTGTTGAAAGTTTATCATCTGAACTCGGACTTTACTATTCATGAATCTACTAGTTGTCCAGACTATATAATGACATTGGTGCAAAAAGCAGTACATACGGCCTTACTTTTAAAGACTAAACCAAACCAATGGTGTTATCGTTGTAGGTGTACTCTGTGACGCACGGAGTGGTGTCGATCGAGCTGCTGGCCGACGGAGGCAACTTCAGCGTCAACAAGGAGCTGCTCAAGCGCGGGTGGGCGGTGCCCAGCGAGGAGAGCTACGACTCCAAGGTACTAATATGGTCTAGATATTACTATTATACTCGTACTCGTGAACTAACTAGTTCATCATCATCAGCTTCCACATCTTAGTCCACTGCTGGACATAGGCCTCTCCAGTTGTTCGCCACTTTGGACAAACACCTGGAGGATTTACCCATAATGGCTCGCCCAATGGTTGACTGGTAGAGAATGCCACACGGCATAAAGTCCGCCATTTGTACTATCTCCCTCCGGTGACTCTGCGGCCTGTGGTGTTTATCTAAGCCTACTAGCTGACCCGTTGTTCTTAGTATCGCCTTTCCATCGCCGTCTTTGTTTTGTTTTTGTGTTTTTTATATCATACAAACCTTGTCCTAACGAACGATTTTTAAGAGAGGTAGGGCATAGCGAATCTTCGCTCGAATTGAGCCGCCCGTCCGGGGAAGGACCTCCACCCTATAGAATACCGCAGTCAAATGACCTCTGAGTCGGTTTCTGCCGGTGAGTAGGGTTTCCGGAGCTCGTGGGGGGTTGGGGTTGGGCCGGCATGGCGGTGGCAACTGACAGGTAACTGACCAGTTACTTGCCCGTTGTCACAGCGACTTAGGCTTCTCTTTCGCTTTCCATCAGGCGTAGGGAAGCTATAATGGCTCTATAAAAAAAAAACATAACATACATGTCATAACATTATTCTGCTTTCACAGTTGAACCACGACCTTCGCCAAATGGCGAATGACTTGAACCTGGCGCAGAAGCGCGCCCACAACAAGGAGCAGACCGAGCTGGCCTTCTACCAGCTGCGCGAGCTCGACCCGCCCGACGCCAAGGACTGCGACACCGACGTCTGCCTCAAGGGGCCGCATAGGTACTGTCGTTTAAATAGTCTTTTCAGGCCTAAGAAAGGTAGGCCATGGCGAATTGAGCCGCCCGTCCGGAAATGTACCTTCATCCTATAGAATGCCGCAGCTAAATGGTCGTGGTCGTGTTTCCAGAGCTCATTGGGCGAGAGCTGCATTGCAGCCGAGGGTTAGGATGGGCAACGCGCGTGTGATAGCCCTGGGGTTACAGGCGTCCGTAGATTGCAGTAACCGCGTAACATGAATAGGCGGGCTGTAGGCTTGTTGCCCTTAGTGGCATAAAAAAAGTACTTTGCAACGTTGGTATAACATGGATATGTCAAAACATAGTCTTTAGTTAGGGTGAGCAACGCGCATGTGATACCCGTGTGCAGGCGTCCATAGGCTTCGGTAACCGCTTAACATCAAGCCGTAAGCGTTTTGCCACTTTAGTGGTATAAAAAAAAGTGCTTTGCAACGTTGGCAAAACATGGATATGCCCAAATAGTCTTTTCATGTACTTATGCAACGTTTGTATAACATGGATAAGTCAAATATATTTTTTTATTTTTGGTATCTGGAGTAAAGTCATAATGTACACGTTAATAAGTGACATGATGATGACGACAACAGACGTATTACGCTACATACAATATATTTGTTAAATGTCCAAGTGTATTAAACTTGTATAATTATTGCTTTACGATTTCGTTCGCAGTCCGCTGGAGACAGTGCTACACAACCTGATGTACGCGAGCCGCGACAGACAAGTGCAGATCGAGTGGAACTCCGTTAACTCCGTGTTTTTGGACACAGAGCCTCAGGAACTACACGAGAGGTGAGTTGACGAGAGTGTGTACCGCACTATGGACGCTACAGTATTAGGGACATGCATTATACGAATTCATGAATGGAGACAGTTTGTATGAAGAAAAAATATTGTTTAAATTATAATTATTATTGATAATTATCAAATATCAATCTTCAATCTAAATATATAAAACTCAAAGGTGACTGACTGATTGACTGACTGACTGACTGACTGACTGACTGACTGACATAGTGATCTATCAACGCACAGCCCAAACTACTGGACCGATCGGGTTGAAATTTGGCATACAGGTAGATGTTATGGCGTAGGCACTCGCTAAGAAAGGATTTTGATCAATTCTACCCCCAAGGGGATAAAATAGGGGATGAAAGTTTGTATAAAAATTTGTCGATTTTAAGCCGATTTTGCTATGACTTTGCATGTATAAAGCTACTACGTAGGCATCCGCTAAAAAAGGGTTCTGATCATTTCTACTCCCAAGGGGATAAAAAAGGGTTCTGATCATTTCTACTCCCAAGGGGATAAAATAGGGGATGAAAGTTTGTATGAAACTTTGTCAATTTTATACCGTTCGGGCTGAGACTTGCATTCATAAAGTTACTATAACGTAGGTATCGCTATAAAAGAGTTTTGATAATTTCTGTTTCCAACGGGATAAAATAGGGGATGAAAGTTTGTATTCATGAAACTTTATCAAGTTTAAACCGATCGGGCTGAGACTTTGCACGTTTAAAGCTACTATAAGGTAGGCATCCGCTAAAAAAGGGTTTTGATCATTCTTACCCCCAAGGGGATAAAATAAGGGATGAAAGTATGTATGAAATTTTGTCAATTTTAAACAGTTCGTGCTAAGACTTTGCATTCATAAAGCTATACTATGACGTAGGTATTATTGCTAAGAAAGCGTTTCGATAAATTCCACTCCGAAAAAGATAAAACTTCAAATATTTACCTAAATCAACCCTTTACGGGATTCAATAGGAAAAATCTTGAAAGGCCGAGAAATAAACTCACAGCCCAAAACTACTGATTTCTCTCAATAAATGGCCTTACTGGTAAAATTAAATCTGACTTACTGACTGACATTTATATGCCTCAACGGCTAAACGTAGGTACTAGAAATGTAGAAGAGACTTAGATACCGTAGAGGTGCACTAAGAAAGGCATTCCTGAATTCCCACGGGAACGGGAATTAGCTGGAAAATCCTTTTGTATGAAAATCTAAACCGTTTCAAGCTTAAAATTTGGCATGTATGTACCTTAGTAAACTAAAAGCTTAGTTGCAACAGGATATTGCAAAATTCCCATGGGAACGGTAGTTAGCGGCCAAAACTTTTGTATGAAAAAATCTAAACCGCGTAAGATAGTTGATTAAAATTTGGCATGCAGGTACCTTAATGAACGTAAAGCTTACTAGCAACGCGATATTGCAAAATTCCTACGGGAACGGGAGTTATTGGGAAAAAAACTTTTGTATGTAAAAATCTAAACACGCGGACGAAGTCGCGGGCAAAAGCTAGTATAAAATAAAATAACAGACAAATACATGCCACGCTGGGCCACTCATCGCCATCTAGCCCCAAAATAAGCCGAAACTTGTACTATGGGTAGACCACTGATAAACTTACTTAGATACATTTTTTTGTAAATAAATACATATTATCTATACTTATAATAAATCTGTAGAGAGGTCAATTCTGTACATTAAATATATTTTCAAAATAACTATCAGGGGGTGATTAGTGATCGATACTGATGCCAAAAATGCAATCAGTAAAATTTTTGTCTGTCTGTCTGTCTGTCTGTCTGTCTGTCTGTCTGTCTGTCTGTCTGTATGTTCCTTATAGAAACAAAAACTACTCGACGGATTTTAACGAAACTTGGTACAATTATTCTTCATACTTCTGGGCAGGTTATAGTATACTTTTCATCACGCTACGATCAATAGGAGCAGAGTAGTGAAGGGAAATGTTGGGAAAACGGGAGAAGTTACTCCATTTTTTAAGCTTCCGTCGCGTGTGCAGCCTTAATGGTTAAAGTTACATAGAAATTATGTATGACAGAAATATTTTACATAAAATTGACTAAAAAATATCCCGCAACAGCATATGTCTATCTTTTATGGTTGACTCACAATAACACGTGTAACTCCTGATAGCTTAGCAGTTCGGAGCATTCTGATTATATTTGTTTACTCTTACGTTTATAATACTCTCATTCATCCCTAATTTAAAAAAGTTATCATTATTACCTATTCAATAAAAAAAGAATCATAGAAATCGGTATAGAAACACCAAACTTATACATGAAATAAGCCATCGCGCCGTCGCACGTGAATACTGAATAATGCTATAAGGATTATTTTTGTGTAACGGTTGCCGCGCTCGACACGGGTCGCGGCGGCGGTAGGGTATAAAAAGGCGGGAGGTCCGAGAGCTTGGCTGTTGATGCGTTCAGAGCGATCGACCTTATTGACAGACAATAATTGATATTGAGAAATCGTGCTTATCAGCGCGACTTTTAGTGTTTAAATAGTTTTAAATTTGAATTTCTTTTGTTGTTATATTGTAAAATATTCGTTCAAATTAAAAATTATTAAGCGTAGGTACTTTTATTAATTAAAGTAGTTATAAGTATTTATTTTTAAGTGAAGTAGGTATAGGTAGATAGTTTTGCACAGGCGTTTCAGCTTTAAAAATATATTTACAAAAAAAGTATCAGGGGGTGATTAGTGATCGATACTGATGCCAAAAATGCAATCAGTAAAATTTTTATCTGACTGTCTGTCTGTCCGTCTGTCTTTCTGTCTGTCTGTATGTTCGTTATAGAAACAAAAATTACCTACTCAACGGGTTTTAACGAAACTTGGTACAATTATTCATCATACTCCTGTGCAGGTTATATGATACGTTTCATCACGCTACAATCAATAGGAGCAGAGCAGTGAAGGGAAGTGTTGGGAAAACGGGAGAATTTTTTATCTGAATGTTTGATTGAGCATCACGCAAAAAGTACTGCATGGAATTGAATGTGGTTTTCACCAATGTATTGCTAGAGGTCTAACTTAAGATTTGGGCATCATTTTATGGAAGTCCGTTAGTTTTGAAACCCGATATCCACGCGTGCGACGCCGCTGGCACAGCTAGTACATAATAAATACCCAGACCAAAACAGACATGTTCATGAACACAAAATGTTTGTATTGTGCGGGGACCGAACCCACGACCCTTAGCTACGTAGGCAGAAGTCGCTACCAAATGAGCCATCAGGGCCAGTCGAAATAAAGGTATACAGTATATAAGTATTATTTATTTATCCAAATACTATGTAAATTTTTATTACTATGTAATTTGTGTGCTTTGCAATTTTGTGTAATTTTATTACTATGTATATTTTACTATGTAATTTATGCTATATAGAGTATCTGAATATCTATCGTCTGCTGCCCAGATCCGATGCTGCAAGTCTTCCAACCGGTGTGTATTGCGAGTAATCTAATATTGCGACATTTACACGTGCTTTCAGGTTGGTGGTGGCCGGAGAAGTGGGCCAGAACGAGGTCAGCAGCAAGCTGACGCTGCGGCACACCACGATGATGCCCAACATCCCCGGGCTGCCTGCGATCATGGCGTTGCTGTTCTGCCCTGTGTGAGTTAATACTCCATATTACAAACCCATCCGGTATGAGTATTGATACTATAAATTTTTAAAATAACATACTAATAAGGCATGTTAAATAAAAGCTTTTGACATTTATTGGGTTGTGGCATATTACAAAAGAATTCAGTCCGATCCGTCCGGTAGTTTGGGCTGTGTGTTGACAGATCATTATGTCAGTATTTTATGCTTGATTTCTTTCTACGCTGCAATAAATCGCGGAAGTCGGCGTTGCAGTGCGGATGCACATTGATATTGTGGATATTTGTATGCGCGACCGACGTCAGCGAAGGAGGAAATCGAACCTTACCTTTGAGTTATATGTTTAGACTAGCAGAGCAGCCCGTCCCGGCTTCGCACGGGAAACTCATTTTTCTACACCTTCGGACCCAAGGATCCCTAATTTTTTTCAAAATGAAATGTAGCCTACGTCAAATTGGAAGAATGTAGCATTCTATTGGTGAAAGAAATTTTTTAAATCGGCCCAGTACTTTTTGAGCCTATTACAAACATACAAAAATAGGTACAAATCTTTCCTCCTTATGTTGTGGTGTGTCCATATATTGCTGACGCTTCGCACGGCACGTCACAGGGCGGAGCTGCGTCGCGACGAGGCCGGCACGCGCTACGTGAGCGCGCTGTGCGGGCTGGGCAGCACGGACGCGGGCGCGCCCTACTTCCCCGAGCACGACCTGCTCGTCAACATCGACGCCGAGATACACATCGACGACATTGGCCTGGTCAGTACCTTCCCCGTGTAGCATTACTATCGACGAACGATGAACGCCATTATCTATAATATAATAAAATCAGGGAAGATCCATACTAAATGAATTTGAATTTGAACTAATATCAACCTTACTTTGTGGGTTAAGCTATAAGCATACGAAATAGAATGGATGAAACTTCACTTCAAAGGCCGACATAGGACCACGCGAGCGGGCATGCTGTGCCACCGTTTCACGGTGGAAAATATTCCTTCGCGTCCCAAAAAGTTTGGTAACTCCTTTTAGTGCCGTACCATCAAAAAATGGAATTCTCTGCCAGCTCATGTGTTCCCGCCTTCTTATAGTACGGGATCCTTTAAACGAAGCGTGAAGAGGCATCTTGTGGGCCGGCATGGCTGTGGTGACTGACTGGGAACTGAGGTTTCCCGCCCGTGGCCAGAGCGACTTGGGCTTCCTTTTCAGCTTTTCATCAGGCGAGAGGAAGCCACTATGCCGAGCCAATATAAAAAAGACACGTTTCCTTTTGTTTAATTTTCGAAATCTCGGTCTGTGGCTGAAGTACAAATCGTACATAGCTGAAAACATTTTGAAAAAGAATAGAATTATCACTAAGGTGCTAGGAAGAACTCAATTTAACACTTTGACGACAGTTGAGGCGAGTGAATGGAATTAATAAACGCGCGAAAAAATGGCGGATGCAACAAACTCTCGACATCAAAACCCAACTCTTAACATCTTGAAATGCCTTTGACAGATAAATCACATCCGCCATTTGATGGATTACATGATGTACTGCGAGGACGGGCAGGACATGCCCGCCGCCGACAACGAGTTCCGCCCGCAAGTACCAGGGTTCATTAGGAAAGATCTCATCAGGTGAGCAATAGGATTTTAGTAGTTCTATTACAACTACTCTTGCGTGTCTCGATCAGTCGGTGTTATAGACAGAACTATCGTGCAGGTTAGATGGCGGTGGCGACTGACGATTAATTAATTTGTTTACTCGTATGTGGCTTGCTACGATACTCATATCTATCCAGGCCCGCCGCTAGCGGTTTGAACGCCGGTGTGCAATTCCTATCGTGCCGCCCCTACCTAACTACAAAACCTAGGTGTTTATAAAAATGTGAAAAAAATGCTGTACAGTGAAACACTATGTTATAGCTATTAAGTTATTTTATACAAGATAGATACACTAATACAACTTTTAATGAAAAAATTAAGGCAAGAAAGGTGCAGTTTATACATATTATGTAGGTAGGTATAGAGGTATTAAGAACGTCAACATTCTCTTGACATTCAGAGTCCCTATTTTCTGGTTAGCTAAAAAATTTCTCAAGAGACCCCGCTAGTTTTTTTTCTCTGTATCTTTTTCTCGTTTTTGCCGTCGAAATTAATTTCGACGAAAATTTTTTTTTTTCTTTTTTTGCGGTTCCTGGAATTTTTTTGAAAAAGTTTAGTATACGGTTGTACAAAAGTAACTTAAATCCCAAAAGGGGGTCGATCATTCCACCCATTATTGCGAACAACCTTTACTAGGGGGTCAACACTGAAATCGCGAAAAACATCAGCTTTTCCATACATTTTGTATGGAATAGTTATTTTTTTTTCGCGATTTAACAGAAGAAAATACCCTTTAAATCACAATACTACTGCGAAAAAAAAATGTTCATACGTACTGCACACAAATGTAATGGAATAACTAATTTTTTTTCGCGACTTCAGAGTTGACCCCATAGTAAAAGTTGTTCGTATTGATTAGGTGGAATGTCCCCCTTTCGTTACTTAAGTTACTTTTGTTACACTCTGTATTAATTTTAATACATTTTTTAAAATAAATCTTTACTTTTAAGTTTTTTCAGTAAAATAACCTTTAAATTTTACATGAATACCTGCTGTTTATATGAATGCTCCCATATGCTGATTAATTAAACAAAGACACTTACCATAATTATGATTTTTTGCGCCGACGGATAATATAAATAATTTTCTAAATTATTTTTATAGTCACACTTCGCACAAAAATATACAGAATATTATTAATTTTAAGTACTCTGGACCGTTTCCGGATCTCACATTAGGGCTATAACAAAACAATTGAAGTTTGTTGTTCACTCACATCACTTTCGCATTTGTGTTAAATAAATAAAAACAAAGAAATGAGAATATTGTTTTAAGGGGATTTCCCCTGATATCTGTGGGATTTCCCTATTTCGCATAGAGCACGATACGGATTAACTTTGTTCTCATGAATTTCAATAGATGGCGCCAATAGTGTAATGCTACGATATAAAAGAAATATTTGGGCGCCGTTCATCATATTATTTTTATAAGGATAATCTTTTTAGTATTGTGAGGTGACAATGTCTGAATTTTAGTCGATGATTGTCTGATTTGCCGCCCCCCTGAATGCGCCGCCCGCGTGCATTGCACGCCTTGCACGCCCGCTTACGGCGGGCCTGTATCTATCTTAAATGTAACGTAAATGTTTATTGTATTCATTGTAGTCATTGATCAAAATTAGGAAGAGTGTTGGCCCTAAGGTGCTACCTTGGCATACCTGAAATTCACCTGATATTTCATCACGTATATCATGGCACACTGCCTACGTACTGACAAGTAGCTATAGAACCATTCAAGAGTCGAAATGTCTTTTCCAAAGGAATACAGTTTTTGCAATATAATCTCTAAAGATATAGTGTCGAAAGCCTTGGCCTAGTCAATAAATACTTCCATTGAGTATTAATGGGTTTCATTCAATATTTACATTTCATTTTGTTGCGTAGCTTGCTGAGAAAGCGTCGCAAGCACCGCGAGCCGTTTGCCATAGTGAACGCTTGGGAGTGGAAGAGCGTCCCGGAGGAGGAGCTGCTGGAGATCACGGAGCCGGACATGGTGGAGCGCGCCTGCGTGTACCCGCTGCACGCGCCGCAGGAGCTGCACCCGCTGCCGCGCGACCTGCTCGACCACCTCAAGCGCGAGAACGACCTGCTCAAGCAGCAGGTCAACAGGTACGGCCACAGCCGGACACGCTGCAGCGGCCTGCGTGTACCCGCTGCACGCGCCGCAGGAGCTGCACCCGCTGCCGCGCGACCTGCTCGACCACCTCAAGCGCGAGAACGACCTGCTCAAGCAGCAAGTCAACAGGTACGGCCACAGCCGGACACGCTGCAGCGGCCTGCGTGTACCCGCTGCACGCGCCGCAGGAGCTGCACCCGCTGCCGCGCGACCTGCTCGACCACCTCAAGCGCGAGAACGACCTGCTCAAGCAGCAGGTCAACAGGTACGGCCACAGCCGGACACGCTGCAGCGGCCTGCGTGTACCCGCTGCACGCGCCGCAGGAGCTGCACCCGCTGCCGCGCGACCTGCTCGACCACCTCAAGCGCGAGAACGACCTGCTCAAGCAGCAGGTCAACAGGTACGGCCACAGCCGGACACGCTGCAGCGGCCTGCGTGTACCCGCTGCACGCGCCGCAGGAGCTGCACCCGCTGCCGCGCGACCTGCTCGCCCACCTCAAGCGCGAGAACGACCTGCTCAAGCAGCAGGTCAACAGGTACGGCCACAGCCGGACACGCTGCAGCGGCCTGCGTGTACCCGCTGCACGCGCCGCAGGAGCTGCACCCGCTGCCGCGCGACCTGCTCGACCACCTCAAGCGCGAGAACGACCTGCTCAAGCAGCAGGTCAACAGGTACGGCCACAGCCGGACACGCTGCAGCGGCCTGCGTGTACCCGCTGCACGCGCCGCAGGAGCTGCACCCGCTGCCGCGCGACCTGCTCGACCACCTCAAGCGCGAGAACGACCTGCTCAAGCAGCAGGTCAACAGGTACGGCCACAGCCGGACACGCTGCAGCGGCCTGCGTGTACCCGCTGCACGCGCCGCAGGAGCTGCACCCGCTGCCGCGCGACCTGCTCGACCACCTCAAGCGCGAGAACGACCTGCTCAAGCAGCAGGTCAACAGGTACGGCCACAGCCGGACACGCTGCAGCGGCCTGCGTGTACCCGCTGCACGCGCCGCAGGAGCTGCACCCGCTGCCGCGCGACCTGCTCGACCACCTCAAGCGCGAGAACGACCTGCTCAAGCAGCAGGTCAACAGGTACGGCCACAGCCGGACACGCTGCAGCGGCCTGCGTGTACCCGCTGCACGCGCCGCAGGAGCTGCACCCGCTGCCGCGCGACCTGCTCGACCACCTCAAGCGCGAGAACGACCTGCTCAAGCAGCAGGTCAACAGGTACGGCCACAGCCGGACACGCTGCAGCGGCCTGCGTGTACCCGCTGCACGCGCCGCAGGAGCTGCACCCGCTGCCGCGCGACCTGCTCGACCACCTCAAGCGCGAGAACGACCTGCTCAAGCAGCAGGTCAACAGGTACGGCCACAGCCGGACACGCTGCAGCGGCCTGCGTGTACCCGCTGCACGCGCCGCAGGAGCTGCACCCGCTGCCGCGCGACCTGCTGCTTGCGTTAAATAATACATTTCAACTACCGTTTGTTATATTCCGTAAGTTAATCAATTACAATTACCTAGGAGATTGATCAACTTACGATTCTTGCTATTTTCCGGTGACATATGTATTTAATTACAAAAAAAGTATCTATGTAAGTGTATCAATTGTCTAGTACCCATAGTACAAGCTTCGGCGTAGTTTGGGGCTAGATGGCGTAGCATGTCTTGGGTTATTTACTATTATTATACAATATAAAGTAATGTGTGCTGTTCGTTGCACAGGACATCAATCTCGTCGACTGTCGAGGTCCAGTGCACGCTGTGCGGCACGCCGCCGATGCCCGTACACGCCATGCGCATACATCTGTACTCCAACGCGCACAACGAAAAGGAAGAAGACTTCCACATCATCCGCTCGTAGGCGGATATGCTCTATGGACATCACTGCAAAGTGCTAAGCAAGTAGCTATAGCGGAAATTACTGAAGACTGTAGAAAAGTGATGTGCATGTGAAAACAGTGTGTTTTGAATGTGTACTGAAGAGAAGCGAAGATTATACCCTTAGATAAACGCGTAAATAAACAAAAGGTCTGATGAATAATTTGTGATAATCTTATCACAATAAATTGGATACCCGTTTTCTTCCAAAACTTGAGAGAGTAGGATACTTTAGTTCAATATAGGTATAACATACTGATTTTTGTTGTATAATAACAAATGCAAATTACATTGTTATCCTATTGTCTCGAGTTTGTATTGTATTAAAGATAAACACAAAAGAATAATAAGTTCTACATAAACAATACCTATTTGTTAAGAGTATTGAAAAAATATTTTTATTAAAAAAAATTGATTCACTGTCAGTGACAAATGCCAATTTATTTGATTTGGGTCTCTACAATATAGTGTTGAAAAATACTTATATGTTTAAAAGTGCATCCATCAATTTTATGGGTGACTTTAAATTGATATTAATTGTTGATAAAAAGACGATAAAAAAATGTGATTTGCCCTACTGTACCTCATTGTATAACCTAGTATTATTTGTAGCACCTTCTGGTATAAGTGTTGTATTACTGCATCTCTTAAAAGATGTTTAGTGATTTTTTTTGTTGAATCTACGTGACAAATTAGTACTAAGTTGTTTGATTGTGATAAAAGTGTTTAGTGTGTAAGATTGTTAGTTGTCATTTGATTGACAATTGAACTCCTTTAAAATTTTTAAGCCAAAAGTTTACTTTATTTTTTTAGCTGTTCCTCAAAATCGCGCATTAGTCGCGAATTTATACTTTAATGTAAGATTACAAACTTGGCAGGCTCTCGCTCTCGCGTATCTAGGTAACAAATTGACCACTTAAAAGATTAGTAGATGAGTGTTGTAACAATGTGGATTTATTTTTACTTTATAATTTGAATGTTTTACGACTTTTTTGTTATCTATTTTTCCTATATTTTTGATGTTTAAACATCTAAATATTATTTCTCTTAATGTACAATTACATAAAGTAACTTTAAAGTGATCAGACTGATCTGATGTGTCCTTTTCATTACTTGTTAAATATTAGAATAAACATGGGTCTATATATAATTGCATCTTTTTATTTCAACGAAATCATACCTTTATAGACGAGCGACATAAAAAAGAGCGTATCAAATTATATTTCAATACTAGCTGTGCCAGCGGCGTCGCTCGCGTGGATATCGGGTTTCAAAAATAACGGACTTCCATATAATACCCATCTATACCTTGTGCCTAAGTTTTAAGTTAGACCTCTAGCAATACATTGGTGAAAACCGCATTCAATTCTATGCAGTAGTTTTCGCGTAATGCGCGTTCAAACATACAGGTTTAAATTTCTCGCGTTTTCCCAACACTTCCCGTCACTGCTCCGCTCCTATTGATTGTAGCGTGATGAAAAGTATCCTATAACCTGCCCAGGAGTATGATTGTACCAAGTTTCGTCAAAATCTGTTCAGTAGTTTTTTTTTCTATAACGAACATACAGACAGACAGACAAGACAAAAATTTTACTGATTGCATTTTTGGTATCAGTATCGATCACTTATCACCCCCTGATAGTTATTTTGAAAAAATATTTTATGTACAGAATTGACCTCTCTACAGATTTATTATAAGTATAGATGATAGGTAAGCTTTTTTTATTTGACAAGCTAACAAGCTCTGTCCTTCAAGATTAGAATTTGTAGTTGATGCCACCATTTTTTTGAGGGTAGCAACACATTTAAAAAAAAACAAGAAATTGTGGGTAGGTTCCATTCCACCCAGCGATCGACAGTTCATTATCGTCATTCTCAGTTCAGACTTCAGAGCTCTCTGCCAGTGCGCACCTACTTTAAGGACCAACAGGGGCGGAGGCGGGTTTACGCGTCGGAAATCTGCTGCTGGCCACAAATTCACGTGCCGGAATCGTCGCGAGCGCCCGTCTCATTTAGAACGGCTAGTATAAAATTTTGATATCGAGTGTGTACAATCAGTTATGCCGAGTTCGAGTAGATTACCATTACCTAGTTTATTTCCTAATTTACTATTTGACGCCCTTCGCGTGTGCCCGCCGCCCGCCGCGCGCGGGTGCGCCCTACAATCCATCTCACGCGCCAAGCTCCGTCGTGTCGCCCTCGCTGCTCATACTGTTTTTCATTGCGTCTGCGCGGGTTTTAGCGTCCGTTCATGTATTTACAACGTTTAAAATTAACGAAATTTTCGCCAAAATGCCTTTAGGCAACTCTCTCTTAAATTTACTCTCTTAAAAAAAATTAACCAAGAAACTTTGAATGAAAAATAGTGCGCGGTCGTCGCCGTAGGAGTAATATTCGTCTGTTTCTATCGAGGACTACGAGCTGTCGTCAAACCCTCAAGGTATTTACGATAATGCTTAAATGTAATATATTTTTGTAAGAGTTAAATAGCAATATTAATTATTTTATACGGCAACTTTGACTACGCGCCCCTCTGGCCGGAAAAATTGGGAGGGAAAAAGCTGTGGCTTGGAGATGGATCCGCGGGCATTCTGTTATGAGCATTTGGCCCTGCAACCAAGACTAGGACAATAACCAATATAATAATGTTAGTGGAAACGGAATTACCTATGTCGCTATCTTTATCTTGATTGAAGTATAAAGGTGTTTAATTTCTAAAAATATTGAGGTAAAATACGTGAATCAAGCCAGCCAGGGACATACATAATGCCGACTACAACCTCTTGGATGTAGGTCGACTTGATCGGTATCTAATTTTGAATGCACATAGGTACCTAGTCGAATACTTATCATGCAAATTTTTAATTGCAATTTGCAATACCTACTAATACCAAAGCTGTATGCTCAGCTTAATGCATTCATAACTACACATAAATAGTCGTCAGTAACAAATATATAGGCCAAGCATTAGACTGTTAAGTCAATGTAGTACGGTATATTTTTCAATTATTAACTGAAAACCAATTTGCCATTACCACATTTGACTACCAAATAGGTACCTACTTAGTTACGCGCGAAAAATACGCTTAGCTTGGCGGACGACAAAATAGAACAACTGAATAAATATCGCAAGTTTTCCATCGAATTGTTGTTATGTGCATAACTAAAGATCTCGCTTGACAGAAATAAAGCAAGTAGAACCTGTTTGACGAGGTTCTCGGAGTGAGAAGTGCTAATATATTACCCGCGTATCGAATTAATCAACGGTTGTAATGTAGGATTTGTGCCTTGCTGTAGTGTAGGTATTGGAGGAGCTGCGTCGCATAGTAGGTACTAGCGGTGCTTCGATAATGTGTGAATGAAAACCAAATCATGTGGGATTCAGTGGATGTCTCCGATCCTTTGAGCGAGTAAGTCAATATTTAATATAATTTTTTCTTTGTTATTAGCATTCATATAGGTAAAGGAAGCTTTTCTCGGTCATGTAGTCCTTCATACTTTGAGAACTCGTTGAAGTTAGTTAAGTAACTGTATTTATGTAGTTAATTAACCCATCCAGGTTCTGTCTACTTATTAGGTAGGTAGGTAAACTATTTTATTATACCGTACCCATAATATAGGTAAAGTATTAAGGGTTGACTTGGTGTCTGATTTTCAAAATGATTTCAGTGAGTTGGTAGACTGTTTACCTATATTATTTCATTAATATTTATCGAGCAAAAATTACACAATATATTGTCTTATATAGGTATATTTCATAGCTTGATTTGGTTACAACTGGTGTTCTTTGATAACATTGAAAAATGTATTGTCACGTCAATAGTAATTAGTGAAGTACCGAATAAAGTGTTTATTTTCGACTACAGATAAGGTATGTATTTGCTCATAATGCTCATATGGCACTACAAGATGTAGATACTTACTTTTAGATACCTATTGATTTTATTTTTGCTACTTACCTATTGTTTAAGGTGTTTTTTACCTTACCTGATCACAGTTTATCTAGTAATTTTTCCTCCAATAAACGATTTTATATACCGGTCTACCTACTTACTACATTTCCTCTACCTGTAGATTATCTAGAAGAGATACCTACCAACGATAAAACCGCCTAGGTAAATCGTTAAGTTACCGCTTAAAAAGCATTATCATTAAATAATTAAGTAGGTACCTCCTATCTACTTACTGAAACTTCACGACCGCGACGGCAACATCTTATCTTGTTTTCGTCGGTTTTTTTTAAAGACCTTTGCGCTCTCTTCACTAAACATTGATGAAACATTAAAAATGCAATGTAAATATTCAATTAGTCTAATGGCTGAATTATTTTGTTCGTCCTATCGATTCAAATTGCTCGTTGGTTAATTGTACTAGTTTATCATAGTTAAAGAGAAGATGTTTGTTCGGACGACAATGCGTGTATTTTTAAAGCCCAGTGTTTGTTTGAAAAGACAGTTTTGTAAGGATACACTAAGGTACATATTTTTTTATGTAGGTAGATAGATATATAATAAATTTAATTGTCAATCACAGTTCCTTATCAAAAAGAAACCATGTTTGTTTATTTCACACGAGTAGGTAACAAACATGTGCCATTTGATATGGGATCTGTATGGATTTTTTTGTTTCATCTTTACATAATTTTATTTAAACATTACATGAGCAAGGGTTCTTGGGAGGATCCTTATATTCCATTCGTAATACAACTAGCATGTATTTGACGTAATTAATGTAACCAAACGATTCTGATTTTTAGGACCACTTAACTCTAAAACGATAAATCCTTACTACCTATGTACGTTAGAATTAATATACTTTGTCATCTATGTCTAAGTATATTGTTGATATTGCATTACATACCTACCTAGATTAAGAACTCTTTCATCTAAATTCAAGCGCTATAAATAGGTATCTAAGTACCTTTAAGCAGCATGTTCGAATTAGAACACCTCTACCAGAATGCACTTTATGTTGACGGCCTGATAAAGTACAGTCAGCATCAAAAGCTGTTGATTACGTTATCACTGTTTTCATAATCGCTGTACAGCGTATTAAGTAGGTATACCTACCTAAATCGCTCTACATGACAAGCGCCAGAATTAGGGCTATCGCGTGTTAATTCGCCACCAGAGGTGCAAGTGTAGCGTGAGATCTCCGAAATGTCAAATTACATTGGTTCAGTGGGTTAAACGAGTTTATTTCGGAAAATTAAATAATTTGGCGCAATTTTGGCACAGCCGGCAATAATTTTGGAAAATATGAGACACGGCTCAATGATTGCCTGCGCTTTAAAATCGGAGCCGAGAAAATGAAGTGTAAAGTTTAGAGGTCTGAAAGAAAAGCTAGTTCACTGGTTTGTTTATTAACCGTTAACAAACAGTTTTACCTTACGGAAGCTTGTGTCATCTTCCTTTTATCGAACAGTTATCACATGCATTAACGAAACTTAACATCTATGCCCGAGCACCTTACTATACAGTGGCGCCCTATGGTGATTATTATAAACGGCCATAAGTAGGTGACCACGGTTTGTTACATCTACCACGCTTACGAAGTTATACGTTACTTGGCATTAACTGTTTTCCTCTCTATGACAAACGACTGGCGACACTATTGTAGATAGTGTTGTTCCATCACGTCACAGGTTATCGGTTTATCAGTAGGGGTCCCGCGTCTCATGATCGGGCAGCGCCAGTCGACAGCGGATCGGCAGGCATTATACATAGCCAGCAATGGTTGCTCTACCGATATCTGGGAAGGAGGTTGCTGGGTACATTTTATTGTTATTATTTTCCTAACTTCGAATAGCAAAA
Organism: Conogethes punctiferalis; assembly: GCA_031163375.1. Lineage (NCBI taxonomy): Eukaryota > Metazoa > Arthropoda > Insecta > Lepidoptera > Crambidae > Conogethes > Conogethes punctiferalis. Next base: position 7,370,453 of record CM062093.1, read on the forward strand.
ACGCCCTACATTTTTTATGTGTTTTTTGTTTTTGAAAAGCCCAAACGCTACTTTGTTGCACCGCACAGTGGGAAATTGGGGTTCGTTTCGGATCAAGTATCTATTGCTTTACCTATACCTAGGTAATTGGCCTTCAAACTTCAACCACTATAAACAGATTGGTGTTTGATACTTCAGTTTGGCGTCTACAAGTGTTGTAATGCATTATCAACCAGTTGATCTGTGCGATTCTACACTCCGACAGCTTCCCTCTGACTCTGGGATCAGGAAGTTGGTGATGAACCATCATGGAACACGTTCATTAGTTAGGTAGTTCTACTACTGATCTTTCCGGCCGTGATGATTTTGCTAGAGCAGTGTAGCGACACGTAGCGACACCTATCTCCACACCGCTACAACAACCTCCACGTCGCTACAATATGCAAGTTCCGCCAGCTAACAACAGATGGCGGAATAAAATGGAAAAAGTGTACAGAATCCTACAACTCACATACGAAGTTTTCATCACGACTCGCTATATATACGAAACACCAAGATGGTCCATTGGACCGCGGTCCCCGAGCACGATCACCTAGCTCGGCGGAAGTACTTCCACTTTTCGTAGGGACAAGTCTGTTCCTACAATTGGTGACCCCGACGTGATCAACCCCGACGTGATCTACACCTACGTGATATGAACACGCAACGAGATGGAGCCCGACGTGATGAAAACCGACGACAACCACCTTGGCGAGCCCTGCGTCGACGACGCAGCTTCCGCATCATCTCCAGCCTCTCCATCCTCAGCAGCAGTCTTCAGCAGCCCTCATCACCACCAGCGCCTTCGTGAACCACCGCAGCTTTCGACGCTCCCTGGTTCAGCGGCAGCTCACACCGTGCAACCGACGCAACGCAGCCCTACGTCCGGATCAACGGCGGCACATCCTCGACGTGGCAGCAGCTGCTTCTGCCTACATCGCTCATCCCGACCCACTGCGGATTCGAGCACACCGGCACCGACGCTTCTCATCCGTCCTCACTGAGGATTCCGAAGCACACGCACGCACACCGCTCATCCCGACTCACCGCGGATTCGAGCCTACTCGGGCACGACGCTGAACAGACTGCTGACCTGCTGAGACGAGACTTTCCATCTAGGAGGGGAGTGCTGTAGCGACACGTAGCGACACCTATCTCCACACCGCTACAACAACCTCCACGTCGCTACAATATGCAAGTTCCGCCAGCTAACAACAGATGGCGGAATAAAATGGAAAAAGTGTACAGAATCCTACAACTCACATACGAAGTTTTCATCACGACTCGCTATATATACGAAACACCAAGATGGTCCATTGGACCGCGGTCCCCGAGCACGATCACCTAGCTCGGCGGAAGTACTTCCACTTTTCGTAGGGACAAGTCTGTTCCTACAGCAGTTTTGACATCATGTCAATCGAATTTTTTCGGTAACCGGTCTCTTCAGAGATCTACTTCTGCCAAATGTCGGGGAGGAAATTTACAAAGTTACAACACATCTCACTTCAACATGGCGACAATTGGTCCTTTCGAACAAAAAAGAAATTTTCAAACACACACAACAAAAAAAATCGGTCTAATTGAGATCCTCCTCCTTTATTTGAAGTCGCTAACACGTTGACCGCCATGCCGGTCACCGGTGACCGGCAAACAATAGTTTTTCTATTGTGTCTAGTTTCTTGGCAGTCAAAGACTTAAAAATTATCTGTGACATGGGCCGTGTCCTCAGGGCGATCCAGAATGAGCTCCGCGGGCAGGTGGAGGCGCTGCGGCGGCGCGCGCCGGCGTTCCGCCCTCGCCTCGCCATCGTGCAGGTGGGCGGGCGCGAGGACTCCAACGTCTACATCAAGATGAAGCTGCGCGCCGCCGACGAGATCGGCATCAAGGCTGAGCACGTCAAGTTGCCGAGGAACATCACTGAAGCCGAGGTACGTGACTAACACATACGAGAGATACACATATAAGAGAGGTAGGGCATAGCGAATCTTCGCTCGAATTGACCTGCCCGTCCGGGGAAGGACCTCCACCCTATTGTAGAATACCGCAGCCAAATGACCTCCCGGTCGTGTTTCTGCTGGTGAGTAGGGTCTCCGGAGCTCGTGGGGGGTTAGGGTTGGGCCGGCACGGCAGTGGCAACTGACAGGTAACTAATCAGTTACTTGCCAGATGTTACAGCGACTTGGGCTTCTCTTTCGCTTTCCATCAGGCGTTGGGAAGCCATTATGTCGAGCTACTATAAAAAAAATACTGCCGTATTCGCAAACGTTAGGTCGCGCGCATGCACATTGCACAGGTATCTACCCAAAATCCTATACTATAGATAGGATATTGGGCACTGTGCGTCCGCGCATCGAATAGTAACGTTTGTGAATAAGGCTGATAGTTACTAACACATACGGGTGTAACGTATTCACAAATGTGACTTGCAAACTCTGGAATGACCTCCCAGCCGCGGTGTTTCCTGATTGCTACGACATGTCCTTTTAGAGAGCTCTTTCCTTACGGTATGTAGCGGCATTGCTGTGCCCCTGGCATTGCAGATGTCCATGGGTGGCGGTTACTGTTTAACATCAGACAGGCCGCTTGCTCGTCTGCCACCAAAAAGCAATAAAATAAAAAAAAGTGTTATTATGAGGCGCGCTGACGCACAGTGCCCTAAAACCTATTCATAGACAACACTTGAATACAGGTCACTACCTATTGTAAATGCCTTACTTCGCATAGTGTTGTTAGTTTTCATAGATACTTATGTATTGTTTGTGAATACGGGTGTAGTTCTCATTGGGGCGTAACGGTGTGGTAGCTGCAACCAAACCGTTTCACGAAGTCCGTCCGTCTATGGTACCCATATTTTGCTGCTATGGTGGTCGAAGAGCAAACCACCCGTCGAAGTTAAACTGTAACCGCCACCCATGGACATCGGCAAGGCGATGTCGGAGGCACAGCCATGTGATATCACATAAAGGTTTAGGAATAGGCAATAGGGTTGTCGTGGCCGGCGGCGTTAGCGGCGTAACTATACTTTCTGAGGCCCGTGGCAAATTCCTTGAATGGGGCCCACTACTACCTGTAAAAGTTACCAGGCACTTCAGAATAGATTTCACATAATCTGTAATAGAAATAAATGAGGGCCGAACCTATTTTTTCGATACCTACCTAATTTTAACTCCATTCCCTAGTCATCTGTATACGCTTTGTGTAAGTCAGATGTTCCTAAATATCAGGACAAAATTTATTCTTTTAAGATATTTTCTCGAAGTTTCCTTAAAAAGGAAAATAAAACGGTAATCTTAAGTGCGCGTAATAAATATATATTATTTTTATACAAGACTGAAGTTACATAATAATTTTTAGTATCGTTACGTCCATAACGCGTAAAATATTTTCTTGAGCATTGTGACGATCGCGATCGGTCCCTGACCCCAGCGTTCTGATAACCCTATTGCAAACATACTTAAAAACAATAAACAATATTATTGTCTATTAAGATGTAATACTAAATGATGCAATATAAATTATTATGAAGTCAATTAAATAAATAAATAATAAATATCAGACAACATCACATACTCAGGTTATTCAACTTACCTACCATAATAGGAGCTTTGTCATTAAAAACTTTGCAAAACTTAAAGATGACCTCGGTGGTTAAAGAGCCAAAAGTTTCAAAATGCATTCTCGGTCGGCCAATTTAGGAACTTTTGATTGGTACATATAGTAGGTAGGTACAATGATTTGATGTTGTGCACGATGTTCCCGGCCACAAAACATCATCTGAATGAAACTCCTAATAAGTTGGAGTTGTCGCATTAAGTAAGTTTTGTGGCTTGCCCAATGTTTGAATTAGAGAATGCCATAATAGAAAGAAAAATTTTATAATAGGAAAGGTTCGAGATCAGTGTACCTAGGTAACTACGGGAATAGTGCTTAATTGAGAAAGTTCTTGCGGTGTAGCGATACATTTCAGTGGTCACATATCTCGGATATCTACCGCCCCGCTACATTACCTATTGCATAATCATACGCGAAATCTATGTGCCATGCCATTGCCCATTGCAGATGCTTAGACTTCTTTTGTAGTTCATTAACTAGGATTTTTCAATTGATGGATTTTTACAGACTGTTATAAGATAAAGAGGACTGATTGCAAAAGTCAAGATGACGCTAAGAGATACCTAATGCTAAACGAAGTCCCGGTCCTATCTTACATTTTATCAGTCTGTTAAACTTTGTCTAAGTCTATAAGGCCTATGTCCAGCAGTGGCCTGCGATAGGCTGACGATGATGACGAAACTATAGCAGGCGATTGATATCAAATGAAGATCGAAAAACAGACCTAAGTACCTACCTTACCCAATTTCTATTCGAAATAAGTACCTAATTTTGTTCATAGCTGCTGCGTGAGCTCAAGTCGCTGAACGAGTCGCCGTACGTGCACGGCATCATCGTGCAGATGCCCCTGGACTCCGTGGAGCCCATCGACAACCACAAGATCACCGACGCCGTCTCGCCCAGCAAGGATGTTGACGGGTAACTTTCGTATTTAGATTATGTAGGTACTTAGTTATAAATTTGCCATTTTGTTTTGCTTGCCAATCATCAACCGCCTTTCCTAGTCCACTAGTGGACATAAGCCATAGTTTGCCACTTTGATCTTGGTTGGGCCTAGAAAGATAGATATCTACAAAGTTTTGCTCCGTGGTGCCAACCATCAATTTCATCCAACTATTCCTATATTCATACTCTGGGGTATTATATACCCTATAGTCTACTATAGGGTAGACTTCGGTAGGGTCAAACCCTCTAAGGTTTTGAAAAAAGAAAGCTTTATTATATTAATTGGACTCAACAATAACACATATCTAATATCTAATGATTAGAATTTTATTATCATATTATTATCTTCATTATAAAAAATATCTACACACACAACATTTTGATACCGGTTACGGCGACACTGTGAAGTCCAAAAGAAAAGGGATGACTTTTGGATCATCATGATGGCTTTTGGATGTCGTCTTAAGTGTACCTATATTCATATTAGTTCTTTATCCGTTTACTTCCAGGCTCAACACGATAAACGAGGGCCGCGTGGCGGTGGGCGACATGTCGGGCTTCATCCCGTGCACGCCGGCGGGCTGCGTGGAGCTGATCCGGCGCACCGGCGTCAGCATCGCCGGCAAGAGCGTGGTGGTGATCGGCCGCAGCCGCATCGTCGGCACGCCCGTGGCCGAGCTGCTCAAGTGGGAGCACGCCACCGTCACCGTCTGCCACTCCAAGACCAAGAACTTGAGCGAGATTGTGAGTTCGCTAACTTCCGCCATTTACTTGTATCAATAGCGAGAGTTGATCCATACCGCAAAAAAGGTTGCCTTTCATTGTGTTGGAAAAATGTAAATATTATATTGGAGCAATGCATGTTATATTGTTGTTACCTAAATCACATATATTGCTCAAATTCAAAAATGTAAATGTCATGGTATTGGAGGAAAGTATGTGATATGGTTGTTACCTAACAGACAACATCACATACATTGCTCCGATCCCAAAGTAAGTAGGTAGATGAAGCAGATACATAGACGGAACAAACATAAAGGTAAAAAACACGAATGTTTGTCCCGGGTGGAGATCAATCCCATGACCCTTGGCTTCGTGGCAACTGGAATGAGCTTATTCAATATTTCACATATAAAAAATAGCCAAATCTATAACCTCTTAGAAAGGACCATGCCCCTCCCGGTTGGTTCTAGATAAATATCACTACGTCATCGAGAATATGTAAGTATCATCTTTTAAATGACATCGACGCCCTTGTATTTCTCATAAGTTATGTGCATCTATGTTGAAAACAAGTATGTTTTTTACTTTACAGGCCAAAACTGCCGATATTCTGGTGGTGGCCATCGGTCGCCCAGAGATGGTGCGTGGCTCGTGGATCAAGCCCGGAGCTGTGGTTATAGACTGCGGCATCAATCCGCTCAATGGTAAGAAAGTAATGCTTAGTTTCAAATATGTTCTTAAAATATGTGCATCCCTAATTCAATTATCCTTTAAACAAATGAGTACCTACATATGTTACAAGGTTTTGTAAACGACTACATACATAAATAATATTATTAGAATAAAACTGATATAGAATATTTAGGTTGCATTGAATTGGATGTCACATGTAGGTAGTATGAAGAGAATCCAATCCGACTTCTTACTTGATTATAATGGCTACCAAATCTGCATTACCGATAACAAGGAGTAACACTTTTACTCGTATTTGTTTTGTTCCAACAGCCGTAAAAGCATGTTGACGCTGCGTGATTACTTACAATTGTTGTAATTTAAGGACAATTGACGGAACTGACCGTTGATCAACTTATGTGTTATTGACAATACGTATCCGTCGCCACCGGCCGGAGTACCATTCGGCAATAGATGGAGTCTGCACCCCGCGCCATGCGGGCTATAAACTTTTATCAGTTATTACCGCTCGAATCTCGACAAGTTGCATAGTTTTTCGTATGGATTTATCGGAAATACACGACGATTTATTTTCTCTCGAAACTTCTTTCATGAGACATCTTTAGTGATACCTCAGTAAGTTTAGTTTATCTACCTAATTATATCTAATACTATAACACTTATAAAATGTATTCGAATACCTACTACTGTTCGATTCGATGTCGATTATCGATATAATGCCACGGCTATTCCCATTTGCCCGTACCTACGTAAGTATCCCATACCCAGCCTAATAGGAGTGATTTATAAAACTTAGTATGGCATTTTGTGTCGAACAAATGTGATATCAAGGACCATATAGTTAAGGTATAAAATTAATCGATATCATTTCACGGGGCACAATCATTCGTGTATATTAGTGCACGCTTGTTCTGTCAGTGATCTATGTTGAAGGAGTAGATAGGATTTGTGCGTAATCAATGCAGTGTAGCGTCCCTAGCAACATAATCGTGCAGGAGAGAAACAATATTTTGGGCGCTTGTACTTAATGGCTGAAAGGCTTTAACGATGTAGGTACATAATGTGACAAATTATATCTAAATTTAAAATTTATGAAGGAACATTATATTTTGTATATGGGTGCTGTATAGAAACCAGTTATATCCCTGGAACAACCTACCTTATGCAGTTTTCTTTATAAATATCAGAAGATTGTATTTATTGTTTCACCACCCCTTTGGTTCAGCTGTACGTTGTCGAGGGTTCGATCCCCGCATAGAACCTACCTATAAACGTTTATCTACATGTACGTATATCTGTTTGTATTAAGTAATCTTAGAAGTATTTAAGGTAAAATTATTTTTCGAGTACCCATAGTACAAACTTCGGCTTAGTTTGGCACTAGATGGCGCTATGTGGGATCTCTTGGGTTATTCTGGGGCCATCCACAGATCACGTCACAAGAATTTCATCACTTTTTGACCCCTCCCTCTGCTTATCACATCTGGTCCCTTTTGGGACTCCTTCCTACCTTGTGTGTCACATTTCATGGACCCCCACCTCAAATGTGACGTAATTTATGGATGACTAAATGACCCTAAATAATCCAAAAGTATCTAAGTAAGTTTATTAGTTGTCTAGTACCCATAGTTCAAACTTTTATTAATCTGGCACTAGATGGCGCTGTGTGTCATGTCTTGGGTTATTTATGTATTGATCGTTCCCCAGACCCAGCCCGCCCCGGCAAGTTGGTGGGCGACGTCGCGTACTCGGAGGCGCGCGCGGTCGCGGCGCACGTGACGCCGGTGCCGGGCGGCGTGGGGCCCATGACGGTGGCCATGCTCATGCGCAACACGGTGCAGGCCGCGCGCCGCCAGCTGGACCGGCTGCTGGCGCCCGCCTGGCCGCTGCGCCCGCTGCGGCTGCAGCTGCTGTCGCCGCCGCCGAGGTCAGTGCCCAGACACGTCACCGGCCTGTCTCAGTCCACTGCTGGGCGGCGTGGGGCCTATGACGGTGGCCAATTGGCCATGCTCATGCGCTGACTCACCTAACAAGCTCTGTTTTTTTTTAAACTCGTTTGGTTTAAGTACACGCCGTGCCACTCTTATGAAAATGTTGAGAAATTAGGTGCACTACATCTTAAATAAGTATTTTATTTCTGTTTTTATTTTTTGTGTTTTTTTAAGCTAGATTTATTATTTTTCTATGTGTATTCATCTCATATTTTTGGCATGATGTATTCACCTGTAAGTGTTTGTTACATTTAGCTTAATTCTCTATAAATACTTAGTTATAATTATACCTACAACAATGTAATAGTGTAAACAAATGTTGGTGAATCAAATATAAATAAATAAACACGGTGGCAGCACGGTGGAGTTGGCAGATAAGTTATCATCAGCTTATAGCAGTCCACTGCTGGACATAGGCCTCTCCAGTTGTTCGCCATTTTGAGATAACACCTAAAGGCTTTACCCATAATCGCCTCGCACGGCAGGCGAGTTGGCGACACGAGCTCCTCGCTCCAGTGACGCTGCTGCCAGTCATCGGCCTGTGGTATTTCGCTATGCCTTCAATTGTGAAGGTTATACCGCCACCAGTCGGTTGCCAGAGCCTCGTTTGTTATTCGGCAAAATGCACCACGGGCAGGCGAGGGTGGCCTAGACTTACTCGCTTATCGCTTACAAATTGTGTGTGTAATCTGCCCCACTACTACGATTTAGTGGGGCACAGTACACAGATTTTTATTCATGTGTAGGTATTCTGCCCCACAGGCCCTATCTTTAGGGCCATCATTACCTTAGAGTATAGGTGGGTTAGATGATAGGTCGCTCCCTTACATCCCATTTGTATGATACATTTTTTGGTCTGTGTAGACCTTCGCGTTTTCGAAAAGATAAATTACCTATGTACATTTACAAATTTAAACCTTTCCTTTCTTTTCCAGTGACATCGCGATCGCGCGCTCCCAGCGCCTGAAGGAGATCGCCCAGCTGGCCGACGAGATCGGGCTGTTCCCCAACGAGGTGTCGCAGTATGGTAACACTAAGGCAAAAATCTCCCTGTCTGTCCTGGAGCGGCTGCGGGAACAGCGACCCGGGAAGTACATCGTCGTTGCTGGGTAAGTTTGATGCAAAATTGAAGCTCTTTTGAATTCTCCGGTAGCTGATAGGACTATAATAATGGGTAGGAATGTATTAATGGGTTGCGAGTGCCGCCTCATGAGGAAATCTTAGCATTAAGATTTTCATACAAAAATAGAAAAAAAAAAACAATAAATTGTTGGGGTTCCCCAATTCCCCATACTTAAATCTGAAATTCATTTTTTTTTCATCAAATTCAAATCAAACCCATTCGTGTGGGATATGGATAGGTCTTCAAAAGTGATATTGAGGTTTCTAATATATTTTTTTCTAAATTAAATAATTTGCGCGAGAGACGCTTCCAAAGTGCAAAAATGTGCCCCCTAAATGTTGTTAGCTGGCGTAACTAGTTCTTGTATATTGTAGCGACGAAGCCCAAGTCGCTGTGACTGCAACCAGTAACTGGTCAGATACCTGTCAGTTGCCACTGCCATGCCGGCCCAACCCTAACCCCCACGAGCTCCAGAAACTCTACTTACCGGCAGAAACACGACCCGGAGGTTTTGGCTGCGGTATTCTATAGGGTGGAGGGGCGGCTCAATTCGAGCGATGATTCGCTATGCCCTACCTCTCTGAAACGTAAAGATAGTGGTAGGGATGTGGAGATAGGTGTCGCTTTTTTTTTCTTTTTTCAACGTAATACGTATCTAATGTGTGTGCTTAGCGCCAAATAAAGATAAAGATAGATAGATAAAAAATTGATTTACATAAACTGGCACACACAACAAATAAGTACAGCAAACAAAAAAAAACAATAGCAAATAAGACAAATACATACAGGAAAAATAAATAACCCAAGACATGCCACGCTGGGCCACACATCGCCATCTAGTCCCAAACTAAGCCGAAGCTTGTACTATGGGTGCTAGACAACTGATAAACTTACTTAAATACTTTTTTTTTGTAAATAAATACATATTATACATAGGTAACACCCAAACCAATACAAACAGACATGTTAATGAACACAAATGTTTGTACTGTGCGGGAATCGAACCCACGACCCTTGGCTCAGAAGGCAGAGGACACTACCAAATGATCCATCGAGCCCGAAATTAACAAGTTTGTTTGTTTGTAGCATCACCCCGACGCCGCTGGGCGAGGGCAAGAGCACGACGCTGCTGGGGCTGGTGCAGGCGCTGGGCGCGCACCGCGGCCGCAACTCCTTCGCGTGCATGCGCCAGCCCAGCCAGGGACCCACCTTCGGCGTCAAGGGCGGAGCCGCCGGCGGCGGGTACTCGCAGGTGGGTGGACCATTCCGTTTATTCCCGATGTCCCCCACTATTCGTCCACCACTGGTGGACATCGGGAAAAACGTCGCTATGTCTCCCAGCGGGGGACAACGCTACTGAAATCTTCCCGTTGGGCCCTGGTGGTGGACATCGAAACCAAAAAAGTTCCGTTGTCCTCCCACTTTTGCATTTGTCTAGAATCTTTATTATAATTTAAATTAAGGATTGTTTGAAATTATAATAGAAATGCCTGCATGTCCTGCAGTGGACCTTCTATTTATCCTTATAATATAATCTGTAGGGAGGTCAATTCTGTACATGAAACATATTTTCAAAATGACTATTTGTCTGTATGTTCGTTATAGAAAAAAAAAAACTACTGGACGGATTTTAACTAAACTCGGTACGATTTTCTTCATACTCCTGGGCAGGCTATAGTATACTTTTCATAACGCTACAATTAATAGAAGCAGAGTAGTGACGGGAAGTGTTGGGGAAAACGGGGGAAATTTTTATCTGTATGTTTGATCGCGCATCACGCGAAAACTACTGCATGGAATTAAATGCGGTTTTCACCAATGTATTGCTAGAGGTCTAACTTAAAATGTAGGTAGGCATTTTATGGAAGTCCGTAATTTTTTAAACTCGATATCCACGCGTGCGACGCCGCTGGCACAGCAGCTAGTCCTACTTAGAAGCTCATATTCCGTTATGTCACCGGAAAATAGCAAGAATCGTAAGTTGATCAATTTCCTAGGTAGTTGATTAACTTTCGGAATATAACAAACGGTAGTTGAAACGTATTATTTAACGCAATGGATTTCAGTTAGTTGATCAATTTACGGTAGCCTGACAGTCATTTAATAATTTACGATTTTGACACAAGTAAATCGTCCTCAAATGGGCCAATCGTTGCTCAATGTACTATTTAACGGTGCACTATTACCCGTTAATTAATACACTGTTCCCTGATTGGTTGCCGGGATAACGCCACGTGAGCCATTGAACTAATCAACGTTCACCTCACCTTCGTCGGATGATTTTATGGCAAGACCCCGTAAAATGATCAATTTACTAAAATACATACGTTAAATAATACATTTCAACTGCCGTTTATTATTTTCCGAAAGTTAATCAACTACCTAGGAAATTGATCAACTTACGATTCTTGCTATTTTCCGGTGACAATTACATTTTATTAACTTTATAACAACGCTTTCCAGGTGATCCCGATGGAGGAGTTCAACCTGCACCTGACGGGCGACATCCACGCCGTGTCGGCCGCCAACAACCTGCTGGCCGCGCAGATGGACGCGCGCATGTTCCACGAGCTCACGCAGAAGGACGGCCCGCTCTACGACCGGCTGGTGCCGCGGTATGGAATACCTACTGGCTGCAGCTATATCATCATCAGCCTATTGCAGTCCGCTGGCTAGGGGACTAGGCTTGTCCAGTTGTTCGCCACTTAGGGCAAACATCTGGAGATATCCTCTATGTGGCGCATGTTCCACGAGCTCACGCAGAAGGACGGCCCGCTCTACGACCGGCTGGTGCCGAGGTATGGGATACCTACTGGCTGCAGCTATATCATCATCAGCCTATTGCAGTCCACTGGCTAGGGGACTAGGCTTGTCCAGTTTTTTTTTATAGTAGCTCGACATAATGGCTTCCCTACGCCTGATGAAAGCTAAAGAGAAGCCCAAGTCGCTGTGACAACTGGCAAGTAGCTGGTTAGTTACCTGTCAGTTGCCACTGCCATGCCGGCCCAACCCTAACCCCCCACGAGCTCCGGAGACCCTACTCACCAGCAGAAACACGACCCGGAGGTCATTTGGCTGCGGTATTCTATAGGGTGGAGGTCCTTCCCCGGACGGTTCGCCACTTAGGGCAAACATCTGGGGATATCCTCCATGTGGCGCATGTTCCACGAGCTCACGCAGAAGGACGGCCCGCTCTACGACCGGCTGGTGCCGAGGTATGGAATACCTACTAGCTGCAGCTATATCATCATCAGCCTATTGCAGTCTACTGGGTAGGGGACTAGGCTTGTCCAGTTGTTCGCCACTTAGGGCAAACATCTGGGGATATCCTCCATGTGGCGCATGTTCCACGAGCTCACGCAGAAGGACGGCCCGCTCTACGACCGGCTGGTGCCGCGGTATGGAATACCTACTGGCTGCAGCTATATCATCATCAGCCTATTGCAGTCCACTGGCTAGGGGACAGGCTTGTCCAGTTGTTCGCCACTTAGGGTAAACATCTGGAGATATTCTCCATGTGGCGCATGTTCCACGAGCTCACGCAGAAGGACGGCCCGCTCTACGACCGGCTGGTGCCGCGGTATGGAATACCTACTGGCTGCAGCTATATCATCATCAGCCTATTGCAGTCCACTGGCTAGGGGACTAGGCTTGTCCAGTTGTTCGCCACTTAGCCACTTAGGGCAAACATCTGGAGATATTCTCCATATGGCGCATGTTCCATGAGCTCACGCAGAAGGACGGCCCGCTCTACGACCGGCTGGTGCCGAGGTATGGAATACCTACTAGCTGCAGCTATATCATCATCAGCCTATTGCAGTCCACTGGCTAGGGGACTAGGCTTGTCCAGTTTTTTTTTTTTTTTTTTTATAGTAGCTCGACATAATGGCTTCCCTACGCCTGATGGAAAGCTAAAGAGAAGCCCAAGTCGCTGTGACAACTGGCAAGTAGCTGGTTAGTTACCTGTCAGTTGCCACTGCCATGCCGGCCCAACCCTAACCCCCCACGAGCTCCGGAGACCCTACTCACCAGCAGAAACACGACCCGGAGGTCATTTGGCTGCGGTATTCTATAGGGTGGAGGTCCTTCCCCGGACGGTTCGCCACTTAGGGCAAACATCTGGAGATATCGTCCATGTGGCGCATATTCCACGAGCTCACGCAGAAGGACAGCCCGCTCTACGACCGGCTGGTGCCGAGGTATGGAATACCTACTGGCTGCAGCTATATCATCATCAGCCTATTGCAGTCCACTGGCTAGGGGACTAGGCTTGTCCAGTTGTTCGCCACTTAGGGCAAACATCTGGGGATATCCTCCATGTGGCGCATGTTCCACGAGCTCACGCAGAAGGACGGCCCGCTCTACGACCGGCTGGTGCCGAGGTATGGGATACCTACTGGCTGCAGCTATATCATCATCAGCCTATTGCAGTCCACTGGCTAGGGGACTAGGCTTGTCCAGTTGTTCGCCACTTAGGGCAAACATCTGGGGATATCCTCCATGTGGCGCATGTTCCACGAGCTCACGCAGAAGAACAGCCCGCTCTACGACCGGCTGGTGCCGAGGTATGGAATACCTACTAGCTGCAGCTATATCATCATCAGCCTATTGCAGTCCACTGGCTAGGGGACTAGGCTTGTCCAGTTGTTCGCCACTTAGGGCAAACATCTGGGGATATCCTCCATGTGGCGCATGTTCCACGAGCTCACGCAGAAGAACAGCCCGCTCTACGACCGGCTGGTGCCGAGGTATGGAATACCTACTAGCTGCAGCTATATCATCATCAGCCTATTGCAGTCCACTGGCTAGGGGACTAGGCTTGTCCAGTTATTCGCCACTTAGGGCAAACATCTGGGGATATCCTCCATGTGGCGCATGTTCCACGAGCTCACGCAGAAGGACAGCCGACTACGACCGGCTGGTACGTATGGAATACCTATAAGCAGCTATATTATCATCAGCCTATTGTAATCCACTGCTGGACATAGGCCTCTCCAGCCGTTCGCCATATAGGGCAAACATCTGGAGGATATATTCAATAATCGCCACACTGGGCAGGCGGGTTGGCGAGCGCCGGGCGTAGCTTCTCGCTCCGGTGACGCTGCTGCCCGTCATCGGTCTTTGATATTTAGCTACGCCATCAATTGTGATGGTTATACCGCCACCAGTCTAGCAACAGCTAGAGCCTCGTTTGTTATTTAGTAGGATGCACCACGGCAGGTGAGGGTGGCTTGAAGCGAAAAGATGATAGGTCGCCGCAGCGTCACCAAGGCGCTACGCCCTGCGACCACCAATCTGCCCAGCATGGCGATTATGGGTAAATCCTCTAGATATTTGCCCAAAGGCCTATGTCCTATGTCCAACAGTAGACTGTGATAGGCTGATGATGATAACTAACAACGACAAAAGTATTGACGTATTGAAACGTTTTTTTATGATCAGGATCAAAGGCGTGAGGAAGTTCTCCCCTATCCAGCTGAGGAGACTGAAGCGGCTGGGCATCAATAAGACCGACCCCGACTCCCTCACGGACGAGGAGAGGACCAAGTTCGCGCGGCTGGACATCGACCCTGCGAAGGTCATGTGGAACAGAGGTACGGCAACCAGATTTTTACTAGCTGACCTGGTGTTCTTTAAACCAACATGTTTTTTAACTAAATTCAACCTTGTAATTTTTATATTACACAAACCTTGTCCTATCAGAAACGAATACCTACATAAAACCAAAAGTCATCAAATTTCGTGCCGACTGCACCGTTATGGGCGTATATAAATTTCGAAATTCTATTTTACGTGTAACATAATTAAAAGCAAACGTAGCCTGCAAAAAGTTAGTAACATTAAAATAAATTAGGTCCGTGTGGTTTCCGAGTTTAGATGAGATAAGGGAATATCAAGAAACGGATAGCAGCGTTTACCTTAGTACGAGTAGGTACAGTTAAAACCTATAATGGTCAGCAACTGCCAAGCGTAGTGACTAAGCCCAGCAGTACCTACGTGTATGGCGGGTCTAAAACCTTATCTTCTGCATTCCAGTGGTGGACTTAAACGACCGCTACCTCCGCAAGATCACGATCGGCCAGTCGCCCACGGAGAAGGGCTTCACGCGCGAGACTGCGTTCGACATCGCGGTGGCGTCCGAGATCATGGCCATCCTGGCGCTCGGCACCGACGTCGAGGACATCAAGCAGCGCCTCGCCGGCATGGTGGTCGCGCTCGACAAGAGGGGCAACGCCGTCACTGCTGACGACTTGGTGAGTGGCCTTATATATGTCACCGGAAAATAGCAAGAATCGTAAGTTGATCAATTTCCTAGGTAGTTGATTAACTTCCGGAAAATAATAAACGGCAGTTGAAATGTATTATTTAACGTATGTATTTTAGTAAATTGATCATTTTACGGGGTCTTGCCGTAAAATCACCCGACGAAGGTGAGATGAATGTTGATTGGTTCAATGGCTCACATGGCGTTATCCCGGCAACCAATCAGGGAACAGTGTATTAAGTTACGGGTAATAGTGCAACGTTAAATAGTACATTGAGCAACGATTGGCCCATTTGAGGACGATTTTACTTGTGTCAAATACGTGAATTATTAAATGACTGTCAGGCTACCGTAAATTGATCAATAACTGAAATCCATTGCGTTCAATAATACATTTCAACTACCGTTTGTTATATTCCGAAAGTTAATCAACTACCTAGGAAATTGATCAACTTACGATTCTTGCTATTTTCCGGTGACATATACAACATGCCTATGAGGAAACTAAATGCGACGAATCGAATCACCGAAAGGAGAATAGAATCGATTCGACTAGGTAATTAAAATAGTGGTCAAATTTGAATCAACAAATATTTTCATTACACCATGTTAAGTATCATTCCTTATCTGCTTCATTTAACCAGTGAGTCTGTTCTTATATCACATGGATGGACTAATCAGTTGCTCGCCTGCGCTTGACATATTTTATATACCTACCTAAATACACAATATATACATTTTCCAAAATTTTGGGTTAGGTCTCTTTTAGAAGTACCTACAATATTTTATTATGAGTGCGATAACAAACTATGTATAGTTAAAATGGGCTATTAAATTTAAAATAAAGAGTTCTCGCATGTGCTGGCAGGAAAAAGTTTGATGTGCAAAAGTATTTGCAGAAATAAAATTATTCTACATAAAAATACTGTCATTTACTAATCTGGCAACCGACTGATGGCGGTATAACAATTATGGTGGTATTGAGCTGGGCCGATAACAGCATCTAAGAAGCGTGGACAACGCCCTGCGATCGCTAACCCGCCTCAAGCATGGCGATTATGGGTAAAGACTGTGTGACCAAAATGGCGAACAACTGCAGAGGCTTATGTCCAGCAGTGGACTGAGATAGGCTGATGATGATGATTTACTTTTCCCAGGGCATGACGGGGGCTCTGCTGGTGCTGCTGAAGGACGCGTTCGAGCCGACGCTGATGCAGTCGCTGGAGGGCACGCCGGTGCTGGTGCACACGGGGCCCTTCGCCAACATCGCGCACGGCTGCTCCTCCATCATCGCCGACAAGATCGCTATGAAGCTGGTGGGGGAGGAAGGCTACGTCGCCACGGAGGCCGGCTTCGGGTCCGATATTGGTAAGTTGTTTTCATGTTTACCCACCTACTACTAAATTGTACCTACAACTGATTTGGTCATATGGTTGGTGGCGTAACCGTAAGGAGCCGGGAGGACGCCACACCGCCCTCGCGCGGTGTGCGGGCAGCCGTGCTGTGGGGAGTTGCGTAGAGTCCCTCCAGGCATCCTGACTACGCTTAGACAGAGCGCTGGTAGCGGACTGACGGGTTCAACGAGTATTATCCGCTAAATGTGAGCCTCGCATAACCCTAATGTAAGCGTAAAATATGAGCGGCTGTTTCCTCGACGTCTTGTTGTCAAAGACTACATATAACCAAATTGATTCTACACCAGTCCACCCTGGTACAAATTGGGTTCAGAATTTTCCATAGCTGGTGAAGTGCTGGTGTCATTGGTTTAGGTCTATGTCCAGCAGTGGACGTTTGCAGGGTAATGATTATGATGTGTAGGTGGATGGCGGAGCGTCTTTTGCCGTTCAAAACTTAATTTTCTCATCTGTGGTTTGGATTCTAACCTCGAAACTTCGAAAACCACTTGAATGTAGTTTTCAGTAGGTATACCTATGTTGTATGATTTTACATAATATATAAATTAGGTTTTTGTAAGGACTGTTTGTACACTCACCGCACACAATTTCTGCTCTCTGCATGACCCAAAGACTGACTGAGTCTGGTAGAGAATGCTCCTAGTATTCATTACCCTTTTTGTACTATGTATTTTGTGCAATAAAGTTTAAATAAATAAATGTAGGCCTTCTGATTTGACGCTATGACCGTTGTCCAGGCATGGAGAAGTTCTTCGACATCAAGTGTCGCGCGAGCGGCGACCGGCCGCACTGCGCCGTCATCGTGGCCACGGTGCGCGCGCTCAAGATGCACGGCGGCGGCCCGCCCGTGTCGCCCGGCGCGCCGCTGCACGACGTCTACGTCAAGGTAGGACGCCATGTCTGTGACCCTTTGTAGTAGCCCTAGTAGCCCCGGCATGGATCGTCACTAAGGGCAAATATGCTTCTATACTTATTATAATAAATCTGTAGAGAGGTCAATTCTGTACATGAAATATATTTTCAAAATAACTATCAGGGGGTGATAAGTGATCGATACTGATGCCAAAAATGCAATCAGTAAAATTTTTGTCTGTCCGTCTGTCTGTATGTTCGTTATAGAAACAAAAACTACTCAACGGATTTTAACGAAACTTGGTACAATTTACTTGGTTAAAATACAATTCTTTATACTCCTGGGCAGGTTATAGGATACTTTTCATCACTCTACAATCAATAAGAGCGGAGCAGGAAGTGTTGGGAAAACGGGAGATATTTATATATGTATGTTTGATCGCGCAGCACGCGAAAACTACTGCATGTAATTAATGCGGTTTTCACCAATGTATTGCTAGAAGTCTAACTTAAAATTAAGTTAACTCATTTTATGGTAGTCCGTTATTTTTGAAACCCGATATCCACGCGTGCGACGCCGCCGGCACAGCTAGTCGAAAATAATCCGAACAATTGAAGAGGCCTATTTCCAGCAGGGATGTAAGAAAGTGACCTATCTTTTCGCTCACCTGCCCGTGGTGCATACTAACGAATAACACATCTTTTTGCTCGCCTGCACGTGGTGCATATTGCCGAATAAAAATGAGATTCTGGCAAGCCTGATGGCGGTAGGTATAAACATCAAGGTTGAAGATGCAAGGCCGATAACGAGCAGCAGCTTCACCGGACCGAGAAGCCACGCCCTGACCCAGCGTGGCGATTATGGGTAAAGCCAGACGTTTGACGAAAGTGGCGAACGCGAGAGGATGTCCAGCAGTGGACTACGATAGGCTGATGATGATGATGACCTACATAATATCGGTTCTACAGCTGATGTGGCTGGGCTGGCCACTTCAACTTGCCGAGTAGTGAGTTATGCCGATGATCCTGGTAAACGAGTTCTGCAGTGGATACCGCGTTTCGGAAAACGTAGTGTAAGACGCCCTTAGGCCAGATGGAGTGACGATTTTTGCAGGATGACTGGGTAGTGCTGGATGGAGAAGCTCAAGATCGATCAAAGAACAATTGGAGATACCTATGTCCGGCAGTGGACTGTGACAGGATAATGATTGAATACAAACGAAGCCAACCGCTTCTGCATGCGATGAACACGCATTACGCCCTTTGCATCCCAGTTCGTGGGGACGTTAATAACTCTTCTTTCCATGTTGTAGGAAAACCTGGAGCTTCTGAGCAAGGGCCTGTGCAACTTGGGCAAGCACATCAGCAACGGCACCAAATTCGGCATCCCAGTCGTCATCGCCGTCAACAGACACGGGTGAGTGACCGCATTACTAAAGGTGAGAGCCTTGCGCTTCCCCATTCCGGTAATGATGCCAAAGTCGCCTTGTACTATCATCGTAGTTATTTAGAAAATCGTACACATGCCCGATGAGGTCGGAGCGGGAGTGGCCTTAATCATCGGCGCTACACGTGTCCTTGCAAGCCGCTGCCTACTGGCGACACACGTGGGGTTTAATATGCCCTCCCATGGTGGAGGTGTGAGGCCCACACACCGTGAACCTTTACGGTTACGCCTACGCCTAATGCATTTCCTTCTAATAAAAGACGTTGCTGAAACTCTCTTTACGATTTATCCACAGAAACGACACACAAGCCGAGCTGGATCTCGTCAAAGATTACGCCGAGAAGAACGGTGCGTTCCGCGCTGTGATCTGCGACCACTGGGCGAAGGGCGGCGCGGGCGCACTCGACCTGGCGGACGCGGTGATCTCGGCGTGCGAGCGGCCCAGCCAGTTCGACTACCTGTACCCGCTGGACGCGCCCATACTGGACAAGATCAAGAAGATAGCCACGGAGATGTACGGCGCCGGTCATGTCGAGTACACCGAGGAGGTGCTGGAGAAGATCAAGATGTTCACTGATAAGGTGCGTTTTGGAACCAAATTCATGTTAGATTTAGGTTCTGAATAAGTTATAAGAGACTTCTGAGGTTTATGGTGCCTCCGATAATGCTCATTCAGCTGGTGTATAGTGTAAAATTATCTACAGGCTAACATGGCGGTGCTAATCCGTAGGTATTTCGGCCTTTCTTTCATCCAACAGGCTAAAGAAGGCGGGTCTTGGCTCACTTATACCGCCCTGCTTTCTCCCGGCGAATAAGTCAATAATACATTTCAACTACCGTTCGTTATATTCCGAAAGTTAATCGACTACCTAGGAAATTGATCAACTTACGATTCTTGCTATTTTCCGGTGACATATACATTTGCTACAACAAAAACAAACCGGGATGAGGACTCTTCGATTATACCATCCAGCAAACAATCTTATGTATACGTACAATGTGTAACCAACCATAACATCGTTCCAGGGCTACGACAAGTTCCCGATCTGCATGGCGAAGACATCCAACTCGCTGACCGGCGACCCGGCCGTGAAGGGCGCGCCCACCGGCTGGACGCTCAAGGTCAACGACATCTTCGTGTCCGTGGGCGCCGGCTTCGTGGTGCCCATGGTGGGCGAGATCTCCAAGATGCCCGGCCTGGCCACGCGGCCCAGCATCTACGACATCGACCTCAACACAGAGACCGGCGAGATAGAGGGCCTCTTCTAAAACTTCTAACGTTGTTATGTTATTCGCAAACTTTTATGACGCTGTATTTATGATCCAATATACGTTTTACTCTTGTTTCAATTGCGTTCTATTTTCCTCGACCCTTCTAGGCTGGCCACATACATTCGGTATTTCGATGCGGAACTCCGAATTTCAATTCACGTTCGCAACAAAAGTGCTCTATTTACATATATATTTGTATGCAAGTATACATCTTCATACTGATAGTAAGCCCGACCAAACTGTCGGCCGATAGAAAGTCTGTGGTTTGCGCGGTCTCTTATTGTTAGGCCTTTTAGAGGGGAATGCATTAGGCACCGTTACGCAGTTTCCATAGGGAGTCTGCGTGGTGTGTGAAACTCCCTGCTCCCAGCATGAGAGGCCATACCCATGTAACCCCCTTGTGTCGGCAGTGGGCAGCAAGTTGCAGGGATACGGCTAGCTCAGAAGTATACGGCATCCCTGACTACCCTGGCCTTATAAAGCTAAAATAAACACCAGAATTAATTACACTTATAACACTTTATTACAATAAGTTTTACAGTACAGTCTTTATTAATATCAGACACTGGTTTCTCCCATCGTAATCTGTAGGTACACACTGCATTCATTCATACAACGTTATACAAACTCGAAATGATTCATTCTCAATAGTGGTCCATTCATATGTGGCTTTAATACGGTTACGTCATGCATTAATAAAAAAAATACTACATGCGCTAGCGCATACGGTACAGTTAATATTGTAGCGATCTGCGCAGAAATATTATGATGATTGACAGTCCGTTTCAATTCCTCTCCAGATGAGATGGAACGTTTTATATAACCCACTTGAATCTAATTTTAGAGTACCTAGAAGTACCTAAATAGAAGCAAAAGACCTAATCCGACTTCAAAACTGATTGATCCTATCAAGAAACAGCCATTTTAATGACATTTTCTATTTTTTTTTTAAAGTTTCGTATATCAACTCTGCTAAGGTTTTCAAGTTATTTACACTTGATTTTCGAGCACAGATTTGTAAATTAAGAACACTGTTAATTGAAAATGCGTGTCAGTATAATTTACGGTTGGCGCCGAAGTGCAGTCAGATGACCAACTGTGATACGCATGTTGATCTTACAGATAGGACGCGCAGTGGCGTCAAAACATGTGCACTTTTCTTGCTTCTAAGTTAACGCAATAAAGTCCATAATCGAACAATACACGTATTTCATAAATAGAATACGCTCACGCAATCTGCAAATGAAATTATCCTTTTAAATTATGCGACTGCTTGCGGACTTTGATTGAAAACGTAACACGCGATACGGTTCATAGTTTTGTGGACATGTCTACGACGCCACAGGCAGACAGACAGACAATGGCTTGAAAATTATAGTAACATCCCTCTTTACGTTGCGTCGGGGGCTAAAAGATCAGAAATTAAGTGGCCACCCAAGGTAGCCGACCTGTATATGTATAAGTACTCCTAGTATTAGCCACTAGAGTTTGATTGGACCTAGTTCGGAATGATACCGTTAAAACCTAGTTTTACTCGAAAACAATCGGCTATTACTAGATTAACCCAAAGTCAGTGGCTACACCTAGTTCTAACCGGCTAAAACTAGACATAGCCGCATTTCAGGTTCTAACCGTAACATACATATTGCTTTTAATTGTTTTTGTGAACAAATTCTTATCTGGTTTGGGTTACATCGTGGGACTGCCAAGTAACGATTTCATAAAGGCACATATAGACAGAACTGGGCTCACTGATCCGGCGCGTCGTCGACTTCGTTGACGATCTGCGTCGGCTGGAAGCCGGCAGGCGTGCCGGCAGCTGTGCCAGCGGGTGTGCCGGCGGCAGCCTCGGCGGGAGCATCCTCGTCGTCGCTGTCGGCCGCCGGGTGCGACGCGACGAAGTGCGTCGGCTCGCGTGACTTTGCGGAGGCGGCGCTGCCGGGAGCGGAGTACTCTTGTTTGCGGGAGCTCTGCGAAAAATATATATGCTTAGTTACAGGCTCACACCGTTTATATACTTGCTAACAGAATTTCGTCTACAGTGGCTTATTTTTAAGAAATAAAAAGCATTATTAATGGACATTACAACGACAATAAGCATATATTACATAGGTGCTCCAAATAATAATAAAACACACACACACAAAGTCTACTTGAGCGACAATGTGCCGTCTAAATTATGGTCCTTCGAGCCGGATATGAACCAGCGACTTAAAACAAGCCGCCTGGTCCAGTGGCTAATTTGGTAGTGACCCTTGGCTTCTGCACCAAAGGTGGGTCGATCCAGGTTACCCGGGTCAGATGACGTTCGCCCGGGACCAGCCCAGCCGTGTGCAGTAGGTACCTCTCTGTGGTCGCGCCGCCGGATGTCGTCGAGGTACATGTCGTACACGTAGCGCGCCATGTGCGGCATGTCGCGCACGCGCAGCGTCAACGCCGCGGGGACGGCCGCCTGCGCCGCTCGCTGCGCCGGGTAGCGCTCGCCCGGGACCAGCTCCAGCTCTAGGGGACGCTCCACCAACTGAAAAACACAATTTTTCATCAGCCTGCTGGGTATAAGCCTTTCCATTAGTCGCAAACACCAGGAGGCTTGACCCTCAATTGCAACGCTGGGCAGGCGGGTTAGCGATCGCAAGGCATAGCTTCTCGCTTGGGGGACGGACGCTGCTGCCCGTTATCCACCTGTGGTATTTAGCTACGCCTTACATCGTGATGGTTATACCGCCACCAGTCGGAGACTCGTGTCATACTTATTTCATACTTATCAAATTTCATAATTCTAGG
The DNA here is from genome assembly GCA_031163375.1 of Conogethes punctiferalis. NCBI lineage: Eukaryota > Metazoa > Arthropoda > Insecta > Lepidoptera > Crambidae > Conogethes > Conogethes punctiferalis. The sequence goes on from CM062093.1 coordinate 7,393,593, forward strand.
TCTATGGAAAGTACCCTAGATTCTGAAAATAAGGCCAAATGACGAAGAAGTGGATTTATTGACAGCTACAAAAGAACGTAGATAGTATTTGTTCCTAAACTTTACTCTTTGATGATATCGATGTACTCGTACTTATAAATAGGTACAAAAGGTATAGTAGATTAGTGTGTTTTTTTATTAGTTATAATTCGAGCTACAGTGCTTTTCCGAGAAATTCAGAACAGATGCCAGATACCGTTCATAATTAGATCGTTACCGACACAACTGCGTAATGGGGAAAGCCCACACACCATAAATATTATAACGTAACCATCCGTAAATATTAATACTACAGAAGATTTCGGGAAAATTATCAATTTATATTTATTTGTGTGCTTTTACTTTTGGTTTATGAAATCGATCCACGTGAGTTCGACTAATCGAACCATGAGTTCTTGAATATTAATGAACTGCGTAGTTCATTTGTTCAATCGAACTATGACGAATGTTGATTCCACTTGGTCTGACCAATCGAACAGTGCGGTCGGACTACGCATTCGGAACTCTAATTCGCGTGTCATCGCCAAAAAATGTATCGCGTGAAAAATAGTATAGTGTAAACAGTCTATTAACATTTCGCTTCAGACGTAAATATTCTTTGTATTCGTGGAACACTAACATACTAATTGAACTGACGCCTTGTAATTATATCGTATATGTTCGTTGGATTGGATGCAAGTCGACGCTGATCAAATTGTTTTCATCAAGAATTGTGTTCCAAACAATACTTACAAAGTGACAGATTGCTACGTGTTCTCAGAAGTGTTTGTATATTCTAAAATAAAAATCTAGAGGTGCTGAGTGGAATGGACTAAATATTGCTCTTATCTCTGGGATGGTTTTGCTAATTGGAGGGTCTCGACACTTTGGAGTGACGTGCTATCCGTATTATTGGGGATCAAGAGGTGCCTGAGACTCTGGAACTTTACAGCTACTCTACAATGGGAAATGAAGCGTTATTCCCAATAATCTCATGCTCTCCTTTCCATTCTCGAACAACGCGTTCTGAACAGCGTTGCCATCCGCATTCAGACGATGATGGCGCGCACCAAGAAATTTAGTTTCTCGTTCCTTCATGTGTTTCCTGCCACTTAGTTCATGTATTTCCTTCCTCTTACAATTCTGGGTTCTATGGGCGGGCCGTGAAATGGTATCTCAGTGAGTTTTCAGGGTGAGGGTGACAGGCGCGGTAGAATTATTCAATCATGCCTGTCAACCTAACTTTTGGACTTCACGACCGGTTACTATCAGGTGTAGTGAGGTCATCCTCGATGTTTAAAAAAAAAACCGGCCAAGTGCGAGTCGGACTCGCGCACCGAGGGTTCCGTACAAACCTGCAAGGTTTACAAAGTGCGTTATATTTTGTAATGTAACTAAAAATTTAAGGTTTTCGGTATTTTTCCTTTATGTGTGCTATAAAACGTTGCTTCATGCCAAATTTCAAGATTCTAGGTCGACTGGAAGTACCCTTTAGGTTTTGATTCCCTGGCGAGTACTTGCGAGTTTCAAAATATGCAGCTTAAATTGCTGTTTCTTTTGATTGCGTTGACATAGAAGTTTCATTTTGTTACAGCTTAAAGGTATTATAGAACTGAGTATTTGGTATGAATTTCAATTTAATACCTCTACGCGTTTATGAGGAAATGGGTAGTAAGTTTAAAATTATTAAAACAAAAATGTTATGTGATGTAACTAAAAATGTATGGTTTTCGTAATTTTTCCTTTATCTATGCTATAAGACGTTGCTTCGTACCAAATTTCAAGATTCTGAGTTCACGGGAAGCACCCTGTAGGTTTTGATTCCCTTGCAAGTGTCGAAAATTTGCGGCATAAACGGCTGTATCTTTTGATTGCGTTGGCTTAGAAGTTTGATTTTTCACAGCTTCAAGGGACAGTAGACCTGAGTAATTGATATAAATTTCAGCTTCATACCTCCACGCGTTCCTGAGAAGAAGGGTCTTGACAGACGGACGGACGGACGGACGGACGGACGGACGGACAGACGGACAACAAAGTGATCCTATAAGGGTTCCGTTTTTTCCTTTTGAGGTACGGAACCCTAAAAAACGATTAGTGGCGTATACGTCCCACATCCTCGGGTCTGGTTCGCTGCTGTCACACGCTCGGCTCACCTGGTTGAAGGTCGGCTGCAGCTCGAAGCAGTTGCGGAAGAGGTTGGCGCGCGCGAACACGTAGAGGCCGAGGCGCGCACGCGACGCGGCCACGATGAGCCGGCGCAGGTCGCGCACGTGCCCCACCGCCTTCGTGCGCACCAGCGACACCAGCGCTATGTCGTTCTGCTGCCCTTGGTACTTGTCCACTGTTGTCACCTAAAAGGCGAAAGACTTATATGCATATTGAAGGGAAACCAGAGTGTCAATGGGTGCCACCCGTGGAGTAATGTATAGCCCCAGAAGTGGGAGAGTATCACCAGGGACACAGTCAAGAAATTGCGCGCGGTGGTGTGCTGAGTGCCTGGCCACACGCAATATCCGCGCGCATCTCCCAAGCTTCGGCTAATATAACCATGGGAAGATGGTGGGACGTGTTGTCACCTAAAATATGATACACTAGCTGTGCCAGCGGCGTCGCTCGCGTGGATATCGGCTTTCAAAAATAACGGACTTCCATATAATACCCATCTATACCTTGTGCCTAAGTTTTAAGTTAGACCTCTAGCAATACATTGGTGAAAACCGCATTCAATTCTATGCAGTAGTTTTCGCGTAATGCGCGTTCAAACATACAGGTTTAAATTTCTCGCGTTTTCCTAACACTTCCCGTCACTGCTCCGCTCCTATTGATTGTAGCGTGATGAAAAGTATCCTATAACCTGCCCAGGAGTATGAATAATAATTGTACCAAGTTTCGTCAAAATCTGTTTAGTAGTTTTTTTTTCTATAACGAACATACAGACAGACAGACAGACAGACAGACAAAAATTTTACTGATTGCATTTTTGGTATCAGTATCGATCACTTATCACCCCCTGATAGTTATTCTGAAAAAATATTTTATGTACAGAATTGACCTCTCTACAGATTTATTATAAGTATAGATAATCGTATTATTTTTTTGTTCGAGAGAGGTTTACGCTTGACTGCAATTCTTGATACTAAGCGACCCGCACATGGTAAGATAGTCGCAGTCTAAAATGGAGCGCGCCCACCAAAAATCAGTTCACATTTCCCTTGGTAGATCATAATCTCTCCGAGATGACATATTGTATGTATCTCGGGAACGGAACGATACCTACCATATAATTATGTAATTAGGATCTACCTACTACTCTTTTATTATAATTTTCTGTGTTTGTTTGTTTACACAATTTCTAATGTGGGCTTTCTAATTCGGAAATCCGATGCGGAGTCCCGAATTAAAATTCAAGTTCGCAACAAAAATGCTCTACTTGCATACAAAGCGCTCCAGCATTTTATATGTAAACACAGCATTATTTCTGCAAATATGCGGAATTCCGAATGTGTGCGGCCCACCTAATGCTAAAAAAACGGAGTATATTAAGGAAAAAGGCAAGTAACAAAATTTAAGCTCTGTGTGCGATAGTGTACCTTATGCGGTCTGCCGATGAGCGGGTTTTCGGCGCAGCGCTTGTCGATGACGTCGCGGATGAGGTGCTTCTGCCCGTTGTACGTGGTCAGGATGGAGATGCGCTCGGCCGGCCAGCCCACCAGCCGCATGTACATGAACACCGCCACCACGTACTCCGCCTCCGCCAAGTTCTGTGGAACAGCAAGACAATTAGTAGTGTACGTAAGCTGAGTGTATAAGAAGATAGACCAATTAGTAGTGTACGATTTGCAGAGTGTATAAGAAGATAGACCAATTAGTAGTGTACGATGTGCAGAGTGTATAAGAAGATAAATAAATAATAATAATAATAAATATATTTATTTTCTTCCACAAAACTCATGCTTATAACTATCTTAACTAGTAGAAAATGTGCATTTTAAATTAAGTTATGTGGTAGACTGGTGCCTGAAAGTAAGCCTATGATTAGGCTTGCTATTTTCAGTTCACCAGGCCACTCCCCGGACATTAGGGATCTTGATTTTGCACTCTTTTTAGTTTTAATAAACTAGGATAAACTGGATAATATTTATTTCATTGGGCGCCTTCATTTCAAATAATACAAATTATACTTTACTATACTATATACATATATTAATTGTTGGTAATTAATTAATTATTTCATTATTTTTATTATTATTGCTTTTATTTATTTATTTTTGTGGAAAATTTACTATTATTATATTATAAATCTATTTTATTTTATTTAGAACATAATTAATTTTATCAAATATTTTTTATACATTATATTATATTTTTATTATAGATACAATAATATTTCATTTATTTAATTTAAGAGGTTCTCTGTCTCATCATAGTTTAGGGTATTTAGCCATTTGTTAACCTTTTTTCTACATTCGAACTCAGTTAGATTGGTTAGTGAGAGGATTTTATTAGACTTATTATATAATCGGGGGCCCCGATAACTGAAAAAGTGTTTGATGAAACTGGTATTGTAAGGTTTGCAGTGATATATTGCATACTGGTTACAGGTTCTTACTTTAGTCAAATCCCTACATTTATCTATCTCTCTATGTTTTTTAAGGATGGCAGTAAGAATGTATAATTGTCTTACTGACAACATACCAGACTCCTTATGCAGCAATACAGTTGGGTACAGTATGGGTTTGAAGAGACTAACCTTAAGGACAAAGCGTTGTGCCCTCTCTAATTCCAACATGTATGTCTTGGCTGCTCCTCCCCAAGTCGAGACACAGTAAGTGAGGAGGGATTGACAAAGAGACTGATAAACATTTAAAATTAACTTCTTGCTTGCTACTTCTCTTAGGTTCCGAAAAACATAACTCAGTTTTCGAACTTTTGTAACTAGATTGGCGATATGGTCTTTAAAGGTCATATTTTGATCTACCAAAAAAAGACCGATTAGTAGTGTACGATGTGCAGAGTGTATAAGTGTACGATGTGCAGAGTGTATAAGAACATAGACCAATTAGTAGTGTACGATGTGCAGAGTGTATAAGAAGATAGTCCAATTAGTAGTGTACGATATGCAGAGTGTATAAGTGTACGATGTGCAGAGTGTATAAGAAGATAGACCAATTAGTAGTGTACGCTGTGCTGAGTGTATAAAAAGATAGACCAATTAGTAGTGTACGATGTGCTGACTGTATAAGAAGATAGACCAATTAGTCGTGTCGATATGCTGATTGTATAAGAAGGTAAATACATAAAATATATAAATAACCCAAGACATGTCACGCTGGGCCACACATCGCCATCTAGCCCCAAACTAAGCCGAAGCTTGTACTATGGGTACTAGACAACTGATCAACTTACTTAGATACATTTTTTGTAAATGAATACATATTATACATAGAAAACACCCAGGACAACAAACAGACATTCGTTTTGTACACAAATGTTAGTACTGTGTGGGGATCGAAGCCAAGACTCTATGTTCAGAAGCCAGAAGTACCGTAAGCCATCGAGCCAGTCAAAATTATGAAGATGATGAGAGGAAACTGATAACATAATTAATACGCATGCATGTTTGTTATGTATTTGTTGAAATTTTTAATACTTCACATAAGAGTAATGTTCATAGTATATTTTTGCTTATTTTGCGATAAATGAGTAAAACGTACACGATAATATTTGGATGGGTATTCCCTATTACGAGTATACTATCGGAATCAAGAGAAGCGGCATACCGGACGGACGTATGCCGAAATGCCTGCTGAAATATAACAACCAGGTGGGAAACGGAATTCTGTAAACACTCGGCAAAAAAACCCGCGACGTGACTTCGTTCGCGTTTCGGGATCTGTCTGTGTATAACCAGAACTGAGATCATTCAGGCCCGGCCTTGACGGTGAGAACTGACAAGTGATTAATTTGGGTATTTGTCTGTTGCCTCAACGATTTGTGTTTCTCGTAAGTTCCCATCAGACCGCTGTGCAGTGCTACTATATAAAAAAACATGCATAATTTCCGCAAACGAAGAAATACATACACAGGTATTTTAATTAAAAAATTGGACTTGAACATCTCAAACGAATGGATACAAAGTAGTAAGTAGTCATACTTAGAAATACTATTCCAGTATGTACTCATCATCAGCCCGTATCAGTCCACTGCTGGACGTAGCGCAGGATCGATCAAGGTGGCGAACATTGGGAGAGGCCTATGTCCAGCAGTATGTACTCTCATACTCCAAAAATCGTAAACACGCAGTATATGTGTTTCTCATTGTGAAGATATAATGTTCTTCATAATCAGCCTTTCACAGTTTACTGCTGGACATAGGCCTCTCCAATTCTTCGCCAATTTGCTCGATTTGGGCTTCTTGGTGAAGAGAGACCGTCGCTCCAACACCCATAAGGGCGCCCTACACTACGATGATCCGCCACAGAACCAAGGTCATCGACATAACTCACAGGATCAGCAAGCTAAAGGGGCAGCGGGTAAGTCATGTCAGCGGCAGAACCGATAACCGTTGTGGTAAACGAGTTCTGGAAACCGCTTCTCGGCAATGAACCTTCATGTTCCAAAATGAAATGCCCGATAGATGCCGTCATGTAGCCTGCGGTCCAGCTATCATGTGATTGGTCAGCTGCTATGTAAATGTCAGTGCCATGTCAAAGTAAACCAATTGCGTTACAGTTGGACACGCTGCGTAGGTGGAGTCATCTGGTGAACTTTTTTCCGAATTTTCATTGTTCAATGTATGTAACATTTTGTTCGATGACAATAATATTATGATGGCACAGGTCAAGGTCAATAAATCGCATATAGACAGAAGCATTGAGACGCCCACGATAACAGCTGTCCTATAATACGGAACCTACGCCAATATTCGTTCATCATTATTCCCAGTAGTTCTGCGTTCGCAACAGAGATTGTAAAAATAAGCTTAGCATTCATCAATCACATTAGTATTTTTGGGGAGATACACGAATATAGTTTGCACAGGCATGCGTCAATGAATTCGTTTTGTCTGGTCAATGCTCTCGTTCAAGGGCTCTCGAGTATTTGAAGCAATCAAAAGTGTCTACGGAGTATAATCGTAATGGAAGTTGAAGGTTACTTGAGAAGCCGTATCATATGAATGAAATTAATTTATGACTCAAAATTATTAGCCGAGATTGATTTCGACTAAATTTGACTACCAGTATTTGCTTCGACAACGCTACTGGTATACCTTAGGAACAAACAGATTATAGAGGGAAAAATCTTGAGAAACATGCAAAAGTAGTTAAAAGCAACCAAACAAATCAAATTTCATCTGGATGCACGGTAGTGCCCCTGCCAAGACGAGCCAAGCCAACCGCATGGGCACTACCTACTTTATCTCGAAACGTTTCATCGGTTTTCGTATTATGAAATTTTAAATATTATTATGAAGAGCACTCTGGTGCCTGTTATTTTCAATTAATAGTCGTTGCCAGCCAATAAATCCTCAGGTAGACTTTTTCATGTGGACCCAGTATTTAAAAGGATCGTAAATCTATATCGGTTGGAAACCTCACGCCGGCTGGTCTGTCATTAAAAAGGCGCTATTAAAACGTAGACGTTTGTCGAATAACAGCGCCTACTTGCTGTGGCTAAATGCCAGTGGGATTTTCAAACCAGGGAATTCGTTACATGGAGTTCGTTTTCTTAGCATTAGAAATTTTAAAACAATGAAGATGATAGGAGAACTTTGTACGTAAGGTTAATTATTTTGGACGTACAAAACAATTAAATGACATCTAGCGACCACGTATAATACGCCCACTACCCAATAACAACTATTTTAATTTTTAGAGTGGGCGTGTATTTGTACCTAGGTAAATGATGTACCTCTCATCCATATTCCGATAGTGACTACTAGTGGTGGTAGTGAATGGGTATTGGGTGTCGTAGAAAGTCTTCTATTCATTGGACGAAGTATGTCAAGATTGATGAATGTCGGACGATGCGAAAGTTGTGTATCGGGATCGTAGCAAAAATGGAAGGACGTGGTGATCTTTGCCTAAACCTCTGGGAGAAAGGCGGATCGTAGCAAATGGAAGGACGTGTTCTCTGCCTACCCCTCTGGGAGAAAGGCGTTACGTTATGTATGTATGTACCTGGTAGAAGTATGGGCTAGGTTCCGTCTCCCCGGCTCCATTGAAGTCGTCCACGTTGATCAGCTGGAAGTCGAAGCGGAGGCCGGCGTTGGCCGCGCGGTACTCGGGCAGGCGCGTCACGTGGCCGAGGTCCCCCAGCGCGCGGTACCGCCAGCGGTACAGGTTGCAAATACTGTTGAAACAATTTTATGTTCAGACAGGTACTCTGTAATCTAAATATTTATAACTCAAAGGTGACTGATTGACCAACATAGCGATCTATCAACGCACAGCCCAAACCACTGGACGGATCAGGCTGAAATTTGGCATGCAGGTAGATGTTATAACTTAAGCATCCGCCAAGAAAGAATATCGATCAGTTCCACCCCCAAGGGGATAAAATAGGGGATGTAAATCTATTCCACGCGGACCTTAATGCAAGCACGTAAGCTACTCTAATAGAACTGCACACAAGAAAACCAAAAAATGTGTACACACCGAAAGTTCGGCGCTTCTCAGATCTACCCTTTCTGCCGGGACTCGGCGGAGACTGCATGGTTAGGCATATGCCTATGAATGCCTCATACACACATATACCTTTTGAACCAAGGGTCTTGGATTCGATTCCCACCAGGGACAAACATTCGTGTGATGAACAATTGTTTTTGTTCCGTGTCTGGGTGTTTGTAATTGTATTTAAGTATTTATTTGTGTTACTTTTTCGTCGTTCGTACCCATAACATAAGTGCTTAAGCTACTTACTTTGGGATTGGAGCAATGTATGTGATGTTGTCTGATATTTATTTGTGGTACCTTCGTCGTTCTGATACCCATAACACAAGTGCTTAACCTACTTACTTTGGGATCGGAGCAATGTATGTGATGTTGTCTGATATTTATTTATTATTATACATGCGTACACCATAGTTTGGATGTTTACGTAAAATGTGGACATACAAAAGTAAGCGACTCTATTTGTCACGTATGTAAACGCTGCCCCTGGATGTGAGAGTTTCTTATATCTCGACATTTTGACTGTACACTATTGTTAACAATAGTGGATGACCTCCTGCACAGTTTTTACTGTGCAAGATCAGATGGCGTGATGACGTCACATGACGAGGCAACTCATTACGCCTAGATAGTTAAAGATAATTGAAATGATTGTTAGTAGTAGTGATCTACTGTAATGATGATATTTCATTCATACATCCTTTTCTATCACGTAAGTAGCAATTCATCTCGACTAATTTTCCTTGTATTACGCGTCTGGTCCACGTATGATATGACGACGGTAATAGTACAGTTCCCAGAATACCCAGACTCAATGGTGTCATCTACGTAGTGTTTATTTGAAAATCAAAACATTACATGGATGCATGGAAACTTTACATGGAATGGAATCTTACAGAACATTTTCTATACATGTGATTCAGAGGTCTGGTTCTGCGAAGAACAGTCAATTAATTACCCCATTGTGAAAATTGTTTTATTTCCGTGTGGTGACGGAAAGAAAACAAATTACCACCCATGTGTATCTTTCACGTCAGAGTCAGCTAAGGAACTTCCTGATTCTAGCTTGTAAGCCGATGGTAGGATTTTTTTTTATAAGATGAGCGTTCAGGATGACCTCACTCCACCTGATGGTAAGCGGTCGTGAGGTCCAAATGTTAGATCGACAGGCACAATAGGGCATACCCACCGCGCCTTACCCTGAAGGCCCGTTGAGATGCCGGTTTACCCGCCTGGCGACCACATGAACTCACCTCGGCCTGGCACGGCCCTGCGCATCCAGTTCCACATACGGCACGCCGAGCCTGACCATCCGGGTGAACAGGCTCTGCTCCATGTTGCAGTACTTCTGGAAGGCCATGTTCTTCACCACGGGCGGCAGCTGGTGGTGATCGCCGATCATGATCCACCGCTTCAACCGGGAGCGGCCGTCTTGAGGGTTTTGCAGGAGGAGCGGAATAAACGTCTCTATTTCGAGGATTTGGGCAGACTCTTCCATTAGTATATTGTCGTATTTGAAACCTGAAAACGAGTTGGTGTTATTTGGACTCCTCGTTATCTATATACCTGGAAATCATCACGATCTAAAATCACACGGCTAAAAGTTATAGGCCGATAACGGGCAGCAGAGTCACCGATTCGAGGAGCTACATCCTGTGATCGCCAACCCGCCTGCCCAGAGTGGCAAATATGGGTAAAGCCTCCAGATGTTTGAACAAAGTGGCGAACAACTGGAGAGGCCTATTTGCGATAAAATGATGATGATGAATTGTCTATCCAAAAAGTATCGGTAAACAGCGTTGTAGTGAATCCATACATATTACTTCGAAAGCATGTGTCACTCGTGTAAGTTGATGATAGTTCCTGCAGCCAAATTTGACCAGTTAACTAATTGCCTAGATGGCTGGGTTTTATCAATTGTTCCAATTGTCATGAAAACTTAGGCTGTTCAGAAATGACCCAATTCATAGTGACCTAACCAGGGTTTTTTGGCAATTATTCACTATGAGTTATGTAAATTAGAAAGGATATGAGCAATATTGTAATGTAAAGTAGTAATTGTAGAACCCTAACAATAGTGTCAAATGTGAGTAATTGTCAGATGTTTATTTATTTACATAATACAATTTGTATAAAAAAAAACAAATAAAATAGAACATACCCATCTGTACTAGTTCAGATCGTTTCAGAGCGGCGTGAGTACAAGTCATGGCAATGATTTTTGCTTCTTTTACCAGCAGATACTTGGAGCGGTCGAGACCTGATCGTAGAAGCTCGAAGGCTCGGAATTCTTCCAGTTCCTCGAATATGTGGTCAATGTATCTGAAAAGGAATATTCATGATGACGAACGATCGTTGGATTGACACTTTGAAAAATGTGTTGACATGTATCGTTTCTAGTGTATGATATAAATACCTGTAACAGCTTTTAGCGATTTCCATGTCCTCATCATAGGACTTCCCGAGAAATAACGGCTTGGGCGCATCGTCGAAGAACTCGTGGAACGGGAACTCCTTGCTGATGGTCCCCACAGACTTCGACTGCAGACACAAACATTACAAAATTCATACATTAAGTCAGATATTTTGGTAGTAAAGTGTTGTACATTTAGAAGGCCTTTCGTATCTGCCAAAGAATTATAAGTTTAAACAAAGTGATGTAAGAGCTGTTGATAATGATCACCGACTGATTTCGGTCATTGAGACCACTTCCGTTTTCGACCCCTTAGTCATTGACTGCGCTCGCAGATGATATGCCGACATACCGCACGCACAGTGACGGTGCAAGTACACCTTGATGAGGTATATCATCGCTAAGTTAATTATTATGACTGTAAAAATGTATTATGTTGCACCGCTCAAACCTTACTCCGCACCTGAGGCCCTACTACAACAAACGAAAACGATCGTTCGTTGAACGGATTGCGTATTTTTGCCCCCTAAATTCCTCTCATTTGTCCCTCCCGTGTTATAATATACCAATTAAATTGTTGAAAATCGACGTTGACGAATTTTAGTCCGTATATTCGAACACGGGAGGGACAAATGAGAGGGATTTATGGGGCAAAAATACGCGATCCGTTCAACGAACGATCGTTTTCGTTTTCTGTAGTAGGGCCCCTGCTCACGCGCCAGACCTGTACGGTCAGCAGCAGCTCACCTGGTCAGCGGCGCAGGCGTCGCGGAAGGCGTCCCAGCGCGGGCGCACGTGGTACACGTGGAAGTGGTGCGCCAGCTCGCACGTGGCGCCCGCGTCGCCGCCCGCGTCCAGCGTGCGCACCAGCCGCCCCACCAGCGACAGCAGCTCCAGACGCTTGGCTAGCACGTAGTTGACGCGCCCGTATCTGTGTACAGACACAGTATTTAGGCCACAGTCGTGGATAAACCCCTAAACGAGTCCATGCCGGCAGGCGACAGCAGCTCCAGGCGCTTGGCTAAAACGTAACACGCCCGTATCTATACAATAATTATGTTAAATTTACACTAGGTAGATCAAATTAAATGTGCGGATACTGGATAAAAATTTATCGATGAAATTTTTTTTAAATTATGTTAAGCAGTCTCAAAAATCAAGGCATTTTAATTTTTGTTCTAGTAAATTTTCCATCTTTCGTTATATTTTTTTCTCTCTGTAAGTAAACGGGTCTTTTTTTGACAACTACTCAAAGGAGACTGACTGACTGACATAGTAATCTATCAACGCACATCCCAAACGGTTGATCGGGCTAAAATTTGGCGTGCAGGTATACATCCGCTAAAAAAAGATTTTGATCAATTGTACCCCCAAGAGGATAAAATAGGGGATGAAACTCTATTCCACGCGGACGAAGTCGCGGGCACAGCTAGTTAGCTATATTATTCACTTGGATGAGCAATGAGTTACGTAAACCCTTGCTACGCCCACGAAGTAGAGGATGCTGATGAGTAACCGAACTGACTTCGGGGATACTTTAAAGTTATAGAAAACCCCTGTACACTACTGGTCTTACCATCGACTCGCGGCAATAAAAACGCAGCGTCTACAGGCAAGCACTTTATGTTACCCAATGAGGCAGTCGAATTAAGCAAGCTCCTTATGAGTCCAGATGAAGCGTCAACGTCAACTCATCACTACATAGTACAAAACAAAGTCGCTTTTGTTTTCTGTCTGTCCCAATATATGCATATATCTTAAGAACGCAACGGATTTTGATGCGGATTTTTTAAATAGATAGATTCAATAGGAAGGTTTATGTGTATAATATATGCCGCCCCGCCTTCGCACGGGTGCAATACTATATGCATATATACTATATACACATAACCTTTCTCTTCAATCCCTTAATCTATTTTTAATAGACAGATAACAGAAACATAAGATACATAGATAATAGACAGAAACTACGCAACAGATTTTGATGCGGTTTCTTTTAAGAAACCGCATCAAAATCTGTTGCGTAGTTTTAAAGATAAAAGCATACATAGGGACAGACAGAAAACAAAAGAGACTGTTTTGCACCCGTGCGAAGCCGGGGCGGGTCGCTAATACTAAATAAATAGCATTTGTTAGATTTTATAGGTATTGTAACAAATCAAATATTTTCAAACTACACAACTTATGACAATTATCATCAATTAACAATCCCAGCAAATGAAGTCACCGTTCCAACTGTCGATACCTCATGTTTTAATGGGCATGTTGTAATCTGTGATCGTTATGATCCTATGTCGATTTATTCGTAAATGGTCTTAGTCATGTAAGGCGCCACCATCTGTACGCTGACGTAAGTAAATTTTAGCCCTAGGCTTAGTACTTAAACTGTAATCTAGGGTGAGTAATATCTTAACTGTGGATTGTCCGCACCATGAAAAGTCATATTACTAAGGTATTATTTTATGATAACTTCCCGTGATTTAATGGTGGTTTTCCGGCAGGGAAACTGTTGTTTCGATAAAAAAGTCTATTAGAAAATGGTTTTGGCTATATCACAAAAAAGGCTGATTTAAAACGTATTGTAGTCCGGCCGCTGAGGTACGAGAGGACACGCACCACGGCTACTAAATCAGCTGACATACTAATTTTTTAAGAAAAAGGAATTACTTGTCACAGCCAGTTGTTCGTACTATTTCTCTACGTTTATTTCAGTCCCTTTTGAAATTCATGTTTTTTTTACCATTTTGGGAAAAAAATATATTAATTTTAATATAGGATAGTGATAGCGTTTTGCCACAGAAGAACCAAGTGACGGTGTATCAAGATATTGGAGTGCAGGCAGCCAAACACATGGCCCAACAGAGACTCTGGCGAACCAAAATACTTGTAGAGTGGTTTGCAATAGACTTTAAGATCAATTTATGTTATGACTGAATCGGTTAAACACGACGGCACAAGTCAAGTGGATATTAGTAGATATGTATTACCCATTACCCATCAGATGTTATATCCATCCTACTTTATGCTTGAAATTCATATGAAGTATTAAACAAAACTAGAGATTCCCATTTAGCAAAATACACCATATCCACAGAAGGAAGGATGGTAATTTGTATTATTTTATTTAATTAAAACTTCAAAAGTAACGATATTTTTTTGCAGCGCTGCGCAGCAGAACTCACCGTTTATAAGAAGCGCGAGTGTCCAAGCAATTTTCAGAAAATAGCGGAACAATGGGAACTGAGGAAGACATACATACCTGGAGAAATCCTTGTCTGTCTGCAGCGCTTCTTCTCCGTGGCCGAGACGCAGAAGATGGCGTTCGTCCACATCCAGCTCCGCCACCTTCTCGAACAGCTGGTTCAGCGCCTGATTGCTGTGGGTCACCACCAGCGTGCGCTGCGATGGGAAGTTGTGGTACAGGTTCGATATTATCTGCACAGCCACGTCCGTTTTGCCTGTGAAGAAAAAACATGTTAGGTGGGCTACTCAAAACTCCTCAACATAAAAAATATTTTTCTGGCATGCAAGAAGGTTTTGTACGTTCAAGTATTAGATACGAATGTCAAACTTTGGTCTTAGAACCTCAGATTAAAAAGGTACCTATATTCTGAGCTTAGAACTCTCAAGTTTTCGACACGAAATGTCCCAATAGCTACCCGAAAAATGTAAAATTTTGATGACGGCGAAATAATAGTATGAATTAGTTAATGTATAGGTAATTCTTTCAGAGACCATTATTAGTCAGCCCCGAACCTTTAGTCCGTTGGCATCTGTACCTACGTCTCCCAGAACGAAAGACACAACGACACACAATTAATTGTCCATATTAATAGAATCCGTTACAAAAAAAATACTTTGGGTTGGTTATATTTATGGTATTAGGTATATAATACCCGATGTCGGAATGTTCGGGTAGCAAAAAATCGTACTTATTAATTGGCGACTGATAAATTAATTTAATAAGTAGATGACAGGCAGATACTGAAGTGACATCAGTACCTATTTTTGTAATGGCTGAGTGCCTGTACAAGGTGTGTAGTTTTTGTATGAAGGTTTTTTGTTTTGGCACCAATAGATACATACATACAATTAATCTTTATTGCACACCAAACAGTTGACTTAAAACTTAACACAAAGACATACTAAAGTACAATTTAGACGGCCTTATCGCTTTGAGCGATTTCTTCCAGATAACTTTAGGGTAGAGGACATTAAAAAAAAGTCATTCTTACTTTTTGTATTCGGAATAGATGGTAAGCGACATCGCATGCAGCGATGAAACGCGCTCACCCAACAGAAACCAGTTCATTACCGCCTATAATATCGGAAGATTATAACTACCGTGGAACAACGAGCCCGGCAATGAGTTCCATCGTTTGGTCGTTTGCACTATGAAAGTATTCATTGAGATTTTTAATATAAAATAGCTAGTAAGCACTGATCCAATCCACTTTATAAGCCTGTAATAAAACAAATCTAATATCGATAACACTGAAATTCCTTAATACATACATTAGTTCAGGTCAGGACAGAGCGGCGGTATCGAGGCCAATGTGTTTTATTAAAAGCAATATTTGCTAAGTGTACTGTAAATCAATAGTTATTTTAATGTTTTCATGGTAATTGATCTCTACGTCAACATCATTGGAGAGTTCGTATGTTTGTGTGTACAATTCTGATATAAAGATGTTCAGAAAAAACGTAAGAGGAATGAAACGGCTAAACACGAAGCTACCAGAGGTCGCACACTTGTGCACTACACTTTGTTATTTTGGCGCCAAATCAATATTCATTTAGCTTTTAATTTTTTTTTATCGCTAACTATAATTTTGTTCACTTTAGAGTGTCACTTGTAATAAATAGTTAGCGCTTTTTAGGTAATCGTTTCGATCTAATGTTAATAGATATCACATTATGCAGACCTGATTGCGAATGATCTCATAGTTTATGCAGGCATTATTTTGCTTTTCAACGTCATACCACTCCCGTAACGTAGTATGTATTATTCATTTAGTATAATTTAATGTCGAAGGTCATAAATCGAGTGAGCAAAGGTAATAAATTACAATGGGTTCCTAAATAAAATTTGATTTATGTTATTGATAAACTCATAAATATAAAATGTATATAGGTACCTACCTATATAGTACCGAGCTATAAAAGAACGTGAGACTGTATTGTTTTATTTATGCAAAGTTTTACAAAATCTTAATTCATAAGGGAAGCAAGAATATTTTTGATACAGACTAAACCTTCATTCTGTATGATTGGAAGATTATGTACTAGTAGTAGATAGTCAGACATAGGATATATTGAGTATAGAACCATATACACGTGTAGTTTATATGTTACCTACGGCACAAGTTGTATTGTATATGTCGCAGTCATCTGGTTGAATCTGCTATTCAATTGAATGACTAGCGCGTTCATTGAGTGACGACATTTAATTAAATGCCTAAAGGACAACTCGTCAAGTTATTGAATGAAACGTTCAACGTCTTGACTGAACGTCATTTTAGCATAGTCGTTGAATGGGTAAAAGCCGACTGTTTAATGTTTAGTTTTTAATTTTTCTTTAAAAGTATCCGGAGGCGGCGTATTAATAGGTAAATCCATGCTGTCACACTATTTTATTACGTATAAGTCAGTTTAAAGTAAATCTAATCAAAAAAATATCAACACTCAGGTGATCATGTTCGACGCCATATTTGTTTTAGTGACTACTAACGCCGCGCTGGAAAAAAATGAACTAAATTACAATCACTTGACTGCTTTTACGTCCGGTCTTTTCAAAGGGCTATGTTTCAATCCGCTACCTAGTTGGACGTTAAGTGACGCGTGTTTAGTCAACGTTCGGTCTAGTCATTCAATTGAATGTCGTCATTCAATGAACGCGCTAGCGATTCAATTGAATAGGAGATTCAACCAGATGACTGCGACATATATACAGTAGACGTTTGAAAAGTATAAAATCTTAAATCGTCAAATCCAAATAACAGTCGTTAAATTGTCATATATCCGTACATGAAAATTAAAACACTTATGGCTTGGTGGTTACATTACTATATTATGTGATTTTGGGTAAAGCACCGCCCTCTAATTGCGAGCAATTGCGAAATAGACTTGTTGCGAACTGGATCAATGGAGAATAATTGGGCAGTTTGTCATTTTACGAATCAGTCATAATGCGCTCAACCGTTATGCTCAATACAATACCTACAAGAGCCAGTATTTATTCTGTTACATTCATCCTGCAAAAAAAACGTGGACTATGGACCCAGCGTTAGGATTCGTTTAAACGTTTTTATTAGGTCACAGGGAATTCAAGCTCGATTCATGCTCAAAGCCAAAAAAGGAAAACGGGAATCGTAATTTGTTACAAGCTTTTATTTTTAGAAGCGAGTTTATGGTTCCGAATCGCCATTTAATGTGTTTAGTAAGAAAGATGTTTGTGTTGTGAAGAAGATGTGTTTAGAAGAAGATTTACGTTTGAGGGCGATCTTGTTCAAGTGACACAGACGGTGTGCTTATTAATACGATATGATGTTTTAAACCCCGCACGTATTATTGGGCATCTTTGGTTAGGTACCATCGATTGCGATCTAGATAAGAGGTATTGTATGTAGATACATGCGATTTCCGTCTTCGGAATCTAGTATAATAAATAGACTGATAGGATCAGGCATGTGTAAAGAATACAGCAATATTTTGCAGGTTCACTGGCAATATTTTTCCTCACAATAAATGCTTTGTGTACTAGTAGAACCATTTTCATAAGTAGCATCGGAAATCTTCGTCTATGCAAAGGAAAAGCTAAAGTCGCTTAAATACGAATGACAACACCTTTGAAATATAGATTTTACTGCGTTACGTTAAGATTTAAAGTCAAGAAAAACAGAGTCTTATGCTATCTCGCTCATAGCAACTGTTAAGACGACGGCCACCGAACATGGCGCGCACGCATTAACCAATTGCAAACGAGAATGTTTCGCGAGTATACGTGGAACATTACAATTGGCTAATATTTTATCTTCGCCTTCCAAAAATTTTACTTCTGCCCATGTACATCGGCGTAACATTATTAATGTACTACTGTACTAGCCTAGTGAAAATACCTAATAAACATTTTTCATGTTCACGCACACATAGTTTATAAACGCGTGTTCAATCGAAGTTCGTGTGTACGGCACCGAGGTGCAGAGCTTTACCAGGGTAATACCAGTAATACCTACTATGTAAGAAAAATTTATCTATCTGAGATAGATAGTATTACCGTGACCCTACTAGTCGCATTGGGCTCGTGTACCGTGTCGCTATAAAAAGGAATTTGGTGTAGTGCGTTTAAAAAACTTGGTGCGTGTACTTGATCTCTAAGCCAAATACGATATTGACTTTTGAAAGATATTACATACAGACTTCATTCACAAAGCTGGTGGCTTTGCCATTAAATTTGATTTGATGAGCTACCATTTGAAATTATTCGCGACGTATTTGTTTTCAATAAATTATTATTTATTTATAAGAATATACAAGGCCGACTGGTAGAAGCCATTAGCAAGAAATTAATTCATAATTTTACTGTCAATAAAACTACTTTAACAGCCCTGGTTGCGTGTGAAGTAACACGCATGTAATAAAATACCTTTATATACGTGCTAAATATTATCAGAGTGCGGAAACGATTTTCCAATAATAATAAAAATTCAATAGGATTCGTTCTTGATATACACACTCAGGTTTTGGAATGAGCTCTCCTCCGAGACTACAGTATGGAGTCCTTTATAAAGGTTGTGAAAAGGTTTTTAAAGGGTCGGCAACACGCGTGTGATAACACCCCAGCTGTAGTACTGGATGCGTAGGATTGAGCAAAGTGGCAAAAAATTGGCAAGGCCTATAACCAAAGTGGATTGCGAGAGACTGATGACACAAGATGAACATTATGGTAGTATTGGTAGTTCAGAGTTAAACCAAATCAATATTAGAATTGGTACAATATTTTCACTAACAAACATTAAAAATCATTGTTACTCGAGTTCATTCTCCCGTTATCACTTCGCGATCGAAAAAATAAGGTCACAACGGGAAACAAAAATGTCCAAACCTGTTCCTGGAGGACCGACGACGAGCGTCAGACCCGGCTGCATTCCGGACCGGATGGCCTCCACCTGCGTCGGGGTGAATAGGATATTGTTCCTGGAAAAGAACGAATGCGTTAAAGGGATGCCTTAGTAACAGAAGCATGAAGGCGAGCTAAAGTCGTCTTTTATCTCTTAAGACTTTTTATACCTAGATTGCCGACAATCCAAACTCGAATATAACATGTAATTTAGCTCTTTTTCAATGGTCATAAGGTTCATAATTTTATTAAGTGTTTCATAGAAATCAAATTTCTTTAACATCGATAGCACACATAGAACTCTTATATCTATACGATGACAAAATGTTAACCGATTTGCTTCGATTAAGTAGTTTAAGTTTTGACTAGTGATGATTTATTTATTAAGCCCTTTTATTAGTCAGAGCTCTCATCTCATTCCTCATAAGCTAATATAGTCGTACCTACTCCAAAGCAGCACTAAAAGAACAATTAATGTCACAGCATCCCCAAAGTTCTGTTTACGGGGCATCTAAATTATGCAGCATTTGGCGAATATAGGTAGGTACAAGTCTGACTCATTGCATTCAATATTCCAAAGTACGCCAGTAAAAAGCTCCTGAAACCTAATCCAGGTTTAAAATACTACAACGAACGTGATTCAATGTTTACAACAACCTGAATATTTCGGTTCGAAAGAGTACGTGTGAATTCACTAAAACATACACAATCCGATAAGCATGTCAATAGTTCTAAGATGCATATTTCAATGCTTTATTTAAAACAAACATCCACATTTTCACATAAACGGTTCGCTAATTTCGTAATAGCTGTTTAATTTCAATACGGTTTCGCAGTTCACGGAGTCTGATTTCTTTTATTTTAGTAAACTAAGTGTATACATAATATAGAATTGGTTGTAGTAAACACACATCAAATCTGTCAAAATATCTAGATTTATAATATGTTCAATTGATAATAAGCGGTCAACTTGCGTTGGAGCGCGCTGCTTGTTTAAAAGACCTGAAAAAAAATGTATGTAGTTGTAAACGCGCGTTTTAAGACCCATCTATCACGGGGAATGTTCTGAAAAATTGTTTGGTTTAGGTACTGCCTGCAGCTGATTTTCTTCACCGCATCACACGTAACCGATTGCAATTTCATCCTCATCATAAACTCGATTTGAGTTGCGGGTATCCATGAGCGGTGATGACTGCTTACCATCAGGCATCACATTTGCTGGTATGCTGCTTCTTGCATAAAAAAAGAAAAGCGCTCGTTGCATGTGTAAGTCCTGAATAAAACCTTATGTAGTTGTAAACGATACTTCAGCGTTCAGCGCGCGTTATCAAAACGCGCGCTGAACGCTTGTCATCTCTAACATGTCATAGAGAACATACTCTAATTAACTCTATGCATTAGACACTTAAGTAGATTGATGTATGGCCATCGGCCGACAGTGATCAGCTTGAGCTCTCATTTTCCATTCCCAGCAGATTCTGAACAGTCAGATGAGGATGAGGTGTTGGTAAACGCATATTATAATAATATAAGGCTTATTAATCCTCACAAACATCTAATTGACAATAATTGGTAGTCATTCATCTAATTAATTAACATGTATAAGACACTAATCTTCGTAGTGAAATCATAGATTTAAAACGAAAATACAATTTCAGTAAGTTTACTAAAATTATTATACTTATTCTGAATTATTATATAATTATTATACCTACTATTCTTGCTAGTATCTAAAATAAAACAGTGTTAAATAGTAGGAGAGATTAAGGAGTTAAGACGTAACTTGACACACTATAATATTCTCATTGTATAGGTTTTTGAATTACGACAATTGTTGTCATTAAAATACATGACGTGCGTTTAACTAACAATTAAATTCTCTTACTAGTTTTGGCATGGCTTAATTTATATTTAAGTTGGGATTCCCTCTATATTCGAATTCAACGGGACAGTCAATGATTGATAACGGATTACTCACTTCTTGGGCTCGTTGTACAAGTAAGGGCCTCTCTTCGGCTGCACGTGGGGCTCTACGATGATGACTTTCCTATCCTCGTCCTCTTCCATCGCGTTGTCGCCAAGTTCCAACTTCCGCACAACGTTTTCGAATGTCAACCTAGACAAAAATACACTCATTATTGAACTAGCAACATCGGACGACAACATGAAATATTACCGATATTGAGAGATTTGTAGATCAGATTATTTGGAGAATAGTAGTTAGCTTTGTTTATCATATAACTAGCGCCCGCCCTGGCTTCGTACGGGTGCAATACTATATTATGCATAATAATAAGCACATAAACCTTTGGGCCAGGCGGACAACAAAATCAACTTTGTTTTACGTAGCGATGGGTTTTAGTGTAGGTATAAATTTGGTGTTGAAAACAATATGTACGTACACACAATGACGAGCTTGTAGGTATTTACATCCGACGCTTTTAAAGTGTACTTTAAGTACGTGACGTTTGGTAAAACCCTCATGGGTTCCTATCAACATGGAACTTTGCTAAGTCGAATAAGCTTTTCCTAAAATCTATGACTAAGGTTCTAACTATGACCATATTTGTGTTTTCTCAAACACAAACATTAACCACGGTTTAGTTAGAATATATAAATAACATTGTATAAGATTAACTAAAGTAAATGTACACAAGCAAGATATTATCATATAAAACAAGCTTATTAAATTAGAAACATAGTTTTTTATATAGACAAAGTCTTTTAGCAGTGCACTAGCTAGATAAAATACAACATTTACTAGTAAATTTTTGTTTATCAAAGAATCTCGCAAGTCGATACGGAATACACATTCGTAAAAAAGTCCAGAAAAGCACCAAAAAATTGAGTTGTAGCGTTATTATGTAGTAGAAAAGAGAGTTCTACATCAAGATGCTTTTAACTACATTTAATGACAAAAATGGCAAGGAGTAACAGTGCTAGTGACAAACAAAAAAAAAGAATAAAGAAAAATTTCGTTTTAGTTTCTTCTGTTAGTAGTTCACTATCGCTTTGTCCTTTCAGAGCGAATCTACTCGTACTAAGAAGAATCTAGACGACTAGCCATAGCGACTCATAGCGCTCTAGGCCATTTTTTTTGTGTTACACGTCCGCATTGTGCTTTTGCACTGTCACGAAACAAATTAGGACGTATGTATGTGCGCAATTGGTCTTTGCTTTGGGAATACCAATTGCCAAATTAGACTATCCAACGTGCAATGCTTGGTGGGACTAGAGCGTATCTCAATTGAGTACTAATTTTAGAGAAGAGAAAAAAAATGGTAGGTACAGTATAATATAATGAGCAAAAAAAAATTTAAGACAAAATAGTAATATTACAAAGGTTTGACGCCAGGCGTGCGTGAACAAGCGACGAAAGTACATCTATTGGACCTAAATTATAATTCATAGATACCCAAGTTATAGACTGATAATGATTTTTTAATGATACGATTCAATAAAACAATTACTACACTACGTCACGACAATATCTAAGAGATCGGGTGGCACGGCAGTGTCCCCGCCAAGTATTTATTATTCACAGAAAACTAAATTTAAAAGGCCGCATGCCTTTCCCTTCGCTATCGCTTGAGACAATAAATATGTATGATCGTGATCATTCAAGGCAAAGCAGTGATTTCGTGATAAGGTTTCATGATAGGTCTCCCTTTTTGATTGTCGTTTGAAAGCCAAAGAAGCCTTACAAGGATTACTTCCAACTTAAGCGAGACGTCAAGTACGGCCACTAAGTAATTACTAGCCATATTCGAATATCTTGACTCAAATTACTTCACTAAGGCGAATCCATATTTGTAGTTTCCCGACTACATACAATTGCTACACAGAATTTATAAAATGCACATTAGTGTGAATGAATCATCTCAAGTTTATTAGGCTTTCCTTATGTGGAGAGAAAAATAAAAAATGTAAAGAATGGAATGCCACCGCCATGCCGGCATAACACTAAACCCGGCTATCGATACAGCACTCACCACGAGCTCCGGAGACCCTACTCGCCGACAGAAACACGTCCCAGAGGTCATTTGGCTGCGGTATTCTATAGGCTGATGGTCCTTCCCCGGACGGGCGGCTTAATTCGAGCGAAGATTCGCTACGCCCACGCCCTACCTCTCTTAAAAATAACTTAAAAATAGTAAATAACTGCTTTAGATAAACTTACCGGAATGGTCTGACAAGCTTGCGTGGGTCATCGGTCTGAACCTTGATCTCGTAGCCGGGGAAACTGTTCCTAAGGTGTTCCATGTCCAGGAAAGTGTCGTTGAAGTCTAGGGTCGGGATTTCGTTAGGCATCCTGTACGAAAAAATATACATTTAAAAATGCATCCTTAATATAACATTTAACATAGAATCTAGAAATCCTAGTCCAAAGTTGAATTAGAAAATATTTTTTTACTACACCTTCATGCTGTGAAGGCTTCACAGCTTGAGACAGATTACATAAGAAATAATGCTCTTAGTTCTTAGTGGACTCATAAGAAACCCATGCCATGGGAAGTAAATAGGCGGTGATTTGTATTATTTTCCGTCACGGCAAGGAAAAAATATTAATGCTTATATATAAATATAAACATTATTAATATCTTTATTTTCTCAGTATCTTAAATATCAGAATTTCTATAACAACTAATGTTTACTTATGATAAGCAAAATGAATGAGTCAAGTTCGAGAATAGCAAACATTGCATATTTCAGTGAAAAAATTTCATATTGCAGATTTTAGGAATGACTAGTTCAAATTTTGCATTACTCATTCGGACAGGTAATTGTTGTAGAGGAAATTTGTAATTTGAGTTTCGGATGAAGATCTAGGCTGACTATGACTAATCATTACAGTGCAGTATCAGTAGTGATTGGCATATCTAGAGATTTATAGATTTTGTAATCTATATCGTTATACAAGTCAATGAGCCAGTTGTAGAACGACAGATTTACTTTCTTGCTGATATCGTGTCTAGTGATACGAGGAATTCATTCAAGGTCTATGTCCATGTAGCGTGAGTTAGGAATGACAGAGCGAATAGACGACCCGACTTAACCTGATTTTTCACGGGCTGAGATATCTCATCTCATCGTCAACATCCTCACGAGATAGAAAGACTCGCTAACCGGTCGGCCAGTTTAGTTGGTCCAAGAGCTTGTTGAGGTGTTTTGATAATCATCAACCAGCAGACGTCCAATGCTAGGTATAGGCCTTGGCGATTGTTATTTGAGAAGGTTTGCCATTATCACCACGTTTGGCATGTTAAGATGTTTGAACCCGAATTTGAACACATCAGGCGTAGGGAAGCCATTATTTATTTATTTATTTAATCTTTATTGCACAAGGAAAGTACAAATGGCGGACTTAATGCCGTGTGGCATTCTCTACCAGTCAACCATTGGGCGAGCCAGAAATCTATAAAGTGGTGCGGTAATAGGCTTTCTAACAACATTATGTCGAGCTACTATAAAAAAAACATCTTTCTTCGGGATCGTTTGTGTACGTATGTACTGACCTGGTGTAATGCGCCTGTCCTGGGTCTCCGTACCCCAGCACGATGTCGTGGAGCCACTCCGGCACCACACACTCAGTGTTCATCAGCTCTCTTATAGTTTCCAGGACCGCTTTGAAGTTGTTCTCTTTGGGTTTACGTCGCATCACTATGTTGAATGTCTCGTACACGTCCTGCATATAAATAGGGAGAATAAGGGTGTTTTACATGTAAAATGACAAGCAGTCGTTTTATTTCTAAATGAATATGATGATATCCAAGGTGGCTTTGTCATCATCACCGGCTGTTGAGGCAGCTGAACGTTCACCTCCAGACATAAAGCAGAGCCCAAAAGCGGGTCTTTAAACAGTCAAGAGTAGTTAGATTGTACTTGTACTACTTTAATTATGTGATCCCCCTTAGGGGGGTCTGCCGGGCCTGTGAACGGGCTGCGCTGATGGTGTCGTGAAGGCCATATTTTTCAGGACTCGACACCACCCCGTGGCACCTGACGGAGGGGCCTGGGTTTTAGACGGTATTCCCTACCTCATATCCATGGCAAGGCAGTGTGCCGAACTGCCTTTCCTGAGGGCGGTAAGACCTACATACCCCGTCACTTACACCGATGACGGGGATGCGCAAACTAACTTAACTAAGGGATATATTCGTGTAATCTTTCTGTACAACAAAGTATATAGATAGATAGATATCTATCTACCAAATGATCCATACCCTTTGGAATCTTAATAAATTGTTCACAATTTACATAACAAACCGTCTATATCATTATGGATTTCACGGCATTATCCCATAATTATAAGTTATTGTTTGAGCAAAATAGCACCTTTGTTTAATAGACGATTTACCCAAGTATAGGTAAGCATTGTAGGTAACCGTACAACTACTGTTGTTTAAGTATAATATCCGTAAGTACTTCCAGCCCCGTTTAACAGACCCAAGACTATAAGGAAGGGAACACGTGTGCTGGAAGAGAGTTCTACGGCCTAATAGTACGATAGAAGTAAGAGTTACTGTGAATTTCGACGACATTGGCCAATCTATGCCATTAGAATAGAAGTTCTGATTCGAATCGTATCGGCGTCGCATTAGATTATGAGAGCGTGCCAGTGCACGAAACAACTGAATTTTTTGTTCATACGAAAACAAAAAACACGGGTCAAATATTTTCATTAGGAGAATCAGTATAAAAAATTATAATGATATCTTTAAAACTCACGAAGTATTAAGCTTTTTGTGTACCCTCGTTCTCCCCGCGCGAGCGTGGTTACCGAAAAAGGTGCTGTGTTCACGTTCATTGTTAATGCGATTGATTAAAATTTAAAATGGTATAAAAACTGGCTACATCAGCCGCAGAACTGATAACCGTTGGGGTAAACGAGTTCTGGAGTCGATGCCGCTGCTCAGCAAATGTAAAGTGTAGGACGCTCTCAGGCTAGGTGGACTGACGATGTGTGCAGGATGGCTGGCAAGTGATGTGATCTGATGCAAGAGGCTCAGGATCTATCAAAGTGGTGAACAATAGGCCTGTTGCCGTAAAAAATGTAATTAGTTCGTCTTTTAGATTGTTCAAAAATAAAAGACATGTATTTTTTCATTTGTAAATTAAATAGACCAAAAATGACAAAGATATAGCCCGTTAAAATTACGCGCGACGTCAAAGAGTGGGAGTTTTTTCGCCACTGAGTGATGTCAAAGACCCTACATTTTGATGCCTTGTATCTTTGTTATTTTCTATTTAAATGAAAAAAGGAAAAATACGTGTCCAATATGTTTTTATAATCTAAAATACGGACTAAATAAAATGTAATTGGGATGCTTCCAGGGTCAAAACCTGGAAGCATCCCTATTGGAGAGGCTTATGTTTATTACTGGACTGCGAAAGGCTGATTGTACAGTATGGTTCAAAAACGTGTGCGTGTCGTCATCGCACCGACACATACTTGTAAAGATTTATGTTACGACTGTCATTTTATAGAGCACGTATTTTGGCAAACTAACAAAAAAGTTGACTCTATCTATCACGCTTGACTGTATAAATTCCATAATTTTAAATCCAGATTAGGCGAATCTCATTCAAGTTTAACTCCTGAACAACGGTGTAACCTAATGAGCGTTATCGTGACGTCAGCCAGACCACCCACTGTTGCCAATACGTCCTTGTTACTTGTGATTAATAAGCAGAGTTTTAGCGATTGTAAATCTAACCTATCAAGTTTTCATGGGCGGTATGCGATTACTAGTCGCTTGTTAACGATTTCGCGGTATTTCCTAAAGTTTAGATTAAATGAGCGTTTTGTGGCCAGCATAATAATGTGACAACTTATTTTTAACAAGATTTGAAGTTAAGAAACCTGCGCTGGAGGAAATCCCTTTAAGCATTCACGCAATTCGGAGTATGTGGGACTTAAGGCACCCTTGGAAACGGAACCCCTTTTTTTTTCTTTTTAACCGGAGGGAATGCCTTTACGCATACCACGCCACTCGGGGGAGCAGCGGGCTATGTGGGACTCATCACCGCCTCGGAATGATGGAAGTGAGGCGGGAAATACCCACTAAAAACTCCGGTCCCTTCTGCAAAGCGCCCCAAAGATGGTGCTGTGGGTCCTAAAAATATGTCCTCCACGACAGAGGAAACGGAACCCCTGCTTCAAGACAGGCTCGGATCTACCGTTGTAAGCACGATGAGTATGCCCACAACCTTAATAGACTTGTGACGTCGAATTTTTCACAAGCTGATAGTACTTGCGCTGACTTTAGTAGTTTATTTTTACTTTGAAACAAAGGAAACCTTTTTTTCTAGAGGAAAATGCATTAGGCAATATGTATCTTAACAAGTAGATCCTGTGCAATGGTGCAGTGGTTGACGTTTCCCTGAGGATGCTTATGGGCATTATTCTTCTTTTTTTTGTGGGTATTCCCTGCCTCCCATCTTGAAGAAGGGTCAGTCCCACATACCTCCCTCCCCGGGTGACGGGATGCCTAAATGCATTTTCCCCGGCAAAAAAAGGTGTGCCCACACCTTTGTTGGGCGCTGGATCCGCGCCTGTCTTTTCTTTCCTGCCTCAAAGAAGGCAGGAAAGAAAAGCCCCACTAAGAACTCAAGCCCCTTTATCAATCGCATTGGAGGACCTAGGAACTTCCGCGATACCTTTTTAACCGACTTCGAAAAAAGGAGGAGGTTCTCAATTCGTCTCTATGTATAATATTTTTTTTTTATGTATGTTCAGCGATATTTCCGTCAATTATGGATGGATTTCAAAAATTTTTCGACAGTTCGACAGAAGACACTTCCGAGGTGGTCCCATTATCACCAAGTAAGGATCTGATGATGGGATCCTGGAGAAATTGAGGGCAACAACCGAAAATTGTATGCTCATATGGTGTTTTTGTTACGTAATCATATTTTACTCAGGTATATGCTTCCGGGCGACAACATCTGGTGCTGATGATGAAGCCACAGAACTCCTTAACGGTTAGGAGTTAGGGGACAGTACTGACATTGGTCGATATTAAACTAGGTAGTAGTATGTACTTATGCAGGGCTAATAGGGCAGGTGATTTGGTAAGTGATATGCTTGATTCTAGATCGCAAAGTCTTCACTTGACTTAAAGCAAAATTTTTCATTCCTAAGTAAAACTCTTAAGGACATTAATTAGCCTTTATTCAAGGTCACAGCACATTAACGCAACTAAAAACAGAGAAATAAAATTATTTAAAAAAAAAAAATTAAACCGACTTCAAAAAAAACGCAAACGACCAAAACTAAAAAGCGATAAATAACGTAAGTAATTCTATCCTTAATACATAATCATTTAAATATTACAATTATCACTTATTTTTGAAGTCGGTGCCAGCCAAACATATCTAGGTATATTGTCGTGTGGATATGCCGGCCTCGCGCGTCATACAACAACAGTCTACGTTAGGTACCGAGAGGTTGGCACCGACTTCAAAAATAAGTGATAATTGTAATATTTAAATGATTATGTATTAAGGATAGAATTACTTACGTTATTTATCGCTTTTTAGTTTTGGTCGTTTGCGTTTTTTTTGAAGTCGGTTTAATTTTTTTTTTTAGGCCTAGGTTTGCGTCTCGTCACACCATCCGTGTTACAGTTAATTGAACAATAAATCGATCTACATATATTGTACAATATCTAGAATGTAAGAATATACTCAGAATCGAGAATAGACATGATATAACTTCTGTCTTAGTCGTAATCTTGTGCGATCATAGACTTAGTGGTATGCGCATAAAAATACTCGTACATTTAACGAATTCTTACATTACACAAAGTCACGCCTTTCTCACAGGGGTAGGCAGAGACCACGCCCTTCCATTTGCTACGATTTTGGCACACAACTTTTGTTTCGTCCACATTCATCAATCTCTTCATAAATGCTCGTCGGTTTAGGGTATTTAGTATTTTACCTTTTTTAAGGACACTCGCTATTTACAAATAGGTACGTACTACGAAACTAAAACTTTAGAAAGTGTTTTAAGATGCATACCTCATTTCCCTTGCTAGCGCGGTCCAAATCCAATCTATACTGATTAGGGTCCAACAGAAGGCGGAATGTTCTGGAATCGCCGTCGAGTTCGGGCTTGGGCTCCGGGCCTTCCTCGATGACGCGGCCGGACGCGTCCAACATGCCCTCTACCTCACAGCCCCTCACGTAGATGATGCCTGCTTGGTCTACCATGCTCTTCCTGTAGTCATATTTGGTACCTGCGATGGAAATTCATATTTCATAAATCATACTCTTAATTCATTGACCGCTGAAAAATGAGACATTATAAATTCTATTGCTTGTAATCCATACTAATATTATAAATGAGAAAGTGTGTCTGTCTTGTCTGTATGTTTGTCTTTCTTTCACAGCAAAACGGAGCGACAAAGTTGTAATTTTTTAAGTGGATGATTGATGGAAGATTTCTTGCCCCTTTCTAACCCCCCACTTCCCTAAAATGGGGGGTGGAAGTTTGTAAGGAGCATTCACCCCAAATTTAACGCGAGCGAAGCCGCGGGCAAAAGCTAGTTAAGTATAGGTACCCATATAAGCGTCACGGGGCGTTCAAAGCGTTAACCCTTTTGAAAGGTAACAGACGCCTATCTCAATAGATAGGCAGTTGACCACTGTCCATACATTGAACTCGTGAGATGCTCCTTCACACTTCGCTTAAAGATACTATAGGAAAAAATACCCTACAGCTTTAGAGAACTTTACCCCTACGTATATTAATTAAGCTGTCTCGCTAATAATCACAAAATATTATGTCAAAATGTTTATCCTTAAAACGTTAATTTACGTTAGTGGTGTCAAAATTTGTATAGTTACGTAAATCTAAACTTAAATAGTCAAGACAATTTGCATAAGGACCATGAATTCTTGGAATCAATTTATGGAACTTGTCACATTATGTGCCTTTGGTGTAATAATGTCACGACTAAATTATTTAAATTAGGTGTTTGTTTACATACGTTTCAATATCTTATGCTCGGATAAAAATCGAGTATAAAATATAAGGTAACACCTTGGGACCTATATAATAATAGACCTAAAATATATTTCTCATGAATAACGCCTAGACGATTTATAAGTCTTGTGCTTGTTTCAAGTTTATGGTAATAAATTTATTTTGAGGTTGAGTAAAAACAGTTACCACAAAACAATACTGAGCCAGGTCTAGACAGAAAGATTGCTAATATAAAAGACAGACTAATTACATCTTTTACAACAACAAGCCAATTGGAGAGGCTTATGTCCCGCAGTGGACAGCGAGGGCTGATGGTTACCAACATCCTCCGGTTCCCACCACCATTAAGCCTGCAATGTGTGTAGTTAAACCGTTTCTCACCTATCCCCTGCGTGGGCCGCACGTGACGTGGGCAGACGTCGTGCTTGCGCAGGCTCTCCCACTTGTGCTTGATCTCGCTGCGCACGCTCAGCGACCTTACCAGTGTCCTCTGGTTCCTGGCATATCAGACCTGCAATGTATACCGTTTCTCACCTATCCCCTGCGTGGGCCGCACGGTGACCAAGAAGCAGACGTCGTGCTTGCGCAGGCTCTCCCACTCGTGCTTGATCTCGGAGCGCACGCTCAGCGTGACGGCCACGTCGGCGCGCACGCGCGACGGCGCCTTCTCGCCGATGTTGGGCTTCGCCACCTCCACCACGGCGAAGCTCTTCACCGGGTGCGCCATGCGCGCCCACCCGCCGAAGTATACACTGCCGTCTTCTGCGCGCCTGTTAGAATATATTTTTTTAGTACCACGGCATAATAACGGTCTGTTCTCAACTGCTTGAAGCAGTCCGTGTATGGTCGATAGAGAGCTACGATAGAGAGCGCTCATACAGAAAACACCGGTTCACTCCCGCCTTGAACATCTTTCGGGGAACAAGGAGCCGGATAAAATTGATTGAATCAATAGGCGTTTCGATTTGTTTCTTGACAAAAAATCTGTGACATTTTCATTCAATTCGAGCCTTGGTTGCCTAAATTTAATGCCCATTTTTACCACAGCTTCCTTTGTTAAGAACCATGTGCGAAATTACATGTGCCATGTGCTAAATGCACGAAATTTTTATGACGCGTGTTGACGTTGCCTAAATGTGTAAATTAATTAATACATTTGCTATGTAGGTACGTAGGTAATTAGTAGTACTAAATATTATTCTCCATGCGTTATTGCGTAATTAGCTTCCTACCCGTTCCTTCCTTCCTCTGTCGTCAGAACTGTTATTTTTATCTAAGTATGGAATTATTACTTCAATAGCAATGGTCGGAAGGGAAAACACCTCGAGGGACTATGCGTTCAATTAAGTCTGCGTATGTATATTTGTAGGTATGTGATCCATTCGATGTGGTCTAACCCTGTTTCATTCCCCATAGTAGGCGGTCCACATGCGTCACAAAGATGTAAGATGGGGCAGGAAGGTCCTGGAATGGAGACAGTGAAACGTGGGCCGAAAAACTACTAAGTCCATAAAACGTAAATTACAGCTTATTCAAGTCCTATTAGAAGTTTTACTGACAGCTGTCATTATAATCATGTTATATTTCATGGACAGTAGTTGGATCGACAACCTGGTTAAGTTAGCAAGGTAAATTGACGTGGAATGCAAAAGACCGATTAAGATGGCGCTCTAAAGCTTGAGAAGAAGATGTCGTAATATGGAAGTCAGGTTACATTACTTGCAGTGTACCAAGACAAAAGGTTAATATTTTGGACCACGATACTACGAGAGAGTTTAAATTTTAAAGTCAATGTAGTTAGATCTATTTTGTCATAAAATACACTATTAAAACAGGTCGCTTGGCATTTTTATTTAATTTTCTATGGACTAGTCGACATCAAGGACGTCATTACAAGATAAGATTAAAACTTACCATGGCGCCAATCTGTACACAGCATCTTCTATATCTTGACGTATTTCATCTGAAACAAAATTAAGGTTAGCCAAATATAATAAATGTTTGGAAAATTTTGTCATATGTACTTTTATTCTGGACTAGCCCGCGATTTCGTCCAAATGATGTTAATTACTTCGATTGCTCTTTCA
This sequence comes from Conogethes punctiferalis, assembly GCA_031163375.1. NCBI lineage: Eukaryota > Metazoa > Arthropoda > Insecta > Lepidoptera > Crambidae > Conogethes > Conogethes punctiferalis. Next base: position 7,425,895 of record CM062093.1, read on the forward strand.
CTATAATTCAGCTTGTTTATGCAAGGGACAATGCAATATAATCGTCACTCAAGTCATTTAAGATACTGAGAAATGTTAATAATTGCTTAAATACAAATTCATCGCTGTTGTTAATGGCCCTTGCAATCTATCACGAATACCATAAAAAAGTTACAATTCTATTCATTGTAAAAGACCAAACGATAAGTGCGTTTCCTATTAACTACTGTTAACTTAGACTTTTCAGATAAATACTGAAATAGTACTAGTATTGTGTAGCTGATTGTCCAATGTACGTGTGTCATATTCGTTGCTATAGTAAGTCGATACAATAGGAAAGCTAAGAACAAGGTTATGCAAATCGAACAATGGTCTATAAAGATCTATGTAACCATACATAATGCGGGAAGGTGCGGTATGTACGGCGCCGGCTTCCAATTCCAACTATGTCTAGCTAGACGAGCTCGTGTGGTAACCAAACACTGGCTAGCAAGCAAATTGACTCAACACTTTGGTATTCGTTTTTGTATAACAATGCAGACACACCCACACGTACCTATCAATTTATAGTTTAGTTTACTCTTATTTAAAATATACGCATAATGAACAATTATATTGATAAAGATCCTAACTCAAGGTCAACATCAGAACAATTCATTCACACTAAGAGTTTATTGGTTAATTAATATATTAATAACTGTCGCATGTCATTGATAAGATAACATCTCGTAAAGACGCATCGTTTGTTGTTGTTTACTACGTGTACTGCAGAGTTCTATCAAGTGGTAGACGTAGCTATTTATAGCGCTGTCTATAAATAGATAAGGCGGTTCACGCACTGCAACGCGCGTCGTCGCGCAGCGTGAGGGCGCAGATTTTACTATCGTATGCAAAAATTTTAATTTGTATAGAAAACACGCCTAGGACAACAACGGGAGCGCTGGGCGTATCGCGTAGTATCACACCGGTCTGCAGTCTCGCGCGCGATTCTATACTTTAAAGACGTTTACACAAGGGATTTCGACGTCTCTCTCTCGATCTGCTACCCCGGGCGGAGAAGCAGATTACACCGTTAAGTAAGGCAGATCTGCGCCTCCGTCACCGCGCGCGCATCTGTTATACCGCGCGTCGTGGCGGTACGCATCCTCTAGTGGATGAGGCGCCTAAGAAGCAATGGGCTGTATCGTAAATTCTTAAAATAGCCTAAATAGATACATTATAGCGGTACTGTATATAGTATGTATGTATAAAATTATTATCTTAACAATAATAATTACTCACATGTACTCTCCAGACGGAACAGATTAAAGTTCCTCAGTAAATAATCATGAAGCGTGAGGAATTGCAGGTTCAATTTCGGAAGGGCCAAACAGTTCTCTCCGCTATATATTTCTGTGGGGACCACATTTTCGTCCCAAATGACGTCCTCCGTAGGATATAGGGGCATGGAGTTGAGTTCTTCCAGTTGGGATATGCGCTTTTCGTGACGGGATATCTGGAGAAAATAGAATTTATTAAGCATTGGGTTGCAGTGAACCGCTGATAAAAAATATGATATAACTCAAATAATATTGACATTGCGTCCCATTTCTTCAGCATCTAATAGCGTAACAGTACCGCAATCTCTTAATAAAATACAGTCTGGCATTGTCCAGAATCTTTCATGGGATACATAACGTATTTGTCATTTCATGCAATACTATAGAATTTTCTTTCTAAATGACTACGATGATGGCCAGGGCGGCCTTGTCATCATCACCGGACTGTTGGGAGAGCGGCTCTCACCCCTTAATAATACTATAGGTACTCTCCAGGTCAGTCCCTGGAGAACTTCGTATTGACACAAAACAAAATTTAAGTCTACAGGCAGAATAATTGACTATTTGCTTTTTGAAATTGATTTCGACGAAATTACCGAATAATACTATACCTACCTTTTTAACACGGACATGACATTGTAGCCGAATTAACTTATCTTTATTTGTCTGATAATGCATTATGATAAACTACAAGCAGCTAAAGCAAATTTTTCGCAGGAAAAAGATGACCTGTATTTGCAGTATGCTTATCTTTTAATCTCTAACATACATACATCAGAAATTCTAAATTCTTTTATAAGATTTTTTCCTGTGGTCATAGAAACGAGAGGTAAATCTTTGAAATAGTGGTTATTAGAAATTATGGTATGTAGGTATTTAATTTAAATTGGTATAGCTTACAAGATAAAAAGTAACTATAGGCTATAGCCTCTTGCCTCTTGATAAAGTCGAAGTAGTCTCTTCGTCCTAGGTAATTAACCAGATTTCTTATATGGCCTAAATAGCTACTAATAGATAATAGTTTCTATCAATGACTCCTTGGCATCAGAAAATGTAGTGACACTGCTGTGATATTGCGTCAGGCTCAGGACAATGGCAAATTGACGAAGCTTATCCTTTATTATAACAAATTGTCAACTTACTAGTAATTCTTTGAGGAATTCCTTGTCCAATCGGTGCCACGCAGCCTCCGCTTCTTTGCCTTCAGAGGGCACAAGATTGAGATACGTAGCAATAGCCCGCAAGGCTTGCTCACTGAAACAAAACAACCTGTTAATCATACTGTTTAACAAGTTATTGTGGAATATACATTATTTAATATCACTCGTTTGCATACCATAATGCCATACAGTTCTTTGCATTGCTTCACCAAAAAGGAAAAACGCAATCTATAATGAAAACGGGAACCACAACATTAGATTTCAGTCGACACCCAAACTGTACACTTCAGTCACATAAGTTACCCCCACAATTAATTGATATTAGGTACGAGTTTATGAGTATCCTTATGTTAATAAAATTGGAAATTACTATTTTGAGCTCACCTAAGATTTCCAAAATGTTTCTGGAGTGACTCTCTGGTATCGACACTAGCGACATTTGCCAGAGCAAACAGCCGCAAATCGGGAAACTTAGCGAATGCCGCTTTCTGAAATATGAAAGATTATTCACTTATGCTTGTATAACACAATTATTGAAGTTTGACAAACTGCATGTCCCAGATGATGCAGGCGTTCATAGCCTACGTGCCGGTATGGCCGGTAACTACTTACCATCAGGCTGATCGGTAGCCATACTGTCACCAAATATGTTATAATAAAAAAAACATATCAGTCTATTATAGAACAAAGTATATATTGGCGAATTCCTTTTTAAGTAAAATTAAAAGAGACAGACTTGGAAAGTTTGGAGACATTCTAAGTTTATATTGTCTTAACTAAAGGTACATTATTACGAAATTGGTAGTTAATTTAGATACTCAGATTCACTCTTACCTGAAGCGAAGTTATTCTTGAGTAATGCTGCAGTGTCATGTCGCGATCAGTCATCGGATCTCCCGACTCGTCGCTGATTTCGAAGCGAGCATAGAACTTCAACATTTGCAGGAGCTAGAACAAAAAAAAAGAAAAAACATTAGCTTCTGAAAAAACATTAGTAAAGTAGTGGACCTAACTCTGAAAATACTTTCACTTTTACAATTTTATTTAATAACACTCTTCGGGTATTTAAGATTATTATATGTATTGATTGTTGCGCCGTAACTATAACAGATAGACATAATATTCTGTCGCAAAATTTTGTAGATAATTATTATGTTTAAGCCCACGCGATTTAAGAAAGCTTTTTGTTAAATTTTTTCACACCTTGAGTTACATTATTGAAGTTTAATGTTATAGCGTTTGTTCACCGGAGATAGTGTAGTTTTCAAACAGTGAAAGAATTTATTGAAACCGGCCCAGTAGTTTCGGAGCCTATTTAATGCAAACAATTCTTTCCTCTTCATATAATTAGTGTAGATAGGTTAACAAAAGAAGTACATACATAATCACGACGTACCTACATCTACACCACGATCTACACTAATATTATAAAGAGGAAAGATTTGTACCTATTTTTGTATGTTTGTAATGAATAGGCTCTACAAGTACTGGGCCGATTTAAAAAAATCTTTCACCAATAGAATGCTAAATTCTTCCAATTTCACATAGAATACATTTTGAAAAAAATTAGGGATCCTTGTTAAAATTTGAACAATATAATTGTCTACTCCGTGCGAAGCCGGGACGGGCTGCTAGTAAGGTATAAAACATTGCTCGCAACACACTCCGTTAAAATCAAATAAATGAGCTAATAAAACGTGTTTTAAGCTGCGGTGACAACACAATTACTATTATTTCTACTAAAAATTATTAGCATTAGAATTTTAAGGAGATCAGTAATTATCGTTTATTCTCAACGAGTCACACTGGACCGTGACATTACACTACTGTTTAGGAGGTGGACATCAAAAAAGCAAAAGAAGCATCGAACGTGACAACTTACACGCAAGCCAAGTTTATATCTTTGTCAGATATGGTGATGTAATGTGGGCTTCATATTTTGTTGAAGAATATTAAATGTCAAACACGATCCATTCAAATAATTCAAAGTACAGATGGCCACTCATCAACCAGTAGGTTAACAGTAGTTAACTGTCAAACTCCCAATCTAGAATTTGAACTCGATGCATAGGACACTTGGTTGATAATAATTGTTTGGGGAAATTAGACAGAATCTGTCAAAAGGTTGATGTGTGGCCGTGTGTACGAGGTTAATAAGTGTTTAACCGACTTCAAAAAAGGAAGAGATTCTCAATTCGACTGATTTTTTTTGTATGTCTGATATCACACACTCCGACAATCTCCGAGAATTGTGAACTATTTTGGAAAATTCTTTTTTCGAAAGGGTAGGTAGGTATCGGTTGTTCCCATTGTCGGTTCTTGTTTGCAAAAAAAAATTATTCAAGCAGATGTTTGATTAACAACATTTTTAAAAAATATACACATGTAAATGTAAATTTCACCAAAGGCCGCCATTTCGAGGGAATTCACTTGTTTGCGAGTAAATCGACGTAGTAAGGGAAATTAACTTGCACATTTAGATAACTTCTGGATGTAGTAGCTCGCAAGTAAGTAGGTATTCACTGATTAATATGTATTTATAAACAGCCAAAAAAATCTGGCTTCTAGCGGGACTTGCGTTCCGTCACCTAAAGACGACCTATTATTGAACACTGAAATGATGCGGACGAATGTCCTTTAAGAGCGGAAGGAAACAATATTATTTATATTCATTAAGGAATAATATGATTCACGGGCTTCCTTAGTGGAATGAGAGAAATATTATGTTTACATTAGAAACATACGGTTTGAATGAGTATATTACAACATTGCCTGTGGCCCCGTGAAACAGTCTGCCTTTAGCAACGCCAGCGCGCGGTCGCGCCCCGCGAAAAATGCAAAAACGAACTATGTACTATACTTTCGTTCGTAGACATGTATTGTAAATGTATCAAGTGTAGTGACGACTGATTTTGAAATTGGATGAAAATCAGTTAAAGTGTATAAAGTGACTCTTAGAATTTATTCCAAATAGAAATAACAATGTGGAAATTTATAATAGTATTGTCTCTAGTCATGGGGTTGGCAACTCCTAGTTTACGACAATGTTGCCCGGAGGGTACAGCCGTCTTGAAAAGAATGAACGCTTGTTGGGACCCGAAACTTAACAAAACTTCTCCAATAACGGCGATAACTTGTAAAATTAAAAGAAAATTTCCAGAATATACTTTAAACAGCAACGAAGAGTTAGTGCTTAGTATCTACAACAACAATAATATCACACTAGGACATGACAAGTAAATATTTAATACTTTTTACTTTATAAATACACAAGCTGGTGCATGTGACTTTGCCCGCGTGAATAGCGGTGATAAGTAGGCCTATATGTTGCTATTAGTATACATATCTCAATGTAGATCAGCTTTATAAAAATCATGATTATTGACCTATTTGTTAACAAACATCTATCCAGCCATCCATACATCTAAACAAACTTTTGTATTTATTAAATCAATGGGGTTACTACTCCAAATCATACCATACAGTTATTAGTAAATAACGCAAGTTCAAGTTCATCAAGTGTTAATAAAGTACTAAAGTTAGGTTCTGTCTTTTAAGAAATTTAATAAAGCCGAGTTTTGATATTGCCCGCAATTAAGAGAATGAATGAATATTGGTACTCAATAATAGAATACTATATAATATGATAAGGTATTAATGTGCATCTGTTGCACTCTGCATGACCCAAGGGTTGATTGGTAGAGAATGCTCATACATAGCACAAAGTTCGCCTTTTGTACCATTTTGTGCAATAAAGTTTAAATAAATAAGTGTGACTAAAATTGTATAGAACTCGATGAAAGAGCAAATTCGCGTTAAAAATTTTTCATTTGTAATTCTTAACGCATTTTCGTGAATAGGATTTTCTACGCCAGTGATTGATTTCGCACACAATCGGAATAATGTATAATTGTATGTATACGTAACAAACAAACCACAAACATACTTGCAATGTGCATGTATAAAAAAGGTCTTTTTATTTATATGAAAAACCTCGCCAGTGTTCTGATTAGATTCAGTAGTGTCTTTATTTACTCTTTACTCCCCGAGATATATACATATGTAAGTACATAACGCTACAAAGGACACAGTTTTCAATCATTGTAAACAAAAACAAAAATATTTTTTTTTTTATAATTTTCTGATAATATATTATTATGATTGACGATAAGCAAAATACCTAAAGAAGAAGTATTTCGACATGGTTTGTTTCATAATATCGGAATAGCCTTTAGACTTTTATTAAACTGGATGCAAACGGGGGAGCGTTTCAGCCAAGTTCCAACCGAGGCAACTGTATTATAATTTAATTAAAAACCAAATTGGTTCACGCTACTAAAAAATTAAGTAATGCGGATATACCTACTTGTACCTATCGTATTAGATTGTCATATCACTTTTTGTATTTTAGACCTTGTACTACTGACTGCTATAAAGTTGTGTTTGTATATTAAATGCTCTTAAAATTTTTACTACCGTGGCTTAGGAATGACATACATCTTTTTTTTTAAGTTGTTAGAATCCCAATTTGGTTGTAGAAAATTAATTTTGATAACATCTATGATAATGGCCGACATTATTTTTATTTGGCATTGGCTTATTATTTTCATTATTAGGCGAAATAGCGATTTGTTTATGTTATAGGTAAGTATGATGAATGACATAAAGATTTCATCTGTTTTCTAAAATAATAACATAAGTAGTAGGTTTAAGTCGTTACATATATAAAATCATAATATTTTCAAGGATCGCCAAGTCATAATTATATAACAGATAGCTACAATCTCATTAATACCGAAATCACAGGATTTCGGTCACGCCTTCTTTTTTGGCAAAAAGTCTGTTCAGGTTTTGAGAAAGTTACTATCATTACGTGACATTTTATGCCAACACGATTTTCATGCTTAAGCACACAGTACTGAGCTGATAATTATAGTTTCTTTATCTTAATGTTCTATGTTTCTATCTTATAACAAACTATTGTGAAACGTTGGTGTTCTGTTGAAGCCTCGTTGCAAGGGTCCCTGGCTAAAAGAATCTATTAAATGATATGTTATATTTATACATAGTATGTTATGAGGCATTATCAGCCAGCGAGCATTATGTTTGCTGTCATACCTACATGCTTGAATGATCTGATAGTGATGAGAATAAGAATAATTTGTTTGAATAATTCAGGTTATTGGGCTTATCGCTAGTCCGTGAGAGAGTCCAACTTCCCACGTTTTGAAAAACTATAAGGGTTATTGGACCAAAAAATCATAACCCGACAACTCATCATGTAATCACCACTTTCCAACTAATATTATAAATGCGAAAATTTATTTTGATGGATGGATGAATATTTGTTACTCTTATGATTAAACTTTATAGTAATAAAGCTCATACATCATCAGATTGACAAAAAGGCTAGTATTTTAAATATGTCTAATTTTTCTTTCAGATTTTGCATAGGAAATGTAACCACAATAAAAGACTTTGAACTAAAACATGTCACCCAAACGTCAGTGGTCTGTTCCGAAGAAGACACCGCTTCCAAGGAAACGGTGTCGGGATACTGCATGGTCTTATCTGTTGTGTTTCTTCTGATCACTGCTGCCATCTACATGGCGTTACCGCAAATGAGGTGGGTTAAAAAAGTTCTTAAAATTTGTCAGCTGAACAGCAACGGTTTGACAATTTCAGCCGATGTCAACGATATTTTTGGGTTGATTAACTTGTATCACATCGATTTTGGCGATCTAGGGGTTAGAGCCTTCCCCTCCCCTAACAGACCGGTGTTGGTAACATTTAGAAGAATAAAATAGACTTTGGCGTTTCTCCCACTGCACCGCTACGCCGCGTTTCGCGTTTAATCAAGCCAAACCGGTTGCATACAATCTATGCGCGGGAGCAGATTCTGCCAAACCTGGCGCGCTGGCGCGGTGTAGTGTGATGTGATAGTAGTCTTAAAAATTGTCAGAAAGCCTTTTTAACTGACTTAAAAAAAAAGGAGGAAGTTCTCAATTCGACTGTTTTTTTTGTTGTTGTATGTTTGTAACCACATAGGTATGTGGTTACAAACAAATCACGATCTCCGAGAATAATTCTCACAGTTATTGTGAACCGATTTAAAAAAAATTTTTTTTTTGTTTGATAGGATAAGATAGGTACCTACTTTCGTGTTGGTCCCATTGTAAGCATATTGAAGTCGGTTTTTTTTGCTATAAAATGCTGTTATTTTATACCACAGTCATAGATTTACAAGACTACAGTATAACATCTGAATTTATTTTCAGGGATTTGCAAGGAAAGAGTATCATCTGTTTTTGCTGTACATTTGCATTGGGACTTGGCATAATGGCTATCATGAAACTAACAACATACACTGACATGACATTGTGTGCCATACGAGGTAAATTTATAAAATTTTACAAAGACTAATTGTTCAAAAGTAGTAACAACGAGTATCTTTCTGACGGAGACGTCCGGTGAATTACGCAGTATGACGTCATAACTTTCGATTATTATGGCGTTATAAATGTACAAACAATCAAATCTTTCCTCTTCATAATATTAGTTTAGATGTACGCAGCAAACTTTATCGTAAATCTTTATAGCTTTTTATTATAATACTCATTTTATCGCGGATGTGTTTTTCTAACTACATATTTTCCTTTTATTTCTAGGATTCGTGATGTACTTCTGCATTCTTTCGGCGTTCTTTTGGACTAATGCAATAGCAATACAGATACTTTTGAGTATAAGGTAAGTTCGTTTCTTAACCGTTATTATCTCCTTTTTATTAGGGTTCCGTAGCCAAAATGGCAAAAACGGGACCCTTATAGATTCGTCATGTCTGTCTGTCTGTCTGTCTGTCCGTCCGTATGTCACAGCCAGTTTATTCCGAAACTATAAGAGTTACATTATTGAAATTTGGTACGTAGATGTATTCTGTGAACCGTATTAAGGTTTTAAAATAAAATCAGAAAAAAAGTCCAAAATTTTTAGGGTTCCCCATACATAGAACTGAAACTGAAAAATTTTTTTTTCATCGAACCTATACGTGTGGGGTATCTATGGATAGGTATTTGAAAATGATGTTGAGGTTACTAACATCATTTTTTTGTAAACTCAATAGTTTGCGCGAGAGACTCTTCCAAATTGGTAAAATGAGTGTCCCCCCCCCCCGTAACTTCTAAAATATGGGCATGATAAAACTGAAAAAAATATATCATGTGTATCACTATGTAAACTACTAACGAAATTTGCTTTGAATCAAATCTAGCCAGTAGTTTTTTTTTTAAACGTCATAAATCAAATTACCTAATTTTTTCATTTAAATTAACTCCAATATAATAAAACGTAAAGAAAAACATTTATTTAGCTGTATAGTGGTACGGAACCCTACGTGCGAGAGTCCGACTTGCACTTGGCCGGTTTTATTTTTGAAAAACGCACATAATATTTCTCCTATCATTCTACTCACAGGCTGTTATAAAAATACACTCTCTCCGACCAAATGGTGAAATTGCACCGTGTTCAAAACAGTAACTATAACTTAATTGCACCTGTAACTTATAACTTATATGACAATTAGCAAACTTATTTAGATACAGCGTTAGGGCACGGTACATTCCGGTTGCATTTAAAACCTGTGCCACAGAACCCAAAGTTCACTTCCCTACCTAATATCTTCTACTTTGGACGAAGCCTTATGGTAAGTCCACTAACCTACAAGACCTAAAAAGCATTGGCTTGACATATCGTTGACCGTTGCCGTGACCCAGTGAACGTTTGTATGACGTCACCAACGTTTGATCTTGATGTAGTTTCCCGGTTTCGCGCTATACATATAAAGTTATGCATATAATATTGTGTAACACGATAACATTTTATAACTTTTGTTAAAGTAGTGTTAAGAAGAGAAGAGAACAAATGTTAAGAAACTGTCTAACGTTATATGTATAACTGCTTTGTGGGAGTACCATAAAACCTCTCTTAAATTTTAAATTAGCTAAATAAGCAGTCAGGAGATAAGTATGTGAAGATAATAGTTTGTGACTGTGTAGCAAGCAATTCACGTAGAACTTATAAGGCATTGGCACATTTGGCGACGAATAACTGAATCTTGTTGTCATTGACGTCAGAGCTCAGGTGTGCGAGTCATGTTATGCACACAGTTAAGATATGCATATCAAATATTTACAAAAAGAAGTAGAGCTCGCAGTACGAAAATCGTGTAGGTTGGAATAAAAGTAGTTATTACTAGCCGAACCGCCCTCGCTTCGCTTCGGGTAGTTTAGGTTGCTATGGTAACGTTTTCAATACACGTCAGTTTGATAGCTTTTTGGTAATTTTTTCACACCTTGGGTTACATTATTAAACTTTTAGCACAAATCCCTAACGTTTTTATAAATATAATATACCCTATGTTCACCGGGGATAGTGTAGCTTTCCTACTAGTAGGGGAGCCCGGGATGCTAAATCGGGATTTACTCGAGCACTATAGAGACCTATTCGATTGCGAAGCTTAGATAATTAGAAGAAAAAAATGTTATATAATATATACACTTTCATTGGTGGGGGGAGCGGCTATAAATTTTCAAAAATGTAAAAAAAAACCGATGCATGGACATACTGGAGCGCGTCAGATATTGATAGCATAAATGTTTTACGTATTTTGGAAGATGTACGTATGTTAATCTGATTGTTTCCATGGTGGGGGTAGTCATACGTAAGGGTTGAAATCGATAAAAAAAAAAACTTAATCGAGCGCGTCAGATTTTCTAAGGGGGTGTTAAGTGAACCTAAAAAAAAGCGCTTATATAATAATCTGACGATTTGGATGTGACCCAAACTCGCGGCCATTTTTAAACTGTGTAAAAAAAAATCGCCATTTTGAAATACTCGAGCGCGTCAGATTAAGATATATATGGTTCATCTATATACCCTAGACGTGCTGTCTCATAATCTGACGATTATCTAGAGGGATTCGCCTAATCTGACAATTGAAAAAAATTTTTTATTATTTTTTCAAATCTTTGGCGTCATGGCGTCATGGCAACAGAAACCAGAGTGGGGACGGAGTGAGAGAGTCATAGATAGAGAAAAAGTGAGAGAGGAATAGAAACGCGGAGTGGGGAATACAGGGATTACGTAGCTGCACGCATTAAACTTTATTAATTAGTTTTCCTTACTTCGGCTTATGGAAATCGTCAGATTATATATTTTTTGTGAACGTTGAATTATTTCCTTCAAAATAAAAAAAAATTTAGCCACGCTCGAGAAAGTCGAGATGACGTTTTTTTTTTACAAGTTTGTAACCCAGTAACTTTTTATCGACAATCGGAAATTGTCAGATTAGTGGAATATATACTTTTTAGCATGTAACTAACTCACCCTACCTTAATCTGACGCGCTCAAGAATTTCTGATGATCAACTTTTTTTTACTAATCTGATCCTTTATCCTTGACGGGCGGCCGCATTTACGGGACTCATGTTTGTTGGAAGTATTTAATCGGGTACAAGGTATCTCCCTATATGTTAATCTGCCGCGCTTTAGTAACTCCCGAAATCCCCCCTTGGGCTCCCCTACCATACAGTGAAAGAATTATTCCAATCGGTCCAGTGGATTCGAAGCCTATTCGTATTAAACAAACAAACAAACAAACAAACAATCAAATCTTTCCTCTTTATAATATTAGTATAGATAACAAACGTTCGCTGGTGATTCTAAAAGTATTCTCGACTGTTAGTAAGAGTATTATGTTCCTGTGGATGTTTGCGTTAACTAACAATCACAAAGGTTACTATGCGACGCGCGGACTCGTTGGTACCCAAAAAAAACCTATTCATAGACAACACTTGAGTGTCGATCACCATTGTAAATGCCTTGTTTGTGAATACATAATAACGTAGGAGACTCCGCAAAACGCATACTTTTTATCGGCCGATTGTTTGGTCGGGCTCATAATCAGTATGAAGTTGTATCGATGTAGTTGCATATATCTTCGTACTATGAAGCCCGACCAAACTATGGGCCGATAATAAGTCTTTGGTGAGCGGGGTCTCTTAGAGACCAGTATATTTGTTTCAAACAGACGGCCTTCGACAATGAGCTACGAATGGAGAGACTTCGTGTGGTATGCAGTGTACGCGTGGGGTACACCAGCCATGCTGACCTTGATTTTGGCACTAGTCAATTTTTTGCCGGGTAACCATCCGCGGCCTGGGATAGGTCTTATGACCTGTTGGTTTTATGGTAAGGAATAATTCCATCAAAAACATACTGTAAACTATCCAAGTCTCGATGGATGGAGCTGCTTGTTTATATTTAAAAACCTTACTGCGATTTCTTCACTAATATACTTAGTTAATAGTGTGTGACTTGGACTATTAATATACAAACAAATGTACACGTGATGGTCACAGATGCACGATTGATGGATAGTTTAATCATCTCATCAAAAACATTAAGGTTTTCATTTCATTCATTGTCTCAATCATTGGACGACTTAAAATACAAAGCTTTGATTGACATCCTTATGTGAGCGCAATTCTGTGAACATATTAATTATCTACATCGCAATATTTTGAACGATCGCCAAGTTAAAGGTCTGACTTATTAATTTCAGATATAACGCATCAATGGTATTACATGTACAGCGTGTGGTCGCTTCTGCTGTTGGCCAACATTTGCATCTTCATCTACACGTCTGTGAGTCTATGGAGAAGCACGTTTAGCACGACCCACCTGAAGGCTTTAAGATACAAGTAAGTAAAGAATAAAACAAAATTGTCATGGATCATGAGTACCAAATGATGACTTTAATAGGGACCGCTCATAGCACACATTGGTGTTCGACTATTGAGCCGAGATAAAAGATGAAAGCTTATTTACTAAATGCTATAATTATAGCAGTTGTAGAATGCCTATTACCGCACCACATTATAGTTTTCTGGCTCGCCCAATGGTTGACTGGTGGTATATTGACAAATCCGTCTAAAGTCCCGAACAACACGTGCTGGACAGCGTTGTCATCCGCATACCATCCACACGATGGTGGCGCGCACCAAGAGGTTTAGTTCCTCGTTCCTGTCCCGTGCCATTAAGTCATGGAATGCCCTTCCAGCTCATGTGTTTCCTTCTTCTTACAATCCTGGGTTATTTAGGCGGGGCGTGAAACGGCATCTCAGTGGGCCTTCAGGGTGAGGGCGACAGGGGCAATGGGCTCTATTTTGCCTGTCGACCTAACTTTTGGACCTCACGACCGCTTACCATCAGGTAGAGTGAGGTCATCCTGAAAGCTCTTCTTATAAAAAAAAAAAGTAATAAATTATTTAAGTACTTGTACCAAATTTCAACATCAAAATGACCAAAGACTCATTTATAGTAACAAAATATACCTATAATATAAGTATGTTTTTGATGGAACCAATATTTAAAATTACCGCATAATTGAAAAAATGAGCCAAGCTCACTATTATAGTTTGAAATCTAATCATTTACTTAGTTGTAGACTGCAGCTACAAACGAATTGAGGTCTTATTGTCATGGACTAAGTTTTAACGTAATCTTGAAAGTGACAGTTTTCTAACTAAAAATATCTGGTTTCAGGTTTACTTTGACAGTTCGACTCGTGATAGTACTGGGCGTTACATGGATATTCGAGATAATCAGCTCTTTGTTGGACTACACTACTATTTGGTTAGTATTTTATAGTTACCCAATAACACGTTTTCATGCTAATCAGTTAGAAGACAAACATGCTAAGCTTATTATTATTCAACTGCATAATAAATAGAGTGTTTAAGGTTTTGATCATTTCTTTTTTGGTATTCCGCTTATCACTTTTTAAGAATTCTTACCCAAAGGGTAAAACAGAACCCTATTACTAGGACTTCGCTGTCCGTCTGTCTGTCTGTATGGCACTAGGCTGTATCTCAAGAACAACGATAGCTAGACAGTTGAAGTTTTCACAAATGATGTATTTCTGTTGCTAAAAAAACAACAAATACTGAAAACAAAACAAAATAAATATTTAAATTTCCATACAAGAAACGCTTTTTTTGCCTATATTTGCGATATTGGTACGGAACCTTTCGAGCATAAAATTCAGATTTAGTAGATAAAATTCAGATGCTAATATCCCTAGTAACGAATTAGTTTAAAAAAAAAATACTTGGTACATTAAGGACGTAAGTTAATTGTTATTGTTGCTTTTACAGGTTAGTTCTAGACATCATCAACGTCCTACAAGGAGTGTTTATATTCTTGGTGTTGGTGGTGTTTCGCAAGCGAGTCCTGAAGGCGATGTACAAGAGGGGGTGGCTTGATTGCATGTCAGATATCGTAGAGAAGCATCTGGCGAAGGCTGATGATGACGAGCAAGATGTCGTGGAACATACAAGAGAGGTCCCACTAGAAGATAGATTTGGATCATAGCGTATAAGCACTATGATACTGTAACTTTGATTCTGAACAAATTTAGAGACTCCGCAAACCACATGCTTTCTATCGCCCGATGGTTTGGTCGGGCTCATAATCAGTATGAAGATCAGTCGGTTGTAGTATACGGACTTACATGCATCGCCATACTGATTACGAGGCGGGCAAAACTATCGGTCTCTTATAATACATGTTGTTTTCTGCTATTTGAGATCTTTTAAGAGAATAAATCTATTAAGATAAGCATGGAGAGAATTATAGTGACTAAAGTTAGAAGACTGGTGTTGAGTCTGTTGGCACACTGATTTGACTGTATTAAAGGGCACAACTAAGTATGTAGCGTAAATGCCACAAACCACAACAGCCTACATAGCAAGTTGAACAAAGATTTAAGAATGGTACAAATCATAAACTGACGTAGCACTTACTGCATAGGCATATAGCTTTGCACGCCAAAACGTTTTACGTACTAGTGTTAATTTAATAACAAGGTTTGTTATCCGAAAAATACTATTCATAATGGCCAGATAACGTTGCTTTAACATCTGGTGTATTCATGTTTCATGTTGTGGAAAATGCAACTAAAGATAATTTTAATGTTACAAGTATACTCGTAGTGTGGGTGGCCTACTAACACATTATCCGCCATAGAGTCACTGATGAGGATGACCGTTTCAACAATAGCTTTTTTATTGTGTTTTAGTTATAAACTGAAGAGTTAGTCTAAATGCGGAATATGAAAGTATATACTGTTGCAGTGCCATTCAAAACCTTTACGAATAGGACATTCTGCATAATTACATTATTAGGCACGTGACCTATGCGACTAAATTCATTTAGTTGACTTTATTGTGGTTTTTTAATACACTTTATATTGGACCTAAGATATTTGACTGCCGACCGCAACTAAGTCCTTGACTAGTCAAGTGTACTACCAGACCTAGGTCTTGTAGTACAAAATCTATTTCAATCGGCTAACAAAACCTAGCAGAAACTGCTATAGCTAGAGAATACATAGGTTTTAAGCCCTAAAGTCAGGGTGCACGGTTGAGTCTCATTGATCTGTTTTTTTTTATATATAACCTATAACCTATATTTTTATACTATAACTTTACTGTTATGAACATTCCTCGTGTTGACATTTTATAACTGACCTCTACAATGCTTTTTTCTGATTTTTCACGTGCATTTATTTATAATATTCAAGAAGGTATTTTATTCTAAAATATTTATTTTTGTTAAATATGCCTTTCCATACGGCAATGTTCATACTTAGTTAGATAAGAAATTAATTGTTGTTAGTTCTATACACGCTTTAGTGTTACATAATGTTTAAATATTTGTTAACACTTCTTTTGTTTATGTCACGAATCGAGCAGTTTTAGGCAACTTTGCTTATAAGTTCCCTAAGTAATAAATAACAATTTGTAAAAGGCATAATATTTTTACTTATGCGAAACTGTACGTTCGATACTAATGAATAAAAATGTTTTAAAAGCTTATAACTGTTTTTAAATTTCTAACATATTACGTTACTAGCGACCCGCACTCGCTTCGCTTCGGGAGTTTCAGATGAACATTTTTAAACAAAATATAGCCTAATGTTACTCGGTGATAATGTAGCTTTCCTTTAAAAAAAAAGAATAATTAAAATCGTCCACTATTTTTTGAGTTTATTCGTTATATACAAAAAAAAAACCAGTATTGTATCATTGCAAAAGCCTATACCATAGATCATGTATCGACATAGCTTAAATAAATTACACTGGTAAATAATGGTTTTGTTTTATGTATGGCTGATTCCGAATGATTTTGCCGTGCTAATTCCAAATCTGTAATCAGATTTTGTCTAGTGGCTCTATTTTTGAAATATGAACTCGTACTATTTTAGCCGAAACATACTACTATTTTAGAATTAAAAAATATATAAGTAGCTCTTACTTAACATAAATAAAACATTCTATTATGTGTTTTCTTGCCTGAGTAAGGACATAAGTCCTGTTTCGAATGCTCCAGCAGTAATAAGCCAAACTTCATAAAACAAAAAAAAGTTGGATTTTGTTTACCGATGTTATCGAATTGAGTGCAAGTTTATCACACAGGTGAAAGATCAATGTTAAAGGTAAAACCACTAGGCCGCGTGGTCGAGCTGTGTATATGCAGGACATTGACACATGCTATAGGAAGTATGAAGGTTGGCACCGCGCACAGCTAGACTGTAAGCTGGGAGTTTGTCTAAAGTTGAATTATTGATTTCAGCCCGTAAAATGACATTTCCAGTGCCCAGGTTTAATAGCAACCAACCTAAAATTTTTGTCCAATGTTGAATGAACATTCGACAAAATTAACAACACAATCGGGTGTTATATTTCTTTCGTGGTTTTCTTGGACGCCAGCGACTCTTCCCGAAGTTGTATCAATGACAGTTGCACTTGTCATTTTACTGATTGAAATGAATAATTTATTAAATTTTAAGTAAGTATAATGCTGAGTCGCAGACGCAACACAGAGCAACGCAGGGCAGGGCAGTTTAATTGAAGAGGATTTAAATTAGACAAGATTTTGAATTAGCCAAGCAAGAAAGAAAAGAAAAGTGGACGCAGACGTATAGGATAGACGCATGTCTGGGTCGCACAAGTACGCATAACATGTCATACTGCGTATGAATTAACTGGGATTGCAATTATGAATAATTAGTTTTAATAAACTATTTTAGAAATAGCTTATTAAATTCAAGTTCTGTAATGTTTGAAAATAAATTTATTTATTTAAACTTTATTGCACGAAATGGTACAAAAGACGAACATAATGATAGGAGCATTCACTACCAGTCAATCTTTGGATCATGGGATCATGCAGATAGCAGAAATGTGTACCTATTGCAGGTCCTAGAATCACATGAGTTGATTTTATGATACATTTTTCTTATATATTACGAGTATATTATGCTAGTAATGCTAATATTGTTACATTTATAGTTTTCTTTTAGGATAAATTTAATTATTTTTTTGTATTTAATCAACTAAGTAATTAAATCGACATTACTGTATTACCAGCGCCATCTATCCAGAGTTAATCAGACTGTCTCACAGCTATTAACAAAGGCATGCACGACGGCGGACAAGCTAGTATCAGTATATGTTATTCTACAAATAGTTCCATCAAATTCCGCCTGATGGCAGCCGCCATATAGGAAAACAAACCAGCCATTTGTTACAGACCTATGAGGATCTATTGTCGCATGATGAACTAAGGCTCACTCATACAACAAACATCACTTTTCGAACATATTGAGGAGTCGATTTTTGTTCCACAGTCAAATTGACAGATACACACGCCACATGATCTTTCTAGGTCTGTACAAATCAACCAGGACCGAGATTGGAACTAACGGGTGTCCTCATACAAAATGAGACTTTTGACATTTTCATATGCGAGATTGCAGTAGTGGATGCCATTGACATGAGGGCGCTTATGTCAATGGCATCCACGTGCCTAAACATTCGCAGTCTGTATTTTCAAAGTGACGTTGACAGAAGGTTGCTAGTGTGAAACAATAATGTCAAAATTAACACCTCAAGGTGAAGTTTTGTATGAGGGCGGCGTATGATGTCGGTTGATATACTCGTAGATAGATAGATAGAAACTCTATATTGCACAAAAACACACACAAATTTAGGCGGTCTTATCGCTTATAGCACGAACTATTTTATTAGTATTTGATTTTTCTGTCAAAATAGTTGTAAAATATAGCCCCTCAAAAAGTTATTAATTTTTGAACATGAAAAGTCCTCTGATTTTTCATGTTTACTTATTTATTACGTCACTTATGAATCATATTACTGTATCAATATATTTTGTTACATGGCAGTATGCACTTTCTTTTATGATGGTATAATTTCGAAAAGCAGTAATGTACAAGTTACTTTAAAAACGCTTCTTTTATTTAATTAAGGTGTACCTATAGAACTTGTGGCCAGAATACAATAATAGGCTTGTGTCGACCAACAATGAAACTAATAGATGAATGTTTCTAGGCGTAAATTATAATATTTTAACAAGATAAAACGAAGTAATTCTGCTTTAAAATTTAAGATTATTGTTATTTTTACAAATTAAAATCATAAAAAATACGCCCTCGACTCCTCCGCTGTGAACGCCAATCAGAAAGCATTACGTCACATAGTGATCAGCACCATTGTCATTGTTGAAGCTTGGTCGACATTTTCATACAACAACACAAATCGCTACGTTTTATTTTCTATTATTTTAAATTTTCGACAAGTGGCGAGTGTTATCTTTAGTTATATTGGATAATTCTAGCATAAACTGCCATGGAACCTGGTTTTAGTAAAGCGAACAGCAGTAATTTACCCAAAATTGACGCTGTTATGCTAGGCCGATTTTTCGCGTCGAACACTGACTTTTGTTCATCGGAATTTCGCAATGTCAAAACTTCTATGTAAGTATAACAATATTGAAATATTGCTTATTACCATGTTTACTTATATTTCACTTTAGCAGGCAGATAAAATTATTTGACCAAATACAAATTAATTGATTTTGAGGTTAGAATTAAAATGTAAATATATGGAGACTACTTTGTTTTGAGGCAAGTTTGTAGAATGGTGGGCTTTAAATTACCTATTTTGAAAGTGGGAATAAGAAAAAAATAGTTACTTTGCACCCAGGGTAACAAATAAATGAAATAACTAGCTAATATCAAATTTAATTTCAGGTCTTCACGAGCTTCGTACGGTGACGACGCTATAAGCTACGTGCAACTAAGGCGTGACGATAAATTTTGCACTGTCAAGTGCAAGATTTGCCCTGAACATAAAGTTCATGCAAAATTGTATGGATGCACACTTGTGGTAAATGAAGAAGAGGATGTGATTATCTCCATTGAATGCCATGACTGCGTGGCTTCAAAGGGTGGCTGCAAACATGCAATAGCCTGTCTAATGTGGGTTCATCGCCGTAGTGAAGAGCCGGCTTGTACTGCAGTAGACTGCTACTGGAAAAAATCTAAACTATCCAAAGTTGGCTCTACTCTAAAATATATGACAGCAAAAGAGCTATCAAATGGTAATCCAATACTAGCCGAAAACACATCAGTACTAACAGAGTTTTTAGAACAAACGAGAAAGAGAAAAGTAAAGAATATCGAGTTTTTGAAGTACCAACGTGATTTTAATTTGAGTGACACACATGCCATCTCAATGCACCATCTTATATGCAAATATAAAGATAAGGACATTGATAATTTTTTAAAACAGATAAGTATACCTGAATATTTAATAAAGAAAGTTGAAGAAGAAACAAGAGAACAGCACAAGTGTAATTTATGGTTTGAACTGCGATATGGCCGCATAACAGCTTCAAGGGCATATGAAGTAAGTCGATGTAAAACAACAGATGGCACACTTGTGTCCCTTATTATGGGAGGGAAAATACCCGATACGGTAGCCATGAAACAAGGCAGAGTCCTAGAAGAGAAAGTAAGAAAAACAGTGGAAGTCAAACTAAATAAAAAGATTAATAAATGTGGACTTCTGTTAAGTGCAAAATGTCCAATAATCGCAGGATCACCAGATGGTATATTCCAAGATGGTATCATTGAAATTAAATGTCCCAGCAGTAGCAAAACTTTCAAAAATTATATAAAAAATGGAGAAGCTACAGAAAAGTATTTTGCTCAAATGCAATTACAAATGTACTTAACACAAACGGACACATGTGTTTATTGTGTAGCAGACCCAGACTATAGTAATAATAAAAAAGTGACTATGATAAATATACCATATAACAGGGAATATATTGAAAATTTAATTAATAACAAGCTAATAATTTTCTGGAGAAGTCAAATATACCCTTTATTATACAAGAGTGTAGAGTAAATACAGAACTCATGAAAGGTTACCCCTTACTACATTGCTACATTATGAATCTGATGGTAGAATCTGTTTTCACTCTAAGACTATATGAATAAAGAAAATGTGAGTTTGATTAAAGTGTAATTTACTATCATAGTGTTATTGTGCTTATGTCTATTTGGGTATAATAAAAAAATCATGAAAGTTTTACATAGTTTTATTTTATTAAAGAATCTTGCAGATTTATTAATGCACATGCAATAATAATTATGTCGTCCAGTATCTTAACAAATTTAAAATTAAGACAGGCATGTGGTTTTAACATATAAAATTCACGTAGGCGACGAATGACTCTCTCTACATGTACTCGCAAGCTAGCAATCTGTTTAGTTTCCTTGGCTTCGGTTTTACTCAGTTTGGCTCCTTTTTCTACACTAGGAGGCCTTACTAGTGTAATACCTGATTTTCTAAGGTATTGCTCTATGTGTTTAAAGCCCCTATCAGCCATAATACACATACCACTTTTTAAAGATTTTATAAAATCACATGATTCTACCACACATGTGTCAGTTGTTCTGCCACCAAATCCTGGAGATACATAATTAACTAATCCATTAGGAGTACATGAAATTAAATATTTTATAGTATTGGCTTTTTTATATTCAGACCATGTCATTGCTTGGTTAACGGCCTTAGATGGCTTTTGTATCTCTATCTCAAGGCAGTCTATAATGCAACTTACCATGTGGTATTTATGCCTGAATGCCATTGGTAGAGTCATTTTTATAATATCTTTATCTAGTGGCACAATAAAGGGACGTAAAACACTAGCTATTAAAGGCACATTTTTAATAAATGCCTTACTTAAACTAGATGAAGTAGATCCAAAATCATGTGCTAAAATATTAAATGTACAATCTAATCTTATCTTATTTAAACATAGTAATATATGATGTTTGGGAATGTCCAACTTGTCTTTAATTATATCAATTAAATCGTAACAATTTTTTGGCACACCAATATACGAACGAGGCTGTTTCTCAATCTTATTAATGGTTCTGATTATGTTTTCGGATGCTTCAATTTTCCTGTCTTCTGCAATAAATTCACTACAATCTGAAGAAGATTTCACTTGTGATGTGTGAAGATGCATTGCTGGTGAGCTTGTGTTAGTAGACACAGATGGTGCATATAAAGAAACATCACTGTCAGACTGTTCTTCTGAAATCAATATGTTTCTGGTAATCTTGTCTAGGGTGGATGAAGAAGGTCTGGATTTTTTACAGGTTTTAACTTTAAATGGAGATGTAAAACTGGATGTAGTTGATGGCTTCAAAGGTGATGTTGCCTTGTCTATTGTTTTAATTTTAGTCTGGGTCGCTTTACTTCTATATTTATGTGTAATGATTACTTGAATAGATTTATCTGCTGTTGGCTTAGATATCACTTCTGGTCTATTTTCTTCAATGATTTGAAAACCTGCAAAAAATTACAAGATTTAAGAGAAGCTATCTATGATTTATACATCTATTTAGAATCAAGAATGAAGAATATTTATAAATATTAATTTGTTTTATAAGATGACAGGTAGGTAGTAGGTACCATCAATGTTTACAATCTGGTATTAAACCTTAATTTATTGGTTGGTAAACAGTAAAGAATGTCAGATCCAAACTAGGGCTGCTTTTATGATTTGGGATAAAATTTGAACATACCTACTCATAAAATGATAAAATAGTACCAAGTATGTTGTTATAATATTTTTTTAGTATAGTTTGTTACATACCTGATGAACTTGTTTGAGGTTGTTGTTCTAGGGAAGTACTTGGTGTACAACTTTCTTGTAGATCATTGGAAGTACTAGGTGTACAACTTTCTTGTAGTTCATTGGAAGTACTAGGTGTACAACTTTCTTGTAGTTCATTGGAAGTACTAGGTGTACAACTTTCTTGTAGTTCATTAAGACACTCTGCTATTATAGTCATTCTCTGTTTTTTTATCATGTATGGCCGTTCGGCACTGGTGCAGGTGCGTTTTCTTCTGTCTTCTTGACATCCAAATTTACTTGGTAAACAACCTGGTTTCATTCGCACATAGGACACCTGTTTCATTATATGGTACTCGGTATAATTCAGCATATCATTTGGCAACTAGAATAAAATAAAGGCTGTGTTTTAACATTATACAAACCCAAACCTCAAACCAAATGTTATTATAGGTAGTTGTTATTAAATTTAAATTATTTTTTTTTTTAGATTTGAAGGTGAATAATATGTTTGTAGTCACTACTTTTGTTTAATTAATAATACTTACATCAAAATGATCTTCGCAAAAATACATTCTCGATGTTATTGATAAACAATGAGCATCAGCCCTCCTTGCCAGTTTTAACCACTTTCTCCGCATTTTTGCATTGTTTGGAACACGTATGAATAATTTAGTCGGAGTTAATAAACTTGTACTTAGACACTGAGGCACTATACAGTTTTTATAGTACGACATTTCGATTTTTCTTTAAACAAAACAAACTTTTGCAATAGGCGAACACGACTGCATGACACTATGTGACGTATTTCACGACGCCATGACACTTTCTTGTGTTTTGATGTCAGATT
The DNA here is from genome assembly GCA_031163375.1 of Conogethes punctiferalis. Classification (NCBI taxonomy): domain Eukaryota; kingdom Metazoa; phylum Arthropoda; class Insecta; order Lepidoptera; family Crambidae; genus Conogethes; species Conogethes punctiferalis. The sequence continues at coordinate 7,449,275 of CM062093.1, forward strand.
CAAAATATATTTTTAAAACTTAAAATATATGTTTTATATATCGTTTTTATCATGAAATAATATATTTTTGGGGTAATACAGGTACAAAACTAAAGAAATAAGCCATTTTTGAAATTTACGACACAGGCCTATTATGGATATGTCAATTATTATTATTGTTAAAAATAAATTGGTACACACTCGTATGATAATAGTCTAATGTTAATTCAACATCGAGAACATCGAAGGTAGAAGAATATAATTATTTACCTGTTATTAAAATAATAGCTAAAGCTAGCCATACACGCTACGGAATACGTTACAGGTTTACCTGACAGGTAAAACTAATGTTCCGATTTGTATAATGGGGACTTGGGAGTGTTCTAAGGAGTTGCTTGGAGATTATGCCTACCCTACGGCGACGTTCTACGACCGCATCGCTCGCCATCGACTGGGGATTCAGCCACATACCCTAGAACCTAAGTGGTCGCGTGATGTCCGTTCCTAACTTCTTCGCGCTATGGAATAAACTCGTCTCCCTCTCTCTCTACTACAGTATCCTTCAAAAAGTTTGTGTAAAGGTTTTTAAAGGGTCGGCAACGCGAGTGTGATAGCCGTGGTGTTGCAGGCGTCCAGAGGCTGCGGTACAAGCACTCAACATCAGTTTGCCCATCCATGGGCTTGTTTGTTACCTTAGTGGTATAAAAAAAGGCAAACCTGTAAGATATACGGTACCGTGTGTAGCTAACTTAATATTTACATTTCGAGTAATTTAGTTGCAAGTCTTTATGTTGTCATTGACACTGTTTATTGAAGTCAAAGTAAGAACATACATCAGAACGTAAAAGAAATATAAATTTAAAAATTTGATTAGCCAGTATTACTATATACTCCCCCGTAATCAAAATAAGATTATGAGGATAAACCTATCCCTTTTACACAATTCTGATGCTTAATGCGAGCTAAAGGTTTCGTGAGAACATCAGCCCACATCTCTAAAGTAGGTGTATAAACAATATCTATAACATGATTACTTAATAAATCACGTATAAAATGGAACCTAGTATCTATGTGTTTGGTTCTGTTATGGTGAACTGGATTCGAAACTAATTTTTGCGCAGACTGCGAATCATTATGTATAGAAACAACAATCGACTCACCAGTAAGTTCGAAAATTAACCGCTTGAGAAACACAGCATCCTTAGCTGCACTCGCCAAACACACGTATTCCGATTCACACGATGATTGCGCGACCGTACTCTGCTTCTTACTCTCCCACGAAATAGCTCCCCCGGCCAGTGAGAAGTAGAATCCATTGTAGGATCGACGATCAATGGGACAACCAGCCCAATCAGCATCTGAATAACCGACTAGACATCCACCGCCTTTCCTGTAAATAATGCCCAAATCGATAGTACCTTTTAAATATTGTAGCACTCGTTTTGCTGCAATCCAGTGACTTTTATCGTATTTCGTATTGAATTGACTCAAGTATGATACAGCATAGGCAATATCTGGTCTGGTACTTACTGCCAAAAAGTTCAAACAACCAATTAAGCTCTGATACGGATACAAAGACTGTACGTTACCATTCTCACTTGGAAGCAGCTTTTTAATTTCCAATGGCGTAGACACAGTTTTACAATCCGACATGTTAAACTTTTTCAGCAAATCACGTATATAAGTTTCTTGCGAAATCTTGATTTCATTAGGTTTGCATTTGATATTTAAACCTAAATAATAGCTTATTTCTCCGATTATTTTCAAGCTAAAATATTTCTGTAAGTCAGATATGACAATGTCAAGAAGTTTCATGTCTTTATAAAATATGACAATGTCATCGACATAAAAGGCGAGTATTATCAACTCATTATCAACCTTTTTAGTATAAATGCACGATTCGGAAGGAGTTGGTTTAAAACCTATACATAATAAAGTATCGGTTAACTTTTTAAACCATTGTCTAGAAGACTGGTTTAACCCATACAAACTATGTTTTAGCAAACATACCTTGTCTTCTTGACCAGGTTTCGAGAAACCTTCAGGTTGACTCATGTACACTTCCTCTTCCAAGTCACCATTTAAGAATGCCGTGTCCACGTCAAGGTGGTGCATCTTCATTCCCTTTTCTGCAGCCAACGCGAACAGCATGCGTAGAGAGGAATTCCGGACGACTGGAGAAAATGTTTCCGTAAAATCAATTCCATACACTTGATCATATCCTTTTGCGACAAGTCTCGCTTTATACTTAATAACATCACCATGCGCATTCTTCTTCAACTTGTAGATCCATTTGCAAGGAATAACCTTCTTGTTTGGTTTGTCAACGAGAATCCAAGTCTGCTTGTCAAGGAGAGATTGATATTCTTCTTGCATAGCTTGATACCATTTATCACAATCATCTGCACGTATAGCCTGTGAATAATTTGAAGGTTCATCCAACTGCTGAGGGGATGAAGTCTGCATACATACACAATTGGCAGCAGATTTAGGTTGCCTTGGTCTCAAATTGTATCTTGGTTCCGTAATATGAGTGTCAGACTGAATATGAGCATCTGATGTAGACGCGATGACAGGTTGTACTGGCTCGTCTTGAGCAACAGCTTTATTCCATGGATCGGAAACATCAGACTCAACTTCCTTTGATACACATTCTGTGTTATGCAGGATCTGGTCATCATTGATGATGGCGCTAGTGTCATGTGTTAAATTCCGTGAACTAGTTGAATTGTTCATTTGTGAGCTAAGCAAGAGAGGTACAAATGCTGATTCAGGTGAATCAATATCAGACTTACATGTGTTACCTGTTCTTTTTAAATCTTGAAAATCATTTTCAAAGAACGTTATGTCTCTGCTTTTCACAATCCTTCTGGGGTATACAATATCCCGGAAATAATAACTTCTCGGATCTTCTGAATATCCTACGAATATATGTTCAGACGCTTTCATATCCAATTTCTTCCGATGACAGTCGGGTATATGAATAAAAGCTCTGCATCCGAAGACACGTAGATGAGATAGGTTAGGAACTCTACCATACCACTTCTCGTAAGCTGTTTTTCCATCGAGAGCACGATGAGGAGACCTATTCTTGAGGTACACAGCCATCTCTGCAGCATCTTGCCAATATGCCTTAGGAAGGGAACTGTCAGAAAGCATGGATCTAGCCTTTTCCATTATACATCTATTAGTCCTTTCTGCTATGGAATTTTGCTGTGGGCTGTAGGGAACAGTAGTTAGATGTTGAATTCCTTCACTCTGTAAGTACCTCGAAAATTCATTGTTAACATACTCTTTCCCATTGTCACTCTTCAGCGTCTTAATCTTGACTCCCGTTTCCCGTTCAACTGCGGACTGGAAAACACAAAACTTGTTCTTTACTTCAGCTTTTGAAGGAATAAAGAATACAAAAGTCATACGAGAAAAATCGTCTATAAAAAATAACATATATTTATTGCCTTGAAATGACGTTTCAGGCAGGGGTCCACATATATCTGAATGAATAAGTTCCAGAACTGTTGTCGTACGTTTATGTGAAACTTTTTTGAATGGTTTCCTGTTCTGCTTACCTTCAATACAGGGGATGCATGGTTCCTTGTCTACCTCCGAGTAGTTTACACCTACTGCGCGTCCCTTCTTGAGCTGATCCATTCCAATGCGGCATAAATGGCCGAGCCTTTTGTGCCAAAGCCTGAAGCTAGAAACATCGGAGTGTGTCTCAAAAGCGGATAATTGAGGTTGAGAATTTGGATTGACTGTACAGTCTAAAGAATACAGTCCACCACATACAGAACCATGTAAAATAACATCACCTTTACAAGAAAAAGCATCAGAATCATAAAAATTACAACCAGTTCTATCAAAAACTACGCTAAAACCTTTATCTACAGCCTTCTTAACTGAAATAAGATTAGAGTTCAAATTCGGAACATGAACAACATCAGTAATCTTCTTGACATCAGTATTGTGACCGCAACTGGTGATAGAAATATCTCCGACTCCTTTACTTGGAAGTACGTATCCATTTGCAATAGTCACAGTCCCAGATAATGAACCTCTCACATTTTCCATCCAATCAGCTCGTGACGTCATATGGGCGGAAGCTCCAGAATCTATGAACCATTTGTCACGCTCAAGTCCCTCATTGACATTGAGAGCACATAGAGAATTCTTATGATTGACAGGTTTCTTCTTCTTATCCTTCTTATTTGGACAATCTGGACGCTTATGTCCGGGCTCCATGCAGTCATAGCATACTATGGGTTTCTTGGTCTTAGTGGATTTGTTCTGGTTCATACGGGTACGAAGAGCAGTATCAGGATTATTCATAGCTGGTTTATTCAATTCATTCAACAGTTTAGCTTTAATCAGATCAACAGTTATGTCGATATTTGAATTTTCCAAAGCCATTACTAAAGGTGCATACTGAGGACTTAAACCTCCTAGAAGAATAGCAGCTATTGAAGCATCTTCTATTATTTTGCCTATATCGGCTAAATCTTGTACAGTTGACATCACAGCATTTATATACGTCTCTAAATCGGAGTCAAAATCATCAAGGCAGAACCTGTACAGCTTCCGTTCGAGGCTTATACGTCGCCCTAAGCCTTTATCCTCGTAAGCGGACGAAAGAGCGTCCCAAGCTTCTTTGGCTGTTCTACATGAACGTACATGGGTGATAGCCATACCATCTACGGTGAGACATATTTTTGATAACGCCTTTTGATCGTTACGCAATTTCTTCTCAGCGCAAATATCGATACCTGGAGGATATCCGATGATGGTCTCCCATAATTCCTCATGTATAAGATACATACGGATCTTGAATTTCCATACAGAATAACCATCTCTATTTATTAGTGGTTTTATTCCCGAAATAGAATAATTTGACATGTTATTGTGTACTTACAATCAGCTGTTATGTCACAACAAATGTAAAACGTACGTGAACTATTGAAATTTCACGCAATTTTAATAAATTATACACGCACACATTGGAAAAACTTGCGTATTCACTTTTAATGTAGAATTATGCAGTTTTTATAAGAATAACTCAATTAATTAGAGCTTCGTGCTGATAACGTATGTTGTCATTGACACTGTTTATTGAAGTCAAAGTAAGAACATACATCAGAACGTAAAAGAAATATAAATTTAAAAATTTGATTAGCCAGTATTACTATACTTTAGAACGGGAGTTGAGATACATTAATTGTTAATATTTTTAAATGTCACGTTTTTTATTAGTTAAATAATATTGGGTCATACAGAATACACAGGCTGGACAGATGTCGGATCGGATTTTTAACCGAATTTCAAACGATGTAGGATATTAGAACGGAATCAAACTCGAAATTTATAAATTATACACATAAATACATAACGTCATGCCTTTCTCCCAGAGGGGTGTGCAGTATGAGACCACGTCCTTCCATTGCTTCGTCCACATTAAAAAAAATAGTAAAATCTTATCATTTAAAGTAAAAAATCCATACACTGTTATTTGAACAGTTTAAAATAGTTTACTTATTTCATTGTAGTCTGATGACGTAGTCGCATTATCTATAACTAGCAGTGCCCGCGACTTCGTCCGCGTGGAATAGTTTTCCCCTTTGTTTTTACATTGAAACTTTGATAATCGTGAAGGGATTATATTCGGAGCGCGTGGCAGCTGCGTCTGCGTCCGAGTTCCGTCGTCGACTCCGCTTCCCGGCGTCCCAGTGCTCTAGGCGGCTGAGAGGGGGCGGTGCGGGGCAGCGCGGGGCATCGCGGTCGCGGATCGTTTCCCCCCGCCCCCCGCGTTGACTAACACTCCGCGCTCACCCTGCGCGCGAACATACATTTTCCATTATATCTTCGCTCCTAATAGTTGCAGCGTGATGTTATATAGCCTAAAGCCTTCCTCGATAAATGATCTATTCAACACAAAAAGAATTTTTCAATTCGGACCAGTAGTTCCTGAGATTAGCGCGTTCAAACAAACAAACAAACAAACATACAAACAAACAAACAAACTCTTCAGCTTTATAATATTAGTATAGATATAAAAATGAATCGCTAAATGTGTTGGTAAGCGCATAACTCAATAACGCCTGGACCAATTTGGCCAATTCTTTTTCTTAAATGTTCGTTGAAGTTCAAGGATGGTTCTTACGGTAAGAAAAAATCGAAAAATTGTAACAAGAAACCGCGGGTAGCACCGCGGGGCGCAGCTAGTAATGAATAAATTTTGTCATAGACAATTTTTGTCGCTTACTAATTGCTATAATTATTAGTGAATATAAAAGGGTCATGTAACCTATGTCAATAATAAAGTAACTTTATCATGCTCGAACATTTAAACATACATTGGACACGGCTGGTATCTGCTTGTAGTGTCAGAGGTCATGGTGGCCTGGCCTGATGACTGTTATTAGATAGTATTCTTTATTGCACAAAACACATTACAGGAAAAATACATTAAAAATTGGGATGTAACCCATCTACCAATGTAAAGTGTTATATTATAAAAGATTTTAGAGTTTTGGTGTTCTTATTTTACAAATACAAAATATTTTAAGCGTTATGAATCTTTTCAGAGTTACACTATTTTATACTCTATTTTTTTTCGGAATCTAAACTTTTTTTTTCTAATATCTTCTAGAGATGTTGAAGTTCTATGCCCGCTTCGAAATCAGCGACGAGTCAGGAGATCCGATGACTAATCGCGACATGACTCTGCAGCATTACTCAAGAATAACTTCGCTTCAGGTAAGAGTGAATCTGTTATGTATTTAAATAATAGGGATGTAAGGGAGCGATATATTATCATCTTTTCGCTCCAAGGTACCCTGATCTGCACGCTGCTGAATAACAAACGAGGCTCTGGCAACCGACTGGTGGCGGTATAACTATCACGATTGAGGGCGTAGCTAAGAACCACTAAGAACTAAGAACGCTACGCCCTGAGACCAATTGTAACCCAACCCGCCTGCCCAGGGTGGCGATTATGGGTAAAACCTCGGTGGTAAATAAAGGTGTTTGGATAAGATGGCGAACAACTGGAGAGGCCTATGTTCAGTAGTGTAATTTTGATGTATCTACCACATTTTTGCAAATACATAAATAAATTCTTATTCTTCTTCTTAATAAACTTGATCCCTATGTAAGTAAAAGTAAGAAAATATCTTTATAACAAATCCAAAATAGATAGATCACGCGTCCGGCTCCCGGTCTACAGGGGAGCCTGCCACGCGGACCTCTGCGCGACAATCGTGCGCCGCTTTGTATTGTCAGCATCGGCGTCGGCGACGCACGCGCAGGACATCGCACCGTGAACAACACTGCTGGAGTGGTGCATTATCGTGCACAAACGAGTGCAAACGAGTTATTTATTTTTTAATTATTTATTTGGATTTCAAGTAATTTGTTTTTTGGACGCGGTGATTTTGTTTTCTTGTGAAAATGAAGGTAAGTTTCTTATTTTATATACACAAGTTTTAATACTAAATGCATATAAAATGGAAAAATATTTGCCACTTTAAACACTTTTCGAAGATAATGTAGGTAGGCAAGTGTGCGCCAAAATATCAAAAACAAATAGTACTATCTGCTAATATAATTAAGAAGGAATACATCGCTAACTAAGCTACTGTTATACCTTGATTTATTGAAATATCGGAATTGATGTTTTGTTATTGGCTAAAAACCCAGAAACCGGCAAATCAAGATTTAAGTTAGGTTGCAGTTACATTCAGGTTTCAAGAATTTATGCGCATAAAAAAATAAAGTACCAAATACGCTATTATACAATACATAATCATTTCTATCGTTTCCAAGTCGTCGCATTGATACGATTAAAACATTACTATCTACCCTGCAAAGAAAATATTTTCGTTGTCCTACTTAAATGTTCAGTGACCGCGTTTATTCCATTAATAAACTCTTGCAAGCTTAAATTAGACTTGTACATAGCTTTTCAAGTGCTTACCAGTCTCAAAAACAAAAGTCATCATGCATTTATATGAAAGAAAAATATTTTTTTGAACCACCATCGATTTTACAATCGTATATTTCCCTACATTTAACGACTTTGTTGTCAGATACATACATAAAAATACTTCAGAAATAAGCACTTTAGATGTAACTTAATTTTTTTTTATTTGTAGTACTACTTTTTGTGCAGTTAGATAATGCTTGCTGACTACAAGTGTTAGTTAGGGTTGCACAGCTTATTGATGTAACTAAATGTGTTTATAATAAAGTACTTATTAAGAAGACAATTTATTTACTAATGACCCTCCAATTTAGAAAATGTACATCTTTCTTAACACTTTTGCATATAAATAACTTTAATATCATTCCATCAGATTAATAGGATAAAACATACTATAAACCTCGTATTTAAGGCTTACATCAGTAATGATTTGTTGTAAAGCCATTGCAAGGTAGGATAATAATGAAATTGTTTTAGTGAAACAAACATAATCGACCAACCTGCAATCAATAACATCTACATATCATATCAAACAATTATGAATCATGATAGTTAAATGTTATGGAACACAAAAGTACTCATCTAGTCGCTAGAAATATTCATTAATAATATTCTATAAATAACAATTTTAACGGAAGAAGTTGTGATAAATATTGTATTGATATAGGTATATGATATTTATAGACACATATTAGATTATGATGAGATAATAAATCAGACGCATAGTATTCCAGTGCAAGTGTTAAATTACAGATTAATTCTTCAGATTGTTATTATATTCTGCGCATTGTTATAATACATGAGTAGGGTAAATTACGTCTTACTTTACATAAAATAAAATATAATTATAACATACCACAGACCTCCCTAATGAGACATTAACAATGTATTATGCTTGCGTGTAATGTTGCGTGAGATATGTCTCCCTACACGCTATGTATTTAAAAGAATGGATAGTCCATTCGCCTTAACAACTGAAAAAAAGGGAAAGTGCATCTTATCAAGCGTTGCGACCATAACGAGAATGTGAGATGCATCGCCGTCTCACTTATGATAACTAAACGGAAAACTTACACCATATACTCGTAGTCTACTAAGCAACAATTAAATAAAAACGTATCATATAATTTAGACCATTGTTCAAGCTACTTCCTTAAAAATATGTACAATACTCAATACTCGATCATATTGCATCTAGATATAATGTGAATTATTACAACATGTTTTACGTAAGTTAGATCATTAAATACACAGAAAGAGTACAGCAGTTGATGAGAGGACGCTCATAATCTTTATTATTGTAATTAAGGTGAAAACAGCTAATAAGCTGTATAATAATACCTACGTCAAGAATTAGCTGACGAACGCTTATTATCATATTTGGAGGCACCAAAATGACAACAATGTTATCATGCGGCAGATGTGTAAATAACTTAAAACCGCTGTGAATAAATAGATACATTAAGATTCCAAGCATGTCTGTTTATTTGGCTGAAAATACGCAGGTTCAGCAAAGTTTTAGCGTTTTTGCCAAAATAATATTCGATGTATTAACAAATGTAACTTTAAATACTTTAGTTTTCAAAACAACTGCAATATTTCCGTACCTAAAGATTTAATTATCAATTGTCATGTAGGTAACCTCTCCTTTTGTCATGTGGTTTCATAAGTTGCCGTGGGCCAATATTGATAGAATAGAAAGCCATTTAACCAATAGGCCACATCCAATATAGGTGATAGGTCCAAACAAAATTGTTTGAGAATTCACAAAATATTTGTACGCAAAACAAGCGCGCGGCCAGCTAAGAGCTGCTAAACAAACAAGTTTTGTGGTTCTCGATTAGATTACGACACAGTGCCAGAATACAAAATGTGGGTGCGAACTAATTCCCACACAAACGAACCGAGTTCGAGATGATAATTTTGTCAAAACTATAAGTTACATTTAACCCGACCATCTGGCCTGTTGTTAGCTTTCTATTAATTTAAAATCACCGCCAACACAGCGGCCCAATCAAATTGAAAACTATACATATTAAAAATAATGAACTTCCTTAGAGGCACCCACGTGGATATGATTAGAGCATGTAGGTACTCAAAAACTGTTGCAACATCGCTGGTTGTCATCGCATATTGCTATCTGATTTTCCTTTAACTTTTACTGGATAGATACAAAGAATGTCATTCATGTCCTTTTAGATAGTTATTTGCACGCAAAATACAAACATTTACAGCAAAAGGTTTTGTAGACATCTTATTATGGCACAATTTAGATGTTCTAATCGCTATCTTTTTTATAGGTTGAAAATACCTTATTATTACGTTTTTGAACATTATTTTTAATTAATATATAAACGTTAATTAAAATAAGTGGTATCTAAATATTGATCAAAAATAAGCGTTACATATGACACTAAAATTACATTTGACACAAAAAGAACATGATCAACATCGTCACAGGCTAAAGTTTAATGAATGTAGTACGATTAAATAGGCGTTAATTTACATAATAACTTTGAATAAATTATATGAGGAAGTAGATTAAGTTTGTAGGTTGGTGACCGATAAATGCGTACGAACGTATGGGATGCGACTGTGTGTACTGACAACAACAGATTGGCGCATTACGTGATAGATAACATTTAAGAATGAAGCAACCATAATTATCAATATTTTATTTTAAAAAAACAATACAAAATGCAAAATGATCGCGTGCTAAAAATAAATAGTAAAGAAGTTTAGTGTTATTAGCTGAAAACGTAAACTTTCCTACGTAACGTTTCGTCGGCAAGAGCAAAAAAAAAGTATTTTATGGAATGTTCTGTACCTAATTAATCATTGCGATAATACATAATATATATATGTTTAATATTCTCGATAGATGCCACTTTCCCATCCCGGCGGTAGAATCATTTTCATGAATATTTGACGTTTTATAAAAGCTTGATTCAAGCCTACTCGTATAGGAATAAAGATGTGTCTATTCTATTGCGAGACTGATTAGATTAGTCTTTGAGAAACCAGAGTTAGATTTACGTAGCAATGCGAGTCATATTTTGCATGAATTTCGCCATAAATAATTTGAAGAAAAACAAGAAGATGTCCGCTATTCACGTTAAGGAACTCTTGCTATGTATAGCGAATAACATTTTTTTGTTTTGTTTGTCCGCGCCGGGGACAAAAATAATCTACACTCTGCGAGGATAGTAGTGACCACTCGACTTTTGTGCGCCTTGAGCGGTTATGAACTTTGCGACGTAAACATAAACACTTTGGCGAAACATCGCTGATAGCGATGTTTTTAATGCATTGCGTTGAAAATATACATTTTTGTTATAGTTGCTTTAACAGAAATTACTTTAATTTTGTTAGGTAAGGTCCTATAACTCGTTTTTTAGCATGAGAAATGTGATAAACAAAGAATTAGTGGAAGGGAATCTTTTTACAGACGTGTTGTGACGATCACGTATGAGGGACACGTATAATATGCCCACATTGCCCACTTTAAAAAATACCTATTTTAGTTTAAGGCAAATATCCCTTTTACAAAAACAGATTTTTCTATATAAGTTGTAAACGTACCTATGTAATATGACAGATATAAATAGAGTGTATGCTGGCATAGTGTATGTTTGCTATGGTGCATGCTTACAGAGAAACTGTTACTCTAACATCCCTTGAACTATGTTGATACACTTAGTTATCCCGCAAAGATTCTCACTCCGAACTGTATCGCGCAGCTAAACTTTGATCGGAGCTTTCTTTGCATAGCTCAATGAGCGACTTTGACCTTGGCCATTTTAGACTTTAAGGGCCATGGCACAGAGCACGGCCACCAACGACCGACACTTCATATTATGAACAGTTGTTTTAATTTGCATCAATTGCATCTCATCTTATCATATGATAATCGGTTATCGATGTCACCCACTCAAGACATCTTTGGCCTCTGAACACAAACTAGGCCTCGAGACTAACAAATTTAACCCTCTTACATATCATTAGCTGTGTGACCTACTTTGCCGTTTGATGTGACCGTGAATTATTCGATCCTGTAACTATCATATTGTTACGTAGTGTTTTGTTTATCCCTGATTGGGTATGACTGACTAGATTTCTTTGAAATCTGGAGTATTGACAATGTTTCGTTAAACATATACCTTTGGTGCGTAGTAGGAAAACCCACTCTATTTAATATGGCGACCACATGTAAACTAAAACCTGTACTTTAATACGTAGGTTACGCATATAAATACGGGAATAGGTGTAATATCAATATTTTTATCTACGTACGTTTAAAATCGAAAAGTACCTAGAAACAAACGTATGTGCACTCAAACTCAACTAGCTAAATTGAAAATTGATAATATGAAGTGGTCTACATGACTAGTAGTTTTGAAACAGATATAATGACGGGCCAGTTTGACACGTACTGATGTTTATTTTTACTAGCATTTCGTAAACAATGCTCATATCTACATGTGGTGACACATAAGTCAAAATATTTAGATAATAATTTCACCCTTGGTGTGGACACAGGACGTTCTGCGCAGTTCAATAAACGCGACGAATATCAGCGTGATAGGCGATGCGCGGGCGCAGCGGCCGAGGGGCGACACGGTTGAGTTTCAAAAATGATAACGTCACTTTCGTCAATACACTGATGGCATAGGAGATATTAAAATAATGCAGTTCTAGGTTGTACAAGTTATAATTTATACCCTTATTTATCTATGAGAAATATCACATAGTCTGCTGACACAGGAGTATAATCTTTTTGATATAAAAATACCGTGCTTTTCCACCACACGGGGGTATATCACATTGTCGTCAAATTCTCAAGTCCTGAGTAATTTGTTGACAGAAAAGGCCGCCAATGAGTAATTATTAGATAAAAAAAACCCAACTTGATAACAAGTTTTAGGCTCGAGGTCGATAGGTATTCGAAATCGAATACGCCCCTTTGGTATTATGGTCTCGTGATCTCAAAAAAAAAGATTTCTAAAGACCTTAAATGTCACATTTATACCTACTCTAACTAAAAAGTCCAAAACAATGTTGTTTTGATTATCAATGACCAAAATAATTTAACGACACAAACAAAAGCCTTTGTTTAGAGTTGTTAGTTAACATGTATAAAATATACTGTGACATCTACTAAACCAATTGTATTAAGGATTGTAAATTAACCAACATTTTCTAAAGCAACATGTATTTTTGCAATTACTACAGATTTTAAAATAACTATAATGAAACATTCACAAAACCAGATGGGCTTTATCATATAATAATAGCTTGGGCAATACGACTAGATAACGACAAATAAGGAGGGAATGACAAATGTAATATTATTTTAAAAGTATATAACATTATACCCACTTATAAATATCGTTTTTGTTGAGACGTGTGAAAAATTGGTAAAACATTCAAGTTGTAACCTTGCTTTTTGTTTGTGATAAAGAAGATAATTTAAGACTTTAGGGAAATATTACATTTTATATAAGATTTCATCATCATCATCATCATAATAAAAACTAGAACATTTCACGCTTTTCTGTTCGCCTGTCCAATTTCCCGTAAAAATGGACTCTGTGCATTGAATACTTAGTTCAAAATTGATTAAAGAATTGTCAGAATCCATCAAAAGCCCCCCCCTTTTGACGAATTCTAACAATATTCTTGATTCTTGGAACCTGGTCGTGTTTACATAGGTCAAAGGTACGAGTAATGTATTGTCTTAAGCAGTATTAAAAAATTTTGTTTCTTTTTCAGAAACTATTTTCTTCGCTGTTGTTGTCGGTTATCTGCGGGTTGGCGTCTACAGATCCTTGCTGTCCAAATGGGGAACTTCTTCAAAAGAAGACGAGAAGGTGCGAGGGCGGTGTGCCCCCCTCAATTGTGTGTCCCGATGGACGCATCCTACTCAGCGACGTATATCTCGTGGGGAACAAAGTGTTCACAGAAGATGCACCAGATTTCGCTATAGTTGAAGATCCTACGCAGTAAGTGAGCAAAACAAGACAGTTATTTGGCTTTTTGCAAGGAATAATTTATGATGTAACGACTATTGTAGAAATAAATTATTAATTACTATACATCGTCAATTTTTATTGGCCGTTTTTCCGGCAGGGAAACTTTTGTGTTACGATCCTACGATCTATTAGAAAATGTTTTTTATTAGATATTATATTATCACAAAAACCACTGATTCAAAATGGATTGTATTGTAATACGACCACCGAGAGAACGGTCAACAACGTTCTTCACCACAGTAATTAAGCACTCAACTGTATTCTAATTATTTTTAAGGAAAGTAAAATCATCATCTATCTTCATTTTTAAGTGGTAGCTTTTATGTTTACATTTTAGAATAAAATTTTATACATAAATAGTACCTACTACTCATAGCGCACAGAATTCTAACATGGGTAATAGCTAAATGTATCAAAATCCCTTATTCTTACAGATACTGTACAGGAGAGATGTATCGAAACGCCAGTGCTCCAGAAAAAGGGAAGACAGCAATAGCAGTAGTGTGTTTCCAAAAGGACATACTAAACAACGACTTGGAAACCAGCGGAATACTGACCCTTGTATCAGTTTTTTTCCTAGTGGCTACAATAGCTGTATACATCTATCTACCACAAATGAGGTTTGTGATACATGTCTTTTATAAACAATCATACAATGAATATGGATATCAAATTACATGAAACACGATAAAGATGACATATTTCTGTATTAAAATACATTGTTATTCTCTATTTACGACGGCCTCGGCAGCGCAATGGCTTGGCTAGACGTTCTCGCCAAAAAAGCGCGATAATCCGAAGGTTCCGGTTTCGGTTCTTGGTCGGAACGATTTAGGAAATGGACTTTTCTGAATTGGCTCGGGTCTGGGTGTTATGGGGCAAATAATTACTTATTTCTACACTTGAAATCTTGAAATCTGGGATTCATGAAATCGTTATTATCGGAGTTATTTAACATTTAACTTCATTGTGTAATATTTGCTAATATTAACACTGCTGAAGTACCAATAAATAAAAGGTTATAAATAAAGGGTTGTAAGTAAATGATAATAAAGTTTATGTAACACCTACTTTCTTCAGTATATTAAGAAACATAAACATATACAAAATGTGATAGATAGTTATCTGCTGTATCAACATTTACGCCCCTTATTTATCTGGGCAGTATGGATCGTATGGGGTATTGGTATTTGGATATATGTATTGAATAAATGGCGAAATGGCCGTGATATTCCTCAGCAATCATCTGAAGGTACTCATAGAATTTTATAGATTCTCTTATCGAGTAGAAGGTACTTTAAATGAGATTAAAATTGCTCAGACTATACTTAATTTGACAAATAACCACTGCCATTTGACCTTAATCCGTGTCATAAGAGATAAGTGTCGTAATTTTAACAATAATAAACTTATACAATGCAACTTACTATATTGCCATGTTCTTAAGGTTATCATCATACAGTATAAGTACATTAAGACCGATAATTTTATTAATTAGTAGCTGTCCTGGCGTACTTAGTATCTCCATATTTTCAAGCATTTTCACATTATAGGTATCACCTTATAAAACTTCACTGGACTTCCACAAAAAATTCAAGACCAAAATTAGTCAAATCGGTCCGGCCGTTATCCAGTTCTAGCGAGACAAGTTTCTAATAGGAATTCATTTTTATATACGAGATAAGATGCAATACATTTATTACAGGGACTTACAAGGCATGTGCTACCTGTGCACCTGTGTCAGCATGGCATTAGGATTTTTGTCACTGGGAATGCTGCAACTCAACCCCGGGTTCAGGAGCGAGCTGTGCACAGTCACAGGTAATTTTATTTAAAACGATATTTTGGTATTGTAAATTATATCCCCTTAAATTTGTCAAAAAGGACTAAGTCGACTACAAAAAAGTTAATTATTTATGCGACTTAGGGTGTGTTTCCAAAGAACTGCGCAAAGTCCTGAGTAGCTGACAATTGTTTAAAAACGATATTGTTGCACCGAAGTGGAGCCTTATAACATGTGTGTTTTGAATATTAGTGGTAAATTTTGTTAGCCTCAGCTTAGCTTTGCGGAGCCCTGCTTGTAAACGCACCCTAAGAATGATGAAATAGAAACTAATAGTCTACTTATTTCTAGGTTTCCTGGTATACGCCTGGATGATGGCCACATTCTTCTGGATGAATGTCATTTGCATTAACACCTATCGTACAGTCGTGTAAGTTTTATTAGTATCATAATTTGCAATTGCCTTTATGCCTTACATTTAACTTATTCTCATAATAAATTCTTTTAACGAACGTCAAAAAGAAAGAGGTTCTTATTTCAAGGAAATGTTGCTTAATGAAGTGGTTTAAGTCGGTTGTTTCAAAGTATAATATTATATAATATATATAATTTAATAAGCCATTATATATGGTGCATGATTGACATGATTACTCGATAGTCACATGGTGAAACAATAAATGGGTTCATTTTTATCACATCCGTCAGTGGAGTTTACATCCTTATAAACATTTATTCATTTTACTTAGGTTTTACCTACAATATTTTCAATATGGCACCAGTAAACGATTTCCAGTGATGGGACTCTGTGTAACCCAGCAGCCTGCGGGTTATTAACAATCGTTTGTTAAAAGGAAATCGACTCTGATTTGTGATAGTTCACTTCGAAAAGATTACAAGGACTCTGAGGCTCACGAAAACATTCGGGTCGAACCAATACTTGAACGAACGAATCCGTCTTGTTTTCTTGAAAATCTGATAACTAATTTCAATATGTTGATTACAGAAACGCCGCGTATTTGCAAAAGACAGAAAAGAAGCAATACACCATATACAGTTGTTACGCATGGGGATGTACCGCATTCTTCCTGATCGTCGCTTTGATAACGAATTTCGCGGAGGGCAACCACTGGAAGCCAGGGTTTGGCGAGGGCAACTGCTGGTTCACTGGTCGCACGGAAACTTGGATCTTCTTCTACGGGCCCATCGCTGTTCTTGTGGCGTGCAACGTAGCGTTGTTTGGGCTGTCGTCGTACCACTTGTGGCAGCAAACAAAGAAGTATGAAGTGAACAAGCTGAACAACCTTAAGCACAGGTATAACATACTTTATGTTATATTCACAATAATTTAAGATTTTATCCTTATCATCTTGATAGTGGGCGATCTTTCATGGTGCATTTTACGCGCAATTTATCGCCACGTGCACAGTTCTTTGGAAACGGATTCCAGTGGCAACTTTTCCGAATGGATATTATTTTGGGACCTTCAAAAACGAGCTTACAAATTTCTCAAGCACCGTCAGGTGCCACCTGTGACTTTCCTGGAGTTGCTGTGTTTTTGGACCGAAGTGGTCACTTAACATCAGGTGAACTTCAGCCTTGTTTGCTTCCTTCTGACATATAAAAAATTTACTCTTCAGTATATGTGTATACTGAAGAGTATAATGTTATACTCTACTGTCCACAGTAAACTTTATTTGTGCAGGATTCCAATCCTGCACAAGTCAAGTATTAATGCGAAGAACATTAGTGCCTGTGTGTGATGTGGTCTATGTCTAGATTTTGATGTTGTGTCTCTATTTTTCACAGTCAGCGTATCAGCGTAACTATATCCTCTGGTATTTTATTAAGAAAAAGAACCAGGTAGACACGGCTATATTTACCTACGTGATATTTATGTTTAAAAAGTCGCTGCGGTGACCTCTATGACCATGACCTTTAAGATCTAATATCAAGTTAACTAGTAACATAGTTTATTACCCTCAGCGCGTCCATTTTATCCTTGTCATAATCTATCTACTCATAATATGTTTCTTTTTAACCAACTTAAAAAGAAAATAAAGGATGTTCTCAATTCGGCTGAATTTTTGTATGTTTGTATGATATCTCCGAGAATTGTGAACCGATTTGGACAATTCTTTTTTTGTTTGAAAGGTTGTACTTCCTAGATGGTCCAGCTGAGCTTTGTCCCATTGTCTGCCTATTGTCACCATATTGAAGTCTTTTTTTCTTGTTAATTTGCAGATTCCTGTTATCTTTGAAACTATTCCTGGTCATGGGCATCTCATGGATATTTGAAATTGCGAGTTTTGCGCACGGGCAAGCACACATCATTTGGTAAGTAAATTACTTTAATGTTTATGTAAATATCGTTAAATGACAGCGAAACATAAATTGTGAGCGAGATAAATACAAATGTGACATTTTAATGGCACTGCACAATAATTTTCTCTGAACGGCTTACTGTTCAACTACAATTTAATGATTTCATATTTGCCATTGACGAATACGATACAAAATGATTTTTAATGAAGGTATACTAATGCTGTAAGTGTAACGGTTTATCGTAATACTTCATAGCTGGAGTGGGTACTGCACCAATAAATCGTTCAGTAATATAAAAACGTAAATAATTATTCTTTTTATCAATGTGTGCGTGAACTACTTTTAAATAACAAATCGGTTTTCGGTTAATCAAATCATCACTCGTTCCCAATGTTTCTTTTTTTCTTTCAGGAAAATAATGGACACCTTCAACTGTCTTCAAGGCGTCATCATATTCCTCCTACTAGTCCTGTTCAGGAGGCGTGCCATGCGCGGACTGGCTAACGAGAACTTCTGCCTGCCCATCACGCGCCCCCTGGCTGAGAAACTGAGTCCTCACGACGACGGGGACGATGAACACATACTAGCCGACGAGACCATGGAAGTTCGGTTGAACTGACACTGTCTTGTATGTAGCAAACATTATTATAAGTGACATGACTGAGAGCGGGTAACAGCGTCTTTTTGTCTTATCTGTATCGCTTTGTCCGTATATCTAATGATCCAGGATACTAGAGGTCTGGTAACATCTTACTTTCGCATAGATACATACTTGATGATAAATGAACAAAAGATTAGACTTGCACGTTTCCACCACGATGTTTTTGCTCACATTCTTCTTCACTCATAAGTGATGTTAAACCCAGAAAAACCTAACTATTGTTGTGAATATGTCAATGACCTTACGTAATGAGATATGATCACTCATCGGTAACTTAAGAAACATGACACACTTTTAGAATCGCCCTTTGTCACGATAAGAAGTTACCCTATTGTAATAACTCCTGGTAGCTTTAGGTTTTTTAAAAATTAAACAAACTTAGACTAGACTCAAAGATAAAGGATTTTGTCTGGATCCGAGTTTTCATCGTACCGTCTAGCACGACCACCAAAACCAGTTCCTGTATCTTCTCGGTAACGATGTGATCTGACTAAGATAGGTACTTAATAATTGGATCAGGTACTTGTTACTTATTTTTACTTAATTAAATTGGCGTAGAACTATTAGGTATTCTGTGTGATATGGTTAAGTTTTAAGATAAAAAAATCCATTCTAAGATTTCTTTAGTCAAAGTGTAATTTTAAAAATATTTTGTAACGATAGGGCGCCTCTTAGAAAAAACGTTAGGTGTGTCACTTATAATAATTAGGTGTAATGATAGATTTAAACCAAGTCTCAGGCTGATCTTTAAAATTGTTTTTATAGAAAGTATTTAGGATGTCTTATCTTTGTTTATCTAAAAAAAGAATCTCAAATGTTAATACTTTGATGTATAATTTGTATAAATTATGAAAACATTAACTGATTAAAGTTATTGTAAAGAACGAGTATTATTATATAATTCCATAACAGGTAGCTTAACCGGTACATAACTAGTTTACGCCAGTAAATTACAAAAATGTAGGTTATGGGATGGGCTTAATAAGTTTATTTCCAATGCCTGTTCATATTACCAAACACTGAAATAAGTTTAACCGTGAGAGGCCCTTTCGGCTCAAATCTTTCATATTTGCAATAATAATTATGTATGTATTGGTAAGAAAGATTACGTGCCATAGTAATTTTATTAATAACATTATCTATAAGTTTTTAATTTTAATTATTATTACTAGATAAAATACTACTTATTTGATTTTAGCAGTGATTAGAAACAGCAGGAACTGTGTTCCTTCTCACTCTTATACTATCCGTGTAATTTGTATTAAAAAGTAATTTTATTTTCTAAGATTAGCATTTACTTCTGTAAATACTATGGTAAATACTATGTTAAAAATAATATAAATTATCTATAATGTTCCTATGTAAAACCAATGTTTCGCCAAAAGCATGTCTTTGTAAAATAAATATTTTAATATTTTCAATTCTATTTTAAGTTTTTTATTTATTTTATTACACACCCTATTTTGTAGTTGGTAGAATCTTTCGCAATTCTTATATTACTTTTTGTGTAGATAGATTATGTACCAATGGGGTTAATAGATTTTAAGTATATGCCTCGATTTTAAATAATATCAGACATTATCTGATACTGTAAAAAATCTGTATTTTCTACCAAAGAAAATACAACCCACCATTCTTATCGTTAATATATAACGAATAGTATCAAGTATTGGTACTTATCCCTATTGACTTATTTAATTTACGCGTAAACTTTATTTCATAGAACTTAGAAGTAAACAAGTTGCGGTAAGTACTAAAATTACTCTCGAACCCTCAAAACAAATGTAAAAAATCCCGACTACTTTAACACATTTATTATGAATGCATGCAAGTTTGAAATATTGAAAAAAGGTTATAAATGTAATTTGTTTTACGGCTGCATAATCTGTTACATCGTCGGCACACAAATAAGCAGCTATTTTAAAAAGTAAACTGTCATACATAACCGTCACTCAGTCTAATGTCAAACTTCCAAGCACTTCCACCAAGTGTTTCAAGTTTTATGTATTTTTATTCTTATATAAATAAAAACAAACGTCCACCTTCAATTCCAAAGAAAATAAGATAGTTGGGAATAACCTCATCAACATTTAGTTAAATTTTAATATAACTAACCTTTGTTGTTTCATTAAACGGGCATTATGTATTATTGTTCACCACAAACTAAATCAGAGTGAATATTTCGCTAGAAATTTGTAGGCTAAATAAAATGTATTTTATATTAGTATTATTTGTGTTCATTGTGAAGATACACGCCGACCAAAAAGACATTAATCTAAATGGCTTATATGAAGCCACATATGGCGTGAAGATAAACAAATGCTGCGAAAACGATCAATTGATGGTGGATTTATCTTGTATATCCAACAATACAGTGAATCAAAGTGAGTATAAGTAAAAAACAAAACAGTTTATGTTATTAAAATACATCTTGTAACTTAAACCTACCGAGTTTTGCTATGCAAGTGATCCAATCTGCATAACCAATATTAACATTGGTGCTCTGACTGCTGTGCTATGCATCATCATCATCATCATCATCATCAGCCCGTGTCAGTCCACGGATGCTGGACTCGAAAAATCGTGCTATGCATAACATGGCATTATAGGTTTTTGATTAAAAGTCTTCACTACTATTTAAATACCTTGAAATTCAACTCAAGGTCTTCAACGGTTGTCATTCACTCATTATGTGCTATAATTATTACAGGTTTATGGAAACCAAAGTTTATGACAGAAGATGGAAAAGTTGTCCCAGATGTGGCATATCAGTTTGTCAATGGTTTACCCGATTGTGAAAACACTCAAATGAGGGCAATTTACTATGTGAAAAATTCAGAGGATGAGTAAGTGTTCATAATGTACCCATTAAACTTCTCTTTTATCGCTTCATTACAAATTTTATGTTGCTGCAATAACAACTATTATCAATATTAATTTTTATATAAATAATATAGCTCATAAACTTAACACCTACATTCAATACTAAATAATGTTGGGAGTTGAGATTCTCTTCAGACCGGGTGGCCACTTATGACTGGAGACCATTGCGATTTGCCACTCGAATTACACCACTGATACTCAATTAATTAAAAATAGATAGTAAAATAAAAAATAATATAAAAATAAAATCAGTATTTAAGGGGTACTACAAACGGATACAGAAAGAAAATGTATGTCTGATCTGCACCAATTTCATTTTATTTGTGCACATATGGATAGTTATTTATTAAATACTAGCTGACCCCGCAGACTTCGTACTGCCCGTTATTCACCTTTTAAACCTTTCCTGGACTTCCACAAATAATTCAAGACTAAAATTTGCCAAATCGGTCCAGCCGTTCACGAGTTTTAGCGAGACTAACAAACAGGAATTTATTTTTATATATAAGAAGATAAAGGATCACAGGACAATAATAACATATCTATTATTTTCCCTGTTTCATAAAGGCTCAATATTTTACCTGATGGTAGACTGAAGCACATAATTCATCACCAACACAGCACAGATAGTATAAAAGAAGACCCACTACTGAGTAGCTTTAGCATCAACGAACCAATCCCCATCCCAGAAGTGAAGGAGCCAACATCATACATCCATAACCAGAAGAAGTATTGTATTGATAAGGTATTGTTTTTGCTCAAAATAACATACATAGTACTACAAATCATTATAAGTCAAAATTTATTATCCTGAATTTCATCAAACACTATTTCAACTAGACGCCTCTTCGAACGTACAATGATTCAACAGAACACTACTTCAACAAATCACATATTTGATAGGTTTCTAGTCAGACAAATCACTGCTCCGACAACAATCATCATGTCAATCAAAATTATCAATCTTGCATAATCTGATCATCCTTAATAGTAGAATTTTTATTTTAACCAAATTTTAGAGCAAAGTTAAGTTGTTTTGGTAACTTTTCCAGATTTTCATGAATAAAACCAATGAGACAGGGGAGTATGCACTTGTGTGTGTACCAGAGGTGAAAATCAATTGGAAGGACACAAATTTTCTTATGACAAAGATTCTCAATCCCTTATTTCATGGTATTGCCATAATATTGTTCCTGATTGTCGCAATTATTTACTTTGTACTGCCTACATTAAGGGATCTGGCTGGAAATATAATAACTACAATAAATGTATGTTTGATTGTAAGTCAAGCAGCTGATTTTATAAGAATTTTTACGGAGTACAGCAATCATGTCAGTTTCATGGTAACTGGTGAGTATTCGAGTATCAACTTTGTTAGATGATTTAAATTAAAGAACTGATTGACAAAAATATCATGTTTATTGTTGCAGATATAATTTTGTATATCAGCTTATTGGGAGCTTTCTTTTGGTTAAACAGTTTTGGATTTTACATTTGGAAAACATTCAAGTAAGTTCACTATTTAATTTATTAATTACTGTTATAATACTAATATTAGCTAACTATTCTAATCTTTCTACGAGTACAACTTAACCCACTACTAACTGATTATTATCAAAACCAAATTAAAATCTGTACTTCGCCTGGCAAGATTATGTAAATTTTCCAAAATAAACCTTTATAATGAAAAAATTTCATAAATATTTTCTCTGAAGTTTCGCATTTTTCATTTTCAGATCAAGAAACGTATTTCTGAGAGTGACAGACGTGCGAAAGTATTGTTACTACTCCAGTGTGGTATGGTGTAGTGTGATTCTAATGGCTGCGTTGGCCATCTGTGCACATTTCCTGCTCGACACTGGCACCCATCCCAATCGGAAAATGAGGACCCAATTCTCATCTTCGATCATAGTCGATGACATTGAACAGGAAACAATAGGTATGGCTATATGGTTACTCTTACTATACACGCCATTATTCATTTAAAATAAAAAAAATGGTAATTTGATAAGACATTGTCTGTATATAATAGAAATAATGACAGATTTGCATACTTATATATTTATTTAAGATTATCTGATTATATCTGATCGTCATAAAATTTAAATTTTAGGCTGGCTTGGAATTGCTATATTCTTCACACCGGTTGCGTTTACTATAATTTTCAATATATTCTTCTACATCACTACACTGCGAGTTATAAAGAGAATAAACATCTATGGAAGAATTCACCACAAACTCAAAGGATGGTATGTGTGATAAAATATATTGCTATAATAATGTTGTTAGAACTATAATGTTTTCAGTGAAATTCATTGGTGAGTCAACATTTTTTTTACTAGATAACAAATACAATTGTATTTGTTTTCTCCTATGTCTGATGTTCAATCGAAAGTGTGAACGATTTTGACTAAATCAGCATCAAAGAACGTAAAATGTTTGCTTTTGTTAAGAAACAACCATTACTACTATAATGATACGCCATTATAAATTGAAATCATATCTAAAAAATGATAATTCTTTTTGCAGTTTCGACCTGTTCCTCCAACTGTTCCTGATAATGACGATATCCTGGCTCTTCCTGCTGCTCTCTTGGCTCAACTTCGACGGTCTGGTATACGCCTACATCGTCGTAAACCTGCTCCAGGCCATCCTAGTGTTCTACGTATGTGTCGTGCGCCAATCTCATGTTACGTTCTTGTTGCGCAAAAGCTGCTGTTATGCCGAACCTGTCCCTACTAACGACTGGGGAGACGAAATGACTCGCATGAACGGTGGCAATTATTAAGAACCTCTAAAAGCCATAACAACTGTTGTTTTAAAGAAACTAAATCAAGAATACTCTATTAACTTGATCACATTGGCTCCCAAAAAGAATTTATTTTAAGAAATAGATATTATGACTGATTCTCTGAACACCATGACACCAACTTAATTAGAAACTGCACTGACTGTAGAAGCAATCTCACAAACTAAATAGTTATATTATAGGTATCTATGCACATTAATTAAGATAAATAATTGGTAAGGTTATTCTGTGATGATACCTAGGAGTAAAGTGTCTTAAAATGAAGTGTCTTATAAAAATAATTAATGTGGGTAATTGTTTATAAAGGTACGAAAGACAATGAATGGACATCATTCTTTTGAATGATTTAAATATTAACAAACATATTTTTTTATAAATATTAACCAAGTATTCCTTAATTTGTGATTATTTTAATCGAGTGCTCATATATGATACTTAATATTTTTAATTTGGAATAAAGATCAAATAATTTGTTTGGAAATGGGAATGTTACAATTGGTGTGATTGTGTTGGTTTTTAACTATTTTGTATGTAGGTAATTCAACATCTACGAAGTGAAGAGGCAGATTTTATTATGAATGTCAAAGATTTAGTATGTAAGTTAAATAGTGTTGTTCATTGGAACTATAGTATTGAGCAGTAATTAAGCAACTATTACGCAGCTGTAGCACTGTCCTTTAGCCATATCGCACTTCCACAAGTTAATGTTGTATTTAGAACTATTTATAGAGTTAAAACTATATATAAAGATGTAATTACTAGAAACTCTTTACAAAAGCCTAATTATCCGTCCGTTCATAATTTAGCAGCTATTTCTGGTTAGTGATTTTAAATCATTTTAAAAAGATAATTGAACAAAAATAATAGGCATTTACTAGTGATCGGCACTATATCGTATTTATAATACTATTTACCATTTACGAATTTATACGTATACATAATGTACTAAAATGTAATAATGATTTTACGTGAATCGCGCATTTAATTTTGTATTCTTTTTTTATGCAATAAAAATTATAAAAATCATCCTGAACATTTTAATTACCTCTTTCTATTAAACAAAACATTCGCATTAACAATAAATTAAAATCAAAAAGACCTAGAAGGAAAATAGACAAAAACCTTAACAAAAACTTGTTTCCGTCAATCGGGGGATATAAGTATACATATTACCTGTACCAGCTTATTTTTAGTATATACAAAACCTGAAAACCGTTTTTGTTTTCTAAATTTGACCAATCACGTTATCATAAGCGCGGGCGGCTAACAAATAGTTCACCGATGTTTCAAATTCAAGAAACGGGGTTGTTATTAAACAAGTTCACTAACCTGTGAGAAGAGCTGCCCCTCCGGCCTGGTAGCGAGCGGAGCCAGCTGACTGCGCACCACCAGGTGACAATCGTCCATCACTGTATTGAAGAACCGCCGCGTCGGCAACAGCGCTTCCAGATCGATCATCAGCTCTAAGAACCGCTCGCAGTATCTGTGGAATAAAATCATCATCATCATCAGCCCTTATCTGTGGAATAATGCAATAGCTTAATTCTGGGTTTTATTTGGGTGATTAGCCTATTTATTGCCACATTTTCCACGGAGTTATAGTTATGAGTATGTAATGTAATAAATTCAAATTCTTTATTACAGACTAGGTTATACATTAACTAAACTTACAACATCAAACTCTAGAGTGTACATTGAAGACTTAAAAACATTCATTGATGCCAATCTCACCTGACACTGTTCGCATCCACATCTCCAGTCTCCGGGATGCGCTCCAGCACCTTCATGAACTTGATCATCAGCCGTTGCAGGTACCGTCGCTCCCAGTTCAACTTGTCCATCAGTTCCGGTTTATCCTTCTTTTGTATCGCTCGCCAGTACTTTCTCCATTTAGGCACGGCTTTGAACTCTTGATTTCGACGGCCTGAAATAAATATGCAAATATCTTATTACAGTGGCGAGAGAAGACCCAAAGTCTACATAATATGGGATTTAGATGGCAACTAACATTGGAACCTAAGCTCACTAGATAGTTATAAGATAACAGCAGATTGAACTCCTTTTTAACTTGCCTTTAGATGACTAGAAACCTCTGTATCCATAAAGCAATAAAAAAATTAATGATGTATGCCAGTTTGTCTAAGGAAACTATTTGATTTGCAGAGAAGTAGATGCAGACAGTTACAAAATCCGTTCTTATGAGATGTTTACCCTTGTATAAAATATCTACCATTCCAAAGAGCCTCAAATCGTTCGGGACATTATATGTGCCAAAGGTGTATTCAATTTTTACTAACAATTCTAATGAAACACAAGTCACATCACGACAATAAATTTTGTGTGCAATTTATTATACTACTATTAAAGTATAGGCCATTTAATAAGTTGCAGTACCTTCTTGCAAACTGATCCACATGCTGAGCGAGACCAGCCGCTTGACCTGGTCTCTGCACAGCTGCACCTCCATACTGCCGAAACAGTGGTTCAGGAACAGGAGCAGTGCAGTCTGTTCCCTCATGTTATTGCTGTTCTGGTCTTCTGCGATGCTTGCACGGAGAACTTGCTCAAAGAATGCGGGAAAGTGGTCTGGCTTCTTGAGGAATGCCTGGAAGAAAATTTTTACGTTGTTATAAATTATAATTCTATAGTAGCTACACAAAAAAGATTAATGCTACATCGATCGGCCAATTCAACAAAATATCAACACAAGTCCAATTTAAAGACCAAGAGATCCTGGGTCAAAGTATGTGCGCCTAAAAATTGTACTGGTTATATCTTTCAAGGAAATCAGTAGCAACTCCAGAGTCATAAAGGTAAAGAAGGCATTATGAGTTGTTTGTATGGTGCCAGATTTACAGTTGTGTTGATTAGGTGTAGGACGACAGGATTATGAGACTTACTGTATTGTACCTAGGTACAATACAGGTAGACTGTACCTAGGTACTTCCATGGGTATTGGCTAAACACTCACACTACACCACACGCAATTGACTCCCTTTGAAGTTCTTATTCTTTTACCATTGTCCTTGGAGTGACTAGTGTCCTACGGTGAGCTAGTGACCTAGTTCCTTTCCCTTCTGGGGCATGACGACACAGTAACGCCTTCTTTTGTCGCCCCGTTCTTTCTTTTTCCTGCATAAATACATGCAGGAAGAGACAGTACACCTGTGTTTGCACACACACAATATTGCTCCATAATATTTCCTGTCCATTTGCCTAGTCTCCCTGTAAAGGCTAGCATTATAGCATAGTCCATCAACCAGCTCAGATCAAAGAGATATAATTACTAGAAGAGCTATTACTATAAAAAATGATTTTGTTATCACTACATAGTATTTATATAACCAAGTCGCTTTTTGTGTCTGTCCCTTTGTATGCATAGATCTTTAAAACTACACAACGGATTTTGGTGCGGTTTTTTTAATAGATAGAGTGATTCAAGAGGAAGATTTAAGTATAATACCAAAGCGAAGCGAGTGTGGCTCGCTTGTCACTACATATTATAAAACAATGTCGCTTTCGTTTTCTGTCTGTCCCAATGTACGCTTAAATCTTTAAAACTACGCAACGGATTTTGATGCGGTTTTTTTTAATAGATAGAGGGATTTAAGATGAAGGTTTATGTGTATAATATATGTATGTATTTAGTATTGCACCCGTGCGAAGCCGGGGCGGGTCGCTAGTATCTAATAAAACAATAGGTTACCTGCCACGCAGGCACGCGCTCGCGAAATTTCTCGTTGATCATGACGATGATGGACATCATGTGCGCGTGAGACGCCTTGCCCGCCTCGTAGTGGGGCCACAGGTAATTCTCGAGGTACTGGGAGAACTCCAACATCATGATCCGACGTACCGCAAATCTAAAAAACATTCCACCACAAAAAGTTGAAGGTTACTGGCAGCAGCGTCACCGGAGCGAGGAGTTACGCCCTGCGATCGCCAACCCCAGCGTAGGGATTATGTGTAAAGCCTACAGGTATTCGCACAAAGTGGTGAACAACTGGAGAGGCCTATGTCCAGCAGTGGACTGTGATAGGCTGATGATGATGATAAAAAGTTTTACCCAATATTAAAAAGAAAACATCTTGTAAAATAGACTATAGATGTAGTTGCTGTAAAGGCCCATTCAAACTAATGCGAAATCTCATCCATATACATATTACTATCTCTTAATAAATTATAGGTACCTATCTACATTGATTATTCCACGATTATTCCCAAATAAATTTAACAGTACCAGATTGAAACAGATTTACTATAAATGCACATACAATTTATTAAAAGCGACACTGATATATTGTAGAACAAACCTTCATTTTCAGAATTACAACTCTTTATATATATTTTTGTATTACATAATAATAAATGCTATAAAATATTATTATTGCTTGAAACCATAAACTACATTTATTATTATAACAAATCTAGGATTAAAAAGTAAATTCCCTGACTAATGCTGCTGGCAATTTCCAAAAATAAAAAGTTAAAAGGTAAGTGACCTCGATCTGTGAGGCCATTGACCTTCAAAGTTCATTTGTTTACATCAGTTAGGCTCAGACTTTTGAAAGTGAGAGTGTAATTTGGTAATTCTGCTGGTTGCTTACCCTGATCCAAGTATTTCTGCATGGTATATTGACTCCACAATTGCAGCATCATATGGTAAGTGATTTTCCTTAGTCTGTGGAGACCAGTACTGTGTGGCGAGCTGGAAACAGTTAGGCCATGATGATTAATTCAATGAGGAGTGTTGTATAGATTTAATTTGTAGAGTAGATGTATATGAACACCAGTAGGCTACTTATACATATAAAAACTAGGCCAACATGATATTATTT
This sequence comes from Conogethes punctiferalis, assembly GCA_031163375.1. NCBI lineage: Eukaryota > Metazoa > Arthropoda > Insecta > Lepidoptera > Crambidae > Conogethes > Conogethes punctiferalis. Next base: position 7,478,557 of record CM062093.1, read on the forward strand.
TGTTCTCCAGTTTAATTTGTACTTTTGTATGAACTCTTGAATTACTTATATTTTCAACCACACCATTATCATTTTACTGTTTATTTACTGTCCTTAAAAAGCCATATTTTGAATATAAATTATGTTTAAAGGATAATAGGTCAGATCAGATCAGATCACACAAACTAACTCATCTCAAACTAAGGTTCCCGTTAATATGAGTTGATATGCAGCCAATGGTGATTGGAGGTGTCTCCCAGTCATCTATTAATTGATTTGTTATAGTTTATATTATTTTACAAAGAATTCAAACTTCTAATCCTATCCGGGAGAAACAAAGGGAGAACAATACCACTGCTCAAGTTTCCTTGTGTATCTTTATTCAGTATCCTAATTTTGACAATTTGTATTTAACCAATTTTAAGTAATTTATGCATGACAATAACAATATACTCTCTCTTGTCTCATTTGTTGGCAGTCAAGGGATTAATTTGCGATCTATGTATGTATGTTCAGGTGAAATGTAACATCTAAATTTCTGTATATTAGTATGTTTTTTTGTAAACTGTAATACAATAATTTTTAGTCTTAAAACAGAACATTGAGATAATAATTGATTTTTAAGTATCGGTTGGATCAACTGTTACTTTCTTAAAACTATATAGAACATGCATGCTTTGAAATGTCCATCCAGGAAATCCTCCAGATATTTGCCCTAAGTGGCGAACACCTGGAGAGCCCTATATCCAGCAGTGGACTGCAATAGGCTGATGATGATGATAACAATGATACCATAAAATTTATTTGCTTTTCTCAATATAAGACCTATGCTTGTCGTGACGATATTTCTATAAAGTAGGGTGAAATGTGTTACAAATTTATTGCATATTATGAAGAAACTAATTAGTAATTACTTTCCATAACTTATTGTAAGGTAAATCTATCAATAATAAAGAGATTTGAAAAAATGTCTATCAAAAACTAGATAATGAATTATTTATCATTAAATTTTGAAATTTATACTAACTTTCTGTACATGATAAATTTGTTTAATGTCCATGTTACAATGTTTGTAATTTTAATGTTTTTTCTAATCTTAAAGGCCAAACTAATGAAATTATTCAACCTTCGACTAAAATCTATCAAATAAATATTATATTATATTTCCCAGAACCTTCATATTACAAAAAAACATTAATTTATTGTTGTGAAATAAAAAGCTAACCTCAACATGAACTTACTTGGGTGATTCTATCGGCATTTATCTGTGAAAGAGTTGGCAATGGTATCTTAGGTTTATCTGCCGGTTGTGCAGATTCAGTTTTCATGTTTAAATTTTTATAAACTACTTCCCTTAGTTTTAAATAAAATTAAAATCAGTAATGTGCGGCAATTCAAACACAACACACAAACAAGACGTCATGAATGTCAAACGAGAGCTGTCAAAACAACTTTCGTTCGGAAACATGAAGGTTTTCTTCTTTGTTTAATCACAAAACTTAGAATGTAGAGCTCATAAGCTCTTGAAAACAAGAATACACACAATTTAGTTCGTAGCCCTTTTTGATAAGTAATAATTTTCCTTTTGCAGAAATTTCAGATCAAACAATGATGTTCGACCCTCCTGATTATCCATATAAAGATATATCTGATACTTTACAAGAACACTACGGTTCAGATGACTTACTTTTTACTAATGTACATCATGATCATGATCGCGTTGACGATTTCACCCTTAGCAATGAGTTAGTGGCTGTAACCGAACAGATGATATCCAATGTAGAGAATGAGCTGTCTTATCATTCTAATGATTCTGGTCGTTTCTTCAATGTAGAGAACACTTCATATTTGGATCAAAACAGCCAAACAAACCAGAATGATGAAAATGCACAACTCTATTATGTGCAACCAGATAAATTATTTAACTACGAACCGACTCTACTAGATGATAATACTGTTAACCAGTTTTTACTACCCTTACAAAATTCTTCTGAGAAAAACAAGGTAAAGCAAGTAAATGTTGAGAAATAGATTACGAAAAATGTTTGCAATAATGTTAATTGTTACTTTATTATTTTGTACAGGATCCAGACACCGTTGGGCCTGATTTATTAGCTCTACACTCGTGTGTTATATGTCATGATATATTTACATCAGATGCAGATCTTTTGGATCATACAATTTTAATGCATGCCTCAATAGACATTGAACCTGATGCAAGTTCTCTTGCTGCACAAAGCACTGTTGCCACCGAACACATTCAGCAGGAAGGTAAAAGTCTTATTAAAACAAAAAGATGTCCATTATTTTGCATGAAAGGATTTTTCCTTGAGTGCCAGACATTTGTTTTTTCTGATTCCTATTTGTAAGCTAAGGAAAGAAATATTTTCTTCTTCAGGCAATAACAACAACATGGATTTTGAATCAGACTGGCTTGTATGTTCTATTTGTGAACGCGTCTTATCCACGGCATTAGAGGTTGAACCAACTGGTAAATATCTAAAGTTCTTAGTGTTTTCGTATCATTTTAGTCCTTTCACAAATTCACGGAAGCAATTAATAGTTAACTTAAGAGAACCAAATACGTTTAGGTACCTACATAAATTCTTTTCCTGTAAATTCGGCAGACTGAATCTGAAAGTCGAAAGATCTGGTAGGTTTCCTAGAGGCGTTTTGTTGGCAATAATAACCATACCAAAATAGGCACACAGACGTCGACGAAATGCCTATGACCCGGTAAAAATAACTAAACTAACTCACTTTTGTTTACATGTGTTTTAGAACAATTATGTTGCACCGATAGTAATGGAAAAAGCAGTGTGGGTTCTCGTAAACTGCATACTATGTACGTCTGTGACTGTTGCAACGGGTTATTTGCCGATGGAAATGCTTTAGACAGACACAAACTTGATTGTTTGATACAATCTCGGGAATGCTACATAGATTCTTTGGTAAGAGTATATGTATAGCTATGGAGGCACTATCATCTTTCAAATATTAAGTTTTGAATGCGATCTTCCTATATTTCTTTTTTTTACAGGATCGACCTAGTACATCAGATTCCACTAAAAGTTCTACGGAACTCTATTTTTCTTGCGAAACTTGTAGTCTTAAATTTCCGCTGGCAGATCAGCTGAAAGCTCACATAATTTCTTGCCAAAAACGAGGTATAACTAGATCGGGAAGGCGTGCTTATACTAACAATACTAACAGCAACAAGATGTGGAATTGTGGCTCGTGTAATCAGCTTTTTGCTACTGCTAGGTAATTTCTTAACACTCACTCTTGGCGATTCTTTCTTCTCTATCTTTTATAGTTGTGTTACTAAACAGTAGACTGTTTATCAGGGGGCACGGTAGTGCCCTCGCTAAGTCGAGCGCGAAGCAAACACTGCCGTACCATCCTTTACAGGATTAGAATTTACAGCATGCATTTTGCAGGGAACTCTACAAACATAAGCGAGGAGAAGATCGACCACCGGGCGCTCCCTTGACTGCGTATGTCTGTGAAGAATGTGATAAAGTTTTGGGAAGCATGTGTGCTCTGCATACGCACAAGAAAATGCACAAAGTAACCAAACCTGTAAGTACCTAAGTACAAGTAATAAAAGTATCAAATATGTACATCGCGTTCTCCTCTGTTATAACGAAACATTTTCTTAGAAACTTTAAATTGTTCAGGGATATCCATGTCGTATATGCGGTCGTCGATTCAATCAATCCGGTCATCTCGCCATTCATATGAGGATGCATACAGGAGAGCGCCCTTACCCCTGTGACCTCTGCCCTAAGGCTTTCAAAGTAAAGGTACTTAATCATTTTATACAAAATTATACTATCTATCTAATACATTTCCAGATTCTGGAATTGACTGATGACGATGGGACGGTCACGGAAGTTACCAAGGAACGGTTCCAGTCTACAATTCTATTCGTACCAATTTCTACCACCTGTTTCCATGTACCAGATTTTTACATTTAGTTTTAATTTAAAAATAAAACTTTGAAGTCAGAGGGTGTGACCGTAGTTATTTGCGATATTACAGTGCGATAGCAAAAAACTCGCACAGTCCCTGCATTGAATACGCAATTTGTGCATCGCTATAGGGTGAAGATAGTTCCCAGTATTTTTTTCCGTATGATAATGTGTGTGAAATGGTGTCGGTGACAGGTGGAGCGCGACGATCATCGTCGAACGCACACCGGGGAACGGCCCTTCGCGTGCGCTGCCTGCCCGAAGACGTTCACCGCCGCCGCACGGTTGCGTGAGCACGCGCGTATTCACACAGACCAAAGGTTACGTACGATTCCAAATTTAAATTCCTTTGTCTCATTTGCACAGATTATGAACCTTATTTATCTAAACCTTCGTTCAGAAACCACCTATTAACGACTACAAAGCGCCTCTATCGGGAAAATTCTGAAACTGTACGCTAAAGATTACGTGAGCGCAGCAGAGGTGGCGCCTGTGACCTCTAAAGTAACGAAATAGAAGGTCGAGTTGGAACCTTTGCATTTTAATAACTCGAAGCTAGTTCGCGTGATTATGATTAAGTTAAAAAAAACTGAAAAACACTTTACTAGGGTTTATTATTGGTAGCTCTTAAGCAAATCTTTATGCTCACTCACACACAGCATTATATAGCTATATGTATTTACATTATTGATGCTTTTAATAATTTTACATAATAAATGCGACAAAGAATCCGCACTAATCACCATATCTCGAACTAAGGTTTTCTTTTGTACTTTAAGTAGATAATGGTCAACATATTTTAGTAATCATAACGCTCTAGACTCTCAGAACACTCAAACTTGAACCAAGTCGAAAAACGAGAAGTCATAGTTATGTTCACCGGAGCAAGAAGCTACGCTCTGCGATCGCCAACCCGCCTGCCCAGCGTGGCGATTATGGGTATACCCTCCAAAGGTTTGGCCTGGGTGGCGAGCAGCTGGAGGGGCCTATGTCCAGCAGTGGACTGCAACAGGTTGATGATGCATAGTTATGTTTGCACGCGCTTTGTATGAAGTATAACGATACCATCATGATTTCTTCGTTCGAATATTCTTTCGGGTTTGATTGCTGTAAATCAATATGATGAACGTACTTATTTCTATGGTACCGACTAGTGCTACTAATGATCTCGGTGGCGCAGTGGTTTAAGTGTTAAACCTGAAAGCGCCGACCAACCGAAGGCCCCGGGTTTGATTACCGATAGGGTCAATTTAGGAAACAAACTTTTATAAATTGTCTCAGGCTCTCATCACATACAGGTTAAAATAGACTAATATTCCTGGCTCATCATCATCATCAACCCTTAGACCACACGTGACCACGGGTCGCTAGTCACTACATAGTATATAAAAAAAGTCTCTTTTCGTGTCTGTCCCTATGTACCTACTTATGTACGTACATATCTTTAAAAGTACGCCACGAATTTTGATGCAGTTTTTAATTCGGTAAATAAATTGGTACCTAAATCTGAGTCTGTTAAAATATTAGATTTTGTTTATAGTAGCTCGCCTTAATAGCTTTCCTACGCCTGATGGAAAGCGAAAGAGAAGCCCAAGTCGCTGTGACAACGGGCAAAGAACTGGTCAGTTACTTGTCAGTTGTCACCGCCGCCGGCCCAACTCTCATGAGTCTAGTCTAGACACAATAGAATTTCTATTGTTATCCCACTATCCCACTAATATTATAAACGCGAAAGTTTGTTTGAATAGATGGATGGATGGATGGATAGATGGATGGATAGATGGATGGATGTTTGTTCCGCTTTCACGCAAAAACCATTGAACGGATTTTAATCAAACTTTACAGGAATAAGTAGTTTGTACTTACAGCCAGATTAACACATAGGCTATAATAAGACACAAAAACACGTACATGATATCTGAAGTTCTTCATGAAAAACCGATGTTCACGCACGCAGGCAAAGCCGCGGATTGCAGCTAGTGTATCATATATGATACACAGGACAGGGAACCTGTTAAGCGTCAAGTCTACACTGCGTTTAAAAACGCGCCGAACACTTGAATAGTTTCGGCGCCATCGCGTTGAGCGGCTGGCTGGCTAGTAACTGTAACACTCGGTGCATTACCGGCCAGGTGATATTCTAGTTTTGTGACCGGTCTCGGCGTTTACGGCCGGTGAATATTTTCATATCCCATAAACAGGCTATAAACTTGGGAACTTGCGTATTTTCCACTTGGAAATTAATAACTTGGCGTTTTAGGACGGTGGAGATATAAAATGCTCATCATCTGGTACTATCTCGGCTGGTTTCCTTGGCTGTAACTGTCCTTTAGTACCTACTTATGTATTACGTGTTCCCTCGGGATAGTATACTTTATATATATGTAGTTGCCTACTTGAGTATATTACTTATACCAATGTTTAATTTTCGTATAAGTATACGTACATACCTACGTTTTTGTTGTTTTTTTAAGTATAGGAATGCTCTAGCTTCGGGAAAACAGAGACTAATTCTGACGGTAGTCCAGGGCTCATCTGAGATTCTGAGGAGGGTCGGGATGTACTCATCAGCTCAGTAGCGCTGCACCGTCTGGAGTAGGCGGCATACCTCGGGAGGACGTTGTGGTGTCCTCCCGGTACGAGGGTTGATGGAATGCGAAAGAAACACCCAAGTCATAGCGACAAGTAGGTAACCAAATCAATCAGTCAGTTGCTACCAGGTATGCCGGTCTGTTAGATAATTCTGGTTATAAATACATTGACTGATCCCAAATAGCAATTGAAGGCACTTCACGAGTGTTTCGCCTAGTGTACGGTAGACACCTCAACAAATCTCTTAGTTGACTCTTACTACAGGGGATGAAATGGGGCGGTGTTTTACTCATATTAGACAACATCACATTAATTAATGAGAGCTCAAAGTAAGATTTTAAGTAGCAAGTTTATTCGTTTTGTTTTATAGAAACCAGAAAAACGAAGGTAGCACAAAATAATATACTTAGGTTAAATATAAAGTATTAAAACCACTAGCCACGATAATCGTGTTAAGTTTCGGGAATCGAATCCATGACTTTTGGTTTACAACCAATCCAAAAATTCAAAGAACCTGAATGATTTCCTGTGGATATTGGAGTTCTGCAGCTTGTGATATACTTACATAGAATCAAAAGCTCAGCCGTAGGCATATACCTAGTTCAGATTCTATCGATGTGCCTACGCACTTAAAAGGAGATTCCGATCATGTAACAGTTGAGTAAACATGATACTGAATAAAGATTTTATTTATTTATTTATATCATTCTCTGATCAGAGGCATAGGTATAGTAAACTTAGTAGGTATTCTAGGTTCGAAGAGGCTACGACTTGTACCTACAATCGTACAAATTGATAGCTGGAGCCTAGGCCGTGTTTATACCGTCGCATTACGTGTATTATATAAGTAAACGTTGCGTCGTCATTGTATATTATATAAATACGACTCTAAGGCGATGTCGTTTCGCGGTCTTGGCCGTAAGTAGTGATAAGAGCAATGAAGTAACTTTAACGTGTGCGGTCACTTTTTACCAAGTTGCATTCAGTTATCAGTATGGCATTCAGTGCACATGTTAATTAAATTTTGGACATAGATATATGTAGAGTTAAATATAAGTAATAAACATAGAATATATACATAGGCTGTCTGGAAGAGATCGCTTATAAGACCGCCTAAATTGTACAATGGATGTATATGTACTTTGTCTAGGTTTAAGTCAACTTTATGGTTCAATAAAGAGTACCTAACTATCTAATACCCTAACTAGCATCCTCGTTAATAGCGCGGCAATACGAAAGTTACGGGTTCGATTCCCGGTGACGTGAAAATAGGAAATGGACTTTTTAAAAATAAATTTAAATTGTCTCGGGTCTGGGTGTCCTCGGACATGCTCTAAGTCATCACATGGTATTAGATTTACTTGTGTGAATATTCATTGCATTTAACTGGTACCTACTTATCATACAAGACTAAGTCAAAAACTTCAGTAATAGGCTAGTGTACCTACCTACGGATAGACACAACTATCTACCCTTACCTGTATTTCCCCTAACAATTTCAATGAGATATCCAATGCACAAAGTGTATGTGTATGAGATACTTATTTCGACATTATGCATAGAGGCAGTTCGACATTTGACAAATTCGTGTAACTTAATGTGTGGATGTGTGTACAATGTCTGGTGCGTTATTATTTAATAATAATGAGACTATTGGTTGTTTATTTATTTATTTAATCTTTATTGCACAATTATAACAGTGTACAAAAGGCGGACTTAATGCCGCATAGGCATTCTCTACCAGTCAACCATTGGGCTAAGCAGACATAAAATGTAGGTAGTGTGCTGCAAGGTTAATAACATTTAACATTAAAACTACGTACACATACATAAATATAATACATTTATACATATAGTTAATATAATATATAGCATATACAAAGAGATATATATATATAGATATAATACATAATAACATATATATAATAATTAGACGAGTTGGTGTTGTGAAACGACTTTGCTAATGTTGGAGACGAAAATGTTTTTGGACCCTCAACTTAAAGGATGGTTTACTTGGAGCCTTCCGGATGCTTTCAGGCAGACCGTTCCAGAGTCTGATGGATTGTACGCAGAAAGAATTGGAGACGAAGCTCGAATGGTGCAGGGGAATTGCCAAGAGGGAGTTGCCGGAAGAGCGAAGCTGGCGTGTGTGAGTCGAGCTGAGAAATTGGTACTGAGATTTGAGATAGCTAGGCGAGTTAGGATCATAAAGAATGGAATAAAGAGTACATAGAATACGAATGTTACGACGTGTCGCTATAGGGAGCCAGTTAAGCTGTATACGATGAGAGGAGATATGATCGTATTTCCGTAAGCCAAAGATGAAACGAATACAATTATTCTGCAGACGTTCCAGCTTCCTAAGAAGACATTGATTAAGATCAAGGTAGCACACATCGGCATAATCAATAATGGGTAGGATCAGGGACTGGATCAAAGTGGCTTTGGTGTTAATAGGTAAAAAGTGTTTAAAGCGATATAGAGAGCACAACGCAGCGGTGACTTTACGGCTAACCTCGTCAACCTGCTTGGACCAGCTAAGAGCAGAGTCAATGTACAGGCCGAGTTCTTTAACACTAGTGCAGTACGGAATTATAGTACCTCGGTAAGAGACTGGATGAATAGTGCTAGTGTCCAGATTACGCAATTGGTGTGTACCACCTACGATTATAGCCTGACATTTATCTGGATTAACGGCTACACCATAACGATCCGACCATTCTGCTATGAGGCGCAGATCATTGTTCAGACTGTCGATGGTCGTGTCGATCCCATTTATAGCACACTGCTGGTATAATTGTAAGTCGTCTGCATACAGATGGTGAGAAGAGACAAGACAGGCAGTTATGGAATTAATAAATATAGAAAATAGTAAAGGAGATAGTATCCCACCCTGAGGAACACCAGTGCCGAGGTCACACCATCTTGATAGCGACTTATCCACTTTGACCGCTTGTTGGCGGCCAGTAAGGTAAGCCGAAAACCAATCAATGGTTGTGGGAGATGCGTTGAGACGAGTCAGCATGGAGAGGAGGATAGCATGGTCTACTGTATTAAAAGCATTGGAAAAATCAATTAAGATAAGTACGTACGTTTATGTTGGTTATCAAACCGGGGAAACCCCTAAATTACTCGTACTAGGTGTTATAAACAGAATAATTACTTCTAAGAGTCGGTACCTACTGTGTTGCCGTTTATCATTCTTAGAGCACAAAATATGTACTCACATATAATATACCTACTAAACGTAGTATTATGTAGGCTGAATCAATTGACTGGCCAGATGGCTTATTTATGATGTGATGCTTATTTCATAGGGTTCGATTCCCGCATAGTACAAACATTTGTGTTTATGAACATTTCTATTAAGTTCATTTACTATTTAAGTATACTTAATATGTAAGGTACAAATACGGCTTAGTTTGGGGCTAGATGGTGATGTGTGGCTCAGGGTGGCATGTCTTGGGTTATTTATTTATTTAATGCTCAAAAAACGCAGTAAGTATAGATCAATACGTGTTTTTGATTAAGGTAATTAGACAACAAAGTCTCGACTTTGAGTAATAGGAACCCTTTTCGTCCTCTACTGTATGAAACATCGTGAAGGGAGCGGTGCCAGCGATATTCTCGTAGGGCGGTCACCCGGCGCGGCCGGTCCCCGAAGGATAAAGTTATAGGGGTCCTTGCGCCTAGTACCAATGTGGAGTTAAATAAAATACATTAATAAATACCTATATTAATGAATCGATTGTCATATATTTATAATTATCGTATAAAAATGAAAACAACCACAATATTATGATGAAAATTTTCTGAAAACTACCTATATAAAATTTTAGACAACGTCACATACTTTTCTACTATCCCAGTAGCTTAAGCTTTGTGATATGGGTAACAGAACTACGAAGGTACCACAAATATTGATTGGTAGAGCTTAAAAAGGCAAATTAAATTTAAAATGTATGTAATAATCAGTAACAAGGTTTTGTAGTCCAGAATCATGTAAATATTGAATAGTAGGAAAAGTACTGATTGATTGTATCTCGTGCAATTATGCTAGTCCTGACCTTTATTTCTTTCTTAGTTACTTTAGAGCCTGGAACCACACTTGACACTTTTTAATGGACACACTGGTCACACACACATTTTCATTCGCGCCCTCTACAACAAATGCCGAAATAATGCAAAATTGTTTAAAAGCGCGAATGTAACCCGGCTATTATCAAAGAAAGCGCGGTAATAAGTATAAGAAGCGAACATAAAAAAGCCATTTCATAATCTTACTAGGTACCTACTCATTAGTTATCTCATAACTTCGAAAACTCATAATGACCCAAATTAACCCTTGCTTAGCCATTCCGTCATTTCCCAGTGACGGGCTCGGTGACGTAGGCGTGACGTATGCGCTTCACGACTGCTTTAAATAGCTCTGTTGCACGTGCCACCGATTCCGTAATACGCACCATATTTTTATTGCACATTTTATGAATAAGTAGGCATTCGCTCTTCAATTGTCTGCTTTGTAAATGAGCGAAGTTTACGTCAGATGTGAGTGTGTTTAAATCATCGTCCTGCAAACGTCCACTGCTGGACATAGGCCTCCCTAATGACAATAGACTTTTTGCCGTAAAAAATGTAATTAATAGTCCGTCTTTTAGATTATTTAAAAATAAGAGACACGTATATTTGAATTTCCAAATTATACCTACAATTACAAAAACCGCTAAAGCTACGTGTGACGTCACTCCTCGAGGCATTCTTTCGCAAGGAGTGACGTCAAAGACGCCTTGTATCTTTGCTACTTTTTGTTTAATCGAAAAAAGAAAAAATACTGGTCCTATTTGACCCTGAATTGTCATTTGAGGGGGATTTGCCTTAGTTACCAGACTTGGCAGGCGGGTTGATGACTGCGGTGGGTTTTATTTGTACCCAGGTAAACGCTGCTGCCAGTTTCCTGATATTCCCTTAGCGTCTTCTACGACACTCACGGGATGAGATGGAATGGTCTTATTCTAAATCCGGAAACCACACGGACGATGGTTATAAAACTGTCCACACGTAGGTAGTTCCTTAGGTACCTTGTAGGTCCTGTATATTATACAGGATTGAATTAATTAAGTTAATAATAGGTAGGTACGTAACGTACTAATACGTACCTACCTTTGAAATTCTGGGTCGGTGGTCGGTCTTGGTTCACAAATACCCATACCAATTTGTATTTTCAAAACACGAATGACTCAGTCACTTAAGTGTCAGACAAAATACGTAGGCATTCAATATGCATCCATAGAATGGACAAAAGGAGACGTACATCAACTGCTGAAAATATTAAGTAGAAAAAAAAACGTATTGTATTATCAGTACGCGGGTCAATAACTTTAGGAAGGTTCTTAAATTCCTGAAAGGAATTGAAATTCAAAATATGTAAATGTGATATAAGTATGTATGTATGACGTTTGACCAAATATTGTAAGTAAATATAAATATACAACGTCACTACTTTGGTATTGAAACGATATAATATATTGCTTATTTATTTAGATAAGCATTATTTTACAGTTCACAATATTTCGACATAATTATTACAATCTCGCGAGATAGATCATAACCAAATGGTATTTACAATTTTACGGTGACATATACAAGTACCTACAATCACAACGGAACGGAAAAAAGTCAAATGTCCACGACTCAAATGTTTATCCCGGAATCGAATTTTAGACTCTTGGTTGAGAAGGCAAGGTTCACTGCCAAATGAGGTTCTATTTATTTTATAAGATGGACTAATTAAATTGATCGAAGTGTTTGGAGAAGCAAATTTAAAATGTACAATTTAAACTGACATTATACTTACCTAAATCACAAAATAACGACTCGAACATTTGTCCCGGATCGAACCCACGACTCTTCTTGGCTGAGAAGGCAAGGTTCACTACTAAATGACCTACCTACTATTTAATAAGTACATTACATAGATTAATAAGTATATCATGTGACTAATTAATCAAAGTGCTTGAAAAAGCAAAATTTAAATGTACCAAAAAGCAGTTATCCTGCATACAAGTAATATCAGTACAAACATCTGTTGTACATAAATTAGCCAATGACGTCAGTTATATATTAAAACGATAATGAATCTCATAATCCCGGAATCCTGATTCACAATTTGTTGCAGGCCGTATCGCTGCGACATATGCGGGGCTGCGTTCCGGCGGCCGTACGCCCGTACCGTGCACACCCTCATACACACCGGGGAGAAACCGCACGAGTGTGACGTCTGCGGCACCGCTTTCAGGTAGACACCCTTCACAAACGTTTAAGAGAGCTAGGGATAGCGAATCTTCGCTCTAATTGAGACGCCCGTCCGCGGAAGGACGTCCACCCTATAGAATACCGCAGCCAAATGACCTCCGGGTCGTGTTTCTGCTGGCGAGTAGGGTTTCCGTAGCTCGTGGGGGGCTATGGTTGGGCCGGCATGGCGGTGACAATTGACAGGTAACTGGCCAGTTGCTGACGCACAGGTACCAAAAAAACCTATTTATAGACAACAGTGTACCGGTCGCTATTGTAAATGCCTTATTTCGCATACTTAGTGTTAGTTTTCATAGATAAGTATTGTTTGTGAATAGGGGTGAGAGCCTCAGCCAAGAAAAAAGGGTAGGACCAAACATCGTTATTGCGTTTTTCTGTCATGATTTTACTCAGTGGGAGCCTCGGAGTCTGGAAATGATGGTGCGACATATCCATGTATAGGAATGCAGGTTAGTTGGTCCTGCGCCGGATCCCTCTCCGGTTGTGTTTGGCATCGTATCGTGATTGTGAAGGAACAGAGAATGCACCTATGTGCGCACACACATTGCGGTAAATTAATTGAATTGCAAGCATTCAATAAATTTACCGAGATTTAGTGTGGTTGGTGGCGAAGAATCGTATCCTCAAGTCCTCCTCTCTATCAACTCTTGCCGTGTTACAATACAACACTATCGATTGTACAATTTACCCATGTTCAAATAAAAAAATTTGACAATCATTAAATGGCGCACTAAAGACAGTGGCAAATAGGAACAATAAAATTTCAAAATTGCTTATCATTTGCTCGATTAACGTTTATAGTTTTATACCATGGAGGAAAATAGTAATCCCGTCTGTATTTGGTTAAGTCTTGCTTGATCCATGAAAAAAATGTCAAAAGCTTTAACTTGCTGCATTTCTGTACCATGAATTAAGATAAAGCAGCTAAATGCAAAAAGAATAGCACTTGATAGATACGTTTACTCGGTAGGTATAAGATAAGTAGTTTAATTAGAAAAAAATACTATTATAATATTATAATCAGTTCTGTCGCTTAGATTACAAATGCTTATTTACAGATGAACATAATTCATAGTGATAAAAAACGACCAAAGACATCAACGCGTGCTGTAATATGCATTAAGATTATTTTGTAAATCTTCATTCAGTCATTAAGACTTTTTCCTGTAATACTTAGTTTTTTTGTGTATTAATCCCTAAGGAATATTCGGCACTTATTGGACACACTCATGCTCATTAATATCTCTCAATTTGTATATCTATAATAATTATGTTTGCGTATACAAAAGTATGCAAGTTTTCTTTGAAAAGTCTTTTTCACGTGCCATATAAAATTTTAATTTTATTATTAGGTATACCTAAGCCAGCAATTTACCAGGATAATACTTTATTACAAAACATAGTCACACAAAAATTTGTATGTAATTTAACATGTTCGCACATTACCTTTAGACGTCTGTTCCCGTTGGATGCTCGAGGTCGAGTAATAATGCCTATCAGATTGTTCGTTCGTTATATAAATCCAAATGTCAAAGAGTTTAGTTTTTAAAGTATGTCAGTGTTGCCAATTTATAGAATAAAATACTACTGGGAACAGTCGATATTAATTGAATTGAATTTAAATTTTATCAGATTTGAAAAACATTTAGCTAACATTACATAAATTTTGTAAAACCTAACAGTATATTATCAAATGGCTCGAAAGCTCATTTGGTAGTAACCTCTGCCTTCTGAGCCAAGGGTCGTGGGTTCGTTTCCCGCACAGTACAAACATTTGTGTTCATGAATAGATATGTCTGTTTGTATTGGTCTGGGTATTTTCTATCTATACATGTATTTATTTACAAAAAAAAAGTATCTAAGTAAGCTGTCTAGTACCCATAGTACAAGCTTCGGCTTAGTTTGGGGCTACATAGCGATGTGTGGCCCAGTGTGGCATGTCTTGGGTTATTTATTTAAATATTTTAAATGTTTTATTTAATTTTCGCTACAAATTTCTTTATGTATTCTAAACTTTAAAAACCTCTTTATTAATAGACCAAAGTTTACGTAACGTCACTAGCCGCTGGTAGCATGGCGCCATACTTACGATACTTTTCCTCGTTGTGAATCATGCTTGACTGTCCGGCTTTAGTCATGCTAAAGTATATTCTAGTGATATTTCATTATTTTACTGCTTATTCAGGGCATTTTTGCGATTATGTTTTTTTTAACTCGCCACCTGTTATCCAATTTTATTGGGTAAATTTTTTTAACAATAAATACTTACGAGTATAGGAAGACCTTAAATTTTCATAGCTAGGGAAAACTCTCCTCTAACTTATTTATTTAAAGTTTGAACAAGATGACACAAACAAAAGGCGAACTTAATGTCAGGAAGAGATTGTTTACTAGCGATCAGACCGCTGAATTGTACTATAATTATGTGTATAATGCTATATACTGTGCATGCTGTTAATATTATTAGTTTTTTTTTTAATAGAGAAATATCTATCTTACTAGTGGTCTCCTATTCTCGTCCCTAATAAAAATTTTTTGTAAAATCGTAGCAAAGTTACTTTAAGAGACCCTGCAAACCACAGACTTTCCATCGGCCGATAGTTTGGTCGCGCTCATAATAATCTGTATGAAGATACCAAATCATTGTAAGTTGTATGCAGACTTGCATCTACATCTTTATACTGATTATGAGCCCGACCAAACTATCGGCCGATACTTAGAAAGTCTGAAATAGTAAATTATTATACACAATAACAAAATTATATCACTTTTTCTTTACATTTTCTTCCTCGGTTCTTCACACTGATAACTTCAAACTTTATTTCCTTCTCAGATAGGTCTATGCAATGTTGCATGCAGATTACTGTACGCTGTCATTCTGTTAGCATACGATTTGCCACATTCACTTCTGAATGATCCATGATATTACAGGAAAATGCAAGCTGAAATTACAAGCGCACATGTTTTGCTAAAAGGACTATTTGAACCTTTCTCTTTAAAGCATGTTACTGCTGCAATAGAAAACTAGAATATATAGGTAGAGTAATTGTCATAACAATAGGTGCAATTGTAAGTACTAAGTAGGTATTGCTTTAGGAAATAATTAATTAATCGCCGGATAAAGTTTAAGGTTATTTTAAAGTAATAAAGATGGGTATTTTATATCCAGCTGAGACTGAAAAAGGCTGATGATCTCCTCAACCGAATCTGGGTTCGTATTTCCTGATAGTTATGGGTGTGCACCCATAAGTGCTGGTAGGAAAAAAGTTTGACGTGGAAAAGTATTACTAGTGAATCTATTTGCAGAAATAAACTATTTTATTTTATTTATTTATAACTATCAGGAAATCCTTAAAAGTACCGCTGACGTACCTAGCTAAACAGTTTTGCTCGAGTTTACCCCTCTGTTGATTAAAAGTAAACGCTCTACCTAAATGTTGTCTGGGAGATATCGCTATTATCCATATCTAAAATCGTCTTGATTGTACTACACAAATATGTATTGTACTTACTATAATATAATATGTTTTCCTGCCATGTTTGTATTGTCACTAGCTAATAAAATTTCATCCCGTTGGGGATAGAATTGATCAAAATCCTTTCTTAGCGGATGCCTACGTCATAACATCTACCTGCATGCCAAATTTCAGCCTGATCCGTCCAGTGGTTTGGGCTGTGCGTTGATAGATCACTATGTCAGTCAGTCAGTCAGTCAATCACCTTTGAATATGTATTTAAGATTTGTTATTTTATTTGCAGACGATCTGGCGACATGTGGAAACACAAAAGAACCTTACACGGGGTTCAATCAGCCCCCATAGACAATGAAATGAGGACTGACTAGACACCATACTGGCATCATGGTGAATGTTTTGGCTGCCGTGAAATTAAGCACAATAGAAAAACTGTTGTTCGTCGGTCACAGGTGACTGACATGCGCTCTACAATTTAAGTAGGCTATAGGAAACTTTGATATAAATTTTCATAATAAATATAATGTGCCTTACAAGTATTATTGTTTTAATTCAATAAGGATTGTCATAAAACAAGGTTAGGTACCTACTATGTATTTATAAATGACAGTGTAAAATATGGCCGTGGCGTTTATGGGTGGCGTTTTTGTTTGCCCTGAGTGACGAACAACTGGAGAGGCCTATGTCCAGCAGTGGACTGCAATAGGCTGATGATGATGATGAATTCAAGTATTTAATCCATTGTTCACGTAAAACGCTATTTAACGATTTTATATTCATATTCGTGTCTAAGATGATATAAATAAAAATTTGGATAAACCGTTTTGTTATTTAATTTTATGCTTCCTATTTATCGCTACAGCTTAGTGTACAGGCGGCCACTCATCAACCTACTCCCGTTTATCTCTATCAGGTAACCCTGATGTGATGCTGTGTACCTGTATTCCCAATAGCAAAGTTGAAATCGACCACATACAAGAACTGACCACACAACATTGCATTAAGAACATAAAAACAATGTGCATCCATTACTTTTAAAGAAAGAAAGAAAATCACATACCTACATTGCTACGATCCCAAAGTAAGTTGCTTAAGCACTTGGGTTATGGGTTTCAGAACAACGATATAAATACAAATATAAACACCCACACACAGAACAAACACAAATGTCAATCACAAGAATGGTTTCCCGGGTGGGGATCGAACCCACGACCCTTGGTTCAGAATGCAGGGGTTATTACCAATTAAGCCACCGGGCCAGTCACTTTTCCTGCTGACATATGACCGTTTATCCCATGATGAGGTAGGAGCTGGTATTTTTAACATATTTTTTTAAAAATTCAACACCTAGGATATTATTTTATAAAGAGAGCGACATAGAGTGGGCCAAATCTCTTTACATTTCAACCGTATCCCTTAATACTTATCACTTCATCAAAGTATCCCATACACTTTCTTTCGTTAAGAATGCCAAGCGATGGTGAACGTCGCGGGCCGCGAGCCCAGCACAATGCTTGCGTCACCGTTGTGGGGTCGTGGGTTCAAATACCGGTGAGCGCGGGCTTCTAACCAGCACCGTTGCAGAACTGGAGTTCACGTAGGTAGAGCGTCACTCTGGAATACATTTTACAACAAATAAGTACCTAACTATTATTAAGGATTGTTTCATACTGACTTTAAAGTCCGCACTTCTAAGTTGGTTATCGCATTTTGAACTGAATTTTAATAAACAATATACTAGACAACTTATAGGATAACCTGTTTTTTTTGAGCATTAGAAACAACAAAATTAGGTCTTTTATTTTTGTTTTGGCGGAATGATTTTGGGTCTGTGAATGTTCCTGGCGGCGTATCGCATACCTGCTTTTACAATAGTAGGAACTTACAATATCACACACTCCAATTTTATATTTATACAATTTGCATAAAAAACAACTAAATTATAAAATTAACTTAGCACGTTAGATTAATCCAAATGAACTAGTCACTGTCAAAAGTTTTCACTATAAATGACAATTGGTTACAATAACTTGACAGGTTTTCACATAACAAAAAAAAAGTGCATGTCAGTGTTCAAATACTTACTACAGTTAGTATTTTTTTCTAACACGTCTGTAGAAAAAGATCACCTATTCACTGCTTCACCAATTTTCAAAAATTTGCTAAAATACTTAGTAATTAATAATCTCAAACTAAGACGATGCTTGATCTATATAACTAGACAACTGATAATATACTTAGATATTTTTTTGTAATAAATACATATTATACACAGCACTACAGTTGTCACAAACAGGCATGCTAAGCACACAAATGATTAGATATACTGTGCGAGAATCGAACCCGCGATCACGGTTTCAGCAGAGATCCACGGCAGCGCCACTTCACCACTGAACTGAAAATTGGTGATCTTGTCCTCTCTATTAAATTGTGATGTAGATCTAAATAGTGGTAATTTTGAGTTCAATTCACATTTAAATCAATTCTTAAAATTAAAAACTATTGTATATTAAAATTAGGCTCTGGGTGTTCTGGGAGACAACCCCAGTAATCATCTCTCTCACTCCCGATATAGTGTGCATTGTCTGGCGCATTAATTTTATTTTGTTTGTCACAAAATAGTTTCTCCTGGGAGATTCTGGGTGGGAATCAAACCCAGGACTCTACTCAAGAGGCAGAGTTAGTATTAAACGAAAATGTAAATATTATGCTAGTGCTTTAGTCTCTAAATTTTTTTAATACTAGATCTTTTTCAAGGTTGTAGGTATCTATAGGTCTACCAGGATCTGATGGCAAATGGATGAATTGGAATTGAAAATGGATTTTCACCACTACTTATTTAAAGGAAATTTAACGCCAAATCCAAAACAATTCCTCGAAACTTCAGTTGACAGATGGCATTTTTTTTGTTTCCAAATGAAAATCTATTTTTAAACTTTTTTTTCATTAGATCCTGGTAGACCTATAAATAGATTCTGTCTCTTTAGGGAGATGGTTTGCGTAAGGCTGATAAAATCATACTTTTGGTATCTTTGTACAGGCCCAGTAGCTGTTTTGGTAATCCTTTCCTTCTGAACGAGGGGTCGTTCATTACTCACCCGGGACCAACATTCATAATTTTCATCATCATCAGCCTATCGTAGTCCACTGCTGGACATAGGCCTCTCCAGTTCTTCGCCACTTAGGGCAAACATCTGGAGGATATACCCATAATCGCCACGCTAGGCAGGCGGGTTGACGATCACAGGGCTTAGCTTCTCGCTCCGTTGACCCTGCTGCCCGTCATCTGTCTGTGCTATTTAGCTACGCCTTCAATTGTGATGGTTATACCGCCACCAGTCGGTTGCCAGCGCCATGTTATTCGTCAAGGTGCACCACGGGCAGGTGAGGTTGGATGGAGTGAAAAGATGATAGGCCACTCCGTTACATTCATAAGGACATGTCTGAGTGTTGTATTAAGTTGACTGTTGTTTCATATTAATACTCACCAATTACTTACTTTCATTCAATGGCATCTGGAATTCTCTTGTATAGGCTGCTAAACCGATTCTAACCGATGAGGTTCATCTTCTCAAACTATAACACATTATCACATGCTTGGGCTCTACCACCTGTTCTATTAAAGATCTCTAACAGGCGACTGACAAAGGAATGGAAGATTGTTGCCTGAATCTGTGTGAATGTAGTTTAATTATCCTATTTAATTGTAGAAGTAAGTTGCGTAAAGTACTGTATTATTTTGTGAATATGCTTCAAATGTCTTTTTTTTTCATTTCATAATGATAAATGTAAATCTATATTTGGCTTTGGATGTAAAGCTGTTGTGGTTACTACGAATAACTTTGTAATTTCTGTTAGATTTTATTTTTCTAGATATATACCTAGGTCTAGCAAATGAATACATTTGACATGTTACAGAAAAAAAATGTGATTGTGTGTGTGTGCATGTAGTATTGAGTGTGATGCGAGAAACTGCAAGCGAAACGCTTGAGCGCTCTCTATGAAAACCTCCCTAGCAAATAAAAGTCAAGAGATTCTTCAACAGTAAATATTTATTATAAAAATTGCTCTTATAGCCACATTTCTGTTTCTATAATATATATAATATTTATGTTCATTCTTTGTGCCATTGTTTCACAAAATTATTCCTGTTCTTGTTATTTTCGACACAACAGCTTAAACAATAATATATTACAATTATATAATCTTACATTAGACAATTAGAGAAACAATTTTGAATAACTCGTAACATGAGGAACGCTTTAACAATTCGATGTGCAGATAAGTTTATTCAAAATTTGTTTCACAATTTTCTAACGAGAGTATTCTTTCTAAAATATATTCACAATTGTTTCAATAAAAATCCTGTCATTTTTGGTAACCAATGGCAATGAAAAACACTAAGGAATTACACTTATAATAATGTAATTATAAAGTTACGTATGAAGGGGTCGCCCCCCTTCTTGGAAGGGGGGAGACAGAAGACGGACATGACAAGTCCACTGTCATAACAATTATTGCTGAAGGTCACACCCAGCGCCCTACAAACCGGAATAGTTTATCTCTGTTAATTAGCTAAAATACTTGTTACACACATTATGTGTGCCGACGATAAATCTCTCACTTCCAGTGCCAGACAGGCGTCGGATAACTCTTCGAAGTCTTGTGATTGGGGATACTTCGAAGCACTAGCCGATTGCTCGTTTCACATGACTGCGTGCAGAATAGTAACCCAGTATAATAGATATTCCAGTTTGTAGAGCGCATCCATGGCGCCTGCGCACCGATTATGGCAACTAGCAATGACATCACAAACAATTACACCTCAGAGTATTAATTTAAATTAGTGCCCACCACTAAACGTTCTATACAAAATTTTACACCGAAAGAAACGGTAAGAAACATTACAATCGTGTTGAGCATAGTTTCCAAGACAATTTATACAAACATGAAAATGACAGGATAAGGGAGCTGATTGGAAAAAGTTTGTACAGTATTGCAAGCATTCGGAGAGTCCGCTTCTGTCGCGCCGGCGCGCGGACGATCAAAATACAGTAAGAAAATATATTTGGTTGAGTAAAAAAGATAGCTTAACTAATTACACATTAAGTACCTCCAAATAAACAGAACCGTCCGCGCCCGCGGCGCCCGCGCCACAGAAGCCAGATACAAAACGACTCAAAATCGTTAGTACAAATGTATAGTAAATATGTAAGTAGGTATACGTCAAACAGAGCAGTTTGCCGAAGAGTCGCTAACTTACTTAAGTAAACCATCACAACCAACCATACGGACTTGTTCAACAAAAAACATCTACGCAAAAATAAACCGTAAAATAAAATAGATTGAGCTGAATTCAGTTATCCAGTGCGCGAGTTTAAAACTCAAATATGACTAAAGTTGTTCGTGTATCTTAATAATCTGTACTGGCAATAGATTTTGTGACATCTTATTATTAAAATGCATTAATATGTAACTTGTATATCTGTTATGTACTTGTTGAATTATGGACAGAATAGAGGTTGTATGATACAACACGGGGTGCGCCGAGGCCGGGTCCGCCCCGGCGTCGACATCGACATCAATATAATTATTACTTTACAATATGTATTTACAACGGTCGCGTGCACCGCGCCATAATGCCCATCTCCGTATATAATATGTACACTAAATTTAAGAACATAGAGTTTTCTCTCATTAG
Source organism: Conogethes punctiferalis (assembly GCA_031163375.1). Lineage (NCBI taxonomy): Eukaryota > Metazoa > Arthropoda > Insecta > Lepidoptera > Crambidae > Conogethes > Conogethes punctiferalis. The sequence goes on from CM062093.1 coordinate 7,500,588, forward strand.
CTACCGAATCACAATTCAAATATTTGAGTAATTGACAACGGTGGACAAACATGCGCCGGAGCACTAATGCATCCTACTTTATTGAAATTTGTACTTTGCTCTATAGTCGTGCTAGGTATGTTTGGTCCATGCAGTGCCACTCCAGCGCGGCGCGCCGGCGTCCCGGGCGTCGCCTGCGCCCTGCCGCCTCACTGCACAGTGTACAGTGTACCCTCTATCGGGTACAGTGTACCCTGTACAGGTATGTGCGCGGCGGCCCGCCCGCCCGTGGCTCGGGCGGAGGGCGATCACAGGGCGCCGACCACAAATCCCGCCGACGCCAATTCATTACATTCCATTTCACGCGCGTTGCTCACAACCCGACGTTACTAATGAGAGAGCTTATCATTACCATGCACGCATTCAGATGCTGCGTTAATCTCGAGCTGACCGTCGCAATCTGTGACTAGGTCTCTCTTGTTAGCGACTACGGGTTGTTTGTTTGTTACAATTTTTAATAGGTTTATTCGATGTCTCAAATCTCAATGCAATTTTAAATACAATGCTTTTGGATCACGATGCGTCAATTGAAGGGTATCGGACGACCCCCGATGAACTTGTCAGTAAAAAACTAGAATTAATGCTGCAAATAAATTACCGTTTTTCACTAATAGTTTAATTACATATTAGGAACTGCAATTCACGGTTAGTTAGGAAATAAATTATTCGATGAGAATTTACGATTAGTCGTATGCCTAAATAAACGTTCTTATATGCTAGGTTGCGAGTAAAATCGTTCGAGGGGGGGCGTCCGAGCGCATAGCGTAGCTTTAAGTTATGCAATTCCGATGCAGGAGGGTAGTTAAGTACAGCCTCGGCGGCGTCAGTCAGGCGTTACAAATTCCAATTATTCAAATGCATGATCCTGCCGATACACTCATGACACTTTCATAGTTACAGCTGGTAAGGCTACGTAATTGACATCCCGTTACAACGCTGCCACTGGCCGTGGTGGATGCGAACTAATGAAAGCCGATCTCATTAAGTACAGTACAATACAGTACACCAGTGGAGGCCGACGCCCGGCGGCGCCGGCGCACCGTCCACGCGCTCCTCTGCCACTCGCGGAACCGGGTTCGTGAGAGGTGTGCTCTTTACCATCTTGATCATAACGGAAATAACATTAGTGACTTAAACAGAAGAGGTACTTAATTCATTAAATTATACTTTAAATTGTAAAAGATCACACATCTACGAAACGGATTTCCGTCAATAAAACATAACCCGATCATAGTCATCTCGTTGTTCAGATTACATTACATTGAAAATATCAAGACAGAAATAATTTCAAACTATCACGTTTCCTTTCAACGAAATAATAAATATAGTATTTACCTAATTAATTACACAATAATTTCAACAAAAATTTCAAACACCCGAGCTTTTAATTCAAACGATAATAACGTCATTAGCTAAGTCACTTCAGTTTCGGTTCGGAATTCACTTAAAGAAAATAAAACTATCAAAAATAACTCGGCTCGCGTCATAAGTCCTGCGTCACGTCCGAAGCTAGCACCTTCCCTTTAGCAATTATATAATACTAACTACTGACTGCTTGAGTGCGTCGCGCCGCGTCGCCTCGGCGTCGTGCGGAGGCTGCCGTAGCGGCCTCGCGGGCGCCGGGCCGGGCGGGCGGCGCCCCGACTAGATGAGCCGCGCGGCCGCGGCGGCGCCCGGCCGCTCCGCGCGGCGCCGCCTCAGCTGGCCGCCGCAGCCGCCGCCGCCGCCGCCGCCGCCTCACAGCCGCTCACGGGGGCGCGGGCCACTCCTGCCCGCGCGCCTGCCACTAACTCGTCGGCACCAGCAGCCGCACGAAGCTGTCCTCGCTCCAGCCCCAGTCGTCGGGCCACGCGTCCTCGGGGGGGTCGAGCGCCGAGCGCGACGACAGGCTGAGCACCGAGCCCCAGTCGATGGAGCGCTGCTCCTCGTCGCCGTAGCCGGAGTCGCGGTCCGGCGGCGGCGGCTGCGGGAAGGGCGTGGCGCGGCCGGCGGCCGGGTCGCGCGCCGTGAGCAGCTCGCAGCGGGCCACGCCGGCCGTCGCGGCGCAGCTCTCGAAGGGCGCCTCCTCGACGCTCTCGCGCTCCATCTCGCGCTCGATGCCGCGCAGCGTGTTGCACACCAGCACGGAGCGGCGCAGCGACGGGTCCGCCGTCTGGCGGAAGCGCGCCAGCTTGAGCGCGCACAGGTTCATCATCTTGTGCCGCCGCTCGCGGTAGCAGCGGCGCGAGGCGCAGCGGCCGGCGGCGCGGCCGTCGCAGCAGGCGCGCGCGGCGGCGCCGCCCAGCTCGAGGTAGGACTTGCCGTTCTCGGCGCGGATGGTCTCGTGCGCGCCGCACCAGCCGCCGCACCAGCGCCGGCGGCAGGCGCGCCGCTCCTCCTCGTCGCGCCAGTCTCCGCCGCCGGCGCCCGCGGCGACGGCCTCTAGCCTGGCTATGGAGTCCTCCCAGCGCGCGACCTTGCCGCCGCCCTCGCACGGGGAGCCGGCGCGCCGCTTGGCGCCGCACCCGCCGCCCGAGCCCTGCAATGCACCGAACGCACGCGTTACACGCTGACACTTACACACGATAAACATTACACTTATTTATAAATTGCCCACCGAAAACAACTCGGTCTCTGACGTTGTCATTTATTTTTAAATATGTCGTAGAACAGTTAACAGCAGCGGTCGAGTCAGTCAAAGGATAGTCGAGAGCATGCAAGTTGTCTATGACCCGGTCACGAGGTGCGCCAAAAGCTCGAAATCCAGTCATTAGTAATTTGTTGTCTAATGCAGGTTCAGAAAAACGGTACCCGGATGCATAAATTTGGGATACGATAAATGATAGCGACGTCACGGCCACAATGGCGTGTGGGCCGATATTCGGGCGGCCGAAGTACCGTACGGCGAGGCGCGGGCCGCGCTCATTGGGAAATGGTGGAAAATTAGGACAAAATAATATTCAGCCAAGCATATAGCTGCTTAATTCCATGAAACTAAAACCTATTTTTTTGTACCGTTCAGATGTCAAAATAGACAAGAAGAAACAGGCCGGCACAAATTCTATACGAACCATCATATTTTATCACCTGACCATATTGAGGCAAGTTCTAACTAACTATTGAATACCTGACGAATCTCGAAAACCAAATCACTTACTCTAGTAACGACCTAATTAGAAACCTAACGAACTCAAATGTTCCCAGCGAACGTAAACACAACAATCGAGCATTGTCTGGTGCGCATAAAAGAGTATCTATTTTTCTGGTATGCATTCAAACCATCTATCTGTGTTCCCGCGGCGCGGCCGTACGGGACCCTAGTACCTGGGCCCTTTGTGTCCGACCCTACTCAGTTTTTTTGGACACAATGGTTCCTGCGCACCCCTGCATCAGGTAGAGATCGTGATCCACAGAACATATGTCGGATTTGGCTCTACCAACCTATCAACGAACAAATGACGCAGATTGTTTTCTTTAGAACTACAAAAGAAAAAGGCTGTAAAGTCTAAAGATGCAATGAAAATGTAGAGTCATTATAAAGCTTGTTATTCGCCGTAGTTTAAAAAAAAATGTAAAAGCCGCTAATGTATACGCGTTAGTGTTTGAAAGAAATAAATTGCCATTTTTTATAATGTTAAATATTAGTTAGATTGTAATATTATGAATATTTCTGGTGATATTGCGAAAGTACCTACATATTGCACGGATCACTACGGATGCTTTATAAACCATCAAATCATACCAGACCGTCAGTATCTGTGTTCGATCATAAGCAAAACATCTTTAGCCTAAAGTGCAGTTCTTTCTCAAACCCGCAGCTGCGGCGTAATGACGGCGAGCGACAGAAGCACGTTGACTTTTACCGCACTAAACTGTGTTTTATTATCAGCTCGTATACACTGCAAGTTTAGTTGGCAGCCGCGTGCGTTTCGCAAGTGCACCGCGCGTTGCACCCGTCGGGAATAAATAAAATAGCTAAGGCACGGGAGGCAGATGCGTCGGCACCTGCTGTAGCAATTAGGCGGCCACGCGTCTCGGCCTAGGCAGCCCGCAACATCTAGACCGCTCTCACATGACAACTATTACTGACCCTCTTCTTGGTAACGATTTTACGATGAATTTGGCTCTAATGGTCTAGCAAGTGTTTAGTCGCTAGACAATCAGATTCAAATTAATGGGGGCTTAACCCTTAACAGGGCATAACAAATGATTTTTATTATGATCTTGGAAATTGAATATGGTTTTTATTGTCTGTTTAGTGGCTAAACGACATTACGGCCATATTCGGATGTGGTGCAAAAGATTTACCATTATTTACTTGAAATATCTAATTCTTCAAGTATAAAAGTGTCCATGTGCGTATATTGGCTTTTTAAGGAATTAATCAAGATTATTCATAAAAATAACAGAGAATTAATTGAATTAGGCCCTGCGTTAGTTAAAGGGCTATTACTTACTTGAGTAGAAGTAAATAGTGATAAATAGAAAAAGATGGCTACGTATGAAGGTTGAGAAGGGAACGTAACTGTTAGTACAGCTAATTGGGATGAATGGAAGAGAAAAATATGTGATTGTGCCAACTTCAGACGATTTGGAATCGAGACAGGCTAATGATAGAATAGTAAATAGTGAGGTAGAGTCGAAAATCTTACTTTATCAAAGACTAGCTTTGCCCGCGGTTTCGCCCGCATGTATTTCGGTGATAAGTATGTGAAATGATAATATCCTTATAAATTGGTTTATGTGTTTATCTCATGAGGAATATTACAAATTATCTTAGTAAACTTTCCTTGTGTGTAAAAATAATAAGAGCCATATCATACATATTTTTTCAAAACATTTTGCTGATTTTATGTCTCTCTACGTAATTATTAGTAATTGTTATTTGTATTGTAGCAATTAGGTTCTACTCGTATATCATCGGTGACGATTTGGCTTGACATTGTTGCTAAAAGATAAGCTAATGTATGTACTTGTTGAGTGTTCGGGCCGAAGTATATTCTAGCAACTCTATTTAGTTTAAACAATAGAGTCAATAGTTATTTAAGGGTTAAATGACTAAATGTTGCTTTGAATACTGTGAACACAAGATGTGTCAGTTTATAAGAAAATTTATAAACAAATTACCTTTAAAATAAGGACTTTTTAAAGGTCAAATGTACCTACAACTTCGTTCATTCTGGTGAAGTTTAAAATCTCTACCTAACTTATTAGGTGTAGAGCTAGACATTTTTGTTCAGTTCATATAAGGACAATTTGTATTTGTGGAGAGTTTTTAAATCCGAGTTTGTGGTTGGAGATTCCGATTCCCTTTTCAAAACTCAAAGCAGAAAATAGGTTGAGAGAATGAGGTAGCCAAGCAAGAAATGCGGACAAAGTGCCGTCGGTCGGAGCGCAGCGCTGGCATCGGTGTCGCCGCCGTTGACTCAGCGGCCACTCATCGCAACGCTGCAAATAATCATTTTGCGTCACCCCTTTATCGCTGCGAGGAAAACATGCCGTTCCATTGTGCGCTCGCCACGCCGCGCCCGCGAACAACCTCCATTACGACGCTCATTATAACCGCGCGAGTTCTAAAATGCAGAAACAGATAATTCCACAAGCGCGGCCGGTATCACGCGGCGCCCGAGCCGTACGTAGCGGAGTCGTCGCCAGCGCTGGCGCTCATGAAAATAAATTTAGTAAATGACGTTGGCGCTCGGCGTTGCCGCTCCGCGCCTCTGGAACGCGGCTGGGCGACGTTGCCGGCCCGCTCGCTCTTTCTAATCTTGTCGTAAAGTTCTTTTTCTGATGCGCAGCGCGTCGCTCGTTCGTTCTCTCCGCTCGAAACTTGGAAACGTCCGACGTTTATTTTATCGCTAGTCTCGAATATGCGGCGTTTTATAACCGGACCGTTCGCAATGGCGATGGCGTCGAGGCGCGGAGTTACTGCTTATTCAAAATTATAACCATAAAGAGTCGTACTGCATGTGTACGGGGACGGAATAGCGGTGCAATAATGGTTGCTCGCAGCGAGAAGGTAGGAAAAGTTCGGTCGGCGAGGCGAGTCGAGTCGAACGAACTTTCTATGGCATTGTGGAGACGGAATAGATGGCGGCACGGCATTGCCTCACAGCGCGGTAAGCCATGTCGAGTCGAGGTGGCGAGGGTCGCGGCGCGGGCGGGGGGCGGCGCGGGGCGCGGGGCAGGGGAGGCGCGCGCGTGTGTGCGGTGCACGTGCAGGCGCACACAGGCGCGCGCCATAATAACATCGCGTAGCGGCCGCCCGTCCTATCGCTATAGCTACCTACCGCCGGCTATGGCTGGGGTAGATAGGGGGTGCAGCTCTGAATTACGGCCAGGTACGAGAACGATGGTCCTGCTATTTTCCGTCTGTACCGAGAATTTTCTTGTAGAGATAATCGAGTCTACATTTAGAGTTTACCTAAAAATTACATTTATTTAATCAAGTTCATGTTACAACAATACAATATCCGAGAAATGTTGTGTAGTATTATTTGTTATTCATAACCTATTTCGTAGTAAAACTCGCCCGCGCTACCTGATGTTTTCTTTTATCACGCGTTTCCTTTATATACGAATCCCACGCGATGGTAGCACATATAGCATAGCTCTACCTAAATGATTGTTTACGATTGTAGCGGCCGTAGTAATATTTTTTGTAAAATTTTTTGCCTTTCATTGATAAAATTTCATAGCCGCGAAGATGGTGGGTATTCCTCGATAGAGCGATTAATCATTAGCGCTCGTTTCAGTACAATAGAGGTAGAACACGATCGGTAATTCCATTCATCGAAGGGCTTGTGGCGGACCTGTTGGTTCGCTCGTGGAGATTAAAAGCTGGATATAGTTTTGTTTCGAGTGCAGGTGACTCTATCGATTCGCGCGGATGTCCACCGCATTGCGATATCTGTATCGGAATAAAATACGAGGATACTGGTTTGTTTATTGCTTTTTAATATACTCTACTTTGTGTGGTTTTAATGCGTTTGTTAATTGGGATTGCGTGGATTTTGTAGAGTCATATTAATGTGCGAATAAAATGTTCTCAATTGTTTATACCGAATCGTTTTTTTTTATAAATTATATTGAACAAAATATTCGTATTCGATTTTGTAGAGTCGGCCCCAGAAATTCCATATTTAATACGAGCAATAAGGCAGAACTGAGCCCGTAACAGTAGTTATAAAACCGAAAGAATATACGCCGAGAAGTTCGGTGGTAGAGTTCGGTTCGGCGAGCGTCGAGCGGCGTTTCGTGTACACTTCGAAGGCAGTAGGCACGCACATTTCCGTGATAGAGTTAGGGCTGGCTCCACACGCAGATGCACGAACCGGTTCCATGGTTACCAACCCTCCTAGCTCTACCACATACCATGAGGTACAAAGTTGTATATCATACGAACAGTTTTTCTTTTATGTTGTCTAATTTCTGATCATTCTTCTTCTTCTAATCTTTACTTGTTGTATGTTAAATAAATACATACAGAAAACAAGCGCAATGCTTGTTTTCGCGTTTAGTATGTGCCGAGGCGTGTTGGGGACGGCTGCAGCTGCGGCGCTGGTCTTCCGCGGATGCCTCAAGGATACATTTGCCGAAATTGCCACTGAACCAAACTGGTTGTCGGGTATTATCTATTTGTAACTAACCTATTTCAAAAAAAGGAGGAGGTTCATAATTCGACTGATTTTTTTGTTGTAAATTTTATGTTTGTTACCACATATCTCCGAGAATTGTGAACCAATTTGAAAAATTCTTCTTTGTTTGAAAGGGTGCATGAAGTTTTTTTTGCTAAAAATGCTGTTTTATTATTTAACTTTCACATAATTTCTTGTACGAGTGTATTATATGGCAGCACAGCCCTACGCCGCCGCTCGGCGAGGCCGCGCGCGCCTGTGTGTGTGCGAGAACCAGTCCCACATCCTGTTTGCGCCCGCGCACTGCGACTCGAGCTTTTTACTTCGCAGACGCTCTGCCCACTGCTCACGGTCTCAGCTTTAACTGTACTTGTTCACTCTTGTTGCCTCGGCCAGTTTTACTCTATGGGCTAATCGATATCTGTGGTTCTTTTCTGAATATGTACCTACATCACACAGATGTTGATATTTTGCTTTAAAAAACCTGATGATGCGAAATCAATTGCATTTGGTTTATGCTTTAAAAATCTATCTAATCATACTTGAGTTTAAAGGTATTATGGCCAATATTCACCTGTTGGTAGATTCCAGTTTTTTTAATTGTCTAGGTGAGGTAAGATTGAGGAATAAGATGGTAAATTGGTGAGTATATAAAATATGGTAAAAACATTATGATAAGTGACATTTTGGACATCAAAAAGGTGTGTAAGGATATATTATGCGCCAATTTAGTTAAGATGACTATTAGAAAGTGCATTTTTTTTCGTACAGACCTGTCTATGGTTAACATTTAGTGCTGACTGATGCCTAGAATCCTAGAAAGATTGTCTTTCTAGGATTCTAGGCATAACCTTGAAAAGACGGCTCTACAGTAAAAGAAAAACTTCAGTCCTTCTGTTATTGCGAACGATATCAAACTGGGTATGATAAGGTCGGTATTGAATGGTCTTTGCTCGTAATGTAGCCACTCTGACCACTTCTGATTATGTCTGAAGATTAAAACGGCGATGCAAAGATACGTGCATCGCGTTTATAGGACTTTAGACTCTGCGCTGCATATTGATAAAGTAAATTTTCAAGGGTAAGTACTGAAAATAGTAAGCGTATTTCTATTTTTAGTAGCAGTCCTTCGGGTATCTTATGCGTGCATTTTTGCGTGTTAAAGGAGAACTTTTCATATTCGATAATTAAATTTACTATAGAAAGATCAGTAGGTATTATATTATACTATTATTGTAAACAAACTAAACACCTGACCCTTTCCGAATTCCTAAATTCGAATTGAGAATTGTAAAATTCAAAGCGACAGGCCGACCCTTATAAATATGAAGAAAAAAATTCAATGCACCGTTACGCAACGAATGGATGAATGGCGTTAACGGATTGTCAGCGACAAAACGAGAAAAAAAAATGAGCAAGTGAACAGCTAAAGCGCAAACAAAAGGAATCCCTCAGGAATGCCGCGTAAAAAGGGAAGGGATTCCCGAAACGTATTGTTTACACTGGGCTGCGCGGGCGCCGATGCGCGATGTGCCAAGACGTCCCGCTTTTGTGTAAACTATATTCCAGTGACACGCATAATGATTTGTAGAGGTCGAGCTCACATGCCATAGGGAAGTGCCAGACTGTACTATCTATGGCTTCGAGTACGGGTAATACATAGTCAATACGACTAGCATGGGTGGACTTTATAATGACTGTGCACGATTTGTTTGTAAATTCAGCTATCGTTTTAGCTGAATTACTTGGATTTGAGGCGGATGGGTGAGCAATTAAAACGCATGAATTGATCCGCACTCAATAAAAATATAATTATATCAAAATACAATTGAAAAGATTTTCGCATTAGCACACAGTGACAGAACAAGAGAAAAGTAATGTTTTTTCTAAACAGTTGACGGCTGCGGTAAAATAGGTTTAACACTACCAAGGAGGTAGCCACAGTACTCCCCCGGCAGACCGTGACTACACCGGTCGATAAAAATCCGGTAGGCGAACTCTTCTACCGCTGGAAGTCCGTCTGATGACATCGGTAGGCGGCGGAGTTGGGTCTTGAGGTTCTGTGGTTTCTTTTACCATGTATGCCGGTTTGAGCCTGTCAATGCACACATTGACTTTCTTGGCTTTTACGTCCAATGTGAAGAATTTCGGCTTTCTGCGAATAACTTTGAAGGGACCAGCATATGGCGGTTCAAGTGAACCTCTCACACGATCTTGACGCACGAAAACGTGTGATGAAGTGTGTAGGTCGTGCGGAATGTAGAAAGAAGAATTTGAGTGCCAAGAAGTCGGTCGAGGAGAAAGCTTCGCCATGTACGCGCGAAGACGTGTCGCGTACTGGGTGACGTCAGCAGTCTGGTAGTCATCTTTCGGGCACAGGAACTGACCAGGTAGGCGGAGTGGCTCGCCATACACCAGTTCGGCAGGAGATGACTGCAGGTCTTCTTTCCACGCGCTGCGGATGCCGAGAAGAACTAGCGGTAGCGCCTCAGTCCACTGAGAAGCAGGAGCGTGGCACATGATTGCCGCCTTGAGCTGGCGGTGTAGACGCTCGACGAGACCGTTGGCTGCGGGGTGGTAGGCAGTCGTGCGCAAGTGACGCGCACCAACCAAGCTAGTGAGGGCCTGGAAGAGGTGGCTCTCAAACTGGCGACCACGGTCTGTGGTCACCCGCTCAGGACAGCCGAATCTGGCAATCCAACCAGACACGAGGGCAGCAGCACAGGTCTCAGCAGTAATGTCCCGAAGCGGAAATGCTTCAGGCCACCGAGTGAACCTGTCGACGACAGTGAGGCAGTATCTGAAATCATAGGACAAAGGTAACGGCCCTATGATGTCGAGGTGTATATGAGAAAACCTCGAGGAAGGTGGAAGAAAAGAAGATAAAGGAGAGACGGTATGACGAGTTACTTTACTCTTTTGGCATTTTAAACATTGCCTAGCCCACTCTCTACAATCTCTACGAATCCCTGGCCAAACAAATCTTTGTGTCACCAGTCGCACAGTAGCTGAACTTCCTGGATGGTGTAAGTTGTGTAGCGTATCAAAGACTTGCTTGCGGAATTCGGTAGTAACGTACGGACGAAGTGTACTCTGGGAAGTATCGCAGTACACAGGTGTGGTGCTCATATCTGTGAGTACTCTCTTAAGCTTCAACGCGGTACCATGCTCGAGCAGTTCTTGCAGCTCTGGATCGTTCTCCTGAGAATGTGCAAGTGACTGGTAATCAATGGCGACGGTAACCTCTTCGATCCGCGATAAAGCGTCCGCGACGATGTTTTCTCGTCCAGGTATAAATCTTATATCAGTCGTAAATTGAGCAATAAAATCGAGGTACCTGTACTGCCTGGGTGAACACTTGTCCCGATTTAGTGTAAAAGCAAAGGTGATTGGCTTATGATCGGTAAAAATAGTGAAGATTCTGGCTTCGATCATATGTCTGAAGTACTTAATAGCTTCGTACACAGCAAGCAACTCCCGATCGTACGGACTGTACTTTCTTTGAGAGGCGCTCAGTTTGTGCGAAAAGAAAGCTAGAGGTTGCCAGTCTTTTCCGTTTCGTTGCTGTAGCACGGCTCCTATAGCTAATTCGGAAGCGTCCGTGACTATGGCAAGTTCAGCGTTAGGATCAGGATGTGAAAGTAATGTCGCCTGTGAGAGAGATGTCTTGCATTCTTCAAAAGACTTCAGCATATCAGGGGTCAAAGTTATAGGCTGCGAACCTTTGATACGTGGACCAGCCAGTAAATTGGTAAGTGGTGCCTGAATCTTAGCAGCGTTGGGTATAAAGCGTCGATAGAAGTTAAGAACACCAAGAAAACGCTGTAGTTCCTTAACGGTCTTCGGCGGGGTGAAGTCCTGGACAGCTTTAATCTTCGTCTCCAAAGGTTTAGTGCCGGCTGCAGTAACATGATAGCCCAGAAAAGTAATTTCCGGAAGGCCAAGCTTACACTTTGAGGTATTGACTAAAATTCCATACTGTTTCAAACGTTCAAAAAGCTGGCGAAGATGCTGAACATGCAGGGCAGGAGAAGATGAGAAGACTAAAATATCATCCAAATACCCGAAGCAAAAATCTAGGCCTAGGAGCACTTCATCGACGAATCTTTGGAATGTTTGAGCTGCGTTTCTCAAGCCAAAGGTCATGTATGGGAATTCATACAAGCCAAAGGGTGTTGTGATGGCTGTCTTAGGTATATCCTCTGGATTAACTGGAATCTGATTGTATGCCTTCACAAGATCTATTGTAGAAAATATGGTACATCCTGAGAGCTGGTAGGAAAAATCATGAATATGACGGATAGGGTACCGGTCTGGTATTGTTCTCGCATTAAGTGCGCGGTAGTCGCCGCACGGTCGCCATCCATCGTCCTTCTTTCTCACCAGATGTAGAGCTGACGACCAAGGACTCTCTGAGCGTCGGGCTGTACCGCAGGCAAGCATATCCTCGAACTCCTTCTTCGCTGCCTGTGAGCGAACAGGATCTAGGCGTCGAGGTCTGCAGGAAACAGGTGGTCCGGAACTAGTCCTAATGTAGTGCAGTGTATTGTGCTTGGGAGGAGAATGTACGCCTGCAGGTCTGGTGATCTCTGGAAACTCGCGTAGCAGGGAGTGAAACTCTGTCTCACCAGCAACAACCTTCACGGAAGCAATATCCTCAGAGATACCAGATATGGCTGCAACTGATAGGGTAGTAATACCATCAACCAAGCGTTGGTTTCTACAATCTACTAGTAAATTGAAGTGGCTTAGGAAATCAACTCCAATTATAGGCTTCGACACATCTGCAATAGTGAAATTCCAGGTAAAATCTCTCCTGAGTCCTAAGTTGAGGTGTAGAAGTGCAGGACCATAAGTATGAATAACGGAATTATTCGCAGCGACTAGATCATACTTGGTTTTAACGCAGGGCGTCTTGACGGCAGATCGCGGAAAAACACACAGGTCTGAACCAGTATCCACGAGGAACTGCATTTTTGATGTGCGATCCGTAACGAATAGACGGCCTTTTGTAGTCGAAGGGCAGTCATGGGCCGCTACTTCCGACCGCCCCTGGAGTTTTCCGACTGAAAAGTGCATGGCTTCTTGCATTTTATCGCTTTCACACCGTAGGTAAAATGATAAAAACAGTACGGATGATCTGCTGGCGGTTGTCTTGGCCTAGAACGACTACGTGAGCGGCTATAGTTATTGGGTCGAGATCTTGAGCGCGATCGTTCTGATCGTTCCAGTCTAGAGGTAAGCATAGCGACTTGCCTGGTCAACTCGGAGATTTGCTGGCTCATGTCGTTGGAAGATGATGACGAAATTGCTGCGGAAGTGCATGCAACCTGCGGAGATGATGGTGCAATCTCGTAGATCTTATCGGCTATGTCTCCAAGTTTGTCTTGATCCAGGTCCATTTGCGTAGCGATGACGGCCTGGATATACTGAGGCAACCTGCTAGACCATATAGTTAATAAAAAATTTGACGGTACTGATGGACCAGCCAAACCAGACAGATGACGCAGGAACTGTGACGGCTTCCTATCGCCGAGCTCTTCGTGCATAAGTAGTTGCTTCACGCGTTTTTCCTGCGAAGCCGAGAGACGCTTGATCAATTCGGTCTTCAATTTCTCATATTTGCCTGTCGCGGGTGGGTTAGTAATGATATCTTTCACCTCTATGGCGTATCTGTGATCTAACTGTGACACTAGGTAATAAAATTTGGTGTCGTCCAGCTTAATACCCGACAGAACAAACTGCGATTCGACCTGGGCGAACCATAGCGCAGGCTCATCTGGCCAAAACGGAGGCACTCTGACGGCAACTTTCAGCACCTCTCCGCTCTTCGCATCATCACTAGGCTGATTCTCAACACTCATTGTCGGCGAAAATCAAAAATTGCTCACCGTAAAATTTCTTAGTCGACGGCAAACTCGTCGGCAATCACGCCAATACGTCGTGCGTTCTTGTTGGTAAAACGTCGAAAACTTCGGACGATCACGTCGGGGTCACCAGTGAGGCGGATGGGTGAGCAATTAAAACGCATGAATTGATCCGCACTCAATAAAAATATAATTATATCAAAATACAATTGAAAAGATTTTCGCATTAGCACACAGTGACAGAACAAGAGAAAAGTAATGTTTTTTCTAAACAGTTGACGGCTGCGGTAAAATAGGTTTAACACTACCAAGGAGGTAGCCACAGATTCACACAAGTCCAATTCCAAATTATACTGTAAGCTATGAGCATTGAATTACACTCATGTAATGTGACAATTTGTTACTTGCTTTCAAACTGAAAGTTTTTATTAAATTCGTTTTACTACATCTTCTGTCCATCAAGCAATTTTAGACTTCGATGGAATAATTTATAGGAAACATTAGTGCATAAAAACCGTTTCCATCTTAATTTTTGGCATATATGGATCAGTGTAGCGATTCCACGACCTTTTTTCCCTTCCGATATAGTCTATCTGACCACGAGGTGGTTATTATATCGAGCGGTATGGCAACGACTTCGCGTTGAAAGGGAAAATCTGTAGTTTTTGTAGCGGTGACGCACGGTTCCGCGAACGGGCGTGCGGAATGTCGGCGGGATCTTACTGGCCAGCGCTAAGTATAACTCAGCCTGTGGCGACATCTATACGCGGTTTTATTAAGGATCTAATCGCGCGAGACGTTCCAAATTTAAACCTATAGATGGCGTGACGTAGATATACTTAGTCCATAATTTGTGTAGCTGTCAAAAACGTCGACACAATCGCCAGAGTTAGGTTAAAATTAACCGGTCACGTTGTTGAGTTCGGAGTGATGTCATCTAGGAGATATTTTATTCCAGTATACTCGTACTCTCATGAGTTATAAAAAAATACTGCCACTAATGTGTCTAATTGATTATAGCTCGTATTATCACGGGTACACTCATGCTAGAGCTTTTCTAGCTTTTCTAGTAATACATCCATCCTTCTTATAAAAGTCCTACTATAGAATATATCTTCCAGAACTAAATCTTTATAGCAGTGGGACTTAACCGGAATTCGAATAAATATCCTCGTAAGTCCTACGAGAAGCTCAGTTCGCCCGCATCTTAACAACTGCGCTGCCGAGGCCGCCATACTAGACTAGTAGCCTACAATGTTATGCCAATTTCACACAAGGTTGCACACAGCAGGCAACAATAATAAACTTTATATATGTCATCGGTTCTCAAACCCGTACCATGGAAACCCACGTAACAATGACTTATGCTATCCTTTACTATTAATACTTCAAGTATTCCAGACTATAATAGAATCTTGTTTGTCGACCGAATTCGGCCTTATGATTGCTTGGTTATATTGGACCCAATATTTGACCAAAAGATGCAATAGCAATTCTACCCTGATATGACAAGCATGTACTGGATAGTCAGTTGTATGAACATCACTCGTCCGACAGTTTTAGTTCCTACATGTAGAGTCGTGCCTTTTATGTAGGTATGATATATGAACACACAAATTGGTCCTAACAGGAATGACTGTAAGTAGGTACAGTCCAATGTTCTAGGGGATCATGTTCTAAACAAATACATAGTATTAAATACATAATAACCCAAGACATGCCACGCTGGGCCACACAGCGCCATCTAGCCCCAAACTAAGCCGGAGCTTGTGCTATGGGTACTAGACAACTGATAAACTTACTTAAATACTTTTTTTTTGTAAATAAATACATATTATACATAGAAAACACCCAGACCAATACAAACAGACATGTTCATGAACACAAATGTTTGCACTGTGCGGGAATCGAACCCACGACCCTTGGCTCCGAAGGCAGAGGTCACTACCAAATGAGCCATCGAGTCAGTCATATATTCAAACACCTAGTTTTACACATAAGTGTGTAAAACTAGGTGTTTGAATATAAAGATAGTATCTTCTGAGCAGAAACGTGAATCTTACAGATTGAATAAGGATATTGTATGTGACATGATCGATTTAGCAAAGATAACGTTTTATTTGGTGATGTATTGATTGATAAGAATGATTTATTAAATAATTTCACTGTGTTATGATGATTTGCTGATCGCAGTATTGGACACTTCATTTGATGCAAGATATTAAGAATAGACGTGGATTATTATAATAGTAGTCGACGTATATTATATGAAATTAGATTAGACATAATGTCTGAAGGCTTTTGTAGTGTTTGTGTCTATTGGTGGTGGTTGTGATGACTTTAACCTTTAGTTCTGCAGTCGTATTCGTATCAACATGTCGTGTTCACTACGAGAGATCGTACATTCGCTTAGGATATCAGTAGTTAAGTAGAGAGACATACGTGTTAGCGAATATCAATTCGTTCATAATTAGCCGAGTACATTGTTCATAATTAGTAATTGTCTCTGTAGACAGGACTAGCCTAAGGCGCTGATCGAGCTGCACTGACAGACTGCAGTGTACGCACGCACATAAATCTCGACCGCCGGGTGGAGTCTACACCGTGTTTTAACGCAATAAATCTCCGGCCGCGGGATATAATGACGTCACACGTATCTCGGAGAATCCCCGGAAGAGAGCGAATAAAATAAAAATGTCACGTAGCGATCAGCTGTTCGGCGGGCGCGGCGTGACGCGGCCCGGCGATACGCATAACGACGCAGCAATAAAACTTATTTTTATGTTTTTCGCTCACAATGGCCGCGCGAAGGTCGAGCTATCTAAATGGGTCAATACACTCCGCGTAGTACGAGCGAACACGTGCTCCCGCGTTTGTAAATAGCGAGATATCGGCCGATTGTTGCAGTGATTAATGGGGGCGCGTAATGACTCGCCGCAGCCGCCCGCGCCGCGTAATGTGTTCATTCATCGCCTCCACTATTATTGTTTGCCCGAGATCGTTTTGTTCGCATTCCGGCAATCGATGCGACATTAGGGCGATGGCCAATGTCAAGGCTGCACTTGGTATGCGCCCGCCCGCACTAAATGCTAATTGCCCGACTACGCCGCTCCCGTTATAATCGCTCTGCACGGAAAACACTGGGATACTATTGTGTGTCTGCCAACAGGGAAGTACGCCCGATCGGATCGTCTCGTCTACCGTACCGAGATAAAAAAGGTAAAAAGCTTTTGGCAACTTGAAATATGAAATGTGGAGTTGTATCGTGAGAATTTTCAATTTTCCACTTGCTTTTCTAACGTTGTGAAGCTACGAAGTGTGTCAGTGCATATCGTCGTTTGTGACACGTCTAAGCTGAGGTAGTGTAAAGTTGTAAACCTTTTTCGTCGGCGATAAGAATGCTGAATAGAAATGGTACGATCGGTTGTTGCACAGGCGGTTCGGCGCGCGAGAGGACGTTGCAGAGATTGCAAGCTTGACCGTAGCGCTGAACCAATCAACATTTGGGTGGGCACAGCGGCGGAGTGACGTAACAAAGTGTGCAATCGGCATCGGTAGTTTAGCGGGCCGTTTGAGCCGGCGTCACCGCGGCCGCGATAAGGGCTAGGTCACGGTTATCAATGGAGGCATCTCCATACGCGCACGTGCGGCCGGCCACGACATCTCGCGCCCATTCACTATGAGACGCCCCCCGCGCGCCGCCCCCCGCGCACCCCCGCCCTCGCCCTCCGCGGTGCATCCATGCAACAAGTTAGGGCTCCTTCTTGTAAGGAGTTCCGGTGTTCCGAACGCAATCGCTAACGACCACCGCTCCGGTACACACTCGCCGATCTCGCGACCACACTCCGCCCCGGCAACCTTGGCGCTACTATTACTCGCTGTAACGTTCTAATGAACCCTTTGACTCGATTGAGGATTTAAAAAAGAATAACTGACGACCTTTTAAATATTTATATTGTTTCATTTAATTTTCTCTTTGTCACTCCGGATTTTGCGCGCTTTGTTTGTTCATTTAGCCGATCTGTAGGTACTTCCCATGAATTTAAAAATTCAAACATAATTAAAACAGGTTCATTGCAATAAATATGTAAACCGTGCTCATATCGAGCTAATAATGATGTACTCCTGGCCAAATACAGTTCGTAAATCATTGCGGTTCAAACAAATTTTCCGGCTTCGCGATGCCCAATTAAATATGGATGTGATTGAAAAACGCGTGTCCGGTAACGAGCGTGTACATAATTGGTGGGAGGGGGCGGGGGTGGTCCGCGGCCCGGAGTGACCCAGTTGCGTTGCCTGGCGACCCGGCCGCCCCGCCCGCACTAAATAACCTGCCCAAACCGACACCTTAGCTAAGGTCGTTCAACCGTCATCAAGGCGCTTGCAGTTTTTAGCCCTCCTCAGCGTCTGCACTCCTGCAGTTCGCTAAGCGCAGACCTGGAATTATCGATCGGTAATCTGCTGTCCGGAGAAACAAAGAGCCGCCGCACTAGCCCGCACGCTACCGTCCCCGATCTTACCGCGATACCGAACGAATAAGAACACTACAGCTTTGTAATTAAGATCAAATTATAATTCATGTACCTATGTCAAATATACCTAAGCGTTTCAGATGCTAAAGAGGACTTGGCATATAAAAAATTCAAACACAAAACGCCCTTCCGCCTCGCACCAGCGTAAAGAAACTAAATGAAATAATTCGTCCGACTCTAAACTTTGACTCATTCTGTTGATCCAAATAGAAAAACTGCGAGCGAATAAACTTAATTGTTATAAGCCGCGTCCCCGGCCCTCCCGGGGGGAGGCGCGAGCAGTTGTATTTCTCCGAACTTGTGCTAAATTTCACTTTCTCTGAAGACGCTGTGCGTAGACTTAGCCACCCACTACACCCCCATCTTCGCTATCAAACTTCACAAAATAGTTTCGTCAGCCCCACTTCAAAATAAGTTCGGAGCATAGACCTATAGAAGAAGCGCGTCGATACCTATCCTCGTCTCCGAGCCTGCAGCCAAACCAGCACTTTTCATACGAAACAGCAGCGTCAAACATGTATCTTCTGCTAGAGCGCTCCTCGTTCTCTGCGAGACGTCGTTATCTTAGCGAACCCTAACCGAGTAAAACATAAAAAACGTACGTCAAAAAAGTCCTTCCACTCACAAAAACTCTGCTGCCTCCTCGCCCTCTGAAGTTATAAAACGCTGAAGGCAGGCGGGGCCGGATGCGGGGTTTGTGACCTTATCCCCCCGTCTTAGAGTCGAGTTCGGCTCGCGTGGGCGGCGCACACCGGCTGAAAGGCGAGCACACGAGCATGCCAGCTTTACTAAAATGAAAGCCGACTCGCTCTTAATTCACCCACACTGCGGCGCGGCGTACTGCCGATAGGGCCGCCCGCCGCCCCGCCCGCCCCCACGCGGCATAAATAAGGGGGCGAACTCGGGTTAACAAGAGAGTGAGCGCCCTCCCTCGCGGCAACGCTCCGAGGGAGAATTAAGGGGGCTGCGGCGAAGGACGAATTAAGGAGATGAGAGAGCACACGCTCTCGAGACGAGCCACCTCGCGCTACGCTGGGAATTAAGGGACCTGGCGCCCGCCGCTGTCATTACACCGAGCGCAAGCTGTTTTGCGAATACCGAATTTGAGACAAAACCTCTCGCGACGAATTTGAGCTCTGGAAACTTTAAGAATTCAGACGCTTAGGGTTCGCGTTGACCAAAAAGAGACTTGTGATATTTCAGCTGGCGATACGATATTAATAGAAATTAGAAACATCGTTTGGGTCGCCACCCTCGCGCCGCCTACGTGCTCGTGACGTCACCGTTGCATTTTCGTAGCACGTGAGCCGCCTCGTCACATAAATTACAAACTATATCCCTCTGGAGTTAGGGTTTGTTTTCGGCAAAATTGCTGGAGCTCCTTTGTCTCGGCGGGCGGGGGCATTCGAGAGTGTACTCTGTGCGGTGGTCGGAAGGTCGTATTTTGCGCGGCGGATCGTGTAATGTTCTTGGAGAGGGTGGGTATAAATTTTCCATGGGGGCAGACGGGGCGACGTCGCAGGAGGGCGCCGGTGAGTCACGGCGGCGTCGGCGCGGGGGCGGGCGGGGGCACATATTGTAAGTATCTACCACTCACATGTCACAAAGTTTTCTCCGCATCGGGAAACTTTGTTAACGTCAACCGAGCACGTGGCCTTGCCGATATTATATATAATTGGTGCAAGTTTCCCGCGCTCGGTGCGCCGCGCTCTTCCGCGAACCAACTGTTTGTTGATAGAAGTAATCAGACGCTTGTATTTGCAGGTATCGCTCTTATATAAACAGTTTCTTATTACTACATATTTTAACAAAGTCTAAAGTTATATAGAACAAAATGTCCTCCAGACTAACTATCGTCTGAAATAACAATCATTGTCTTTTAGAAAACTTGGCGCCGCCGAATTAGAAGCACAGAAGAAGTTAACAAAACAACTGTCACTGTTAACAAATGAACTTGTTTATAAGCTGTATTGATTTGAACTTGGGTCAACAAACTAACTACGGATGACTAATTAATTGATATTTGCGAAAGATTACCACTTGCGTTACATTATGAAACGTTTGAAAATCTTCGAGTGATATGTACGGCTCTACAAGTGAGCAATCGCGTTACGTAGACCGTCACCTTGAAGGCTGATAAGGCGGCTCTGATAAGCGCGATACAGTCCGATAGAGCGCTCTACCCGCAACACCATTATTACATTCCGATGTATTTATAATTCTCATTTCAGATATAGATCCAGTCGTGATCGACTGAGCTGAAATATAATAGCAGGTTTTACGTAAGTGTGAAGTAAACTAGTACACGATTTGGTGTAGCGACACTTTTTGTAATGGAGGATACTGTTGCGTCTGGTCATCGGACTTTTTCCGACAAGATATCATGCAATAGGAGCCTGAAATTGGGAAGTGATCGGAAAGCAAGTCGAGTCCTGTATCTGATTCCTCTCAGTCTTATTAACCACGAAAGCCAATTTGGTATAGTGGTATTTATAGCCGCTGGCGAAATTTCGGTAAGGCGAGTATTTATAAGATAATCTTGACTATGGACATATATGAGTCAAAAATAGTTACAGCAAGTATACATAACAATGTGTACCTGTACTGTGTATATGTGTAAGTAAATAATTGCATTATTGGACACAAAAAGTGATTTCGAAAGTCATTTATAATAGTCAATATTAAAAGTCTTACATTTTATTCATCAGCACCAAATCGTTTATAAAAAAATAAAACTTTTTAACTGTATTTCATCGTATGTAATTGATGCTAGAATCTATTTAAATAATGTCTAGTATCCCTTTGATATAATCGTTGCCAATTTACATGATTTTTTTTGTATCTACTTTAAAATGCATCAACCTGTTCGAAATATTTATGTTTTCATTACTGGCCCAGAATCATTTAATGTCAATAAATTCAATTTCTTTTTTTTTATATTTTTCCTGACTGTACATCTGAAAAGTAAGTTAATAAAAATCACGGCGTCACATACAGGCCGACGCTCGCGGCCGCAGCGGCCCGCGGTCGACGGCTCTCTAGCCACGCGCACTCCACATTTATGTACAACCAGCCTTATGTAGAGCTCAGAGGGCAGGGGCTATGTACTCCCCTCCGAACCCGCGGACTATAAAGCGCGGGAATGAGTTTTCGCGCGAAAACTTTGTCGCGAGTGTAGAGACGCGACGGTTTTTCAACAACTTTGTGATATCCGGATTTAGAAGCGAAGTTGAAAGGATAGAGCTCAAACGGAGTCTGATGACGAACTTTTGGTACCTGAGAGTTTATTAACTCATCTGCTGCATTATGCAATTGCGCTATAATATACTCTACAAATAAGCGAAATATGAGGCTGTTTTTATCATTTTATGTTGCCTTAAATGAGTGTAGAACAGATATTTGTTCTATTGTATTTTATATACTTCAATACAATAGTAACATCCAGAATAATCCCAAAATTAAACATAGTGATTAAAGGCTCTACTGCTCTAGGCTCAAAAGATAGATCTAGCTTACTCGTATACTATATTAAACTAATGCATGCCTGATTTCTAGGTGTTTTTATAAGGTGATAAACACCTTAGTAACCAAATCATTACTTAATGACATTTAAACAGGACAACAAAATGAGTCGGTAAACTCGCAATGTAGCCGGTAGCTCACTACGGCGTAGTCATTGTAGCGATATCAACTCATTTCGCGCACACACAGTCGGCGGAGCGCACAGACAAAAGTCCGACCCTTCGCACAGGGCCGGAGGGAGAGCACAAAGACCCCCGTAATGGGCTCGCGCAGATTAGAAGGGTCCAACTTTGCAGCCCGAGCCGCCCGCCAAAGAAGTTTGAAGCCCGCGGCCTCATCGAATTGTGCGTTCGAATTGTGAGTCGGGTGTGTGGGCTCGCGTCTGTATAGCGGCGGTCTGAGGGTAGTTTCGAATGCGTTTGTTGCCGTCTGTCTTCTCCATTTAACTAGTTTAGAACTGTATTAGAATTTTGTGTATCTAACATATGACTATCTAAAGTTTTTATGGATTTGATAAAGTAAAAAAGCTTAAAGCTTACCTATGAAGTACTAGTTGTCTGGATGCGATTAGTTACGTGTTGAATTGTTTTTCAATGAACTTTAAGTGCAAAAAATAAAATATCAGTAAACGATAGTCTTTTACCAAAGATTGAGTAACAGATAACTTTCGTGTTCATAATCTTTAGGTAGGATTTGGCTAACACAAATCTGATGATGATTTGACAAGGTTATCCGCAGTTCGTGCGGTGACTTTGGCGTCGGCCTTAGCAACCGGCTCATTCTTTGCGCTCAGAGCAACGTGATTTACTGGCCATGGCCGCCGGCACATGCATAAGTGATGAGAATTTGAGCGCCGCCGGATTCTTACCGTAGAACGAGCTTGGCGCGATCAATTAATCAATAGCCTAAGGTCAATATTAGCGGCTACCACGGGCCGGCGGCCAGTGGCCGGACAGCCGGGTGGCCGGGTGGCGGCGTGGCCGTGGTCGTGGTCGGCGCTGCCACTGCTTTGCATAAGTAATACCCCCCCGCACCCCGCCGTAGGCCTATCGATTGCGGCGCGCGGGGCGGGCCGCATCGCCGTAATTGTCACACCGAGCGAGTTTCGCTCCACCCTCACAATATCGACCTTACTACCCCCGCATAAAACCCACTCTGCCCCGACAAACTCTCCGATTGAATACCAAATGCGTTATAGTCCGCTCTAAGTTTGGAGGCGGCTCGTAATAGAGCCTTCGAAGAGTCTATGACAGAGCTTAATTAGACAGGCGCGCGATGCCAACGAATGGATTTTACTTGTTCGATGTTTCGGTGCAAATTAAAGCCCGAATTATCGTCGGAGTACTTAAATTAGTGGGACGCTGAACCGAGGAGACGTCGCCGCTCTGTTTGCGCGGCTCGTTAGTGCCGCTCCGAACGTAGCCAGTTTTCATTTAATAAAATATAGCTACGCAAAAACTGTAGCAACAATTCGCTGCGAAATAGCCAGTAGATACGGCGAGGGAGAGTTGCT
This sequence comes from Conogethes punctiferalis, assembly GCA_031163375.1. NCBI lineage: Eukaryota > Metazoa > Arthropoda > Insecta > Lepidoptera > Crambidae > Conogethes > Conogethes punctiferalis. Next base: position 7,523,677 of record CM062093.1, read on the forward strand.
CAACACTCGACGGCAGGCACGCACGCCGCTCGAACGTAGAAAACAATAATTCCGTATCGTTTCGCGCGACAGAGCGTGCGACGTCGCATCGTGTATTAATAGTCGTCGTCTAGTCGGGCTCCGTTTTTTAGCGCACCAGCAGCGACGAAAGTATGGAGAAAGTGGCGCGTTGACGTCACCCACACACGCGCAGCGCACGCGTCGCGCCGCGCCCGCGCCCGCGCCGAGACCGCGCCGGCGCCGCTCTCTGTGCCCGATACCGACTCTTGCTACATGCCGTTAGTTACAACACCGCATGTATGAGAAACGCCGCCTCGCGTGATACGCCGCGGCCTCTCTCGACACGTTCTCTTACTCAACGCTAAAGAAAAAACGACTTCTTGCGTGTTCGAGTCGAAAACCTCCGCGGAGATAGACGGTCTATCCCCAATCGGCTGGTGATTGGCCGGTATGCGGGCCTCGTTATACAATGCGGGCCGCCACTTGCATTCTCACTGTCATTGTTGATCCCCGAATGGCTAATAAATCTGCACCTGTTTAGGTGAGCGCGTGCGAGACAAAGGACGCGACGTCTCGCAAACACCGAGTGTTTATTGCGGTTCATTGCAGTCGTCATTGTGAGCGAAAACCGCCATTGTTAGCGTGACATAACGCGGCTCGTGCCTCGCAGATAACGGTAGAAAAACTCGAAAAAAATAAACACCGTTCATTGAGATGAGCGGGTAAATAAAACAGGCCGTAATCCGAATCGGCTCGAATAAGATCGGCGATAATTTCATTCATAGTAATCACGACTATGGCGTCGTACGCTGGAAGTTAGTTCCGCGGTTAGTGGAGCGAGGGGAGGGGGCGATTAATTACATCAAGCGAGATGAAAAGGAAACCGGCGATCAGCTGATCGGTGATTGATGCCACTATCGCACCCCGCGGCTCGCTCCGAACAGGTTTAGGCCCGTTATTTCATAAAAATGCCTCGCATGTCCGCGACGATTATATCATGTGTCAATTAAAAAGGGGTTCGTTTCTGAGAATCACGATGGAAGTGTACGTCACAGTTTGTAAATAGCCGCCCTTGACATTATTTGGAATTGCGAGTTTTACAACCGATACGTTGACCTGTGATTACCCGCTTGGCAGTTTTAATAGCGCATTGGCTAGAGGACGTTTGATTGGCATGGCAAACAGTCATTAAACTACAGAACGGGTAATCAATATTCTACTGATATGTCGCATAGCTGAGATTTTTCGATCATTCGCACATTGCACATGCTTAAAGCTTAAAGCTAATAAGCATAGTTTTAAAAAAGTATTTGACACCTACACATAAATGGCGTAGACTACGTAAGAGTTGCATTGCAACTTCTAGTTTCAATCTGAAGATAAGTTATAATTTTTACATTGCCAAAAAAACGTGTAAGTAGTGACGTCACGAGCTCGTTGGGAGGACTAAAGGAGATTAGGACCGAGGGGCCGGGGTGGCGAGGGGACGCCCCCTTGGCTCCCAACCACTGTATCTCGAACGAAAATCGAAACAAACTCATTTCGAATTCAGAGTTTGAACAGGTGTCGGTCGTTAGATAACGCTGTTAGCAAACCAAATACAGGTTGGGATCAGACAGGTTTCTGTTGATAGTTGCGAATGAATGAATAAGTGCAACTGGACGTAAGACGGGGTGACCTGAATTGTCTTTTATTTGTTATGTCACGATACTAGAAATTATGGAAATACACTACGATTTGTAAGTATTATGAGTTCAATTGTAGATTTAGAGGTAGAACTTGAACTTATCTACAAGATAAGATCGACTTGCATTTTGAACGTTGAATATTTTAGCTCGTCTGGTCACAACAGAACGACAATTGATTTTAAAATTAATGATCAGCGAAGATCACACGATAGTAAAAGATTAATAAAAAAGTACAATTAAGAACTAAATCATAATACTTAAATGAGGATGAGGATGTTTTACTTGCGATGTAAAAACACAGTAAATATGGCTCTAATCTAAGTAAATTGTACAGTATAAGGTTTCTGGGTACATTTGATGTGTACACTTACTGTGCTTGAAGAAAATTGTGGAGGGATAATGACAATTATACAAGGATTCATGATAAGCAGACTAAGTTAACTAGCTATGTATATATTATACGACTATATTAAATAAATGACAGAGCCAACACACCACCGAGCTAAAAAAGATGCTGCTATTTTATAAATGCATGTGCATAATTCCTCCAAATAAATCCAATCGCGTTAGCTCTTCACACCTAGCAACGTCATTAATAATTAGTTTCGAGTTGTATCCTATTTTAAAAGCTCGTGGTAGCAGAGATCAAAGAGACAGTGGGGGGAAGCCACCCCTCCCGGCTTGCCTGCCCGGGAAATATGTCGAAGCCCACACGCCTGCGACTACATTACCGTAATTATCCAATTATAGAAAGTCTGCGACATAGCATTTCGTTGCCGGATAAAGACGAGGGGTTAACGGCATCTTATCAGCCAACATTTGGCTAGCTGCTATTTTTATCGGAGTGCAGTGAGCGAAAGATGGGTAGTATGCTAAGGAAACTAGGTATGTTAATACAGTTACTAAGTGACTAATATAGTAAAGTTTGTTAAAGACCTAGGCCTAGGCAAAAATGCCATCCTATACGGAGAAGAACTCGTGTTGTATACGATTACATTATCATAATGATCACAGAATATTTTTGATTATTATTTCGTGACTATCTAATCTAGCTTCCTTGTAATTTATTTCATCCCGAAAAAAATTACAAACACCTTTTAAATAATAGAGCCTAGCTTATTGTATTATCTTAGCAAATATTTACCACCAATTTTCAGTAAGAACCACAGTTACACAACGTTAGCCATTTAAGTAGAGTCAAGATACAAACTTAGTGTCTCTGAATATTAAAAGTCCAAAATTCAAAACTAATAAATCAGCAGATAACGAAGAGAACGCGAAACGTGCGACTCTCCCTCCCTTTGTGGCTGATTACGGAGAGGCAACGAAATAAGAATGAATTTTTAATGAGCTCACCCCGCCTGCCTCTACCTCCCGCCTTCTGAACGGTACGCACTTAGAAGATTAGTCCCGAGAGCTTTCTAGTTAACTCACTAACTAGTCTCTTCTACGAGTGGAACCTAGTATTTATTCATACACTAACTGCTCTTATTCGAGGTAAGCTGGAAAAGAATTACTAGTCTTTGTGAACTCTACATCGACTATAAGTATAGCTTCTATTTTTAAGACTACTAAACAAAGAAAAGGGAAATTAGGGGATAAGGGTATCTTTATTTCAAGCTCTGCGATATGCAAAAGAATACATTTGGAATAGTCATTTGCATTTGGATTGCATAAGGCTTTTAAAAATAAAAATCAGCCATTCACCAACAAACCCTATTCATGTGAACAAAGGGATCCTATTCTCCGACAATAAATACTTTTCAATCACCAATTTGAAGTAAGTAAGTAAAGTTCCGCAAAAAAAGTTTCAAATTGACACTTCGAATCCTATTGTACGCAAGTACACCGCAAAATCAGTAGCTTAAACCGACCGCAAGTCAAATAGAGTTTTTATGGCGTAAACAAGGCGGGTTCCCTACGTCAGAGCGCGTCATCCGACGTCACGGAAGTAGCCCTGCAGTCCCGGGTTCAATGTCGCGGGCATCTATCGCTCATCAATCAGCGAAGGCAGTCCATAGAGACGGGAACGAACAATGCTCGTCGCCTCCACAAATAGTTGGCAGAAGTCTTTATGTAACTTTTTAAAAACATCGTTTGCGATCGTTGTTGGGGATTCCGATAAAAATTACGAGAGTACATTTTTTATCACGTCAAAAATATTTACGTAAAAAAGAAAAATGCAATATATTTTTCACACGTCGTCTCTACGTCAACGTTTAGTTTCGCTAAATTACAGCTAACGTGGTTTAGTCCCGGGTTCAATATAATAAAAAATTACGAAATTTTATGGCTATGATATTATTTTTTATGTAGAAACAATCATTTTTGATTCGTTTCACGATACTACGTCAACTTTTAGTTCTGCTACGTCACGGCAGACGTAGAGTCTGGGGCTGCAGTCCGGGGTTCAATGTCAGCGGGCATCTATCGGTCATCAATCAACGCTCGTAGAGACGGGGCCATCCTGCCTGTAAACGTTCGACTCTACAAACAGTTTTTAGACTTTTTATTGTTTTTACTAATAATTCTGATTATTTTTATAATTTAAGGAGTTTTTAGAACGGATATGGGTTTTCGGCTTTATTAGAAAAATATATTAGGACTCATATTAGTAAAATTTTACTAACAACTTTAAGATTACAAATCGCTTGAGTAAGTCTGGCGTTTTTTGATAACCTGTAAAGCTGTTGACTGTAAGTTTAAACATTTTAAAGATGTTTTCCTGAAAAACTCATTTCGAGTGTTTCTAATTGGTTTCAATTCACTCCGTTTCGATATTAGCGTTAAAAATACTCAACATTTACACACGTTCGTGCAAAACGCAATAAAAAAGAAAAACAATTTACTTATTTTTAAATTCAAACTTTGTATTTCGGATGCGTGACAAGTCTCAAAGAAGACGTTTTTCAATTGTTTTTATACAAGAACTTCTAGTAATTCGGGTTAGATTATAGGCGTTTTAGTAAGGATTACTAATCTTTTGTAGCAAACGTTCAAATGTAGCGTATGTTACTCAGAATTTCTGAATGAGGCAGAGTCGTTTTTGGGTTTATTCATTACAAACATGCACACAAAAATACAAATCTTTATAATATTAGTGTAGTTGTAGACTAGTGTAGAAGACGTTCCTTATTATCATACACCGGAATTCACAACCGTAACGACGTAACGCAATCGAATACGAGTCTAAGTTATGAGTACGAGGGAGGCGTCGCAAATCGTCCGTATGATAATCCACCTGTCAAGATTTGTCACGGCCGAGTCGCAGGATGCATTATCGCTCCATTCACGCGAGAAAGTCGATATCGAGAGGTGTCGATACTGTGCGTGACTGGCGGGTAGCGGGTGCAGGGAGCAAGGCCGTCGGTGTTTACAAACTTCCGACATAGTGCGGGAGCCGTTGACAGATTTGGCGGCGGATGGAATATTGACGTAATTCTAAACGTAGGTATGGGTAGGTAAGCAGACTAGACGAATTGGGCGCCAAACATTTCAATTATACATAATATGCTAGACAATTAATTAAGAGACAAAATGTCGACATCAATATTTTTAAATTATTTTCCCAAAATATGTTTAGGTAAACGTGTTACACATATATTTATTTAAAGGTTATCTATATAACGACTCTACAAAAAATATTTGCTCGCGATTGTCAGACTCCGAAAAAAGACCAATTTAGACAAAATCCATATTAATCTAACCCAAATCATGATCCTGCAATGTAATTATAGGGTAAAGCTTCCATAATGTTTGACTGAAGCAAACAACTGGAAATGCATATAAGCAATACGCATAGGCATATCCAGCATCGGTCCGGCAGTAGACTGCGCTAGACTCATGATGATTAAATGGACATAAATACTAAGTAACTCGAAAATTTCAAAACTGACACAACTGCTATTCGTACTCAGAACCATTAGTTTATCAAGCAACAAGATCTACCGCCGGCACCCGTACTAAGCACTCAACTCGGCTCACTTGTCACCGGCACACACGTGTACGCAAATAATGCAGCCCTCAGCTGACATTGTCCCACTTCGGAACTGCCCGCCGTCTAGACTCGAGATGCCGTAGATTTGTTGCCGGCCGCGTGCGTTCGGTGCACTTTTACGATGCACCGTGAATTACTAACGATTTACTATCGACTGCGGTATCGGATTCGTTGATCGCTGTGTTGTTTTCAAGCACTTTTTTACGCTTCTTGGCAAAGGTTAACTGAATATATTTTATATTAATAAGGCCCAGATAGGCGGGGTACGTCTTTTCATTGTCAAAGCGACTGTTATTGCATTATAATCACAAATGGAAATATTTTTTGTATAGGCATGTTGCAGTCAAGCAAGAATAAACGCATAAAGTGTCCTTGAATCTAGTCAATGAAAACTTATAGTGTCACTCACAACTTTCGGAAAAGAATAAGGGTTCCTTAGGAATTTGCGTTACGTAGGTAGGTATAAAAGCTTGTAGTTATGAGGTAATACAATGATCTAGTACGCTTTAGTATTCTGTCCCTTATATGAATGTGATAAATAAGCACAATTCTCAAATTTATATGACTAATTTTCGATTCCGTACCTTCCACCTACTTTTTAAGCTGTGAGAAAAAGGGCATCGTCCTAACTGCAATAAATTACGTTGTCCCAAATGATTTATGAACCAAACAGAAGATCAGAGAAGATTGTATTCTTGAATTTGAAAAGCGCACCCTACGTCGGTGCGAGCCCTGCGCGGGGTGCCCGAGGGGCGAATGCAGTGGGGTGGCACCCCTCCCCGGCCCGGTGCACAGTAGGCGCGTAGTAACTGCAATAACGGAGCAGTGAAAGTGTCGCGGGGCGCTTCAACCGTCAATGGGCGAAGACGTACTCCCTTCGCCCCGCCGTCTTCAGCTCAAACTTGTAGTTAATAGTACGATCTTCCCTATGTCGCCCGCACACGTGACTCGCGACGTCTTGAGATGCCTTTCGAGCGAAACTGCAGCCGCGACTTCGCAGCATACGGCGACTGCACTCGGCCCGGATCGAGTTTAGTATGTAAAGCGCACGTTAAGGCCGGACAACCGACGGCGACAAGCAAATAAACGAGCGGAACGAGCACGTCGTCATTATCTCGACTCATGAATGAAACGGAACGTAAATTGAAATGTATCGCGTGCCATAATCCGCGCGCATTAATCTCACTCAAACGCCGATCGTTGCGTAACATTGAGCACGGCGACTCAAGTTCATTGATCCACTTAATGTCCGCACTAAATGTGTCGTTGAATGTCAAAACATTGTTACATAATTACGTTTACATACCGTCTGCGCACGCGCCTACGTACCGCAGTTTTCCCACTTCCGATCGGTGATCACTGTCTGTCTGTCTATACGTCACGATGTTTATTTATGAGCTTATGATTATAAAATGACGTTTACATCATTGTGATATCGTTGACCGGCTGCCGTATAATAATAACATTCATTCATAAGTGATTAATGGTTACTACCTACCAAATAGATTTGTAGTGTAGCATTAATAAAGCTATTATCATAATTATAAACAAGATTTTACGCTACTGATGCCGTAGTAAAAGATTATTTACAAACATTCGGCTCAAAATAAACCCAGTCTAATAATGTGTGTTTTTATTGCTCTTTCTTTTTTTAATTCTGTTAACACTTGTGTTTTTCTTGTAAGTTCACGAATAGAAATATGTACAAGTCTCGTATATTGTATCAATTACTTACAGATCAGTCCAAGAGATTTTGTTTTTGCATAATAAATCTTCTGCAACAATATGCGGAGCGTTCCATTACGTCGGAAAGTGGATGAAAAAAGAAGTCGACAGACAGAAGCCATATCGGGGAGGCGTTTCGCAAACTTTAAGAATTATTATAGTTGTTAAACTTTCGCCGCGATCCGAACTTGACCGTCAAAACAAGATGGCAATAAAACACTCTTATACAATGACGTGGATTTACATAAATTATTGGCGTCGGCGCGTCTCGTCCGCGAGTTTACGGATGCAATGTTTACACAGGCATCATACACGAAAGAGTTCATTGACTCGCATATTGTTTTATGGGCTGAGTACCCACGTACGCGTAATTGGGTCGTGGTGGCATTGGGGGCAGCATACCGCTGCCAGGGACTTACCGAATGCCAAGTATTTTATTATCGCGTTCCCGATTTCTGTGCGAATGCGACATGAGATTTATAACTTTGATCAAAATAGATAGAGAAATGCGGTCGCTTTACGCCTGTTTTAACAGTGACAAAATTAGAATCCGAACTGTTGCTACGAATAAGTTGGAGTTTTTACGAAGTCAAATCTTTGCAACTCATTGAAAACATTGCTATAATTAGAAATACATTGAAAGAGAGATAAAAAAAGGTTGTAACGTCACGATCGTAGTTGTAGTACGCATCGTAAATCACTCAAACGCTGCAGATAAGCAAAAAAGGAAAACAAACATGCCCATGCCGGCACACACAATGATGATAAAAATAATAATAATCGTTTGCATTGAATTCGGTACACCTGACATTCGTGTAGTTTTTTCTAAACAGGTGTTGACGCGTCATTCATTGAGCGGAGTCGATGCCCTATATTATTGTAGTCTCTTTCAAGTTCATTGAGTCACACAATGGGCATATAATTGGTCGTTAGCGTATGTCAAAACACGCCGGTACGGTTCATAACGCTTTACATAATTAGAGTCGTTTGCATAAGCGATTATTATGCGTGTCTTCGCCGCGATGACGTCGCTCTATGGCTAATTCATTCGTTTGTTTATGAGTTTACTTTTACTCCACGTGGTGATTGTTTACAACGCGTTAATTTAGCGTCGAATGCGTAATGCGCCCGTAACGAGATGCGCTCGTTGCTTAGCGCAAGAACGCATGACGTTCGTATGCCATTTTTTATTGCTACATAGATTCTCTTTCGTTTGAGTTTTGCACTACTTTACATTGATGAGCTACGTTCGTCGTGTTAGTTTTTGCGATATGTCTTCCGACTCTGTTATTATTTCGATGTCTGAGCTTTTTTCAAACAAGCGGAATCTCTCATTACTATATACTCATTACTATACTCATTTTATTTTCGCAAAGATAAAACAACTCAAGTGGTATTTTTTTTTCAATAAAAAATTAACATATGTAAATTCTGTCTTATTTATAATGTGACTTAGATACTTTTATAGGGACTCCCATACTACACATAAATTGTTTTCAAATGCCATAACTTAGAAACTTTATATAGGCAAGTGGACATAGAGTTCTTATTTCGACGTATACAAAATGGCTCTACAGGGACTGACCAATCGTTAAAATCACAAAATGTACTATTTTTTCAAACTTCTATGAAAACAATTTGGCCTTCAAATTGAAATTCCACATTAAAAGGACATGTACAAAGGTTGTGTAAAGCAATGATTCCTTTGTACTAAAGTGAAGTGATGGCTAACTCTCGCAGTGATCACGGTCACCTATGGACATTTGCAACACCAAGGGCGTTGCTGATGTGTAGCTGACCTTGCCGCTAACGTTTTGAGGCAAGCGCGAATGTTATGATATATGCCTATTGAAATGCGTTGTTCGAATTTACCATTTAGTTCTCAAGCGTGAAGCTACTCATCCAAGCTTCAGATAACGCATAGAGCTGGTTTCAAACTTGGACTGTGCTTACTTTTTACCTAATAGGCTATTATTATGGCTAAAATTGTAAAAAGTCCGTCTTTTAGCTTATTCAAAAATAAAAGACATTTTATTTCAAAATTACAAAGTTATAGCCCGTTGAAATTACGCGTGACGTCACTCGGTGAGGCATTTTTACGGGAGGGAGTGACGTCAAAGACTCCCACTCCTAACTTTTAATCCTTGTATCTTTGCTATTTTTTATTTGAATGTTAAAAGGAAAAATACGTGTCCAATACATTTTTATGATCTAAAATAAGCACTAAATATAATGTAATTATTTTGACCCCCAAAACATCCCTATTGTTGTAAAATTTAAATCTGTTTGTTCTATCCTAATATGAAAACAGGAACAAGAGCAATCAAAAGAGAACATTTTGAACCCTTCATCATTTCTATTTCGGGTTTTTTATTGCTATTGCCCGACGGATCCCCGAATGTCCATCATGTCATGATGATGTGTTCGGAGGCGGATGCACGTGACTGCAACAAGTCGAATCCGCGAGGGGGACAGGGTGGGAGCACCCCCTCCCTCTAGCCCTAACGTAGGCCTAGATTGTAAACACGTGACGTTTCATACATTCGGAGAGCTAAAAATAAATGTAGAGCGTTTTTTTTTTCTCTGTTTCCAGATGTAGGTGAATTTTTTGATGAGTTGGGGGGATGGCACTGGGTCTTACCTACTCGTATGTTATGCTATTTTGAATAGTACTGTTTCGTAAATGATTAGGGTTGTAGGTTCGAATCCCGTTCAGAACAAATTGATGTGACTCATGTTTTTGCTGATATTGCTTTATCAATCAAATTTCTACGATAACGTGCTGAATGTTAATTATATAGTATTGTTTTCTTTAAGAGTAATGGCACCTTTTTATAAAGGACTTAATGGATTTGATAGCAAGCTATTTTTTAATGTCATAACAATTTGCAAGAATTTAATCAATACCAACAAAATATGTTGTTATATTGTTCATAAAATGTATGACTTTAACACGTTTATGTGTGTATGGTATGTATTGCCATCACAAAGGAAGTTGTTGTTGTCTCTTATAAACTGACTGGATAACTTGTATCATACAGGTTTTTTTGTAAAATAAATAGCTTTAAGTAGCCAGTGATATATTGTCGGGCATTTTTATGGGCAATGATTATCTAATCCGTTTTTTTTGACGCAGTATCGCAAATTATCAGCAATGTTGTCGTTTAAGTCTTTTTAAGGCAAAAATATAGAATTTTTTAGCTTTATCTACAATTTTTGGAATGATAATTTAGCCAAGCTTTCTCTGTTATTAAAAGTATTCTGAATACGATAAATAAGACAGATTCAAAATAATTCCGTTATTGTCTATCTGAAAGTATGTAGTATTTACGATCCTTTGTCTAAAGTATCGATAATGTGAATTTCTTAGTCGAGAATTCGAGACGGTTTTATTATCATTGCGTTCTATGTTATATAAGAGCTAATTAGCAGATTTCGCTATAATATTTTTCCGATCGCGAGTAAGCGTATCTCGTTCCTATGCACTCGGCGGGGCCTAATAAGACTTGCCTCTAATTCCCTCTCGCGTATGTCGATAATAGAACGCTGTTTTCGAGAAAAAGACGAGTGGAGTGGACTCGCCATTGGCGATCCGGAGTGAGGAGTAAATCTCAATAAGAGCGGAGAGGCTGGTGGGCGGGGCGCCCCAGCCGTCGCCATGGCAACGCGCCCCTCGACACCAGGAAAACGTACATATCCCGCTCCACAAAAGTGACTATTTAATTTACCAAGTTCTAGTACGGATAAAAAGAGTATCGTGAGCGGCTCAAACACACGACAGCCCGTAATACAAGCAATGTAGAAAGTAAAGTGTTCGGTGCAGCGGTGGCGAGCCGACTCGACGATAATTAATGTGGAGTCGGTCGGGCCAGCGAGCGGGCGCCGGCAGCCTCGCCGCGCCGACAAAAAACCCGCTTCGACACAAAAACACCAGCCGCCAGAGCGGGACGGCGCTACGCGTGCGAGCGAGACCACCGCACGTACGTATTTCTGTGACGAGTTCTCGCTCGCCTCGAGCGTCGCAGTTATCGAGATTCGAGGCGAACACCGCGCTTTGATTTAAAACCCCGCCGAATGCGCCCTTCTATCTATCACATGGCGTTTGACAGGTCGCCGGAAACGCGCCGAGCTGTCAGATTCGAAAAGGCGCGCGACTCCACAACAACAACAACACATTAGGAAAAGTTGGAAAAACTATGGAAAAGATGACGTGTGACGTGTACATGTATTACAGAAACGCGAAATAACACAAAAACTATGCAATGCTAAACAAGCTAATGCGTTCTTTAAGTATTAAAATTGATGTAAAGATTATTGCAATAAAATACCTCCTAAGCGAAAATACATATTCTGCGTTTATGTTAGCAACTTCTAAGTAATAGACCAAATATTACTCATTATGATACAGTTTTACTTCACTACTGTATGTAACTTAAAATGACTTAATATAAGTAATTTAAAAGTTACAGAGAATATACCTAATAGGATTAACTTACATAAGCATCGATAGACATACAAAATAGTGATTGTGGAACAAATGATAGAGTTTCGAAGGATAATAAATACCCAAAAAATAACAGTTGCAATGAAAGAGATCCGAGCCCCATTCGACTTGTAGCTAACTAAAGATACCCTCATTGTAACAATATCTTTCAAAAAGTCTAACATTTTATGTCCAAAGTTAAAATTTCACAAAGTCATAAAACACAAACTAAGCTAGTCCCAAAAAGTCTTTAGAACCACCAACGTGACGAGACTTCGACTTGCAATACCTCGTGCCTTTGTAAGAAAGTCAACGAATTGTGATGAAAAAGTCCAAACGAGAACACAAGTCGTATCGACGTCAGTCAGGAACGGGTACCCAAGTACACTTAACACATAAACGTTGAACTTACCTGGAAATCACTCCACATTTTCATGGGGATACACCATAGTTCCGATACGAAAACATCACACGATCACGATAACAACTGTCAAATGTGTCACAGCACGGCGTCACTGTCACGAGCGCGCAGAGCGGGAGCCGATCGCGGACTGGCGCGGTGCGAGCGAGCGGGCGGCCGGGCGCCGTCGGGCGCGCTCGGCCGCCGTCGGCCGCCGCCGGCCGCGCGCCCACCTGCGACTCGCTCACGAACAACAAAACGACTCCGCTGCCACTCGCGCTGCCCACAATGCCTTCTATCTGCCCGTGCCTCTGGAAATACCCGGGCTGAAGCTCGCTTTATTTACCTACCTATACACTAAAAACTCTAGGATCAGGCCGGTACATCACGATCGACGACTACTTTCTTTTTCTCAACCTGACCTCAATAACTTCAAAAAACATCTAACACCTCAGCCGACATTCATTATTTCTATGAGTTTTTAGAAGTTATCAATTCAAATAAAACGATATAAAAGAAACAATAGCAGACTACAGCAACGGTATCGAAGACGCAGATAGCGAACCACGGTATCTCACTCCGTCTCTGATAACACGATTACGATTGAAACCTGAGTTCCACAGCTCACAAATAAAGAACTCAAGTTTTCAGCCGTCTGATAACAGAAAGTGACAAATAAAAAAGCTTTCTGAACAAAGTTTTGAGTGCGCCGCGCTACGACCCGCGTAGCAGGAAGTTCGTAGCAGTAAAACTTCGTAGCGCTCTCGTAGCGTGAAAGTTTTGATTTCAACGATTTGCGTTGCGGCGAAGAGAGGGCCGCGAGGCCGCACTAGCTCTGCGACCCTGCGCCCCGCACCCCGGCCCGCCCGCTCGTCGGCCGCGGCCGCTTCCACGCGAGAACAGCCTTCCAATACCCGCTCCTGCCCGCCCGTCCCTTCAGCGGAAAGAACGCAACCGGCGATGTACACCGCGCCAAGCGACGCGTCTCTTTACACCGCAGTTACAGATTTATCTGTTCGTTTATCTCTCACGAGAGTGCGCCACTTGCCTGTCGAGCGACTACGCCCTTACCGTGTTTAGGTGCGTTTTGCAAATCACCTTTTAACAAAAGAACGTTGTGCGGATCGCGTTCCATTCCGCGCGCGGTTCCCTCCGCGAGCCGTAACGTTGCTTGCTCCGCAGCAATGGGGCGTGTGCGGATCGATACTGTTGCCCAATGGCGCTCGCGGAAAACTCATTCGGCGGTAATTTTCAAACTGTCTACCCTGTTATAACTAGCAAACGAAAATGTCCTACTGAAAAATGGAATAGTTGATTTTGCATATTTTTAATGTTCAACGGGATAAAAATATATTACGAAACCTGCCCGTATAACTCGAACTAATTTAGTTGTTAAACAAAGATTACTTATACATATTTTAGATATATGGAATAGTTTATTTACAGTGACTAAGTTTTATAAATAAGTCTGTATTGTACAATCAGTATGAAGTACAGCGTTTGTCAGTGAAATCGCGCTTACCGTCATGACTAAGCAAGTTGGTACGACGAGCGAAAAAAACAAAACGCGGTCTTCGTATGCATGGGTTCGTTTGAGCTGTATGACACTTGAAATGCAGTTCGGCTGTTGCTGACTGAGATTTTTTTACTGCTGTTTAAAAGCTGCATACCTATTTTTGCGAATAATTGGTGGGGGTAAAGGGAATTTGATGGATAACAAACGAAGAAGTGAATTTAAATTTTGAAGACTGTTAAAAGATTTGTAATAAATATTTGTATAAAAGGCGGATTTAATGCCACGTAGGCATTCTCTACCAGTCAACCATTGGGCTAAGCAGAAACAGTAAGAAGGTAGTGTGCTACATACAAACAAATAGGTAAATACGACTTAGTTTGGGGCTAGATGGCCCTGTGTTGCATATCTTGGTTATTTATTTTCGGTTATTCTCATACAAAGTAAAATACAGCGTATGCGTTGAACAAACGAAGAGTTATTTTATGTTTACTTGGCGTCAACTAGTAGTCTAGTCTATTCATAAACCAGTTTACTCCTGAACGGTAACTAGCTTGCAGTCAAGCGCTACTGACTTTGATTGTCTGTGTTGCTAGGCACCTAACGACGGTAGATATCGAATAGTCTAAAAATTACCGAAACTCATTTATAAAGTAGTTAAATATTGCCGATACACCATCTAGTTTCGCTGACCGTCAACAATTCACAACTATTTCTAACAAACAATCCTACCTAGCACTTGGTACAGACAGCACACTAATTCTTAAGTCAATGCAGTGAGGTGTATTTTTGTATGTAACTGATTGTCGTCTTTTGCTATTGACTGTACATCATGTAATGACAAAAATCGAGGAACGGTTATGACGATTACATTATACTTACACTGTATGTAACTATGACAACTAAATAATGATTGAAGAAAATTAATAGACCAATATTGAATTCAAAATGATGGAAGTCCCTATAACATGGAAGGCTTTACTGGCATATAGGTGTTTGTTGTTAAAAGATATTTTTGTCATTCAGTAACGAGTTTGAAAAATATGCATGTGTCAGTTTACAGCTTTAAACATTAAGTATGTCATATAACTGGCTTTCAATAACTTCTACAAAATAAATTCACTTTAGTTGTTCGCTATAATAAAGTAAACTAATGAAAAACAATGAACCTAAGACTTCACGGACTTCGAACCACTACTCAGTCGGGCCACTAGACCGTGAAGCGTTATTTTATTAAAAAAACATTATGAACAATTTTAAAAAGAGTAAAGAAATGTGTGTCCGAGCATTTTAAAGCGCAAGGTGTGCAAAGTGCGCGTGAGTCCACCAATGCATGTGTCGCCGCTATGTACTTCATAACCACCTTAACACCAAAATAATAAGGTTCATAATTACACAACACAATAAAGTATATAAAGGAATAATATTTCGCACCGTTTGCACTTCAGATGCTAGCTGATGCATCGTTGGGTGTCTTTTTACAATAAATGACGATGTACTTATACATACAACGGCGTACATTAATTAAATTAAGG
Organism: Conogethes punctiferalis; assembly: GCA_031163375.1. Taxonomy (NCBI): domain Eukaryota; kingdom Metazoa; phylum Arthropoda; class Insecta; order Lepidoptera; family Crambidae; genus Conogethes; species Conogethes punctiferalis. The sequence continues at coordinate 7,539,018 of CM062093.1, forward strand.
ACCTTATTTCTTTCTGGATAAAGTTGGTTTTGTATGGGAATATACCATATTACATATCAGTTTACTGTCAAATAAGTTAATGGGAATAGGTACATTCTCATCATATTATGATTTTTTAGCTTTTATCACCGTTTCAACACGTTTGAATGATTTTTCTTGTTTCATTTATAAAAATGTAATAATATGGAACTGATGTTTGTTTTGCATTTAATATTTAACATTGCATTGAAACATTAATGTGAAAAAGTGGAGTAAACAAGATTATAAGTATATTTGAATACTAGCTGTGCCAGCGGCGTCGCTCGCGTGGATATCGGGTTTCAAAAATAACGGGCTTCCATATAATACCCATCTATACCTTGTGCCTAAGTTTTAAGTTAGACCTCTAGCAATACATTGGTGAAAACCGCATTCAATTCTATGCAGTAGTTTTCGCGTAATGCGCGTTCAAACATACAGGTTTAAATTTCTCGCGTTTTCCCAACACTTCCCGTCACTGCTCCGCTCCTATTGATTGTAGCGTGATGAAAAGTATCCTATAACCTGCCCAGGAGTATGAAGAATAATTGTACCAAGTTTCGTCAAAATCTGTTCAGTAGTTTTTTTTTCTATAACGAACATACAGACAGACAGACAGACAGACAGACAGACAGACAGACAGACAGACAGACAAAAATTTTACTGATTGCATTTTTGGTATCAGTATCGATCACTTATCACCCCCTGATAGTTATTTTGAAAAAATATTTTATGTACAGAATTGACCTCTCTACAGATTTATTATAAGTATAGATAATAAATACTTAGGTATGCAGTGAGTACCAAAAAGGTTAAGAATTGCTAAAGGAGGATCGTAAAGCAAGAAGCGATGGCAAGATGATCTAACTCTATCAAATCTATCACTACCAGAAAAAAATTGTGAACGCGATAACGGGAAATCTAACAACCATTGACTGCTTCGTTAGACTGGTGGTAGCTAGTTACACTTAAGAACTAAGAGATCCCAGGCCGGAGAAAAAGTCACAGGGTTTTTTTGTAACGAAATATCTAAGTAGCAGCTTCGGAGTCAAAATGTTGGCGGTGATACACGGCTTTCCTGTCCCCGTGCATACACATACATCAAGCCGTTGGTCCTGTTACTGATCATTAATTAAAATTCACAAAGATTGGCCAATAAGTAAAATACTATAGTAGCACAGACCGTCTCCTGATGGAAAGCGAAAGAGAGGCTCAAGTCGCTGGAGCAACGAACAAGTCACCAAATGTGGCCACTGACGAGTAAAACATTTTTTTTTATTATTTATTTATTTAATTCAATAAATTATCAAAAACAAAAGCTTCTTTCCTCGGAATATCCACACTTCTGATCCAATTTCTGCGACATTGGGCTCCTAATAATTTATCAGCTGGAGGAAAGTGAGGGATAACTTTGGCCCTTATTCTGAAATTGTACTAAATCATCAGATTGTGGCTGAAATACAATATTCAATCATCGTAGTGTTCCAGATTAGATTAAATTCAAGCTAATTCGTATCGTATCTTATCTTTATATGTATACTTGTAATTGTAATAACCTTTCTTTTACGTACAGATTTTGTTAAATATTTGTATAATTTAAAATATACCTACCCAATTTTCATTATTAAGAGTTATTGATTAGACAGAGAGATCCGAAGTACGTAACCGATGACGTCATATTAAACACGCACATACAACTCCATAGAAAAATCTGTTTTTGTGTGAGAGTTAATATAAACGACTATATTGCATCCATTTTACAACCAATTCCTTTTTTTTACATAATATGTAAGTTATTTTTGTCTGTTTTTCTAAAATGAGCCTAAAATATACTTGATGCCTATAGGTGGCGCTGTATCGGTAACACAAACCATTTGACCAGCCGACACCTGTTGGCTCGTCTAGTAATCAATAAAGCCATTTCTGAGTTTTTTAGCCGTATTTTGGAACTGAAAATCACGTACAATGTGAACATATAACCAAAACTGAACCGTGCGTAAGTATTTCATAAATATAAGTAGGTATAAATATAAAATGAACCAGATTTGCTTCTAGAATATTATGATTTAATATTACTTTTGATATTTAATAATAGGCTCCAATCAGTTAAGATTGAATCGCATTTCAAGTTGCTTGTCATGTTCAAAATTTAGGTTCAGTAATGTTACTACGCGCTCACGATATTACACTACGATTACACCTACTTTGAACTATTCTGTATTAATTTCAGTGGTTTCATTATTCTTACATTATTCTTAGACACATCTCAGAGATAGTAACGTCGAATTCCGTTAGGAGTTCTTTGTCAAAATCGGTTATTTTATGAACTGTTATAAACTGATTCGAAAGACTGAAGGTGAGGGGTGAGTTCATATTTACCCGATTGCCAAAGGAGGAGGGTAATGTTTATGTACCTAATAGTATTTTAATTCGAATGTCGATAGTAGTAAGAAATGCCTGATAACACGGACTACGTTAGCAGAATAAAACCCCAGTTACGTACGGTTGAGTTACGAATATGTTTACATCGCATTTTCAGCGCGATTCACCGATAGTACCCAATGATAATAATCTTTAGAAAGGCCTTCGTTGAGATTAAACCACACGGGGTGTGTTTTGAGACGATAGCACGACGCTAATATTTATATAATACGAGTATACTATAGATCTCTATACGAAAAGAAGCAAAGCTATAGGTCTTCCAAACTACGGGTCGTCGCTAGGCAACTCCGAAATGCCGAAATCTGCTTGAGATTTCATGCCCACTAAGCTTTTCGTACGGGGTTATATTCCACAAGGCATTGTGCATAAGGTTACGGCCTATGTAAATAATACGTAAGTTTTAGTTAAGACGTGTCGAGGACGCCCCGAAACTTCGGTTATGGACTTCGGAGTAAGGCCTCTGTTTCGCTCTACGAGACTTTTTAATAAGATGTTGATACTGGTCAGGAGTTGTTATCATCAATTCAAGAAGGAGCAGGTCACACACCTCTTGAATGAGAGATCGTTTCAGCATGTGTTTTAACCAAGGATTCATCATTGCACGTAGGTACTTAGTAGAATTATACTTTAAACCTCCTTTAAACCCAAGGTAGGTAAGAGGCCAAGTCCAATATAATTCACTATTGTTTCATATTAGGCTATACTCTCCTACCTATAGAGTATTTTGATGATCTCAATACAGTTTTCAGCTTTTACTGTGTCTACGTATAAATAGAACAATCGAATTGTGACTGTTTTCAGGCATCCACGTTCATTTCGTACTTTGTACAAAATTTTGTACAATATTAAACCTTATAATCGTGGAATATGGTCGAGTTTGCATATCTGCCTTTGTTGTAGAGACCGTAGCAACAAACGAACAATGAAACCGGTTACTGGAATATAGATCTTGACGTGAGGAAATAGGGATGTTATTTCAAGCTCTTGGATAAGTAATTCCCAATAAAGGTTCCTAATTCATTACAAAATTGCAAATTCTTGAAAAGTGCGTTTCTGTAGCGGGCGTTTTCACAATATTTTCGTCATTAAGCCTGTAAACATAAGTATCATTTTCCTGTCATTGTCACTAGCTGCATGCGTCACCGCTATTGTTGGATCACGAAGATGATTTATTTCAAATAATATCGCAATAATACCAGTTATTATTACTAAATAATAAATGCGCAAAAAAGTACATAACTTTATTTACTAATTATTATTGCGATTTTTTTGACAAAACTAATTCATATTTTTGAGCCCAAAACGTATCTAAGGACTAGACAATGGAACCCCATAATTTATGAGTTTATACTTATAAATAGAAAGAAGTTTATATAATTTGGAAAAATAGAATATGTATCACATAAACAGCACAATTTGGTTATAGGCAGCCGCAGTACAAACTACCCCCTTTTGACAAAAACTGTCAAATGTCTTTTATTTTTGAATAAGCTAAAAGACGGACTAATTGCAATTTTTAGCCATAATAGCCTATTGTACTTGTAGATAAAATATAAAATGTTAATAACATTTAATGTTAGGTACCTACCTAAATATGTAATATGAAAATCCGACAAATACTTACTCTCAAGTATCTTTTCCTTTCTTACCGATACGTGCCAGTACGTTGGTATCAACGATGTTTATTTATTGTCTGTAATTACTTTTAATTTTCGAAACACTCATTATGAATCCCAAAAAGAAGTTTCTATTAAGGCCGAATGCCTCCGTGAAATAATACCTCAACTGTGTCTGGAACATTCCTATTTTTCATTGCGTTACATTACGACAATATTATGTATACGTACAAAATAACATCGTCATCAGCCTGAAGATGTCCTCTGTTGGACATAAGCCTCCCCTAATTCATTTGGGGGTATTTGCCTTAGTCACCACGCTTGGCTCGCGGGTTGGTGTCCGCAGTAGATTTAACCTGTACTCGGGTTAAAGCTGCTGCCAATATCCTGATATTCCCTCACTTGTCTTTTACGACATCCACGATATGAGATGGAGTGGTCCTATTCTAAACCTGGAAACCACACGGACCCCAAATACCTAACATTGGTATTAAACAAAAGTCTTAACTAACTTTTTCATAAAATGATAAACAATAACAATACCGTAACTCTAAAGTGTATTCAACAAGTATCAACAAACTTCTTCCTAGTATCAATTAGGACGCCATGTTGGTTCAATATATTTGCCTAATAATTACGTGCGAGGGTGATAATCACCTAATTGGTTAATATCACTAATGGCGCTATCTTAACGACAGCTTTCTGTGTATTGATCAAGTAATGCTCTGTAATGATATCTGTTAAAATGCCAATGTTATAATAAACTTCGAAGATACTTAACTTGGAAGTATTATAGCCTAGTTGTAAGAGCAGCAGTGCACTGATGAAGTCTAGTCCCACACATTTTATTGAAAAAAATTCAAAATTCAAAAAGTTTATTCAGGTAAATTGTGTTACATTTACAATAATCAGATGTTGGAGTCTACTTTTAAGTTATTTAATAATTAAGTGGATAATTATTAATTAAAATGTGTGGCAAACGTAGTATAGGACGCGCTCAAGCCAGGTGGAGTGATGATTTGCGCAGTACGGCTGGCAAGTGCTGGATGCGAGAAGCCCAGGATCGATCAAAGTCCTATTCAGTCCAAGATTTAAGACTTTAAGAGAGGTAGGGCATAGCGAATCTTCGCTCGTATTGAGCTGCCCGTCGCGTCCGGGGAAGGACCTCCACCCTATAGAATACCGCAGCCAAATGACCTCCGGGTCGTGTTTCTGCTGGTGTGTAGGTCTCCGGAGCTCGTGGGGGGTTAGGGTTGGGCCGGTATGGCAGTGGCAACTGACAGGTAACTAACCAGTTACTTACCAGTTGTCACAGCGACTTGGGCTTCACTTTGGCTTTCCATCAGGCGTAGGGAAGCCATTATGTCGAGCTAATATAAAAAAAGAGATTGGTCTAGTTTCAGGAACAACATCAGTTGGCATCTGTCTTTCATTACTCGATAGGATAACCTGACCAGTTGAATCACGGACACGTTTCGAAGTCCGAATGCTGTATAAATCCTCTTGATGTTTTTCCTGTCCACTGACTGAATGGTAAATACGTATCTACATTTTTTAAATCCCGGAGTTTAGCTAAGTACATGACTGGCTTAGATCAGTGACCCTTGTGCGTAAAGTTCAAATTGTATACCTAATAAACTGCCATTGTGGTTTAGGATCAAACACCAAAGAAGTAGATTTAAACAATGGTGCTCAAATGATTGGGGTCAAGTTTTTCACCAAGAAAATCCTGAAACTGCAACCTTGTATGTTTATGATTAAGAACCATTAACTTAAGCTTATACAGTGAGCGGTTCCTGTAAATCATCATCATTAAGTCCCGGTTGCATCCCAACCATATGTTTAAAAAAATGGTAGGATAGGCGTATGTGTTTCCTTCCTCTTCTTATAGAAATTGCTATCTACCATCTGCATGACCTAAGGGTTGACTGGTAGAGAATGCTCCTAGCATTAAGTTCACCTTTTGTACTATTTTGTGCAATAAAGTTTGCTTTTTTGGCATCAGTATCGATCACTTATTACCCCCTGATAGTTATTTTGAAAATATATTTAATGTACAGAATTGACTTCTCTACAGATTTATTATAAGTATAGATATAGAAGAAGATAACTTAAATCCATGGGTGGGTTAGTAAAAATGCTTATAAATCTTCTTATGTAAGCTTTACTTTTTTGTTGATACTATAGTGCAAGTTTGAGTCATGTTTTTGACGCACACACACCAGAATGATGATGATGATAGAGGTTTTATTGGAGAGTGGACACTGAGATATGCAAGTAAATACTTTAGGCCCAATTCAGGCCGTTCGTACCAGACAGTTACTGTGTAGGGTATTTGTAGATGAGAGTTAGCATGGCCGGCTGTCGAAAACGTTACAGTTTTCGTAGCATTATCCGTTGACTGCGCGAGTAAAGTTATAATTTGGACTTATAACTTTCTAGCTTTGCAATGAATAACTTTAATTTATTTATAAACATTGAAGAATTTGGAAATTATAAATTTTTTTTTCTACATTTAAATAATATTTTAGATTTATCTATAAATAAACGTAGAAAAAATAATGTAATGACATTAATGCATAAGCTGCTTATTTTGGGTTCGGATCAATGTATGTTATGTTGCGTGATATTTCTTTATATAATGTTTTCATTGAATCTACGTTTTTGACTTAACAATTACTAGAAATGAGCCATGAATTCTGTTTTACCATATACCTATCCTAATCCTCAATAACCAAGAGAAAAAATGCGAGTATCTTGCCAGTCCCGGCAGAGGAACCTTTTTTTTTCATAAAAGAGCAGTCAGGGTGGCCTCACTCCGCCTGATGATATGTGTTTTTGAGAACATTAAACAAATGAAGATCATTTGATTTAGCATTTGTGAATCTGTTTTTAATCCACGACAATATCCTAACTTGTTTCACAGGGGAGGGCAACACCATAGCTAAGAACTGAGTAGACTAATCAACACTAATAAAGGCGCTGATGGCGGACCGGCGCGACATGTGGGAATTAAGACTTGACGCTCGCACTTGTTGCGTTTGAAAACACATTGTCATCTTGGCTTCGACGACCAGTTTAGTTCAGTGGTACCGGGGAAAATGCATTTAGGCATTCCCGCTGCTTGGGGAGCAGCGGGGTATGTGGGACTCACCCCGCCTCGAAGATGGAAGTGAGGCAGGAAATACCCACTAAAAACCCCGGCCCCTTCGTCATGCGCCTTAAAGGTGGTGTCGAGGGCCCTATGTATATGTCCACCAAGAGAGATAGAGAATACTGCCTCTGACTGTGGTCGCGGGTTCGATTTCCGCACATTACAAATAATTGCGTGCATGAACATGTATGTTTGTCTTGGCCTGGGTGTTTGCTATGTAAGTATAATATGTATTTCTTTGCAAAAAATAAGTATTTATAAGTTTATCAGTTGTCTAGTACCCATAGTAAAACATTTTGGCTTAGTTTGGGACTAGATGGCGCTGTGTGGCCCAACGTGTCATGTCTTTTCTTTTCTCCCATCTCAAATACGTACCTATGAGTTAACGTGTCGATCTGAAACGTGAATAGCCCTCATACGTCCAGTGTTTAGGTTGAATCGGTGGAGTATAATCGTCCATAGCAGTGTGAGCCTCCCTTCTCCCGAAGTCTGGTAATGATGACAATGCCGCCCTGGCTATTTTCGTAGTCACTTAGGAATAAAAACAAAAGTAAATCAATCAACAATTAAACTAGGAGTATTAAGAGGTAGTCAAATGCTCTCTTATGTCTCTCCTGATCAAATCGGCCACAGCGACCATTCTCCAAGGAGACTAGCCAAGTCCGCATGAAGTACCTAAGTATTAAAGAGCAAAAGTGTGTGCACAAACAGAGGTGCACCCTCTGTTCTTTCGTTCTCATAATCTCCGATGGGACGGTAGTTGGACATGATCAGAGGGAGATCAGCCGCAAGACCAACGGCTTATAGTGGTTTCCGAGATGTGCTAAAGGTAGCAAGATAATGCCTAGAAGTGAGTGAGCCAGAACACTCACATTTTCTCCTTGCATCATTGGGTAGTAAGTTACCTACTTACAGATAATTTATCTGACATTTGCAACTGAATCGGTTCTTTCTTTAATAGTTATTGACATTCTGAGCCAGACAAAAATATCTTGAACTTTAGAAAAAAGTAACATTGCATGAGGAACCCATAGCGATCGAACACACTCAATGACATATTTTACTACATTGCTTATGTGAATTAACATAATAATATCTTTTCCAGACACCCTTACAAATTTCACCGAAATAACGGACAAAGTCGTGAAAAACTGTTATAGTAACATACGAGTACTTATTTTATAAAAATTTTAAAATAAAAAGAAATTAAGGATTTTCCAATAAGTGTGAGGTTCTTCTTTTGAATAATTTTCCGCAGTTAGTTGACGATCGCGTTCTGACGTCAACTGATTTTTAAATATAAATTCGCTCCGCCGACAAATGATGAAAAAAGAAGAACGATAATCAGTATAAAAGCGGCCAGTGTCTTTGGAAAATCGTGATAAAACGTCGACCAAAAACAATCCCTCTATGAAAAACGACTTTAGGCGCAGTACAGTTAGACGGGTGGAAATAAAAAAAACGCAGCATTGTCTGTGCCGCCGCAGCGGACCTTGACCCTGCCGAGCCCAGCTCAACTTTGACCTTACCAAAACACCCCCACGCGAGAAGGGAAAATATTTTATTTTATTTTACACTTTATTATTTTGAATGTAAACGTGTTGTTAACCCGTGGTACTAGTGAACTGATTTTAATGAAATCCGTTTATGAATGGAAAATGGTTTTTCTTTTTCCCAGCAGAACTTAAAGTATTTTCAACATAATAATATTAATAATCTACTTACCAAACATTCATGTACGACTTAGTCATACGGTATTTTTATTAGTTTTAAAAATACAATTAGTGCATTCTCTTTTCAAAATTAATTTGAAGGACCAAAGGATAAACGGGTGTCACGGGGCTGTCCTCCTGACTCCGAAACTGGAGTAATTTCCTTAATAAAATTCCCCTAATAACAATGGCCAACCTGGGATTCAAGGATCACCACTCCGTCCTTGTCAGGTGGCAATGCCTACTCTACGCCCACTACACAAGAGATAGTTGTAAAGTCTCATAAATCCAATGATCTAATTCGTTTTGTATTCCATACTAAGCATAAGACATAGAGACACCACATCGGCATAATCTTTGATATTCATCATCATCATCAGCCTACAAACGTCCACTGCTGGACATAGGTCTTCCCCAAGGACTAATTTGGGAGAATTTGCCTTAGTCATCACGCTTGGCAGATGAGTTGGTGACCGCAGTAGGTTTTATTTGTTCGCAGGAAGCGCTGCTGCCCGTTTCATGATATTCCCTTAGTCGTCGTCTACAACACCCACAGGATGAGATGGGGTAGTTCTATACTAAATCCGGAAACCATACAAACGAATTTACAAATCAAATCTTTGCTTTTGGTAAGATATAATAACCCAAGACAAGACATGCCACGCTGGGCCACACAGCGCCACCTAGCCCCAAACTAAGCCGAAGCTTGTACTATGGGTACTAGACAACTGATAAACTTACTTAGATACTTCTTTTTTTGTAAATAAATACATATTATACATAGAAAACAAAATAATAACAAAGGTATACATCAATCATCTCTCTCTTATTAAAATTAGTATGTTTTGACGAATAAATTAGACCAAATCTCTAAATGAGGCTGAGACCACGGCATTTCCGATCGTGACGTCACTTGGCCATTGACATGGCTTGCCTCATCCCATACGGCTTGCTATGGCGTACAGTCATATGAGACAACCGTACAGACACACATGAACTTTATTCCAACGACATAAGAGCTTTATTGTATACGCCGTATTGTTCGTACTGTACTCGTATATGAAACGTTAGTTACGTGGTAAGGAAAGAAATGAATGTGTTTTTAGAGAACTAAATTAATATATTGGCGAATACCAGAGTCTATCGAGGACCTAACGTAAGGAGACGAAAACAAACGAAGGGCAGAAGTTAGTAATTTCTCACTGTTTAGTGCTAACAGTCATTAGAAGTGGGGATTGCTGGAAACTTTTGCATCTTCTCAGAGAACGCTAGCCTAGAACAAATGATCAATCAAGAACATTCAGAAATAAGCTTTACGACAAAGATTTGAGAGGCAAATCCATCATACAATACTTTTCGAAGACTATTCCTTTAGATTTTTTGTATTAGACTCTACTTTAAATTAAAAGCACAAACTGCCACAAACAATTCATCAGGCAAGTTGATAATTATTTGCTGCAATGATAACTTTACACCAGAGAACACAGCTTTGAAACTACTCGCAACGGCTGACTTCCACGAAATGGTTCATTGCAGGGCTTATACTAGTTGAACGTTTGAAACGGTGTACAACCTTCACAGAAACTGAAATAGAAGCCCAGGTACACTGCGCCTAGATATACTAGGTATATAGGTATATCTAGCCTACCTATGCGCCAATGAAATGATTCCATAAATTCACAAACAAAAGTTTATACACATTACTCTACGATTATAAGTATTAGGTATACCTAAGAGTATACCTATGTTTAAAACTTAAAAAGCTACACTCTTGTTAGTGAATCAATTTGCACTCTACCCTGGACTCTGCCAGCAACATCAACTCGCTGTACGTTAGTAATTCTCAATGATGATGATGTTTTCGTACAGTTTTCAGTTCATGAATATTTTCAGTAAAAAAATAAAAGGAAAAAAAACACAAAGGAAAAAGTAAAGGACACACAAAACTCCTGTGATCTTGCGACCGGCACAATAAATAACTAAAAATGTTAAAGCCTCCGAAACAATTAAAAACGAGTCTAGTATAGTTTCAAAACTCTACATGAATTTGGAGCTAAGAAGTAAGAACCATCCTCCTTTGAGAACTATAGCCACGTAGACAGACACACATAAGTGTCTACTTAGAAACTTTTTTGAGTGAGAGCTTAAAAACACTAAGGCCTATAAGTACATGCCAGGGCGGTATTACGATTATCCTATCCACAGATCTGTGTATCCTATCCTACTTCCTACTAATATTATGGGTGTTCGTAAATGCGAAAGTTTGTTTGTATTTGTTAGTATGGATGTTAGTTACTCTTTAACACAAAAAGTACTGAATGGATTTTATTGAACCTTTAGATTCAGATTAAGACATAGGGATAATATTATCATTTTCACCAGTTTTGACAGCTAGATTTGTTAACACGTTGACCGCCATGCCGGTCACCGGTGACCGGCAAACAATAGTTTTTCTATTGTGTCTAGTTTCTCGGCAGTCAAAGACTTAAGTGTAAGTGCATGTGTGGTCATTTGTACACGCAGTCACAAGCCAAGTTCAGATGACGACGTGTAACTTGGTTTGTGACTGATGCCTGCAAACGTCTACTGCCGGATAGAGCCCTCCACAAAATGACATTGTCTTTGGGGGCATTTGCCCGTCACCACACCGACAGGCGGGTCGGCATGACAGTATGTTTTATTATTACCCAGGTAAACGCTTCTGCCCATTTCCTGATATTCTCTAAGTCATCTTCTAGAAAAATCACGGATAAGATGGGGTGGTTCTTTTCTAAATCCGGTAACCACACGAGTTACACGGTTTGTCAAAATCGTCACAAATCTCGACTCTGTTAATACCTCTCTAGTTCACAGGCCATTTCCTACAGGTTCTACGAGTATAATAAAGCTGCAAGCTGCATTTGATTCGGTTTGGCTGTCACGCGCTCCTGCTCACGTGAAATCCGTCACGTGATTGGAGGTGCGTCACACGCCGGGTTTATACCTATTCTACTCGACTTGCGGGTACAGAACTATAGATTGCCTTACCAACCTACCTGAATGTAAGGGAGCGACCTATCAACTTTTCGCTCCTGTCGAATAACAAACGGGGCTCTCGCAACCGATTAATAGTGGTATAGGTAACTGTCGTGGCCACATCGTAGAATTTGCCCATTTCATGAAATGTTCACTGTCTATTGGCCATATCATAATATGCCCAGGCCAGATCAATGATAAGAAATCGTTCGACGATAGGGCCAGCTAGACTGCTATTTCATGAAACAGTCAGTCTCAATCGTGGAATTATTTCATAGACTACTGGTAGAGGCGCTATAAGCGCCAGTGTTGCCATATTAGCATATTATTTTATCTCTTAGCATATCAAAAATTTCGGTGAAACAACGAGATTTTTATAAAATTCATGTAATTTTTAAAGCGGGGGGAAGGGGGGCAATCAAAAATACTCTCTTTATCACCGATCTGACACAGTTGGTTAGGTTAGGTTAGACTTGTGACCCTTTTTTACGATATGGCCAAACGTGGGTGACCAAATCGCTAAACGTTTATCGTTTAATTAATGATTTGATTACCATTAGTTGGCCAATTTATGAAATGATCAATTCGTCGATTTGGCCGCGACATAACCATCACGAGTGAAGGCGTAGCTAAATACCACAGGCCGATGACGGGTAGCAGCGTCACCGGAGCGAGTAGCTACGCCCTGCGATCGCCAACTCGCTTGCCCAGCGTGGCGATTACATGAAAGGATTACGGATGTTTTGCCGAGTATAAGGTAGTCGTCAGCCAACCAGCCCTTAGAGTTGAAATATAAAGAAGTACTTCAATTGGATCTACAGACAATTAGAGGAACAGATGGGACGATGATCTGTATTCTTTATCCGCCAAGTTCGCTTATATCTAAAATATGTAGTAAGTATTATGTACTTAATACATCGTCAGCCCTATTTATGACAAATAAAGGCATTTCCAAATTATAGGTAGGTGTTCATTTGTATTATAATTAATAATAGTTTCACTGTATTCCAGTATACGTCTTCGAAATATAAAACTTTAAAAAAAATAAACACTTAGGTGTTGTCTTGGCCTCCCATCCGAGTACAGACTCCAGTAAACTCAGCTTAACTTTGCCACCAAACGTCGACATCGCGAGCTGACAACACTGAGCTATCAAATATGGCGTTAAACGTCACAATAGGCCAAAAAAAAAAGACTAGGTAGGTACATTGTTTTTTAAAACTATATCAAGTAAGCCTTGATAATATTTAATACCTATTATATCCTCTAATAGTTAATTATTAAATAATAAACCAAAGGAATATCGTGTCAAAATGGTAGAGACGCACGCTCTGCGCTCTCGCCGACCCCTCAAAACACGCCGTGGAGCCGACTAAAAACCATTTTCTGTTATCCGCCTTCAAAAAAATAACGCAGGGGACGTCGCGAAAATGACCTCTACGCCAAAGGCATAGAGTTCAATGGCATTAGCCCGAATAAAATATTATCAGAAATTCGCTCACATTCTGAATTCAACCATAATCCAATCGCTTTAAAGTACTTATTCGTTCGCAATAACAAACTGTCAGTTCAGCCAACGCGAAGGTTCATGGTAGCGTGGCAGATAGAATGGAGCGAGTAGGACAGTCGACCCAGATAGAATGCTACTTCGATTGATTTTCAACTCTATTTTCATAGCAGTAAGAGCTACCCCACAATACGCGTAGAAATTCGCCTTGGAGCTGATGTTAATATTGAAAATACTCTACATACAATAAATAAATAATAAAATATCATCGTCAGGATAACAATTGGCTAGGATATTTACCAAAATTGTGGTATGACAAATATACAAATTTATTTATATACTTTGACTAAAAAGACAACAATGGAATGATTCATTAATTTAATTCCACTCATTCCATTCCATTCCATATTAGCAAAATGGGTCTTCCTTATATTATAGAACTAGGTATAACTAAATAAGACTAGGTGATAGGAAAGAAGATGTTGTTAGAAGTAACAAAACTAATAAGAGAATAAACATTGCAAGTAACAACAAAAGACGAAGACGCATCCAATTCGAATCCTGGGATCGGGACAAAAAAAATGGTTACTGGGTTTTTCTACCTAGAAATCACACAATGGCAGCATAGGCAGGCCAAAATGTGTGGCTGTTAGCGGTGAATCACCAACGCATCGGAAAGTACTTGGCTACTCATTGGAGAATGGCCGCTGTTGGTAGTAATTTGGCCAAAAGAACTAAGTAGCTTTATTAATCACAGTAAGTTTCCAAAACATAAAGAATTATTTATCATTGAATGAGAGTACAACGCTTGGAGTAGAATTGTCATCAGATATCTACGAGTACAATGCGGGGCAGTGCCCCGGGGCCCTCAAGCTCGAATCCTTATCAGAAACCTTCTCCCATTTTCAAAATAAATTATGTCAGGATGCCAACAGACTTTATTTGTATGTTTGATATTTTTCTTGATAAAAGCCAATCCCCCAAAAACTCCGGTGATGATGACAAGACCGCCCTGGCCATCATCGTAGTCATTTAGAAAAAAAAACGCCATTGTCTACAATAAGTGGTAATTTAGGAATATAACCACAAACACTAACGGACCGGCATAATATACTCGTAGTGATGGAAAACACTAACGGGCCGGCATAATACAGTGATGGCAACTGACGGGAGACGGTCTGATTACCTGGCAGTTGTCGCAGTGACTTGGGCTTCTGTCTCGCTATGCATGAGGCGTAGAGAAGCTATTACGCCGTGCCACTATAACAAATACTGCTTTTTAATTTATCGTTATTTTATTGGAACTTACCAACAGCTTTTAACCAAGATCAAGATTATAGAAAAAAGCTAAGAGAACCAAGGATTTTACCCACATTTGACAGAGGCCAAATGCTTTCTTGGAAATAAAAAAAGCACTGGCCAATATCATCTGACCTCAGTAACCCAATAAGAGAACCAGACCGATACAAAGTTGGTTACCCACCCATGACAGCGTTAAAATAGAGAAAGTGTATCTTTGTCTTGTACATTTTATTTAAGCACTGGACAGGCTAGAGTTCCTAAGTATTCTTAAGTGGATGAACCGAATTATTGTAGTACGCATTATTTTAATTCATATTCTGAGCTCCCATAAATGTTTACAACAAATGCATAGGTACAATATTGGCTTATTAAATTTTGCTGATTTGCATTATTGTAAATGCAGGAGGGATGCATTATCACAACCTTTTTCAGTCCGTCAGCTCTACATCCCACACTCTCCGTGGGCGATGGGACTCAGCCCACGGCCGCTCTAACCAAATGGCAAGAAAATGTAGAGCCATCATAGGTGCCTTACGTACTGGACTATATGCGCTACAAATTTTTATTAATCTTAGTTTTTAATCAAGACACCAATGAACTGTCAAAGTTATTACGTTGTAACAATAATGCCTATTTTTACCAACAGCGGTCACCTAAAAGGTCGCACTAAGCAGAGTTTAGGAGACGTTTTGGCATTTTTCGACAAATTAGATTATGAAGCTGTGAAAAAGGATTCAAAAACACCTTAGACATTGGAACCATTTTGACCGGAACTTCATTTTTTTTTTTTATAGTGGCTCGACATAATGGCTTCCCTACGCCTGATGGAAAGCGAAAGAGAAGCCCAAGTCGCTGTGACAACGGGCAAGTAACTGGTCAGTTACTTGTCAGTTGCCACCGCCATGCCGGCCCAACCCTAACCCCCCACGAGCTCCGGAAACCCTACTCACCGGCAGAAACACGACCGACATTTGACTGCGGTATTCTATAGGGTGGAGGTCCTTCCCCGGACGGGCGGCTCAATTCGAGCGAAGATTCGCTATGCCCTACCTCTCTTAAATATATTTCTTTACATAGTGCTCTAACTAAACCTTAACTTAGTACCTAACCAAATTAGTGAATGGAAAAACAATTTTCGTAGTAGTCTAGAAAAAAGACGCAATATGGAAAAAAAAGTCGCATTATAACAATTTCAAGAACACAACCTGTCAACAAATGTTTGGGAGTCATAATAAACTAATACTATCGGCATAAATTATAGTAAACGTTATCTAAACATGCCCATTCATAAATAAGTTAAGCATAATCAATTATCTGATAGTAGGTACGTTAGTGCGGTTCATTCATAAAGTTAGAAAAACAAGCAAAAATGAGGGGAAAACCTTTGTCAAAGTGAGATAACGACACAAGGACGTGCAGTTGATAATGATGTAACTCACACGTTCACAATGTCGAAAAGAAATTAAAATTCATTGAAACACATAACTAGTCGATGTGAGTACCTAACACATTCTTTGTTGTTCAGTTTTAAGAGAAGTATGCATAAGACAAATGATATACTCAGGAAGCCTATGTCTTTATCTAGTAAAACCGTTAAGGGAGTGTCCTCTCTCTCCTACAATATTATTTAAATTCACATCAAGTTAATCAATATTTAATGACAGTTAAAATAAAATTTTAATGTTTGGACAACATTTATTTAAAAATAATCTTAACATCTAGAAACATTCCTAACTGCATTTCGGCCAATCTTCACGTGGATTAGACGCGGTATTAAAGTGCACCAAAAATGTGTGCACAAACGCAGGTGAACTCTTGGTTTCTTTTCTCACGACGACAGCTCAACATGACCGGAGAGGACAAGACGAAAAACCAAGAGTGTGTCACCTCATGTAACTTTTTTACTAAGAAACCCTTAACAATTTTTACCACTACTCGGCACTTGAGCCCTGGACCTCTCGGTTCTCAGGTGACGATTGCGATCACTAGACCGACGAAACAGTTAAAAATCATTCCATCTACGGTATGCTGTAAGTAACATGCCAGAAGACAATTTCTTTCATCCGAGACAAAAAATTCTTTTTGAAAAGTTCCGCAGTTAAACTTCAATATACCGCCGGCACATCGTCCTATTATATCCTTATTAAAACAAAATATGCGCGTACGCATAACAATATTAACTGTAAACAGTCTAGTAGCCGTTGTCATAGCAACGCGTTCTCAAAGATCGACGCGACGCAATTCGAAGCCAGTGTTTGTGTGTTACGATAACACATGGATCGCGCTCAATGTCACTTTATATGGATTTCTTATACAAATATGTCCCGTCACCGTCACGCTGACGTCGACTATGTGATGATGTAACATTCATCATCATCAGCTTGCAAACGTCCACTGCTGGATGCTTTCCCCAATGACGATTGTCATTTGGAGGGATTTTCCTACGTCATCACGCTTGGCAGGCGGGTTGGTGACCGCAGAAGGTTTTATTTGTACCAAAGCTGCTGCCCGTTTCCTGATATTCCATTAGCAAGCTCTTACAAACCCAATGGTTGAGATGGGGTGGTCCTAAGTATTTTTCATCTGGAAACCCCACGAACAACATTAGAACTTCTAAATGACTCAAAACGTTCTTATCATCACCAACCAAAAATTTGCAGCGTACCCTGATACCGACAAAAAAAACAGTCAAAAAGATATCTAAATCAAGAAACCAGTTAAGTATTTCGTATGTAAGTTAATTAATAAATGGTGCAGAAAAAATGATGTTAACATAAAGTTTAATTCCCGTAAGTATTATTTTATCTGTTGTTGAGTAAATGAAGACATTACATACAAACAACTCCATTATAAAACCGAGTGTGTAAAAATAACAAGTACTTTATAGGTACTTCAAGATTTTTTTGAGCACAGAATTTAACTTAATATGAATTGTAATCATTTTAAATACGAACTTTTGAAGAATCAGTATATTTTCAAAAGGTTTTGTTGCCATTGTTATTCTTAATGTATAAATGCCCGAATATAAAAGAGATAGATTCAGATTATCAAAAAGTATACATTTTACTTCCTTGCCACAAAAACATAAATAAAATGAACTTGCCGTATTTCTAGCTCTATAAAAATATTTGCGAACTTGTAAACTAGTCTACTAGAGTAAGTAAGTATATAAATAAATAATATAGCGAACGGGAAAATAACATCGAGCATTTAAATATAGAATTAAGTTATTACCTGTAACACAGTAACTTCCCAAAATAATTTAAATCTAAGCTGTAGAGCAAATGTCTACTTCATGTAGGTACTCGTAATTTCAAGTCAAGTCGTAGGTTTGTTCTTCATTAGAAATATCAGTCTAAATATTTTTATCATTGGCTTTGTACGGCTTGCACGTTGGCCACAGACAGGAAGGAAAAGGTTGAGAAACGTATGGATGTTGAATAGATGCGATAGTATAGAGATTTCGTATGCATCATAAAAGTTTACAGTCAGAAAAAGGATACATTTAAATCTGTAATGTATTTTATCAATAAAATATGTTTGTTAATTTGTTTGTTTATTGGCAAGTGCAGCATCCGCGCGAGCGGCCGAAATAGCATGCTTCGGTCGCGTCCGCTACAAGCAGCTAGATGACGCTGTTCCGTCACTTGCAAAACTGCGCCGAGCGCGGGAACTCTACCGACCACAGACTACGTAGAGGATAACTTACATAATACATTAACAATGTAATGAGTTATATAAATTAGCTTTATATAGCGGTTATCGAATTGTTCTTTATTTTTAAATTAAGAATATAGGTATCATTGATGAGTCGTTTAATAATAGCTTCTTAAATTTAAATACATACTTCATTTCGTATTTTAATCGCACGTTTTGCCTCAAAATAGAAGAAGGGTAGGTATAATTGTCTTCTGTTTTATACCCCTTCTAAATGTGTAAACTATGTTATTCCTGACAAAATATTCCATTACTTTACCTTTTTACAAATACGTATTTGTATTAATAGTGACATTACATTGAGCTTATATAAGTTATGAAATGCACAAGGTATACCACATATTAGTAAGGGTTTTCTCCTGATACGCACTGTTAATAAGCGATTTTGTTACTAAATGTACTCTACATGATTGACTCTGATTACTCAACATGAATTCAGTCATAACATAATTCCCTTGGATATGCATTGCATTTTCCTACTATCGTGGACCAAGCGATATGATAGCGGGAAAACCATCAGGGTTTTAAACCAGAGGAAACACAATGCACCTTTTTATCTTGAAGTAAGTATGTATGTTGCTTTTTATTTATTTCATCTTAATTTTATAATAATTTTTAAATTAACCAATAATCAGTTTTCAAATTAAAAAGATTTTACTTAAATACCTACTATATGTGAGGAGGTTATGTTTTCATAATAATAATAACAAAAATTTAATCATCTAAATTTCCAATGACGGTGTCATCATCATCACAGACATCATGACACTAAAGATTTCCATAAGTAGTGGTCAAATGATGAAGAACCCCCTTCTTTAATATTTGACAACATGCATCAAAAACTGAAGTCAAATTATCACCAGTCTCTATACAATGGAAGCCATTGTTCATCAAGTTTCTAATTAAGAGCAGAATCATTGCTTTCACTCCCAAAATCTTATCCCCACGCATCGCTAGCGCAGCCCACCGCTGGAGACGGGGGCCCTACCAAGTTGCGTCGCCAGCCCACTCTCTGTGGATTACCCCACCCGCTTAGCCCATCGCCCCATGCTAGGGGAAGTGCCACATTACGCACAACGGGTTGTATAAATGTATACTCCCTTTACAATAAAAAACATTTTAGAAACTATTTATTTCAGTATTCTCGCTCAAATTCAGGGAATACCAGCCAAACGAACAGTCCTAATTAAGCCGCATTTCAATGGCCATATCGCCAACACCACAAAAATGGATATCGATTCTCTCATAACGAGTAGGTACACATTCGATTGATATCTGCATCGTTAAAAAGGGCATCTTAATTAAAATATTAAACATCCCTACTAACTTTTCGCCTCGATTCGCGTAATAGAAAATGTTATAAACGCTAGAATCGAGTTCTCGGCGCCGCTGTTTTCCTCCAACGCTTTTATCTCTCTCTGGCTCTGCTCTTTGACATCGTCTGACGTACACAGCCCGCCGCTCAGTGACGTCGACCTTATTACACCTACGTTAAAGCCACTATTCCCCTGACAACGGAGAGGTCGCTTGAATTTTGGACTCATTAGGCGGCATTCGGGAATTTTGGATTTAGTAAACAGATAGAAATAAATGAAACAACAAATTAGACCGGTTTATGCGGCGGCAAATGTTACGTCTGCCGTACCTGTTTGCGCTAAAACAGTCTTCAGAGTTGATTTGGTTTTTGGCCAAATACACTAGCTCTATTAATTCGCTTTAGTAAACATAAAAGTTCGTAAATTCTACATGCGACTTCTATAGTAGTAGTCGTAAATGAGTTTTAAAAAGAAAAGTTTTCATTTATAACTAGGTACAGATGAAAAAAAATCATATGAGATAAAATGTAGAGTCAGAAAAGACAGGCGAGACATTTGCAGCGCTCAGCGGCCGAGTCAGCAGAATACGGAAACGAACAGCGCAGTGTGTGTTTGGAAATCGTCGAAGGCTGTCCAAGGCTAGCATATTTCGGCAGTATGCGAAATGCGGGCGAGTGTCGCGGGGCGCGGGGCGCGGGGCGCGGAGCGGGCGCGGGCGCGGGCGCCGCGGCTGACGCAACGCGACCTCTTTGTCCGGCTCCGAACCCGCGGACTCCAGCGGAATGTCCGCGCGGCCTCGCCCGCCACACTCCGCGCTCGAGTAATTACGAATGTCAAATGTTATCGCACGCAACCGTCCGCCGCCGCCGTCCGCACTCCGCTGCGCCGCTCTTCATAATAATAAAACCTGATATTTAAAACGGAACGTCCTTCTAACGCCGTGTAGTTGCGCCGACGCCAATCTACGATAATAATAAGCCGGGTACCTAGATAGCGTTGCGCTGAAGCGCTGTAAAGTTTTGTATGACTAGACGCCCCACCGCTGCGAAGCGCTGCAGCGCTTGCGTGACTCGCTCCGTAGCGCTCACATAAGTACGGCCAGTTCTATGCGCGCCTGTATAGCTATTAAATGTATATAGAATATATAGTAGTAATCGCTCGACGCAGCGGTATTATGTCGGAAATATACCGGCCGTGCCGCGACTCAGGCCGATTCACCGTTTTGCTATTTAGTTTGTATGGGAAGTTTAATTTTGATTTTTTAAACACGTAGAAAGACTTATGGAAACGGTTCTTTTGCTAAAATGTAATGTGTGAGGCAAGCTTTCATTGAAGCTGTATGGGGTGTGTCTTGCTTGCGAACTTTAGAAAAAAATATTATCGAACAAGATTTTTCTTTTAACACTTATGTAGGTTTAGATGATTTTTATAAACAATAATAAACATGTTTATTGTTACTTACAACTTATTATAGGTCATAGGATAAACATTTCTTATCGTTATTGAATTAGGACTATTATTTTTAGAAATAAAATCCTAAAATTCATTATCATCACTGTAGCCATTATACTTTGTAGTTGTGTAGTGAAAATATCGTTTATTGTGTTGGTATTTTTAGGATACCGAATCTACAAATAAATTGTTATACATTCCAATGTAAGTCAGTCTTAGTATGCATACCAACTGGTATACTGTTAGTATTTCATACTAAGGCTGACTAATATTTTAATATAAAAAAACAAATATGTAAGTACATGTACATTTTATTTCATTAAATATTATTAATTATGTAACAAATAACTTTTCTTGTGAAGGAATTCTCAGTATATCATCTGATTAACCTTACCGAAATGAAAATATTTTTTACAAAAATATTTCAAGGCATTCGCATTGTTTTACATTTATGTAATGGTTCTCGATGATTCCTTACAGTAATCTGCAATGAGGCAAATTAAAAGACGCCAACGTGTATAAAACACGATATCAGCTCAATAAATGACATGATATTCCATGCTCACTTCATCAACTGTTTATATGGGTGCCCACCGAGTGCCTAAAGACTATCATAAACTAGGAATATGAAGCCTGAATGAACCACGCTGGCCATGTGCAGTTTGGTCGACTTCACAAAACCATAGAATTTATTCACAGGTGTCTACATATTTTCCCTCACCGTTGTCTGTTTATGATCACTTAATTTATTTATTGATATTATGCATGTCTTGCTAATTTTACTGAATCTTAAAACATAATATGGCGTCAAATGTAATAAATAAAAAGTATGAAAACACGTACAGCCTTATTATGACCAACCTACATATTACGTAGGTATTGTTGTAACGTCAATAATAATCAATTTAAAGGTATATATTAAGTATGAATGTCTATACATATTACCATATGTCAAGTGTATATTTTTTTTCTTACAGCTGTGTAAAATATTTTATATGATTATGTATGAGGTATGTATAGATTCGATAAAACCAAAATCGTAGGAAGGTATTGTAGGAAGGCAGTTGGCCAATGTTTCTGAAATTACATAATATTAACCTTTGTCAACTAACATATATGTATGTATAGTGTGCAGTTTTTAAAACTGCTTACGGCTGTTAAAAAATTTTAAATGAGTTTTTTTTGCTTCTTTTCGCCCAGCATTTATTACTTGTA
Source organism: Conogethes punctiferalis (assembly GCA_031163375.1). NCBI lineage: Eukaryota > Metazoa > Arthropoda > Insecta > Lepidoptera > Crambidae > Conogethes > Conogethes punctiferalis. The sequence goes on from CM062093.1 coordinate 7,561,484, forward strand.
TAAGAGTTTACAACAGTAAAACATCATTACCATCGTAAAAACAGTAAAAAAACTCTTCAAAAACAGTGGAATATCAAAAAACGTGACTCTACCAATTCTCTAACAAAATAAATGCGGCGCGCGTAATCGGCCCGAGTCGCAGGCCGTCCCTCCGTCAGCTATAGCGTGGCCTTATAGATGGTTGTTTGCGCTCACAGAGTGCGGTGAACAGCGCTCACCGGGCGCGCGGCTGTGTGCGTCGGACGCGCAGCCGCACACACGCGCGCGCTCCACGGGTGCGTTCCGAAACCGCTCTCTATTCTATCTATGCGAAGGCGTCGCGAGTCGTATCGCCACGTATAGCGGGCACGCTCGGGGCGAGGAATTTAGAGGCGGGGGTCGTATCGTTAATTGTTATGAAGTTGATTTCGCTCCTGAAATTCCGAAATAGGCATTTTGAAAGGCGTTTCCCGCGCGGATTTTGGATCTTCGCGCGTTCTCGTCTCCGTATCGCGCGCGAGCGATAGAGTAGGTCATGCGATTGTAAACATATGTTTTCATTTGCGATTCGACGTCGCGCCCGCGTGTTATCACCACGTGATAACGGCGTGAAAGGCGCTTAAGGCTGGGGGCTTAGGGTTCAGAATGGTAGAGCAGTGTTGCATAGAGACGTTTCTGCCAATAGCGAAACAAGTCCATGGCTAGCGAATTGAGTGACCGCTCCAGTCTACGGGTCATGGTAATGGTGGCGCTAGAGTCTTATTCTAATTAATGAACACGGACTCGGCCCAATATTTAAACTCCACAGCAAATACTGCGACTCTACCGCTGCCACAGAATGTTCCTCTGAGTTCTTGAACGAGGCGAATAAACAAATTCGTTTTGCGTCATGCCTTGTCTTTGGAATAATCGTGGAGTTTCATGGGGACTTGTTTTAGGTATTTCAATTTCTGTTTCAGTAATCACATTATATAGAAATAATGTGAACAATAGCTTTATTATTTTTTGCATGTATTTTTTGGTAGTGTCCTTCACATTATGTACAATATTTGATTAAATGAGATATATGTACCTACATTACTAAGACACTAGGTATCAAAATAAATTCCAGGGATGGCTTACATTTCAATAAGACATTAAAGTTAAATTATGAAATATACCTACCTACACGCATAATTTCAAGTTTACGAATTCACGAGATGTAAAGTTTACAAAAAACGCTAACATTGTCTCTGGCGACTCTACATTTTGCAGCCTGCGTCCAATGCGTCTTATCTATTCCTTTTCTATGATAAGTCCCGCATCATGTGCGCAATGTAAGTGACTCTACCACTAACGCCATCTCACGGCAACTGAGCGCAGCTACATAGCCGAGAGTACCTAGCAATACGCCTCTATTTTACTATAAGGCTCATTTAAATCTTAAAATAATGCAATTAAGTCGTGTTTTCTTTTAAAAAATCCTTAAAGATTTTGCTACCAAACTATTTGGTAGCTAATTCTTTATAGGGCGGCCAAAAATAATACTGTGGAGACTCATATGCTTGGTAGAGCGCTTGCTTCATAACTGTGAGGTCGCGCGTTCGAATTCCGTAACGTGTACCAATGGACGCCTTGAACTTACTACGCTTAGTCAACAGTTCCTCGTAATGAAACGATGGAGGAAAGAATCATTCTGATTAATTTATCTAGATGTTAGAAGATTTTCTGGCTCACTAAATAGAAAGATATTCTTTACAACAAAGAAGGCATTTACGGGAAAAGATTAAATACAAAATAATAAGAAGAAATAAAATTAAAAAAAAAGCCAAAATTAAATACCAAGTCTTGTCCATTTTTTTACCCACTTAATTTAGGTTCTTAGAACTTATGGAGATCAAAATAAAAGTCATACATTTTTATGTATGATAAGAAATTTTTTTATTTTAAATTTCTCCCCAATCAGTAGGTAACTAAATAATTAACTATAAAAAGTGTTAGTACTTAGGTACTGGGTTTCCTAAAAATGTGGGAATATTCATACACTAACAAAGAATGTTCGAACAGTATTTAGTTAGATATGAAAAGGTAGACTTTCATTGAAATTGTAGCTGTTTTTCATGTAAGTGTGCATTGGTACAGCACATGATAGGTTAGACATAAAGCAAAAATGTCTATTTCATGCTTATTATAACAAAAACGTTGGTAAATAATTGATATAAGTCGATATGAGTGTACCGCTGCGTAGAGTTTGGGAACTTGCGCGCCTCCTTTTGTTCTGTCTCGCGACGGTGGCGCCAACTAGCGGCCCGGTCTTATTATACGAGACTACTGAATGTTATAGCGAGTTTGGCTCTACTATTTATCCTGATTATTAAATAAATTAATACATCTCAGTAGTGAAACAAAAATACAAATAAAAGACATGCTGACTTATGAAATCATTATACTACATCTAGCATAGTTACTATCAGAAAGTGTACCTACATACCTACCAGTAGAGCTTTTTATTAGTAAGATGACATGAAGAAGTAATAAGAGAATATTAAAAATTTTACAATACATTTCTTTTGATTTGATTAGTATCACCTAAAGCCTGGTAGTTTTGGTTCTCGGTGGATAAATTTAGGACCCGGATTTTTTAAAATGGAATGGAGTTGTGCGTATTCTGAGTAACGCCCCCACTAGTAATTTATATTAGGACCTGATGTACATTTGTTTAGGAATGAGTACCTCCTAATTGTAAGGGAGCGGCGTATCATCTTTTCGCTCCAAGCCAACCTCACCTGCCCGTGGTGCATCCTGCCGAATAACAAACGAGGCGCTGGCAACCGACTGGTGGCGGTATAACCATCACAATTTAAGGCTTAGCTAAATATAAATACTACAGACCGATGACGGGCAGCAGCGTCACCGGAGCGAGAAGCTACGCCCTGCGATCGCCAACCCGCCTGCCCAGCGTGGCGATTATGGGTATATCCACCAGGTGTTTGCCCAAAGTGGCGAACAACTGGAGAGGCCTATGTCCAGCAGTGGACTGCAATGGGCTGATGATGACCTCCTAATTGTGTATACCTACTAGCACCAAAATATATAGTAGTAGTATTATTTCAACGTAAAAGTGGCGAATGACATTCGATCAACACGATTCCCGACACGCAATTAAAAGTGTGATCATATTAACGTTATTTTTCATTTAGTCAACAAATATTAACAATTTTGTAAATTAATGTACAAGTTATATAATGTACATCGACACCGCCATGTGAGACACAGATGATTTGTCAAAACTACTGCGCTGTAGAGTCAGTGTTGATCGATACTGACAAATTAATGTAGCGCTACTAGCGGTCACACGACTCCTGAAAATAAATATGAAAGGTCTAATTACAGTAATTAATTTTTCGTGCTGTTACGACGATGTTGAGTTAGTCTTTGTTGGCCTTATTAAGGTACGTTTCAACAGACAGTGGGATGTAAGGGAGCTGCCTATCATCTTTTCTCTCCGAGCCAACCTGACCTGGCCGTGGCGCATCCTGCTGAATAACAAACGAGGCTACTGACTGTGGGCGGTACAACCATCACAACTGAAGGCGTAGCTAAATACCACAGAGCGATGACGGGTAGCAGCGTCACGGGTCACCGGAGCAAGAAGTGTCGCCCTGCGATCGCCGACCCGCCTGCCCAGCGTGACGATTATGAGATTCTGCAGATGTTTGCCCTATGTGGCGAACAACTGGAGAGGTCTATGTCTAGCAGTGTACTGCAATAGGCTGACGATGATGATGACCTTTCAACAGAAGCGGGGCTGCGCTGTCATCAAACCGTCTCCGCTCCTCTTTGGTAAAACAATCATCATCAATCTCTCGCAGTGCACTGCAGGTCTCTCCAATTGTTCATCACTTTGATCGATCTGGGGCTTCTCGCGTCCCGCACTCGTCAGCCGTCCTGCACAAATCGTCACTACACTTGGCTTGAGGGCGTCCTACACTACGTTTGCCGTAAATTGGTATCCACTCTAGTTTACCCCATCGGTTGCCGGTTCAGTCGGTAAAAGACCATTGGTAAACTTTGTTAGCTTTAGGTTAATGAGTTAACCAGGCAGTCTGCTTCTGTGGAAACGCACCCTTACCCAAGTTTATAAAAATATCTAGATGAATAATGGACTTTAGGCGGTGGACACTCAGTTGAAAATTGTTTGGGGAAAATTTACAGGTAAGGAGGCAGTTGATGTGTTGCCGTTTGTACAAATTCCACCAATAACGTTTATATATTATTATAAACGCTGCAAAGTCCAAAGTCAGTATTGTGTCACTCATTGTACAGAGATAGTCTTATACTGGTATTTTATATGACTGATAATATTATGTGTAATACTGAAACTAATTTTAATGACTAACTTGTAGTAGATATAAATGTGTGTTATGTATCTATGAATTAAATACAGAGTCGGATGACAAAATGTCAATGCAATTTTTGTGAACTCTATTGTGAACTCTATTTTCGTTCTTTCAAATATTCTTAAGTAGGTACTATATAATTACTAGATAATAAAAACTTTCTTTTATCATATTGTATTTGATATTGTACCCATAAAAAAGTTCAGTATAAATGTTTAGATGTTAAATTTTAGATCATGCAGGTATGCAATTATGCATATAGGATAGGTAGTGTACGAGTAATAAGCTTTTATCTTGTTGGATTTATCATTACACCTAAGTCAATAGAGAATGACCAGCATATTGACTCATTTGGTAGTGAACCTCTCTTGAAGCCAAGGAATCGTGGTTTTGAGTTCTACTCAAAACAAACACGACACTTATTTATGTATTTTAAGTTGAAATCTATAAAACGCAAGTTTAGGTGTCGTATAGAAGGGTTGCTTACTACCTTAGGGTCAAAATATGTGATTTTGTCTGATTAATATTGTGAAATTGATTATTCCATAAAACCTCGATAAATTTAAGTCACCGTGCGTGACACTACATATAAAAACTTAAAAACTGGTGTAGTTTATAAACACTACTATAGTCTACCTATATGTAGGTAGAAACAGACTGGGAGTAACTCCGAACAGTGCTATGCTAGCTGGTACCAAACTAGCCTCCCGTTGGGCGCAATGACGTCACAGCAGCCATGTTTTCATGAACATAGCTACCTTACATTGCGGCTATCGTTCGTGCATTTCGAAACATCTCCCTCAGTGATGCGGCAGTGAACGCGCTTCGTTTATTTAGCTTCTCGTGCGAAAGTGACTATTTTTTGTGTAGCTACTTAGGTAGCTTCAGCTGGTTGGTAGTTATTCGTTGATTTGCATATAGGGATGGTTCCTGTAAAATCTCTTAATTAATAATAAAAAATGTGTTTATTGATTACTACCTTATTTTATTTTACCTACCTATTATATATTATATTTTTTTTTATGCTAGGGTTCATTCATTTATACAGTCAAACCCTTTTCATTGTACTAGGGTTTCTATGTGGGTATAATGATTATCTATATTACATCAGGTTAGATTTACTTTGGATTATACACTAACCTTAAACAGCTTACCATAGGAATTTGATGACTTTGAAATGCATCAGAAATACACCTGTCTACGGTAGAATGTTTAATTGTTAAAAGGTGTGAAAACTAACTCGACTGAGAGTCGAACCAGGGATCGTCTAGTTTTCGCAAGCCTTACACTATGCGCCACTAAGGTCTCAAGTTATAACTTAACGCGACTACTGCTAGGACTGACACATAAGGTAAGTATTTACGACCTCGATGTCGCAATGCGTATGACGCGCGAAGTCTATTCGAATCCCGGTCCTATCAACTTGTCTCATTTAGTAGTAACCCTGCCTTCAGATACGAGAGACGTGGGTTTAAACCCACCTGAAACAATCAATTCATGTGAGAAAATTTGTGTCTGGATATTAGGTAAGGTATAATATTGTGTTCAGTACCTGCCTATATATCATGTAGTACCTTTATTGTTCTGATTTCCATAACACAAGTGCTTAGACTAATTACTCTCGGATCGGATCAATATATATTATGATGTCCTCTGATATTTATATCTATCGCATAACTAGTATCAGTTCTAATGTTCTAAAAGTATCTAAGTTTATCAGTTGTCTAGAAATGGTACCCATAGTAGATACAAGCTTTTAGTTTGGGACTAGATGACGCTGTGTGGCTCAGAGACATGTCTTGGGTTATTTATTAGTTAGATAGATAGATGTATTTTCTATATTGTACTAAAATACATACCTAGTATTACAGACTTCTGTGGTAGTGTAGTGGTAGAGGTGGTACTATTTGGCGGTCTTATCTTGCTTCCAAAATAAAACCTGTTAAAATCTAAATTTGACTCAACTAATAAATAGGCATACTGGATCTCTACCTTATTTCTACTTCAACTAAGTAGTAGATTAAAAGATTTCTATATTCATTGGCCATTGGCGCTGTGTATGCCTCTCTCGTTAAAAGCGCGGGACAGAAGGTTGCCGATTCGATTCTAGATCGGGGACTGAATGTTCTATGAGGTGCTCTCAGCCATAGTTAACATTATGGTATTCTAGTAGGTACTCAGAAAAACCGAATGGCATTTTGATAAATAAATTGGAATATTTTTCTTAATTGACTTAGTAATCTCTATCTAAGTATCTTGAGATATTTTCTTCATACAACTTTGAAACCCAAAATGTTAACTAATTAAATAATAATTAATTAAGCATAGCTGTGATACGTGATGGATAGCACAGGCGGCCTTAACGTAAAAAATGTTCTCTTCTAGACGACCTTCATTAGTTAGCAGAGGTTCGTTCAACCTTAACCTTCGCTTCGTTGTCGCGTCACAGTTATTTTTCGTCCCATCACGATGGCTGTGCGCTCATCACACACTCCACAAGGTTATCACTGTACATTATAAAAAAACAGCCTGTAAGGTAAAATTTGTATTATACAAATTTGTATGCCTTTAGGTATTTTAATAACGATGATTTTTTTCAGGTAGGTACCTGTTATTTTTTCTTCAAAAATCAAATGAAGGAACTAAACTAACATTTTAGCTGACGATTTTTATACTATACTATTTTGTAATGCAAAAATAATTGCGGTAGGTACTTATATCTACCTATCGTATCGTATCGAAGACGTATCCGTCTTCGCACCTAAACCACTGAACTGATTTGGACATAATATATTTCCCAAGTTTGTTTTGAAGGTGTAAAGTCGTATTGGAAATAAAGAAAAATATTTATGGTAAATAGTGACATAGGGATATTTTACCTATGTAAATGAAAATAAAAATCGGGAATGGTTCCGTAATATTAATTATTTAAAAAAATAGACCTTACGCTACTACGATACCTTGCATCATCATCACAAATTTTATGTAGGTACTGTTTCAATGATTCAGTCTGCAAACAATGCTGATGCTGATTTGACTGGTCCTTTGGACTTTGTGGGTTTATGTTTGTAAAATCTAACCCATTAAGGTCAAAAGTTATGCGTTTAGGTGTAAGTATTGTATGAGTGTTATTTGTGGTCTATCGTTCCTTTTTAAATGTAAACACATGCTTTGAAGTCTTATAAATATGTCAGTTGAATCTTAGTAAGTTTAATTGCACTTTCGCACAATTTCTAGATACCCAATTATTCATACAGAATTTTGTTCAAAAGAATAAAATATAAAGCAAATAACGCAATCAAGAATCACTTCAAAACTGACCAGTATTTCAATCCGACCGACCCCAACTCGTAAAAAGCTAGTTTAATATAATTTGCACTAAACAAGCGTTTAATTTCGTGGCTGAAAACGGCTGTAGTTTTCATGCGGTCGGCGCTCGCCTGGGCACGTCAAACCCGTCGCCGGACCGGTCGCCCGACCAGTCCGCACACCCGCGTGGGCGAATCGGCGATGTTGTGAAAATCGCTCGCTGGGAAAATTTTAATTGAACTTTTTTTTTATTTCATTACAGAACCGGGTTATTGTGTATTTATTGTGCATCGTAATTAATTAATCCATGGAAATGAAAAGTGGATTCGTTTCAACGATGACATTTTCAACATTTTTAGCAAATTATTAAACGAGAAAGTCTTGTTTAAGCTTCCTTTTAAAATAGTGTGGTAATTAGCTAAATACCACACATGATACATTTATAAATATACTTAGCTAAGTATTTTAGAAATATATCATATAAATTTAGAAACAGTTGAGATAAAGACGCCTCATATAATGCTAAAATTCGAGTTTACATTTAGCAAAGATAGAATTCACAATGAAAATTGCAGTGTCTGAAATGGTATGTAAAACCTCTGCAACAAATATGGCAAAATTTCCAGAAATATAATTTCAGCCTATTGCAGTCCACTGCTGGACATAGGCCTCTCCAGTTATTCGCCACTTAGGACAAACATCTGGAGGATATACCCATAATCGCCACGCTGGGCAGGCGGGTTGGCGATCGCAGGGCGTAGCTTCTCGCTCCAGTGACGCTGCTGCCCGTCATCGGTCAGTGGTATTTAGCTACGCCTACATTCGATGGTTATACTGCCACCGGTCAGTTGCCAGCGCCTCGTTTGTTATTCGGCAGGATGCACCACGGGCAGGTGAGGTTGGCTTGAAGCGAAAAGATGATAGGCCGCTCCCTTACATCCCTTATAATATATACAATAATTTATTTTAATAGACAGTTAAACAAATAGGTAAAGCGGAATATTCCCAATTAATTTTCCACTTAGTCGAATTTCTAAACTGAATTCAAGATGGCGGGGCACGTTCAAAACGCGCGCGGCGCCAAGGCGAGTTGGCGCGCTCCGGCCCGTTCGCCACGCTCGGCTGCTCGGAGTTTCCCGCGGAGTCGAACCGACTCGGCTCTAAGCTCGCCCGGTCGACTCGAGCGGGGCCATAATCGCCTATGACTACTGTGACTCTAATTGAACTTAAGTTTCGGACACTAAAATATTTCGAGTATTCTCCAAATAAGTACGTTTGGATTTGGAACAAGATATCTTTTGTGAACACCGCTATATTTCCGCTAGGCTTGATTTGCTCCTAGGCTCACGTCATTCGAGCGAAATCAAGTCTTACCAGCCCGGCTGCGATTTTCAGGCAAAAAGATAGAAAACACATTCTGCATTCAATCGCGGCGACGTAAACGCACGTTTTAGCAGTTAAAAATGCAAATTTTTCCACGATTGTAGTGAAATTATTATGTATCTACCGTCTTCTTCATTATAAGTTACACAAGACCTAAATACAAAAGTCTTGTTTAAAAAAACCATCATCAGTTATATGTGAAACTCATTGCCAGCACTTATTTCTCCTTCCTTTGATTTGAGATTCGACGAAGGGGGCGTAAAGCGACCATAGGTTACTCGCCCGTTGTAACAGCGTCTTGGGTGTTTCTTATGCTTTTCATCAGGCAGGTGGGAAGGCCAATATGCTGTGCTACTGAAAAAACAAAAGAAACGACTATATCGAAATTTAAATAAATGCGCCGAAAACGTCATTGGCATAATGTAATACATTTGCATTTGCAAATTCTAACTTGAGAAAGGGCTTCAAATCTACTACTTGCGGGTTGTTTTGCGTAGGTATAAAGATTAAATAGACAAGATTTTTGATATTTTTTAACTTTGGTTTGGTAAATTGACCTGACTGGAAATCGAATCTCAAACTATTAGACATTCCACGCTGCAGATAAACGCAATTCACAACGCATCATAGCCCATCGAGGTTATCGTAAAAGTGTCCCGTGTACCCATAACGCTTGGCGACCCCACACAAAGAGCGCTCGCTCCGTTGGTCTCTCAGACCAGGCCGACCTCCGATTTGGTTGGTAAAAACTCGCGTTGCCTCCAAATTGGCCTATAAAGCCTAAGTCTAGCCCGTAACGCCGCGGATGCAATACGTCTAGCCTCGTTTTAGGGCCCTAATGACCTGAACGACCTGCTTCATTCAGTATTGCTATGGAAAGCTAACTTCTTTTTATTGTTATTAAAGGATCCTTCTTTTGAAAAAAGGAAATAACCTTCCCGCCCGGTCATACCTACAAACCCATAAATTTTTTCTTACTAATTTATATATTTACATCATACGTAATAATAGTTAGTTCTTTTGAATAGTTATCTTAAAATAGTAGGGTTATCAAACTAATTAAATACCGTTAATGTTTATGAATGTGAAATAATAATAAAATATATACAAATATGTATATAAAATAAGTATAATATAATTATCATACAAGATTCCAATTCGAGAAACTTATCATTTGCAAATGAGTCACCCGTGTAGGCTCGTAGACCCCAATATGCACCGGAAAGACATCAACGCGAAACTGTACTACGAAATAAAGGATAACAAATTTTAAAAGTATGATTCGCACAAATATCCCTCAATGTCACCTTATAAGCAAGAACAAAGTCGAACAAAAGTCCCGCAATACGTTAACGTCCACGAAACAAAGTATGGCGCGATATTTTAGCCGTACATAACAATAATAATGTAATGGTCCTCGAACATAATGCGGTATGAAAGAAAATCTGAAAACGCTCAGCAGTCGGCGGGTCCGCGCCGCACCGCTAGGTGGCAGCACATAGTCTGCTATTCACAGCGTTATATTATTTACCGCGTTTATGTATGTCGTTATATAAGTGAACAGAAAGCTACGTTCGGTCGACGGGCTGCGGGGAGTGTGGGGGGCGCGGGCGGAGGGGGGCCTGGACACGCACACAGGCGCACCCACACACCCGCCGTCCGTGTATCGAGCGAACCCGAGCGGCCGGAGCAGACTCGACGTATTCTTATTATTATGAAAGGAGAAACGCTTTTTGTAGGGCAAGAACTAAATTTGTAGTATTACGGCTGCCGATAATAAAGATTGTAAACGCATTTCAGTGTGAAGTTTGCGAGTCGGCTCATAGATGTCGCCTTCCCGGTAGCTAGTGCTGTGCGGTATTCAAACACGATTTTGAGTTACGTGATCGAGTACACAATGTGGCTTGAAAAGTTTTGTTACGTAAATTGAGCTTTCGAGTTGATTATTCGATATTGATCTCGCTCTGTGTGGAAAATCAGTGGAGTCTAAGACCGTAGAGCTACAGTCAGCTCTGTTCTGTGACCTTGTTGACGTAGTGGAAAGTTGCCTCGGGCGGCGGCGACGGGTTCAATTCTTGGTTCGAGGATACGGTGGTTTCTTGTTGTAGCGTTCGGTGCTTGTGGATTTTTTAAATTTGCCTTTCAAATCTGCTTACGTCCGCGGCGAAAGATTACACTGTGACTTTTTAGCACTAACATTGTGATGCCTGATTTTCGTCATATTGTTTTTTAACCCAAATGGTACTGTGATCTTTTGTACATTTAGAATTTATATAAAACTTAAACCCACCTAACTATTCACAATACTATAGAAACGGGATCGATTTCGGTAACTATGCTATATCACTGTCAAATTGTTTAGGTTAGAAAAAGCAAAAGCATAACAACTACATACAATCAAATACCAATAAGGATTCCCAAATGTTAAGTGGGGCTTTTTATAGTGGTACAACATAGTGGCTTCCCCTCGACAGAAAGGAAGCGAAAGAGAAGCCCAAGTCGCTGCGGCAACAAACAAGTAACCAAATCAATCAGTTACCACTGCTGACGCCATGTCAGCCTGCAAAGTAGCTTTGCTTATACACCTATCTGGCTATATGCATTAATAAATAAGCCAAGACATGCCACGCTGGGCCACACATGGCCATCTAGCCCCAAACTAAGCCGAAGCTTGTACTATGGGTACTAGACAACTGATAAACTACTTAAATACTTTTTTTTGTAAACAAATAACATATTATACATAGAAAACACCCAGACCAATACAAACAGACATGTTTATGAACACAAATGTTTGCACTGTGCGGGAATCGAACCCACGACCCTTGACTCAGTAGGCAGAGGTAACTACCAAATGAGCCATCGACCCAGTCAAGTCAATAATAAATAGAGTACAAAAATAAAAATGCACCAAAAATGCAAAATTATAAGTCAAATTATACAACGTCACAAATTATCTACGGTTGAGGCACATCAGTGACGCACAGATCATGGAAAATATCGGGTACGATTCTCGGTAAGGTGTCTAACTATAGTTACTTTAGTTTGACTCTACATACATACATACTTATTTGGTTATATTGAAACACCAGAGTTCTAAGTAACAGAAGACTCTCACTCCCGTCCCGAGTTATAGGTGAGAGCCTTCTGCTCCCCCAACAGTCCAGTGATGATGACAAGGCCGTCCTGGCCATTATCGTAGTCATTTAGAAAAAAAAACCGTCCCGAGTGAATTCCGAAAGGCTTGTTTCCTAAGTTTCCTTAGCCGGCCATCGAACCTGTAGCCTACGCATTTTCCGCCCAAAGAGGTCGTGAAACGTCTCAAACTAACCATAGATTGAGAAGAGTTCTCATTCAATGCCATGCCATAGTTCAGTATATACCTACTGTCAACAACAAATTCGATGATAACTTAGATGAATTCAAAAATACACCGTACTGCTTTGACTTAAGAATCATGCATCATTAAGTTTATTTACAGTTTGCGTACTGTTCTTTCGATAACCAACATTCAGTGTCATTGGGTGCATAAAAAGTACAAAACAATCCTTATTCCTTTGACATAAGACTCAAAGTTTAAAGTAACTTAATGTAAAGCTTACTTGTTGTGTTCGCATCCCGGGACATACCTGAAACACATACATAATTTAAAAAAGTATTAATGAACTCTATACTCATTCAATAAGAGACGAAAATGATTATGGTTATTTGAAATTGCTATAATGTATAATAAGTATATTGCTTATACTATGCTACTGGACACCATGAAACTGTAACACTATGACCATGATACGTATATATAGATAACATATATAGTTCATATATAGTTCATATAATGCAGTTATTAGAACGAACAAACTACGTCCATACATTAAAGCAATATCGACTCTATTCACACGTAACTTACAGTTGATTTTCACATTGTCATAAACTGGCTATACGATAATGGCTCGTCAGACGACGCACAGATCACGCAAAGTATCGGCTTCGATTCCCTTGCTTGTATTTGTATTTTAGAACGAAAATATGTAGGTAAAGGTTCGATTCCCACTCAGATACCTTAGGTGTGGGAGAGCATAGCCACTAAGGGTCCTCCCAGTGGGAGGCTCCCACATTGTAAGGTATGAGATTCACACACCACACCGAGGCACCCCGGAGTAGACGTGAAGGTGCCTAATGCATTCCCTTCTAGAAAAAAAAAACTGTCCTAATATGCCGTTTGTGGGCGCTGATATGCGTCCTCTTTATAGAGTCATAGAGCGAGGTGTTATATTGAGATGACGTTCAGATCTGTCATGTTACGAAATATTGATTTGTATTGCATTATAATATTATTTATTAAATAATTATCCACACACATATTTGTTGCCATTATCCTGTCCCCAAACCGTTCATTATGAAGTTCGAACTTATAACATCCAAACTAATAAGTCGCTACTGATCTTAAAATACATTCTTTGCTTAAGCTCATGATCGCATTAATTACTCGCAAAACTCTTTATTTCGGTAGAAAATAAAGAAACCTAAGTTCATAGCGTTAGTCAGGCGATATTCGCAACTTAATTGGCTAGGTAGAGCCGGGTACAGTCGTGTAATAAAGCCTCAGCGACCGGTGCCTTTGAGAGCCTAAAAAGGCAAAGGTCCGCCGATCTCATTGCGATCGGGTAGGGCTCACAGTTTTGATTTCAGTTTAATGTAGGCATGAACAATCGCTTTCAAATCTCTGTAACATTACTGTATTACCTAAGAACTGTTTTATATCCCGTTATGTTATGTTTTATTAATGATATTAATCACCTATCTAAACCAAAGTATTGTAAAAAATAAAACAATAAACGTGCAAAATATGATTCTTTAAACCTAAACCTAGGTAATAGCCAAAATACATTTGACAGCGCTAGTAACGCCATCTAGTGATAACTTCGTAGACCATTTTCCTGTCTATTGATATAACCACACAGACAATAATATTCAGTATGTACTGACCTTTATAATTAACGCTTAAGGGTTACTTACGCAAATATTAGGTTAATTATTAGAAAGTAAAAAAGTAAAATATTTTCTTTTACTCGACACTGGGTAAAACATAGTCTCGAACGTTACTAGAAAAAAAACAAGCAAAATTTTAAAGAGACCTATTTTATAAATTAATATAGTAACATAGGTACAAAATAAATAACGGAGTAGTTGTACGTATAAAATAGATTAACAATATTTTTATGTAGGGATGTATACTTATTTTCAAAATATCTTAACGTTATCACAAAAAAATAACACCATTTGCTTTTGTGAAAGAAATTATTACCGAGATGCTTTTTAAATAGTTTAATTTAAAGAAACTTTTGTCGATTACCTACGTTATAAAAATATCCGTTTGTATAGAGTTCCAAAAATGTACCTACTTTTGAAATTGCGTTATTCCGTGGAGTTTACGGGATATCGAACCTACTTCTTACGACAATGTTTCGTACTATGTAGGTACGAGTAACGAAACGTATAAAAGTAAAACAGAGCATCTATGTTTATCATTTTATAATGCCCTTTTAACTTTCGTCTACAGGACCAATTTTCAAGGTACTAACCATGTAAGTAGTTACTAATCAAGTAGGTACGTGGACAGAAGACATGAACCTATAGTCAGACACGACAAGTGTGAAGAGATCACTGGAAAACCAACAAAACCTACGGTTTCACGAGTTTTGGATGCACGGATAATTATCAGCAGGGATTTGAACCTTGGACTTCTCGGTCTGAAGGCGGCTCTCAATAACTCGTCATTGTCATTATACGTCAAGCTTTTGACTGACGTTGGAATTTCTTTTGCTCAAGTGTTACGTTATAAATAATAGTATTTTATACGAGTAGAAGGATTGGCCGAATATGAGGATGATACATGTATTTTTATTATAGAGGGGGCAAATGGGCCTGAAGGTTACCTGATGGTAGGTGATCACTTTAGCCTATAGATACTGCAGCACCAGGGCAGTCATCTTCTTCTCGAGTCAATGGCAATCCACCTCAAACAAAACCCGTCCAAAACTTGGCGACCTGGATGCCATTGTCGCTCGCCCTGCAAAGATCATCTACCGTGCACGCAGTGGGACACAGCTGGCAGGTGAGCAAATGTGCCATGGTCTGCAGTGGTGCACCACAGTCGCAGCCAGCATGAACATTCCCGCTTAGCCCCCACTTAACCAGATGAGATCCACACCGGCCAACTCCTGAGCGAAGTAGATTAAGACTCCACACTGGCCAAGACTCCTCTCGACCAGGAGGCAAACCTTCGGCCGGTGGTACGTAATGGGGTGGCGGAGGAGTTCTCGCAGTCCAGAGGTCAATCCTCGCATATGGGGGGCGGGTTGTAGCAGCCTTGGTCCGTCTCAAAAAGCTATTCCGGCTTTTCAATCTCCCTTTAGGCATACGGTAATCGAACAGCGGATGTCTGTGGATGTCTGACGAGGGGAGTCAAAAATAAAGATAAAGAAAGAGATAAAGATAAAACTAGATAAAGGGCGGCCAACAGAATAGGCTTATACTGAGGAGTGTGCATAACGATATGAATCTACATTATCACAGGACTGTGATAATGTAGATTCATATCGTTATGCACAATGTAGATTCATATGGTGATGATGACAAGGCCGCCCTGGCCATCATCGTAGTCATTTAGAAAAAAAAACATCTACTTTATCGTAATGTGACATTGGCTGACAATGTCATACCGTGACGTGCTTCCCGCGCCGGACGTGCTGAAATATTGCGAATATGGGCGCCATATTGGTGTAGGATTAGCCCGCCAAAACAGATTGCGCGGGAAACTCGCCGCAACTTTCACACGCGCTGCATAGGAAAACGCGTCCGATGCACCGACTGCACTATGCGCTGCATACAAGTGGTCCCGCTCACGTCAGGTGGATTGCAGAAACGTTAACTTTATTTCTATAGAATGTGAAGTTCTTTGTTTTTTCAATAAATTTAAAGTTTTTAAAATTTGTTCAATTTATGAAGATATATTTCTAATATGAAACTTCGCGGATTATATTATATTCTGTGGTCGACGGAAAATTAAAAATGATCATCATAGAAAATCAATTTAGTAATCAGATTTTTCTAAATTGGCACGGGTCAACATGTAAATTATACCTATCTACTTGGTACAATACAACGAAAAGTTAGTGTTGCTCAAATGGTTGGTATGTAATTGCCGACGCATGTTGATATTGTTTTGGTAAATAAGAAACTTATTTTTCATTCCTTCACTAAAAAGTAATTACTTTTGACTTCACTATTATTGACGTCATAACCTCTATGTCGTCATGGCTTCGATACATTTGCCTATTATAAGACCATATTATAATATTACCTATGTAACACAATATAATATAATACAACATTTACAAATTTAGTCGCAGACATGTAAAAGCAAAACCGCCGCTATCATTATTCCTGTAAATGGAACACACTCATTATCAGCCAATACGATCAAATAAAATGAAACACGAATGGAAAACAAAATACTCACACAAAACCGCATTCATATTTGTTATTAAATTTTAAATACAAAACGTCGAATATTGATTACGATAGACGAGACAGACTGCGACTGTGAAGTACCGGTAGAAATAACACATTTTGCATAGACTTTATTTTCACCAAGTGATGATTCCTAAGTTTAGAACACCAAAAGAGCCCCTATACGTAGGTATATAGGTAGGTAGCAGCATGTAGATGCTGCTTTGGGAACTCTTAGGCTAAGCGTTCGCTGAGACGCAGGCGACATGGCAGAGTTACGTGGCTGGGCAGTTGATGCAGACAGGCACCTTCCGCATGCTTCGACGCAAGCTTCTTGAATAGTCTTTTTTTAATAGGTTTTTTTTATAGTAGCACGACATAATGGCTGGCTTGGTGGCTCAATTCGGGTTCGATTCCAACCCGGGACAATCGTTCGTGTGATGAAAACTTGTGTTTGTTCCGTGTATGGGTGCTTATATTTGTATTTAAGTATTTATTTGTTCTGATACCCATAACACAAGTGCTTAAGCTACTTACTTTGGGATCGGAGCAATGTATGTAATGTTGTCTGATATTAAAAAAAATGGCTTCCCTACGCCTAATGGAAAGCGAAAGAGAAGCCGAAGTTTCTGTGACAACGGGCATGTCTGGTCAGCTACCTGTCAGTTGACACCGCCAATCCGGCCCAACCCCCGGCTGCAATGCAACACTCACCCCAAGATTTCACTTCCCGACACTCACCACAATTCTATAAGGTACTTCCCCGGACGGGCGGCTCAATTCGAGCGAAGATTCGCTATGCTATGCCCTACCTCTCTTAATCGGATGTTTCGTGTTTTACAAAATCTGCCCTGCACCGGGTTAAACGCTTATTACACCACCCGATATTCAGGGCACTGAATACGCCGCACTAACTAGGGTAGCTGGGGACCCTAGTTAGTGCGGCGCTTATTACACTATGAAAATCGGTCCCTAAATCATTTGATATGCGATGCGATAATCGCCCTAAATATTATTAGGTTACGCGATAGGCAGAGCGGTTAGGTAGCTAGGCAGCTCGATCGCCCCAAATCGGGACACTTACCCGAAATCTTATTAGACCACCCTTATTCAGAGTTAGGGTCCCTGTATATCGGGTGGTGTAATAACTGCTTTAACCTGCGCGTGTCCAGCATATCTCCTGCTGTTAGACTTAGGGTTTCTTGAAGGAGGCGCAGGGCATGGACGGCTCGTCGTCAAAAAGCTACTCTTTAAACGCAGTATGTTTGTTTTTTTGCCGGCCCGCATCGCGCAACGAAGCCTTAGCTTAGTTAAGATAAAGCTGGGCTTGCGTCAAGTCCCGACCTTCCGCTGACAAGCGCTCGTAGCGGACCACAGGTTTAGTAGGTATACTCCGTTTTTGTAGGAGGTTCCACATATCCCAGGTGTCCCGTACGCAGAGCCCTGATGCTCATATGCGTATATGTATTCCTAACAATAAATAATGTAGTAAGTTTTTTATAAACAAAAAACTAAGAAACAGGTCACTGGTTATTCATTCAGAGTCACCCATTAACTTATTTATCAATAGATTTATTTAGACGTCATATCATGAACTTACTTGGCAACCTAAACGAGTCTGTAATCTTGAGTTCAAACGAACGGTATTTTGAATGCATTACCTAATTAATATCGAGAAGCCCAGGATTACCATAAGGGCGACGAAATGATCTAGCTCCAGCAGTGTCCGAAAAAATGCCCAGCGAACTTTGTTAGTCCTTTGCACGGTGGTCTAAATTCGGTCAAGGAAAATGGCACACCATCTTTGTTTATGATTTTTCCTTCAGCCGGCTTAAAACGTCACAGTGCTAAAATGACTTCGAAACTGGTGATGTAACTCCACCGTTTCCTTAAATAGCCAAGGCTGAGGGAAGCCTCACAAACGTTCGCGTGGAGTCTGTTTCGTAGCGCTATGAAATTGTTTTTGAAGTAGGCAGGTGAGTTGGCACATCGTCAGTCTTCATTTGGTTTCACATGGAGGACTTATTTAGGTACTGACGAAAACAAACCTGAAACGAAATCGATTTACAAAGTAATGCCTGAATTTCAAACTACGTTCAACAGCCTTCTAAACTAGGAGTCTCCTATTAAGGAACATTTGGGAGTTGCTTTGGCATCATTTAAAACTAGGGACGCGCCCCGTCTTCTCACGAGTACCTACAGTTCTATACTACATAATTCTAAAACTTCCAACCCCCGTAGGTATTACCTTCATAGGGATGGAGTTTCGTAAGCCATGCTTAACGAATGTCTATAACCTAACCTACCAAGCCAAATTTCAAGTTATAATTTTTACCGTTGATGGATATCAATGGAGTCACTTTAATTTCCCTATGTGCAAATTAATGAAACTGACAAACAAAGAAGAAATAAAAGTAACATTTCTGGTCTAATTATTAAGATGTATTTTTATGTTACTAAGCTGGGCGGGTTCGAACCTCCGATCGATGCGGCCGCGCCACCACGCCGCTACTCTCTAGATAAGACGTCACGGCTGCCTGTTTTCCTTTTTCATACATTAATAAGTATTACCCATGCTTATTTTTCAAGGTTTATATAGTTTTAATGTACCGTCTTTTTCGACAATTTTTTTTTCGATTCTATTAAAATCGTAGAACTAAAATTGAATAAAATAAAGCTTATGTATGAAGAGAATTCTATTCCATCGAAGACTGATAAATGATCTATTTGCCTAATAATTGGAGTTATTGAATAACTCCAATTATCATTCATTACCTATGTGAATTTTATTGTAACCTTAGGTACCAGATAATATGAGTATCTAATTCTTCCTCATCAATTAAAAATGAAATAGATATATTTATTTCATTAGTTAAAATAATCTGGGATTTATTATTATCTAAGTAATGACGAAAAAATTCTCGGAATAATTTCAAAGTAAGGCGAGAGAATTCCGAATTAAATCTTATGGAATAGGAGACAGATTCCCTTACAACCGAATAGGTGAGCAAATTAGATGCCTTTTTAAATCAAATTCTATATATTTTATCAACGCATATCTACTACTAGTTATAAAATATCTGCCTAGCTTCCTGCCATACACCTAGTGCTTTTTTAGGTAGCCTAGAAAAGCACTATATCTGCCATAATTTTAATAAAATGTAAAATGAAAATAAATATTTATTATTATTATTATTATGTTAGGAGAGCGAGAGAGATTAGAACGGCTCTCCCCCATAAATAGGGGGAATCTAGGATACATTATCAGGTGAGAGAGATTGTCATTAGTCAAACGGTCATTTACGATTATAGGCCTATCGTCATAGACCGTCTTGACGTATCGTTAGAGAAAAAGTTATGTTGATCTTTGAAAGGTGGTTCATCTTTATATTGATGAGTAGGGTTCCCGGAGCTCGTGGGGGATTAGGGTTGGGCCGTCATGGCAGTGGCAACTGACAAGTAACTGACCAGTTACTTGCCCGTTGTCACAGCGACTTAGACTTCTCTTTCGCTTTCCATCAGGCGTAGGGAAGCCATTTTAAAAAAAAATTTTAAAAAATAAGACTCCTCTCAGCTCTTGCTGATTCAAATTGTCTAAAAGAGAGGGAACAGTTTTCCCCATTCTACACACCACTTCTTCCACCAACACGAACTTACCTGTCTACCTTGTAAAAGGGACCATAATGCTAAATTACAACTTTCATCGGTTGCATACATCAAACAGATATCGAGATCTCATTTTTACTGTGGGTAAGTAAACGGCCTGGCAACACCAACGGACTCGTTCGTTTTGCGATTGAGAACGATTAACACAAATACTTAATTAAATTTTTACTTCTCCGTTAAGTAATGTATTCCAAAGTGCATTCAAGGGAAACCTTCATGTCTGATCAGCACAGTGTTAAAAGTCCCGGTTGAATCTGGAGTCGGAGTTCTTTCTACAACTGTGCCCCCTCTTTATACTTCTGTATATAAATAACAACCTAAGATGTGACAGGCTAGGCCACACATCGCCATCTAGTCTCAAACTAAGCTAAAGCTTTAATTTTAGCTATGGGTACTAGACAACTTCAATTCATCGAAATCGATTTAGGCTTGACATCAATCGGAATACAAGAAGACACAGCTTACCTATACATAATAATATTAGAAATTCTCACTTCCACCAAATAAAGTTGGAACTGTGTAACTCATTAGTTTCTATCAATGATAAGTTCAAATCTCCCGCCATACATTAAAAAAAAATCTTTCGTGCACCGATCACATGATTAAACTGAGAACTTAAAGCGTACCTACCCTAACATTTGCATACACAAGTAAAATTACAGACTTTATTCAGACTAATGACTCTATTCTCGTATCATACCTAAGAAAACTAGCAATCAAGACACTTTCAGATACAAAAAACTAATGAATGAACAGTGATACGCCTACCACAGAGTGTGCCGGTGAGAACCTGCTTCGATAGCGGCGAATCATGGAAATATATCAAGTATAGAACGTCCTTGTTTTAGCTAGACGTATGGTTCACTATGCCGTGTGATTGTAGCCGTCAGTTTAATCAGACGGACCGTCAATATGACATAATGTCTCTTCTTTGAAAATAAGACGTGATCACTGCTCTCTCTAGATATTACTAATTCTGTGGGCCCAATATCCCTGTGACGACAATAAAAATATCAACAAGTAACGTGTATCGCTGATAAAAAGTAATGAAACCAAAAAGTGTTTACAATCCCACGCCCACTTTTATTCGGCGAGCTGTTTGTCCAATTTCCAGGCGTAATGAGCGCGCCATCAAAATTAGCTGTTCATTTATCGAGCGGGCCGCGTGGAATCAAACACGATTTATTTGCATGTGAGTGGGAAAATAATACGCGAATTATCGCAGTGCCCCATGGGGATCTAATTCGGCTGCACAGTGCAGATTTTAAATCAACTAGTATTGTATAAACACGTAGGCATTAACACTATGCTTTTGTTTCGCCGTGTGTTTTGGCTTCAAAGCTGTCTGTTACCAAAGTGACGTTGAGCAAGTTATGATCCCTTGTACTTGAGAGTAGGTGTTACACGTGTTTCTTAGATCTAAGTGTTTAAGGGCTTTAATACTGTTATGTAGAAAGTTAAGGCACTCTTAATACTTAATATTAGAGTAGGTATTGTATTAAGACAGTCGGGGGAAAAAATCGGCATTAAAACTCGGGAAATCTAAAACACTAATTTGTAGGTAAATATCTATTTATAAATTACAATCATCAACTTCATTTTTAGTGGAGTTAACTCCCTCAATATTCTTAGTTTTGAATTAGTAAATATATAGAAAATAACAACGTCACATATTGAATTTTTTTGAAACATAATATTTTATTCTTTTTTTTACAATACTTAACGACTTCTGTTTGATTTTGTACAAAGTAGATTAAAATTAGGAATGTTCAAAGGAGTTCAAAGTAGAAGAAAAATTTCTTCTTTGTCTTGTAAAATGGCATAAGTCACCAATATATACCATAATAGGTAGGGTATTATTTACTAAATAATGGATAACATTTTTTTACTATGCGGACCATGGTTTTGAATGTTTCATGAGTAGGTAAATATTTCTCTACTACTAGGTATACTAAAAATAAATTTGTAGGCACAATTATGATGGTATTATGAAGATAACCGAAAGAGAAGGCTCATATTGTCATGGCGACGGTACGAAAATACCTACTAATCTTACATGGCTTCAACATTGTACCTTTATGGTGATGTCAAAATATTTTTAGGACGTTGAAAATTAAACATTTAGTGTAATAAACTGCTGATGATGATGTGTATTAAGCCAATAACCATATGGAAACCCCATTACGGTCATTCTATGAGCAGTAAGGCATCAAAATCTAAAATGGTTTAGAGATCATAACCTCAATAATCCTATGCAAAAAAAAATACACACAACATAAAAATACTGCTAACTGAAATCAAGTTAGCTTAGCTAAGATATAATTTAGTCAGTTTTTCTTGTATGTCCACCCCAAACTTGTATGAAAAGCTGGCTATATACGCGAGCTTAAAATAAAGCTTGCCTACAGCTTGCTATTTTATCTTAGTTACCTACCAAATAGTTCGCTGCCTGCTACGACTATAACCGATTAATGCTAAATAAATACATACATCGCATTTTCCTGCTAAGGCCCCTATTAATGGATGGACTGAACAACGCCATCCGTTGTGAAAGCAATTTTATTATTAACTAGCTGTGTCCGCCACTTCGTCCGCGTGTTTCATCCCCTATTTTATTGAATTGACAAAATCCTTTCTTAGCGGATGCCTATGTGAACGTCGTAACACCTACCTAAGGTGCATGCCAAATTTCAGCCCGATCCATCCAGTGGTTTGGGCTGTCCGTTGATAGATCAATATGTCAGTCAATTAGTCAGTCACCTTTGAGTTATATAAGGTATATTTAGATATATGGGCATATCGAAAAACAATGTTATGAAGAGATTTTGAGAGCTGCAATGGACCGTCACCGCTGCACTGCAACAAAGTTGAGGTACCTATACTTAGTAGTGATGTACTCAGCCTTTTTGGTCCAGATTAATCAGTGAATGACGAATCAATCTAGAGTTTTTTGTTGTATTCGAAATGGGTTTGCGCTTGACTGCAATTCACCTGATGGTAAGCGATATCACAGCCTACGTTGGAGTTAGCATTCAAACCCAAGTTTTTTAAGACTACGACTACCAGATTATATGCTTATGGCGACTGAAAGAATCCAGACTTGGACCATTTTTTTTAAAAAAAGTTGTTGATTATGATCGAGAATCAAACCCTTTCGCGCTTTAGTCTTACGCTATCCACGATAATGCTAAAGAGATCGTAAATGTATATTCGCTATATTATGTGTAACTTATCAGTTATTTGGACCAATATGATTTCATGTAATTATTTGTATTTGGTTACTAACAAGCATAACCTCTGGCTCGGCCTCCCCTCTCCTCGTGGGGGGAGGCAGCTTCCGCAGCTGCCCAGATCGGCCGTTTCCTGCTGGTTCGGATCTTCAGCAATTACCGTCGCTGAATAT
Organism: Conogethes punctiferalis; assembly: GCA_031163375.1. Taxonomy (NCBI): domain Eukaryota; kingdom Metazoa; phylum Arthropoda; class Insecta; order Lepidoptera; family Crambidae; genus Conogethes; species Conogethes punctiferalis. The sequence continues at coordinate 7,585,115 of CM062093.1, forward strand.
ATTCGCCCACTTCGAATACTTAGTCAAGTTACAATATAACACATTAGTTGAAACAATGGGCCGAAAATAACCGATATAGGTACGTAACGTTGAAATATGTACCTACTTATAATTACAAATGTACCGAGTGATATGAGCTGTCTGTGTTATTTTTTATAGTGGCTCGACATAATGGCTTCCCTACGCCTGATGGAAAGCGAAAGAGAAGCCCAAGCCGCCGTGACAACTGGCAAGTAACTGGTCAGTTACCTGTCAGTTGCCACCGCCATGCCGGCCCAACCTTAACCCCCCCATGAGCTCCGGAAACCCTACTACTAACCTGCTACTACTCTCACTCTAAACCTACTACTACTCACCGGCAGAAACACGACCCAGAGGTCATTTGGCTGCGGTATTCTATAGGGTGGTGGTCCTTCCCCGGACGGGCAGCTCAATTCGAGCGAAGATTCGCTATGCCCTACCTCTCTTCTTCTTTCTCTGTGTCATTTATAAACACAGGTATAAACACGATTAATTTAAAAATGACGTATTAGACTTTCTTTTACCATTAAGATTACTAGTCCTATGGTATCACAACCATTTAGATGACTTACTAGTCCTATGGTACAACAAGTACTATAGGCCAAAACTTGTGTAAAATTGAAGTGTCAGAAATCTTTTTAAGTAACTATTAAGTAATAATCTCGTTAGATACTTATTTGAATTAAGAAGCAAATACATTAATTCTTTCTTTCTGGAACTAAGTTAAGCAAAACTTGGTTTGCTTTGCTATAACTTGAAAACTATTTTTCCTTAAATATCAGAAATCATTACGAACATCGCTCCGATCCCAAAGTAAGGGGTTTTAAAAAATACAATTGTTATATGGGTATGAGAACAATGGATTTACCACAAATATTTACTTAAATACAAACACCCGGACACGGAGGAAAAACACACAAAATTACGACATATATAAACACATCACTACGAATGTTTGTCACGGTTCGGAATCGAACCAACGACCCTTGGTTTAGAAGGCGGGGTCACTACCAAATAAGCCACCGGAGCCAGGCCATTCCTTGCTAAGCATATAGGCATAATTTTCTTCTCGTAGCAAATTGACGCCAAGATCTATTACTCAATTTGAATCTGGGCCTAAAAAACAGGTTGTGCAAATCCCAGCTTTCAGCTGCCACCCACTACACCTAATATATTTCCCCAAAGTTAGTTAACAGTTAGTTAAAAACAAAACAAACAGCAGGCAGTAATCACGTAAAAACTGCTGAAAGTTAAACGGCCCTAATGGCTTTGTGTGATGAACGTGAATAATCCATCGGGAGCTGCCTTTCACTGTAAAATTACGTTTTCATAATTCAACGGCGCGGGGCCATTTATAGTGGCAGCAAAACGCTGCATATGTTTTAACAATTGTATGCAGGACAGCTTATGAGGCCTATTCATACATAGATACACTTCTGGTCTAATTTATTTGCTTAATCCTTGGATCTAAGATTAAATCTTAGTAGATGCGCCGAATATCGCCAATCAGTTCATAAAATTGTTATCTTAAATAGATCACCCATGTTTCTACTACATATAACTTTTTTAACTGTACCTACAAAGGCAGCGTCGGATATATGTACATATGAGGCTAAAATATTTAGCATTCGAAGTAGTTAATTCAATGACAGATTTGACATGAACATTCTGGCTGCTAACACATTAATTAATTTATTTAATCTTTATTGCACAATTAAACTGTGTACAAAAGGCGGACTTAATGCCACATAGGCATTCTCTACTAGTCAACCATTGGGCTAAGCAGAAACTAATTTTAATGTAGTGTGCCACAAAGTTAATTTGAAAACAATAATTCTAAATATATAATAATAATAAATCACAACCAATAGCTAAGATAATATTTTGACCACTCTGAGTGCTAAGACTAATTTTAATGCCATAAGTCATTATAAAATTGCCAATATAAAATTGATCTAATGTTCATCATCAGCCCATCGCAGTCCACTGCTGAAAATAGTCCTTTGTTCGCTACTTCGGTCAAATCTGAAGGCTTTACCCAATATTTTATTTAAGAGAGGTAGGGCATAGCGAATCTTCGCTCGAATTGAGCCGCCCGTCCGAGGAAGGACCTCCACCCTATAGAATACCGCAGTCAAATGACCTCTGGGTCGTGTTTCTGCCGGTGAGTAGGGTTTCCGGAGCTCGTGGGGGATTAGGGTTGGGCCGGCATGGCGGTGGCAACTGACAAGTAACTGACCAGTTACTTGCCCGTTGTCACAGCGACTTGGATCTTTCGCTTTCCATCAGGCGTAGGGAAGCCACTATGACGAGCCACTATAAAAAAAAAAATAAAAAAAAAAAAATATTCGCCACAGGCAGGTTGGCTCTGAATCAACAACACCTTGATTTTGTAAACTACTTATAAGTATTTTAGGAAATCTGAATCCTTCTATTTAGTTAAGTCTTTTGATTACAAGTTAAAGTTACAAATTGTTAATTTCTTTGCTGTTCGGGTTAAACTTCTGGAAATCAGTTCCCCATCTCCCAATGTAAATAGACAAATATAAACACCCAGACACAAATGTTCATCACACGAATATTTGTCCCAGAAGGAGATCGAACCCACGACCCTTGGATCAGAAAGCATGGGTCACTGCAAATTGAGCCACCGGGCTAGTAAATTACTTGTAGGATACAATAGATAATTTCATAGCCGTTATTGCACTTTTTTCTCCACGATTCTGCCCGTCAGCGAAAATTCCACGATGAAAATTTTTAACATATTGAAGCCTTCATACACCGATTAAGTATAAGGTCTATTTACTGATAAATTAAATGCTCTGGAAATAGAAAAATAAGACGAAACATTAAAGGACTATCTTAGGTCTAAATTAGGTAGGAAAAGCCTGAATATTTTACATTTATGATACTCTAAGACTATGCCTAAATACAATAGGTCTGTAACGTCTATACTATTATTTCTTTATTTCTGTATCCTATTATCAGAATACCTATCTCCTATGGTGTGATAGGCTGTAAAGATATTATTTTGGAAAAAGAAAACTTCTTGAATAACATAAATTCGAGTAAATCCTTTTCAGTGTGGTATAGTTTTATGTGAACTGCGCAACTTAGCTACCGTGAAGCATTTGAGTTTGACAAGGAGCGCTTATGTACCGTCTAGCTTCAATTCGTTTGCGCGTTCTTCTTGAAATGAGCGCTAGAAAATACATTCAGAACGTATGGAATGGATGAAGTGCAAAAATTTTAACATATTTGCCAATCGAACTGGATTAATACCCCTTTTTTTCTTCAGATTTAGCAACCATGTCCTTCTTCGAACGTGGTTTAAAGAGAGTTCTATTGCAGAGTCTAAGAGCGGCGGTAACTGTTTAACATAGGCTGATTGCTCGTCTGTCATTTCCGCGTCATTAATAAAAAACAAAATCTAAACACGCGGGCGAAGTCGCGGGCAAAAGCTAGTTGAGATATAAATAATAAGCAATAGTAAACTAATCAACTTTTCTTAGACAAATAAACTTTTGTTATTTGTCTAACAAAAGTAAAACCTACCTATCGATATTTTTTGACACTTTCCCAATATTAAAAGACGTACGACATTATTTATCGACTCAACTCAGTTAAAATTCAGAGCTGATTACGGTCGGACTCATCACCGCCCGGGTTGATACCGAAACTTCATTTTCTCATCGCCTTTGTATTCTATTGTCTCACATAATTTTCTATCATTCCCGCCATTATGCCGCCAATTTTATTTTCCCGCCATGAGATTGCCATATTTTATCACGGGTCTGGCGCTACGTTCAGAATCCAATAAGTTCGTCTATGACAATATTCCGGAGTGAGACCAAAATAGATAGGCCGGGAGTTGTTCTTCGTTGCCTCTAAATAGAGTGCGTAATACGAAGGGGAGGGCCGAGCCCGCGCATGCGCGCCCTCTACCGCACTAATATCGGTTTTATTACCATGCTTTTGTTTTTTACATTAACTTTGAATTTCAGCTTTAATTAAACAGCACATTATTGGAAAAAATTGTTGTAATTGTTTACTGTTATGTATTTCTCGCGTGGTTTGATAGTTATTCATCGTAAACGGAAAATCCTACCTACGTAATAAATCGACCTTATGAAATCTATGGCTTATTATTAGTATTTTTATTAGTACCTAAAACAGATTATTATAGTAGGTGTGTAACTTTAAATACAAAGTTTTAGTGACGTCAGTGAGGCAAATACTACCTACATTTATCCGTTCGGCTGAAGCGCGTAAGGTCTCAAGTTTGATTCCAGTCGTGTCAATTGAAATTATTTTTGTAACCCCAATCTGGGTAACATTTTTAAAATTTTAATTTGAGATCAATAAATTGAAAATTAATGTCTGTTGATCTGTTCTCTTTAATAGTCTTCTGTGATGTTCTATTAGTAATTTGCAGCTATTAAAAATGTCCAAAGTAATAGGTAATGTACACACGGCCACACATCCACCTATCCCTGCTGTTGACAGATTCAGTCAAATTTCCCCAACCAAGTTTCAACCGAATATCTAATGAAATAGGGTTCAATCCATCCATATAGATTTTATGGGTGAAATTCGAGAAATAAGGGTGATTATCAGAGTGACAGTCTGTGCCTACATAAAACATTTTCTCAATCAAAAACCTTCCTGTCAAACAACAACTCATCCCATCAACAACTCGCGAACAACTCATCTATGCTGCGACTCTATCTCTATTATACCCTATATCAAAAGTAAATAGGGTAACTTAAAAACAATATAATTACTGGACACGATTTTCAGAAAAAAGGAGGCTGTAGAAAAACTAATAATAATCAAAAACGCATCCCTGACACACAGTAATTTAAGCCGAAACAGGCCGTGCGTACGCGGGATGTGAAATGTGCGCGCCACGACACGAGGGTGCCTCGCCCGCTCCGCTCGCACCCGGCAGATGTTCGCCGCACGTGGCGTTGGCCCGCACAATGGAACGCAGCCCCAATATGGCGCGGGACTCCCGTTCGCGCTCTTTTCGCTGATGATTTTTGTGCGATGTTTTTTTTTATTTTCTATCGCTCCTTTCTAATCCAATACATTTGATGTAATAACGTGATGGGAAATGGCGGGCTGAATGAACGCTGCACTGAAACGGGTTTCGGTGTTGGATTAAGAAAAATTGGTGACAACTTAAGTTTTGAGTATACTAAATAAGAAGTAGGTAAGATTAATAAGACATAGGAATACCTAACTTTCTAACCTAATACCTACCTAGTATCGTAGTATTACAAATTTGAAATCAGATAAACCGTCTCAAGTTTTTTTTTTTATGTCATGTATGAAAGTCCAATCACATTATGTATTCCTGAATTGAACTCACAAGCCATCGTCACAAAAGTAACTTAAAAGTAAATAATTAATATTTGAAAAATAAACAAATAAATACGCCAAATAAGTACCTACCTCATAGATAACCATTGTATGTCATTTTAAAATAAGGCTTTTCTGTTACTGTCTTGGACCTCTCTTTTGCTATCTATCTGGCAACAAGTGGCCACGAATGCTGTGTTACTATAAAAAGGATTGACCATTTGACAATTGTGTGAAATTATGGAAACTGAAAGTAACTCGCAGACTCAGAATAGTCAGATGCGAGTCACTTTGGATTTAATTGACTTAGTATACAGCTATAAATGTTCTTGGCCAGTATAACATAGATATCTATGAAAGAGAGGTGGGTGCTTATTAGATCGTAGGGGGACGACCTTCACTGTTCCCTAGCTACGGCCACAAGAGGGCATAACCGGCAAAAGGGAACGGGTACTATACGAAATAATACATTTTAAATTAAAACACATATCGAAAACTGGATAAGTAATAAAAACACATTATTCGTGTGGTGCCACGGTGAAAGGAATACAAATCACCGCCCATAGATAGATAGATAGACATACTTTATTGCACACCAAACATTTGACTTATAACTAAATACGAGTACAAAATTATGTACGTGTACATGTTAGGCGGTCTTATCGCTTTAAGCGATCTCTTCTAAATAACCTTTGGCTAGAGGGTATCTAATCAAAAGAAGAAGGAATCCCATATTATGTGTCCTAAGATTTCTCTAAGTTTCTCGTGTGTCGCTTTCGTAAGAGTCGACTGGAGGACTCTTCCAGATTTTAACATCTCAGTGGACACAAGCGTGAAGTGACTTTGGTCGCGTTTCAAAATTAGTCGCTTTCCTGAATAATCTTACAGTCCAGGATACATCCTTATGATATGCTATAAATAATCACTGCATAGTATAAGACGAAGTCACTTTTTTTTTGTCTGTCCCTGTGTATGCTTATATCTATCTTTAAAACTAGGCAACGGATTTTAGTGTGGTTGTTTTAATAGATAGAGGGATTCAAGAGAAAGGTTTATGTGTATAATAAATGCACATTGCACCTGCGCGAAGCCGGGGCAGGTCGCTAGGCAGGTACTATATATACAGAGAGGACTTCAGATTTACTATCAGGATAAGTAGTCAAACTCGACACTAGTTTAGATATATAAACAATCTTGTTACGCTCTTATTTCTTATATTAAAGTGTTTTCGTATGTCTCTATCTAAGTTAGTTTTAAGAGAGGTAGGGCATAGCGAATCTTCGCTCGTATTGAGCTGCCCGTCCGGGGAAGGTCCTCGACCCTATACAATACCGCCAATGATCTCCGGGTCGTGTTTCTGCTGGTGAGTAGGGTCTCCGGAGCTCGTGGGGGGTTAGGGTTGGGCCGGCATGGCAGTGGTAACTGACAGGTAACTAACCAGTAACTTGCCAGTTGTCACAGCGACTTGGGCTTCTCTTTGGCTTTCCATCAGGCGCAGGGAAGCCATTATGTCGAGCTACTTTAAAAAAAAAGTAACCATACTTAGATAGAGACACACAAAAACACTTTTATTAATATCCCATCCAGGAACTGTATTCATGAGCCCATAATGCAGGTGACGCCAGCCACATAGGACCTATTACCTATACGCTAACCTATGGTTATTTATACCCGCCGCTACCGGGCATGCGCAGGTGATTCAAAATTGAATATCAACTGCACAATGCTACATGTTGGTAACACCACAAAATGCACATGAGTTAATGAGTTTCAACGAAACGTTTAAACGGCTGAAATCTGTTTTTAAACAGGTGAGTTATACCTACTTTGCTACTAATAATTACGAATTTCATTTAAAAACTCCTGAGTGAAAATGGGGATGTAAGGGAGCGACCTATCATCATTTCGCTCCAAGTCAACCTCACCTGCCCGTGATTGCATCCTGCCGAATAACAAACGTGGCACTGGCAACCGACTGGTGGCTGTATAACCATGACAGCTAAATACCGATGACGGGCAGCAGCGTCACCGGAGCGAGAAGCTACGCCCTGCGATCGCCAACCCGCCTGCCCAGCGTGGCGATTATGGGTATATCCTCCAGATGTTTGCCCTAAGTGGCGAGGCCTATGTCCACCAGTGGCCTGCAATAGGCTCATGATGATGATGATGAGTTAAAATGTACTCCTTCTTTTAAGAACGAGGCGCAAAGAAGCATCTTATGGGCATGTCGGTGGCAACTAACAGGTGTCTGGCTGGTTACTCGCCAGTTGTCGCAACGACTGGCTTGGTCCAGAAGGCAGAGGTCATTTGGAAGTGACCTCTGCAATTCTGAACCAAGGGTCGTGGTCGTGGGTTCGATTCCCGCACAAAACAAGCATTGTTCATAAACATGTATGTTTGTATTGGTCTGGGTGTTAAATATGTATTTATTTTAAAAGAAAAATTATCTAAGTAAGTTTATCAGTTGTCTAGTACCCATAGTAGCAGCTTAGTTTGGGGCTAGATGGCGATGTGTGGCCCAGCGTGGCCTGTCTTGGGTTATTTATTTATTTACTTAGGCTTCTCTTTCGCTTTTCATCAGGCGTAAAAAGTCATTAAACTTTTTTACTTACAATTCCTTAAAAAAAATTGCATGTTATAATTGTCTTGCGCATCATATTAACTGTTTCATCTCTTGCTTAATAGGTATTCGATATTAGCGTACGCGTTCGTAGCGGACGGCGCTCGTCATTGCTGCGGGCGACCGGTTTGTGATCCCATCAGACAAACACCTACCTCCGTACCACGAGACCACGGTAGACGCGATACTGTGTTACGAAGAACGTGTCAAACAAATGCCGTAAGTAGACATAGTATGTAAGTTTTTAACTAGGCTCAAATTTTGTGCTAGTAAAAAATCTACCTCTACATAAATAAAATGGATCTTCGAAATTTATGTGACCTCATAACTTCAAACGACTGCACCGAATTGGATGATTCTTCATTTTATATATTTGTCATTGATAGGACAAGGTTTGTGTAACATAAAATTACAAAAATAAACATGGCAATACTAAGTAGGTACATGGGTAGATAGTAATAAATTTAAAAAAACGCAACGACAAACAATGGTATTAACTCTCGTTAAGATTTTGAAATCTTATATTTTGTTGCTAGTTTCTAGAACCTTTCTTCACCAAATGTCCTCTACCTGATGAAGGTACCTAATCTGGAAGAGATCGCTATAAGCGATAAAACCACCTACTACGAGTACAATCTGAAACATTTTTTTGTGGTACAAAATGCCGTATTTATTGTGTAATAAACAATATCTATTAAACTATTTACTTTAAAAGTATTTTAATTTTCAAATTACATACCTAATAATGATATAAGCAGGTATTTCACGAGTTGAAATGTCTAGGTTTGCGATAGTCGAGTCATAATGTCCGAGAGCGAAGCCACGGTTTGCAAATTAGTAAGTAGGATTTGTATCTATTCAGTTTTACTCATTACGAAATTTTCTTAAATTATGCCAAGCTACGTACAATAATGAGGTGGGAAAGCCTATGTGGGACAAGCTTAAGCGCCACCATAACACAAACAAACATACTTTACAAAGCAACTTAATCATTACCAACCAACGTTGGTCTACCTTCTAAAAGATTTACTGCTTCTCATTAAAACAAGTCAATGTATAGTGAACCCTTCTAAAAACAAAGAGAAACTAAGACTACAGTTGTGAGTGGTATCACGTGGTAGGGGGTACCAAATGAGCTTACCGTATGGAGAGCGCCACGAATTCGGTGTCAAAAATTTTATATAACGCGGCGAATTTTATCAACCGTCAGATCGTTGTTCATTCGCGTTTAAATTTTAATTCGTAGCAATACAGTGTCGGTGCTGACTGCCTCGACAGTTTCAATGCATGACTGTTTAGGATCTTCAGCTCTCTATCTCTCTTCACAGCTACAGCTTCTTCTCTCAGTCCTTCATTGTAAAAGCCTATCGTGGAAAGCTTTGCTCAGCGTTCTACACCCTTATGACTTTCATTTTGTCAGGTTTTGACTTGACTACATGTTTAATTAGTACTTTAGTCAAGTTCAGTCAGGGTGCTAACGATACATTTCTGGCAAAAACCACGTAAGTAAACATTTATGGCCCGGTTTTTAAATGCGAGACCTCTTGATCTATGACAGCACTCTTTCGAAAAAAATAGGCAGCCAGCGAGGCGACCAAATCTTAATCTACTTATTAAACAGCAAAAGAAAATAAGTTAGAGAATCTTGATACAATCTCGCCTTTAAAATCAGTAAACGATCAATCAACTTCTTTTATTCTTATCAACATCTTAATTAGCGACTTGCTGCATTCATTTTCTGCACAAGCAATAAAAAGCGGCTTTTATTCAAGTACATGATCTTCAATGATTGGGAAAAACGGCAAGAGGAGACGCGTGTAAAAACTAGTGGGAATTGAATGGAGACTGCTTGCGGTTGTGTTCTTACTTATGTAACCAAAGGCATGACTATAACCAGTTAGGTATAGCCGTGTCTCTTAATTGGTAAGGCCAATTTTTTCTTTTTTTTTATAATAAGAGCATTCAGGATGACCTCATTCCACTTGATGGTAAGCGGTCGTAAGCTCCCAATGTTAGGTCGACAGGCACAATAGAACAGACCTGTAAGGGATGTAAGGGAGCGACCCATCATCTTTTCGCTTCAAGCCAACCTCACCTGCTCCTGGTGCATCCTGCCGAATAACAAACGAGGCTCTGGCAACCAACTGGTGGCGGTATAACCATCACGATTCAAGGCGTAGCTAAACTCCACAGGCCGATGACGGGCAGCAGCGTCACCGGAGCGAGAAGCTACGCCCTGCGATCGCCAACCCGCCTGCCCAGCGTGGCAATTATGGGTATATCTTCCAGATGTTTGCCACAAGTAACGAACAACTGGAGAGGCCTATGTCCAGCAGTGGACTGTAATAGGCTGATGATGATAATGATGATCGCGCCTGTCGCCCCCACCCTGAAGGTCCACTGAGATGCCGTTTCACGCCCCGCCTAAAGAGCCCAGAATTGTAAGAGGCAGGAAACACATGAGCTGAAAGGGCATTCCTTGACTTAATGACACGGGGCAGGAACGAGGAACTAAACCTCTTGGTGCGCGCCACTATCGTCTGTCACAATTGTATTAAAAAAAGTAAAACTTTTTTTATTAAAAGTAAAACTTTTTTTATAGTACACAGCATAGTGGCCTCGGTCTTCTTATGGAAAGTGAAATAGAAGCCTAAGTGGCCGCCACCAGCCAGTATACTAGCGAGAAAGAACCAGCAAGGAATTCGTATAAAATACATGACCTGATCGGGAATAGAACAAGAATTTTCAGTTTCTGCGTGTTCTCTTATATTGAGAAGAGAAGTATATTGATACATAGTATATAAAACAAAGTTGCTTTAAAACTACGCAACGGATTTTGATGCGGTTTGTTTTAATAGATATAGTGAATCAAGAGGAAGGTTAATATGCCTAATATAGTATAAAAATGCTGTTTTTTTATCTTAAATACCCGAAGAGACGCATAGGCGGGTCGCTAGTATAATATAATATCGCTAGTAGGTATAATGAAAACCGTGGCAACGCGTCACCGTCCCTCTTCGCTCTTCGATTCTACTTTAAACGCACCTGATGATGATACTCTTAGTCGATAAAGGCACCTAACCTGTACCTAAAACAAAACCCTCCTTCTAGCACAGTAGGGTAAAAATACACTGAACATCTCCTAACCCGCTCCGCAACGAAATTCACTTTGCGTGTATACTGTACTAGGTGGCGCTAGTACCATAAATTAAAGTAACCACGCACTCCGATTTGCGTGGAAAGTCCTAATTTTCACGTCCGGTGTTTCTATTCACCTTTTTAGGGCGGGGATGTTCCCATTTTTCACAGAACTCAGGCGATCATAGTAGGTTTCGTAGTTTCTTATTGTGGCGGAAATTTTGATTTCCATTATTATTGTCTTTTTGGTGTTAATACTCAGTTTTACTTGCATTTTGTAACTAAATAAATTAAGTTGACAAACTATGGGATAAGGCAAAAATGTACCATAGGTTATTTTATTATTAACCTTAGAGTAAAATTTACTGTTATATCACAGTTCTTTAACTTTAAAAGCCGTTAAAAAATCCGTCGTTATGAAACAGTGTGAGAAGAGAGTAACCGCCTTATTGTAGTTATTATATTACATATTGTGTTCTATTGATATCTCAAACCAAGGTCCTGTTAAGCTTTTGAACTCCAAATAAAATGTAGGAAGCAATTGATGCATGTCGCTTTGAAGAACGTAATTCTTTTGTTTGAACAGGTCGACTGCAACATAAATTAATGAAAATCTCCAAATTCTGTAAGTTTAAAATCAACATCCCTATTATTCCTCTCCGTCCCGAAAATCAGCACATTAATTTGGCAACACTAAGTACAGTACAATGGCGGAGGGTGTGCAAGGGCGCCGGGCGAGAGGGCGCCGGGGTCGCCCCGGTCGGCGGGGCACTGCCCAAGGGCGAAAATTCGCGCTGCATCTAACTGTGCCTATTTTATTGTAAGCCGGCTTTTTAAGTTGCGCTCTGTTCTGTTTTGATGTTGCCAGTGGAGGGTTAAGCGGTAAGATTTGAATGTCGGCTTTAATTAGATTGTAGACGTTAACCTTAAAAAGGCTTATGACATAGTTGCAGTTGTAAATTACTTTTTCTGATAGAAATGGCATCCATCCATACATTGGACGCATTTAACTTGCCCAATGACTTAGTTGACAGTGACCGCGCCTTCTGAACCAAGGGACGTTGGTTCGATTCTCACCTGGGAGAAACATTCGTGTTACGAACGTTAGTGATTATTCCGTGTCTGGGTAATTCAATTTTGTTTAAGTTAAATAAAAAAGTGCGCAAGTGCGTTGTGTTACTTACTTTTAGGTCGGAGGATGTTGTCTGACATTTTAATTTATTTTTTTACTATTTATTTTTGTGTTTTAGGGAAAGTGTTTCGATAGTTAGTCGAATTGTTAAGTAGGGGAGACCGGGTACAAAAGTAACGGCGGGTCGAAAGTAACAAAATGCTCTCTAGATTGTTCCAATGGGCGGAAAGGTCGCTTTGCCGCCTTCAGGTGATAGTCCAGTGTCCTGACTGACTTTTGTACCCGGTCTCCCCTACATATTTGAAACTTAAAATCCTTCATGAATTTAGCGCGTACAGATTTATGTGAGAAACTGATTAATTCTTAATCGTAATTAATCTTAATTCGCATTTACAACGATGCAACTGCTTTCATTCAAGCTTTCATTCAAAATAAGTATGTTCAGAAACAGAAGGGATTATCGAGTAGGTAGGTATATATTCATAAGTTATTTTCATTCAAATTAATTTTATCTATCTATCAATTAAAAGTATTAACAGATAGATAAAACTAACAGTTATTCTCATGCAATTTCAATGCGCTAAAAGCGATTAATCCTTTAAAGTATTCATTGAATCAGCAATTTCATGTTCATAAGTTAAAATTTACCTGCCCGCGCGTTGCATATTGTACACATAATACTCGTATTTTATACTTACAAATTAATGGTTTAATGAACAGTTGTCTGTCTGTTTGACCACCAATTACTTCACTATGTACTTATGTGGACTACCTACCATTAATATTTAAATTATATCACACTAAACTGTGGAATGCTTTGTTTGCCAGCGGTGTTTCCGGAACGATACGACCTTCAAATCTTCAAGAAAAGAGCGTACCTACCTCTTTCTTAAAGGCCGGCAGCGCAGCTGTAACTCCTGATGTTGCAGATGTACCTACATGGGCGGCGGTTATCACTTACCATCAGGTGAACCGTCTGCTCGTCTGCCCCCTATTTCATAAAAAAAAACACTGTATAATATAATATTTGTAGAAAACAAAAACATGTTTTAGTTATTATCTTCATAAATAGGTACAGGTAATAATTGACTACTATAAATAAATAAATACGCCAGACAATGAGGCGTTATGAATCCTGCGATCCAGCATGTGATTGGTAAGTTGCTATGTAAATGTCAGTGCCATGTTTGACATGGACTAACTAATTTATTCACAGTTGGACCTGCTGCTTATGTGGTGGTGGAAATCTTTTCACACCATCCACCTGATCTCAAACAATGTTTGAAGTCCCTTGTACTATGATTACCACAAGATGACTGGGGGTGTCACCCAAACCCCCAATGACTCCACATTTATAAAAGTTATTTTTGCTAAATTTACCCGACCTATAAATAATTCGAACCCGGAGTCTTTAGATCGTCCGCATTCTGGGCCCTAACCGTTGAGCCAACAAGATCAGCACGGTAATGGCTTCCCTACGCCTGATGGAAAACGAAAGCTGTAACAACGGGCATACAAGCGACCAGTCACTTGCCGCCCCATGTAGTGAGACGTTTCTTCATGCAACATTTAAAGGATCGCATATCACAGGAAGGAGGAATTCATGTACCGCAATGAGTTCCAAATTCAGATGACGCGGCAAAGATTACATTAATTACCCTCTAACTGGACGAGCGGTAAATACGTAGGTATACCTACCAGATATAGTATTATCATGTAGGTAGGAAGATAGCTATTTATTTCTGAAGTTTTATGATTAACCTAGACATAGTAGGCACCTACATAATATTTGTTTTATTTTAAGATCTTTTGAAAAGCAGGTAGGCCCGACGTTTGTTATGTATTTTGAGGAGTCCTGTGTTATTTTCTTTTATAAGTTGACGTTTAATTTTTTTATAGTCGTAGTAAGTTAATTGCATTTGAGTCTAGCCCTTTACTTTTAAACCCGACAGAATTGCTTTGAACTTGGCATTGAAGGAAACTCGCGAACTTTAGACGCCTTTGAATATAGCCAGCTTTCAACGAGAGATTCAGCTGTAAAAAAGATTTGAATGTAAAGTCAAATCATTGTTTTTTTTAGATATTATTAACAATCAAATTTTTAAAATTGTATTTTTTGTGAAAAGTTTTCCGTACCTATTGCCAACAAACAGCAAGTTTATCAAGGGTAGTAGAAACGAAAGAAACTACCTTTTCTTTTACAATCACCTTACACCTAGTGGTGCGTTCAAGTTTTACAAAGATGCACACGTATCGATCAACTGCAATTAGATTGCGCTTTCTCATTAAAACGAGGGCTATAAAATACACACCAACAGACGTTTTCAAATCATTCACAATAGTGAGGGAATGGAGTCAAGCTTTTAGCGTAAAATTTCTGTGACCCACACTCTTTCGTTTTTTTACAAAATTGTTATACATCTTGAAAATTACGAATACTATATGTCTCTTTTTAGACTTGAAAAAAATATAGGTTTGAGTTAGAATTTCAGAAGCCTACAATTCTGACAGAAAGCTATATTTTTCTTTTGCTATTGTGGTTAAATGCAAAAATGGACCAAAATGCAATCGTATTTTTATGACATACCTCGCGTTATTTCATCAACTGGCCAATAAATGGAAATCCCGAGACAGAATTTTCGCAGTGTTTGCCGTTGGAAAACAAATTCCTCTGGTTCGGTGCAGCCATGGTCGCAGTAAACAGGTTTATAAGCCTCGTATTTGCCAACTCTTTGACGTCCGCCGGGCTGTTTGTTCACCACGTACTTTGTGGTCAAAAGTCTGCTCATGATCATGTACATTTTTGGTTGGCAAATAGATACTTAGTTACGAATTCATAGACTCTTGGACGGTAAAGCTCCAGTTAGATTTGGTTTATTGCAAGTCGCGCTTTGATCTGTCTATTTACTTTTGGACTGGAAACTTTCTTTTGATTTGCGTATAATATAATCTTTGACTGCCTCATTTGTCAACAGAGTAGTACTGTTGTTCAAGGGACGGCTGATGACCAAACTAAGTGAGGTTAGAAACAGAAATGAAGTACAAGAGAAGTATTCTCCTCAGACGAGGATCTTTTCCTCTTCGTAGATACGAGTCACTGGTAAGCAGCAGGACTGACGTAATGACGTCACCGCATTAGACAGAGAATTAAAAGCTCTACCAATTCAACCTACACACAATCTCTAACTCGATGAAATCATACTTGTGAAAAGTCATGTTGCAATTTTTATAATACAAAATAGGTAGATAAAAATGCATTAATGATTATGGGTATTATATTCTCCAGATGTTTTCCCTAAGTGGCGAGCAATGTAGAGGTACATTTTATGCTTTTCTACTTAAAGTTACACAATAGGAAATCTATGTTTTCGCGGCCCAATTAGACCTTATTGGTTTAAATGATTAACAGTCATAAGGCTACTCTAATATTACAAAGTACACAGACTAGCATAATATACGCCCAACAGCAGCTATGACTGTGGAACTCAGATTAAAAATCTTCTAAGCTGTGGAATATCCAATGAGTCACTGGTAAGCAGCAGGACTGACGCAATGACGTCACCGCATCAGACAGAGGATCTCAAGCTCTACCAAGCTGTAGGAACCTACACAAACTTCGTATCTCTGACTCTATGAAATCATAGTTGTGAAGTATCATGTTGTAAATTTTATGATAAAAAATATATAAAAATACACGAAACACTTTCACCACTTGGTCTCAAAGTAAGGCTTACCTCTATATACTTAAAGCACCATGATTATCATGACTTGGTGCGTCTCCCATGGTCCCTAGACCCAAGTAGATTTAGATAAGTTTGTTAGCTAAAACCCGAACGAGAAATCGAACTTAACTAATCTTTAGACTTCCCGCACTCTAGAGAAAATGTTCTTAAAATAAAAATAATAGTTAAAATATTATATTCAAAGGTTGAGCTAATTGAGTATGATATGAGTAGGTAATCCACTTTTGAATTTATGTCTGCCATGTGTAGGTTTATAAGTTACATACATACCTAAACAAGAGCATATACAACACTTTGCCTAATTATATGTGTTTTATGCATGTCACCGGAAAATAGCAAGAATCGTAAGTTGATCAATTTCCTAGGTAGTTGATTAACTTCCGGAAAATAATAAACGGCAGTTGAAATGTATTATTTAACGTATGTATTTTAGTAAATTGATCATTTTACGGTGTCTTGCCGTAAAATCATCCGACGAAGGTGAGGTGAACGTTGATTGGTTCAATGGCTCACGTGGCGTTATCCCGGCAACCAATCAGGAAACAGTGTATTAAGTTACGGGTAATAGTGCACCGTTAAATAGTACACTGAGCAACGATTGGCCCATTTGAGGACGATTTTACTTGTGTTAAAATCGTAAATTATTAAATGACAGGCTACCGTAAATTGATCAACTAACTGAAATCCATTGCGTTAAATAATACATTTTAACTACCGTTTGTTATATTCCGAAAGTTAATCAACTACCTAGGAAGTTGATCAACTTACGATTCTTGCTATTTTCCGGTGACATGCATACCTCAACAATCGATCAGATTGTGATTAAACTTCGGTAAGTTATTTTAAATACACCAGTAAATCTTGTTTACAAAAACTCAGAAGAAAGTCCGTGTCGGAATAAGCTCATGTTACCGATGTACTGATCCAATGAAGAAATGCAAAGCGTCTGGTGCGAGTTTTCTTGGAGCCATGATTATAACTTCGGGAGCGGCCCAATCAAAGAGGTCCAGAGCTGAATAATGAATTAGTGCTTATTTCCCCGGGGTCCGTGCGCTTTGTCCCAGTTTACTTTAATCCTTTCCAAAGGCACCGGGTGCGTTAGTGTCCAATGTTCAGGACGCTTTAAGATAGATAGATACTCTTTATTGCACAATAAAGTTGACTTAAAAATAGACGAAGTTCATCCGTTGTACAATTTAAGCGGTCTTATAGCTATAAGCCATCTCTTCCAGACCACCTTTGGGTAATGAATAGCCAGATAGAAATGGTGAGGTTAAGATGATTATTATGCTGATAAATATTTATTTAACCAGTGCGTCGCAGGTAGATGTAATAACCTATGGTGCCAAGACGTGATTACTGGCGGTGAAGCTGGTTCACAAGCTTAAAGTTAGTCAGGGTGCTTGATATCTGCAAGGGATGAAATCCCTAACAAAGCCAAAGAAGAAACGTAACCGATATAGCTGCTTAATTGAATAGGCAAGCTGAAGTAGCAATGGGCTGGCCACATCTGCCGCGGTACTGATGTTTGATGGAATAGGGAAGTTCTGCAGCGGCTAGATGAGGCGACAGGGCGACTGGCATTACCTAGATGAGCAGCATACAGCTGCTAATCTAGCAGATTGGCGCGGGAGAGGCGTAGGTATGTCCGACAAGGGATTGCCGCAGGATACTAATGGTATCTTCTTTATTCCTACCAGCTGAAGTCTTCCAGAAAACCGAGCTTTTTTCCTCAGCCTAATGATTCCTGGGGTGGTTGGCTGGCCATAAGAACCCTGTACCTAACACCAAGATAGCACGTGGTTCAGAATTTTCTTCCTTTGTTGTAGGACTATTGTTACCACTGTATTGAAAAGGTAAATTTATATTATTTTAGGTTGCCTAAAAACAAAAGATTTCAATTTTTGATGGGGTCGAGAGTGCTAGCAAATGAGTTGTGAGTTGTTTCGTCTTAAATCACAATGCATTAAGATCATACTTTAGTTGACGAGTTCTCTATTAGGTATGGAATTAAATAACTTAAGTAAAAATTTAAAAACCTCTCAGTTCAATTTGATGTGTCAACTATGGACACTTTCAATCAAGACTTTAACAAAGAAAACGAAAAATACCAAACTAAGCAATCCCTTAAGTCGATATACGCTGTGTTATCTTACACACATTACTTAGATATACTTAACACCTTTATATTAGGTTAGCTAAAACAAGTATTTCTTGAAATGCTAAACGAAGTCAAGTTACGAAAACCGTTTCAGCGTCCGTTTTATTTGGCCAGTCTTAAAGTTCGCGAAACTAGAGATATAAAGGGGAAAAACATTCAAACTCGTTTAAGTTTTGACACACGTACCCTCGCCTGAATGGCCACTCCAAGACGCGTATGATACGGTTCACCTCAATTCGCTGAAACAGGGGAAAGATTCCACGTAAACGCAACATTTACTGGAAAACTGATTTATGTACGCGGTGGCTGGTCGCCGAGATAGAATATGTAGGTACAGCGTTCACAGAAACACTCATTTGTTTGAATTAAAAATATAATATGGGGATAGCACAGCCACTAATTATTATTCATCTTAAAGTACGGTTTTCCCTTATCATAAATATGTACATACATTGATAAATTTGGTGATTTCTCTTAGAACTAGTAGTTTCTTTATGTCTAGTTCCAAGCTAATTTAGAAAATCCTACTTGTTTATTTCCTAAATGTAATAAAACAAAAGCGTAGGCATAGTTTGCTTCTAGATTTGAACTTTAAACTTTCCTATCTACCTCTATAGGTACATCATATTATATCAACAGCTTAAAGTTTGTTTTAAATAGATCTAAACTTTCCGAAAAACCGTTGGTAACTTTGTACATTTGTGGACTAGCTTACATAGTTGTTCTGAATTTCATAACACGTCCTTGAGCTTAGGTACTCTGTGATCGGGTCAAAAAATAAATAATATATCTAATAAAATAATAAATAACCCAAGACATGCCACGCTGGGCCACACAGCGTCACCTACTCACCTAGCCCCAGGGAGGGTTGGTGAACGCAGTAGATTATCTTTGTAACCTGTTAGGTCAGCGCTGCTGCCCGTTTCCCGATATTCCCTTAGTCCTCTTCTACGACACCTTCGGGATGAGGTGGAGTGGTCCTATTCTACATCCGGGAACCGCACGGCATGCCACATGCGACAAACCATACATTCATCAACTATTCCATCTTCATACGAGCTCCGTTGATGTTCACCACTGCGCCTTCTGCGCATTCGCCGGAGGTGGCCAGCGCAACTATCGTGGCGCAACCGTTGTACCCAACGAGTTACATAAAAATACCGAGTCGCTCCGCGTACCGGTTGCTCCACACTGCTCCGAACAGCGCCGGTTTTTATTTATAAAGTCTTTCCTTTCCAATCAGGAGGTTTAATCCCATGTTTGTTACTGACGTTTCGGGGACATCTTTATCGTCCTCGGCTAGTTAAGTGCTAACCTTTATTAAGGACTTTTGTAATGGAGCCTCGTGTGTTGCGTGTGTCATAGGTAATCGGAGTAGACAGTCCTAAACTTTGATGTTAGACTTGGGAGTAGACAGTGGCGTAACTACAGGCGTAAGGGGCCCCCGGTCAGAGGAGAATCCAAACTCCCAACATTTATTATTACACATTTAGTGAAAATCTGATGAATTTGCCACGGGCATCGAATGGTATAGTTACGCCACTGGGAGTAGACCTACTGAAGTGGATAAAAATATCCTTTGTCAGTAGGAGAAAAGACTTATCCACAGATTGTAATCTGTGGACTTATCTAATGCTGGGTTATAATTAGCTAAAAATACCAGATTGGCTTGGGATTTTAGTTTTTTCCATAGTTTATGTAGGTGAGGCAGAATTACTTTACTACATACTTTAATTGTATGTAGCTATCCTATTGAACCAGACTTGTTTTGCATTTCAGAAGCACTAGGAAGCATCGCTACGCAATCTATATCTTAGGTCTAGGCCTTCTGCTCCTCCAACAGTCCGGTGATGATAACAAGGCTGCCTTGGCATCATAGACATTATTGATAGCTAGCGGATGAGGATGTGGACTGTATCTAATGGAGAATGAGGGAAACACGTAGAAATAGGAAAATAACCAAATGTATTGCAAAAGTAAGAGCAACAATCAGACAGCAAAGGTGACAACAGATCAATATGACAATTTGAGGAAAAAAGAATAAAATATATATAAAAACATAGACTTTATAAAAAAGGCTGCATCACAGCCAGTCGCCAACAATATAGAAAAAACAAAAAGTTAGAATACGTAGGTTTAGGTACTACCTACCTAATAATGACATTCTTTTGACATTTTAAAAACTCGACTGTTGCACAAACATGGCCATAATCCGAGTTAGACCAGTATCGAATATTAGTAAGTACTATTACCAAACTGACGGAAGATAAAACCATGTAAACAACATTCTAGGAGCATTACAGTCATAGCACAAGGAACTACAGCGAAACTTGTAATTACAAGTTACAACGCTACTGCGCAAATCAGCGGACAAGTGAATTGCTTGCAGTAGGTGAGCTGACAATGTTATTTGCCTACCCGCATAGCGCATGATAAGCGCGGACCGGAGTGTAGAAGCAAAACAGCTTGTTCCGAGAAGTCCTCATTATCTGTCGGCGTATAGATCGTAAACAGTGGACGCGGGCGCAGCGAACGGCGAGCGGTACCGGTGACACATCGCCAGTGATTCACAGCGGTTGGACTGCGCGCGCGCAAGAATCCCTGACGTCAGCCGGCGTCCGGCCGCTACCATTCAAATCGTACGAAATTTACCTGCAGGGCTATATTCATTGCTTCCAATTCGAAAAGTTCCTCAACGTTCCTTTAAAGTTTCCTAATCCGAGGAAATGGACATTGTCCTAGAGAATATCAGAAAACGGGCAACAGTGTTTACCGGGTATGAATAGAAACTACTGCGGTCACCAACCCGCCTGCCAAGCACTGCCGTTTGCTTTCCTCACCGCTAATTCAAATTATCATTAGGGGCAGCGAGAACGACAGACTATCCCTGACGCACTTTTTTGCAATTATATGCAGTAACGCACACGACGCGCAATAATCTGTCGCGGATATTTCACAGACTCAACGCACACGACGCACATCTTCGAATATTCTGTCGGCAGACCTAGGCGTTCTTTTTAAATGTCTCAGACGCAGACTCTATCGCACAAAAAGTGTGCCGTCTGCGCTGCACCTTAATTATGGCTAATAAATGTAATTTGTCCGTCCATTTAGCTTATTCAAAAATAAAAGACACTTATTTTTCCCTTTTTCATTCAAATAAACAATAAGTAGCAAAGATACAAGGCATCAGAAGTTAGGAGTGGGAGTCTTTGACGTCACTCGCTCCCGTAAAAATGCCTCACCGAGTGCAATAAAGAGTCTCTATCTAAATGTAGGTAGGTGATCTCAAAGTAGGTACTTAAGTTAACACTTGTTTTAAGGAAATCGGAATTAAACAGAATATAAAAAGGATGTGGACGTGGTCTCTGCCTACCCCTCTGGGAGAAAGGCGTGACGGTATGTATGTATGTATAAAAAGGATGTGTATGAAGTTCATCATAATAAAATTAATATTTGCGACAAGACAAGGTAACTACAACTTGCTTTATGAACCGAACCTGCGCCAATGACTAGAGTTTCACTCAGTATTCCCTAGCAAGTCATGCGTGTCCGCTACGAATTGAAAAGGTAGCGGTGTCGGAATAGGGCCCCGACAGCGGTCGCCGGTTAACGCCTGTTGCGCTCCGTCCGCGGCCGCCTCTACCTTTGTGTTGCCCGTAACCTCCACTCGCCTCCGTGGGCACCGGCCGCGGCACACTGCGCGCGCCGCCAGTGAAGCGGCGGTCTACACGAGTCGTGTCACGTAGGTATTGGCGATAAGAAGCAATGTTATTATCATTATAATATCACGAAAATACGCAGTAGACATTAATTTACAATTCCTATAATGTAAAAATGCAGCAATTAAAGAAAACAAGTCTATAAATAATTGAAACCAAATATGTATGGGTACCTTATGTGTGCGACTGCAGAACTGTCACTCAGCATGTTATTGCGTCCACTGCGAATCACGAGTGTAGATGTTGTTCACGTCTTTTCGTTCGCGCTTCGCGCTGTTCCCTGATCACTATAGCCCGCGACGAAAGGTTTGCGGCGCGCGAACGTAAGCGCATCCACACTCGCAGTTTTCCGCAGTAGCGTACAATACATCGTAGGAAGCAACAGCAAAAATCACGTCACCGTCCATCATAGTCGCGAACAAGATTGTAAATCTTTGCGAGTGTGGTGGGACACCGTTCCCGCGTGGATCACGAGGCGTTAATAACGACGCGGAGTGACTGTAATACGCGAAGTCACACGCGTAAAACCTTTGCGAATTCTATTTCTGCCAACATGAATGTAATGCAAAAGTGATTAGATTTGCTTTCGTGGACCTAAAAATAACATAAAAATAATATAAATCAATCATGCTTGCATCCCATTCAACTAGCTCTCACAGAATCGTGTGATCTAAGAATTCTATCCATGAACTCTGACTTGGCTCAAAGACGCCTCGCTGTCAATGGGACCGACTGTGGCAGCAGAGTTGCCACAGTGCTGCCCGGAGCCCGCCTCGCTGCCTGTGACCTTCTATTTGCTTTTGGGCACCGATACCGCTGAGCGTGAATATTGTTTCACGTGCTCCAGTGAAAGGGGGAAACTAATACCTTTATCTGAAATTCTTCATTCGTAACTGTAGTTCCCAGTCCTGACTACATGTACTATTGTACATCCCTATCCCAATGCTGCAGCATCCGTCTGTATAAGTATAATCTCATCTTCAGCCTGTTGCAGTCCACTGCTGGACATAGGCCTCTCCAGTTGTTTGTCACTAGGGCAAACATCTGGGGGATATTTCCATAATTGATAAAATCGCCACGCTCAGAAAACTGAGTGGATAATGACTTATGGACCTTCAAAAAGCGAGCCTATAGATTTTCTCAAGGACTTGCTGCATGTTTGACGCGTGGCTCCATCTTGCAATAATAAATAAGTACAATAAATAGGTACAATAAATCGATATCAGACAACTTCACATAATATTGCTCCCTCCTTACTACTGGTTATCAGAACAACAAAGCCGGTACCTAGGTGGTGCTATTTGGTACATACATAAGTAGTGCATACGTAGAAAAAGAAAAACACCCAGAGTTTGTTTATAAATCTGGAATCTCTTGAACATCAAGCTGTAATCCTCACTAACCTATAGATCTAAAATGCGACTATTTTTTTACTTGTGCGACTATTTTCCTATTATATGGCGGCCTAAATTCGTTTTCGTCGAGATTTCAAAGATGAGGAATTACAGCTTGAAGCACACCAGAATTCACACTAACCACCAGGTCTGAAACGAAAAGTTTTTTGAGATCATCTGATCATGACGCAGAAACTCATACAAGATCATGACTGTGGACGGCTCCCTGAACACCAAGCCCTGGAGCAGTTTAAAAAAAGAGTTCGTTTGACCTAACTTGGGAATCGAATCTTTCGGATCGTCCTCTTAATGCCGAAAAATTTAAATGAAAGTAAGAATGTTTCCAAATCCGAATAAATTGATTTCCCGATTGTGATAGGCATACGCCTAATAATGCCTGGCTGTATAGCTAGGTACTAGAGGCTATAAAATATGAAGTTTCGTGTATTGTCCTTGTCTCCAAGGGCGGGATTGTGATTTCGGAACCGTGTGATTGACTTCATAATGTTTTTTTTTAATATTGTAGAGCCTCTCCCAAAGAAAGATATAAACCCCTCCCCTACTGAAGTTTAATCTGCAACCAGCCCTGTGGACTACCTTTAACAGAAAAAATGTATGACAAGTTGTTCCAATTATATTATGTCCTAGTTCATTTTCTTGACTGCAATGTTAATGTAACTAGCCTACAGTGTGATGCTGACTGTATAATAAAAAACCAATAAAAAATTCTACATCCATTATATTTCAACGTCATTAGTGGTGACAATTAAAATTAATATATTTCAATTGCATTCGACATGTTCTTGTTCATTTTTTTACAATAAAGTGTATGAACTTAAAATGTTGTATGATTTTCTTAATCGTTACGTATTCCACACCCTCTATCCCGTATCGGAATTTCAGTTTCAAGTCCATGCACAAATTGGTTGCTTCCTAGAAATTCCGATAGGAGATAATGAATGCGTTGACAATGTTGAAATAGTAAAAATCAGTCTAAACGAAGAAGATTATGCCTTCATTTGATGTTGGTCGCACACTGTCCATTCCCTTCGAGTCCTTAAAGCTAAGTTAAACGGGGAAATATGTTTAGGCCCTACAATATAAAAGTTCAAAAAATAGTACCTAGAATTTACATAAATATGAAAAAAATCAAGCGTCGTGAATTGATTCGTACGAGATTCAATATACAATTTGACTAGTAAGAAAGTAAATCAGCAGTCTTTATTGGCACGAACGTTCCGTCCTTTTGTTCAGCCTACTTGTAGTAAATGCAGTTTATACAAAACATGTTAAGTTAAACAGAATAATTTAAAGCATCAATAATATCTCGATTGACTACACAAAACATTACTAGGAAGGACGTCACAATTAAAAATTCCAAAAATTTGGCCGCATCACATAAATACTCGAAACATTATTGACCCTTTTATTACCCTGTTTGTATTTATTCCAAGTCTTACACGTTTTTATTCAATAACGATATGAAACAGAAAATATTAACCCTAAATAATACAGGAATTTGTGATCATTCATTAATATTACACTTATTGAAAGTCAAGCAAAGCTTATTGGCTTTTTACAAATATACATACATAGCATACAATACAGTCGGCGTTAATACTTAAAATTCAGTCGAAATGCGATAAATTTGTTACCACTTCTATAAACTAAAAGTCCAACAGATGTACGCAGTTTCTGCACTCATCCCAACTAATACTCCATAGTAGCACAGCCCATAGTTCATTCCCTAACTTCACTACAGTCTTATCATAGCAATATCACAATACACCAGCGCGGACCAACATCAACCGAGAGGCACAAGTAGTTTGGCAGTGGGTGAAAATTTAAGGAAATCGATTAATATATATACGATAATTAAGAATCACAATACAGTTAATACTTACGAATAAAACTTACCTTAGGTCAAATACGAAAAACGGTGACGGGGTGCGCACCGCCGCCCGCGCCTGACCCCGCCCAATAGCGCTAGCGTTACGCGATACAAAGTACCGAGTTGGCTTCTAAGACATTATGAAAAAAGAGTTTTTAATCAATGAAAATACATTAAAAAAAGAAAACAAAAATAAACATAGAAATTCTGAAAACCAACTCAGCTCGGAATCAAATTTAGCAAAGTTACATAGATGTTGCAGCGAGCGGAGTCACGCGCGCATCCAGATACAAGTATAAAGCACCAAACGTGGCCTCGTTTTAACGAAACAAACTAAGTAAAGTAGCCCATACTGTGCACACACCACTGTCAATGCTTATAGGAATGTCTATTATAATGATGCGACCTTATTCTACGCGACCTAACATTCCGTATTACTTACACCATAATTTAAAACTACAATAATAAGGTTACCATCTCATACGACTAGTCTAGTAGACATCACAAAAATGATCTTGTCATATCTTAATGGCTTAATATTTTCTGTTACCCTGCATCAGATTTCATTATGAGGACTTATGATTATGATATAATTGTTGATGCATGTCGGCGGTTTACAAACTTGATCAATATTCGGCGTACTTATTTGTGCGAGGTGACTAAATAGCTTAGAACCGTCATAAAATTATTTATTAAGTAATATAGTTAAGTACCCCTATCAAAGTCATTCAGTAAGATATAAATCAGACGAAAGCTTACCCGATAGCAGCTTACAGAGAAATCTTAGTAATACATAGTGTTTAATACATGTTTCGTAGAAAGGAGAAAATACCTTTGTATATGCAATTCGATCCACATTCGCAATTTGTCCCACTCTCTGCTCCAGTACCGGGACTAGAGCATGAAGTGAGGAACTGCAAACGTGGGGCGGACTGCGCGTAACCCACCCGAATACACTAAGGCAAGTTGTATGAGATGGCACCTCAATGTCCAGTGGCGTGCGACGACGCACGGGCGGCGCACTCGCGTCACCAGCGGTATACAGTGAAACTTCACATACACGTATAACTAAGAGTGATGACAATAGCGTGGAAGCAACCTCAGTCTTGTCAACTTCTGATGTGAACCAACAACGCTGCTGCGCTCTGCTGTTTTCGACCGTCGCTTACTGAAACGAGAAAAAAAAATATATTAATTATGATAATATTTGCATCGATGAAATGATCAAAGCAATAGTATCTATACTATTGGATCTAATACTTTTGATATTATCAATACTATTTTTATATCATTAATAATGTTGCCCTGTATCGTACAGAAAACTTCATACACATACTTATAAAAGGGTAATTTTATTGTCTACAAGTACCATTGAGTTTTCCAGTCACAGAACTATCACCAGACACCCAATCACAAACCTCCCATATATGTAAGTTATATAAGTTTAAGCCCCAATATAATGTTCATGGTACTCATATCTCAGTTATCATTTATCTTTATAGGATCTGTATCTGAATATCGGATAAACATTTGATAGTTTGAAAAATCTTAAAACCAATTTGAGACTGTTCCTTACATAGTAAGTTGCTTATGGAAAAAACAGCCCTTTAAAACAAGAAAATAATTTTTCAAGTCTGTTTCTAGTCTAGTCTAAGTCTGTTATAAAGAATACATGAAAGGAAAGACACTTACTAAAATCATTATCTTATGCTTCCGTAGGTTGCTCTATTGGATCAGTGCGCGGCCCGTCCCCGGCGCCGGCGACGTCGGCGACCGTCTTCACCTTGATATCGGCCACTTCAGCCTCCACCTTGCTGTCGCCCTGGCCCGCCTCCTCCACCGCGTCGCCGTTGGAACCGTTCACTGCCTTCTTGCCGTTCTCCTCCACAGACAACCGAGAGTTCAACTCCTCGGCTTTGCTCGCATCGCCGTTCACATTCACCGTTTCCGCGTCACCGTTTGTCGCTTTGCCGTTCACTTGCGGCTCCTTCGCATCGCTAGCCTTCGTTTCCACGTCTTTAACTTCAGGAACTATATCGTTTTCTTTCTTTTCTACCGCCTCCTCTGTGGCTGGAGTAGAACTCTCCTCTTTGCTCTCCTCTGCGGGCGCCTCGTTTACTTCTTTGTCTACTGACTCCGCTACGTTATTTTCCTTCTCTTTACTATCTTGTACTACTGGTTCTGGGACTGCAGGCGTTTCTGTCTTAGCTTCTTCTGTTTTTGTTTCCTCTGGAGTAGCTTCGTCCATTTTTGTGTCCTCTGTTTTTGATTCCTCTACTTTAGTTTCATCTGTCTTGTTTTCTTCGGGTTTAACTTCTTTTTCTGCTGGCCTGCTTGCACCACTGCCATCTGTAACATTATTTTCCTCAACAACCTCAGCTGCTTTCTTGTCCGTAACGACTTCCATACCATTAGCCTCAGTGTCAACTTTCTCAGACTTCTCATCTACTGTATCTTCTTTTGGTTCGGTTATTTCTTGGACAGAGTTCAAATCGATATCTTCACATTGTTTCATTTCTAATTCAAGTTCGGTATCTAATATCCTATCCACAATATCGTTAGAGTCTACATTTTCAGTTTCCATGGTTTCTTCAGCAATAGGGTTTAGCAAAGGCTTTAGAGGGATATTGTCCAAATTAGTAACATCTTGTACTTTTGATAATATCTCATCGCACTCCTTTTCCAAAACCTCCCCTACATTTTGCAAATCTTCCATATCCTCTACCGCAGCGGGTTCTTCCACAACTGGTTCGAGATCTTCAATAATCTCACCAACGTCTGCTAGATCTTGCTTATCAGATACTTCTTCGATCTCTGTGATAACAGTAGGAGGAGTTTCTTCAGCGACTGGCGCACTTACATCACCATTCTTAATCTCCTCCGTTCCATTCGTTTTGCTCGATTCTTCGACCGTCTCTGTGTCCATCTTTTCAGTCTCTTTCTCTTCAGTCTTTTCCTTCTCTTCGGTAATAATAGGTTTGGCTTCTGATACCGGAACATTTTCTAATTCCTTTGCATCTGTTACTTCCTCGACAACAGGGCCATCCATGGGCACTTCGTCAACTTTATCTTCCTTTGCTGGTTCGGTAGCAGCAGCGGTTTCTTCAACCTCCATCTGTTCTGGCTTCTCCTCTTCAGTCTTTTTCTCTTCAGGCGTAGTTTCTTCAACTTTGTCTTTAACTTCTGGCTCTTTCGCTTCGGCTTCAGCAATAGAAGCTTTTACATCGTTCTCAATATCTGTCTTAGCCACCTTTGCGGGAACCTCATCCTGAAAATAATTTATTGATAAATTAAAAAGAGGTTTACCAATACAATGTATGTATGTGTATATTTTTATGTCACCGGAAAATAACACGAATCGTAAGTTGCCAAGTATTTGATTAACTTTCGCAATATAACAAACGGTAGTTGAAATTTATTATGTCTTTAACGTAATAGATTTTGAATGAAAGAGACCGTACGCGCTAAGCTATTGCTGATAACTAGCAGTGTACTGTGTGTATATAGACGACAGATATATTGTTTGTCGCTGGTAAAGTATCCTTCTAAGGAAACCTTATTTGTTAATATACCATTTTATTACAATACAATCTAGCAGCATAAATACCTACTTGCAAAGCAAAAGAACTACAAAGCTAGTTTTATGCTCATTCGCCAACCAAAAGTTCAAACGAAAATTATATACAATAAATATTTCTTTTTAAGCCATCCTTATTTACAATATTTTAAACGCAAGTCTGGTTTGGAAGAAAACTGTATTAATACAAAAACAACAAATTGAAATTTATTACAACATGAGATGTGAAGTAGAATAAGTCATATAAAACTCGGAAAACCACACTTGTATCACTATTCCTGCAAGTATGCCGCCGCCACAAAGACTTTAAAAAAAGTAATACTATAACAAACTTTCAATCAACTTGCCTAAAAAATTCTTTGAATTTGAAAATCAAAGTAGTGACTATTCTCGCAACTGGTCTCGCATTGTAGGAAAGGGGTCGGTCACTCATAGACTATGAAATCTATATTAATGCAATTTTATTATGTATTCTATAAACATTTACGGACGGTACGATTACAGGTAACGTAAAAGAATACAAATCACCGCCCCATTTCTTCCCGTGGGCGTCCTAAGAGAGGCTGTACACGGCCTGCTTCAAGCAGTTGAGACAGACTGCTTAAAGCCGTGACCGTATAGTCATTCGTACACACGACCGCTCGAGGAGTCGCGATCGCTTCTCGAAGCATCCTGTGTACGGCCGCTCTAAGAGTCTCAGCCAGTGGTAGGGTTTACCCGACCGGTCAGCGTCCACCGTACAGTCGGCGTAACACAGGTGAAGTGAGTTACGTTTCGGGATCAGTCGGTGTATAGTCAATAATCTTACAGGCCAGCATGGCAGTGGCAACAGACAAATGATGGATTTGGTTACTCGTTCCATTGCCGCAGTGACTTGGGCCTCTCGTTCGCTTTCCATCGGGCGACAAAAGGTAACTATGCTGTGCTAGGATATAAAAAATAAACCATCACCACTATTAAGCAAAAACCATAATTAAAATAAACTCATGCCATTGGCCATTACACAAATATTGGAAATGTAATCGTAATATAAGTATGCATATGAGAAAGGTAGGTACCAAGCAGTGTGACATGTATTTAGTTCAAACTGATAAATGTGTGTGTACAACAGTGTTCCTAAACACAACCTACATTGCACAGTTTACTGTGCCTATAATAAATGTCGAAAGGCGTAAAATGGAACATATGTGAAGAAAAGAGCAGATTACTTTGAAACATTTTTATTGAGAAAAACTAATCTATAAACATACAATCTTTAAGACTTGTGTGTGATGAATCTTCTGATAGTGAGAGTTGAATTATGGTAAGTTGTTGTTAAAAAAATTAATGTTTAATTAAACTTTACATAAAAATATTTAACAGTACATAAAATAATGTAGTGGTACATATTCCTAAGGTCAGCAGAGGTCGACCATAAGCTACCATTTTGAAGGCTTACATTACTATACAGATAATAATGACATGAATTGATTTGTGAGATCATTTTATCTTCCCTATTTACAACAAGTCTGAAACGAATTTGTAACTGGATGGAAACTATGCTTTTTATCATTAAGTTTATTAAACATTTTGAAAGTAACAAAGCATAAACTTTCCATATCGGAAATGTTTCCAAACTATTGAAAATTTTGTGCAAATCTGGCCATAACCAAAACCAAAGCTACTCAATGTAGTTTATAGGCGACCCCATACAATAAAAACAAAGTAACAATATTTACAATAACAATTACACCGCACAAGCCGAAAGCAAACAGAACCGCTACCGCGTACTCACCTGTACATGTAACAAACTACAGTGCATGCAAAGCGTGCTAGTTGGGTAATCATCGGGGCAGCACCTGTGTGGCGTCGTCGGGCTTGCGCTTGTTGGAGGCGGTGAGCTGGTCGAAGCTGTGCAGCACGGCGAAGGCGTCCGTGGCGTCGGCCGGCAGCGGCGCGTTGCCCTCGCGGCTCACCAGCGCCGTGTGGAGCCCTGACGCGCGAGCCGCTTCCGCCTCTGTGATGGAAAATAGGGATGTTTCCAGGGTCAAAATAATTACATTACTTCGATTTTAGTCCGCATTTTAGATTCTAAAAATAAATTGACACGTATTTTTCTTTTTTCGTATAAACCTAAAATAACAAAGATACACAAGGCATCAAAATTAAGGAGTCTTTGACGTCACTTCGTGCGACAAAACGTCACACGTTGTGACGTCACGCGTAACTTTCTTTTCTATCTTTGTATTTTTGGTCTAATTTTCTAATGAAAAATAAGTATCTTTTATTTTTTAACCGACTTCAAAAAAAAGGAGGTTCTCAGTTCGATTGTTTGTATGTATGTTTTTAATAATCTAGAAGATGGACTAATTACACTTTTTACGACAACAGCCTATTGCATTGGTCGAGCGAGGGATGGTGGACTGCTTTGTGTGCAACAGGAAACATCGGTTTATTTAATCGACACAATCATGTTGAAGGAACAAAAGAATCATAAGACTTGTAATCTTTCTAAAGCTGATCATCTATTTAGCTATCTATGTAGCAAATTGCGTTTGAAGGACTAATTAGTGAAAAAATGTCACTAATTTTGTGTTATTTTGCAACATGTTTTATTTAATGCACAAGTCCAACAATAAATTGGGACAATCTAGAGTCAAAGATTTGACCATAATTCAATCCCAAATTCTTAGTACCAATATCATTTCATTATTATCTTTTTCCGCCATTCAAAGAAGACTTTCCTTATCGAATTTCCACGAAGTTATCAGGTTAATGAGAAGACAGCGACCGTGTCGGCGCCGAGCCAGATTCGAAAGGCCCTTTTGTCAGGAAGACGCCAACCCAGTTACACCGTGCCGACTTGTTCCGGCCCGCTGCTTTAAGACAACATTCGTAGACTTGGTCATACCCGAGCTTGATGAAACTCTTTACTAGCGTGACATGAAGACGCATTAATAATGTACGGTACCTTACAATGTATAACGCTGAGGTAAGCAATCACACTTTCACATCAAAACAAAAGCATTTTTAGATTTCACTAAACCATGACTCTTAGGAAAAGATGAAATGAAGTGTATCTCTAAACTGAACATTAAGATGCATGACAGGGAAATAGACACCCTTACACAAGCTTATCCATTAACATTTATATGTATTGTGATAAGATTTTTTCCAAATTATTCAATTTCGCTTTTCTCTGCATGTGGCTGCATCTATCTACCAGGAATAGACTAACCAAAACCTTTATCAAAAATAGCGGCCCTACCTTTAACAATGTCTGTCAGGAATAGTATTTCTTCAGGCTTGCAGCCAATCTTCTCAACGATGCTAGCGTAGCTGGCAGCCTCCTGTTTAGCCCCTACGGCGGTGTCGAAGTGGCCGTCGATGAGGCGCAAAAGATCCCCGGCCAAAGATTGTCCGAACAGCAGCTTCTGGGCATCCACAGAGCCAGAAGAGTAGATGTACACCTTCTGACCCTCGACGGACCGCCATTGCTCAAGGGCAGGAGATACGTCGTCGTAGACGCTGCAAAGTAATGTAAATTGAGCTTAATCAACAGCGAATTGAAACAGAGTGGATTTTCGTCTTCTCTATTACTATAAATATAAGTAATTATTGCAAAAATCGCCAAATTGTAGGGCTGCGCGAAGCTAGGCTAACAAAAATTTACCAATGATATTGCTCATATTACACAATCATCTCCGCCCCGCTTCAATGGAACAATATCATTGGTCAATTTTAGTCAGCTTCGCGCCGCTTCTCGTAGCCCCGATTCTATGGAAACGCACCCTTATAATTCCTAGTCAGTAATTATAATTTCTGCTAAGTTTACGAAAAACTATAAAAAAAATACGTACTGTCCCTTAATGTCCCCGTTGTCGTAGCCCTGCTTCCAAATCAATCCCTGAAGGTGCTTCAGCGGGCCCACCTTACGGTCGAAGGACATCTGCCATTTCACATTGTTCACCAAGCCCTCAATCTGATCCTCCTTGGAAGCATCCTGAAATGGACCAAATTCACAGTTAATCTTGGCATAGACTGACTAACCGCAACCTTATCACTACATAGGGAATGATTGGTTAAGTATGTCTTAAGTCTTATGCCTAAGGCATTCACCAACAGCCGCTTAAGCTAAGATCAGATCAGCCTTTAATTGATATGATACCTATTATTACTAAAAGATTGTTTTTGTTTAACCAGATAGTTCTTTTATAATTGTGCACAAATGGGGTTTGTTTTTTTTTTATGCGAGAGGCGGCAGACGGCCAAGTGTGATGCCTGATGGTAAGCAGTCGACACACTCAGTCAACACCTTTATTCGAGTTTAAGGTCGCTGTCGGCCTTTTAATACGCTCGTTTCTTGAAGGTTCCTAAGTCGTAGCTGTTCGGAAAGACTGTCGCAGGAAGTTGATCCACAAAGCCGAGGCGCGAGGCAAGAAGTTCCTCATAAACCCCTATTACAGCCCAGTGCTAACCTATTGTTACTTAAGAACTGCTTCTGAACCGATATTCGTGCGGGCGTAGCCACAACACAGGAAAAAGCTTGTTATTAACAGACCTCGATATCTAAAAACGAGGTTCTTTGTACGTAAGTACTTTTTATAATCCAGAACACTAGTACCACTATAAAATACTTTTGCTGTCTGCACTCTGCAATACCTATGTATTTTGCAAAACATTTCAACTCCATTTACTGTCGTAAGTTTCCAAATCCTTCTGAACATACTGATGTATAGTAAGCGTTTTGCTTATTAGGTATTGTATGTAGGTATTGTATTATTCGCCATACCTTTATTAGTGATTTCTTTCATGAAGTTAGGTTAAGGTCCAATGCACTATCTACACGTTTCACCTAAATGAAAGCATAATACCCAATGTAAAAAGCCAACATTATTTGGAGACTTACTACGTCGATGTACCTCATAAAACAATTTGTTTTATTAGCATTGTAATTCAACGCTTTTTATCTGAACCTACAAGGGGACCTACCCCATGTTAGTCTATTCACATAATAATGAAGGCCGGGTGGTGCCGCATATGATTTAGCAGCAGATATACCTATGTGTACAAACAAATATATTGCCACAATTTATTCCTAATCTTTCTCCCCGCCCTAGTTCCATCAGATCCCCCTATTCAATTTTCGTTTTGAACTAAATAAATATCCAAAGAATGTAGTAGATATATTATTCATTGAACTATTTTGACAAATGTAAATTTGATGTTGTTCGGGACGCCGTTTAGCAGTGTATCCACATAAAAATGCACAACACAAAAAGGCTTTACATAATGCAGAAGGTCAGAAACACACAAAGCGTTGCTTTTCGGGCGTGCTGGCTGACCCACGCGTCACGGGGGACGTCGCTCGCCACGGCTGCGTGAGTAAAGGACACTGCACCGGAACGGACGCAGACCGTGGCGTTATCAATTTCTCGGAGCGATTTTCTTTGCACCTTCAGTAAGTATCAGCTTCGTTTGTCTTGTGCAGCCACCGAAGAACACACGAAGAGACGCCAAGAAGCAAAATGCAGCTAAAAACGCCAGTGTGGCCGAGACGTTACTGAATCTGGTCACCAAGTATATTATTCATATATTGGGTCTATTATTTGATTTATATTTCATTCTTCTTAGCGTGCGGCATTGTCTACCAATTAATCATTGGGCATCACAGAAAACTTGATAATAGTGATCGTAGTACAAGCTTCAAGGGGGCTATTAACAATCTCGCACTTTTTTTTAATTACGTTAGTTTTCGGGAATAGCGATATTTCGCATGAAAACCTTTAAGATAGCTTTAAACTTGTTGAAAACAATCCGTATAGTATGAACGTAACCGCCTCGTTTCAGAGAGAAAACATTCCGAAGTGTATTGCTAGACACAGCAGCATAATGGTAAAAGGTCTTATGAATTCCATAATCTTACCTCGGCAGGTATAGCGACGACGCCCTCGACGCTCTTCTCCTGGTCTTCCAGAGCGAGCTTCCTCAGGTCGTTGACGGCACCCTTGACATCTTCGGTTTCCCACTGGCTGTCCAGATACTGCTTCACATTCTCTTCGGCATA
The DNA here is from genome assembly GCA_031163375.1 of Conogethes punctiferalis. Taxonomy (NCBI): domain Eukaryota; kingdom Metazoa; phylum Arthropoda; class Insecta; order Lepidoptera; family Crambidae; genus Conogethes; species Conogethes punctiferalis. The sequence goes on from CM062093.1 coordinate 7,619,924, forward strand.
CGGAAACAGCTTGTCCTAAAAACGGCGCGGTATTATCAAATTGATCGGCATAAGTAAACAGAATAATTAATAGACGTACCAGACAATACAAACCAAAAAAAATAAGGCTTTTCATTGTGCGGAGAGTAACAGCCTATGACCTAAGTTTATTTAGAAAAATCTATTTTAGTTTTAACGGAAAATTATCGTATCTGGTCCTTCGAGTAGTATTCCATTATATGTCACAGAGATCGTATTAATAGTTCCCCTTTTTATAATTTTACGAATCATACAAAACAAGTGACCTTTGCTGTTATTTGATTGAATTACTGAAACGGTTATTATCCAGGCTGCTGTAAAATCGAACGAATGTGCCACAGACATCGCATTGAAAAATAGGAAACAAATTCTTCCACCTTATTTACCATAATTTCAAAAATGTAATCACAAATACAGCATAATGCTTCGTGCACGACAGTGAGGTAGACACCACTTGACCAGTGTCACCAAAACAAGTGACTTTTGTGGTTGTTTGATGGAATAGTTATCATTCAGGATGCTGTTAACCGGTGCGCCTTATAACAAAAAGAATAAAAAGCCTGACAGGATGGTAAGTTATTTTATTGAAACTTGTTCACGGTCGACAGTATTTTTATTCCGATGCGTTTGGACTTGCTTGCAGACTAGTTTTGAGCCTTATTACAAGTTCGAATGTAATATCATCAAGGTGGAGTTCCCATTCGTCCTAAGAATGTCTACCTGCGTACCTATCTAGACAGGCAATATCCACTTTAGCCCCATTCTTGGTGAAATCACGACTTTCTAGCTGGAATGCATACTTGCAGCCGGATTTCGTGCTATAAATAACTTCAAACAGATACACCACTGCCTATTTATCACTAACACTTTTCTTAACTGCGTCAGCGATAAAAATATTCTCAAAATGGCAAATAGTAAACCAGGTCGTAAATGCTTACTGATAATGTAAAACTGCAAATAAAACGAATCAAGGCATTATCGCATAACTAAGATTCCTTGGGAGAAATAGAGGAAAAATGTAGATTCTTATTAAAACTTGCAGGAAAGAAATGAGGCAGGAACCAGCTAGTAAGAGTCAGGGAGTGGTGGAAGTTTTTGTCAAAACAGGAAAACGGATTAACAGGTCTGGGTACAGGTAAAATATTAAGATATATCCTACCTCGATGAATTCTTATAATAATATTGAAAACGGAAATTCCTTGCTTCGCAAATACGGCTGTTTCGATTGTTTAACCGCCTTTATACTTAGCTGTAGTCGAACCTCTAGACAAACCTACAAATGATGAACTCTATTGTTGTTTAAGACAGGTACCGACTGGACTCAATGTTATGCCACTGTTACATATAGACCAGAGATTTCAAATGCCATCAAGCAATGCCTGCAAAATACGAACGCAAATTGATTGACACAGAGGTATCTACTCTATGTACCTAGAGCATTATTTAAAAACCTGATGCAGACTTTCTCGTTGCCCTACCCACTTCTATGTACCTATGTGGACTGAAATAAAACCATAATAATTTTTAACGATCCATCATAGCCATGAAATGTACCAAAAAATTTTGCATAACGTGAATTGGTGGTGAAACTGCATCGTCTACTCTGCAGGCGACGGGTGAACGAACGCGCGCCTCGGCTTGTCGAAACCGGCTAGCGAGCCTACCTAGCCGAACGAGAGGACCGATATAGGCACATAGCAGCCCCTAACATGTGATGCTCCAATTACACAAGTATTTACGCACGTTTGCCTTGGTCGAAGGATGCAGGTAAAGCTCATCGTTTACCTAGAAACCACGTTTAATGTTTTGTCGACATTCCCGCATGTGTGATTGATTTTCCTCTAAGATTTGCAAACATTGGCAATTGCAAATATTTACGCACATTTGCTTTGTGTACGAAGGATCCAGATTAAACGCACGATTACGCACGATTAATGAGATATTTTTCTACAAATATGAATTGATGTTCCTCCACTATTATCAAACGTTGGAAAGCTCTTGTACCTATAGATATTATTTTAGCCTTTAACATATTCGCTTTAATTACACAAATAGGTAGGTATTTACGCGCACTATTTCATCAGCATCATCAGCTCGTGTCAGTCCACACTACTCTATTTACCTACACACAAATAATAGGTACAACACCGATTTTCCTCAAAGATTTTTTAAAACATCGGCAAACTTCCCCATCGCTATTCTCTACCTATTTATTTACCCTTTATATTTTTTTTATTAAGCTGTAAATGTGAAAAATCAGTTCAGGTAAAACTTTATCTACATAAAACAGCAAAAAATTCATCATTGCTTCAACTTTTAATTCGAAGTAATACCTAGATGTATAATAGGATGTATTGATCTAAAATTTTGCTATCTTTGCAAGTTTTACCACTGAAGTAATATTTATAAAAATTCACATACCTACCTAGGCATAATTTACTGCCAAAACTGGAATACTGAGGAAAATTACTGTTCCTGTGGGTAGCACTCCACAGGCAAACTCTATAATCATTTATCAATACATATAAATATTTTCAATATGCAGTGATTCTCTTCTAGTTAGTAGGGTAATCCTACCAAGCCTTGTGTGCAAAACCAGTGCAAAAGTGTTACTAGTGAATCTATTTGCAGAAATAAACTATTTTATTTTGATTTGGGCTGCATGTCTCTGATAATGCTTTTGCCACACCCAAGCACTAATCATACCTACTTTTCTCATCAACTCTTACAGGTGTTACATTCAGTAAGCTAATAAAGGCCCTTGGCCCGTCAAGTGCTAAAAAAACTAATGTTATTTATTAGACTTACAAGCAATTTTCATACAGATAAACCAAATCTGATGTTTTTTACCTTGAACTCTTCAATATTGAAAAAGTACCTATAAACTTGACTGTCTACCTTTTGTATTAGTTGTTCTTTTTTGTATTCTTATACAAACATTACTATGTATTTATTTCCTACTTAAACCTCGAAATATTAATATAATGCAAAATGCATATCCAATTTCTAATTCAGATTTTTCCTGAAATTTAGTGTACAATGATCAAGAGTTTTTTCTTCTTTTCAAGTTCAAATCGAGTTCAAATCTAGTGATTAGTCAGTTGACTATGGTTGCATGAGTTTTGGTACATTTATAAATAAAAATATGTATTTAAAAGTATGTAAAGCCTCCGAACAGCCTTCACTAAACATAACATTACTATTACTATCTATTATTACAATACAAATATATGCCATTATGGAATGTAGGATACAATTCACACATAATGGGGATGTTTCCAGGGTCAAAATAATTACATTATATTTAGTCCGTATTTTAGATTATAAAAATATATTAGACACATATTTTTCCTTTTTTCGTTTAAACAAAAAATAACAAAGATACAATGCATCAAAATTTAGGGTTGGGGGTCTTTGACGTTACTTAGTGGCGAAAAAACACCCACTCTGTGACGTCACGCGTAATTTTAACGGGCTATATCTTTGTAATTTATGGTCTAATTTACAAATAAAAAAAAAAGATGTGTCTTTTATTTTCAAATAATCTAAAAGACTAATTACTTTTTTTGAGGAAACAGGCCTATTAGGAAGAGCCCAATTGAGACAAGTTGAGGGGGGCCATGAAGACCAAGCACAGCCCTTACAACAAGCACCTGTTCAATCTGGGTGTAACCAACAGTCCTGCATGCAGAGTGTGCATGGAGGCAGAAGAAACAACAACACTCAATGCAACCTTGGTAGGTATTTAGGAGATAGCATGGACTATAACTGGGCCAAGTGGCCTGGTCAAGATATTCAGTATGCCTAGGACTCCTTTGGCTGTTGGCTTTTCTGGAGGAACTTGTTGGCTGGCACAACTAAACAGGTAATTAAATGTCCCTTACACACAAAATAGGTGCAAGAGACATCAACATGCAGAAAAGATAATAAGTAAGTTAGGACATTTTAAGAATTAAAATTAAAAAAAATTAAACCGACTTCAAAAAAAAAACACAAACGACTAAAACTAAAAAGCGATAAATAACGTAAGTAATTCTATCCTTAATACATAATTATTTAAATATTAAAATTATCACTTATTTTTGAAGTCGGTGCCAGCTCTCGGTACCTAACGTAGACTGTTGTTGTATGACGCGCGCGGCCGGCAAATCCACACGACAATATACATTTATTTGTTTGGCTGGCACCGACTTCAAAAATAAGTGATAATTTTAATATTTAAATAATTATGTATTAAGGATAGAATTACTTACGTTATTTATCGCTTTTTAGTTTTAGTCGTTTGTGTTTTTTTTTTGAAGTCGGTTTAATTTTTTTTAAAAAAATAATTTTATTTCACTATTTTTAGTTGCGTTCATGTGCTGTGACCTTGAGTAAAGGCTAATTAATGTCCTTAAGAGTTTTACTTAGGAATGAAAAATTTTGCTTTAAGTCAAGTGAAGACTTTGCGATCTAGAATCAAGCATATCACTTACCAAATCACCTGCCCTATTAGCCCTGCATAAGTACATACTACTACCTAGTTTAATATCGACCAATGTCAGTACTGTCCCCTAACTCCTAACCGTTAAGGAGTTCTGTGGCTTCATCATCAGCACCAGATGTTGACGCCCGGAAGCATATAACTGAGTAAAATATGATTACGTAACAAAAACACCATATGAGCATACAATTTTCGGTTGTTGCCCTCAATTTCTCCAGGATCCCATCATCAGATCCTGACTTGGTGATAATGGGACCACCTCGGAAGTGTCCTCTGTCGAACGGTCGAAAAATTTTTGAAATCCATCCATAATTGACGGAAATATCGGTGAACATACATATAAAAAAAAAAAAAAAAAAAAAAAATATTATACATACAGACGAATTGAGAACCTCCTCCTTTTTTCGAAGTCGGTTAAACAAAATATAATCCTGAACTATGTATAAAATTATATTGGCTCATGAAAGAACATGAGACCACCTAGATAGTAGTTTAGTCTTGAATGGTTTAGGTTACCAGTATCTTACCCTTCAGACAATTATAATAACTACCCATTAATTTAACAGGAACTAAGAATCAAACATGTTACGGCTTACGGCATCCGTAATAATATAATATAATCATCATCATGAATGAATATAAGTTATTGATAGTGAAATCGTAAGTCGCACGCGGTCAATGCTTTTGATAATAATTATTATTCCCCAGACAGCACGAACGTCAATCATATTTCATCTCTATCGCGAGTGACGTCTTTCTAGCGAGTGTGACAGGGACGGCCTCTGGGAACTCGACGCCTATTCAGAGGACAGTTAACTGTTCCACATTTTTTTACAAGCCAGCTGCTTGAAACAGCTGTTCACGCCGGTGGAGGCGCCTAACGTGATAATAACGATCCGGAAACTACAGCAATGATCTTTTACACAAAAATTATCTCTGCCATTCTCTAGACAACCAATTTCTAAGTAGAAAAAGCTATATCTCCACACAATATACATCAGTATCATCGATCAAATTGAAAAAATACAAAAACATTTTCTCGCCACCTTTTGTAGAAACCGACGTGAAATATAAGAATTATTATCTTTTATAGTTGGAGGAAACACCCTTGTAGTTGAACACGTGTACGAAAAACCAGACAATGAAAGCGACATGAAAAGGGGTACCATTTTGATTTCGTCCTCCATATTGCGAATCTGAATTTGCGACCATTTTGCACAGACCTTGCGGCCTATGTTGGAGCTAAGGTGAAAAATACGACCAGGATGTAAAAGTTTAAAATCAATTATACATAAACAGAGAGCGAAACAAAACACCGGCCGGTCAATCATCAGACCTACCTTAACAAAGCTGATCGATGTTGTTGTTCCTTCGATGTCCAACAAAAGAATTTTACACTTCTTGACAATTTCGCCAATTTCTTTATTCTCGTTCGCCATTTCGACACGTTTTGTACTTCCTAACACGGAGTACCTATGAATTAAAATTTTATTTGACTAGAAAATCTTTCACGCTACGCTACCACCCCACACCACAGAAAAAAGCATCGATTGAGCGACACACGAAAACGACGAACACGACGATCTGTCGGAGTGAGGATGTGAGATAGTCGCGCAAGTTGAACGGTTACCCTAGAAGGTGTGAGAGAGATAGCTTAACTGAAACTAGGAGGAGGGAGAAGTACAAACGGAAGGATGCACAATCTGATCAGTGCTGTCAACCTAAAGAACATAAACATTTTACAAAAATTACCAGAAAAAAAATAAATTTATCCGTTTCATAGGGTAAAAATATATAAAATATAAAATTAGTATATAAATATTGTTTCATCAAATATTGTTTATGTTTTGTATAAATGAAATTATTTTAGAGCTCTCAGAGCTCTGGGTAATTTTAGCAAAAATCTGAAAATATTTGGCAATGTTTAAAGTTTCCCCTGAATGTTGGTAGTGCTGATATAAAATAAAGAAAAATACCGCGTGAATTTAAAAAACTGTGTGATTAAAATCTACATACATTAAAGGTGTCCTAGAAATAAAAATACAATAGAAGTATGTTTGTGAGTACCCACATACATAATTTTGACTGCGCCAGAACTTCACGCAATGATCCAAAATTATCTTTTCAAACTAAAGACAACTTTTTATCAGAGCATCTGTAACCGGACACAATTTCTCCGCAAAGTGTCTGTCTTGGTGTCTGTCTATTCCCGATAGGTATATATAGTCAAAAACTACACACTGTACGGACTCGTATCTATTGGCGGTTTTCACCAATAAAGTAGGTAATTCTTGAGGAATGTTATGTTTATGGCTGTATTTATCGAAAAAAATTGTCCCCCTGGGCACAGATGGGTCCTTTCAACGAGATTGCTGCCTAAACCCATATTTTAACAAAACAAAGCATGATGAGATTCTTCTTCTATAGATCTACAAACAATCAACGATGGCATTATGGAGATTTCCAGGTCGGCCACGGTAGTTCTTTACCCAGAGAAAGCTGCTCAGAAAGGGGATACAGGGAAGAGGGATATTTATCAGCCCAAATAGAGGTTTCACTAAGACCAGAGAGATCACCAGGGTTTGCGTCGTCGAAAGCCAGTGTAAATAATTTTTCAGAGTAAAAGCCTTTTCTTCAGAAAACAAGGTTCTAAATAAATATACAGATATTAAAGCAATTTAAGCTTTAATAGTTTTAAGAATTTATAATGATTCTAACGTAGTCGTACTATATCGTATTAAAATATGGTGTATACTAATTAACACTACGACATGTGTTTTATTAACTGAGCTGTGGTCCCGCCATTTTGACGTAAAAGTGGTGGCGCCACTTACTATCTACAAAATTTTGATAATTATTGAGTGTAAAATTTTTCTGTGAAAGTATGAATTAGGTAGTAGAAATTCTGTATTAAATCTTTTCAATATTATATTCGAAAAACCTGGCGTGGTACCGCCATCTTGATATTCACGAAATATCCGCAACAGATTTTTGCGCGTCGTGTGCGCGTTACTGCATATAATTGCATTACATACTAAAAAGTGCGTCCGGATAGTCTGTCGTCTGCGCTGCCCCTAAATGTAACTAGGTAAAACGTTTTGGTCTATTCTATAGAAATTTTTCTATATCATCATTATCAGCCCATCAGTCCTCTCCAGTTGTTCACCACTTTGAGCAAACACCTGGATGGAGGCTATAAAACCCGTAAACGCCAGTCGCCACTCTGGACAGGCGGGTTGGCAAGCGCAGGGCGTATCGCCTCACTCCGGTGACGCTGCTGCCTGTCATCGGCCTGTGGCATTTACTACACCACCAGTCGGTTGCCAGAGCTTCGTTTGTTATTTAGCAGGATAGACCATGGGCAGGTGAGACTGGCTTGAAGCAAAAAGATGGTATTCCTTCACATCCCTATTTATATCTATGTAAGTACATAATTCAATTATATGCGTGGATAAATACATACTTTATATACCTATATTCTAAGCATGCCGAAATAGGAAAGCTTAAGGGGCTGCGTAGACGACAGACTTTTTGTGCGATAGTCTGCGTCTGAGACATTTAAAAAGAGCATCTAGGTCCCTACAGCTCTGCCGACAGAATGATCGAAGATGTGTATATCTGAAGGGTTAATTTTAAATAAAAATACTTCAAATTTCATACGTAATTTAAAATTTTATTACTTACTAACTTATTCCATAAATAGTTCTGTAAAATCATTTTTAAAATCTCAAAGTTATGCAATACCTATAAATTTGATGGCAGATGGTAACGTGAGGGTTATGGGGTTATAGGAGATTTTGTTGAAAAAATAACAAAATGGCGGACTGGCGAAAGTGAGCCAAGGCTTCATACAAGCACCTTTCTGAAGCTACAAAAATGCATATTGTAAGTTTTTTCATCATACATTTTAAAAAAAATATTTTACTGAACTCGCCAACTTCTTCTTGTCAACAACTTATAATAAAAACGCTATGAAGGCAATATACAATTTGACGTAATTTTTATAATTATCTGCTAACTTTTCAAGAATTCCAATAAACTGCTTTTTGGCCGGTTTTGTTTCTCTTCAGTCTTCATTTTCTTCACGAGTCTAGGCGTTCCAATATTATTATCGGCTTTTCGTTTGGTCACCTGTAAAATATCAAATACGAGAGTTATTGAGGTACAATACATTTCTAATAAATATCAACCTGAAACGTAACTGTGGCGATGCGAAATCAACTAAACTAATTAATTTAAATATGAGGAAATATTATGAGAACATTCGAACACCATGCTTATTTAGCTAGGATGGCGTAGCTATGATGTCACCGGGATATGTCAAGATCTCATTCAAAAAAAAAACGCAAACGACCAAAACTAAAAAGCGATAAATAACGTAAGTAATTCTATCCTTAATACATAATCATTTAAATATTACAATTATCACTTATTTTTGAAGTCGGTGCCAACCTCTCGGTACCTAACGTAGACTGTTGTTGTATGACGCGCGCGGCCGGCATATCCACACGACAATATACCTAGATATGTTTTGGTCGTTTGCGTTTTTTTTGAAGTCGGTTTAATTTTTTTTTTAAAAATAATTTTATTTCTCTGTTTTTAGTCGCGTTAATTTGCTGTGACCTTGAATAAAGGCTAATTAATGTCCTTAAGAGTTTTACTTAGGAATGAAAAATTTTGCTTTAAGTCAAGTGAAGACTTTGCGATCTAGAATCAAGCATATCACTTACCAAATCACCTGCCCTATTAGCCCTGTATAAGTACATACTACTACCTAGTTTAATATCGACCAATGTCAGTACTGTCCCCTAACTCCTAACCGTTAAGGAGTTCTGTGGCTTCATCATCAGTATGTTGTCGCCCGGAAGCATATACCTGAGTAAAATATGATTACGTAACAAAAACACCATATCAGCATACAATTTTCGGTTGTTGCCCTCAATTTCTCCAGGATCCCATCATCAGATCCTTACTTGGTGATAATGGGACCACCTCGGAAGTGTCTTCTGTCGAACTGTCGAAAAATTTTTGAAATCCATCCATAATTGACGGAAATATCGCTGAACATACATAAAAAAAAAAAAATATTATACATAGAGACGAATTGAGAACCTCCTCCTTTTTTCGAAGTCGGTTAAAAAGGAAAGGAAAGTCTGTCTTATTATACGGAGATTTGACCGAAAGGTGTCTATACCAATAACCGAAAATATAATATAGATTAGTGTATTCCATATCATGAAAATATGATAACCAACATTATAACCGATTTTAATGAAACTTGACAGTCATATCTTGACTATCAGATTAACACATAGGATTATATTAGACGGATACACAAATCGCTCAAATTCACGCGGGCAAAGCCGCGGGCTGCATCTAGTTTCATAAATATTAGTACTTGGAGCGATCTACCGCGGGTTGTAAGCAACCTGTCATCTTTTCGCTCCAAGCCAACCTCACCTGCCCGTGGTGCCGAATAACAAACGAAGCACTGGCATCCGACTGGCGGAGGTATAATCATCACAGTTGAAGGCGTGATTAAATACCACAGGCCGATGACGAGCAGCAGCGTCACCGGACCGAGCGCGCCCTGCGTGGCGAGTATGGGTATATCCTCCAGATGTTTGCCCTAAGTGGCGAGCAACTGGAGAGGCCTTTGTCCAGCAGTGGACTGCAATAGGCCGATGATGATGATGGAGCGATCTGCCCGCTGACTTTGTAGTGTAGGCAGTATGTTTGATGCTACTGACCTTAGGCTCGGCGTCGTCGGGGGTGAGGGTGGCGAACACGAAGTTCCTCTTGCTGGAGGGCGCCAGGAGGCCCCTGGGCGCGTCGTCGTCGGCGGCCAGCGGCGTCGCCAGCGCGGCCAGCCGCGCCAGCGCTCCCTGGCCGCGCGTCAACAGTGATCCATGGTAATTTTGCTGTATTCGGACATCATTGTAATCAATAAATATACTTTATGTCCTTAACATGGCTTAAGGTCTGAAGACAGAACGTTTCTTTACTGTTATCTTAACTATATATATAATTATAATTATAATAGAGATTGTTTGTTTGAACGCGCTAATCTCAGGAACTACTGGTCCGAATTGAAAAATTCTTTTTGTGTTGAATAGACCATTTATCGAGGAAGGCTTTAGGCTATATAACATCACGCTGCAACTATTAGGAGCGAATAAATAATGGAAAATGTAAAAAAAAATATATTTTTTATAACTATTCCACGCGGACGAAGTCGCGAGCACAGCTAGTACCTTATAGAACTTGGCTCAGACAAACACATTTTAATTTTATTTATTTTAAATACCACTTTCTAGTGTTAATAAGTTACCTAAAAGCAATCATCATCAGTCTTGTAGTAAAGTAAAATAACGTCTTAGTAAAAAATACATAGTGCAAGAATGAGTGCACATTGAAGGAACAGTTTAATGTCATAATATGAAAGAACGACAGACCGCAACTACTAAAGAGGGGTCAGGCACAATATTTACGTGCAACGAGTTAGAAAGTTTAATTCGTTACAGTTAACAGTTTGAACTAAATCTTTACCTGGAACATAGTAAATGGTTTCTTGACTGGACTAGGTACGTCTTTCGTGGGCTTTTTCTCCGTGTTAGTAGCGGGCTTGGGCTGCTCAGTCTTACTCTGATTCACATCTTCTAATAGATTGGACATAGTTCGTGAACAGAGGTTCGCTTTGATGATAGTTGTTCGATTCACGCTGACATTTAATTCGTCTTCTTTTTCGCCGTTTTTCTGCAAAAAAAGGATATTAAGTGCTATAATAATATTAATATGCAGAAACTATATTTTAGAGCAGTTTTCCGAACAGCTACGACTTCGTAACCTTTAAGAAGAAAGAAGAAGAAGAAACGAGCATATTTATATTTAAAAGGCCGGCAGCAACCCCAGAAATCTATTAGAACAGAATAGAATAGAAAAACGTTTATTTGGTACTAACATTTACATACAAAAAATACTTAGGATTAGAGTTGCAGTTGGGCGGTATCGACTGCTTACCATCAGGCATCACATTTGCTCGTATGCCGCCTCTTGCATGAAAAAGATAACAGGCTAAAATTACCAAGAAGGTCCATTTTTTACCATAAACTTAAATTAATTTGATATTTAACCTTCCAGCACATCTTAGTACACCTATAATTTTGAGATCAAGGCATGAAGAGTAATCACTTGTCTATTCTGTTATTTACCATTTGCCTTAAGAACATTTCCCTCTCATGCCTCTGCTTCCGCCATTGCTCTTCGGATTCAAACTCTTCCTCTTGAGTATCGGCGAACTCCTCCGGTATAGTTCCCGTAACTTCCTCACCATCTGCAATTATCATAATTAAGATTAAAATAATTGAAGAAATTGTTGGGACAAAATTATGCTCTAGACAATATCCGTTTGATTTTCGGATTTAGACTAGAACCACACTATCTCAAACCGTGCTGTATCAAAGGCAACTAATGGGAATATCAGGAAACGGGCAGGAGAATTAACCTGAGTACAAATAAAACCTTCTGCGGTCGCCAACCCAACTGCTAAGCATGGTGGTGACCAAGGTAAATCCCCCCAAATGACAATTTTTTTTTTATAGTAGCTCGACATAGTGGCTTCCGGAAGCGAGAGAGTTGAAGCGAAGTAGTTTACGCCTGACGGAAAGCGAGAGAGAAGCCCCAAGTCGCTGTGACAACTGGCAAGTAACAGGTTAGTTACCTGCCACTGCCATGCCGGCCCAACCCTAACCCCCCACAAGCTGGAAAGCAATTGTCATTGGGTGAGGTTATGTAAATAATGTCAAGACGTAGTTTTTGTTCATGTTAAAGCCAAGACGATGCAAAAAGTTGAATATACCTAAAGATAAGGGATGTATGAGAGCGGCCTATCATCTTTTTGCTCCAAGCCGAATAATAAACGAGGCGCTGGCAACCGACTGGTGGCGGTATACCCATCACAATCCAAGACGTAGCTAAATACCACAGACTGATGATGGGCAGCAACCTCACCGGAGCGAGAAGCTACGCCCTGCGATACCCAACCCGCCTACCCAGGGCGGCGATTATGGGTATATTCTCTTGATGTTTGCCGTAAGTGGCTAACAACTGGAGAGGCCTATGTCCAGCAGTGGATTGCAATAGGCTGATGATGAACCTAAAGATAAAAGTGTACACACCAGCGTTACGCCAGCGGAACTTGCGTTGCCGGCCGCCGCCACCTAAGTCTCCGTCTTCGAACAATAGTTCTTGGATCAGCCTGACTTCACGCTTATCTTGGTCTAACACGTCTCGCCTGTAATATTCAAATAAGAATAAATTAACGCACACGATCTATACTATAGGTTTTCCATAGAGCATTTATAAGACAATGTATGTAGATTACTGGTTGCGACAGGTTCAACGCCATCTGTTGTTAGTCGACGGAACTTGTGATTATTTATATGGTGAAGCGATGTGAGGAGTCGTCGCTTCATGATATTATTGAACAGGATTTGACTGGCTTGATGGCTCATTAGGTAGTGACCTCTGCCTTCTGAGCCAAGGATCAATTCCCGCACAGTACAAACATTTATGTTCATGAACATGACTGTTTGTATTGGTCCAGACCAATTATACATAGTAAACACCCAGGTGTTTACTATGTATAATTTATTCCCAAAAACAAAGTATCTACGTAAGTTTATCAGTTGTCTTTTTTTTTTATAGTAGCTCGACATAATGGCTTCCCTACGCCTGATGGAAAGCGAAAGAGAAGCCCAAGTCTCTGTGACAACGGGCAAGTAACAGTTACTTGTCAGTTGCCACCGCCATGCCGGCCCAACCCTAACCCCCCACGAGCTCCGGAAACCCTACTCACCGGCAGAAACATGACCCAGAGGTCATTTGGCTGCGGTATTCTATAGGGTGGAGGTCCTTCCCCGGACGGGCGGCTCAATTCGAGCGAAGATTCGCTATGCCCTACCTCTCTACTACATAGTACCCATAGTACAAGTTTCGGCTTAGTTTAGGGCTAGAAGGCGATGTGTGGCTCAGTGTGTCTTAGATTATTTATTTGTTTAATAATAAAAACCTACATATGTATCTGTCCCAGTTCTCTTTGCAGCTGCCCCTGGTGGAACGTCTCGTCGTCGCCTTCCTCGCGCTCCATGCGGTCGAGGCCAGCTTCGTCCTCATCACCGGAGCCCACCCACTCGTCTTCAGATGTCAGCTCAGCCTCTTGCTCAAAGAATTCTGTAGCTTTCCGCTTTTTCTTCTTCACGTTTACCGGTTTAACTTCCACCTGTGAGATGTAAGGAAATAATAGAGTATGACTAAGTTTGATTTTGCATGTTATGTACTTCATTCAGGGTTCCCGGAAAGAATCAATATAAAACATGACCTATTTAAGACATTATAACTAAAATTTGTTGCAGAATGAGACAAAAATAAGCCTGTAGAGTTGATCAAGAAAATCATATCATATCAAAACTGTTAAATTCGATGATACACCATGATACCATCAGTTCAGCTGCATTATTTATAATACATTAGACTGCCTAAATTGTACTACAATATGTCTAATGCGTAAGTTGGTTGGAAAGTGCTGGATGCGAGAAGCCCAGGATCGAGTTAAGAGCGCGCATACAATTTTAAGCAACTCGAAACGCACGCGGGAGCCGATTCCGAAACACACATAGACATCATTTGTGTCTGTGTGGGTGAGCGGCGTGTCGGACGCTAACTCCGGCGGACGAACATATTTTGATACTTAACAATTTATTATTCATCTAAATTATTTGAACAATATTTTATTGCTAAATATTTCATTAGTGTAGTATAGGTGCGTACTTATTAAATTGATTTAAACACTTTAGAGTACATTATTCTTAAGTGTTTATTAATTAAGGTTTAAGAAAAATATAACAATATTTTTGTCTTTCTATCTTTATATGTACCAGGTACTTACCTATCCAAAGGTATTGTGTGAGTGATTGACATTATTAATGTTGCTTTATAAAAATCAATAATCCCTACTATGTTTTCCTTGCCTTCTGATCATGAGTCAAAGGTCGTGAGTTTGATTCCCATCCAGGACAAACATTCGTGTGCTGAACATTTGTGTTTGTTCTGTGTTTAGGTGTTTGTATTATTACTTAAGGAAAGAGCAGTCTCCGTGGTTGCCACGATATAACTCTAACCCGTTTTATATTTTTACCCGACTGCCAAAGAGGGAGGGTAATGTTATGGGAGTGTATGTAAGTATGTATGTATGTCTGTTCCTTTGTGACCTCCTGTAGCCTAAACGGCTTGATGGATTTTGATGTATGAGGTATCGTTAGATTTGTCTTGATTACGGGAGTGTCATAGGATACATTTTATCCTAAAAGTCCCACGGGATAAAGACATGCAGTGTGCAGTCGGGTATTTTGTTTTTTTAATAATTAATTTTAACTTGTAAAAATTACTTTGTTCATTTTCACTCGGCAGAAATGGATCTCACAAAGAGGCTGGTTGCCATCATTCAAAAAAGATTAGTTTGTAAACAATTTGTCAATTTGAATTAAGGTCCTAAGTCTCCTATGCACTGATCACAGAGATCATGTATACTTGTGCTGAAAGTTGTGCTTGTGTTTCGTAGCAGAAACCCCAGATGGCCTACAACAACTAAAATCTAGTTCCTATCCAGCTTGACCAATCCATCACTTATTCTCGGGATGAATATTCGTTGTGACCCGAATCCTAAGGGTTACATTGAAGGAGTCATTGACTATTGTAGTTGTATATATTCAAAAATTGTCTAATCAAATCAAATCAAATCAAATGAAATCCATACAATCAAGATCTACAAGTCAGTCATAAGACCTGTCGTACTGTATGGATCGGAGTGCTGGCCTATTAAGAAGACGGATGAAAGAAGAATGCATGTTGCAGAGATGAGAATGTTGAGATGGATGTGTGGAGTGACCAGAATGGATAAAATAAGGAATGAGTACATTAGGGGAAGTATGAAAGTGGCACCAGTGACTGAGAAGTTGAAAGGAAACCGTCTGTCTTGGTATGGGCACGTAATGAGGAGAGATGAAAGACATGTGACCAAGACCGTGATGAAGATGAATGTGAATGGGTGGAGAGGGCGAGGCCGCCCGAAGAAAAGATGGATGGACTGTGTGAATGATGACATGGCAGAGAAAGGAGTGAATGGGACGATGACGGGTGGTAGGGATGAATGGAAGAAGAAAACATATTGCGCCGACCCCAGATAATGGGAACAGGGCAGGCAAATGATGATGATGGAAATAAAACTCGCAAACCGCGACATATTCAAAACTGTATCATTATCTCCTATGTTGTACTTTTTACGGCATGAATGAAAAGAAACAACATTCTAGAGAGTCAATTTCCGAAAAATTTTGTCTCCTACCTTTTCCTGAATTAATTAATTACCTATTAATATTTCGAATTTAACATAATTCCAATGACGGCGACGAAGCAAATAAAAGAAATAACAGTACCTATTATGGCAAACTGCTGCACTAATGAGGGCGCCCATATCGCGTGTGAATTCGCCACCAGAGGTGCTAGTGTAGCGTGAGGTATCCGAAATGTCAAATTACATAGGTTCTGTGGGTTAAACGAGTTTATTTCGGAAAATTAAATAATTTTGTGCAATTTTGGCATAGCTGGCATTAATTTTCGAAAATATGAGACACGGCTCAGTGATTATCTGCGCTTGAAAAGCGGAGCCGAGAAAATGAGGTATAAAAATTAGCGGTCTGAAAGAAAAGCTACTTCACTGCTTTGTTTATTAACCGTTAACAAAGAGTTTTGCCTTTTGGAAACTTATGGCCTCCTTCTTATAACGAACAAACAGTCATCACATGCATAAAACAAACCTTAACAGCTATGCCCGAAGACCTCACTTTACAGTGGCGCCCTCTGGTGATTACAAAAACGGTAGCCCTCATTGGCAACGTTGCACCTTGCGACTTGCATACTGTAAGTTACATGCTCGCCCTGCTCGTCGCCATACCACCATTCAGCATACGTAGCCGGTAATTTTAACGTAATGTATGTAAATAAGTTACCGTAACATATCCGTATCTTGCCAGCCTTTTCGCTAAAATCACCCCTAGTAACCGTAATGGCCATACATTTCACAACTATCATATTGCATTTTGGTTTTACATTTTGAAACTATAAAATATAATTTTTACTTTTTTCTAATACTATCGATTGAAAGTAGTAATCTCATATCGTTATCCGCCTCTCACAGGCCACTGCTGGACATTGGCCTCTCCCATTGTTGACCACTTTGATCGATTTAATTTTAATCTTAGATACTTGTTATTATTGTGACACAAAGATTCACTTAGTCCACACTAAACAATTAAGCGACAATTTCAAAATTGGATTCGAAGATCGATTTATCTAAATCTAAATAGATCAATTTCGTGCATACTATCAAACATTTTATCATCCATCTTTACACATATAATTTTACTAATAATAACTCGACTATGGGATTTCTAGGACTTTCAGCTTCATTGTATGCCTTTATTTATAGTCGTGAACATGTGACGTAGATTCCTTAAATGCTCCCAACTCAAATGAATCTCATTATCAGTTTCTTCATGGAAGTAGATGGCGCGGAATAACAATAACAGCGCGTGCTGTCATTTTATGACATACTAGTTCTGAATAGTGCATAGGTACATCGCATAGATGGCGATGTACCTAGTTACACCGCGATGTCGTTGTTGTTTTCCATCTGTATATAAGATCACCGGCCCGTTGTATGGGCAGTTCTTAGGGGTGAGAGCCTTCCGCTCCCCCAACAGTTCGGTGATGATGACAAGGCCGTCCTGGCCATCATCGTAGTCATTTAGAAAAAAAAAAAAAAAAAAAAAAAAAAAAAAAATTATGGGCAGTTCAAAATTCAGTACGGAACAGTTCAAAAATTACCTCGGAAGAAAGATCATCAGTGAAAGTAGTAGTTCAACAAGTGCAATAAAAGTATCTTCAAGTAAAAAGTGTTTTAGTTCAGTTCAGTGTGAAAGTCATCGACCAGCCAGGACAGTACGCCAGTACTAAACAAGGTCCTTCAGAGCGGATTTGGAAGACCAATTTTTGAGGAGTGGTCTGTGACCACAACCCGGTAGTGGACCGCGGGGCTCCGCGGATAAGTGCAGCTCCAGCACTTCAGCACCAAGTGCTGCTGGAGACAGCCAAGGTGGACTGGGCTGTGACTATGGTGCTGGATGGCTCCAGTCCTTGAGGTGGAGTGGAACCAGATGGTGGTGACGTGCTTCCAACGTCACAGGAAACCTCGCTGGAGTAGCGCCGCGGCGGCGACGTCGACGTCACAAAGGGTGACGTAGTAGTTGACGTCACACTAGCAAGAGCACCAGGTTTGGTTTAGTGGTCAAGTGCGAAACGCGGTCAAGTGTGAGTCGTGGACAAGCGTGAGTTGTACATTTATTTGTATATATTTTCAAGCTACTTTGAACTTTAGTGCATCTGATTTATTTTTGAGTGAATTTGAAGTTTGGTTTAGAGATTATTGGACTCGGAATATTTTCTAATTATTTAACTTATAAATATTTGTAAATAGTTTAGTGTCATTAGTAAATACTAGGTCAATGTTAGGACATTTTTTTAAGTAAAGGATTGTTTTAGCAGTTTAGTTCATTGTACATAATTAATTTCGGTTTTAAAGATGGAAGGCATCTTTAATGTACAGAAGCAATTGTCAAAGTCTATAGAGAAAGGTTTGTTGAATTTTGAGAAAAGTCCAAAAGACAGTATTACATTAGAATATTTAGAAGCAAAATTAGAAAATTTGGAAAGAAATTGGCAATTGTTTCATAATAATAATATAAAATTGTATGAATCATATTTATTGGAGGACGTAGAAGAGAGCAAATATGTAAGTGAGGACATTTACGATAAAACCGAGGACAATTATATCATTTACAAGTCGATAATGAAATTAGAAATTAAAAAACTTTCAGTAGGGCAAAACCAAATCGTAAGGGAGTCAGTCACGAGTGAGCCCTCTAGTTCCTTCGTAAAGTTGCCTAAGATTGTCATTCCGATATTCTCGGGAAAATACTCTGAATGGCCTACTTTCAGAGATTTATTCATATCATTGGTTGACACAAACAAGTCTTTGGATAGTGTACAAAAATTACACTATCTGAAAGGGCATCTTACTGGAGAAGCCGAATTGTTATTAAGACACACGCCAACTACGGGAGATAATTATAGTCAGTGTTGGAACTTATTGGAAAAACGGTACAATAATAAACGGTACCTGTCAAACTGTATTTTAAAGAGATTATTAGGCCAAAAGCAACTAAATTTTGAATCGGCTTCCGGATTAAGGGGACTAATGGACAACACCTCTGAATGTTTAAGTGCATTAAATAAATTAAATATTGATGTGAGTTCATGGGATCTAATTGTTATACATATTGTCGCGGGTAGGTTAGATCCTGAGACTCGAAAATATTGGGAGTTGCACGTTTCGAGTACAGACTTAAGTGAGCTGCCAACTCTTAAACAGTTTCAAGAGTTCCTTGAAAATCGTTTTAGAGCTTTGGAATTCATAGATCCGAAAGAACCTCCTCATCATGTTAACGTTCCCCGCGAAAGGCCAGTTGTTTTATTTTCGAGAAGTAGCAACAATAACAGTATGAGCTGTGAGTACTGCTCTGACAGACACAAATTGTGTTTCTGTAAAAAGTTCATAAAGCTAAGTACTGACAAAAGGCGGGAATTTGTAAATAAGAACCATATTTGTTTTAATTGTTTAGGGGGGAATCATATCATCTACAACTGTAAAAAGTCAACCACATGTAAAATTTGTCGTAAACGTCATCATACACTCTTACACTCGGAGTTGGTGAAGAGTCATAGGAAAGAGGACAATGGTCGCACTAGTTCGTCGACTAGTGTTGCGCCAGTAGTATCATGCATGTTGACAAGAAATATTTCAAATTGCAGACCGATCGTAAACCCTAGAATATCAGTCATGCATGCAAGAGTACACGAGAAAGATTATTCGAAACCATTTAATGAATTTAGAGGTCAAACATTTAGTACAAAGAGCAGGACAAAGGAAGAACAAACACGTAAAGAAATATTTAACAGTACAACTAGTTACGAGTTACCAAGTTCACGTTTTAGTAAAATAGTATGCACCTCCAGGTGATAATGTCTATCCCGTGTTTGCTATTTAAGTTTAATTTTCTTACTTTGTTATTATGTTTTGTTTATTAATGTTATAGTGCACATATTATGTTAATTTTAAGTAAGTTTTTATTTGGTTTATATTTATGTTTTGTAAAGTTAGGTCATGGTGGGCGGTCGTGTACCTACATATTATTTTGTTCTTACCAAGGAAGTTCATTTAATTTTAAGTTCAGTACATTTATTTTGATTAAGGCCATTTTTTTCATAAATGTCCTTGGTGGGCGGAATGTTCACGACCATTTAGTACAATCCTCTTTTAGTAGATGGCGCGGAATAACAATAACAGCGCGTGCTGTCATTTTATGACATACTAGTTCTGAATAGTGCATAGGTACATCGCATAGATGGCGATGTACCTAGTTACACCGCGATGTCGTTGTTGTTTTCCATCTGTATATAAGATCACCGGCCCGTTGTATGGGCAGTTCAAAATTCAGTTCAAAACCAGTTCAAATAAACAGTGTAAATAAATAGTTCAACAGTGCAATAAAAGTATCTTCAAGAAGTAACAGTGTTTCAGTTCAGTTCAGTGTGAGCTATCATCGACCAGCTAGGACAGTACGCCAGTACTGAACAAAAACACTGTTGAAAAGTGTGAATTGAGCTTATTTTGAAAAATTATTTTGGGCAATTTAATAACACATTTTTGAAAGTTTTTTTGTCTAGTGCACTAATAGACCATATAAGCTATTATATAAACATATATTTTAAACATATGTATGTAATGCAATTGATATTAAGACTTTCGAAATTGACTCTGACTCGCATTTTTGCGAATCGGCTTACGGGAGATCTTTGATAAACAAAAATATACTAGTAAATGTTGTATTTTATCTAGCCTACGCACTGGTTGAAGACTTTATCTACATAAAAAACTATATTCCTTATTTTAAAAAAATCGTTTTCTATGATAATAGCTCGCCCGAAAATACCAGTTTCGCCGCAAATACGTCGAATTCTGTATGCGCGCTCTTAAGTAATAGACTACAGGCCCGTGTTAAAAAAATGATGGGTCATTTGAACCACCAGATGACCTATGTAGAACGATATAAGAGCATAAAATAATAAGATTCAGCATTATGCCGTCACTTGTAAGCTGTCCAACTCAGTGCAGGTGAGAATTCAAAAGTACAGGTAGAGTGAGTGTATTTTGGTCATATATTTTTGTACGGCATTCTTACTATCGATAGATCCATGAAAAATAATAGGACAACGCGTAGTGCCGTAAAAAAATGGTGCGCCAAAAAGTCGGATTTTTTTTTTGATTTTCCGACAATTTCCAGGGTGAATTTGGTCATTTAATTTTGTACGGCATCAGTTTCATGCTATTTCAGTACTGCTTCTAATACATTATTCCGCAACGCCGTACAAAAATCATGCGACAAGGGGAATAAACCGAGGGTTGCAACCCCCTCTCTTTCTGTGGTCCAAGGGGTGATTTGACACAACATCAAATTAATTTATTTCGAAAGTATTTTATGCATAGATAATATTTTTTCATATGCCGTACATTTTCGTTGGTTCAAAGGGGAAAAAAATGAAAAAGAAAAAATGAAAAAGAAAAAATCATATAACGAAAAGTACGGCATTTAGATAGTTTATTCGTACTAATTTTTATAGCCTTTTCGTGATTCTACGTTTCTAGTTAGAAACTATGTTAAATATGGGTTTGTATACTATCGATTTATACCAAAATATAAACATGTTGCCACTTATAATTCCAAAATACAACATATTATTGAGAAGTAGGTACTCGCACATTTTCGGTTGACGCAACTTAAACTGTTATAAAACTGTTTTAAATAAAATAAATAAAATAAATCAAAATAAAAAATAAAATAAATGTGTGTGTGTATTTAATGTTATTAAATATATCAAATTTTTCTTAAAAATAATTGTTTTATTTCTTCACATCATTACAATGAAACAAATCAATTATATATATGTATCAATAATGTTCGAAGTATATAGTAAACCAAAAAGTATACAAAACTGTTGATACTGTGATTGACAGTTTCAATTTTTGGATATAATATACACACCGTTTCACTTCAGTTAGACGTCATAGTGATTTAATCATA
Organism: Conogethes punctiferalis; assembly: GCA_031163375.1. Taxonomy (NCBI): domain Eukaryota; kingdom Metazoa; phylum Arthropoda; class Insecta; order Lepidoptera; family Crambidae; genus Conogethes; species Conogethes punctiferalis. The sequence goes on from CM062093.1 coordinate 7,641,740, forward strand.
TTATCAATTGTTCTCTTCAAAAATATGTTAATGCCGTACTGTATCAGATGGCCATAAAGTACCCTTTAGATAGTAGCGTCATTTTCATCAGCCTAAAAGATACGGTCTGCATTAAAATGTACGGCATCATTTTTTCCTAATTTATTTATGTTAATACTATTTAAAACATGGGATACAATGTAGAAAACTGCTATATTTCATTAATGTATGATATTTAAATTTCTTCAATAATTTGAAAAATTACAGTTTTTGTGTTTCTCTATAATTTTTTTCAGAACAGTTTCTTTTGAACGGCAATACTATATAACAATTGTATATTACAATATCATGTTAAAAAAAAAGTTCCCGTACAGGATCAAATGATATTACACCTTTATAAATCAAGAATACGATAAAATTAAGATAATTATTGATAAACATTCAAATGAACAATCATTTTTTGACGGCATTATTTTTAATAGTACTTTTAAGTGTCAGATAATGTTTTGGAACCAATGCCGTACTTTTTCAAATCACCCCTTGGACCACAGAAAGAGAGGGGGTTGCAACCCTCGGTTTATTCCCCTTGTCGCATGATTTTTGTACGGCGTTGCGGAATAATGTATTAGAAGCAGTACTGAAATAGCATGAAACTGATGCCGTACAAAATTAAATGACCAAATTCCATGGAAGTATCAAGTACTTCGTACAACAGGAAGGCGCTCTATCTATGCATATTGAAGCTAAAATAAAGAAAATGAAACCTTATGTTAAGGTCGTAAGAGTCTTGTTCAAAATAAGTCTTGTCAAAATAAGAACGTAACCAATGAGAGGGAAAATAGTGAACAAAACGTCCCTTTCTAGCAGCGACTAGATTGCTAGATAGAGTACGAAACACCGGACCTGGGCCCCTACCACCAAAAACGAAAACGATCGCTCGCTGAACGGATGGCGTACCTACCCTTGAGCCATGAATCCCTCTCATTTGCCCCCCCCCCCCCCCCCCGTGTTTGAATATACAAACTAAAATTTGTCAAAGTTGATTTTCGTTAATTTAATTCATATATTCAAACACGGAAAAGAATAATGGGAGGGATTGATTTTGCAAAAATACGCAATCCGTTCAACGAACGATCGCTCTCGAACCGGTGGTAGGGGCTCTGACAACTTCACATGACATCGCCGACTTTGACGTTGGTGGCGGGGATTTTTAATTTGTTATATTTTTCTTAATATATAATTAAAATGGGGAGAATTTGTGTCGTGGGGGCTTGTGAAAGCGAGTATTATCCGGATTGTAGTTTGTCTTTTCACAAGTAATACTTTTAAACATAATTTGTTAATGAAGAATTAGGGTGACCATGCATTATTATCCAATCATAAAGTCCGTTGTTTTTTTGTATCGGAAAGAGCGTAATCTGTGTATTTTATTATTGCACGTTCAACGCGTGTTATCATGTTTCGACGTAAAGGAACGTACTATATGTACGTTCCGTTATTTAAAAAAAGCTATAAACATAACTTACCACGCACGTTAATACAATCCAAATAAAGAAATCACTGTGAAAAGGTTGCACTTTAAAAGACCATTGGCAGTCATTGGCATATTACTGTATTGATATTATCTCGTATCGTTTTACTCGAGTAGCCTGTGGATCGACTATACCAAGAAATCGCTTAACGCCTTGCGTGTCCAGTATAATAACATTGTCAGGGTGCTGTTGGGGCTGCCGCGGTATTGTAGCGCGTCCGGTATGTTTGCCGAGGCACGCACTGATGACTTCTATGGCATCATGCGCAAGAAAGCGTCGTCATTGTTGGGCAGATTACGTGGCAGCTCTAACAGCATCATGAAGGTGATTGCTGAAAGGCTTGACTCCCCCTTTCTGCGACATTGGATTGGGTTGTTAATATAATGTTTTGTATTAACAACCTAATCCAATTAAGTTAATGTTATGTAGGATAGGTAAATGATATCAATGTACTAACATAGTTATTAAGACAATTGTACTAACATATTTGGATCTTGTTGTCTGATTAAATAAATATATTATTATGTAGTCTCCTTTTGGATATCACGGGAAGGTGTTACCCCTCCCGGTCCTTTGGAAGGCTTGCATGGGGGCACAGGCCCAACACGTAGAGGCCCCTTGAGACAATTTAATATGTGTATGTGAGATGGGATACACAGGCCGGGCATTACTTCTGAGTGCCCCAAGATGACGCACTCAATAGTAATACCCGGCGAGTGCAGCACTATTGCGTTAAGATGGGTAACTAAAACTGGGACTATTGAATGAGGTTCTTGTGGGCAGGATATCTGGGCTATGGGGTGAGATAACGGTCGCCTGCCATTTCAATATCTCACAAATTAAAATTTAGGCAGGTGGTGACTCGCCGGCCACTAGGTGGGCCCCCCAAATTAGCCACCAGACTGGGCGGCAAGGGGGCAACACTGGCGTGGCTGGCTAAGGGTGTAGAGAGGTGTACACCGGTTTCTGGATCGCGGTAATCCGGTCAGCCGTTCCCCGTTATTACGTAGATTGAGCACTTCCACCCTTTCAAGCATATAGCTCCTGCGCTCCACTCTGGACGGCCAACGAAGGCAAGCCAGAGGTGGGGGAAAGATGGTATGTTCCCCCGGGAGGTCTCGGGTCCGTGGTGTCGCCACACACCAACAGCTGGCCACAAGCTGCCCTGCGGAGACTGACTGCACTGCTGGGAGTTATTGCTCTTCATGGTGCGAAGCTCGGCAACTCCCAACAGCGGGCGATGGGGTCGTCACTTCCCTACGCTCATATTATTATTATTATCATGATGCTTAATACTTAATTTATAATTTACAGCCCCTAATGTTAGTTGTTTGTACTACCTCACGTTCACTTTGTATCAATTTCAGATTACACACGATACACGGAAAAACTATTTATAACATTATCAAATCAATCATTAAAAAACGTACACAAAAATAAAATTACCATGTATGTTGTTCAAGAATTTTATAGCAAACAGCATACATTGTTAGATCCACCACATCCTCCTCAATCTATATTTGAAGATCCTCATGATATTCAATTGGTAAAGGCATTAGCCAATTCATATTTAAATTTACGTTTAACACATAATGCCAAATTAAGATCAGTAAAACATATGAGGAATAAGCTGGGTTTACGGCAGAAACTTCACAAGACTGTCCTCTTTAGTAATATCTGATTTACACTTAAATTTGTCTAATTCATAACTATTTTTGTATGATTTCAGAAAGCTTTAGACTGTATGTAGTTAGTTAAAAATTATAAATGTGATGATAACATTGTAAACACTATGTTGAAAAGAGTAACTACACGAATTTCTTGCCGGTTTCTTATCGGTAGAATGCTGCTTTCCGAACCGGTGGTTTGTAGTTTTGACGATTTGTTAGTGTTTTTAACCGACTTCAAAAAAAGGACGACGACTGAGTTTTTTTTTTTTGTCAGTTTGTTACCACATATCTCAGAGAGTTGTGAATTCTTTTTTTGTTCGAAAGGGTGTACTTCCTAGTTGGTCCCATTGTCGCCATATTGAAGTCGGTTTCTTTGCAAAAAGAAGTGGTGTTATTTAAAAAACGATTATGAATAAAAAATATTTTGGCTTTCAATGTTGGCCTTTTTTTTTGTACGTATGTATTGTCATTGTCCTTAAATCATATTTTAATATAGTCACCCTATTCAGAGAGAGACAAAAGGGACATGCACTGTGCTTTCGTTCGGCTTCGATTTTCCGACAACAGCTTGTTCCTTATATATTACTTCTATGCCAAATTCACCCTGGAAATTGTCGGAAAATCAAAAAAAAAATCCGACTTTTTGGCGCACCATTTTTTTACGGCACTACGCGTTGTCCTATTATTTTTCATGGATCTATCGATAGTAAGAATGCCGTACAAAAATATATGACCAAAATACACTCACTCTACCTGTACTTTTGAATTCTCACCTGCACTGAGTTGGACAGCTTACAAGTGACGGCATAATGCTGAATCTTATAATTTTATGCTCTTATATCGTTCTACATAGGTCATCTGGTGGTTCAAATGACCCATCATTTTTTTAACACGGGCCTGTAGTCTATAACAAGTAAGATGTCTGTAATGCTTATTCCTCTAAATGTTCAGTTACGTTTCCATTGGTGAACTTACCTCATTTTCTTCAGAGTCATATTCAACCAATCTCTCATCTTCATTTTGATTGCCAACGTCATCTTCGTCTTCAGATAGATAATCTTCCTCCTGTTGATCATCATATTCTTCTTCATCTTCATCATCTAGAATTACAATAAATACACATGTAATGTACAAACAATTTCACTTCTCAGCAGACACCTTATTCAATAAATTATTGTAAATTACCCGAAATTAGAAGCGCCCGCTGTTCCAGCTTTTTCTTTTTAAACTTCTTCTTTTTCTTCTGTATACTAATTTCTGTATTCTCATTAGTTTCGTCATCGGATTCTATAACAAACCTTTTTTTAACATTAGGTTCATTCTCTTTATTGCCGTCAGAGAAGAACTTTAATGGCTTAGTAGCTACAAAATCTGGTTCATTTAGTTCATCAAGAACGGATTTCAATATATCTCCTTCTTGTTTTTGTTTATCATTTTCTTTATTATCAATATTTTGAGTAATATCTGGAATCTTATCAATAGGGGTTTCATTCTGAGTCGAGTCAACGCTAGCATACATATTGTCACTATTTTGAGACACAAATTCGTTATCATAAAACTTTCCAGTGCACATGTCTAGTAGTTCATTTCCAATACTCTGTGATTGCGACATTTGTGTTTGTGATGAAGGATGAGGAATTTCAATACAGTTTTGTGTCTGGAAACTGCCTGAGCACATGCCTACAACAGCATCTAAATTTTCCTGTAATAAGACATATTGGCATCAATACACTCACTATATTGGTCTAAGATCCCGCTATATAACAACCTTCACCAAGAGGTTTATATGAAGAAACTTACTTCATATTTAATTAAAAATGTCAATAAATATATAACATATAGGTTGCCTATCAAATTTTAGTCCATGGTATGATTTACTGGATGGGGGAAGAACGAGAAGAATAATAATCAATCAGTTATACTAAGTGAAGCAAGAGTAAGCAAACATATTGATAAATTTGATTATATTTAGTTCTTGCAAGAGTTATAGACATTTATATAGGAACCGGTACACACAAAACAGCTCTGTAATTCTTATGATTTCAAGTGGAGTTTGAATTGATAATAATACTTACGTCACTATAAGGCTGAGTTTCAGATATAACAGTCAGATTGTCCAGGTCTCCCGAGACGCCTTTCAACTTGTCAGCGTCATCATCAGGTATGACAGTCAAGTTATCGGGATCACAGATATCCTTTACGTTTTTAGTAGTGTTCAAAATGGAGAAAGATTGTGTGCCCATATCCTCTTCTTCTTTCGAATTATCTAAAGCTTTACCATTGACTTGGGAGTTAATATTTGTACTACCTTGACTTGTGAACACATCTGAGGATAATTGTTTTGGAATTTGAGCCAACTGTATAACATCATCTGAAAATAGAACTTTAGTTAGATTAAATATTTAATTATGTGCTTGAATTATTAAATACTAAAGCGTAGCTATTGTAAAAAGTATCATACCTTGTGAATCCATTATACCATAACTTTGGCTCTGTGATAATTTGTCTTTTAAATTAGTTTCAGAACCATTTGCATCATTCGTTTCTTTCTCATCTAACTTTATTTCATCTTCTTCATCAGAATCTTCAAACGCCTTTAATATTCTGCCCTTTTTCGGTTTAGTTTCGCTCTCGTCTTCTGATTCTGAAGAATCATTATCTTCACTGGTATCGGCTTCACTCAAATTATCATCACCTTGAACTCCATCATCGTCTATATTTTCATCATTGTCCTTATTCTGCTCCGTTTCATCAACATCCGACTCCTCTGCTTCATCAGCTACTAAAGGATTTTTCTTCTTTGGTTTATCTTCAATAAAAACATCATCTTCCAGTAAGTCCTCTTCCTCTTCACTTTCTGAACTAGATTCTTTGCCAGCTTCATTTTCTTCCAATTTGGCCTCAATTTTATCAATATCGTCTTCATTATCTGATACATCGCCTCTGACAGCATCAGACTCCTTTTGTTGTTGTTTCTCACTTTCGAGGCGCTTAGTCCATTCTAGAGATCTTTGTTCAGCTATTTGGTCTTCCAATTCTTGCTTTAATTTTAAATGTTGAGCTCCAGGTTTTTGCCTGGAAATAAAAAACATAATAACATACCTACATAGAATCAACATGAACAAACTTTTAAGCTCAACAATTTAATCAAGACATACCTTTTTTCTCTTTCTCTCTCCTTTTCTTCAGGAGTCTTCAATTTCGCGAAAAATGTAAACCTTTCTTTCAGTAATTCCACTCCAGTAAGTTTTTTAGGAGCAACTGGATCCGAGCCATCTAAATCAATGACCATACCTGGGGCACCAGTTAATTTTGGCTTCACATTTAATATAGGTATGTCTTTAATAAGCGCCGGTGAATCTATTGTGCAAATATTGACATTATCTGGAAGATACATAAGAAAAATATATAAAGTAATATTGCTGCATAATATTCTAAATTAGTTACGACTAATATTATCAGTAAGTGTACTTACCCTTAGGTATTTCTGCATTTTCAATCATATTATCTATATCATCAATATCAAAGTCATTCATATCCATATCATCATCAGGAAAGTCATCACTTTCAAGATTTTCAATAGATTTTCTTCTTACATTTTTATCACTGTGTATGTTGTTTGTTACATCTTCAGTAAGTATATCTTGCTGAGTTACACAATTAACTTCAATGTGGTCAGTTTTCTCTGAATCATAATGAAGAGATATTAATTGACTCTCCACCTCTGTGTCAAGAGTGTGCACTTGTTTATGTTCGATGTTGCCTTTTTTAACATTTTCCTCAATATTAGAAATATTATTGTGCACTTCCATAGCTTCATCTACATGTGCCTTATTGTTATCCTCACAATTGAGATCTTCAACATTACCTTTTGGAATATCTAGTACATTATTGTCTTCAACTGAATCATTATACACCAATTGCATTTCGGATGATACATCTCCAGATTTATCTTCTAACCCATCATCATTATTAATTGAAGTTTCAAGAGATATGGAATCTTTTTCAGTGCCATTTTCATTTGGATTAACCACTTTGGAATCCTGTTCATTGATATTAAACAAAATATCACTTGTTTCAGCAACTGACTTGTTACCAAGGTCCATATTATCTGGAACACTTTCAGTTATCTCTTTTTCAGCAATATCACTTGTATTATCGATTATTGTGGGCTCTAAGTCCTTTTTGTCTTCTTCTTCTTCAGATTCACTTTTACACAGTTCCATCATTTCCTTTTGCCTTTGTTGTAGTGATAAACTGGGAAATCAAGCAAAAAGTTAGTATATCATTTGATGTTAAGTATAATATGTACTCAAATGGAAGTCCTAATGCCCCTTCCTTATACAATAGTTAAACAGTGGGATTGGGTTATAAAAAGGATGTTGGGCGTCAGGAGGCTGCAATAAGAACTTACGCATATTGTTTTAATTGTTCCTCATTCATTTTCAGTGGTAGTGCTTTACCATCAGATGTAACAGCTGGTCTTCTCCTCTTCATGATGTCTTGAAGTGACAAGGCCTTAGGTCTGTGATAAGGTAAAGAAACTTCCCTTTCACGAAGCATGCGGTTTGATTCACTTCTTATCTTTTGCATATTTTCCATAGCTTCTTTAGCAGACATCTGAAAGTAACATGAATCTTGAATTTACTATCAATTAGCTTACCATTTCTGTAACTATTCAAGGCTAAATAACAAAAAACCAACTTTAATAGTCTATGAACATCAGCACATCTTCATTTTCATCAAGTAGTTCGCTATTAGAGAAAGGTCTTTCTCTGATGTTTCTAAAGTGAATGTAAATTAATTAATCAAAATGAAATATGAATTAAGACCTAAAATCCTAATTGTTAATACTATTGTGTCTTTAAATCCCGGTCTTACAAGGTTAAGAAAACATATAATATTATGAAAATTACTGGAAACTTTAGAAGAAGTCACTACTTTATCTAGACCTCTAACATGAGCATAACTTAAAACAATACTAAGACCATACCCTCTGTGGCTTAGGTGATATCATTTTAGTCCGCTTCTGGTCTTTTCTTGGCTTGCTCTGACTACTTTTCTTATTGTGACTGCTTTCCTCCTCAGACGTGTCAGGATCACAAATGGACATCTTGAGGGAAGCTGACCTCTCTTTTATTTTCTGAAATAAAGTCACACAAAATGATAATTAAGATTTTGACCACCCAGAAACTAGACTCAATAAAGCTATTGTTTGTCAATGTTACTTACACCATGGCACACAACATGCTAAAAATATAATAACTAATGTGGGTTCAGAACAGTCATTATTCATCATCATAATCATCAGCCTATTGCAGTGCACTGCTGGATATAGGCCTCTCCAGTTGTTCACCACTTAGGGCACACATTATGGTGGATATACCCATAATCGCCACTCGGGGCAGGCAAATACGTGATTTCAGGGTGTCGCTTCTCGCCGACCGCCACCAGTTGGTTGCCAGCACCTCGATTGTTATTAGGCAGGATGCACTATATGCTCCCTTACAACCCACCATATCCCGATGTTATCTAGCAGACATACCTGTTTGATCTCATCTATAGATGACTGTTCATTGTCAGAATCAGAGTCCTCATTTGCAGCGTTAGTCTCACATAGCTCATCTTCAATCAACTCTTTTGGTGTATCCATGTCTTTATCCCTTGCATGAAGTAATCCCTTAAACTTATCCTTCAGTCTATTTTTCTTGTTTTTCAGTCGCAGTTGCTGTTCTTCATTTTTAGTGGCCACCGGTGATTGCACACTATCAGAGTCTTCGTCAGCACTAACCGCTTTACGAATTCGTGATTTAGGTGTTCTAATTTTAGATATTCTTTTTATTTCTTCATCATTACTACTTCCATCTGAGTCCAATGGTTTACTGGCTTCATTAGTTTCGGTATCAGAATCTTCGCCACTGAAAGCAACTTTTCGGATTCGTGATTTACTAGTACTTTTTAACAAAACCACGTTGGAACCTTCACTGTCACTGTTTACAGGTTGTAAGACATCAGGATCACCACCTTTATCACTGGCCACATCACTTTCACTGTCTGAAAATCTCTTTAGTCGTTTTTTAGTTTTAAACACAGGACCAGTGGTTTCGTCGTCACTGGATTCAAATGTATTGACATAGTTAGATTTTGTTACAGATTCTTCATCGGTATGTATCATTTTTGATGATGAATCCATATTGGTAATTTCTGTATGTTGGACACGATCCTCGAGCATTACATTTTCTGTCATACTATGTTAAAATTATTGTGTGGTCATTTGATAAAACATAAATCTTTTCTTGTGGGTCAAGAGAATCACTCCATTACTGAATAGTATAAACCCACGTTTCGGAATAACACTTTTGCATCACTTCTAAGTCGTAAGTAGAAATTGTTGTACCCTATATTATAGTCCGACTAAAAGGGATTTAATAAATTTTATAAATAAGAATAATACGAAGGAAAGGAATCCCAAAAATCAACAACTGGTTAAAAAATTCTTCGCGCCAACATGCAGCTGACAATGTCAACTTGACATTATATTTTTTAAGAAAAGTTACACATCTAAACACAAGGATATCAATACATATAAAACATCCGCGCTTTGTTCTGTCCGATATCTCAGCTCTTAGAATAATATTCTAAGTCTCAGCTTCATAAAATCTCAATCCAGTAGTGTAGAATAAAACGTAAATCGCTACCAAATAGAAACCCGATGCGTTTCTGGGAATTTTGAAAATCGGCAATTTTATAAATTTTGACATGTTCGTACCGAACTCACGAGACTTAAAATTTGTATGCTTACTTATGTAAATAATATGAACAACATAGATTACAATAATTTATTGGCAAAAATGTTTACGCTGACTCAGTTGAATTTATAAGTTTTTATATTTTTACTTAATAATCTCCAACGCCTGATAAGTCGGGTCCGGTTCCAGATTCTTTAGTTTTAGGCATATCACAAATAACTGCTTCGGCAGTAGTTAACAGTGACGCTACTCCACTTGCATCAACTAAAGCTCGTCTAACAACTTTAGTAGGATCAATAATTCCTTTTTCGATCATGTTCACGTATTCATTATTTATCGCATCATAACCAAAGTTGTCAGCCATATCTTCTACTTTAGAAACAACCACGGCGCCGTCATACCCGGCATTGCTGGCAATAGTTAAGCATGGTGTCCGTAAAGCTTTTTTTACAATAGATATCCCAGTGGCTTGATCTTTATTAACGGCCTTTATTTTATCGAGAACTGGTATACAGCGCAGTAGAGCTGCTCCACCACCAGGGACAATTCCTTCCTCCACGGCCGCTCTCGTGGCGTTCAATGCGTCATTAACTCGGTCTTTCTTTTCATTGACTTCCACTTCGCTGCATCCGCCAATTAGTAAAACAGCTACACCAGATTGTAGTCGAGCTATACGTTCTAAAAGTCGCAACTTATCGTAATCTCCTGATGCTACTAATAAATCTTCCTTGATTTCTTCAATACGTTTTCTAATATCATCTTTGTTACCGTGACCTTTTAGTAAAAGAGTTGAATCTTTTGTAATCACAACTTCACCAACTCTTCCTAAGCTTTGCAATTGGCAATCTTCAAGTCTAATTAGATTTGGGTCATCTTCAAAGACACAGCCTCCCGTAGCTATAGCCATATCCATCAAAGAATTCTTTCTGAAGTCTCCGAAACCTGGAGCTTTCACTGCTACTACAGGAAGTCCGATTTTCAGTTTATTTACTATCAAAACTGACAAAGGTTCGCCATCGTAATCTTCAGCTATAATTACTAAAGGTTTCTTTTGCGAATTGGCAATTTCCAGAGCAGGGACTAATTGCTGCGCTGTGAAAATCTTCTTTTGAGAGAACAAAACTAGAGCATCATTATACTCCACTTTCGGGCCTTTTGAAGAATTGATAAAATATGGTGATACGTAACCTCGCTCGAATTTCATCCCTTCAATTACCTCCATTTCGTCGACTAAAGTTTTACCATCTTTTACAGTAATAACGCCATCTTTACCCACTTTGTTCATAGCTTTTGCAATCAACTTACCAATAGATCTATCACCATTTGCGGATATAGTTGCGACTTGCTCTATTTCCTCAGAAGTGCTAACGGGTTTAGAAATTTCTTTAAGTTTTTGTTTAACTGCTTCTACTGCAACCATGACGCCTTTCCTAATCTCAATGGGATTTGCCCCTTTAGAAATAGTTTCAAAACCTTCTTTTGCAATTGCCCTCGCTAAGATTGTAGCAGTAGTAGTTCCGTCTCCAGCTTCTTCATTAGTTTTATTTGCAACATTTTGAACTAGCTTTGCTCCGATGTTTTGGAACCTATCTTTTAACTCAATTCCTTTAGCTACAGTTACACCATCTTTAGTTATTTTAGGTGGACCAAAAGATTGTTCTAAAATAACGTTTCGTCCTTTAGGACCCATTGTTACAGCTACCGCATCAGCCAAAATATCAACTCCTTGTAACATGAGAGATCTAACATCAGGACCAAACCTTACTTCTTTTGCGTAGCTTCGTTTTGTAATGAATTGTGTTTTATAAAATCCATGTTTCACGATATTTTGGACTCGATACATATTTTTACCACAAATTCTTTGAATGAGAGGTCACTTTGATTTTTAAAATACTCGCAAATGAAAATATGTCAATCAATGCGCGAAGATGGCAAAAGTTCGAATTAAGAATTCATTACATGTTTTTAATCACTCCGCATAGTTAAAAATAGTTAGAGGATGAATATTTGGGTATTAATGGGTTGGCGAATAGGGCGCATTGTGATTATTTTAGTACCTTTAAAATCATCTATATAAACTTTACAAATAATCACATAAGATTATTTGTAAAGTTTATATGATTCAACTAGCCATTAAAAAATATTATGTAGGATTCATCATCATCATCAGCCCACATCAGTAGGATTAATGTTACTCAACTTTTCTGCTTACCTTCATAAAAAAAAATAATGTCAAACTGAAAGAAAGAGCAGAACGGTTAGTTTGAATTGCATTGCATGCAAGCTTTTTTTTATTCAGGCACCGAAGTGTACGACCGTGATAATCTCTAGATTATTTATAATGAGTACTTGCAACAGACAAAAACCAATAGTAGTTAATTTAAACATAGGTGACCAACTTACTTCAATATCGTGCGGGCATGTGGTCGTGGAGTTAATAAAGTTCATAGCGTATCAAAGACTTCAGATACCATACACTTACCAATGGTTGAAGCAAGTGGTGACGAAGAAGAAAATGTGTGATGAGGAAAAAAAGGACAGCTTTCATTCAGAAAGGCATTTTAGAATAGCGTCGACAGCTTTAGAAAACTTAGACTTCATTAATAAGGTAAACAAAGTATTTTTTTAAATGATAAATTTCTTTCAATCCACCAAGTTTATGTGCTTTTAAAAAAACCATGTGTTAATTATTTTATTCGTTAGCAGGAATGTCCATACAGAATATAAATAGTGATGGTTTTGCCATAATTTTGATTTAAAAATGAGTAATTAAACTTTTTGTCTTTTCAGAGCTTATTGCAAGAGATTGGTGGACCTTCAGCACCTGAAGAAGTGTGTATAGCTTTAGGGGCGACGCCAGTAACTTGTAAGGAGGTTTACAGACTGATTCTGCCAAATAATTGCCACAAACCACAATGCCATTCCAGTCATATTGCTAATGATCAGAAGATCCAGCGCAGTGTATTTAGGTGAGCTTATATATTACATAAATAAATTGATGTAAATAGTTGTCTAGACTAGTATTTAAACACCGTTTAAGTACTGTTTTTTTGAGTAGAGTGTAGGAGTCTATTTATTGGATAAGCCTTACTTGAGAATGTTAGGGGTGAGAGGCTTCCGCTTCCCCAACAGCCCGGTGATGATAATAATAATCAAAAGTCTTTAGTTTTCTTCACAATCTGTCAGTAGGTAGGTACATAAAGTTTCGTCAGGCACAAATCAAATAGATTGTGAGAGACTGGTGTCTGAGCTAGTGTTACAGAGCACCAGCACTTTCCTCACTCAATGTGGACATTACAGATATAATACATGTAGCTGTAGATGATGACAAGGCTGCATTGGCTAACATAGTAGTCATTTAGAAAAAAATTTACTTGAGAATGTTGTTTGTCATTGCCCATCATAAATTCAGTGTTGACTTATCTAAATTATTGACATTAGATTCTATACCCATGAAGAATTGCTTGACTTACCTACTTGACTTTTCAATTTTCAATAATATAGTGGTGGAAAAGGGTATTAACCATCCATCCTGTTAAGACCCATCAAGACATGCCACGCTGGGCCACACAGCGCCACCTAGCCCCAAACTAAGCCGAAGCTTGTACTATGGGTATTAGACAAATGATAAACTTACTTAGATACAGAGGGCAGAGGTCACTACCAAATGAGCCACCAAGCCTGTTGAAACATTATATTGTAAAACCTTTCCTCATTCTGAACTTGTCATGTGATGTGGATTTTTCTTAGTACCTCTTTAACACAAAACAATTTTTAGGACCCTGGTGACATCAGAAACCCTAAGCCAGATGTTCTTCAGCTCCATGCCGCCAACAAACATGTATGTTTTCTTGAAAAAGAAGAACACAGATCAAGATGATGTGCTAAACTCGGACAATTTTGTGGTAGCAAGCGGCTGTCGGATACCAAGAAATTCTAAGATTGTGGTAATGGACTTCAGAAATCAAAATGCAGAGAATGTTTCCTGCTGCAATGACTTCCAAATATTTGGTGATAATATCAGTCACAATCTGGAAAATCTACAAATACAGGACAATATATGTGAAGATGATGTGTTTAATGAAATTGAATCGACTGATAGCATAAAGTGGTTCCAATCTTCTTATGTAATGAAAGGATTCAAAGACTGCATTGTCAATGGAAGTTCAGTTACAAATTCCTGGCTGGAACTTTAGACTGTAAGTAATGAAATTTTAGTTTTAGGTAGACTCAATTGATTTATAAGACAACACATCTTGTGTTAAGAGTAATGTTTATTGCTCAATTCATATTTTTTTCATGTTATAAAATTTGACTGATCTTTTTCATTTGATTTTGGAGTTGAATATCATATTACTTTTTTTATTGGCATTGTTAGAATTATATTATTAAATTGCTTTAGGTACAATTTTTGGTCACTAAACATAAATATTTTATGACTGATTTATCTTATCTTTTATATTACATTACATGTCATACAATTAATATATTATGATCATAATACTAACTGTATTGGCACTCAAAGAAAAATAGTTAGAAATAGTAGTAGGAAACTTCAGATATATACAGTATTGTTTTTATATTTCAAGATATGTTTATGTTGTGCCATATTTTCTCATTAGTTAATACACCAGTATAACTAAAATAAACCCATTATATTACGATAAAATAGTTCTTATTTACATTATTTATCCTTTTATCGTTAATTGCCTCAGTATTTATGATACATTCGATCGATTTATATACCACAATAAGAATAGTTTGTGTTTCGGAATCCTTTGAGTAAACCAGACCTAAAGAAGAGGTATTATTTGATGGTCACTGCTGATCCCAATGGCAGTTAACATAAAGAAAGGTACCCATCAAAGGAAAATTGCTCAGTTGTACAAGTTGCTGACAAAAGTGCTTGCTGAAGAACAAATCAAGATTCATCCAATTTTGCTATTTAGTTACATTGACTTTATATACAATGGCATTGGACTAGATTTTTATATGCATTGAGTGCATTGCATGTTTTAATTTTTTATAAAGGCTTTATTATTCTATGTCTCTTGTAAATTGTTGGATGCTATCTTAGAGCTTTTTAACTAAAACCACTTCTCCTTGACCATCACTAAAAATATTTCTTTCTGCTTGAACCACACAAACTCTTTTCAAAGGCCTATCAACAGGCCTTGTAGTACAGTTTTTCCATTGATCACATTTTCTTACAGCTTGATTAAATTCTACTAGGAGGTTATTTCTACCTCCATTTGGACCAACTACAAAGTCACATCTGATTGATTTGTTAATCATGTCTGTAAGACAGCATTCTAGTAGCTCATAGTACTCTAGCCAGAAGTTTTGGGGTAGCTGACGAAGGCTTACTCTAGTTGCTTTGCTGAGGATGCCTGTGATATAAATGTCGTCAATCCAAAATGGTGGGTAATACATAGCTTCATCACATAATCTTGCTGCAACATCTGGGGTGGTAATGTAATACCATCCAGATAAATAGGAAGGATAGGTATTCCATGGATATTCTTCTTGAGTGACATACCATTTGTTTTCTTTATTTCTTCTAGGTTTAGTATTGTTCAGCATGTATCCCATTAATAAATTGTCCCTTAATTTAAGATTTGTTAGAAATTTGTGTGTGCTTTCCAAGTTGAATACTATGTCATCATCAACTTTGAGTATGTATTTTGGTTGGCATACATTGCTAGCCCATTTAAGTCCCATCAGGTGTTTGTATGTTAGGTTTCTATAATTTTCTACAAAAGATCCTTGAAGGATATCTCCAAAAAGGTTTTGTTCATCTTGTAAAGCTTCTTGAGTTATGGATCTGAAATAAATATCATAAACATTAAGAATATTATTGTCTTTTAAGATGTGAGAAATAATCAAATATGTGATACATACCACCATTAAAAACTCTTTCCATCTAGTCATCTACTACAAAAAGGTTTGTCTGGAATAGGTCACATTTTTAAAGTCTTATCACTATCAAATGAGGAGACTTTAAAAATTATGCAATAGAATATGGAGCTTTTTTATGTTGTATTTTTAACTTACCTCTCATTTTGAGGTATGTTGGCAAGTAAAAATATTCTCATGGCATTCATGGATTTTAAAAGTTCTGTAGGCATAGCTCTTCTGTGTGCACTGCGTAGTTCGACATGCCCCACATATGATGTCACTATTATAAGTAAAAATAAATTTTCTGAAACCATTAATTTCATTCTATTAGATCAGCAGTAGGTATTCTAAACAAATGCAAAATCGGAAGCTCGTATGTAATAGTAATATGTTTTATTAAATATATTTTTATTTTATTAGTTTCTTGAATCTTAATTAAGTTGTACATACCCTTACAAACTAAGTTTGATGGAGTCATTAAATGATTTTGCATGAAGTGGTAACTATTTTTGTTTACAAGGAGTGTTGTTTCCATCTCATTGTTGGAGCTCCATAAGATCCAAATACACAGGAAAATGAAGGCAAAAAGTAATAACGACACTATTTTCTTTTGCATTTTGTTTTATTTTTGTAAATAATAGACTAGGTTTAAAGAAATTTTTGTGATTTCTAAATTTTTCATTTTTTGGAATTCATTTAGTAGCCACTGATTAGTACTTCTCTTTTATACATAATTAGATTAATATAATTTTAAACATTGTGCTAAGGTTTTAAGTTGTACACAAACAAGTAGGTAGTTGGTTCAATTCAGTGAAAGTAATGTCACCAACAACTGTCAAATTGATTCACAGAGCAATCAGCTCTATTATGTTTGGTGTAGAGTCGAAAATCCCTTTTCTTTAGAAACAGGTTTGTGTTCCGTTCCACGTACAAAACTATAGGTATAGTTTTCGATTTAAGATACCTAAACCTTAAATTATATAATTTTTAACAATATTATCAAAAATAATAGAGTAGCTTAACTATCATTTGTACATAGTATACCTAGTTACAAATTTTTGTAAAAACATACTTTTAAGCACTAAGATTCTTTAAACGTTAAAACAATTTTTTAATATTTATCTCATTAACATAATTTATTATGTAGTTTTAACTAGCATTTTACCAAAAGTACGAAGTGGTAACGTCATGTTACTACCAGAACACCCAGACCCAGGCGCCATGCCGGTTCTTCTTGATACCAGCTACATTCCTAATCTGGTAGTAAAGTAGGTAATTTTTAACAGTTCTAATTAACGTAGGTATAAAGTAAACTGACTTGTGCTTGTGCTTGTTCAAGTCTGAATAAAAATATTTTTGACTTTGGATGATGATTCCTCATCATCTGGTGATGACCTGATCACCAAATGAGACTTGCGCACAAGATTAGAATGAAAAATGTTTAGACCATGTTTTCAAATTATTAGCTGAAATGACCGACGGTTTCATATTACATATGCGTGCGAACCGAAACTTATTACTGTGTTATCGTCTTGAAGAAAATCATTTATTATAGGTAGATATTTTTTTAAGGTAAAGTTAATAAGAAAAGTCGATGAAATCGATAGGTACTGTTTTTGCGGAGACGATCGGTTATTTTGCTCGTCACATTATACATAGGTACACACATACCTACATTTTTGAATAACATATCCCACTCTTAATAAAATGATGACCTAACTCAAAATTCTGGAATTAACGATTTTTTTCGACGATCGAACGGACCGTTTTTTCACATAAACTCATTTTTCCATGACAGTCCATAGGGGCACCGCGACAACATTGAGGGCGCTGTACGCCAAGTAGGCATGTATGTTATCTGGTAGTTAGGTATTAGTTGTAGGTGCCGCATACAAATACATTAATTACTTCGATATCTGACTGAAAATTAGCAAATTCTTTCGCAAATGTCTTAGGGGCTGCGCAGACGACAGACTTTTTGTGCGATAGAGTCTGCGTCTGAGACATTTAAAAAGAGCATCTAGGTCCCTACAGCTCTGCCGACACAGAATGATCGGAGATGTGCGTTGAGTCTGTGAAATATCCGCGACAGATTTGCGTTACTGCATATACTAATTGCATCACAGACTAAAAAGTGCGTCACGGATAGTTTGTCGTCGGCGTTGCCCCTTAGAAAAGATTACTTAAAATTCCGTTATTCTGTTCTTCAGGCTGTTTAAAGGAATATCGGGGTCGGGTTGTTTAAAGGAATACCGCGATAAACGGTTAACTAACTACTTACGTACCTCCTGTATTTGAATACCTACTTAATGGAGGTTTTTGGAGGATTTCAGACACTTCGAAGCTTTGTGGGCATGTATTTGAGAATGTTTATTTTGTCAAACCAAACTATTCTTATTTTAATCGCCACCCTGTAAATAAGCGTCGAATGGCAAAAGAGAGCTTTCTACTCGCTGTTTTATAAAGCTGGTAAAAGAAAAACAATTATTGTTCCAATTCTACGCGTGGGAGACGCCCCACCTCTACCGGAGGTTTCCTGAGATTTCAGATTTTAGCTGGAGGTAGGGTTTACCAGCCTGGTTGGCAACTACCGGGCTCTATCACTAGGCGACACTGTCCTGGAGTGATCTTCGATCTCGTTATAGACCGAACAATCCTACAGGCCAGCACAGAAAAGTGATTGATTTGGTTACCTATTTGTCCGTTGTCGTAGTGACTTCTGCCACTCTTGCTTTCCACAAGATTGCCAGACTATGATGTGCTTACTATAAAAAATACTTTACCGGTATTACTGCATTAGGTATGTACCTATGACTTATCTAAAAAGATACATGGTAAAAACCAAATCCTTTTTTGTTATGTACTATAATCAGTAACAATCGATTTTTTATTGATACACGATTAGTAATCATCAAATAATTATTATTTTGAATATCTTTATAAGCCAATAACAAGTAATTTAACTGATTAATAAGCTATTCGGAAATATTATACAGTGTCATATCTTATTATTATATTAGTTTATCGCATTATTGATCAATAAATGATTGTTAAATCGGCACATGTGATTGATAAGGGGTTGGTAGGCTACCAACAAGTAGGTACCTACTCAAGGTTCAGTACCTAGCTAGCTAGGCAAACAGGTAGGTAAGTAGGTAAACAGGTACAGTCAGCATCAAAGATACTATATGCCCATGCTAGTTATAAGTATGGGTACTTAAGTAAATCGTTATACATAATACGAGTAGATACAAAAAAAATGTCATTTTAAAATTTCGGTGGACATAATTTTTTTTGTTGTTTGTTTTTGACATGTCATGCATCAAATTGATTAAAACACGCAGTTGTTGTAGGAAACCAAGGTCATTAGGTTGGTGTACCTACTAAAATCCTTAAAATCAGATCCAGACTGAATCTACGTCTGAAAACATAAGAGAAATAGGACGTCATTATGTTATTTCAAAATTAAAATAATCTGTATTCGTATAGGTTTATAAAAACACTTATAAATCGTCAAACTACCACCGCTTCGGAAAGCAGCATTCGAGAAGAAACCGACAAGAAACTCGTGTAGTTGCTCTTTTCAATATGTATTTATAATCGCCTATAAGGATTCCTCGTTTAATTTAAAGGTACCTAGGTACCTTTAAATTAAACGGTATATATATAGGTAGGTATAGTTTTAACGGATGAATCCAAATGCACTAAGTAATAGGTATCTGTTAAGTTTAGTCTATAAGACTTATAGACTAAACTTGATCAATCAGATGTTACATCTACTTACTGTACTTATATGTAGTTAGTTATAATTATAGTGTGAGTATACTCACATTTTATCTAAAATTGTTAGCTACACTGCCTTTTACCCGAAAAGGAACTTTTTCATTTCTTTTACGGCTTCCAGTATACCCAACTACGCATCATGTATAGCTATCTAATTGTAGGTACAAAAAAAGTTCTGGTAGAGTAGACAAAACTACGCATTTACGTCATAAATCGGTAAGTCCAATAAAACCGACATTCTGATATTTTTTTACATCCTAAGTCCTAATGTTAGGTCGACAAGCACACTAGGGACAAACCAACCGCGCCTTACTACAAGAAATATCTTTCTGTTGCGCAGGGTCTCTCTCTACCCTGTCTCTACTCCATAACCCAACAAAAAAAATTACTTCCTGTGCAGACAGGCCACTTTTCAACTGCCCAAAATGTTTTAAGAATAATGAACCCTATTTATTTGGGTAGTTAGTTAAAAATAGTTTGAGCAAATTTGACAGCATTATGTCTTCGGACCTACAGTTTACGGTTCAATCATAGGTAGGATAGAACTCTTAGAAACCCAAGATTTAATCTCCACCGGGGCACCTGTCTTGAAAAGACGACAGCCATACCGGAGCGTCTCTTATATGTCACATCCGTGAATGCAGTTGTCGTGCTGTCTTCGGGCCTGGCGGCTTCAAGCGCATACATTCTATTGACCGGTAATTCTTCAGTGACGCGCCGCATTGCTGTCGGTGGGTTTATCATTAATAATGAGTGTTATCATGTCCGCCTACAACAGTAGCAGGCGCAGGAGACGCATATAACGTATAATATATGCGCAGGAAGCTCAGTCGGGTGATCACCGTGCTCGGAACGCCGCGACCGCGACACCACTGCGCCCGCGCATCTAAATTGCGCGACGAACAAAACCGAACCGACGCTTTAATAGGCCAAATTATGGAGGTAATTCCAACCGGTCAAGAGGAGACGTTGACGGCCAAAGTAGTCACAATGGTCAGTCTGTTCTCCATTTCAATGGTGGTTGGTCTGATTCCCATGCTGATATCCCTCAAATATGACTGGTTCACGAAAGCCGGCGATGAGGATCTGCGGTCGAAGAACAAATTGGTTATGGCGATGCTGGCGTTTGGGGGCGGCGTGCTGTTTTCAACAACCTTCATGCATTTGCTGCATGAAGTGGATGAGAACATCGCAATATTACAAGGTGAGTTTTTTTGAATTTAAAGGTATGTACCTATTGAGATGAACGGCTCGTTGTAGTAAATATCTAACAATTTGCTGTATAACTGGGCTTATGTTTCTATGTAGGTGGAGGTAGGTATGTATGTGTTTATTGATTAAGATTATTCATCATTCCAGTGTCATCCCGGTTGTGTTTCTAAACAGTCGCTTTGTATCAAATGTACGGAAGTTGTTTATACAATAGGACAATTTCCATCCGATCTCCGCTGGTAGGGGAACCAGATAGATTGGACCATGTCATACAACCGGAGTTTTGTGAATGTGTAGATTTCCCCACGATGCTTGGTATTCCCATCTATAAAGAAATCGGGATGGCTGCATGAGATAAAAGGAGTAATAGAATTAAACAAAGGGGTAGGTAAACATTGGTCCTTACCAATGATTAAAAGTAACATTTAAACAAGCCTTCAGTTCAGACGTTAATAACTAGGTATCTTTCTGATTTTATACTAACCGGTCGCATTTGAACTGAAAGTAGTCATAATCACTTTCAGTTCAGGTTCTTATTTGTGATGATGATTTAACAGGTGTATCATTTGAAATGATAGTCTAAGATAAAATTCTTATGATACGTTGGATTTCCGGTTCCTGGCAGATAAACGCGCTATACATTTTATTGGTTGTATGGTAGGTATATAATTAAAGATAATTCCATTCTTCCATTGAAATTCTTCACATACGAGATGTTGCACATACCACTATAAATGCATTACCTACTTAAATTCTTTATTTGCTTTCAAATTATACATTAATTGCATAAATACTTAAGTTGCCACCTTCTAAATTAACTGATATTTTAATTTGGTTAATGTTTGATAAAAATAAATGAAATAAGAAAGTAGGTAGGTAGGTACCTAACACAGGTTCAAATTTTAACTTGATTTCACGTTGTCGTCTCCGTAAGGTATGATTGTCTTGTCGGAATCTCTATACCTTCTTCTCTACCTAATTTAGATCTCTTTAATTAATAGAGACATTATTATCGATAAAATATTATAAGAAAAAATAATAAAGGTCTTTCATTCTCTCATAGACATTGATCTAGGTTGTCCGACATTTTATAGTAACTACATTATGTACCTAGAAATAATAAATCTCTATACCTACCTAAACAGTTTTAAAAGAAACACATTGTAGTTACGTACAAATTGTCAGCTCAAGAAAATGGCACGTAAGGTCATAATTATAATTTAAACTAACGTAAGAAGAACCCACAAGAAACTCTAATAGTTCTTATATCTCGTCGCTTATTTATTTTTATAGCTATATTTCATCCTATCCTACTTCCTACTAATAATATTATAAACGCGAAAGTTTGTTTGGATAGATGGATGGATGTTTGTTCCACTTTCACGCAAAAACTACTGAACGGATTTTAACGAAACTTTACAGGAATATAGTTTGTACATCAGATTAACACATAGGCTATGTTTTATACGAATATTCACGCGGGCAGAGCCGCGGGCAGCAGCTAGTTGACAATATTTAGAAGTGATTGTTATACCAAAAAATATATCAGCTGTGTAGTACAGTCTACAAAACCAATATTTTACAATCAGTTTGTCATTCGGCAGTATAATATAAATAACTTTCAATCAATTCAATTAGGTAAGTATATTGAACTTGATAAATCTACTCAATATTAGTCGAGATGGTTCCTGCACTGCACTCATAAAATAATTTGCACGCCTAGTGCAGTATGGAGTAGGTAGTATAAATTTTCATGTGAAATAAAATGTTGAGATACTAGGACTTTTGTAAATCCTTCGCATTTTGTTTTTTCTTTTACCGGAGCCGTCTCTATCTAGAACCAAGGCATCTAAGTATGTACAGGTTTCCTCTTGCAAAATGTAATTTAGTTAAGAAATTATTACATACCTAGCTGTGCTCTATAAAGATTTCTGACCTGACCAAGTAAAAATGTTATCGCCAGTTCTCTCGATCTCGATGAAACTCGCGCCCGCGTATCTAGATATACAGGAAAACGTCTGTCATGTCATCTATAATCAGGGAAATATTGTCAACAATAAAAACTTTTTCTGTGATATTAGGGAGGATATAGACTGTTACCTCACCGTAGCATGGTTCCGACTATGCTACGGTAGGTACTCTACTTACCAGATTCTGAAAAAGCCTTTATTTCTCTGACTGGGCTACGTTGCATAATGCGTTGATCAATTCGCAAAAGACCAATTTGGACCTAACACAAGATGATGCAATAAGTATGTACCTACAAAAAATGTGTTAATCCTTTTGATGTCAATCATTGGTATTTTTGTGATGATTATGATTTATGTTAGGATAGATATTTTTGCATGCTTAATTTACACTGATTATTTTTATCTATGTATCTATAGACTTTGGATATGACCCCAAAGAAGTTAGATAGTCTCTTTCTTATTTCGATATGTTAATTCGACACTGATAGGATAGTACTATCTATCACTGATAAATTCACTGTATTATTAACACAACTCTTTGATTTGCACTGTTTATCGAGTAAGTAGGTAAAAACATGCTATCGTAAATTTACGCAGTTCCTTCTTTATCATAATCAGATGGAACGACAGTGGACAACCGATTACATACAGATCTAGCGGCTTAACATTCCTATCCTAACGGTATACGGGGTTGTATCATAGCCAACATCTTTGGTGTAGGTCCTGAGTAACTTCCAGGCAGAAAATCCTATTATGATTCTGTCCGTTCTGGATATTTCACTCAGGACGCCAGTCAGTAAAACTCCTCGAACGAATGGAGGAGCATACAGTTCATTTTTTTTTTATGCGAGAGGCTGCTGACGAGCAAGTGTGATGCCTGATGGTAAGCAGTCGACACCGCCCATGGACACTTGGAACTCTAACACCCGAGTTTAGGGCTGACCAGAAACAGTGTTGATGAGCGATTTTGATGAAATTTGCCACAGACAATCTTTAGGCCCTGAGAAAGGACATAGGCTACCTTTTATTGCGAAAAGAGGGACGAAGAAACACTGCACACCTGTGTGTGCATGCGTACGTACCTAAGCCCGCGCATTAATTTTATAAAAAAAGCTGTCTATTTTTTATAAAATTAATGCGCGGGCTTAGGTACGTACGCATGCACATATGTATTGATAGAAAATGCCTACGCGGCATTAGGTCCGCCTTTTGTACAAAGAGGATTAAATGTTTTATGTGCAATAAAGATTAAATAAATAAATTAAGTGTATACCTACTTATTCAAATCTATAAATTTTCCCTTTTATCTAGTTTCACGCCTGTGCTATTTCCTGTCCAAAAACAAATGACGCTCACTTCTAACCCTTATCACAGAGAATGTAATTAAGACACGCGAGAGCGTGTCAGCCAAGTTCTAAGATACTAAAGTAATCCCTTACTTTTCGCGATTTTCACACTTGCTGACTAATTTTGGAAAGTGCCTAACTACTGAAGTATTTGATGCAATACATGTATTATGAAAGCTGAAACTTAACACATTACTTAATTAGGAAATTGTAAACATTAGGGATGCATAATATTACGTAAGTCGTAGTTGCTCTACCTGCATATCATTCAAGCTAGGTAAGTACCTATTCGCGTACCTAAATACTCGTATTGTTTATAAGTTAGTAGGAAACAGTATTCAAAATGCAATGATTATAGAATCATCATCAACCTATCGCACGCAGTCCACTGTTGGACATAGGCCTCCAGTTGTTCGCCACTTTGGGCAGAGACCTGGAGGTCTATAATAAATGTAGGTAGGTAGTTATTAACCAAGTAGCTTAAAACCATAACTAATATCCATGAGGTCATGGATTTATAATATCGATTCTCGTAGGTACTCATTACTACTATAAATAAAAAAAGTAAAAACACAAAACTTTACTCTCAAAGTTGAGTCACCATTATGCAGAATTAAATTAATCTCATTGCGATTATTGGAATTTAGGTTGGTTATACCTGATAAACTAGATATAGATAAATACTGTCGCAATATAGCGATAAATACATATAATTGGGATTAGACGCTTGATAATATTGCTGATAGTAAATAGATAGATATTTTTTAATATCTATGTATCACTAAAAATCTATACACGATCTTTATCGCGCCTGTCTGTATGATTTAATCTCAGAAACTTGATTTAAGAAAAGATTTTCATCTGTTTACATACCTAACTGATGTTGAGATAGTAGGTACCTAGGCATAGTATTTATGTGCTTTTCACTGACGTAATAGTCTTCTATGTGTAATAACACCTAGGTGTCATTTAAGTGTATTGTAAACGCAAGCACCGAAATTATGAATTTGTGATCCTCCTTTATACCTTTGCTTATTTTTGATGAGTTTATAGAGTTGTCTACTTTCAATAAGTAGGTATTGTGTTGTATTGTATTCTAAGTGCTGGATGCGAGAAGCCCAGGATCGATCAAAGTGGCGAACTTTGTGAGACCTATGACTATGTCCAGCAGTGGACTGATATAGGCTGAAGACGATGAAGATGATGTAGGTAGGGTGATTAGTAGGTACTTCTTCATCATTAACCTGCAAACGTCCACTGATAGACATAGGTCTTCCCCAAAGGACAATTGTCAATTGCCTTAGTCACTAGGGGAGAGCAGGTAGGCTTCGTACATCAGGAGCATTCGTACGGTGGTCATATCTACACTATCCTATTACATTAGCGAGCCCGTATTTGTGTGCATGAGTCCCGCTCATGTGCCCACGTCGCCCACGAAACGGGGCGACACTGCGACCACGGCGTCGGTGGGACTGGTCGAAACGTGTTTTCGAGCTCCGTAAGTAATTTTTGTATTCTCGTTTGATGACGCGTAGCTGACAGATTTTTATCAAATCACAAGAGTTAATTGTCATAGTTTCTGCAGTGTTAACTTAGTTTGACATGGAAACAATACTTTTGTGGCTAACTGTAATAGATAATTTTATTTTCAAATGTGTTATTGTTTTTTTAGATCGGGGATGATTCGTACAGGCACGAGTGGGGTAGATTCGTACTGTAAGAATGCTCCCCATTCCCTTTCCATCTTCACGATATTTAACAATAATGTTATTGTTGTTACACAACAAAGCCAAGTATATACGTAAAAAAAGGTACACGATCGGGAGATTTTTTGTAGCGACGATTTTGTATCCATTCCTGATGAAATAACTCAACATAATCCACCGTCAACATCGAATTTTATTCAAGCTTCTACTTCAGCTCTCCAGCTGTCAGAAGCCGCCCAAGGTGGGTACCTGGAAGATCAGGAATCTAATTTGCCAGAAAAGGAACTTACCGAAAAAGCTAAAAAAATTATGAAGGAAGAACAAGACATGAAACGAAGAGCTAAGGAGATGAAGAGAACATTACATTTATTATCAAATGAAGATATAAGCACCACCTTGAAACAGAATTCCGGAAACCAAAGAGACAAAAAAAGTGTGTCAAACTTTGATCTCAATTAATAAATGTTAAATAAATAAGTGGGATGTAATTCCTCAACTGTTTAATAAAAATGACAGTAAAAAATACTGTTGTTATGGTTGAAACAGTGCAGGTAGATTCTGTATTTATTATTATTTTTGATTTTGCGCCAATAAATGGTATATACCATTATAAAAATGGCATTTTATTTGACAGTACGAAGCCTCCACACCATGTACGAATGTAACCCACACTATGTACGAATCTACCCCACCTGTGGGGGAGGTTCGTACAATTTCCACTTTTTAGAAAAGTGGCCGTAGCCGCTCCGTTATGTTTTGTATCGATACAATTCGCTACTATAGTAAAAGCCAGATAAGTAGGGTATACGTCAGCATTAAAGTTATTTTTAAATAATTAATAGTTTTTCATACAAACGGTTCAGAATAAAAAGTGTACGAATGCTACCTGCTTTCCCCTACGCTTGGCAGGCGGGTTGATGACCGCATTAAATTTAATTTGTACCAAAATAAACGCTGCTGCCCGTAAATCTACTTCAGTAATATTAAAAAAACAGATGAAACATAATTCACAATGAAAATTGCCCTCTTTAATTTCATAAATACCACACAAAAGGTGAATTTACTTTTGGCGTCACAAAGCAAAATACGCGTAACAGCACACTTTCAGTAGACTATTGGCACAGCTAGATAATGAAATACCTACTTATTATATTAAAGTCTTACAGTTTAAATTGTATTATTATTTGCAGTGTTACCGTGTTAAATTACTTTACTTATCGGCGTAACACACGACGCGATATTTACGATATTATAACATCGGCACCTTACCAAATGCTTCGCTTGGAATTAGGCAGGTAGTCTTATAACGAGATACGTACACAATCAATATTTGTTCTTCTCTCTTATATTGTGACAAACAATTTTCTGCGTCTTACCGCCTAATTTATTCGGCCTTAAGACGTCCGGTACAAAAACTTTGTCGGAAAATAACACATGTCGATTTTGTTCGTGAGTAAACCCACCTATCGTAAACATAGTTAATTTCATATATTTTATTTGCCGTAGAAATTTTTCAATCTAGATTTTAGTATCAGCGGTAGCAGTTGCAATACCTATGTAAGCAGTAGGTATAAAGTTTCAATAATTAAGTTATCCCTAGGTACATTCAGTCACAGGGGTGGCTGAATGTAGAGTGATATTAAATTTTATGGTTTTCAATTTAGGAGACTATCGACAGAGAGACAGAAAGCTTTTCTGTTAAGTTACATAATAAAGAGTTAAAAAGATTAATAAACCCATTCAAAACGACTAGTTAAGTAATTGGAATAAGTGAAAGCGCCTCTAGATCGGATTTTAGGTATGGGCACAGATTAATTGGTATGGGTAAGAACCTATGTAATCGCAAGGGACAACACATATTCTCCATTATACTGCAAGTACGATGATTATACCTATACCTATTTATCATTTAAGAAGTATGACAGTCAATACTTCTTTTTTGAAGGTCGGCGTGTGCGCGAGACTGCTGGTATGGCAAAATGTCCATTGGCCACGGTAAACAGAATTATACACCCATGCATCCATATGCCGAAAAAATTATAGCCATTTCAAGAAATTATTCTAGGTGACCTTGAACAAATAGTAATGTCATGAATATTTACATTTACTTTTGGTATCTGCTAATGATGTAGGTATTCTTCAATCAATTGATCGTGTTAGTGTCAACCGCTGCCACAGAGGTTGGCCGGCGCCGTAAAATTTTACTGGGTGGTTGCGGTTTTGATATCACTTTGACCTTGCATTTTCCTCCATTTACAGAGGATGGCGATTTTCCCGATGTGCCCATCTACATGGGCGGTCTCATCATGTCCTGCGGCTTCTTCATGATGTATCTCATCGAGGAGTTGGTGCATCTGTACATCAACAACCGTAACAAAAAGACCTCAAACCTCACGAGGACGTTCAGTATTCGGAAGCCCAGCACTGGCGACCAGACTTCCGGTGTTGATGCTGCGCAAGTTGTGGAGAATGGAAATGCGAAGGTAATTGAAGTTTCCCGAATCTATAGAACTTTTTACCTATATGTAGAGACACACATACAGTAATTGCCAGAGGAGTCGTTGAAGTCTTTTCATATGGATTTCTGTGTATAGAAAGTGCTACGGATCAAAACTCGCTGTTTCATGTCATCTTAACAATGGTTCCAATCAGCAGATGCAGACAAGGCGGTCTGGTCCGGCAGCTCGTAATATGATTAAGTATATCATTTTATAATGAGTCAGCATTGAGCATTTAACAAAAGACTTTATAGCACATCTTGGTAGGCGGCCTGCATCCAACACAATCTTTAGGGGCAGCGCAGACGACAGACTATCCGTTACGTATCCGCACACGACGCACATCTTCGATCATTCTGTCGGCAGACCTAGACGCTCTATTTTAAATGTCTCAGACGCAGACTCTATCGCACAAAAAGTCTGTCGTCTGCGCTGCCCCTTTATGTTGCAGCTGTTTGTCCACTTCGCTGGTGGGCATCACGGATAGTACCAGTTTTAGGATTTATTATACCCCTGATGAATTCTTTATCCTGTATCCCAAAGCGCAATAAACTCTTGTACATAATCAAGATGTTTCATGTAAGGCGCTTTGTTCAGTGTAGTGTAGGCAGTAAAGAGTATTGAGGTCTATAATTGTTACAGTTTAAGCCATTCCTGTACCTAGTAAATTAGGTGCATGTGCATTAATATCTGTCTTGTTTATTACATAGTAAATTTTTCACATGTTTTAGATGCACGA
Source organism: Conogethes punctiferalis (assembly GCA_031163375.1). Classification (NCBI taxonomy): domain Eukaryota; kingdom Metazoa; phylum Arthropoda; class Insecta; order Lepidoptera; family Crambidae; genus Conogethes; species Conogethes punctiferalis. The sequence continues at coordinate 7,670,822 of CM062093.1, forward strand.
AGGCCACAGTCACCTAGTAAGCGTAGACTCCGACGATCTCATGGCTGCCCTTCGCGGCTTGCTGATAGTCCTGGCTCTCTCTATACACGAGCTGTTTGAAGGCCTGGCGATTGGTTTAGAGTCTTCTGTCGCTAATGTTTGGTGAGTACTACTCCGGAGACCGGAGTATGGGTAAACATTTAGTGTGGTGAATATTTGTGGAACGTACCTTCTCTACGAGTAGGTACGTTTAAGTCTTGCCGTGACACGGTCTGACTCTACTTCTCTGTGTTCAAATGTCCGATCACATGGTCACTGTATGTGATGTCTGATGGTATGGGCGAGGAACAGCGGCGTAGCGTACCGACACCCACGCTACGCCGCTGGCGAGGAAGCCTTTAAATGAGATGTTTCTTACGTTTGGAAGTTCTAGCATGACCATTTGGCATAGGTAGGTTGCTTAATTGAGTTATCTCCCGTGGGTGTCGTAGAAGAAGACTAAGGGTAGTCTTTAGTCTTTGTTGCCAGGAAACGGGCAGCAGCGTTTACCTGGGTACAAATAAAGCCTACTGCGGTCACCAACCCGCCTGCCAAGCGTGATGACAGTTGCATATGACAATTGTCATTGGGGGAGGCAGTGGATGTCTGCAGACTGATGATGAGTGTCTCCCCCGCGAGGAATAAGGATGTGGTGCCGGCTCTCGTTCCAACGAGAGCGGGGAACGGATGCGAGCAGCAGACGTTATATACTTAAGTATAAACGTAAGCGTAACACCCTTAAGCTGTTTATCCATTTTCAGGTACATGTTCGGCGCGGTATCAGCCCATAAGTACATAATAGCTTTCTGCATCGGCGTGGAGCTGCTGGCGGCGCGCACCAAGCGCTGGCTGTCCGTGGTGTACGTCTTCACCTTCTCCTTCACCTCGGCCTTCGGGATCGGCATCGGGATCCTGATGGTCGGCGGCGCGGGCGCCACCGCCGCCGGCGTCTACTCAGTTGTCTTACAGGTAAAAGATTCAAGTCTTATAATTGCGTTTTCTCTGTCACTAAGTTGTTGGAACCGTAACCGCCATTTCCTTTTAAGGGGGGTTTAACTCTGTATTCCCATTGGTCCCGAAGATAATATCACTTCTGACCTCGTAAGGCCCAATGGTTTCATGTGATCCAAATCCCCATTATTTTATCTATTGTGTCTGGAATTCTGGGCTAAGGCCCACTTTAAGGGGACCGACTTTAAGGGGATAAAAGGAATTTAATGAAACAATGGTCCTGTATCGGTGATCCCTGGAGGCATCTAAAGCATCCCGCGAAACCATTCATAATAGTAGTATTTTCTATGTAATCTATGTGTGGAAGAGACAAAGAGACAATAAAATTAGTGGCCCATAGCACGACAGAAATTTTGGCAAATGGTTCATCCTCATTAATAAAGCACCGCGTTAAGGTCAGAGTGCCCTTACATGTCAAACCTTTTTCAGCCGAATACGGCACGAAGCAATAGAGATTATTATATCTATGTGATAAGGTATAGCTATTGTATATGGAATGCCTACTTAAGTTTTAATAGTAAAAATACATATTTAAAAAGCTCAAACTTGAAATTGATCTAAAATACCCAAGAAGGCAGTATTTTTTTTTATTATAGCTTTCCGCCTGAGACTTTTATTACCCTAAGAAATTAAATTTTAAACTGAACAACAAAAGTAAAATACCTACATACCTAAGAGAGCTTAGTTAACGGGGACAACTAAAGAAATGTATGACGACGTAATGCCTGAATGCATCCTTTCACTTCGACTACCAACACTATTGAAGAACAAATATAATTAAACTAAATGATATTATTATGCAGATATCACCAATAAACCAAAGAAAACGTTTATAATTAAAGTTAACTGCATAACCTGTGTAGGTAGGTACAGAGAATAAGTATAGGTAGTACTTAAAATACCTACTAATACTATAGGTTTAAAAAAACGCTTCTGGGGTCGTCCGGCGCAACGTCTTTCTCTGCCATTCATGAATGACAAATGTCGCTGTGTGTGCTCGGTGCAATGCACTTAACGCTCTGTGATGTTAATTGACTACGTTTAATAATCGGATCAGACAATGGCACGGCTTCAAAGCAAAGTCTATATTTAGAAAGTATTGGATATTTTTCTCTTTTATCTATTATCTCTATATTTCCATTCCTACTGGAATACTTGGAGATATTTTTCAATGTCTCTAACTGGTTGAGATATTTGGGACCTGACAAGTAACCATTGGTAGGTATTACTATTTATATAAAATAAACATATTTTGAATTTGAATAGAGGTCGGCAGATCAGCAGGGTTATTCACAAATGCGTTTGGAATCTCTTTTGATAACTCCCTCGGTGTTCATTTAAATTAAGTCTAATACAGTATTTCTCAAACTTATTGCCCTACGTCCCCTTGAATAAGTTCTCAAACGATCGCGAACCTCTAACCTCAAATAAAATAAGCTACCTGTAGAAGAAAGTATGGTTTTTATATATGAACTCAGTCGCCTGCGCCTCCTTGTGAATCGCACACACTTGATAGCCAATCTGCCACCATTGCAAATCTTATCGCGAACTCCACTTTGAGAAACGCTAGTCTAATACAATTACTGTTAGATTTAAATGACCTTACATAGTCAGAATTAAATGATGATTCAAAGTTTCCGAATCCGATCGGAAATAGGCATTGTGAATATCCTAGCTGGAGACTCTTGTGGGCTCTACGTCTTACCGTATTGGTCTATTAGATACCTACTTCGCCCAAAGGTAAACACCGTCTGTAGAAGATGTTTAGGAGGGGTGAACTAACGTTTACTTCTCCTACTATGACGACATTTCGTTAAAAATGGAACGTATATTTAACCCCCACGCCAATTTAAGTAAAAGATCTTAACAAATTCAACCCCAGTTCGGTACGAAGTAGTGAAGAAAATTTGTGCATTCATCATAAAAACAGGGTACATGCTTATAAAAAAAAAACCAGCAAATAACGATTTGGCAACTAGGTAATTAATAAGTAGGTACGTAGAAACATGATAGGTCACGGTAAGAGCCTAGATATAGCGCAGGTAGAACAAAACAAGATAGGTCACGCAGTGAGTCTAGATTTTACATGTAGATTTATAAGCATAGATAATGTGTGAAATGTATTGACCACATTGAGAGGAAACATCAATTTTTTAAATAAAAAGAGCGGTCAGGATGGTAAGCGGTCGTGTGAGGTCCAAATCTTAGGTCGACAGGCACACCAGGGCAAACCCACCGCGCCTGTCGCCCTCACCCTGCAGGCCCACATCAATGTTGAAATGTTTCGTATGCTGTGTGACATCTGACTTATCTTAGATAAGAATGTAGGCTACACACAAGTACCTACTTTCTTTATGTGGTACAGACAGCTTGAATCACAAACAGTGTGTTGCTCGCTCGAATTTGGTCAAGGTTACGGCGTTCTTGACCTTTTGCCAATCTTGACCCTTAGCTACCGCACATGTAGCCATGACTACCCAAATGTCATGGTTGGCATCTTCACGATAGCCCAGTGAGGTCTTCTATGCACTGACTACTGAGGTACCTACTTACTGAGGTACCTACTACAGCCTAGATGGGGGGTAGTTGCAATGAACGTTACAAACCAAAGATCCACTTCACATTGATTTCAATGCAGCATTTACCTCACATAAGCGTCTCGTCTCCTAAACAGAAGATAAAGAATTCACACGATCCATGGTATCGATTTTGGTACGGTTAGCCACAATAAAACGTACGTTTTTCAGCCAAATTTGATTTTGCGTTCACGTAGTATTTGTCTATTTTACAATTGAACTTACACGAAAACATATACGAAAATATGTATTCCAAAAAATTTAATATACGTAGTAAAGTTACATTAAAATACCGAGGAATATATTATTGGTGCCGGCCGTACGATTTCAAACTATTATGTACGAGTAGGTAGTGAAGTTAGGCTTACCCAATTAGTTGGCTGATAAAGATGCTTATCCTCAGGGTCTGGCGACTGGCACGCTCCTGTACGTGGTGTTCTTCGAGGTGTGGAAGCAGGACGGGTCGGGACTACGGCAGTTCTTCTTCGGTTTCTTGGGATACGTCATCATGACCGCTATTGGTATCATTGTAGACTGGACCCTCGAGTAAGAGCCTAATTGTTCGTCTATAGGTAAGTAACTTTTTATTATGTATTATTGTTCTTAAAATATTATAAATGCGAAAGTATTAAGTAAAATTTGGTAGACAGATAGTCTAAGAGCCTGAGAAAGGACATTGGCTACTTTTTCTTACGAATAACGAGTGATTGTCTAGGCGGACGCATTCGTGGGCACAGCTAGTTTTGTATAACTTCGGTAAGGTATCCGTAAAGCGGTTTAAAGCACATAAGATCTAGAAGATAATAGCTTTTTTTATAGTAGCTCGACATAATGGCTTCCCTACGCCTGATGGAAAGCCAAAGAGAAGCCCAAGTCGCTGTGATAACTGGCAAGTAACTGGTTAGTTACCTGTCAGTTACCACTGCCATGCCGGCCCAACCTTAACCCCCCCACGAGCTCCGGAGACCCTACTCACCAGCAGAAACACGAAGTCACAGCTGAAGCTGTCACAGTCCATACTTAATACAAAGTAAAAACTTACTTTCAGGTTAGAAGCAAAAACTGTTGACGTGACGCCATAGGTTTTTCCACTTTTTCTTGGCGATACAAGATCGTGTCTAAGATAGTAATAAAAAGCTAAAAGCTATTACTGTACTTGACAGGCCATACATTACCTACGCTGTCAGTTTTTTCCTACCACAAAAAGGTACCCAACAAAATTGTGAAAATATTTTCGTTCTTGCTTGTTTATTTTAGGATTAGTAGTACAAAAACCTATTTACAAAAATATATCAACAAAACGTTGCCGATCATTGATAATTTCGAAATAATAAATTATAAAAATACTTGATTCAAGATTAGGACGGCCATTTTTAACTTTACTGATTTTTTTGTTTGTTACAGGTGCGATTGATCGCCAGGCGACTAGTCATTAAATACTATCACATAGAAAAAGGAAGTAAATATATTTATGTTAGGTCGGGCACGAAGCATTTTAAAAGTTGTGATTTAAGGACCATAATAGTTAAATGTTTTTGTATGAAAGTCGAACCAATTTTTTTTTACTTTTTTTGCGGAAATGATCCTGTTGAATGATGCGGCACCAACGTTCACCAGATACCTATGAGTATGCCGATGGCTCTGTGCCTAATTTCTCTGCGTGACGTGAGCGAAATTCTGCAAGTATATTATTAGATACCTACCCTACATTTGAACACCTTGATTGTTGATATGATTAAGAAAAACTGATGCTCTTGGTGTTTATATCATTAAAACTTTCGGTATGTAATTATAGACATTTTTCGCTGTTTATTTGCTGGAGATCTATATGTGTACTCACATATTATATCTGATGCCGACTGTACAAAAATTAATGTCAAGTCTACAACAATCGATTTTCGACAAAATGTAGGGAAATTTTTACTAGCTGCTAATCTAAGATAAATACATAGTTAATTAGTACATATTTATATCATAATATATAATTAGTCTGGTATAAATTTATCGGTAAATATAGAAGTATGTACGTACAGCTTAGTTTATTTACTAAGTATTATTTAGGTATTAACTATTGAACAAGTTTCACGTTGTGATAAAAACAGTCTTAGTATTTTACATTCTAGGTTCGTAAAAGTCCAGTTAGTAGGTAGATTAGATTAGACATAGTTTTAATTTTATGTAAATCATCATGTTATATCTACAAAACAGAATGCCATATGATTAGATAATATAATGATAGATTTTTGTAATTTTGTAAAATGATGTTATAGAACTTGTGTTATTAATTATATAAAAGGGGGGAGACACTGCACTGGTAATGACGACGATTGGCGGAGGAGTCGGTGTAGTGGTTATTATCCCCACCACCATAAGATAGGGCGCCGCCCTTGCATTTCTTGAGGGCGGCATGAATCCTACCATTCCTATCTTTTTGTCTGCCTGTATATTGTTCTTAGATAAATTCAAAGAAAATCTGGATTAGAGAACATCTTCATTTCTTTGCTAATTTTCTTGGATGTTGCAATTGCAAGGTTGACGAAAAATGTTAAATAAAAAGATTTTGCATTATTCTGTAGTCTAGCTAGCTCGTCCAGGTATTTTCCTATGTCTTTTGTGTGTCATTTAATTACAAAGATAGAGGTGTCTTGTGTTTACTTTAGAAAGGTGTGTTGTAGATAGAGATAAGATAAAATAGAGCGGTTACCATGTGACAATCACTCGTCAATGTTTTGATGTAAATGCTATGATGGTGAAATGATGTAAATTATGTTTTGTGTTAGTACGTGTGAATGACATCTAAATTCAGGGTATTATTAGTTTGATGTTTATGTCATTAAAAGGTAGCGTGTTGCGAACATTGTAAATAAATTATATGATAAGAATGTATGTATAACCTGAAGTATTATTTCATTATCCCAACTAAGTTCCAACCACTTCCAAACATTTTTTGTGTATGTAAAAGGTGTTTACAGGTAAGTAGCTATTTGAAATAAAATAAAACAATTATGTGTAATTTAACAAATCAATAATGTAATTAGAAATTAACATTTTATACTATCCGTTATCATAATCTATTCTTAAAGAAAATAGATATAATTATTTTATCCTAATTTTTATTTAATTAGGCTGAATAAAAACAGATACAGAGTATGCAGGCGGTTAAATTACACATCTATTGGATAAATTGAGTAGCTGTTACAAAACAATCTATGAGGTTACAAGACAACACTGTTTAAAATATGTCGATATTAAAATATTTTACTTAGATAAATTTTACGAGTGCGTTTGGGCACCTTACATCTTAGAAACTAATACGATTGAGAGAAAAGACATAGAGAAAATTTCGAAAACTTACGTCTATCTGGTACACGAATATAGTATAATTTGTCAAGCCTCGCCTTTAACATCCCTACACTCATTATCTCTAAGGCCGGTACATGTTATTCGTCATACTTACAACAATACACTTTAAGTAATAATAAAGTTTTGAATATTCAACTATAATAGTTATAATAGACTATTGCATGTCTTGTAATCACATTACGACGCTATTCATTATATTTTGTTTCCGCTAAAGGCCGGTTCACACGGAGCGTACGCTAGCAGCGCGTACATAAGCCTATTCATTAACAAGTACAATATCCTTTCCTAGACGTCACTGGCCACAGCGGCGGTCCGCATCAACTACTTCATCAATAATTGGCTTAATACGTACCTACGAGTAATTAAATTAATTAAAATAGGACCAAAGCGTTAAATATAACACCTGTAACTTAACAAGTACTAAATGCAACTCGTGACTAAGTCCACCAACTGATAAATCAAACTATACTTCAGGCACCATTATCTTAATCTAACAAATTATCCAAAGCATTTTTAATAATAACCCTATTCTTAAATAAATATTACACAAAATGAAGATAAATTTGAATAAATATCTAACACTAAAACGCTTTTTAAATCTCACTAATATTTTTTGTATGAAGACTTGAATACGTTTCGTGTAATTAATAATACGTAATTTACACGTAACTTCATTGTGTGAATAAATCTCTTATGTGGCAAGATTAAATAGTATTTTTATTGAGCGATTAGTGTAAGTATAGCATTTGAATAGTTTACATCTACATATAGTAGGCAGTACCCTTACTCGTATAGTAAGCGATAAATGAATGAACAGACAAGATTTAAGCTGAATAATGGTGTCGCGTAGATGGCAACTATAAAATGTAACATTTAGTAAGTACTACATCTAAGAATATAGTAGGTAATATCGCGTCACCACTAATTTTATTGTAGAAAAAATATATATTTTGGCACATTGCTCAAACTGAACTCTACACGCAAATCAGTATTCGTTTGATTTAAAAGCATTACGTTTCTAACAAAACTAGCGCTTTGGAAATTAATTTAATTGTTATATAGTGGGTAAAGAAGATTCGTATAATAAATGTTTAAAAAATAATTAATAACTAAAAATAAATAGAAGATTTATAAACAAGTTACTGAAAAAAATGGATTTGTGCTAAAATAGTAAGGTAAGTACAGTCAACAGTTATACATTCAATTCAAATCGTTGAAGTCTAAGTAGATAAAGGACGAATAAGCATATTGATAATAATTTAATTTTTACTATATAAATAGCAACCATTTTAACAGTGCAACACTGTATATAACTTGAATTTTAGATATAGTTCTAGTTTGGAACTTCAACATTGTTCTAATAAATGCATAACAGACGAAAATAGGACTATATAAACTGTACTTACCATTATAACATCGATTACAGCCATTTCATTATTGGAGCCAAAAATGACGCTTACCAAATATTATCGCTAGTACAGTCGCATACATAAATTGGACATACCATCTTGAACCTTATTTTATTGTTTAATAGTTAAGATGATAAATCTAATTATTATTTTTCCTGTGCACAAGTATCTAAAATATTGCATTATTGATTGATTAGTTAGGAATAAATATTTTATCGGGTGTGTACTTTCGTTCTAAGTGAGACCTAGGTCAGATCTTTACATTACTTATTGCCATACGTCGTACTAGTAATATTAATATGCGTTTATTTTTTACCAAAATTAATTGGAGTTATGTACTTTAAAATAAATTATAATAACTGTTTAAACATGTTCTAGAGTTTAAATTCCGCAAAATTATCAATTTATATGGCAATTTAGTGATATCAATTATTTCACATATTATCTATAGCTGTGACAGATGATAAAATTGTTGAGCTCATTATACTTGTGTTGGTTTGTGTGATTTAGTTTCTGTGAAGAGTGTGTATTTTCACTTTTTTAAGTAAAGTAATAGAACTTTGATCTTTAATCGGATATCATTGGCCTTATAATATTTCAATCAAATTATTTTACCAATTAATCACAGATATAGACAAGGTCTAAGATGTCTAATAATATTTATATATATATATATATATATCGCGGATATGGTAGCGTCATTTCGAAGTTAAGTTCACATCGAACAACAGTGTGTTGAGTACGTCATCATTTATGTAGAGCATTTAATATATTTATGTGTTTTCTGAGTGTTTAGAATTTTTGTGTTTACTGTGTCAGTGATAGATTAAAAAGTAATTTTGGTGTCGGAAGATCTTTGTACTGTCTGTTGTACACATGTTGTTCGCGTGGACCCAACGTTAGTACGTTGTCTGTGGTAACAAGCACGCGTGGCGTGTACGCTCATTAATGCGAGTTAAACGTGTACACGCTAGGTGTGTATCTCACGTGACGTGTCCTTCACACGTCATTTGTATATTGAGAAAAATAATGTGTAATGCGGGCGTGACGCCACAGACAACGTACAAAGGGACTTCAAGCGTTTCGCTTAGGACTTGAGGAGTTTGTTCGCCCGTTGGTTTGCGACAGCTATGCGCGTCTCGTTGCTCTCACCCTATAACACGAAAATATATTACAGACATTTGTCTACATGACTGTACCAGTGCAAACATTTTAGAATTATTGTTAATTTTATCTCGCATTCTCTAAATGGTGCAAGAGCAATCGTAAATAATATTTTCATACGATTGTGCTTTTTGCTGTTAAAGTGTAGCTGTAGGTATAAAAATATGTGCACCGGTACATAATGTGTCACACATTCACTAGTTTTAATGCCTTAGGATAGTGTTTCGAAATCAGGAAAACGTCCTGAACATCTTTTCGAACGAGAAAAAAAGTTTGCAGTTGTTTTGTTGCAAAAAAGTTTCTAATATAGGTTATGTTACATAAATAAAATTAAACTTGGACTTTACCGTTTTATAACAAAACATAAAACACATTTTATTATTATTTATGCCTACAAAATATATAAATCTGGATATCAATAATCACTTCAATAACTTGTATCTAGTTTTTTTTGTATTTTTTGTCATTAAAATATATGACTAATGAAATGAAAATAAATATATGAATGTTGTTTCGCTTTTCGAATAGCTATATGTAAGTAACTGTAGCCTACAAACGGGTTTGTGTATAAAGTAGTCGTTATTAGGTGCTGTCCAATTTTAGTAGAGCTTATTTAGACTTACATTTATAGTATTCAATCATTACTTTTCTATTGCATTAATTATAATTAGTTTGTATTTATGTAGAACATGCAACCAATTTTATTCATATGACGATCCCATTTGACAAATTCAACAAAATGTTAAAACAACATAACAGGTTAGTAGACAACAAAAAACTGGACATTCAAAATAACCTCTACATTCAACAATATAGGAGCATAATAGATCCTCGGATCCGGAGAAGAAACAAATAATAACATAAAGACAAATATAAAATACCTCGATTCTCAAATTTTCACTGTTAGTAATTAGGTTATGACAATGATAAACGTTTTATTAATATTATGTAATATTTTCGTAGGACAGACAATGAAAGACAATGAAAGATACATACATAACGTCACGCCTTTCTTCCAGAGGGGTAGGCAGATATCTTCTCCAGTATTCAAGATATCCTTCAATTACTCATGAATTAAAGTCTTTTATTGTCTGTACGTTTTAAGCCGTGACTTCACTAAGCTTACAAACATTCAAAATAAATATGTAGAGTTTCCTTGTTTTTATTATTTTGTGCACCGTATGTTGTGACAAGTATCGTCACATGTGCGTCATAGTAGTTCCATTATGTAATGCTAGTTGTGGAGTAAATTCTAGCCTACAATATATACCTAGTGCAATTTTAAGCTTGTTGTTGGATAGGACATACAACCAATTTTCATTAAGTACCTACATTTTGAGAAGGTTACTAGGGTAAGTATTTTAATTAATTATCACATTATTTGTAACGATTTATCTCGCCACCCGGTAGCGTATAAGCCAAGTTCTGACTAGGCGAAATGGCCACCCGCACCCGACATGCGATTCTCTAGAGTCGTTATGTAACGAACCATTTTTTTACCACTTCATATCTCGGAAAATTCAAATGGAACACTAAATTTGTTATTGTTACTACAGAAACCATAGATGAGACAAAATACTCTTAGCAAAGTCAAGGCAGCCGCATCAGGATACTGTATAAAAATTATACAAAAGCGAATTGTGCATGTAGCCCGCTTATAAATAATAGAAGCTGTGCTTGCTTAAAATGTGAACTTTATTTAGAAATAATAATATACTCACGGTCTTCATCGATGTGTTAGTTTGTATGTGTGTGGGCGTGTGAGTCTCGTGGTTTGTATAACTTGACGCTTTGTAAGACATCTTATACTTTATTTCAAATGCCATAAAATAGCATTTGTGTAGCTTACACCTCAGCTCATTCCTAATTGGTCATTGAAACAGTTCCTAAACTCGTTCTACGTTATGTAAGTAGACGATGTAGCTATAGTTTAGTGTAGTGCACTCTATGTAATTATGATATTAATTTGTCTACCACAAAAGTACTAATCTGTTGAAGACGTGTTTTATTTTGTATCTAATTTATATACTTACAATAGCCGTGTCAATACGTGCGAATCCATAGTTGGTGTTACTGTTTATTACTTAAAGTATAATGTATCCTTACTTTTCGATTCATTAATTTAGATTGTGTAACCTATGTATTAAATGGCATGACGAAAAAGAGTACGGTTCAAAAATTTCTCATCATAAAACAGGTAAAATAGTTACACGAACATCTTACGTATATTATTGCTGAAGAAATTAAAATAACAAGTGAAATAATTTGAAAGTTATATGATTTATTTTCTCTCAAAATAAATAAAAATAATTAAAACAAAATATTTTTATACTAGTATTTAAGTTAGCTACATTTACTTATAATACTAGTTACAGTAAGTTTTATTTTTTCAGATTTCATAGAAGCAGATATGTATGTGATTTTACGGATATGTGTAAAAAGTCATTTGTGGAACTTTAAAGTTGGTCAATTTAATGGGAATCTTCAAATTATACACGATTTTATAGTTTTAACTTTAATAATAGTTGTTGCAATATGTACAACTAATGATTTGTCTATTATGTAATAATAATTAAGGTAACTAAATAATTTTAATGATATAAAAGTAAAAGGATAATGAGTATTTGCTGTTATTCTAACAAGACATTATTCACACTGACATAAGTGCTCCTATGAAAGGATAAAGAAAATAAATATGAGATCCGATATATGTTTGAAATAATCGCGAAGACCTCTGAATTGATTAACACTAGTCTCTTATTTCAACCTATTATCACATGTCACGTCATCCCTTTCATGTTCCATCCATAAGTCCCATCTATGCTTCCCCTATGCAAAACTTATTTCGAATGGAAACGATACACTTGACAGAAAAAACACAAGTAGATTAGGTACTTATTTATAAGCTTAAACATTTAATATTTTGTATAATAGTAGTATGAAAGCGTCTACATTCACCTATAAATTACTAGATTCTCAAAATGAAATACAACAGTTTTTATTCCCCATTTAGGATACAAATTTAACTTTTCGTTTTACTAAAAGTGTAACAACATTTTATTTCGAAACGATGCTTAGGTGTGGATATATCCAAACTGTGAACAATCTCGCAAGAAGCTATAATTTTAATATTCGGTTTCCTAGCATTATTAACAAATATGCTACAATGTTAACAATGGGTAAATGTATTTTCTCAAAATAACGAATCTCACTGTCATCGTATCCTACTGAATATCTACTAATATGTCGTTAAAGTATATAAGATAGTGACGTAGATATAATTGGGTATTATTAGATAAATGTAACTTCACATGGCATACTGCATAAAATGAGCACCAACGACTAAAATTTTGTCACAACGACACTTTTACTACGAGCGTGTTAATATAAAAATGTTTGTATGAACACACGCTCTCTTATACGTACAGTTGGCAATAGTTAATTGGTGTACTTACTTTTAAATTATGGTCTTGTAATAGACAAGTACACGCTTATACAATGCTGACTGTACGTGGCCTTGCTATTACATTATAATAACATCATTTTGAGCGATTGCAAGAGTAGGGAAGCAAGAAGTACTAGAAAATAATGGTATGCTATGTAAACAATAAATTGGGTTAGATGTTCACTTAATACAGTAGCATGCTAAAGATTGGAATATATCAAGATCTTAATGTAATGTTGGATATAATTTTTAAGATATTTGGATCTCAAGGTTCGATAGATAGTAGGTAAGCGAAAAGTTTGTAGATAGCGCGCCGGTTGCGGTACCACCTAACGTATAAATTAATAAAGTACCTACTGCACTTTACATGTAAACTGCACTAGAGGAGCGTGTCAGCCAAGTTTCGGTAAAGAGAACTGGCGGTTTACAGTTTACATGTGTGTATGACATAGCTTTGACTAGGACTTTGTAAACTGATCATGTATGGAGTGTCCTATCTAATTGAAACTTAAATCGCTGCCATATGTGTACGTGCTAATTCTGTGCATTAGAATGTGCCAAATAGAAACGCGTTAATATGCGTTGTCGAGCCTTTAAAGGGCATTTAATATAATAAATTAAAAAAATATCGGGTTTGAACTCTCATTTCAATTGATTAAAGTAAAATATAATATTCGTTAAAGGTTTTAGGAGAACAAAATCACAGAGTTTCATCAATTTGTTGATGTTGTAACGAATTAATTAATAAAGTGCGAACATAAAAACGGAGTAGTTTAATTGTAACGCCTATTGTAAATAGTGAAGGTTGTTAAGCATTAATATCGACACTGTCAAACATTAACATCGAGGATGTTAAGCATTAACATTGGCGTTGTCAGACGTTAACGTATGCGTTGTTGGGCGTTAACATTGGTTGGTATCCGCAACCGGGGCGGGCGCAGCAGCGACCACGAGACCGTGTGTGTGTGTTGTGTGTGTGCGGCGCCGGCGTTTACTTGAGGAGCTCGTGCGCACGCTGGTTCGCCAGAGTTATCCTCGTTTCGTTCGATTCGCCCTAAGGAGAACATCGTTTTGTTTCGGCTTGTTGTTCAATCCACAGCGACTGTGCTATACTTATACAACTTCATTAGTAAACCGTGCGCCACAGTCGCTGTCTTTGAAACGACACATGTTAGTTGATGTGAATGAGTGTTACTGATGATCTAACTTGAAGGTATGTTAGTCGGTCGGATGGATGCACTAGCCACTCGGGTACACAATGGAAGTGTGGACAGATGTGTTCTGGAGAGTCGTGGACATGTCATGAGCTTTCGTCGGACGCCACATCGAGAAATAATTTTCACAACAACCAATCAATTCTAACCGCATACACTACGAAGGACGTATGAAAGTAAACATGCTTCAAGTGAAGAGGACAGTTCTAGTGAAAGTTGCCAGATAAGCGAGTGACTGAAATTTTGAAGGCCAATAAGCGAAAGAGTCACAGAGATCGTAGGAGACAAGGAGAAACTTCTATTCGCACGTCCACTGCTAATGTGACAGGCAAAACATTTAGATGGTGAAAATGGAAATGGAATTGGAGACACTATAAAATTTGTTCAATAACATTTTTACAGCGTCCCCTTTCAAAAACAACAATTAGACAATGTAAAAAGAGATAGAAAGTTTGGAATACTTTCAATCCTGTAAAATTAAAATATTTTATACAAAGTTTATTGAAATATAATCTGTAGAAGTGCAAGCGAAATTAAATATCATGTTCTGAAGTTTCTGAAGCCACATTTATTAAAGGTCCAAGAACATTTAAATTACAAATTTAAAATACATTTCCATGTTAATAACCAACGACTTGCTTTAAGGATTATGACTTTAGATGTTTAAGGTACGTAGATTCTTGAATTTAACTTTAAAAGTATATTTTAACTTCATAGAATTACTTGTTAATTCTTATCTATCGCGACATCTTGATCTAAAATATCTAACAAAATTTTGTAGAGTGGAAACATCCGATTTTATTTTTATAGCGGATGTTCTACAATACGATAGTGTGATCGACCATTACATTTACTAGACTTCACCGTCTGCTTATAATTAGGAAGGATGCAGTAGAATTCTAGATATGTAGGTACTTTATTTAATTACGGGTGACAATTGAACTTCGAGTTTCAATATTTACTTGCTGCACAATTTTTATCTTAATGTGAAGTCATAATATTGGGTAGAGCTTACGAAAAACCATACGTGATCGCTTCATTCGTTTAGATATTTCTGCGATGCAGCAATTTTAACGATAAATATAACACGCTTGTTATTAACTTCTTTTCCATTTCCCTTGCACTCCTACCAGACATATTAAATTTGAATGTATATTATGTACAAACTCGCACACAATACGGTACGTTACCTTGCGGTTGATGCGTTCGATCTGGCGGTTCTGGTTCTCGAGCTCGGAGCCCATGTCCAGGGCCATGTTGCGAAGGTTTCCGATCATGGTGTTCACCTGGCCCATATTCTCTTCCATCTCATCTTCGCGGGCATCGTTCGTTATCCTGTAAAATTATTGACAATTTGGTTTAAATATAGGTCTATCAAAATTAAAAAGAAAACTAGGTGGGTGCGTACCAAATTTTTTTATATCACACATATTGTTGGGTGCTGACCATTGAACACTTGATGTTGTTTAGCATCTTTAACGGGCCCTCCCCCTTCGTGATACATGGTGTGAGATTTAAAACTTTCATTGTTTTTGGCTTCTTATCATCGAATGAGTATATCACTGCAAAAAGGCATCGTTTGCGTGATGATGGGAAGATGCGTTACCGTGAGTTTTGCCTCTACTTTCTTAGCACAAACCCCCAAGCTACGGAAATCGTTTGTTTTCCGAGTAGGCACAATCTATAGTGGTAGGGGAGCCCGGGATGCTAAATCGGGATTTACTCGAGCGTCATAGAGACCTATTCCATTGCGAAGCTTAGATAATTAGAAGAAAAAAATGTTATATAATATATACACTTTCATTGGTGGGGGGAGCGGCTATAAATTTTCAAAAATGTAAAAAAAAACCGAAGCATGGACATACTGGAGCGCGTCAGATATTGATAGTATCAATGTTTTACGTATTTTGGAAAATGTACGTATGTTAATCTGATTGTTTCCATGATGGGGGTAGTAGGGATACGTAAGGGTTGAAATCGATAAAAAAAAAACTTAATCGAGCGCGTCAGATTTTCTAAGGGGGTGTTAAGTGAACTTAAAAAAAAGCTCTTATATAATAATCTGACGATTTGGATGTGACCCAAACGCGTGGCCATTTTTAAACTGTGTAAAAAAAATCGCCATTTTGAAATACTCTAGCGCGTCAGATTAAGATATATATGGTTCATCTATATACCCTAGACGTGCTGTCTCATAATCTGACGATTATCTAGAGGGATTCGCCTAATCTGACAATTGAAAATTTTTTTTTTTATTTTTTCAAATCTTTGGCGTCATGGCGTCATGGCAACAGAAACCAGAGTGGGGACGGAGTGAGAGAGTCATAGATAGAGAAAAAGTGAGAGAGGAATAGAAACGCGGAGTGGGGAATACAGGGATTACGTAGATGCACGCATTAAACTTTATTAATTAGTTTTCCTTACTTCGGCTTATGGAAATCGTCAGATTATATATTTTTTGTGAACGTTGAATTATTTCCTTCAAAATAAATAAAAATTTAGCCACGCTCGAGAAAGTTGAGATGACGTTTTTTTTTTACAAGTTTGTAACCCACCTACTTCTTAACGACAATCGGAAATTGTCAGATTAGTGGAATATATACTTTTTAGCATGTAACTAACTCACTCTACCTTAATCTGACGCGCTCAAGAATTTCTGATGATCAACTTTTTTTTACTAATCTGATCCTTTATCCTTGACGGGCGGCCGCATTTACGGGACTCATGTTTGGTGGAAGTATTTAATCGGGTACAAGGTATCTCCCTATATGTTAATCTGCCGCGCTTTAGTAACTCCCGAAATCCCCCCTTGGGCTCCCCTAAGGCAAGAGTGAAATTTTCTGGGTAAGCATGCTCTATCGTAGGCTGTAATATTCCTTTAAATCAGGTGAATTGTGGCAAAACAGAAACCCATTCAATATAAAAAAAATGTGATGACGATTTGAGCAGCTTACGTGCTCATATATCTGATGCTGACTGTACTTGAACCCTTGAACATCACGCCATATGTTTGATGGCGTAGTGTGTGTTAGGTTAGTTATGTAATATTCTGGCACTGACCTGCCTATGTAACCGGCTTGTGGTCCTATACCGTTGCGCTCGTCCATCACCCGCTGGGGCTGGTTGTTGACCACCTTCCCGTCGTCGTTGGGCTGATGATGATGATGACTGACCTGCCTATGTAACCGGCTTGTGGTCCTATACCGTTGCGCTCGTCCATCACCCGCTGGGGCTGGTTGTTGACCACCTTCCCGTCGTCGTTGGGCTGATGATGATGATGACTGACCTGCCTATGTAACCGGCTTGTGGTCCTATACCGTTGCGCTCGTCCATCACCCGCTGGGGCTGGTTGTTGACCACCTTCCCGTCGTCGTTGGGCTGATGATGATGATGACTGACCTGCCTATGTAACCGGCTTGTGGTCCTATACCGTTGCGCTCGTCCATCACCCGCTGGGGCTGGTTGTTGACCACCTTCCCGTCGTCGTTGGGCTGATGATGATGATGACTGACCTGCCTATGTAACCGGCTTGTGGTCCTATACCGTTGCGCTCGTCCATCACCTGCTGGGGCTGGTTATTGACCACCTTCCCGTCGTCGTTGGACTGATGATGATGATGATGATGACTGACCTGCCTATGTAACCGGCTTGTGGTCCTATACCGTTGCGCTCGTCCATCACCCGCTGGGGCTGGTTGTTGACCACCTTCCCGTCGTCGTTGGGCTGATGATGATGATGACTGACCTGCCTATGTAACCGGCTTGTGGTCCTATACCGTTGCGCTCGTCCATCACCCGCTGGGGCTGGTTGTTGACCACCTTCCCGTCGTCGTTGCCCTTCCACGTGCCGTCGTCTTCCTTGAACGATGCTCCTCTGAAATGGTCAAACGGTCAATAAGATTTAGTACGAGGCACTATGCACGGGTTCTCCAGAACTTCGTTCAATCGAAACGCCATGACGATCGCTTAACCGTTTCATTGCGATGTTACTTTTTGGAAATTTTTACCCGTGGCGGCAAACAAATTTTTTGGAATTCGAGAACTAATTCGTATCTGTCAATCGAAGGTTGTCAACCTTTGAAGTTTTGAAATTCACGCTATATCCTGATACGACTACACTACAGGGATAAAGTACAGAAAATAATAATAGTAATCTTGTTTAGCAGTAACCCTTAAAAACGACATTTACACAGAGTTTTAACAAATTGAAAAATGACGCTTTTCAGGCGTCACCCGCCATACACAAAAGAATTTCATGACGCCCCAAGGGCGTCATCCGCAACGAATCGGTTAAACTGACGTGTCGAGCGGTGGATTAGCTATTGTTTCAAGAAATTATTTGGTTATTTAACCATTTATTGTTTGGCATCTTATATGACAGCAGTTGTTACGTCGTTTAATGTCACCAGTAATTACACTAGTTACATTACAGTGTCCCCTTTACTTTCCCTTCAGCTTACTTCACGTTAAGTGGGGCCGGCTCTCCTTATTCTACGGCGTCATGACAAGTCTGTCTAGGGTTGTCGGGTCAGGCCGAATGGGGCCGAATGGGTCCAAACGCCCCACGGCTCGTCGGGCAGTATATTGGTGGAGTGCAGAAATCGCCGAGCTCCGGGCGAGTTGTGTTGCCGCCCGACGCGCGTATCAGCGCAGTCGCAGACGTCGCGCCCGAGACGAGGACATCGAGGCCCGTCTATATGCCTCCTATGTCGAGACAAGACGGGTCCTTAAGTCAGCTATCGGAGAAGCCAAAGACCGTGGTAGGGTGGAAATGCTCGAGGGTCTGAACAACGATCCGTGGGGGAGACCGTATAGGGCTGCGCGAAATCAGCTGCGTCCAATTGGTCCCCCATTAACGGAGACCCTCGAGCCTGGTCTTCTCAGAGAGGTGGTCCGGGCTCTGTTCCCGGCCCATGACGCTTCCTTTTCTCCGCCTGCCATGCGTCCCCGTGTCAGAGCTGTAGCGGCGACCCAGGACATTCCGCCAATTACGTCGGAGGAGTTTGCATCGGCGTGGCAGTGTCTCCGGCGGAAGAAGACGGCGCCCGGTCCAGATGGAGTGCCGGCGCGTATTGTAGCCATCGCGGCCTCCCAAATGGAAGAACGTTTCCGGGACCTCTTCAGCCAGTGTTTCATGGTTGGGAGGTTCCCGGACATTTGGAAGGAGGGGCAGCTGTGCCTCCTCCGCAAAGAAGGACGTCCACCGGATTCGCCATCAGCTTACCGGCCAATCGTTCTCCTGGACGAGGTCGGTAAGCTGTTCGAAAGGGTAATTGCGGCTCGAATCAACGAGCATTTGCGGAGCACAGGGCCGGACTTATCGGACAACCAGTTTGGTTTTAGGTCCGGGCGGTCGACTATCGACGCCATCGCCCGTCTTCAGCAGCTGGTCAGGGATTCGGAGGCGCGTGGGGAGGGCGTGTTGGCGGTATCATTTGACATCGCCAATGCCTTCAACACCATCCCCCACGCTACTATCTTAGAGGCCCTTCGGTTCTTTGGCCTCCCCTCCTATCTCCAGGCCCTGCTGGAAAGTTATCTGGCGGACCGCTCAATCCAATACGTTGATAGAGAGGGAGCTTTGCGCAATCATGGAGTCGAGTCCGGTGTTCCACAGGGGTCGGTCTTAGGACCCCTCTTGTGGAACATCGGGTTTGATTGGATGCTCCGAGGCGCTCTTCTCCCGGGCACGAGTGTCATCTGCTATGCGGATGACACGCTGCTCACGGCCCGGGGGAAGAGTTTTGACGAGGCTGCACGTCGCGCGGCTGCAGGTGGAGCCTTTATCGCTCGCCGCATAGAGCTGCTGGGGCTCAAGGTGGCACTCAGCAAAACGGAGGCCGTGTTTTTCCGCGGTCCCCGTATGCGCTGCCCCCGAGATGCCCACATCATGATCGATGGGGTAGAAGTGGCTATCAAGCCCCATATTGTGTACTTGGGCCTAACCCTGGACTCGCGATGGCAGTTTGGCCCGCATTTTAGCGGGCTGTCATCGCGACTCCTGAAGGCAGCTAATGCCTTTGCTTGGCTCCTTCCAAATTTGGGGGGGCCAAAGGCACATTGCCGACGCCTTTACGCCGGCATCCTGAGGAGCATGGCGACATATGGGGCACCAATATGGGCTGATGTTGTCTCACGCCGAGACAACGTAAAGCACCTGAGGCGCCCCCAGAGGGCCATAGCCCAACGGGTCTCACGGTCCTATAGGACCGTGAGCTTTGACGTGTCCTGCGTCTTGGCCAGCACCCCGCCCTGGGAGCTTGAAGCCCAGGTGCTGGCCAAGGTTTACTGGTGGACGGTCGAGCAGAGGGCGAACGGGGACCGTCCTGCTCCGGCCGAGAGAGGGGCGGTGCGGAGAGCGGCCCATCAAGACCTGCTCCAGCAGTGGGCCGTGGGTCTTGCCTCCGCTGCATTCGGGCGGCGCTTCTTGGATGCTGTAGGTCCGGAGCTACAACAGTGGCTAGAGCGGCCGCATGGATTCCTCACATTCCGTTTGGTGCAGATATTGACCGAACATGGCTGTTTCGGGAAGTATCTGCATCGAATCGGGCGGGAGGAATCTACTGCGTGCCACGAGTGTGGGGCAGAATGTGATACGGCTGATCACACTCTAGCCATTTGTCCGGCCTTTAGCGGCCCACGAGCCATCTTGATCGGCTCGGTAGGGCCGAATTTGTCTCTCCCAGCCATCGTTCTGTCGATGCTGGGAAGCCGCGCGTCATGGACGGCGATGGCCTCCTTTTGTGAGACGGTCATGTCCCAAAAGGAGGCCGCGGAGCGGCAGCGGGAGGACGACCCGAACGCTCCTCCGCTCCGCCGACGTAGAGGCGGTCGCACTCGGCGGCAGTTCCGCCGCCTGATGCCGCCTGACGGGGCCCAGCGGGTGGTTGGTGCGGGGGCACCTCCACCCGCCTTGCACGGGTCCCCGGACGGGAGTGGGCTGGCCCTCCGGGCCCCTCCCATCGCTCCCCCTTAGGGGGTGAGCCTGTTGGTTTTTGCCACTTAAGGCAGACAGCGCTGGCGGTGTCATGGTCGTATGGGTTAGCTCAGGCCCCTTGACACCGCCCCCATAGGCGCACGACGAAGGGCCCGGTGTTTTTAGTGGGTATTTCTCGCCTCACTTCCATCTTTCCGAGGCGGGATGAGTCCCACATACCCCGCTGCTCCCCCGAGCAGCGGGCATGCCTAAAAGCATTTTCACCGGGTTAAAAAAAAAAAAAAAAAAAAGGCCGAATGGGGCCTTTTCAATTAATTTGACCATGCTGGATTGCTGGTCCACTATGTTACTGATACAACAGTTAAAACAGTACCGTTTTCCTGAGACAAAGTAATGACTTTTTTTATGCAAGAGGCGGCAGACGAGCGAGTGTGATGCCTGATGGTAAGCAGTCGACACCGCCCATGGATACCCTCCAATCGAGTTCTGGGGTCGCTGCCGGCCTTTTAAAGATGAATACGCTCCCAAGGGTTCCCAAGTCGTAGCTGTTTGGATAAACTGTCGCATGATATTGGTTCCACAAAACCGAGGCGATGATCTATCTTTCTATTTAAAAGTACTGATAGGATATGACTTTCATAATACGAAAGTTTTGGTACACCTGCTGTGTGTGGGACCTTTCTTTAAGTACAGTTAGTTTTACCTTAGCTAAGATTTTCATCGATATTTGTTGAGACATACAAACACAAACGTACTTATTGCACGGCAAAACACAGATGCCGCAACACTTCTCCATGCCCGACAGATTCTTCTCCGCCTCGCGCATGTCGGCGTTGATCTGATCCATTCCCTCCTCGATTCTGTCCAATTGTTCTGTCCACACACACCAACAAATGCTTTAGTTTTGACCTTTTTGCGCACATTGCCAATTGTGTTCAAGCACCTAACTCTTTAATCATTGATTGCAACACGACTTTCTTTTATTCTCAATAATTTCTATTAATTTATGTTTTAATTATCTCATTCAATTGTAAATTCTCAACGCTCTCGACAATAGCCCGAGCTAAGTGTAAGACATTACTCATGTAACACATTGAGCATTTATTTCCAACTATTTAACTTCATGCAGGTATTAATGGCTCGATGCCTACAGAAATTCTAATTTATCTCTGTACTAGAATTTAAGCAACTAATTAGGTTGTTGTTTTAAGGAAATTCGTTGAGGTGAACATAATATCATCGATGTCTTACACTTGATCCGGTCAAATCTAAAGTTACGATTCTTTACCTTTGAATTAAATGATGTATGTGCTGAGACTAAGTGAATACAATACCATTCTCGTAGTGGCTAACACTTAGAATATCAATAAAAAATCTTATAAATACTAATAGTCATGCAAACAGCAAGATAGAAGTAATCGTGCATAGCTAGATGCGTGAGAAAAACTAAAGAAATAATTGAAACGGTCCAACTCAATCAGATAACCTCCGAGCCCCAGTTCACAGCGGCGATGGGGCCGGAGCGATGCAGTTTAGTCGCTAGGTTTAGTTAACGTGATCATGACAAACAATTTTACCTTCTTTATTATCCATTATAAAGAAACTGTTAGCAAATGTTCAATCGGTAATGTTAAAACATCATTGCCATTCAATGAACTTTCATAAATTATCTGAACTGGCATTTCAGACAGAAGCTGTACTAAAATATGAGTGATGCAAAGTAGTACTACTGGATGCTTACCGCCCTGTTCATCCAGCATGACCAGGGTTTTCATGCCCACCTCGTGACTCTACAACACAATAATGATGTCACTATAGCTCGCCAAACGAATGCGGTGAGAGTCGGAGGCGGCGCGGGCGCGGCGGGCGCGCAGGCGCCGCCCGGGACAACTCAATACCAACACAACTCAAACTGATAACTAAAAACAAAACAAAACAAAACAGTACATGGACATGATCTCGGTGCCCGCACCTGGCCGGGCGGACACCTCCCATGTGTTTATGAATAAAACAAATCAACTTAGCAAATGAGCGTATCCATAAAGCCATTCCTAAATGAAACGTGAATGTAGCAAAGTATTGATTTAGTTGAAGAAGAGAAATGAACAAACTAATATGTAGTGTGGCGAGGAGCGAGCGGCGCGGAGGCGGCGCCGCCGTCTCGCAGACAGACACAGATCGCATCGAGCTAACAGTACACTCCTACGGATCTAACATTAACAGTACGCTGCCAGCCATGGAGATGAAGGCGTATACCATATACTCTATACGTCCAACAGATACACTCGGTAAACGCGCATTCATTTCAGTAACGCAGTTCATTACGAGAAGAGAACAGTAGATTCGGAAAGATAAATAAATATACCTATTAAAAAGCGTTTCGATCCATAAATATCAACGGAAGAACTAAACAGATTGCGCAGCTCATACAAATTAAATTTTCAGCAAAAGATAGAGTACAGTCTTTTGCGACAATTAGCAACGAACGGCCATCGGGCGTATCTATTTACACTATGTTATGTTAAAGTCATCCCCATCGAAACATAGAAACACACGCAACATCGAACTCAGTTAAAGTTGTTATTCAAGAGAAACGTCAAAGAAAAACAAAGAGATTAATTTATTTTACTGCACATTCAACACAGACGTTCTCACGGTTCGACTACCCATTTTGAATTTTAGCTCTTACCGCCCTGGTGACTCAACATATGAAGCGCTTGCCCCCCGGCGTCCTCGCTCTATACATAAAATACAAATCAAAATAATATATCGTAGGAGAGAGTATCGGGGTGTGTGGGTGGCGGGATGCAGTGCGCCGGTAGGGTACGGCACGCCCGAGGCGAGACGCGCGCGGGTGCGGTGCGAGCGGCGAGCGTGCGCGTGCGCGGACGCGGCGCACGTAGCGGCGGCGGCGTGCGCGGGTGCGGGCGGGCGTCGCGGCCGGCGCCTGCGCTGCCCGTACGCTGCCTCTGCTCGCCCCGCGGCCGCAGGCGCCGCCCGCGACCGCCCGCCGCTAACACACACTACTCCATCCACAACGACATGCATGCAGTGAAGCTTGCAAGTAAAACCAGATTCAGTTTCATCTGTGCTCAGTTTCATATGATTCATGATTATTCTGTGTGATGTCAAGAGTCGTGCGTTGAGGAGAAGCGTTTCGAATTTACTTTGCTAGTTAATAATTCGTTTCATGTGATTTAGGTACAGTTGTTAATCAAGAGTCGAGTACGAACATCTGAAATGCAGAATGTATAAGTATCGGTACAATCGAATATTCTTTCGTCTGTTGATGTAAATTCGGTCGACCTGCCTGATTGACGTAGGAGATAGAGCTCGTTGTTAAGTTGTGCAAAGTGGTGTATAATATCTACATAACGAATATAATATACAAAGATGTGGGTTTTCCGTGATCATCTCCGTGTGTGAGTCATAAAATGTCAACAGTCGATGTTTCAGAGGATGCCCGCACCTTTGCATTTGATTAGCAGTGACGAAATTTTTAAATACAATGCGATACCCCCTTAACCTCTTCTAAAACGGCGAGCCCGTCTTCGGGTCGGCTGAAAACCCTACGACGCTCCAACAAGATTAGCGAAAAAGGTAAAATAGATAAAATTGTAAATAATGTAGTGTTGCAAATTTTGCAGATCACTCACCTCCCTGGTCATCTAGAGCGACCAGAGTACGAATGCCGGCCTCCTTGCTCTACGCCGCAGAAACAAAAAGTCACAGAGCATGTTAGTTGTGAGGGGTACAGTGGCGTGAGGGGGCGGCTGCGGCCGCCGCCCGCGTGTGTGCTCCAGTCTGTGCGTGCCTCGTATATACAGTGTGCGCGAGGGAGAACCTCTCCGGGACTATGTACAATACATACAACTCAACCAATACTACACTAATCACCAATCCCCTTTACTATGTCCATTGAAAAGATGTTCTCCCTAGCGTTTGGTCTGTGTTGTTTGGAGATGTACGGAGTCCTGTTCTGTGTCGGCAAGACTTACTGTTTTTTCATGATCGACTTATACGTATTGAAGAAAATATGTTCATAAATAAAATAATATCTTTACAAAATATTAAATATCTATATCGTTGCTAATAAATAATATACTTAAAATAATTAATAAATAAGGTATAAAATAATAATGTACTAAATGGAGAATAATTACTTGGTCTGTATTTGGTGTGAGAGTCAGAATGAGGTGTAGCTCGATATATCTGTTGGAGTTCAGTGGCAGGTACGGGTGTGTACGCGCCCATATACTGGTAGTATTGTGAATGTAAGAGAAGGCATGAAAATCATACAACATAATAGATTTACAGTCAACAACAGAGAGCAGCCACTACACAGAGACCTAAAATACAGAGTCAACTAAATAGGATAGAACGAACATCAACATACACTGACCCCGGTGGACACTGCAGCCAGGTCAGTAGGTGTTTGGATGTCAGAAAATAGTCCGAGAGGTATAGAGGCAAATCATATCAACGGATAAAATTAATGGACAGGTGTCTATGAAGAAGGATTAAATCATGAGAATTAAGATAAGACTGTAGTAAAAGGTGCGTTTGAAAGTAGTGACCCAGCGTCGGGGCGGATTCGTTTCTAGATAAGAAGTACTAGTTAGTAAGTATTAGAAGTTGGCGTCCAAGTAGTACAAGGGTTTCGTTAGAAGCAAGCCCAAGCACAACGGATAGACTATTATAATCAGACAGGAAAGCGCACTTTTGGGTCAGTAACACACTAAAAGGGATGCTAACATCTGACAAGTATCTCATCTAGTATGGGGCTTGGGTTGTTCTCTAGTCAATGATGGGCTTCATGCTGGGAACCAAAAACAGCGAATCGGGCGCTCATTAGGGGCTGACGGTTAACATTGTCTTCCATTACGCAAGTTTCGTCATACAAGAAACGTAGCAAATAGGTTCTCTAATATTCTGCAGCTATTAACAGTCAGCGCCAGGAGCCGGCTTGCCCGTTATATAAAATTTAATCACATAAAATGTACAGAACTACTAACAACACAAAGGGCTATAGAGGTCTCTAACATGTTAGGACACAGTAAGGCACGGATCATGCAACACCCATATGTATGATTATAACAACATATAATATTGTTTACATATTATATAATTATAATCAAAAAGATATGAAAATAAAAATAAACCAAAAAGGGAAGTTATAATTGGAGAACTACGATAAATATACATAAACATTTATAGACAAAACTTAATAATATTTAGCGACATCGATACACAACAGCCAGGGATAGCAAAGGCTGCGCCCTAGGGGATACGGGGTACGGGCGTCGGAGACCAAACCGAGCTTGGGGATATCCAGGACACTTCCGCTATACCCCTCACTCCCTCGCATCGAGAACACCTCTCTCACAGATGATCACAAATAATCACACAACCAACGAAATCAAACAAATAATAACTATGTGGGGAAACAAACTTCAAATTCAACAGAAACGCGACTACGCATAAGGTCCGCACAGTTATAATATCGTTATCAAAGGCCAATTAGCATTAAACATGGGAATTTCTTCAGTATTCTCGCACGCTTGAAACCCAATAGATTACTTTTTAATGACAAGACATATTATTCAGGTTAGATACACACACACATTACGGCACGGTATTGATATAAAAACGACGTATCATTGTTCGCAGACGTTTGATTGAAATCATTTCTACTTCGTTTTTCATATCAATTCCGTAACAAAAGAATTTTGTAGTCATGGGGAAAGAAAAGACAGCTTTATTACTGAACTTAATATATCATGAGGTGATAAATAGGTATTTGGGAGGTATTCTCGACATTTCATTATGTCACTCCCATTATTTCAAGATTAGATATACTTTTAAAACTGTCATAAAATAAAGAAATTTAAAACTATCTCACATCGGAATGAGGGAATAAAATAAATCTTTAATCTTTTATTTTTATGATTCCAACTATTGTGTTTCATTTTTAGCTATAGGGACACAGATTTTATGACAGTTTTGATATATTTAAATTTCTTACTTACAATCTAATATAAATTATAATCAAGTACACACCTCTTCGCATAGTTGCATCATACGCCGCGTCGATTCCAGGGACTGAAAATTTACACAAACAAAACGTTAGCTTTATCAAATTGAGTATTAAACGTAAAGTGTTCCTAATTTACATTTACTATAAAATATTTTAAATTTCCAGAAGACGAACTATCTCATTTATTTATTTTTCTTTTAGCTTAATTATGTTGACTCACTTAGAATTAGTCAAAACTAAAATCATAAGAAGTTCAAAATGAAAGTGGGCTGTTCAAGTAACTGTTCGGACTTAATAAGAGATCCTGTTATGGATTACTCATCCCAGTGCGTTTTTGAGCAATTTCCAGTGATGGTCTTTCTTCTTCACGAGCTAAGAGACTTAAACACCATGAAAATATTTCATAAGAATCGACCACTCGTTTATTACCTCCTCTTTTCTGAAAGAAAGCATCCATGTGCAAGTGGAACTAACGCATTGAAAGCTTAGTATCTCATCATCATCAT
Source organism: Conogethes punctiferalis (assembly GCA_031163375.1). Lineage (NCBI taxonomy): Eukaryota > Metazoa > Arthropoda > Insecta > Lepidoptera > Crambidae > Conogethes > Conogethes punctiferalis. The sequence goes on from CM062093.1 coordinate 7,698,501, forward strand.
CAGCCTATTGCATTCCACTGCTGGACATAAGCCTCACCAGTTGATCGCCACCTAGGGCAAACTTCTGGAGGATATACCCATAATCGCCACGCTGGGTAGGCGGGTTGGCGATCGCAGGGCGTAGCTTTATGCTCCGGTGACGCTGCTGCCCGCCATCGGCCTGTGGTATTTAGCTACGTCTTTTATCGTGATGGTTTTACCGCCACCAGTCGGTTTGCCAGAGCCTCGTTTGTTATTCGGCAGGATGCACCACGGGCAGGTGAGGTGAGGATGGCTTGGGGCGAAAGGTGATTGGTCGCCCCTTACATCCCCTTAGTATCTAGTATCAAGTAAATATATTTATAGTTATCGACTTATCACTATTTTCTTGTGTTGAAGATAATGGCTTTTAGCAAAATCAAGATTCCAATTCAAGTGTAAATATGGTGTAGCTTTGAGTCCATGCGTCAAAGTATGCGTCATGTACGGCCATATATTTTAATTATGTCGATGTTAATTTTAAAGTCTAATAATTTCACCTACTTCAGACCACCAGATTAGGTAATTCGAGATAAAATTCTGTTTCATATATCTAACCGATCTCGATAAAATTAAATCGACATATGGAGAACTAATTAAGGGTTGCCATTATTATTTTGAGTAGATAAATAATACTTTTAGGTAAAATAAGTTTGAAAATAAGTTGGTGCAAATATCTCCACATTGGAGATATTTGCACCAACGTAACGTTTTGCGCCCAATGCACCAATGTGTGTATCGGTACTTTGACACAATAAATAAAGACATTGAGAGCGATATTATTGGTGATTGGACGCAAAGTTGAGTCTAATGTGTGGCCGCGGCATTAGGTAAACTTATTCTGGTCGGGTCCTCTCGTTTTTATTCGATTTGCATTCTAAAATTGGTAATAAGATGCAAATGCAAACCTTTACAAGTTTACAAAAACTTCTCTTAGATAAAAAAGATTCTCAATACTTTTATGGATAAGCGTCAATATTAATCATAATAACCTACGAATAATTTCTGTAGCTAACAAACAAAACAATCTCTATTACGTATCTATAGGTCAGCCCTGAATTTTTAAAGCAATATTCACTTTCGCTGTAGTGGGTGAAACTACACGAGAACGAAAGGAAACAAAATGAATAGTTAAAGCCGCCTGCCACACGCTAGGCTCAGCTTTTGTTTCACGTCCGACGGAGTTTTGCTCTACAATGTACGGCATGAAAATGAAACACCCTGACTCACAGTTATTTTCTATATCAATACCGATATGTCGATGTTAATTTTAAAGTCTAATAATTTCACCTACTTCAGACCACCAGATTAGGTAATTCGAGATAAAATTCTGTTTCATATATCTAACCGATCTCGATAAAATTAAATCGACATATGGAGAACTAATTAAGGGTTGCCATTATTATTTTGAGTAGATAAATAATACTTTTAGGTAAAATAAGTTTGAAAACCTTTGCCGAGAAGTTAGCGTCCTGCGCTGTCCTAATCGATTGTAGATTAAGAGAAACCAAAGTAGACTTGTTCTTTGGTTTGGATATTTGCATCATTTGCTCATCATTTCCGAGGGGCGAGCCAAGTTTAAGTTACTTCGACTTTCATCGTCATCCCTTCCCTAATTTCACTTCGAAGTTTAGTAGGTGCGGCCGTAGCTTTTGGTATTTCTAAGACGATGTTACGAAGTCTAAAGCCGGGTCCAGACGTCTAGCGCGGCGTCAACATTGTGGACGCCACTTTAGCTCGACGCGAATCGTGTACCGAATGTTTTTCGAGCACTCGAACATTTATGTTCGCTTAAAACTGATAGCCCATGGCTCAGGACACGTAGTGCCGTTAACACTCAAAATTCGTGTTACATCAATCGTCACAAGTATTTGCATCATGCAAAAATTTGCACATTGCGCTTTGCCTCCACATTCATAGTGTAATAACGGCTATGGGCCTCGTTGCAAGGAGTTTTGGTTCCGATGCCTTGAAAACCGGAAGATCATAAATCGCCACTATTTTTCTTCTGTGAGCGCGCTCTACAGTATCTAAGCTTTAACGTCGCTTAACATCAGACGGGTTGAGGCTACCCATTTTCTTTTAATTAAATAAAAATATACAACACACGCCTTGAGGCCAGTGTATAGGTAAGGCAATGACAGTGTGGTGCTGACCTCATCGGTGACTTGGCCCGCGCGCATCTGCAGCTGCTCGAGCTCGCTGCGCGGCGCGCCATTTTCTGCGGGGGGCGCTGCTGCCGGCATCCTGGAACAAAATGGGATAACACATTAGTTAAAACACTTAATCATTTGTTTATTGAAGGATGGCCAAGATTTTGCAAGTGCAATTTCGTCCGTTTTCCTAACACTTCCCTTCACTGCTCTGTTCATATTGATTGTAACGTGATGAAATGTATACCATAACCTGCCCAAGAGTATGAAGAATAATTGTACCAAGTTTCATTAAAATCTGTTGAGTAGTTTTTGTTTCTATAACGAACATACAGACAGACAGACAGACGGACAGATTAAAAAAAATATTTCAGGTACAGAATTGACCTTTCTACAGATTTATTATAAGTATAGAAGATAACAATCGCGATTGTCATAACTAGTCCATTGATTGACGTGACGAAAAAAAAGGATAAACTAGATAGAGAAAATACACAAACAATTCTCCCATGCTAGTAAAATATTCAATTGGAATTATGCAACAAAAACCGTCGCGCGTTCCAAAAAATCAAATGTGCTGGTAAATTGTAAAGGTCCATTGGGGAGTTGTTAAATAATTTTCGCTAAATCCTTCATTTAGCATTCTGTTTCCGACGCTATGTGGATTATATATATATTATATCGAGATAAATACGGCGAGACACAAACGCGGCATGTGTTGCCACAAGTTCAACCAGACACGGGTCCTTCGAACCGCGGGTGAATCCCCTGTGGGACGAAACGTTTAAAGACCCTCAGGCACACACAAAACAAGCACTGTAGCTGGCTCAAATTGAATCAACGATACAATAGATTCATATCTTCCTAAACGCCACAAAGTTATTATGACATTACTTGACAAGTAAATAGACCTTGATAATGAAAGCAGTGAGTAAGTAATGGTAAATGTTAGTGCTCTAATCCTAGATGTAAATTACTCCTTGTTAGCCGTTTTCCAGAAGCTACAATGACCTTTAGCGGAATTGTGTAGATAATATCAAAGAAAAAAGCGAGGCGGCACGATGTGTGCGGCCTTGGTACGACCTTAAACCTACAATTAGGCCTCCAGTTAAATTAACTCATGTTCTAACTAAACATTCATATGAAAGTTACTTTAGGGACAGCGGTGGAAGAAACATTTGTTATGTTTTTAAGATTTGCTGGAATAGTTATTATTTAATTTGCCTTTGAATATATCTGATTACAAAACGCCGAATACGTTTGCGGAAAAATGTCAAGATGGCAAACTTATATTTTGTGGTCGCTATTTTAGCATAAATGCGCATCGGTTTTTTTTACTATATTTCTTTATAATACAAAGATCCCGAACCGAAATATCCATAAAGTTTCGGGTCGGGACGGCAGTCGAGAATCAACGACAATATCGGAGTTGATCCTTGAGTCATAGCCAGATATACAATCGCAGATATTTCGACAAACATAATCATAAATCGTTGAATCGCTTATTAGCTGTGGAGCTATTTGTATGCTGAATACAGATAAGACCGGTCCGCATAGTTTAACGGTATTAATAAGACTCTCATTTTCTTGTAACAAAGTGGGAAACTTGAAACTTTGTCATAATTACGTTCCAGAAATTCTGATTTCAATAAGGCGTGATGAGCCCTATAACAAGCGATGTAATTTTTGAAGAAACAATTTTTATTTCTGCCCTGTTCCATTTTAGGATTAATGAAAATTCCTTGAGTTCGTTTGATAATAAAGTCTGTCAAAAACGTTACGTTCGCAAGGAGACATTATATATCTTTCTTTACTTGGTATCTGTAAATGTTTGAAATAGAAGAAGACTGGCTTTATAATGCCGCGGCAGCGGCGACACATTGGAGATATTTGCACCAACGTAACGTTTTGCGCCCAATGCACCAATGTGTGTATCGGTACTTTGACACAATAAATAAAGACATTGAGAGCGATATTATTGGTGATTGGACGCAAAGTTGAGTCTAATGTGTGGCCGCGGCATTAGGTAAACTTATTCTGGTCGGGTCCTCTCGTTTTTATTCGATTTGCATTCTAAAATTGGTAATAAGATGCAAATGCAAACCTTTACAAGTTTACAAAAACTTCTCTTAGATAAAAAAGATTCTCAATACTTTTATGGATAAGCGTCAATATTAATCATAATAACCTACGAATAATTTCTGTAGCTAACAAACAAAACAATCTCTATTACGTATCTATAGGTCAGCCCTGAATTTTTAAAGCAATATTCACTTTCGCTGTAGTGGGTGAAACTACACGAGAACGAAAGGAAACAAAATGAATAGTTAAAGCCGCCTGCCACACGCTAGGCTCAGCTTTTGTTTCACGTCCGACGGAGTTTTGCTCTACAATGTACGGCATGAAAATGAAACACCCTGACTCACAGTTATTTTCTATATCAATACCGACAAGTAAAACGGCGGGGGTTTTCACAATGGCTATTTCCGCTCGGATTAGGAAACATTTTTGTAATTTTTCATTTAAATTTGACATCAGTCAGATTCGAAAGCTTTGAAATATACCAGATATTTCAAAGCTTTCGAATCCAAATCAAAATAATTCAAGGTAAAAAAATACGCGTAGCATGCTAATGTCTGTCAAAATAATAGATTTTTAATGAAAGCAAAGTACCTACATATTTAAATAACATTTGTAACAATGAAAACTGTTCTAATTGATCTTTGATCGTCTAATTGACTGTATGTTCCACGGCTTTTCTTTGAAACTGCGTAGCAGCAGTGCAATTGGATTTATGTACATAAGTAACAGTAGATAGGTCACGTTTTAAAAATTAACCGGCTTTTAGATAAAGAAATACCTATATAATAAGGTAAAGCGCTAAAAAACGAGAATAGTAAAGGAATAATAAATTGCAAAACAAGAATTACCCGCGGTCAAGAAGTCGCTTTGGTACCGGCTATAACAAAAACGTTTGTAGATAATAATTATGTGGTCTGTGAAACTGTGTTAACAAGTTATTTATGGAATTATTGTTTACGAGCTACGTGTAATTATTGAAACGTATGAATATGCCTATAATAATGCCTATTGATGAAGACAATTATAGGTATAAATATAGCAATCCATCAATGCTTTGCTTTTATAATCAAGGCCATACTAGTATTTCATAGATGATGTCTAATGGGGGCGTTACCCGCGATACAATGTGAGCACTAAAAGATTACAATATTTTGTAACATTATGTATTGTTAATTCTTATTACCTATGACGACGCACAATGAAAGCCAATTTAATTAATATGAAGATTTGCTCATCCTAATCTCCACCAGGTTTAGGGTATTCTAACTTTAGCATTAACTGAACAATGAACCCAGCAAATATCATAAATAGGGTGACAGGGTGGGGCGACCTTGAACGCGCTGAAACAAAGAAGGGGGGAGACGCAACCCTCGTTTATTCTCGCCCCCTTTTTACGACAAATCTGTTTGTGGCCTGGACGTCGTAGGCAAACTTTAGCTTTCCGATAAAATGAATTTTTGGGGAGTTTTGCTTTTGTTCTTTGATTTTGCAGACGTCTGAACTTGAACGAACTAAATTTTCAGGAATATTGAGAAAGGGATGAAACATCAAGTCGTTTATGCCATTTCTTGGTGTGAGAGTTAGGTTAAAATACTGTTATTATACCTAATCCATTTGGATAATTTTAATTACCTAAGTTTAAAATATACTCGTAATATAGTAAATTAAACACAATTAATTAATTACGTAATACTTCCCACCGCTTATCTGTCTAATAAAAAATATAATTTACATAAACACAAGGTTTTAAACCAAAATATTGAGCCGCCTATTTTTTGGCAAAAGCACTAGAAGAATAATAAACAATTTTTGTGTGTGTACTTCGAAATGTACTATACTTAAAATCTTGTTTATCCTTCTTTGTATATCCCAGCTATCTAAAATTTTTTTGCGGGCCAAAGGGTAACCAATCCCCTATTTCTCAATATTGTTTGTACTAGGTACTAAATATTGGATCCAATCTCATCTATGAAAAATTTGATCCAACAAGCGTTAAACCTATAACTTACTTTTTTGGTCGTTATTCATGGAAGACAGTTCAGAAATGTCTTTTCAAATGTAATAAATAAAGTGCAGTGCACACTGCCTACTGACCCCAGCTTGCACTGCAGAAACTTGGCAGTATTCCCGAGCCGTAGCGGACGACCCACTTTCCGGATTGAGGTCCGGAAAGTTTGGAAAATACTGTGGCCAGCACCGCCAACTGAGCCCGTATATTGAGTACGCTTAGGATTGTTACTAACGGTTCACTGGTTCTCACGTGAAGCGTTATTACAAACTTTACCAGTTTCAGTTCGAGAAATCTTGAAATTGCTATAGTTTACATTCATTGTACTACATCGGGATCCCGGGGAATGGGTTTGGGCGGGAGTATTTGTCTTTTGTAGACGTTCTTCTCATAGTTGACCCCTCTAGCTGTCAAAGTATACCGACAGTTGTAGTAAATGAGTAGTAACTCTGGGGATTTAATCACCGTAAGTAAATACCGCTAACCAGCGATCGACGGAGCCTTGAAGAAATGGTTGCAATCAGGTGACAAAAAGAACGTTACTTGAGCTGGGATATGCTCTGAATAAATGTAGCGTGTTACAGAATATTAGACAATTTATTTTATTTAGGTATAAAGTCGGGAAATTAAGTTGACAAAACGAAAAAGATTGTACCGGAAGCGGAATGAAACTAAGTACTTTAAACTGCCCAAAAATCGTAGTTTAGATTTTTTATTAGTGATTAGAGGAACAGACGATTAATTTCTTTGTCAAGAGCGTATCGGATGCAGCTAAGCTTTCGTAACGCTATTTAGCAACAAAGTGAAAAAATAAATGAGTTTTCAAGTAGTTTTAAGAATAAACACATTATCTAAACGTGTGGTGTAAAACTTTATACAAGTAATAGAGGGATTATCCCTTATTGCTTATTTTGCGGTTACAATATATGACATTCTGAAAGTTATAGATAGATGTGTAATTCACAGTGTTGGTGCAATATTTGCTAAAGATACTTAGCTATCACTAAGTACAAAATATAAAATTAGTTGGCATAGATACGTAGTTATTTGCGGCTTCTTAATAATATGAAATCAATAAGTCGGCAGTTAGCAGTTATGTATTGTTTACCCGCTAGCATTGGAATAATTGATGAGCCAAGCGCATCGATTGTTGAAAGAATAATGAGGACGCCTACGATTAAAGAGAAATTACCCTACAGTTGTTTTCAATTTCTTTAAATAATCGACAATAATGTTTTTCAGATATTTACTTAAACTGACGAATTGAAAAGAAAAAACAACACGATCTTTGAAGCTCTAACAAATGAAAGCTAATACGAGTAGTACAAGTCAACTGACTGACTTGACTAGAAAGCTGAAAGTATCCGACATGCCGGTGCATTTGAAGCAAGATTGGAACAGTTACTATGGAAAGATTATGCCGGAGCAGAAATCTTAAAACTGCGGCACTGGTACGTCAGTATAAGTTACTAGGCGAGACTTGTTCTTGATTGCAAAAATCCAAAAAGTTTATGAATGAAAAGGATTATTTGAAATACTGTATGAGTTGAATGCATCTTCTTGAATGAGTAAGCATGTGTATGCAATAAACGAACGTATAGAAAGCGAGACTGCGATTAAAGCCGTGTGCACACCAGCAAAGAATCGTTGAGTGGCGGTTAGGGACATGCGATGGCGTGCATTGTTCTCGACCTTAGAATTTTAATGGCACCTAGCGGGGTTGTCGTCAACTGATGTTTTAGTGTTATTACCTTACTCGTCTCTACCTGGTACTTACTTATATCTAATTCTGCTAGCAAACTCAATCTGTTTAGCCAAATTGCAGGGTATACGAATACTCGTATATCGGGTTTGGGAGATTACACTACGACATGGAACCTTATCTGTCATGGAATATGAAGTAGACTAACTAAACGTAAAGTGTAAACTTATTGCTAGTTTTTCTAAAACGTTCAGTTCTGTTGCAAAAAATTGTGCGATAATATAATCTTCAGAAACTATAATTCTACGTTTAGGTCAATTCATTAAACATATTTCACGTACGTAAGTATGTGCTAGAATAGACACAAGATTGAAGGAATTCTGTTGTCTAGGTAAATAATTGCGACTTACAATCTCTCAAACATATCATAAAGTTTCATCGGGAAAGCAATATCGCCCCTCTGTTCAATCAATTTGAGCTTGAAACTGTTATTTTTATGTTTGTCTCAAAGGCAAGATCATTTTGTACTTCAATATAAAAGCAACATTGCGTTGTTTGCTTGTGTTGCTGGGTCAAGAAGCACAATAGACTTGCTCGCATCGCAATACACCGACTACAATACAGCTTCTTTTATTTCCTTCATAAAAGAAGCACTTTACTTTCAATGAATTATTGCAGTATTACTTGGTGGCTAATGGATTAATTGCAGAACTACGAGTAGAGTTTTCACATAGACATGGTCGTTGAATTACGTGTTCCGCTGTACATCTACAACATTTAGACAATTTATTGAGATAACTTTTTTTGCGAGCAGTTTTAATTAAGAATCTTTAGGTCTACCAGTAATTTATGTGTCGTGGTGGTGTCCGTTTGTGAATACATTCGTTGAAATATTGCTGGAAGTCATAAGAATACATTATTCGAAAATAACACCTGGGCGTGATTCCTATTCCCACACATTTGTCTCTTGTCTACACTGACCTCAGTGACCTTTCATTGCGTCTCAAGATTAAATTGGTTTGGTGAAGAACTGAATAGCTTCATTTGCCTTTGCATAAATTGAAGGCAGCCACTCTTCGTCTTTCTTTCAACACAAAAATATCTCTCTATAAAAGCTACATTTGTTACCTATGTAGAGTAGACTGTTATTCTGAAAATTATCTACTACTAAATCGTATACAACCAGAGCTGAGCTTGAATGGAGTTGAATTATCTTTGAAGATTGAAATGATGAATGAAGTTTAAGATGTTTCTATAATGCGAGTACATAATATATCGAATTCTAGTCTCAACAAATGAATTAGCAATGATTGTGATTCATTTTATTTGTATAAAAAGAAAAATTCACTTGACAGCATTTTTTCGCCGCTACGAGAGCTAATGGATATTTTTTGGCTTGTTTTTCTGATACATTATGAATGACGAATGAACGTCATAAGAGGTTCAACTTGGATGATAAATCTCGCAGCGCGGCAATGGCTCCCAAGTCTTTGTTATTGAACGTATAGAACTGTAGGAATGTATCAATTGATTTATTTTTAGACGTCGCGTTTAAACCAATAGTGTGCGATGACCCCATCTATGTAATTGACTTCTAGGTACCTTTTGGTGTAATTTGTGAAGGCAAAAATGTATAAATTATTTCTTCCATTACTTTATTGTAATAGAAACGACGTACATTATATTTTCCTTTTTCTACGTTAATCCAAATTTAGAACATTTTAAAAAGAGTGAATGTGGAATTCATTGGGTTAGTTAACTTCTGGTAGATAATTTTATGGTTAGATGTTTTACAGATGATTAAAAATAAGCATACACATTATAATTTGTAAAGTTTTCTCATTAAATATCAGTTATAACAACGATGATCATTAAACGCCCCATCGATAAATGAACGGCGAAGGTCAATGTTTATAAGGAGCGATACACCGTAATCCCAGGAATCGTTTAATTTTAGCGGCCGGTCGTATCCTAAAAATGGCTGTAATCTTAGCACATGCAGAGATCGCCGACGTAGCTGTCCTCGAGGAAAATCAATAGACGCGCGCAGGCTGCTCCCGCCGCGGCCGCCGCGCCAGCCGCCGACACATGCCTAATTACATAATTACCGACAACTACACTATCACTACTTGTTTTTGTTCATATAAATAAATGCAACTTTTTTATTTATAAGTAAATGGGTAGCGCATGATCCAAAACGCGTGATTTTAAGCGACTTTAGAGCCGATGGAACGCCAACCCAAAAAACAGATTCACTTTCGCCTCGAAAATCTGAAGATTGCATCTATCGGAGAACACGGACTTTAGCAAAGAGTTCCATAGCTTAGCCCTTCGCACTATGAATGTAGAGCCAAAGCGCTATGTTCGTTTTTGGAAGCTGCACCATACATCGATGTCTCCTTACAGTGTTCTCACTCGTCAGATAGCCATAATGAATCCGCATTTTGTACACTACTTTACTGTGCAAAAAAGATTAAATAAATAAATAAAGTGCGAATTATATCGAATTCATTCGTAGAACACTCCAAAATCTGTTTGTGTTTTAATATCTACTGCACAATGTACATCAGGACCGTCCAGATGATTTGCTGCTGTTGCTTCCGCCACTTTACCAACATACGTTATTTTGCCATTATCATTATTATGGTTATCGATAGCTGTAACGTTTGTTGCGAAGATAAATAAAGTACTATTGAATTGGCAGTTCCCCTCGATAAAGTCTCTCGATTGGGGCGATCCTTTATAAATGTTGTGATTGTCTGTAATTGTAAAAACAGTTAGCATACCTAAGTCTTTATTAGTGTAATTTGTTATTGTATATTAATGCTGTATTTTATGTTGACAATCCATTAAATAAATAAATAAATAAATTGAGCTGTCGTTTCAAGTATTTTTTTAAAGATAAGATGAAAGATTAAATTTTAATGTCAAAAATCTCTGAGTCATTGATTATTTAATAATATACCTAGTAACACGTAACTTATCTCGGTAAAAGGAAATTATCTCCGCAATTTCCCGGATATAATAGAAATGAGGTTTATTCATTTTACTCACACAATAACCGTTGGTAATTTATATTTTATTAAATATGTTATATATCTGATAGCAAACCGATAAAATGCCGCGCCAGATGCGCGGTAAGAAGCAAGTTTTAATAAAAACTATTTTTGCCACAGAATATTCCAACTATTGAACTTATATTTGCAAAATGAAATTCAATATCAAGACTGTAGAGCAAATAAACAAACCTCTTGAAGGTTTAGGTAATAATATCGACTACGTAGGTGGTTCCACTTGGATTGGGTCCTGGGCTTTTTACGGACGCATAATTTACTATTAATATACAATATCATACTTACTAACCTTTTTTATTTATTACATTTTGCGTCCTAAGATTTATATTTCCACTATGCATAATAAATTTGCTGCATATGATATTTTATTAAATACTAGCTGTGCCCGCGGCTTCGCGCGCGTTCATGCTAGGTGTGTCACAGACGTGTTTCTTCATCCCTTTTTTCGCAATAAAAGGTAGCTTATATTCTTTCTCAGAGTCTAAAGATTGTATGTGCCAAATTTCATCAAAATCGGTTGAAAGGGTTAAACGGGAAAGCGTAACTAACAGACAGAATTACTTTCGTATTTATAATATTAAGTAGGGATAAAGTCTAATTAATTCAGTGATGAACTAATGATTCACACAGTTAAATCTACTCATTAGCTGATCGGAACCGGAATTGCCTCGACCTTCACGCAACTAGTAATTAGTTTAACTATTTGCAAGGACGCTAAATGTTTGAGTAATAGAATCAAGTCATTACCCGAATACATTTGGAGCAATCGCAAACAAAGGATTTCCATTCCAACATAGCTATTCTCATATGGGACTTGGTCTAACTGATCTCTCGACATTAAATATGTATGAGCTTCTGCGTTCTGTGATTCTTTTCAGAGGAGCAATAACCCTGGAGAGGCAAGTCGAGAGATGACGTCACGTCTGCCGTGCGTGGGCGCCTCGGGAGGTTGTTTATTATGTACAAACCTTTTAATATTTCACATAGGTTAATTTCGGGTTCATAATCACTTAAGGTTAAGGGATTTATTCTGTTTCGATGTTATAATCCTTAAGAGATAACCATGATTGCTCCCAGTACCTATTAAAGCTTTTGAGAGCGAATTAGGTAGGGTATCTACCTAGATTTTTTTTTCAAAGTGGGCAGTGGCTACAACATTTTTCTAGACGGCTAGTGACCAAAATTATTTACTTTTTATTGTAAAAATATTTTATTGATATACCTACATATAATAATAGAGAAAACCTAAAATAATACAATAACCAATCGTTCATCGCGGTATTTTTTGACGGTATTCTTTACTTGGTTTAGTACGAAAAATCTCGTTTGTGGTTTCTTTTGTTACTGAATATTGAACGCGAACAATGCGAGCATCATCCTTTTTCTACTAGTAGATTACTCAAATACGAGAGTAGATTTACTAAAATGAAATTATTTTTTAATTGTAATAAGTAGCTAGCATTTGAATTATGTGGTTTTAACGGTTACCGCAACGATAGAGTAGTTAAAAGTAAATAATAAACAGTGCACCTTGAAAAAGTCACGTACATGCAACTTGATAAAATACCAGAATTAGCTATTTGGTTAAATATATTATGCGCGTAACAGTTTAACGAACGTATTCCAAATGAAAGCAAATTATTCCCAATTCGAGAAATGATATAACCCAAATGTATGCGACTTCAATAATGCAGGTAATATTGCAAACACTCTGGAGAGAACAGTTGGAGTATTTCATCATGAAACAAAATGTCAACATGCAAATGTTGAATTAAATGAAAATGGAATTTCGCAAATGATTAAATTTCTAGTGAAAAAAGCTCCCAAGCTTTTTGTTTTGAGATACTATTTCATGCCTTGCCATGTCAGACAGATAAAACATACTTTAGAAATGCATTTGGGCAATTAGGTTTGATGGTAATAACTATTTTCATGTTGATGTAACTCATCAGCCTATCGCAGTCCACTGCTAGACATAGGTACATAGGCCTCTCCAGTTGTTCGCCACTTTGGGCAAACACTTGGAGAATTTACCCATAATCGCCACGCTGGGTAGGCGGGTTGGCGATCGCAGGGCGTACGTAGCTTCTCACACCGGTGACGCTGCTGCCCGTCATCGGCCTATGGTTTTTAGTTACGCCTTCAATTGTGATGGTTATACCGCCACCAGTCGGTTGCCAGAGCCGCGTTTGTTATTCAGCAGGATGCACCACGGGCAGGTGAGGGTGGCTTGGAGCGAAAAGATGATGGGTCGCATCCTTGCATCCCTGATAAATGTTGGAGTAGATGAATTCCTAAAAGTGCCAAGACTGAATTGAATACAAGTGTGTACATTATCGTACGAGTAAACGGAGGGATCTCCCGAAATGTTCCCTCTCAATGCTCCTCACATGCTATTGTTACATTATTTGGCGAACCCTCCCAACGGACTCTCCACTTAACTTCAGACTAATTGGATTGGATGCTGCCCCGAATCGGAACACGGTTAAGTAACAGATGTCATGCTTGAATGAATTTTAAATAGGTATGGGTTTTGGAGGTAAAATTCTAAGGGTCACATTTAAAAATACTTTATTTAAGGTAAAGTTTGCTTAACAATAGCTACATATTGCTTGTTGAACCCTCGACGAAAAGGAGTGGTGTTATAAGTTCGGCGTGTTCATGTATCTGTGCATCGTAGCTCCCAAAGGTACCTATATTTTGACCTAGTTTTTCTTTGTGAGATGGTTTCTCCGAGTGTCTTCTAAAACAAAATCTGTTCAGGACTTATCAGACTGATGGTCTGCTTTTTATTTTAAATTAAGCACTTTACTTTTGTACTATCAATTCCCAAATCACAGACTTTTCTATCTCCCCTACACGATTTATCCTCATCGATCATTACGTCATGCCGCTATTAATATGACGTGTAACTACTTATTGAATCGAGCGTCATTTGTAGACATTCATTCATCAATATAGTAATTGCGTGCGTCCATTAATACTGTGCGTAAATAGTACATAAAATAAAAGTGTCGTCGTAACTTTCACGTTGATCAATTACGTTTTGAAGCAGATACATATTTGTGAATGGTAACGAATGCTTATTTTTATTATTAAAATAACCTAGGTAGTGGTATTTTTTTATTGCTGTTGTTGGCAGACGAGCAAGCGATCTGTCTGGTGTTAAACAGTAAGCGCCGGCAATGGATATCAGCAATGCCAGGGGCACAGTCATGCCGCTGCAGCGCTGCCTACCGTGACGAAAGAGCTCTCTTTGATTATCAAGTCTTACGTTTGTATAATAGTAGAACCATATGACTTACAATCATGGTGGCTCATTTGGTCCATGGTGGCCAAGGGTTCGATTCCCGCACAGTACAAAAATTTGTGTTAATGAACATGTCTGTTAGTATTGGTCTGGGTGTGTTCTATGTATAATATGTATTTATTAAAAAAATGTATCTAAGTATGTTTATCAGTTGTCTAGTACCCACAGTACAAGCTTCGGCTTAGTTTGGCCCAGCGTGGCATGTCTTGGGTTATTATATTCTTATTACAGACTAGCTGTGCTCGCGACTTCGTCCGCGTGGAATAGTTATTTTATTCCCATTTTTTTATATTTTCAATTATTTCTTCGCTCCTAATAGTTGCAGCGTGATGTTATATAGCCTAAAGCCTTCCTCGATAAATGGTCTATTCAACACAAAAAGAATTTTTCAATTCGGACCAGTAGTTCCTGAGATTAGCGCGTTCAAACAAACAAACTCTTCAGCTTTATAATATTAGTTAAGATCATGTGAGTATTCAAAGAGTGTTGTTAGTGACGTCTCTCGAGTAATAAGGATTTTATTAATGGCCGCCCTTGCTTCGCACAAGGGCGTCTGCACTTTCACGTTCATTGCGGCCGTAGAGAAATTGTCATCTATTAATAGACGCTGCTCGACTGTAAATAGGAACCAACTTTTAACCGCGACAGCGTTTCCACGATTCAATGTATAGGTTACTAGTTATAGATTATGTAATGAGTAGATTGATATTGTGTAAAGTTCTTCAATAAAAAAATGAAGAATTAATTTTAATGAATGTGAAAAAGTTGATATAAGTACTTATACGAAAATCTCACTCCTAACTGAAATTTGGCTGTAGCTACTACAGTCGAATTTCAGCCGATAGGATGGGATTCAAAAGACTGGGGCGAGAGAGGACTCCTAAACCCTGCTTCTGACTAACGAGTCTTGCTCCTCCCACTTAATTTTTCGCACGGGCGTATCATCGCCAATTTACTTACTCCAGGACTTTTACAGAGTTATTCCTTCCCTTTACAGGTAGAAAATCTCCGATCTGGTATTCAAACCCGGTCCTCTCGGTCTTTAAACGATGCTTGCTACCATTTTAGACCAATGATGCCGCCAGTCATATTAATATCATTAATGCAAAGTCTGCCTGATCCTTTTCACGGCTGAATTTGAACCGTTTTTTGAAGATAAAATTTGTGGGACCGTTTGACGTCTTGAAGATTTTGGGATATTTACCGACCTTTGATTATTGAGATAGAAGAATTTTGTGTATTAGGTGTAACACGTAGTGAAACAGACGTGTGTGTGTTAATTTCTAATGTAGCACGGATGGTCAAGGATTTCATTTTCATTAAAAAAGTTATAATTAACAGTTTGGCATGCTGGCAACTTAATTTAGACAATGATTAAAAATTCATTGCTGGACTGAGTTTAATATTAATAAAATGCCGAAAACATTTCTACTCAATTAATGGTGTAATTCGAAAGAGGTAAGGTGATATGATTGAGGGTGTTTGCTATAGTTAAGTCATTAATGGCGACAGAAGATAAAAATATGTAACTTATCGATGGAATGGATGATGGAAGGCCTAACAGAGGATCAAGTCGCTGCTGCAACGTACAAGCAACTAAATCAATCACTTGTCAGTTGCTCATCGCGGCATGCTCGCTCATATGCCAGAGATTATTCTGGCTCTACAGCGACTGATCTCGAACCACGACCAAAGTCACATCACATCATCAGGAAACATAGTCTTTACGCGATTTTCCAATTCCAAAAGACTTGAGGGTTTTCCGACTCTGTCCGTATCCCCATTTTCATCTGATTTGACTTTGAACGTCTCTGCATAACATACTGCAGTAATTTTAAAGCAATTTATATCTTTTACGGTTTTTGTCGGACGGGGTGAAACTTGCATTTTTATTTGGCACTACTTTCCTACCTCTGGCTTTTAGGTCATCAGAGCCAAGATGCGGATGTGTGATTCATTTTGTCTGGTGACTAAGGCAACAGGAGCCGATCGAATTAAGTAACCATTTGGATTATTCTTAGCGTCTTCTTCATTAGAATTTCCAATTTATTCCACACTTTAATGACTAAGGCTCTTGATCCTAGAGACATTTCCAGTGGATTTGGGACTTCACCGTCCGAACAGTGCCAAAGAGACATTCAGTGTAATGTACAAAAATAATATCGTTGTTATTATGACTCATAAAACAATCAAATGACGTATAGATGCAAAAGTTATCTACGGCAAAACAATATCGCAAAGTAAACCTAATTATGAAGCGATTTAGATAATAATTATGATGGTATCCACCACGTAAAACACATTCAGTTACCCAAATATGTCGAAATATCTGGTCTAGATTAATTGAATTGAACACTTAGATGAATAAACTTGTCTAATCGGCAATAAATGCTTTGCAATACATGCATATGTTACGGGTAATGCTAGAAGGTGAAGCAAACCTAGGTTTACCCGGGTTGACTTAGCATTACCCAAGCTTCTTGGGTAAAGCCCGAATAATAAGTAAAATAAATTTTAATTCGGGGTTTACCCATGCTCACCTAGGTCTACCCAACCCTGGCTGGGTAATGTTAAAAATTAATTAGTGAAAAGAACCTTCACGGGCATTTTAAATATTTACAACGACGCTTAGTGAGTATTAACTTAATAATAGCTTTAATAGCAAAAACGAATAGCTTTCCCTGTTATTAAAATTGATATTATTTATTTGTGCAAGATAAACTGCTGTGACATGACTCGAAATACGTGTTGCAGATCTACATGAGCGGCGGTTATCACTTACCATCAGGTGAACCGTTAGCAGTGAACCCTATTTCATTAAATAAAAAAGAAAATTACGCAACACCTAAGTTTACCCAGCCAAAGTTGGGTAGACCTAGGTGGGCATGTGTAAACCACGAATTAAAATTAATTTTATTTATTACTAGCTGTGCCAGCGGCGTCGCACGCTTGGATATCGGGTTTCAAAAATAACGGACTTCCATAAAATACTTATACCTATACCTAAGTTTTAAGTTAGACCTCTAGTAATACATTAGTGAAAATCGTATTCAATTTCATGCAGTAGTTTTTGAGAGATGCGCGTTCAAAAAATTTCTCCCGTTTTCTTAACATTTCCCTTCACTGCTCTGCTCCTATTAATAGTAGCGTGATGAAAAGTACCCTATAACCTGCCCAGGAGTATGAAAAATAATTGTACCAAGTTTCGTTAAAATCCGTTGAGTAGTTTTTGTTTCTATAACGAACATACAGACAGACAGACAGACAAAAATTTTACTGATTGCTTTTTTGGCATCAGTATCGATCACTAATCATCCCCTGATAGTTATTTTGAAAATATATTTAATGTACAGAATTGACCTCTCTACAGATTTATTATAAGTATAGATCGGACATTACCCAAGTAGCTTGGGTAATCTTAAGTCAACCCGGGTAAACCTAGGTTTACTCGAACTTCTAGCATTACCCGTAACACATACATACCTACTGTGTTTAATTATGCTATGAATGAAACATTTAGAAAATCATTATCGACTACGCTTACAGTTCACCAAATGTGAATCCATCTCCTTTTAATTCCAAGAAAAGAATACACGTAATAAAACAAAACCACAGATATTGAATGCTAACATAGTTTAACGGAGACGCGCCCTTGTCTTGCCCTTTGTAAATTTGCGTCTGTGAGACTTCTCTCAGACATGGCTTAGAATAGCCATCCATTAAAGTTGGCTAATGACTTGTCGTCACTTAGATCTAGGGGCGGTTATTGTGGCATTGTTGTAAGCAGCGAATGCCGGAGTCGAAGGCTATTCTAAAGCCCCGGTAATTGTTCTCGTCATAGTAGGCATAAAATTGGGCTTCTTGGTTCTTGGCTACACCGCTGATTCTGATTTGTATGCAAGACTAGCTTTTGATACGCGGCTTCGCAACTGATAATTACGGTCCATCCGAATTGTTCGTTAGTCAGGAACACAGGTCAGGAATGGTTATACTACATGATTTTCTTAAAAGCAGTAAAAACTATTGTACATTTAGTAAAATACATGGTTAGTATCCATGCAAAAGCGAACAAGTGGGGAAAACTGTGCATGCCTTGCTACAGAATACCTAAATTACTAAAAACTCTACTGAAGGTAGAGAAGGTATTGCTTTTTATAAATTACCTACTTCCCTTAATATAAACATACAAATAATGAGCTGAATACATTTACAATTGCAAAATATAGGATAGCTCCTATATTTTGCAATATCTATAATATAAAATGAATCGCTAAATGTTTTGGTAAGTGCATAACTCAATCTGTTTTGGTAAGTGCATAAATCTGGATCAATTTGGCCATTTCTTTTTCTTAAATGTTCATTGAAGTTCAAGGGTGGTTCTTACGGCAAGAAAAAATTGAATAATTGTAACGGGAAACCGCGGGTTACACTGCAGGGCGCAGCTAGTAAATAATATAAACCTACACAATATCTATGCATAGCTCTCTATTTTCAGTGGGTTAATGCTTGATCCCATGTGGTTTCCAGATTTAGAATAGGACCACCCCATCTCATCCCCATGGCTGTCCAAGTAAACAACAAAAGGAATATCAGAAAATGGGCAGGGCCGAGTATGTGCCGAGGTAAATGCTGCATTTACCTCGGCACATACATCCGTGAAGTGTGGTGACTAAAGAAAATTCCACCAAATGATAATCATCATCGGGGGAGGCCTATGTTCAGCAGTGGATGTTTGCAGGCTGATGATGAATGCATCATTCATTATTCAGATATAATTACATCATAATGCAAATGTTAGTTTAGTCTGAACAAGATCTCCATAAAAACAAATGCTTCATATGAATTATTTTAATAAGCTGTTTGCTTATTAGCCTTAAGAGTTATTTCTGATTATGACCGACACAAGTCGGTAATCATATTTAGTTCATTCCACTGTAGGGATAACTGCTACATTTTAATATTTGAAGGTTAAATAGAAAATTCATTGTGTCACATCTGAATTCAGCCATAACTTTATGATTATTAAGATGCTAATTTATCCATTCATTGTCCAAGTTCTCCATCATCTGAGATAACACAGATTTCTACTACATACATATTAGAATGCTCTGAAAAGGAAAATTAGATGCAAACCATAATGTAATGAAAGTTATCATAACCATTGTTATATAAATACATTGATGCCAAAAAGAGGAATGTGATCTCATTTCCTTCGGAGAATAAGATTAAGAGGTGACCATAATCACACACTCTTGCTTGGTGTAGTGAAGTGAAACAAGATTTTAAATTAAATTCTTTTAAGGATTAATTTTGATGAGTTAAGATTTAACAGCCTGATTTAAATCTGATATTATTTAGTACTAATTCTTACTAAATAAATCTTGACTTGTAATGATTAGTATTACTTTTTTCACAATCGGATAATCAGCCGTTAATTAGAAAAAAGTGATTATAATTTTATAAAACTCTTAAACATTTTACTCATCAACGGCCAGATACCTAGTTGGATTTTGCTGTGTAACATTTAATTTTTTAGTCCTATTAGTAGGAAAGCCTTAATGAAAAGATGGACAACTTCTAATGCTTAAAACAATTAAAATATAGAAATCCTAACCCAAAGTCCTAGCTTAAGCTATTTATTCTCATAAGAAAACAAAAAAGATAACTTTGAAGCGAAAAATAAATAAGTATTGTACAGTTATTTAATAGCTAATATGGTCTTGTTACACAAAATAGTCTAATTCTTAGCTATTTCTGTGTTCCTTTATGTATTCAATGTACTAAAAATTATGTAGGTAATGTCTGTCAAAATTGTGACATTAATTTGATAATGTTAATTAATACCAACATAATGAGGGCAATGCCATCATCATAAAGATTTGTTGTACTTTCTTTTTAGAACTTTTTATGTATGTATTTATTTATTATGTACCTACCTAATTCTTGTAAAGATTGGTTCCTTGTTTATATTTATTTATTTTAGTCTTCACTCAAACCGCCCGTATGACGTGCTGGATGCTATGACATCATCAAGATTTTGGACAAATTATTTATAAAATTAAACAGCTATGTGCATTCCAGAGTTTTAAATGAAAAGTTTATAAATATTATCATAAAAATTGTCTTATATCTATGTTACTGTCTTCTCATTTAATAAGAATGTGATGTACATTGTCTTATTTTTTAAAGGTATGCGGCAAAACATCGAAATAACACTTTTATCGTAAAAATCATTAATGTTACTTGACTTACCTGAAATTCTATTTAAATCTAGCACCTAATTGAAACAAAAAGCAGTCGAAGACACTTGCACACCCACTAGGCACCAAAATACAGCACAATAATGAAAAAGAACTGAAAGGCTTGCACTGACAGCTCAGTTGCTGGTCGATCAACTCGGTGAGGGAGGTTAGCAAGTTCTGAAATGCGCAATGTTTTGACTATGCGCATTGACCTTCATTGTAAATGGCATGCGCATTACATATGAAGGTAATAAAATATTTTTATTGTATGTTATTTTTGTTTAGATTATTTTATTTAGAGCTAAAATAAATATTTTAAGAAATTATAATTTTATTCACAGAAAAATGTTGATAAATAAAATTGGTAAATAAATTCGAAAACAGCGCCATCTGTCGTGGAGCGGCTTGATAATGTTTAATGAACGCCATCTATTGATACCTGTCAAAACATGACAGTATAAAGTTCAGCTGCTGCCCATTAGATGGTAGTCTGAAAATTTTATTCAGCTTTACAGACCTCAGCTCATAGATAACCCTCAACAGATCTACAACTCCTACAAGGATCTTTGGTCGTGACATTGTTGTAATGAGCCAATGTTCGAGGCTTGAAACTGCCACAAAAGATCGGAGAACGGGAGACCCCAAATAATAATGATTTGCTTACCAGCACGTAGACGGTCACCCAACACCCTAACCCTTACCCCAGTGTCAAATTTCCCTAAAAATGTAAAAGGATGATGGACTCTATGCTTGTTTGGGATATTTAATTGAAAACGGTTTGGAGATCATTTACAGTAAGTAGGTATCTGATGAAAATGGAGGTAGGTTGATAATTGTGTACCTACACCTACTTCTAAGTACTTATTATCGTATCCATGGGCATGTGTCTTAGAAAATCGAATGCATTTTAGAAGCCTTTTAGACGAGAGGCCCAATTTAAAATGTTTTATAGCAAATTAAAAGAAAGCCTTCAATAACAGGGCGAATGATTAGATAGTCATAACCTTAACTTATTATTTACTGAACATTATAGATTACAGGCTGGCTACAAACATAGCTGCGTGTGAACCAACTTGCTGTAACAAATGTTCTACATGCATTCGGATCGTGAGAAAAATTTCTTTGTAGGTTTCGAGAGGACGAAAAAATATGTCTACGAAATAATTCTGTCGTCATTGCTTAAGAAGCATTTAATCGTTGATCTAATTAAAACCAGGGCCCCTACCATCAAAACCGAAAAGGATCGTTCGTTGAATTCCCCCTCGTTTCGTTACCCTAATTGGTTAAAGTTAGCAAAGCCTCGAAAAGTTCAATCAAGGCCTCTACCACCAAAAACCAAGTAACTAACTTGGTAAAAAAATCTTTAGATAGATGTTTTTTATTGCACAAAATACAAACATTTACAGAAAGGATATAATTTGGCATAATTTAGGCTGCCTTATCGCTAGTAAGCGATCTCTTCCAGACAACGATCAGGGAGTGTGGTTTTATGAAGAAAGTGGCAAATAAATAATAAATAAATAATAATAATAATAATAACTTTATTTCCTTAAAACGTCTACAATAATCTCTTAAATCTAGCGACCCTGCACTAAGCATAATTGCTTGTAACGCAGCAGTCAGTAGCACGGTTACCATGTAGCGCAATTCTGTAGACACCAGACTCGGGCAATCAACCAGAGTTAATTTGAATTTGGTTAGGTGCAAAGGGCATAATAAAGGGACATTAAGTAAGGTTTTTTTTAAAGGAGTTAATTACAATAAAAATAAATGGAGACTCTAATCATGTGAAGTAGGTGTATTTTGTGTAGTGGTGTGTGTGGTGTGCGTGTGTGTGGTGTGCGTGTGTGTGTGTGTGTGTATGGGGTGTGAGTGTATGAGTGAGTGTGCGTCTGCGTGTGTATGCGCGTGTGGGTAAGCTGGGGAGTAAAGTAAAGGGTAGGTTAACAAAGGAGTTTCTCTGTCTCAGCATAGTCCATGTCCATCAGCCACGACTCGATGACTGACTTGATCTCATATACGGGTAGTGACTTAATGTCTACACTGCGACATGCTTTGTTGTACAACCGCGTTAAAAGAAATGATGGGTGCCGTTTGGCAAATGCGGTGCGCACTCTAATGATGGGAACTTTGAACACACGTTGCTTTAAAAGGTTTTTGTAATTTGTGGATTTCAGAGTGATTTTGTGAACGTGCATTATTGCCCGCAGTATATAAAGTTGTCTAACTCTGAGAACATTACACTCTTGGTATAACAAGTTGGTGGCAAAACGGAAAGGTTTACAGAGCATGACCTTGAGAGCGGTACGTTGGGCTCGTTCAAGTTCCATCATTGAGGACTTGGCGGCACCACCCCACACTCTGATACAATACATTATTATTGACTGACAAATGGCTTTGTATACTAGAAGGAGAATCTTTTTGGGTGCTGAGTGTCTAAGAGATTTAAAAATGTATGCCGTTTTCCTAATTCTGTTTGAGGTGGCAGTGATATGATGTTTAAAGGAGAGGTTTTCATCAAGTAAAAGACCTAGGTATTTGATTTTGTCTGTCCGGTCGATAGTTTGGCAAGTACAGGAGTTCGACTGCAGGGGCTGCTGAATACAGTTATGTATTTTGATGCACAATGAGTTGGGTGGTTTGGAGACACGGGTCTTGTGGAAAGCTATGTATTTAGTTTTTTCAACATTTAGGGTGAGTAGATTTAGTTTGAGCCATTTTGTCACGATAGCCATTCC
Organism: Conogethes punctiferalis; assembly: GCA_031163375.1. NCBI lineage: Eukaryota > Metazoa > Arthropoda > Insecta > Lepidoptera > Crambidae > Conogethes > Conogethes punctiferalis. The sequence continues at coordinate 7,721,828 of CM062093.1, forward strand.
ATCTTCAGCTTTCTTGTAGACCGTATCCCAAGAATCGTCTTGAAATAGTATGACTGTATCGTCAGCGTAACACACGATGTCAGCACCACGCAACTGCAAATCGAGAATATCGCTAATATAAAGGAGAAATAGCGTTGGCCCCAGTATGCTACCTTGTGGTACGCCATATTCCACTGGTAAGTGTTCGCTGACGTGTGTATCTATCCGGGTGCACTGCATACGGTTTGTTAGATAAGTTTGGAGCCAATCTAGAGCCAAGCCTCTGATTCCAAAGTATTCCAGTTTGCGCAGAAGTATTGGGATGGATACGGTGTCAAAGGCTTTGGCTAAGTCGATAAAAACCCCTATGCAATTTTTGCTGTCGTCTAAAGCAGCCGATACTATATTGCTTACCGTATGAATAGCGTCTTCCGTGGATTTACCGCGCCTGAATCCAAACTGTTTTGCGGGAATTAGATTATTGTCCTCCAGGTAAGTCACCAGTC